>BSBN01000452.1:0-5000000 GCA_027924645.1 Cunninghamia lanceolata | reverse complement strand
AATACCAAGTGGAGAAGTCATGTGGAGTATTTTGATCAACCACCTTTTCTTGAACTAGATCTTCCATGGGAGTTTCCATCAAACTCTTGAGCTGTGGCATATATTGCTCCTTGATAGGTTTAAACTCAGCACATATCTTTAGTAGAGCTTGAACTCTATCCTTGAGATTAATGACTATGTCATAAACTTGCACAATTTCTATAAGATAAGTATATGCTTTCTCTTCCGTCTTTTTTATTCATCCCTTCATTATCTGAGATGAAGTTCTCATATTTTAAACTTGAGACACTGTTTCTTGTCAAAGAATGGACGGAGGTATTGGAATGGCTTCCTTCTGCTGGATAGGCTGCATGACTTGTTGAATGTAGTGCTTTACTGTATTGAAATCCTGTTCAACCTTTAGCTTAGCTTCTCTTTCTTGTTTTAACATGATTCTTACACTATTCACTGATTCTTAAAGTTCCTCCTCTATCTGTTCCCCTGTAATTGGACCCATGCCAAGAGTAGTCACATTGTAATCTTCAGGTGCCATGTCTTCTAGATCCTTTTCAACTCTAGGAACAGCTACATGTACCTCTCTATTCCCAGAAGAATCATGAGTAATTTTTGAAAAGACAGTTGCTTTCTTCTTTTGATTACTCTTCTGTGTGTTTAGAAGCAATTCTTCAACTAGAGTAGGCTGATATGTTTCTATGATTGTACTTTCTTCAATTCTTTGTCTCAACCAAGGTGGAAACGCTGAAAGATCTTGTTGTCTTTGTACTTGATTATGTTGTACAAGTGATACTTCTTCATCAGATTCTACTTGACGTTCCTCATCTTGATCAGCAACATCATCTTCCTCTATTACAATCGTTGGACTTGAATAAATTTCTTCGGATGGAATCAAGGCAGTTTCTTCCACTACTTCAATTTCTTGTATTGGATTATGAATATCTGAAGTACCTTCTTGTAGACTAGATGAAGTAGTTTGGCTATTCTTCTTCTTGGGTCTTCGACTTGATTCTCCTTCATCTTGACTAGGCTTTTTCCTTTTTCTAACTAGATTATCACCTTGATCACCTCCACTGTGCTGGAGTGCACTATGTGCACCATGTCATCCTGACTCTTTGTCATCCATCTTGTTGTAAGTAAGAACTTGTCCTTCTTCATTCATCTCTTGTAACAATTGAGTTATACATGCTTGCATCATAGCTCAGACTGGCTCCATCAACTCCTCTTCGGATACATCCCTCCTTGACCAATCAACTGTATAAGGTAAATCCTTTATCTTTTCAAACTCATCTAACAACATAGTATCATCCTTGGTGAACTGATCTAGAATTCTAAATACTTTGGAAGCTCTAACTAGATCCCATGTGAGTCTTGAACACTGGAGTGTTTGAAGATCATCTTCATCTTTTACACTAGCCCAATGGTCTTCCAACTGCATGACATGCTTGTACTCCCTGTTGTATTTCCAACACACTTGAAAAGGATCAAAATTAAGCCTCTTGGTGCCATGAGTTTGTAAATGATATGTCTGAAGCTCTATCTCAGAATACTTAGCTGTGACTAATGCCGGACACTCCAAATTTTGCCCAAGAAAAAGTGGAAATTAAATCCCGACTTTCTTTTTCATGTTTTGGAGCCTGATGAGTTCCAGGAGTTGTCTTGAAACTTCTAACATCACCATCCTGTTAGTTGGGTATCTTGGTAACCTCTATGGATAAGATGTAAAACCTTGGATCCTTATGTAAGTATACCTTTCATACTGAGTATACCAATGTCCATATGCCGCAATGAATTCCCTTGCTGCATTTGACAATCTTTTATGGAACTCTCCTCTTAATTTCTTCAATATGAACATAGCAAATGCATCATTGAACCTTGTATAATGATTGATATTCTTGAAATGTAACTGAGGGTAACATTGATGCGACATGTACTTATTAGGCCCAATTCCAACTTCTCCTCTTCTAGTCAGACCTGAATAGACTTCATTCCTTGCTAGAAGATAGACTATATAAGAACTCATATAGATGATTTGGTCTTTGAAAAATTGATGAGTTGTTCCTGTATACCTTAACTGATGAGCCCAGCCCAATCAATCATCTTCCCTTTGAGAACCAGCTTGATAAAAGAATACATCCACGATTGAAAGGTTGCGGATTGTGACATTCCTGTCACTCTGTTGAGGAACATAATCAAGTATCCGATTTCAGGATGAAAGTCTGACTTGTGAAACTGTGGAGGATTATTATTATTGAACTTTATAGATGGATTAGCCATCCAATCCCTCTTCATTTCTTGCAACTTTGTCTTTGAATCAACATCATATCTTGTTGACCTTGTTGTATAGAAATACTGATCATCCTGTCCTTAGTTGGAATGTTGAAGGTCTCTCTGATTGCATCCTTTTGCAAATAAGCTAATATTGTTCCGTCCTTGGCCACAATTTGCCTATTATCCATGTCATACTTTTTAACACATTCAATGATCATCTTTGAACAAGGTAGAGTTGGTGGAAAACAAGCAGCTTCAATAGCTCCACTCCTCATGATGGCTTTAGCAAGACTACCCCCATTGGGTTCTTGAAGCATGGACTTGATGTCTTCTAGGTTGTTGTTGCCCATGTTGGTGTCTCCGACGTTTGTCCACCTTGAAACGAGCTTTGATTCTGGAACTTTGCCCTTAGCATCCATGCGGATCCTTGCTTGCCTCTCCTTTGAAGTCATTGCTATGATCCTACAAACTAGACATGAATAAGCAACCTCAAATAAAATGATCAACAATCTACTTCAGCCTTTTATATTCCTGATTTCTATCCTTTTAGGAAGATCATGTTGTCTAGATTCAAGAATTTCATCATAAACTCACTTATCTTCTTATAATTCACCAACACTTGGACAATTCTCAATGCATTTACTTAAATAAAAGAAAAAAAAAAAGATTAGTTATACTCAGATCAGACTTACCTAACAGGCTGATTTGAATGGATACCTTCAAAATTTAAACTCAAGTTGATACAATCAGACCTGTACTTTGCCAAAATCACCTTACCTTTGCTCCTTATAGTGAATTTGCTCCTTGAATGATAAAATGAAAACCAAAAGCAGGTATATATACATGATCTGCAATTAAAATTTGCCACCTACCTAGGCCAACCCTATTAAATACCATGTAAAAGCATTTAATTTAATTCCTTGTTTTGGCGTGGATTTTAATAACAATCAATTTTATCTTCAAAAATCTTGAAGGGGTAGTGGTTGAGTGTTGTAATTTCTCCTCCCTTAGGTGCATTAGATAGAAGTTTTGAATCTCCTTTGATTGGAGCACTGGATAATACATTTGAGTTCTTTATCTCATCAAAACTTAAAGCATCTTAGATCAAGTTTTAAACTCCTCTTTAGAATAGAGCGCATTGGATTAGGAGTTTGAGATCCTCATGATATGACTTGTCTTCTATTACCCTCTGGTGCAGCAGACTGAGATTTAGGATCTCCTTTACTTAGAGCTTTTAGACTCCTTGGTAATGAGCGCACTGAATCATGTTTTTGGAATCCCCTTGTGAAATAACTTATTAGATTAAGAAATTGAAATCTCCTTATGGGTGCATTAGATCATGACTTTGGAATCTTATTCCAAATGAATATCATAAAACATCACCTTTCCACATCAGTCTTAGCACATCAGATCAAGTTTTTTGGATCCTCATCTTAACATCCTTTTGATAGCCTTCTCTTCTCTTAAATTAGATTTTTCATTAAGTTGCATGGGATAAGGCATAATGGATGAGGTTATAGATCTTTCTCCTTCACCAAAACACACTCTAAATTATTCCTCTTAAATCCAACCTCATTGGCGCAGTAGATTATGACTTTGAGATCTTCTTCTATCCTCTATAAGGGCACTTTGGATGAGGAGTTTGAGATCTTCCTTGAGAATCTTAATCATACTTGAATCCTCTTACTGACCCCTGGCGTACTAGTTGACAATTTGGAATCCTTACATCAGCTAGGTACATTGATTGAGAGTTACAAGATCCTTCTAAAAGTCCTCAAAACACTTAGCAAAATGTATTTTCCCTTTAAGCGCATTGGATCTAGATGTTAGGATCTTCTTCTAGCTTAAACTGTCCCCCAACTCAAAATGGCGCAACAAATTGGAGATCTAGATTCTTGTCACAAAAACTTAAAAAACTGAAATTCTCCTCATTGGGCGCATTTACTGATGACTTTGAGTTCCTCTTATAATCCAAGTGCATTAGATGAGGTATTTGAGATCCTCATGATATGACTCCAATCAAACTCCTTGATACTTGCATTAAAATTCACCTAACTTATCCTTTTGGCGCACTAGATGGGAGTCTTGACTTCTTTAAAACCTGATCTTATGCTACACTTGCTCCCTGATTTCTTCTTGTAAAGGCGCATCAGATTGGATTTCCAAGATCTCCTTGAAAGATATATTGATGATGTCAAAGGTTGGCACATTTCTTATGTCTTGGAGTCTTATAAAAGCTGGTGCATTGGATAAACAATCTAATTTCTTCTTGTTATGACTTCTTGGAAGATGATGTATTCGAGTGATTTTAAACTTTTATTACCCCCTGGTGCAGCAGATTGAAAGTTGAAATTCTTCAAGGCATCAGCGCACTAGATCAAGTTTGTTGAACCTTCATCTCTTGCTCAATCTTTTCTTCACTCTTGGCGCACTAGATAGATGTTTTGACTTCTTTATGCATTGGCGCAGCAGATAGGGGTTTAGGATCTCCATCTCATTAAAAACTTAAAGCGCATCAGTTAAGGAGTTTAGGATCTTCTTTGATATGTTCTAAAATTTATAATCTTCACTTCCTCTTGAAGGCGTATTGCATAAACAATCTAATTTCTTCTTGGAATATGTGCCTTGAATCAAACTTTCCACATCCTCTAAGGGCTGGTGCATCAGATAAGGGTATTACATCCTTCTTCTTCTATTCTTAATGGCGCATTAGATCAGAATTGTGAATAATCTTGAATGATCTTTTTAAAACTTGAAAGTAATCATCTCATCCTTTGGGCGCATTGGTCTAGGTGCAAGAGATCATCATCTTGTTCTCTGATTAAAGGTGCACTTTATCAAGATTTTGCACCAACATTTTGCGCCACTATTATCTTTGTCGCACTGGATGAGAAATTTGCGCTCTCTCAAAGAATTTAGTCATTTTTCAGGGTCTCTCAGGGTAAAGGTATATTGAAAAATATATTTAAGTATAAAATTTCTTATACTTTAAATATTTTTCAATATACCTTTCAGGATGTTTGAGATAGGTCTCGAATCCACTGGATTTAACATGCAAAATCTAGAATTTGTAGGATTCACCAAATTTCAGACTTAGTCAATTTTTTAGGATTTTTAGGATTTCAGGCCATCAGACTTAGTCATTTTCAAGATCTCAAACATACATCAGGATTGATCTGAATGTTCAACATTTGGATGGGATTCGATCAAGACTCTTCATTCATGAGACCTCCAGCCATAAAGCAAAATTTCTAGGAGAGAGACTTCCTGTTGGATTGGCAGAGTAAACAAACCTAAGCCATTATCCAGAACTAAAATGAAAAGCATCAGAGCTCAAGAAAAGAGGGGGTCCCCATCTCCAATGGGATGATGTGTGATTTGGTCACAACACTACCATGGGAAGAAATTTTTGAAGCCGCATGAGAAACATAATTGATGATTGTGACATCAATTTTAACCATTGGCATCAATGTGGAATTTAGGTTTTGGAAACTAGCAATAGAAGAAATCACAAAGCAATAACACGAGAGGATTAGAGATTATTAAATATAAAAAAATGTCTACACTGTAGAATAAGATTACAAACTCAAACCCCAAAAATAGAAACATTGGCTTACTTCAAAAATTGGCCAGGGCTACTTATGCTGCCCTTTTGGTATGAGGGAATTTCTTGATCAATATGGGTCACCATTGAATTTCCACAAATAAATGCAGATGCAAAACCCAACTACCCACACATAAACTGCAGTCTGCCACCATCATCGTGGGAATATGTCAGGCATAGAGATCCATACAATATCCATATATAACATCAAAAACCATAAAATTTGATTTTATCTAAAGCGCTGCATGCTAACGGTAGTTATCTAAAACGCTATATGATATCGGGAACTATTCTGCAACTACCCGATGTCTACGCCAAAATTCACCAAAAAATTCATTGAGGAAAATTCAATGCGTAAAAATCCATAAATCCATTTAATGTGATATTAACGTGATATGGAAAGCATGCCCATAATTTTAACATTAATTATGGAAAGTCCACTTAACATTAGTACATCTAAGTTAATCTATTTGACAGCCCACTAAACATCAATTTAAATCGGGAGAATAAAACTTGCAATCGTGCTGTGGCTGTATAATGCCTCTAGGCTTCGCCTCTCAGCGTAACAACTATAACTAGAATTTAAATATAGTTTTAATGATTGTAGACGTGCCTCTCAAAAAATATGTGGAAAGCTAAAGCTATATAATTATACCTTTTAAAAATTTATAGTCTACATAACTTCTTACCATGTTGAATGTTGTTTATTAATACACCCATTTTAATTTTTTTATTTTATTATGAGAACTCTCTTAAATATAAATGTTCTTGATTCCTATATTTGTGTGCTATGGTGTAGGAACAAGAAGCTTGGCATAAATCTAGGTTTTAGGTGACTACTTGGTGGTGGAGATACGTGAGTGCATGCTTGGAGCTGCCTTATAGATTCTTGATGCTTGACCATTTAATCTTTGTCATTGGACATGATCATCAATTCATTTGGGTTAAGGCTAGTCTTTCACTTGTTACTGCAAAATCCTAGCTTAACCAACTCCCCATTCTAATTGGATATGTTAAGCATGTAATATGGGTATAAAAAATAAAATTACCTCAATTTTTTAAAGTAAATTGTAGTACATATCACTTAAAAGTTAGATTCATGTCATCCTCAATAATGTGAGATTAGTTTTTGCTACATACTTGTCAATACTACATATCAATGAGCTTCAAACTGTGCATTAGTGAGCTTCAATAATGGTTATAGTTTTTATATATAACATAGAAAATAAGAGAATTTAAATTTGAATGAATTCCAAAAAAAAGTTGTGTTATGGTTATAAGCAATTGAAATATCTTTTAATATATGGATTTGTAAGGGAATAAAATCACTTTTACATAAATCTAAGTTAATTAAATTAATGCAAACAATAAGTACATAATTAAATTAGATTTATTTAGTTGGGATTTTGATAATATTCTAAAATTAGATGAGGAGGATAAGCACACTTATATTTGGCAACAACGATGAAGAATTATTGTTAATGCCACGCAAAATTTAGCCACCAAGGTATAAAAATAGTGCTCACAATTTGATAAATAATTTAAGATCTATATGATCTCAAATACCTTTGTAGGTAAAACATGAGTCCCTCAAGATTGAACCCAAGTGTCGTGGGAATGACCTGATGCAAATGAATGATCTATGGCATGTGAGATTGATCTAGTAGATAGTTGCAATAGAGATCTCTTCACCTTTATGGTCTTTGTGTTTGATTATGTAAAGGTGGCACGTTTACATTTACACCTTAAGGGAAGTTGTTAGATCACTACGGTCAAGTTCTCCTAGGTTAACCCCCTATTTAGACTAGTTTTATAACTTTGAAGAAATGATTGAAATGTTCAACATACATAAACTTGTAGATGACCTATGTGATTCTAATTTGCAAACTAAAATTCTTTGTCCCTTAGAAATCAAATTTTCTCTAGTGCTTTCTCCTTGTTCTCTTGTGTATCTAGTCTAAATTTACAAATGAGTTAATTGCACAAATGAATATCTTTAAATACATACATACATTATGGAGGAGAAGAGGTATGCACCTATGTAATCACGATGGCTAGAATTGTAGTGGTCTAAAATAGTATTTGAGGACCTTCTTCTTCGGGATCTGATCCTTGTTTAAGAACTAATCTTCTTTTTCTCTTAGGCTTATTAGAAGAGAGGTGCCCTAAGCCTTGGCTTGGATTTTCCTATGCAGTAGTCATAGTCTATTTTGTCGTGGGTGTAGCCAGCTCATCACCTAAGTGGGATACAAACAAATAATTTTTTTTCTTTTATTCTAGTGCCCATTGGAAGGTTTGTTGTGCTTGCTGGTGTGCTTCTACAAGTTCCACTGTAAGGTTCCCAAATGTGCTATTGCTATCCACCATATTCATGCCTTCTGAGAGGGGGTAATATCAATCAAATCTGACCTCCTACAGAATAAACCAACCATCAATTACCTAAAATGCTTACAAGACAATTTCTAATATTTGATAATCTGATCTGATATGAAATAATACCAAACCGGCATCTGATTCAAGAGGAGGAATTGTAGACTGAGAATCATTGCAATAGTCCAAAATGCTTTGCCAAAAATCCAACATGCATCGGTAAATGAAAAAAAACAAATCAAATAAAAAAATCTATTCCTGAAGGCGAGCTAAGAAAAATAGAAAAAGCTAGATTTGAACGCAGCAATATTTGAAAGTTAGCCATCTATGTTGTTAAGCAGTTAGTGAAGTCTGCTGCCAAAACTGGTAGAGAGATGGAAAGAGGAATGGAAGAGGATGACGGGGACCATTTCCACGTTAGCATTGACTCAACGCTTACCATGGAAGTGGATGACATTTAAGTAGATTAAAAAAGCAACCTACTAAGGACGGCCAATATTTTATTGTATTTTTTATTTATGTCATGAAACTTCAAAATATTGTTCACGCTCAACTATTTACTCCAACTCCTTACATTTCAAGTTTGAAGGTGGGCCCCGCCCCAAAACAAAACTGAAATAATAATAGAAAGAGTAATATGCTTCCATACTAGTCACTGTCATTTGATAACCATCATATTTTTCACTTGAAATTTTACAGGCTTAGTTTTCTAAGTTTATCTTGGGAGTTGGGATCCATCTAAACATATATTCTACACTATATTCATTGTCTTTGTCAATTGTCTGTGTTGATGCATAAATCTGTGGGTTTGATCCAACAGCAAGATGGGAAACTCTGAGATGTGGGAATGCTTCTTAGAGTGACCTCCAAGTTTTAGAGAAGCTGGCTCTTTTGTTCTTCAATGGGGGTTTGGGAAAAATGTTAGAAAGGAAACTAGATTGCAAAAAACAAATGCCTAATCTATGACGATCTGCCGGATTTGAAACAACTAGTTGCACAGTGTTAACCGTGTAAGATTTAACTGGAAGATTAAAGAGAAAATATACATGATTAAAACCCAATTTATAAATAGATTAAACAGAGGCAGAATAAATAGAAGAATTAGGAGCAAGAAACAGAGATATCGAAGTATGCACAGAACACCATCTCATTATTTGAATAACAAGTTACAAAGGCAAAAGTTGCTGCACAAAAATAACTGTTACATTCTCATAAAGAAAGAACTGCAAAGGCGAGAAGAAACTCTATCTGTTGCTCCATAAAATCTTTTCTATGTGTGGAACTCTGAATAACTCTCTTTGTATGTCTCTTGCAACTATGTTCCAAAACTGCATTTATAACTTGAAAAACTCCAACAAAATAACTCAACGGCCTCCAAAAAATGGTAACTGTCTCCATGAAATCCGGCACCAAATCTAGCACAAATCTGTTATTTGAAACTGAACTGTGGCTTTCTGTTGCTGTATCTGTGGCTGAAAAATGCATCTCTGTGTGAAAGAAAAGGTCTCCCGCCGCTCTCCATTTTATTTCATGTAGCTTGCTCATAAAAAATGGAAGTGGCTGCATACTTAGGGTTTCACTTTTTGCTTTCCCATGAAAAGTCGAAATAAAATAAGTTTCATGAATCTTATAAAGCCATAGCTTTATCAGCTGGGACCCATATGAGAGATTTTAACATTTCCTAAATTATTTAATTCACTCAAAAGCAAGGGGCCCACCACATTTTATGAGAGACTTTATATTACTAAAAGACACAGCTTTTAAGACTCCCGTGAGACATTTTATATTTTAATAAAATTAAACAAAATATTTATATTTGTGTCAGGCTAGTCCACGTGGTGCACTCCACATCAATTTTGAGTTTCAACTTGTTTCTCTTGCAGCGTGCACGTGGCCCTCTCCATATCAATTTTAAGTTTCTTTCCATTGGTGCTCACATGTGGTGCTCTCCGCATCATTCTAAGTTTCTCTCTATCTCCTCAGGTGCTAACAAGTGGTACATTTCGGTGGTTTTTCTTGCCTCTCCACACAAGCCATTAGATCTCTTTGAATCAACGGTTGTTGTGCATTGCTCCTCAAAACCCTAACTCTAGTATAAAGAAAAAAGACACTGTAAAATAAATAGAAGTGGGCAACATAAGAGGATTGGCCTCCTTATAGGTGCATAAACAGTATAACAAAACCAGGCACCAGTTATAATTGAGAGTGTGCATTTGGTGTCTAAATGCATCTATGAAAACAGATATGTGCCTCCATCCCTTTTGCTCTGACCCTTTCAAATTTACGATAGTTGTGTTTATAGTAGCTGAACATATCTCCCATTTAGACCGATCCACCATATCAAACAATACTCATGTTCAAGGTTGTGCATGATTAATAAGACATGCCATATCCTTTACCAATCTTATTTCATATTGCTTGTTGCCAGATATAGCGACGTTACTTCAAATGAAACGCACCTTTATTCATAATGCTACTTCTGTGTATGGCTGAATCTTCTTTGTGTTGTATGTTGTGACTTTGATTCTATGGTGATATCCTCTTACTGAGGCTCTATACTTATAATACTGGCTGATTACTTATTATGCTTGACTGCTATGTATCCTTTATTGGATGATGCCTTTTTGCTGTAGCCAACCATCATCTTTGATGTCCCATTATAGGCCGAACCTTCCTTGACTTTGTAGTGGCTGATGCTGTTTCTTAAGCTTACTGATGCTATTATTTAACCCGCCATCTTCCTTATTAGAAGATCATGAGGCACGCCATCACATTTTTCATAGGCCAATGCCTTCTCAATATAAGCTGCATTCCGCACTTCTTATAGCGTATTAGTCATGCTTTTGATATATTCCTTTATGCTAAGGCTTATGAGTGCACCGTCTTTGAGTATTTTGATGCCCTCATTGTATGCTGAAGTGCCAATGATAATGGCAGCCATATTGCTGTGAGTTGAGTGTCTTGAAGTGACCGTGTCCCCTTAATTTGATTCTCTTAAAAAGAAATTGAGCTTCTATTCAAATAGTAGACACCATATTCGATGTGCCTTGTGTGATCTAAAACTCATGAAGCACCATGACTTTATATAGTATAAAAAATGGAAACTTTTATAGTTGACAACGATCCCTCTCATTTATTAACAACTTGCAAGCTCAAAACTTGAATAGTGCTACTATATTTCAATAATGACCACCACGATGATTTGGCTTGGTCTCCTTTCTCTAAGTGAACCATTATATTTATATGCATTGAGTTTAACACTAATCATAATTATTATCTAACCTTCCTTATTCTGCTTCCACTCTTCTGATGCAGCTGGAGAAGAAAAAAAGATGCGAATGGAAACATGTTCCTTCATCAGTCACACAAACACAAATGCATCTGAAAGATTCTACTAAACGCCTAAATAAGGTGAATTATATTGATGTGAAACCCAAGTGATCTTTACTGAAAATTTTGAAATCGAGTAAAAAATTCGTCAACAGTTTGCATTTATTCCCTGCTATAAATCATGACTAAAACTACCTATTTCCTCTAACTCCTTACATTTCAAGTTTGAATTTTGAAATTGTCGTGCAAGAAGTGCCTCATGCCAACCCAAAACTAAACCAAAATAATAATAGAAAAAGTAATATGCTTCCCGTACTAGTCCCTATCATACGATACCATCATATCGTTTAATTGAAATTTTACATGCTCACTTGTCTAAGTTTATCTTGGGAGCTGGGATTTATCTAAACATATCTTCTACACTAAATTCATTATCTTCGTCAGTTGTCTGCATTTATTCCATGCTATAAATCATGACTAAAACTACCTATTTCCTCTAACTCCTTACGTTTCAAGTTTGAATTTCAAAATGTCATGCAAGAAGTGCCCCATGCCAGCCCAAAATAAAATGGAAATAATAATAGAAAAAGTACTATGCTTCCCGTACTATCATTATATCGTTCAATTGAAATTTTACCGACTCATTTTTCAAAGTTTATCTTGGGATTCATCTAAACATATTTTCTAAACCAAATTCATTTTTCCTATCTGCATTTATTCCCTGCTATAAAGCTATTCATTTAAAACTTTCTCCAAACTTCTGGCCATAAATCTAGTTCATTGTTAGCCTGCCATAACCCTAGTAGCTGGCAAAATTCTCGGTGAAAAATCTTTAGCAATAAATGAAAAGCTCCTGCTAAAAAATATCCCAAGAACTAAAATATAGTTGTTATCCAATAGTTAAATTGGACACAATAGAATAAAATAGACTAAATCAGTCCTAAAAATATCATGCACCACCAATAGAGATCTTTTACACAATAATTTCCTGTGCAAACTAAAATAGAAATTTCGAAGGTGAAAAAAAAAGAGTTAGAAATCTTACTAAATTTATGGTTGTTATTTGCTTTTTAAATTTTTCTCAGTAGCACCGAGCGGAGCTGAATTTGCCAAGGTAGGGTTTCTAAGAAATTTAGCAGATTAAAAAGTTGAGAATTCTATATAACTTTGTCTTTCCCTTTATGGCCTCAAAGAATTGCCGCAGTGGAGCTGAATATTTAAGCTGTGGCTTGTGTAAAAATATTCTATAGTTTTTTGTGCTAAGCGGTGACAGTTTTTAGGCTGACATTGTTAAAATTTGGAAAAAGAAAAATAAATTTGAATTTAAGTTTGGTTGTGAAGTTCTTTCTTCGGCTCGACTTGAAAATTTTAGTTGTTTAGGATTTCTGTTAGATAGGGGTTTTTTTCTGTCCTAAGATTTTAATTTTCACGCTTGATGTAGACAGCGATGGGTATGGCTGGTTGTGGCACAAAAGAGAGTGGTTGGAGAGGGTACAGTTGAAGAAGAAGAGAGTGGTCAAGATTGTGGAAAGAGGAGAAAAGGAAGTGAAGGTCAGGAGATCGATTCCTGGGACAACAAGAAGGTATGCTTTTGGAAAAAGTCCCATTGTTTTTTCCAGTTCATCACAGATGTATATGACACATTCCTAACCAAAAAAAATATAAACTAGTGGTCTTATTAGATTTTTGTGGACTACAAACTTCTAATTCACCAAATGATGAACATAAGAGCAAATTTTATAATTGAACACTCAATCTTTCCGCATCTACTTTGAATCTAGTAATTTATTTGCAATAGGGAAGTTACTATCCAATACTTGTCTACTTATGTAACCATCAATCTCCACTTACTTCTAAAATTTACCCTGCAGAAGAGAAGACCAATTTGTATCATAATTTAGAACTCCAATATTGAAGTTTGAAATATATTAGTTTTTTTTTCTAATAAATTAAAGCCCAACCAAAATTTATTCAAACTTGTTAGTATCCTAGAGGACTAACTAGTATCGTCTTGTATGTTTCTATGATTTCCTCAAGGTTAGGTTTCGTATTTGTATATGCATCAATCTTATTGACTTCTTGTAGTAAAACCAGTATATTGTGTCATACAATAGGGCAAATGATTATAGAACCAAAAAAATTACACCCTTAAATAATAGAAGGCTGAGATACAACAGAATTTGTGCTTGCCTGGATCCATTTCAATAGTTTTGGTCAGCCAGTTGTGATGTCATAGTTCTTTAAGGCAGGATATACAATCTTAAATCTTTCAAAAAGACCAACATATGCAATGTCCACCTAGTTTTATGAAGCATTTCATAGTTAACATTCGAAGCATCTCCTCTCCACTCCTAGTCTGCAAATTATTATGTGGTACTATATCATTTAAGAAGACAAAATAATAATCAATATACTAGGCACCTCCTTCTCCATATTTCATCTTTTGTTTTCTGTTGGCATTTTAAAAATTAAAAAATAAAAATAAAAATTGCCTTTTCATTTTATATAATATTCTTGAAAATTTACTTAATAGCTAATTGTTGAACCTCTTTAAATGATGAACTAAGTGCAAAGAGGATATCCAAATACCTGGTAAGCTTGTTTCTAACTCCCCACTACTAACTTGTCTTAACTCTGTAGTTAGGAGGTTTTTCTTTTCATCCTAAGAACACAAACTAGCTAATAGTGAGCGTTGAGACAAAAGTCCCTCAATACGCTTTAAATTTATTATCAATTTGAACAAAGTTAAATTCTTCTAGGTTAGGATAGGGTAAAGAATTATGAGCAAGTTGATCCTTAATTAAATATTACTTATAATGAAGGATAATGTCTTTAATCTTAGGAAATAATCTCATAACAAATACTGCATATATTCAACAACAATCTCAAATTAAGGTGGTGTAAGAGGGCAACCTTGTTTAATGGATTTTTTTTCTGCTCAAAGGCCTCAATTAATTTGATTTTCATTTCTAACACTATGGCAGAAGACTTAGAAAATGTGTTCCCCATCATGGTTGTCTTCTAAGTTTTAGATTTAAAGTATCTCTTGACATATAAATAGGGTGAGTAGTGTGTTTTGACGAATAGTGCAAAACTTGAGTACACAATCTAAGCAAGTATATTTTTTATTTTAATTGGAAAAAGTAGTGGTTTAATGTCACACATGATGAAAAATGTAAGAAATTGATATATAGATTCTCTATAGCCTTTTGTTGTATCACTAAAACAATATTTGACATTAAGCTAAGGGGATGGGACAAGGATTATAGGGTAATAGAATGCCTACTAGCAATTGAAAGATCAAAAGTATTCCCAAAGATGAAAATGCAAGATTAAGAGAGTGAGGAAGGGAAAGCATGCTATGTCTATCCAGTTAAGGGTATAGGAGTGGTAAGAGGGTTAAATGAAGAATTTATGGGAGAAAGATACATATATTATCACAGAAATTGTGACATATAAAAGCCACAGGTACTTTTAGAACGAGGAGAACATAAATTTGATTTATTTGTTATTATGATAGATGAGTCTAGAGGTAAAGTTCACAATTGTTGGTTTGAGGCTACCCACTAAGAATATGACAAAATCAAGGAATATAGATATGGGGAAAATTTGTGTTGACATAGATTTGACAATTCTCATGGGTTGGAAATAGGAGCTAGTTAGAGTGGAGAAACCAAATTTGCTTCATTGAGTTTGATGCATGGGTGGGAAGGAATTATTGAATCTATATGAATGGAAAAGTGTAATCAAATCCTTATAAGGATATTTTCACCATCATAATGAATATCTTAATCACAATAATGTTAGTTCTGAGTTTTTCCTCAATTGTTCAAAAAGTTAGTGACATCAACTAGGAAGGGAAAAAAAGAGAACATCAACAACTCTACAAAGGGAGAAGCTAAACAAGGAAAGCATAGGTAAACAAAGAGGGAAAAAATAGCATAAGGATAGGAAGGCCATAACTAGGAAATCTCGAAGATATTTGTTAGCATAAAAAGAAGGCACCAAAGGGAAAATGGCTACATTAAGCCAATAAAAACAACCTGCAACATGGATTGTGGGTAAGTGCAAGAAGATGGGGGGCCAAAAAGGGGTCTTAAGTGGCCACTTTTTTTCTGAAATCAGGAAATACTAACCTTGGATAAGAAATTGAGCATAGTTACACTCAAAATTTGGAGATGCAACCAAAACAATGTTCATAGTGCTCTGAGTCTACTTTCTAAACTACTATTTTTTTTAAAATGGCATAGATTTAGGGGTTCAAAAGAGGGAGCCACAGAAATTGGTGTTGTTTCTGTCAAAAAAACATAACATAGCATGTTTTCTGGCTCCCTCAAAAGGACAACTTTTTTTTGGTATTTTTAAAATCGTTTCAGTGAGAGATTAGCTAATAGCATGTAGTTTAAGCCCAATTTTTCTAATAATTTTTTGATGAATATTTGATTTTTTATTAATTTTCAAAGTGGAGACATCCTAAAAAATAGAATTTTGGCCATGCTACCCCTATAAATTTTGAAAACTAATTGAAAATCATTTTTTTTCTTTTTTTAATATTTGTAGAATGGAGTCTAGTTTCTAAATATGTAATTTTTTTGAAATTTCAATGAATAGTTAATTTAAAATGAAAAAAAGACCAAACTGTGGTTTTTGCCCAAAAATAGACACACAAACAAAAGAAATTAAAGATGAAAGGTTTAACATTGTTAAAATGTGAAAAAAATCACATTGTCAAATAGCTAAGAGAAAGCCTAACATTACCCAAGTGTTCGATTTGTTTGACCTTGAAACACGTGCAAATCTGAGGGTTAGCACGAACAAAATTATGTGAAATCTTGAAGAATATGGAAAAACACGTTTGTGGATGTTCAAAAGGCACTCCAAGCCTTTGGGTTGGAAATCCAAAGCAAATCCCAAGCCCAAGGCTTGGGATTGCCAAAGCAAAACATAACTTGAGTGCGTTATAACGCGCTCACGTTATGTTTTGCTTTGCATTTTTCCTTTTCCGCAAAAGTTTGTGTTGTTTGTCATGTTTGAAATAATGCGAGCGTGTTATAACATGCTCGCGTTATGTTCCCCTTAAATTTTTTTATGTTCAAGGCTATTAATCATGTATGTATGTATGTATGCCTATATGTATGTATGTATGCCTGTATGTATGTATGTATCTATGTATGCCTATATGTATGTATGTATGTATGCCTATATGTATGTATGTATCTATGTATGCCTATATGTATGTATGTATAGTGACGAGGGCAGAGGAGGGTAGAGATGGGAGTGAGCCAGATAGGGGAGGAGAGGGGTGGATAAGGATTGAGTGATTAAGGTTTAAGGTTGAGGGTTGAGTGTTTAGGGATAGGATTTAGAGTTTAGGGATAAGGCATTAGACTTTAGGACCTTGAGGGATTAGGGTTTAGGGTTAAGGCTTTAGGGATAGCGTTTAGGGTTAAGGGTCGAGGGATTAGGGTTAAGGTAGAGTGTTGAGGGTAGAGGGATTAGGGATAGGGTTTAGGGTTGAAAGTTTAAGGTTGAGGGATTAGGGTGTAAGGTATAGTTTAGTAGTTCTTGTGGATAGAGCCAGTAAAAAATGGGAGATTATTTGCCTATTTCATAACAATATACCTCCCCTAAGTACGGGGTGGACAGCAAGAAACATAGATGTACCCCAATGCAAAGCTCATCCTTCTGATTTCAACTGTTAATTACTCACTGTGGACATACCATACGCAAAGCTTTTCTCATAGTGTGTACACCTATTGGCATAACGAAACCCAGATGGGCTAGAAAAACATGCCATATAACATTACTAACATTAAAAAAGTTCATAGCCATTTTTCTGACATATTCTTGTAACTCAAATATCTTTAAGAGAAGAGTGTCAAAAATGATGGGTTTAACAACCTAACATAAGGTAAAGTAGTTTTGTTGGGTTTAGGGTTTAGGGTTGAGGGATTAGTGTTTAGGGTTGATAGATTATGGTTTAAGGTATAGTGTTGAGGGTTAAGGGTTTAGGGATAGGGCTTAGGGTTAAGGGATTAGGGTTTAGGGTTGACGGATTAGGGTTTAATGTTGAGAGTTAAGGGTTGAGGGTTTAGGGATAGGGTTGATGGTCAAGGGATTAGGGTTAAAGTAGAGTTTGAGGGTAGAGGGATTAGGGATAGGGTTTAGGGTTGAAGGTTTAACGATTGAGGGTTGAGGCTTTAGGACTAAGGGTTAAGCGATTGGGGTTTAAAATATAGTGTTGAGCATTGAGGGTTTATGGATAGGTTTTAGGGTTTAATTTTTAAGGGTTAAGGGTTGAGGGATAGGGTTTAGGGATAAGGGATTAGGGTTTAAGGTATAATGTTGAGGGTTGAGGGTTTAGGAATAGGGATAGTGTTTAGGGTTTAGGGATGAGGGATTAGGGTTGAGGGTTGAGGGATTAGGGTTTAAGGTATAGTGTCAAGGGTTGAGGGTTTATTGATAGTGTTTAGGGTTTAGGGTTGAGGGATTAGGTTTTAGGGTTGATGGATTAGGGTTTAAGGCATAGTGTTGAGGGTTGAGGGTTTAGCGATAGGGTTTAGGGTTGACGGATTAGGGTTTAGGGTTGACGGATTAGCGTTTAATATCGAGGTTAGGGTTAGAGTGTCGAGGGTAGAGGGATTAGGGATAGGGTTTAGGGTTGAAGGTTTAAGGATTGAGGGTTGAGGCTTTAAGGATGAGGCTTTAAGGCTTAAGATATAGTGTCAAGTGTTGAGGGTGTAGGGATACGGTTTCAGTTTTAAGGGTTAAGGGTTGAGGGATAGGGATTAGGGTTTAGGGTTGATGAATTAGGGTTTAATGTTTAGAGTCGAGGGTTGAGGGATAGGGTTAATGGTCAAGGGATTAGAGTTAAATAAGAGTGTCGAGGGTAGAGGGATTAGGGATAGGGTTTAGGGTTGAAGGTTTAAGGATTTAGGGTTGAGGCTTTAGGGATGAGGGTTAAGGGATTAGGGTTTAAGATATAGTGTCGAGTGTCGAGCATGTAGGGATAGGTTTTAGGGTTCATGTTTTAAGGGTTAAGCGTCGAGGGATAAGAGTTAAGGGTTGAGGGATTAGGGTTTGACGTTGAGGGTTGAGTACATTGAGGTTCAAGGGTAAGGGTTTCAGGATAGGGTTGAGGGTCGAGGGATTAGGGTTAAAGTAGAGTGTCGAGGGTATAAGGATTAGGGACAGGGTTGGAGGGTTTAGGGATAAGGGATTAGGGTTTAAGGTATAGTATCGAGCCCATTGAGGGTCTAGGAATAGGGATAGTGTTTAGGGTTTAGGGATGAGGGATTAGAGTTGAGAGATGACAGATTAGGGTTGAGGGTTGAGGGATTAGGGTTTAGGGATAAGGTTAAGGGTTGAGGGTTGAGGGATTAAGGTTTAAGGTATAGTGTTGAGGATTTAGGGATAGGGTTTAGGGTTGAGGGATTAGAGTGAAGGGTTGAGGGATTAGGATTTGACGTTGAGGGTTGAGGGTTGAGGCTTTAGGGTTTAGGGTTTAGGGTGGGATAGGGTTGAGGGTCGAGGGATCAAAGTTAAGGGTTAAGGTATTAGGGTTTGACGCTTAGGGTTGAGTACATTGAAGTTTGAGGGTTAAGGGTTTCGGGATAGGGTTGAGGGTCGAGGGATTAGAGTTAAAGTAGAGTGTTGAGGGTATAAGGATTAGGGATAGGGTTGGAGGGTTTAGGGATAAGGGATTAGGATTTAAGGTATAGTATCAAGCTATTGAGGGTTTAGGAATAGGGATAGCATTTAGGGTTTAGGGATGAGGGATTAGAGTTGAGGGATGACGGATTAGGGTTGAGGGTTGAGGGATAAGGTTTAGGGTTTAAGCGGGAGCATGATGGTGCAGGAGCATGTATCAAAAGAGCCATAGCACGAGAAGAGTTAAAGTATAGATAATGCAAAGTTGACAGATGCAAAATTGATTGTCGAGTGGTGTAATGCTTCCATGGGTCCAGGTAATGAAGGTAAGTCTTCATTTCGTAGATTTTTTTGGTTGATAGATAATACTAACATTGCACCATATGAGGACTGTTCTACACTGACAGGATCAAATGAGATGCACTCTTTCAGAAGCTCAATTGCAGGTTCATGGAGTATCCATATGCAAAAGACATCATACTTTTGTTCTTCCTGTACAATTCAAGTCTGGGATGAGTGCGAGTCAAAGGAGTGGGTTGACGAATGGCAGTTAAGTTATCTTAGCCCACTTGACACGTATCGACCCTTGACGGCACTGGAACTAACATAGATGGAATCATCAGTTGACTTTGACCACATATCAGATTTAGTTCAACCAGGTAATATAGGGCATGTATATGCATGTAATTTCATCTAGTTCAACCAGGTAATGTCATCTTACTTTGTAATATTTTTGTAATGTTGACTAATTTCATCTAATTTGCTACACATATCAATGTAGGGCACGTATATGTAGTTATTGCAGATGAAGATAATGAAGAGGGAATAGATTATTACTTATGTCATTGTGTTAAGGCCAAAAAGAAATTGGAGGCCCCTGTTACAGATGGAGAAAACATCGAATACCCTACAGGCTCAATGGTTATTACTGGAACATGGCTTAGAAGGTACCCACATAAGAGTGTTAATATTTGGCTGTTTTCAGACTTTGACACACATCAAAAGATTCTTCATTACTTGAACCTTGTCGTGGCATCTAATGTTCATTTGATAAAGTATCAGGGTAGACCTTTGAATAAAATCTTGTGGAAGGTGCGTGAGTCTGACCATGAAGCAATACTTGACACAATAAAGAGTAGAGCAGACCTGGATGGTTCATTGGATTGATTTGTAAGTATTCACATTGATTTTGTAAAGTCATGTTACATTGAGTTGTAAGTATGCACATTAATTTGAAAGGTTTGTCTTTTTTTTATTTCCTACTGCATTTTTACACATATACACATTTTTACATCATCATGTTATGCATTTTTGGTGTCCTGCTCCTGATGCGACCAAACTAATAGTTCCAACGCATTTGGATGGGTACTGTTGTGATGTTCACAACACGCCCCATTATGCTCCTTAGCAAAATGGGGACCCCTGCTAATGTTTTGCTTTTTGCTTCTGCTTGTGTTTGTCTGCTTTCTGGCGGTTTGGTAAAAATGAAGGTCAGGTGCATCATCATCATGATATTCGATGAGGTAGGTCATCATCATGAGGTCAGTTTGTCGAAGTTCATATTTTATTGCTGTGACCTCATATTTAGAAGGAGCTTGAAATTCCATGCAGGTTTGCCTTTTACTTCACTTGAAAATTCGTCCATATGTGGAAGTTATGCACAGTCAAAGTTTTGGTCAAACCTGATAATCGCAAGTGATCATCATATTTTTTGTCATGTTATCAAGGTCATCATGATCTTGGTCTATCACCTGATAAAAATCATGCAGTCGCAATATCCGGATGTCAATCTTAGGTGGTAGTGCTCTTTACCCGTCAAATGACCTTATGCGCATCGTGAGCATCATGATTTTTAGGAGGGTCATATTTTATAAACTCGGTTTTGTTGTATGAAGAACATCATCATCATATTTGAAACGCCCCCCCCCCCCCCGATAATATCCTGAGGTTCAAATATCCAGATATCATGATGACGTCAACTTTAAGTCACGGTAAGCTTTCCCCGTCGAGCGGTCTTTTGTATCGCGAGCATCATCATGATATTTTAACATTACCTGATCTTATAATATCATGATGATATTATAAGATCACCCTGACTTAGAAAATCCACCTTCGGCATATTTGCATGCGCATGTTAAAATCCTATCGGAGGGTCATCATCATGATATTTGCTAAAATTCGCTAATATGATGATGACGTCTTCATATCCTCCTGATCTCCTTTTTGCAATATCATGATGATCACCCTATCTTTTAAGAAGAAGGTGATATTCCATTCCTCAACAACATGATCATATTTTGAATATCACCCTAGCGCTAACCTGATGATGACCTCAATTCATCCTCATGCTTCGAAGACGAAATATGATGATGACATCATCATGATAATTCGATGAGGAGGATCATCATATTTTTTATCCTGTCATATTGTCAAGATCATCATGATCTTGTTTGTTCACCCGACATTTCGTGAAGTCCTCCTGCCGAGAAATACAACCTTTTGCAAATATCCTGATGATCATCATCATCACATTTTCCCTTCGGCAGGATATTTTCTAAAACATGATCCAGTTAGCGAAATATCATGATGACGTCATCCCGATCTAATAAACGAAGAAGCTAGTATCCTGATGATCATCATCATCACATTTTCCCTTCAGCAGGATATTTTCCAATCACGATCCGGTTCGCGAACATGATGATGACGTCATCTTTTGCATTTTAATGGAGCCCGAATATGACGATGACGTCACCATCATTTTCCTTTCCTCAACGGCAGGATCATATTCCATATCCTCCTATTCTTCTTCAGCATGATGATGATGATGATGTTGTTCTTTTCCCCAATATACAGAAGCGAAACATCATGATGACGTCATCTGGACCTTCAGAAGGAAGAGCATCATATTTCCAGAATATCATGCTGATGAAGTGAATATCGGCCAACATGTTTTTTTGACACGCCGATAGCGATAGTCATGCCGATGGGCGGGAAATGAGGTGGTGGAATTTTAAAGTGTTTTTTTTGGCGCCTGTGGCATTTTCCCGGTCAGCGATAGTTGACCGATGAATTTTGAGCAGTCTAAACGCATTTTGGGCGCGTTTGAGGAGTATTCTGGATCCGATCTCCACGATTTTGCGCAGTCACCTGGATTTAAACGATTATTGTAATCTCCTGCTGTTTATGTGATAAATGAAATACTTATTGTTGGTCTTGTCTTGCAGGCTTGCAGTTGAGGAAGCAGCTGGAAAGTCAACATAGTGACCTCATGGAGGAAGGAAATCTGATCTTAGGAGCAGGAAGATAAGGATGAAGTGCGAAAAAGTCAAGGCCATTCAAGTAAAAAACAAGGTTGCAGCTGAGAGTATTACTACAATAGACAAACAGAAGTTATTACCCAGCTGCCGGAACTTCTCAGAAGGGGCAATATTTCGCCCAGATTTGACACTGCTCAGAGATATTTTTGAGAGCTGGTTCACCTGTATTTATTGCTGTAACCAGGGGTTTGAACCAGGGGTTCGGTTAGGTTTTGCTGTAGTGAGGACCATCAGAATGTCTTTATATTGTGCCTCTCTACACTGTAAGACTTTACAACAGGGATTTTAGGAAAACAACAGTGGCTACAACAGGATTTTTTTTAGTATTTTGCCAGAATTGTAGAGTCTTTCTGGGCATAGTTTAGAGTAGAAGAAGGAGGTTGCCTGTTTGTCTGCAGTAAGGTGCGCGTGGAATGTCTGGCTGTCTTACTGTATCTGTAAAGCTTGTAAGTTCTCTGTAGTATGATCAATGAAACTAAGAGTCATTCCTACATTGTAAATCATGTATGACTATTCGTTTCTAATACAATAGAATCTGGAGTTCTGCATCTATCTTCTGAGTGTTCTCCTGCTCTTCTTTATGTTTTGAAATATTTTCTTTGAGAGCTTGCAATTTTAAATGTATGTTTGTGAAAATGCTCAGAACTTGCATTTAAGGTTTTTACTGTGGATTTGATCAAATTACTGTGGTATTTACATAGTGCATAACAGAAACAATTAGATCCTTCGGTAGATTAAATGAGGTATAGATTAGATCTTTCTAACTTTTCCCAACCCATCTGAAATATTTAGCTGAAAACGTAGAAATCTAAAGGAAATTGTCTCAAATTTGAAGAAGCATGCATAACAGAGCTATAAGTAGACAGTTTTCATAAATAGATAAAGAAGAAAGCTGCAAAAATTCAAGAAAACCATCTAAAACTTGCAACACAGTAGCACTCTTATGCAAAGGAATGAAAAGTATTGACATATCTCATGACCTTTTTGCATATTCTTAGTCCAGTAAGCCACCAAACAAACCTAAACTACGTAAGGCCCCTTGAACATTACAGCTTCACATTGACCAACCGAACTTGACCAACCGAACCATTGTAGACTTGGGATTAGTTGAATCTCAAATGATTCCTTCTTATCTTTCAAGTATAGTTTCAGTTCATTTCATGTGAATTTTAACTTATTGTTATGATTGCATCAAAACAATCATCAACAGTTTTCTGGCGCTAGAAGGAGGGCCTTCCTGAGTTAGGTTTCATTTCAAACTGGCTAACGACAGTAACAGAGTGACTAGGTCTAGGTCCAGTTCAGGAGATATATTTGTGCAACTACCTGATACAAGGCGAAGTAAAAGCCCTTTAATTTGGAATCCAAAGATATCGCAAGCGGGAAGTTCATCTGGAACACCTCCTGGGTCACCTTTTAACATCCGTAGTATTGTAAGTCCTGACAGATCACTGTTCAGATCTTTAAATCTTGGTTCAGGCACTCCTGGAGGTCTCAATCCTCCTCTAAATCCTAATCCACCAATCAATCCAGGTATTCCTGCAGGTTCAAGTCAAGCTCAAACACCTGCAATGGCTTATTTCAATGTCAATTCTCCCATACTCTTCAATGATTATCATGAGATGCCAAAAAATCCGGAAAAGATATGTCCCAAATACCAGTTGCATCAAGACCCAGAAGATCATATTAGAATATTTAAGGAAGCATGTTTTAGGGCTATGTTAAAGCACGAGGATGTTGTGTGTAGATTGTTTCCTTACACCTTTAATGAGCAGGCCTCTAGCTGGTACGTAAACTTACCCAATGGTTACATTTCTTCCTGGGCACTTATGGAAGAAGCATTTCTGTCAAGATTTAGAGGACCCATTGATCCTTGCGCTTTGTATCATAAATTGGCTGCGATAAAACGAGGTGAGGGAGAGCTAATTAATAATTTCAATGACAGATTTCAAAAGGCCTATTCTAGGCTAGTACCCCCTTATACCATAGATGATGCTCCCTTGTTGGCTATGTACTATGCTGCCTTGGATCCTTTAACTGCCATGTTTGTCAAAAGAAAACCTGACATTGATTCAATATCCAAAGCCTATAAGGAGGCAGCCTCAGTGAACCAAGAAATGAGACATATAACTTATAGTCCATTTGTCAATGGAGGAAATTTTGGGGTGCAGAATCAGGCACACCCATGGAATGGAGTCCCTGTGCAGCATGCTCCACTAGTAAATCCGGTTCCTTCTTACACACCTGTGTATAATCCTACTCCAATCCAAGCTATAACTCCTTACACGGCTAGTACTTCCAATAACAGTCAAAATAATGGTCAGCCTTTCTTCCAACTTCCTAGGGATGTAACTGTGGCAAAAGCACAAGAGGATAGGGAAGAAATCAAAGAGATTACTGCACATTTGAAAAGATTAACAACCGAAGTGACACAGCTAAGAAATGAGAACCTCTATGGAAGAAGCAACCAAAACTACAATCCACATCAAAATCACAACCAAGGCCAAAATCAGAATTATAGTCTCAATCAAAATCAGCAGTACAATCAGAACCAAAACTACAATCAGCATCAAGGCCCCAGTCAGGGGCAACCAATGCAAAATAGGGGGCCAGTGATAGATAATAGGACCTAGGGCAATAATAACAAAAATCAGAATCAACCTAGGCCACCTAAGACATGGAACACTGGGCCCAACAACGGTACTCTGGCTTCTCCTTTTGAGAATACAGATAATCATGGTCCAAAACAAACGACTAGCATACAAATGGCCAATACAACACCCAAAAATTGGTGCAGATTTCACAATACCAATGCCCATGCTGAGCACGACTGTCCACAGTTCCACTTGGCAGCTAGTATTTTCAACATAGATGTACAGCCTCCTACCTCTGAATTTCTCATTCCTAAGGGTAATGAGGTAGTACCCTCAGAATATGACACAGCATTAGTCTTAGAAACGTTTACCTTTGCAACTGCAGAAGAGAAAGAGGATGAATTGCTAGAGGATGAACCATACTGTTGTGAAAGTCTTTATCCTGAATCAGCCTTTGTGTTAAATGCTTTTCAGTTTCCTTTTGAATTTGAAAATGAGATATTAAATGAAACAGAAGAGGTGCAGGCCTTTCAACAAACAAATAAAAGCCACACCTACAATTTGAGGAACAACCCTAGGCCGGGAGGACCTTTCACCACTTCCACTCCTCCGAATAACATCAATACACCCCCAGATCAGAATGCTAGCAACAATCCTGCCATACTTAAAACTAGTCAGCACACAAATAATGGAACAACAGTGCAAAAGGATCAAACAAGTAAGACAGAAGCAATAGAGACAACAAGATTAATGAATTACTTATCAGAGGAAATAAAGAAAATTAAGGTCAGTATACCTCTAAATGAATTATTGAAGACCCCAGAGATCAAAAATGCTTTTTTAAAATCCCTGGATACATCCATAACAAATAAGGTGTCTGCTGATATAATTGTTCCTAATAGTGATTCACCACCTAAGGAGAAAGGTAAGAAAGTTGAGCAGCCTTCCAATACAAATGTAGTAATACATATAGATAAGAGGGATACTCAACCTTTCTTGTTAACTGTTAGGTTGTGTGGGAAGAATATACACAATTGCATGGTAGATTCTGGTGCTTCAGCCAACGTAATGCCCCTAGGAATATGTAAAACTCTCAGGCTGACTCCCACCAAATCTGCCAAGGTTGTCACGCAATTAGATAAGACCAAGGTTAGCGTGATAGGAGAACTCATGAACATACAAGTGCAATTAGCTTCAGACCCTAGGGTAAGCCAAATCATTGACATTCAAGTAGTGGATATACCCGTAAATTATGGAATGTTGCTAAGTAGGGATTGGTCCAAGACATTAAACAGATATATGGCTACTGACTTTTCACACATGTGGTTACCTTGGAGAGGCATCCCAAACCAGATCAGAATAGAGGCAGAGCCCAGAATGAAACATATGATAACAGAGTATAATCGAACTAATGAAATATTATATGCTGCTGTTGAACCAGGTGTCTATAGAATTACCAACAATGGGATGCAGATTGAAGAGATTATGATGTTAAACATTAGAAAGAAGTGTGTTAGCAATAGAACGGCACTATTCATTGAGTCTGACGGAAATTCTTCAGATGAAGAAAACAATGCAATAGACAAATTTGGTCATGCCATTAGACGAGAGGTGGAAGAGTGCGTTACACACAATCTCCCAGTCCAATGTAAGTTATATAAAAATAGGTGTAGAGTCCATGATAGGCAACATTCTGAGGAGAATTGTGAAATATGCAAAGATATCATTGAATATGAATACAAAAAGTCCATAGGGAGGGTAGAGTCACAAGAGAAAAATGAGAATTCTGATCCGACACAGAGATATGTTTAGGATAATATAGATGCCTTGATTCCAGATTTAGGAAAAGAAATAGAGGACAAGGGTAGTTATCTTTCTGAGTTGTAAACTAAAAACACACATATGCAAGACAACCAAATGGAAAAACCCATGGATAAACAAGACAACACCCCACAGGCAATAAAAGGGACAAAGTATGCCAAGGTAAAAGATCAGAAAAGAAAAGATGGCATGTGGACGTTAAAATGTGATGGGTCCAAATCAAAACAGGGCGCAGGTGCAGGTATTGAACTCATAGATCCTCAAGGTAAATCACATTTGGCAGCATATAGATTACAATTTTCCTGCACTAACAATATTGCTGAATATGAGGCCCTAATTTTAGGACTTGTCATGGCCATCAAGAAAGGGGTAAAAACCGTCAGAGTATTTTCAGACTTTGAATTAGTAGTCAGACAAGTGAGGAAACTATATGCCTGCAATTATAAGAAAATGATTAGTTACAGACATAGAGTATGGGGTTTAATGGATTCGTTTGATGCTTTTAACGTAGAGCACATTCCTAGAGAGCTGAACCACAGGCCAGATGCGTTAGCAGTTGCTGCTAGTACATTAGAACCATTGACACTGTCAGGACTAAGACGATTTGCTGTTGAGCTAGTTAACGTGCCCAGTATACCAGACAACGTTACACACTTTCAGGTATTTGGAGAGGATCAGCAAATTATTAATTTTCTGACTTGTAATGAGGCATTTGAGGCCCAAATTATTGATGAACAAGAAAGGCCTGAAGTAACATGGGACGAAGAAGATATGATCAACTTAAAGAGCAACTTCTTACCAAAAGGAGTAATTGAATTAGAACACATCTTTGACTTCGACGGAGTAATAAGACAGAAAGACTTACCCAAAACAGAAGGGGGTAAGTGTGATTTACATAACTTAGGGACTGAGCTAAATCCACAAAGTGTACTAATTGGGAAAGCTTGCTCTAAGAAAATTAGAAAAGAGGTTCTGGACGTTCTGAAAGAATATAAACATGTCATAGCATGGACTTATGAAGACTTGAAAACATTTGATGATTCCATCATAACTCACGTAATACCTTTAAGAAAAGAAGTCAAACCATTTAGGCAGAAACAGAGGCCTGTAAATGCCATTCTAGAGCCTTTAATCTTTGAGGAAGTTAAAAAATTACTGTCCGCTGGAATAATTTTCCCAGTCAGACATTCTGTCTGGGTAGCTAACTTAGTACCAGTGAGGAAGAAAAATAGAGACATCAGGTTGTGCATAGACTTTAGAAATTTAAACAAGGCATCTGAAAAGGATAATTATCCTTTGCCCCCAATAGACGAAGTACTGCAAGCAGTAAATGGCGCAAAGATGATGTCTTTTTTAGATGGTTTTTCAGGTTATAATCAGGTCTTAATTGATAGAGAAGATAGACTAAAAACCACCTTCACTTGCAAATGGGAAAATTATGCGTATAGAAGAATGCCTTTTGGTCTAATTAATGTAGGTGCCACTTTTCAGAGGGCCATGGACGTTGCATTCCGTGGGTTATCAGGTAAATGCATTGTTGTGTATATGGATGATTTAACTGTGTATTCCAAGGATGCATCCACCCACGCTGAGGACCTCAGGAAAGTGCTCAAGCGATGTGAAAGGTATGGGATTTCCCTTAATCCTAAGAAATGTATATTTGGCGTAACTGAAGGTAAATTATTAGGCCATGTCATTTCTGAAAATGGAATTTCAATTGATCCGGATAGAATAGAATCCATAAAAAATTTGCAAATACCAAACAGTAGGAAAGAATTGAAATCATTTTTTGGTAAAATTAACTTTGTTCGGAAGTTTATAACAGGTTTTGCAGAGATCGTGCAGCCGTTGAATGCTATGTTGAAGAAAGATGCACAGATGGAATGGACGCCAGTGGCCAAAGCCGCATTTGAAGATATTAAGGAGGCAATTTCTAATGCCCCTGTATTGGCAAGTCCAGACTACACAAGCCCATTTTACATCTACTCCTTTGCATCTTCTCATTCTGTCGCGGCTGCCTTGATACAGAAAGGTGAAAATAATGAAGAGAGGCCCATAGCATTTATGAGTGCGCCTCTGAAGGATGCATAGCTGAGATATCTAGATATCGAAAGATAGGCATTCGCATTAGTGAAGGCTGTGAAAAAATTTAGACACTATATTCTGCGCAGCCAGATTAAAGCCATAGTACCAGACACAGCAGTAAAAATGTTGCTGATGCAAAACGAGCCTGGAGAAAAAAGAGCCAAATGGATCACCACACTGCAAGAATTCGACATGGAGATCATTCCCGCAAAGCTGGTCAGAGGGCAGGCGTTGGTGCAGACAATAGCAAACATGGATCCAAATCTGATAAAACAACAATATGTATTGAATTCCCAAGATGCATCAGGCTGGTACGATGATTTAAGCACCTTCCTGATAGCTGGAAAGTACCCAAGCAAGATGAAGGCTTCTCAGAGGAGAGCTTTGAAGATTAAGGCACAGAATTATATGGTGCAAGGAGGTCTTCTATTCAGGAAGAACCATGATGGAATTTATCTGAGATGCATAAACAGAACTGAAGCTGATAGAGTGTTGACAGAACTACATGACAAGTACGGAACCGGCCATGGTTCCCATTTAGCTACAACACACAAAATACTGAGGGCGGGCTATTACTGGCCCACCATGTTCAAAGATACTAAGAGTCACATCAAAAGTTGCCACACCTGTCAGACTGCAGCAGACAAAGGAAGAAATCTGGCCAATCCACTGCAACCTGTGATCGAATCCAGACCGTTTGCACAATGGGGCTTGGATTTTATCAGAGTTATCAATCCCCCATCTTCTGCAGGACACAAATTTATATTGACGGTAACGGACTATTGTACAAGGTGGACTGAGGCCACCTGCTGCAAATTTTCCACGACTGAGGTAGTTATCAAGTTCCTTGAAGAAAACATTATCACCAGGTTTGGAATGCCCTATTCATTGGTATGTGATAACGGCCCTGCTTTCTCTTCTTTAAAATTTTCTAAATGGGCATTTGAATATGGGATTATTCTAAGGTTTTCTTCGAATTATTACCCTCAAGGTAATGGACTGGCTGAATCAACAAACAAAATTTTATTAGACATAATCAAGAGGTTAATTGCCAAAAGTCCTAGAGAGTGGAATACTCTGTTAAGATATGCATTATGGGTAGACAGGACCAAGTTTAAAACAGCTTTAGGTAGCACACCTTATCACTTAGTTTATGGGACTGATCCCATACTTCCGGTTAATCTGAGAATACCAACCTGGAAGTTTGCCAATGAATATCTAGGCTTTGATAACCATAGGGAAGCCAGAATAGTGCAAATGTTACAACTAGAGGAGAAAAGAGGTCAGGCCCTCGAGAAGTTTGCCAAACACCAAGCGGTTGTTAAGAGGTGGTTTGACAAAAGGGCAAGAGTCAAGACATTTAGGATATCAGACTTAGTGTTGTGCTAGGACAAAGCACATGAAAAGAAAGGAAGCCATGGAAAATTCGATAAATTATGGCTGGGTCCATTACAAATCTCAGAAATAATAGGAGATAACACCTTTAGACTTAAGACCTTGACTGGAGAAGATGTGCCATTACCAGTTAATGGCCAGCATTTGAAACACTACTTCCAGGCTTGAGGTAAAAGGGGGGCAGTCCCTTTTTCTTGATGTAAAGTGCTGTAGATAATGTACAGTTCTTCTTTTGCTGTTTTCTTTTGGGTTGGCTATTTGTATAGCTTGTCCTCTGTTTGTTTTTGCTTTTTGTTTCTTTCTGTTTGTACAGTTTTTTCTTTCGTTGTGTTGTTTGTACAGCCTGTTTGTTTGGTTTGTTTGTTGTCTCCTCAGCAGGGATCTTTATTTTACTTTAGAGTATTAAGGAGCAAAACTAGCAACCATTCAAAATAGTATAAAATTTAGGATATTCAGGTTAACCATTTGCAATTTACACATAATTTGTCACTGTCATGAATGTAGAGAGTTGTTCATCTTCTGAAGTTTTGTATTCAATAAATGTGATTGAGAATTCGAAGCAGGTTTCTCACGATGACACACCTAAAATCCTTGGGTTTGTTGAACATACCAGTGTAGATATTAGGTGAAAAATCAGAGGTCACCCTTGCTACCATTACAATTCTCAGCTTAATTTCAGCAAGTGTCCACTCCTTGCATCATGAAGTTACAAATTGCTATATCTTATGAAATTTTTCAAAATTAGAAAACAACAAAAAAATAAATAAATAAATAAATAAAATGGATTATACTGAAAATCTAGATTAAGCCATCTAAGTAACTCTACCAGGGCTATAAACGCTCGCTGGCAGTGGGGCTCTACTTAGGAGAATTGTAACGATAACCTTGCCGGGGCTCTAGACGCTCGCTGGCAGCAAGGCTCTATCCAGTCAGCTATGAGGGAATATCCTCACCTACGTAGGCTAATGTCAGTCACTGGTTTGTTCAACCGATCTTCAAGATGAGGATAATTAATCACGTGCACACAACTAAACTGAAAATAGAAATTCATGCATCTTTATTGAATACTTTGAGTCTCAAGCTGAATAGTAATTTGCAAGAAAGATAGTTGGAAGTTATGAGTTCATTTCATCGAGTTTCCTTGAACACTTTAAATTTAATTGTTTTGTTTTGGTTGCTAGTTGTTGTGATGTTCACAACACGCCCCATTATGCTCCTTAGCAAAATGGGGACCCCTGCTGATGTTTTGCTTTTTGCTTCTGCTTGTGTTTGTCTGCTTTATGGCGGTTTGGTAAAAATGAAGGTCAGGTGCATCATCATCATGATATTCGATGAGGTAGGTCATCATCATGAGGTCAGTTTGTCAAAGTTCATATTTTATTGCTGTGACCTCATATTTAGAAGGAGCTTGAAATTCCATGCAGGTTTGCCTTTTACTTCACTTGAAAATTCGTCCATATGTGGAAGTTATGCACAGTCAAAGTTTTGGTCAAACCTGATAATCGCAAGTGATCATCATATTTTTTGTCATGTTATCAAGGTCATCATGATCTTGGTCTATCACCCGATAAAAATCATGCAGTCGCAATATCCAGACGTCAATCTTAGGTGGTAGTGCTCTTTACCCGTCAAATGACCTTATGCGCATCGTGAGCATCATGATTTTTAGGAGGGTCATATTTTATAAACTCGGTTTTGTTGTATGAAGAACATCATCATCATATTTGAAACGCCCCCCCCGATAATATCCTGAGGTTCAAATATCCAGATATCATGATGACGTCAACTTTAAGTCATGGTAAGCTTTCCCTGTCGAGCGGTCTTTTGTATCGCGAGCATCATCATGATATTTTAACATTACCTGATCTTATAATATCATGATGATATTATAAGATCACCCTGACTTAGAAAATCCACCTTCGGCATATTTGCATGCGCATGTTAAAATTCTATCGGAGGGTCATCATCATGATATTTGCTGAAATTCGCTAATATGATGATGACGTCTTCATATCCTCCTGATCTCCTTTTTGCAATATCATGATGATCACCCTATCTTTTAAGAAGAAGGTGATATTCCATTCTTCAACAGCATGATCATATTTTGAATATCACCCTAGCGCTAACCTGATGATGACCTCAATTCATCCTCATGCTTCGAAGACGAAATATGATGATGACATCATCATGATAATTCGATGAGGAGGATCATCATATTTTTTATCCTGTCATATTGTCAAGATCATCATGATCTTGTTTGTTCACCCGACATTTCGTGAAGTCCTCCTGCCGAGAAATACAACCTTTTGCAAATATCCTGATGATCATCATCATCACATTTTCCCTTCGGCAAGGTATTTTCTAAAACATGATCCGGTTAGCGAAATATCATGATGACGTCATCCCGATCTAATAAATGAAGAAGCTAGTATCCTGATGATCATCATCATCACATTTTCCCTTCGGCAGGATATTTTCCAATCACGATCCGGTTCACGAACATGATGATGACGTCATCTTTTGCATTTTAATGGAGCCCGAATATGACGATGACGTCACCATCATTTTCCTTTCCTCAATGGCAGGATCATATTCCATATCCTCCTATTCTTCTTCAGCATGATGATGATGATGATGTTGTTCTTTTCCCCAATATACAGAAGCGAAACATCATGATGACGTCATCTGGACCTTCAGAAGGAAGAGCATCATATTTCCAGAATATCATGCTGATGAAGTGAATATCGGCCAACATGTTTTTTGACACGCCGATAGCGATAGTCATGCCGATGGGCGGGAAATGAGGCGGTGGAATTTTAAAGTGTTTTTTTGGCACCTGTGGCATTTTCCCGGTCAACGATAGTTGACCCGATGAATTTTGAGCAGTCTGAACGCATTTTGGGCGCGTTTGAGGAGTATTCTGGATCCGATCTCCGCGATTTTGCGCAGTCACTTGGATTTAAACGATTATTGTAATCTCCTGCTGTTTATGTGATAAATGAAATACTTATTGCTGGTCTTGTCTTGCAGGCTTGCAGTTGAGGAAGCAGCTGGAAAGTCAACACAGTGACCTCATGGAGGAAGGAAATCTGATCTTAGGAGCAGGAAGATAAGGATGAAGTGCGAAAAAGTCAAGGCCATTCAAGTAAAAAACAAGGTTGCAGCTGAGAGTATTACTACAACAGACAAACAGAAGTTATTACCCAGCTGCCGGAACTTCTCAGAAGGGGCAATATTTCGCCCAGATTTGACACTGCTCAGAGATATTTTTGAGAGCTGGTTCACCTGTATTTATTGCTGTAACCAGGGGTTTGAACCAGGGGTTCGGTTAGGTTTTGCTGTAGTGAGGACCATCAGAATGTCTTTATATTGTGCCTCTCTACACTGTAAGACTTTACAACAGGGATTTTAGGAAAACAACAGTGGCTACAACAGGATTTTTTTTAGTATTTTGCCAGAATTGTAGAGTCTTTCTGGGCATAGTTTAGAGTAGAAGAAGGAGGTCACCTATTTGTCTGCAGTAAGGTGCGCGTGGAATGTCTGGCTGTCTTACTGTATCTGTAAAGCTTGTAAGTTCTCTGTAGTATGATCAATGAAACTAAGAGTCATTCCTACATTGTAAATCATGTATGACTATTCGTTTCTAATACAATAGAATCTGGAGTTTTGCATCTATCTTCTGAGTGTTCTCCTGCTCTTCTTTGTGTTTTGAAATATTTTCTTTGAGAGCTTGCAATTTTAAATGTATGTTTGTGAAAATGCTCAGAACTTGCATTTAAGGTTTTTACTGTGGATTTGATCAAATTACTGTGGTATTTACATAGTGCATAACAGAAACAATTAGATCCTTCGGTAGATTAAATGAGGTATAGATTAGATCTTTCTAACTTTTCCCAACCCATCTGAAATATTTAGCTGAAAACGTAGAAATCTAAAGGAAATTGTCTCAAATTTGAAGAAGCATGCATAACAAAGCTATAAGTAGACAGTTTTCATAAATAGATAAAGAAGAAAGCTGCAAAAATTCAAGAAAACCATCTAAAACTTGCAGCACAGTAGCACTCTTATGCAAAGGAATGAAAAGTATTGACATATCTCATGACCTTTTTGCATATTCTTAGTCCAGTAAGCCACCAAACAAACCTAAACTACGTAAGGCCCCTTGAACATTACAGCTTCACATTGACCAACTGAACTTGACCAACCGAACCATTGTAGACTTGGGATTAGTTGAATCTCAAATGATTCCTTCTTATCTTTCAAGTATAGTTTCAGTTCATTTCATGTGAATTTTAACTTATTGTTATGATTGCATCAAAACAATCATCAACAGGTACGTTTAGGCTAGGCATTATTCTATTTTTCACCCAAACATGTCGAAACAGTCTGAGTTACATTGTACCGACGATATCCCTGAAGAGTCCAAAGTGCAAAAAGGTAGCAATCTTTGACGAGATGTTACTTGAAAACTATGTCACTTAGAAACATTCCTTCTGAGGCAACGTGATCACGTAGAGTGCCTCTATAATAACCTCTCTCAGTTTTTTATATCTCTGAGGCATTTGCCCGTGGTGAAAGGTTTTCTACTACCCCAAAAATCGTCAGAAGGAGGCAATGTAAAGTTGCAAAGGGGTGTAACTTTCGTCCTGCTCCTAATGCAACCAAACTGATTGTTCCAACGTGTCCAAATGGGTACATTTACACTAGGAATGGTCCTATTTTTCACCCAAACATGTCGAAACAGTTCGAGCTACATTGTATCGATGATATCCCTGAAGAGTCCAAAGTGCAAAAAGGCAGCAATCTTTGACGAGATGTTACTCAAAAACTGTGTCACTTAGAAACATTCCATCTGAGGCAACGCGATCACATAGAGTGCCTCTACAATAACCTCTCTCAATTTTTTATATCTCTGAGGCATTTACCCATGGTGAAAGGTTTTTTACTGCCCCAAAAATCGTCAGAAGGAGGTAGTGTAAAGTTGCAAAGAGATGTAAGTTTTGTCCTACTCCTGATGCGACCAAATTGACTATTCCAACGGATCCAGATGGGTACATTTACGGTAGGCATGGTCCTGTTTTTCACCCAAACATGTCAAAATGTTCAGTCTGAGCTACATTGTACCGACGATATCCTTGAAGAGTCCAAAGTGCAAAAAGGCAGCAATCTTTGACGAGATGTTACTCGAAAACCATGTCACTTAGAAACATTTCATCTAAGGTAACATGATCATGTAGAGTGCGTCTACAATAACCTCTCTTAGTTTTTTATATCTCTAAGGTATTTGCCCGTGGTGAAAGGTTTTCTGCTGCCCCAATAATTGTCAGAAGGAGGCAGTGTAAAGTTGCAAAGGGATGTAACTTTTGTCCTGCTCCTGATGCGACCAAACTAACTGTTCCAACGCATCCGGATGGGTACATTTACACTAGGCATGGTCTTGTTTTTCACCCAAACATGTCGAAACAGTCTGAGCTACATTGTAACGACGATATCCCTGAAGAGTCCAAAGTGCAAAAAGGCAGCAATCTTTGATGAGATGTTACTCAAAAACCGTGTCACTTAGAAACATGTCAAAACCATGCCTCTACAATAACCTCTCTCAGTTTTTATATCTCTGAGGTGTTTGCCCGTGGTGAAAGGTTTTCTGCTGCCCCAAAAATCGTCAGAAGGAGGCAGTGTAAAGTTGCAAAGCATTGCTAAAAAATCCTCAATACTCAAACACTCCAATAAACTGAAGCAATATCTTCTTAGGTGCAAATGTAAGGGTACACAAGGGGAAAATGGCACCTAGATGACTTAGTGCATTTCTATGACTTCATTCACATGTTTAAATGTTTGAGAAACTCTCCTTTATTAAGCGCTTGTCCTCATGTCAATGTTAAGCTTTATACCTCCTAGGCGCTCAATTAGGTGATGTCATTAGATACAACTTACCCTTAGGCACCAATGTAGCTTCTTCAATCCATCACACTTCTAGGTGCTCAAATTTGAGGTCTTGGACTTGTATCTTATTCCTAGGTGCAATTGGATGATCTTCCTAGATCTAGGCGCTCATGATGGTGGGAAATTACATGAAGGGATGCCTAAGTCCAATTTGACTTTGTATTTGATATTTTATGACTCCAATTGACTAGGAATGGCTCAATTTCTAAAGTGATGACTCAATAATGTAAGTTTAAGGTCTTTTCCTCCTAAGTGCCAATTAATGAGTTCACTAGATGCAATTTCTCCTTAGGTGACAAAACTAGATAGTAGAGACAAGAGGAGGTGCCTAGCATCAATTTAGGCTCTATTCATTATTTGTAACACCTTGAATGATTAAACATGCTTGAAGTAAGCCTTTCTCTCTTGGAACTTACTCAATGATATAGATTTGTGATACTTTATCTAAGGCGCCAATCTAGATCTATATGGAGGTGAAAGAACGCCCAACATCATGAAGCTTTATACTTGGCATTTTTTATTCTTTAAATAATTATGAAGTTTTTAGGATGACCTTTCCCCTCTAGGCACCTACTCTTCGATGTCCTTAGATGCAATTTCAATCTAGGCGCTCATGGAGGTATTGAATGACAAGCAAAGGCGCCTTAGCTTACTTAGCACATTTCTTTGGATTTTGATGATCTTGACTCTTAAATGCCATCTAGTCTCATGCTCTTAAGCTCTCCTCTTACAAGGCACCATATTGAATGGATTTAAACTCTCTTGTTATGCTTAGGCACCAATTCAAGGTCATTCTGAAGGCAAAGAGCACCTAGAATCCATTTGACTTAGCTTTTAACATTTCAACAAGTTTAAGCAATGGGAGAGATCTCATCAAGGAGTCCACTCAAAGGATTATTTCATGTCAACTCTTCCTAGGTGCCAATGTGTGATTAGATGACAAGGAAAGTGCACCTAAACTCCAAACATTCAATCAATCTTCATATACATACTTCTCTCCTTCAAGGCACTCAAAGTGGTTAACTCATTCTTCAATACCTTATTCTAGTTGGTTCTAAGACCTTTAGGCGCTGTCATTTACCAATTCAAACCTTCAAACAGTTTTAAGCTGCTCAAAGTGATGTCCATCACCAATCCACTCCTTAGGCGCTCAAATTTGATTATAGAAGCAAGAAATTGTGCCTAAGGTTTATGTTGCTCAAGACCTCCTTTGCAAGGCACCTTAAATGATGATCAAGGTGTGAAAATGCGCCTTGAATTTAGATTATTCCTTGATATTTTAAGGCTTTTAACACTTGTTTGCACCCTTGTATGACTACATCACCCTTAGGCACTCATTTTGAGGTGTTATTCATCTACTATGTTGCCAAGGCACCAAAATTGGTGATATGAAGCATGAAGGGCGCCTAAACTCATAATGTGTTTTCCTTGTCAAATTTTCAATGCTTAAGGTCATTTGTATCAGTTCCATTCAAGGCGCCATAACTTGGGATGATCAAAGGTTTGTTTTCTTCTCTAGGCACACTTTAAGGTATCAATCCTAGGCACTGATTTGAGTCTACAGAGGTGGGAAAGCGCGCCTAACTCCCTAGAGAAATTTTGCACCTAAAAGTGTAAGTCCCAGAGGATAAGGTATAATGAATATACTTTAAATATTTTTCAATATACCTTTCAGGATGTTTGAGATAGGTCTCGAATCCACTAGATTTAACATGTAGATTATAGAATTTGGAGGATCCACCAGATTTTAGACTTTGTCAATTTTTAGTGTTTCAGGATCTCAAACATAAAGAATAACATGATGATTCATTTTTTTGTATTGCATATAGTTGACATTGTATGCTACTCATAAAGAATATTAATATTTTCTATTCAACATGATGATTCATTTTTTAAAAAAATACAACTTTTATCTTTTAGTTCCAAAATGAGGTTTAGGTGATACTTGAATAATAATAGCTAGCTTATTGGATCAACAAACATCCTATGTAATACAATTGAACTTTAAATATTTGAAGTAGCCATCTACAAATATCCATTCAAACGTGGATTTATAATGCAAGTATGGACGCCATCAATAAAAAAGATTTGTATTAACCAAATATCCATATAGACATACATCAATATCTGTCAATATAAGTATAACATATATACAAAATAGCCATATAGGCTTACAAGAATGCCATATAGGCATACAATGTCAACTATATCCAATACAAAATATATGTCCACAAATGCCATATAGGCATACAAGAAAGGAACACAATAAAAAGTCATTCCCCTCTGGCTGGTGAAGAGAATAGATCATGGGAAGCCTTTGATCTTCTAGGGGATGGAGACGTGCATGTGGGTGGTCTACTACGAACCCGAGGGCTACTCCTCCTATTTAGTTCTTCCTGCATCTTTAGCTATTACAATAAAAAGTATAGACATTAATATATAGAAATTACATGTTATAAAAAATGAAACATTTAATAAAATAATCACTTACCGCTACCATATAATCTATCTCCTCACTTGCCTCAGTAGCAGGTATAGGTCGTGGTGATGTCATGTCCCATAGAAACTATCCAGATAGAAATTAAACTTCAAATCAATAATCTTTTGATTTTTCAAAAATAAACAACTATAACAATGAATGTAAATTGAAATTTACTAATCTACCTCATACCCCTGTCAATGCCATGGAGCTATGAATCGCAGAGGTCACACCATGCTCCATTTCCCTATGAACATCGGGAGGTGTCTCCATAGCCTGCATCATCTGGAAATAAAACAACATTATTCAATTATGAAAACTATAATAGTGATGCAAATCATGGCTCTTAACATACACACATGTTCATCTAAACATGGAAGTACACACAATAAAGCACACAAGTCACATACAAAAATCTAGTAAGTACAATTCATTCATTAAACTATTTATTTATTACCTCTGTGAAGCGTTGAAGTCCACCACTGCTGGCAGGTGTTGCCGTGAAATCTCCAATATTAACCTATTCAACATCCAAAATCAGATAGTAGAATACCATTCATATAACGATGCTATTCACATGTAATATTTATAATTTTTTACTAGTTACATACCCCGACAGTAGATGATCTAGTGTAATATGCAGGTGGAGAACCACTGAAAACTGCATCAACGCTATGACCCTGAAATTTCATTAAAATCATCAAACTAAATTAGTTAATCTTGCATTTCAAAAATAAAATTTAATAAATTAAATTCAATAAACTTGCTAATATTTACCTAAGTATCAAGGCTGAAAGTCTCACTCAGGAGAGTATCTGTCATCACCATTTGCTTAGCTATAGATGTAGCCTATGCACCTACGTCCTGACTATCCATGGGGTCATAACCATAGGTTGACCCGCAAGTCTGACAAGCATGGAGTGGGACCCTACTCCTTGCACTATCTCCTAACCCACTCTGTGCTGCAAGATTGGCATGCTCTATGATGCTCTGGGTCAAGGCACTAATGGACTGAAGTGTATCGACCTCAACACTCTCCTTCACAATGGAAGGGATAGAAACATGCTCATGGGCTGGTCTACTGATTACTCATCTCACTGCCCACTATGGGTCAACACATGCCCCTAGTCTATCTTGTGCTGACCCCCCACCTCTACCATGGAAGTCCCGCATATCAAAATAGTTTGGCACTTTATTGAGGACAAACTCGCAGTAGAGTCTCCTCAAAAAGTATTGCGGGACCTCATTATTATTGCATGGAGGATGGTCAAAAACCATCCACCACCTCTGCCCAAAATTGTCCCTTATCGCTTGGTTGTTGCACCAATGGATAGGGAACCTCTTGCATGTAATGGGTGGAGGTTGGTTTGTTTGTGGGTCTGTGAAAATCGAACACAAGTCTAATTTTGTAATTTGTAATTTTTTCACATCTTGGTATGACAGCTTGTCTTTATAATAGTCTCTAAACTCTCTCATTTTATCTGTCCAACTAGATATTTGCTTGCTAATTGAATCTACATTAGACAACATAGATTCGAGAGATTCAACAAGTGTTGACCTATGCAAGGTTGAAGTGGAATGATCTTTCAACCTTGCAGTTATATCTTCAATTTCTTTTTTGTTGTTTTCTATTGGCCCCATTATATTTTCTTGTGTTCCAGGGGCATGTCGAGGAATGGATGGAGGAGGTTGTTGTTCCGCAGGATTTTGTGGATTTTGAGGAGGACGAGGACGAGGAGGTGCATTAACATTTCCTGACAATTAACGAAATATACATAAAAATCAACTCAAACCTAACTATTTAGAAATTAATTCAAACAAAAAAACAAATAAAACTCACTCCTTTGGCGTGCTCGATGTCATGGCAGCATTTTGGTGACGAATCAGCAAAATTTTGGTGTTGAATTGATTTTCCCAAAACGCGAGCGCGCTTTCTATGGTTTGTAGGCCATGGCTATAGAGGAGAAAAAAGAAATGAATTGAGAAGATTAGCTTTTATTTATTTATTTATAATAATTCATAACGCACTCGCGTTATGCATTATTTTTTTTTAAAACAATGTGGCCACTTTTTGGCCCCCCATCTTTTTGCACTTACCCTTGTATTGTTTGTAAGTTCTTCACCCCATCATATTTTGTTGGGCTCCAATGAGCCCCTTTGTTGGGGAATATGAGGGCCCATGGATTACACCCATTGTATTATAATATCGTTTAGCAATTTCATATGGTAATGTGTTTATAAATATTCACACATGGATTAGGGCTAAGCGGAAGAGACAAGTATCTTATTCTATTGTGAATGGTTGAGTTAATACTTTAACTTAGAATATGTTTACATAATACTATTATCTAAATGTATTCAATATTGACCTCCTAACAATATGTATACACCACGTAAACTATGGTGTAATATTTATTTTCCCTGACATTCCCCCCTTAATACAACATAATTTGAGGATGGGAAATAATGTACTCTTGAATGTTAACTAGTACACAAACATAGTTTAACATACAATTTATAGTAGGAATGGCCTCACTACACCTCAATAATGGAATTTGGCCTTGTTGAACTCTCAACCAATGATAAGGATACACTCAATTGTCCAATATATTATAAGTGTGGATAGGGACACAAGCTATCCTTTTTCCTAGTTGTTAACTAGGACACACACAACTATCTAGAACACCTTGTGGCTAAGAATGCACACAACTAGCCATAGATGATTAATCGAATTGGGTGTTATTGATCTCATACGTTAAGTGAATGTGTTATTCAAAGTTGGGCTGGAATTTTTTTTGATATTTTATGTCATGACCACATGTCAAATGTGGGCATGACATGTGGTATTCATGTCATGACCACATGGAAAATGTGGTGATGACAGAATGGCAACAAACTCAATTATTCACAACAAGTGTGGCAAGGGCCTCCAATTGATGTTAATGTTGGTGTCTAATTACATTGCGCCTCGTTGAAACTACCTTCTTAATCATTTTTGCTATTAAAATAATTACTCCAGCCTTTGGGCTAGTAGTGAAGACAAGATTGAAAGTTTTCTCCAATCACTATGTAAAACTCAAATCACTATGTAGGTCAACTTGTGTAGTCTATTGGACTAGAAGATGCTATATGGATCTCTCCAATGGTCTTTGAAAGTTCCCCAAAGGTAAAAGAAAGATGCTTTCTTTAACTTGCATCCTCCATGAGATTATAATCCTCACAATCAAAACTAACTTGTAAGGATGTTAATTACCATTGAAACTGCATCCCTCAACAAAAAATACAACTTATGGGTTTAGGAAAGGCATCTTTTAATGATTTTTTTCGGGGAAAACAATTAAATTTCACTTTTCCTAATAGCAAGAGGGTGTGTGCAAGAAGTTGTGTCCACTTATTGGCCAAAAAGTGGAAGTGTTTTCCCTGATTTTCAGAATTTGTCACATTTGACCTAAAAATTTGAAGCACTTAACGGTGGAATCTTGGAAAAATTCACTAAATATGAAATGTAGTACTCGGAGTCTAGTTTCCAAATATGTAATTTTTTTCAATACCTAGATGATAGAAAGTGATTTTGAATAGGTGTTTCTAAAAACCACTGTTTAAAAGTCACTTTTTTTTTACTATACCATGTACGTGTACGTCATCCATATTTTGACCTAAATAATCATATTCTTCAAAATCCTTTTGGGAAAATATTTGTAACTCCTTGAAGCACGTTTTCCATATTTTTTTGTAATTTTTTATTGAATATTTTTTTTTTAATTAATTTTTTATTGGCCATTTTTGGTCTTTTAAAAAAATCATCGTGTACGTCACGCATAAGATGACCTAAACTTAACATTTTTTGAAATTTTTTTTAAAAAAATTGAAAAGAATTGTCTAAAGTACGTTTTCCTACAATTTTTTTTACAAAAAAATATGTTAATAAAAAGTTATTAAAATACTAAAAAACCCTAATAATTCAAGTTTATGGACCTATTTCATTAGAAATTGATTAAAAAATAGAAAAATTAATCCAATTGTAAAAAAAATTACATATTTGGAATCTACACTGTCTCATCTATAATGGGTTTTAATTTCGTGAAAATATTCTGCAAAATAGACCTTCAGATATATGCCCAAAGTCACTATTTTGTTGTGACATTGACAGGACCTTCAAGTTGCAGGTCAAACCTGGTCCAGAGGTCAGGTTCGGGTCCGCAAAGCATTTCCTGAACTGGGTTACAAAGCAAAACCCGAGCTTAAAATTTAAATTTTAAATAACGGGATCCCGTTTTAAAACGAGATCCCGTTTTCAAAATGGGATCCCGTTTTATAAAGGTTAAAATATTAACCTTTAATGGAACTTAAAACGGGATCCCGTTTCTTGAAAACGGGATCCCGCTTTTGGCTCGGGAACCCGAAGCAAAACGGGATCCCGTTTCATAAAAAGCGGGATCCTGTTTTGGTTAACCCGATTTCGGATTTTTTTCTAACTCTGAAACTTCCACCTTAAGTGGACACAACTTCTTGTGTTTACCCAAGAGCAAATTATTTTAGATACTAAGAAACTTCATATAAATATTTGTAATAAAAATGATTAGCCTCCTCCTTTAAGTAATGTTTCTAGCTTGTAGTTTGTAAGCATTTTACTTTAATCCTTTTAAGATAACAAAAAATGGAATAGTTTGTAAGGATGTACATTTTTTTTAATTTGAAGCAGAAGCTCTCTTTTTAAGGGTGAAGGAAATTATAATATTCCCTTATATGGATAATTATAATAGGTCTAGAGCTAGTAGTGTTTCTTTGAAGCAATACAAAGAAAAATTCAATTAAACCTATTTTTTTTTGTTAGGCTAGGACACAAGGATAAACAACACTTTGGCACACACAAGATATTATGAATTGAATTGAACACACACAAGATATTATGAATTAAACAAGGAGATTTGTATACAAATCCACAAAACCCAAATCAGTAACTATTGCAATACAAAGATTGCAATAACTATTGAATTCAACTCACAAGATAACGATATCACAAAACACACAAGTAAGATTTGAACAACAATTTCAGTAGGATGTAGGCATACCAATATGATAGTCAACTATATAACTATCATTAGCAGAACAACAACAAAATATATTCAAATATGTCTTTCTTCTATCATCACCAACAAATTTAGAAATAGATCTACCATAAGGGCAGTTTGAAAGAGAATTTTTGAGGATTCAGAGTGATATTAACAAGTGCTAAGATACAATGATATAAACAAAAGAAATTTTTTTAGTTTTTTTCAGTGTTGTAGAATATTAACGATGAAAGATTCAATGAAATTGCCTAGAGCCGCCTATTCAAAGACTTCTATTTTTAGACTGTGTCGAAATAGGTTGCGTTATTTTTAGCAGTTACCATTTTTCTGAAGAGAGCATATTCTAGATAAGTTATTTTTACTTGGATCCCACTATTTATAGTTTAATGCTATTTGTATCTTTTCCTTTCTAAGTATATTTCCATGCACTTGCCTCCATTAGCTCCTCCCTTCCTATGTTTGGTGATGTTCTAGTTTTGCTCCCTTCCTAACTGACGTCACTAACTTTCTGAACAATTGAGGAAGAAGCTTAGAGCTAACATTTTAGTGATTGAGATTTTAATTATGATGATGGCAATATCCTTATAAGGATTTGATAACACCTTTCCACTCATATAGATTCAATAATTCCTTCCCACCCATTCACAAGATATTATGAATTGAATTGAACACACACAAGATATTATGAATTAAACAAGGAGATTTGTATACAAATCCACAAAACCCAAATCAGTAACTATTGCAATACAAAGATTGCAATAACTATTGAATTCAACTCACAAGATAACGATATCACAAAACACACAAGTAAGATTTGAACAACAATTTCAGTAGCATGTAGGCATACCAATATGATAGTCAACTATATACCTATCATTAGCAGAACAACAACAAAATATATTCAAATATGTCTTTCTTCTATCATCACCAACAAATTTAGAAATAGATCTACCATAAGGGCAGTTTGAAAGAATTTTTGAGGATTCAGAGTGATATTAACAAGTGCTAAGATACAATGATATAAACAAAAGAAATTTTTTTAGTTTTTTTTAGTGTTGTAGAATATTAATGATGAAAGATTCAATGAAATTGCCTAGAGCCACCTATTCAAAGACTTCTATTTTTAGACTGCGTCGAAATAGGTTGCGTTATTTTTAGCAATTACCATTTTTCTGAAGAGAGCATATTCTAGATAAGTTATTTTTACTTGGATCCCACTATTTATAGTTTAATGCTATTTGTATCTTTTCCTTTCTAAGTATATTTCCATGCACTTGCCTCCATTAGCTCCTCCCTTCCTATGTTTGGTGATGTTCTAGTTTTGCTCCCTTTTTAATTGACGTCACTAACTTTCTAAACAATTGAGGAAGAAGCTTAGAGCTAACATTTTAGTGATTGAGATATTAATTATGACGATGGCAATATCCTTATAAGGATTTGATAACACTTTTCCACTCATATAGATTCAATAATTCCTTCCCACCCATCCATCAAGCTCAATGGAGCAAATTTGGTCTCTTACTCTAACTAACTCCTATTTCCAACCCATGAGAATTGTTAAATCTATGTCAACACAAATTTTCCCATATCTAGAATCCTTGCTTTTTCCATATTCTTAGTGGATAGCCTAAAGCCAAAAATTGTGTTCTTGACCTCCATGCTCATCTATCATAATAACAAATAAATCAAATTTATGTTCTCCTCATTCTCAAGATGCCTTGGGGCCTTTATATATCACAATTTCTATGATATTCTATGTATCTTTATTCTATGAATACTTATTTTAACCATCTTACCAGTCCTATACCTTTAACTAGATAGATAGAGCATGATTTCCCTTCCTCACTCTCAATCTTGCCCTTTTTATCTTTGGGAATACAATTGATGTTTCAATTGCTAGCAGGCATTCTATTACCATATAATCCTTGTCTCATCCCACTTACCTTCACATCAAATATTGTTCTAATGATACAACAAGAAGCTATAAAGAATTTATGCAGTACAAAAGTGTCTTATTATGAACAAATTATCTTTTTCCTCATATGTCACATTAAACGACTATTTTTTTAATTAAAACAAAAATATATAGTTGCTTAGATTATTTACTCAACTTGTGCACTCTTCATCAAAACACACAACTCACCCTATATATGTGTCAAGAGATACTTTAAACCTAAAAATTAGAAGACAACCATGATGGAGAACACAATTTCCAAGATTTATGCCATAGTGTTAGAAATGAAAATTAAATTAATTGAGCCTTTTGAGAAGCTAAAAAGCCATTGAACAAGATTGCCCTCTTACACCACCTTAATTTAGGATTATTGTTGAATCTATGCACTATTTTTTATGAGATTCTTCTCTCAATCCTAACATCGAAGACATTATCCTTCATAATAAATAAAAATTAATTTAGGATCAATTTTCTCATGATTATTTTCCCTATCCAAACCTAGAAGATGACAACTTTGTTCAAATTAATAATAGATTTAAAGCGTATGGAGGGAATTTTGTCTCAAAGCTCACTATTAGCGATTTTGTGTTCTTAGGATGGAAATAAAAACCTCCTAACTACGTAGTTAAGGTAAGTTAGTAGTGGGGAGTCAAAAAAAGCTTACCAGGTATTTGGATATCTTATTTGTGCTTCATTCTTCATTTAGAGATGTTCAACAATCAGTAAATTTATGAGAATATTATAAAATGAAAAAGGCAATATGCTATTTTTAACTAGCAACATTCAAATTTTTTAAAAGGTTCTTCATCCTCAAATATAGGTCATACTTCTTGAGGGCTCCTTAAAAAGTGTCATGTGAATTAACTTGATTAAAGTTCTCTTTGGTTTGATGGTAGTGGCAATAAGGGCATTTCCTCACAAATTTGATAGTTGCAGGAAAAGGGTGCAAGGTGCCTATTCAATCGCAGAGACACCAACTATCTCAAAGACTATACAAAACTTCGCCGAAGACCCCTGTTTCACTGATAGCACATCGCAAGAACAAACCACCATCGAAGTAACACACACCATCGGTGTTAGTCTCTTAGATCACACCGATAGTTCACATCTTGCCGATACAAAGAACAACCCACTACTTTAATGTGATCGCTGAGACTCTTGCCGATCGCTGAGACAAAGGTCAACTCTTGCTGATGCCTATAAATCTGAGACACATGTACTCAACATTATTCACTGGAGAAAGCTAATTGAAGCCTACACTAAATAATTACTGTATTATAGTAACTTGTTTGATCCATGCAACAAGCATTTGAAATTTACAACAATTCTTAATGTTACCTACATCACTATAACTCCTAATAAGAGTTATACATGGTACCACATTAAATTTGGGAGACGGTGGTGTGCCAACTACCAAGGTAAAATATTTAGAAAAATATTTAATTTAGGGGCCAGTGAACATTATTACATTTCTCTAAAGGTAACAAACACAACATCTTCTCTATTTAAGAAAGTGCAATATGATTTGAGGACAAACGAAACAAGATACTGATCAAAAGATAGAATAGATCAAAGCAAGTGAAAGAAGAAAGAAGATAGAGATCAAACTAGAAGTTGAATGAGAGTCTATGAATGAAGAAATGCATTAAGATAGATCATATGACTGTGATCTATGTGTAATTCATGGTTGATGCCTAGAATTGTAGCATTGTTATTAATGAATAAAGTATTGTTGTTTTCTTCCTAAGAATTGTTATTTTCTTTGGAATTAAATAAGGCATAATGGATCCAAGGATGGATGATCCATAATTGGACCCTTCGACCTTGACTGGATTAAGAAATAATCACTCTAGATTGGATGACATCATGGAAGATGATGATATTGAGCTAGAGGAGTCATTGCCTTCCAGACTGAAGGTGGAATCACAACCAATTGCAAGTAGGCCCCAAATCATCATATAATATTTATCGACTATTGCATTATCATTTTGACGCAACATGTTGTCTTTTAAGAAAAACTATTCAATCAGATAAGTTAGATAGGAATGGCTAGGAATTGTTAAGACATCTGCTCTAATCTGCTAGGATGTCTTAACAACTCCTAGCCATCCCTATCTAACTTATTTGATTGAATAATTTTTTTTTTACACAAACATGTGTCAAAATGATAATGCAATAATCTATAAATATTATATGATGATAGAAAATCATCATCAATTAGTTTGGGCCTACTTGCAGTTGGTTGTGGCTCCACCTTCAGACTAGAAGGCAATGACTCCTCTAGCTGAATATCATCATCTCCCATGATGTCATCCAATCTAGTGGTTGTTTCTTAATCCAATCAATGTCGAAGGGTCCAATTAAGGATCATCCATCCTTGCAGCCATTATGTTTTTACATCTAAGCCTTATTTAATTTCATTGAAAATTATAATTCTTAGGAAGAAAACAACAATACTTTATTCATTAATAACAATGCTACAATATCTAGGCATCAGCTATGAAATACACATAGATCATAGTCATATGATCTCTCTTAATGTATTTCTTCATTCATAGACTCTCAATCAGCTTCTAGTTCGATCTCTATCTTCTTTCTTCTTTCACTTGCTTTGATCTAATCAATCTTTTGGTCAGTATTTTGTTTCATCTGTCCTCAAATCATATTGGACTTTCATAAATAGAGAAGATGTGTTTGTTACCTTTAGAGGAATGTGATAAAATTCACTAGCCCCTAAATTATTATTTTTTCCGAATGGTTTACCTTGGTAGTTGGCTAGGAATTGTGAAGACATCCTAGCAGATCAGTGACACATTCCATTTTTTAATCCCTGAGGAACACACGTACCTGAGTTGTAGAGCGAGTCACAAATGATGAAACAGTGAAGAAAGTTGCAACTAATCCATGGCTATTCATATGACCAAAAAAACTATTCAATCAGACATATTAGATAGGGATGACTAGGAGTTGTTAGACATCCTTTCGGATTAGTGACACCTTAACTATTTTTTATTACTTTAAAGTAGGATCCATTACTCACATAAGTGTGAAACTATCTTGATGAATAATAAGTTTTCATCAAATGTATAATTAAAACACCAATATAAGTATAACACCCTGTCACCCACACAAAAAAATTCTTTTTTTCATCCTATGAAAGATTAGAAAGAACTTAAACAACCAATACGTTGTGCACAACATACCCACAATTTAAGGGGAAAAAACTAAGTAGTTTCCAAAAGCATACTGACTTATCTTCATGGACTCTAGAAAAATCATGTCTATTGCAAATATATAGTTACAAAATTGAACCTCAAAAATGTATTCACATTTATGTGTTTCTTTTTCTAAGAAAATAGTGTGCATTGTATACCTTCTTATCATCTCCGAAATCGATCTCCTGATTGCAACCATCCTGAACTTCTGTATTCACTCTGCGAGCTCTAGAATATTTCGTGTTAACTTTCAAGCTCTAAAATTAGGAACACACCACCTTTACACATGTCTCTGACAAACTCCATAACCGCAAGGCCATATCTTCAAATGCGGAGGAATGCAGAGCATTCTCCCAAGCATCTTCTATGCAAATTTCAGTGCTTTGGACATCTCGAATCTTTCTTTCAAAACTAAGATAATGTTTTTTCTTAGGAAACAATGAATACAATATTTACCACATCAAAATACTTCATTCTCATCCTCATATAACAACAACAAACCCTTTTCACAAAACACTTGAATCTTCATGTTAGCACAATGTTTGTCTATGGACTTCAAGGGATAGGGTACAATTGTGTATAGATGATATTGATCCAATCTATATACATAGTACATGATATCCATCACCTTACCCTTCTCACCACAACTTCTCTGATCATTACTCCTTTATCTTCTCCTCTAATCACCTAATCATATTCTCATCATTTTGCTTCTCTGATCCACAACACTCTGAAACAATTTCTTTTAGTCATCACTATCCTTTGGCATCTTTGAACAACGCTGATCACTTCCTCTTCCATCTCACTTCCTCTTCCAACCTTCCTCACCACGTTACTTTTAACATCAATGACAACACATGCAACAAAAATATGTGTAGAGGATAAGAAAATTCATCATCACAAACAATATTGGTTTATACTCCACCCATACTCTATAATTTCCCCACCCTACAAGCCTAAGTTTTTTCTTGTCAAACCTGACATCTACACACTTTTATACAAACATGAATAAATTATATGCCCACAACAACCTTCAAATGATATGTGACCTCCCAACCTAAAAAATGCCTTCAGAGCTCTATATGTTGAAGGTGTATCTATTATACATGTGAATAAAGATTGGAATTTTAACCTCTATAAGATAAAGGTGTATCTATTATACATACTAAAATTATTTTTCCTACATATGGGAAGCCACTGTTCCTTTCTCTTGGTACTACTCCATAGATTTTTGGTCAAGCATCTTCAAGACCATTGTCATCTTCTTTTTTGAAAAAATATTCACTCTCAACTATCCGTATTTACAGGACTTACACTTGTAACAAACTCACTCTTAATCACAACTATCCTCTACCCAATAATGTTGGTGGAAGATGCACAATCTCATAACCCCATCTACCCACTTCCACATAGCAGAGGATGTTAGTACATCTTGTATTTGACACTACCCTTGTTGGAGGACAACCAAGATAGCTTTACACAACATTGATTCTTTTATCACCATTTCTTCTCTCTCATCTACATCAACCCCTCAATGTTCATCCCAAAGATCAACCTACTTTGACACAAAATGATGCGGATGAGGATTAGGTATCCAATGAAGGACAACTAACCTCATATCCTCGTCACACATCAACAATAGTTAAACACTGTTAAAGTATTAACAAAGCAATGCTAGCAAATACTAACTTTATATATCATCCCAACATTGACATTACAATTCATTTTAGATGTGCAACCTAATAACAAATTATCACTAGCAACTTGGAAAATAGATTACCACAATATAAGCACTCAACCCAAGGAACTAAAATATCTTATTATCAAAAGAAAAAAGATTGTACAAAATTGATACAACATATAAGTTATAAACAATTACTACACTAGGGTATGAACCCTATCAGAACTTCAAAAAACTCAAAAAAATATAATACCAGATTAGAAATTATCCCCATTTTACTTGACAGTCCGTACACCCTCTTATTACAGAGGGTGGGGGGAGGGGTCGATGAAGCTAGCGACCTCCTCTTTTTTTCTTGAACTGTCCTCCTTGAATCCTTTTTTTACTACCTATTATTCACATAAATACGCCTTATATTATAAGGAAAACCCTACTAGCAATGAGAAACAATCACCCAATTAAAAATAAAATAAGAAAATAAACTGCAAGTAGCCATCAACAACAAAGAGACATTGCCTTCAGGGCCACAGTGTAGAAGCTAATAGATATATATACTGTGAATGGGGCAAGAAATGAATAACTTATGCCTGGAGCATATTCTGATTTTAACCACCCAGTAATGCAATTACCATAACCGGACCACTCCTCAATTTAGAAACTACCACACACCAAAGTAATAGTAGTTGCAGGAAAATCTAATTCCCATGATTGTAAAGAAAACAAATGGGCCTTTACCTAGTTATTGCCATCCATAGAGGTACGAAATTGTCCGACGTTATGTTTTGTGCTAAATGCTACACAAAAAAACAGGAAGAAGAAATTGCCCAACCCCACTTGGTTCTTACACCGCAAGTGCAGGTACATATGGAATTCTGAAACTCAAAACACCCATTTCATAATAAGTCCTCAAATTCGAACAGCCACTTCATCTCATGGCGACAAGGTATTGAGATTCAAACACCCACTTGGTCCACTTCTGGTTACGTCTTGAAATTGAAAAACCCGCTTGTTGCATTTGCGAGTATGTCTTGAAATTCAAACACTCATTTGCTCAGTTGTATGTAGGGTTTGTTATGTGTATTGAATATATACCTTCGCGTTTCTCGCATAATTGGAGTTAAATCCTTTGAATATTTAGCATATGGGAAGCCACTGTTCCTTTGAATATTTAGCATACGGGAAGGTGTATCTATTATACATGTGAATAAAGATTGGAATTTTAACCTCTATAAGTTAAAGGTGTATCTATTATACCTACTAAAATTATTTTTCCTACATATGGGAAGCCACTGTTCCTTTCTCTTGGTACTACTCCATAGATTTTTGGTCAACCATCTTCAAGACCATTGTCATCTTTTTTGAAAAAATATTCACTCTTAACTATCCGTATTTACAGGACTTACACTTGTAACAAACTCACTCTTAATCACAACTATCCTCTACCCAATAATGTTGGTGGAAGATGCACAATCCCATAACCCCATCTACCCACTTCCACATAGCGAAGGATGTTAGTACATCTTGTACTTGACACTACCCTTGTTGGAGGACAACCAAGATAGCTTTACACAACATTGATTCTTTTATCACCATTTCTTCTCTCTCATCAACATCAACCCCTCAATGTTCATCCCAAAGATCAACCTACTTTGACACAAAATGATGCGGATGAGGATTAGGTATCCAATGAATAACAACTAACCTCATATCCTCGTCACACATCAACAATAGTTAAACACTGTTAAAGTATTAACAAAGCAATGCTAGCAAATACTAAATTTATATATCATCCCAACATTGACATTACAATTCATTTTAGATGTGCAACCTAATAACAAATTATCACTAGCAACTTAGAAAATAGATTACCACAATATAAACACTCAACCTAAGGAACTAAAATATCTTATTATCAAAAGAAAAAAGATTGTACAAAATTGATACAACATATAAGTTATAAACAATTACTACACTCGGGTATGAACCCTATCAGAACTTCCAAAAACTCAAAAAAATATAATACCAGATTAGAAATTATCCCCATTTTACTTGACAGTCCGTACACCCTCTTATTACAGAGGGTGGGGGGAGGGGTCGATGAAGCTAACGACCTCCTCTTTTTTTCTTGAACCGTCCTCCTTGAATCCTTGTTTTCACTACCTATTATTCACATAAATACGCCTTATATTATAAGGAAAACCCTACTTGCAATGAGAAACAATCACCCAATTAAAAATAAAATAAGAAAATAAACTGCCAGTAGCCATCAACAACAAAGAGACATTGCCTTCACGACCAGTGTAGAAGCTAATAGATATATACACTGTGAATGGGGCAAGAAATGAATAACTTATGCCTGGAGCATATTCTGATTTTAACCACCCAGTATTGCAATTACCATAACCAGACCACTCCTCAATTTAGAAACTACCACCCACCAAAGTAATAGTAGTTGCAGGAAAATCTAATTCCCATGATTGTAAAGAAAACAAATGGGTCTTTACCTAGTTATGGCCATCCATAGAGGTACGAAATTGTCCGACGTTATGTTTTGTGCTAAATGCCACACAAAAAAACAGGAAGAAGAAATTGCCCAAACCCACTTGGTTTCTTAAACCGCAAGTGCAGGTACATATGGAATTCTGAAACTCAAAACACCCATTTCATAATAAGTCCTCAAATTCGAACAGCCACTTCATCTCATTGCGACAAGGTATTGAGATTCAAACACCCACTTGGTCCAGTTCTGGTTACGTCTTGAAATTGAAAAACCCGCTTGTTGCATTTGCGAGTATGTCTTGAAATTCGAACACTCATTTGCTCAGTTGTATGTAGGGTTTGTTATGTGTATTGAATATATACCTTCGTGTTTCTCGCATAATTGGAGTTAAATCCTTTGAATGGGGTACTCAACTCTCTTAAATATTTAGCATGCAATAGATTTATACAATGTGCATATGTTTGGATATAAAGACTCGGGGAGGGAGGCGTTCAGGGTCGGTGATATATACAATGTGTATGTGCATGGGATACGCATGCATAACTCCGGGAAGGGATTTCAAATTATGAAGATATGCAGTGCATATGTCTCCATCTATAGAGTTTAGGAGGGCTTTCAAGTGATGATAAATTATACGGTGTTTATTTGTCTGCATATATGGAGTTGGGGACGGCTTTCAATTGATCCACATTGGCTTGGCGTCTGAAATTGAGACCTTCTGGCTGATAGCAGTGGTCGAACTGGCTGGTGTTAGCAGCAGCAGCAGCAGACAATGCTGAGAAAGAAGGAAAAAGATGACATCGGACATGGACAGTGTAGACAGTATCCTGCTCTTGGATTTGTCTGTTTATGCAGTTTTTATGAGTGACTGTATAAATTTAAGTAAAATAACTCAAGCTTTTCTTATAATTTGTGTATGGATTGGCATTGGGTATGTGTTGTTATGTTTGCGCTGCAAATGAGATTGATGTTGTCCGTGAATTGACCCTTAGGGTTTCTCTGGATTGTGAATTGCATGCATATATTAATGCTTGTGTTTCTTCTGCTCTTTACATTGCATGCTCAGATTAGCTCGAGGGTTTTCTTCTATGCTTATGTCTCTTTTGGTTTTAATATATCAAAGTTTTCATGCTAGTCGTAACGTTTTTTGAAAGCTTAGAGTTTTTAGCTCGATGACATGTAACTGTAAGAACATAACCCTTCTAGGGATTGTGATTTTGAGGAGTTGGCTCTAATAGTCTGAATTTGTAGGTCTCCACAGCTGGTATTTTTTCTTTTTTTTTATTGGCTCAAGATCAATTTGGTTGGTTTAGCTGAATTTAGTTAAGTTCAGTAGTACTACCATAGTAATATGTTGCCAAAATTTCAGGATGGATATTTTTCCTTTTCTTTTTGACTTGGTAAATTCTGGGTAAGGTTATGGCCACATTTAACATGTTGTATGTTAAGCTTGAACCTGTTCTCAAGATTTGTGTGAATGTGGGACACAATTATTCTTACGTAATACATCACATTATTGCAGTGTGGGGATTTGAACTTGTGTTACACTCTTAGGAATCCCCAATACTATAACACTATCCCCAGTACCATAATACTACAACTGTTGGTCTCATAATTTTGAAAATTTGACCACCTGCAAGAACAAATCGACTAAGGCATACATAGTATGAGAAACACATTTAGGTTAAAGAGACAATGCGGAGGTGTACACATGGGATTGGGCAGCAGAGGACCAGAGAGGTGTGCAGGCCTTATGCAGGGGAACACACGAGTTTCCACTACTCGTGATTCCCACCCTGAATCATGGAAGTGCCATAACAATGGTGATCTGATCGATGATTGATAAAGGTCCTTTTGTAACATTCTTTTGTTACTTGACTAAAAATAGTGACCAGGTCTGATTGTAATAAATGTATAGTACTAATTGTCAGCTTTTAATTAATTGGTATGTAGCCCTGATATTATGTAGATGATCGGTAGTTAGCGTGGCAGCCATTGATGTGCAGATTTAACATTCATGCTCTTGTACTTGCATATTATGAAAATAAGGAAAGTGTTTCTCAGTCATTCTCATGGATCATTTGTCTTATGAATATCTAGGTTTTCTGTTATGTTATTTTATGCTGCAACATAAAGTTTGCATGGGAAGTTGGAACACACAATAGTTGCCACTACTAATGATTCCCACCGTGAACACTACTCATGATTCCCACCCTGAATCATGAAAGTGGCATTACATAAATAATCTGATCCATGATTTGTGGAGGTCCTTTTGTCACTTGACTAAAATAGAGACTAGGTCTCATTGTAATAAATGTATAGTATTAATTGCCAGCTTTTAGTTTGTTGGTATGTAGCCCTGATATTATGTAGATGATCGGTACTTAGCATGGTGGCCATTGATGTGCAGATTTAACATTCATTCACTTGTACTTGCTTATTATGAATATATTGAAAGTGTTTGTCTGTCAATCTCATGGATCATTTGTCTTATGAATGTCTAGGTTTTCTGTTATTTTATGCTGCAACATATAGTTTAAATGTTTGGGAAGAGGTTAGTCTCAAAGCTCCTAACCTGCACATGTGCAAGGGGAATTGGTGCTCTGTACTGCACCCAGGGTAGCACCCATTACTAAAGTTCTTAGATACCAGTGCATTTACTGTTTTGCAGATCATGAATGCTTGTGCAGAACACTAGTACATAACAATGATCAACAACAGTCTCTTTGATACTTTACACAAGAGAACTTAAAATTGTAAGGTTTGAATATTTGATACCCTGTTGCACTCACAAGCCCATCTGTTTAGTTGTAGACTAACTACAGGGCCAAAGGATTCAAGTTAATGGTTGAAGACAATTGAGCATGCTTAGCATTAGAGATATTGGCCACAGAGCCAAAGGGTTTCAATGTCAATTCAGTCTTACGGATTATTCTGAGTAATTGGGTTCAAGTTTGCACAGCTAATATTGAAATTTAGATCAAGACAGGCTTGGACATTGATATCGAGGGGTAACCTAGGATTTGAAATTGAGGGGAAGATTCTCTGTCAAGTTAGCTCACATGTATCTACTTTTTGGTTAATGTCTTAACACACACACTATATCTACAACTTTTGACCATGTATCCTGGGAACAATTTTTGGGAGGTTGGATACTCTTTTCTTGTCCTGTAATTCTTTTGGGTACCGGAAAATTCTGGAAAATTCATCTTGGGAATACAAGCTCCGAAGTGTTATTGTGGGGGGGCGTGGGGGGAAGGGGGATAAGCAACATTTTTGATGTTGTTCCTTGCAGTTTCCTTTTAGTTCATACCATTTTACTTTTCATGTCATTTCCTATAAGGTTATGGTCCAAGTTTCTGTCTTTTTCTTACCCAACCTGTTTCTGCTTCAGCAGATTTCAGTCTTGGTGCAGCATCAGTTTGAGTCTTTAGATAAGCCACAAGAGAATAGTCACCCTTCTTTCTGTTAGGCCATTTTCCTGGTGGCAAAGAAGTTAAAAGGGTGTTTATGTAATTCCTGAATAAAAATTGAAGCTTGTTAATCTGTGTCTGTGCAGCAGAAAGCAAATTAGATTATATTTTAAAACAAATGAGGCTAATATTTGTTTTAATTATAGTCTGTTTGTTCATTTCTAAAAATTCTTAAGAATCTATATACACTTTTGCTTGAAGGGATGCTTTTTACAGTGCCCACATTAGCATCATTTCCAGTTTGTAGGTTTGACAGCAATCCTTTTCTTGAGATGTATGTGTATTGTATAATTTTCAAGTTAGGTTCTGTTCAAAGTCTCTGGCGCAGCCATTCACAATGTAATCTGGTTTCTAAACTGTCGATTTTTTCAAAGTTTTGTTATCTCTTTAACTAGTGTCTTAGAAATGTGTGAGAAGGTGGAGGTTCTTGAAATTAATTCGAAGCCTAGTTCAGATGCAGAGGTACGTTTATTCCACTTGTTACTAATTTCATGGTACTTGTTTGACTATTTGTTTGTTCTTTGAGATATTGAGGATGATACAGATTATGATCTTTCTTCCTTTTGTGATTTTCCATATTATCATGCTTTTGAGAGAATTCCCCATCGATTCCATTTGAAACTTGAGATAACAAGCTCCATGCAAGCTTTTGCTCTTAATTGTCCTCTTTTCTTGTTTTTTTTTTCGTAAGTACTGGCCCACTTAAGGTTTTCGATTCTATTTATTCATGTTTTGTTTGTTATGACTGAACTTGACAGGACACAAAAGCAGCACCGTAAGAGAAAATTTGTACTATAGATCAAAATTCTATTTACTAGCAGTTGCACAAAAGTTATGCGCAACGGAATAGCCGATAGGGTACCCTGATGGCTGCATAGCCAGCTCCGTCTATTTGTGTGCATTTGATTGTGGATTTGCATAGGAAACTTCATGGATGTGTATTCAATATACTAAAAAAATTCATGCCATAGCTGGATCCAGTGCATATAGGTAGTGCTGCATCCAGACCGTCAGTGGCCTTGTATTAATGGAAAAAATAGAAATTATTTCATTATATTCTATGCTCATTTTATGTCTCAGTTTTTTTGGTTTAATACCTTCCAAGTAATTTCTCATTTCTGACATTACAAAGCTTGGGGTCTGTTGAGATTAAAACAGTGTTGAAATTATTCAACCCATTCAAAGCACTAAGCATCAATACCAAAATGCAATAATGGTGACAACAATTTATATATTGCAGTATATGAAATGAGAAATAAATGAAGGAACAATATTAATAGTGGTATATAAAACGAAAAACTGGAGAAAATGAATAAGAGCATCAAGGTTTATTCACACATTTTCAGCCCCTTTTGAACATTTCACCACATTTAGAGAAGTTTGAAAATGGAGACTAACGAAGTGCATGATATGCAAGATCTCAATGGAAAAGCTCCTCAATTGATCAGAACAAATGTTCATTGCCCAGGGGAATTGCCCCAGATGCAGGATAGGAAACAATAACCCTGTTTACCAGAATATATTGACTACCAAAATAACTATCCACCAAATGAGGTGGATATCAAGATTGGGCCAAAGCTTTGCAAGGAGAAACAATCTTTACAGTGTGTTGTGCTATTAAGTACCAGAAACGTATAGGAAGTCTTTCAAAGAATACTGTGATGTTCAAACCTTGTTTCTATCAAGTTACAAGAGAGAGATGTCATATGTATTTGCAAGTCCTAACACAACTGACAAATATAATTTAACATCAACTTATCTTGTTTGTAATGATTATATCTATACATTCAAAAACTGATTTTGATTTCAATTTGGTGTGTGGTGATTCAGAAGGATAAACATTGTAGAGTGGGTGAGATCCAAACATGGAGTTAAGGAAGGTATAGAACAGGCTTTGGATCCCAATGTTGCGGGCTCTTCCAATTCGGTAAAAGAGGAGATGATTTTAGTGCTGAAGATTGCTTTGTTGTGCACCATTAGAGTGCCAAGGGACAGGCCTTCCATGAGAGACGTGGTCACCATGTTGGGTGAAGCCATGCCCAGAAGAAAAAGCACTGCAAATACTAAAGATGCTCAGCATTTTCATCACCATGAATGCAGTCCACTTAAGTGCACCTATAACAGTCTCTCTACTTGTTTCTGAAAATGTCGTTGGTTTGTTTTTTAGATGTTGCAAGCAGGAACGAGCACGGATTTGGTCCCTATGCTGGTTGTAATATGATTTGTTCCTTTGACTTTTTAGTTTCGTCTATCTTTCAATGTTGGTCATTGAGCTTTCCTCCCTTGTTGGAATCTGGGTAGGGATGGAATGTGAATTCTCAGCTATCATAATTTCATTTTGATTGTTGAGATTGGCTACTACTTGTTTATCAGTCTTCCCGTATGTCTTGGATTGTGATGGGCTGGATATTTTCTCTAATGTATTGCTTGCACCTATAACATAATGACTAATTTGGTTAACCATTCACGGGGTTTCTTAATAGAAAATCTTATTGTCTAGCATCCATGGGGGTAAGTTAAGTTTGGGATATAGTAATTATTAAATCAAAAGAGATGGAAAGGAGAGTGACCTGTCTAGTAACAGTCCTACATGCCTCACCTTTCCCATCCCTTTTCTACTCATTCAGCACATGTTTCAGGCACCAAGCACTGTAATGAAAAGAACTGTGATGTTTTCTTCAGCTTGAAGATTGTTTAAAGTTTAAAGATGTCTAGAAAAATGGTAAGGAGACATAGGGGTCCCTTGGCATACAAAAACTATAAGATATATTTTTCCATATTATTTGCATAATTAGCCGATAGGCTTTTATATGTGAGCATTATAGTTCTCGGAATTGTCTCACGCCGTAAAAATTTAGCCGGAAAATTTTCTGAAGTCTCGGTTGTTCCTATTGGCGTATTCTTTGAACCTCTTATGGGTGCAAGTTCTAATGTATTATGACACCATCAGATGCATTTGGTGCATTTTGTATGCTGCATAGACGCTGCTGTTTTCTTCAACGGTGGATCTGAGATGCATTTATTATCTTTGGTCTCTGATCCTCTTTTTGGATGTGATGATTATACGCCGTACTCAAACCGGCCTTTTGATATTGTTAGTGTTAATGCCTAGCTTTTTTTATGCCAGATGTTTTATACCTGGCCTTCTATGTAAAAAGGTTTACTTGTTTTAATATGTTGTCTAGGTGACTTCGTCACCTTTCTTTAAAAAAAAAAAGTACATGAACCAATAGACTCCTGCTATGTGTTTACTTTTCCTACCTGAGTTTATCTTGCATTTAAAGATTTTTGGTACCTCTTTACGAATGCGTGGGTGCATGAATTAGTAGGTTCTTCTTAGAAATTTTCTATTCTAAATGCTAAAATCCAACTTAGTCTTAGGCGCCCCTAACGGACATTTGAGTAAGGAAAAATCTGCCTTATTTTTTGGGAACATAAAATGCTTTGGTGATTTCTATTAAATTATTTTTAACTTTCAAAAGTAGGCTCATTAATTTTATTATATGGATCTGGATCAATATTAGAAAATTAGCAATGGAATATCTCTGTATAATTAGCCTGGTAGTACACTAGAATTAAAATAAAGTAAATGTTACTGGCAGATATTGAATTCCGGTTTAAATTAAAATAGTGAATATCTTTATCCATGTAATATCTTAGGTGGAATATTGTAAATAAACCCTTGAAATTTCTTTTAATCAATCCAGTTGGTCAGGTTCAGGCTACAGTGTTTTCTATTCTTCCCTTGAAGCAAGTCAACTGTATTTTAGAAAGTGGTTTAAGTAGATATAATAATGCAATCAGCCTAGGTTCTAATTAATCTGTTGAGGGGATTATCTGTTTCAGAGTGAAGGTTGTTAAGTTGCTATGGGTGTCATTTGGAGTTCTTTTCAAAGATGCACGAATTTTGTCTTAGGTAGATTTGAAGGTATCTGTTGAAGCATAAAATGACATTGACATCGGTTCATGCATGAACTCAACAAGGTGCAATTCATTATAAGGTTTACACAATTTTGATATATATTGATTATGATTTTATATTTATCTATCTTTGATATATATGAAATAATGGAATCGAACTTTATTTATTTTTTGTTAGATAGATGTCTAGTTTTGCTATCAAAGTTTACAATGGTTGTTAAAGTTCATGAGGTTTCTATAAAAGTTGTAATGATGATAATGATGATGGGTATGTTGCTAAAGTCGTGAGTAGTGGCTAACAAAGTTAGCATGTATATTTCTTTGTAATGGTTTAAGGGCATGTTTGTATGGATGGTAAGGGATGGTTAAGGGTATATGACTATAAAATCTTGGATCAAATTTCCATTTAGACTTGTCACCAAAATTTTGGATCAAATTTCCATATAGACCTTGTCACCAAAATTTTATTATCTTATTTGTATGATGGGAATGAGCCCTACCCACAATAACAAAAAAATTCATAGGATTCTTAACTAATGGTGGAACATGCCATACAATATCCATTAACTAATGGCCGAACATGCCATACAATATCCAGTTCCTTAACTAACGGTGGAACATGCCATACATTATCAAATTCCTTATATGCATCATTAGACTTTTTAATAAACTATTTTGTACTCCTCAATAAAATGTTTCGTACTCCAATCATTTCATTCCTGTCGCCAAGAATAACATTCCTAAAATTCCTTATATGCATCATTAGATTTTTTAATAAAATATTTTGTACTTCTCAATAAAATGTTTCGTACTCCAATCATTTCATTCCTATCACCCAAGTAATATTCTTACCTTGGGTACCTCATTACGTTAATCAACCTTGTTGCTCAAATTCTCCAAACACAAACATTTTGTAGAGTACAAACTTGTGGGCGTAATGATTACAAATAATCACTCTTACTCATTATACTCTTACTCATTAGACAAAGAGCCGCTAACTTTTGCTTTCTTCCTCTTCACCACTTAAACCCAAGCTAACCATTTTTTCTTTATTTATAGAAGCGCTAACTTTTGCTTCCTTCCTCTTCACCACTTAAACCCAAGCTAACCATTTTTTTCTTTATTTATAGAAGCATTTTTGGGCACTTTCAGACTTATTTTCTATATATTTCTTTACCTTGCCCTTTTATCTTCTATCTATTTCTATAGATTGCATTTTCATCTTATCTATCTCTTAGCATTTCCCTTTATCTTATTTCTTAGCATTTCCCTTTATCTTCTATCTATTTCTATAGATTGTCCTTTTATCTTGTTGTTGTAAAAGTATCAACATTCAATCTTAATATCTTATACTTCTTAGTCTCCAACATTCAATCTTACATACTTCTTAGTTCTTTTTAGATTAAGAATATAAGTATATTATGCAAACTCAAATTAGATTAAATGCTAAGAGCTACTACCATTTATAAATAGAATCTTGTTGTAGAAGTCTCAACATTCAATCTTACATACTTCTTACTTCTTTATGGAGTAGTAATATAGTTATACTTCTTTATGGAGTAGTAATATTATGCAAAACTACCATTTATAAATAAAGCTAGCTTCCAAGAACCGTCATTTTTGCATCTTCTTTTGAAATCATTAGCAAGAGACTTGAACAATTTGATATTTAATACTTCAGTTTTTGGAACAATTTGATGGATAATAGTGTTTGTTTTTTTTTTTTTTTTCCTTGGTTAAATTGACTCACTAATGTACCATCTCTTTATCTCTCACTTAGTGATAGCATCTCCATCTCGTGTATGCTTGGCATCTTTTCTATCGACCAATCCTAATAATCTCCTTCACCATCAAGCCGCTCTACAAGCCTTAGCCCCCTATACTATCTAGTTCAACAAAAAAACATCTTTATTTTGAGCTTCAAGAGATTAAACCCTTCACCATGAAAATGTTGTACAAGCCATTAACCTCCTACACTATCTAATGGCATTTCTTTCTCCTCCTGCCTTCTAAATCTTATAGGAATGTTTGCTGATTAAAAATGAGACCTAATAAAAAGTAGAGCTGTTATAATACCATTGAAAACAAAGAATAATATTGGACAATGCATACAAGCACACAATGCGAAGGTGGATATTAAGTTCTTTTAACTTTTATCTATAGTATTGCTTGCCCTGGGTTATACCTGTTCTTGTCCCAGTTATGTCTGGTGGATATCTTAGTTTGGTCCAAGGGTATAAATTGACCATGGTAGGTGTCATTTATACTTATAGTATCCTTGCTAGCCTTCTGGCAGAAAAATAGTAGTTCATGTTATGCTACAGCTGTGTTTCTAATAATTCAAATCATATGTGAATTGCATGCTTAGGTGGTTTTTCTTATCTGCAAAGATGGAATCCTTGTATTATGATCCATATCTAATACTTTGTCTTACTTCTATGGTGAAATATTCTAATCAAAGGCTTAAAGGTTTTGTTGTTATTTCTGGATGTATTTATGTGCACATTTATTCTCGAAAAACTGTCACCATTGTCGTTTCATTTGAAAATTGCTTATAATGTTTTGTTTAAAGTTTCGAGCATTTTATGGATTCTTCTAATACAACGATACTGTTGTATACCTTTCCTGCACTCAGAGGAAAAGAGGACCGATATTGACCTAGTTATAAGTAAATCATTTCTAGTGTACTTTTTTTGAGATAATTTTTCCTGTGAATAAATGTCTCACCTGAGTCATGCAGATGGTGGTGAGGCTCAAATTTCTGAAAACTGGTTGGACTGCAGGTATCCATGTTAGTAGTGATACATAGTCTATTGTTTCAAAACTAATTGAGATGATGAAGTCATGGAGAACTCACTAAAAGAATAAGTGGATATGTTCGGTTCTTTAAATTAGTGTGAGGAAATAATTATTGTTTCATTGGAAAGAAGTTTTCTCACATCATAGATATAGAGTTAGAGAAATTTGGTCGTGATGTTTTATTTTACATACGGGATTACAAATCTTGCTTGTACATCTAATTCCTCTTCCTGATATGCAGAATCAATTTCATCTACAATTGGGCTTCCAAGCTCAATGACCAATCTCTATATACTAGACAGAAATATACCTCATATCAAATGCTTAATGGAAAAAAATGTTATTGTTCGCCGTGAAATTCGTAAGGAAAAAGATTTAGGGTTTATTATTAAAATATATATTAAAAATGCATTTTCAATTTTGTTGACAACTGGATGTTTAGTGTTGACAGCCTGTTGTTTGCTGTAGCAGACGTGGTGGCAGCTTGTTTTATTTTATTGACATTGACCATCGGCTGTTATTGTTTTTAGATTTGTTTATTATTCCCGCGCTGCCCGACGAACTCCACGAAAATCTGAACGGCGAAAAATTCCCGGCGTCAGACATTTTCCGGTGTCCGACGGGGACTGAATATTTCCGGGAGCAAAAAGCTCCCACTATAAGCCTATCGGCTTATGAACTTGCTAGCACATGGTTTGCATTTGTCAAACATGCACAATTTGAGTTCTCTAAACCTATATAAGTGTTCGTGTGGGAACAGTCTCTTTGAGAGTGAACCTTGCATCTTAATATGTCTTTGGTCTTATGTTTTATGCGTTGCTATGAATTATTCTATGCAATTATTCGATCTATAATGGAAGTGGAAAGTTGAAGATGTTATGTCCTCTAGAATTATGTGAGTAGAAAAGAGTGTCAGATACAAATGGCATATCAACCATTTTTATCAATGACATTCAAGTTCTTGCACATAAGGCAAGTGGAATTGCGAAATTTTAATCCCACATCCATTGTTTCATATTGTTGGAACATTCTTTCCACAGTGAATGGCCTTTTCTACAGAACCATAAAGAGAGTGGATTCTCTGCTGAATTAAAATCCATTCAACTGGTAAGCCTTGAGCAAAGGCAAAAACTTAGAGTTTAATTAGATAATAAGAAGGTTCCCAGTAGGTTATGAAGATCCATAATTGATATATTTTCATGCATCAGAAGTATCACCACCAAATCAATAACATAATCTGTATTGTAGCTGGGTCCCATATTTGGAGGCATATACTTGAAGGGTAGTGCACCTGCATAACTTTTATACACAACCCTTTCAAGTCGGATAACATAGCTTGGAAATGCTATGTTGGTTCGGAGCATGAATAATTTTTGAAGAGGGCTATAGGATTATACGAAATAATAACAAAACTTATTTTGTTTTTCGATTTTTGATCTGATTTGACTTTTGTTTCTTTCTGACATTTTGTCCAAGTAAACTGCTCATTATATTTTGTGGCAGAATATAATTCAATCACTTTTCACATGGAATCCTCAATTGACAATTTCTAGACTCAAACAGTAAAAACATTATTCTCAATGTTCAACCTCAAGAATTTTTTAATTCAGTTTGAGTTTCTATGAAATCTAATATGAACATGTGTCACATCAATGTCAAACCCTAATCCCTCTACCCTTAACTCTGATCCCTCAACCCTCAACCCTATCCCTAAACCCTAAACCCTAAAGCCTCAACCCTCAACCCTCAACGTCAAATCCTAATCCCTCAACCCTTCACTCTAATCCCTCAACCCTAAACCCTATCCCTAAACCAGCAACACTATGGCTTAAACCCTAATCCCTCCACCCTAAACCTTATCCCTAGACCCTAATCCCTCAACCCTCAACCCTAATCCATCATCCCTCAACTCTAATCCCTCATCCCTAAACCCTAAATGCTATCCCTATTCCTAAACCCTCAATGGGCTCGATACTATACCTTAAAACCTAATCCCTTATCCCTAAAGCCTCCAACCCTATCCCTAATCCTTATACCCTCGACACTCTACTTTAACCCTAATCCCTTGACCCTCAACCCTATCCCGAAACCCTTAACCCTCGAACCTCAATGTACTCAACCCTCAACGTCAAACCCTAATCCCTCAACCCTTAACTCTGATCCCTCGACCCTCAACCCTATCCCTAAACCCTAAACCCTAAAGCCTCAACCCTCACCCCTCAACGTCAAATCCTAATCGCTCAACCCTTCACTCTAATCCCTCAACCCTAAACCCTATCCCTAAACTATCAACATTATACCTTAAACTTTAATCCCTCAACCCTCAACCCTAAACCTTATCCCTAAACCCTAATCCCTCAACCCTCAACCCTAATCCATCATCCCTCAACTCTAATCCCTCATCCCTATACCCTAAATGCTATCCCTATTCCTAAACCCTCAACGGGCTCAATACTATACATTAAACCCTAATCCCTTATCCCTAAAGCCTCCAACCCTATCCCTAATCCTTATACCCCCGACACTCTACTTTAACCCTAATCCCTCGACCCTCAACCCTATCCCGAAACCCTTAACCCTCGAACCTCAGTGTACTCAACCCTCAACGTCAAACCCTAATCCCTCAACCCTTAACTCTGATCCCTCAACCCTCAACCCTATCCCTAAACCCTAAACCCTAAAGCCTCAACCCTCAACCCTCAATGTCAAATCCTAATCCCTCAACCCTTCACTCTAATCCCTCAACCCTAAACCCTCAACACTATACCTTAAGCCCTAATCCCTCAACCCTCAACCCTAAACCTTATCCCTAAACCCTAATCCCTCTACCTTAATCCGCCATCCCTCAACTCTAATCCCTCATCCCTAAACCCTAAATGCTATCCCTATTCCTAAACCCTCAACAGGCTCGATACTATAACTTAAACCCTAATCCCTTATCCCTAAACCCTCCAACCCTATCCCTAATCCCTCGACCCTCAACCCTATCCCGAAACCCTTAACCCTCGAACCTCAATGTACTCAACCCTCAACGTCAAACCCTAATCCCTCAACCCTTAACTCTGATCCCTTGACCCTCAACCCTATCCCTAAACCCTAAAGCCTCAAACCTCAACCCTCAACATCAAATCCTAATCCCTCAACCCTTCACTCTAATCCCTCAACCCTAAACCCTATCCCTAAACCCTCAACACTATACCTTAAACCCTAATCTCTCAACCCTCAACCCTAAACCTTATCCCTAAACCCTAATCCCTCAACCCTCAACCCTAATCCGTCATCCCTCAACTGTAATCCCTCATACCTAAACCCTCAATGCTATCCCTATTCCTAAACCCTCAACGAGCTCGATACTATACCTTAAACCCTAATCCCTTATCCCTAAAGCCTCCAACCCTATCCCTAATCCTTATACCCTCGACACTCTACTTTAACCCTAATCCCTCGACCCTCAACCCTATCCTGAAACCCTTAACCCTCGAACCTCAATGTACTCAACCCTCAACATCAAACCCTAATCCCTCAACCCTTAACTCTGATCCCTCAACCCTCAACCCTATCCCTATCCCTAAACCCTAAAGCCTCAACCCTCAACCCTCAACGTCAAATCCTAATCCCTCAACCCTTCACTCTAATCCCTCAACCCTAAACCCTCAACACTATACGTTAAACCCTAATCCCTCAACCCTAAACCTTATCCCTAAACCCTAATCCCTCAACCCTCAACCCTAATCCCTCATCCCTCAACTCTAATCCCTCATCCCTAAACCCTAAACGCTATCCCTATTCCTAGACCCTCAACGGGCTCAATACTATACCTTAAACCCTAATCCCTTATCCCTAAACCCTCCAACCCTATCCCTAATCCTTATACCCTCGACACTCTACTTTAACCCTAATCCCTCGACCCTCAACCCTATCTTGAAACCCTTGACCCTCAAACCTCAATGTACTCAACCCTCAACATCAAACCCTAATCCCTCAGCCCTTAACTCTAATCCCTTGACCCTTAACCCTTAAAACTTGAACCCTAAAACCTATCCATACATGCTCGACACTCGACACTATATATTAAACCCTAATCCCTAAAGCCTCAACCCTAAATCCTTAAACCTTCAACCCTAAACCCTATCCCTAATCCCTCTACCCTCGACACTCTTCTTTAACCCTAATCCCTTGACCATTAACCCTATCCCTCAACCCTCAAACCCTAATTCATCAACCCTAAACCCTAATCCCTCAAACCTAAACCCTATCCCTAAACCATCAACCCTCAACACTATACCTTAAACCCTAATCCCTATCCCTCAACCCTTAACCCTTAAAACTTAAACCCTATCCCTACACCCTCAACACTTGACACTATATCTTAAGCCTTAAACCCTCATCCCTAAAGCCTCAACCCTCAATCCTTAAACCTTCAACCCTAAACCCTATCCCTGATCCCTCTACCCTCGACACTCTAACCCTAACCTCGACATTAAACGCTAATCTGTCAACCCTAAACCCTAATCCGTCAACCCTAAACCCTCAACCCTCAACACTATACCTTAAACCCTAAATGCTATTCCTATTCCTAAACCCTCAACCCTCGACACTATACCTTAAACCCTAATCCCTTATCCCTAAACCCTAAACCCTATCCCTCAACCCTTAACCCTTAAAAATTAAACCCTAAAACCTATCCATAAACCCTCGACGCTCAACACTATATTTTAAACCCCAATCCCTTAACCCTCAGCCCTAAAGCCTCAACCCTCAATCGTTAAACCTTCAACCCTAAACCCTATCCCTAATCCCTCTACCCTTGACCATCAACCCTATCCCTCAACCCTCAACCCTCAACTCTCAACATTAAACCATAATCCATCAACCCTAAACACTAATCCGTCAACCCTAAGCCCTATCCCTAAACCCTCAACCCTTAACACTATACCTTAAACCATAATCCCTCAACCCTAAACCCTATCCCTAAACCCAACAAAACTGCTTTGCCTTATGTTAGGTTGTTAAACCCATCATTTTTGACACTCTTATTTTAAAGATATTTGAGTTGCAAGAATATGTCAGAAAAATTGCTATGAACTTTTTTAATGTTAGTAATGTTATATGGCATGTTTTTCTGGCCCATCTAGGGTTCATTATGCCAATAGGTGTACACACTATGAGAAAAGCTTTGTGTATGGTACATCCACAGTGAGTAATTAGCAGTTGAAATCAAAAGGATGATCATTATGAGAAAAGCTTTGCATTGGGGTACATCTATTTTTATAATTGTCCACCCCGCACTTAGGGGAGGCATATTGTTATGAAACAGGCAAATAATCTCCCATTGTTTACTGGCTCTATCCACAAGAACTACTAAACTATACCTTAAACCCTAATCCCTCAACCCTAAACTTTCAACCCTAAACCCTATCCCTAATCCCTCTACCCTCAACACTCTACCTTAACCCTAATCCCTCGACCCTTAACCCTAAACGCTATCCCTAAAGTCTCAACCCTAAACACTAATCCCTCAAGGTCCTAAACTCTAATCCCTTATCCCTAAACTCTAAATCCTATCCCTAAATGCTCAACCCTCAACCTTAAACCTTAATCACTCAATCCTTATCCACCCCTCTCCTCCCCTATCTGGCTCACTCCCATCTCTACCCTCATCTACCCTTGACACTATACATACATACATATAGGCATACATAGATACATAAGTACATATAGGCATACATACATACATACATGATTAATAACCTTGAACATAAAAAAATTCAAGGGGAACATAACGCGAGCACATTATAATGCGCTCATGTTATTTAAAACATGACAAACAGCACAAACTTTTTGCGGAAAAGGAAAAATGCAAAACAAACAATAACACGAGCGCGTTATAAGGCGAGCGCATAATAACACGAGTGTGTTATAACACACTCATGTTATGTTTTGCTTTGGGAATCTCGAGCCTTGGGCTTGGGATTTGCTTTGGATTTCCAACCCAAAGGCTTGGAGTGCCTTTTCAACATCCACAGACATGTTTTTCCATATTCTTCAAGATTTCACATAATTTCGTTCGTGCTAACCCTCAGATTTGCATGTGTTTCAAGGTCGAACAAATTAGACACCTGGGTAATGTTAGGATTTCTCTTAGCTATTTGACGATGTGATTTTTTTCACATTTTAACAATGTTAAGCCTTTCATCTTTAATTTCTTTTGTTTGTGTGTCTGTTTTTGGGCAAAAACCACTGTTGTCACAACTCATTTTTTTTTAAAACTAATATAAAACAATATATTCATTTAAAATACAAAATGGATTACACATAAGGAATAGATGATAAGTTTGCAAATCCACTAGTGAGTGGAAGATGCATTTTCCTTAAACAAAGACAGTGGAGGGAGCATTTTCCTTAAACAAAGACAGTGGAGAAAGCATTATCCTTAAAAATAGGACAGTGGAGGATGCATTCGTATTAAACAAAGATAGTGGGGATGCATGGAATTTGCTATAAAATGCCTCAATTGTAAGGAAGAAGGCCACGGATCTCTTGTTTGGAGGGTTGGAGTAAACTGGAGGTCATTGGCAAAGGTTATGGATTTTGGATTTACGCTGCCAATTTTCTTTTGCTTGCATGTTTTTAATGCCTTTTTGGCAAGTCCATTCTGTGCAGTACTTGCAATTGTTTCAGTCCACAAGAGAACATCTCCTTGAGGCTTTGTAGTCGCTTCTACATTTTGTATACACGTGTACCGAGGGATTCAAATTGGAAGGTCGAATGGCAGTTTTCTTCAGAGCATTTCGAGGGGTTTTAATTGGTCATGATGGATCGGTGGCGGATTTCGTTGCTTTTGGCTTTGCTCTGTGCAATTGCACCGCTGAATATCCTGGTTTCAGCTTCTGAATCACTGTTTTATGAATCTTTTGATGAGCCTTTTGAGGGCAAGTGGATTGTATCAAACAAGGAGGATTATAAAGGTTAGTATCATGACTGACTTTAATTATTTGAGTAAAGTAGAATTTTTGTGATTAGACATCGGCCTGTTTTAGTACATGAACCGGGTGATGACTAAACTTCGAATCATCCCATTTCCTCTGTTGATTATCGTAACAAGAGAAACTTTGTGCTGAAATCAGAGCTATCTATTTTCTCTGCTGGCTAATGTACCAGCGATTAACTCAGTGTTTAACTTAGAGCTTTTCATTTGCACTACTCGTTAATCCACAAGCATAGGTTTTGCTGAGTAATGATTGAGCCTCAAGCACCCTTAATTTGGAGTGTAATTATCTACCTAGCTTTGACACCATGTAGGAGAGCTCAACTCTTCCATTAGCACTGCTGGGTATTATATTGTTGGGCGATTGTCTGTGTACAGGCGTAGGCTTATTTGAAGTGACAATTGTGCCTTTAATTTGTGCGTAACCTAGCTATCATGCTCCAATACCATGTAGGACATGACTCAACTGCAACATTATCCCAGAGCATCTAGCACGCATTGTTGGTAATTTTTGTTTCTAGAGTTACGGTGCCTTGTGTTTAGGTCTTGCCCGAGTGTTGATCAACCTTCGACAAACTGTTACAAGGGCTACATTTGTTAGACTGTTAAAGGAATTTTGTGTTGTAAATCATTAGTGTTACCATTTCAAGAATGCCTTTATGGCACATTGCGATTTTTGTTAAGTCTGCCTCCTTTTGTGCACTGCCACTGGTAAGTGTTGTGGTAATCGTCTGATGAGACAGTGTTGGCGTAATTGCCCTAGACATATATCCAGTGGTTCCATTGAGCAGTCTGTGTGAATCTTCTCAGTCTAGTTTTTACAGAAGAACAGTCGATGCAGTTTGGAAGTTACTGCAAGGTTGCATTTTTTTAAGGAAAATTCAAAGGCATTTGAGTGAAAAGTATTCTGTAAGTTTTAGGCAAAAACAGATTACCACTAGGACAGTAACTGTCTTAAACTTTGAGTATAGAAACTCTCAGAGGCCATTTACAACACTACATTTTTTATGGAAATATAAAGTCATTTTAGTGAAAAGAATTCTGTAAGTTTTAGGCCAAATGGCAAAAATAGATTACCACCTGGCAATAACGTTCTTGAACTTGTGTATCAATGTCTCAGGCCACATCTGCAGCACCAGCTGAAAATCTCAATATTTCTTCTAAACCTTTGCCTATTACAGTTTTCCTGAATTTATTTTAAAATGTTGAGGATTTTACATGTTTGATCAAGAACGTCCACAAATTCTTTATATGACCAATGGTGGACCTTTTTTTTTCTCCTACTGAAAACTATGTTTTTAGTTTTTTCTCAACAGACTACCTTCAACCCACTCTAGACTTTTCCAACTTACTAAATACCACTCATAGCCCTTTTGCATTGATTTCAACAAGAGGAGCCCCTGCCTTGGTAAAAAAATATATAGTTTAATTCACAAGGCATGCTTAATAATATATTATTTTAGTTTTCACGGGTCTATTTTTATATAAAGTTTTATGTGCTTATCATCTAGTAATTGTGTTAAGCCAATGGGAATATGTAATTAAGTAAAAAATGAAGTGAGGAGCAATAAATGCATGATTAAGAAACCAGGGCCAACACATGGAAAATATTTTTTTGGTTGTGGTAATTGGTCCATTAAAAGAGGTGCAGCTTGTGCATATTTTGAATGGGCTGTTCCAGATGTGCCTTTGAATGCTTAAATTTTGAAGGAGGTTTTATGGTCAATTAAAGAGGTAGCTAGAAGGGGTAACACCAATATGTGTCTATCAATCTATTTCCACCATTCAATTATTTTCAAATATTGGGTGGCTCTTCTGCAGAGGAAACAGATTTATTAGGAGTTGGACTAAATTATATTTGTGTGGAAATAAAACATCCTTTACATAAATATGTACGATAAATAAATGCAACCTAGCAATACTAAGTAAATTACCCTACATAAGGAGTTGAGACAAAAACACAAACTTGATAAATGTAAATAAGCAATAATAAGTTAATCATGCTACATAAAGAGTAGAGCACAAAAGTACATACTTGATTAGATATAAAATATAAATAAAATAAGTAAAAGTGTAGCTTATGTTGAAAAGAAGGAGGTTGAAATGACTATGACAAATGACTATTACCCAAAATTTGACATTGGATCTGAGATGAACAGATTGAGATGATGGTGCTCTATGAACTCCAAAACTATAAGCAAACATGGGTCAATCCCATAGTTGTGGATATGATCCTTGTGCATGTGATATTGACCTAATGGCATGGTTTTGATATTTTGCTATAGATTTGACCCTATTGTCCTTAGATCCTCTTTACATGTTAATAGAATTCAACATAAAGAGTTGGAACAAATATTGAGCAGAAGCCTATAGTGATGAACCAAAGATGGAATGCAATAATTCTTTAAACAATCGTTAATCTTAAACGCTTTAGAAAGAACAAACGAAAACTAATGTTTTGAAACAATTTCTCTTATCTCAAAATAAGATTGAAGAATCCTCATTTACCTAGAAGTCAACATTATTTACCATGGTTAGGAATTGTTAATTTTCAACTAAAGAAGTTGAGTTAAATGAGTATCCTACTCTTAGAACAAATATTAATTTGATATGTGACTATACATCATTGGCAAAGTAACTATCATATCACCTTGGAAAAACTGAATGATTAAGTATCTTTTCTAATTTATGTTTAACGTAAGTGAATTAATATCTTCTACAAATATGTTTACAATTGTTTGAATGTTGTTACTTTACTCTTTCTTATATATGAATGGATCAAACATCTAGCCGTTTTCTTTACATACAAGCAAAGAAGTTTAATTCTTCTCATTTCCTTATAAGCTATCATATATATTTTCTTTACTAGATAGGTAAACCTTGTAAAGAAACGTCCAAACTCAAACAAATCGTAGTGTTCGGTATTTACGGTACCTCTATGTCACGTTTACGGGTAATGCCGTCGCGTTGAACCAAGTACCTCACGCCTAACATAGCTGCAACAACGACGTCTGGGCACCATCCCTCTAAATCATCGGGGAGTAATAAGGAATATGTCGAAGTTAAATCCGCAGGAAGGAAAAATCTCCTCAGATATCTCATTAAGAAGATTAACTAAAAAGTGAGTCTACTGAACTAATGATTACCATGATGCTCATTTGGAAAACACTCCAAGCATACTATCAAAAAATGAGGCTTATTGACACGTGAGTATAGATCAGGGAGGACATGTGAAATGTCAGATAGGGCAACTAGGCCAATCCAGAAACGCTATCTATCATATGCTTTCACCTTGCCCTTGAAGATCGTGGTGAAAGTACTAGGGGATCAGGAATGGACTTAGTCACGAAAATTACCTAATTTGGCTTGGGGAAGTAAGCTAGATTTCATGGGTAGACACCTTATAGGGATTCCTCCATAGTAGGACTAACTAACAAACACCCCTTTAGGTGTTTGTGGTAGTGAACTAACTTCCGTCCCTGTTTCACCGAGTGGGTGGCAGCCGACGAAGAACTGTCTGGGGTAGAGAATAACCCTAGAAAGGGCTGGGTACCTGCTCACAGTTACATTAAACATAGTGCAAAATAGAACTACATGTTCACATTCCCCGCGTTAGTCACATCCTAAGGAGGGGGCTTTGATCCCGTGGATACAGGGTATGTAGGCAGTCTGGACAGCGAAGGATGCCCCCAGTACTCAAGTCCCCTGGATGTAGGGTGTTCTACAATTAGCATCATGATCTTAATCCTCTGAGTAGTGATTACTGAGTTGTGTTAACATGAGATTGTTAAGTTAATTTTGTGCAGATGAGAAGGATACAGTTACTAGAGGAGAAGCAAGCTATCAAAAAAGAATGTAATGCATGACTTAAGGTATGAACTGATCCATTGTTCTTCTAGGTTATCTTATATAATGTACCTTCTCTCGTAATGTACTCTCTATTTAAAATTGGTGATCTTTTAAGAACCTGATGATTCTAGGAAACTAAATTTCAAGTTTCATCGCATTGCTATAGCATACATTAAGATTCGTTATCTTTTAAGAACCTGATGATTCTAGGAAACTGAATTTCAAGTTTCATCGCATTGCTATAGCATACATTATGCACTTCTGGAAGTATTTCACATTTCCTACATCTGCCAGATTAAAATTTTTATTCATTGGTATTTTTAAAAAACAGAGTTTAGTGTTATTTGATTTAGGACGAGTCGGGTCTTTACAACTGTTTGGTCTTTTTTCATTGTAAATTAACTATTTATTGAAATTTAAAAAAAAATTACATATTTAGAAACTTGACTCCATTCTACACATATTAAAAAAAGAAAAAAATGATTTGCAATTAGTTTTCAAAATTTATAGGGATAGCACAGACAAAATTCTATTTTTTAGGATGTGTCAACTTTGAAAATAGTAAAAAATCAAATATTCATCAAAAAATTATCAGAAAAATTGGGCATAAACTACATGCTATTATCTAATTTCTCACTAAAGCGATTTTTAAAATACCAAAAAAAAGTTGACCTTTTGAGGGAGCCACAAAACATGCTATGTTATGTTTTTTTGATAGAAACAACACCAATTTCTGTGGCTCCCTCTTTTGAACCCCTTAATCTATGCCACTTTTTAAAAAAAAAGTAGTTTAGAAAGTAGACTCGGAGCACTACGAACATTGTTTTGGTTGCATCTCCAAATTTTGATTGTAACTATGCTCAATTTCTCATCCAAGGCTAGCATTTCCTGATTTTAGAAAGAAAAAAAAAATGGCCACTTAAGACCCCTTTTTAGCCCCCCATCTACTTGCACTTACCCGCACCTCTTTATTTTGTCTTTTGGGTTTGATTTCTTGAGTTTTGGGTTGAATTTGATCTCTCTATTGTTTGATCTTTGTAAAATTCCACCCAACACAAAATGGGACGCCTGGTGGGACCGAATCATTAGTTTTTGTAGGTTTTTTGCTTTAAAAATTTGCATTGTTTCTAACCCTCATTTGTGAGTTTTTGCAAGAATATGGTACCGGTGATCTCCAAGACAAAATAAGAATGCACCATTACATCAGAAAGTTGTTTTCATAAATTTTGACTATAAATTTGTTGGGTTTTGGTGACGGTAAAAATTATTGCAATTTTTTGAATTTTTTTTGTTTTACTAGCCCATACTGTACGGATCTGTACCGTACAAGCTAGTCTTGGGCATTTCCTAGCAGCTCTGTGTGGTTTCATCAATGAGTATCATTTGTTTTGTCCCTTGAATCCTCTTACGAGTGCTGGTTATTACCTAAGGTGCAGAGATTTGGTGTTCTGTGGTCGAGATTAGAAAACCCAACCCTGTCGACTAAACCTTTTCTCTGCCTATTTAAACTATTGGTCATCCTCATTCATAGAGTCACCATTTCCTCTTTACCTTTAGCATCCTACATATTCGAATCGCAGTTAACATTCAGCACCCTGCGGTTATCATTTGAACGTTTGACATTTATCTTTCAAAATCATGTTGACCATCACAAACCATTATCAACCACCGCTTTGCAAGTCCCCAGTCACCCCGTAGCCCTTCGAATCCTCTGTGTTTCAGGTTGCAGTCTGCGGAGTCAATTATAATCCCAGATCGCGGCCACCTTGTAACCCTTGACCTCCCCTGTCGTTTTAATGTTTATAGGCTGCTTAAGTTTTAAACATTGACCATACAATAGTCTTTAAACTCACGTTGCCGCCTCATTTGTCGATTGAAACCTCTGACTACAGTCTCTTAAATCCATCGCCAAAACATGACCCCCCGATTCAGCTTTCTTCACACCGTCGGCTTTCAAAATCCAAGTCGGTCTTCGTCAACTCTCTTGACCCTTCGACCTAAGTTGTCCTTTAAACTACTATAGTCGACCTTACATAAAAACATTTTATTGAGTATTTAACATTAGGTCACTATTTGGGTTGCCATAGTCAACATTACCTTTAAGTATTTAACACTTAGGGTCTTTGTGTTGAATTCTAGGCTTTTTAATCAGCAAAGATCATTTTTCTTCTTTCTTTCCTAATCACGGGTCAGATTAGCCTTACTCACTCAGACACTAAATTGTCTTCCACAAGCCACGTGTGGCCAAAACCCTCAAAAGATCAAAAGTCAACCTTCGGAAAGCCAAAGTCAACCCTCAGTCACACTGTCATCTCAAATATGCCATAGGAGGGTGATCTTTTTCTTTTTGCTATAACTTCTGCATATAGGGTCAAAAATTCCCGCAGGAGGACTCATCGGAAGGGTGAGAAGATGAAATTTGCAGTTGTGAAGGTTTTGATAGGTAATTTCATCATTTTAGGAAGTAATTTCTCTGTCAAAGTTCAACCTTCTTTCAAACTTAAAACGCACATAACTGGAGCAAAACACATCCAAATTTAATGATTTTTTTGTTTAAATTGAATAGAATCATCTAAACTTTCTATTTTTTCTATCTATTTGGTTATATCAGATCATCATTTGAAATTTTTTATCTGATCATATCTTTGGCATCTAATAATCTATTCGTACAGCTTGTCAAAGAATGGAGAAAACAAACTACTGATTTATCTTCTGTAGGTTTGATCGGTCCAAGACAAATAATCTTTTATCACTAGAATAGGCACATTTGGTTTTGGGCATTAAAATTAACTGTCTTCATTGTGCCTATTTTTCATTTTCTTTGTTTGCTTGTTTGAGTCTGATTGTTACCCGATTTGGCAATGAGAGTATCCTCTCCCCCAGCCTAACCAACAGATCTGGGGTGCACGAGAAATTATTGCCAACTCTAGAGGGCCTACCTTCCCACTGTGAGAATGGGTATGACCCAAGTGGAAACAGGTTAAATCCTAACCATTCCAAGCTGCTATATAAATAATGCATTTGTGACGAAAGTCCCAAACGACGGGTGTTGTTCTGATATACCAATGAATGTTTCTCCCAAAATCCTATAGAGCCTAACCTCTGCAGGTTGGGAAGCCTCCATTAACGGAGCGAATCATTGCATGTATAGCCACCCAAATGGAAACCCTAACTAGAAACCTCTGTGTAGCAGCCAAAAACCCCTATTTGTTAGTACAAGAGGAAACTCTGATAGCCATCCCACATTTTTGCGGCTTATGGCAGATATAGAAAGGTATCTCAAGGTCTGCACGTATTGAGGACCTGGAACTTGGTGTGCCTGAGAAGTGAGCGCGCTATAAGGGGGAGCTCGTGCCCCAAGTTCCTGGAGCTATACACCATAAGTTGGCGCGACTGAGTAAAACCAAGTGGGAACCCAACAGATATTATCTACTTACCTAGCCTAGGGTGTACACATTGATCATTGTGTTTGGAGTGCATGCATGTGTATGTGAGATCTTGTGTTTGATATTGCCACATCATCCTCATCCTACTTGTCATAACACATATCCCAATCATTACACTTCATCCAATCCTTCTAAACCAAATCATCCTGGACATCCAATCAACCCCATCCTAATCAATCCAAGTCATCTAACCTCGTCAGTACACATTATCATCTTTCTAATCTAATCTACATTCATCCTACACCATGTTGACATTAGAGGACCTAGCACAAGAGATCATTCACATACTTTACCAACTTCACACAAGCCAATTACCCCTAAGCCAACAAATGATTCAATCTATCCATAACATGATCCAACAACTTCAGGCATGCCAATCACCTCATATGCAACATCTTATAGCACTGGCCCAACACCTCCTAGACACATGTCAAACCCAACAAGGACATTGTCATCCCTTATCCATTAAACACCAACCAATTCCATCTCATTCCTATGTGGCATCCCATTCCATTTCACACCAATCTAATCCATCTACATATCATAACAATTCCACATCACCTTATCTTATTCCTTATCAATCTAATCCACCTACATTTCAAATCACTTCCACATCACCTCATCCCACATTTTTTCATAACAATGTCCCATCACCTTATCCCACATCATTCCATAACAATTCCACATCACCTAATCCTATAACTTCCCATAACAATGCCACATCATCATACCCTACTTCTTCCAATATCTACCATTATCCACAACAACCCGTAACCCAAGATCTTTTACCTACACATCCTACCATTTCATCTCTGCATCAAACACATTCACAAGACCATCAATGGCCCCCACAACATGAACATGCAAGTCCTAGTGGCCCTTTGCACATAAGTCAAGTGAACCCAAGTTCACTTTTGCAACAAGACCTAATAGACTTAAGTCCACCTATGCAACAAGACCCAATAACCTTTGACTCAAGTCTAAATGACTCTTTCTACATAAAACAAGTATCCTTAAGTTTTCTTGTGCTACAAGACTTAATATCCTTTGATGAGGGAGATACCAACCTAGAGAAAGCATCCTATGAACACCCTCCATCACCATCTGATCACATGCCAACACATGAGCTTACTAGTCCCATTTTGACACCATCATGTGATCTCATTCCTAGTTTATTGACCCACCAACCATCTGATCCATCTAGTCCTATCTTGGCACCTCCATATAATCCCAATCTTAATCCATCTAGCCTCACCATCCCTCCATCCAATCCAAATCCTACTTCTAAGCCTATAACATCATCCACTATCATCATCCATCCCCTCTATTATCCATCCACCCATACACTTGTAGAGGATTTGATCCATTGGCTATTAGCAAGGAATAACTCATTTCCATGTCATCCAAGTCCCATTCATGAGCCTATCGAAGAACCTCCCAATACCTTGCTTATTCCTCCAACTCCACCACGTGGTCCACAAACCATTGAGCTTATTGAGAAGACTTCTCCCATGAGTCCACATCAAGACCTATCATACCCTCATGTTGTTGACCAAAAGCCTATCCAAGAGTCATCCCCTTCCATCCAAGTAATCCAAGAGCTATGTCAAGAGTATAATCCAACGCATGTGGAAACACCAAGCCTTCATCTAAATCAAGATCAAAGCACCTCTAAGTTCAAACTATCCATGCCCTAGATATATTTTTTGTAGTCAAGATATTAGCTATGATCATAACCCTATTCACGAGCAAATGTATCCCATTCATAACCAAATTAATCCTTTTTATGCTCACATTTATAATCAAGATTCGATATATGATCATGAAAACCAAGATGAGCCTCTTAGCCAAACTTTATCCAACTCATGATAAAGAGGTTATCACTCCACCTATCCTTACTTCCATACCCATCCATGAGCAAGATATTCAAATTGCTCCTATCCATCCTCGATCTAGCCTTACCCATGATCCCCAAACCTATCATGATGAGACATGTGCCTCCCAAGAACACACAAGCATAGAAGGTCAAACAAATACCTTGGATCATAATGAACATAAGCAAGATCTTAATGATCCTTCCACCTCCACTATCGATCACATTTCAAATCCACCATCATGTCCTATTAGTCTATCCACCTTTATCCATGAGTTTTCCTCCTTAGAACACCACCAACCATTATCCTCTATTTCACCTTCTCCATCAAATAAGAAACTCGTGTCTAGTGTCCCACCTACACCTAGTCCTATTATCGATCGCATCCTCCAAAACATGAACTATCAAGGTAAAGGACTGGGCCTTCTTGAATAAGGTGTTTTGGAGCCCATCCATGTCAAAGTCCCTCCTTCGCGCTCATTTGGCCTTGGATACACACCCCATGGACAACAATCTAAAGATGTTGGTACTTCCTCCATGCCTCCTAAGTCCACCACTTCCTATCGCAAATCCCATCATATTCCCAAAACATATATCGCCATTCTGCCTCCCTCATCTTATAAATGTCAAAAGCATGTGACCATACACCTCCCATCATCCAATTTGCCTCCACTTTTTCCAACTCCTAACATCCCTCCATGAATTTTATGACCACTACTTCCAACACCTTATCCATCCATCCATGAATCCTCTAAAAATCCCAATCATGGACAACAAATGCACACATTGTCTAAACATGGAGCTTCCACCAACCCCACTTCCACCATACCCATGGGATTCCAAAACAAAAATTTGGATGCTTCTACCAAAGAATCAAAGAAAAAACCATCTCAAAAGTTTCATACACCCACACACCTCCAAGCAAAAATAAAAAAGGTGTGGGTCCCCAAGCAACAAGAAATTACCTCAAAAGCTACACAAAAGCTGCATATATCCCAACCCATACCTTCACAAGCAAAGTCAAAAACTAAAAAAGGTATGGGTCCCTAAGCAACAAGCCATCAAGTCAAATGAGGCGTCCACCTCTTGCAAATCCCAACCATCTCCTTCCATCCATTCCATCCAAAAGTAGCAAAATCCTCCATCCCACATGAAAAGCAAAAATCATAAAAATACTAAGTCTATGTGGGTCCCTAAATGCCTAAATTGACCATCTCCTAAGCAAACAACACCTTTACTTCCCACCCCACCATCCCATCAAAAGCTTTAACGTTTATCACGGTGTGTGCAGCCATTGGTTATGGTTCCCATCCCACAACACTTCCACATACCTCCATCTCCCCATCCTTTTAACCATTATCCTACATATCTTCCACGTCACTTCCCTGTGGTCCATGCTTTTGCATAAGCCTTTCATTCATAAGTCATACATAATCTACATCATAATCCGTTATCACATCTTCCATAATCCGCTATCTACCCAATACATCTCACTCTCATGCAATCCCTTACCAACATCTGATGAGCATACTTTGACATGGTCCATTGTGATGACATCCATCTAGCGGGACTATCACTTTCATGGAACTAGACACTTGAGTCCCTTTCATCCATATCAACCTTTTCCCATCCAAAAAGTCTAAAAAAAATAAAAAAGAAAAAAAAAGTAAAGATAAATCCCTTCGTCCAACGGTGAAAACTTGGCAAACATGCACCCTAGATAAGTACCATGATGAAAACCTGGCAAACAGGCGTCATGCGTAAGTTGATCTTTTATGTCACCTACACTTGGGGGCACCTTGTCTTATCCTATCTATCATTTCCCGTCCTATCATATCCTACCATACTATTTCCTACAATCTTTATCCATTACATTTATACACCTACCCTATTGAGTCCATTCCTCCCTTCCTCCTTTTGATCTTGATAAATATTGGGGGCAAAATGTTGAAACATGCTTGGAAAAAACTCTTGATGTACTCCATCCTTTCCATTCACCCACTCTATCATCCTATCATCATCCCATTGTCATAAGCCTACTTCTATCATTATCCTATCGTCATAAGCCTTTTTATGTAAAACCCTAAGCATTGCCTATCCTCTTATCCAATCATTTGTCATGAGTCTTTTATTCTATCCACTATTGCCTATCCATTTATCCATTCAATCCATCATATATCCTTTCTTGCACCTAGACTTGGTTTTCTCCCTTGTTATTGGCATTTCGCATAAAGGTTGTACAAATTGTAAATCCATTGACATCCCAAAACATATCAAAATACCAAAAAAATCATAAACAATCCTGAAAAAATCCAAAAAATCGTAAAAAGACCTGAAGAAATCTAAAAAATCATAAAATGCCCCAAAAAAATACAAAAAAAATTTAAATATTCTCAAAAATACAAAAAAATCATAAAATCCATCAAAACAAATCCAATCAATCCATCAATTCAATGTTAAATCATTTCCATCACATCAACTCAAAACAAATCCAATCAATTCATCAAATCAAGCCAAACTTCTAATCAAAATCAAATCAAAGCAAATCAATCCAATCAATCAACGAAAATCAAATCAATCCATCAACTTTCATCATCATCCCCATCAGTAAAACACCAATCAAAACTACATCTCATCTCTATCATTACGTGCCTTGATCCATGGATACAAGGTATGTAGGCAGTCTGGAGTATGAAGGAAGTGCCCATATTTAGGCACAAGATGATATTCCTCTTTCCTCTCATCATCTTCTTCTATCATCTATCTCCATCAATTCATCAATCTTTCAAAACAATTCTTCCAATCATCCATCCAATAAATCCAAATGCAAATCAATCTTTAAAACCATACCAATCAAGTCAATCAAGCTTGTCAAATTATCATCATTCTTGTGTTGATATAGGGATATATTGTTCCCCGCCATGACAACACTATCATCATAATCAATCAATTAATCAGCAAATGAATCGTCGGTTTACGACTTGACAGGGGCAATACCTTGTTTGTTTTTGAATCATTTGTGCATACTTGCTTGCTTGCTTGTGTGTGTTATCATTTTTGCATTTGCATTGCTATCCTCCCAGCTAATATTCATATCTTGTATCCAGACAAGGTTGTATTACGCTAGGGCATGAGACACATCGTCACCTTGGTCTGTATACCCTGGTGCATAACGTTTCGTGCTATATCAAACATATGATTGCTCACTTTCATTTCAGCATTACACATCCATCCTTTTATTCTATCGATTTCCTAATCCTTTTCGACCAACCCATTTCATTTTGAGAGCCTACCCATGTTTTTCCAACCCACCTATCCTCTCAAGGGGGCACCCATCATCCTATCATTCCATTCTCATCCCATCTTTTTCCTCTATCCATATCTTAGCTTCTTTGAAATGATGTTACTCGACACAAATCTCATCATCTCAAACATCATCTAAAAGAGGGGCAAACTGTAGACACCCAAAAATATCCACTTGTCACAACGTTACATCATCTAGGCATCTTGTAACATTTTTGCCCTAGGCAATCCATATCATCACCTAACCTAGCATTTTCCTCTTGTAAATTAAATAAATATAACATTTATTTAATTTAATCCCATCCCTTTTACCATTATTAAATTAAAAAAAAATATTTTATTTATTTAGTCCACTTTCCTCTTAAATTAAATAAAATAAATATTTTATTTAATTTGTCACTTTCATCCTCACATACATCATAAATTAAATAATTTAATTATTTAATTATGCTTTTGCCTACTTACCATTTTCATCTTCCAAATCCTCTCTAATCACTCTTCCACCTTCCATTTTCAACTCAACTCGTCTCTTCCACCTTCCAATTTCCTCTCAACTTATCTCTTACACCTTACTAATTTTATCTCCCAAATCAACTCAACTCATCTCTTCCACTTTCCATTTCTTTTCTCAAGTTGCACAAAACAACTTTCTAATTCAATTATCACTTGCGAAATGGAAACTTTATCCCTCCATTTTCTCATATGCCTATAAATTAACCCATTTTCATGCCATTTGCATGGATGAATCTTCAAGCGTCGTCACTCTGTTGAATTGTTCCCTCATCCATCAATCTTCCATCACAATCTAACTTTATCTCATCCATCAAATCTCCTATCATGGTTATGCTATAGATCGAGAGCAACCTACATTTCAAACAATGAATCTCTAAAAACCCTAGGTGAATTTGTTATGTTTTGCATGTCTTCATTTTGTCTTTTGGGTTTGATTTCTTGAGTTTTGGGTTGAATATGATCTCTCTATTGTTTGATCTTTATAAAATTCCACCCAACACACTTTTTTGTCATGAGATTGTTCGTCATCCTTTCTACCAAATCCAACCCGACCAATCTCCCAGGGGGCATCCTACCATTATCGAACCTATACCAAGGGCAAACTAGGGCATGTATCATACTCAGAAAATTTCTAATCTTTGAAACAACGTGATAAAACACATTGTCTCAAAGAGGGGCAAAATGTATACACCTAAGAATGGCTAGAGTCAAATTAAATAAATATTTTAATATTTATTTATCTGATTCACATTCATCTTAATCTTCCAAAAAATAATTAAAAATTAATTAAATATTTAATTAAATAATCCAAATTCCTCTAAATCATCCTTCATTAAATAAACCTAAATTATTTAATTAATCGTCTATCCTAAGCTCCTAAGTTTATAAATCCACATCATCTCATCCACCTCACTTTACACCTCATCATGCTACACACATAATTGAATAATTTTAATATTTAATGATACAATTATCCTCACCCACATGTCCTATTTATCCTCCAACCATCCCTATTCTTTAGAGATTGGTCTTTCCATGTCATCTTAGTTAAAGGACACTTAGAGACACATGTCTCATAGTTCCTAGATTCCTTCCAACAAACCTACAAAGAAGGACTCCTTCTTTGACCCATGTCTTTTGGTCTTTGAGAGCATTGTGACAAGTGGCCTCTTGCTCACACCTTTCTCTCCACCTTGTCATCATAGGAGGAACATATTCCACCTTTATCTCCCTCATCCCAACTAATCCAATCCCCACTGTACACATCACAAGACTCTTTCCTCCACCTTGTATCTTTTGACACTTGGATTTGAGCCTCTTTTGCCTATAAAAGCAAGCTTCTTGCCTCCACTTTGCATAACAAGAGATTTTAGTAATTATATGTTGTAGAAATTCCATCAAGCAATCAAGCGCGCCTTTGGCCTCCCATTTATATTAGCATTAGCTTCATAATCTCATCTAGTTTCGTATCAATATCCATAACATTATCAATGGCTTCATATCAATCATATCATCTTCATCTTAGCTATGCATTGTAGTTTTGCTCACTTTGCATATTCATCCACAAAATCCGTTCCTCTCTTTGTCATCTTGGAAAGAAAGGAAGTACACTTTTGAGAGCAATATCATCATCAACAAGATCATTGAGAAGATAGGAAACAATGGAAGACACAGGATAAATCTGTTTACAAGGTATAATTTCATGTTTATTGCATTTATCTTAGTTTGATTGAAGTATTGAATTTGAGTAGGAATTATAGAGTGTTTGTGATATCTTAGTAGGTGCTTGCATTAGTTTCAAATTGTCAATCACAATTCCTGTTGTTCCAGAGATTTTTCTGTTGTGGGATCCGAAGGACTAATGAGCGGGTACCTGAGTCTAGGTCCCTATTTTCTTCTTTGATCTGCAATTCTGACAGTCTGCACTATTCTAGACTACAACTCCACTTCTTTTGCTTTCGCAACCTGTAACCTGCAATTACAGAAAAATAGGTTGGGGGTTGTGGTATTTAGTGGCTTGCCTCAGTCAAGCCCCAGAGAGACATTCAAATCTGCTGAACATCGTTGTCAGATAAAGAGTGTGTATCCCTGCGGGATAGAGGCAAAATCCAAATGATAAATGATAGAAAACACAATTGATATCACCTTGTAGTAAAGATCTCATAGAAGGAAGATGCTCTTCATGCCATGAGGAGATGGATGCCAAATATGCAAATACAAACACAAGAACAACACAAGTTCTACTCTGCAACACAATGAATGCATTGAATCACTTTCACAAAAGCTTGTAAATCAAAATGTCCATCTAATTTTTATCTAGTTTACAAATGAATCACTAATCATGCTTATATATGCAACTACAAACATTCTCGCTAGGAATTTCGTAATTCAAACTTACTGTGTCAGCATAGGACCTAAATAACGGTCATAAACTGACACTTTGAAATTGGTCCTGACCTAAAATAGGGTAGGACTAGGGCGCGGGTGCCCAAGTCCTTCCCCCTATTTTATGCACAATTCATGTTAAGTACAACCCCTGAGTCCCATTTGCCATTAAACATCAGGGTTTTCTCATCGGGAATCATCAAAATCATGCAAGATGCTCTAAATGCATTCTAAAGGACCCGAGAGCTAAACCTTTAGGAAAAAGCCCCCAAGGTTACTTTTTCTGACATAACATAACCAAACTACTCTTGGCTCCCATCAAATAAGTCACAAATTTTAAATATTTAACAAACAATCAACTCCGCTATGACTACCCTTGCATGGCATGGAAAATCTGAAGACTTGCCTCTAATTTTAGGCACTTGCGTTGCCTCCAATCTGGCGCCTCTTGTTTTAGTAAATTTGCAACCTCATTCATCTATTTATGCTACGTTGGATTTGCATACATATCATCTTTCCTTCCACAAGTCGCGGTCCATTTGCCATTTCTGAATTTCAATTTGACCACCAACGTTCTATCTTTGAATGTCGCTCAATGTTTTATAATTGACTTAAAGATAAATTGGAAATATCTCCATCAAGTTCACCCATACAAGAGACTCCTTCCTTTTTCACACTATAGAAGGTTAGAAAATGTTATCTTTGACGTAGTCGAATGATATCGATGCTTACCATATAACCTTAGACGTCTATAATCATACAAATATGATCATAGTCTTGGGTGTATAGCATCACACAGAGTAGATCAAACATCACATAATCCATTGGTATTTGAATAATTCACAATTTCTTACAACATACTCAGCAAAGGTATACATTTGATGAAATACACTTATACATTCGAGGTTAGACTTCAACTTCCAAACTGTCCACTTATGCATTTGGATTTATACTTCAACCTCCATTCTATTGGTGTAAATCCCTATAGAATACTAAATAAAGGTAACAAGAAAATGTCATACAAAAGCTTCTAGGAGATAGCACACCATGCCAATGGCACCTCTTGGCAATTATGAAACAAGCATAACAATGCAAGACAGAGTCTACACACTCCCACAATCTCATAACATGACAATCACTCAATATTGTTCATATAATAGTTGTGCAACCCAAGTGTTGTCAAAGAATAACATACGCCAAATCTTTCTCGAGCTTAATTATTTTTGGACTAGACCCAAATTCACTTTGTTTCGAAGGAAATCAAACCATATGCAAAGAACTCTCAAAATGCATTGAATATTTTGATATTTTCTCATTGAATATCTTTACCACTTCTAAAGTCACATCAACGCTTACCTGCCTTGCAAAGGATGTCAACCAAACTAAACTAACAAAACCAAAATTGGAAACAAAAACTTCAAAAAAATATTTTTTGGTTGATGCTAATCGCTAGTCCACATGAATGCTCCTACATCAATAAGACAAAATAGCAAAGTGGTCTTTTGATTTTGGTACATGTAAATGCCAAATTAGGATTTAAATTGAAAGTATAATTTCTGAGAAAAACTAGACTAAACTAATTACAAATCTAAGAAGTACTCAAAATAATATGCACTTTCAAAAAAAATTCGCCAGATTACCATATGACCCCAAATAGAGCCCTGGAAGGTCTAAAAATGAGGAGTGCTCATCAACAGTGATGAAAATATGCAATTTAAGGAAAATCCAAATGCCAAAACCAAATTCTATCTACACTATGCTATGAATTATATGAAATTATACCCTAAATAAAAAAAAATGCTCCAAAGAAGGAGCCCAGATGACTGAGATACATGCCTGCAAAGTTCAACTACCAAAACAAAACTACCAACAGAAAATGGGCCTACAACAAATTCTGATTAATTTTGCACACAATCTGTTTGCTGCATAAAAAAACTAATGAATACCCAAATAGTTTTTCAATGCGACAAACAAAACTTAGAAAACATTTTTCTTTTCGATGTGCATAAGATGTGGATTTAATGTAAAAAATGCCTCCAACAATAAAAAATGGCATGTAGAAACTGAATCATCCACCTAAGTAAAGAAAATGCATGTTGCAACCTGCAATACAAGACCACAAAGAGGAAAATCCTCCAAATATGATATTTCTATAAAAAAAATTGATTCTCAAGATCATAATGCGATATAAGAGAAGAGCATACTCAATTTCTCAACATCCACCATGATTTGCATTCAAGATCTCTTAATAGACTAACCAAAAGCATTCTACAAGCTCTGATACCATGTAAGATTTGGCTATGGAGATAGCCACCCAAGATCTAGAGGCCTAATGGAAAGCACAAAGAAATGAGAAGATCAATATGACAAGAATAAATTATATTCCTATCAAAGAATACAAATACAACAATATACAAGATTAATCTCCCATTACAATACACTATGGCATACCTTCTTATAAAGGCGAGGTTGAGAGGTAACATGTTGTAGTCATATGACAAGTGTCTTAATCCTATGACATGAGACAACTAGAGGATAAGACAACTATCAATAACTAGAGACAACTATCAACAACCATAAACAACTAGAATGCTTCCTAAGTCAACTTAACATTTGAATGTGTGTGAATATTATTTAACTAATAAATAGTTAAATAATATGAATTTCTCACACAACAAGAGGAAACTAGCTAGGAAATATCAAACTAGATATGAAATACCGTATTCGCATACTTTGAAAAATGTAATGGTAGAAATTGCATACCCTACACTTTTCCCACTTTTTTGGGTTCAATTTGATTGAGTTGTTTACGTACAATCACAGTGGGTGGAAATGAGAGCACTCATTTTTTGTGTAAATATATAGAAAAATAAATAAAAAATAAAAACAAAAAAAATTGGAAAAAAAGAAATTAAAAATCGTTGAAGGAAAGAAACTTAGAAAATCACAAAAACTGTGGAACAAAAAAAATTGAAAAAAATAAAAATAAAAACAAAAACAAAAAAGAAATTGGAAAAAATAAAAAATAAAAACCAAAAACTAAATTGGAAGGAGAAAAAGCTGGAGAAAATTAGGAAAACTACGGAACCAAAAAATTAAAAAATAAAAACTAAAAAGAAATTGCAAAACAATTAAAAAAAAAATCCTCCACGTAATTTAGATATATATTTTTAAATATAAAAATACTAGTTATACAATGACTAGCATACAAGTAGCATATTTCTATGTAAATGTTATTAAAGAACCTAGGATTTGACAAATTATGACCTCACACTAGCCAAAGGATAGTAATTTACTCATTCCTTACCTTGGGATGATTTTGCAAGTGTGGAATTGAAACTAGTTCAAATTTGCATGTGTGGATTTGATGCTTGAAATTTAAAAAAATAAAATTAAAAATGTGCCCACATCAACCTTTTCTTACTAGGCATTACTTATGGAGTTAAGAAGGGGTACCATGGATTTGCTAGACGATCTATTTTTGTGAAGCAAGGGGTAGCATGAAGAAAAAAAAATGCTACAACATAAATTAAAGTCTTTTCCTCCAAAATACAAAATATTCTACTCCCATAAATTTTAGAGCTTAAAGTTATAAGCCTAGGACAACTACAAAATATTCAAATTGCATGCTAGTATGTTGTATAAAACGGCTCTACTTAAATGTCATCCAATTCCACGTCAACATTTAATGTTGATGTGGAAGTGGTCCCCGCTCATCCTCTTCCATTCCTCTGCCAGTTTTAACCACAGACTTCACTAACCATTTAACAGCATAGACGACTAACTTTAAAATATTCCCGCGTTCAAGTCTAGCTTTTTCTATTTTTCTTAGCCCGCCTTCACGAATAGATTTTTTTATTTGTTTTTTTTATTTGATTTGTTTTTTTCATTGACGGCTGCCTGCTGCTGTTTTTTTCATTTACCGAACAGGATTTTTGGGTATATGAGAAATAAGGAACAGCAACTCATACAGTTTGGCAGGCCAAAGCCATGGAGTTTTTTCACAAGGCAAAGTCTACATGAGACTTAGCAGCCACCACAACAAATATCTTTATGCAGGGGACGATGAAATGACAGCCAATCAAGACAGAGATGGAACAGACAGAAATGCAAGATGGCAAGTTGAATTCGTTGAAGGACAGTCGAAAATTAGATTGAAGAGCTGTTACTTGACAGCAACAGACACGCCATTTTTATTGGGGTGGATAGGAAAGGAGATTCAGCAGACTGTGCCATCAAGGTTAGATTCATCTGTTGAATAGGAACCAGTCAAGGATGGGAATTCTCATGTTATGCTTAAAACAAAATCTGGGACTTATCTGCGGGCAAATGGGTTCGTTAAACCATGGAAGAACAGAGTAACCCATGACGTTCCACACAGAATAATTACACAGTATTGGGTATACTAGGAGGTTGAAATAACTGAAATAGATGTGGAAACAGAGGTATGTTCTTAGCCATAGTTTTGTACATCAATTTTCAGCAGTTCAATATTATTAATTACATAGACTATTATAGAGATGAAATGAGGGGATTGAAATTTGGGGAATGGATACCCCATTGCCCCAAATTAAGAATCGATACTCCCATGGGCCAAAGAGGTTTAGTTTAAGATTAGTGCAAAAACAATCTTGGGGATGATCTGTTAAAAAAAAATAAGGGATTAGAATTCTATTTTAATATTATTTTGGGGATTTGAATTTAGGTTTTCAAAGTGAGAATCCAATATTTTAATTATTTGATCTTAACTTCTTGGACTCTTAAAATATATTCAATTATAAACTTTCCCAATAAATGGATGCAATACTAATTTTTTTTTAACACATTTGCAGTTTGCTATATCACAACCTAGTACACCACTACACCCAATGGACAGTCTATATATTATGCCATAGGTGATGACAATGGAAACATAAAGGATGGATATGAGTGGCCTTCTTTCATCTTCAAGGGAAATGACCTCAACAAAGTGAAAACAAAGTTGGAGGAGCAAACTGGTCTTCATGGCATCATTATATGTGTTCATCATGCTCTCACTAAAAAGTTGGTCCCATTGGGTTTGCAGCTCCCTCCCAATAATACATCTATGCATTTAGTACTTCTCCCAGCTCCCAGTAATACATCTATGCATTTAGTACTTCTCCTAGCATCATCAAATGGTAAGTTCTCTCATCTATAACATTCTTTTACTTTATCAATTGTTTAAAAACTAGGAATTATATCTAGATGGACATTATTGGCTATATGTTTCTCTTTCAACTATAAAATAATTTTGTTTTCATACCCATTATGGATTTTTACGGAACAAATAAGATCTTGCCTTATGAAGTAGTTAAAACTAATATTCATGTCATCTGGCTTCTTCAACTTCTAGATATGCATGTAATTTATAAAGCAAATTATTAATTAAGTTTGAGTAACATTTAAGTGTTAAATTAATGAGTAGGAATTGATGTTGAAAGCTACTATATTATATAGATCCAGGCATATTTTGGAATCCTAAGGGGTGGTTATATATGCTTCAAAAAACTAAAATTATTGTATATAACAAATTTCTTATTTTATTTATTTATTTTAATTAACATTTAGGACATTTTATATTTAAAATCCTTATGTTTAACTAACAAGTAAGGTTACATGTGTTGCTCATGCACTCAATGGAGAAAATAATATAGTTATAACAATTATAACTATCATTCTAACATAGCCTCTTATACCACTCAATTGAAGAAAAAAGATAGTTATAACTAGTATAGCTATATTTAAAAAATATATCTAAAGTACGCTGAGAAGGATCTTCTAGAGGCCCCATTCTACCTATGTGGAATAATATATTCTACTTGGAGGCCCTATTCTACCTATGTGTAATAATATATTCTACCTATGTGGAATAATATATATAAAATGCGCATTACACTTTTTATTGGAAAAAATGATTAAAAGGCCCTATATCCATCCCCCTATTTTATATATAGAAAATTATGTTGATATCAATCATATTTCACAATTTTACATTATTTTTTAAAAAATATTTGATATTTATTTTTAATTATTATATATTTTTTATATTATTTTATTTTCCAATAATTTTTTATTTATATTTACTGTTAACCTAATAAAATATTCTAACCCTATTTTAATTTTAACCCTAGCCCTAATTTAAATTTTAAGCCAAATTCTATTTTGTAAATTCGATAATACTAAGACTAACTCTATCCTTAATTCTTATCCTAACCCTAATACTAAAACTGTAAGTCTTTTTCAATGTCAAATCTTAACTGAAACTTGTGTCTAGTGTCATGAAATGTAGATGAAAACATGTATACCATGTTGTGAAATTTGCTTTCATGTAGTGAAAAATTCAGCCAAAGTTTGGTTTCATATGTCAATGTAAATTTGCCTAAATGTTGTAAATCAAGCTGAAATTGCTCTCAATGTTGTGAAATTTAGATACATAATATTGAAACTCTGATAGTTAATCTGAAGTAATCGCAAAAAATCAGACAGGGTCTGGAAAGAAATATTTCAATTTTGAAAACATTTCCAGAAGCTTTAAGTTTCTGGCAAATAATTTTTCTCTCAGTTTTGGCAAATAATTTTTTAACTCTCCGATACTATTTCTAGGAATCTAGGAATCTCTTAAATTTCTGATATTGTTTCCTAGAGTTCCATGACCTTTCTACCATTTTCGTCCTACATCTTTATTACTAATGTTTCCTTATAAAATCTAACCCACAGTTCTAGATTTTTTTTTTTGGAACACAATAGTATCAAGTATGTCATCAAAAGAAGCAAATTGGTGAGAGAGAAACATGCCTACCCTCTGGCAGTGATTAGTAAGAGATGCTTATATTTTACTGCAATTAAAGATCTATTAAAAAGCATAGAGCCTAGCACATAATACCATCCAATGAATTAATTGCAAGGGTCTTTTGATTTTAATTTATTAGATTGGCATACTCATCTACAAATATTTATTAAAATCATTATCTAAGCTACCTAGAAGAAAATTGTGTGCATATACCGTAGTACTTAGTATTTTCCCATTGTCATTAGCACTTTTTCGGTTTTAAGAATGGAGCATTTGCATGTGGTCTCATGTGCTTTGTGAGAGATTGTTTGCCATAGGGTTAAATAGAAAAGAATTTTGTTCCCATTCTATTGACAAATAGGTAGTTTTCTTAAGAAAGATTAAAAAGACAATAAAACTCAATTCAGCTTAGTGGGACCTTTTCATCTCTGTTTTATCTCTCAACCTTACTATCGTGATTTTTGCTACCCTTTTGTCTTGTATTCTTCAAGGTATGGTCATGGATGTTGCATGACTTGGACTTTTGCAATAACAGGGGATAAGAAAACATCTGTTTTATAAACATGGCATCTCTTTCAACCTCAAATTTATCCTCCCTTGCAGTACTTTGTTGTAGAGATTCGATGTCTGTATCCTTCCTATGCATTTCCTTCTCCATGATAGAAACTTGCTCTCTAAGCCCTTCAACTTGTTCATTTTTGGCCTCGATTTCATTTTCTAAACACCTGATTATTTCCAAGTGGTTTTTCTCTAAATCTTATACCTGCACCCTTCTGGTTCTGCTTGCAATGTTAATTCTCTGACTTCCTTCTGCAACAAGTAGGGCAAATAGTTGTGACAATTTATTCTATACCATGGTGAGGGGTCTAGAATATCAGAATTGGCACAGATGGTTCCAAAAAAAAAACAACAAAAATGTTTACTCTATGGTTCAAAACAGATGTAAGAGAATACCCCAAGATTAGGAGTTGTTATAACTGTGCACATAGTTTTTTCTTCGATAAAGCTTAATGTTAGTGGCAGTGTACTTATACAGAGTATTGCATGCTTTCAACAATATTTCATTGGATTAAATGTGTAATCAATTTACAACGTTAGATTCATGTATACATGTTCAGTTGAATGTAGTAGCCATGTACTTCTGATTCATATATACCACAATAGTTTTGTATTGTTTGCCATTTAAAGCTTCATATGCATATTTTTGTTCCATACTTGTCAGAATGCATACATATGTAATATCCCCTCTCCAGGAATCAGCTGTGTTAATAACATCATATTGTTAATCTTTATAACCCATCTTTCATAAGTTAAGATTCAGTCACCCATCTCAGTACTAATCTGGCTGAGGCATCCCTAATCATCAAGTTTCCTTTTTAATCAGGTTAGATTAGCTGGATACCCCATTCACAAAACATTCAGCAAATGTTGTCTTGAATAGTGATACGTTAACATGAATTGGGTTTTATCACCTAGCTATCCCGGTAACCTGGTTTCAGTGAGCAAAGGCCCAAACAATTTATTCCAGTCTAGTTATAGGCAATAATTGAATTTTCATATAAAGAAAAACTGAAAGTCAGACCTTATAGAAAATTTGGCAGTCGGCAGATTAGAGGTACACATGTCCAGATTCACGTGGTCATATGGTAACTAATGGGGACAGAGGACACACTTGACCCGAGTGTTAAGGAGAAAAAAATATCAGTTTGCTGCTTTTAACAAGAAATGAAAAACTTTGCAGATTATAGGTACACATGTCCAGATTCCTGTGGTCATATGGTAACTAATAGGGACAGAGGACACACTTGACCCCAGTATTAAGGAGAAAAAAATATCAGTTTGCTGCTTTTAACAAGAAATGAAAAACTTTGCCTACTCTAGTATACAAGATCCTGATTTTAAAGTTTGAGGTAATGGTAAGCCCTTTTGTTGGGTACACAGGACCTTTACCATTAACAGGGCTTCATTGCCTCCTGCCATTTTAAGTGTTCTTCCCACCATCTCCACAAGTGCACATAACCACTTATAGAGATTCCGTTGCAGCTTTACTTCTACCCAAGTCTTCAAAACCTGAAAATGAAAAGAAATGGATTAATAGTTTATATATTGTTGGCAAGCTCAAATCATCAAGCATTTTTTCAATATCTCAATGGAGTGGAGGCAATCTTGTTTCTCCTCCCAGCATTTAGCAAAATAAAGGATTTAGAACAGAGTATGGAGTTCCATCAAGTAACCTAAAATGCATATTTTCCAAATGATATATATGTCTACATCTACCACAAATGCCTTTACATGCAAAACAAAAGATATGCAGCAAGAATGTCAATGCTAAATACACTCAGTAACAAAGTTAATTAACAATTTATAAGCATGAGCAAGAAAGATTAGTTTGAGTAACCTATTTCCTAAGTTACCAAATTAGGTACAGGTATGGGGAGGATTGGGGTATTGACTGTCAATACGGCAAAAAAATTGGGGTACATTTAGATTCCAAATCCAGGGGTTTTGAGGAGCAATTCAGTAACAGAGATAAAATGAGTACGTGTAAAAGTGTTTTGGTAAGAAAAATCAACAAATTTTCAAGGCAAAGATACTTTGTATTTTTAAACAAAATTCAACTTGGCACATTATGAAAGCTCACACTGGCAATCTATAGTACCATGCACCTATTGTTCTAGTTTGAAACCCTCCACAAAGGATATGAAGTAAAGGGCAATTCACTGGAAATACCTTGGATTGTAGAAGATGTGAAATATGCTATTTGTGGCAACTGCATGAGCAGCAGCAACAAGCACACCCTGATGAATTTTTTGATTAGAAAGCATTGAGGATGATATATTCCTTTGCATCTAAATAGCTCTTCCAATTCCTAGCTGTAATTCTCCATTGTTACCACTGACCATGATATCATAACAAGAGTTAAATTCTAAGACAGCTAGAAACATCTTATGAGGCATAAATAAGATAAGTAACAAAAGGTACTTAAGTGGAGCAAAAAATTGATACCACAAAAAGAGTACGGCATCTCGAGATAGAAGTCTTTTTTGACCAACAAAGACACTCCACCCAGTTGTGCGCAAATGTCTGCGATTGTTTTAAACATTAATAATTAAAACATAAATCTACAATGATAAGCTTATGTTCTCCTAAGCCTAACAATTTCTCAAGACAAATACATTATCATGCTGTGTCCTAACAACAGACCACTTGTTTACTTACCTCTATATATGTGACGAAATTTCCATTCAACTCCGTGAAACCGTGTGGGTTTTACATAGTTTTTAAGAAATTCGTGTGACCTTTTGGTCAATTCATGTGGCTTTTTATGGAAATTCACAAGGAAATTGCTGCCACGCCATACAAGAAGTGTCGCCCCTCTTTTTAAACAAAATAAAAAAAAGCTTTGATTTCAACAAAGCTGTGAAAAAATGATGTTGGTGGGTAGAAGTTGATTCAAGACCTGTACGTCCTACCATGGGAAGAAATTTTTGAAGCCGCATAAGAAACATAATTGATGATTGTGACATCAATTTTAACCATTGGCATCAATGTGGAATTTAGGTTTTGGAAACTGGCAATAGAAGAAATCACAAAGCAATAACACGAGAGGATTAGAGATTATTAAATATAAAAAATGTCTACACTGTAGAATAAGATTAGAAACTAAAACCCCAAAAAAATACTAATCAAAACCCTGTAAGAAAAAATAATATTGGAATTCCTTAGACAATATACTGGAAAGGGGCATCTTTTTAATACACCCGAAAAAAACAGAAACATCGGCTTACTTCAAAAATTGGCCAGGGCTACTTATGCTGCCCTTCTGGTATGAGGGAATTTCTTGATCGATATGGGTCACCATTGAATTTCCACAAATAAATGCAGATGCAAAACCTAACTACCCACACATAAACTGCAGTCTGCCACCATCATCGTGGGAATATGTCAGGCATAGAGATCCATACAATATCCATATATAACATCAAAAACCATAAAATTTGATTTTATCTAAAGCGCTGCATGCTAACGGTAGTTATCTAAAACGCTACATGATATCGGGAACTGTTCTGCAACTACCCGATGTCTACGCCAAAATTCACCAAAAAATTCATTGAGGAAAATTCAATGCGTAAAAATCCATAAATCCATTTAATGTGATGCATTTAACGTGATATGGAAAGCATGCCCCTAATTTTAACATTAATTATGGAAAGTCCATTTAACATTAGTACATCTAAGTTAATCTATTTGACAGCGCACTAAACGTCAATTTAAATCGCGGGAATAAAACTTGCAATCGTAGGCTTCGCCTCTCCACGTAACAACTATAACTAGAATTTAAATATAGTTTTAATAATTGTAGACGTGCCTCTCAATAAATATGTGGAAAGCTAAAGCTATATAATTATACCTTTTAAAAATTTATAGTCTACATAACTTCTTACCACGTTGAATGTTGTTTATTAATACACCCATTTTAATTTTTTTGTTTTATTATGAGAACTCTCTTAAATATAAATGTTCTTGATTTCTATATTTGTGTGCTATGGTGTAGGAACAAGAAGCTTGGCATAAATCTACGTTTTATGTGACTACTTGGTGGTGGAGATACGTGAGTGTATGCTTGGAGCTACCTTGTAGATTCTTGATGCTTGACTATTTAATCTTTGTCATTGGACATGATCATCAATTCATTTGGGTTAAGGCTAGTCTTTCACTTGTTACTGCAAAATCCTAGCTTAACCAACTCCCCATTCTAATTGGATATGTTAAGCATGTAATATGGGTATAAAAAATAAAATTACCTCAATTTTTTAAAGTAAATTGTAGTACATATCACTTAAAAGTTAGATTCATGCCATCCTCAATAATGTGAGATTAGTTTTTGCTACATACTTGTCAATACTGCATATCAATGAGCTTCAAACTGTGCATTAGTGAGCTTCAATAATGGTTATAGTTTTTATATATAACATTGAAAATAAGAGAATTTAAATTTGAATGAATTCCAAAAAAAAGTTGTGTTATGGTTATAAGCAATTGAAATCTCTTTGAATATATGGATTTGTAAGGGAATAAAATCACTTTTACATAAATCTAAGTTAATTAAATTAATGCAAACAATAAGTACATAATTAAATTAGATTTATTTAGTTGGGATTTTGATAATATTCTAAAATTAGATGAGGAGGATAAGCACACTTATATTTGGCAACAACGATGAAGAATTATTGTTAATGCCACACAAAATTTAGCCACCAAGGTATAAAAATAGTGCTCACAATTTGATAAATAATTTAAGAACTATATGATCTCAAATACCTTTGTAGGTTAAATTTGAGTCCCTCAAGACTGAACCCAAGTGTCATGGGAATGACCTGATGCAAATGAATTATCTATGGCATGTGAGATTGATCTAGTAGATAGTTGCAATAGAGATCTCTTCACCTTTATGGTCTTTGTGTTTGATTATGTAAAGGTGGCACGTTTACATTTACACCTTAAGGGAAGTTGTTAGATCACTATGGTCAAGTTCTCCTAGGTTAACCCCCTATTTAGACTAGTTTTATAACTTTGAAGAAATGACTAAAATGTTCAACATACATAAACTTGTAGATGACCTATGTGATTCTAATTTGCAAACAAAAATTCTTTGTCCCTTAGAAATCAAATTTTCTCTAGTGCTTTCTCCTTGTTCTCTTGTGTATCTAGTCTAAATTTACAAATGAGTTAATTGCACAAATGAATATCTTTAAATACATACATACATTATGGAGGAGAAGAGGTATGCACCTATGTAATCACGATGGCTAGAATTGTAGTGGTCTGAAATAGTATTTGAGGACCTTCTTCTTCTGCATCTGATCCTTGTTTAAGAACTAATCTTCTTTTTCTCTTAGGTTTATCAGAAGAGAGGTGCCCTGAGCCTTGGCTTGGATTTTCCTATGCAGTAGTCATAGTCTATTTTGTCGTGGGTGTAGCCAACTCTTCACCTAAGTGGGATACAAAAAAATGAAGTTTTTTCTTTTATTCTAGTACCCATTGGAAGGTTTGCTGTGCTTGCTGGTGTGCTTCTACAATTTCCACTGTAAGGTTCCCAAATGTCAAAGTTGACTAAGTTGAATGGATGGATTCTTATGATGTCTATCCTTAGATAGAGTGCAACAAAGAAGGCCATGGGGTACGAATTGTGTTGGGTTGTACTTGTACTATTACCTCCTCAACAAAGTCATTACTTATCTTAGTGCCCAACACACTCTGAGCTTCTTCCTATGGATCTTCTCCCACCAATGCTTCACCTTATCTTGGGATATTACTTGTGTCATAGCTCAAGGTAGGGGATGCATATTTGTAGCCCCACAAGTGCTCCCAAGTTCCATCAATTGCCACCTATCCATAGCCCTTTTAAGGTTTAGTAACCTCATATTTGTATTTCTAATAGGCTCATTTAATTTTCTCCTCGTTCCATTCTTGGTCTTTTAGGGTTTTACACAAACGATGTGTCATGATTCAAGATGGATCAAAGATGTGTTGCAGTGTATAGAACAACTCCCAAGGTGGGAGAGGATTGGATGGGAGCTTAAAATATCTACATACATTATGAGGGAGTCCTTGGTTAGTCGCTTCTTGGCCTCAATCTTGGGCTTAATTTGATGCATAAAGGTTTTGACCCAATTGGTCATAAACCCATCAGGATCATAATCCTAGCAATCATTTATCATTTCTAGGTCTAGATCTGCCAGTTTGAAACCAAGGATTTCATGGGATCCCCTTTTGATGAGGGTGACCTCCCCAAATGAGAGAGAGATATCATAAAAGACCCTCTTTTTCCTCCTTGTGTTGTATTCTATGTCAACTACATCTAGTTGTCAAGTGAACTTGAGAGCTATTACTTTGTTAGTAAGGATCTTGGTGATTCAGAAAGGTTCCTTTTGAAGCCATGAACTCTTGTCATCATGTGGTGCTAGCTAAAAATGCTAGTCACAAGGGTGCTTGTTGTTAATCATTAACCCTTGATGTCTTGGACTTAGCTGCACGAGGCCATCATAGGCCAAATCTGTAAGGATGGGTCCTAAGAAAAGCTCCATGAACTCATACAGTTTAAGGATTTGACAAGCACATGTGTCCATGCAAACACTAGAATCATCTTAAAACACGATAATACAATTCCCTCCCAATAATGCACCTATGCATTTAGTACTTCTCCCAACATCATCAAATGGTAAGTTCTCTCATCTATAACTTTCTTTTACTTTATCAATTATTTAAAAAATAGGAATTATATCTAGATGGATATTATTGCCTATATGTTTTTCTTTGAACTATAAAATAATTTTGTTTTCACACCCATTATGGATTTTTCCCCAACAAATAAGATCTTGCCTTATGAAGTAGCTAAAACGAATATTTATGTCATCTAACCTCTTCAACTTCTAGATATGCATGTAATTTATAAAAAAATTATTAATTAAATTTGAGTAACGTTTAAGTGTTAAATTAACGAGTAGGAATTGATGATGAAAGCTACTATATTTTATAGATTGAGGTATATTGTGGAATCCTAGGGGTGGTTATATATGCTTAGAAAAACTAAAAATATTGCATTTAACAAATTTGTTAATTTTTTTAATTTATTTTAATTAACATTTAGGACATTTTATATTTAAAATTCTTATGTTTAACTAAAAAATAAGGTTACATGTGTTGCTCATGCAATCAATGGAGAAAATAATATAGTTATAACAATTATAACTATCATTCTAACATAGCCTCTTATACCACTCAATTAAAAAAAAAATAGTTATAACAACTATAACTAGGATTTAAATATAGGTTTAAATGATTGTTGCTCATGTATTTAATAGAAGAAATAAGAGTTATCTTCCCAACCAATAGACACCTCTCAATAAATATATGGAAGGCTAAAGATATATATAATTATACCTTTTAAAAATTTCTAGTCTACATGTAACTTCTTACCATGTTAAATGTTGTTTATTAATACACAGTCTATTTTAATTTTTTTATTTTAATTATGAAAAATCTCTTAATTATAAATGTCCTTGATTTCTATATTTGTGTACGTTATGGTGTAGGAACAAGAAGCTTGGCATAAACCTACGTTTTATGTGACTACTTGGTGGTGGAGATACATGAGTGTGTATGCTTGGAGCTGCCATGTAGATTCTTGATGCTTGACTAATTAATCTTTTTCATTGGACATGATCATTAATTCATCTGGGTTAAGGTCAATCTTTCACTTGCTACTACAAAATCCTAGCTTAACTAACCCCCATTCTAATTAGATATGTTGAGCATGCAATGTGGATATGAAAAAATTAAGTACCTCATTTTTAAGTAAGTTGTAGTATATATCACTTAAAAGTGAGATTCATGTTATCCTCAATAATGGGAGGCCAGTTTTTGCTACATACTTGTCAATACTGTATATTACCTTAATTTTAAGTAAATATCACTTAAAAGTGAGATTCATGTCATCCTCAATATTATGAGATTCATTTTTGCTACATACTTGTCAAAACTATATATTAATACTATGCATTAGTGAACTTCAACACCAATTATAGTTTTTATAAATAACATAGAAAATAAGAGAATTTAAATTTGAATGAATTCTAGAAGTTTTCAAGATATTCTTCATTTCGATCTAGTGGACTATGATATAAAAATTAAGTTGTTATAAACTTACATACCATAAGAATATAGAGGTTGAAGTAGAATTGCAAGCCAAAATATTGCAGGCAAGAAAAAAAATCAGGGAACTAGCAATGCAATAGGAAGAATACTGCATAGCATAAATACTACATACCATTGACTTACACAGTTTGCTATAACTTCAATCCTACCAACTTGCAAAAGAATATTGCAATTTACAAAACTGTGTTTTAAAAATGAGACTTGTTATTTTTATATCTGTCAGGTAGACATGCTCACATCTAGTATTTAGTTTAATTATCAATATTGCAATTTAAGAAACTATTTTATAAATGAGATTTATTTTTTAACAAGTTAAAATTTTTAACACAATTTCAATTCAAAAGAACAAATGAACAACGACATATTATCATATTTGGAATGAGCATTAAATGTAATCAGCTTTATCCAAAAGTTCCAATCAAATCCATGAAATAATTAGAGAAAGTTTATAGTTTTGGGGAATTAAAAAAACAGAGGCAGTAGCTAAGTATATTTTTCCATGATAAAATGTTTCACAAAATTACCTTGTTTATCTAATTAATAGTCACATAAGTTATGAGCTTCTGTAAATTGGAGCTTTGAGTTTGTAGGAGATCAACTAAATTGCTAACACAACCTAGTTTAACATCACTTCTTATCACTGCTACTGTCCACCATATTCATGCCTTCTGAGAGGGGGTAATATCAATCAAATCTAACCTCTTGCAGAATAAACCAACCATCAATTACCTAAAATGCTTACAAGATGATTTCTAATAGTTGATAATCTGATCTGATATGAAATATTACCAACCTGGCATTCGATTCAAGAGGAGGAATTACAGACTAAGAATCACTACAATAGTCCAAAATGCTTTGCCAAAAATCCTCTTCGGTAAATGAAAAAAATAGCAGCATGCAACGGTAAATGAAAAAAACAAATCAAATCAAAAAATCTGTTCGTGAAGGTGGGCTAAGAAAAATAGAAAAAGCTAGATTTGAACGCAGAAATATTTGAAAGTTAACCTAGTTTAACATCACTCCTTATCACTGGTGTTGTCCACCATATTCATGCCTTCTAAGAGGGGGTAATATCAATCAAATCTGACCTCCTGCAAAATAAACCAACCATCAATTACCTAAAATGCTTACAAGATGATTTCTAATATTTGATAATCTGATCTGATATGAAATAATACCAACCCAGCATCCGATTTAAGAGGAGGAATTACAGACTGAGAATCGTTGCAATAGTCCAAAATGCTTCGTCAAAAATCCAACGCGCATCGGTAAATAAAAAAAACAAATCAAATCAAAAAATCTATTCCGGAAGGCAAGCTAAGAAAAATAGAAAAAGCTAGATTTGAATGCAGGAATATTTGAAAGTTAGCCGTCTATGTTGTTAAGCAGTTAGTGAAGTCTGCCGCCAAAACTGGCAGAGAGATGGACAGAGGAATGGAAGAGGAGGAGCAGGGACCATTTCCACGTTAGCATTGACTCAACGCTGACCATGGAAGTGGATGACATTTAAGTAGATAAAAAAAGCAACCTACTAAGGACGGCCAATATTTTATTGTATTTTTTATTTACTTCATGAAACTTCAAAATATTGTTCGCACTCAACTATTTACTCCAACTCCTTACATTTCAAGTTTGAAGGTGGGCCCCGCCCCAAAACAAAACTGAAATAATAATAGAAAAAGTAATATGCTTCCCATACTAGTCACTGTCATCTAATAACCGTCATATTTTTCACTTGAAATTTTACAGGCTCAATTTTCTAAGTTTATCTTGGGAGTTGGGATCCATCTAAACATATATTCTACACTATATTCATTGTCTTCATCAATTATCTGTGTTGATGCATGAATCTGTGGGTTTGATCTAGCAGCAACATGGGAAACTCTGAGATGTGGGAATGCTTCTCAGAGTGACCTCCAAGTTTTAGAGAAGCTGGCTCTTCCATTCTTCAATGGGGGTTTGGGAAAAATGTTAGAAAGGAAAATAGATTGCAAAAAAATAAATGCCTAATCTATGACAATCCACTGAATTTGAAACAACTAGTTGCATAGTGTTAACTTTGTAAGATTTAACTAGAAGATTAAAGAGTAGATATACATGATTAAAACCCAGTTTATAAATAGATTAAACAGAGGTAGAATAAATAGAAGAATTGGGAGCAAGAAACAGAGATATCCAAGTATGCACAGAACACCATCTCATTATTTGAATAACAACAAGTTACAGAGGCAAAAGTTGCTGCACAAAAATAACTGTTACATTCTCATAAAGAAAGAACTGCAAAGGCAAGAAGAAACTTTATTTACTGCTGCATAAAATCTTTTCTATGTGTGGAACTCTAAGTAACTCTCTGTGTATATCTCTTGCAACTGTGTCTCAAAACTGCATTTATAACTTGAAAAACTCCAACAAAATGACTCAACGGCCTCCAAAAATGGCAACTATCTCCATGAAATCCAGCACCAAATCCCACACAAATCTGTTAGTTGAAACTAAATTGTGGCTTTCTGTGGCTGTATTTGTGGCTGAAAAATGCATCTCTGTGTGAGAGAAAAGGTCTCCTGTCGCTCTCCATTTTATTTCCTGTAGCTTGCTCATAAAAAATGGAAGTGGCTGCATACTTAGGGTTTCACTTTTTGCTTTCCTATGAAAAGTCCAAATAAAATAAGTTTCATGAATCTTATAAAGCCATAGCTTTATTAGCTAGGACCCATATGAGAGATTTTAACATTTCCTAAATTATTTAATTCGCTCAAAAGCAAGGGGCCCACCACATTTTATGAGAGACTTTATATTACTAAAAGACACAACTTTTAAGACTCCCATGAGACATTTTACATTTTAATAAAATCAAACAAAATATTTATATCTATGTCAGGCTGGTCCATGTGGTGCACTCTGCATCAATTTTGAGTTTCAACTTGTTTCTCCTGCAGCCTGCATGTGCCCTCTCTGCATCAATTTTAAGTTTCTTTTCATTGCTACTCACACGTGGTGCTCTCCGCATCATTCTGAGTTGCTCTGTATCTCCTCGGGTGCTGACAAGTGGTACATTTCGATGGTTTTTCTTGCCTCTCCGCTCAAGCCATTAGATCTCTTTGAATCAACAATTGCTGTGCATTGCTCCTCAAAACCCTAACTCTAGTATAAAGAAAAAAAGACACTGTAAAACAAATAGAAGCAGCCAGCATAAGAGAATTGGCCTCCTTATAGGTGCATAAACAGCATAACAAAACCAGGCACCAGTTATAATTGAGACTGTGCATCTGGTGTCTAAACACATCTATGAAAATAGATATGTGCCTCCATCACTTTTGCTCTGACCCTTTCAAATTTACGGTAGTTGTGCTTATAGTAGTTGAACGTATCTCCCATTTAGACCGATCCACCATATCAAACAATACTCATGTTCAAGGCTGTGCCATGATTAATAAGACATGCCATATCCTTTACCAATCTTGTTTCATATTGCCTGTTGCCAGATATAGCGGCATTACTTCAAATGAAACACACCTTTATTCATAATGCTACTTCTGTGTATGGCTGAATCTTCTTTGTGTTGTATGTTGTGAATTTGATTCTGCGGTGATATCCTCTTACTGAGGCTCTATACTTATAATATTGGTCGATTACTTATTATGCTTGACTGTTGTGTATCCTTTAGTGGATGATGCCTTTTTGCTAAAGCCAACCATCATCTTTGATGTCCCATTATAGGCCAAACCTTCCTTGACTTTGTAGTGGCTGATGCTGTGTCTTAAGCTTACTAATGTTGTTATTTAACCCGCCATCACATTTTTCATAGGCCAATGCCTTCTCAATATAAGATGCATTCCACACTTCTTATAGTGTATTACTCATGCTTTTGATATATTCCTTTATGTTGAGGCTTGTGAGTGCATCGTCTTTGAGTATTTTGATGCCCTTATTGTATGCTGAAGCGCCAATGATAATGGTCGCCATATTGCTATGAGTTGAGTGTCTTGAAGTGACCGTGTCCCCTTAATTTGATTCTTTTAAAAAGAAATTGAGCTTCTATTTGAGTAATAGACACCATATTCAATGTGCCTTGTGTGATCTAAAACTCATGAAGCACGATGACTTTATATAGTATAAAAAATGGAAACTTTTATATTTGACAACGATCCGTCTCATTTATTAACAACTTGCAAGCTCAAAACTTGAACAGTGCTACTATATTTCAATAATGACCACCACAATGATTTTGCTCGGTCTCCTTTCTCTAAGTGAACCATTATATTTATATGCGTTGAGTTTAACACTGATCATCATTATTATCTAACCTTCCTTATTCTTCTTGCACTCTTTTGATGCAACTGGAGAAGGAAGAAAGATGAGAATGGAAACATGTTCCTTCATCAGTCACACAAACACAAATGCATCTAAAAGATTCTACTAAATGCCTTAAATAAGGTGAATTATATTGATGTGAAACCCAAGTGATCTTTACTAAAAGTTTTGAAATGGAGTAAAAAATCGTCAATATTTCCTGGCAACTGACTGGGAAAGATGGGCCTGCCTATTTGAACCTCAGAAAACTCTGGCTATGCAGACTAAAAGCCTATCCAATGGGCATAGAGTCACATGTCTGAAATTGAAACATCCATGGAAACTAAAGACACATCTGAATCTAAATATGCAAGAGGGTGAACTGAAATGCTGCTACAAACACACTCTACAACTAAAACCAACCAACCATAACTAATGAAGACTGAAACCTTGAAAATGATACAGAGCTAAAGCATAGAAATTGACCCTTATTTTGGGACATGATTGAAATGCTGAGACTGAAACAAGATCCTCATAGTAGCAACCGACATTATTGAAAACAAAACTAACTGAAACTGAAAACTAATGCCACTACTATGGCTTATTCTGTATCACTAATTTTTACTCACTGACCTATTAAAATGCATAGGGGCATGCCCATTCACAGGTGTGGAAACATAACTACCATGTCTGATAATGTTTCTCCAACTGATCCATATTGAACTAATAACTGACCAGATAAAATACATGACAAAGTATAATAGAAACTTGTACCTTTTCATTTTCCTTTTCTTTGAAGGGTCCTCGTTTGCACAAAAATACCAGTTAGTCTTATCTGCATGCTGTTCATACTCTAGCGGAGGGTGGGGAAGGAAAATAAAACACTAAAGCTCTTTCCTCTATTTGTATTTGAAAGATTCTGCTAACAAACCTTCTTCGATGACTTCTTTTGCTGACTCTTTATCTAAATGATGATCCATGATAGCATCAAGATCAAGCTAACAGGTGACAGAACTGTCCAGTATAGTCTTGAACCTAATTGGGATTCCTCTGTGTAAGAAGAAAGGCATAGAATCTAACTCAGTTTGTGACATCATATGTGGCTCTGCACGGTGGCAAATGTCTCTCCACATCTCATCATCTTGTAGAGGCAAAACTTCATCAAGAAGAAGACAATAACCATTTACAAAAATAGTAAACAAATCAGCTCTGGCAGTTGTGTATCCCTCAAAATTATCTGTATGACTTGCTACAGGAGGCCTTATGAATGAACCATGTATTCTCTCAATCGTAGGATCTTCCTCATCAAGAAGTCGGTATCCTTGTTGCAGAACTGACAACAAATCCTCGTCATGTTGCCCCTTATTTTGCTCATGTACCTTTGTGATATCTCCTCCCAGATGTGAAACTTTATTGGAGAAATAAAGATATTCACCTTTTGTAGATGCAAAAACTTCCCTTACAGTTTTCTCCTCAAGATCATGCACAGACTATTCATCACTATAGACCCAGTACTTTTCAGCTTCAAAGCCTTTCACAAAGTACTTTTAAGCTTCTAGAAGCCTCACCTCATAAGCATCTTCTGAATCTGATTTGAGATTTGACAGTAACTCTGGATCACCCTTTGCCACATATGCTTGATGTTGGTAACCAGAAGGACACACAGGAGCCACTTTCTTGCTTGTAATTTGATTCTTGATACTTGATTCTTCTTGGATGTCAAAGTGATAGAGAACCTAGTCAATGGCTTCTATAGGTTGATTTACAGCTATGGCAGCTCGTGAAGGATAATTTTCAAGATAGTAGGGCAGTGCCTTGTAATGAGGAAGGATATTTTTTGTAATAAAACCACACTGGTATGGCTATTCATAAAGATCTGGAGGCATGACATATGGATCAGTAGGGTACATAGCTTGACCTTTTAACTCATTGATCTCATAAGAGAGGGTTTTAATTAATTCTTTCACAACACTCATCTCCTCATGATTTGGTAAATCAGTAGGGAGGGTGGGTGGACTAAAATTTGTATGCATCTGGCTACAAGAAAGGGCATGAGACAGGCTATTTGCATGAGGCATTAGCTATTTTAAGGGCAAAAGAGGTAGTTTACTGGACAATATGAGATTACTTTCAGCTTTAATAGCAAGATCATATGATTGAGGGAGAGTTTCACCTCCTAAGGATTGTATCATGATAGAGATCTCAGGGTCTAAAGCCTTTAAATAATACAAGAATACAAAGACTAGAGGCGGCTCATGTCTATAGAAATTTTTTTCCATACCTTGTCAAATCTTGAAATGAAATCATGTATGGGCTCCATTGGATGCCTCTTGATTGTAATCAAGTTCTGGGTGAGAGTGTTGAAGTTTGTCTTGTCTCTGAACTTATTGTAGATGAGTCCTCCTATCTAATCCCATCTAGTGATCGAACCAAGCTGCAAACCTCTGTACCACTCCTTTGCTTTGCCTTTGAGAGAAGATGCAAGCAACAAGAGAGCATGATTCTCAGTTGTGACATTGTGGATGAAGCATAAACTTGCTACATCTTGGATGTGATCTTTAGGGCAAACAGAGCCAACTCTAAGAAAGTGAGGCAGTGCCTTCTAGGCTATGTCATGAACTTGACCCTGTTGCTGAAGAACCAAAGGACTTGAATCCCAAGTCACAAAGGGCAAATCTCTTTGAATATTCAGATTCACATAGATACCAAGGGCTGCCATGATCTGCAGGAGCAAAGATATGAGAAAGAAACCTCAGTAGAGTTGCCAAATGGAAGATTCATGCTCCTATGAGTAGATATTTCTGGGATTTTCCATCAAAACTAGAAAATGTAGGGCAAAAATTCACTGAACACAAAGACCCAAGTCTTTAAATCCAGTCCCACCGAGCATGCCAAAAACTGTTCATGCATAAATCTGTGGGTTTGATCCAGCAGCAACATGGGAAACTCTGAGATGTGGGAATGCTTCTCAGAGTGACCTCCAGGTTTTAGGGAAGCTGGCTCTTCCATTCTTCAATGGGGGTTTGGGAAAAATGTTAGAAAGGAAACTAGATTGTAGAAAACAAATGCCTAATCTATTGCCATCCACCGGATTTGAAACAACTAGTTGCATAGTGTTAACCGTGTAAGATTTAACTAGAAGATTAAAGAGCAGATATACATGATTAAAACCTAGTTTATAAATAGATTAAATAGAGGTAGAATAAATAGAAGAATTAGGAGCAAGAAACAGAGATATTGAAGTATGCATAGAACACCATCTCATTCTTTGAATAACAAGTTAGAGAGGCAAAAGTTGTTGCACAAAAATAACTGTTACATTCTCATAAAGAAAGAACTGCAAAGGCAAGAAGAAACTCTATTTGCTGCCGCATAAAATCTTTTCTGTGTGTGGAAATCTGAATAACTCTATCTGTATATCTCTTGCAACTGTGTCTCTAAACTGCATTATAACTTGAAAAACTCCAACAAAATAACTCAACGGCCTCCAAAAAATGGCAACTATCTCCATGAAATCCGGCACCAAGTCTAGCACAAATCTATTATTTGAAACTAAACTATGGCTTTCTATGGCTATATCTATGGCTGAAAAATGCATCTTTGTGTGAGAGAAAAGGTCTCCCGCCGCTCTCCATTTCATTTCCTGTAGCTTGCTCATAAACAATGGAAGTGGCTGCATACTTAGGGTTTCACTTTTTGCTTTCTCGTGAAAAGTCCAAATAAAATAAGTTTCATGAATCTTATAAAGCCATAACTTTATTAGCTGGGACCCATATGAGAGATTTTAACATTTCCTAAATTATTTAATTCACTCAAAAGCAAGGGGCGCACCACATTTTATGATAGACTTTATATTACTAAAAGACACGGCTTTTAAGACTCCCATGAGACATTTTACATTTTAATAAAATGAAACAAAATATTTATATCTGTGTAGGGATGCTCCACATGGTGCACTCCGTATCAATTTTGAGTTTCAACTTGTTTCTCCCTCAGCCTGCACATGGCCCTCTTCGCATCAATTTTAAATTTCTTTTCATTGCTAATCACACGTGGTGCTCTCTGCATCATTCTGAGTTGCTCTCTATCTCCTCGGGTACTAACAAGTGGTACATTTCGGTGGTTTTTCTTGCCTCTCTGTACAAGCCATTAGATCTCTTTGAATCAACGATTGCTGTGCATTGCACCTCAAAACCCTAACTCTAGTATAAATAAAAAAAGACATTGTAAAACAAATAGAAGTGGCTAGCATAAGAGGATTGACCTCCTTATAGGTGCATAAACAACATAACAAAACCAGGCACTGGTTATAATTGAGAGTGTGCATCTAGTGTCTAAATGCATCTATGAAGATAGATATGTGCCTCCATCCCTTTTGCTCTGACCCTTTCAAATTTATGGTAGTTGTGTTTATATTAGCTGAACGTATCTCTTGTTTAGACCGATCCACCATATCAAACAATACTCATGTTCAAGGTTGTGCCATGATTAATAAGACACGCCATATCCTTTACCAATCTTGTTTCATACTGCTTGTTGCCAGATATATAGCGGCATTACTTCAAATGAAATGTACCTTTATTCATAATGCTACTTCTATGTATGGCTGAATCCTCTTTGTGTTGTGTGTTGTGACTTTGATTCTATGGTGATATCCTCTTACTGAGGCTCTATACTTATAATACTAGCTGATTACTTATTATGCTTGACTGTTGTGTATCCTTTATTGGATGATGCCTTTTTGCTGAAGCCAACCACCATCTCTGGTGTCCCATTATAAGCCAAACCTTCCTTGACTTTGTAGTGGCCAATGCTATGTCTTAAGATTACTAATGCTATTATTTAACCCGCCATCTTCCTTATTAGAAGATCATGAGGCACACCATCACATTTTTCATAGGCAAATGCCTTCTCAATAAGCTGCATTCCGCACTTCTTATAGCGTATTACTCATGCTTTTGATATATTCCTTTATGCAGAGGCTTGTGAGTGTGCCATCTTTGAGTATTTTGATGCCCTCATTGTATGCTACAGCGCCAATGAAAATGGCCGCCATACTGCTGTGAGTTGAGTGTCTTGAAGTGACCATGTCCCCTTAATTTGATTCTCTTAAAAATAAATTGATCTTCTATTCGAATAATAGACACCATATTCGATGTGCCTTGTGTGATCTAAAACTCATGAAGCACCATGACTTTATATAGTATAAAAAATGGAAACTTTTATATTTGACAATGATTCCTCTCATTTATTAACAACTTGCAAGCTCAAAACTTGAATAGTGCTACTATATTTCAATAATGACCACCACAATGATTTGGCTCAATCTCCTTTCTCTAAGTGAACCATTATGTTTATATGTGTTGAGTTTAACACTAATCATCATTATTATCTAACCTTCCTTATTCTTCTTCCACTCTTCTGATGCAGCTGGAGAAGGAAGAAAGATGCGAATGGAAACATGTTCCTTCATTAGTCATACAAACACAAATGCATCTAAAAGATTCTACTAAATGCCTTAAATAAAGTGAATTATATTGATGTGAAACCGAAGTGATCTTTACTGAAAATTTTGAAATGGAGTAAAAGAATTGTCAACATTTCCTGGCTACTAACTAGGAAAGATGGGCCTGCCTGTTCTAACCTCAGAAAACTCTAGCTACGCAGACTGAAAGCCTATCTAGTGGGCATAGAGTCACATGTTTGAAATTGAAACATCCATGGAAACTGAAGACACATATGAATCTGAATATGCAAGAGGGTGAATTGAAATGCTGTTGGAAACATACTCTACAACTAAAACCAACCAACCATAACTGATGAAGATTGAAACCTTGAAACTGATATAAAGCTGAAGCACAGAAATTGACCCTCATTCTGGGACATGATTGAAATGCTGAGACTGAAATAAGATCCTCATAGTAGCAACTGAAATTATTGAAAACAAAACTAACTATAACTGAAAACTAATGCCACTGCTGTGGCTTATTCTGTATCATTGATTTTAACTCACTGACCTATTAAAATGCATAGGGGCATGCCCATCCATAGGTGTGGAAAAATAACCACCATGTCTGATAATATTTCTCTAACTGATCCATATTGAACTGATAACTGACCAGATAGAATACATGACAAAGTATAATAGAAACTTGTATCTTTTCATTTTTCTTTTCTTTGGAGGGTCCTCGTTTGCACAAAAATACCAGTTAGTCTTATCGGCATGTTGTTCATACTCTAACAGAGGGTGGGGAAGGAAAATAAAACACTAAAGCTCTTTCCTCTATTTGCATCTGAAAGATTCTGCTAACAAAACTTCTTCGGTGACTTCTTTTGCTGACTCTTTATCTGAATGATGATCCATGATAGCATCAAGATCAAGCTAACAGGTGACAGAACTGCCCAGTATAGTCTTGAACCTAATTGGGAATCCTCTATGCAAGAAGAAAGGCATAGAATCTAACTCAATTTGTTTCATCATATGTGGCTCTGCATGGTGGCAAATGTCTCTTTGTATCTCATCATCTTGTAGAGGTAAAACTTCAACAACAAGAAGACAATAACCATTTGCAAAAATAGTAAACAAATCAGCTCTGGCAGTTGCGTATCCCTCAAAATTATCTGCATGACTTGCTATAGGAGGCCTTATGATTGAACCGTGTATTTTCTCAATCGTAGGATCTTCCTCATCAAGAAGCTGGTATCCTTGTTGCAAAACTGAAAATAAATCCTCATCATGCTGCCCCTTATTTTGCTCATGTACCTTTGTGATATCTCCTCCCAAATGTGAAATTTTATCGGGGAAATAGAGATATTCACCTTATGTAGATGCAGAAAATTCCTTTGCAATTTTCTCCTCAAGATCATGCACAGACTGTTCATAATTATAGACCCAACACTTTTCAGCTTCAAAGCCTTTCACAAAGTACTTTTCAGCTTCTAGAAGCCTCACCTCATAAGCATCATCTAAATCTGATTTAAGATTTGACAGTAACTCCGGATCACCCTTTGCCAGATATGCTTGATGCTGGTAACCAGAAGGACACACAGGAGCCACTTTCTTGCTTGTAATTTGATTCTTGATATTTGATTCTTCTTGGATGTCAAACTAATAGAGAACCTGGTCAATGGCTTCTATAGGTTGATTTATAGCTATGGCGGCTCGTAAAGGATAATTTTTAAGATAGTAGGGCAGTGCCTTGTAATGAGGAAGGATATTTTCTGTAATAAGACCACACTGGTATGGATGTTCATAAAGATCCAGAGGCATGACATATGGATCAGTAGGGTACATAGCTTGACCTTTTAACTCATTGATCTCATAAGAGAGGGTTTTAATTAGTTCTTTCACAACACTCATCTTCTCATGATTTGGTAAATCAGTAGGGAGGATGGGTGGACTAAAATTTGTATGCATCTGGCTACAAGAAAGGGCATGAGACAGTCTATTTGCATGAGGCATCAGCTGTTTTAAGGGCAGAGGAGGCAATTTACCAGACAATATGAGATTACTTTCAGCTTTAATAGCAAGATCATATGACTGAGGGAGAGTTTCACCTCCTAAGTATTGTATCATGATAGAGATCTCAGAGTCTAAAGCGTTTAAATAATACAACAATGGAAAGATTGGAGGCGGCCTCATGTCTATAGAAAATTTTTTCCATACCTTGTCAAATCTTGAATTGAAATCATGTATGGGCTCCATTGGATGCCTCTTGATTGTAATCAGGTTCTGGGTGAGAGTACTAACATCTATCTTATCTCTGAATTGATTGTAGATGAGTCCTAACTGATCCCATCTAGTGATCGAACTAGGCTACAAACTTCTGTACCATTCCTTTACCTTTGAGAGAAGATGCAAGAAACAAGAGAGCATGATTCTCAGTTGTGACATTGTGGATGGAGCATAAACTTGCTACATCTTGGATGTGATCTTTAGGGCAAACAGAGCCAACTCCAAGAAAGTGAGGCAGTGTCGTCCAAGCTGTGCCAAAAACTTGACCCTGTTGCTGAAGAACTAGAGGACTTGAATCCCATGTCACAAATGGCAGATCTCTTTGAATATTTAGATGCACATAGATACCAGGGGCTGCCATGATCTACAAGAGCAAAGATCTAAGAAAGAAACCTTAGTAGAGTCGCCAGATGGAAGATTCATGCTCCTATGAGTAGATATTTCTATAATTTTCCATCAAAACCACAAAATATAGGGCAAAAATTCACTGAAAACAAAGACCCAAGTCTTTAAATCTAGTCCCACCGGGCGTGCCAAAAATTGTTGAGGCATAAATCTATGGGTTTGATCCAGTAGCAACATGGGAAATTCTGAGATGTGGGAATGCTTCTTAGAGTGATGTCTAGGTTTTAGAGAAGCTGGCTCTTCCATTCTTCAATGGGGGTTTGGGAAAAATATTAGAAAGGAGACTAGATTGTAGAAAACAAATGCCTAATCTATGTGATCTGTTGGATTTGAAACAACTAGTTTCACAGTGTTAACTGCATAAGATTTAACTAGAAGATTAAAGAGCAGATATACATGATTAAAACCCAGTTTATAAACATATTAAATAGAGGCAGAATAAACATAACAATTAGGAGCAAGAAATAGAGATATCCAAGTATGCATAGAACATCATCTCATTATTTGAATAACAAGTTAAAGAGGCAAAAGTTGCTGCACAAAAATAACTGTTACATTCTCATAAAGAAAGAACTGCAAAGGCAAGAAGAAACTCTGTCTATTACTGCATAAAATCTTTTCTATGTGTGGAACTCTGAATAACTCTCTTTGTAAATCTCTTGCAACTGTGTCTCAAAACTGCATTTATAACTTGAAAAACTCCAAAAAAAACTCAATGGCCTCCAAAAATTGGCAAGTGTCTCCATGAAATCCGGCACCAAATCTGGAACAAATCTGTTATTTGAAACTGAACTGTGGCTTTCTGTGGCTGTATCTATGGCTAGAAAATGCATCTCTGTGTGAGAGAAAAGGTCTCCCACCACTCTCCATTTTATTTCCTGTAGCTTGCTCATAAAAAATGGAAGTGGCTGCATACTTAGGGTTTCACTTTTTGCTTTCCTGTGAAAAGTCCAAATAAAATAAGTTTCATGAATCTTATAAAGCCATAGCTTTATTAGGTGGGAACCATATGAGAGATTTTAACATTTCCTAAATTATTTAATTCACTCAAAAGCAAGGGGCCCACCACATTTTATGAGAGACTTTATATTACTAAAAGACACAACTTTTAAGACTCCCGTGAGACATTTTACATTTTAATAAAATGAAACAAAATATTTATATTTGTGTCAGGCTGGTCCATGTGGTGCACTCCACATCAATTTTGAGTTTCAACTTGTTTCTCCCGCAGCCTACACGTGGCCCTCTCCGCATCAATTTTAAGTTTCTTTCCATTGTTGTTCACACTTGGTGCTCTCCGCATCATTCTAAGTTGCTCTCTATCTCCTTAGGTGCTGACAAGTGGTACATTTCGGTGGTTTTTCTTGCCTCTCCGCACAAGCCATTAGAATCAATGGTTGTTGTGCATTGCTCCTCAAAACCCTAACTCTAGTATAAAGAAAAAAAGACATTGTAAAACAAATAGAAGCGGCCAGCATAAGAGGATTGGCCTCCTTATAGGTGCATAAACAAAATAACAAAACTAGGTACCGGTTATAATTGAGAGTGTGCATCTGGTGTCTAAATGCATCTATGAAAATAGATATGTGCCTCCATCCCTTTTGCTCTGACCCTGTCAAATTTACGGTAGTTGTGTTTATAGTAGCTGAACGTATCTCTTGTTTAGACCGATCCACCATATCAAACAATACTCATGTTCAAGGTTGTGCCATGATTAATAAGACACGCCATATCCTTTACCAATCTTGTTTCATATTATTTTTTCTAGACATAGCGGCATTACTTCAAATGAAACGCACCTTTATTCATAATGCTACTTCTGTGTATGGCTGAATCTTCTTTGTGTTGTATGTTGTGACTTTGATTCTACGGTGATATCCTCTTACTGAGGCTCTATACTTATAATATTGGCCGATTACTTATTATGCTTGACTGTTGTGTATCCGTTATTGGATGATGCCTTTTTGCTGAAGCCAACCATCATCTTTGATGTCCCATTATAGGCCGAACCTTCCTTGACTTTGTAGTGGCCGATGCTGTGTCTTAAGCTTACTGATGCTGTTATTTAACCCGCCATCTTCCTTATTAGAAGATCATGAGGCACGCCAGAACATTTTTCATAGGCCAATGCCTTCTCAATATAAGCTGCATTCCACACTTCTTATAGCATATTAGTCATGCTTAAAATATTTTCCTTTATGCTAAGGCTTATGAGTGCACTGTCTTTGAGTATTTTGATGCCCTCATTGTATGCTGAAGTGCCAATGATAATGGCCGCCATATTGCTGTGAGTTGAGTGTCTTGTAGTGACCGTGTCCCCTTAATTTGATTCTCTTAAAAAGAAATTGAGCTTCTATTCGAATAATAGACACCATATTCGATGTGCCTTGTGTGATCTAAAACTCATGAAGCACCATGACTTCATATAGTATAAAAAATGGAAACTTTTATATTTGACAACGATTCCTCTCATTTATTAACAACTTGCAAGCTCAAAACTTGAACAATGCTACTATATTTCAATAATGACCACCACAATGATTTGTCTTGGTCTCCTTTCTCTAAGTGAACCATTATATTTATATGCGTTGAGTTTAACACTGATCATCATTATTATCTAACCTTCCTTATTCTTCTTCCACTCTTCTGATGCAGCTGGAGAAGAAAAAAAGATGCAAATGGAAACATGTTCCTTCATCAGTCGCACAAACACAAATGCATCTAAAAGATTCTATTAAATGTCTTAAATAAGGTGAATTATATTGATGTGAAACCCATGTGATCTTTACTAAAATTTTTGAAATGGAGTAAAAATATCGTCAACAATCTGCATTTATTCCCTACTATAAATCATGACTAAAACTACCTATTTCCTCTAACTCCTTATGTTTCAAGTTTTAATTTCAAAATTGTCGTGCAAGAAGTGCCTCATGCCAACCCAAAACTAAACCGAAATAATAATAGAAAAAGCAATATGCTTCCCGTACTAGTCCCTATCATACGATACCGTCATATCATTTAATTGAAATTTTACAGGCTCTCTTTTCTAAGTTTATCTTGGGAGCTGGGATCCATCTAAACATATCTTCTACACTAAATTCATTGTCTTTGTCAGTTGTCTGCATTTATTTCATGCTATAAATCATGACTAAAACTACCTATTTCCTCTAACTCCTTATGTTTCAAGTTTGAATTTCAAAATTGTCATGCAAGAAGTGCCCCATGCCAACCCAAAATAAAATGGAAATAATAATAGAAAAAGTACTATGCTTCTCGTACTATCGTTATATCGTTCAATTGAAATTTTACCAGCTCATTTTTCGAAGGTTATCTTGGGATTCATCTAAACATATTTTCTAAACCAAATTCATTTTCCCCATCTGCATTTATTCCCTGCTATAAAGCTATTCATTTAAAACTTTCTCCAAACTTCTGGCCAAAAATCCAGTCCGCTGTCAGCCTACCATAACACTTGGCAGCTAGCAAAATTCTCGATGAAAAATCTTTGGCAATAAACGAAAGGCTAAAAAATATCCCAGGGCCTAAAATATAGCTATTATCCAATAGTTAAATTAGACACAATAGAATAAAATAGACTAAATCAGTCCTAAAAATATCATGCACCACCAATAGAGATCTTTTACACAATAATTTACTGTGCAAACTAAAATAGAAATTTCGAAGGTGAAAAAAGAGTTAGAAATCTTACTAAATTTATGGTTGTTATTTGCTCTTTAAATTTTGCTCAGTAGCACCGAGTGGAGTTGAATTTGCCAAGGTAGGGTTTCTAAGAAATTTAGCGGATTAAAAAGTTGAGAATTGTATATAACTTTGTTTTTCCCTTTACGGCCTCAAAGAATTGCCGCAGCGGAGCTGAATATTTAAGGTGTGGCTTGTGTAAAAATATTTTGTAGTTTTTTATGCTAAGCGGTGACGGTTTTTAGGCTGACATTGTTAAAATTTGGAAAAAGAAAAATAAATTTGAATTTAAGTTTGGTTGTGAAGTTCTTTTTTGGCTCGACTTGAAAATTTTAGTTGTTTAGGATTTCTGTTAGATAGGGGTTTTTTTTCTGTCATAAGATTTTAATTTTCATGCTTGATGTAGACAATGATGGGTATGGCTAGTTGTGGCACAAAAGAGGGCAGTTGGAGAGGGTACAGTTGAAGAAGAAGAGAGCGGTCGAGATTTTGGAAAGAGGAGAAAAGGAAGTGAAGGTCAGGAGATTGATTCCCGAGACAACAAGAAGGTATGCTTTTGGAAAAAGTCCCATTGTTTTTTCCAGTTCATCACATATGTATATGACACATTCCTAACAAAAAAAATATAAACTAGAGGTCTATTGGATTTTTGTGGATTGCAAACTTCTAATTCACCACATGATGAACATAAGAGCAACTTTTATAATTGAACACTCAATCTTTCCGCATCTACTTTGAATCCAGTAATTTATTTGCAATAGGGAAGTTACTATCCAATACTAGTCTACTTATGTAACCATCAATCTCCACTTCTGAAATTTAGCTTGTAGAATAGAAGACCAATTCATTTCATAATTTGGAACTCCAATATTGAAGTTTGAAATATATTAGTTTTTTTTTTTCTAATAAATTAAAGGCCAACCAAAATTTATTCAAACCTGTTAGTATCGTAGAGGACTAACCAATATCGTCTTGTATGTTTCTATGATTTCCTCAGGGTTAGGTTTCATATTTGTATATGCATCAATCTTGTTGACTTCCTGTAGTAAAACTAGTATATTGTGTCATACAACAAGGCAAATGATTATAGAACCAATAAAATTACACCCTGAAATAATAGAAGGCTGAGATACAATAGAATTTGTGCTTGCCTGAATCCATTTCAATAGTTTTGGTCGGCCAGTTGTGATGTCATAGTTCTTTAAGGCAGGATATACTATCTTAAATCTTTCAAAAACACCAGCATATGCAATGTCCACCTAGTTTTATGAAGCATTTCACAGTTAACATTCAAAGCATCTCCTCTCCACTCCCTGTCTGCAAATTATTATGTGGTACTATATCATTTAAGAAGACAAAATAATAATCAATATACTAGGCACCTCCTTCTCCATATTTCATCTTTTGTTTTCTGTTGGCATTTTAAAAATAAAAAATAAAAAAAATTGCCTTTTCATTTTATATAATATTCTTGAAAATTTACTTAATAGCTAATTGTTGAACATCTTTAAATGATGCACTAAGTGCAAAGAGGATATCCAAATACCTAGTAAGCTTGTTTCTAACTCCCCACTACTAACTTGTTTTAACTATGTAGTTAGAAGGTTTTTCATTTCATCCTAAGAACACAAACTAGCTAATAGTGAGCGTTGAGACAAAAGTCCCTCAATACGCTTTAAATCTATTATCAATTTGAACAAAGTTAAATTCTTCTAGGTTAGGATAGGGTAAAGAATTATGAGCAAGTGATCCTTAATTAAATTTTACTTATAATGAAGGATAATGTCGTTAATCTTAGGAAATAATCTCATAACAAATACTGCATAGATTCAACAAGAATCTCAAATTAAGGTGGTGTAAGAGGGCAGCTTTGTTTAATGGATTTTTTTTCTGCTCAAAGGCCTCAATTAATTTGATTTTCATTTCTAACACTATGGCATAAGACTTAAAAAATGTGTTCCCCATCATGGTTGTCTTCTAAGTTTTAGATTTAAAGTATCTCTTGACATATAAATAGGGTGAGTAGTGTGTTTTGATGAAGAGTGCAAAACTTGAGTACAGAATTTAAGCAAGTATATTTTTTATTTTAATTGGAAAAAGTAGTGTTTTAATGTCACACATGATGAAAAATGTAAGAAATCAATATATAGATTCTCTATAGCCTTTTGTTGTATCACTGAAACAATATTTGACATTAAGCTAAGGGGATGGGACAAGGATTATAGGGTAATAGAATGCCTACTGGCAATTGAAAGATCAAAAGTATTCCCAAAGATGAAAATGCAAGTTTAAGAGAGTGAGGAAGGGAAAGCATGCTATGTCTATCTAGTTAAAGGTATAGGAGTGGTAAGAGGGTTAAATGAAGTATTTATGGGAGAAAGATACATATAATATCACAGAAATTGTGACATATAAAGGCCAGGGTACTTTTAAAACGAGAACATAAATTTGATTTATTTGTTATTATGATAGATGAGTCTGGAGGTCAAGTTCACAATTTTTGGATTGAGGCTAACCACTAAGACTATGACAAAATCAAGGAATATAGATATGGGGAAAATTTGTGTTGACATAGATTTGACAATTCTCATGGGTTGGAAATAGGAGCTAGTTAGAGTAGAGAAACCGAATTTTCTTCATTGAGTTTGATGCATGGGTGGGAAGGAATTATTGAATCTATATGAATGGAAAAGTGTAATGAAATCCTTATAAGGATATTTTCACCATCATAATGAATATCTCAATCACAATAATGTTAGTTCTAAGTTTTTCCTCAATTGTTCAAAAAGTTAGTGACGTCAACTAGGAAGGGAAAAAAAATATAACATCACCAACTCTACGAAGGGAGAAGCTAAACAAGGCAAGCATAGGTAAACAAAGAGGAAAAAAATAGCATAAGGATAGGAAGGCCATAACTAGGAAATCTAGAAGATATTTGTTAGCATAAAAAAAAGGCACCAAAGGGAAAAAGGCTATATTAAACCAATAAAAACAACCTACAACATGGATTGTATTGTTTGTAAATTCTTCACCCCATCATATTTTGTTGGGCTCCAATGAGCCCCTTTGTTGGGGAATATGAGGGCCCATGGATTACACCCATTGTATTATAATATCGTTTAGCAATTTCATATGGTAATGTGTTTATAAATATTCACACATGGATTAGGGCTAAGTGGAAGAGAGAAGTATCTTATTGTATTGTGAATGGTTGAGTTAATACTTTAACTTAGAATATGTTTAAATAAAACTATTATCTAAATGTATTCAATATTGACCTCCTAACAATATGTATACACCACGTAAACTATGGTGTAATATTTATTTTCCCTAACTTTCCCCCCTTAATACAACAAAATTTGAGGATGGGAAATAATGTACTCTTGAATGTTAACTAGTACACAAACATAGTTTAACATACAATTTATAGTAGGAATGGCCTCACTACACCTCAATAATGGAATTTGGCCTTGTTGAACTCTCGACCAATAATAAGGATACACTCAGTTGTCCAATATATTATAAGTGTGGATAGGGACACAAGCTATCCTTTTTCCTCGTTGTTAACTAGGACACACACAACTATCTAGAACACCTTGTGGCTAAGAATGCACACAACTAGCCATAGATGATTAATCAAATTGGGTGTTATCGATCTCATACGTTAAGTGAATGTGTTATTTAGAGTTGGGCTGGAATTTTTTTTTATATTTTGTGTCATGACCACATGTCAAATGTGGGAATGAGATGTGGTATTCATGTCATGACCACATGGAAAATGTGGTCATGACAGAATGGCAACAAACTCAATTATTCACAACAAGTGTGGTAAGGGCCTCTAATTGATGTTAATGTTGGTCTCTAATTACTTTGTGCCTCATTGAAAACTACCTTCTTAATCATTTTTGCTATTAAAATAATTACTCCAGCCTTTGGGCTAGTAGTGAAGACAAGATTGAAAGTTTCTCCAATCACTATGTAAAACACAAATCACTATGTAGGTCAACTTGTGTAGTCTAGTGGACTAGAAGATGCTATATGGATCTCTCCAATGGTCTTTGAATGTTCTCCAAAGGTACAAGAAAGATGATTTCTTTAACTTGCATCCTTCATGAGATTATAATCCTCCTAGTCAAAAATAACTTGTAAGGATGTTAATCACCATTGAAACTGCATCCCTCAACAAAAAATACAACTTATGGGTTTAGGAAAGGCATCTTTTAATGAATTTTTTAGGGGAAAACAATTAAATTTCACTTTTCCTAATAGCAAGAGCAAATTATTTTATATACTAAGAAACTTCATATAAATATTTATAATAAAAATTATTAGCCTCCTCCTTTAAGTAATGTTTCTAGCTTGTAGTTTGTAAGCAGTTTAATTTAATCCTTTTAAGATAACAAAAAATGGAATAGTTTGTAAGGATGTACATTTTTTTTAATTTGAATTAGAAGCTCTCTTTTTAAGGGTGAAGGAAATTATAATATTCCCTTATATGGATAATTATAATAGGTCTAGAACTAGTAGTGTTTCTTTGAAGCAATACAAAGAAAAATTCAATTAAACCTATATTTTTTTTCTTAGGCTAGGACACAAGGATAAACAACACTTTGGCACATGATGAGGTCTTGTGATTTTTGCTCGATATGGAAAACCTAAAATTAGTGAACATTCACTCTTTTCAACTAAAAGCATAAACTAAAAAAGTAAGTGCAACACATGGATTGAATTGAACACGCACAAGATATTATGAATGAAACAAGGAGATTTGTATACAAATCCACAAAACCCAAATCAATAACTATTGCAATACAAAGTTTACAATAACTATTGAATTCAACTCACAAGATAACGATATCACAAAACACACAATTAAGATTTGAACAACAATTTCAGTAGCACGTAGGCATACCAATATGATAGTCAACCATATACCTATCATTAGCAGAACAACAACAAAATGTATTCAAATATGCCTTTCTTCTATCATCACCAGCAAATTTAGAAATAGATCTACCATAAGGGCAGTTTGAAAGAGAATTTTTGAGGATTCAAAGTGATATTAACAAGTGGTAAGATACAATGAGATAAACAAAAGAAATGTTTTTAGTTTTTTTTACTGTAGAATATTAACCATGAAAGATTCATTGAAATTGCCTAGAGCTGCCTATTCAAAGACTTCTATTTTTAGACTGTGTCGAAATAGGTTGTGCTATTTTTAGCAATTACCATTTTTTTGAAGAGAGCATATTCTAGATAAGTTATTTTTACTTGGATCCCACTATTTATAGTTTAATGTTATTTGTATCTTTTCATATCTAAGTACATTTCCATGCACTTGCCTCCATTAGCTCCTCCCTTCCTATGTTTGGTGATGTTCTAGTTTTGCTCCCTTCCTAACTGACGTCACTAACTTTCTAAACAATTGAGGAAGAAGCTTAGAGCTAACATTTTAGTGATTGAGATATTAATTATGATGATGGCAATATCCTTATAAGGATTTGATAACACATTTCCACTCATATAGATTCAATAATTCCTTCCCACCCATTCATCAAGCTCAATGGAGCAAATTTGGTCTCTTACACTAACTAGCTCCTATTTCCAACCCATGAGAATTATTAAATCTATGTCAACAAAAATTTCCCCATATCTAGAATCCTCACTTTTTCCATATTCTTAGTCGATAGCCTAAAGCCAAAAATTGTGTTCTTGACTTCCATGCTCATCTATCATAATAACAAATAAATCAAATTTATGTTCTCTTCATTCTCAAGATGCCTTGGGGCCTTTATATATCACAATTTCTATGATATTGTATGTATCTTTATTCCATGAATACTTATTTTAACCATCTTACCAGTCCTATACCTTTAACTAGATAGATAGAGCATGATTTCCCTTCCTCACTCTCAATCTTGCCCTTTTATCTTTGGGAATACAATTGATGTTTCAATTGCTAGCAGGCATTTTATTACCATATAATCCTTGTCTCATCCCACTTACTTTCACATCAAATATTGTTCTAATGATACAACAAGAAGCTATAGAGAATTTATGCAGTACAAAAGTGTCTTATTATGAACAAATTACCTTTTTCCTCATATGTCACATTAAATGACTAGTTTTTTTAATTAAAACAAAAATGTATAGTTGCTTAGATTATTTACTCAACTTGTGCACTCTTCATCAAAACACACAACTCACCCTATATATGTGTCAAGAGATACTTTAAACCTAAAAATTAGAAGACAACCATGATGGAGAACACAATTTCCAAGATTTATGCCATAGTGTTAGAAATGAAAATTAAATTAATTGAGCCTTTTGAGAAGCTAAAAAGCCATTGAACAAGATTGCCCTCTTACACCACCTTAACTTAGGATTATTGTTGAATCTATGCACTATTTTTTATTGGATTCTTCTCTAAATCCTAACATTGAGGACATTATCCTTCATAATAAATAAAAATTAATTTAGGATCAATTTTCTCATGATTATTTTCCCTATCCAAACCTAGAAGATGACAAGTTTGTTCAAATTAATGATAGATTTAAAGCATATGGAGGGAATTTTGTCTCAAAGCTCACTATTAGCGATTTTGTGTTCTTAGGATGGAAATGAAAACCTCCTAACTACGTAGTTAAGGTAAGTTAGTAGTGGGGAGTCAAAAAAAGCTTACTAGGTATTTGGATATCTTATGTGTGGCTCGTTCTTCATTTAGAGATGTTCAACAATCAGTAAATTTATGAGAATATTATAAAATGAAAAAGGCAATATGTTATTTTTAACTAGCAACATTCAAATTTTTTAAAAGGTTCTTCATCCTCAAATATAGGTTATACTTCTTGAGGGCTCCTTAAAAAGTGTCATGTGAATTAACTTGATTAAAGTTCTCTTTGGTTTGATGGTAGTGGTAACAAGGTCATTTCCTCACAAATTCAATAGTTGGAGGAAAAGGGTGCAAGGTGCCTATTCAATATGACATAAGTTGACTGTTGCTCCAAAAGGTAGTCACAAATGCAATAACAATTCAATAAAACCAAAGGATGTAGTAGCGCAAGTATAGATGAACCACATTTTTATATGGGTAGATAGGTAGAAAGAACTTCAACCTCAACAACTTTCTGGCAGCTTCTAATGGTGAGATGGTGTTTTTGAGGTTGATAGATGCTTCAAATAAGGTAAAGAACACAAAGAATTTGAATACAAAGTTAGAGGAGATTGTGGTAGTGGTGGGTATTGAAAATGTGTAATCTTTTATAGCAGCAAGGAGGCTACTTCTAGAGAGTCACCCAACACTTTGTTAGACTCTTTGCACTAACTATGGCCTTGACCTTCTCTTGGAGGTCATATGAGACATTCATTGGGTGAGACCAATGGTGGAAGAAGAAAGGAACATCACCATATACATCTACAATCAACATTAGGTTTTCAACTTGATGGAAGATTACAAAGGGGAAAGAGCTTGTGGAAACAAGTGTGACATGGTTTAAACTAGCTTTCCCACTTTGTAGATCATTTGTACTTTGTTGACATCTTTGAAACAAATGTTTATGAGCTAAACATGGTTCAATTTATCGTATTCAACAAAGGTTGATGGAAAGAGGGTCACAAAAATATTTTTTGATGATGTTGTGAAAAGAGTTACAATGATAATCAAGGTAACTTCAAATTTAACAAGATGCCTTTAGGCCTTTCTATATCACAATTTCTATGATATTCTATGTATTTTTATTCCATGAATACTTAATTTAACAATCGTACCAGTCCTATACCTTTAACTAGATAGATAGAGCATGATTTCCCTTCCTCACTCTCAATATTGCCCTGTTATCTTTGGGAATACAATTGATGTTTCCATTGCTAGTAGGCATTCTATTACCATATAATCCTTGTCTCATCCCACTTACCTTCACGTTAAATATTGTTCTAATGATACAACAAGAAGCTATAGAGAATCTATGTAGTACAAAAGTGTCTTATTATGAACAAATTACCTTTTTCCTCATATGTCACATTAAATGACTAGTTTTTTTAATTAAAATAAAAATGTATACTTGATTAGATTATTTACTCAAGTTGTGCACTACTCATCAAAACACACCACTCACCCTATATATATGTCAAGAGATACTTTAAACCTAAAAATTAGAAGACAACCATGATGGAGATCACAATTTCCAAGATTTATGCCATAGTGTTAGCAATGAAAATTAAATTAATTGAGCCTTTTGAGAAGCTAAAAACCCATTGAACAAGGTTGCCCTCTTACACCACCTTAATTTACGATTATTGTTGAATCTATGCACCATTTTTTATGAGATTCTTCTCTCAATCCTAACATCGAGGACATTATCCTTCATAATAAATACAAATTAATTTAGGATCAATTTTCTCATGATTATTCTCCCTATCCAAACCTAAAAGATGACAACTTTGTTCAAATTGATAATAGATTTAAAGCATATTGAGGTAATTTTGTCTCAAAGCTCACTATTAGCGATTTTGTGTTCTTAGGATGGAAATAAAAACCTCCTAACTACGTAGTTAAGGTAAGCTATTAGTGGGGAGTCAAAAAAAACTTACTATAAATTTGGATGTCTTATGTGTGCTTCGTTCTTTAGTTAGAGAGGTTTAACAATCAGTAAATTTACAAGAATATTATAAAATGAAAAAGGCAATATGTTATTTTTAACTAGCAACATTCAATTTTTTAAAAAGGTTCTTCATCCACAAATATAGGTTATACTTCTTGAGGGCTCCTTAAAAAGTGTCATGTGAATTAACTTGATTAAAGTTCTCTTTGGTTTGATGGTAGTGGCAACAAGGTCATTTCCTCACAAATTTGATAGTTGCAGGAAAAGGGTGCAAGGTGCTTATTCAATATGACATAAGTTGATTGTTGCTCCAAAAGGTAGTCACAAATGCAATAACAATTCAATAAAAGCAAAGGATGTAGTAGCGCAAGTATAGATGAACCACATTTTTATATGGGTAGATAGGTAGAAAGAACCTCAACCTCAACAACTTTCTAGTAGCCTCTAATGGTGAGATGTTATTTTTGAGGTTGATAGATGCTTCAAATAAGGTAAAGAACACAAAGAATTTGAATACAAAGTTAGAGGAGATTGTGGTAGAGGTGGGTATTGAAAATGTCCAATCTTTCATAGTAGCAAGGAGGCTACTTCTACAGAGTCACCCAACACTTTGTTAGACTCTTTGCACTAACTATGGCCTTGACATTCTCTTGGAGGTCATAGGAAAGATTCATTGGGTGAGACCAATGGTGGAAGAAGAAAGGAACATCACCATATACATCTACAATCAACAGTAGGTTTTCAACTTGATGGAAGATTACAAAGAGGAAAGAGCTTGTGGAAACAAGTGTGACATGGTTTACAACTAACTTTCCCACTTTGTAGATGATTTCTACTTTGTTGACATCTTTGAAACAAATGTTTATGAGCTAAACATGGTTCAATTTATCGTATTCAACAAAGGTTGATGGAAAGAGGGTCACACAAATATTTTTTGATGATGTTGTGAAAAGAGTTACAATGATAATCAAGGTAACTTCAAATCTTAATCTTAATTTTACATTGTATCATTTTCACTTTTTTTAAGTATTTATTTATATTGTAACTTTAACTTTTTGTGGGTGTGAAAACCTTTAGTGAGGGTTCTATGCTTGGTGGATGGGGAGAAAAACCTAATGGATTACATTTATGAGGTCATGGACAAGGCCAAAAAGGCTATCCAAAACTATAGGAGACAAAACCATATTAGAACATATTTGGGAGATCATTGGTTGGAGGTGGAACAATCAACTCCACTAATGGGACACTACCTCAACTCCAATCATTTTGTACTTAAAAATTTTCACAAATATTGATGGGGAAGTTATTTAGTGTCTCTCAACATGAATTGAGAGGATGACACTTTGAGCTTGAGACAAGTGATCTAATTAATATGGAGTTGTAAAATTACAAGCAAGTTAGAGGAAGCCTCTTTTCATTTCCACTACTATCCAAGGCAATACTACACAAGCTTTAGGAAACAATAAAAATAGAATCTTCACTTATAAATTACAATTATTACTTACAAGTTACAATTACTACTTTGTTTGAGTCCATTCATACAAAAAAGCACAAGTTGACACCAAACCACCTCAATGACCTTGTAGAAAAAGCATAAGAAAGGTGGGCACAGCTACTAAAGAGCTAATTGACTTCAATGAGAGAGATCCTTATAGAAATTGAATTAAGTACTTGATGAGGATAGCTCCATGTTTAAAGAAGAGGAGATTGTTGATTTTGTGATAGAACATGAGGATCATGCAACAAAAGCAATATATAAGAGCATATAGGGTGTAAGAGCAATCTTGCATCAACCAGAAATTTTTTTTTTAACATTTTTTTGGTTTTGCAGGTATTTCATTCATTTTTCAACTGTATTACGATTGTATAAGTCAAGTTTGAGACACTACATACCAATACATTCATGTTACAAGACTCTAAATCTCATAATTGTGAACCGCAAGCACAGACAAGTCATCAAAAGCACTGCATATCACTCCATTCATGTTACAAGACTCAGAATCTCATAATTATGAATCGCAAGCATAGACAAGTCATCAGAAGTACCTCAACTTACTACATATAATTATAATTGATTGCAGTTGAGATCATATATTGTTGGAAGAAACATTATTTTCCATCATTAATTGTATATAGTTTGTTTATTTTTGTTTGGTTAGTTGCCTATATCAGTTTTTTATAACTGATTTTGGACTTATTTGTAACCTTTATATATTGGATGTAGGTGTAATCATTTATGGTGTGTTGAATAAAATTTAGTAGTTTGTTGTCTGACTGCTATATCAATCCATTTGTTCTTTTCCCACCTAGAAACTAGTATCAGAGTCAATGTTACCTAGAGATAAAAGGTGTCTTGTTTGAAGCTACAGTCAAGAAGACAAAAGCTAGTCGCTGGTAGAGAGAAATTGCAGTAGGATAGATCTGAGTGATCAAGGCCACAGTTTATCGAATTGAAGCCATAGATTTTTAAAAAGAAAGCTTGTTTGAGCACGAAAAGTTGTTTTTTTGAGATCGCAAAAAATCAAAGAAAGGCGTAAAAGAGAGAAAGAAACCTATGTCAGATCACTAGAGGAAAAATGAAGCCACAAATTTATAACATATATGAAGGCAGATCATAGTTAGAAAACCGCAAATCTAGAAGTCCAATTCCTCGTTTTCTTGGAGATTATAAAAACTCATATATGTCACCTGTAGGGAGCTATGAGTTTAGCAAAGGAGAATTTTGAATATTTAAGACAAAATTTGGACATTGTAAATGTTGACACAATTAGTAGTAGAAATTAGGAATGTTGGGAGAAACATTAATTTCCACCGTTAATTGTATATAGTTTGTTTGTTTATATTTATCTTTGGTTAGTTGCCTATATTGGTTTTCTACAACCAATTTTTCACCTGTTTGTAACCTATATATATTAGAGGTATGTGTAATCATTTATGGTGTTATGTTGAATAAAATTTAGGAGTTTGTTTTGTGATTGTTGTAGCAATCCATTTGTTCTTTTCCCACCTACATATATTGTGTTGAGTATCCAGAACCTTCCATTTGAATTCTATGTCATTAATCACCACACATGTTATTTGTAAGGAAATGAGAGCATCCTAGAATGTACATCTAGGATCAATAGTGTCTTCGGTAACTTTAAATTTTATTGGATTGCCTAAAAAACACTATCTACTATGCCTCAAGGTAGAAATAGACATAGTTTATTCCCCCATCATTGAACCTTCAGAGAAAAGACTGATGCAACTTTACAGTTTTAACAACAGACAACAGATTCAACTTATAGAATCACAACCATGAAAGAACAATAAATAAGAACACATAGATTTACGTGGGGAAAACCCTTCTAGGTAAAAAACCCCACACTCCAAAAGCTAGAGATCATTGTATTAATCAGTAACAAAAATACACAGTTACAATACAATATCAGACTCTCAAGCCTTCACAAAGTTTTACATCTTGTTCTTCATCTAGAGAATCTCAACAGCAACATGGAAAGATCAGCCTCACTCTGTCTCAACCTCTGTTTCTCCTTTTCTTGATTCAGTCACTTCACATACTATTATCATGTTGTGTACAACATACAACATATGACATCCCCGAAGAAGAAAATAGAGCTTACCAAATTGAACTCTCAATCAAACTCTATTGATCCAAGACTGTCTATCTAAAAACTTGTCTCACTCAATCTCCATTACTTTTAGCAATCAAATTGACTCAACCATCCGAGCAACCAATCGATTCAGTTATGCTCAGTCCAACCATTCAAACTATCTTCTGACTGTTCACATTCAAGAGGACTCATTAGTCCCACATGCACCAGACATTAGTTGTAGCCGTAGTATATATACACGACCACGCGATAAGTCTACCATCAGTATTTTTGCCATTGACGACCCCAGCAGGTCAAACACCAACGAACCATCAGAGTGACCAAGACCTTCGGTGTGATATCACCAAACAGCGCTCTAATGGTTCTTTTCTTGCCGATGTCCAACCTTCATTGGAGAGACAGTTAGCATCAGAAAGACTTCCAAAACTCAGACCGATAATGCTTCTCACGCCAACTCCAAACTCCATCGGACATACCAAGCTCATCAGAGTAAGAATTCCACCGAAGGTCGATAGCGGTAGTCCCGCCGATACCAAACCTCCATCAGTAACACACATAATAGTCAGAGTGACATCTTAGAGCTTAGCTAATAGATCAAGCTAGGCCGAACAACTTTCAATCAGAGAGACACCAACTATCGCAGAGACTATACAAAACTTCGCCGAAGACCCCCATTTCGCCGATAGCACATCGTAGGAATAAACCACCATTGGAGTAACACACACCATCGGTGTTAGTCTCTCAGATCACACTGATAGTTCATGTCTTGTTGATACAAAGAACAATCCACTACTTTCATGTGATCGTTGAGACTCTTGTTGATCACTGAGACAAAGGTCAACTCTTGCCGATGCCTATAAATCTGAGACACATGTACTCAACATTCTCCCACTTGACGAAGGATTTATAGGATTCCATCAATGCTCGAAGTCACTGAATCAACTTAGGCACTGCCTCCACTCCACTATGCTCACAAGCTATATAGAAACATCACAACATCAACTTCAAAGCCTAAAACCAAAACACAACTATGAAGTCAATCTCCAGAAACAAGATAGAACATTAGCTAGAACAACAATCAAAAAATTGATTGCTTCCATCCAACTTAACAAAAAAACCCACTTGAGTGAAAATAACATACATAGCAAGTGCTAACTCATCCAATCACACATACCTCAAAGGTATAGAAGAACATAGCAAACTCATGCCAGCTACATATACACCCATCAACTGCAAATACAAGCTCCATGTGTCAACTAGTTGAAGAAGACCAAAAACATCCAAGAACTCCCATTACATGGGTAATGTTGATCTGAGAAAGATCATGGCATACAAAGTCTACCAATAACATCACATAGAAAGTGTAAACATCATGTAGTACCAAGGAAACGTCCACAATGATACGCAACACCTGTAATCAAATAACTTGCAAGAACAACTCCTCACCACTAGTCCAGAACTCTCCCAAGTTCTCCATACCCAACAAAGGAAAGAGATAACAGAACTTCCATGTCATCACCCAAGAACATAAGTGAAAACACATGACCACAAACTAGTGATCACCTCAGCTCCAATCAAACCTCAAACCAATGTAGTGTGAAACAAACCTTCCAGGAAGATAACCAGGACCATAGAGAGTAACTTTGCACATCATATACCTATAGACAATCCTTCTACATACACCTCTGAATGCCAACTATGTCAAGTATGATCTCCTCTTCAAAACCCCAAAGAGAATAGCATAACAACACCCAAACAAACATTCAATCTCAAGAGATCAAATTCAACATATGTAATCATGTAATTATAAAATATGGATGTAAGCTTCTCTAAGAAAATCAAACTACTTCATTTTCCGTTTCAGGAAATCATCCCATAAAACCATCTCCTAACAATCCTCATCAATGAATGATATTTTTAAACTCAAATGCATAAGGAGATAATCATGTTATCCATCTCTCACAATGAATCCTCCAGAACCATATATTAGCAGTTCAAGATCCATGTCTATGAAAGAAAGCATAAAACACTTGAGAGATTTTAAAACAGGTTTTGTGTTGTAATAAGGTCTATACGACCAATGCATTTTTCTTTTCTGTTTGTAAGTCCCTAGTGACTTAGGTACCTTTTGTCAAGTTGTTAGTTTTAGATGGTTGGAATCAGTTAGTTTTCTCCCAGCCACTTGGAATGGGTTGGTGTTCCTCTGGCGAGTTTGTAAAACCAAGGAAAGGAACAAAATCAAGAATAATTTTGTAACCAGATCGAAGAGGGGATTGAATCTAATTGTGCAAATTTAATTATGCATAGTGTTAAGGAGAAATTGAACTATTCTGTGTTGTCATTTTGTTTTTCATTCTTTGTAAATACGAAATTGCATAGCTGTAGATTTATTTTCCTTTCTGTACTTCTGTTGTTGCAAAATGTCGATATGAAACATTCCACTTATAAGATTTCTGTCGAAATCAGTGGAATGGCTTCATTGTATAGATATTTGTTTTTGTTTCCTATTTCATTTTCCTATTTGGTGGCACAGAGGATCTAGACAATGCGAGCTGCACAGTAGACGGCCTAGCATCTCCATGTGCTATGGTTTGATTGGAGGAGTTGGAGCTGTTATCGGTGAGACAGAGGCCATCGACAAAACATCCCTTGCTCAAAGTGATGAGGATAGTCTAGCCGAGGGAAGGTTCGAGCCGCTGAATGGAAGTCGTGGCTTAAAGTTCAGATTGGAGTGACTAGTTTATTGGCGGTTCTGGAGAAAGTTTGACCGATAAGGAAAGTTACACCGAAGATAATGCCATCGACGCATCAGCCAGGATCTACAAGTGTTAACCAATGAAAGGAGTCCCACCAATAAGGTCATATCTAACCAGAGAGGAAGCCACCACGGTTAAGAGGAGGTGGAGCTTGACCGTCATCGGGCGTCGGCCAAAGATCATAGGAGTTCACCAATGAAGGAAGTCACATCGACGGTTGAAGCCCATCGGTGCATCAGCTTGAGTTGATAAGTATTCACCGATGGTGAAGGTCACAGTGATGAGAGTTTGGTGATGGTTGAATTGACTGTTGACATAAGTGAAGAGGGAGTAAGTCTTACCGACGAGGCTCCTCAACATATTGGTATCAGAGCCAACGAAAGCTCTAGGCGGAGGTGTTGTGTATTTGATTTCTGCAACTAAGAAGGCAGATGATGAGTTGCTCGTACCATCTAGTTGCGAGAATGAATAGGACCCTGTAGTTTGTGGGTAGATAGTGATGAGGACTGTCAAGACCATTCACCAATAGATGTTTAGCTGGAAGAGGGTGTAGAGTGAGGCCACTGTGAGAGAGAGTGGTAGTGCATCTCCAAGATCTACTATTGGATGAGAGGAATGGGTCTGTAGCAGCGTGTAGGATGGACATCTGATTAAGCATTGTGTTGTAGTCAAATTGAGGATTTGCAGGAGTGTTGGCATTTGGGTGCTGTCTGTGAATGTTTATGTCAGACAGAGAGAGTGAAGGAGAGGCTAGCAATATGCCTCCAAAGGGGTTGACCACCGAAGTGGTCAAGAAATATAAAGAGATGGAAGAGATGATCAAAACTGGAGTTAGGGAAGCACTCCAAGTAGAATTGAAGGCAATGAAGATAGGAAAAAGGATAGAGGAAGGTTCAGATGATGAAGAAGAGAAAGAGGAAGAAGCAGAAGAACAAGAAGAGGCAAAGATACCAGCTGAACAAAAGCAAATCCTAGAAGCCATCAAGGCAATTGGCAAGGACTCTTCGGAGGCTCGGATAGATATTCCCATGTTTAGTGGAAAGATGAATGCTGATGAAGTTATGGAGTGGATTAAGGCTCTAAACAACTATTTTGAGTACAAAGAAGTTCTGGAAAGTAAGAAAGTTAAGTTTGCAAAAACTAAACTCAAAGGTGCTACCCTTACATGGTGGAATTACACCTAAGGAGAAAGGGTAAAGAATGGGAAGAGTATGATATCTTTGTGGAGCAGAATGCTGGAGAAGATCAAGTCCCAGTTCCTTCCATCTGACTACGAGGTGCAGGTTTACAGGAAAATGTAGAACCTCAAGCAAAAATATATGGATGTGGCTACTTACACCGAGGAATTTCACAAATACACTCTTCATTGTGGGTACATGGAGGATGAAAAAGCCAAGGTAGCAAGGTATTTAAATGGTCTGAGGATCAATATTCAAGATGAGATAAGTTTGTTTACCCCTGAAACTGGGGAAAAATGCTTTCAAGTAGCATTCAGAGCTGAAGAGAAGCTGAAGAGGAAAGGTGAGCAGTAGAGTAGAGGAAGAGGTGATAGAAATTTTAGAGGTAGTTTTGGAAGCATAAGTCCTAACCAGGGGCCTAGTGGTGAGTCTAGCCAAGAAGAGCAAGTTGGAGACTCAAGTAGCAAAGGAGGATACCGAGGAAGAAGGACAAATGAAAGAAGTGGGACAAATGGATCAGGTAGAGAATCCAAGTTCTCCAATATGAGATGTTATAATTGTAATCAGATAGGGCATCCAGCCTATAAGTGTCTAGAGAAGGCCTCAACTTCTCATGGTAATGAGAGAAGAACCACATTGACTCAAGAGGATGCAGGGAGTGTGACATCTCTTGAAGTGAATTTGACATCAAAAGTGGGAGAAAATATGATGATCAAGAGGATGTTGCTCCAAGAACCACTGCAGACTGAACCATCACAAAGGAGAGCACTTTTCAGGATCAATTGCAAGAGCAAAGGTAAAATATGCAAGGTAGTCATAGATTCTGGTTCAATAGATAATATGGTGTCTAGGGAAATGGTGGATAAATTGAACATAGAAAGGATTCCTCATCTAACTCCTTACAAAGCATCTTGGGAAACTGATAGTCAATCACTTTTGGTAGATGAACATGCATATGTTGATTTTTAGATTGGAGAATATAAGGAGAGAATTTTATGTGACATTTTACCCATGGAGTGTTGTCACCTACTTTTAGGTAGGCATGGCAATTTGATAGGCAAGCATTATATGATGGATATGCTAACACATACACCATTAAGAAGGATGGAAAGACTTTTGTGATGACACCATTGCAGGAGGATACTGAAGCAAAGAAGGCAGCCAAGATCATTTTGGTGGGTAAGAAAGAGTTTGTGAAGATGCATGAAGAAGAGACAAGGAAAGTTGAGGATACCTCAAGGAGTGGGGTTGTCAAAGACCAAAGTTTGAAGGTGATTTCAGTTTTGAATGATGGAGATTAGATGGTAATGTCTGAAATGGATCAGATGAAGGTCAAAGAGTAGGTCTACAAATAGCCACAAGTTGATTGGAAAGAAGAAGATGCTATCATAGTAGGGACCATTGTTTGTCCTCTATAGCCAACAAGAGTTGCAAGGCAAACATATTCTACCATAGCAGCAGTACAAGAAGCATCAAACAAGGTTTTGAATGCAGGTGTTTAGGCAGAGATGACAGTAAGGAAGAATAGCAAACAAAGTATGGGTTTGGTTGCAAGTACTCACTCATGGCAAGGTGTGAGTAGAGCGTACAATGCTAGGCGTGAATTTTTGATTCCATGGAAGCAAGTTGCAGTCCAGAGCTAATGGGAAAGCATGAGGCAGCAAAGGATAACTGTGGTGAAAGACAAAGACTCAACTCATTGGACATGAGTTCTTTTCTAGGTGGGGTGTATGGTGTAGGAGCACCTAACACAAGGTGGCCTCTGTGAGGCATTTAAGTTCATGTTCTGTTTTAAAATAAGTTTTGTGTTGTAATAAGGTCTATATGACCAATGTATTTTTCCTTTCTGTTTGTATGTCCCTAGTGACTTAGGTCACTTTTGTCAAGTTGTTAGTTTTAGATGGTTGGAATCACTTAGTTTTCTCCCAGCTGCTTGGAATCAATTAGTTTTCTCCCAGCCACTTGGAATCGGTCTCCCAGCCGCTTGGAATGGGTTGGTGTTCCTCTGGCGAGTTTATAAAACCAGGGAAAGGAACAAAATCAAGAATAATTTTGTAATCAAATCAAAGAGGAGATTGAATGTAATTGTGTGAATGTAATTGTGCACTGTGTTAAGGAGAAATCAAACTATTCTATGTCGTCATTTTATTTTCCGTTCTCTGTAAATACGAAATTGCATAGCTGTAGATTTCTTTTCCTTTCTGTACTTTCATTGTTGCAAAATGTCGATATGAAGCATTCCACTGATAAGATTTCTGTTGAAATCAGTGGAATGGCTTCATTGTACAGATATCTATTTTTGTTTCTTATTTCATTTTCCTGATTAGCAGCGTAGAGGATCTAGACAATGCGAGGTGCATAGTAGACGGCCTAGCATCTCCATGTGCTAGGGTTTGATTGGAGGAGTTGGAGCTGTTATCAGTGAGACAGAGGCCATCGATGAAACATCCCTCGCTTAGAGCAACAAGGATAGTCTAGCCAAAGGAAGCTTCGAGCCGCTAAACGGAAGTCGCGGCTTAAGGTTCAGATCGGAGTGACCAGTTTATCGGCAGTTCCAGAGAAAGTCTGACCGATAGGGAAAGTTATGTCGAAGATAATGCCATCGGTGCATCGACTAGGGTCTACAAGTGTTCGCCGACAAAAGGAGTCCCACTGATAATGTCATATCTAACCAGTGAGGAAGTTGTCACAGTTAAGACGAGGCGGAGCTTGATCGTCATCGGGCATTGACCAAAGATCGCAGGAGTTCGCCAATGAAGGAAGTCACACCAACAGTTGAAGCCCATTGGTGCATTAGCTTGAGTTGATAAGTATTCACCGATGGTGAAGATCACAATGATGAGAGTTTGGCGATGGTTGGACTAACTGTCAGCCCGAGTGAAGAGGGAGTAAGTCTTACCGACGAGGTTCCTCAACAAAGACCAAGAGTGGGGAATGAGAATGCTCTTCCAGGGTAACCAAGTCTACATGACTTCTCCAAGAGCAATCTTTTCATAGGTCTCTGTTGAACTCACATCCAACCAAGGTGTAGGCTCCTTGGAATTTCTACTGAAATCTTCATCAAGAGTAACCATCAACAACACTTCTCTCATCTCAAGAGAATTACAACCTCACCTTATTCTCCATGTACCCATGAACATCTGTAAATAATCATTTCATGCTAAACTCCAAATGCATCACTGCACCAACATGAAGTAATCAAGCAAAAGATCAATGCACCCAACACATAGAGAATCACCAGACCATTGTCAAAGCTCCAATCATTTGAATCAGGAACTTATCATGACATCATGATCTTACCATCCCCCTTAGGAGATTCCATGCTCCAGGTGAACATAACCATGGTCTCAAGAGCAATGTATCATGGCAAAACTCAAATACATAAATCAAGAAAATACCATGACATGAAACAATCCAAACTCTAAACCAACATCACCAGTCAAGCACCACCAACACCTCAGCCAAGGATTTCATGAATCCTCCATGGCTCCAAGATGTTACACATCCTCAAATAGTGCCCCTGCAAATGCAAAAGAACCTTTCTGCAGCAATAGGATCTAAGAGCTCCTCCTAGTAACATCTGCAACACTAAAGAAGATCATTCACCACTAAGTGATGAACACATAGTCAATGCCAAAGCTCCCACTGAATTGTGACAACCGAGCTTTCCAAGCATCATAACCAAATTTCTCCTAATCTAAAAAACCTCTAGGTCCACACATTAACATGTCCATGTGACAATAAAACCAAGTGGCACCAAGATCTCCAAACCAAGGAAATACACTATCACTCTCAGTAGCTTACACAAACTTGTGTATCCAAGCTATTCATGACATCATGATACACATGCTACAAGTCTCCTTAACTGACTATTCAGGTACTTTACAACATCCATCCTCTCATCCTGAAGCAATCACACCAATGTACATGTGACCACATACAAGGCCAGCTAACAAATCTACATAAACACTAAAATAATCTTGTGGATAAAGACAATCCACATTCAAGTCATCTCACTGTAGCTTAATAGGTGATCAGCCCATAGAACTACATAACTCGTAGATCCAACCAATGTACCATGCAAACTCACTATCACACTAAAAACTACAAAACTAAGATCTCAAGGAATAAAAATATCATGTAGACAACATGACTCAAGCACCAGATTACTTACAAATTTGATTCGCCAAACATGTCCACAACCTAAGCACCACAGTATAGAAAACCATAAGCATTACCACAGAAATGCTGAGTGACATATCACATACCAGCACTCCCATGCAGAGAAAGCATTTCACCTCCTCACACCACACATGAAGCATGCTTTGCAACACTATAACTATTTCATCCAACAACACCCCAAAAGCCAGGGTCTAGAAAAATAGATTGACTGCAGCTTCACAGAACCACAAGTTTTTCTTAACCGTGTAAAACCTGCAAAACCACTATGTTTGATAACACCTATGCACATTCATATCCACTTCACATCTGGAAGACCAAGAATATAAATCAAGAAACACCATAATGGTTAAACCAGAAAATGGATTAACATAAATGAGCATCATAGATTTTAAGGTAAATCTATTAAACCCTTCCGATGCAAGTACAAAACAACCACAAGGATTAAGAAAATCCAGGAACTGCAGGCCTAATTCAGACCAATTCCAAGACCACCATCATGTACATGCATTCGAGAGAGAAAGCCAGGTTATATCAGAAGCTTCCAGACCTCAAAAGGATCAACTCCATAACCAAAATGCAACTGGGGCATCACATAATCAACACCTTCCAATACTAGGAACAAATCCCAGCATAAGCACAATGCTCCATGGTTGAGCAACAACACAAACTTCTTCATATCATCAGAGAGCCTCTCACACAGACACCCAATATGAAAGTTACTGCAACAACACAACCACAAAGCAAAATTCTACCCCATGCAATGGGAACATCTTACTATCAACAAAATAGCCGTAGACCACATCATTTCAAAATGATCAACTCCTTCTTCTCCAACTTCATCATCCTTTAGGCTGCATGTTGTCACTTGAAACTAAAACAAAAGGAGCAAACACTTTTACTCACCAAAGGATCAAACATCAGATGATTCCTTCAGATTTCCTCAGGCCTCCAAGACCAAGAAATCTTCACAGAAAGAATCCAGAACCTACAACACCAGAACCAAACCAGTCCCAGAAGAAAGCTCTGATACCACTTGTAAGGAAATGAGAGCATCCTAGAATGTACATCCAGGATCAATAGTGTCTTCGGTAACTTTAAATTTTATTGGATTGCCTCAAAAACACTATCTACTATGCCACAAGGCAGAAACAGACATAGTTTATTTCCTCGTCATTGAACCTTTAGAGAAAAGACTGATGCAACTTTACAGTTTTAACAACAGACAATAGATTCAACTTATAGAATCACAACCATGAAAGAATAATAAATAAGAACACATGGATTTACATGGGGAAAACCCTTCCGAGTAAAAAACCCCATACTCCAAAAGCCAAAGATCATTGTATTAATTAGCAACAAAAATACACAGTTACAATACAATATCAGACTCTCAAGCCTTCACAGAGTTTTACATCTTATTCTTCATCTAGAGAATCTCAACAGCAACATGGGAAGATTAGCCTCACTCTCTCTCGACCTCTATTTCTCCTTTTCTCAGTTCAGTCACTTCACATATTGTTATGATGCTGCGTACAACATACAGCATATGACTTCCCTGAAGAAGAAAATAGAGCTTACCAGATTGAACTCTCAGTCAAACTCTATCGATCCAAGACTGTCTATCTAAAAGCTTGTCTCACTCAATCTCCATTACTTTTAGCAATCAAATTGTCTCAACCATCCTAGTAACCAATCGATTCAATTACGCTCAGTCCAACCGTCCAAACTATCGTCTGACTGTTCACATTCAAGAGGACTCATTAGTCCCACATGCACCATCTGACATTGGTCATAGCCGTAGTATATATACATGGCCATGCGATAAGTCTATCGTTAGTGTTTTTTCCACTGATGACCCCAGCAGGTTAAACACCAATGAACCATCAGAGTGACCAAGACCTTCGGTGTGATATCACCAAACAATGCCGATGGTTCTTTTCTTGCTGATGTCCAACCTTCATCGGAGAGACAGTTAGCATTGGAAAGACTTCCAAAACTCAGACTGACAATGGTTCTCACACCGACACCAAACTCCATCAGACATACCAAGCTCATTGGAGTAAGAATTCCACCGAAGGATGATATCATTAGTCCCGCCGATACCAAACCTCTATCGGTAACACACATAATAGTCAGAGTGACATCTTAGAGCTTAACTAATAGATCAAGCTAGGCCAAACACCTTTCAATCGAAGAGACACCAACTATCGCAGAGACTATACAAAACTTCATCACCGAAGATCCCTGTTTTGCCGATAACACATCGCAGGAACAAACCACCATCGGAGTAACACACACCATTGGTGTTAGTCTGTCAGATCACACCGATAGTTCACATCTTACCGATACAGGGAACAACCCACTACTTTCATGTGATCGCTGAGACTCTTACCGATCGCTGAGACAAAGGTCAACTCTTGCCGATTCCTATAAATCTGAGACACATGTACTCAACATTATTCACTGGAGAAAGCTAATTGAAGCCTATACTAAATAATTACTGTATTATAGTAACTTGTTTGATCCATGCAGCAAGCATTTGAAATTTACAACAATTCTTAATGTTACCTACATCACTATAAGTCCTAGTAAGAGTTATACATGGTACCACATTAAATTTGGGAGACAGTGGTGTGCCAACTACCAGGGTAAAACATTCAGAAAAATATTTAATTTAGGGCCAATGAACATTATTACATTTCTCTAAAGCTAACAAACACAAGATCTTCTCTATTTAAGAAAGTGCAATATGATTTAAGGACAAACGAAACAAGATACTGATCAAAAGATAGAATAGATCAAAGCAAGTGAAAGAAGAAAGAAGATAGAGATCAAACTAGAAGTTGAATGAGAGTCTATGAATGAAGAAATGCATTAAGATAGATCATATGACTCTGATCTATGTGTAATTCATGGTTGATGCCTAGAATTGTAGCATTGTTATTAATGAATAAAGTATTATTGATTTCTTCCTAAGAATTGTTATTTTCTGTGGAATTAAATAAGGCATAATGGATCCAAGGATGGATGATCCATAATTGGACCCTTCGACCTTGACTGGATTAAGAAACAATCACTCTAGATTGGATGACATCATGGAAGATGATGATATTGAGCTAGAGGAGTCATTGCCTTCCAGACTGAAGGTGGAATCGTAACCAATTGCAAGTAGGCCCCAAACTATTTGATGATGATTTACTATCATCATATAATATTTATCGACTATTGCATTATCATTTTGACGCAACATGTTGTCTTTTAAGAAAAACTATTCAATTAGATAAGTTAGATAGGAATGGCTAGGAATTGTTAAGACATCTGCTCTAATCTGCTAGGATGTCTTAACAACTCCTAGCCATCGCTATCTAACTTATCTGATTGAATAATTTTTTTTTTTTACACAAACATGTGTCAAAATGATAATGCAATAGTCTATAAATATTATATGATGATAGAAAATCATCATCAAATAGTTTGGGCCTACTTGCAGTTGGTTGCGGCTCCACCTTCAGACTAGAAGGCAATGACTCCTCTAGCTGAATATCATCATCTCCCATGATGTCATCCAATCTAGTGGTTATTGCTTAATCCAGTCAATGTCGAATGATCCAATTAAGGATCATCCATCCTTGCAGCCATTATGTTTTTACATCTAAGCCTTATTTAATTCCACTGAAAATTATAATTCTCAAGAAGAAAACAACAATACTTTATTCATTAATAACAATGCTACAATATCTAGGCATCAACTATGAAATACACATAGATCATAGTCATATGATCTCTCTTATTGTATTTCTTCATTCATAGACTCTCAGTTAGCTTCTAGTTTGATCTCTATCTTCTTTCTTCTTTCACTTGCTATGATCTAATCAATCTTTTGGTAAGTATTTTGTTTCGTCTATCCTCAAATCATATTGGACTTTCATAAATAAAGAAGATGTGTTTGTTACCTTTAGAGGAATGTGATAAAATTCACTAGCCCCTAAATTAAATTTTTTTCCGAATGGTTTACCTTGGTAGTTGGCTAGGAATTGTTAAGACATCCTAGCAGATCAGTGACACATTCCATTTTTTAATCCTTGAGGAACACATGTACCTGAGTTGTAGAGCAAGTCACAAATGACGAAACAGTGAAGAAAGTTGCAACTAATCCATGGCTATTTATATGACCAAAAAGACTATTCAATCAGACATATTAGATAGGGATGACTAGGAGTTGTTAGACATCCTTTCAGATCAGTGACACCTTAACTATTTTTTATTACTTTAAAGCAGGATTCATTACTCACGTAAGTGTGAAACTATCTTGATGAATAAGAAGTTTTCATCAAATGTATAATTAAAACACCAATATAAGTATAACACCCTGTCACCCACACAAAAAATTTCTTTTTTTCATCCTATGAAAGATTAGGAAGAACTTAAACAACCAATACGTTGCGCACAACATACCCACAATTTAAGGGGAAAAAACTAAGTAGTTTCCAAAAGCATATTGACTTATCTTCATGGACTCTAGAAAAATCATGTCTACTGCAAATATATAGTTACAAAATTGAACCTCAAAAATGTATTCACATTTATGCATTTCTTTTTCTAAGAAAAGAGTGTGCATTGTATACCTTCTTCCCATCTCCAAAATTGATCTCCTGATTGCAACCATCCTGAACTTCTGTATTTACTCTGCGAGCTCTAGAATTTTTTGTGTTAACTTTCAAGCTCTAAAATCAGGAACACACCACCTTTACACATGTCTCTGACAAACTCCATAACCGCAAGGCCATATCTTCAAATGCGGAGGAATGCAGAGCATTGTCTCGAGCATCTTCTGTGCAAATGTCAGTGCTTTGGACATCTTGAATCTTTCTTTCAAAACTAAGACAATGTTTTTTCATAGGAAACAATGAATACAATATTTACCACATCAAAAGACTTCATTCTCATCCCCATATAACAACAACAAACTCTTTTCACAAAACACCTGAATCTTCATGTTAGCACAATGTTTGTCCATGGACTTCAAGGGATAGGGTACAATTGTGTATAGATGATATTGATCCAATCTGTATACATAGTACATGACATCCATCACCTTACCCTTCTCTCCACAACTTCTCTGATCATTACTCCTTTATCTTCTCCTCTAATCACCTAATCATATTCTCATCATTTTGCTTCTTTGATCCACAACACTTTGCAACAATTTCTTTTAGTCATCACTATCCTTTGGCATCTTTGAACAACGCTGATCACTTCCTCTTCCATCTCACTTCCTCTTCCAACCTTCCTCACCACATTACTTTTGACATCAATGACAACACATATGCAACAAAAATATGTGTAGAGGATAAGAAAATTCATCATCACAAACAATATTGGTTTATACTGCACCCATACTCTATAATTTTCTCACCCTACAAGCCTAAGTTTTTTCCCGTCAAACCTGACATCTACACACTTTTATACAAACATGGATAAATTATATGCCCACAACAACTTTCAAATGATATGTGACCCCCCAACCTAAAAAATGCCTTCAGAGCTCTATATGTTGAAGGTGTATCTATTATACATGTGAATAAAGATTGGAATTTTAACCTTTATAAGTTAAAGGTGTATCTATTATACATACTAAAATTATTTTTCCTACATATGGGAAGCCACTGTTCCTTTCTCTTGGTACTACTCCATAGATTTTTGGTCAAGCATCTTCAAGACCATTGTCATCTTTTTTGAAAAAATATTCACTCTCAACTATCCGTATTTATAGGACTTACACTTGTAACAAACTCACTCTTAATCACAACTATCCTCTACCCAATAATGTTGGTGGAAGATGCACAATCCCATAACCCCATCTACCCACTTCCACATAGCGAAGGATGTTAGTACATCTTGTACTTGACACTACCCTTGTTGGAGGACAACCAAGATAGCTTTACACAACATTGATTCTTTTATCACCATTTCTTCTCTCTCATCAACATCAACCCCTCAATGTTCATCCCAAAGATCAACCTACTTTGACACAAAATGATGTGGATGAGGATTAGGTATCCAATGAATAACAACTAACCTCATATCCTCGTCACACATCAACAATAGTTAAACACTGTTAAAGTATTAACAAAGCAATGCTAGCAAATACTAACTTTATATATCATCCCAACATTGACATTACAATTCATTTTAGATGTGCAACCTAATAACAAATTATCACTAGCAACTTAGAAAATAGATTACCACAATATAAGCACTCAACCTAAGGAACTAAAATATCTTATTATCAAAAGAAAAAAGATTGTACAAAATTGATACAACATATAAGTTATAAACAATTACTACACTCGGGTATGAACCCTATCAGAACTTCCAAAAACTCAAAAAAATATAATACCAGATTAGAAATTATCCCCATTTTACTTGACAGTCCGTACACCCTCTTATTACAGAGGGTGGGGGGAGGGGTCGATGAAGCTAACGACCTCCTCTTTTTTTCTTGAACCGTCCTCCTTGAATCCTTGTTTTCACTACCTATTATTCACATAAATACGCCTTATATTATAAGGAAAATCCTACTTGCAATGAGAAACAATCACCCAATTAAAAATAAAATAAGAAAATAAACTACCAGTAGCCATCAACAACAAAGAGACATTGCCTTCACGACCAGTGTAGAAGCTAATAGATATATATACTGTGAATGGGGCAAGAAATGAATAACTTATGCCTGGAGCATATTCTGATTTTAACCACCCAGTATTGCAATTACCATAACCGGACCACTCCTCAATTTAGAAACTACCACCCACCAAAGTAATAGTAGTTGCAGGAAAATCTAATTCCCATGATTGTAAAGAAAACAAATGGGTCTTTACCTAGTTATGGCCATCCATAGAGGTACGAAATTGTCCGACGTTATGTTTTGTGCTAAATGCCACACAAAAAAACAGGAAGAAGAAATTGCCCAAACCCACTTGGTTTCTTACACCGCAAGTGCAGGTACATATGGAATTCTGAAACTCAAAACACCCATTTCATAATAAGTCCTCAAATTCGAACACCCACTTCATCTCATTGCGACAAGGTATTGAGATTCAAACACCCACTTGGTCCACTTCTGGTTACGTCTTGAAATTGAAAAACCCGCTTGTTGCATTTGCGAGTATGTCTTGAAATTCAAACACTCATTTGCTCAGTTGTATGTAGGGTTTGTTATGTGTATTGAATATATACCTTCGTGTTTCTCGCATAATTGGAGTTAAATCCTTTGAATGGGGTACTCAACTCTCTTAAATATTTAGCATGCAATATATTTATACAATGTGCATATGTTTGGATATAAAGACTCGGGGAGGGAGGCGTTCAGGGTCGGTGATATATACAATGTGTATGTGCATGGGATACGCATGCATAGCGCCGGGGAGGGATTTCAAATTATGAAGATACGCAGTGCATATGTCTCCATCTATAGAGTTTAGGAGGGCTTTCAAGTGATGATAAATTATACGGTGTTTATTTGTCTGCATATATGGAGTTGGGGACGGCTTTCAATTGATCCACATTGGCTTTTGGCGTCTGAAATTGAGACCTTCTGGCTGATAGCAGTGGTCGAACTGGCTGGTGTTAGCAGCAGCAGCAGCAGACAATGCTGAGAAAGAAGGAAAAAGATGACATCGGACATGGACAGTGTAGACAGTATCCTGCTCTTGGATTTGTCTGTTTATGCAGTTTTTATGAGTGTCTGTATAAATTTAAGTAAAATAACTCAAGCTTTTCTTATAATTTGTGTATGGATTGGCATTGAGATGTGTTGTTATGTTTGCGCTGCAAATTAGATTGATGTTGTACGTGAATTGACCCTTAGGGTTTCTCTGGATTGCGAATTGCATGCATATATTAATGCTTGTGTTTCTTCTGCTCTTTACATCGCATGCTCAGATTAGCTCGAGTGTTTTCTTCTATGCTTATGTCTCTTTTGGTTTTAATATATCAAAGTTTTCATGCTAGTCGTAACGTTTTTTGAAAGCTTAGAGTTTTTAGCTCGATGACATGTAACTGTAAGAACATAACCCTTCTAGGGATTGTGATTTTGAGGAGTTGGCTCTAATAGTCTGAATTTGTAGGTCTCCACAGCTGGTATTTTTTCTTGTTTTTTATTGGCTCAAGATCAATTTGGTTGGTTTAGCTGAATTTAGTTAAGTTCAGTAGTACTACCATAGTAATATGTTGCCAAAATTTCAGGATGGATATTTTTCCTTTTCTTTTTGACTTGGTAAATTCTGGGTAAGGTTATGGCCACATTTAACATGTTGTATGTTAAGCTTGAACCTGTTCTCAAGATTTGTGTGAATGTGGGTCACAATTATTCTTACGTAATACATCACATTATTGCAGTGTGGGGATTTGAACTTGTGTTACACTCTTAGGAATCCCCAATACTATAACACTATCCCCAGTACCATAATACTACAACTGTTGGTCTCATAATTTTGAAAATTTGACCACCTGCAAGAACAAATCGACTAAGGCATACATAGTATGAGAAACACATTTAGGTTAAAGAGACAATGCGGAGGTGTACACAAGGGATTGCAGCAGAGGACCAGAGAGGTGTGCAGGCCTTATGCAGGGGAACACACGAGTGTCCACTACTCGTGATTCCCACCCTGAATCATGGAAGTGCCATAACAATGGTGATCTGATCGATGATTTATAAAGGTCCTTTTGTAACATTCTTTTGTTACTTGACTAAAAATAGTGACCAGGTCTGATTGTAATAAATGTATAGTACTAATTGTCAGCTTTTAATTAATTGGTATGTAGCCCTGATATTATGTAGATGATCTGTAGTTAGCGTGGCAGCCATTGATGTGCAGATTTAACATTCATGCTCTTGTACTTGCATATTATGAAAATAAGGAAAGTGTTTCTCAGTCATTCTCATGGATTATTTGTCTTATGAATATCTAGGTTTTCTGTTATGTTATTTTATGCTGCAACATAAAGTTTGCATGGGAAGTTGGAGCACACAATAGTTGCCACTACTAATGATTCCTACCGTGAACACTACTCATGATTCTCACCCTGAATCATGAAAGTGGCATTACATTCATAATCTGATCCATGATTTGTAGAGGTCCTTTTGTCACTTGACTAAAATAGAGACTAGGTCTTATTGTAATAAATGTATAGTATTAATTGCCAGCTTTTAGTTAGTTGGTATGTAGCCCTGATATTATGTAGATGATCGGTAGTTAGCATGGTGGCCATTGATGTGCAGATTTAACATTCATTCACTTGTACTTACTTATTATGAATATATTGAAGGTGTTTTTCTGTCAATCTCATGGATCATTTGTCTTATGAATGTCTAGGTTTTCTGTTATTTTATGCTGCAACATATAGTTTAGATGTTTGGGAAGAGGGTAGTCTCAAAGCTCCTAACCTGCACATGTGCAAGGGGAATTGGTGCTCTGTACTGCACCCAGGGTAGCACCCATTACTAAAGTTCTTAGATACCAGTGCAGTTACTGTTTTGCAGATCATGAATGCTTGTGCAGAACACTAGTACATAACAATGATCAACAACAGTCTCTTGGATACTTTACACGAGAACTTAAAATTGTAAGGTTTGAATATTTGATACCCTGTTGCACTCACAAGCTCATCTGTTTAGTTGTAGACTAACTACAGGGCCAAAGGATTCAAGTTAATGGTTGAAGACAATTGAGCATGCTTAGCATGAGAGATTTTGGCCACAAAGCCAAAGGGTTTCAATGTCAATTCAGTCTTACGGATTATTCTGAGTAATTGGGTTCAAGTTTGCACAGCGGTATTGAATTACTAATATTGAAATTTAGATCAAGACAGGCTTGGACATTGATATCGAGGGGTAACCTAGGATTTGAAATTGAGGGGAAGATTCTCTGTCAAGTTAGCTCACATGTATCTACTTTTTAGTTAATGTCTTAACACACACACTATATTTACAATTTTTGACCATGAATCCTGGGAACAATTTTTGGGAGGTTGGGTACTCTTTTCTTTTCCTGTAATTCTTTTGGGTACCGGAAAATTCTGGAAAATTCATCTTGGGAATACAAGCTCCGAAGTGTTATTGTGGGGGGCGTGGGGGGAAGGGGGATAAGCAACATTTTTTATGTTGTTCCTTGCAGTTTCCTTTTAGTTCATACCATTTTACTTTTCATGTCATTTCCTATAAGGTTATGGTCCAAGTTTCTGTCTTTTTCTTACCCAACCTGTTTCTGCTTCAGCAGATTTCAGTCTTGGTGCAGCATCAGTTTGAGTCTTTAGATAAGCCACAAGAGAATAGTCACCCTTCTTTCTGTTAGGCCATTTTCCTGGTGGCAAAGAAGTTAAAAGGGTGTTCATGTAATTCCTGAATAAAAATTGAAGCTTGTTAATCTGTGTCTGTGCAGCAGAAAGCAAATTAGATTATATTTTAAAACAAATGAGGCTAATATTTGTTTTAATTATAGTCTGTTTGTTCATTTCTAAAAATTCTTAAGAATCTATATACACTTTTGCTTGAAGGGATGCTTTTACAGTGCCCACATTAGCATCATTTCCAGTTTGTAGGTTTGACAGCAATCCTTTTCTTGAGATGTATGTGTATTGTATAATTTTCAAGTTAGGTTCTGTTCAAAGTCTCTGGCGCAGCCATTCACAAAGTAGTCTGGTTTCTAAACTGTGTATTTTTTCAAAGTTTTGTTATCTCTTTAACTAGTGTCTTAGAAATGTGTGAGAAGGTGGAGGTTCTTGAAATTAATTCGAAGCCTAGTTCAGATGCAGAGGTACGTTTATTTCACTTGTTACTAATTTCATGGTACTTGTTTGACTATTTCAAATTGTTTGTTCTTTGAGATATTGAAGATGATACAGATTATGATCTTTCTTCCTTTTGTGATTTTCCATATTATCATGCTTTTGAGACAATTCCCCGTCGATTCCATTTGAAACTTGAGATAACAAGCTCCATGCAAGCTTTTGCTCTTAATTGTCCTCTTTTCTCGTTTTTTTTTCCGTAAGTACTGGCCACTAGAGGTTTTGGATGCTATTTATTCATGTTTTGTTTGTTATGACTGAACTTGACAGGACACAAAAGCAGCACTGTAAGAGAAAATTTGTACTATAGATTAAAATTCTATTTATGAACTTGCTAGCACATGGTTTGCATTTTTGAAACATGCACAATTTGAGTTCTCTAAACTTGTATCAGTGTTCATGTGGGAACGGTCTCTTTGAGAGTGAACCTTGCATCTTAATATGTCTTTGGTCTTATGTTTTATGCGTTGCTATGAATTATTCTGTGCAATTATTCGATCTATAATGGAAGTGGAAAGTTGAAGATGTTCTGTCCTCTAGAATTATGTAAGTAGAAAAGAGTGTCGGATACAAATGGCATATCAACCATTTTTATCAATGACATTCAAGTTCTTGCACATAAGGCAAGTGGAATTGCGAAATTTTAATCCCACATCCATTGTTTCGTATTGTTGGAACATTCTTTCCACAGTGAATGGCCTTTTCTACAGAACCATAAAGAGAGTGGATTCTCTGCTGAATTAAAATCCATTCAACTGGTAAGCCTTGAGCAAAGGCAAAAACTTACGAGTTTAATTAGATAATAAGAAGGTTCCCAGTAGTGATATATTTTCATGCATCAGAAGTATCACCACCAGGTCAATAACATAATCTGTATTGTAGCCGGGTCCCATATTTGGAGGCATATACTTGAAGGGCAGCGCACCTGCATAACTTTTATACACAACCTTTTCAAGTCGGATAACATAGCTTGGAAATGCTATGTTGGTTCGGAGCATGAATAATTTTTGAAGAGGGCTATAGGATTATACGAAATAATAACAGAACTTATTTTGTTTTTTGATTTTTGATCTGATTTGACTTTTGTTTCTTTCTGACATTGTTCGAGTAAACTGCTCATTATATTTTGTGGCAGAATACAATTCGATCACTTTTCACATGGAATTCTCAGTTGACAATATCTAGACTCAAACAGTAAAAACATTATTCTTAATGTTCAAACTCAAGAATATTTTAATTCAGTTCGAGTTTCTGTGAAATCTAATATGAACACGTGTCACATAGTGACTAATCCCTGCCATTGCAATATAGTTGAAAGTATAGTGTGAAATCTAATATGAACAACTGTCACATAGTGACTAGTCCCCGCCATTCCAATATAGTTGAAAGTATAGTTTTAGGGAAGCAAAAATCGAAAAAAATCGCGATTTATTGAAAAAATCACGAATTGTTAGGTTTCCGATTTTTACCACCAAAACACGACGATTTTTTTAGTAAATCGGTGTCAAATTTGTTTTACTGATTTTTTTTTTGTCAAACTAGGGTTTTAAACAGTGTTGAAGGGTTTAGAAACTGCAAATTTTTTAATAAATCGTATGGGTTGTTTGTGCCAGTGCGGACGGAGTCGGGGCTTGCTTCAACTTTGAACGGTGAGTTTTTGGTTTCCCTCGCTCTGTGTTTTTAGGTTTTCTGTCGGGCTTCAGTGTTGTGCCTATTAAATTTAATAATTATAAATTATTATTGATATTAACATTTTTAATAGTTATAAACATTATTATTAATATTAATATATTTATAGTTTATAAATTATTATTAATATTAATATTTTTATAGTTTATAAATTATTATTAATTAGCCGTTAGCATTATAGTGCCTAAAAAAAATACACGTCTGAAACGTTTCTAAACTCGTCGGTTGTGTTTATTATTATTAACATGAATTTTTTTATAGTATATAAATTATTATTAATTAGCCAATAGGGTTTTATATGTGAACATTATAGTGCTGTAATAAAAATTCACGCTACAGTATTAATATTGTTAATAGTTTATAGATTATTATTAGTAATATTATTTTTAATAGTTAATAATGTATTATTTAGTTTTATGATAATTTTTTTTTTTAAAATTTTATAATAAATTTTATGTTTAGTAAATTTTATAATAATTTAAAATTATTAATATTTAATTTAACTAGTGTTTAGGTCTTTATTAGATTTTAATATGAATTAATGATAATTTTAATTTTTTTAAAAGATTTTATAATAATTTTTTTGTTTATTAAATTTTATAATTAATTTAAAATTATTTATATTTAATTTAATTAGTGTATAGGTTTTTATTAGATTTTAATATGAGTTATTAATAAATTTAATTTTTTAAAAGATTTTATAATAAATTTTACGTTTATTAAATTTATAATTAATATAATAATATTATATATTAATAATATAATATATTAATCTATTTATATTATTAATATATTTTTATATAATATTATTAATATATAATATATTATTAATATTTAATATTTATATCATTAATTTATTATATATAACAAACCCAACCTCCAAAAATTTAAAAAACAACAAATTTTCTTCTTTTTTTTTGCATTTTTCTATGTTTTTGGAAATCGGATTTTTTCACGATTTTTTCCATTTTAAAAAAAATTCTTATACTTTTGATTTGTCAATTTTTTCTAAGTTGCTGGTTCTGGTGTGGGTGCGGGTTCACGGGTTCGGCCAAATTTTTTTTGGGGGTTTGGGTTCGTTTATATATATATACAAAAAAATTAAGAATAGAAGCAAGAATTAAGTGTAGAAATGCAAGATTAAAGTGTAGAACACCACATAGCATCATATAATCAACACAACCACCATCAACTTGAATATCATAAAACATAAAACTCGAACTTCAAGTTCAATAACAAGATTCAAAATAATAATATCATGTTCAACAATCAATTTTCATTGTTTCAATGTCAAATGACAAGTGTCAATCATCATATGGATTTGCTAAATCCTCCACATCATCATCATCATCTTGGACATTAGCAGGATCATTTGAAGAACCACAACCAGCACCACTGCCACTCGCTGAAAAAGTGTGCTCGCTCTCTGATCCCTCAAGTGCAACATGTTTGGATTGGGAAGTAGAAGCATCCATGTCAATTTGCTCTAGCTCCACATCCCACAACTTTGATTCCCCCTCCTTATAGTCTTGCTTTTTGTGCGAAAGGAGGCGCAAGTTGGAATGCACATACACTAAATTCTCTACCTTTTTGGAGTGCAATCTGTTGCGCTTTATCGAGTGGATAGAAGAGTACGTGCTCCAATTCCTCTCAAATGTAGACGAACTAGCAACCTATGACGACAAAGTAGAGAGAAAGAGTTAAAAATAAAAACTTACAAAGTTAAAGCTTATAAAGTTACAAGTTATAAAATTTATAATAATTAAAAATTATGGAACTTCAAACTTCAAATTTTTAAAGTCTTTAAGATAAAATTATAAATCATAAAAAACATAGAAATTTAGTAAACTTACTTGTGATAAAACTTTGACTGCAAGAGGCTGAAGGCACCGGAATTGTTGGCCATGAAAGTACCACCAATTGTGAGCATCTTTCTTGAATCTATCACGAAGAGCCTCGATGCTTAGACCATTGGAGTGTACAAAATTAGTGAACTCATCAGTGACCATATCATGCAAATCTGGATCAAGGAAGAGTCTACGAAATGCCACCTTGTACTCTTCAGATACTTCTAAATCTCTCCATGGGGCAATCCTATTTGTCACCGAAAGAATCTCACTGCTGTAATATTTTGGAGTCAATGCAAATGCAAGAAGATGCAGTGAGGTTGTCATTGTGTTCCATTTAGCCTCAATAATTTCATGCACTTGCTTGAAGAGAATTTCTTGAGGATCTTTCTCCTTCTCATTTATGATGTTCTTTATCTTTTCTATCATTGAATCAATGCCATCATATATCTCCCCCATGCAAGGCTTGTCCATGTCCATATAATGAATCATGCTCAAAATGGGCTCGATGAAACTAAGGAGATACTCCACACGATCCCACCAATAGTCATTTAGGATCATCCCCTTAACATTTGCTGCCCTCTCAATGTTGCTTTGCCTCCATACGGACCAAGTAGTGCTTGTTACCATGCTGATAAGAGCCTATTTGACCTTCACAAGTCATCTCAAGGTAATTGTGTTTGAGGCAAAACGGGTCTCGACAACCTATTCAAATATCAAAAATAAAAAGTACAATAAATAAAATTTAATTTAAACATTTAAAAAATTGAAAACAAACTTTTAACTTTTAAGAAGAAATAGAATATGTGAAATTAAAAATTTAAAGCACTATGAAAAATTTAAATTTAAAAATATATTGCTTCACTTACCTTCAACAACTCCAATGTAGAAAATGATCTAACTATGCTTTGGGACATGTGGTGGTTGGTGACGAACATTCATATCTCCTCGGCCTCTGCATACAACTCTCTAATCCAGTCAATTTTTTTCCCAATCTTTTGTAGCATTAGATTGAGAGAGTGGACAGCACAAGGTGTCCAAAAGATATGTGAATATCATTCCTCAACCAACAACCCAGCAGCTCTATAATTTTTTGCATTGTCCGTTATCACTTGAACAACATTACGAGGTCCCACATCCTCAATGGCTACAATGAGGATCTGAGCAATAAATTCACCATCCTTCACCTGTCCCTCACAATCCACAGCTCTCAAAAACATTGCCCCTTTAGGGGACACTGCAATGACATTGATCAAAGGCTGATTTCTTGCATCTTTCCATCCATCAGAGACAATCGACACCACTGTCTTACTCCATGAATCCCTTAAGGGCTTCAATGCATCTTCTATAATCTTCACCTCATTCTCCAATAAGGTGCCACACATCTTCTCATAACCTGGGCTCTTATACCCTTTTGGAGCCTCATTAATTTTTCTCACCATCTCTTGCCAATATGGTGAGCAAACAACATTGAATGACATACCATTTGCATAAATGCATCTGGCTATATGTTGGTCAGCAATATCTCGAGCCTCATTTTGAAATGATGTTTCCAAAGGTCCCTTTGGTCTCTTGTTTGTAGTGCTTGTGGGTTGCTCTTGAGGAGTGACCAAAAATGGGTGGCTCTCTATCACAACATTGGAACTAGGAATAGATGGAGGATCCATTCTTTGATTTCTGCCTCTTTTCCTTAACGTGTTTGCTACTGATTTACGGCTTGCTACTTCATTTGTTGCTTCTTGCTCGGTGATATATGCCAGCACTTGCTCTCGTGGTATAGGTTTATTACTCTTTCTTGGGCAAGATTTGATCCCCATCCCAGGGATGTTACACAAATGGGCTTTCACCTGACTATATGAACTGTTATATTGCACATCACAGCCATTGCATTTCCAAAGGTAACCCCCACCACCTGGTTGTTGTTGAATCATTTCAACATGCCTCCAAAGAGGTGAGTGTGGATTAATTTTGAATTTTGATTGTGATACTGAGTTAGAACTAGCTGCCATTGTGATTCCTGTCACCTGTGGGTGTGGCAATAAGTTTTGTAAACAAAATGGAAACAATTAAAACTCAAAACTTTCAAGAATCAAAACAAAAACAAAAGCATGGTGATACATTCATGATTCATATAAATAGTTAAAAAAAAAAAACAAGTTGAAAAGAATTTGTTTGTTGTTCAAAAATGCAAAAAAAAATGAATAGAAAACCTACCTCTTTGCAAAAATCTCTTCCTTTATCTTCTTGGCAGCCTCTAAACCGTTGGAAATAAGTAGGAATGATGGAGCAATGGATTTCCAACCTTCAGAATTCAATCTTCAAGCTTCTTTCTTCAACCACAAATTTTTTTTTGAGTTCAGCCACAATGGAGAGTTTGTGTTTTGGAATGAAAGAAATGAGTTGAAAATGGCAAAATTGTGTTTATAATGACTTTTTAGGGTTTCATTTGCATTTTAGAATGTTTAAAATAATATAAAATTGATGTTTTAGTTGAAAAAAAATTTAAAAAAAATGAAGGGGGGCGTGGGTGCGTTTCGGGTGTCCTCTGGGTTCTCTTTTTTTAGGCTGGGTTCGAACCCAACGAACCCTAGTGCATCCAGGATGCACCCAGCCCCCTTACACAGCACCCTGCCTGCACCCACAGGGCACTCGCACCCGTACCCACACCCGAGCCGCACCGCACCTGCACCCGCACCTCTAGCAGGCGAACCCTGCAACTTAGGATTTTTTCCCCAAAAGATTTTTGCAACTAGCTAAATGTGTAGCAATTATTGATTTGTCTAGTAACACATTTGTTCTAAAATTTGCTATATGAACTCAGAAGAAACCAAAAAAAACTTTCAGCAATTGACCTAGTCAAACATTTTAAATCTTTTGGTTGTCAAATTTGAATTTTCGTAATGAAAGAAGAAATTTTGACATTGCAATGGAAAATCAATGCCTTGGATTGCTTAGCACAAATGAAATTGCATTTATTTGTACAAGTTGCACAAATTCCCTATCAAAAATAAAATCATGAAAACAAGCATGGGCATGAGCAGCATATGTTCAGCCTGTTGGAATCCTTGTCAACAATGATAATAGAAGTGAATTCGTCTGCTGTCATCATTCTCCCTGAATTAATATGCATGTGTTGCCTACATGAAACAATTGTGTTTTGCAAAGACTAGCACAAGAACAACACAGTGTCGCTAAGAATATATGCAGCATAAACCAAAGATAGACAGTCATTAGAAATTTCTTCTAGTAATGTATTCCTCACTTTTGTTCATGTAAGTTTTGTTTTATATACTACTATTGAGGCCCTTTAGATGCAGGTAATTTGGGTGCATAATTGTGATTCCATTAGATATAAGTGGTACTTTCACAATTGAACTTTACACTAGTCCTTTAGTGGCTAATTCTTATAACCTTAAATTTGAGAGGACATTCATGTGCCACCATCAAAGACTTTAATTCAATGGTTTTTAATGTTTTTGCATGGTGTCACTTTTGAATATAATCATGTCATGAAGATAGAATAATGTTGTATCCCACTCTCCTTCCATATATGCCTTCTTTGGTTCACTTAAGTGTGCTGAAACCCGAGTGCGAATCTTTTGTTAGACATGTCTGTCTGCTGCAAAGATTTAGATTGAAAATGCCCATCTATCAATTAATTTCTGTCAGGTAACGTCTTGCATTTTTTGCAGATTCCTTTCTATTTTTTTACCATAGGTCAAAATTTTTAGCATGAAATGAATGCCTTATTTGGTCCTTTTAAGGATTCTTATAGAGTCCTGCTAAATGTACATTGTCAGGCCACGTTACCAAAAAAATGTTTTATTGACAATGGGCAGAATTAAAATGAATTTGCAAAAGTTAAGTAGAAAAACATTTGATTGGGTCTTAAAAGAGAATTTAATTAAAAAATTGAAACTTTAGAGGGGAAGAAAAATAAATGATGTGATTGGTCAATTGATTGCTATACAATCCCTGCCATGGTAAGCACTAATAAGATTATTTTAGGAGTCTAGTGAGCTATGGTTAACCAACATGTTACACATTTTAGCAACACATTATGCATATAACCAATACTGTAATATCCCTTGTGTAAACAAGGTTCAATCTGACTAGTTAACACTTTCAGGGTACTATTAACACCGTCAATTTAATTACCAGAATATATTGACACTTATATACTCAGCTCTTATCCACATAACACCATTCAATAGCAATGAAACACAGTTCAGAATATTTAACACCAGACAGCTAATAGTAATTTTGTAACAGCCATAAGCAAACTGAGCCAACTCGGAGGGTGCCAATTGGATTCACAAACCATTTAATAACTCTGAGCTCAATGCATAAACAAACAATGATCCAAATTATCGAATCACCAAATATTAATTATCATTACATACCCATGTTCAATTTTGCAACTTCAGTTTAATGCTGTTGCGAGACCAGCAATTGGGTACATATGAAATCGCTCCAAACTCCAAGGAACCCAAACTGAGAAGATATGAAGCAATAAATAGGAAGGATTGAGTCTCTATAGACCCCACGTCACATCCAGCACTCTTGTATGGCCTGGCCTAGGCATGAAACAACTTACTATAAACTGCTGAAACAAACTTGTGTTGCTGTAGCAATCTCTGCACCTCAGTTCCAACACCAAACGCCAAGGAAAGAGTGTCAAACAGCCTCCAAAACTCAGTATGTAACACCATGAATGGTACGACCAAGCTACTGTATGGTATGGCCAGCAAGGATGGTGGTACGACTGCAATAATCTTCCTCTCTATATCTGAAATCTGCTCTCACTTCTTTGATATTCATTGAACACCAACCAATCTGCAAAAGAATGAACAATATGCGCCAAAATCACCTCAAACGAACTCCAATGAAGCCCCCAAGTGAATATTGGATGCATCCGCCAATAAAGTATTCGCTAATGAAGGTTTTCATCCCTAGAAACCAACTTCAACACTATCTTGCAGAGTATTTCATCCCAGCAAGACAATACCAAACCCTAGAGCTAAGCTCTAAAAACCCTCGCAGGGAAAATCTCAAAAGTGAGAAGAAATAATAATCCAAGCATGTCCAAATGAGAGCTTTTTTCCAACTTTTATAACACCTCCTTAGGGCGTTGGCTTTTTGGAGGGATTTTAATGTTTTAAAAATGCTTTTATTCCCCAATTGGGATGGGCACCCATTTCCTTTAGTGACCCCTTTTAATATTTTATTTCATAGAGTCACTTTTGCCTTTAACTTTATAAAGTCCCATTAAATAATAAAATATAACTTCAGATTTTAAAAATATACAAATAGGTACGACACACTACAATGGAATTAGAGCTAAAGATCTTGCCATCTTGTGAGGTCAGGTTCAGACATGCAGATGAAAATATGAAACATGTAGCTTAGCTTTGCATGTGAGTGATTAGCACTTGCACAAGTGCTCAAAGTTGGGTAGTTGATAGGTTTTGAACACGGAATGTGAAATCATGGCATCTCTCATGAAGGGTGATCTTTGTGAAAGATTTTTTGATGCAGGATTGAAACTAAAATATTGGCCAGGGACAAATGAGAGACTTCTCAGCACCTTGGAAGAAATTGAGGAACATTTATCTAAAACACCTCAGACACTTTCTGAGTCAATGCGGAGGGCTTTGATTCCTTCAAAGACTTCGCTGTGTAAGGTCGAGTTGTTGAGGCATCTAGACAAGAAGGCAAGATTGGCGGTTATCACATGCATCAGTGAGGTTATGAGAATTACAGCTCCTGAAGCATCTTACAAGAATGACTTAATGAAGGAGGTGTTACAACGAATCGTTGAAAGTTTTCATGGGCTAGGTGATACCAAAAGTTTATCTTTTAATAAGATTGCTGAGATGTTAGTAATTATGGCTTAGGTCAGGTCATGGGTCTTTTTGATTGATCTCGTGTGTGATGATGTACTTCTCAGAATGTTTCATTGTTTCGTGGACAAGATCAAAACATATCATACGGATTAAATTAAAGCTACAATGCAAAATATCTTGTCTCTGATTTTAAATGAAGATGATGATATCTCCAAGTTGTTATTATCTAACTTGCTAAGCATTTGGAGAAAAGAACAACTCATTTCACCTACAGTGTATGAGTTGTCAAAGACCTTGGTTGAGCAGAAAATTGAGAAACTTAAAGATCAGTTGATAGAAGAAGAAGCTATTGATTGTGGTTTACAGGTTAGAAGGATTCCTAAAATGAGCAAGAACCAAATGAGAAGACAAGGCCTATGCTTCTCTTGCAAAGAAATTCGGGAGCCTAACCACCAGTGCACAGATAAAAAGGACTCACATAGTGATGATTGTTTGGCTTTCAACACTCAAGAGGTTGTTATCAGCCCTTATAACAATTCTGATTTTTATGACAATAGTCATTCCCCTGAATGTAGTACTGATTTAAAAGTTATGGCACAAGAGGAAAAAGTTGTAGAAGATACTTTTACTATTGGCACGTAAAATATGAGTGTCAAACACGAGGGAAATGAGGAGGATACAAGCCATAATAGTTCTGATTTTTGTGACAGCAGTTTGATCTCTTTGCATCAGCGTGAGGATACTGCTATTACACAAGATGATGATGGTTGTGTGGAGTCACCCAATGCAGACAATCTAGTTTCAGGTGATATTGATGCAATAGGTGTTGTGGATTCATGCCACAAGAAGTTTGATTTGGTATATTAGACCTTGGAAGATGGGAGTAGAATTGAAGCGTTGCCTAATAGAGATGATTTCGAGGATTGTTTGACGGATGTGCATGCATCTATTTTGATAGGAGAGGTGTGCATTGATATTGGCGATTCAACAACCTCTTGCATGTCAGTTGAGCCATCCCAGGAGATTCATAAAAGCAGTAGAATTGATGAGGATGTGTGCAAAGTTGATAGCACATATGAGGATGCTTACCAATCAGTGAGTGATGATGATTCAACCTCTTTCCATAGTGCAAATTTTAAATCAGAAAATTTGTGTGGAGACAATTTGTCAGTGGGGTCTAATCATTTAATAGGGCAATTGAAGGTGAATGAAAGCATGATTGCTGCAGCCATAGAACACTTTGATGTTGCTCAATAGTTGTTGGTAAATTTTTGTTGGAAGACTCCAGAAACACATGAGAACTTTGATAGTGAACTTTCCCTTGCCAAGTTTCAGGCACTTAGAGATGCAGTGGGAGTAATGAAGAATAATTACAATCAAATCTGACCTCCTATAGACTAAACCAACCATCAATTACCTAAAATGCTTACAAGATGATTTCTAATATTTGATAATTTGATTTGATATGAAATAATACCAACCTGGTTTCCGATTCAAGAGGAGGAATTGCAGACTGAGAATCGCTGCAATAGTCCAAAATGCTTTGCCAAAAATCCTATTCTGTAAATGTCCCCTCCTTGGGAAGGGCAGGCTGTAATGCCCCCTCCTTAGTCAGTATCAGATGTTGAGGGGTTAGTCCATCATTCGACCCTCGTGGGCTAGCATTTATGTTTTGAGGGTCTGTTGTTAGCTATGATTCGATCAATTGGGGACATTACGACTCTCCGGTGTTGTTAGTGATTCGGGTGTTGGCTTCTACACATGTTATTTAATTCTTTTTGAGAGACTTACTATTTATTGTAAGTCATAGTTCTGGGGTTACTATTTATAGCAGGGCACCTGGACAGGTCTCAGATGCAGTGTTGATCTTTGTTTGGGCCTTTGCAATTGTTTAAGGATTCAGTGGTGCGTACTTACTATTTATAGCAAGTCAGCTATCAAGAGTTGCTATTTGTGGTAGGGCGCCTAATCATTCAATGTTTGGCAGTTTTGACCTTGGTTTCAGTTGGCATAGCTAACTGACGGATTTTTTAAGGAGATATTAATATTTTAATGTGTAATTAATGATGTTAAATTAAAAGTTTATAATATAAAGTTATATTTTGACTTTATATTAAAAGGGGGCCAATGACAGATGAAAAGTGCAATTAATGATATTAATTTATTATGGGCACAATAACCAAGGTATTGTTGAGGCAACAAAAAACAAATAATAAAATATTATTTTAAAAGCCAAAAAGCAATTTGGAAAGTCGTGCATGTTCATGAAGATATAAAAGCTCTAAAAAACAAATCAACCTCATCCATTATGAGCATTTGAATTTGTGAAAAATTGAGAGAGCATTGGGGTTTGTGAATTGCAGATCAATCAGCCATTGGAGAGCAAAAATTCTTCAATGTTGCAGCTGTTTTGAGGTGGTGGAATATCCATTGAAGGATGGCATTCAAGAGGGCTTCGTACAGAGGGTTTTTTTGTGCAAATTGATAAAGTCTTCAAAGAGATTCAACAGGATTTAAAGCTGATCAGAAATTATTGTGAAATACATTAATATTGAGGCTGCATTTTATTGTTTTTGGCACACATTTGTGGAGGGGGCCGTACATGTTGCAGGGCTGTACATTTCAGGAGAGGCGTGAGTTTCCTTGGGAGAAACGCCTCCCTTTATGAGCTGCAATTGCCTCTATTCTGGTTGCCTAGGGGAAACCAATCATTTGCTATCACTTTTGAGTGGGATAAATTCTTCTTAGAGGCAGATCATACATTCTCCAGGTTCCATTAATGCATGCTGAAGGAATATTCCAGATCTGCACAATTAATTCATGTGCTCAAAATCGGGTATGCATTTGCATCTATAATGTTTGTAGATATCTCTAATAATTAAATAATCAATTTCCAGCTTGTGTTTGCATTGTAGATTTAGTTTGTAGTTCATTGTATGGAATTTCTCATTCCCTGGCAAATATTTTCAAAACACAAAAAAAGCAAAAAAAAAAAAACACAAAATCCAAAAAATTGTATCAGCATCATCTAGTTTCAGCAGTGGAACCATCAGGGTTCACTACAAAACCCTACTAGCAATGAGAAACAATCACCCAACTAAAAAAAAAAAGAAAATAAACTGTAAGTAGCCATCAACAACAAAGAGACATTGCCTTCATGACCACAGTGTAGAAGCTAATAGATATATATACTGTGAATGGGGCAAGAAATGAATAACTTATGCCTGGAGCATATTCTGGTTTTAACCACCCAGTAATGCAATTACCATAACCGGACCACTCCTAAATTTAGAAACTACCACCCACCAAAGTAATAGTAGTTGCACGAAAATCTAATTCCCATGATTGTAAAGAAAACAAATGGGACTTTACCTAGTTATTGCCATCCATAGAGGTAAGAAATTGCCCGACGTTATGTTTTGTGCTAAATGCCACACAAAAAAACAGGAAGAAGAAATTGCCCAAACCCACTTGGTTTCTTACACCCATTAGTCTGCAACAACAGATTTTGGCAATTGCAGGTACATATGGAATTCTGAAACTCAAAACACCAATTTCATAATAAGTCCTCAAATTCGAACAGCCACTTCATCTCATTGCGACTAGGTATTGAGATACAAACACCCACTCTGTCCACTTCTGGTTACGTCTTGAAATTGAAAAACCTGCTTGTTCCAGTTGTGAATATGTCTTGACATTCAAGCACTCATTTGCTCAGTTGTATGTAGGGTTTGTTATCTGTATTGAATATATACCTTGGCCTTTCTCGCATCATTGGAGTTAAATCCTTTGATTGGGGTACTCAACTCTCTTAAATATTTAGCATGCAATATATTTATACAATGTGCATATATTTGGATATAAAGACTCGGGGAGGGAGGCGTTCAGGGGACGGTGATATATACAATGTGTATGTGCATGGGATACGCATGTATAGCGCCGGAGAGGGATTTCAAATTATGAAGATATGCAGTGCATACGTCTCCATCTATAGAGTTTAGGAGGGCTTTCAAGTGATGATAAATTATACGGTGTTTATTTGTCTGCAGATATGGAGTTGGGGACGGCTTTCAAGTGACCACCCCCATGATCCACATTGGCTTTTGGCTTCTGAAATTGAGACCTTCTGGCTGATAGCAGTGGTCTAACTGGCTGGCGTTAGCAGCAGCAGCAGCATACAATGCTGAGAAAGAAGGAACAAGATGGCATCGGAAATGGACAGTGTAGACAGTATCCTGCTCTTGGATTTGTCTGTTTGTGCAGTTTTTATGAGTGTCTGTATAAATTTAAGTTAAATAACTCAAGCTTTTCTTATACTTTGTGTATAGAGTGGCATTGGGTATGTGTTGTTATGTTTGCGCTGCAAATTAGATTGATGTTATCCGTGAATTGACCCTTAGGGTTTCTCTGGATTGCGAATTGCATGCATATATTAATGCTTGTGTTTCTTCTGCTCTTTACATTGCATGCTCAGATTAGCTCGAGGGTTTTCTTCTATGCTTATGTCTCTTTTGGTTTTAATATATCAAAGTTTTAATGCTAGTCGTAACATTTTTTGAAAGCTTAGAGATTTTAGCTCGATGACATTTAATTGTAAAAACATAGCCCTTCTAGGAATTGTCATTTTGAGGAGTTGGTTCTAATAGTCTGAATTTGTAGGTCTCCACAGCTGGTATTTTTTCTTGTTTTTTATTGGCTCAAGATCAATTTGGTTGGTTTAGCTGAATTTAGTTAAGTTCAGTAGTACTACCATAGTAATATGTTGCCAAAATTTCAGGATGGATGTTTTTCCTTTTCTTTTTGACTTGGTAAATTCTGGGTAAGGTTATGGCCACATTTAACATGTTGTATGTTAAGCTTGAACCTGTTCTTAAGATTTGTGTGAATGTGGGTCACAATTATTCTTACATAATACATCACATTATTGCAGTGTGGGAATTTGAACTTGTGTTACACTAATATTCTGAATAGTGTGGGGATTTGAACTTGTGGTTCTAATAGTCTGAATTTGTAGGTCTCCACAGCTGGTATTTTTTCTTGTTTTTTATTGGCTCAAGATCAATTTGGTAGGTTTAGTTGACTTTAGTTAAGTTCAGTAGTACTACCATAGTAATATGTTGCCAAAATTTCAGGATGGATGTTTTTCCTTTTCTTTTTGACTGGTAAATTCTGGGTAAGGTTATGGCCACATTTAACATGTTGTATGTTGAGCTTGAACCTGTTCTTAAGATTTGTGTGAATGTGGGTCACAATTATTCTTACATAATACATCACATTATTGCAGTGTGGGGATTTGAACTTGTGTTACACTCTTAGGAATCCCCAATACTATAACACCATCCCCAGTACCATAATACTACAACTGTTGGTCTCATAATTTTGAAAATTTGACCACCTGCAAGAACAAATCGACTAAGGCATACATAGTATGAGAAACACATTTAGGTTAAAGAGACAATGCGGAGGTGTACACATGGGATTGGGTGGCAGAGGACCAGAGAGGTGTGCAGGCCTTATGCAGGGGAACACATGAGTTGCCACTAGTCGTGATTCTCACCCTGAATCATGGAAGTGCCATAACAATGGTGATCTGATCGATGATTTATAGAGGTCCTTTTGTAACATCCTTTTGACATTTTGTTACTTGACTAAAAATAGTGACCAGGTCTGATTGTAATAAATCTATAGTACTAATTGCCAGCTTTTAATTAATTGGTATGTAGCCCTGATATTATGTAGATGATCGGTAGTTAGATTTGCAGCCATTGATGTGCAGATTTAACATTCATGCTCTTGTACTTACATATTATGAAAATAAGGAAAGTGTTTCTCAGTCATTCTCATGGATCATTTGTCTTATGAATATCTAGGTTTTCTGTTATGTTATTTTATGCTGCAACATAAAGTTTGCATGGGAAGTTGGAACACACAATAGTTGCCACTACTAATGATTCCCACCGTGAACACTACTCATGATTCCCACCCTGAATCATGAAAGTGGCATTACATTCATGATCTGATCCATGATTTGTAGAGGTCCTTTTGTCACTTGACTAAAATAGAGACTAGGTCTCATTGTAATAAATGTATAGTATTAATTACCAGCTTTTAGTTAATTGGTATGTAGCCCTGATATTATGTAGATGATCGGTAGTTAGCATGGTGGCCATTGATGTGCAGATTTAACATTCATTCACTTGTACTTGCTTATTATGAATATATTGAAATTGTTTTTCTGTCAATCTCATGGATCATTTGCCTTATGAATGTCTAGGTTTTCTGTTATTTTATGCTGCAACATATAGTTTAGATGTTTGGGAAGAGGTTAGTCTCAAAGCTCCTAACCTGCACATGTGCAAGGGGAATTGGTGCTCTGTACTGCACCCAGGGTAGCACTCATTACTAAAGTTCTTAGATATCAGTGCAGTTACTGTTTTGCAGATCATGAATGCTTGTGCAGAACACTAGTACATAACAATGATCAACAACAGTCTCTTGGATACTTTACACAAGAGAACTTAAAATTGTAAGGTTTGAATCTTTGATATCCTGTTGCACTCACAAGCCCATCTGTTTAGTTGTAGACTAACTACAGGGCCAAACGATTCAAGTTAATGGTTGAAGACAATTGAGCATGCTTAGCATTAGAGATATTGGCCACAAAGCCAAAGGGTTTCAATGTCAATTCAGTCTTACGGATTATTCTGAGTAATTGGGTTCAAGTTTGCACAGCGGTATTGAATTGCTAATTTTGAAATTTAGATCAAGACAGGCTTGGACATTGATATCGAGGGGTAACCTAGGATTTGGAATTGAGGGGAAGATTCTCTGTCAAGTTAGCTCACATGTATCTACTTTTTAGTTAATGTCTTAACACACACACTATATTTACAATTTTTGACCATGAATCCTGGGACCAATTTTTGGAAGGTTGGGTACTCTTTTCTTTTCCTGTAATTCTTTTGGGTACCAGACAATTCTGGAAAATTCATCTTGGGAATACAATCTCCGAAGTGTTATTGTGGTGGGGCGTGGGGGGAAGGGGGATAAGCAACATTTTTGATGTTGTTCCTTGCAGTTTCCTTTTAGTTCATACCATTTTACTTTTCATATCATTTCCTATAAGGTTATGGTCCAAGTTTCTGCCTTTTTCTTACCCAACCTGTTTCTGTTTCAGCAGATTTCAGTCTTGGTGCAGCATCAGTTTTAGTCTTCAGATAAGCCACAAGAGAATAGTCACCCTTCTTTCTGTTAGGCCATTTCCCTGGTGGCAAAGAAGTTAAAAGGGTGTTCATGTAATTCCTGAATAAAAATTGAAGCTTGTTAATCTGTGTCTGTGCAGCAGAAAGCAAATTAGATTATATTTTAAAACAAATGAGGCTAATATTTGTTTTAATTATAGTATGTTTGTTCATTTCTAAAAATTCTTTAAGAATCTATATACACTTTTGCTTGAAGGGATGCTTTTACAGTGCCCACATTAGCATCATTTCCAGATTGTAGGTTTGACAGCAATCCTTTTCTTGAGATGTATGTGTATTGTATAATTTTCAAGTTAGGTTCTGTTCAAAGTGTCTGGTGCAGCCATTCACAATGTAATCTGGTTTCTAAACTGTCTATTTTTTCAAAGTTTTGTTATCTCTTTATCTAGTGTCTTAGAAATGTGTGAGAAGGTGGAGGTTCTTGAAATTAATTCGAAGCGTAGTTCAGATGCAGAGGTATGTTTATTCTACTTGTTACTAATTTCATGGTACTTGTTTGACTATTTGTTTGTTCTTTGAGATATCGAGGATGATACAGATTATGATCTTTCTTCCTTTTGAGATTTTGCATATTATCATGCTTTTGAGAGAATTCCCCATCGATTCCATTGGAAACTTGAGATAACAAGCTCCATGCAAGCTTTTTCTCTTTATTGTCCTCTTTTCTTGTTTTTTTTTTTGTAACCTCTGGCCCACTTAAGGTTTTGGATGCTATTTATTCATGTCTTGTTTGTTATGACTGAACTTGACAGGACACAAAAGCAGCCCTGTAAGAGAAGATTTGTACTATAGATCAAAATTCTATTTATGAACTTGCTAGCACATGGTTTGCATTTTTGAAACATGCACAATTTGAGTTCTCTAAACCTGTATAAGTGTTCATGTGGGAACGGTCTCTTTGAGAGTGAACCTTGCATCTGAATATGTTTTTGGTCTTATGTTTTATGCGTTGCTATGAATTATTCTGTGCAATTATTCGATCTATAATGGAAGTGGAAAGTTGAAGATGTTCTGTCCTCTAGAATTATGTGAGTAGAAAAGAGTGTCGGATACAAATGGCATATCAACCATTTTTATCAATGACATTCAAGTTCTTGCACATAAGGCAAGTGGAATTGCGAAATTTTAATCCTATATCCATTGTTTCACATTGTTGGAACATTCTTTCCACAGTGAATGGCCTTTTCTACAGAACCATAAGGAGAGTGGATTCTCTGCTGAATTAAAATCCATTCAACTGGTAAGCCTTGAGCAAAGGCAAAAACTTAGAGTTTAATTAGATAATAAGAAGGTTCCCAGCAGGTTATGAAGATCCACAAAGTGATATATTTTCATGCATCAGAAGTATCACCACCAGATCAATAACATAATCTGTATTGTAGCTGGGTCCCATATTTGGAGGCATATACTTGAAGGGCAGCGCACATGCATAACTTTTATACACAACCCTTTCAAGTCGGATAACATAGCTTGGAAATGCTATGTTGGTTCGGAGCATGAATAATTTTTGAAGAGGGCTATAGGATTATACGAAATAATAACAGAACTTATTTTGTTTTTTGATTTTTGATCTGATTTGACTTTTGTTTCTTTCTGACATTGTCCGAGTAAACTGCTCATTATATTTTGTGGCAGAATATAATTCGATTACTTTTCACATGGAATTCTCAATTGACAATTTCTAGACTCAAACAGTAAAAACATTATTCTCAATGTTCAACCTCAAGAATATTTTAATTCAGTTTGAGTTTCTGTGAAATCTAATATGAACAAGTGTCACATAGTGACTAGTCACTGCCATTGCAATATAGTTGAAAGTATAGTGTGAAATGTAATATGAACAAGTGTCACATAGTGACTAGTCCCTGCCATTGCAATATAGTTGAAAGTATAGTTTTAGGGAAACAAAAATCGAAAAAAACAGCAATTTATTGAAAAAATCACGAATCGTCAGGTTTCCCGATTTTTACCACCAAAACATAATGATTTTTTTCAGTAAATTGGTGTCAAATTTGTTTTATTGGTTTTTTTTTGGTCAAACTAGGGTTTTAAACAGTGTTGAAGGGTTTAGAAACTGCAAATTTTTTCGTTCTCACTCTGTTTTTTCCGTTTCCCGTCAGGTTTGAGTGCAGTGCCCTAGTTTGATTAAATTTAATATTAGATTTAATATTTATTTTTTTTATAAAAAGGGGTAAAAACTTTATTGAAATTTAGAAAAGAGCATTGCAAAACATCAAAGGGCCAAGGCCTCGGGAATCCATAAGAAACAGCCATACAAAGCATGAAACAACATCATCCTTCACCAATACCATTCCCATCCTTGGCAAGAATCTTCTCCAAGTCATGTCGTAGCTCATGAGGAACCTGCGCCCACTCATCAATCTTCTAGCCATTTAAATGCTCAGAAGCCCACTTAGCCAAACGATCTACTGCCCTATTCCACTCCCTTGGAATATGGACAAAAGACACCATCTCCATCAAAGAACTTATCTGCAGAATCTGCTGCACCATCATAGCCAATTGCCAACTAACATCATATACCTTCTATTTATTTAGCAAATTAATCAAAACCTATAAATTAGACTCACAGATAACCTTGCACCATCGGAAAGCATAAGACCTTTCCAAAGCGTAGAGGATCGCCAAACCTTCCATAAGGTTGATAGTCTGTAATTCTTCATGAACAGAAAAGAAAAAAACCACCGATCCCGAAAAATCCTTGCCAGCCCTACCAATCCCAGCAAGCCCAAGATTGCCCCTTGAAGAACAATCAGTATTGAGCTTTAGAATGCCAGCCGGAGGGGGTAGCCAACTCCCCACCCTTTGAACTTTCTTTTTCACTCGCCTTCCTCTTCTGACACAAGCAGAAGCTGGAGACAACCCCTGAATACCCAATCCATCCACCAGCTCAGCATCCCCTTTCTCCAAAGGGAACACTACATCACACTTAGCTTCCATCATCTCCCGAATCATACCCATAATTTTGTGCCAAACTTGTTGAATCAACAGCTTCTCACCTCGAAATATTCTGCGATTCCGTTCCAACCAAATCTGCCATAGTATGAAGGAAGGCCCAACATACCACACATCTTGCAAGAAAGAGGCCATAGAAGGAGGTCTACCCAGACTACTCCAAAAATCCACTAGGGAGGAAGCATGAACATAGGGGCTTTTCCAAACTTCCCACCAAAAATGCCAAAGCTGCAAAGTCAAGGGACAACAGAAAAACAAGTGAGAGGAGTCGTCCTCTCCACATCCACACATAACACATAGAGAAGGACCCTAAAAACCCTGCTTCCGAATATTATCCCATGTCAAGCACCTATTCCAAGACAAAGTCCAAATAAAGTAGTTCCACTTCGGCCAAGAAAGCTTAGTCCACACTTTCTTCCACTAGTGAACCTCCACCCCATCCAGCCGGTTAGATAACAACACCTGATATCCAAAAGCAATAGTATAGACACCCTTAGGATTAGGAGACCAAGAAATAACATCCCCTTCCTAGAGGGAGCTACAGCGTCTACGAGAAAGGATACTATGAAGCTCAACACACTCCTCCTCCACACACTCCTCCTCCATACCAACAACAGGCCACTCATCAGGATTCTTCCATCTTGCCACCACCAATTGCCCATGAGAAGAAAAGGACTTGAAGTTACTCACCCTTGACCATCCTACCTCACAGAACCTCTGGCATAGAGTCACCAAATTAGGAAACTGAGAAACAATGGGAGGAAAACCATCCCAAGAATTAGACCAAAAATGAGCTTTTGTCCCTCTTTTACAAATCCTAAATAAGCCAACCTTGACCAGAGCAGCCCCTTTCTTAAGCATACTCCAAATCACTAAGCCTTTCACCACTAGGGGATAATGAGGAATATCAATCTGAGGGATCCCCGGGAAGTATTTCTATGTTAATATCCTAGCCCAAATCCCATCCTACTCCACACCACCGCCAATACAATTTAGCAGCCAACGCCATCCCTGACAATGACGACTGCCTTAACCCAAGGCTGCCAAACTATTTCGGGCTACAAATAATGTCCCATTTGACAAGTTTAGAGGACAATACGCTACCAGCCCATAAAAACTGTCTTGCTAAGGAATCCAATTCCCTAAGAAAACCCAAAGGGGCCACCTGAATCATACATCTATAAATGGGGCGGCCTGCACCACAGACTTGAGCAACTGAACATGACCCGCAAAGGATAACCAATGATGGATCCAATGATTAACTTTCACACGAAATTTAAGACTCCCTGGGAAGTTTTCCAACAGAGATGGGAATACCAAGATACGTGAAAGGGAGAACCCCAGTCTGAAATCTTAAGATATGAGCAATTTGCCTCTGAATGGAAACCGGAGTATTGAAGAAAAAGATGGAAGACTTATTTTCATTAATCAATTGGCCTGAAGCTACAAGATAAACATCCAACACCTTTTACAAATTTGAAGCTTCCCTAATTGTAGCCATACCCATCAAAGCAGTGTCATCTACAAACTGCAAGTGAGACTGTGGAGGTAAAACACCTCCCCACCCCCACCCCTAAATGAAACCTAACTCCACATTCCTTCTTATCAAACGTCCTAGACCTTCAACAAGAAGAAAAAACAAGTAAGGAGAGAGGGGGTCACCCTGCCGCAAATCCCGAGAGGCACCAAAAAGATCAGAGTGCTCACCATTTATTAACACAGAGAAGGAGACCGAAGTAACACAACTCATAACCCAATAAATCCACTCATCCCCAAAACCAAAAGCACCAAGAACCTTCCGAAGGAAGGACCATCGAACTCGGTCATAAGCCTTGGCCATATCAAGTTTGATGAACATCGCCTTATCTTTGGAACTGGCTATAGAGTGAATGGTTTCAGTTGTGATAACAACCTCATCTAGAATTTGCCATCCCACCACAAAACCACTCTGTTCCTCAGAGATTAGCACTTTAAGCCACTTTTTCAACCTATCAGCAATCAATTTAGAGATAATTTTATAAATTACATTGCAAAGAGAGATAGGACAAAATTGACTTAACCTATCTGCCCCATCACACTTTGGGATGAGAGTAAGGAAGGTAGAAATCAAAGCCCGTAACATCTGTTGATTCTTACAAGACTCCTGAACAACCGCCAACAAGTCCAACTTGATAATCTCCCAGAATTCTTGAAAGAACTCAATCGGGAAACCATCAGGGCCAGGAGCTTTCACCCTCTTCATTTGAAACACAATCCCCTCTAGCTCCTCAATCGAAATATCACTCATAAGATGCTCATTCATCTCCCTAGATACCAAAGAAGGGATACAAGAAAGGACTTGAGCTTCCTCATCAGAACCCCCCCGCAAGTCCTCCTTGAATAATGAAGCAAAATATTGCATAGCTTCACGTATGATTTCATGAAAAGAAGAAATAGTTTCATCCCTGTCATTCACCAGAGTAGAAATTGAATTGCCATGTCTCCTGGCTTTCACCGAGTTGAAGAAAAAAGCAGTATTTTTATCCCCTTCCTGAAGCCACTCAATCCGAGCCTTTTGTTTCCAAAAAACTTCCTCTCGTACCTCACACTCTTCCAATGCTTTCAAAGCCCTAGTCTCTTCCCGCAGTAGGTCCTTAGTCACTCCATCCTCCCTCATCAACCTCGTAATACCATCCAACTCAGCCTGGGCAATAGTCTTAGCATGGAAAATGTTTCCAAAGCATTGCCGATTCCAACGTTTAACCTGATACTTGACAAATTGAAGTAACTTAGCAAAAGTATACATTGCTATACCATAAGCAGGTCTACCATACCTCCACCACTCAGCAACATAGTCATGGAGAGAGCAGTCACGCAACCACATAAACTGGAGCTTGAAAGAAGGAGACCGAGGCACACGAGCTGAAGAAATAGCTAGCTTGATAGGCCAATGATTTGAGCCCCTCCAATCCAAAATTTCAGAGCTAGAAAACCACAACCCACCAACCCAGTAGCAAGAAACCAGAAAGCGGTCAAGTTGTTCCGCAATGCAGTTATTCCCAATCCTTCGATTGTTCCAAGTAAACTGGCCATTAATGGGCTTGATATCAACAAGATTTAAAGCTGAGATGTTATCCTGAAGTAGCAACGCAGAAGGCTTAAGCCTCGCAATACCACCCTGCTTCTCAACCAACTCAGAAATAGCATTGAATTCTCTAGCCATAATCCACGGATGGAAAGGAACTATGCTTCGGACAAACTAGATATCGGACCACAAAAGTTGCTTACCTTGAAGTTCAGTATAGATTTAATATTTATAAATTATTATTGATATTAACATTGTTGATAGTTATAAACATTATTATTAATATTAATATTTTTATAGTTTATAAATTATTATTAATTAGCCTTGAGCATTATACTGCCGTAAAAAAAATTCACGCCTGAAAAGTTTCTAAACTCGTTGGTCGTGTTTATTATAATTACTAATATGAATTTTTTTATAGTATATAAATTATTATTAATTAGCGGACAGGCTTTTATATGTGAGCATTATAGTGCTGTAATAAAAATTCACAAAATTTTATAGATTATTATTAGTAATATTATTTTTAATAGTTAATAATGTATTATTAAGTTTTATGATAAATTTAATTTTTTTAAAGATTTTATAATAAATTTTATGTTTATTAAATTTTTTAATTGATTTAAAATTATTAATATTTAATTTAATTAGTGTTTAGGTCTTTATTAGATTTTAATGAGTTAATAATAATTTTAATTTTTTTAAAAGATTTTATAATAAATTTTTTGTTTATTAAATTTTATAATTAATTTAAAATTATTTATATTTAATTTAATTATTATATAGGTTTTTATTAGATTTTAATATGAGTTATTAATAAATTTAATTTTTTGAAAGATTTTATAATAAATTTTACGTTTATTAAATTTATAATTAATATAATAATATTATATATTAATAATATAAAATTTATATTATTAATATATAATATAATATTTATATTATCAATATATTCTTATATAATATTATTAATATATAATATATTATTAATATTTAATATTTATAATATTATAATATAATATTTATATCATTAATTTATTATATATAACAAATTCAACCTCCAAAAATTTAAAAAACAACAGATGATCCTTTTTTTTTTTGCATTTTTCTATGTTTTTTGGAAATCTAATTTTTTCACCATTTTTTGAAAAATTCTTATATTTTTTATTTGCCAATTTTTTCTTCAAAAGATTTTTGCAACTAGATAAATGTGTAGCAATTATTGATTTGTCTAGTAACACATTTGTTCTAAAATTTGCTATATGAACTCAGAAAAAACCAAAAAAAACTTTCAGGGATTGACCTAGTCAAACATTTTAAATCTTTTGGTTGTCAAATTTGAATTTTCATAATGAAAGAAGAAATTTTGACATTGCAATGGAAAATCAATGCCTTGGATTGTTTAGCACAAATGAAATTGCATTTATTTGTATGATTATACAAGTTGTGCAAATTCCCTGTCAAAAATAAAATCATGAAAGCAAGCATGGGCATGAGCAACATATGTTCAGCCTGTTGGAATCCTCGTCAACAATGATAATAGAAGTGGATTTGTCTGCTGTCATCATTCTCCCTAAATTAGTATGCATGTGTTGTCTACATGAAACAATTGTGTTTTGCAAAGACCAGCACAAAAGCAGCATAGTGTCGCTAAGAATATACGCAACATGAACCAAAGACAGATAGTCATTAGAAATTTCTTCTAGTAATGTATTCCTCACTTTTGTTCATGTAAGTTTTGTTTTATATATTACTATTGAGGCCCTTTAGATGCAAGTAATTTGGGTGCATAATTGTGATGCCATTAGATATAAGTGGTACTTTAAAAATTGAACTTTATACTGGTCCTTTAGTGGCTAATTCTTATAACCTTAAATTTGAGAGGACATTCATGTGCCACCATCAAAGACTTTAATTCAATGGTTTTTAATGTTTTTGCATGGTGTCACTTTTGAATATAATCATGTCATGAAGATAGAATAATGTTGTATCCCATTGTCCTTCTGTATATGCCTTCTTTGGTTCACTTAAGTGTGCCGAAACCCGAGTGTGAATCTTTTGTTAGACATGTGTCTGTCTTTTGCAAAGATTTAGATTGAAAATGCCCATATATCAATTAATTTCTGTCAAGTAACGTCTTGCATTTTTTTGCAGATTCCTTTCTATTTTTTACCACAAGTCAAAATTTTCAGCATGAAATGAATGCCTTATTTTTTCCTTTTAAGGATTCTTACAGAGTGCTGCTAAATGTTCATTGTTAGGCCACATTACCAAAAAAATGTCTTATTGACAATGGGCAGAATTAAAATGAATTTGCAATTTTTTTTTTTAACAGAAAAAGGTGTCGAGGCACCCATAGATTAAAGAAGTTAAAAATCTTACAGATAAAGAGGCCAACGCCAAGTTCCAAAAACCAAATGTAAATACAAAAGAAACCCTTAAATAGAGCTGATAAAGCTAAATTATACAATAAAAGCCCCCCTTATACAAGGGGAAGCTTTTGCCGTTAAACGCCGCCACCAACCACGAGAGAAAAGGGACGAAAACTGCCCGGCACACAGCCAAAACGAGCAGCACCGCTGAGAGACCACTAGGGAACGGACAGAAAAATAGAAAGACTATCAAACCAACAAACTCCACCAAAAACTGAAATGTCAACCACCTCCAACGCCAGACCCAAAACCAAACACTACCCAACCCCCCCCTCACGCAGCTGCCGGGGCTGTAGGAAGGTTCTGCTCATCCAGCTGAACAACCACAGCTGGTAGAAAGCCTTCTTCAGGGTCGTCCAAAGCATACTGGGGCATTCGCGGAGCTAAATCAGGGGAGTGAATCCTAAGAAACCGGATCGCTAAAAACATGTCCTTAATTCTGCCAGCTTTTTTCTTAGTAATGAGGAAACAATGCGACTGCAACACACCATCAATTTCATCACTGCACAAGGATTTAATGCTGTTTTACAAAACCTGGTAGATGGCTTGCTAAGAAGACATGCACAGAGAGGCGAGATTGAAGATACCTCAAATTAGGGCATCACCCTAATCCATGCTATAGGAAGCCATCGTCGTTTTCCACCTGTCAACCGTGTAAAGGTTTTTGTAGAGCGGCCCTGTAGCTAAAGAATGCACAAACTCACCATCCACTACTAGGTCCATAATATTGGACAAGAGCTGGGAGAGTACATCTGAGTAGTTTAATACTCGATCTTCATAACCTCTTATCCAAGCATGTCCAATGATGATCCTGACTGCAACCTGTATTAGAGTGTAGTCCTAGTCAAGCAGCATCATCAAATCTGCCGATTTGACCCTACCCCTAATCTCCGGTTCCCAATCTAGAGCTGGGAAAAACAACCTTTGATTGAGACGTGTGTCGGCCATGGGAGCCTATCACTAAGGAGAGAGGGAGACTGAAACAGAGAAACTACAAAGAAACAGGCCAGATAGAAAGAAATGAAGAAATAAAGAGAAGGCAGCTAAAAATAGAAAACAACTTCTTTTATCACATCAACAGCCCATAAGTAGATGAAAACAAGCAAGTAGGCAGAGGACGACGGTGACATCACAAAGTCAGAAGACACCAATGAAAGGATAGGGAAGCCATCTCGGGAAAAAGTCCATCAGAAGGAACTTGCCATGCGTCCTAAACAGCCTGTTCCCATTCTATGAGCTAAAGCCGTCATGGAATAACAGAGCCCTTATTTAATAAAAGCAATTAAGACATGTCACCTCAATTTAAGAAATTTAAAATGAAGGATTCGTAATCCCAAGCTAACCACCCAACCTGGAGTAAAGCGCATATAAGTCTCAGATCACTGAATGTTGAAATGAACTACTTACTCCTCTTCCACGAACTTGTTAGAGGCTGATGAAAAAGAGGTATACCACAAATAAATAAGGGGACGGATCATGTCAGAGGATCGTTGCCAGACTGAGCCAATTTCAAAACGGGCAAAGAATGTCACATCTTCCATCTCAATCAGCAAGTCATTTGACAAGGTGAATAATTGGACTCCCAACTTGTGTCCACCATCTTACTGTCGAAGTGGATGTTTGAAGTCCATCCGTTCTGCTTGTGGGCTAGCACTAAGACATCTGAGGCATGAAAGCCAATCTGTCTACCATTTAAGGCAAATTGAAAGTTGAAAGAAATTTAAATTAGCCAGAGAACAGTAGTGGGATGCGTCAAAATCAAACCAACTGAATGCCTGACATGTCTTCCATCTCATTTTCTATGAGATTTGATAGATTTGTTTGGTCTTTTTCTCCAGGTAGATATAGAACAGATGCATTCTCTTGTCCAACGGCTAGGTTAGCTAGCAGATCTGCCACCTTATTGCCTTCCCTTAGTGTGTGGGAAATGAGATAATTATCCACTTTATTCAGGAGGGTGATTGCCTGTTGGAGAATATAATTGAGCTTCCAGTTGTCCATTCCTTTTCCTTTGATGGCATTAATGACTATCAGGGAGTCACCCTCTATCCATACACTTTTAATTCCTTTTTCAGCTACCAGTGTTAAATCATGAACAAGAGCCCATGCCTCCGCCTCATTATTGGTTCCTCTAGGAAGTTTGGTTGATTTAGCTGCAATGAGAGAGCCATCCTCTTTTCTAATAACACATCCGGTGCCTGAAGTACCCGGATTGCCTCAACATGCTCCGTCAAAGTTTAGCTTAAAGAAAGAGGGGGAGGGTGGAATCCATCTGACATGGTCTCTTTTTGGAATAGACTTTGCTGCCCCTGAAAGGCTGCCTAGCCCTAACTTAATCACTGACGGCCAATATGAAATAGTTGCCGCATCCCATTTAGACCATACTAAATTCCTGATGTTGGTGCGTCTAAGAAAAGAAATTAACTGATTTGAGATAGCCACTTCTAACCTGTCACAGAACTGACTGACGGAATTAGCTTCCTTTCTAAAAATGCAGATGTTCCTTTCCCACCATAGGTGCCATATAACCATCGATGGGCCAATATCCCACAGACAGGCTAAGTGAGAGTTGACCACTGGGTGAGGCCAATTCATAAACATTTGGAACAAAGATTTGGATAAAGGACTAGTCCAATTTAGCTTTCTACATAGCCAGAGCCATCATTCTCTACTGAATGGACACAACAGAAGAAGGTGATCTATGGACTCTTCCACACCTCCACATAACACGCAAGGAAAATTTGGGCCTATCCCTAGCCTTTTGATTCAATCTCCTATCAAGATCTTATTGTGAAGCACACACCACGAAAAGGCTCCTACTTTAGGGAGCAAAGCGTCACCCCAACAAAGATTAGAAGGCCATTTTGTAGAAGCTTTGTGCATACAAACTCTATACCCCTCTTTGACTGTGTAAATGCCCGACTTAGAACCCGTCCAGGCCACTTCATCATCAACATTGGAGACAATTACCAGCTTCTTCCTTAGAATTTGATTAAGTAACACTTTCTGGCTCCTTTGAAAATTACAGTCCCATATGCTCTTCCAAGCTACTGAGACTAAAGTGCCATCCCTTTTCACAAGCCAGTAGTCTTTGACTTTAGTACCCCAGCACGATTGGAGAAAGATTCTAGCATTAGTAAGATCCCTCCTAGCGGCCAAAGTTGGCCCACCTCCCCAAGAATCAAACCAAAAGTCAGCCTTTTCTCCATTGTGAATTATCCATGTCAAATTAGGTTGTAGTATGTCTGTACTTCTGATGAGGAAGTTCCAAATTATTGAGCCTTTGGAAGGGTTTTTAACTGTGAAGATTCTCTCATTATCAAAGGAGTCCAGATATTTTGCTTTCATAAGTCTAACCCAAATGGTATGCTTGAGCGCCTTGAAGAAGTGGAATGGTTGAATAATTGCCTACTTGAAGCGCCTTGAATGGCAGGTAAATAGAAGTGAGCACCTTAGGGAGTCTTGAGTGCTTTTGATGAAGAGCAAAAACCTAAGTGAGCACCTTAGGGATTCTTGAGTGCTTTTGATGAAGAGCAAAAACCTAAGTGAGCACCTTAGATACATTCTGTACCTCAAGGATGATAAAGGGTTAAAGGCAGTTAAATGAGCGCCTAAGCATTAGAAGATATGTTACATGAATCATCATAAGGAAAAATGGATCAGAAGGTGTAAAAACTCAAAGTGTTAAGGATAAGACCATAGGCGCATCCTCCATGATACATATTGACTAGTTTTGGCACCTTGGAGGGATCAATTTTGATGCCTTAGAGTGAAGTTTGGTCATCATAAGCGCCCTATGTCTTCACTTTCCTTTTGGCGCCTTGTAGAGGAGGATGAAAGGGAATAATCTGAGTGCCTTGAGAGTAACCAAATGAAGTAAAACTAGTGAGTTTTAGTGCCTATGATCAAGTATCTGAGCGCCTTGAGTTCTTGTTCATTATCATCTTGGCCTTGTGAAGTCATGAGGAGGATTTTGCGCCTTGAATGGAGTGAAAAATCCAAAGGGATCTGCTTGAGGTGTATTTTGTGCCTTCATCCTCCAATCTGAGCACCTTAGAGAGGATTGTGCTCTTCAAAGAGTCAATATATGCGCCTTGGTGTGAGGAGTCGTGCCAATCAAGATCAAACCTTGAACTGTGCCTTGATAACATGAAGCTTGTAAAGGAACTGAAACAATGAGGTAGAGAGTCAATAGATGCGCCTTGGAGTGAGTTAGTGTGCCTTGAAGGAGGTTTTGGCGCCTTGAAGTGTTATGAGCACCTTAGGGGAATAGAGCGCCTAAGGGGAGTATGTGCACCTTCCAAAATGGAGCTCTTGGTGACTTTTGAACAAGTAACTCCTAAATGCGCCTAAAGAAGAGAACAATCTAAGATGAGTGCCTAGGAGAGTTTGAGTTGGAGGAAGAGATTCACTTTAGCGCCTCAGAGAGTTTGAGCGCCCTTGATGAAGTGTAAGGTAAAACCTCCAGAGGAAGGTGCCTTTGATGGAGAGAAATAATGAGCTTAGGTGCCTTAAATGGTTGATCTTAGCAGGTTTTAGTGCCCAATTTCTAAGACCAAATCCCATCTCCATTTAAACTTGAAGATAGAGTCACGTTGGCGCCAATGGCACCTTAGGATCTTAGAGTGTGCCTTGTTTGTGAAAGATGTATTTGAGTCACAAACTGCCTATCTCTCACTGGGTTTAAAGACATCTAGATCTAGGCACTTAGTAATGGAAAACTCTCCAAGAATTTGAAACCTTAGGATGACACATACAGGGTTGAGTGTGTTGGGCACTGAATGGCACTTATTAGGCATAGATTCTCATGAAGTTTCCACTTCATTTGGCATCTAAGATGAAGAAAATGCTCATCTAGATCTAGGCGCCTTCTTAGTTCTATGATCAAGTATCTGAGCGCCTTAGTTGAAAAAAGGATAAGTAGCAAATTTAAACATCTATCAAGTATCAAAAGACATCAATTCACATTCAAATACCTTAGGCACATTTGTTTGTCACTTAACCTCCATTTTGGCACCCTCTAGATTGGAGTCTTATCCAAGTTTTGGCGCCTTCTAGATTGGAGTCTTTATCATTTTGGCGCCCTAGGGAATTTTGAAATTTTGAAAAATAATTGCATTTACTATTAAACAGGCCGACTTCTCTTGCTAGCCGACCTCAGCCACTTACATTTAATGCATACAAAGGCATTATAAAAAGTGAGCGCTCCTTCTTATTTTATAATTTACATTGCATTTGATAAGAAGGGCAGCGAATTTGATAAGAGAGTGGAGCAAATTTCCTTTAGAAGAGGTAGAAAATTTCCTTAAAAGATTAGCTTCAGGAGATAGTGAAGTGCAGAATTTTTGTTGAAGAAAAGTAGCATTTTTCAGGGCAGACCTGCATTTAGAGGACTAATTTCAATATTTTTTTCCAGAATTCTGCTTCCTTTAGGACAAAAACTTGACACAAGGTATGTTTTAATCACTTTTACTTCACAGAAAATTACCTTTTATTTGTTTAAATTTGCAGGTTTATCATCCAAAAAAATCAGGTTCTTTTCATTCATAACTTGAAATTGAATAGGTGAAGTGTCCTTTAGAAGTTGATGAAATGATCTAACATGATATCATTGATGTAGAAGACTTGTAGAATCTATTATTTCAATCCACTTATTCTAGTCTGGTCTTGTAGGTAAATGGGAATGACGGCCAAAGAAAGACAAGTCCTTATCAAGATGGATGCTAAATCCAGCATAACAAAATCCAAGCTAGAAACACAGTGGAAGGATGTTGGCAACACCAACATGGTACACATCAACCTCGAGGAGGTGAAGGACTTCTTGCTCACCATCACAAGGAACGAAGACATCAAAGCCATCGCAAAGAGCGGGATTGTTCAAGCAACTTGCTTTCCACCTGCCTTGCCAAGCACCGAGCTAGTGTTGGAGTGTGTTCAGCACTATGATAAAGAGAAAAGATAGATTATAGCTAAGGATGGAACTGTTCTCGCCTACCTGCAAAGGGAAGCCATTCAGGAGATCCTCAACATCCCGAAAGCGAAAGGAGTCTTCATATGCCCTACAACTGCTCAGATGACTTTCGAGGGCAACTCCAAGGTGTATATGCAAGAAATCAGGAAGAAGTGGATGAATGATTCATCGATGAAGATATACAACTCTGAAGATCCCAAGTATCACAAGGCTGACTTCAAGCAATAGATAAGTTACCTGATCATGTTCCTGAATCGAGTAACAGGTAGGCCACAATCATCTACTTTCGAAGGATGGATGTATGTTTACTTTGATCATATGTTTACAAAGAACAAGATGATTGATTGGGCTAGTCTTATAAGCCACTGCCTTGATGATCAGTTTGAGAACTTTGATGAAACGAAGTCTTTCTTCATGACTTTGTACCTTGTTTATATCCTGGCCAGAAATGTAGTCTACAAAGGATTAACAGCTAAAGGACAAGTAGGTACAAAGCCTGGACAGATTCTCTCACATCAGTGTTACCCTCAACTCCATTTGAAGAACATCAATCACTATAAGAGACTCAATGATGCTTTTGCCATGTTCATAGTGAGAAAGTTGAGAGGTAAACCGCATAGAAGATTAACAGGTGCTGCTAGGAACTTCATCAAGCAGTATGGAAGGTATTATATTCAGTATGATAAGTTCACCTATATCAAGATTCAAGGATTTACATCTTTCCCATATAGACTGCATCGATATCCTTCAAACAAGATGGTGTTGCTAGAGGTTTCCAAACAGCTATTAGAATTTCATAAAATGCAGAAAGCAAGGAAGAAAGCAGGTGTTTAGTTTCCTCTTCAGCTGGGTAGATATTATTCTTGTCCATCATTACAGGTAGCTAAGCATTCAGAAGTTGAGCTTCAGGATTATCATCTGCATCCACATGATTCAAGGAGAGAAAGTTTTGATCCGCATGGAGCCATCAAGCAGTCGTATTCTTCTTACAAGCATAAAGAACAACTGGAAGATCACTGGGCTGATGCTATAGATGATGATGATATCAGAATGCAAAAGTGTTCAAGATTGAAATGGGACTTAATAAGAGCTACAAAGGTACTAAGGATTCCTGATCAGTTAGAAGGTGAAAGAGCTCTTCTGGGTGATGAATATAATAAGATCCGGAATCTGCCTTATGAAGTCAACTGGGCTGATAGAGAAAAGGTTGACCATGAAGGATTGATAAGGCCTATCATTGCTATTACTGAAGAGCAGATAAACAAACAAGTACAAGCTTTGCTTGATGAAGGAAAGAGACTCACCTATACCAAAATGGGAGAAGTGGATCAGCAAGAACAACACAATGCACCTAGTAAAGATTCACGAAGCAGAGGAAGTGAAAGAGATTCAGGACAGGGAAAGAAAAGAAAACAGCTTGAGATTGTCCAAGGAGAATCCAATAGAAAAAAGAAAAGGATAAGTATTGAAACTGCTTCTTCTAGACAACCAGATGACACTCCATTGAATCAAGACATAGTGGTACCTGCAAAGAATGTAGTTCCAGAACCTCCAGTTGAAGAAGTGCCTTCTAGGCCACATGACACTGAGATCATTGATGAAGCTAATACCGAAGACAAGGATGAGGCTGAAGAAGAATCATTGCCTGCACAAGGAAGGCAATTACAACAGCAGCAAGATCTTTCATCACTGTCGGAGTGGCTACAGGAAAGGATCAGAGAGAATTATGAAGTTGAGAAGTGTCCTCTTCCAGTTGATGGGTTACTTCTGGATATGTCAAAAGAGAAACCAAAGAAGAAGGCAAATATTCTTTCAAAGATCACTAAAGATGAAGCAGGTGTAAGGAAAGTGCATGTAGCAGTTCCAATGCTTGAGAAGAATATAGAAGATGTAACACCTGATGATTATGACATCAATACAATCAATCTGGGTCCTTTAACTGGAATGCAAGTAGAGGAAGAGCTTCAAGATTCAATTGATAATGCTCGAGCTATTATAAGACAAGAAATAGATGGTAGAATCAAAGTTGAGCAGAGATGTCGAACCTTAGAGCAGTACACTCAGCATTTGGTTCATCCTATTCATCAATAGGAAAGAGCTGCTACACCTCCATCTCTCCTTCCTCCAAAAATAGTTGAGCATCTAGAAGAGTTGAAGTCTTCATCTCACAGAATGAAGGATTGGATGAAAAGATCAAAGGAGGCTACATTTAGACATCTGGAAGATATCATGCAAGTGTCTGAGAAGATTACTGATCTTAAAGAAAGGGTACTTGCATTAATAGCAGTTTGTGCTGAGTTCAAAAACATCCCGGATCAATATTTGCCACATTGAAGAGCTTGATGGAAATATCAGTTGATGAGTTTTTACATGCTGAGGTGATTGAAGAAGGTAAAACATATGACTTCTCTTCCTGGTATTATGGCTTTCGCATCAAAGGACAGTTGTTGGATAAGATAGAAATAGACATATCAAGAGTTAGAAGTGTACTTTAAAGAATTCAAGATGGAATACATGCCTCTTTGATGAAGATATGTAATCCATTTGGGGAGATAACTCTTGATAACATGAAAGAACAAGTTCAAGCTTTCTATTTTCAAGAAGATGATGTTATTGATGAAAGGCTTGATAGTATCTTTTCACTTGCTGTCCACCTTGGCGACAACAAAGCAAGGATAACTGATTGGGAAAAGACACTTGGCCTTTAATCAGATGATATACTTGAAGCTGAAGAAACCATTCAAAATGTGCCAAGTGTACCTTTGGAGGAGGTCAAGCAAATAGTGTCCAGGTTCATTGAATGCCAAGCTTCTAGTGATGGATATTCACATGGGGATTCTTCATAAGCTAATGATATATCATTCTTATCTTCTTGCGAGGCGTGCCTTTGTTCCTTTTCTTATAGCTTCTTTCATTTAATAAAGATAACCTCCTTCATTTAATAAAGTTAGCCTCTTTCATTTAATAAAGAAGAGTTTGTTATAACTACTTGTGATGTGGCTTGATCTGGTCCGCTGGCTTGGCCGATCGATCTTGACCCTTCATTCATTTGAGGTCTATAAAAGGGCTCTTGTTGCTCTCATTTGTACGGTTGAAAACTCTGGAATTGTTGCAAGAGCTCTTTGAAATAATAAAAGACTTATTGTTTCGGTGATTCTATATGTGTTTCTGAGTGTTGCATGGTTTGGATTTTCAAGCGAACATTAAGTTAGATTAAGTTTTCTTTAAGTTTATGTTAGTTGATGAAAGGTTTTTTTATTGTTTCGTGGTGAAATCTATAAGTTCATACCATTTGTAGTTTGTGGCATGCAAATTACAGTGCATGATTAGTCTGAAGAAAACTAAACTTCAATTTGATCTTTATGTTTGTTGAATCTTGCATGAGCATAATTGATTTAAACATCTTGTACACCCTAGAAGATTGCATCAATCTTGTGTAGTTGTCTGTCTTGGTGAAGCAGGATCTGATTTGATTTCACCTGAGTAGTAATCATCCTTGCATCTAGGATTAGATTAGTATCACTAAACCTTACATCTTTTGTCTTTTTTTATCCATTTAGTTAGAATTAGAATCAAGAATGTTATTGCCAAATCATACACCATAAATTGCAGAACTTAGATTATCCAGTGTTTGCCTCCATAGTCATTGAATCAACAGCTTGTTTGAACAATTGCGTAAGTCCCTTTGTGTTTTAACAGCAAAATCATACTTAGTCACTGAGCTATCTCTTACAAATCATCAAAAAGGAACCTTGGAGTCATCTTGTTTGATCACATAGTTCAGCATTCAAGAGGCTTTGCTCAAGAGGGAGTTAGATACTCTATATTTTACTCTATTGTTGACTTGTCTAAAAACAAACATCAACATTTTTGGTGCTAGAAGGAGGGCCGTTTAATAAGTTGTTTCAGATTAAGGAAGAAGGAAGAACATCCTGGAGCGAATTGGTTCTTTCTCGCCAGAAAGGCACCAAAGAATTCTAAGGTCTGCACGAGGAGCATCCAAGGAGTTCTCCGAGTTGGGGTTCCCTTTGAAGTCAAAGAAAGGAAAGAAGGCGACTTCATCGGACCAAGGATCTCCAAGTGGGGGTGATATTTCACATTTATTTTAGACTCCACCTCCGCAGAATCAGAATCAAGGAGTTGTTCAACCGAGCAATATCCAAGTAACCACCATAGGTACTCCACTTTAGCCAGGAGCCATTCAAACAGGTCCAGGACAACAGCCCAACGTCCCAATGGCAGCACAAGCTTGGCCCCTGGGAGATGTCTCACCCCTTGGGACTTTCACAAACTACCATGAAATGCCCAAGAACCTAGAACATTTCTGCTCAAAATATCATGTCAATGATCCAAACAAGACGGCTGAAGAGCATATTAAGGTCTTTGAAGGTACTCTGATCAATTGCAGGATCACGCATCAGGATGTAGCATGCCGGCTATTTCCATACTCCCTCGAAGGGGACGCCACCTTTTGGTATGTCAATCTACCAGCTGGGTCTATTACTACCTGGGAACAGATGAAAACTACTTTCCTGGATAAGTTTAAAATTCCCATTACTCCAGCAGAACTCTATAAAGAGTTCATTGAAGTAAGGAGGCAGGAACATGAGCCTATCGCTTCTTTTAATCACAGGTTTAACAAAGCATATTCCAGATTGCAAGCTCCATACGACATCAATGAAGACATGGCTAAGGAGATTTATTATGCTGTGTTAGATCGCCTTACTTCCATGTTTGTGAAAAGAGCAACGGCCCCACCTACCACTCTAATAGGAGCATATGCTAAAGCTGTCAAGGTAAACACAGATTTGGGTATGAACACTCATGGGCCACTTAACCACATAGGGCATGTGGCAATGCCAAACCAGATCTAGGGGATCAATCATGCATTGGCTCAACATACACCTGTAATGAATCTAGTTCCTATTCCCACTCCTGCTAACCAAACAGTCTTGCATCCAGGGGCGCCAATTTCACAAGTTGCACCTGAAAAGCTAGTGTATCTGCAAGGATCATCATCTTTTGCAAAGACTCAGGAGGAGAAAGATGAGATGAAGGAGTTAATTGATCAGGTAAAGAAGTTATCTACTAAAGTTACACATTTGAGAAATCAAAATAATTATCTGCAGAGGAATTTCCAAGGCAATCAGGGTGGATACCAGGGAAACCAGGGTGGTAATCAAGGATATAATCCAAGATATAATCAGGGGTACAACCAAGGCTTCAGAGGAAACAATCAAGGTTTTCAATGGCATAATAGAACCTGGAACACTGCACCAAACAACGGAACTGTACCTTCACCACTTGATAATCCACCGGCTTCTGACCCAAAACTAGCAGAGAAAGTCTTCTTAGCAGAAGATGCATTGTCCACTTGGTGCAGATTGCATAACACTAACCAACATTCGGAGCTTCAATGTCCTGAATTTAAGATAGCTGCTGACATTTTTCAACAAGAAATGCATGGCTCACAGGTACCAAAAAACTTTCCTGTCACTGGGTATGAGATTGTGCCAACGCAGAGGTACGATCAAGCCTTGATAATTGAAGATTTTACTTTTCCACCCATGATGGAGTATGATATGTCAGAGTATAATGGAAGGTTCCGGCTAGCTTCTGCAAATGGGCCTGTTGATGATACATACTATCCTCCTCCATTCGAGGGCAATTCCAAAACCCTAGAACCAGATGAAGTTCAGGCTTTTTAGCAATCCTCAGTTAATAATCCGCAAAGGGTCTATCAGCAAAATTATCAAGCGCAAGATCCTATTACTACATCTACTCCTCCTAATAACTTGCACACTCCGCCAAACCCTAATGCAAGTAACAACCCAAGTTATCCAAGGGATTCACCTGAGTACAGGCAGTGGAATCTAGCTCAGAATGTTGTTCCAGCACAAGATGCCCAGCAACAGAATGTTTCCTCAAGGATTGATCCAATCAGAAAGGAAGTTCCCAAAGATGATTTGAAGAGGTTGAGTCAATGTGTTGTCGAGGAACTCAAGAAGATCAAGATCAATTTACCACTGACAGAGTTAATTCGAGTGCCCGAAATAAAGGAAGCCTCCATAAGAAGTGTTGATGACACTATCGCAAAGGGTGGAAATCAAAACGTACAAAACCCCACGGGATCATCAAGTCCATCCACTTCAAATGCACCAAGAACAAATGTGAGTCAAAATATGAATCCAACCCAAATGAGGCCACCTCAACCACAAGGTCAGACAAATGTTGTTTTTATTGCACAAGATTCATCGAGTATGACAAACAGCAAGCCAGTTGAAATCAAGGAAGAACCTGCAGAAAGTAATAATACACCAAAGATTCAAAATTTACAAGCCAATCTAGATCTAGCTGATGATCGGTACAGTGCTCCTAAGAAAAAATTAGTAGTTTTTTACCAAAGAAGGGATGAACAACCCCCGTTCTTGATATCAGTTAGAATGTTTGGCAAGTTGTTGCATAATTGTTTAATGGATTCAAGAGCCTCAAGCAATGTGATGCCTTTTGGTATCTGTAAGAAACTTGGTCTTATCCTGAAATAGACAACCAAGAAAGTTACCTAGTTAGACAAGACCGAAGTTCCAGGTGTGGGAGAATTACACAATATTCACATGCAGTTGGCAGCTGATCCTAGGATTTAGCATTACATTGACATTTTAGTGGTAGACATACTTGAAGGGTATGGGATGCTGCTAAGCAGAGATTGGCTGAAGAAGCTCAATGGGTACATCTCCACTGACTTCTCGCACATGTGGCTATCATGGAAAGGATTGCTGGATCAGATCAGAATAGATAGCACTCTGCGTCTGAAGTTGATGATCACCGAATATGATGCAGACAACGAGATTCTTTTTGTGGAGATAGACTTAGGTGTTTATAAGCCTAAGGTGGAGGAGATCTTAATGTTGCATAATCCAACAAAGGCCCTTATAGAAAGTGATCATGGCACATCATCAGATGAAGAAGGGGAAGGAATGTTTGAAAACTTCTGAAACTTTGTGATGAGACATGTGAAACAAGGCGTAGAATTGGGAAGTCATGCATCTGTCCATGATTTATTGTTGCCCAATTGGTGCAGGATACACAATGCTTTTCATTCTGAGTTCTCCTGCGCTATGTGCATAGTAGCCCTAGAACAGGTCTGGAAAAGGATTCCAGAGGCTATGGGTTTGGAACTTCCAAGAATGATGAAATTAAAAGAACCTGTTCAAAACACTGCCTTTACAGATGAAGCAAGCACCTCAGCATCAGCAACAGAGAATACTCAAGTTGAACCTGTAGAAGCAAATAAAGATAATAAGGTATCAAATCCAGAAAATAATCAAGTATGGACTTTAAGATTTGATGGATCAAAATCCAAACAAGGAGCTGGAGCTGGTTTTGAATTGATTAGTCCAATGGGAGAAGCTTATTTGTCAGCCTTAAGATTGCAGTTTCCTTGTACAAATAATGTCACTGAATATGAAGCTCTAGTGCACAGATTACTCCTTGCTATTAAGAAGAAAGTTAAGATTCTGCATGTGTTTGGCGATTCAGAGATAGTTGTTAGGCAGGTCAGGAAACAATATTTGTGCTATGATAAGAGGTTAAAGAAATACAAAAACTGGGTATGGGATCTAATTGAGGACTTCGATGCATTCAACATCTAGTCGATCTACAGGTCAACAAATCAAGTAGCCAATGCACTAGCACAAGCCGCAAGTTCTCTTGAGCCTTTAGCTATGGAGGGGTTAAAGAAGTTTATAGTCGAGATGACATCAGTTCCATCAGTACCAGATAATATCACAAACTTTCAAGTGTTTGATGATGACAAACACATACTGGATTTCTTAACTAATTCAGGTATTTTCACCACCTAGGTCATCGATGAAAGTTAAGTTGAAGCTGAGTTTGATCCAGATGGGATCATGAACCTGAAAGACAACACCATCCCAAAGGGTATGATTGAGTTAGAGAGACTCTTTGATTTAGATAAGTTGGGTACCCCTCCACACTACAGTGAAGATGGGAATCAGTGCGAAGCAGTCAATCTGGGGACAGATGAAGAAATAAAAAATGTCTTTATAGGGAAAGTTTGTACGCTAGAAGAAAGGGAAAATATTCTCAATAGTATGAGAGAGTTTCATGATGTTATCGCTTGGGGGTATGATGATCGGAAGACATATGACACATCTATCATCACGCATAACATTGCTCTCAAGTCGGGGAGCAGACCATTCCAACAGAGGCAGAGGCCGGTAAATCCTTTATTGGAGCCACTCATCTACCAAGAAGTAAAGAAGCTATTACAAGCACGGATAATATTTCTGATAAGGCACTCGATGTGGGTCGCCAACCTAGTTCTTGTCAAAAAAAGAATGGAGAAATAAGGCTCTATGTTGATTTCAGGAATCTTAACAAAGCATCAGAGAAAGATAATTATCATCTGCCCTCACTTGACGAAGTACTTCAAATTGTAAATGGGTTGCGGATGATGTCTTTTCTGGATGGATATTCGGGGTATAACCAGGTCATGGTTAAAGAAGAAGATCAGTTAAAGACCGCTTTTACTACTAAATGGGGTACATATGCATATAGAAGGATGCCTTTCAGCTTAATCAATGCAGGAGCAACTTTTCAGAGGGCTATGGATATTGCCTTCAGAGATATTATTGGAAAATGCATTATCATCTAAATGGATGACCTTACTGTATTCTCGAAAGTCAGAGCAGATCATGTGGAACATTTAAGGAGAGTTTTTGAATCTTGCAGAACATATGGAATTTCCTTAAATCCAAAAAAGTGCCTGAAGTATAGTATACAAGATGAGATTACCATCTTGACACCAGACACCGTGGACAAGTGTTTCCAGGTGGCACTGAGAGTAGAAGAGAAATTGAAAAGAAAGGGAGAACAGCAGAACAGAGGCAAAGGTGGAAATATTTTAGAGCCAGAAATAGTTTTGGTGGCAGAAATCAGTTCCAGAAAAATCAAGGGGAGTCCAGTCAGCAAGAATGCAGTGGAGAATCTAGTTCTAGAGAGGGTTTCAGAGGAAGGAGACCCAATGGGAGAGGCAGATTTGGTGGACCAGGCAGAGGTCCTGGTGTCTTCACGGGAAGATGTTATAATTGTAACCAAATTGGGCACATAGTAGGTAGGTGTCCGGAGAAAGCCTCAAGCTCTCATGGAGGAGAGAGAAGGAACCAGCTAATTCAAGAAGAAGATTGTCAGAGTGTGAACTCACTTATGAGAAGCGCAGCTCCAGCACAAGATGGAGAGAGTCTCATGATGAGAAGAACAATGCTGAAAGTGTCACAGAACAAGGAACCATCCCAGAGGAAGACGCTATTCAGAACTCTATGTAACGTTTTCGGCAAAAAATGCAAGGTAATCGTTGATTCTAGTTCAACTGAAAATTTAGTTTTAGTAGAAATGGTAGAGAAACTGAATTTGAGAAGATTACCACATGTGAGTCCATACAAAGTGTCATGGCTGAACAAAGAGCGGCAAGTCTTGGTTGATGAACAAGCTTGGGTAGAATTTCAGATAGGGGAATATGAGGATAAACTTTTGTGTGATATAATTCCCATGGATGCATGCCATTTACTACTAGGTAGACCTTGGCAGTATGATGTACAAGCCCAGCATGATGGTAAATCCAATGCCTTTGTGATCACTAAGAATGGTGAACAGTATAAGATGGATCCTTTACCAGAAGAAGGTGTAGACAAGAATGTAGGCTCAAGTATCATGTTAATGAGTGGAAAAGAGTTTCTCCATACTCTGAAAGAAGAGGGAACCCAGGGGTATGCTCTAATTTTAAAACCCAAAGATAGTTCTGATTTGTCTAAAAACAGCAAGGAAAAGGTCCCTAAGGAAGTGTAGGAATTGTTAGACAAGTATAAGGGTATCTTGGTGGAGGATATGCCCAATGCACTACCCCCTGTGAGAGACATAAGCCATCAGATTGACTTCATTCCAGGGTCCACATTGCCAAATAAACTAGATGATAAAATGACATCTAATCAGAATGATGAGATTGCTAAACAAATACAAGAATTGTTGGATAAGGGTTTGGTGAGGAAAAGTCTTAGCCCATGTGCTGTACCCACAGTTTTAGCCCCCAAGAAGGATGGCAAATGGAGATTGTGTACTGATTCGAGAGCCATAAATAAGATCACCATTAGGTATAGGTTTCCTATGCCCAGAATAGAAGACCTAATGGATTGTTTGGGAGGAGATCAGTATTTTTCTAAAATTGATCTCAAGAGTGGATACCATCAGATCAGGATTAGAGAAGGGGATGAATGGAAGACAGCCTTTAAGACTAATGAAGGTCTTTATGAGTGGCTAGTGATGCCATTTGGTCTGTCCAATGCTCCCAGTACTTTCATGCATCTAATGAATGAGGTATTGAAAGATTTTATTCGCAAATTTGTTGTTGTCTATCTTGATGATATTCTAGTTTTCAGCAAGACAAAGGAAGAACATTTGCAGCATTTGGAACAGGTGTTGAAGAAGCTGCATGAGGAGAAACTAATGATCAATATGGAGAAGAGTATCTCCATGAAGGAAGAACTCACATACCTTGGATTTGTTATATCCTAGGGTAGTTTGAAAATGGATCAAGAGAAGGTAAATGCTATTCTGTCTTGGCCAGCGCCTACAACAATGAGTGATGTAAGGAGTTTTCATGGGTTAGCAACATTTTATAGGAAATTCATAAGAGGATTCAGTCATGTTTGTGCACCCATTCTGGATACCATAAAAGGAGGACAGAAATGTAAGTTTGTTTGGAATAGAGTAGCAGATGAATCTTTTGAGATTCTCAAACAGAAGATAGCAGAGAAACCCATTTTGGTTTTGCCTGATTTTAATAAGTTGTTTATTGTGAAATGTGATGCCAGTAACCTTGCCATTGGTGTTGTCTTGAGTCAAGAAGGCAGACCTATTGCTTTCTTTAGTGAAAAGCTAAATGATGCTAAACAAAAGTATTCAACATATGATCTAGAATTGTATGCAATGGTTCAAGCATTGAAAAAATGGAGACATTATCTCTTGCCCAAGGAATTCATTGTTTATATTGACAATTATGCTTTGAGTTTTCTGAATTCGTCGGAGAAGCTAAATCATAGGCATATGAAGTGGGTTGAACAACTTCAGGTGTATACTTTTTCCATGAAACATAAGAAGGGACAAGCCGACAAAGTGGCAGACGCTTTGAGCAGACGAGTGTGCACTATAAAGGAAATCTAGTTGCAAAGTGTGGGAGTGGATTCTCTCAAGAATATGTACTAGGATGATGAGGACTTCAAGGAGATATATGCAGTTTGTTCACAATTTTCAGATTCCTATCATTTTGATTTTTCTGAATATTTGTTACAGCAAGGGCTACTGTTCAAAGGCAACCAACTATGTGTGCCTAGGTGTTCCATGAAGGAGAACATCATAAAAGAGAAACATTGTGGTAGTCTTGGAGGTCATTTTGGATTGGACAAGACGTTGGAACAAGTGAGAAGGCTTTACTTTTGGCCTAAGATGCAAACTGATGTCAGGAAATTTGTGGAAACTTGTAGCATTTGTCAGAGGGCAAAAGGAACTTCATCTAATGCAGGTCACTATCAACCACTTCCAATTCTTCAAAGGCCATGAGAATGCATCAATATGGATTTTGTTTTGGGTCTTCCCCGGACTCAAAAGGGATTTGACAGTGTATTTGTGGTTGTTGACAGGTTTAGTAAAATGGCTCATTTTGTGCCATGTAAATGTACTAACGATGCTTCACATATTGTTGGTCTTTTCTTCAGGGAGATAGTAAGAATTCATGGTTTACCATTGAACATAGTTACTGACAGAGATCCCAAGTTTGTGGGTCATTTTTGGAGGACACTGTGGAAGAAATTGGGCACCCAATTGTCTTTCACATTTGCATATCACCCTCAGACGGATGGACAAACTGAGGTGTTTGACTAAACAACATGGAGAAGCATGGGATATGATCATCCCACAAGCAGAATTTGCATATAATGACTATCAATCGGAGCATAGGAAAGAGTCCTTTTGAAGTTGTATATGGGATTCATCCCAGGGGAATTTTGGAGCTCAGGGATCTCCAGAACATGGAGAAAAGGAGTGCACAAGGAGAAGATTTTGCAGTCAGCATGAAGGATATCCACGATGCTGTAAGGGACACTATCCAGAAGAACACAGGGAAATACAAAGAGAGAGCTAATCAGAGGAAGAGGGACATATAGTACAAGGTTAGAGATTTGGTGATGGCTTATATAAAGAAGGAAAGACTTCTGAAGGGGCAGCCAACGAAGCTTCTTATGAAGAAGATAGGTCCATGCAAGGTTGTACACAAATTTGGGCCTAATGCATACGAAATTGAACTTCCTCCAGGTTTAGCAATATCACCCATTTTCAATGTGGCAGATTTGTTTCCATTCAATGGATCCAATGCAGCAGAGACAGAAGCTGAAGATGCAGAATGGATTTCTGATCTTCAACCCAGCCAGCCAGTTCAGTTAGAATGTATTTTGGACACAATGATTTAGAAGAAGACTAGGCATAAAACCTACAAGAAGTATCTGGTCAAATGGCATGGTTTACCTGATGAGGATGCAACCTAGATGAGCGAGGAAGACATCATCAAGCATGGGGCTAATATTTCAGACTTGGTTCCTTAAGGGACTTGAGTTTTGTTAACCTTGGGAGTATGGTGCAGGGGCACCTAACACAAGTCATTTAAGTTCATGTTTTGTTTTAAATCATGTTGTAATAAGGTCTATTCGACCAATGCATGTAATTTTGATTTGTAGGCCCCAAGTACTTAGGTTGTAATTGTCAAATTAAAATAAGACGGTGGGTTTTCTCCCAGCTGCTTGGAATCACTCTCCCAACCGCTGGGAATAGGGTTGTAGTTCTTCTGGGTGAATCTATAAAACCCAGAGACAGGAACAGGGTCAGGCATGATGGTCAGTATTGTAGTCAGATTAATTGAATGTAATCAAGCATTGTTAAGGAGAATCAAACTATTTCTGTGTTGTCAATTTTGTTTCCCATCCTCTGTAAATATGAAATTGCATAATGTAGTTTTCTTTCCCTTCTGTTTTTCCATTGCCGCAGTATGTCAATTTGAAGCATTCCACTGATAAGATTTCTATCGAAATCAGTGGAATGGCTTCATTGTATATATATTTGTTTTCATTTCCTCTTTGTTTCATTGTTTCGACGGTGCAGATGTTCCAGTTCACGGGTCGCGTATAGTAGTTTGCCTAGCATTTTGTATGTGCTAGGGTTCGAAGAAGGCAGACTGTGCATTGGAGAATTGGCGTAGCAAACCCTAGGCGGCCGATGGTAAATGCCTCGTCAGTGAACGAAGAACAACGGAGGTTCATTGGAAGGGAACTGTGAGTCGATGACTGTGGAGTAAGTCTTGCCGAAGGAGCTGGGACTATCGGCGCATCGGCCAAGGAATGCAAGTTCATCGAAAGGTGGAAGTCAAGACTGGTGGTGAGAGGTCGCAGGAGTCCACCGAAAGTTGAAGTCACAACGAGGTCAATGTATATCGGCATATTGGAAGGATGAACAAGGAGTTTGCCATTGATACAAGCAGTGATCGAGTGTAATAGTGAATCGGTGTATGTAAACTGATGATAACAAGTCAAGTGATGTGTATGAGTTGATCTGTTGACCTGTTTGTTCACTTCTGTTGTGCGCTCTGCATCACCATCCATCTGGCCTTGAGGCTTTTTCACCTGCCAGAGAGAAAACAACTGCTTTGATTTCTATGGAGAACTCTTTTAATAAATTGAGGTTGTGATTCTCCTTAACCAGCTTAGGTACAAAATTGGAGATATTTTGGTCGCTTGGGTTATTAGGAATCAATTTAGAGAGGAGATTTCCAAAGAAACCTTTTGCAGCAGAAAGTATTTCTGTTGGATCTGTACAAACTTGCCCACTTTCCAGCTGAATTGACTTAATGGAATTTGCACAATCACGTACCTTAGAAAAATGGTGGAAGAAGGAAGTATTTTTGTCTCCTTATTTAAGCCATAATTCCTTCGATCTTTGCCTCCAAAAAATTTCTTCTCTCTTTAGAATTTCTTCTAGTTCGGCTTTGAGTTGCTTCTCTCGCTGATAGGAGTAGGCATCCATACCTTTTTTTATTATAACATCCGCTAGAAATCGCAACTCTTTTTGTAATCTGAGTTTTTCTTTAAAGATGTTTAAAAATTGGGACTTGTTCCACTCCATCACCTTATGCCTTAGAAGCTTTAGTTTACTTATTAATTGAAACATGCGGGAATTGTTCACAAAAGGAATTTGTGCCCACCAATTCTTAACTTTTTCAACAAAGGAGACATCTTTGAACCACATGGTCTGAAATTTGAACCTCTTCTTTCTGGGTAAGGCTTCACCTCCTATTTTTAATCTGAGTGGAAAATGATCCAATCCCACCATCGGTTGAATCTCTGTCTCAAAACTCACTGGCAGATTTAAACATCCTGGAGAAAGGAGAAATCTGTCCAATCTTTCCTCAATTTTTAGAAAATCCCTTCTTCTATTTGTCTAGGTAAATTTGCCATTTTTTGGGATACAGTCTAGTAGGATATTCTTGCTGACAAACTCTTTGAAGTCTCTTTGTGATCTAGCCGAATAAGTGATGCCCCCCATTTTTTCAGAGTCATCAAGGATGGAATTGAAATCACCCCCCAATAAAATTATATTTCTTTTCAAGAGCCGTATCCACACAGATAGTTTTTCCCATACTTGACTTTTCTGAGTCAAATCAATAGGGGCATATACATTGGCTATCCAAAGGTCTACACTAGAAAGTAAAGAAGGGAACTTACCTATTAGGAAATTATCATTCTTTTCCATTACTTCCAGGGGTTGAATATGCTTCCTCCACCCTATAGCAATTCCTCCTGAAGCACCTTGTGCTGCCATCACCTCAAAAGTCCATCCATTCCAATTTTTGAAGATTTGAACATTTAAGTCAGTAGACAATTTAGTTTCTTGTAGTAACAAAATATCTGATTTTTCCTCATCAATTTGGGATTTGATGAGTTGTCTTTTGTTAGGGGTGTTGAGGCCCCTAACATTCCACGTTAGTATCCTCATATTTTCTGTGGAGAGTTTTGCACTCTCCTCTTGCTTGGACTGTGTTTAGCTTGAAGAATCTGACCAGTTGGTTGATCTTTGTGCTTTTTCATCTGTTTATGTCTAGAGCTTTTCCTGATAGAGATAGGAGTTCCCTTAGAAAGGGGATTGTTCATGTTCGTTCGATTGAGGCCTAGAGGTGAGTTTTCAAACTTGTCTGGCTCTTCCTATAGGACTTCATCAGCTATCTCCTCTATCACATTTTTTACTACCTTCATGACTACTTGATCCAGAAGGTCTCGCAAAGTTTCATTATCCTGTAGTAGATCTTTTGAAAAACATTATCCTGTAGAAAAAATTAAGTAGAAAAACATGTGATTTGGTCTTAAAAGAGAATTTAATTAAAAAATTGAAATTTTAGAGGGGAAGAAAAATAAAATGATGTGATTGGTCAATTGATTGCTATACAATTCTTGCCATGGCAAGCACTAATAAGATTATTTTAGGAGTCTAATGAGCTATGGTTAACCAACATGTTACACATTTTAGCAACACATTATGCATATAACCAATACTGTAATATCCCTTGTGTAAACAAGGTTCAATCTTACTGGTTAACACTTTCAGGGTACTATTAACACCGTCAATTTAATTACCAGAATATACTGACACTTGTATACTCAGCTCTTATCCACATAACACAATTCAATAGCAATGAAACACAGTTCAGAATATTTAATACGAGACAACTAATTCTGTAATAGCCATAAGCAAACTGAGCAAACTCAGAGGGTACCAACTGGATCCACAAACCATTTGATAACTCTGAGCTCAATGTATAAACAAACAATGACCCAGATCATCAAATCACCAAATATTAATTATGATTACATACCCATGTTCAGTTTTGCAACTTTAGTTTAATGTTATTGTCGTACCAACAATTGGGTACATATGAAATCACTCCAAACTCCAAGGAACCCAAACTAAGAAGATATGAAGCAATAAACAGGAAAGATTGAGTCTCTATAGACCCCACGTCACATCCAGCACTCTTGTATGGCCTGGGCATGAAACAACTTACTATAAACTGCTGAAACAGACCTGTGTTACTGCAGCAATCTCTGTACCTCAGTTCCAACACCAAACGCCAAGGAAAGAGTGTCAAACAACCTCCAAAATGCAATATATAACACAATGAATGGTATGGAAACAACTTACTATAAACTACTGAAATAGACCTGTGTTGCTGCAGCGATCTCTGTACCTCAGTTCCAACAACAAATACCAAGGAAAGAGTGTCAAACAGCCTCCAAAACTCAGTATATAACACCATGAATGGTATGGCTAAGTTGCTATATGGTACGGCTAGCAAGGATGGTGGTACGACTATAATAATCTCCCTCTATCTCTGAAATCTACTGTCACTTCTTTGATATTAGCTAAACACCAACCAATCTACAAAAGAATGAACAATATGCGCCAAAATCACCTCAAACAAACTCCAATGAAGCCCCCAAGCGAATACTAGATGCATCTACCAATAAAGTATTTGCTAACGGAGGTTTTTGTTCCCAGAAGCCAACTTCAACACTATCTTGCAGAGTTTTCGTCCCAGCAAGACAATACCAAACCCTAGAGCCAAGCTCCGAAAACCCTCGTAGGGAAAATCTCAATAGAGAGAAGAAATAATAATCCAAGCATGTGAAAATGACAGCTCTTTTCCAACTTTTATAACACATCTTTAGGGCATTGGCTTTTTGGAGGGATTTTAATGTTTTAAAAATGCTTTTATTCCCCCATTGGGATGGGCGCCCATTTCCTTTAGTGACCCCTTTTAATATTTTATTTCATAGAGTGACTTTTGCCTTTAACTTTATAAAGTCCTGTTAAATAATAAAATATAACTTCGGACATTAAAAATATACAAACAGGTACGGCACACTACAATGGTATTAGAGCTAAAGATCTTGCCATCCTTTGAGGTCAGGTTCAGACACTTTCTGAGTCAATGCAGAGGGCTTTGGTTCCTTTAAAGACTTCGTTGTGTACGCTTGAGTTGTTGAGGCATCTAGACAAGAAGGTAAGATTAGCGGTTATCACATGTATCAGTTAGGTTATGAGAATTATAGCTCCTGAAGCACCTTACAAGAATGACTTAATGAAGGAGGTGTTATAGCGAATTGTTGAAAGTTTTCATGGGCTAGGTGATGCCAAAAGTTTATCTTTTAAGAAGATTGTTGAGATGTTAGTAATTATGTCTTAGGCCAGGTCATGGGTCTTTTTGATTGATCTCGGGTGTGATGATGTACTTCTCAGAATGTTTCATTGTTTTGTGGACAAGATCAAAACATATCATACGGATGAAGTTAAATTAGCAATACAAAATATCTTGTCTCTAATTTTAGATGAAGATGATGATACTTCCAAGTTGTTATTATCTAACTTGCTAAGCATTTGGAGAAAAGAACAATTAGTTTCACCTACAGAGTATGAGTTGTCAAAGACCTTGGTTGAGCAAAAAATTGAGAAACTTAGAGATCAGATGACAAAAGAAGAAGTTATTGCTTATGGTTTACAGGTTACAAGGATTCCTAAAATGAGCAAGAACCAAATGAGAAGACAAGGTGTATGCTTCTCTTGTAAAGAAATTTGGGAGCCTAACCACCAATGCACGAATAAAAAGGACTCACAAAGTGACGATTGTTTGACTTTCAACACTAAAGAGGTTGTTATCAGCCCTTATAACAATTCTGATTTTTATGACAACAGTCATTCTCCTGACTGTAGTAGTGATTTAAAAGTTATGGCACAAGAGGAAAAAGTTGTAGAAGATACTTCTATTGTCGGCACGCAAAATATGAATGTCAAACACGAGGGAAACTAGGAGGATACAAGCCATAATAGTTCTAATTTTTGTGACAGCAGTTTGATCTCTTTGCATCAACGTGAGGATACTGGTAAGATGATGATGGTTGTGTTGAGTCACCCAATGCAGACACTCCAGTTTCGGGTGATATTGATGCAATAGGTGTTGTGGATTCATGCCACAACGAGTTTGATTTGGTATATCAAACCTTGGAAGATGGGAGTAAAATTGAAGAGTTGCCTGATAGAGATGATTCTGAGGATTGTTTGATGGATGTGCATGCATTTATTTTGATAGGGGAGGTGTGCATTGATATTGGCGATTCAGCAACTTGTTGCATGTCAGTTGAGCCATCCCAGGAGATTCATAAAAGCAGTAGAATTGATGAGGATGTGTGCAAAGTTGATAGCACACATGAGGATGCTTACCAATCGATGAGTGATGATGATTCAACCTCTTTCCATAGTGCAAATTTCAAATCAGAAAATTTGTGGGGAGACAATTTGTCAGTGGGGTCTAATCATTTAATAGGGCAAGTGAAGGTGAATGAAAGCATGATTGCTGCAGCCATAGAACACTTTGATGTGTTACATGATGCAAAAATTGAATAATAGTTAGTTTCTATAATGGTCAATCTATCTTTCCTATTAGATAGGTTTTGTTTCCCTCTTTCGTTATGCTTTGTTAGCTGTAGCTTTTTACAAGCTGTCAGTCTTGTTGATGATTGTTTTTAGACAAGTCAACAATTAGAGTGAAATACTAAGTATTTGACTCCCTCTTGAGCAAAGCCTCTCGAATGCTGAACGAAGTGATCAAACAAGATGACTCCAAGGTTCCTCTCTGATGATTTTATAGGAGACAGCTCAGTGACTAAGTATGATTTTGCTGTTAAACACAAAGGGACTTACATTAGATTTTTCTTTTTTCATTAAGCTTATCTCTCCTTCAGTGTGGATGATATGTATACAAGGTCTCAATAACAAAAAATAGAAAAGGGTGAGGGTTTAGAAAACTAATCTAAGGTCAATGAGGTAATGATGATGTATTAAACAGACAAACTCCTAATCAACCTAACTCCACTTCACCAAGGATGCCTACAACTACATGGAGTTGGTGCAATTTCCTAAAGTTATGCGAATGGTTTTCAAATCATGAAGACTTATACAAGCACCCATTAAATGGCGCAGCTCAAACAAGTATCCACAATCGAACTTAAGCAAATAAGGCTTAGACTAGCTTTACACAACACTTCACCAGCGGTGAATGTTAAAAACATGAGCTAGGAGTTGATGGATATTCAGTACAGACATACATTACATCAATGAGCTTCTAATCTACTTCTAATCTAATTGAAACATCTCTTAATTCCATCAAGATTCATGAAACCATGTTACTCCACAAGATAATACTTAACACCAAACAAGTAGCTCCAATGTCTTTTGCATTAATCTTTAAAATATTTACAATAGCTTCAAATCCTCTCAGAGAATTTTTGAGAGTCTCTCCTATTCTACTCCTACTTACCTACAATCTAAATCTATATCTTACAAATGAGGCAACAAGGCCTTTATATAGAAGTCCCAATTACAATGAATGGCTAAGATTAATTCAATAGCCAAGGGTCTAGATCGTGCCACCTCGCAGGTAGTTACAACAATTTGCTATTTTTAGCACAAGAGAGGGAGGCAATGAAGGCACGTTTTCCAATGTGATAAGGTAAGGTGAAAGCATTTAAAATATTCCTCGACATAGGAATCCCTTTGGCTTCTTTCATTAAATGATACTTTTAATGCATTAAATAATGCAGCTAATCAAAATTGAATGATGTGTACTCACCACATAGATGCCAACTCAGCATACTTTGAAAATTGTATCATCTTTATGTGATGTATTCAATGTGATTGCTTCAACTTGTATATCTAGGAATACAACTTGTTGATCTTTGCCTTGTACATCTCCTTGCAACTGGATATATGATACTTGTAGCTCATTCGATTGACTTTGTGATGTTTCTTCTTCTTTGTAGCTTCTTGATGTAGAGTAGAGTAGTAAGAGATGATGATGTCACTTCCTTCATGAAGAGTAGGAGAATCTCTTGGACTTGAAATTTGAAGTTTAGATAGATGAATGCCTTTATTTGATGAAAATGATATTCTCCGGATGAATGTCTCCTAGATGATCATGATGCCAAAGAATTCCAACACAAGGATGATGAAAGATTCCTTGAAACTGCTTCCTGATATCTTCAAGCTATGACTAGCGAAGATGCATGATGAAATGCTCCAACCCAATGATAACACCTTAGCTCCTGCAACACAAAGAAAGAAATAATATCAATCTTCTAAATAAACATGATAATACTTGATTTACAACATATAAGAATCACTTCATGCATTTCTAAGCCTAGCGCATTAGATGAAGTATTCAAGATCTTCCCAAGAAAAATGAAATGCATACACCTTAGATCAGATTTGCACATCTTCCAAAGCTAGCGCAACGGTTGAGATATTTGATATCGTCTTGTTATAATTGCATTAGTTGAGGTATTAGAAATCCTCTGGATTTACTTTTGGCGGATTGGTTTAAAACCTCGAAATCTTCCTCACTAGACTTCCTTTCATGGTGGTTCAAGTATTTGGTTTCCTCTAGGAGGTGGCGGGATAGTTAAATCTTTACACTTTTTCTCCTTCATCGCTCTTGGCGCATTAGTTCAAGTGTTTGTATTCTTCTTTAGTAGACTTTCAAACATCTAACAATCTTACTCTACATGTGACGTGTCAGATGAGGTATTTAAATTCCTCTTGAAATATATGTCTTGATCAAACTTTTACATTCTCAAGGGACTGACACATCGGTTAAGGCTTTCAATATCTTCCTTAAAATGTAAATTGTATCCTTGCAAAGCAGTCTTGGCAAATCACTTCTAACTTGGATCGCATTGGTTGAGGTGTTTGATTTCCTCTTGATTTTTTTACCTAAATTTATGATAAACTCCTCCCCCAATCATTTTAGACCTTGATGTTGAATCCTCTTGAAGTGGCACGTTAGATCAAGGGTGTGATTTCCTCTAGAATTTCGCTTTAAGTGCAGTGGATAAACACTTTGAGTTCCTCTTGGATAGGTTGCAATGGTTGAAGGTGCCAAAATCTCTTAAGATTGCGCATTAGATGATACCTTTGAAATCCCCTAACATTGGCGCAGTTGTTCAAGAGTGAAGGATCCTCTGGAAATTCCAACTTGATAAGCCTTTAAACTTTGATCTAGACCACCTTATCACTAGTGACACGTTGGATGAGGTATTTACAATCTTCTAGGATTAGCACCTTCAAATCTCTCTTCCAATTACCTTCAAATGGCGCTTTAGACTAACAATTTGATTTCTTCTAGAATTTCACATTAGATGACACCTTATGAATCTCCCTCATGTTTGGTGCATTAGATAGGGTATAGAAGATCCTCTAGGAATTCGCATTGGATAAAGATTTGAAAATCCTCTTGATTTTGCCTTAAAACTTGAAAAGAATTACCTCCTTCTTTGGCGCATTTGATCTATTTTTTGGAATCCCCTTACCTTCTCCCTTCACTAGCGCATTGGTTTGAGAGCTGAAAATCTTTTAGACATTGGCGCATTACTTCAAGGGGATGAATTCTTCTTGCAATTTGTGCATTAGATAGGCCATCCAAGATCCTCTAGAGTATGGTGCAATAGATGGAGGTTTCAAAATCCTCTTGTATTGAGCGCATTGGTTGGAGGGTTCGGAATCCTCTTCTATCCTCTATCCTTGGGCACATTTGTTCAAGCACAAGGGATCATCAACTTGAAATCATCTTGAAAGCGGCGTGATTTATGAAGATTTTGCGCCAAGATTTTGTGCCACTTTGATATCCCATCGCATTGGATCAGCTTTTTGAATCCTCTGAAAACTTAGGCATTTTTCAGGGTTCGTGAGGTAAAGGTATATTGAAAAATATATTTAAGTATAAGTTGAGATATATTGAAAAATATATTTAAGTATAAGTTGAGTATAAGTTAAGTATAAGTATAAGGTATATATTTAAAAACTTAGGCATTTTTAAGTATATGAATTTCTTATACTTTAAATATTTTTCAATATACCTTTCAGGATGTTTGAGATAGGTCTTGAATCCACTGGATTTAACATGCAAAATATAGAATTTGGAGGATTCACAAGATTTCAGACTTAGTCAAATTTTCAGGATTTTCAGGACTTCAGGCTACCAGACTTAGTCTTTTCAGGGTCTCAAACATACATCAAGAGTGATCTCAATATTCATTACTTAGATAGAATTCAATCAAGATTCTTCATTTTCTAGATGAGACCTCCAGTTACAAAGCAAAATCCTCCTAGAAGAGGAACTCATTATAGGATTGGTAGAGGAAATGAACCTAAGGCATCATCTAAGATATCATGCAAAACATTGGAGCTCAAAAAAAAAAAGGGGGGGGGTCCCCGTTTGCAATGGGGCGATGTGTGATTTGGTCACAACAAGTCTATTCTTAGAATGTAACCTCTTTAAATAGAGCATTCGCTCCTCATTGTAAATATATCATTCTGCAATATATTATTTAGTTTTTGCATCATGTAACATGGTATCAGAGCCAGGCCTAGGCTAGGAGCCCCAAGCACACGAGAGGTGTGGCTTAAAGGGGGGTGTTGGTGTTAGAAATAAGCCACACTCAGACCGATGATGGACTGGTCCAAGAGGGGCTAGTAGCTCAGTGGTAGAGCACTCCAGCGGTGTATGGAAGGTCCTAGGTTCGAGTCCTAGCTGGTCCATGTCTCAACATGGTATCAGAGCCAGGCCTAGGCTAGGAGCCCCAAGCACACGAGAGATGTGGCTTAAGGGGGGGCGTTGGTGTTGGAAATAAGCCACACCCAGACCGACGATGGACTAGTCCAAGAGGGGCTAGTAGCTCAGTAGTAGAGCACTCCAGCGGCATATGGAAGGTTGTAGGTTTGAGTCCTAGCTGGTCCATGTCTCAACATCATCAAGCTCATTTACCTTACATCCAAATAAGGCGTCATCACCAGAATGGAGAAAGAATACTACACTTCATTGAGTCGTCATCAAGTTTGCCATTATTTTGATTCTAGAGGAGAATTTCATCGCCAGAAAGATAAGAACTTCATCATCATCTTGCAAGATCAATCATCCAAAAATGAAGAAGATCACTCCACCGTGCATGTTTAAGAATCCAGCATCACAAGAGGAACATCCATCCAGAGGTTCATTTCCAGGGATTCATCTTCATGTTCAAGTTCTAGAGTCATTCATTCCATATGCCAAGACAAAGCATCCATCATGAAATCTACTCCAAGAATGCACATACATGACATCTTCCTACATCATCCAGCATTGAAGCCTGCACAAGAAACAAGAATGTCACAAAATGAGACTAAGCATGTACATCAAGTAAATCCATGAATTACATCAAGACAACAAGAAGATTCAAAATTCCCAAATTCTCAAGTTCGAAAAGCTAAGTTCCAAAGGTGAAAATCCAAGATTGAAGACTATTCCAAGAAAAATGATAAAATTTGGGAAATATTCCGATCAGTGCAAACATGTTGAAAATCAAACAAGTTTGCTCAATGTTGAGGTGGCATATGCAAATCATTAGGGCAATCACAGTTCGCCATAACATCCGTTCACATTAAATGTATTTACAACAAAGGAAGAGGCTAAAGAGGGTGCTAATCTAGAAGATTCTAAAGATTCCATTTCAAACTCATCACATTGGGAAACGTGCCTTCATTGCCTCTCATGTTCTAAAAATAGCAAGTTGTTGTAACTACCTTGTGTTGTCCAAATCCTAGCCATTGATTTCAAAATCAATCTAGGCCCTTCATTGCAATTCTTGAGCTCTATATAAAGCTCATTCTTCTCATTTGTAATATATAGATAGATAGAAGAGTAGGAGTAGATGTTGTCAAAAATAGGAGTAGATTAAAGGAGACTTCTTGAAGTCATTGAAGAAACATTGTGAAATTGTTGCAATTATACACTTCCAAGATCAATACAAGCTCATTGTTGTTCTCATGGTGATTTGTGTGATTGTGGAATGTTAGCATGGTTTCTAATTCTCGAATATGATGGAGATGTGTTTCCAAGTAACTTATTTGATAGATTAGAAGTTCATTGGTGTAATGTTAATATGTTTTTGTGGATTGTCGAAGGCAACTTACTTTGTAAAGTTAGCCTGAACCTCCATTTGCTTTAGTTCGATTGTGAATACTTGTTCAAGCTGTGCCAGCTGTGGGTGTTTGGATGGGTGTTTGCAATATGAAAATCATTGGGTTACCTTAGAAGATTGCACCTGCTTCGTGTAGTTGTTGGTTCTCATGGCGAAGCGGAGTCAGGTCTCGTGAGGAGTTTGTCTATCACAACATGTTTCATTATACCATTGTCCTTAGATTAGACTCTTTTAACCTTTCTTTTTTGCTTTTTCTTTTCATAGCTGGTTAGAAATAAGTTCCACTTCACAAGAAGGAGAATAACATATTTGAGTGGAAAAAAGAGCTAATTCAGCGTAAACCCCTTTGTGAGTTTTCAGCAAATCACATCAACTATTGAGTCTATCCGTTGCAAGTCAAGACCTGACATATCACGAACCTTGGAGTTGTCTCACTAGATCACATTGTTTAGCCTTTGAGAGACTTTATTCAAGAGAGGATAGAATAATTGGTATTTTATTATGAGTTTGCATGAGCACAAAAAATACATCAATAGGTGTTAGCCCACAGAAATAAATATGTTATAGCAATACTAAAAAATAGAGGCTCACTACCTTAGGGCTCACTGCCCAAAATGCTCACTGCAAATGTTAGGGTTCACTGCCAAGATCGGCTCACTACCAAGGGGTGGCTCACTGCCAAGGGTTGGTGAACTGATTTGATAGCATCTACTCCATGCTTGGGTTTAGTTCCATTGAAGCACAATATAACTCCTCTGCTCTGCTCTTCTTACACCTTCGCACTGCCCAAAATGCTCACTGCAAATGTTAGGGTTCACTGCCAAGATCGGCTCACTACCAAGGGGTGGCTCACTGCTAAGGGTTGGTGAACTGATTTGATAGCATCTACTCCATGCCTGGGTTCAGTTCTATTGAAACACAATATAACTCCTCTGCTCTGCTCTTCTTACACCTTCACATTTATCTTTTCATTGTCACACTAGAACTTCTATTTTGCAACTACATTACATGTTTTTATACAATTCATCAACCTTGGAATGTACATCAAGGTTGGCATTACATTCATCAACCATTGGAACAATCTCCAAGGTCAACATTACACACATACATAAAAATAGGTTTGGACCTAAACAAAATTTGCTAAGGTAAAGATGTATGTGGATCATGTTATGCCTTAGCTGGGACTCAAATGCAATCTTCCACGTCACAATACGCTTCCACAACTTCAATGTATCTCTGCAAGTAATGAAAACAACTAGGTCGGCCAAGACTGGTGTTAACATTAAGTCTTCTATGAACAGTCTTCATCCATGATCCAAATTTCTTTTTGTGAACCAATCCAAAGGTAGGAGCATGATCAGGAGACATCCGCAAGCACATTGTAATCACCAAGAACAACCGCACGATCTCTAACCACTTTGTCAAGAGGATTCTTCAAACTAGAGCACAAGAACAACACTGTCAGCTACTGTCATAAAGAAAGGATAGCTTACGAACCACCAAATCATGAACCATTGAAGTTGAAGGCACTTATCATCATTTTAGACTTAACTCGTGAACCACAGATCATAATACTTCAATGCAGAGGAATGCAGAGCAAAATACATTCTCCCTGTCACCAGTGAATACTTAGAAAATGCAGTTCACTCTGGTGATCATAACTCATTCAAATCTTCATACTAGAGGCTCAAACTTGGAACATAGCATCTTCAAACATGCCTCTAAACAACTTCCAATCCACAAACAAAGATATTCATTCTACAAGAAATGTGGAGCAATCTACTGGACTGTTATGCTGTAAACAAAGATACTCTTCTATACACTGTTTCCACCAGAGGAGCAAATTTTCTCAAAAGCACTTGGAAACTCAATACCAAGATCACTTACTCATTATCTCCAACACTTATATAAACCAATGCAAAGCATCTAACTCATTACAAGCAAGCATCAAAACAAGAACACAGTTGACACCAATGACAACACAAATATGTTGACATCAATGACAACACCGGTTAGGCACATACTTGCAACAAAAACATCAAGTTACAAATAAACTTATGATATAATTGAGATCAACTTCATTAGAAAGAGAATGACGACAGATATAAAGTTTCAAACCTTAAACATTGGCAATCTGATATCCTGAAATCCACATGCCTAGGGTGTATATGACCTTCCTGGAACAATGAGACTAGCTCAATGTTTGTACCTCTTGGGTTTTGACCACTTCACTCCAAAGATGAACATAATTTATGTCTTGTGTTCTGTTTTATCATATGTTTGCATCAATTCTGGAACAAATGGTTAAAGTGATAATAGTTGCTTTAACATAAAATAGTACAACCAGTTAGCCATCTATGCAAATGGGTAATTGTTCTATCAAATCCCATGTTTTCCAAAACTGCCCTTCCAACCTTTGGTACGAACCACACTCAGAGGCATGTACAAGAAAATCCAAACACATAAATCAACTATTTCCATTTTCAATATTCACATTGTTGTTTTTCAATCATCTATTTCTGTCAAATCCAGTCCTCATCTAGCAGCGTTTGGCAGGGACGTCAGCTGCTCTACAGCTCTTGTTTAGAGTAAAACTCTTTTTAAGTGTTTTATTTAGTTTAGGGGTCAATCTCAGAATAGGAATTTCTTTATATTTTAATTCTGGAAAGCTTTCTATGTATATACTGCTGATTTGGGAATGTGTAATTAGCTCATGGAAGAGTTGTTTGTCATGATAGCTATATTAACTGAGTGTAAGAGTTGCTGTATGAGCCAAACATAACATTTGTATCAACTGAGTGTAAGCCTGAATATAATAAATTGTATCAGCAGAGGCAGAATACATGGCAGCTAGTACTGCCAGTTGTAAGGCCATCTGGCTTCGCACATATGCTTTGCCTGAATGCTGTCTTTGCTATTTGTTTGCAAAGCAATTATACTAAAAATGATGACTATGTGGTTGAGTTTTATTTTCTAGTTACTTGCAATAACATTTAAGAACAACAACTTTTGTTGAAAAAATTGTCTACTACCATACAATTAATGTGCAGAAGTTGAGATCTGTGACTGTTAAACTGAATGGCAATGGAAATAATGATGAGACTGTAGAAAATCAGAATGCCAAGATTTTGCATCAAGTGGTATTTCTGATACAGGCTTTGAAGCAATTCATTTAGAGCCCAAATTGTCTTTTACTGAGGGCTCGTTTGGGCACATACAGTTCGGTAGAGGTGAAGCAATTGGACGGGACTTGCACTGGCAGTCATTACAGGTTAGTTTAACTTGTCTTGTCTTCTCTGTGTTATGGATGAAATTTACTTGGAGATTTGTCATGGATTTCTAAAACCACATTCTAAATTATTTTGAGGTGATAACTTCAGGAAAGTTGGAAAGTGTTCTAATTTGCTAGATATAATTGTTAATAATTATAAACAAAAGTTTTGAGATATATTAATGTGTTCTCATTCTAAATCATTTTACAAATAATTTATATTGCGCTCTATCACGATGAATAACTTTGGTTTCATTTAGTGCCATTTAAATATTGTATGCCCGAGCTGACATGGACTGCTGCAGACTGTGAAAGGCACCATCAAGCGCAGGATAACATATATATATATGCCCAAGCTGACATGGACTGCCGCAGACTGTGAAAGGCATCATCAAACACAGGGTTATATATATATATATATATATATATATATATGCCCAAGCTGACATGGACTGCCGCAGACTGTGAAAGGCATCATCAAACACAGCGTTATATATATATATATATATATATATATATATATATATATATATATATATATATATATATATATATGGCACTGTCGCACCTGTTGGGAGGGCGAAATTCCATACATATAATCATAGAGCAGCAAGGACTGATCGCTAATTGTCCAGATCTGATCGCGGGATATAACACAACATCTTAAGGTCTGATCACTGATTATAAAACACACTGTACATGCAGAAGAGAGTTTGGTATTGGCACCTTTGATTCATTGGGAATAACCACCACCGTCTGGCATCTAACATCATTCATCAAGGTGTCCAAAGGCACCAGCTTGCTGTTCACAGCGGTCTGAGCAAAACACTACCACCTGGGTGAAGTTAAACGCCTCATACAGGTCAAACTCAACCAGTTGCATCCCTTACACATCATCTCTGTTCCTGCGATCTATCATTCGCGATGTAGTGTTCCTTGAAATTGTAAGTTAGGAAACGAATGCTATGCACAAAGAGAGCTGTAAATTCTGTAATCAGCCAATATGATTTATCTTTATTGTAGAATGCTCTCTCTATAATCTCTAGGACGGTTTCTGCTGTCCATTTTAAATCTACAATAAGTTCTCAGTTGTAGACTTCAAACCAGCAAGTTATTCATGAGCAAAGGTTGATTAATTCTGAATGTTAACTGGGATGTTGGTCAGTGATAGAGTGCTTAAATTGATAGAATGTCTAGATTGATATTTCAGGATCTGATCATCTTGTAAGGTATCCAGTTGTAGTCGCTGCCAAGACAAGGATAAATCTCTGCATTACGGAGGAATGCCAACACAGGAGAAACTAGCGGGGCATAGTTATCACCTTCCATACCTGGACGTGACTCAAGGAATCACCCAATTTAGTAAACAAGCTGGGCGCAAGCTGCAAATCCCCTACAGACTGTTTCGATCGCTCAGGAGGTCCAGTCATCGAGAGCTTCACACTGCTGTACGCAGGGTTAACACCATGGCATTGGGCAATCCTTGCTGACGTGTCTGCGACACCAGCAAGATAAACTTTACACACGGGAATCGCATCTCTTAGGATGCTCTCAGGAGATTGTTAGAGGGATATTTGTGGAACATCAAACATCGTCCTGCTGATACCATCCTTATTCAGACTTTACTATTTGAAGTGCGGATTGTGCTGGAGGATCATATAATTCTAATTGAACCGAGACTAAGGTTTTATCAAGTTTGCATTCTTGTACATTCTGAAGATAAAGGACTGTCACATTCTGTAAGTCAGTATTACATTGAATGTCCCAGAATTTGTAATCAGATCTCAAACTCTTTGCCCCATTGATTTAAGATTTCGGGCTATATCCATGCCTGTTTGATAAACTAAGATTTACTGCAACTTTGCAACTTTGTAATGTGTCGTTCCTGTTTGTATATTTTTAAAGTCTTTTTATATGTTATTTTTATTAAAATATGTTCTTTCAGACTAGACAGAAGATGCAGAAGGGGTTTTAGTTTTCCTACAGATGTGTGTTGTCAGAGCATACAATAGATGGCATATATCGAGAACCCAGAAAAAGTACAATAAATTTGCATAAACAAACAATGACCCAGATCATCAAATCGCCAAATATTAATTATCGTTATGTACCCATGTCAAGTTTTGCACTTTGATATTTATGTTGTAGCCGGACCAACAACTGGGTATGGTGGAAATCACTCCAAATCTTCAAGAAGTATAGAGGAGTGTGCATACAATTACTAACAGCAATATAAGAGGCCCTCGACGCCCCAAATGAGAGATACAATGGCTGCAAACAAGGAGGAATGAGCCTCCACAAAACCCCACGTACCTCCAAGGAAGGTACGGCTAGCAGGAATGTATATTCTGCAGCAAACACCATTGGAAACTCTTCGAAAACTCTCGGTTGTAACCTGCACTATATCATCAAGGCTGGGCAACCATGGTAGGAGGAGAAATATGCCAAAAACTACACCAAACAGTCCTCAAACAAGGTACGGCCTGCTCCCAATATGTACGGCCAGCAAAGAGACTATGCCACAGGCACAAACCCTCAATGAAATCACTCCAATCTGCAACTAAACAATGATATCAGCTGCTGCAAACAAATTCTCAGAATGATATAACCTTCGAATCCTCAAAACCACAAAACATCAACTCCAGTGAAGCCCAAATGTGAATACTGGATGCATCCGCCAATAAAGTATTTGCTCATGGAGGTTTTCGTCCCCAGAAGCCAAGAGTAAATCAAACTTGTAGAGGTTTTCGTCTCAACAAGACAATACCAAACCTTAGAGCCAAGCTCTAGAAACCCTCGAAGGGAAAATCTCAAAAGAGAGAAGAAATAATAATCCAAGCATGTCCAAATGAGCTCTTTTCCAACCTTTATAACACTTCCTTAGGGCGTTGGCTTTTTGGAAGGATTTTAGTGTTTTAAAAATGTTTTTATTCCCCCATTGGGATGGGCGCCCATATCCTTTAGTGACCCCTTTTAATATTTTATTTCATAGAGTCACTTTTGCCTTTAACTTTATAAAGTCCTGTTAAATAATAAAATATAACTTCAGACTTTAAAATAACCATCAAGACGATGTCAGAATGCCATGACCAATAGCTTGCTGGAAAGGTCTTGACAAGACGATTACATTCCAACTCCAAAAATTCTGAAACACCACCAAACCCGAACTTACTAAAAATAGTAACGACCATAAGCAAATTGAGCCAACTCGGAGGGTGCCAACTGGATCCACAAACCATCTGATAACTCTGAGCTTAATGCAACATCTGAGATAGCCAACAGCTGACTGCCAAGTCACCAAAACAACACCAAACTAACACTCACTAAAAATAGCAGTGTTCTTCGAGGACCAAAGAGAACAAACCCCAAAAAAAGCCAGAAAGATTGTCAACATGCAAGTTCTTACTATAAATAGTAAGTACAGACAAGTTGTCTGAAATCTCTCTGGAAAGTGTCAACTAGCTCCACTGGATCACCTGAACACTCTAGTGACATCTAAATACTCCTCGGATTATGTTGTCACCAACCTAGAAAGTCAGCTCCAACTGTGCTTCAAGAGAACTCGAAAATGGGGACATTACATTCTGCCCTTCCCAAAGATTGCTTGCCCTCAAGCAATCTACACCTGCATGCCAAAGCTAAACACCAGGATCCCAAATCATTCTGAAGAATGTCCAACACCATCTCCACTGCATCTGTAGGGTAGAGATAAAACCATGCTCATCATCAATGTAGGTAGCTACCCCAATATATAACAATCTACCAAACATAGGAATCCTTCGATCACAAAGCCATAATGGAAGTTTGCCATACAAATCACACATTGACTTCCACTGTGCTACTCTGATATAATCTTCACCATGTAGAGAGTGGTTAAGCAACACATTGGAATCCAACTGAATTGTCATGCCAAACCTGTCAGTACCTAGATCCCAACACATCAGAACCTCACCTCCCACAATCATGAAAGGGTAAGTAAATCTCGAAGTGTCTGAACCACAACATCCCCTATCATCCCCTGCCAATCTCCTATGGATTTACTGACTATCCAACATAGGTACCGGATGATATGAAACTACTACTCTCGAATCAAGGGAATGAAAAAACTTTCCTCCATCACCGTTGTAAAAACTAAATATACCATCATGCCTACTAACACTGCAACCTCTCTGAAGCCATGTCTCTAATAAAAATTTTAGAGGCAAAGAAGTTGCAGACTTTGTCTAATACATATTAGCATGATGGTAATCGGATCTTTGACCTTGCAAATAATCCTCTGAATGTATCTGAGTCAACCACCTGAAATCCCTAGTTCCATCTTCTGTAGACGGCAACCCTTCATCCCACAATGGATGGTATAAATCCTGAGCCAATCCACACTTACGCATCATCAAGTCATATGTGTGTGAACTAAAGGAGAAATGATGAGCACTCCTCACTATGCAGTCAAAATAAAAAGCACTTGCCTATGTCAACGGTTGATCGTCATAGTCATGGCGAACACATTCCTCATCACTCGAATCAGATGATGGCTCATGTCTCTGATCCTAAATAGCTAATTGGGTAGATACTCTGGCAACCCTCTCTGCATACCTAATAGCATACTACCTATCATGAAACAATTGGAGATATTCTAATTTTACCTACTCCAAAGCGCTCCTAATGAACTGCAAATCATGAATGTGAGTACCAGCTGAGACCCCATACGGTCTTTACTCCAACTCTGTTGTCCAAAGAAGGTTCTCAACATTCCTATGAGTGCAATCTAGATGAGATAAGGTTGAATCAACCTTCTCTTCTATAACCTTCCGTTGATCTCTCCAACCTTGTGGTCGAGTAAGCTGTCGATCACTATTAGCAGCATAGGATGCAATCTCTGATTTTCTTCCAAGAGAGGAAAACAAATCAACATGAGAATCAGTCTCCCCACTGAATAATGCCATGCATATCTCCTATGAAAAAGATGGAGTAGTGTCGTGATCTGTCACACAACTCTCGCGGAAATCCACCAACTCCTCGCAAGAGCTATAAATAACCTGCTCTGCCATACCTGTCATGGGACTAATCTCACAGACCCCTGATACAACATATGGTCTACTACTCTCAACCACAACACCCATCCCATCTGTGTTACCTACATCTGTAACTATAATGGATGTAGCCACATCCACAAAGTACTCCTTACCACTATCTGTGAGTGCCTGCTCATCACCAGTAACTGTCCTAGAAATCAGAACTGTAACTACTAGAGATGAAGACTGTGCTAAACTCAAATCCATAGTAAGCTCATCTATCTGTAGCTCTGACTCTTGAAGGGCTGATTGAGTGCTCTTCAAAGAGTCTCTGGTGACCTTGAGCTCATAAGTGAGCTCATCAACCTCCTCTTCCTTCCCCCTTAGAGCATCCTGATAAATACCTTTGAGCATGAGAAGATGATCTCTATATGATAACAACTCTAGGTAATTATTCTTCATTACTCCCACTGCATCTCTGAGTGCCTAAAACTCAGCAAGGGAAAGTTCACTATCAAAGTGCTCATGTATTTCTAGTCTTCCAGCAACAATTTACCAACAACTGCTAAGCAACATCAAAGTGTTCTATTTTTGTGACCCTCTTTCCATCAACCTTTGTTGAATACGATAAATTGAACCATGTTTAGCTCATAAACATTTGTTTCAAAGATGTCAACAAGGTAGAAATCATCTACAAAGTGAGAAAGTTAGTTGTAAACCATGCCACACTTGTTTCCACAAGCTCTTTCCCCTTTGTAATCTTCCATCAAGTTGAAAACCTAATGTTGATTGTAGATGTATATGGTGATGTTTCTTTCTTCTTCCACCATTGGTCTCACCCAATGAATGTTTCCTATGACCTCCAAGAGAAGGTCAAGGCCACAGTCAGTGCAAAGAGTCTAACAAAGTGTTGGGTGAATCTCTAGAAGTGGCCTCCTTGCTGCTATAAAAGATTACACATTTTCAATACCCACCTCTACCACAACCTCCTCTAACTTTGTATTCAAATTCTTTGTGTTCCTTACCTTATTTGAAGCATCTATCAACCTCAAAATCACCATCTCACCATTAGAAGCTGCCAGAAAGTTGTTGAGGTTGAGGTTCTTTCTACCTATCTACCCATATAAAAATGTGGTTCATCTATACTTGCGCTACTACATCCTTTGGTTTTATTGAATTGTTATTGCATTTGTGACTACCTTTTGGAGCAACAGTCAACTTATGTCATATTGAATCCGCACCTTGCACCCTTTTCCTGCAACTATCAAATTTGTGAGGAAATGACCTTGTTACCACTACCATCAAACCAAAGAGAACTTTAATCAAGTTAATTCACATGACACTTTTTAAGGAGCGCTCAAGAAGTATAACCTATATTTGAGGATGAAGAACCTTTTAAAAAATTTGAATGTTACTAGTTAAAAATAACATATTGCCTTTTTCATTTTATAATATTCTTGTAAATTTACTGATTGTTGAACCTCTCTAAATGAAGAATGAAGCACACATAAGATATCCAAATACTTGGTAAGCTTTTTTTGACTCCCCACTACTAACTTACCTTAACTACGTAGTTAGGAGGTTTTTATTTCCATCCTAAGAACACAAAATTGCTAATAGTGAGCTTTGAGACAAAATTCCCTCCATACGCTTTAAATCTATTATTAATTTGAACAAAATTATCATCTTCTAGGTTTGGATAGGGAAAATAATCATTTTTATTTATTATGAAGGATAAAGTCCTCGATGTTAGGATTGAGTGAAGAATCTCGTAAAAAATAGTGCATAAACTCAACAATAATCGTAAATTAAGGTAGTGTACGAGGGCAACCGTGTTCAATGGCTTTTTAGCTTCTCAAAAAGCTCAATTAATTTAATTTTCATTTCTAACACTATGGCATAAATCTTGGAGATTGTGTTCTCCATCATGGTTGTCTTCTAATTTTTAGGTTTAAAGTATCTCTTAACACATATATAGGGTGACGGGTGACTGTTGTGTTTTGATGAAGAGTGCACAAGTTGAGTAAATAATCTAAGCAAGTATACATTTTTATTTTAATTAAAAAAACTAATCATTTAATGTGACATATGAGGAAAAAGGTAATTTGTTCATAATAAGACACTTTTTTACTGCATAAATTCTCTATAGCTTCTTGTTGTATCATTAGAATAATATTTGAAGTGAAGGTACATGGGATGAGACAAGAATTATATGGTAATAGAATTCCTGCTAGCAATTGAAACATCAATTGTATTCCCAAAGATAAAAGGGCAAGACTGAGAGTGAGGAAGGGAAATCATGCTCTATCTATCTAGTTAAAGGTACAGGACTAGTAAGATGGTTAAATTAAGTATTTGTGGAATAAAGATACATAGAATATCATAGAAATTGTGATATATAAAGGGCCCAAGGCATCTTGAGAATGAGGAGAACATAAATTTGATTTATTTGTTATTATGATAGATGAGCATGGAGGTCAAGAACACAATTGTTGGCTTTAGGCTATCCAATAAGAATATGGTAAAAGTAAGGATTCTAGATATGGGGAAATTTGTGTTGACATATATTTAACAATTCTCATGGGTTGGAAACAAAAGCTAGTTAGAGTAAGAGACCAAATTTGCTCCATTGAGCTTAATGAATGGATCGGAAGGAATTATTGAATCTATATGAGTGGAAAGGTGTTATCAAATCCTTATAAGGATATTGCCATCATCATAATTAATATTTCAACCACTAAAATGTTACCTCTAAGCTTCTTCCTCAATTGTTCAGAAAGTTAGTGACGTCAGCTAGGAAGGGAGCAAAATGAGAACATCACCAAACATAGGAAGGGAGGAGCTAATGGATGCAAGTACATGGAAATACACTTAGAAAGGAAAATATACAAATACCATAAAACTATAAATAGTTGGATCCAAATAAAAATAACTTATCTAGAATATGCTCTCAAAGGCAAAATGGTAATTGCTAAAAATAGCGCAACCTATTTCGACATAGGCTAAAAATAGAAGTCTTTGAATAGGTGGCTCTAGGTGATTTCAATGAAGCTTTCATGGTGAATCTTCTACAGCACTAAAAAAAACTAAAAACATTTCTTTTGTTTATCTCGTTGTATCTCACCACTTGTTAATATCACTCTGAATCCTCAAAAATTCTCTTTTCAAACTGCCCTTATGGTAGATCTATTTCTAAATTTACTGGTGATGATAGAAGAAAGACAGATTTGAATATATTTTGTTGTTGTTCTGCTAATGATAGGTATATGATTGACTATCATATTGGTATGCCTACATGCTACTGAAATTGTTGTTCAAATCTTACTTGTGTGTTTTGTGATATTGTTATCTTGTGAGTTGAATTCAATAGTTATTGTAATCTTTGTATTGCAATAGTTACAGATTTGGGTTTTGTGAACTTGTATGCAAATCTCCTTGTTCAATTCAGTCCATGTGTTACACTTACTTTTTCAGTTTATGCTTTTTGTTGAAAAGAGTGAATGTTAACTAATTTTAGGTTTTCCATATCGAGCAAAAATCACAAGACCTCATTGTGTGCCAAAGTGCTGATTATCCTTGTGTCTTAGCCTAAGAAAAAAAAGATAGGTTTTATTGTAATTTTCTTTGTATTGCTTCAAAGAAACGCTACTAGTTCTAAACCTATTATAATTATCCATATAAGGGAATATTATAATTTCCTTAACCCTTAAAAAGAGAGCTTCTGCTTCAAATTAAAAAAAATGCGCATGCTTACAAACTATTCCATTTTTTGTTATCTTAAAAGGGTTAAGTTAAAATGGTTACAAACTACAAGCTAGAAACATTACTTAAAGGAGGCTAATAATTTTTATTATAAATATTTATATGAAGTTTCTTAAGATATAAAATTTTAGGCCACATTTTTATAGTTGAGCTTTACAAAAATTAAACAAACATTGACTTCTTAGCCTAGAGAAACATATTACTTTTGTTTATTCAGACCAAGTGGAATTTCTTTATTAAATTTGGTTAAAATAGACAAAAAATTTATTGTACAATATCCCATTAACTAGTTTTGCTTCATTCCCAAAGTTTAGACAAAACTTTGCCAGAATGTGTAAATGTGTCATGTCAAGCATTTGGAAAAGAGAATTTGCTCTAGCTATTAGGAAAAGTGAAATTTAATCATTTTCCCCTAAAAAATTCATTAAAAGATGCCTTTCCTAAACCCATAAGTTGTATTTTTTGTTGAGGGATGCAGTTTCAATGGTAATTAACATCCTTACAAGTTATTTTTGACTGGGAGGATTATAATCTCATGGAGGATGCAAGTTAAAGAAAACATCTTTCTTGTACCATTGGAGAACTTGCAAAGACCATTGGAGAGATCCATATAGCATCTTGTAGTCCACTAGACTACACAAGTTGACCGTGATTTGAGTTTTACATAGTGATTGGAGAAAACTTTCAATCTTGTCTTCACTACTAGCCCAAAGGCTGGAGTAATTATATTAATAGCACAAATGTTTAAGAAGGTAGTTTTTAACGAGGCCCAGTGTAATTCGAGACCAACATTAACATCAATTGGAGGCCCTTGCCACACTTGTTGTGAATAATTGTGTTTGTTGCCATTCTGTCATCCCCACATTTTCCATGTGGTCATGACATGTCATGCCCACATTTGCCATGTGGTCATGATATGAAATATCAAAAAAAAATTCAGCCCGACTCTAAATAACACATTCACTTAACATATGAGATCAATAACACCCAATTTGATTAATCATCTATGGCTAGTTGTGTGCATTCTTAGCCACAAGGTGTTCTAGATAGTTGTGTGTGCCCTAGTTAACAACTAGGGAAAAGGATAGCGTGTGTCCCTATCCAGACTTATAATATATTGGACAATTGAGTGTCTACTTATCATTGGTTGAGAGTTCAACAAGGCCAAATTCCATTATTGACGTGTACAGAGGCCATTCCTACAATAAATTGTATGTTAAACTATGTTTGTGTATTAGTTAATATTCCAGTGTACAGTATTTCCCATCCTCAAATTATATTGAATTAAGGGGGGAATGTCAGGGAAAATAAATATTACACCATAGTTTACATGGTGTATACATATTGTTAGGAGGTTAATATTGAATACATTTAGATAATAGTATTATTTAAACATATTCTAAGTTAAAGTATTAATTCAACCATTCACAATACAATAAGATACTTCTCCCTTGCGCTTAGCCCTAATCCATGTGTGAATATTTATAAAAACATTACCATATGAAATTGCTAAATGATATTATAATACAATGGGTGTAATCCATGAGCCCTCATATTCCCCAACAAAGGGGCTCATTGGAGCACAATAAAATATGATGGGGTGAAGAACTCACAAAGAATACAATCCAATGTGTAGGTTGTTTTTATTGCCTTAATATAGCCTTTTTCCCTTTGGTGCCTTCTTTTTATGCTAACAAATATCTTCTAGATTTCCTAATTATGGCTTTCCAATCCTTATACTAATTTTTTCATCTTTGTTTACCTATGCTTGCCTTGTTTAGCTTCTCCCTTCCTAGAGTTGGTGATGTTCTCTTTTTCTCCCTTCCTAGTTGACGTCGCTAACTTTTTGAACAATTGAGGAAGAAACTCACAACTAACATTATTGTGATTGAGATATTCATTATGATGGTGAAAATATCCTTATAAGGATTTGATTACACCTTTCCACTCATATAGATTCAATAATTACTTCCCACCCATGCATCAAACTCAATGAAGCAAATTTGGTCTCTCTACTCTAACTAGCTCCTATTTCCAACCCATGAGAATTGTCAAATCTATGTCAACACAAATTTTCCCCATATCTATATTCCTTGATTTTGTCATATTCTTAGTGGGTAGCATCAATCCAACAATTGTGAACTTGACCTCCAGACTCATCTATCATAATAACAAATAAGTCAAATTTATGTTCTCCTCATTCTCAAAGTACCCTGGGGCCTTTATATGTCACAATTTCTATGATATTATATGCATCTTTCTCCCATAAATACTTCATTTAACCCTCTTACCACTCCTATACCCTTAACTGGATAGACATAGCATGCTTTCCCTTCCTCACTCTCTTAATCTTGCATTTTCATCTTTGGGAATACTATTGATCTTTCAATTCCTAGTAAGCATTCTATTGCCCTATAATCCTTATCCCATCCCCTTAGCTTAATGTCAAATATTGTTTCAGTGATACAACAAAAGGCTATAGAGAATCTATGTATCGATTTCTTACATTTTCCCTCGTGTGACATTAAACCACTACTTTTTCCAATTAAAATAAAAAATATACTTGCTTAGATTGTGTACTTAAGTTTTGCACTCTTCGTCAAAACACGCCACTCACCCTATTTATATGTCAAAAGATGCTTTAAACCTAAAAATTAGAAGACAACTATGATAAGAAGCACATTTTCTAAGTCATATGCCATAGTGTTAAAAATGAAAATCAAATTAATTGAGGTCTTTGAGCAGAAAAGAAATCCAATAAACAAGGTTGCTCTCTTACACCACCTTAATTTCAGATTGTTGTTGAATCTATGCAGTAATTGTTATGAGATTATTTCCTAAGATTAAACACATTATCCTTCTTTATAAGTAAGAATTAATTAAGGATCAACTTGCTTATGATTCTTTCCCCTATCCTAACCTAGAAGAATTTAACTTTGTTCAAATTGATAATAGATTTAAAGCGTATTGAGGCACTTTTGTCTCAATGCTCACTATTAGCTAGTTTGTGTTCTTAAGATGAAAAGAAAAACCCTCTAACTACATAGTCAAGACAAGTTAGTAGTGGGGAGTCAGAAACAAGCTTACCAAGTATTTGGATATCCTCTTTGCATTTAGTTCATCATTTAAAGAGGTTCAACAATTAGATATTGTGAAAATTTTAAAGAATATTATATTAAATGAAATGGCAATTTTTTTAATTTTAATTTTAATTTTTTTTAAATGCCAACAGAAAACAAAAGAAGAAATATGGAGAAAGAGGCACCTAATATATTCAATATTATTTTGTGTTGTTAAATGATACAGTAGCACATAATAATTTGTAGGATGCGAGTGGACAGGAGATTCTTCAAATGTTAACTGTGAAATGCTACATAAAACTAGGTGGACATTGCATATGCTGGTCTTTTTAAAAGGTTTAAGATTGTATATCCTGCCTTAAAGAACTATGACATCACAACTGGCTGACCAAAACTATTGAAATGGATTTAGGCAAGCACAAAATCTGCTATATCTCAGCGTTCTTTTATATCAACTTGTAATTTTTTTGGTTCTATAATCAATTGCCCTGTTGTATGACACAATATACTAGTTTTACTACAGGAAGTCAACAAGATTGATGCATATACAAATACAAAACCTAACCTTGAGGAAATCGTAGAAACACACAAGACGATACTGGTTAGTCCTCTACGATACTAACAAGTTTGAATAAATTTTGGTTGGGCTTTAATTTATTAGAAAAAAAAAAACAATATATTTCAAACTTCAATATTGGAGTTCCAAATTATGATACAAATTGGTCTTCTCTTCTGTAGGCTAAATTTCAGAAGTAAATGGAGATTGATGGTTACAGAAGTAGATCAATATTGGATAGTAACTTCCCTATTGTAAATAAATTACTGGATTCAAAGTAGATGCGGAAAGATTGAGTGTTCAATTATAAAAGTAGCTCTTATGTTCATCATGTGGTGAATTAGAAGTTTGCAGTCCAGAAAAATCTAATAAGACTGGCAGTTTATATTTATTTTTATTAGGAATGTGTCCTATACATCTGCAATGAACTGGAAAAAACAATGGGACTTTTTCCAAAAGCATACCTTCTTCTTGTTCTGGGAATCGATCTCCTGATCTTCACTTCCTTATCTCCTCTTTCCACAATCTCGACCACTCTCTTCTTCTTCGACTGTACCCTCTCCAACCGCCCTCTTATGCACCACAATCAACAGTACCCATCGTCACCTACATAAGACGTGGAAATTAAAATCTCATGACAAAAAAAAAACCCCTATCTAACATAAATCCTAAACAACTAAAATTTTCAAGTCGAGCCAAAAAAAGAACTCCACAACCAAACTTAAATTCAAATTTATTTTTCCTTTTCCAAACTCAAACAATCTTAGCCAAAAAACTGCCACCACTTAGGACAAAAAACTACAAAATATTTTTACACAAGCCACACCTTAAATATTCAGCTCCGCTGTAGCAATTCTTTGAGGCCGTAAAGGGAAAAACAAAGTTATACAGAATTCTCAACTTTTTAATCCGTTGAATTTCTTAGAAACCCTAACTTGGCAAATTCAGCTCCGCTCGGCGCTACTGAGCAAAATTTAAAAAGCAAATAACAACCATAAATTTAGTAAGAATTTAAACTCTCTTTTTTTTCAAATTCAAAATTTCTATTTTAGTTTGCACAGTAAATTATTGTGTAAAAGATCTTTGTTGGTGGTGCATGATATTTTTAGGACTGATTTAGTCTCTTTTATTCTATTGTGCCAATTTAATTATTGGATAATAGCTATATTTTAGGTCTTGGGATATTTTTTGTCAGGAGGTTTTCATTTATTACCGAAGATTTTCTGCCGGGAATTTTGTCGGCTACCACGTGTTATGGTAGGCTGACAGCGGACTGGATTTTTGGCCAAAAGTTTGGAGAATGTTTTAAATGAATAATTTATAGCAAGGAATAAATGCAGACAAGGAAAATGAATTTGGTTTAGAAAATATGTTTAGATGAATCCCAAGATAAACTTTGAAAAATGAGCTGATAAAATTTCAATTGAACGATACGACGGTAGTATGGGAAGCATATTGCTTTTTCTATTATTATTTCGGTTTTGTTTTCGGCTAGCATGGGGCACTTCTTGCATGACAATTTTGAAATTCAAACTTGAAACGTAAGGAGTTAGAGGAAATAGGTAGTTTTAGTCATGATTTATAAAAGGGAATAAATACAGACAATTGACGAAGACAATGAATGTAGTGTAAAAGATATGTTTAGATGGATCCCAACTCCCAAGATAAACTTAGGAAATCAAGCTTGTAGAATTTCAATTGAACTATATGATGGTATCGTATGACAGGGACTAGTACGGGAAGCATATTGCTTTTTCTATTATTATTTCCGTTTTGTTTTGGGCTGGCATGGGGCACTTCTTACATGACACTTTCGAAATTCAAACTTGAAACGTAAGGAGTTAGAGGAAATAGGTAGTTTTAGTCATGATTTATAGCAGGGAATAAATGCAGACAACTAACGAAAACCATGAATTTAGTTTAGAAGATATGTTTAGATGGATCCCAACTCCCAAGATCAACTTAGAAAACCAACCCTGTAAAATTTCAATTGAACGATATGACGGTATCATATGACAGGGACTAGTATGGGAAGCGTATTCCTTTTTCTATTATTATTTCGGTTTTGTTTTGGGTTGGCATGGGGCACTTCTTGCAGGGCAATTTCGAAATTAAAACTTGAAACATAAGGAGTTAGAGGAAATAGGTAGTTTTAGTCATGATTTATAATAGGGAATAAATGTAGACAACTGGTGAAGACAATAAATTTAGTGTAGAAGATATGTTTAGATGGATCCCAACTCCCAAGATAAACTTAAAAAACTGAACCTGTAAAATTTCAATTGAATGATATGATGGTATCGTAAGACAGGGACTAGTACGGAAAGCATATTACTTTTTCCATTATTATTTCTATTTTGTTGGGTTGGCATGGGGCACTTCTTGTACGACAATTTCAAAATTCAAACTTGAAATGTAAAGAGTTAGAGGAAATAGGTAGTTTTAGTCACGATTTATTGCAGGGAATAAATGCAGACAACTGATGAAGACAATGAATTTAGTGTAGAAGATATGTTTAGATGGATCCCAACTCCCAAGATAAACTTAGAAAACTAAGCCTGTAAATTTCAATTTAACGATATGACAGTATCGTATCACAGGGACTATTATGGCAAGCATATTGCTTTTTCTATTATTATTTCAGTTTTGTTTTGGGCTGGTATGAAGCACTTCTTGCATGACAATTTTGAAATTCAAACTTGAAACGTAAGGAGTTAGAGGAAATAGGGAGTTTTAGTCATGATTTATAGCATGGAATAAATGTAGACAACCGATGAAGACAATGAATTTAGTGTAGAAGATATGTTTAGATGGATCCCAACTCCCAAGAGAAACTTAGAAAACTGAGCCTATAAAATTTGAAGTGAAAAATATGACGGTTATCAGAAAATAGTGACTAGTACGAGAAGCATATTCCTTTTTCTATTATTATTTCAATTTTGTTTTGGGGCGAGGCTCACCTTCAAACTTGAAAGGTAAGGAGTTGGAGGAAATAGTTGAGTGTGAACAATGTTTTGATGTTTCATGACGTAAATAAAAAATACAATAAAATATTGGCTGTCCTTAGTAGGTTGCTTGTTTTATCTACTTAAATGTCATCCACTTCCACGGTCAGCGTTGAGTCAATGCTAATGTTTCCTCTGTCCATCCCTCCGCTAGTTTTAACCGCATACTTAACTAACCGCTTAACAACATAGATGACTAACTTTCAAATATTCCCGTGTTCAAATCTAGCTTTTTCTATTTTTCTTAGCCCGCCTTCACGAACAGATTTTTTTATTTGTTTTTTTCATTTACCGCTACGTGCTGCTATTTTTTTCATTTACTAAACATGTTTTTTGGCAAAGCATTTTGGACTATTATAGCGATTCTCAGTCTACAATTCCTCCTCTTGAATCGGATGCCAAGTTGGTATTGTTTCATATCAGATCAAATTATCAAATATTAAAAACCATATTGCAAGCATTTTAGGTAATTGATGGTTGGTTTATTCTGTAGGAGGTCAAATTTGATTGTAATTATTCTTCATTACTCCCACTGCATCTTTGAGTGCATGAAACTCAGCAAGGGAAAGTTCACTATCAAAGTGCTCATGTGTTTCTGGAGTCTTCCAACAATAATTTACCAACAACTGTTGAGCAACATCAAAGTGTTCTATGGCTGCAGCAATCATGCCTTCATTCACCTTCAATTGCCCTATTAAATGATTAGACTCCACTGACAAATTGAATCCACACAAATTTTCTGATTTGAAATCTACACTATGGAAAGAGGCTGAATCATCATCACTCACCAATTGGTAAGCATCCTCATGTGTGCTATCAACTTCACACACATCCTCATCAATTCTACTATTGTTACGAATCTCCTGGGATGGCTCAACTGACATGCTAAATGTTGTTGAATCACCAATATCAATGCACACCTCCCCTATCAAAATGGATGCATGCACATCCATCAAACAATCCTCAGAATCATCTCTATTAGGCAGCTCTTCAATTCTACTCCAATCTTCCAAGGTCTGATATACCAAATCAAACTTGTTGTGGCATGAATCCACAACACCTATTCCATCAATATCACTTGAAACTGGAGTGTCTGCATTGGGTTACTCCACACAAACATCATCATCTTGTGTAATAGCAGTATCCTCACGTTTATGCAAAGAGATCAAACTGTTGTCACAAAAATCATAATTGTTATGGCTTGTATCATCCTAGTTTCCCTCGTGTTTGACACACATATTTTGCGTGCCAACAGTAGAAGTATCTTCTACAACTTTTTCCTCTTGTGCCATAACTTTTAAATCACTACTACACTTAGGGGAATTACTGCTATCATAAAAATTAGAATTGTTAGAAGGGCTGATAACAACCTCTTGAGTGTTGAAAGCCAAACAATCATCACTTTGTGAGTCTTCTCATTTAGTTCTTGCTCATTTTAGGAATCCTTGTAACCTGTAAACCACAAGCAATAGCTTCTTCTTTTGTCAACTCATCTTTAAGTTTCTCAATTTTCTACTCAACCAAGGTCTTTGACAACTCATACACTGCAAGTGAAACAACTTGTTCTTTTATCCAAATGCTTAGCAAGTTAAATAATAACAACTTGGAGATATCATTATCTTCATCTAAAATTAGAGACAAGATATTTTGCATTGCTGCTTGAACTTCATCTGTATGATATGTTTTGATCTTGTCCATGAAACAATGAACCATTCTGAGAAGTACATCATGACACCTGAGATCAATCAAAAAGACCCATGACCTGACCTGAGCCATAATTACTAACATCTCAACAATCTTCTTAAAAGATAAACTTTTGGTATCACCTAGCCCATGAAAATTTTCAATGATTCACTATAACACCTCCTTCATTAAGTCATTCTTGTTAGGTGCTTCAGGAGCTGTAATTCTCATAACCTCACTGATGCATGTGATAACCGCCAATCTTACCTTCTTGTCTGGATGCCTCAACAACTCGGGCTTACACAATGAAGTCTTTGATGGAACCAAAGCCCTCCGCATTGACTCAGAATGTGTCTGAGGTATTTTAGATAAATGTTACTCAATTTCTTCCAAGGTGCTAAGAAGTCTCTCATCTATCTTTGGCTAATATTTCAGTTTCAATCCTACATCAAAAAGTCTTTCACAAAGATCACCATTTAGGATAGATGCCATGATCTCACATTCCCTATTCAAACCCTATCAACTGCCCAACTTTGAACACTCATGCAAGTGTTGATCACTCACATGCAAAGCTAATCTACATGTTTCATATTTTCATCTGCATGTCTCATATTTTCATCTGCATGTCTGAACTTGACCTCACAGGATGGAAAGATCTTTAGCTCTGATACCATTGTAGTGTGTCGTACCTGTTTGTATATTTTTAAAGTCCGAAGTTATATTTTATTATTTAACGGGACACTATAAAGTTAAGGGCAAAAGTGACTCTATAAAATAAAATATTAAAAGGGGTCACTAAAGGAAATGGGCACCCATCCCAATGGGGGAATAAAAGCATTTTTCAAACATTAAAATCCCTCCAAAAAGCCAGCGCCCTAAAGAGGTTATAAAAGTTGGAAAAGAGCTCTCATTTGGACATGCTTGGATTATTATTTCTTCTCTCTTTTGAGATTTTCCTTGCAAGGGTTTTTGGAGCTTGGCTCTAGGTTTTAGTATTGTTTTGCTGGGACGAAAACCTCTGCAAGATAGTGTTGAACTTGGCTTCTGGGGATGAAAACCTCCATCAGCAAATACTTTATTGGCAGATGCATTCAGTATTCGCTTTGGGGCTTCATTGGAGTTCGTTTGAGGTGATTTTGGTGCATATTGTTCATTATTTTGTAGATTGGGTGGTGTTCAGCTAATATCAAAGAAGTGACAGCAGATTTCAGAGATAGGGAAGGATATTATTGCAGCACTACCACCATCAGTGCTGGTCATACCATACAGCAGCTTGGTCGTACCATTCATGGTGTTATATAATGAGTTTTGGAGGCTGTTTGACACTTTTTCCTTGGCGTTTGGTGTTGGAACTGAGGTGCAGATATTGCTGCAGCAACACAAGTCTATTTCAGCAGTTTATAGTAAGTTGTTTCATGCCCATGCCATACAAGAGTGATGGATGTGATGTGGGGTCTATAGAGTCTCAATCTTTACTGTTTATTCCTTCATATTTTCTCAGTTTGGGTTCCTTGGAGTTTGGAGCAATTTCATATGTACCAAATTGCTGGTCCGGCAACAACATTAAACTGTAGTTGCAAAACTAAACATGGGTATGTAATGATAATTAACATTTGGTGATCTGGGTCATTGTTTGTTTATGCATTGAGCTCAGAGTTATTAGATGGTTTGTGGATCTAGTTGGCTTCCTCCGAGTTGACTCAGTTTGCTTATGGTTGTTACAGAATTAGCTGTCTTGTATTAAATATTCTGAACCATGTTTCATTGGTATTGAACGGTGTTATGTGGATAAGAGTTGAGTATATAAGTGTTAGTATATTATGGTAATTAAATTGACGGTGTTAATAGTACCCTGAAAGTGTTAACCAGTCAGATTGAACCTTGTTTACACAAGGGATATTATAGTATTGGTTATATGCATGCATAATGTTTTGCTAAAATGTGTAACACGTTCGTTAACCTTTCTTATGCTTTTTCTACAAGGTCATTGAGGTGGTTTTGTGTCAACTTGTGCTTTTTTGTATGAATGGACACAAATAAAGTAGTAATTGTAACTTGTAAGTAATAATTGTAATTTATAAGTGAAGATTCTATTTTTATTGCTTCCTAGTGCTTGGGTTGTATTGCCTTGGATAGTAGTGGAAATGAAAAGAGGCTTCCTCTAACTTGCTTGTAATTTTGCAACACCATAATAATTAGATCGCTTGTCTCAAGCTCAAAGTGTCATCCTCTCAATTCATGTTGAGAGGCACTAAATAACTTCCCCATCAATATTTGTGAAAATTTTTAAGTAGAAAATGATTGGGGTTGAGGTAGTGTCCCATTGGTAGAGTTGATTGTTCCACCTCCAACCAATGATCTCCCAAATATGTTCTAATATGGTTTTGTTCTAATTGGTGGAGTTGATTGTTCCACCTCATAAATGTAATCCATTAGGTTTTGCTCCCCATCCACCAAGCGTAGAACCCTCACTAAAGGTTTTCACACCCATGAAAAAATTAAAGTTACAATTTAAATAAATACTTTAAAAAAGTGAAAAGGATACAATGTAAAATTAAGATTAAAATTTGAAGTTACCTTGATTATCATTGTAACTCTTTTCACAACATCATCAAAAAATATTTTTGTGACCCTCTTTCCATCAACCTTTGTTGAATACGATAAATTGAACCATGTTTAGCTCATAAACATTTGTTTCAAAGATTTCAACAAAGTACAAATGATCTACAGAGTGGGAAAGCTAGTTGTAAACCATGTCACACTTGTTTCCACAAGCTCTTTCCCCTTTGTAATCTTCCATCAAGTTGAAAACCTAATGTTGATTGTAGATGTATATGGTGATGTTCCTTTCTTCTTCCACCATTGGTGTCACCCAATGAATGTTTCATATGACCTCCAAGAGAATGTCAAGGCCACAATTAGTGCAAAGAGTTTAACAAAGTGTTGGGTGACTCTCTAGAAGTAGCCTCCTTGATGTTATAAAAGATTACACATTTTCAATACCCACATCTACTACAATCTCCTCTAACTTTGTATTCAAATTCTTTGTGTTCTTTACCTTGTTTGAAGCGTCTATCAACCTCAAAACACCATCTCACCATTAGAAGCTGCTAGAAATTTGTTGAGGTTGAAGTTCTTTCTACCTATCTACCCATATAAAAAATGTGGTTCATCTATACTTGCGCTACTACATCCTTTGGTTTTATTGAATTGTTATTGCATTTGTGACTACCTTTTGGAGCAATAGTCAACTTATGTCATATTGAATAGGCACCTTGCACCCTTTTCCTCCAACTATTGAACTTGTGAGGAAATGACCTTGTTGCCACTACCATCAAACCAAAGAGAACTTTAATCAAGTTAATTCACATGACACTTTTTAAGGAGCGCTCAAGAAGTATAACCTATATTTGAGGATGAAGAACCTTTTAAAAAATTTGAATGTTGCTAGTTAAAAATAACATATTGCCTTTTTCATTTTATAATATTCTCATAAATTTACTGATTGTTGAACATCTCTAAATGAAGAACGAAGCACACATAAGGTATCCAAATACCTGGTAAGCTTTTTTTGACTCCCCACTACTAACTTACCTTAACTATGTAGTTAGGAGGTTTTTATTTCCATCCTAAGAACACAAAATTGCTAATAGTGAGCTTTGAGACAAAATTCCCTCCATATGCTTTAAATCTATTATTAATTTGAACAAAGTTGTCATCTTCTAGGTTTGGATAGGGAAAATAATCATGAGAAAATTGATCCTAAAATAATTTTTATTTATTATGAAGGATAATGTCCTTGATGTTAGGATTGAGAGAAGAATCTCATAAAAAACAGTGCACAGATTCAACAATAATCTTAAACTAAGGTAGTGTAAGAGGACAATCTTGTTCAATGGCTTTTTAACTTCTCAAAAGGCTCAATTAATTTAATTTTCATTTTTGACACTATGGCATAAATCTTGGAAATTGTGTTCTCCATCATGGTTGTCTTCTAATTTTTAGGTTTAAAGTATCTCTTGACACATATATAGGGTGAGTTGTGTGTTTTGATGAAGAGTGCACAAGTTGAGTAAATAATCTAAGAAACTATACATTTTTGTTTTAATTAAAAAAACTAGTCATTTAATGTGACATATGAGGAAAAAGGTAATTTGTTCATAATAAGACACTTTTGTACTGCATAAATTCTCTATAGCTTCTTGTTGTATCATTAGAACAATATTTGATGTGAAGGTAAGTGAGATGAGACAAGGATTATATGGTAATAGAATGCCTGCTAGCAATTGAAACATCAATTGTATTCCCAAAGATAAAAGGGCAAGATTGAGAGTGAGGAAGGGAAATCATGCTCTATCTATCTAGTTAAAGGTATAGGACTGGTAAGATGGTTAAAATAAGTATTCATGGAATAAAGATACATAGAATATCAAAAAATGTGATATATAAAGGCCCCAAGGCATCTTGAGAATGAGGAGAACATAAATTTGATTTATTTGTTATTATGATAGATGAGCATGGAGGTCAAGTACACAATTTTTGGCTTCAGGCTATCCACTAAGAATATGGAAAAAGTAAGGATTCTAGATATGGGAAAATTTGTGTTGACACATATTTAAGAATTCTCATGGGTTGGAAACAAGAGATAGTTAGAGTAAGAAACAAAATTTGATCCATTGAGCTTGATGAATGGGTGGGAAGGAATTATTGAATCTATATGAGTGGAAAGGTGTTATCAAATCCTTATAAGGATATTGCCATCATCATAATTACTATCTCAATAACTAAAGTGTTACCTCTAAGCTTCTTCCTCAATTGTTTAGAAAGTTACTGACATCAGCTAGGAATGGAGCAAAACGAGAACATCACCAAACATAGGAAGGGAGGAGCTAGTGGACGCAAGTACATGTAAATACACTTACAAAGGAAAATATACAAATAGCATTAAACTATAGATAGTGGGATCCAAGTAAAAATAACTTATCTAGAATATGCTCTCAAAAGCAAAATGGTAATTGCTAAAAATAGCGCAACCTATTTTGACACAGGGTAAAAATAGAAGTCTTTGAATAGGTGGCTCTAGGCGATTTCAATGAAGCTTTCATGGTGAATCTTCTACGACACTAAAATAAACTAAAAACATTTATTTTGTTTATCTCGTTGTATCTCACCACCTCTTAATATCACTCTGAATCCTCAAAAATTCTCATTTCAAACTGCCCTTATGGTAGATCTATTTCTAAATTTGCTGGTGATGATAAAAGAAAGAGAGATTTGAATATATTTTGTTGTTGTTCTACTAATGATAGATATATGATTGACTATCATATTGGTATGCCTACATGCTACTGAAATTGTTGTTCAAATCTTACTTGTGTGTTTTGCTATATTCTTATCTTGTGAGTTGAATTCAATAGTTATTGCAATCTTTGTATTGCAATAGTTACTGATTTGGGTTTTGTGGATTTGTATGCAAATCGCCTTGTTCAATTCATAATATCTTGTGTGTATTCAATTCAATTCATGTGTTGCACTTACTTTTTTAGTCTATGCTTTTAGTTGAAAAGAGTGATTGTTCACTAATTTTAGGTTTTTCATATCAAGCAAAAATCAGAAGACCTCATTGTGTGCCAAAGTGTTGATTATCCTTGTGTCCTATCCTAAAAAAAAAAGGTTTTATTGTAATTTTCTGTGTATTGCTTCAAAGAAATACTTCTAGTTGTAGACCTATTATAATTATCCATATAAGGGAATATTATAATTTCCTCCACCCTTAAAAAGAGAACTTCTGCTTCAAATTAAAAAAAAGGTGCATCCTTACAAATTATTCCATTTTTTGTTATCTTAAAAGGGTTAAATTAAAATGCTTACAAACTACAAGCTAGAAACATTACTTAAAGCAATAGGCTAATAATTTTTATTATAAATATTTATATGAAGTTTCTTAGTATATAAAATTTTAATTTTAGGCCACATTTTTATAGTTGAGCTTTACAAAAATTAAACAAACATGGAATTCTCAGCCAGGAGAAACATATTACTTTTGTTTATTCAAACCAAGTGGAATTTCTTTATTAAATTTGGTTAAAATAGACAAAAAATTTATTGTACAATATCCCCTTAAATAGTTTTGCTCCATTCCTAAAGTTCAGACAAAACTTTGCCAGTATGTGTAAATGTGTCATGTCAAGCATTTGGAAAAAAGAATTTGCACTAGCTATTAGGAAAAGTTAAATTTAATTGTTTTCCCCGAAAAAATTCATTCAAAGATGCCTTTCCTAAACCCATAAGTTGTATTTTTTGTTGAGGGATGTAGTTTTAATGGTAATTAACATCCTTACAAGTTATTTTTGACTGGGAGGATTATAATCTCATGGAGGATGCAAGTTAAAGAAAACATCTTTCTTGTACCTTTGGAGAACTTCCAAAGACCATTGGAGAGATCCATATAGCATCTTCTAGTCCACTAGACTACACAAGTTGAACTACATAGTAATTTGAGTTTTACATAGTGATTGGAGAAAACTTTCAATCTTGTCTTCACTACTGGCCCAAAGGCTGGAGTAATTATTTTAATAGCAGAAACAATTAAGAAGGGAGTTTTCAACGAGGCGCAATGTAATTAGAGACCAACATTAACATCAATTGGAGGCCCTTGCCACACTTGTGAATAATTAAGTTTGTTTCCATTCTGTCATCCCAACTATTGTGATGTTTTCACACATCTCCCCATTGCAAATGGGGACCCCCTTTTTTTTTCCGCTTTCGCCGTCGTTTTTGCTTTGATCTTGCAGTTTCTTGCCCCAATCCATGAAGCTAGAAAGAATGTCCGAGTAGTCAGCTCATAGGGAACATTAGCAATGCTTGAAATAGTGAATTTCACTTGAGGATGAATAATGCCCTACCTATCATTCCTCGATTAAATCTGGATAGTCCATGGAAGGAGTCCATCATCCCATAGAGGAAATGTCCAATTCGTTCACCCTCAGCATAAGGCTCCATGATGAATAAGGAATCCTATTCCAAGACTTTAGTTCGGAAGTCCCTGTCCAAGTTCCTATTCGGGAATCTTGTCCCAAAGGTCCTATCCAAGAATTCTATTCCAAAGTTCCTATCCAGGAATCCTATTCCAAAGTTCCTGTTTGGATTCTTGTCCCGAAGTTCCAATCCAGGGTCCTAAATTCAATAAGGCTTGTCATTTCCATGTCAAAATCCATCTTTCCACCTGAGAACCCTCTCCATTCCATGGAACTCAATTCTAATCTTGTTCCAAGACTCCATGTCCCACTCAAGAAGTCATTCTTGGACTCCAGTCTAGGAATCCAGCCCGGAGGTCCAGTCTGGAGTCTTGTTCAGAAGTGCCTATCCCGAAGTCTTGTTCAAGGAATTCCTGCCCAGAATCTTGTTCTAAGGTTTTATCCATATTCTTATCCTAACTAGACCCAAAATTCAACAAGAACTGTCACTCCTTGGAATGATCATCCTTCAGCCATGGAACTCAGTTCCCAGCCCGACAGCTCCAGTCTGGAAGTTCAATCGAGGGGGTATCCTTCGGATCCCAATCCAGCACTCAACCTCATTTCACAAACCTAGAAGATTCTCAAATCAATAGGATTCTTCAGGAACTTAGGGCAATTTCAAAAAAAACTAGTATTCAAGAGTATCCCTCTGCAAAGCTGGAAATGCAATAGGAACATTCCTGGTCGCATATTCCAGTATCTACTAGAATATGCACCCAGGGAGGAAATTTATCCCTGGTCGCATAATCCAGCAGGTACTGGATTATATGCCCAGGACAATTTTTTGTCCAAGTCGCAAAATCCAGTACCTACTGGATTTTGTGCCCTAGGACAGGAAGTGTCCAGTTCAGTCTCCTAACCTGTCCAATCAATCTTGGCTTGAAAATTCTTTCTCTGACTCCTCTATGGATGCCTGAATCCTAGAATTCACAGTCAGGATGGAAGAAACAAACTCCGTCGAACTTCATATCCTGCCATAGAAATGAGAGATTCCTTGAGGATGGAAGAAACGAACATCCAGACTTTAGACTGCCATGGAAATCAGATTCACAGTCAGGATGGAAGAAACGAACTCTGTCGAACTCCGCATCCTGCCATAGAAATGAGAGATTCCTCGAGGATGGAAGAAACGAACATCCAGACTTCTGTCCGCCATGGAAATTAGATTCCTGGAGGATGGAAGAAAGGAAGGATGGAACAAACGAACTTCGTGTCTCGCCATGGAAATTAGATTCTTGGAGGATGGAAGAAACGAGGATGGAACAAACGAACTTCGTGTCTCACCGTGGAAATCAGATTCCTGGAGGATGGAAGAAACAAGGATGGAACAAACGAACTTCATGTCTCACCATGGAAATCAGATTCCTGGAGGATGGAAGAAATGAGGATGGAACAAATGAACTTCGTGTCTCACCATGGAAATCAGATTCTCGGAGGATGGAAGAAATGAGAATGGAAGGAATGAACTCCATATTTCTGATCCCATGTCGACAACTGAACCTCCGTAAAAATAGCTAAGGTATACCTACTACAAAACTGAAATCCCACTCAAAATTGACGAAAAGATATTTCCAAGGCCAAAATCCATGAAACTGGACAGGCAAGGTCAAAAGCACATAATCCTGCACATGATGAAATGTGTGCTCCTGGACAAATTTTGTCCTTGGGAAATGTGTGCCCTAGGACAATTTTTGTCCTTGGGCACAAAATCCCTGACCAACTGAAATTTGTGCTCAAGGACAATTTTTGTCCTTGGGTGCATAATCCTTGACTAGTGGAAATTTGTGCTACTGGGGAACTTAGCCATTTTTCAGTGTCTCTCAGGGTAAAGGTATATTAAAAAATATATTTAAGTATATGAATTTCTTATACGTTAAATATTTTTCAATATACCTTTCAGGATGTTTGAGATAGGTCTCGAATCCACTGGATTTAACATGCAAAATCTAGAATTTGGAGGATCCCACTAGATTTCAGACTTAGTCAATTTTTCAAGATTTCAGGGTACCAAACTTAGCCAATTCCAAACAGGGAAGTTGCAAAATCATTCAAATGAACTTTGTATCTCACCTTGGAAATAAGAAATTCTGCGAGGATGGAACAAACGAAGGATGGAACAAACAAACTTCGTATCTCGCCATGGAAACGTGAGATCCCTAGAGGATGGAACAAACGGAGGATGGAACAAATGAACTTCGTGTCTCGCCATCGAAGGGAGATTCCCGGAGGATGGAACAAACAAACTTCATGTCTCACCATCGAAGACAGATTCCTAGAGGATGGAAGAAACAAGGATGGAAGAAATGAACTCTGTATTTCTGATCTCATAGTGACAACTAAACTTCTGTAGAAAAGCTAAGAAAATGAACCATGCTCCCAATCCAAAACTAAAAAAACTATAAGTCCTTAGACAAAATCCTTGACCTCCAGGAATTTGCGCTCCATGACAAATTTTGTCTTGAGTGCAAAATCCCTGACCTTCAGGAATTTGTGCTCCAGGACAAATCCCTCCAGTTATCAAACAGAAGACTTTAGTCCGTCATGGGATGTTTGAACTCAGAAATTCCTACGGAATGATCCTCCTCACCCAATCATGAATGCAATTGAACAACTTGATCCAGGACCTGTAGGAGGACGTGCCAGGCAGATTCCAACTCCTTCTGGGAGTTTCAGCTTGAATGAATTCCTATCCACAGAAAGTAAAATTGCAACCTTCCATCTGAGTAAGATTCTATAGGAGAAAATATTCCAAGACTTAGCTGGATTTTAACAAAAGTTCAAGGATCACGCTAAGGAAGAAAATCCTAAACCTCAAGAAATCCCCAACGTCGCAAAATCCCAGACATCAGGAATTCCCCGACATTGCAAATTCCCTGACATGCCAAATTCCCTGACATTGCAAAATCCCCGACATTCATAAATCCCCGACCACCGACATGGGAGAAAAGGACAAAAAATTAAGTCGGCCAGTGATAAAGTTGGGCGGCTAAATTTCTTTTCCTCTAACCCAAGTCGGCCAAGTGGCAAAGAAGGACAACTTACCTATAAAAGGGGCAGTGCCCAAGTCATTTCTAATCATTCCAATTCAAATCCAAAGCAGAAAACTGCATTCTAGGAGCAGAAATTCATTCTTCAAAGGTAGAAATTCATTCTTCAAGGGTAGAAATTCATCCTCCAGGACAAGTGGAATTCCAGGATGAGCAGGAATCCCTGACTCCTAGGAATCCCCGACCAACTGAAATTCCTCTTGTCCATGCCTGGTAACCCTGGAATGAAGGAAAAGTCAGTCGAGTATGAAGAATGCTAGAGAATGAGGGAAATCCTTTGTTTGTTCAGGAATTTATAAGTGAAATTGATTAAAACTTGCAAAATCATTCATGTTTCATTTCATATTGCATTACATTTATGGATTTTGTGCATCATGACTATTCGAGGTTTCCCATGTTTTACAGGAATCCAAGACGAGGATAAGTTCCATGAGGAGGATAAACAAAGATGATCCGAGGCAAGCAGGATGGATACAGAGAGTTCAAGTGCCAGAAATGATGACCATTTCAAGGATCCAGGAGATCCGACAATAAGAAGACTACACATGCATACCGAGGGAAGGGAAGGTAACATCAAAGATTCCAGTTCAGCGATAGGGAGACTTCGTACAAAGGGATAAGGAAGATCAAGATGTCCTTCCAAAGATTTCAAATGACAGAGATTGCCTACATCAAGGATGGTGGAATGGGAGAAATCACTCCAAGTCTAGTATCAAGGATTCCAGTTCCAGACAAGAGGATCAATCCTTGCAAAACCAACAGGATACACTTCAAGCTCACCATCCATCAAGAAGAATGGGAATCCATGCCAAGGATGAGGAATTCCAACCCAGGAATCCAGGACAGGGAATCTTATTCCATGACAGGGAATTCCAACTCAGGAAGGAATTCCATTCCAGGACCCTAAGGAAAGTGCGCCCCTACTCAAGGAAGGATTCCTACACATGAAAATCCTGTTCACCCTGGAATCTGCGCTTAGGCTAAAGGACTCCAGGACATCATGGAATTTGAGACTAAAGAACAGGAGGAAGTTTCAGACAGATAGGACATTCCTAACCAGGAGTCCTAGACAGGTGGCGACCAGGACAGTTGGAAGTTTTCCTTACACATTCTGACGACCAAGATAGGTGGCAGTCTCCTACATGAACAACCTGACGACCCCATTTGCTTTTCTAGGGTTTATGACCTAGGGCACATGTTTCAAGGAAATCTGATTTCCTTTTGCCCTAAGATATTTTTGAGAGCCTATATAAAGGCTGAGGGATGCTTCATTTTATCTCTCTCTCTCTCTTCTGATTTCTATCATTCTGAAGCTCCTAGAGCTCCTTAGTAGCTAGTTTTTTTTAATTTCTGCATAGTTTCTTATGAGCTAAAACTCCAAAATTAGTTGGATTGTTGTGATATAAACTTCTGAAGTAATAATGTATGCATTGAAGAATGGTGTTCATATATTCTTTTGGATTTTTGGCATGGTCTTATTGATTTCTTGGAGCAAATCTGGAAGATATTGAAGTTCTTTCTTGTATTTTCATGTTTTTATTAGTTAGAAAGATGGAGATTATTATTGTTGAATGATTGAATCTGTTTGTTCATACCATTGGTGATCTGTGGCCTGCAAATCATCGTGCATGGTTAGCCTGAACTTAATCTGAACCTAACTTCGACTGTTCTGTATGACCAAATCCATGTCTCTTACTAAAGCAGTCTAAAAATCCTTATTCCCCCTTAGAAGATAGCACCACCCCTGCCTAGCTGTTGGCTCATGATGAAGCAGAGGATTGGTTCCAGTTTCTATCTCCAGCAGCAGTCTTCTTCCATCAATTAGTTAAACCCCTGAACCCTTACCTTATCTTTTTCACTTTCTTTTAGATCTTCATTAGGATTAGTTTTCCAGAGCTTCATCGCCAAATCATCTGGCTCTGTAAGAATGGAACTTTAGAATTCCAGTTGTCCATCTGTGAAAGAAATCCATTCACCCAGAAATCCCAGTCCAAATCCTAGAAATGAATTCCATGACCCTGAAAGAGCAATCTTACATAAGTCCCCTTCGTGATTACCAGCAAATCACATCATTCTACTGAGTCTATCCCTATGCATGTCAAGACCTAACATAAAAGAAACCTTGGAGCAGTCTCATTCGATCACATAGTTCAGCGTCTGAGAAGCTTTATTCAAGAGAGGATAGGATACCCAGTATTTTATTCTAATGTTGTTGTTGTCACAAAAACCTCATCAACACCAACATTTTCCATTTGGTCATGACACGAATACCACATGTCATGCCCACATTTGCCATGTGGTCATGACACAAAATATCAAAAAAATTCCAGCCCAACTCTAAATAACACATTCACTTAACATATGAGATCAATAACACCCAATTTGATTAATCATCTATGGCTAGTTGTGTGCATTCTTAGCCACAAGGTGTTCTAGATAGTTGTGTGTGTCCTAGTTAACAACTAGGAAAAAGGATAGCATGTGTCCCTATCCACACTTATAATATATTAGACAACTGAGTGTATCCTTATCATTGTTCAGGAGTTCAACAAGGCCAAATTCCATTGTTGACGTGTAATGAGGCCATTCCTACTATAAATTGTATGTTGAACTATGTCTGTGTATTAGTTAACATTCAAGTGTACATTATTTCCCATCCTCAAATTATGTTGTATTAAGGGGGGAATGTCAAGGAAAATAAATATTACACCATAGTTTACGTGGTGTATACATATTGTTAGGAGGTCAATATTGAATACATTTAGATAATAGTATTATTTAAACATATTCTAAGTCAAAGAATTAACTCAACCATTCACAATACAATAAGATAGTTCTCCCTTGAGCTTAGCCCTAATCCACGTGTGAATTTTTATAAACACATTACCATATGAAATTGCTAAACAATATTATAATAAAATGGGTGTAATCCATGTGCCCTCATATTCCCCAACAAAGGGGCTCATTAGAGCCCAACAAAATATGATGGGGTGAAGAACTTACAAACAATACAATCCATGTTGTAGGTTGTTTTTATTGCCTTAATATAGCCTTTTTCCCTTTGGTGCCTTTTTTTTTATTCTAACAAATATCTTCTAGATTTCCTAGTTATGGCTTCCCTATCCTTATGCTAATTTTTTCATATTTGTTTACCTATGCTTGCCTTGTTTAGCTTCTCCCTTCCTAGAGTTGGTGATGTTCTTTTTTTTCTCCCTTCCTAGTTCACATCACTAACTTTTTGAACAATTGAGGAACAAACTCACAACTAACATTATTGTGATTGAGATATTCATTATGATGGTGAAAATATCCTTATAAGGATTTGATTACACCTTTCCACTCATATAGATTCAATAATTCCTTCCCACTCATGCATCAAACTCAATGAAGCAAATTTGGTTTCTCTACTCTAACTAGCTCCTATTTCCAACCCATGGGAATTGTCAAATCTATGTCAACACAAATTTTCCCCATATCTATATTCCTTGATTTTGTCATATTCTTAGTTGGTAGCCTCAATCCAACAGTTGTGAACTTGACCTCTAGACTCATTTATCATAATAACAAATAAGTCAAATTTATGTTCTTCTCATTCTCAAAGTACCCTTGGGCCTTTATATGTCACAATTTCTATGATATTATATGTATCTTTCTCCCATAAATACTTCATTTAACCCTCTTACCACTCCTATACCCTTAACTAGATAGTAATAGCATGCTTTCCCTTACTCACTCTTTTTTTCTTGCATTTTCATCTTTGGGAATCCTATTGATCTTTCAATTGCTAGTAGGCATTCTATTACCCTATAATCCTTGTCCCATCACCTTAGCTTAATGTCAAATATTGTTTCAGTGATACAACAAAAGGCTATAGAGAATCTATGTATCGATTTCTAACATTTTTCCTGATGTGTGACATTAAACCAATACTTTTTCCAATTAAAATAAAAAATATACTTGCTTTAGAATGTGTACTTAAGTTTTGCACTCTTCGTCAAAACACGCCACTCACCCTATTTATATGTCAAAAGATACTTTAAACCTAAAAATTAGAAGACAACCATAATGGGGAACACATTTTCTAAGTCTTATGCTATAGTGTTAGAAATAAATCAAATTAATTGAGGCCTTTGAGTAGAAAAAAAAAAATCCATTAAACAAGGTTGCCCTCTTACACCACCTTAATTTGAGATTGTTGTTGAATCTATGCAATAATTGTTATGAGATTATTTCCTATGATTAAAGACATTATCCTTCTTTATAAGTAAGAATTAATTAAGGATCAACCTACTCATGATTCTTTCCCCTATCCTAACCAAAAAGAATTTAACTTTGTTCAAATTGATAATAGATTTAAAGCGTATTGAGGCACTTTTGTCTCAACGCTCACTATTAGCTAGTTTGTGTTCTTAGGATGAAAAGAAAAACCCCCTAACTACATAGTCAAGACAAGTTAGTAGTGGGGAGTCAGAAACAAGCTTACCAGGTATTTGGATATCCTCTTTGCACTTAGTTCATCATTTAAAGAGGTTCAGCAATTAGCTATTGAGAAAATTTTCAAGTATATTATATAAAATGAGAAGGCAATTTTTTTTTTAAATGCCAACAAACAACAAAAGAAGAAATCTGGAGGAGGCGCCCAATATATTGATTATTATTTTGTGTTGTTAAATGATATAGTACCACATAATAATTTGTAGGCTGGGAGTGGAGAGGAGATGCTACAAATGTTAACTGTGAAATGCTTCATAAAACTAGGTGGACATTGCATATGCTGGTCTTTTTGAAAGATTTAGGATTGTATATCCTGCCTTAAAGAACTATGACATCACAACTGGCTGACCAAAACTATTGAAATTGATTTAGGCAAGCACAAATTCTCCTATATTTCAGCCTTCTTTTATTTCAGGTTGTAATTTTTTTGGTTCTATAATCAGTTGCCCTATTGTATGACACAATATAATGGTTTTACTACAAGAAGTCAACAAGATTGACGCATATACAAATACAAAACCTAACCATGAGGAAATTGTAGAAACATACAAGATGATACTAGTTAGTCCTCTACGATACTAACAAGTTTGAATAAATTTTGGTTAGGCTTTAATTTATTAGGAAAAAAAAAACAATATATTTCAAACTTCAATATTGGAGTTCCAAATTATGATACGAATTGGTCTTCTCTTCTGTAGGCTAAATTTTAGAAGTAAATGAAGATTGATGGTTATAGATGTAGACCAGTATTGGATGGTAACTTCCCTGTTGCAAATAAATTACTAGATTCAAAGTAGATGTGGAAAGATTGAGTGTTCAATTATAAAAGTTGCTCTTATGTTCATCATGTGGTGAAGTAGAAGTTTGCAGTCCAGAAAAATCTAATAAGACTGCCAATTTATATTTATTTTTGTTAGGAATGTGTCATATACATCTGCAATGAAATGGAAAAAACAATGGGACTTTTTTCGAAAGCATACCTTCTTGTTGTCCCAGGAATCGATCTCCTGACCTTCACTTCCTTTTCTCCTCTTTCCACAATCTTGACCGCTCTCTCCTCTCCAACCGCCCTCTTCCGTGCCACAACTAGCTGTAACCATCGCCTACCTACATCAAGTGTGAAAATTAAAATCTCACGACAGAAAAAAAATCCCTATCTAACAGAAATCCTAAACAACTAAAATATTCAAGTCGAGCCGAAAAAAGAATTTCACAACCAAACTTAAATTCAAATTTATTTTTCATTTTCCAAACTCAAACAATCTCAGCCTAAAAACTGCCACTGCTTAGCACAAAAAACTACAAAATATTTTTACACAAGCCACATCTTAAATATTCAACTCCGCTACAACAATTCTTTGAGGCCATAAAGGGAAAAACAAAGTTATATAGAATTCTCAACGTTTTAATCCGCTAAATTTCTTAGACACCCTACCTTGGCAAATTCAACTCTACTTGGCGCTACTGAGCAAAATTTAAAAATCAAATAACAACCATAAATTTAGGAAGATTTCTAACTCTTTTTTTTTGCAAATTCCAAATTTCTATTTTAGTTTGCACAGTAAATTATTGTGTAAAAGATCTCTATTGGTGGTGCATGATATTTTTAGGACTGATTTAGTCTCTTCTATTCAATTGTGTCCAATTTAATTATTGGATAACAGCTATATTTTAGGTCCTGGGATATTTTTGTCGAGAGTTTTTTGTTTATTGCCGAAGATTTTCTGTCAGGAATTTTGTTGGCTGCCAGGTGTTATGGCAGGCTGACAGTGGACTGGATTTTTGGCTAGAAGTTTGGAGAATGTTTTAAATGAATAGCTTTATAGTAGGGAATAAATGCAGATGAGGAAAATGAATTTGGTTTAGAAAATATGTTTAGATAAATCCCAAGATAAACTTTGAAAAACGAGCCGATAAAATTTCAATTGAACAATATGACAATAGTACAGAAAGCATATTGCTTTTTCAATTATTATTTCAATTTTGTTTTGGACTGGCATGGGGCACTTCTTGCATGACAATTTCAAAATTCAAACTTGAAACGTAAGGAGTTAGAGGAAATAGGTAGTTTTACTCACAATTTATAGCAAGGAATAAATACAGAGAACTGACGAAGACAATGAATGTATTGTAGAAGATATGTTTACATGGATCCCCACTCCCAAGATAGACTTTGAAAACCGAGCCTGTAAAATTTCAATTGAACAATATGATGGTATCATATGACAGGGACTAGTACGGGAAGCATATTGTTTTTTCTATTATTATTTCCATTTTGTTTTGGTCTGGCATGGGGCACTTCTTGCACAACAATTTCAAAATTCAAACTTGAAACGTAAGGAGTTAGAGTAAATAGGTAGTTTTAGTCATGATTTATAGCAAGGAATAAATGCAGACAACTGATGAAGACAATGAATTTAGTGTAGAAGATATGTTTAGATGGATCCCAACTCCCAAGATAAACTTTGAAAACTGAACCTGTAAAATTTTAATTGAACAATATGACGGTATCGTATGACAGGGACTAGTATAGGAAGCATATTGCTTTTTCTATTATTATTTCGGTTTTGTTTTGGGTTAGCATGGGGCACTTTTTGCACGACAATTTCAAAATTCAAACTTGAAAGGTAAGGAGTTAGAGGAAATAGGTAGTTTTGGTCATGATTTATAGCAGGGAATTAATGCAGACAACTAGCGAAGACAATGAATTTAGTGTAGAAGATATGTTTAGATGAATCCCAACTCCCAAGATAAACTTAGAAAACCGAGCCAGTAAAATTTCAATTGAATGATATGACAGTATCATATTATAGGGACTAGTACGGGAAGCATATTGCTTTTTCTATTATTATTTCCATTTTGTTTTGGGCTGGCATGTGGCACATCTTGCACGACAATTCCAAAATTCAAACTTGAAACGTAAGGAGTTAGAGGAAATGGGTAGTTTTAGTCATGATTTATAGCAGGGAATAAATGCAGACAACTGATGAAGACAATGAATTTAGTGTAGAAGATATGTTTAGATGGATCCCAAATCCCAAGGTAAACTTAGAAAACTGAGCCTGTAAAATTTTAATTGAATGATATGATGGTACCATATGACAGGGACTAGTACGACAAGCATATTGCTTTTTCTATTATTATTTCAGTTTTATTTTGGGCTGGCATGGGGCACTTCTTGCACGACAATTTTCAAATTCAAACTTGAAACGTAAGGAGTTAGAGGAAATAGGTAGTTTTAGTCATGATTTATAGTAGGGAATAAATGGAGATAACTGACAAAGACAATGAATTTAGTGTAGAAGATATGTTTAGATGGATCCCAACTCCCAAGATAAACTTAGAAAATAGAGCCTGTAAAATTTCAACTCAAAAATATGACGGTTATCAGATGACAGTGACTAGTACGGGAAGCATATTACTTTTCTTATTATTATTTCAGATTTGTTTTGTGGCGGGGCCAACCTTCAAACTTGAAATGTAAGGAGCTGGAGGAAATAGTTGAGCACCAACAATGTTTTGAAGTTTCATGACATAAATAAAAAATACAATAAAATATTGGTCGTCCTTAGTAGGTTGCTTGTTTTATCTACTTAAATGTTATCCACTTCCACAATCAGCGTTGAGTCAATGTTGATGTGGAAGTGGTTCCCACTCATCCTCTTCCATTCCTTTGTCCATCCCTTCGACAGTTTTAACAGCAGACTTCACTAACCACTTAACAACATAGTTAGCTAACTTTCAAATAATCCTGCGTTTAAATCTAGCTTTTTCTATTTTTCTTAGCCTGCCTTCACAAACAAATTTTTTGATTTGTATTTGTGATTTGATATGTCTTTTTCATTTACCGCTGCGTGCTGCTATTTTTTTCATTTACCGTGTAGGATTTTTGGCAAAACATTTTGGACTATTGCATCGAATCTTAGTCTGCAATTCCTCCTCTTGAATCGGATACCAGGTTGGTATTATTTCATATCAGATCAAATTATCAAATATTAAAAACCATATTGCAAGCATTTTAGGTAATTGATGGTTGGTTTATTCTGCAGGAGGTCAAATTTGATTGTAATTATTCTTCATTACTCCCACTGCATCTTTGAGTGCATGAAACTCAGCAAGGGAAAGTTCACTATCAAATTGCTCATGTGTTTCTAGAGTCTTCCAACAACAATTTACCAACAACTGTTAAGCAACATCATATTAAAATAAATTAGTTAGTTTCTATAATGGTCAATCTGTCTTTCCTATTAGATAGGTTTTGTTTCCCTCTTTCATTATGCTTTGTTAGCTGTAGCTTTTTACAAGATGTCAGTCTATTCTTAGAATGTAACCTCTTTAAATAGAGCATTCGCTCCTCATTGTAAATATATCATTCTGCAATATATTATTTAGTTTTTGCATCATGTAAAATGGTATCAGAGCTAGGCGCAGGCTAGGAGCCCCAAGCACACGAGAGGTGTGGCTTAAGGGGGGGTGTTGGTGTTGGAAATAAGCCACACTCGGACCGATGATGGACTGGTCCAAGAGGGGCCAGTAGCTCAGTGGTAGAGCACTCCAGCAGCATATGGAAGGTCCTAGGTTCAAGTCCTAGCTGGTCCATGTCTCAAAAGATGATACTTCGATCCTCTAGATGCTCCTCTAGATAGCTCACCTCTACATACTTTGATCTTTCCTCTTGATCTCATCCACATAGATTTGTCCCAAGTTAGTGTCACTCTCCTTTGACACTCGATGCTCCTTTAGCATATATCATCAACCTCCAAGCGAAAATATCTCAAGTTATCACAATGATATAAAGGGAATTCAACAACTAATTTTGCCCCCCTTATGAATGTGGGACAAATAATCATGCATTTCAAAGCAACTTCTTAACATTCAAATCATCTTAAAACATACTTGAAAATACTCCAACAATCGCTAGAAAAAACATGTTAAAATAAGACCTTACTTGTTTCTTCCTTTTCTCAAAATTCAACCTTCTCTTCACACATTTTCTGCCCTAATTCGCTGCTGCTCTGCACTTATTTATGCTTTTTTTGTTTTGGATTTGAAGTGATAAATGCAGATTACAACTTGTTTTATAGCTCAACACTTTAGCTTTTAGGGAAGGTTAGCCTTAGGTAGGTCGGCCTGCATTTTAATGACTTTTCCACATTTAAATTCCAATTTTTTCCTCCTAGGCTGACCTCTTCAACATACAAAGCAAATTTTGGATTTTGATGTAAAGTTTTTTGAGGGCGAAAATTTCTTTTTGATGGGAAATTCACGCCCTAGCAAGGGCACATATTTCTCTTTAATGAGAAATTTCCCTGATTTTCAATTTAAACACTTAGAATATTTTTTTATTTTTTCTCCCTCAAGTTTTCTTCCTCTTGGCGAATTTCCTTTTGATGTTAAGCAATTTTGGCATTTTTGATGAATCAAACCACCTTTCTCCCTAGGGCGCATATTTCTCATTGATGAGAAATTTCCTCAAAACACTTAAAACACTTGCAAATTTTTTGCAAATCTTTCTCTAAGTTCTTTCAAATGATCTTCATTAGGTTTCAACACAACTTTCTAGGATCAAATGTTAGGATTGCAAGTCTTCAAAGGTAAATGCGATTTCCTTATCTGGATCCTCCTTTACCCTAGAACACATATTTCTCATTGATGAGAAATTTCCCTCATTCTCAATTTTGAAACTTCGTAAATTTTTTTATGTTTTTCAAACAATCTTCACTGGGTGAAATGTTTCCTAAGACAAGTTGCAAGATGCTAATCTTCAAAACAAGTATGATTCCCTTGTCAAATCCTTCTTCCTCCTGGGGTGCGAATTTCTCATTAATGAGCAATTTCCTCAATTTGCTTTTTGGACACTTAGCTTTTTTATTTCAACTTTCATCCTAGGCAAATTTCAACTAAAATATATTACATTTCTAACTCAAAAAAGTTGAAAAAAACACATCCAAGACCTTGAGCACATATTTCTTGTATATGGGAAATTTCCTCCTCTAGGTGCATATTTCTCATGCATGAGAAATTTCCTTCATTTGCAACCTTCACACTTAGATTTTTTGTTCACTCTCAACTCTTCCTTTGGCCTTAGGCGAAATTTCTTGAGGTTTAACCTTGAATTCATTGTGATATGAATTTGTTTCGTTAAAAAGTGTTTGCAAATGGATCCACAAACTTGGGCACGTATTTCTCATGTATGAGAAATTTCTGCTCAAGGTACTTGGACTTCATTTTTTTACACCCGATTTCGAAGTGTCCTAGGTGGAAGTATATTTAAAAATATATTTAAGTATAGAAAATTTCTATACTTTAAATATTTTGAAATATACTTCCAAGATGTTTGAGATAGGTCTCGGATCCATGGGATTTAACATGCAGATCCTAGATTTTTGAGAATCCACTAGATTTCAAACTTAGTCAATTTCAGGGCTCAGAACATTAGACTCCAGGACATTAGACTTAGTCAATTTCATGGCTTTAGGACATGCATCAGGATGAGAAGATACGGGCTCCTTAGCTAGAATATATCGAGACTTGGGAAAAACAACACTACCAAACCCTACAAGCTTAGAGAAAAACTAAACCTAAAGCAAAAGAAAGATAGAAAGCAGGAAAAAGAGGGGGTCCACATTTGCAATGGGGCGATGTGTGAAGATGTCACAACAACACCCACCGTGGTTTTTCCCTTATAGGGTTTTCCACGTAAAAAATCTGGTGTCTCATGTGTTGAATGTATTACTGTGTTGAGCTTCTAGTTTCATGTTTCATGGTTAAATCTTAATAACAGTAATTGAGCATTTGATGTATTGATAAGTGGTTAAAGTTTTAGAGACAACTGATTCACCTCCCCTCTCAGTTGTCTTGTAGATTTCAACAATTGGTATTAGAGCACATTCCTCGGAAGTAAGCCTAACAGTTTGAGGTCGATCCAGGATGTCTTATAAGAAAGAAGCTCCATAGTTCGATGTGACGAATTATGCTTTATGGAAGGTACGAATGAAAAGCCACCTCATCTGTCTTGGTTATAGAATATGGAAAGCGACAGAAATAAAGTATACCATGCCTCAAAATGGTTTAACAACTGAAGATGAAATCAAAGAATATGAGTTAACTATAAAAGTTAGAGATTCTCTATTAAGTGCCTTGTCAGACACTGAATTGATAAAGGTCATGGACCTGGAAATTGCTCATAAAGTCTGGTAAAAGTTGAAAAGTTTGTATGAAGGAGATGAGTCCATTAAAAGTGCCAAATTCCAAGGTCTGAAAGTGAAATATGAGGGTTTAAAGATGAGCGAAGATGAAAATATAACAGCCCACATGCAAAAAGTTGATGAAATTGTCAATGGAATAAAAGGTATGGGAGGAACTATTGAGGAGAAGGAAGTTGTGATGAAAATTCTTAGGTGATTACCTAAATCCTACAATCACAAGGTAGTTGCAATTGAAGAATTAATGACTGTGAAAGATGTCACCAAGGATCAGTTGCTAGGAAAGCTTACAACCTTTGAGATGAGAGAATTTGGTGATGCTCTGTCGAAGATTGAGAGTACTTTCAAAGCCAGTACTTCAGAGAAGATCTCCAGAGCTGAAAAGTACAAGGTGGAACCCGATGATGAGTTTGATGAAATTGAAGCAATTTTTTTGATAGACTGCAAAGAGGTTTTGGTAAGTTCAGAGGCAATTTACCTTTCAAATGTTTTACATGTGGTAAGGTTGGTCACTATGCTTCTAGGTGTCCTGAGAGAATTGAAAAGAATAGGAAAAGATTTGAAAATAGACCTAAGGTTCCAAAGAAATACTACTATGTTAGAGATCTTGATGATGAAGGCATGACAGATGATGAATCTGATGATGCTAGTACTAGTTCAAATGAGTGCTTGTTGCAATTAAAGAAGAACCTATGTCTACTAATCCTGCTAGTTGTGTGAAGGAAGAAAAACCAGTGGAAGAAAGTGCTTTGGCTTTTCAAGTTGAGAAAGATAAGGATGAATGGATTATTGATAGTGGATGCTCACATCACATGACCAGTGACAAAAGTAAATTTGTGTGTTTGGAAAAGTATGATGGAGGACTGGTTAGGTTTGGAGATAATGCAGCTGGTAAGATTTGTGGAAAAGGATCTATTTCTTTTGATGGAAAGCATAACACTGATAATGTCCTATATGTGAAGGGTTTAAAGCATAATGTTTTGAGTGTTGGACATATAATTAATCATAAATGCAACTGAATGTAAACTAATTTTAGATTGACATGAGCCATGAAATCCAAAATAAGACAACAAAGAAACACAAATTCCTAGCAACCTACAAAACTTGCTTTGTATTGACTAAATTTTGGCAGTCTCAGCAATTCACTATCAAATCTTAATTACAATGAGAGAAAATGATGGTTCTTTTATAGACAAGGCACCATACTGAGTTTTTCAATGGACGGTGGAGATTAACTCAACACAAAGGGTCCAGATTACATGGCATTAAATGAGATACAACAATTTGTTACATTTTTGGATTTAATTTGTCTTGACAGAAAAAGACAAAATACAACCTTGAAATACATTGGATTTGGACAAAATGAATACCCATTTGGCTGTATAGTAGGAAAAGTCAATTTCCAAGACAAAAGGAAGTCAAAAGGAAGTCATATGACCCTTGAAAATATGGGCTGATGTGGATTGACGGGATTCCAAGTGCTGACTGGAACATCCTGTTGTTTGTCACATTTGAGTTGTCTAATGAGAAAAATGACTTTTCCAATGTGTTGATTGGTCAAGAAAAGTATGTGGCACATTTCTTATGAAGACATGTCCAACTGGATGCTTGTTGGATCAACATTGCATGATTGGACTGCTAGGACAGTTGTGAACAAGTACTAGAGATTCAACTAGATCTATAGGAATAGTAGTGATTTGGCATGATCTTTTGTGTCTTCAAGCTCTTGGGGTTTATCTCCATCATCTTGGAGATCATACTAACTTTCTCTTGTAGGTGCATCAACAATTTGGTTGATAGAATGATAATTCTGCATATCTGGGTTAGCAGGGTACCTCTGTGTGTTCATTCTTCCAAGACAGTGCTAACAAGCTCCTTTGTGCTCTTAGACTTGTAATTTACAATGCCAAGCATCAATTTTATCTTAACAAACCATTTTCCATAAATTTGAATCAAAATATATTCATTTGCAGCCATGGATTACTCAGGAACAACTCATTGTCGATATTACTTCCTTATGAACAATTTCATAAATCTAGTGGTCTTCACATGATTTTCTAAGTTTTTCACCATTTTCAAGTACCCATTTGGCCAATATAATGATTTGGGATGTTTTGTGGCCAATTGGATCCATTTGGAGACATTTATTTCATGTTTTTATAGCCTTTTTTGCAGAAAGTAGGATTTTGATAGGTTACAAGATATTTGCAGAGAGCATGAATTTTAGTGCAGCTCTTCTCTAATATCTCCAGCGGGGTTTTGGATGGTTAGTGGATATGGTGAAGAAATTAGTAACACTGGATCAATGGAGTTTTAGTGGGTTGTGTTGATGTGTTTTTTATGCACATGCAAACTCAGAATAAAATACTAAGTATTCTACCTCTCTTGAATAAAGTCTCTTGAATGCTAAACAATGTGATCAATCGAGACAACTCCAAGGTTCCTTATTCGTGTTTTGCTATGGATAGACTCAGTAGTTGATGTGATTTGTTGGTAATCACAAAGGGACTTACGCTGAATTTACTCCTTACTCCACTCAAATATGTTATTCTCCTTCCTGTGAAGTGGAACTTCTAGCCAATTATGAAAGAAAATGAAAAAAGGCAAGGGTTAAGAAAACTATTCTAAGGACAATGAAATGATGGACAATGCTTTGATAGACAAATTCCTTTAAACCAAGCTTCGCTTCGCCATGAGAGCAACAACTACACGAAACTAGTGCAATCTCCAAAGGAAATATGAAGGATTTTCAAACTGCAAACATGCATCCAAATACCCACATGTGGTGCAACTTGAATGAACATCCACAATCGAACTATTGCAACATGAGGTTCAGGCTAACTTTGCATTGCAAATCACCATCGACAATCCACAAAAAGTATGAACTGAGGAATTCATCAATATCTTCACATTTATTCATCAAATCAATGAACTGTATCCAAAATCTATCTAATTTGCTTTGAATCATCTTCAAGAAATTGGAAACCATGCTAACATCCCAAAACAACACAAGTTTCACCAAGCTTCAATGAGAATGTATTGATTTTGGTAGTATCTTTATAACAATTTGCCAAAGTCTTGTCAATGCTTCAAGAGCTTCTACTCTAACATTCTACCTCCTAAGAACTAATGATATATCCTCACAAATGAAGAGAGTGAGCTTTATATAGACTCCAGAAATTACATGAATGGCCAGGATTGATTTGCAAATCAATGGCCAAGATTACACCACGTAAGGAGTTTGTTACAACAACTTTCTATATTTAGACAACAAGAGAGGCAATAAAGGCATGCCTTCCAATGTGATAAGCATGAAATGGAATATTTAGAGCATCTTCCACATGGGCATCCTCTTTGGCTTCCTATTTGTTATGAATGCATTAAATGTGAACAAATGATGTGGCAAGATGTGATAGGCTCGATGACATGTAGACACCACCTTGGCATTAAGCAAACCAGTTTGATCTCCATCGCATTCACATTGCTTGAAATATTTCCTAAATTGTTGGATTTTCAGCTATGGAACTTAGCTTCGAAAACTTGAAAATTTGGGAATTTTGGATTTCTGCAAGTTGTCTTTCATGCCTTAGTGAAATTTCTGGATTTATTGATGATCTTTATTCATTTCTCTTCTCATGTGATGTTGTTCTTGCAGGATTCCTTCATTCAGGCTTGTTGACGAAAGTAGGAGATGTCTTTGTGCATGACTTCATGGAGTAGATTGCATGATGCTTGCTCTTGATCTTTTTGGCGCATGAAATGGATGATGGATGAAGTGGTGTTCCTCCTCCGGAAATGAAGCCTTCTTCAAAGTGTGATGATCTTGATGTAGTGCAATGCTCGGAGCTTGATCACTTGTGACACCTTCTCAATCCTTGAACTTCCTCACATGCTATCTCTTGTCATTCTGCTTCATCACCTACAAAACACCTTAAATTAGTATCTCAGCTCAATGCTTGATAAATGAATAAGATGATGACAATTTCAAAAGCTTAGTGAATGTGGGATAAATCATGTAAACTCTTACCTACTTTGCCTTAGAAGAACAAAGAAATCAAGTTTGTAAAGTATGATAGAATTTAGAAAAATGGAAAATTGGCTTGACTTATTGATAACTTGATCTCTTTACTTGAACATTTCTGCCCTCATTTGCTGCCGATCTGCACTTCACTTCTGCTTATTTGCATTTGAAATGAATGAGGAAAATGAGAATTTGCTCTCTCTTATATAGCCCTTCAATCTCTAGCTCCCAGGCAAGTTGGCCAACTCCAAAAAATAAAAAAAATCCTTAAATTTTTCTCTAGGCCGACTTGTCTTCCTAGCTAGTGGCTACTTGTAATAACATTTCTTTGGGCGCATATTGCATTCACAAGGGAAATTTGCGATTTTAGCTAGGCAGCTTTTGTATGTTCATAAGAAATTTGTGACTTCTACTTGGTTTTTTTGTAAAATCTTCTCTTGCGACAAATTCTCATTGATTGTTTGAATGCATTAGTATGGATTATGTTGCCTTTTGTTAGGGCACATATTGAACATCAGTAAGAAATTTCTGTCCTCATACTTAGACAATTTTTTTGTCAAGCTCCAATTCCTTTGTAGACACTTAGCATTTCCCATGGATGAAAAGGTCATTCTTCAGTGGAGGGCATATTAAACATTAGTGAGAAATTTCCACCTTAGGCATTTGACAACTTGTCTTAGGGTGCATCCTGAATAAGGAGAGAAAATTTGTGCCCTCCTTACTTTGGCATAAAATCTTCTAAGTGTTCTTTCAGAGCACAATCCTATGTGAATTCTTCATTTGCAAATTTCTCAAACTTTCAACTTTTTCTTGCTCAAAGTACTCATCAAATTCCTAGGATGGATTTTGAACAAGGTCATTCAGTTTCCACACTTTGCCTAGAGCACATAGTGAAAGGGTGCATTCAATTTCCCCATTTTGCATTTGGCAACTTGCAACTTTTTGTGATTTTTTTTTTGAAGTCCATTTGAATGATTTTCACTAAGTTTCAAAAGACTCTCTAGGATCAAGATTGCCAATCTCCAAAGGAGAATATGATGTCCTTATGTAGATCTTCCCTCTTTTGGAGTGCATATTGAATGGAGTCATTCAGTTTCCACCTTGAAACTTTGTCACTGGCAATTTTCACTTCCAAATTTCTCGAAGTTTTCAAGGGTATTTTATGAATTTTTGACTCAAGAAACAAAATCTTAATTGTTTGGATCCCTTAATCATCAACCCTAGACTGGGTGCATTTGGTGGCTTGTCATGAAGTTTTGATCTAGGGCGCATTCTGAATGTGTAGAGAAAATTTCCCCATTTTGCCTTGGGCTCAACCTGAATGGATGCATTCAATTTCCACACCTAACTTTACTTATACAAATTTTTCAGATTTGATCTCTCTGTACCAAGATGTTGACAAAGTCTCATCCTTTGCTTACTCAAATTGACCTCAATGTTTCCAGTTGTTTGGCAAATGACCTTCATTTGTATGGAAATCAAGCAAGATTCAAGACAAAAACCCTAAAACTACTAAAGCAAAAACAAAACTTGGGGGTCCCCATTTGCAATGGGGCGAGTTGTGATTAGGTCACAACAAATCCCATTCATAAATTGCAGACTTAAATATGCAAGGATATATTCTTTCAAGGCAATTATATTATTGAGCATCATAAAGAACATTGTGTGACATGTTAGAATAGAATCTATATGAATATTTTATTATTATTATTGTAAACTCACCCATCATAGGGGGATGACAAGCAAAAAAGGGATAAGAAATCCTACCATACCCCCCTAAGGGCCTATTTGGAGGCAAGTCTGATTAGTACCCCTGCCATACCTCCCTAGAGGGACCATATGGAGGTTTTGCTTGACATCTTGGATCCTGCCAAACCAACCGTTAGGCCTTGTATGAGGGGAACTGAATAGCAGCCTGCCATGCCCCCCGTAAGGGCCTACATGGAGGTATTATGTACCCATTAATGTCTTGCCATCCCCACTATGATTGAGTTGAGTGAGTGAATAAATGGATTCATATTCAAGAGCATAATGAAGAAATGACTACTTGTAAGTCATCTCCCTGACCCTAATTGTGATTGTAAAGTTTAATCTAGGGAAATCTAGAAGGGGACATTACATTTAGGGCAAAATTAGTATTGTTCCTAGATGGGGACATTACAGAAGAAGAGCCCAAGGCTCAACTACATCAACAATTAATCATTCATCTTCAACACAATATTATTACAATCAATGGCTTTATATAGCTATACAAGCTACAATTACCCAAACTAACTAGCAACTAAATAAAACTAATCTCTCAACTAACACCTAATAATAAATTAATAATATTATTTTAATATATTATTTATTATCTAATAACCTATGTTATGCACTATTTACTTTCCAGCATACCTAGGGCTATTGGAACATTTTTTATAACCCTTTTTCACAATTGCATGTTGGCTTCTTAATTGGTAGTGCCATGAGCATATTTTTAATTTTTGCATTGATTTTCTTTTGTTTTAACATCTAAAAATTGGTAGTGCCATGAGCATATTTTCAACTTTTCCATTAGTGTTCTTTGTTTTAACGTCTACAAATCAACTCTGAAATGCTAAATTTGGGCGATGCATCTACAAGCTATTGGAACATTTTTATTTCCCTTTTTGACAGAACTGTATGTTAGAACTGTATGTTGCCTTTGTTGATTGGTTGTGCCATGAACATTGTTTTAATTTTTTGATTGGTTTTGTTTTGTTTTCATTGCAACAGATTGACACTAAAATACTAATGTTGGCCAATCTACAAGAAAAATTAAGTAATAAAATACATCAATAATCAGTTGTCTCTAGCACATTCATCTTTAATTTATGAGTTAGCATGGTAGATTAGTTGCTTCTCTCCTCGTTATTCATTTGAAGCACATGCTAATTATTTTTTGTTCATAATGAATTTTTTGTTTTCTAACCATTCAAATTTATGGCCAAAAGGCTCTCCAATGATTTTTTATTTGAACTTTTGATACAATTAACATCTCGAATGGTAGGTATAGAAACTCAATCCTTATTTTGAGCAAATACAAAAACTGAAAATAGAAGAAAATAGTCTACAAGTAATTTTTTGGGGAATGTGTGGCATGCTTGCTCATATACCCCAAGAATCTTAAAATTCATTTTCCTTTCTTTTTGTTCTTCTTGATATTTGTTATGTCCAGAAGAATTCGACAATTGTAGAGGGGTGAAGATAAGAGTACTCATTTTCTTTCTTCAATAAATCGAAAAAAAATAAATTTTTTTTTAAAAGAAAAACTAAATAAAATTCAAAATATCTTACAAGCGGTTCATTTCCTATTATCCACTGGAAGCCATTATATTTGTGTGGTGGCAGATAAGATTTATGGTGGCTGTTACAGCCTATCATTAAAACATTCTTTTAATTTTTTTAAGATATACTAATATTAGCATGATATATTTGTGTGGTGGCAGACAATATTTATGGTGATGGTGGTAGATAATCAAACTGCAGTGCATGACTTGCAATTCAGAGAAGTAGGAGTTTAATTTAGGAAGCTGCCACATGACAGGCCCTAAAAATAGGCCAATCACCACTAAGGGCTGCCACACTACTGACGCCATCCTCACACGTCCAAAAAGTTTTGACTTCTGTGGGCTCTCCACTATTAAGTCTCCCACTATTTTTCAATAGACCAACACAATATTCCTCTTTGTATTATGGTTTTCTCTCAATGAATTTTCATGCTCAGCCTCTTGCTGAAGAGGACACACATCTCCTCTTCCCATAGCTCAATTTTGCATAGCCCATTGCTCTAATTAGGAGTAAGCATAGCAAGACCCTTCGGTTCTTTGTGACTCGGAGCTGCATTGTTTGACTGTGATTACAATTTGGGGCTTAGTTTTCAAACTCTGATTTAGGTGTATAGTTTTGATTTGATTCATTTCCTTTTTTCTTTTCAAGTTTTTAAAATGAGTGGCATTTTGAATAAGTTATGTAGAGTCCAAAGGTCAGGCCTTACAGGTTAACAAAATTCAACCAATCCAAGCTTCCTCACTTTGTTTCGTGCTCAATGGAATTATTTGCAGCTGTTTTAATTGGTGCAGCCAATGAATGTATCCATCTAATATCGGAATCTTGTCATAGAAAGAGGAACATATACTTATATCCTCACAACATTATTTTCTAGACATAACTATTGTTTAATTAGTAATTAGGTGTGACTTCGAAGGGAGAGGCGTTTGCTGCTAATTTGGCTGATCCATGTCATTTATCTAGTCAATCAATTCTTCCGGGTTCAAATTGTTAGTGTAATTCGGTACATCAACTCTCGGTCTCTTTCCAATTTTTGAAATAGCTCGCAACATCTTAACTTGATCTGATTCTTCTTCTTCATCACCTCCTAGGGTTTCACCAATTTATTCAATAGATTGAAATTCTTCCTCATCATTACTTTCAACATTAGGTCTCGGTGTCAATCCTCTTCGCCTATCTTCTTCAACAACATCCAATCGAATTTTATTTTTTTTCATCATTTCCATCATCTCATCCATTATTCCAGCTATTGTTCCAACAATAGGGATTCTCCTTAGTGGCGTTCTTCCTAGGATCAACTGCAAACTGCCTCAAGTTTGGCGATCAGGCTACAAGGTGACAACTGCCTCACAATTGGCGATCAGTTGCAACACAAGTAACTTGCCTTGGATCGGCGATATGTCCACAACAAGATATTACAAAATTCCTTTGCCAACTTCGCTCAATTTGCTCCCAAAGATTCGAACCTTCGCTCTTATACCACTTGGTGTAGTCATAGTAGGAGGGTTCACAGAATGAACTGTCCAGACCGTGCAGCAAGAGTAAACACAATGGAAACAACTCAAAGATATGAAACAAATGTAGATTTAGTCATTTAGTATTTCACAGAATTCAAATACAGATCGGCCAGCAACATGCGGGCTTACAATTGGGCTCACAGGCCTGATTACAAAATATCAGAATATGCACAAGATATAGCTTTGAAGCTCCTTTGCATAAAATTCAACTATGAACTTATGCTAATGATCATCCCTACTTTCCTAGCAATCTATTGCATCATTATATATCATCTCCAGAAACAAAGATTCCTCCGTGTCGGCCAAGGAAGGTTACAAACTCTAATAAAGAGCTGTAACGTGTGTACACGAATAGGTCAGACCTAGATGCATAGAACACCTCTGCAAATGAATGGAATGATGCGTGGATCTTGAGGAAGGTCGGCCATGAACCATAGAACATTGAATGATGTGCAGTTAACCTCCACAAGTTACAGAATGCTCTGCAAGTCTTCTCCTTTAGCTAATTGTCCAAGATTGTCAGGATGCTTTGTTCTGAGAAAATAGTTGATCTTCTGATAAAGATAACTTTCCGATACTTGATCCAAATGCTCTAAATTCTAGATATGATGTAGATGAATGAATCTAGATGCTAAGTCTAGCTCTGCAAGATGTGAAATGCAACTATGGTAAATGCAGACTAAAATACAGAAATTGCTACTGATTGAACTGCCTGGACTGAACTAGAAAATGAAAAGAAACAAACTGAAATGCAAATGTTTTTGGTTGATACAAGATTGCTCTTGAATGCTCTAGCATCAACACGAGTTGCCACCACTTGTGATTCCCACCATGAATCATGGAAGTGCCATAACAATCGTGATCTGATCCATGATTTATAGAAATCCTTTTGTAACATCCTTTTGTCACTTGACTATAAATAGTGACTAGGTCTTATTGTAATAAATGTATAGTACTAATTGCCAGCTTTTAACTAATTAGTATGTAGCCTTGATATTATGTAGATGATCAATAGTTAGCATGGTAACAATGGATGTGCAGATTTAACATTCATGCTCTTGTACTTGCATATTGTTGATGTATAAAATTGCGCAGGTTTCAGCACCAACATGGGAAGCTTCAAAAATGTAGGATAGACACTTGAAACAACCTCCAGATTTTAGGGAAGCTGGCTCTTCCTTTTTCGATGGGATTTTGGGAAAGGGGCAGAAAAAACAAGATTACAGATAGAATAAAATAAAACCTCCTAAGGCGATGCATCAGACTTATATGTGTTTTAGTAACTAGCACAACGATTAAATCCTTATGATTCATGTATGTCAAAGAGCAAATGAAGCATGATCAGCATAAACAGATTATAGATAGATTTAAAATCAAAGGCTAAACTCAGAATATTTATGCAAAGACACATAAAATATCACGAACAACACAAAAAAAAGCTTCTTTCATTAATAGGTTCAGCAAAATACATGAGGCACAGAAACATGCACAGATCTATTTTCTTTCTTCTTTGAAATAGCTGTTAAAGGCAAAATGATACAATCTAGTTGTAGTATATCTCCTTATTTTTCTCTAAGTATATATTATCTTATGTATCTATAGTTACAAAACCTTCCCCTATTTATAGAAGCAAGGTAGGGCTCAAAGCATTTCCCAGCCATTAAGAATTAGCAACTATCTGCAACCGAACTGAGACTGAACTGGAACTGAACTAGAACTGAATCGTGCACAAGATCTGTCTAAATCTGCAACCGTATCATCCTTGCGCGTCCATTGGCTGAATGTAGAAGAAAATACAGCCCTTTGACTTCCAGTTCCGTTGAGAGACATGGCCTCCTCCGCTTCCTTCTAACGGCTTCAAAAAATGCTACATGGCACCTTCCATTTCATCGGGCTTAGTTTTCCTTTGATATAAGCAAAACACATGATATTGTGACACTTGGCGTTATCCACCTCTTTTCCTACTGAAATGTGGCCACACCTAAGAGCCTCAAAAATGGGACAGATGGTAGACTGACATGCCTTTAAAAGCTTCTTTTATTTCTTTTCCCTTCAAACACCCGTGGTAGCAACACGTGGCACCCTCTACTAGTAGATAGAAACTTTAGACAAAATACCTTGGGCCCACCATATTGTACCTCGACACTTCAAATCTTTTTAAAGAAATAGACACGTGGCGGGCTCTGCACATTGCAACAAAAGACGCATGGCACTCTCGCACGCTTTCTCGATGCCTCTTCTAAAAGTTTCTCCTCAAATCCCCGCGGAAGCGACATGTGGCTCATTTTGGTAGCAGATAGAAACTATATGAAAAGAAACACAGCCAAAGGCACATGGCAGAGTTCTGTGGCACCTAGGAACTGCGAACCAAAAAGCAGATACATGGCACTGTCTGCGACTTTTCTTATTGCTTCTAATCTCCTTACCACGTGGCAGCCCTGCGCGTCTTTAAGAAGCATCTTTTCTTTTGGGTTCTCAATACCCTGCCATACTAACACTTGGTGCTCTCTGCACATAGGAAAAAATCAGAACACAGACTGGGACACAAACTAGAAATGTAACTATCAGCCGTGACCAATTAAAAAAAAATGTAGAGTTTTAACTCTACAGTTCTTGGCGACCAAAATGGGACTCTGTGCCTACATAGAAAAGGAACCCCGGAAACATATGAAAAGATTCAAAAAACAAAATTGCACCACCATCATCCAGAGAATCATAGTTTCTATAATGCAACTTGATATACAGACCACTCTGATTGGAAGAATTTTGAATTTACACATCATGAACTTCTAATTGATAGCATTGATAGCACTGATAGTAATATTGATAATGATCTAGAACATATTGAACACATTGAATATGAATTTGATTATGGCAAATTAGGTAGAACAACCTGCATTTGGATAAATCATGGTCCTAACGAGAATCCTCAATTGATCATAATACCACCAAAATTTTTTCCTACGTTTGAGGTCTGTCACCTGAAGGGTCAATGGTCTGAGTTCAAGTATGAATTTGCTCGGTTGAGGACTATCACTATTGCATTACTATTGCTGTTCATACTGAAAAACCATGCTAGGGGATGTATATACTCAGTGTCTTGGGTTGCATCCCTCTGTTGCTTGTGCATAGCTAGGTTAGAGTATGGTTTTCATTTCATGTTGCATCTTAGAGTAGATTTCCTCCCTTTAGGTCATTTGACTCAAGTTTTGTTGGGCCTTAGCTTAGCTTAGCTTTTGTTGCTTGGTTTTCTCGGAGGAGTTTGCTTTCGTTAGCTTGGTGGTTTGTCTTGCTTTCGTAGATTAGTTGTTCGCTGTCCTTAGTTGTTGTTGTTTGCTTTTCGTAGGTGTTAGTTGCTTAGTTTAGTTGGTTTGTTGTGTGAAGTGTTACGAGACTTGCCCAGACTCGCCTAAACTCGGCGAGTCCAAGGCTTGGCAACCTGGCCGAGCCTGGGGGACTCGGACTCAGACTCGGCCAAGTTTTTCCCAAACTTGCCGATTTCTCTAGACTCACCAGACTCGCCAGTTTCAACGAGTCCCATCAAGGAAACTCGGGGAAAAGTGGAAAAAATCAGGATTTGGGAACACAGTGGCAGTATATTTCAAAATATATTAAGTATAAGTTTGTTAGGATGTTTGAGATAGGTTCTGTATCCATGGGATTTAACATGCAGATTCTAGATTTTGGAGGATCCATCAGATTTTAGACTTAACCAATTTTTCAGGGTTTCAGGGTTTCAAACTTAGTCAAATTCAGGGTTTCAATTTTGCACAAAAAGAGTAGAGGACAAATCATTCGATCCTATTGATTTGTCGAGTTTTTGCCAAGTTTTCTTCAAGTTTTTGTTGACTTGTCAATTTTGGCATCATTTAAGACCTACCATTTACACCTTCGTAGGAAGGCAAAGGATGCAGGCTCCTCTAAGCCATAGACTTCTAGACTCTAGTTATTGTTTTGATATTTCATATTTGTTTGGAATATTTGATGTCATGGATTTCATATTCCATGAGTTTTGTGTACATTTGACTATATTTATCATTTTATATATCTAAGTGTGCTATTTCCTTCAGCAGCTTAGCTACAATTTGCATTTATACTTATGTGATTGATGTATACTTGTGTATGTGATCAAATTAGCTTCTATTTGATGATTTTATTGTGTCTTTAAGGTTTATTTATTAAAGGGTGCATGAAACAAGTTTTAAATCTTTAAAAATCTCTAAATTTCTTGGGTTTTTCAATTTGTCGAGTCTTTGCCAAGTCTAGGCACCAAGTCCGAGTCCGAGTCCAAAATCAGCTTAATGAGTCCGAGTCTGAGTCCAAAATCAGCTTGTCGAGTTTGAGCCGAGTCTGAGTCTCGTAACTATGGTTGTGTTAGGTTTCCTATTTGTAAGAAGGTGATGTTATCTTACACTCTAGTTTCAATTCATGATAACATGTTAGTTCATTTCTTAGACATCCATTCATGAAAGTTTTAGAGTCCAAAGATGTTTTTCTTTCAATTTACCCTCTTGTTAGACTTTGGACCTGACTCAGAAACTAATCATCTATTGTGTCTAGACACTGTTATCTTCTAATCATAATGTTTTAAAATGTTAAATTTAAATTTTATGAATTCTTATGTTTTCCTTTGAGAAACTTGGGTCATGATTGATGGATTTCCCATGGACTCCATGACTAGTGTCGGATAACATGACTGCTTGATCTTGGGAGATGAATCAGTTGTTCGGTATTGCTTGAAGTATTTTGAGGTTTTATACTTTACATATCTTAATGATCCCAAAGTTTCTAGGAAAGTCTTTGTGAGCCTGGATCCAGTGAAAATCTCAAGGTAGTTCATGATTTCGTGCATACTTCCATCCATTTCATTTCACTTCCTCCATCCACTTTACCATTTTCCATCCAATAATGAATTCGAGTTTGATATCCGAATCATATGCATAGTTCATTTATTCGCTATGTACTTCAAATGCACCATCAAAGTATGAATCTGAGTCATTTAAGGATAGAGTATTTTGGAGTTCATCAATGTTGGTATTGTCGATGTCATATAGCCTTGGATATATACACCTAAGATATGAAAGTTCATGGTGTTGGTATTTCCATCCATTTCGCATAAATCTCTTACTTTCCATTATCCACTTCACCTCCATTGCTATGCAGATTCCAAAAGCATATGCCCGCATATACTATCCACCATCCATCTTACTTCTGCTTTTCTCAAATCACATTGCTAACAATGATTAATGAATGTAAGTTTCATCTAAATGAGAAGCTTGCAATCCATTTGCCTATTCCATATTTCATGAAATAAATATTTGGATGCTTTTACCCATCAAGCAAGTAAATTCCTGAAAACCCTAAGATCTTTATGTCTAAAAGCACAAATGCTAGAGATCTAAACAAAGCATACTCAAAGCTACTTCATTCCATATTTCCAAATGAAAAGGCAAAACATTTGGGTACTTAAGTCCAAGAAGCCAAATCCAAAGAGGCTTCTGCATCCGAAGAATCCATTTCCATTCATCTCATCCCATTCCATTTCCGTTTCCTTCATCCCATGAAATAAAATAAAGAAAAAAAGAAAGTTCTAAGTTCATGCATGTCATGAAGTTATCATTTCACTCGTTCACTAACCATTATTCCCATTCCTTCATTCACCTCCCCTCCACTTGCAAGCTTCGAAGTTTAGGTTGATATGAGTAAACCTTGATTTATGGTTTCATTCCATTCGTTCCACTATATACCATCCGTTTCCACTACATTTCCCGTCATCTAATATATCCCGCCACTCACCTGGTCTATGTTTTGATATGCCCATCTATTTGTTTTTTATATAATCCACATCATAATCCACTATTGTCGTATCATATTCGTCATTCCTTACCAACTCAGTAATTATAATAACTTGACATGGTTCCGTATTGACTCTCATGTTATCCACAATCAGATTTTTGAGTTCTTCCTATTCATTACCATGGTGAAAACCTGGCAAACAGGCACCGTGTGTAATGGTCTTCCTATTTGGTTAAAAAAAAAAAAGTAAAGAGAAATTTTTTGTCCACATGTGAAAACCACCTTTGGTGGCGCCTTGGATAAGTACCATGATGAAAACCTGGCAAATAGGTATCATGCGTAGAGACACACTATCTCATTTCATTTTATTTCCATTTCCATATCATCCTCATTCCGTTATTACTCTGTTCAATGCCATTGTATACCATCATTGCCCATTTCATCCGTATATATGTATTCTTCGTTCTGTCATATCCCTTGATTTGTCAAAATTCATGATATCACTTGCAATAAGAAGGAAGAATAATGAATTAAGTAAACAAGCAGATTTGTTAAAGGATTTAATGTGGCAATGAGAACAAGACAAAATAAATACTAAATAAGACAAGGCAGCACCTATGAATAAACAAGGCGATTAGACTAAATAATCATCTTTTACCAAGGATCGGCAATGTTCTATGAAGGGTCGTAGCTCCTTAGAAGTTTAAAAGGGGGCGAGGGATAGATGGGAAGTAGGAAACACATCTTACAGAAAAATCAAAGTCTTGGATCTCATCACACAAAGAAATCATCTACATTACAGTTGATGACATTGTTGAAGGTTGAAGCATGAAGATCATCCTTGCATATCATTTGAAGACTTAGAAATTCATTGATTGTGAGTGCTAATTTGAAGGAGTTGATTACTTGCTTAGAGCGCTAATTTCTATAGCATATTCTTGCTTTGGTTTAGATAGTGATCAACATAGGAGTATTCCATCTGCCGATTAGACATAGTACACAAAAAAAAATTGATGGAACAGTTCAAAATTCTACCTTTGCACTTATAGATTAGATCACCAGTGTTGCTAATCATTGAACGACAGCGGATAAGAAGAAGAGAATAAAATGCAATCAGCAGATACAAGAAGATAAGCAGGGAATAGGGAAAGGAAATAAGATATTTCCATCAACAAATTAAAGAATAAGAAAAGGTACGTGCTTTATCCTTGCTTATAGATTAGTCTATGCAAGATATAAATGTTAGAATATATCAACATGAATATAGCATACGAATATTGTTTATATAAACTTAATAAGAATTTGAAATACATCATCATTAATATATGGATGAACATTTATCTGATGTATAAATCAGGCAATATAAATGTTAAAGTATAATAAAATGAATATAGAAAATGGATACTGTTTATACAAGCATAATAACAATTGAAATACATTAACAATCATTGTATGTATAAACACTCATTCTGAATAAATATGCATATGGAATGTGAATAATAATATGAGAGTATAGATTTAACTTGAAATGAATGTTGTAATTCAATGAATGTGATAGCTAAAATCCTTAGACAATTAAGTGTAACCATGAGGCACATGAATAAAAATGAAAAGTATGAAAGAAGGCATATGGAAAGCCTCATTATGAAGTCATGGCATCTTGTGATCCATGGTGGATCACAAGATGAGAAACATTGGACAACCTTAAGACACAACTCATGATCCATCCAAGAGAGGTGTTCGAACCTCCTTATTTCATCCATCATAGTAGGGTGAATTAGGGATGTATATGGAACGTAGGTGAACCCCAAGTGGATGAAGAACACTGCATGTTGTGTGAAGTCCCTTGGGCCAAGAGATGAAGAACACCACATGTAGTGTGAATCTCTTGGGCCTATGATAATTTATGAGCTCATGATAATTGGGCCCGACGTGATGTGACTCTCGACAGAATGAAGAATGCCGCGTGTTGCATTAAGTTTAATCAAGCCAAATGGTGAGGAACACCGTGTGTAGTGCGAAGCCTTTGGGCCTCCATGGGGATGAAATGTGCCCTAATACATCCGTACTTAGGTGGAAGACGAGGATGATTAATGAGAAGACAACCAAGAACCCAATCAAGGTGGAAGCGTGGGAAGTGTATGAACAAATGATAAGTTGAAAATATTATATAAGAACATGAATATACAACTTGAATATGGATGAATAATGACTATACTGTTAATATGATGAAATGAAAAGAAATGGAACTCTAATGTTCTCTTTTGTGAGTTGAATTGTGCAAGGTCAAAGAAAAAGTTGGACTCACTAGAAGGGGACATTACAAGTGGTATCAGAGCATTCGACCTGCCATCTTGTGAGGAAATTTGATGCAAGCTCACTCAAGAAGGTACGACACATGTAACAACAACCACCAATTGGACAAGGCACTAAGAGCATTCATAGCGGAACAAAACAAGACAAACCAAGCTCTCCATCAAGCACTACAAAATATGGACAACACGATCGAGAGTTTGAAGATCCAAGTAACTAATGGAAAGGGGATCGAACCATGCCGAAAATAGCCAATCCTCATCCGCTCCGAAGGTACCAATGCCATCCTTCCTCCCAAATGAAGAAGCTCCTAACGAGGAAGAAAATACATCAACCGCCATGAGCATGGATGACATAGCTATAGCTTATGCCAACTTAGACCCCGAAGTGAGAAGGGTAGTTTCATTCAATGATTACTTTAATGCAAGGAGGAAAGGAGGAGGACAAAGGGAAAGAAGGCCAATAAATAAAGATCTCAAGCAAAAGGCAAATAAAGTCAACCTCCCAAATTTTGATGGGACTAGCAAGATAATCCCTCATGCGTGGCTTCAAAAGCTAAATGACTATTTCCAACTCAGCCCTATGATGGAGAAAGATGCATTTCAATTTGCTGTCCTACACCTAGAAGGGGCTGCTTATGAATGGTGGCACAATGGAAAAAGAACTCAAGATTGTGGATCCATCACATCTTATATGGAGTTTTCTAAGAGGTTCCTCAAAAAGTTTGATAGAAGGCACCTGCGACAAGATTTCAAAGATTTGACCATGATAAGACAACAAGGGACAGTGGATGAGTATGTGAGTGAATTTGAGAAAATAGCTATCTGAGTTCCTGAGATGAGTGATGAAAGGCTCACCTTCCTTTTTATCCAAGGGTTGGACGAAAAGATAAGAGGGTTAGTGGGAGCACTGAGGCCCTCAAATATGGATGATGCCATAGAGATAGCAACCCAATTAGAAACCAATAAGATCTTCCGACCATTCACTAAACCCCTCCATAAGAAAGAAAATTATGATAAGAATCCATGTCGTAAATGTGGAGAACCATGGATTCCAGAACATATATGACTAAGGAATGAAAATGGACACGAGAAACCATATCATCCTTATAAGGATTGTGAATAACTAAAAGAAAAGGGCCTTTGTTTTGATTGCAAAGAAGTATGGAAACCCGGTCACAAGTGTAAAGAACCTGTAAAAGGAAACACGTGTTTTAGATGTAATGAGAAGTGGGAAGACGAACATAAATGTGGGAAAAGAGCTTAAGCACACAATATAGAAATCATACTCAACAAAGAAATTCAGGAAGGAAGTGAAATAACTTCAAATAAAAGAAGGAAAGAAAATTGATCTTAAAATCAACTGTACAGAAGAAATAGGGATTACTTGAGGACAAGCAATCTCAAGAGGGGAGGCCTGTCGTATCCCTCGATTTGTCAGAATTCATGATATCACTTGCAATAAGAAGGAAGAATAATGAATAAGTAAACAAGCAGATTTGTTAAAGGATTTAAGGCGGCAATGAGAACAAGACAAAGCAAATACTAAATAAGACAAGGCAGTGCCTATGAATAAACAAGGTGATTAGACTAAATAATCATCTTTTACGAAGGATCGGCAATGCTCTATGAAGGGTTGCAACTCCTTAGAAGTTTAACAAGGCGCGAGGGATAGATGGGAAGCAAGAAACACATCTTGCCAAAAAATATAAGTATCAGATCTCATCACACAAATAAATCATCTACATTACAGTTGATGACATTGTTGAAGGTTGAAGCATGAAGATCATCCTTGCATATCATTTGAAGACTTAGAAATTCATTGATTGTGAGTGCCGATTTGAAGGAATCTGATTACTTGCTTGGAGTGCCAATTTCTATAGCATATTCTTGCCTTGGTTTAGATAGCGATCAACATAGGAGTATTCCATCTACTGATCAGACATAGTACACAAAACAATAACTAACGGAATAGTTTGAAATTCTATCTCTGCACTTACAGATCAGATCACCAGCGTTGCTAATCATTGAATGGCAGTGGATAAAAAGAAGAGAATAAAACGCAATCAGCAGATACAAGAAGATAAGCAGGGAATAGGGAAAGGAAATAAGATATTTCTTTCAGCAAATAAAAGAAGAAAATTAGCATATGAAAAGGTACATGCTTTATCCTTGCTTATAGATTAGCCTATGCAAGATATAAATGTTAGAATATATCAACATGAATATAGCATACGAATATTGTTTATATAAACTTAATAAGAATTTGAAATACATCATCATTAATATATGGATAAACATTTATCTTATGTATAAATCAGGCAATATAAATGTTAAAGTATAATAAAATGAATATAGAAAATGGATACTGTTTATACAAGCATAATAACAATTGAAATACATTAACAATCATTGTATGTATAAACACTCATTCTGAATAAATATGCATATGGAATATGAATAATAATATGAGTATAGATTTAACTTGCAATGAATGTTATAATTCAATGAATGTGATAGCTAAAATCCTTAGACAATTAAGTGTAACCATGAGGCACATGAATAAACATGAAAAGTATGAAAGAATGCATATGGAAAGCCTCATTATGAAATCATGGCATCTTGTGATCCATGGTGGATCACAAGATGAGAAACATTGGACAACCTTAGGACACAACTCATGATCCATCCAAGAGAGGTGTTCGAACCTCCTTATTAATTGCCTTTTCGTCCAATCATAGTAGGGTGAATTAGGGATGTATATGGAACGTAGGTGAACCCCAAGTGGATGAAGAACACTGCGTGTTGTGTGAAGTCCCTTGGGTCAAGAGACGAAGAACACCGCATGTAATGTGAAACTCTTGGGCCTATGATAATTTATGAGCTCATGATAATTGTGCCCGATGTGAGGTGACTCTCGACAGAATGAAGAATGCCGCGTGTTGCATGAAGTTCCATCAAGCCAAATGGTGAGGAACACCACATGTAGTGTGAAGCCTTTGGGCCTCCGTGGGGATGAAATGTGCCCTAATACATCCCTACTTAGGTGGAAGACAAGGATGATTAATGAGAAGACAACCAAGAACCCAATCAAGGTAGAAGCATAGGAAGTGTATGAACAAATGATAAGTTGGAAATATTATATAAGAACATGAATATACAACTTGAATATGGATGAATAATGACTATATTGTTAATATGATGAAATGAAAAGAAAATGAAACTCTAATGTTCTCTTTTGTGAGTTGAATGGTGAAAGGTCAAAGAAAAAATTGAATTCACTAGAAGGGGACATTACACATTCATCCACTTTTCATGAATTTACCTAGCTTGAGATAGGTGAACTTAGATGATCCTAGTTTCTAAGGGATGGAAATGAACGCAAGTGTATGCACTTGGATCCTTGAAATATGGATAGTCGCGCTGGCAATTGGCTTTGATTCTTTTATTATGTAGTTATGTTTATGTGATTTAGTGTGTGGGAGTACAAGGAAATGTTGAAACCTGACTTTTGTTTATCTTTGGAATACTTAAGAAACTGTTTTAATTGAAACCTATCTTTAATCACACATCAAGAGATGTAGTGTCTTGATCCAATCTATGATTCTTTTCCTTTTGAGTTTGTTGTCTAGCTAGTTGATGAGTAGAGGAGAGTCTGAGGGTTCTGAGTCTGGATTGAGTCTATCTCTGAAAGGTTTAGGAACATTTATTTGGGTTGACACTAGATGTTATGACCTAATCACACATCGCCCCATTGTAAATGGGGACTCCCTCTTTTTTGAGTTTCGATGTTTTGCCTTGAGTTTTAGATGATGTCTTAGACCTTTTTATGATGGAGTCCAATAGTGATCTTAAGGAGGTTATTATCATGATAGGCTCAATTCAACATAAAACTGTGGCGCCCTACTAGGATATGATGTTTTAACTCTCCAAGTGCCTTAACCATTGAGAATTTTGCAAAAAATGGACTAACCTAGGTGCCCATTTGCACTTGAAGAACCATAAAAGTGCGCCTCATTTAAAAAACCTATTTTGCGCCTAAAGAGGAGGTGAAGCATGAAGTGTTTAACATAGAGTATTTTGAAGATCATTAAGAGAATCTAGGTGCATTTCTGCCTCTGTATCTCATCAACAATTCACCTAGACTTAGAGAATGAGGGATCAATGATGAAAATGCATTTGGAGACATTCTCAAAGTTCAGGCTTAGCCAGGTAGTTTCAAGGTAGTTTAGGCGCAATTTTCCATCTCTAGAACATCATTTTTGTGCCTAAAGTTAGAGTCTAACTGCTCTAAGAAGTCCATGTGCCAAATTGCACTTGTAGAACCATCAAAGTGTGCCTTTGATATACTTGGGTTGAAGTTGTCAATTTTGGTGGTGCCTTGCTGAAATGAAGCTTCCTTAGCTATCTTCAGTGGTTGAAATCCTCAAAATTTAAAGAATTCAACCCTCAAATCTAGGCGCATGTTTGCCTTTATTCAACCCTATTTTGGTGCCTAAGTAAAGATGTGTGTGATTCCATGGGTTATGAGGATATTTAGGTGTCTTGTACTTCTCCTTGAGTTTACCCAATGATTTGGATGCATGAAAGATGAAAGTAAACTCCTATTTGCATCTAGGCGCAAATTCACACCTGGAGGATCACAGATGTGCACCTAGGCATAAGGAAACTTGAAACCATGAAATTTGATGTTACCTTGAAGCAAAAACTCCTTTAAATACCTATACACTTGCTTGACACCATTAAACTGAGCTAAAATTGCCTAAGATGAGACGCACTTTTCCACCTCCAGAGACCAATTTTGGTGCCTTGACATAAGAAGTGTCTGAACTTGTGAAGAATTGCGCCTAAAGAAGTATTAACTCTCTTAGAGTTCATGAGATTGATCCAAACGTGAAGAAATCAACTAAGTGAGTCTAGGTGCATTTTATCTCCTCTACAGCCCCAAAGGTGCACCTAGGTGAAAGTGTCCTTGATTCTAGGAGTTCTAAGAGCATTTGGGTATCAAGGCCTCTTCTTGAGTAATGGTTTGAATTCATTGAAGTTGAAGTACCTAAGAATGCATCAGGGCACAAATCTCCACCTCAATGATCGTCAAAATGCACCTTGCAATGAGAGAAGCTTGGAACCTAAAGTTTGATCACCTCAAGACAAAAACTCCCTTAGGCACTTTGCATTTGATTGGAATCCTTGAAAACTTTAAAAAACAAGCTAAGTATGTTAGGCACATTTTTACACCTGGAGGATCATTAAACTGCACCTATGATAGGGAGCCTCATGGAAGTTGAAAGCATGCATTTGAAGTTACAAATTGCCCTAAGTGAGATAGGCACACCTACCCACTCCTTCAACCTCAAATGTGTGCCTCAAGTTGTAAGTGTATGAGTCGGTGTTGGAGACCTCACTTTGTCAAAAATGAACATTTTTAAGCATTAACAAGGATTTTGTGGTCATAAGTTTACATCAAGAAGTGAGGTGCACTTTCACCTCTGTGCAACTCTAAATAAGCGCCTTGGCTAGAAAATGCTTAGAATGATTTCTATGTGTTATGAAATTGAATGTTAATTAATAATTTAATATGTTGCTTTCTTTGTGTTGCATGAGTTGAGAAGACATTGTAGCAAGGCACCTGGCACACCTTCATGCAAGGGGTAAAGTGAAGAGGTAAGAACTACAAGGGAGACATCATGTTACTATGCCAAGGGAGTACTTCAAGATCATCATGCCGAAACACTTCATCATCCACATCAAAAGAAGACATTCATCCATCGCTACAAGTTCTTCCTCAAGCTTCAAGTCTTTGAGAAGTCTCCTACTCTATGCTATGAAGAAGCATCATCATCTACACTACTCTCCATGAAGCATTCAAAGAAGATCAACATGTATCTTGCCAAGAGAAGAAGTATCACAGAGTTAGGCAAATGAGCAACAAGTATCATACACATCCGACTTGCAAAAGAACAAGGCAAAATCAACAAGGATACATTCTCAAATGTTCAAGTTCAAAGCAATCACATTCAAAGACATCACACAAGATGAGCAATTTGGGAATATGCCAAAAGAAAATTGAATAAACTACTGGAATCCATTAGAGTTGTTGAGGTGGCACCTATGTGGCATGAGCCTCATCTTCACCAATCAAGTTCGCCACATCATCTACAACAAACAAGAAGCCAAAGAGGATGCCCATGTGGAAGATGCTCTAAAGATTCCATTTCATCCTTATCTTCTTGGAAAATGTGCCTTCATTGCCTCTCTTATGTACTAAAAATAGCAAGTTGTAACTAATTGCTGAGATGGCATGATCTGGGCCATTGGCTATTTGAATTGATCCAGGCCATTCATTGTAATTCTAGAACTCTATATAAAGGCCTTGTTGCCTCATTTGTAATAGTTAATAGTTAAGTTCACTAGTAGAGTAGAGGAGTAGGGTAGGAGGATTGAAGTTGTTGTAAATATTTCTCAAGATTAATGCAATGACATTGGAGCTCGCTTGGTGCTAAGTGTTGTCTTGTGGAATATCATGGTTTCTTGTATATTGATGAAATGGAGAGATGTTTCTAAGTAGATTAGAAGTAGAGTAGTACCTCATTGATGGAATGTATGTATGTATTGAATATTTGATCAACTCCTAGCTCATGCTTTTGACATTCATCGTTGGTGAAGTGTTGTGTAAAGCTAGTCTGAGCTTCATTATAATTTGCTTAAGTTCGATTGTGGATGCTTGTTTGAGCTACGCCATCTAATGAGTGCTTATATGAGTGTTCATGATTTGAAAACCATTTGGTAACCTTAGGAGATTGCATCTACTCCATGTAGTTGTAGGCATTCTTAGTGAAGTGGAGTTAGGTTACTTGAGGAGTTTGTCTATTCATACATCATCATTGCCTCATTGACCTTAGATTAGTTTCTTTAAACCTTTATCTTTTTCCTTTTCTTTATTATTGAGATATAGCACATGTGCCATCTACACTGAAAGGAAAAATAAGCTGAATGAAGCAAGAAGTCTGTGTAAGTCCCTTTGTGATTACCAACAAGATCACATGTATTCATTGAGTTTATCCACTGCAATCACGAAGAAGGAACCTTGAAGTTGTCTCATTGGATCACATAGCTTAGCCTTTGAGAGACTTTATTCAAGAGAGAATAAGATACTTTGTGTTTCATTCTATTGTTGTGTTGTCACAAAAACATCATCAATAGGTCCCCATTTGCAATGGGGCGATGTGTGATTAGGTCACAACATGGCAGAGGATAGTGATCTTTTAATGATGCTTTTTTTAAGTACTTGAAGTCTACACAACGCCTAATGTCCCCATTTTTCTTTCTTACTGGTACCATATTAGATACCCAAGTTGAATACTTAATTGGGAAGATGATCTTAGATTCAAGAAGTTTCTTTAACTCATCCACCATTAAAGGTTCAATTCTAGGATTCACTGGTCTCTGCTTTTGGCGAAGAGGCTTTGATCCTTCAGTGACCTCTATGGTATGTTGGCTGATATCTCTATTATAACCATGAAGGTCATCATATGTCCATGCAATCACTCTATCATACTTGTTGCATAAGGAAATCAGCTTCTCTTTCCTCCTGAGTAGTGGCGTTACCTACTTGCAACTTTCTTCCTTCACTGACATGTATTTCAGAATAATCTTCTATGCTTGCCTTAAACCTCCTTTTATCTAGGCTTGCATCATCTGGGTCAAACAGGTTCTCCAGTGTTATTAAACCCCTGGGAAGTTTATTAGACTTTAATTGAATGATTTGGTCACCATATGCTTCCTCGATCTTAGGCTGCGACTGGTCAGCAAATTCTCAAGACTGCTCTAGAAACAGAAGCACCTAAAGATCATTGTCAAAAACTTGCCAATTTTGAACATAGTCGGGAATTGCTAGTCTATTAATGACTTTCACTGCTTCGTTATTAATGAGCAAGTCACTTGCTGAATCAAACTAGGAGCCAATTTGTGCCATCCTATCTGCCTCAATATTTTGAGCTCTAGGGACAACTTCTATGTTAAAAGCATCAAAGCCATCAATCAGATCCCAAATCCTATGGTAATAAGATCTCATTCTCACATTCTTTGCCAGAGCCTTTTCTTTGATTTATTTCACAACCAACTTTGAATCAGCTCTGACTATTAGATTCTTGATCCCTTTCTTCTTGGCCAACATAAGACAATGTACCAAAGACTCATACTCAGCATCATTATTGGTACAAGAAAATTGGAAGCGTATGGCCTTGAGAATTTTCTTGCCATTTAGAGAAGTGAGACACACGCCTGCCCCTACACCATTCTTACTTCTGGCCCCATCAAAGTTTAAGGTCCAGATCTCAAAATCTTTATTTGAATCCTCCTTTTCAGGTGTCTCTTGGCTCATTATATTTGGTATTTCTTGACCCTCTTCAAAGATTACATAAGTCCCCAAACCAGTAGAATCATAATTACCATAAGGGTCACTCTGCATCATGGACATTAGTTGGTTGTTCTCTTCTTCATTATGATCATATTCAATCCATTCTCCCGTTTTTTCAACAAAAGCTCTCTCCTCTCTATAGATCATAGCATGAGATGCTTCAATTCTTGGAGCTGGTTCTTCAATGATATGATCTTTAGATAGGGGCTCAGACAATACCTTCATCCTCATTCCGTATTTAGTTCTTAAGATCAAGTGTGACCAATCGAGTGACATGTACCTCTGTATTTTAGCTATGAAATCTCTAGATAGGCATAGACCAGAGACATGGGGAATATCAATGATCACTACATCTTGCAGGACAGTTATATTTGGGTAAGTATACAGCTGTAGTGGGACTTGTCTAATCATTCCTATGGTTTGGACAAATTTTCCATCTAATTGCATAACCCCTTTAGCCAGTGGCTCATAATCTATTTTTAAAGTGTCAGCTATTCGCTTCGGCATGACTGTAGTACTAGCCCTTGAATCTATTATTGAGTTGTGCAACAATTTCTTGCCCACTATTAAAGTTAGATAAAATGGATGTGGCTTAGATTTACTTACCTCTGGCATGGCATTTAGCAAAGCAGCTGTCTGCAGAGGTGGAGTATCTTTGTTTTGAGTCCTCCCTTTATTTGTACCTCCTTTTGTATGAATAGCTTTAGGATCTGCCTGAGTCTGCAATGCTTCTTGCAACAACATCTTTTGCTTTGGGATAGCTAGCATATCCCATATTGACACATGTGAAGGGGTTCTCTTCAGCTGCTCCACCACATTCATGGGTCCTAGTGTTTGTGTCTTAGGATAGTAAGGATACTTCACTCTTTCTATCACCAGGTTAAAGATTCCTTGATTCGAAGCACCCACAAATACTTCTTGCCTCATAACAGGAATGTATTGGCCTTGGAATGGAGGAACCTTAATTGCTTGGTTCAGGTTAGCCTCAAGCTATTCCACCATCCTTCTCTTTGACATGGTGTAATAATCAGACTGTACCAAGGGCTTCTTGGAGGTAGATACTTCATTTAGAAATACTGACTCTTCATCTTCTATCCATGAAAATAGTGTGTGCTCTGTGGCAATCTCACCTTGTTCTATAGACATCCCTTGCATTTGTGCTACCATCGCTGCATTCTGATCACCTGGGGACTGGTAAGGAAAGGGCCCTGAAGGCACAATAGCTTGACCCTCTGTTCTTCTTTGCTCTGCTACTCTCTATTGTAAGTTGCCTCTAGGGCAATCTCTTGGCATATGTGCATTATTGTAGGGGAAACACCAAGCATTTCAGTCTCCTACTATATTATTTTGTCTAGGAACCATCTCCCTGTTTGGATTAGCTAGAACAATTTGTAATGGTGTGGGTACTGTGACTAGCTGGTTCGAAGGTTGGGGATAATTTGGTCTTTGTGCTCCATGGTACTGGTTTGGATAAGAAGTTTGCTATCTCTTGAGGTTAATAATCTCATTTGAAAAGGTTCTAAGAATGTTCTTGACATCATCCATTTCAGATGTAGGAGCAGTAGTGTCGGGAAGGTATACATGGACACCGGGACTAATGGAGTATTACTAGTTTCTAGTGGCAGGGGCATAGATATTTCTGGAAACATTGGCATAGGAGGTCTTGGAGGCAGTTTCCCAACATCTATTAAGCTATTTTCAGCTCTTAATGCTAATTCATATGCCGCTGGTAAAGTCTACCCTCCTAGAGACTGGATCCTGACAGAGATATCAGAATTGAAAGCCTTAAGACAAAACACAATTGCCATACTTGCTGATGGTCTTGCTGTGGTAGGGATTCTATCCCAGGTCTTTTGGAATCTAGTATTAAAATTTGTTATAGCTTTTTGAGGTGCTCTCTTTATAGTGATCAATTGTTGTAGCAGGGAAAATCTCTCACCCTTTTCGTTGGATCTTGCAAAGAAGGCATCTCCGAGTTGATCCCAAGTAGATATTTAATTTGAGGCCAAGGACCTGTACCAATCCAGAGCCTTTCCTTTGAAAGAAGCTACTAATAATCTGATAGCCACATTCTGTTCTGTGATGACATGTACAACACACACATCAGACACATCTTGGAGATGTTCTGCTAGAGTCTTTGAGTCCTCTCTTGAAAACTTGGGTAATGCTTTCAAAGCATTGGCAGGAATTGGGTCCTAAGTATCTGGCGGTGTTGGGAGGATAAGGGGACCACTCTTGTTTCAATCTACAAAGTTTCATGGGGGGGTAGGTGCTTCCATGACTATTCCTGGTACTCTGGATGATTGATTCACTCTTCTCCTTGGAGTGGCAGTTAAAGGTGGCAACAAGATTCCTGGATTAGCAGCTGATTGGGCTCTGGTGGTTGGTATGCAACTTTGACTCCCTCTTGCTCTCTGGTTCATATGATCTTGATCAAAAATCAAGAAGGGTCCGATAGGGCATGCCAAAAACTATTGATGTATAAAATTGCACAGGTTTCAGTACCAACATGGGAAGCTTCAAGAATGTAGGACAGACTCTTGAAACAACCTCTAGATTTTAGGGAAGCTGGGTCTTCATTTTTCAATGGGATTTTGAGAAAGGGGTAGGAAAAAAAGATTACAGATACAATAAAATTAAACCTCCTAAGGCGATGCACCAGACTTATATGTGTTTCAGTAACTAGCACAATGATTATGATTCAGCTATGTCAAAGAGCAAATGAAGCATAATCAACATAGATAGATTATAGATAGATTTAAAATCAAAGGCTAGAGTCAGAAGATTTATGCAAAGACAGAAAATATCACCAACAACACAAAACTGAGCTTCTTTCATTAATAGGTTCAGCAAAATACATGAGGAACAAAAACATGCACATATCTATCTGCTTTCTTCTTTGAAACAACTGTGAAAGGCAAAATGATACAATCCAGTTGCAGTATATCTCCATGTATTTTTCTAAGTATATATTATCTTATGTATCTATAGTTACAAAACTTTCCCCTATTTATAGAAGCAAGGTGGGGCTCAAAGCATTTCCCAGCCATTAAGAATTAGCAACCGTCTACAATTGAATTGAGACTGAATTGGAACTAAACTGGGACTGAATCATGCACAGGATCTATTTGAATCCGCAACCGTATCATCCTTGCACATCCATTGGCTGAATGCAATAGAAAATATGGCCCTATGACTTCCAGTTCTGTTGAGACACATGGCCTCCTCCGCTTCCTTCTAACGGCTTCAAAAAATGCTACGTGGCACCTTTCGCTTCATCAGGCTTAGTTTCCCTTTGATATAAGGAAAACACACAATACTATGACACTTGGCATTATCTGCCTCTTTTTCCTGCTGAAACGTGGCCACACTCGAGAGTCTCAAAAATGGGACAGATGGAAGACTAGCGTGCCTTCAAAAGCTTCTTTTGTTTCTTTTCCCTGCAAACACCCGCGGTAGCAACACATGGCACCCTTCACTAGCATATAGAAACTTTAGACAAAATACTTCGGGCCCACCATACAGTACCTCGACACTTCAAAGCTTTTTAAAGAAAAAGACACACGGCCGGCTCCGCACATTGTAACAAAAGACATGTGGCACTCCTGCGCGCTTTCTCTATGTCTCTCCCAAAAGTTTCTCCTCAAATCCCTGCGGAAGTGACACGTGGCTCGTTCTAGTAGCAGGTAGAAACTATACGAAAAGAAACACAACCAAAGGCACGTGGCAGAGTTCTGTGGCACCTGGGAATTGTGAACCAAAAAGCAGACACATGGCACTATCCACAACTCTTGGCCACTTTTCTTACTACTAATCTCCTTACCACGTGGCATCCCTGCGCATCTTTAAGAAGCATCTTTTTTTTCGAGTTTTCAAAACCCTGCCATACTAACACTTGGTACTCTCCATGCATAGGAAAAATTCAGAACACAGACTGGGACACAAAGTAGAAATGAAACTATCAGCTGCGACCAATTATAAACAAAGTGTAGAGTTTTAACTCTACACATATTATGAAAATAAGGAAAGTGTTTCTCTGTCATTCTCATGGATCATTTGACTTATGAATATCTAGGTTTTCTGTTATGTTATTTTATGCTGCAACATAAAATTTGCATGGGAAGTTGGAACACACAATAGTTTCTGCTACTAATGATTCCCACTGTGAACACTACTCATGATTCCCACCCTGAATCATGGAAGTGGCATTACATTCATTATCTGATCCATGATTTGTAGAGGTCCTTTTGTAACATCCTTTTGTCACTTGACTAAAATAGAGACTAGGTCTCATTGCAATAAATTTATAGTATTAACTGCTAGCTTTTAGTTAATTGGTATGTAGCCCTGATATTATGTAGATGATCGGTAGTTAGCATGGTGGCCATTGATGTGCAGATTTAACATTCATGCACTTGTACTTGCTTATTATGAATATATGGAAAGTGTTTTTCTGTCAATCTCATGGATCATTTGTCTTATGAATGTCTAGGTTTTCTGTTATTTTATGCTGCAACATATAGTTTAGATGTTTGGGAAGAGTTTAATCTCAAAGCTCCTAACCTACACATGTGCAAGGGGAATTGGTGCTCTGTACTACACCCAGGGTAGCACCCATTATACTAAAGTTCTTAGATACCAGTGCAGTTACTGTTTTGCAGATCATGAATGCTTGTATAGAACACTAGTACATAACAACGATCAACAACAATCTCTTGGACACTTTACACAAGAGAACTTAAAATTCTAAGGTTTGAATCTTTGATACCCTATTGTACTCACAAGCCCATCTGTTTAGTTGTAGACTAACTACAAGGCCAAAGGATTCAAGTTAACAGTTGAAGACAATTGAGCATGCTTAGCATTAGAGATATCGTCCACAAAGCCAAAGCGTTTCAATGTCAATTCAGTCTTATGGATTCTTCTGAGTAATTGGGTTCAAGTTTGCACAGCGGTATTGAATTGCTAATATTGAAATTTAGATCAAGACAGGCTTGGATATTGATATTGAGGGGTAACCTAGGATTTGAAATTCAAGGGAAGATTCTCTGTCAAGTTAGCTCACATATATCTACTTTTTAGTTAATGTCTTAACACACACACTAATTCACAATTTTTGACCATGAATCCTGGGAACTATTTTTGGGAGGTTGGGTACTCTTTTCTTGTCCTGTAATTCTTTTGGGTGCCAGAAAATTCTGGAAAATTCATCTTGGGAATACAAGCTCTGAAGTGTTATTGTGGGGGGGCATGGGGGGAAGGGGGATAAGCAACATTTTATGTTGTTCCTTGCAGTTTTCTTTTAGTTCTTACCATTTTACTTTTCATGTCATTTCCTTCAAGGTTATGGGCCAAGTTTCTGTCTTTTTCTTATCCAACCTGTTTCTGCTTCAACAGATTTCAGTCTTGGTGCTGTATCAGTTTTAGATAAGCCACAAGAGAAGAGTCACACTTCTTTCTGTTAGGCCATTTTCCTAGTGGCAAAGAAGTTAACAGGCTATTCATGTAATTCCTGAATAAAAAATGAAGCTTGTTAATCTTGTAAATGCAAGAAACAAAATAACAGAACCCAAAAATAGAGAAGCAATTAAAAGGAATACTCAGAATGAAAGATTAAAAACAACACACACAGAAGACAAAGCAATTTTACGTGGTTCACCATTTCATGGCTACATCCACAACGAAGGGCATTCATTCATATTAGATAATACATCTCTCTCTCTGTGTTTTCATACATCTGTGTATATCAATAGAACAGCAGCAATCACTTGCATCCTAAAAGACTCCTATCTCAAACATCCTACCAAACATCTTACATCTGGAATCATTGATACAAAACCCGCAACAGTTACAAGCCAAGAATGGCTATATGCAGATAGAATGGTTACAAGGAATAAAAGGAGTTGGCCATTGCATTGGGCTTCAACAGTCCACGTGCCCAACAATCTCCCACTTGAAGACCAATGGGATCGGCAATGAAGCTGCTCTGAGAGAGATCCCCTTCGTGAAATTCAGTGTTACAGAGGAACAAGACCAAGAGAAGATTTACAGAACTCAAACTTCTCTCAAGGAACAACCTTGGTTGCCGGATTGACCTTTGTGTCAATCCTTGTGACCTGCAACTTGCTTTCGTCAATAACATGGTGGATAAAGTGGTATTGAAGGTCAATATGCTTGGTTCGACTATGGAAAGCTGAATTTCTAGCCAAGTGAATAGCACTATTGCTATCACAATATAATGTAAAAACTAATTTCAAATAGCCTAGTTCGGTCAACAAATGCTCAAGCCATATCATTTCTTTGGCTCCTTCCGTGAGTGCAATGTATTCAGCCTTTGTTGATGACAAAGCTACAACTTGTTGCAATTGAGAAACCTAAGTAATGGCTGCCCCGGCAATTGTAAAGACATAACCAGTGGTAGACTGGCATTTATCTAAATCTCTGGCCATATCTGAATCAACCTAACCACAGAGCTGAATGTCAGTACCTCCAAAACATAAACAAAAATGTGAAGTACCTTTCAAGTATCGTAGAATCCACTAAACTCCCTGCTAGTGTAATTTGCTCGGATGACTCATGAATCTGCTCACAACTGCAACTGCTTGTGCAATGTCCAGACGAGTGCATACCATTGCATACATTATACTACCAACTATAGATGTATATGGAACAGACCTCATCTATTCTTCCTCTTCCTGATTTTTTGGAGACATAGCTGAAGATAGGCAGAAATGATTAGCCAAAGGAGTAGATACCGGTTTAGCATTAGACATATTAAATCTGTCCAACACTTTGGCAATGTAGTTTGCTTGGGACAACCTGAGTTCTCTTTTATTTTTGTTTCTAAATATGTACATCCCAAGTATTCTTTTAGCTGGTCCGAGGTCTTTCATGGCAAAACAAAGAGCAAACTGCTGAGCAATAATCTTAACACTAGTACCAGCAACTAACATATTGTCAACATAGAGCAAAAGGATGACAAACTCATCAGTATTGAGCTTCTTGTGGTAAACACAAGGATCTGATTCACACCTAATAAAGTTGTTATCAGTCATGAAGCGGTCAAATTTTAAATACCATTGTCTTGGAGCTTGCTTCAGCCCATACAAACTCCACTTCAACTTGCAAAATAAATGCTCCTTACCTGGGTGAGCAAAGCTTTCAGGCTGCTCCATGTATAAATCCTCATCAATGTCTCCATGGAGAAATGCTGTTTTCACATCGAGTTGCTCAAGTTCTAAATCAACAGAGGTGAGGCCTAGAAGCTGATTGCGCTGAAGCATAACTTGAAGACCTTTTTGGCTCATATGACCGAGCCGTTTGTGCCATATTTCAAACCCACTATCCATAGCCGGTAAGGCAGCTACCACTTCATCAAAACATTCCAAAATATAGAGATTACCTTGTTTCTTTCCTCTTGCCATTACTAGAAGTCCCTTTGTAATCTTCCATGAATCAAGAGAAAATTTAACATTGCAGCCATTGGCTATAAACTGACTAACAGAAATTAAATTTCTTTTTAACATGGGTACATATCTAACATCTATCAAAGTTAATTTGTCTCCATTTTCAGATTCAATATTATATCACCTTTACCTAAGATGTCACATTCTTTATTGTCACCAAGAAACACCTTACCAAATGTGCCTTCATGAAAATTTGTGAAAGCTTGACGACATGAAGTGGCATGAAATGAGGCATTGGAATCAAGGGCCCACGAATCTGCATTTGTGTTACTAGCTGATAGGACCAAAACACTATCACATGCAGTGTTTGCTTGATTATTTGTGCTCACTTTTCCTTGAGCTTTCTTATAGTTCCAACAGTTCTTCTTATTGTGTCCAGGTTTTCCACAAAACCAACACGCACTGGTTCTGCCCCTAGACTTCGATCGTGAACCAGATTGTGATCTTCTCCGGTTGTTATATCTACCTCTGTCTTGGCTTCTTCCCCTATTGCTTGTACTTACAGCTGTTAGAGCATCGCCGGATGAGAGTTCCTGATATTTCCTTCTCATGTCTTTGCTGAGAAGAGTAGCTGCAACATCATCAAAAACTAATGTACTCTTGGTTGCTACAAAAGTGCTCACAGCCATGACAACACCTTCCCAACTATTTGGTAAGGAACACAACAAAATTGCTTTAATCTCAGGATCTAACTTTATACCCACCGAAGTTAATTGAGTAACTAAGGTGTTAAATTCATTCAGATGATTGGACATAACCCCACCTTCTTTCATTTTCAGGTTATATAATTTCTTCATAATAAATACCTTATTCAAAGCCGAAGCAATCGCATACATGCTGGAGAGCTTTTCCCAGAGCTCTTTCGTAGTACTCTCATTTGAGACATTAAATAATACATTGCTAGACAATGAGAGAAATATAGTTGCCTTCGCTTTCATGTCCAGTTTTTGCTAGTCTTCATCTTTCATAGAACCTTGTCCTTTGGCTTTCTCCAGTAAGGCGAGTGACAAGCCCTATTTGATAAGAAAAGACTCCATATGCACTTTCTAAAGACCAAAGTTTTGGCCTATAAATTTTTCTATTTTCCATTTTTCTGTATCATCCATTTTGATTGCTATACAGGTTCCCAAAAAAAATTTCACAGGCTATCTCCTGGACCGAGCTTCATACAGAGCTCTGATACCAATTGTAAATGCAAGAAACAAAATAACAGAACCCAAAAATAGAGCAGCAATTAAAAAGAATACTCAAAATGAAAGATTAAAAACAACACACACAGAAGACAAAGCAATTTAACGTGGTTCACCATTTCATGGCTACATCCACAACGAAGGGCATTCATTCATATTAGATAATACATCTCTCTCTGTGTGTTTTCATACATCTGTGTATATCAATAGAACAACAGCAATCACTTGCATCCTAAAAGACTCCTATCTCAAACCTCCTACCAAACATCTTACATCTGGAATCATCGATGCAGAACTGGCAGTGGTTATAAGCCAAGAATGGCTATATGCAGATAGAACCAGAGTTGCAGGATACGCCACCTCTCACCCCCTTGGTACGCGTAGAAGTGTATCAGGTACGAAGATGGGTATGGTATGGCTCGGATATAGCTCAGATACCGTATCTACCCGTGGCCTAAAATTTCTACTTCTTTAGGCGTGTCGGATTCGTAGGGATTTAGTTTTTGAAAAAAAAACTGCGAATCCTGATAAAAATAGTGAAAAATCTGTAAAATAAGGAATAAAATGTCATTTTTTCTTATAAATAAACAATATGATTCCTTGGGCAAGAAGAATACGATCTGTGTAATTATTATTTATTATTTACTATTTTTAAAGGCCATGTCTAATTGCGGAGGATCCTTTCGTCTGAGAAGAGTCGGCACTCGGTCTAAGTGTTCCGTGTTCAATCGAGGCCGAGGCCGGCCATATTCCTGACGGGTTTATATTGCATACCATATATACAAAGCCCATATTCCCGACGGGCCCAAAGGTTTCCTTTTCATATTGCAAATAATAATAAGTTTGGCACCGCACATAGTTATGTTATTAAATAGGTAATAATGTTTGTTATTAATATTATGTTTAAGTTTATTTATAATTTTATTTATATTAATTTTATAAAAAGATAGTTTATAATTTTATTAATATTATTTATGTTTAATAAGTTTGTAATTTATAAAGTTTAATAACATTTATAAATGATAGTAACTTTATTTATATTTAGTAAATTTATTAATATTTAAATAAAATAAGTTTAATACTTATAATTAATAGAATTATAATAATTAGGCATAAAATAATAAAATAGATTTTAATATAAAATATTATTTAAATATATATAATATGTCGTATCTAGTCGTATCCATATTAGGGGGTGTTAAAAAATAGCCATATCCGTATCAGATACCGTATCCGTATTAGATACCATATCCGTTTCCATGCAACTTTGGATAGAATGGTTACAAGGAATAAAAGGAGTTGGCCATTGCATTGGGCTTCAACAGTCCATGTGCCCAACAAATCTGTGTCTGTGCAGCAGAAAGTAAATTAGATTATATTTGAAAACAAATGAGGTTAATATTTGTTTTAATTATAGTATGTTTGTTCATTTCTAAAAATTCTTAAGAATCTATATACACTTTTGCTTGAAGGGATACTTTTACCAGATTGTAGGTTTAACATCAATCCTTTTCTTGAGATGTATGTATATTGTATAATTTTCAAGTTAGGTTCTATTCAAAGTCTCTGGCAGAGCCATTCACAATGTAATCTGGTTTCTAAACTGTCTATTTTTTCAAAGTTTCGTTATCTCTTTAACTAGTGTCTTAGAAATATGTGAGAAGGTGGAGGTTCTTGAAATTAATTCAAACACTAGTTCAGATGCAGAGGTATGCTTATTCCACTTGTTACTATTTTCATGGTACTTGATTAACTATTTGTTTTTTTCTTTGAGATATTGAGGATAATACAAATTTTGATCTTTCTCCCTTTTGAAATTTTCCATATTATCATGCTTTTGAGAGAATTCCCCATCGATTCCATTTGAAACTTGAGATAACAAGCTCCATGCAAGCTTTTGCTCTTAATTGTCCTCTTTTCTTGTTTTTGCACTGGCCCACTTAATGTTTTGGATGCTATTTATTCATGTTTTATTTGTTATGACGGAACTTGACAGGACACAAAAGCAGCCCTGTTAGAGAAGATTTGTAGTATAGATCTGTTAATTTTTATGTAGTTTGGACAGGTGTTCTAGTCTTGGGTGGTGATTACGAGGCTGGAAATATAGCCGGAATATTTTTCTCCATACCTAGAAAATTGATTTCTCGAGAGACTTCTAGATATTAGGGTTTAGAGTCTAATTAATCCTAACCATTGATTTAGATTAAATCATGGCCATTGGTTTTCAATGAGAGGATTATAAAAGAAGATCAATAGGCATTTGGAGAATACAGATCCGAGAAGTATTTGCAGCGATAGCAAATAAATAAATTTGCAGCAATAGCAAATTGATTTGCAGTGAGAGCAAAGGGCGCAGTGATAGCGTTGGAGAGCAGTGGAATTGCCGGAGAAGGAAAATATTGCTGGAGCAATTTCAGTAGGAACAATTGAGGGAAGGGAATTTACAAGAAAGAAATTTCCAGAGCTCTGCCAGTAAGAGGCAAGCAATTTTGTATCTCTTGATTTTCTGTAGTTGAATAAAATTCTTATCTGCTGACTGGTTTTCCCTTCGGGGTTTTTCCAAGGACAATTTGTCCAAATTATTGTGTTGATTTTATTTTTCTATCTCCATGATTTTTCCGTGAAATTGTAGCTGTGTTATTAATTAATATTTGCTGTAAGTTATTTTTAGGCAGCCAAATAATCTACTTAAGATAGGAAATTAATAATCAGTAGCTGCAATAGATTTTTCACAAGATCAAAATTCTATTTATGAACTTGCTAGCACATGGTTTGCATTTGTGAAGCATGCACAATTTTAGTTCTCTAAACCTGTATAAGTGTTCATGTGGGAACAGTTTCTTTAAGAATGAACCTTGCATCTTAACATGTCTTTGGTCTTATGTTTTATGCTTTGCTATGAATCATTCTGTGCAATTATTCGATCTATAATCGAAGTGGAAAGTTGAAGATGTTCTATCCTCTAGAATTATGTGAGTAGAAAAGAGTGTCAGATACAAATGTCATATCAACCAGTTTTATCAATGACATTCGAGTTCTTGCACATAAGGCAAGTGGAATTGTGAAATTTTAATCCTACACCCATTGTTTCATATTGTTGGAACATTCTTTCCACAGTGAATGGCCTTTTCTACATAACCATAAAGAGAGTGGATTCTCTGCTGAATTAAGATCCACTCAGCTGGTAAGCCTTGAGCAAAGGCAAAAACTTAGAGTTTAATTAGATAATAAGAAGGTTCCTAGCAGGTTATGAAGATCCACAAAGTGATATATTTTCATGAATCAGAAGTATCACCATCAGATCAATAACATAATCTATATTGTAGCTGGGTCCCATATTTGGAGGCATATACATGAAGGGCAGGACACCTGCATAACTTTTATAGACAACACTTTCAAGTCTGATAACATAGCTTGGAAATGCTATGTTGGTTCGGGGCATAAATAGTTTTTGAAAAGGGCTATAGGATTATACGAAATAATAACAGAACTTATTTTGTTTTTTGATTTTTGATTTGATTTGACTTTTGTTTCTTTCTGACATTGTCCAAGTAAAATGTTCATTATATTTTTTTGTCAAATATAATGTGAACAAGTGTCACATAGTGACTAGTCCTTGTCATTGCAATATAGTTGAAAGTATAGTTTTAGCAACTAGCTAAATGTGTAGCAATTATTGATTTGTCTAGTAACACGTTTGTTCTAAAATTTGCTATATGAGCTCAAAAGAAACAAAAAAAAACTTTCAGCAATTGACCTAGTCAAACATTTTAAATCTTTTGGTTGTCAAATTTAAATATTCATAAGGAAAGAATAAATTTTCACATTGCAATGGAAAATCAAGGCCTTGGATTGCTTAGCACAAATGAAATTGCATTTTTTTATATGATTGTACAAGATGCGTAAATTCCCTGTCAAACATAAATCATGAAAGAAAATAAATAAAATCATGAAAGCAAGCATGGGCATGAGCAGCATATGTTCAGCCTATTAGAATCCTCGGCAACAATGATAATAGAAGTGCATTCGTCTGCTGTCATCATTCTCCCTGAATTAAGATGCATGTTTTGCCTACATGAAACAATTGTGTTTAGCCAAGACCAGCACAAATACCACATAGTGTTGCTAAGAATATACGCAGCAAGAACCAAAGACGGGCAGTCATTAGAAATTTTTTCTAGTAATGTATTGCTCACTTTTGTGCGTGTAAGTTTTGTTTTATATACCACTATTGAGGCTCTTTAGATGCGGGTACTTTGGGTGCATAATTGTGATGCCATTAGATATAAGTGGTACTTTCACAATTGAACTTTATACTAGTCCTTTAGTGGCTAATTCTTATCACCTTAAATTTGAGAGGACATTCATGTGCCACCATCAAAGAATTCAATTCAATGGTTTTTAATGTTTTTGCATGGTGTCACTTTTGAATCTAATCATGTCATGAAGACAAAATAATGTCGTATCCCACTCTCGTTCGATATATGCCTTCTTTGGTTCACTTAAGTGTGCCGAAACCTGCGTGTGAATCTTTTGTTAGACGTGTCTGTCTTTTGCAAAGATTTAGATTGAAAATGGCCATCTATCAATTTATTTCTGTCAGGTTACGTCTTGCATTTTTTGCAGATCCCTTTCTATTTTTTAACACAGGTCAAAAATTTCGGCATGAAATGAATGCCTTATTTTGTCTTTTTAAGAATTCTTACAGAGTGCTGCTAAATGTACATTGGCAGGCCACGTTACCAAAAGAATGTCTTATTGTGGATCTGACAATGGGCAGAAATAAAATGAATATGCAAAAATTAAATAGAAAAACATTTGATTTGGTCTTAAAAAAGAATTTAATTAAAAAATTGAAACTTTAGAGGGGAAGAAAAATAAAATGACATGATTGGTCAATTGATTGTTATACAATCCCTGCCATGGCAAGCACTACAAGCACTAATAAGATTATTTTAGGAGTCCAGTTAGCTATGGTTAACCAACACGTTACACGTTTTAGCAACATATTATGCATATAACCAATACTATAATATTCTTTGTGTAAACAAGGTTCAATCTGACTAGTTAACACTTTCAGGGTACTATAAACACGGCAAATTTAATTACCAGAATATACTGACACTTACATACTCAGCTCTTATCCACATAACACCATTCAATACCAATGAAACACAGTTCAGAATATTTAATACCAGACAGCTAATTCTGTTAATTGAAGTTGCAGTAAATCTTAGTTTATCAAACATGCATGGATATAGCCCAAAATCTTAAATCAGTGGGGCAAAGAGTTTCACATCTGATTACAAATTCTGGGACATTCAATGTAATACTGACTAATAGAATGTGACAGTCCTTTATCTTCAGAATGTACAAGCATGCAAACTCGATAAAATCTTAGTCCCGGTTCAATTAGAATTGTATTATCCTCCAACATAGTCCACACTTCAAATAGTAAAGTCTGAATAAGGATGGTATCAGCAGGATGATGTTTGATGGTCCGCAAATATCCCTCTAACAATTTACTGATAGCATCCTAAGAGATGCAATTCCCGTGTGTAAAGTTTATCTTGCTGGTGTCGCAGACACCTCAGCAAAGATCGCCCAACGCCATGGTGTTAACCTTGCGCACAGCAGTGTGAAGCTCTCGATGACAGGACCTCTTGAGTGATCCAAACAGTCCGTAGGGGATTTGCATCTCGCGCCCAGCTTGTTTACTAAATCGGGTGATTCCTTGAGTCACGTCCAGTTATTGAAGGTGATAACAATGCCCCGCTAGTTTCTCCTGTGTTGGCAGTCCTCCGTAAAGCAGAGATTTATCCTTGTCTCTGCAATGACTACAACATGATACCATACAAGATGATCAAATCCTGAGATATCAATGTTGACATTCTATCAATGTAAGCACTCTATCACTGACCAATATCCCAGTTAACATTCAGATTTAATCAATCATTGCTCATGAATAACTTGCTGATGTAACATCCTGCCCCGCAACCCCAAAGGGTAAGGGCCAAGGGAGGGCAAGAATATTTTTTTTGACATAATTATATAGCAAACACATAAGACGGTTGTTGACTCGATAGATCGACAACATTCATGGCCAAGTATGGCCAAATGTACAACCCAATGGAGATGACTAATTCACCCTCCAGAGAAAAAATTGTAAAAATACGTTCATTTTAAACACCAACCCAAATGTTCGTATAACCCATACAAAAAAATAAACATGAATCCATAAACAACATAGCACAAGCGGATCCGATACCCACATCGGAATCCGTAAGCCAAATCGGAAACATCTCATTTCTTCTCATTAACTTGCATGATTACATCCTCTTAAGAGAGTACAATTATATAAAAGAATATACAGTGCAATGGCATAGCCATGAATATGATACAATAACTGAGAGAGAGAAGAGAGAGAGAGAGAGAGAGAGAACATCTCCAACTGGTGTTCCAGTAACCTGTTCACTGGTCCTCAATGGCGGTGGCAACGCCTCCCAACCATGTGGACTCATAAGAGACCAACCCACCGTACTCGGAGGTAGTCATAAGGCCCAAACAAAAGTAACAATGTAAGGGTATACATGATGGCCAGCACTCACATCAATCACGGAGCAGACATGGAAAACAATGCATACAACCAATGTCACAATGTAGAGATGCTCGTCCAATAGCATGTCAGGTACTACTCACGACTACTATGGTACTAGATACTAGGTTGCAGATTAATTGGAGTGTCATCATGTGTGCTTGAAGGGATGGCACCACACAGAACCAAGTACACCTCTCATACAGTCGAGGAGACTCAATTATGCCTGAATCAATGCCTCGCAGATAGATAACTTGAGACCCCGCAGACGGATAGGTCTTCTCGTGTGCATCCTTAGCTTTTACAAGCGCTCAAGGCCATGCACGAGGACTCAATATCCTAGACCTAAGCTCATCTCGTTTAACCACCAGATGTAACATACAATCATTTAACACTAATACCATGATAACTCATAATTCAACAACTAGGACAATATACAACTTTTATTAACCAAACAAGTGAATTACACTCTTCTACTTGATTTCGAGACAAGTCTTTTTTTTTTTTTTAATGTTGTCTATATATCCAAAAGTACCTATAATTGCAAAAAAAAGAAATATTTGATGATATAGAGAAACCATTGACAAGGTTGTCAAGAAATGTCTACACTCACAAAAAACCGATCCATGACAAAAAGGCATTCCGGGTTATCAACATAGCCATGGAACCCATGCCTTCGGAAATAACTACAATGATTGTGGAGAGGGAAAGACATACATTGATAATCTATAAAAAGATAAATTGATTTAACCAAGGGCTAAACACATTTCACTCACATGAGAGAACCTTTTTGCCTTACAACTACGGTTAATTGGTATTAGATCAAGGTATGCCTTCTTGACAGTGTTGGCTATCTTGGGAACACCCAAAACTTATCATTGAGTTCCCAATTAAACTTGTAGTGGTTGCATGGTTGTGTTTTCTTGGTGCCTGTAGATCACATATGAATAATGGCTTAGGAGTATTTACAGCGATGTTGCTATTTGATTGGGGTCCTAAAAATGCTGCAAGACTTATGTTCTTCTCTCAAACATCTATGTAGAAGTGCGCAGGTGCGGTGAGGTTCATATGGTATGAGTTTGATGCAAGATAGATGAATAAAAAAGATCGCTGGATGAAGTCAAGAACCTTCAGGTATCTACTGATTGCCATAATGCAATGAAACTTATCTTTAAAATTGTTGCAAGAGAAAATGTTGTGAGAGACATAAAACATTTCCATTATTTTAAACAGGGGCAGTCTTCTCATGGAGAATTATTGGTGTTGCTAAACACAACAATTTGAAAAATAGGCTAGCACTATACTAATATGCGTAGGGTCTCCAATAATCAAGGGACGTCCATAGAAGCATGACAAAAGGGGAATTTTTGCCAGCTGATGGTGTTGCAAGTGCCCTTGCAGACATGAATGCATAATGTGGAAGCAAAGACAAGGCATGTAATTGTTTGATAGAATGCCTTAGAGCGAATTATTCTCATGGACTGCAACGATAGTAGGATATGCACATAATGGATTTGTTAATAAGGTAATAAAACTTTTAAGCAATTGCAACTGGTGGCTGTAAATCTAGACTCCTCAACCTTAGCCAACATCCTCACTGCCAGTGCCAAAATGGGGCTTTGGAACAGGGTATAGACATCCATCAAAAAAATATATAATGGAAAGGGGATTTTTTTGGTTTTTCTATGCTTAATGAAACCACAACAAACATAACTTAGTCTTTATTTTTTATGCTAGAAAAAACCCAAAGAGCTAAGGCAAATACCTTTGCAACGATATGCTTGTCTGAGTATGCTAGGTTGTGCTCCCCTTCCTCTCATGTCAGATCTTGCAAATTGGTATGCTTGCTTGGTACTCTAGGTCGCCCTCCTATTTTCCTCATGAGCTGCTCTCTGTTTTTTCTTCCCCAAATCATAGTTTTTTCAAAATAGAGGGTCCTTTTTATCAACGATTCACTGACTTATCTTCCTTCCTATGCTGTCCTCAGATATTTTTTGCATTTATTCTTTACCAATGCCCCCTCCAAAGCCATCGAATGTGGCATGATAGGAGTTAATTAAAAATTGACTTCTCTCTAATCAATCTCTGATTTTTTTTTTGTTTTTAAAAGTCTCCTCCAACATATTTTCTTGTCACTTAAACATTTCACCAACTTCCTTCCAACGCAGCAAGGAGGACCAATAATAATCAAGGGCGAGCTGAAATTGGTATTGCTTCCACTTGAATGGTTGACGCCACCAACAACCAAAGATGCACATAACAATGTAGACTTAAAATAAAATCCATCAAAGGGATCAATAAATCATTCACAAACAACATGACAACTCACACAAAAACAATGATTTAAATCACCAAATAATTGCAAGACATTCTTTTCCTTATGCAATAGACTTTAAGGCATTCCTTTTTTTTTGTCTAGCCATCTCCATCGGCGACTTCCACCTAACGCCTCTTAGTACTCTCATCGCCAATAGGGAGGGTTGTTACAGGATGGAAGTCTACAACTAAGAACTTATTGTAGAAATAAAATGGACAACATAAACCATCCTAGAGATTATAGAGAGAACCTTCTACAATAAAGATAAATCATATTGGTTGATTACAGAATTGATAACCTTCTTTGCACATAGCATTTGTTTCCTAACTTACAATTTCAAGGAAAGACTACACCCCAAATGATAGATCGCAGGAACATAGATGATGTGTAAGGGATGCAACTAGTTGAGTCTGACTTGTTGTGACCTGTATGATGCCTTCAACTTCACCCAGGTGGTAGTGTTTGTCTCAGACCATTGTGAACAACAAGCTGGTGCCCTTGGACCCCTTGAATGATGTTAGATGCCACAGACAGTAGTGGTTATTCCCAACGAATCAAAGGTACCAATACCAAACTCTCGTTTGTATGTACAATGTGTTTTAAAATCAATGATTATACCTTAAGATGTGTGTGTTTTACAATTAGCAACCAATCCTTGCTGCTCTATAATTATTTGTATGGAATTTTGCCCTCCCAACATGTGCGACAGTGCCATATGATAAACTTGATCCCTGTGGTAGTAGATATATAGTGATCACTACGGTAGTAGATATATAGTGATCAGACCTTGAGATGTGTGTGTTTAATAATCAACAATCAGTCCTTGTTGATCTATAAATATATGTACGGAATTTTGCCCTCCCAACAGGAGCGACAGTGCCATATGATAAACTTGATCCCTACAGCAGCAGATATATATATATATCTTGTGCTTGATGGTGCCTTTCATAGTCTGTAACAGTCACAATTAGGTGTTGCATGATCATTGGCAGTGAATGATGTAACCCTGGAGATTTGCCCTGCAGAGCCTAAAACTTGTGAATTAAACTTGTGCCTTCTCTTCAATAGATGAACCCCAATGGAAGAAGCTAGATCAAAGGTGGTGCTCTTGTTAGACACACAAGGATACTGAGAGGGGGGGGGGAGTGAATTAGTATCTAAACAATTTTCAACTCTAACAGCTTCAACTTATCCGGAGTAGATTAAACCTTAAACATCACAACATTAACATGAACATGAAAGATTAACACAATGCACATCAACACAACACCAGATATTCATGGAAAACCCTAGAAGGGAGAAACCACGGTGATGATTAACTCACAATATATGAAGCTCAAATAATAACTTTGTTTGAGGGTTACACCCAAGGAAGCTACTACTTCTTGATAACTTTGATTTTGGGTCACTACAAAGGAAGCTTCAACTCCTTGAAGACTTTGTTTTAGGGCTACTCCCAAGGAAGCTTCTACTCCCTAAAGACTTTTTTTTTATAGTCACTCCCAAGGAAGCTACCACTCCCTGAAGTAAGAACACACTTACAAAAGATTACAGTATGACAGTCCTTCTACTATCTGAAAACTGACATTGAAACTCACTTTTTAGATGATTGCAATTCTGTCTCTTCACACTTCCTTCTGATGATCAGATTAGTTAGGCATAGTCTACACTTGATCACTATCACAAATGTCTTCAAGAAGAATCAGGACAACATCACTAACTTGTACTCTTTCTCCCTTAGTCACACATCATAATGCATTCAATTCTACTCCTTATCTTCCATACGAGCCCTATCAATTATTTTGCAATCACACCTTTCCTAACTCACTTTGATTTTCCATTTATACATGATATTACATAGATTACATTTCTTGTCAAGAAAATATATTTACAAGTCAGCTAGACAGTATACAACATGAAATGTGTAGAAGATAAGACCTAAACACCATTACATGTTACAGTAGCAAAAGACTCATGCTTTACAAACTTCAATGTTGTCTTAATCAGGTCCAAAACATCCTTTACATCATCAACCATCATGGAATTACATCCACACACTCCGCTCAGTTGAAATTAGGACAACCTTAAGCAAAACCTATGAAAACTGGAAGCATAACGACCACAACAACTTGAAAACTTTGTGCAGTCCTGGAAACAAGAAAGATCTTCATGAAACTCTTCCAGATGAGTCTACATGACTCATGCAACATTCCCAAACACTCCTTTACCTTCACACATCAAATATTTTTGCTACATATCTTCAATCATGAACTCTAAGGACACCAAGTCAACCAGAACACTCAACAACATGATGTCATTTGAAAAATTGAGCTGCGGACCACCAAGAGACTTGAAACTGCAAGGAAGCATGCAATGCACATCGATTATCATATCCTCAAAACCACAAAGGCAACCATTCAGTTCCAGAGGAATGCAGATCATTCCAATAGGACTTCAACACTGCCTCACTCTGTGAAAATATGTCGGTATTTTATCATGCATAACTTTCACAGCAGACGGGTAAATGATCTGAAACTCTAGAATTAACATCTTCACTGCATCCTAAACATAGTTCTAGAACTGCATAGCCATAATGGCTAATGCAGGGGAATGCGAAGCAATCTGTTGTCCTGTTGAGAATACCTTCACAGAACCAACACCGTTTTTATATTGTCAATTGCAAAACACCCTTCCGGTAGTCCAAACATCATAAGACTCAAAATATACATGTTTGATACTATATTAAGCTATCTTCCAATTTGCAAAGTCACAACATCAAAATGATGGAAATGCTGAGCAATCTCAGACAATCTTCAAAGGTAGTCATCCTAAAGCAGAGTCTACTACCAACTTTCTGAGGCCAAATGCATTCTTAGGAATAGTAGAAGAGATCATACAATATGCTTTAGGCCACCACTAACATCTTCCCAACCTCAACAACACATCTGATCATGTTAGTGCCTCTAATTCCCATATTAATGTGTCTTCTTGATGCTTCTAATTCCCATTTGAATATGATTTCATGCTTAGCTCTGCAATGACATCTAATCATTATATTCAATCATGATATCCAACTATGAACTATATCTCCTCTGCTAGATAGGACATGACATCCAACCAAAAACTATATCTTTTCTGCTAGATATGACATCTCCAAACATGAACTTATTTCCATCTCAATGTATCTTCTTTAGGGGCATGCCATCCAATCATGAACACTATTACACATCCATAACATTGTTGACATCAATGACAAACTTTTTTCATTGTGACAATGTTGACATCAATGACAAACTTTTGTCATTGTGACAATGTTGACATCAATGACAACTATACAATCATAGGAACCATATGTGTAACAACTCTAGGTAAATAATGTTGGAAAGCATGAAACAACACTGGATGCCTTTGAATAAATGATTTGCTTGCAAATGCTCTGATGCCAAAACCCTAAAAATCTACCAATATGTTGAATTAGCACACCATGCAAACCCTAGGTGGATTTGTGAGTGTCAGAAAATTGAGGATTTTCATCCTTATCCCAGAATTGCAGTCAAGGGGTTTTGTCCTTGAATGCATGATCACTTGGACTTCAAAATGAACAGTGTGAATATGAAATCTGATGATTGAAAATGAAGATTGGAGATCATTGATATGCTATTGAAGTACCATATGATAAACTTGATCTTTGCGGCAGCAGATATATATTCATACATACACCCTGTGCTTGGTGGTGTCTTTTACTGTCTATAGCAATCAGAATAAGGTGTTACACGATCACTAGCACTGAATGATGTAACCCTAGAGATTTTCCGTGTAGACCCCTAAACTTGTGAATTAAACCTATGCCTCCTCTTCAATAGATGAACCCCAATGGAAGAAGCTAGATCAAAGGTGGTGCTCTAGGGAAATAATGGGGGAAAGCACCAAACAACTCTAGATACCTTTGAATAAATGATTTGCTTGCAAATGCTTTAATGCCAAAACCCTGGAAATCCACCAATACATTGAGTTAGCACACCATGCAAACCCTAGGTGGATTTGCCAGTGTCAAAATTTAGGATTGTCATCCTCATCTCTGAAATTGCAGTCAAGGGGTTTTGTCCTTGAATGCATAATCACTTGAACTTCAAAATGAACAATGTGAATATGAAAACTAATGATTGAAAATGAAGATTGAAGCTCACTGATATACTATTGAAGTGTAATATGATAAACTTGATTCCTGTGGGATATATATATATATATATATATATATATATATATATATATATATATATATATATATATATATATATATATATAGAGTAAGCACTGTCAGAGGGGACGACTCCCATTTTATAAATGTAGTTAAGGGAACCACTCCACCAAAAACCATTTAAGAACTGCATGCCTTGAGAGTCCAGGGGTGCCAAAATCAAAATAAAACAACCCTCTTAGACAAATTATGTTCTACTACCTTAATGGACAATCCCTTTCTTGGATGATCTTAGAGACATTTCATGTTTTCCCCTATTCTAGGAGGAAGTCTTTCTATTTTTAACTTCAGTCCATTCTTGTTCAGGCTTAAGATGAGGCCTGAATAAATTCCTCCACAGAGTTCATATCACCAACCAATATCTTCATGGCAAGATCCTGCTTATTTTTAGCACTTATAGGAACCATCACTTCAGAGGTGCACATTGGAGACGTAGACCTAGAAATTGCCACATCATCAATGTCCTACATACCATTCGTAGCTGCTAGATTCTGCTTAACTTCAGCATTCGAAGGATCCCTCACATTAGAGGAGCACATTGGAGAAACAGACCTAGAAATAGCCACATGATTAGTACTCGGTGTACCCTTCTTAGCCACAGGAGGGGACGCCTTAGATTCTGGGGACCCACTAGAGACCACCTCTGGGGCCACGACATAGTGATGAAGTTCCGCACCTTTCCACCAAGTGGCTTTCTCACTCAAAGATTTTCTTTCTGGATCTAACCTCTTCTTTTTGTGACATTGGAAGAAATGACGTCCAGTGGAAAAACATTTTCTACACCTAAAGTTGATCTTTTCATAATCAACAGGCTGCCACCATCTCCTACAACCCACCTTGAGAGAAATTTTGGTAGGAAGTGTTGGCAAGAGACACTATATGGATTCATGGTTGTTGTCATTGATGGAAACAAAGGTCATCCCACATATCCGCAAGTCATGATGTGTCTCTACCGGAAGTCAGAATAAAGAATGTTGTGGTCCGGTGAACAAGAACAGAGCATGTGGCAAGGTCCGACAAATTGGTCCGGATCTCTCAGAGGAAGTGTCTTGGTGCAGTGCGGATTTGGGGAAGTCAAGAGGACTACCTTGAGTGGTATATTCCAAGGATTTAGCCTCCGGTGATGGACAAGGAAAAAGATATGAATGGTTGAGTACCGGATTCCTGAGAGACAGTGAAAACAGAGGAAGAACTGACTGACAGAGTATCAGACTGCTTTCCAGATGTGTTACTGTTGATGACAGAGGTTGTGAAGGCATGAATCATGTTTGGCCGACATAATTAATGATATCTACAAGTATATGCTTGATCCGCATTGCTTGGTGAGGAAGGATTCAGCCGACAGAATGAGAGCTTGTAAGAAACTAGACTGTTCCGGATGCCGACTAGAAAAGTGATGAAATTACTTATGCGGATATATATAGAGGATGGATTTAGTTGTGAAGGGTGTGATGATGTGGAGATATATGCGAATAAGTCCAGATAAGAGAAGAGGTAGCAAAAAGGATCCGGTATGTGAAAGATAGCAGAATAAAGAACAGAGGAAAGATGAAGTGCAGCAGATCAATGTACTGAGCCTAACCGGAACTGAACTCCAGCATATGCAGATGCTTCCAATCAGTTCAAGACTGTGATTCTCATCACTTTGTAGACAGTGTGTCTTCTTGTAGGTAGTGGGCCTCTTGTGAGCAGTGTGCTCGGGCAGTGAGCCCTAATTGGCAAGTGCCATTTTTGTAATTTCCTATTCTTCTAACAGAGAATAATTTTGGGTTAATCACCCCATGGTTTTCTCCCTTAACAGGGTTTCCACGTCAAAAATACTGTGTCATGTGTTTCTTATTTCATGATTAATGTTTTTGTGTTTGATTTTATGCTGCATCAATTAAAAAGAAAAGTCAATAAGGGAAATAATTAGGATAACTGATTCACCCCCCCCCTCTCAGTTATCAACAATTGGTATCAGAGCTAAGTTCCTCCTAATAGAGCCTAACAGCTTGAGGAAGATCTGGGATTTCAAATGGATGCATATGGTTTAAGGGAGCAACTCAAGACTGCTCTTGAGGATCTTGAACAGTCAAATTTTGAAGTCAGTGAATTTAAGGAAAGACTCAAACAGGCTGATGAATTCATGAGAGAATTAAAAGACAAATTAAGTCTATCTATGAAAAAGAGAAAGGAGCTGCTTCAACAGTTGGCAAGACAAAGTGAAGAAAGCAATACAAATGAAGAATTGACTGAGCAAACCAAGTTATGTGAAAAGTTATCAAAAGAAGTCATTATGTTAAGACATGAAATGGAATCAGGAACTATAAAGTTTACTCAAGAGATTGAAGAAAAAAGAAAGGCTGAAGACAATCTAAGACAATCTCTTAAAGAAAAATCAGAAGAATGCCACCAGATGGACAGGATTATCAGACATCTTGAATCTGATCTTGAAGATGCCAAAGATAATGAAGGAAAACTTGAGGATCAAATTGCCTCTCTCAAAAGAGACCTTCAAATAGCAAATGAATATAAAGAGAAATTCAAGATAAGTTCTGCTCAACTTGAAGTTCTTCTTGGAAGTCAAAAGAGGACAGATGACAAGTATGGTTTGGGATATGAGAAAGGAGAAAGCTCCGGATCCGGTCAGAAGAATCTTGGATCAGAAAATCCAAGGAGCAGGCCTAGAAGACCTCCGGTAAGACAGCCAAATGCTCAAAGATATCCATCCTTCAATGGATACTGCCACAGCTACAACCACTTTGGTCACAAAGCTGATCAGTGCAGAATGAGAATGAATCAGATTAATTCATCCTTCTCCGGACAGTGCTTCAACTGCAAAAGGTATGGACACAAATCCCATGAATGCAGAATTATGCAAGTAAACAAATCATTCAAAGGTAGATGCTTCACATGCAATAGAGTAGGTCATATGGCTAATCAATGCAGATCAAGAGGATATCAGTCAAATATGCAAAGAAATGTTATTTGCCAAATCTGCAATAGGTCCGGTCATAATGCTAAAGTCTGCAGAAACAAGAATCAGGACAAAAGAGGTCCGGTGTATAATCAGAATCAAGACAAGGGTAAACAAAAGATGATTGCGGATGAGGTTAGGAATCAGATGAGCAAGATTTGGGTGAAGAAAAGTTCAGAGAATGTAGAGGTTGGATCCGCACCAGACTCTGGTGCTGATATTTCTTCCGGAAATTAAAAAGTGAGCTCAGGCTCAGGGGGAGACTCAAAGAAAATCTTGTTCCCCCAGCCAAACAAGTGGTGCCGGATGTGGCACAAGATGCGGATCAAAGGGTTTGTAGATATGAGTCTTGAGATACTTCAGTCAAGTTTTCAGAGGTCCGCATGGAGTTATGAAGAAGCTGTGATCGATCAAATAAGACCTGTTCAGGGAGATGCTCCGGTATGATAAAGGATTACAAAAAGGTCCGGAAAGATCCGGAAATGCACTATCTTGTTCTGCGGATTGGACAGAGTGTTTGGGATGATCTTGTAATATGTTACCTTGATTTATTCATGATTGAAAGATCCGGATGATATCCACAGATCAGGACTAATCCGGGATACTCCAAGCTATCCAGACAAGGCAAACCGGAATGATGTAGGTGAAGCATTTATTGCAGACAGATATTAGGGTTCGCGGAGCAATTCAAGGGATTTCTCAAAGGTCATTTGCTCATTCTGCACTCAAGAAGAAGCGAAAAGTGGAGCTCTGCAACAAGGTTCATCAAGCACACCAAGGATCTCCTGCCGAAGTTATTGCATAAAGAAATCAATCCAACCACTCCGTGCAAACCGAAGGCGCATAAGGTATTCTCCATTTTTCATTACCTCACTGCAAATCTTTGAAGAATGGCTACTCCAAACATAGTTAAGATCTCTGATAGACCTCGCCCCTCATTCAAGAAACATCCCTACAAATCATTGGAGGTAGATCCACTAGGAGCCTTCTCTAGTGTTCCTCACGGAGTTTTACATACCGAAGACATTAGGGTTTACATACATACAAGCATTGAAGAATTTGGGGAATTCAAATTAAGAGACCTCTATCACAAGCAACTGATAGACAATGCTTTTGAGCTTAAACCAGAGTATAAGGATATCCAGAAGAAACAATTTGAGCAATTTATTCATTTCCCCTGCTTTGAAGAAGATGAATGGGTCCGGTATGTACTGAGCAGGATGCATGACAACTTTCTATGGCTAGATAGACCCTGCAAGATCACAAAAGAGGCAATCAGAGCAGTAACTGGTCTATACTCTTCCGGAGGGGTACCTATCCTCAAATCTGTCAAGAACAACATTGTAACTGAGGCCACCGGATCAAAATTTGACAAGAGGGCAATGACCATTGAAGATATTTCGGATCCGGATATCAAATATGCATCAATGATAATAGGATACAAGATCTATCACTCCAGCAGGGAGAATTCTGTATCCGGAACTGCAGTATACACTGCCTATGAAATGCTAAGAAAGAATGCAGAATATGATCTCTGCGAACTACTGCTAAGCCAATTAATGGAAAATATACAGAAAATCAAGAAGGATAAGAAGAATTCCTTTAAGTATGGTACTCTTATTGTATGTCTATTCTTCTACTTCATGAATGAGCTACCTGGAACAAGTGGATGGGTATGGCAGAATGACAAACCTGTTGCAGTACAGATAAGAGACTACTTGTATGGACTTGGGGATGCAAAAGCGAGAAATACAGCTCTATGGGGATACTTCAAAAACTTTCAGAGCATGATGCAAGCAAGAGAGAGAATTCCCCAGTCTCTTGTTGAAAAATACAAAGACTCAGTGTGTTTTATGGTTGACACTGATCAGTGCCTAATGGAGGCAGTGGAGCCAAGGACTGTCTGGATCATGCCCATGGGGTATGAAGTGGATGAACAGATAGTGGAGTTGCTTGTTCAACACATGCTAAGTCAGCCCAAAGATCCTAAGGCAGAAAGGTTTGGAACCTTTGAGGAGCTGAGTGTAAAAATACATGTAGAACTCAGGGAACCTGAGATTAAAAGAAAAGTGAGAAAAGAAGTAGAGCACATTGCTCAAGGCCTAGGCATCTCAAAAGAGGCACTTGATGTCAGCCGGGAAAAGAGGAGGAAGGTTGAGGAAGAAGAGAAAAGTAAAGAAAGTGCTCCGGTTGAAGCTCCCACCCAGACCAGATCATCAAAGAGATCTGCACCTCCCACAACCAAAAGTTCTAAACCGGAAGTCCAGGCATCCGGTAAGAGATCCAAGACAAAAGCCACAAGGGCTTATGGAAGCCAAAAGGATGAAGAGGAAATAGAGTCAGATGAGGGAATAAGAGAAATAAAGAAACAGAAGAAGAAAGGATCCGGTAAGCCCTCCACAGGCCAAGACAAGGATGAAATGGCAGAGGTAACTGTTGAAAAGCCCACTCTGTCTCTAGAGAGCATAATCAAGTCGGTCACGGTGGATGGAAACCTTCAACCAATGACTGAATCCTATGATGACTTCAGTGAGGCTGACCAAAAGACTCTGCAGGAAGCCACAGTTAAATATCTGAACATATATAATAAGGCTTTCATTGAGATCATATCTCTCATTCCTAAAAGCCTAGAAAAGGAATTAGAAGTAAGAAAGAATAATGCTCATGCTAAAGATCTTGAGATCCGGGAGCAGATAGCTATTCAGCTATATCCTCAAATTGATCCCAAGACAATGAACATTATCTTCAAGGACTGCAAAGATGAGTTCAGAAGCAAAGCCAGGATGAATCAACTCATGCTTGGTGAGACTGACAAAGTGGCCCAAGAAATAGAAGAGATCCTCCGGAAGGCCTTCAAAAGGTTCAATCTTCCTGTTGTAGAGGACTTAGGTGCAGAAACAGCTGCTGATTTGGAATCTTCTGTTCCGGAAGAAGTGAGCCCTGAACAGACAAATATCTCTCCTCCGGTTTCCCCTACAGTCTCCGGATCCAAAGAAGAAGAGCAATTACAGGAGAAGGAAGCAGTGGTGAAAGACAAAGAGGTTGACAGTTCTAAGATTGCAGAAGAAAAGAAACATCTGTCTCCGGCAAGAGACACTGCACAAACTGTTCAACAATTTTTGAGCAAAGAAACTTTAGAGATTGATGAACCGGAGCTTCTAAAAGGCCCATTTGATTTTGACTCTCTCTCTCCGGTACAAACAATGAAGATAGCTTCATTTGCAAATGCCAAGGCAAATGAAAAGCTCCTGAAGTCTCATATGGAAGACTATGAGTTGATAGAGGCTGCTTCCGGAGTACTTGTAAAGATCATGCCATCAATCCAGATAGATCCGACAGCCTCCTCTTCTGGTAATCTAAAAACCTTAGTCAGCAGTGTTGATACACATTTTGATTCTCTAGAAAAATCAGCTGAAGAAAAGGTCCGGAAGGAATTTTTGGATAAAAGATTTTCAGAAATATTAGAATTAATCTCTAAGGATAGGAAGATTGTAAGCATTGGAATAAAGAGCTTAGAGAATGCTCTTAAGGATGGCGGTGACATCTACAAATTTTGTATATCCTGGTCAAAGGCAACAGCAGCATTTGACAAGAAAATAAAAGAGGAACAGGATAAGCTACAAAGCTTATCTCAAAGTTTTGATCCTCTCTCTTCCTCTATAATAAATCAAGAATGTCAGACTATTACAGTCTTGAATGAAATAAAGAATCTTGAGAAGGAAAGGAAGAACATCACTAACCGGATGGGAGAACTTAGAAGGATTATAATCCCTAAGTTGGAAACTATGCATGAGGCCATCAGTGATGCTCAGACCACCGCCCAAACAAAAGATCCGACAGATCTCAAGCGGGCAGAAGCTTTTGCATTTTTGTTAAGTGGTCACATTTCAATTTTGGATAGAATGAAGCAAAGTTGGGCTACAGAAATGATCCAATTGCAGACATCCTTTGCAGACATTCTTCAGTACATGTGAGTATGTAAATATGCGGCTATATATAGAAAATTTTTGAAAATTTTGGTGTCCGGACCCTGCCCTTTGCCATTGATGTCAAAGGGGGAGTGAGGAGCAGTGAAAAATGAGGAATCCAACTAAGGGGGAGTTCCGGAAATTGTATATAAAGACAGAGCATCAGCAAAGGGGGAGCATAGTGAAAACACTTAGTCATTTTTCACTAAGTGTTGCCATCAATGCCAAAGGGGGAGATTGTTGGCAAGAGACACTATATGGATTCATGGTTGTTGTCATTGATGGCAACAAAGGTCATCCCACATATCCGCAAGTCATGATGTGTCTCTACCGGAAGTCAGAATAAAGAATGTTGTGGTCCGGTGAACAAGAACAGAGCATGTGGCAAGGTCCGACAGATTTGTCTGGATCTCTCAGAGGAAGTGTCTTGGTGCAGTGCGGATTTGGGGAAGTCAAGAGGACTACCTTGAGTGGTATATTCCAAGGATTTAGCCTCCGGTGATGGACAAGGAAAAAGATATGAATGGTTGAGTACCGGATTCCTGAGAGACAGTGAAAACAGAGGAAGAACTGACTGACAGAGTATCAGACTGCTTTCCGGATGTGTTACTATTGATGACAGAGGTTGTGAAGGCATGAATCATGTTTGGCCGACATAATTAATGATATCTACAAGTATATGCTTGATCCGCATTGCTTGGTGAGGAAGGATTCAGCCGACAGAATGAGAGCTTGTAAGAAACTAGACTGTTCCGGATGCCGACTAGAAAAGTGATGAAATTACTTATGCGGATATATATAGAGGATGGATTTAGTTGTGAAGGGTGTGATGATGTGGAGATATATGCGAATAAGTCCAGATAAGAGAAGAGGTAGCAAAAAGGATCCGGTATGTGAAAGATAGCAGAATAAAGAACAGAGGAAAGATGAAGTGCAGCAGATCAGTGTACTGAGCCTAACCGGAACTGAACTCCAGCATATGCAGATGCTTCCAATCAGTTCAAGACTGTGATTCTCATCACTTTGTAGACAGTGTGTCTTCTTGTAGGCAGTGGGCCTCTTGTGAGCAGTGTGCTCGGGCAGTGAGCCCTAATTGGCAAGTGCCATTTTTGTAATTTCCTATTCTTCTAACAGAGAATAATTTTGGCTTAATCACCCCGTGGTTTTCTCCCTTAACAGGGTTTCCACGTCAAAAATATTGTGTCATGTGTTTCTTATTTCATGATTAATGTTTTTGTGTTTGATTTTATGCTGCATCAATTAAAAAGAAAAGTCAATAAGGGAAATAATTAGGATAACTGATTCACCCCCCCCTCTCAGTTATCAACAGGAAGATCCTTTGTTAGATCCATTTCCACAAGAATGTGTGCGAAGGTGGGATCACTGGAATTTGATAGTCTCATCAGAAACACCATAATATTTCCCAAGCCTGTTACCAATGGCCTTGAAACTACTCATCTCCTAGAATTGCAAGGGCAAATAATGCAAACACACATAAAGGAGAGCAAAGGATAATGAATCAGTTTGGGGATCAAAAGTTGGGACCCAAGGTTTGAAGCAGAGAAAGTCACCTTGAGAAATGGAAGGACCAGATTTTAAAACCAGATCTATATCTTTGAGTGATTCAAATTCAAGAATAAAGAAGCCTTTGGTGCATGGATAGATGTAGATATCATCCACCATTGTTTTTTTCCATTGCTCTTCGATCCAAGCATGGAGCTTGCATAGTTTGGGCCAAGTTTGGAAAATCTACATATTAGCACATGTTCTTTTAGGTACTCTTCACGCTCAACAACCTCCTCATCCATAAAAATTTCAATAGAAGTAAAACCCATGGAAGTTGTAGGCATATTGTCACTTTGTGGAATATGCATTAATCCCCTCAGAGGCTGGGCGACTCCTAGGTGATGCATGCAATGTCTCTTTGTAGCCATGAGCACGGGAAGAATGGAAACATTTGGAGGAGCGACCACCAAGAGGGGGTTCGAAATCCCCATCGAAAGGAGCAGAGTGAGGAGACATCCCCGAAAAAGATTCCACGCACACACACACACACACACCCCACGCTTGATGGTGCCTTTCACAGTTTGCAGCAATCACAATTAGGTGTTGCACGATCACTGGCAGTGAATGATGTAACCCTGGAGATTTGCCCTACAAACCCTTGAACTTGTGAATTAAACCTATGCCTCCTCTTCAATAGATGAAACCCAATGGAAGAAGCTAGATCAAAGGTGGTGCTCTAGGGAAATAATGGTGGAAAGCACCAAACAAATTTGGATACCTTTGAATAAATGATTTGCTTGCAAATGCTCTAATGCCAAAAGCTTGAAAATGCACCAATATGTTGAATTAGCACACCATGCAAGCCTTATGTGGATTTTCTAGTGTCGGAAAATTGAGGATTTTCATCCTCATCTCCGAAATTGCAGTCAAGGGGTTTTGTTATTGAATGCATGATCAATTGAACTTCAACATGAACAATGTGAATACGAAATTTGATGATTGAAAATGAAGATTGGAGTGCATTGATATGCTATTGAACTACCATTTTACAAGATATGAAGCTATTCTTAATAGTTACATGGACACTTTTCTTTCACACACAAATGCCATATGTAGAAGTCCAAAATGTTGAACATTTACTTAAATAGTCAAGACTGACAAAGAAACATGCAATCACCCTTAATCTTATTTACGTATATGACCAATCACCTTTTCACAAAATAGCACCAAACAACCCATGCCTGATAAAGTTCAAAGAGAAAAACAATTTGTTAGAGACAACATACCAATTTCAAAATGAAGGAACTAGAAAAGAAACATGAATAACACAAGAAAGGAGAAAAATCACCACTTACTACAATTCCTACCTAACCCAATGTAATGTCCCGCTCTAAAGGAGACATTACAACTCCTATATTGAAATGATATAAATTAATGGACATTATGAAAGTGATGTCATGCCCCCAATAAGGAAGATTTATTAAACAAAATAATTAATAAGACAAAGTAAGTGTTAGAAGACACTTAGCCATAATAAGACAAAAAAGATTGAAAGATAGAAAAAGTCAAAAAGATTGAAAAAGACAAATTAATTAATTAAAACTGAAAAAGGCAGTGGTTGCATAAGGGAAAAGAAGTGACTTTTCAAAAGGGCAACATATGAAAGGTTGTCACTCTTCAACAAATAGGATATAAAAAGGAAATCATCAAAGCAATTGGAGGAGGGGAATCAAGGAAGCATATCACTGAGGAAGATCGATCAAATCAACAACAATAAGAAATGGGAATAAATATGAAGACATATTAGATGTAAACATCCACAACCATTTGATGATAGAGATGGACACCTTTTAATATGAACTTGGCACTTAAGTAATATCTACGATTGGGTTAAAGAAGTTATTAAAATTTATAATAGTTTACCAACAACTGAAAGTTGTATAAAAGGTAGTGTCTCATGAACAATAAGATATATAGGAGAGATCACATAATGGATAGAAGCATAATCCCTTAGATCAACAAAGAAAAAGTATTCATAAAATCATGTCAGGTTGAACAGGTCTGTCTGTTAAGGTGTAGCATATTTGAATATGGAATATCAACAATGACGACATAATGTCATTATACAAAGTTGAGTTTCAGATTACAAGAACAACCTAACTCAAGATATGGATCAAGCAAGTAATTTATCAAGGAGATTCAGAACAGGACAAGATTAGCAAGAATCAATAAATCAAGAGATGGAGAAAAAGGAAATAAAGGGAAGGAATGGAAATACATACAACAAAGAATTATTTATTGCAGCCATTCTATCATTCTATAACTCTATCATCCTCTCATTCTATTAATCTATTATTCCCTCATTCTATTATTCGATTATTATATCATTCTTTCATTATATTCTTCTATCATTTTATCATTCTATTAATCTATTATTCCATCATTATGTTATTATATAATTCTTTCATTCTATTCTTCTACCCTTCTATCATTTTATAATTCTATCATTCTATCATTCTATCATTCTATCCTTCTATCATTCTATCGTTCTATGATTCTATTATTGAATCAATCAAATCAACAAATATCTAAGATATCAATTAGCAATCAAAGAAAGCTATCTTCATTGGAAGAAAGTCATATAAGGATCAAGCAAAAGGAAATATATCAAGTCATATATATATATATATATATATATATATATATATATATATATATATATATATATATATATATATATCAAGAGAAAGATCAATAAAGATTCATAATGAACAATAATCATGATGTGAGGTGGTGTGCCTCGAGACTCATGGGAAGGAAGGTGGCAGATGTTCTTGATTTTCTTAAAAGGTGTAGTGTTGAAGAAGGCAAGATACCTTTCTCAAGTAGTGTTATTGGCGGTTTTCTATGCTTTAGCCTTTGTTGTGTAGGGTTTCTAGTTGCAGAGATGGATTTTGGGGAGATTGGTTGTTCGGGCTCAAAAGGGAAAGAGGTGAAGGTGCATGTCACCCGGTGCAAGCAATTTCCCCACTCGGTTATTGACAAATCAGTGGGTGGTAGGATGAAGAGAAGGTACACTTTGAGGAAGAGATTGCAGAGGATCCCAGCCGAGGCAGCTATGGAAGGTTTTCTGAGTTGTGTTGAGAAGGAAATAAAGAATTTGATACTACAAGAATGGCTGTATTGATTGCTAAAGGTAGCCAAGGAGGTCGATGGCTAGGAGGGGGTCATTGTCCGTGATGCCATGGCTCACCTGTTACTAGATCCCAGAACGTCCAGAGGCCACTGGAGTGTGTTTGGAGTGGTGCAATACATCGCAGTAGAAATAATGTTACTTGTGGCTGTTGCATCGGTGTTGACTCGTGAAGATTTGGTGGAGATGTCGAAGCAGGCTGGGGAGAACCATGAAGCTTCACTGGGCTACTTGCATGATATCTTGTTAAACGTCCTGGACACTAGGAAAATGATGGAGGGTGTTGTTGCTAAGCTCAAGGTTGCTGTTCCAGCTTGGGTTAAACCTCTGTATACATGCACCTGTGATGAAGAGGGGATTGTCATAGTGGAGGGTGATGCAGATAAGTAGGGTTGTTCTGATGCCTTAGCTATGTTTCCTTTTTGTTATTTGTGTCTTAAGGTTGGTGGAGACTATTTGTTTTAATTATGTCTATTGAGGAGTTAAGGTCGAGGTAATTTGCCCTGCTCCTCTGTTATGGTTCAGACTATGGTAGATTGGTGGTTAAGGTTTATGTTTTCTCTGCTATTATAGACAGATGGGCATGGCCTATTTTTGAAGGGTCCCTGGTCCCATAAACTAGGGTTATTATATCAACTATATATATATATATCTATATATCTATTATACAAGTGTTAATAGCAAAGAAGGATATATTGTAATACTTGAACTGAACTTGAAATCCACCAAGAGGTACACTATATCAACGATCTAACAAATTCCCAAATAATTAGTTTTGAATTCAGGGAGGTGTTTGCAGGTAGGAAGGATGTCCCTTCCAAGTTCATGAGAGATGAAGAGGATGGTCCTCTCATGCTCTCATCAAGTCAGCCCAGAGATGAGAAGGATGACCCTTCCATGCTCTTGAGTTTAATCAAAGAGGATGACCCTCTTGAGCTTGATCAAGGAGAATGGCCCTCCAAGGTGGAATGGGAGTTGCAAGGCGAATGGCCCCCTTACATGCTCTTGGCAATATTAAGGATGAACCGCATTAATATTGTTACTTGCAAATATTCCTAAGGAATTCACTGTGTTTGGCTTGAGGGATTGTGTTATGATGGATTGAACCAAATATTGATTATGTTATGAAGTATTGATCTCATTCTTAATTATGCTATGATAGATGAATTTAATATGAATGATGCTATGAACTGAATGTTCTCTTAATTTATTGATCTTTAATATTTCTAATGTCTTTTTCTAGTAGTTATTATTGTATGTAGGTAAAGAAATTAGGAATATCCCAAAAAGGGACATTACACCCAATCTATAGCCTCTCACCCACGTCGGGAAAAGTGACGAAGTTGCCTCGGCTACTGAACTACCTATGTTAATTTTTTTACATCGAGAGGCATTCTATAGTCACAATGGGGGTGCAAGAGAGGAGCCTCAAGATTCTAGATATTGTGTAAAGAAAAACCTAAAAATAGGTTGGAATATTTTCTCGTACATTGAGCGACATGACAAATTCAATACTTCAAAGTAAAATAAATAATGAATAAGAGAGAATCAATTTTTTGAAATATAATTATGGGTAGTCTTTCCAAACAAGCGTGCTTGTATATACTACCAAGAATAGTATGATTCTGAACTCTGTCAATTTTTTGACAGACATTTTATTTTTCAGAGGTTTCATTTGCCAAATTGAGATGGATCCAAGGATGATATGTCAATCTTAAATCTATAAGAATAACATGTATTTATATTCTTTCTATCTCTTGGTTTACAATGTGTGGGCAATCTTTGCCATGAACTTCATGTTTATGTAAACTTATGATGATTTTACTAGTGAAGATATTTGGTTTAACTAAGGAACATCATAAAAGGTAAATAAATTAAGTTTCAGTTGCTCATTATTTGATTTCTATATTCTAATAACATATCATTTCATAGAAGTGAATCTCATTTATATAAAAATGAAAGGCTCTTTCAGTTATTTGTTATTAAAAGTATGTTATGGAAGTGTAAGAGTTGATTTTTGAACATAATGATAAATAGGCAATGTGATAGTGCCTACAGTTAGGCGAGCCACATCATCAAAACCTTTGATGGTTAAATTTGAAGGAAAAATAGAAGAAGCATTAATATTAAGACAATTAAGGGGGTCCAAACTACATACGTTAAGACCATAATTGATATAAGGTTTCGCTTAATCCCAGTCGAGTTTATAGCTACTATAATCATAAGAGTCCCATTTTGTTTTTGAACTTTAGCAGAAGGGAGTTCAAAAAAATGAAAAGTGATATCAGTAGAATTGGAATAAAAGCATTCAATAATAGCAACCACATTTGTGGGCTTCATAGAAGATTGTATAAATATCTTTTGCAAGGCTTGCTAAAGGGCTCTATGATGAGAAGGTGAAACTTGTATCAAGTCCCAAAGAGAGATCTTGGCTTGTGTATCTTGCAGCTGCTTAACAAGATCACACTCTTGGGTACTCTCCACAAAAAGATGAGGAGGTGGTGGCAAAATAGGATTAGGATTTGATGGGGGAAGGTAAACAGGAATAGGAGTAACATGTTTGTTTCACCAAGCATTCTATGTGTGGGCTATTCTATGGTAAATGGTGTTTGCAAGGACGTTACACTTTATATGTTGAAGAAAATGAGAAAAAATGTAGAAGGTCAATGACTATCAAGAATATCCTGAATAGTGATCACTGGATGAGAAGGTGGGGGTTGATCAGGCACACTATGCACAACAATTTTAGGAATAGAAGGAAAAGTTTGAACTTTAATGGACTTATCCAACCTCCCATTAGCAAGTGGGATAAGTTGATTAATAATGATTGTATTAACATTATTAGCTTCTTGAGAAATACATGATGTAGGAGAAGAAACATAAGAAGTATGATCAACATCTATCCTTGGGGGATCCGATGTGAGGGGAGACTCTTCATCTAGTACAGCTTCATCTATAGAAGGGAGAGCATTGAAATGAAGATAAGGTAAAGTAATGTTAAGAAAAGTATAAATTATTTCATCTTCTTGCACCAAATTATCCTTATGCTTGGTCAATGCATCCTCATAGAGCTTATATGTTTTAGACTCCAATGGTGATCAATTGGGTTTTATTTCTATCAAGAATCTTCTTCTCTAAAATCTAAGGATTTATATAATCCTTTATTTTACTAAAAAAAGAATATTGATATAAGTTGGCCATGGCTTTGGCCATTATGAAGTATGGGTTAGAATGTAATGAAGAACTTAGATAAATTAGATTACCATTATTATTCAATTAGTTTAGCTTACATCAAGATATAATAGAAAAGAGAAAAAGAAAAAATGGTCCTATGGTGAAAACCATTCCTATGGCTCCTTGGACAAGTACCATGATGAAAACCTATTTTATGAGCATCATGTGTAGAATGTAACCATAATCGAGTAACTTGAGGAAGGGTTTACTGTATTTCAATTTAAGTGAGACTTTTGGAAAGGGAATGAATCAAGTGCACACACTTGTAGGTTTCAATTTTATTTCATGAACACTATGATAATAATTTCTTTTATAAGGTTTGGTGCTCTATTGATTATTTTTTATGAATTCAAAATCTAGGTTTCAACCAAGTAGATTTCAAATATTCAAAAGCATTTTCTAGTAGAGTCACCATTTGTTATGCATTGCATGTTGGAAGGTTGGTGCCTTCATCCCTTGGTTGTTCAGTGCCAGCCTTAGAATTAGCGACATGGCTTAACCGCCTCCTGCAATCTGTATATCTTTGGTGTTTGTATCGGGTGTTAATAGGTCAATCTTTTGGTGCAAAGACAAAACCTTGTGCCAACAATTAGTATTAGAGCATAGGTCATGGGTTCGAATCCCTTAGTTGCGCTGAGGGGGATTGTTGGAAGATTGGTGCCTTCATCCCTTTGTTGTCCAATGCCGGCCTCGGGATTCATGACATGGCTTAACCGCATCCCGTGGTCTGTATATCTCTGGTGTTTGTATCGAGCATTACTAGGTGGATCTTTTGGTGCAACGACAAAACCTTGGGCCAAAATTGCATACATGCCCCACCTTTTTACTTGAATGATTTGGTGAACCCCTTTATCTTCTATTTCTTTTCCTTCTTTGGTTTTTAGATTTTCTTTTCCTTAGTTTATTTTTGGTCTTTTTCCTTAGATTTTTTGGCCTTTTTCTCCAGGTGTCAGGGTTTCCCAAAATCTTGGGATCCTGGGTTCGACCTTTGTTCTCAACCCGACCTTTGTTTTTCAAATTCGTTCATGGAAATTTGGGTTTTTGGAGGTGTTATGGATCTCAGAACCAAGTTTTGATCTTCTAGTTCCACCCAGATTTTTGACACCGTAACTTTTGTTCATTCTTCTTTCATTGTGTTTTAGACTTTCAGGTTTTTGGGGAACTCTAAATATTTGAAAAAAAGTTTTCAAGTCCAAGTTCCACCTAGAATCCCTCTCTTGCCATGTGATCTATATTTATTGCACACAATTTGAATTGTGACTGTCATATTTAATTGATGTTTGCCCCTCATTTGCAATTTACATTCTAAAAATCTAATTTTGAGTGTAATTCAAGCCCTATCACCCCTTGATTCTCAAATTGAATCAATTTGCACAGGTATTTGGTGATTTATGTGCAGATATTCTTAGCCCAAGCTAGAAGCACATCATAAAACATGCTATTGTTTCAATTTCTTTTGCTCCTCAATCTTCTAGGTTGGTGGATATTGTTTCATTCTTTCTTTTTGCCTTGTTTGGTTTGTTTGTGATGTTTGTTCTTTGTTTTCTCTTCTATTTTAGGTGTTTCTTTTGTTGTTGTTTTCCCCCCTAAACCTGTTTTTGGAAATGGGGTTTAGGCTTTGTTGTTTTAGGGCTTAGTGCTAAAATAGGTTTTATACACACTTCTTACGTTTAGATTCAGTTGGCCTTAGTTTCTAGCAATAAACTGGACTCATTTTAGATTCTTTATCGATCTTGGACCTTAAACTTTGAGCAAGAAGACCTTGTTTTTCCTAGACCTCTTGAAGCTTACCTTAAGTAGAGTTTCAAATCATGCATTTCAAGGTTTCAGACCCTGAATGCACTTTGGGACTTAGTTACAAAGTTTTATGTATTTTCACTTCATGTCATTTGGTCTATTTTAATCTCACATTCCTCTAGAACTCAAAGTCCTAGCGAAATATGTGTATTGAAATCTATATATTTGGATGTCCAGGGATTCTTGAGTTCCTTAAACTCTTGAATTAGCACTAAAAAAAAAGCTCTGTGGGATTTTGGAACCCACCTTCACTTTTACACTTTGGTTTTTGTGTTCTGGATCCTTTTGAGAACTTGATCCTCGCTTATATTAAAGACTTGTCATAGTCTAGGTTTCTTTGGAATCTTGACACTTTGGTTCCATGTTGCTCTATCCACCGAAAACCTGAGATCCTTCCTATTAGGACCCTCCCAAAATATGCAAGATTCCATTTTACTCATAAGTCCATCTCATGGTCCACATTCTTGTCAAATTGTTTTGCCATTTATCTCCCATGGTCTCATATCATAACCATTCTAAGAAAATTTTGATTGTTCCTAACTATTTGTGTGTTTTTGTCTCTTACTGCAATCTCGTAGGTCATTCACAATGATTTGGTGGTTGTGCGGGAATAAGAGGAGCATAAATCATGACTACTGCAACTCTGTGAAGCACACACAATTGAGTGACAACTTGGCGGTATGAAAGGATTAACTCAACAAGACTACCACACTCTCGCAGAGGTTTCGTCATGTGATTGCGGCATCACAGCAAGCAGAGACAGGTAGTATAGATTAATACAACTGTCCCACGATGAGTTGGAAGGATACCGACGGTGTTGCGGTAATAAGGAATGAAAATAGTGATGATCACCGTAGTACCGTGATAGTTCCAAGGGGTATCTGTGGTAAGGCAATAAACTATGAGAGTGAGATCATTTGTTACACACTTCAATTTAACAGAATAGAAAATTATCTATTAACAGAATCTCAACAGAAAGATTAACTAGATTAACTAACTATCTATGCAATAAAAAAATTCATTTTTGCAACCAACTTTCAATTTCAGCTGAAACAATCTTTTCTAACAGATTATATGAAACCAATAATAAACTAACTTTCTTCAATGAAACTCAAATAATAAGAGAGATTAAGAGAAGTACAACTTGAATAGCTTCCTGCTGATTTTGTTTGTAGATCCTCCTCTGGATTTTGGAAAAAGAAATATTAACAAAGGTTTTAACCACCCAACCAAGACCAACTGGTCTCCCGTGCTTTTTCTATTGAAGAAACCAGACCCTTCACAAGGGTGATGATAGGAATCAATTAACAACAATGTGCCTCTGAGCCTGGTGTCAAGACCTATACCTCCTGATTGATCTTTTCCCTATTGGTACCCCCTAACTGAAAAGATCATTTTTTTCACTAGTGGTATATCTGGTACTTGATCACTGACAGATGCCTAATCTGCATTGTAACTTTGGCCAAGGATTTCTAATATACATATATATATTTGACACTATTGTGTCATCAGCGTTCACCTTTGCTCGGCATTGTTAGTAATTCAGCATTTTCTTCTTTTGTGTATGATTGCAGGTTTTTGCATGATATCATACATGACTTGACAAACTTTCAGTTCAAAGTAAATGCAGAACATAAATCTATAGACATAAATTACTCTTTCATATAGGTACAACAGTTTCATTTTTCAATGTAAATATAATACACAAGCTATAGTAATAGAAATGATTATATATATATATATTTATGCTTATATATATAAATATACACAAGCCAAGTATCAAGAGGATGTAAGCTTCAGCAAACTCGAAAAGCTTGAAGAATGAAATGCATATACAGATTTCAGAAAATTGCTTCAGAAACTTAGAAACATAAATAGAGAGAGATAATAGGATATGAGTTACTTTGATATCAAATACTATGATAAAATGAACTATAATGGAGATTTATGATCTTGCTTCACAAGACTTTCGGTGTCGGGATAAGCTAGCCGCAACTGGTCTAACAACTGAAATAGGTGACATCGACTTCTATGGCCGCTAGACAATAGCACAAAATAGAGTTGACAAAAGTTCTCAGAAAGATGCACAAATAATCCTCAAAACTTGCATGCTTAATGGTAATACTCCGTCAGAGACACTTCAGATCGATATCTTCTTTCCCCTATATCCCCACCTTCCTATGAAAGAAAATGCTTAATAGAAATGTGTGAAAGCTTCTCTCCACTCCAATGTAATAAAGTGAATGCATGCCAAGAAAGAATGGACACCCCAAAAAGAAAACCGCTCCCACTATGTACATATGCAAGAATGTGTATCCCTTCTTGCACCCTTGTGGAGTGGAAAAGAGGGAGTTACAAACAAGATTACAGATCATACACTCCAAGCACTCCACAAGGTAAGACACCATAAAACTTATTTAATAAACATAAAAGATAAATCATTCTCACTACTATATATATATATATGTGCCTTGGCCAAGGCTATGGTAACTTAGGTTTTGACTTAATTATTGTTTCTCAATTCCTGTAATAACCCTCTCCCTATCGATATCCTTTTTTCCTTGTCACCTGTTTGTCCTGCAACCACTTCAACAAGTAAAGAAGGTTAAATCATTTCCATGATACGGACAATAATTAATATCATTTCCATCAATCCATTTTCACATATAAGTAAGAAAATATTCGCAAATAAAGAGATGTCATTATATACATTTTTCCAACGAATAATTTTCACATTCACATGAAAGCAGTTGTACTCAACTAACAACATAATTAATATTTCATTGTTCAAACAAAAGGGGATGTAACATAGTCTTCCCCTCAAGAATCATCGTCCTTGATGATTATTTATCAATAAGCAATAAAAAGGTTTCACCACATAGTTTTCACATGAGTCTCAATTGTTTGGAAATAAATAAGGAAATTTTTTATGGATCTCATCATAATCTTCCCAAGTGGCATTCTCTTCTATATACTGGTCCCACTGGACCTTACATTGTATTACCTCATGATTACGTAAGTGCAGCTTACGTATCTCAAGTACTTGGAGTGGTTCTATTGTCTGCATAATATTTCTTAAGATAAGAAACATGAAATACATTGTGAATTCTGGGGAGAGTCGAGGTAGAACAAGTCTGTAAGCCACTAGATTTATGATTTCAAGAACTTCAAAAGGTCCCACGTATCTTGGGGCTAACTTAGAGGCTTTCCCAAATTTATAGAGCTTTTCTATTGTTTCACTCGTAAAAAAACTTTTTCTCCCACTATAAATTATCTGGGAACACGTTTTGCATCAACATAACTCTTTTGCCTGTCATTGGCTTCTTTCAGTCTCTGTATGATTATTCTTACTTGCTCCTCCATTTCTTGAAGCATCTCAGGTCCTAGAATGATCCTGTCTTCCCACGTATTCCAGCGTATAGGGGTTCTACATTTCCTGCCATATAGTGCCTCGAAAGGTTCCATTTTTATTACTGGCTGATATGAATTGTTATAGGCAAATTCTACCAAGGGTAAATGTTCTTCCCACATGTATTGCTGATCCATATAGTACATTCTAAGTAAATCTTTTAAAATTTGATTTACCCTCTCCGTCTCACCATCTGTCTCGGGATGATATGCTGTACTAATATTTAACTGAGTCCCCAAGGTTGAAAATAAGGTTTGCCAAAATCTGGATGTCATCCGGGCATCCCTATTAGATATGATCTTTTTTGGTATTCCATGGAGATGAAAAATCTCCTGTACAAATTTTCAAGTGATCACTCATGCCCCATCCGTTAAATTCCCTGGCATGAAATGTACCACTTTTGTGAGTTTATCCACTACCACCAATACGAGATTATGCCTGTTCCTAGTCAAAGGTAAACCTTGTACAAAATCCGTGCTAATAATCTACCATTTCCAATCAGGTACGCTATGGGGCTGAAGTAGTCCTGTTGGATGCTGATGCTCTACTTTTACCTTCTGACATTCGAAATATTCTGCCACAAATCTAGCTGCATCCTTTTTCATTCCCCTCCAAAAATATAACGGTTTGACATCAGCCAACATCTTGGTTACTCTGGGGTGTCCTAAATATGGCGCGGTGTGAACTTCTTTCCATATCTTTTTCCTTAACTCATAAGACTTTAGAATATACATTCTACCTTTAAATCTCATAAGTCCATCCGCTTCAATGTGAAAACCTTCATATTTAGGCTCCTGTGGATTTGACTGCAGAACTTCCCAAACTTGCAAATAATATTTATCTTCTTCCAATTTTTGAATCACCTAGTTTCTAAAATCAGCGTTGATGGATACCATTGCCGTTATATGTTTCTGTCGACTCAAGGCATTAGCTACTCTATTTTCCTTACCCTTAATGTAATTGATCTCAAAATCATAATTGGTAATTAACTCCATCCATCTCCTCTATCGAGCATTTAGATTGGGTTGTCTATATATATATTTGAAACCTTAATGATCTGTCTTGAGTTCAAAAGTTTTTCCCAACAAATAATGTCGCCACATTTGCAGAGCATGAACACTAGCTGCCAACTCTAAATCATGGGGTGCATAATTTTGCTCATATTGTTTTAGTTTTCAGGATTCATAAGCCACTACCTTTCCTTCTTGCATTAATAGTTTGCCCAATCCTTCTCTCGATGCATCTATTATAACCACAAAATGACCATTAGGATCTGGTACTGTCAATATTGGAGTAGTTGTTTGTTTTTCCTTTAATAGATCAAACGCTTCTTGACATTTTTTAGTCCATTCAAATCTTTTTCCTCTTCTTTGAAGAGAGGTAATGGGATGAGAAATTCTAGATTGACAAATCTCCTATAGTACCCAGCTAATCCCATGAAACTCCTAACCTTAGGAACATTCTTTGGTACTAGCCAATCCACTATGGCTTTGATCTTAGCAGGGTCCACTGCAATTCCTTTAGCTGATATAACATGCCCCAAATATTGTATCTCTTTTTGAAAGAAGGTATATTTTGACAATTTTCCATACAATTTGTGTTCCCTTAACCGCTGAAGAACTATTTGAAGGTGTTGTAGGTGCTCTTCCTCATTTTTGGAGTAAATAAGAATGTCATCTAAAAATACTAGTACAAACTTATCCAGGCTATCTCTAAATATGTTGTTCATCAAATTCGTGAATGCGGCTAGGGCATTAGTAAGCCCAAATGGTAGAATTGTGAACTCATAGTGCCCATATCTAGTTTTGAAATCCGTCTTATGAATGTCTTCTTCTTTTAACCTGAGTTGATGATATCCTGATCTCAAATCTAATTTTGAAAATACTGCAGCCCCTTTCATCTGATCAAACAGATCATCTATTTGAGGTAAGGGATATTTGTTCTTGATGGTAAGCTTATTTAACATTCGGTAGCCTATACATAGACAAAGAGTCTTGTCCTTTTTAACAAAAATCACTAGGGTACCCCATGGTGAAACACTTGGCTAAATCAAACCTTTATCCATTAATTCCTGTAATTGTGCTTTTAACTCTACCAGCTCTAAGGTGGTCATACGGTAAAGTACTTTTGAAACAGGTTTGGCCCCGGTACAAGGTCAATAGCAAAATAAAAAATTCTTCTAGGTGATAACCCAGGTAGTTCCTTCAGAAATACATCTCGATATTCTTGAAGATAAGGGTATTTTTCAGTGAAGATTTCTTCCTCATCTTCAATTCTAAATTTTCTTTTCCTATTCTAGGAATGCTCTGTCCCTTCACTGATCGCTTCCATCTTGACCACAAACAATTTGCATCCCTTTTATTACTTTTCAGCTGCATAGCTAAAATTTGCCGCACCTTAACTTCTCGTTGTTTCCCTTGAATCTGCATCAGATTCCCTAAATCATCTATGCATTCTACTATCTTAGCATTACAGTCGACCTTAGCCCTATGTTCTTTTAACCAATTCATTCCAATGATCACATCATAGGACCCTAGAGGTGCTACATAAAGGTTGACCTCTGTAGTGAAGTCTGGAAATTCAATCTTTGCTTCAAACAGACACTGCTCTACTCGAGCTCTCATTTGATTAGCATATTCAACCATCCATGATTTAGCCATAAACCAAGTTCTTTTAGGGAACCTTCCCAGTAACTTAGGTGATATAAAACATTTAGTGGCTCTTGTATCTATTAAAATAGTTATTTGGTTTCCATAACGCATACATGGAGTTTCTATAGGAGCAACTTGGTACTTTGCTTGTCTATTGTCAATTGCTGCATGAATTCTTTGCTGAAATATGGTCTATTGAGGTGGTAGAGACTTTCATTGTTGCTGTCCTTGTTGACTCTTAGAGGGGCATTGATTTGCATAGTGTTCTCCTCCATAATTAAAACATCCTCCTGGTGGTCCTTTATTTTCAGTGCTTTTATTAGAGAAGTTTTCATCCTTCTGAGGATTGTTATTGTTCTTTTTGAACTGGTTATTCTTGTATCCCTTCTTGAAATTCTGTTGATTCTGGTCCCACTTACCCCTATTGTGCTTTCTGTCCCTGAAGGAATCATCTTTCTTTAACCTCTATTCCTATCGAACAACTTTCTCATAAGCCTCATCCATAGTTCAGGGTGCTAAAACATCTACTGGTCCTCTAATACGATTGTTTAACCCCATAATGAACTTTTGTACTCAAAAGTTTTTATCTTATCAGTACTGTGGGACATATTTGAGTAGTCAGGTATATTTCTCCCAGTACTCATTGATAGTTAGGGATCCCTGCCTAACGTTTTCAAAATCCAACAATTTTTGGTCATAGAATAACTGGGGCAGCCATCTTTGGTGGAATATCTTCACAAATTGCTCCCAAAACACATTAGCTACTGCCAATCCCATTTCAGCCCTTTTGTTTTCCCACCATGTGGCAACTTCTCCTACCAACTGGTAAGTTGCCCATGCTGCTTTAGAGTTATCGGAATAGTCTCGAAGTTTAAAGTACTTCTCCATTTCTGTTAGCCAGGCTTCCATGGCATCTCCCAAAGTAGAACCTTCAAATTTAGGAGGTTTTATCTTTTTCATATCTTTGGCTAACTTATCAGCCAATCTGCTCCTCTTGAGTCCTAAACTTAAGGTTTTCAACTTATCTTCATGCCGGTCACTATGGTTTTCAAATCCTTCTCCTCTTGTCTTAGATTGCCCTTCTACCCTTCTCTCTAGGTGGGCTAATCTATCCTGAGTGGTTTTCATCATGTTTAGAAGTTGATCTAGTTTATCCATGGGGCTATTATTCTAATCTTCTCTATACTCATTTTTGGAATATTCCATTCCAATGAAGTTCTTGAAGAAATTTAAGAGTTTTAATTAGTTTTTGGGTTGTGAGTGATTGTTATTCAATAGTTTTCCACTATATTTAAGGAATCTTCCTTTGCATAAAAAAATCATTTTGAAGCTCATATTAAGTACAAATGTTACAAAATTTTCCATTTATTTATAAAAAGAAAGACTATCACTCCTTGTGATAGATAATACAAAATTTCAATCACTTCTTGTGATAGATTTATTGCAATACAAAATGATCATCACTTTCTATGATCAGTCTTCTGAATCATCTTCATTATCAGTGATAGGTTCCTCCTGATCACTAAACTCTGAAAATGGAATAAGTTTATATCTAGGAGTTGGAACTTGATCTCCCTCAGATGTTTCTAGTTTATTTTGATCTTTGGTTTTGGTCTTATTTACTTCTGCAATTATGGCGGACTTTACTTTCTCTTTTCCAGAGACTGTCCATTTCCTTCTCTCTCTGAAGTCTTTTCAAAGCTTCGGCTATTGTCTCTGAATCTTCTGGAGGTGAACAACCTGAGCAATCATAAGATAGTCTGAGCTTCTATAGTCGAATGGATACAGGGTCTCAAACCTTTTTCTGGGGTGCTTTTCTTATCAATACCATCCTGAAGAGACATTAATAACCGTTTTCAATGTTCTAAGCATGATGAGCCCCAAGGTTCAGTGTAGAACCTGGTAGCTTTGATACCATATGCTACATCCACTTTAATTTAATAGAATAGAAAATTATCTATTAATAGAATCTCAATAGAAAGATTAACTAGATTAACTAACTATTTATGCAAATAAAAAAATTCAAGTTTGCAACCAACTTTCAATTTCAACTGAAACAATCTTTTCTAACATATTACATGAAACCAATAATAAACTAACTTTCTTCAATGAAACACAAATAATAAGAGAGATTAAGAGAAGTACAACTTGAATAGCTTCTTTCTGATTTTGTTTGTAGGTCCTCCTCTGGATTTTGGAAAAAGAAATATCAACAAGGGTTTTCACCACCCAACCAAGACCAATTGGTCTCCCAGGCTTCTTCTACTGAAAAAACCTGTTCCTTCACTAGGGTGATGACAGGAATCAATTAACAATGTGCCTCTGATTTTGGTGTCAAGACCTATACCTCCTGATCGATCTTTTCCCTATAGGTACCCCCTAACTAAAAAGATCATTCTGACCATTGGTATATTTGGTACTTGATCACTGATAGATGCCTAATCTGCATCGTAACCTTGGCCAAGGATTTCTAATATATATATATATATATATATATATATATATATATATATATATCTGACACTACTATGTCGTCAGCCTTCACCCTTGCTTGGCATTGTTATTAATTCGGTATTTTCTTCTTTTGTTTATGACTGCAAGTTTTTGCATGATATCATACATGACTTGACAAACTTTCAGTTCGAAGTAAATGTAGAACATAAATCTATAGATAGAAATTACTCTTCATATAGGTACAACAATTTTGTTTTTCAGTGTAAATATAATACACAAGCTGTAGTAATAGAAATGATTATATATATATATATATATATATATATATATATATATATATATATATATATATATATATATATATATATATACAGAAGTCAAGTATCAAGAGGATCTAAGCTTTAGCAGACTCAAAAAGCTTGAAGAATGAAGTGCATATACAGATTTCAGAAAATTGATCCAAAAACTCAAAATCATGAATAGAGAGAGATAGTATGATACGATTTACTTTGATCATCAAATACTATGATAAAACGAACTATAATGAAGATTTATGATCTTGCCTGATAAGACTTTCAGTGTCGGGACAAGCTAGCTGCAAGTGCTCTAACAACTAAAATAGGTGACAATGACTTCTATGGCCACTTGACAATAGCACAAAACAAAGTTGACAAAAGTTCTTAGAAAGATGCACCAATAATCCCCAACATTTGCATGCTTAATTGTAATGCTCCGTCAGAGACACTTCAGATCAATATACTCTTTCCCCTATATCCTCGCCTTACTATGAAAGAAAATGCTTAATAGAAATGTGTGAAAGCTTCTCTCTACTCCAATGTAATGAAGTGAATGCATGCCAAGAAAGAATGGATGCCCCAAAAAGAAAACTGCTCCCACTACGTACATATGCAAGAAGGTGTATCCCTTCTTGCACCCGTGCGGAGTGGAAAACAGGGAGTTACAAACAAGATTACAGCTCATACACTCCAAGCTCTCCACAAGGTGAGACACCATATAACTTATTTAATAAACATAAAAGATAAATTATTCTCACTACTATATATATATACACTCATGTGTCTTGGCCAAGGCTATGATGACTTAGGTTTTGACTTAATTATAGTTTCTCAATTCCTGTAATCACTCTCTCCCTGTCGATATCCCTTTTTCCTTGTCACTTGTTTGTCCTGGAACCACTTCAACAAGTAAAGAAGGTTAAATCATTTCCATGATACGGACAATAATTAATATCATTTCCATCAATCCATTTTCACATATAAGTAAGAAAATATTCACAAATAAAGAGAAGTCATTATATACATTTTTCCAATGAATAATTTTCACATTCACATGAAAGTAGTTGTACTCAACTAACAACATTATTAATATTTCATTGTTCAAACAAAAGGGGATGTAACATCATTTTTCTACCATAGTATCATGATGGCTAGATCAAATATCGGCAGGGTGGCGGTAAAAGGAAATGGACAAACTAGATGCTTCTTGTGATTCTGCAACGGTTAGCTCATGTGCCTACAGGCCAGCGGTAAATGATGAAGTCTAATGTAAGGGGGCTGTAAGCCTCGCATTCCCGCAACATCAAGCCATGTCATGGTGGGGTCACGGTAAATTGAAAATTTAAGTCTAAACGTATCAACGACTCTCGCGGTCCCGCATCTGGTATGGGCATGTCTTGCGATAGTGCGGTAAAAGAATAAATGGGCAAATTAATTCATTGCGGGGCCACGGTTTTCTAGGAATACATTAAATCTTTGTCATCTCACCTAGCTGTTAGATCTAGTTCAATCGAGGGCCTGTATTTCAAATGAATTAAATGCTGAGATTTTATGGTCTCGTGGCATGAACTAGAGTTATGGTGATATGATGAATTTCTTGGCACAATAAAATTCAAGGATTTCTTGACATTTTCTCATTTCAGTGATTGCAAACTTGATTTGGAGAAGGTGTTATCCAGTTTAGTGTGCTCTCAATAGGCTTCAAATTAACTAGGTAAGTTCATCTTTGCACTCCTTGCAAGAAGTTGGTTAAGATTGTCTGCTTTATTTTTTAGTTGTTGGTATTGTAATTTGAATTTCAAAACCCTAGTTTGTACAAGTAGCTAAAAATGGCACCCAAGAAGTCTGAGTCTACCAGCAAGAGTAATGAACCTCCGGCTCCCAAAAAGAGACCACTTCAACAGTCCATGTTAGAAGTATTGCCCAATTCTATAGACAATGGTCTAAAGAAAGTATTTAAAGATGCATTAGAAGGGTATCGAGATGCCACAATCCCTATCTCTGGATGGAACTTGTTCTGGTACTTCTGCAAAAAGAAAGATGGTCTAGGACCAATAGGCAACCCATGGAAACTAGACTTGGTAAAATTGGTGGTCCCAAATGTATTTGTAGATGTAGAATTAATTAGGACCCTGGCACAACACTACCATTCTGCCATAGAAATAGTTAGATTGCCAAATGGACAACCATTGGTAGCAGTTGATAGAAATGCCATTGTGGACTATTTTATGCTAGAACAAACAAGCTCTTACTCAAGTGGACCTACAGAAGAGTGACCAAAAATATACAAGCTTGAGGAGAAGACTAAGGAAAGATGAATTGCCAATGTATATGAGAAGGGGGGCCAACAATAGAAAGATTGAAATACCATCCAATGATATTGAGCCATTCCTTGTGGAGGAGTTTGTTGTGTATTTCAAGAGAATCTACATTGCATTATGCCAAGTCTTTGGAATTGATGCTCATGGAAGAATGCCAATTGGCCAAATGATGATGGCCATGAAGATACAACATCTGAAAGTAAATGCTGAATATGATTTTGCATCTCATATTGAGAAGAAGCTACATGAGGGTTTTTTGCATATAAGGGAGAGTAAGAAACCCTTGGAATTCAGGTTTTATTCTTTGTTGTGTCACCTAATTTTGTATAAGAACAGAAGGAAATGGTCAAACAGAATGGACATAAGCATGGTTGATAAATTAGGATAGAGGATGCCTACTCAGTGTTGGTGTTATAAGTGGGACTCATGTTGTCAGATTGGTGACTACATTGTATTTCATGATGATTTTGCTATTAAGGTAATGAACTCTCTTGGTAATTGGTCTCTCAGGTTGACCAAGGAGGTCAGGGTGATGTTGAGGCCACTTGCACATAAACTAGAACAAGGCCATAAGCATAATTATGCTGATTGGTTCTTTTTGCCTGATCACACTATCATCAGAGTGTATGGATGTCCCCAACCACCCCATAAATTGCCAAAATTTGTGTCAGATAGAATATTGTTCCTGGAATTCATGTGGCAAATGATGTGGATGAAAAAAGAGGTGATGAAAAAGCATAAAAAGGCACATTTTTGCTTGATGTCATAGTATTTGGTGATTGGTCAATTGGTTCAAACACTCTTGAGGACTTGTAGGCCTATTTCAAGGCAAAATATTCTTTGAAATCTGGTGTTGACAAAGTTTGTGACCTTGAGGGTCACATGAATTTTGTAGGGCAAATAATTTTGAAAAAAATGGGGATATCCCATCAAATTCTTTTTGATGAGGATGTGATAAGGAATTTGGTGACTTTTGAAGAAGTTTATACAAGGAATAGAAAATGGGAAATCTTGAAGAAGATTGAAGATGAGAAGATGAAGCAAAACCCCCATTTTTTTGGATTTTTTACTGAAGAAAAGGATCCTCTTGAGGATTGATATGATAATTGATAATTTTGAGAGTATTTATGGCAAGTCTATGAAACAACCTTCCAAGGCTACAAAGCTTCCAGTGAAGAGGTCTGCAAGAATCGAAATTCATGAACCTGCCCCTGATGCTGTGTCAGTACAAGATCCACATGTTCCTTTAATCCCCTTCATCAAAGAGACAGAGAACTGAGGATGAACCTCCACTTGTTCCTTATGAAATGACTGAAGAAGTTGGGGACACTGAAGATGTGGCCAACATTCTTAGACACTTGGGTGATGGAGAGGAAGTTGATCAACCATTGGTTGGCCAAGAGATAGATGCCCATAAGCCTGAAGCCAGGATGGGTGAACAAACCCAAGATGAACTAGAATTGGAAGAAGATGAGAGAATTGTAGCATCAATGAGGTTTATAGAAGATGATGACTTCATCAAAACTCCTGAATTCAAGGACTTTTGGTTAAAAATGAAAATGAAGGAGTTTGATCAGAAGGTGGAGGTAAATAAGATTGGTGCTGATGAATCCCAACATGATCAAATTATCACCTAGACTTTCAAAGACTTGAAGATTGATGATATTGATGTAACTTCAGAGGAAGCAAGGAAAATGGTCTTGAATAGTAATATGCTAATCATTCCTGGCCTTGAATTGAAAAAGGTATTTATGCTTGACCAAGTCATAAGCCAAGAGGATCCAAAACTTGTTTCTAAATTTGGTCATGAAGATGGCATTAGTGGGTGTGGTTTCAACCTAAAAACATAAACTCTTGCAATCTGGACCACACAAAAGAACACAAGCAAGCCAAGGTTGCTTGATGTTGTGTAAGAGATGAGGGGTTCAGCTGTGGTGAAGACTCTCCAAGGTACATGAGCAACAGAAGCATCTTCCCTAACTGTCCATACTTCCATGTTTACTCATATTGTTGTGAAAATATTAGAACAAAGAGTACAAGATAATGAGAAGACTCAGAAGGAAATGAATGATGAAGTAAATAGATTGTACCTTGAGAATGTAAAGTTGAAACAAAAATTGCAAGGTATGAGTTCTTCTCAGAATCAATCAATTTACCATATGAAACCCCTGTGCCACAAGCAACAAGTGATGCCACAGTGACAATAGAACAAAGTGATGCATTGAAATTGAAACTTGAAAAAGAAATTGAGGATTTGAGAAAACAAAATGAAATGACCAAGGATAAGGCAAAGTTGAAAATTCTTAAATTTTTTGAAAATAATTTGGAACACAGAGTGAAGCTGGGTGTTGATAAGCTGGGAATGTGCATGAGTGCTATTCTTCCTTATCTTAGGCCATGGAGTCGCTCAAAGTGAATTTTTCTATTTTCGATCCATCATATCAAAGATGACAACCTTCACACCACACTCTAACTATTCTCTATAAAGTTTTGCAAAGAAACCTTGATGCCCCTGCAGCTTTCAAGCCTACAGAAAGGATGATCGGATTGATCTTGGAGGAGCACCAGTATGCCAATGGTGAAGGCCAGAAGATGTAGGCCAAAATTGATTCTTTTGCCACATTTAAGCACTAGTTTATCCCCTCAATTCTGTCAGTAGACAAGCAAATCAAGAGCCTTGATGCATGGAGAATGGAGTTTGGCCAAATAGTATGTCAAATCATGGACTTTTTGAAGAAAGATGGAGATGTCAACATCCTCAACTTCAACATGATCTTGGACAGTGATTGGCTTGGATGTTGCGTATGGAAAATTTGTGATAGATGTCAAAGCTTTGCTGGACACAAGATGGAAGGATCACTAGGCTAACTTGCAGGAGATTCAAAACTACAAATGGCCTAGTGATTTTGTAATCTTTCAATGGAAGAGCACATATCTTGCAGATTGATAAGCAGGACATGTTTTTTGTGCAGAGGAGTAATGAGCTATATGCTAGCATCAAATAGCACCACCACATCTTGGACACTCTCCTTTCTATCTCCTTATGTTTTTCATGTTTTTATAATGTATTCAAAATGTGTTTGAAAGTCTAATTGAGACTTACCAAAATGAAAATATTGTAATGATTGTTAAGGGTTGGGAATATAAAGAGCCATTTTGAATGTGAAAGGTCTGAAGCTTGTTGCTTCCCTTGAATCTATAAAAGGGAAACCAAGACCTTATGGTCTCTATCTGGGAATTTTAATTTTTGAAAGAGACATTGCACAACCTGTTCTTTGAAGCTAATCAATATAAAAGTTGCTTTTCTCTGGTGCTAAAATTTTAGTTCTCATTTGTTTGTTGATTTCAATTGTTAACAATTTATCTAGTTGTCTCCAACTTAGTTTTCCTTTGTTGTTCAATATATCAAGTATATCTTTGATTTGTCAAAACACATTTGCTGTTTCTTGTGTGGTTTGTTTATTGGGCTCCTTCAAGAAAGGATTTAAATAAGAACCAGATAATCTACATATTTGCATGTCTATGCCAGTCATAGACCTAGAATTTTCAAGCAAATCGAGTTGTGGCTAAAAGGGAAGCACAAATCTTTTGTGAGTAAGGACTCCAAAGCCCAAGAGCAGGCACCAGTTAGTATCTTCTGAAAATCATTTCCCAAGTATATATTTTCAAAAAATCCAATTTTAATTTTTTGTGTTAGGAATAGAGTTTAAACATTTATAAAAGAAATTAATCCAAGTCATATGCTAGACTAGATGAAGTGAAGTTGATGATTTAATTGATAAAATTATATAAATTCCTTAATCTATTTTAAAGTCACCAAAATATTTAAAGCCCAATAGTTATTTGGTGAATATAAGGTATACCCACCTAGGCCAAATAGAGCCTAAAGTGTAGAGAATTTAAATCAGGTTGATTTATTCTGTCAGTTGGCCAAATTCACATATAAAACCTTATCATAAGACCTGGCATATCTTTAGGGTTTTATAATTTGTTGATTTGAGTACCAACAAATTGGTGACTATTGTGGAGTCAAAAGGAATTCAGATTCCTAGAGCATTGGAAGACCAAGAGTCAATTCTTGCACTTTTCCTCTTTTTATAAAAGGAGGTGGCAACTCTAGATAAAAATCTCTGAAGGATTTGAATTGCATTATACGCTCATCTCTTCATCATGGATGGCCGAAGGTCTCAACAAAATTTGAACAATAAGAACCAGAAGTTTGTTGAGAAGAATAAAGAAAGTTTGAAGCCTATGACTATTGGAGGTATTTCCAATGGGGATGGTTCAAATGTTGCGAATGAGCATGTTGTCTCACAAATCTATGAGAATACCTAGGATAATCAGCTGAATGTTTTAGAACAATCATATACCATATGTGACAGTCCCATGATTGAAATACAAGTGTGTAGGACTGAACGGTTTGAACCCAGGGATCTTTTCAATATTAATGAATCTCAACAAGAATTTGAATATCTCCTGGTAGTAGGTATGAGATGAAATGAAGCAATAAGAGATTGAGCAGTGAATGTCACATCAACATGCTGAGAGCTCCCAACAAGGTTTTGTTGAACAAACCCCAAAGATAGTAAGATTCATAGATGCTAATATTGTTCCAACCTCCAAAGGAAGATTCATTGACAGAGAGTTGAAAGAAAATGTGGAGCGAGTAAAAGCACAACTTGAGAAGATGAGATTGTTGAAAATGCAGGAATATTTGGAATGAGAAATACTCCAATTGAATGCTCAACTTGTTACAAATACCTTGCAAAACATACCTGGCAATAATCTAGTTACCTCTAGAAATACAACTGGACCTTTGGTCTCACAAGAAACTCACATTGTAGTTGGGAGGCAAGGCAATGTAGGTAATGTTCCACATGTGCATCCAAATGTTCATACAAGGCTAGTATCAACACCTGCAAATGTTCCTATGGTATCTCATGGTAATGCTCACCCTTTTCCTTTGGGCCACAATCCATATGCAGCACAATATCAGTATCCATATCCACCTCCACATCATAATGTGTATGGCAACATGTGTCATCTTGGAGGGATGCATCACAATGTTCAAGGTAATGTGAACCCTAATGCAGGGGTTAATTGCAATATTCATCCAAGAATACATCGGCAGCCTCAACAACAAGGACCTCATCACAATCAATATCAGCCTACTCAGAGGTAGAATCCATTTTCAAGAGGCCCAATGAATATAGATAGGTTCAGACAGCTGGACTTCACTGGTATTTAGGGATATCCAAACAACATTGACAATGAGGTAAGGAAATAAATCCCTAAATTCTCTGGTAACATTTCTATATCTGTAGAAGACCATATAATATCATTTGAAATTGTCATGGATAATTTTAAATTTAAATATGAAGATATATTTATGAAATTATTCATGCAATCACTAGTTGATGATGCAAGGGATTGGTAAAAGAATTTTCCAGATGCTTCAGTTACCTCATGGGCTGAATTCAAAAGGATTTTCAAAGAACAATATAGTGATCATTCGGATCCTAAATTTGCCTTGCATGAGCTAACTAATATTCAGAAAAATTATGATGAGGCTGTGGTAGATTTTAGTGCTAGGTTCACAAAGGTATTCAATAAGATCCCACACCATTTGAAGCCAACAGATCCAATGTGCGTTCTTTTCTATTTAAACGCTTTTGATCCTAAAATATGGTATGAGTTTAGAACAAAAAATCCACCAAATCTTACAGATGCATTCAAAGCTACTTTAAATATTGAAAACAATAGGAGAGCTTCAAGAAAAATTGGCAAAAAGAGATGAAGTCAAAATCTTATAGAATCCTAAACATCATCAAAATAGGCAGCCTAAAGAAGAAGACAAATTGGAAAAGGTCTGGAATGCATTCAAGGATTTGTCATATAAGGTAGCTAGAAATGAAAAAGGAATACCATATGATAGGTCAAACTATTCTAGAAATGAAAGGTTGAAGCTGCAGGATATGCCATACAAATCAAATTGGAAAGATGGAAGAGCTATAGTGGAGGGCCAAAAGCAAAATTTCAATAGAGAAACACCTGATCCACTGAGGAGACATGGGGGCAAATATGGCAAATGATACTCCTTAGTGTGTGCCTTGCAATTTACCTCACTCCCCTGATTATTGTGTGGTGGCATAGTCCATTTAGGAAAATGAAGTACCATATGATCAAGAGAGAGATGAACATACCATAAATATTTTGGCAGTTAGGCCATATGAGGTGGAAAGAGATTACTCTTCTTTAGAGGAGGGTGGATCAGAGTATGATGTGAATCATCGAAGGTACAATAGTCATGTTGGACAACAAGAAATATTCTCTGATCAAGAGGATAATGATATAAGAGATACTTAGGCTGCTCTACAAGGACTCAGTCAAATCAAACACAATTGAGGAGGCCTACTAAAGAAGAAATGAAGGCACTCACGGTTGTTATTATAGCATAGGCTAGGAGCAATTACAATCTCATAAACAAGACTATCAATGCTAATCAAGGTGTTCCAAGAAGTGTATTCATAAAGAACTCACAAGATGACAAAAGGATTGAATCCAAATCATAAAGAGATGGTGATGGTAGGAATGCTCAAAAAACAACTCATAAATATGTGCCTAAAGATGCAAGAAAAGTTGATCAAGGTAAAATCAGGAGTGATCCCAAGCAACACATGAAGGAAGAAAAGAAATATGCAAAAGAAATAAGCAAAATAGAGTCTCTAATAGGTATTCCCTCTTTTAAAATAACTCAGGCTTTATCTCAAGTCAAATTATCTGTCCCTTTATTGGAAATGATGAAAGTTGATGAGTATAGGGATAGTGCAATGAAATAGATTTCAAAAGTGCCATTTAAGCCTGAGGTTAAGAGAAAAAATCAAAATGATTCTGAAAATTATAAGAAGTATGTAAATAGTGTCAAAGGGGAGGCTATGAAGACTCTTGAGATCTATGTGGGGACTACTTTGACAAAAAGTCCATCTCAAGTTGATCCCTTTTATGTCACATTGTTGATAAACAATAAACTAGTGAAGAACTGCATGATAGACTTAGTAGCTACAATAAACATCACGCCAATGGCTATTATGAAGGAATTTGGTATGTGGGTGGACTCCACATATGGAAAATGTTATGCAATGGATAACAGATCAATTCCTGTCGTTGGTATCATGAGAGATGTGGAGATAAAGCTTGCTGCATATTCAAAAGCAACATACAGAACTGATATAATTGTGGTTGACATTCCATCATATTATGGTATGCTATTACCAAGACAATGGACTGCTACTGTTGGTGGAAATGTCCATTTAGATCTCTCATATGCAACCATACCTATGAATGGCCAAGAATTCAAGCTATGCAGAGAACCTAGATCAAAGCAAGTGATAGAAAAGATTGATCCAAGCCAAATGAATTTCTTTTGCGATGTTGATTTGGGAAATTTTAGAGTAGAACAATCTCAACCTCAGTGAAAAAGCAGTAATATAATTGGCAATACTGTTCAAGCAGATAAAGATGGTGTTTGGCAAATGTACTTTGATGGAGCTTGCAACAAAGAACAGAATGTAACTGGTATAGTTTTTATTACACCTAGTGGTAAGATCTTCAAATATTCCTTTTGGTTATCGTTTGAATGCACGAACAATATAGAAAAATATGAAGCATTATTGTTAGGTCTTAACTTTTCTCTTAAAAATGGAATCAAAATATTTGCTGTATATGGAGATTCTGAGTTAGTGGTATCAGAAGTTAGATCAAGATATGCCTCTAAAAACAAAAGGCTCAAACAATACAAGCATGCAATATGGGATACAATTGAGTTATTTGATGCATTTTCAATAGATTGGTTGGGTAGGTCAAAAACTTTGATGGCTGATTTCCTTGCTAATGTTGCTTTGAGGAGAAATGATATAACATTAAGTGATGTCTGAGAGGTGGAGTTCAAAACTAGACCTTATATTCCTGACAACATATATAGTTGGCAAGTTTTTAATGATGATAAAGCTTTGGTAAATTTCTTATAGTGTGTAGATAATATGAAGCTCAAGAAATAGATTTCAATGCTTTTGTTGAAAAGGTAGAAGGAAAAGACATTGTATTTGGTTAGGAAGTGGTGCAGCTGAAGACAAATAAAATTCCAAAGGGTCTAGTGGCTTTGGAGCGGATCTTTGATGGAAGTGACAGATTAACTTCGAAACAAACACAGGTTCACCATGATGATCTTGAAGAAGTAAATCTGGGTACTAGCAATGCTCCAAAGAAAGTTTACATTGGCAAGAAAATAAGTCCAAAAATCAGGGACATGCTTATAAGTTTGCTCAGAAAATACAAAAATGTATCTGCATGGTCCTATGAGGATTTGAAAACTTACAAAGAGGACCTATTCTAGCATGAAATCCCACTTAAGCTAGATGCCAAACCTTTTAGGCAGAGACAAAGGCCTATAAACCTAGTTTTGGAACCAAAAATGCAGGAGGAACTGATGAAACTCAGAGGTGCTAGTATTATTAAGCCTAATAGGCATTCTTCTTGGGTCTCTAACTTGGTACCTGTTAGAAAGAAGAATAGGGATATAAGGCTATGTGTGGATTTTCTTAATCTGAATGTCTCATCTCTGAAGGGTAACTACCCACTTCCAAATATGGAAGTAATGTTGCAAAGAGTCATAGGGTGTGAATTGCTTTCTATGATGGATGGATTCTCTGGTTATATCTATTGGATTAGGTCTAGACAACTCAGGTGGGGGGGGGGGTAAATCAATTGTCACACATTTATAACTTTTTCTACCTTTAATCTTCCTTTACAACTTATAATCAAATTAATGAATTAAATATTTCTGCATCACATAAGTATAAATATTAATAACACACTTGACACCAAGATTTTTAACGTGGAAACCTGGTTAAGGGAAAAACCATGGTGGGGGTTAACCCACAAAAATTAATACCCTATTAAAAGTATTTTACAAGTGGCAATTTGTAAGAAACCCTGTTCTCCCACAATGAAATTGGACACTGCTGATATGAATTTAATAATTTTCTGCCTTGTTTAATTTGCTTGGGGTTTCAAAGTTTTTTGCTTGGTTTTGATTTCAAAGAGATAAATGCCAAGATATATAAAGAAATGCAAATAACATATTCTAGTTACAAGAATAGATGTACTTAATAATGAGCAACAAACTCATATCTGATTATACATAGCTTGCATATACAATAAATATTCAAATCTAGATTGATATTCTTTTTATTGCTAAAACAATGAACCATACCCAAATAAGAAGATTGAAATTTCTTGGATTCTAGAAATTGTAACAACAAACTGTATGACTTTGGAATGATCGATCTATTGCTGAGAATGATTTCTCTAGGCCAATATTCACAGCAAATGCTTTTAAAAATCTGAACGCCCAATATAAGGTAGGAGGTAGCCCTTTAGGATAGGCATTTTTGCCTTTATCTCACACACCTAGCTTGGGAGGTCAGTATGGCTGGCATAAATGGAATGGAATGTCCTTGAGAACTATGCACAACAATTAATTGAATAGCCACCAATGATGCATACCTTTCACAATAAAAATCTACTCAAACCCTTGATCAATTCTTCCAAAACTGAATGCAAACTCTTCCAATCTGTTTCTGATAACAAACAATGAAGCACAATATGCATAAATATGACTATTGATTACAACCACCCTTGAATCTATGAGAGGCTATGTTCTCAAAGATGAAAATAATGTAGAAACCCTGGTTTTTTCTTCTCTCCAGCAAAAGCTTTCAAAATGCATAAGTATATAATGAATGATTTGCTTTTCCCAATGCCTTATATACTCCACCTCAAATTCACTTTTTAATTCATTTCATTCAATTTACTTTTATTCCCCTTTCAATTATGATGCACAACTTAATAGCATAAAATATACTTTAAATCATTTATGTTCCCTTTTTAATTAAGTCCTTATGTCTCCCTTTCAACATGTAAATTAATAAAGTATTATTAAAAAGATCACTTTATTAATTTCCATTTAACCCTTTTATCACCTTTCATAATAAAGCCCCCTTTAATAAATGACCTTATGTTATAAAATGAACCATATATTATAAGGTCATATAACTCATTAATGATATGCACTTTAATATTTAACTATTATTAAAGTAATCATTTTAATAATAATTAAAATATCATAACTCCATAAATAAACATTATTTCTTGATTTTGCCTGAACCTGGGGGTTCACCATGGTACCCTCTATGCATCCAACTGCCTTACTAAAAATAGCAGGGGTCCATCTGTATCAACCTCTGTCAGCTAAAAATAGCAAGAGTCTCCAATACGAGACAGACCTCTAAACAACCTTATCACCAGCTGAAACTAGGGAATAACACTGAAATCACCATATGACTAGATACCCTACTATAAATAGAAACTCTCGAAAGATGACTTACTATAAATAGTAAGTGTGTAGAACCAAGTCCAATGAAGGCCAAACATGAACCCATACTGAGATCTGATGGAGAAAACACATTGATCTCTATCAAAAGGGACCTTCCAACCATCTGAGTTATCCTATGAGGCTCAGTGATAGGCTAAACCACCAAACTCTGATGCTTGTAAAAATGGGGACATTACAGTCTACCCTCCCTAAGATTACTTGTCCCTAAGCAATCATGATTGCAAAGAAACTCCTCTCCACTGGAGGCCCAAAGGAAGAGTTAGAAATGCCCCACACATCTCTAACTAACTCTTGTAGCACCAACATATGCTCAACTGTACAAAGAAAGATGTCAGACCAACTGTCCAACTCATGCGCACAAGAAAGGTACATCGTAATCAAAACATGTATAAGTAAATCCAAGATGAAACTATACACTCTCTGCACACTATACATCCTTTGCCAATCACTAGTAAGCTCTATCTGGAATCCTGATGCACCAGAAAGATCCCAAACTCTACGATCAATGCTTAGCTGAATGTCAGGATCCCAAATCATCCTGTAGAATGCCCCATCCAAAACTTGTGGCATCAACATGATACCACTGTACCCTGTAACTAGGTCAACCCCGATAGGACAAAGAAGCAAACCACCAGCCAAATCGATCCCTAGATCCCATAGACAAAATGGAAGTCTACCATGCTCATTACCCGCTGACTTCTCCTGCACAACTCTGACATAACCTTCACCATGCTAAGAGTGGTGAAGTAATTCACCAGGTTCCAACCACACTGTTGTGTCAATCCTGTCATCACCTGGGTCCCAACACATTAGAACCTCACATCCATCGAATATGAGGAGATGGAAGTAACTCGCAGTGCCAGCATCACAACACCCCACTCCAAACTCTGCAAATCTCCCATGGATGTGATGAGTATCCCTCATAGGTGTTGAAAACGGTGTAACAACTCCTCCTAGGTTGTTGATATAAAATAGATCAACACCCTCTAGACTGAATATCCAACCTATGGGAATGCATACAAAATGGCTAGGATCATATGATGCTAGAGTACCAACCATATGCCACTCTCCAATGCTAAGGCGATGATACAACTCTCCTCCAAACTCAAGTATAGTTGCTGTCCAAAATTTTTGAATAAAATCCTCATCCAAATTAATAGAACAGCCGTCCCTTACCAACTTATGGAGTAGAACTCCATCACTGCGGGCTGGACTAACAAAACCATCATGCTCACTGAAACCACAACTTCCCTGTAGCCTCACCTCCAATGGACATTCCTGAAACAAGGAAGTCACAAACTTTGCCAAGGACACATTAGCATGATGAAAATCTGGTCCCTGACCCTGTAAACAACCATCTGAAAGTAATAGTGTTGGATACTCACAATCTCTAGTTCCATCTTTCGAAGATGGAAACACTCCATCCCACAATGGATGATATGTATATTGAACCCTTAATTGGCTCTTCCTCAAAGGTGACTTATGTTCACAATGGTACAAGCCATGTGAAAACTCAAGAATGTCACAATCATTCCTGTCCTCAAGCTCATGCAACCCTGAAACCTCCTCGTGCTGGACCACTGTTAGGGGTTATCCCCTCAAACCATGAATGCTACTACCATCTGTAGGTGTCATAGCAACAGTAGAAGACTAGATATCTACAGTGGATGAATAAGATTGAACCAAGCTCAGTTCCTCACAAAGCTCATCAATCTAAACCTCTGATTCTTGAAGGGCTTCCTGAGTGCTCTTCAAGGAATCGTCTATGACAATAAGCTAATCAGTAAGCTTATCCACTTCCCTTTCTTTTCCTTTAAGTACATCATAGTAGATTTCACCAAGTTGGAGTAGGTGATCTCTATCTGAGAGTAGCTGCATGTAATTGGTCTTCATCCCTACTATCGTTTCTCTAAGCACCTGTGCATCTGAAAGGGAAAATTCTCCATAAGGGTCTATATGTTCTCCTACAAAACTCTAACAACATTTGGCCATCATCATGAGGGTGTCATCAAAATATCTAATGGCTGCACTAATCTGGTCTTCATTCACCTTCAATTGTCTTGCCAACTGATTGGACTCCTTAGATTGATCAGCCTCATATAAATTTTTTGATTGGCAATCAATGCCATGCAATATTAAATCAGATTTGTTTTCAATGCTAATATCAACTTCATGAGCACTGAAAATGTCATCCTGGGGTTTTGTCAAACTACTATCATGATGTAAGTTATTCTCAACACTTTGTAACCACCCATCACACAACTTGTGTCTTGTCTACATCTTCTAAGGTCTGATTTGCAAAATCAGACTTGTTGTGGCTTGAATGTGCATCACATAATTCATTTTTAACACCCCGATCTTTAGTGTCGTTGTTAGGGAACTCCACACATCCATCATCCTCACATGGAATGGCTGCTAGCTTATGCTGATGCAAAGGAATATGACTGTTGTTACAAAAATTAGAATCATTGTCATACCCCTTTGTGGTTTCTTCATGTGCCTTGACAATAACATCTTTAAAGACACCCAACTCACAATCTGATTCCTTGCAATTACAATGTTAAGCTGATGAGGTAATGCCATGTTCAAATAATGGATCATCAAGTGAATCCAAACCTTCATGCGGCTGATTAAGAACAATCTCTACATCACCAATGTAGAATTTTGTGTTCACTTCACTTGTAGCATCTAGTAGTTCTTTTTCCTTAACATCGTAAAAATCATTCTTTGGATCCTTACTTGCTGATTTAGTGAACTTCAAATCTGTTGATTGTTCCTTTGGCTCTTCTTTTGTGATTGACTTTTCTACTTCAAGTTTTTTCACCTTTTCATCCATGCATTGGTGGTTAGGTTCCCAAAATCCTTTGCATGAGAAGCATAGATTTTGCCTCCTCATTTCATTCTTGCTCATTATGGGAGTTCTTGTAATTTGTCTGTTGATGCTCATAATTGCGCTGTTTCCAATACCAACATGGGAAACTCTGAAACATGGGAATGCTCTTCAGGGTAACCTCCAGATTTTAAAGAAGCTGGCTCTTCTTTTATCTCAACAGTGTTTTAGGAAAAGGGATAGAAGTAAACAGAATCACGAGTGCAACTAAAAAGGAAACTAAACTATGGCGATGCGCCTGAATGTGATTTTGTTTCTTAACACTGAGCACAGTGAAACTACTTTTAGGATTCAGTCACATTAAAGAGCAAACAATGCATGATTAATGTAAAAGATGTAAAACAAATAGGATCAAAGGCTCACAAATTAGAATATTTTGTAATAACACAGAAAATATCAGCAAAGGCACATAACTCTGTCTTTATTAATTTTTTAGTCACATAAAAGGCACAGAATCATGCACAGTTATACAAACTCTCTGAATCAAGAAAATAGAACAAAGGCAAATGATATTACTGGCCACTACAAAAGATCTTCAAACTTCTCTAACAATCTATGATGCAGAAAATTCTCTATATCTCCAATGTTGTCTTCTTTTCCATCATCTTTTAAAACTGAGATCTGAACCTATATTTATAGCATAGAACTGGCCCCAAGATTGCACGCATGATCAAATCTCAACGGTCTAACCGAACTGGGACTTAACTGGAAGTGTCTGTCAGAAAATATATTTTGGATCTGAAACGGTTAGCCACTCTGCCAGTTCATTGGCTGAAACAGATTCATGTAACTCCACCTTCTTTGAATTAGGTAGGAACATGTGGCAGTTTCTGATAGTCTTTGCGACTATAAACCCTTGGAACAGCTGGCATCCATACGCGCCTCTTTCTTGAAACTCCTTCATCTTTCCAGAACAATAAGAAACTTACACATGGCATCCTCCGCGTGACTTACTTGATAGACTACTTTTTACTCAGGAGACACCAGAAATTGACAATTGGCAGTGTCCGCGGCCCCTGCAAATGATACGTGGTGATCTCTTCTTTACTTTGAGTCTTTACTGTGGCTTATACTAAGAGTGCTCAGGCTTCGCCATCTGTCATAGTCCGTTGAACTTTGGAACTTTAGTAACATTAAAATTGGGACCCACCAACAATCTGTGCCTGAGCAGCTTCAAAAGGAAAAAGGGACAGGTGGCACTTTTTGCTGATATGAGAAACTATATGTGGTGGCTTCTGCTGTATTATGAGAGACTGTGGATACCTTTAGTGAGTTCTGCAGAAGATGACACTTGGCAATCTCCGCTGCAACTTTAAGAAACTCTTGAAACATTACAGGGTCCTGCAGAAGATGACACATGGCAATCTCTGCTGAGCTTCAAGAAACTTTTGCATTTAAACAAAACCTCTGTGGACGTTGCCACTTGGCGCTCTCTGTGCAACTCTAAGAAACTTTATAGAAACATTAGGGACTCATTAAAATCACGTGGATGGTGACACTTGGAGCACTCTGCTACAACTATAGAAATATTAATCAGGGCCCACCAACCTCTGTACTTAGCAATGAAACCAAAAAGGAACCCGTGGAAGATGACACTTGGAGCTCTCCACTGAACTATAATGGGACACGTGTCACCTTCCGTGTAACTTTAAGAAACTCTAAAGTCGCTCTCCGCATCTGCCACTTGGTGCCTTGCGCATTCACTGAAGCTCTTAAAAGGGACCTGCTAAATTATGAGAAACATTCAAAAGGAACGTTTGAAACTTAGAAGAAACTGGAACAGGTGCCGACACTTGGTAGCTTCTGTCTTAATGCAAAAAGATATGTGGCACTCTCCACGGTCACTTTGAGAAACTCTAAAATGTATCCTGGCTACTGACACGTGGCGGCTTCCTCTGCACTGAAAGAAACTTAAAAATGGGGCCCGCCTACCTCTTTTAAAAAAGGGGCTTTTGAAACTTATAGAAACTGAACCTCGGATGCCGATACTTGGCATGCTCCACAAGTATTAAAAGGGATGCATGGCTCCATCTGCATTACTTTAAGCAACTTTATAATGTGTCTCGGGTGCTGACACTCGGCAACTTCCGCTGGCTCTCTGGGACTTAGGCAAAATTTAGGCAAAATGCAAAACCTTGTGCTCGCACTGTGTGTCAAAACTTCATGGCCAAAACTGAAACGTAAAGAACAAAACTGGAACTTCGTAGAACTGAAAATCAAAAATCAAAATGTAGAGTATTTTACTCTACAATTCTTGGTGACCCCGAGGACTTTTGAGCCTGCTCAAAAAGAATCCAAAAATGTGCATCTATACAGCAAAAGTTACAAATTTTGCAAGGTCGTCTGATATACAGACCATTCGGCATCAGATAACCCTTGTTTGTTCTACAAATTCTAGAAGGCTAAATCCAGGTTGATCATGTCCTTATGCGAAAAGCTTTGCAGAACATGGACTGCAGCTTTCAACTGAAAATCAAGCTGGGCCATGGGAATCAAAACAACTTCCACTTCTGACACTGATGAGGCATCTGTTAGACCCTAGAAAACTGATTGATCATTCTGTCTGGCTAGCAATAGAGGCTTGATCTCATCAACCATTAATACTATGTGGCTATCAAGAAAAGGAGAAGGAAGGCCTAATTGCACCAAGTCTTCAATATGTTTCTTCATGTCCTTCACTCCCTCCTTGACCACATCCAGGAGCTCCTGGCAAGTAATTGCAGCAGAATTGCAACTGAGAACCTCATTCACCCATTTGGCAGCAATCATTCTGTCACTGATCCCTGCTGCTGATAATGTTTCATTAGATGTGTCATAAAGTTTCCCTAGCAGCAGTTGAGAATCTAAAACTCTCATGGAAACAATGGACAAAGTGGCCTGAACTGAGGTCTCCACCTTTTCACATAATTGCTGGGCATGTAGCAGGAAAGTTAAAGAGGGCTTGAGCTGAATAATCTCCTCAAAGATTCTTGCCCATATTGATGCATATAGCTCCTTAACCAAATTCAACACTCCTGCATTTTGTGGCCTATTTGCCAACTCAAGGGTCAATTGTTTTGTTGTTTATTGCTCGGCCTGAAGTTGAGCCTGTATGGCAACAACGTTATTCTGTTCTTTCAATAGCTGCTATTGCAACTGTGTGGCCTGCTGAGAGGAATCCTGATGCCTCTTCTACAATGTGGCCCTTTCTTGGTTCAGGGTAGTCACAACAGACTTCACCTGGATCAGCTCTTCCTTGAACGAAGCATTTTGGCTCTATGTAGCCTGATGAATCTGACATGAAATAGTATTTTGTAACTGTTTAGTGAGATCTTCTATCTCATCATTCTTTGATTTGAGCTCAGCAGTCAGGGTCTCACTATGTGTCCTTTCTTGAGTCAGATCAGCTTCCACCTTTTGCAACTTCCTTGATAACTTCAAATAAATAGTGGCTATAGCAGAAGTGGTTTCATTTAGTAGCTCTACCCTGTCTTGTGGCCTAAAAAGTGACATGTCCATCGCCACTACACTCATTGTATAATCTTGGGGCTGCATCTGCTCATTAGGTCTAACTACATTTGGTGACAAATGGGTCACAGTTAGCTGCTACTAGATTGGGTCAAATAATGACCTCATATGTGGGACAGCCTAAGCTTTATTGTCCTTCTTTCTCTTTTTGTCTAGTCGGGCTTCCCTAGCCTTCTTAGCAGTGTCTGCTTGAGCTTGGAAGGTAGGGGGAGAGGCAATATACCCACCCACAAAAGGATGACCTTGTGGCAAGCCATAAGGGATAGCCAAATGTTGGCTAGGAGGGATCTAAGGAGGTAATCTTCTGGGAAAAGAAGGAGAAAAGGGAGGTAATGATGTGGCCTGTGATGACATGGCCTGGGTAGTCACAGGTGGGGAAAAATGAGAAATTAGCACAGCAGAGGTGGCAGGGGATACAATTTGGCCAGTTGGGATTGCCACCCCTATTGAAGAAGAAAAAGACTGAGAAGAAGAAGGAGAAGAAGCACGTACTTGAGGAGCAATAGATGTACTCAGTGGTGGCTGCAATAAAGGTTCTACCTCCTCATCTGAATCAGGTTGAAGCTTCAGCTTCTTATGTTTCCTTGGCCTCTCTTCTTGCTGTGTTTCTTTCTCCTCAACATTTACCACTGTTAATAGTGGTGTTTGCACAAAACTGGAAGCCCCACTCATTGAAACTGATGGGGTCCCTCTAGGTGGTGATGACACCACACTCTTTTGCTTCTCTATAGCACTGAGAGATTGAGGCCAGGTGGTTACAGCAACTGTAGATGATGTTTGTCCTGGGGCCTGCATTGTGTGAGTGGATTCAGGTTCTTCTTTAGATTCCTCACCCCTTTTGCGGATCTTGCTTGTATCAGGGCTACAGACTGGAGAAGGATGCCATTCGTCCCAAATAGACTCCCATTTCTCATCTGTATCAACATTGCCAAAGGAGTGGGTTATTTCAAATATCTCCTGCCTATATTTCCAATAGGCTTCTATCTTCTCAGCATTCCACTCTCTATCTCTTATTCAATTTTTCTTTAATCCAGCGTCCATTTTGAGCTTAGGGTCATAGGCCTTTTCCTTTTTATAAAATACTTCCCACGACCTGGGTCCCTCAAAGGGCAAATCTGTCAATTCTAGATATAAATCAGGGATGTCCTCCTTAGGGTTTCTTCTGTCTTCCCAAAAGGGGCGGCCCTCGTGCACAATTTTGGCACCAACCTTATTATTGTTGACCCACAAGGTTATGAAACTGATTGGGTCATATCTCCATTTATCTTCAATCAAAAGAAAACCCAGGACAGCTAACTTTCTTAGCAATAAGTGTTCAGCATCCCTGACCAATAAGGTCATGTTTTTCTTCACCCAGGGAAGGTCATACATTTTCTTTTTCTTCTTTCCAGTGCCATAATCATTATCAACCATAGATATTTGCTGGGTGACCTCTAAGAAGGCTAGCCTAGGAGTCAAAACCTTGGGTAGCAACATTGGCTCTACATTAAAACCATGGACCCTAATAATAGTATGGTGAGACCCAAAGAAATAATCACAAGGAATGGGGGAATTTGCCATGAGGCCTCTGACACTTAATGTCAATCTATTCTCAACAGGCTCTGGGCTTAAGTGAGTAAAAGTAATGTGACAAAAAGTTCCCAAAACTCATAAGGGTCAGACGATTCAGACAAAACATGGGTCCATGCAGACACAGGGATAGTCCTATTGGGATCAAAACTTGGGTCATACATGTCCAAATGAATATACTAGAAAAAGATGGCATAGTTTTGGTATAACATAAGGTGAAACAGATAAGAAGAATACCTGAAAACCCCTGTTGATTTGAAATTGGTGAGTTGTTTGGCCATTGAGTAGGCAATCTGCTATGAGAAATCTAGCCAAAACTCCTGAGACTTATCCACGGTCTTCATTTTGAATAAGATGGCTAGCTGCTAATCATAGACGGTGATGTCTTCCTTCATTCCAAAGATAAATGCCATCATAGATAGCGCTTCCTAACTAGCTTGTGTAAATTGTGCCCTTCCTGTTGGCAGCACTGGCATTTGGGTATTTTCATCTCTGAGCTGCATCTCTGAATTGAGAAACCTTAATTGATGCTTGATGTTTGCCCATGTCTTCTGCATCTTGGCAATGGTGGGAAATGTGGCTATACTATCATAGTAGAGGGCCAACATATCCCTAATGGCCTTTGGTGTAATTTGCACCATGAAGGGGCCCTTCTGAATGGTGCTTGAGGGTGCATGAAACAATTCTGCACATACCTCAATCAGGTCGGGGCATAAATGCATGCTCGGGACCATGAATTTTGCCAATTGGGAGGTCCATATCCACATGCCGAATGTTTCAAATTATTTAGCTTTGGCCTCCAGGAGGCATCTTTGGTGTGCTCCCTCTCGCAGAGCTTTGCCAGACTTTTGTAGGGCTGGTTCAGTAATACCGTCTGCAAAATTCTGCACCTTCTTTGGGTCGATCGCATAACCAACTTCAGGAACCCTAGTCCTTGGATAGGTCTTTAAAGGTTGCGCAGGGGCCGAAGCGTATGATTTGCTGGCGAGGAGCTTGTCAATAGACTCATAAATCCCAAGCCCTTGTTGTGAAGACTGTGCCTCCGCCATCTCTATATTTGCTAGAAACTGTTGATCTTACTGTAAACAAGTATGGAAGCTTTGCGACAGGGAAGACACACTTAGGAAGCAGGTTTTGCAAATGAAAATGCAGCAATAGGGAAGACACTTAGCAGAAGTAGCAACAAATGAAACTTAGTTTAAGCTTTAACTCATGTTGTTGGGGCATTTTGATGACGCATCAAGTCTCATTAATGGCATTAAAAATAGAAAACTATTATAAAATCTTAAGAGATCTAAGTGGGACAGAGTGTCAGACATGTCACAAAAGCGGCTGCGCTGGGTACCTTTTAGGAATTTTGGGGATTTGGGAGGCTTTTATGAATGCAAGAGTTTTGAGACTTTTAAGAGACTTGAGTTGTGGCCACGTGTTTATAAAACACTTATTCAAAGCAAAAAAAGTGGGAAAAACAAAGCAACAACAAACAGGAAACTATCTAACTATAATACATAGGAAAGGCACTGTCTAATTGAAATGCTTTAAGTAGATCCCATTGACGGGAATCTCTTCAGGCTCACCCTCCATCGTTTCAAGATTGAAAGAATTCTGCTACTTACAGGAATGGATTTTATAAGGGCCAGTCCATAATGACTCAAATTTACTGTGTCGACCTGTCTTGGCAGCTCTCTCATCCCATTTCAAAACAACTGATCCTACTTCAAAATGAGGGTTTGAAGTTTTCTTATCAAAATAGTCTTTGATTATTTTCTGATGTTTCAATAATGATTCATGTACGGAATCCCTCTTTTCCTAAACTTCCAGGAGCTCAGCGAGTCTGACCTGCATGGGGCCATTCTCCTCAATCTCAATCTGTTTCAATAACTGGAGAGCAAGAATCTCCAAGCTCGGGGGCATTACAACAGGTTTTCCTTAGACCAATTCATATGGAGACAATTTTGTCACTTGTTTTAGTGTAATTCTATCTGCCCATAGTGCTACATTAAGCACTTTATGCCACTCTTTGTGATGATCAACCCCTATTCTTTTAATCAGTCTGATCAGATTCTTGTTAGTTGATTCTACCAGACCATTACCTTGAGGATAATAGTTTGATGAGGTTTTTAGGTAAATTCCATACTTTAGTACAAAGTCAGATATCTTTGCCCCCAAAAATGCCTTAGCATTATCTAAAATTACAGTATGAGGTGGCCCAAAGCGAGTAGTGATACCCTCCAGAAAGTCTAGAATCACTTTCTCTGTTGCTTCTTTTAGTGGGACTGCCTCACTCCATCTGGTAAAATAATCTGTGGCTGTTAGAATCCATTTGTGCCCCATACTTGACACTAGATTGATCATTCCAATGAAATCTAGACCCCATTGGGCAAATGGGTCGTCGAGAATTATAGGACTAAGGGGCATTGCTGCATTCCTTCTCTTCCCTACATAGTACTGACAAGATTGGCATTCTTTAACCAGGTGATAACAGTCTGTGAATAAAGTGGACTAGAAGTAACCTGCCTGACTTATCTTTATAGCTGTGGTTCTTGTAGAAAAGTGTCCACCTGACACTCCATGGTGCATTTCATGCAGTATTCTTTGGGCTTCATCTTTCTCTATGCATCTTAAAAGTATGCCATCAGTATTTCTTCTGAAAAGAACTTGGTCAATTAAAACAAAATGAACTCCCTGTTGCCTATAGTACCTCTTCTTATCCTGAGAGAGCTCCTTTGGGAAAATCCCATGTTTCATAAATTAGATCCTATTCGTGACCCAAGAATTCTGATCAACTTCTTGTATTCTCAGCACATTTTCTTCCTCTGTTTCTTCAGTTATCATTTTTTCCATACCTTGAACCATATACTGGCACAAACCCTTGCCTCTGACAAGTTTAGTTGGTCTGACCTCCACATCATATTCAAGAATCTTTGTTATCCAGTTTGCTCTTTTTTTAGTTATTTCTCCTTCCATAATATATTCTCTGACACTTGGATGAGCCACTAGTATCAGAATCTTATTACCTGTGACCATATGTCTGAATTTCTTGCAGGCTTTTACCATGGCATATGTCTGTTTCTCTACGAAGTTATACCTGGCCTCATATTCCCTAAGAGTTCTTGAGAAAAAGGCTATTGGATGCTCTCCCTCTTGTTGATCATCAATCTGTGTTAGGATAGTAGCAACACTAAATTCTTCTCCATAGACATACATTATAAAAGACTTAGAGAAGTCAGGGTTCCTCAATACTAGGGCTGTTGAAATTACTTTCTTGACCTCTTCAAAAACCTGTCTCCCTTCTGTAGTCCATTTGAATACCAGGTCCTTCTTTAATAGCAGTGTAATTGGTCTTATTAGGCCTGCAAAGTCTGATATGAATCTACTGACAAAATTAATCTTTCCCAAGAAGGACTGAACTGCTTTCTTATTGACAGGCAGGGACAGGTTCATTATAGTAGTGACTCTTTCTGGATCTATAGAGAATCCTTCTTTAGAGACTATATGCCCTAATAGTTTACCTTGAGGTACTGCAAAAATGCACTTCTTAGGATTTAGAGATATTCCAAACTCTTGGCATTTCTTAAAAACTACTTCTAAATGGTCAAAATGATCTGCTGCATTTTTAGAGAAAATAGTGAGGTCATCTAGGTAAATTAGAATGATTTTATTGATAATATCTCCAAATGCTACATCCATTGCCCTCTAAAATGTAGCTCTAGCATTTGAAAGACCAAAAGGCATCTTTGCATAGGCGAATGTTCCCCATTTTGTGGTGAAAGCAGTCTTATGTTGGTCCTCATTAGCCAACCAAATTTGATTGTACCCAGAGAAACCATCTAGCAGGGAAAAACTCTCTGATCCGGCCACAGTTTGTAAAATTTGTTCCATAGAGGGTAAGGGGTAGTGATCCTTCAAAGAAGCCCTATTTAGATCTCTGAAATCCACACAGAGCCTTAAGTCCCCATTCTTTTTCCTGACTGGTACTAGGTTGGACACCCAAGTTGAGTGTTTGATTGGGAAAATGATCTTTGATTCTAATAGTTTCTACAACTCATCCACCATTAGAGGTTCAATCCTAGGGTTCACTAGCCTCTGCTTCTGTCTAACCGGTTTAGATCCTTCAGTCAGCTCTATAGTGTGCTGAATGATATTTCTATCATAACCATGGAGATCTTCATAGGTCCAGGCTATGACCCTATCATATTTCTCACATAAATCAATTAACCTTTTTCTTTCCTGTTGAGTGGCAGAATTTCCAATCTTCAGTCTTCTCCCCTCACTCACCTGGATCTTAGAATAGTCTTCTTTGTTTGTTTGAAATCTCTTTTTTTTAGGCTAGCATCTTCAGGATCAAACAAGTTTTCTAGGGTAATCAGTCCCTTAGGGAGCTTGTTTGATTTTAGTTGAATGATCTGATCACCATATGCTTCTTCAATTTTTGGTTGTAACTGATCAGCAAATTCTTCTGACTGTTGCAAAAATGAGAGTACTTGAAAATCATTTTCAAAAACTTGCCAATTTTCATCATTGTCTGGGATGGTTGGCCTCACAATAACTTTGACTGACTCATTATTGACCATTAGATCAGTTATTGGATCAAACTGTGAACCAATTTGTGCCATCCTAGCTACCTCAGAATTTTGGGCTCTAAAGACTACCTCTATATTAAAGGCTTCAAAACTTTCTATTAAGTCCCAAATTCTGTGCCTATAAGATCTCATCCTTACATTCTTGGCTATTGCCTTCTCTCTTATTTGTTTCACCACTAGTTCTGAATCCCCTTTGACTATCAGATTCTTTACTCCTTTCCTTTTTGCCAATATAAGTCCATGCACTAAAGATTCATACTCAACATCATTATTGGTACAAGCAAAATGAAAGCGAATGGCTCTTAAAATCTTTTCACCATTAGGGGCAGTAAGACAAATTCCTACTCCAGCTCCATTTTTGCTTCTAGCCCCATCAAAATTTAGGGTCCAGATTCCTGAGTCATCTATGGATTCTTAGGTCTGAGAGGGCTCATTCCTTAAGACATTAGGGATCTCCTGGTCTTCCTCAAATATAACATAAGTGCCCAACCCCATTGATTCATAGTTCCCAAAGGGATCACTCTGCATCATGGTTAACAACTGGTTATCCTCTACTTGATGATCATATTTAGTCCAATCCCCTATTTCCTCAACAAAAACCCTTTCCTCTTTGTTTAGCATGGCATGGGTTGCTTCTAACTTTGGGGTTGGTTCATTAGTGATATGGTCCTTTGACAATGGTTCTGACAGTATCTTCATTTTAGTCCCATATTTGGTTCTAAGGATGAGGTGAGACCAATCAAGTGACATATAACCTCCTATCTTGGCTGTGAAATCTCTGGATAGGCATAACCCAAAAACAAGAGGAATATCTATGACTACACTATCTTGATTAACAATTATATTGGGACAAGTATACAACTATAGTGGAAGTTGCTTAATTTTTCCTATTGTTTGTACAGACTTCCCATCTAACTGCATAACTCCTTTTGCAAGTGGCTCATATTTTATTTTCAAAGCATTTGCTATTTGCTTTGGCATCACTGTGGTGCTAGCCCCAGAGTCTATCATTGCATTGTGCAATAGTTTCTTCCCAACTATCAAAGTTAAATAAAAGGGATCTGGCTTGGATTTACTTACCTCTGGTGCATTGTTTAGAAGAGCTGTTGTCTGCAGAGGAACAGTGTCCTTAAGTTTTTCTTTATCAGTAGGTCCTCCTTTGGCAACAGTCTGTTTAGGCACAGCTTGGCTTTGTAAAGCTTCTTGCAACAGTGTCTTTTGCTTAGGAATGGCTAACATATCCCATATTGACATGTGTGCTGGAGTCCTCTTCAACTGATCTACCACATTTATAGGTCCTATTGCTTGTGTTCTTGGATAATAAGAGTACCTTGCTTTTTCTTGGACTTGTCTAGAAACTACTTGGTTCTGCACTGGCTGAGATATTTCTTGTCTAGTAGCTATATTTTGATGATCTTGAAATGGTGGAACTCCCATAATTTCATTATTTGTGACTCTAGGCTATTCCATCATCCTTCTCTTGGCTCTAGTATAGTAATCTGATTTTACCAATGGCTTCTTAGAAGCTGAAGCTTCATTTAAGAATACTAACTCTTCATCTTCAATCCATGAAAATAGAGCATGCTCAGGGGCTATTTCTTCTTCTTGCTGTAAGGACATTCCTTGCATCTGAGCCACTAGAACTAAATTTTGCATACTAGGGGATTGGTAGGGTTGAGTGTCAGAAGTATTTAAAAATTGCCCATCCACTCTCCTTTGCTTTGCTATCTTTTGCTGTAGATTACCCCTGGGACAATCTCTGGGCATATGTGCATTATTACAAGGGAAACACCAAGCATTGGTGCCATCTACATAATTATTCTACCCTGGTACAATCTCTCTGTTTGGATTGGGAGGAACAGTCTGCAAGGGTGTAGGAACTGTAACCAATTGGTTTGATGGCTGAGGGTTAGTTTGCCTTTGGGGGCCCTGATACTGGTTTGACTATGAAGGAGGTCTATTCCCTTGATATTGGGGTCTGGGATAAGGATTCTGCTATCTTTTTAGGTTAATTATTTTATTAGAAAATGTCCTCAGGATGTTCTTGACATCATCCATCTCTAAAGACTGGGCAGGGACAATAGCTTTAGCAGGTTGTTGGGGGAACGTATACATGGACACAGGTGGGGTTATAGGGTTAGGAGCTTCTTGAGGCAATGGTAGGGTAATCTCTGGAAACATAGGCATGGGGGGCCTTGGGGGCAATTTTCCAGCATCTATCAAATTGTTTTCAGCTCTGACTGTATAGTCATAGGCTTCTGGCAGGGTCTGGCCTCCAAGTGATTGAATCATTACTGCTATATCTGAATTTAGGGCTTTAAGATAAAACACTATAGCCATACTTGGTAATGGTCTTGCTGTAGCAGGAATCCTTTCCCAAGTCTTCTGAAATTTGGAATTGAAATCAGTCATTACCTCTTGTGGTACCCTCTTGATGGTAATCAGTTATTGTAACAAAGAAGATTTATCACCCTTCTCTTTGAATCTTGCAAAGAAAGCGTCTCCAAGCTGATCCCATCTAGATATTGAATTTGGGGTCAGAGATCTATACTAGTCCAGAGCCTTCCCCTTAAAAGAAGCTGCTAAGAGTCTTATAGCCACATTTTGCTGTGTGATCACATGTATTGCACAGACATCAGACACATTTTGTAGATGCTCTTTAGGTGTTTTGAAATCCTCCCCACTCAATTTGGGCAGAGCCTTTAGGGCATTTTCTGGAATAGGATCCCAAGTGGCTGGTGGTACTGGGAGAATCAGAGCACTACCAGTGTTCCAATTTGCATAATTCCTTGGGGCTATAGGTGCTCCCATGTTTGCACTTAGTGTTGCTGTAGGCTGATTTACCCTTCTTCTTGGATTAGTTATCAATGGTGATAAAAGAATACCTGGGTTCACAGCAGATTGAGCTCTTGTCACAGGTCCACAGCTCTGACTCCTCGTGACTCTCTGGTTCATACAGTCTTGAAAGAAACTTCGAGAAATGGTCCCACCGGGCGTGCCAAAAACTGTTGATGCTCAGAATTGCGCTGTTTCCAATACCAACATGGGAAACTCTGAAACATGGGAATGCTCTTCAGGGTAACCTCCAGATTTTAAAGAAGCTGGATCTTCTTTTATCTCAACAGTGTTTTAGGAAAAGTGATAGAAGTAAATAGAATCACGAATGCAACTAAAAAGGAAACTAAACTATGGCGATGCCCCTGAATGTGATTTTGTTTCTTAACACTGAGCATAGTGAAACTACTTTTAGGATTCAATCACATTAAAGAGCAAACAATGCATGATTAATGTAAAAGATGTAAAACAAATAGGATCAAAGGCTCACAAATTAGAATATTTTGTAATAATATAGAAAATATCAGCAAAGGCACAGAACTCTGTCTTTATTAATTTTCCAGTCACATAAAAGGCACAGAATCATGCACAGTTATACAAACTCTCTAAATCAAGAAAATAGAACAAAGGCAAATGATATTACTGACCAGTACAAAAGATCTTCAAACTTCTTTAATAATCTATGATGCAAAAAATTCTCTATATCTCCAATGTTGTCCTCTTTTCCATCCTCTTTTAAAACTGAGATCTGAACCTATATTTATAGCATAGAACTGGCCCCAAGATTGCACGCATGATCAAATCTCAATAGTCTAACCGAACTGGGACTTAACTGGAAGTGTCTGTCAGAAAATATATTTTGGATCTGAAATAGTTAGTCACTCTACCAGTTCATTGGCTGAAACAGATTCATGTAACTCCACCTTCTTTGAATCAGGTAGGAACGCGTGGCAGTTTCTGATAGTCTTTGTGACTATAAACCCTTGGAACAGCTGGCATCCATACGTGCCTCTTTCTTGAAACTCCTTCATCTTTCCAGAACAATAAGAAACTTACACATGGCATCCTCCACGTGACTTACTTGATAGACTACTTTTTACTCAGGAGACACTGGAAATTGACAATTGGTAGTGTCCACGGCCCTTGCAAATGATACGTGGTGATCTTCGCTTTACTTTGAGTCTTTACTGTGGCTTATACTAAGAGTGCTCGGGCTTTGCCATCTATCACAGTCTGCTAAACTTTGGAACTTTAGTAACATTAAAATTGGGACCCACCAATAGTCCGTGCCTGAGTAGCTTCAAAAGGAAAAAGGGACAGGTGGTGCTTTCTGCTGATATGAGAAACTATACGTGGTGGCTTCCACTGGATTATGAGAGACTGTAGATACCTTTAGTGAGTTCTGTGGAAGATGACACTTGGCAATCTCCACTGCAACTTTAAGAAACTCTTGAAACATTATAGGGTCCTGAGAAGATGACACATGGCAATCTCCGCTGAGCTTTGGGAAACTTTTGCATTTAAACAAAACCTCCGTGGACGTTGCCACTTGGCGCTCTCCGCGCAACTCTGAGAAACTTTATAGAAACATTAGGGACTCATAAAAATTATGCGGATGGTGACACTTGGAGCACTCCACTGCAACTATAGAAATATTAATCAGGGCCCACCAACCTCTTTACTTAGCAATGAAACCAAAAAGGAACCCGTGGAAGATGACACTTGGAGCTCTCCGCTGAACTATAATGGGACACGTGGCACCTTCTATGTAACTTTAAGAAACTCTAAAGTCGCTCTCTGCATCTGCCACTTGGTGCCTTCCGCGTTCACTGAAGCTCTTAAAAGGGACCCGCTAAATTATGAGAAACATTCAAAAGGAACGTTTGAAACTTAGAAGAAACTGGAATGGGTGCCGACACTTGGCAGCTTCTGTCTTAATGCAAAAAGATACGTGGCACTCTCCACGGTCACTTTGAGAAACTCTAAAATGTATCCCGGCTGCTGACACGTGGTGGCTTCCGCTGCACTGAAAGAAACTTAAAAATGGGGCCCACCTACCTCTTTTAATAAAGGGGCTTTTGAAACTTATAGAAACTACTCGGATGCCGACACTTGGCATGCTCCACAGGTATTAAAAGGGACGCGTGGCTCCATCTGCGTTACTTTAAGCAACTTTATAATGTGTCCTAGGTGCTAACACTTGGCGGCTTCCACTGGCTCTCTGGGACTTAGGCAAAATTTAGGCAAAATGCAAAACCCTGTGCTCGTGTTGTGTGTCAAAACTTCAGGGCCAAAACTAAAACACAGAGAACAAAACTGGAACTTTGCACAACTGAAAATCAAAAATCAAAATGTAGAGTATTTTACTCTACACTGTCCATTGAGTTTAGATGTAGAACCATCTTCATTATCTACTTTGGTAGTTCTACCATAGCTACTCAAACTATGCCTATGACTAAATTTTGCCCCTGTAGATGAGATTTTCTTCTTATACATCCTCCTAATATACTTTACCAATCCAATCTTTTTTGGACTTAAGGTGAGAATGAACTTCAGATAATCATTAAGAGAGTACTATGCTTTAAAATCATCTCGCATACTCTGATAGTCTTCAAAGAGTCGAGGGGCTTCCCATTCATAGCCTTCCCTGAACTTAATGTTGTCCTATTTAATTTTTTCTCTAGATTTCCCTACAATACTGTAGTAACCCATAACTGAACTAATGAGTGTTGGTCACTCAAATGATGCTAGATGTTAATTCACTGAATATTTGTTTTAACCTACAAACATGTAACCATTAAGACTGACATGCAAGTGCTGATCACTAACATGCAACCTCAAAACTTGACATGCAAGCATATGGGTGTTCTCCAAACGGACATGCAAGTACTAGGTACTAACATGCAACTGCAAATACTAAAATCCAACTGTTAAAATTTCTAATTTCAGAATAGGATGGTAGGAAACTTGGCACTGATACCATTGTAAGAACCCTTGTTCTACACAATGAAATTGGACACTGCTAATATGAATTTAATAATTTTCTGCCTTGTTTAATTTGCTTGGGGTTTCAAAGTTTTTTGCTTGGTTTTGATTTCAAAGAGATAAATACCAAGATATATAAAGAAATGTAAATAATATATTCCAGTTGCAAGAATAGATGTGCTTTATAATGAGCAACAAAGTCAGATCTAATTATACATAGCTTGCATATACAATAAACATTCAAATCCAGATTGATAATTTTTTTATTGCTAAAACAATGAACCATACCCGAATAAGAAGAAGATTGAAATTTCTTGGATTCTAGAAATTGTAACAACAAACTGAATGACTTTGGAATGATTGATATACTATTGAGAATGATTTCTTTGGGCCAATATTCATAGCAAATGGTTTTAAAAATCTAAACACCCAATATAAGGTAGGAGGCAACCCTTTAGGATAGGCATTTTTGCCTTTATCTCACACGCCTAGCATGGGAGGTTAGTACGGCTGGCATAAATGGAATGGAACGACCTTGAGAACTGTGCACAACAATTAACTGAATAGCCACCAATGATATGCATAGCTTTCACAATAAAAATCTGCTCAAACCCTTGATCAATTCTTCCAAAACTGAATGCAAACTCTTCCAATCTGTTTCTGATAACAAACAATGAAGCACAATATGCACAAATATGACTACTAATTACAGCCACCCTTGAATCTATGAGAGGCTACATTCTCAAAGACCAAAATAATGTAGAAACCCTGGTTTTTTCTTCTCTCCACCAAAATCTTTCAAAATGCATAAGTATATAATGAATGATTTACTTTTCCCAATGCCTTATATACTCCACCTCAAATTCACTTTTTAATTCATTTCATTCAATTTACTTTTATTCCCCTTTCAATTATGATGCACAACTTAATATCATAAAATATACTTTAAATCATTTAAGTCCCCTTTTTAATTAAGTCCTTATGTCTGCCTTTCAACATGTAAATTAATAAAGCATTATTAAATAGATCACTTTATTAATTTCTATTTAACCCTTATATCACATTTCATAGTAAAGCCCCCTTTAATAAATGACCTTATGTTATAAAATGAACCATATATTATAAGGTCATATAACTCATTAATGATATGCACATTAATATTTAACTATTATTAAAGTAATCACTTTAATAATAATTAAAATATCATAACTCCACAAATAAACATTATTTCTCAATTCTGCCTGAACCTGAGGGTTCACCATGGTACACTCTGTGCATCCAACCACCTTACTAAAAATAGTAGGGGTCCATCTCTATCAACCTCTGTCGGCTAAAAATAGCAAGAGTCTCTAATACGGGACCAGAGACCTCTAAACAACCTTATTACCAGCTGAAATTAGGGAATAACACTGAGATCACCACATGACCAGATACCCTGCTATAAATAGAAACTCTGGAAAGATGACTTACTATAAATAGTAAGTGTGTAGAATTGAGTCCAATGAAGGCCAAACATGAACCCATACTGAGCTCTGATGGAGAAAACACACTAATTTCTGTCAAAAGGGACCCTCTAGCCATCTGATTTAGCCTATGAGGCTCAGTGATAGGCTAAACCACCAAACTTTGATGCTCGCAAAAATAGGGACATTATAGAATGCACATCCATTCGGGATCACTGCCCAGAGCTCACTGCTCAAATGGAGGCTCATTGCCTATGAAAATATTACAAGAGAAAGATAGAGATTTGAACTAATTAATAGCATCTACCCATGCATGAATTTCAGTTTCGGTTAAGTACAAAAACTGATCTTACACATTTCATCTTTATTGTTCTCTTCTTACTGATCTGCCTTCATTCACACTTTGGATTTCTACTCTTTTCACACATACGCCTTATTCGCATGCACCACTCACACTTAATCATACAATTATATCGATTATATATATCCGTAACATGATCTACAATCATTCTACCAGTCGGCTTCAACAACACTTAGAACTTTTATGAAAGCTCTGCTCTGTCGGCTAGATCTATGCATAACTTAAGGTGTGAACCAAAAATTGCTCTTGGAAATCATTACTCATGTTGGCCACAATCACTGATTATCACCATTTGTCCAACAAACATCTTCCATACATCCAGAATCAAGATCTTTTGTAGGGTCTGCCTGTTCTTCTTCTTTCTGCTCTAACAGACTGGAACCCGATACTTAGATGCTAATATCTTTTGAATCCTTCATCACCAGAGGACAAAACTTTGGATTTAGAGTGTCTTTACAATGCTGTCAACTACCTTAGGTCCACAACAAACCATGCCTTTCCACCAAATAGATCGGGACCGAGATACCGGACTCTGTTACTGTTCTTAACTGCCTAGACTTAGACAAATTCTGATTTTGACTGCCGATAAGAACAACTTGTGTTATGAGGATGTTTGGGATGATCTTGGTTGCCATCAATGACAACACCTATCAAGCAAAGCAGTGTCTCTTGCCAACAGTTTCCCCCTTTGGCATTGATGGCAACACTTAGTGAAAAATAACCAAGTGTCTTAATGCAACTCCCCCTTCACTCCCTCTTTGACATCAATGGCAAAGGGTGGGGTCAGCAAGTCAAAATTCTTAAAAAATTCTAGTTATACTGCCACATATGTACAACAAATCATCAAATCCTATTTACATGAACTTTAGGATATCTGTAAAACTAGTTTTTATTTGGGGAAGTTCAGAGGCCCAGTTACTCTTTATTCCATCCAAAATGGAGATGTGCCCACTCCACAAAAATGCATATGCTTTTGGCTTTGCCAGATCCGGAGGATCACTTGTCTGAAGTGCATTATGGGCTTCGGATAAGGCATTATGCATGGATTCCAACTTGGGGGCAATCAATCCCCAGAGTTCACACATCCTCTTCATAGTATTGATTTTCTATTTTTCAAGTCCCTTTATTTCATCTATCAAGCTAATGACCTGACATTCCTAGCTTATAGGAGAGGTAGTTAGAGGATCAAAATTTTGAGATAGAACTGGTATTTTTTGTTCTTGTTCCTTTATCTTCTTCTCAATATCCTGATTGACTTTAGTCCATGATAGGAAAAACTTATATATATCTCCTCCATCACTTAGAGAATTCTGAATACTCTTTATGCTAATGCCTAGTATCAACCTATCACTCCTTATCAGATTCTTAACTTGATTGAATTTCTTATTCAAAAACTCTTTCTAAACTTTTGCCTTCGCAGACTTTTCAAAAGACTCAAAATGTGAGTTTACTGAACTTACAAGATTTTTTAGATGTCCAGAGGGGGAATCATTTTGATTCTTTTGATAGGTTGGTATTAATTTGTCCAGAATTTTGGTTGCAAGCCCTAGTAGCTCATTGTCTTCCATGTGGGACTTTAAAATCTTTTGTCTAGCCTTTACTTGGGTGACTAATGCTATTTTCATCAATTGAATTGGAGAGATAGCATCTAGATTGGCTAGACCTTGGAGTAGCTCAGGTTCATCAAGTTCAATCATTTTTTTTAAGAGGACCTTTTACTGCATCTGTAGTGTCTCTTGCAACCATTTCAAAACCATCCTTTTGTTCATCTAATTTCTCAACATCTGCTTTAGGTGCTTCAACATTTGCACCATCTTCTTCTACCTTATCTTCCTTTCCTTTTTCTTCCTCTTTCTTTGCTTTACTCTTCTCCGTGTTCTCACCAGAGGGACTCTTTCCTGTTTGTCCAACACTTGCTACCTGATTCAGAGGGCTCTTTGCGGTAGCAATATCCTTTTGTTTTCCAGAGTGATTAGGTGGTGGAGTAACCATTGCATCAACTATTCTATCTACCATATCTATGTCCTCCTGTTTGACTTGTTCCCCTTCCTGAACTTCTCCAGTATTTGGATTTGATGAATCAAGTCCATCATTGGTCTCCTCATGGATTAATTCTGGAGGATCTAGAGTAGTACTTTAGTCATTAATTCTCTTGTTAGTTTCTTCTTTAGGAGCTTCTTGTTCTAGAGCAGAAGGATTGTCTTCTTCCACTTGTTTTTCTAAAACAATATAGTATTTATTTTTGTCTAAAGCCTTTCTCAGAATTTCCTCTGTTTCCTTTGCAATTTCCTCAGTCTCACCAAGCATTAGCTTGTTCATCTGGACCTTGCTTCTGAATTTATCTTTGACTTCTCTGAGGATTTTATCTGCTTCTTTTCTAGTCATTACAGGGCACAAAGAGGAGAGAACATACTCTTTGAGTTCTATGTCTTTATCCTTGGCCGCTTCTTTCCTCATTTCCATTACTTTCCTTAAACTTTTAGGAAGTTCTTGTAAGATTTCCAACAAGGCTCTATTGAATTTATTCAAATATATGATAATGACATCTTCCAAAATTTTCTTATTTGCTTGATCAAGATTATCATAGTAAACTCTGATAGGCTTTAAATTTCTATGAATAGTGATTGTTTTTACAATTTCATCAATAGTCATAGTGACTTTACTGGTTACTTGCTTTTTACTGGCCTTATTGCTTTCGGAAGGCTGGTCTTCAAAAGTCTTTGAAGTTTTGACCTTCGTAGATCTTATTTATTTCACTTCTTCATCTGTCTCTGTCTCCTCATCATCTTGTGTGCTCTTGTTGGTTTTTGTTGCCTTGGTTTTTCTTCTTTTCCCTCCTTCACCGGATGGAGTGGCTTCTAGCTTCTTAGTGGAAGTGGACTTGAGTGGCTCAGCAGGAGTTGTAGAACTCCTTGTCTTCCTTGAGGAGCTTGGTGGGCCTTCCGGGGGGAACTACTGACTCACTTTTTGCCTGCTCAGTGCTCTTCTTTATTTTTTCAATCCTTTCTCTATTTTCTCTCACTGTTTCTTTTGAAAACCCAATGCTTTCTACATACATCTCCACTTGCTTGTGTACCTTTCCTTTTGTTTATATCTGTCTAAGTTCCACATGTAACTTTAAGCTTAGTTCCTTGTATGTTCCAAACCTTTCAACAGAGGTGTCTTTAGGTTTGCTCAGGAGATGTTGAGCATACATGTTCAGAATTTCATCATCCACTTCATATGCCATTGGCATTATCCATACTGTTCTTGTTTCTACAACTTCCATCAAACATTGATCTATGTCTACCATAAAACATATTTCATTTTCATATTTTTCTACAACTGAACTAGGGATTCTTTCCTTTGCATGCATCAGACTCTAAAAGTTTTTGAAATATCCCAAGATTGCAGTCTTTTGTGCACCTGAATCTCCAAGATTATGTAAATGGTCTCTTATCTAGTTTTCCATTGGTCTATCATTTGTCTAGTGCACACCTTGCACTCCAGGCACTTCATTCATAAAATAGAAAAATAGGCATATGATTAAGGAACCATATTTGAAGGAGTTTTTCTTATCTCTTGATTTTTTTCAAATTCTCTAGCAGCTGATTTTGTAGTAATTCACATAGATCATAGTCTGCATTCTCCTTTAACATCTTATCAGATGCATATATTATAGTCCTGAAAATTAAATTTTCCCTACTGGAGTGATAAATCTTGTACCTGATCACCATAGAGGCAAATTTAACATCTGATTCTATGATATCATTGATGGTCATTACCCTTTTGTCAAACTTGGCACCGGTAGCATCAATTACTATCTGGTTTTTAATGGCTTTTAACATGGGTAATCCGCTGGAGGAGTTTAACCTAGTTACAGTCTCGATAACATCCTTTGTAATCTTAAATGGTTTCATTAGCCATATGAATTCATCATGTATTCAGATTAAGATGTAACGAACCCATTCATTTTCATCAAAAAATGGAAATTCAATTATTTGTAGAAAGTGTTTGCTTTCAAGGGCTTCAAATTTAGGTCTCAGTTGGTAATTGTCATCTTTCAGATGATTCTTAAACAACTCCATCAGTTTCAGATTCCCAAATTCCTCTAGATTGCAATGAATGTATGCCCTAATGTCTTCAACATGTAAAACCCCATAAGGAACACTTGAGAAGGCACCTAGCGGCTCGACTTCAACAGATTATAGGGATGCTCCTTGAATTTAGGGTGGGGCCTCTCAGTGACATCAATAAATAAAGGTGTAGCCATTTGCAGAGATTGAGAATTCAAGAAGTTTCATAGAAAATAGAAGTACCTTGTTCCGCAGATTAGGGTTTTGCTTGGAGATCCTCTTCGTGCTTCAATTCTTGGGAATTCTCAGCTCTGAACTCGTTCACTTCTCCTCTTCTTGCTTTCTTCTGATGTAAAGTGATCTAAATGAGTAATGAATGATCCTTTTATGTTCTGCAACAACTAATTTGTCTTTGTAATAAATGCTTTGCCCTAATACATCCGGTTACTCTATTTGTTGAATAGTTTCACATAAATTACTCCATAATTTGCCATATCCACTTCTTTTCTTCTAGAAATCCTTCCAACTGTTTTGATTCAATTCAAGGTACCTTTTCTTATTGTGCTAGATCCAGTCACTCACTTACTGGCTGGGGGAATTTGATTTACAATGCTGCTCCCCCTGAGCCAAAGCTCTCAAATCAATTCATAGAGGAATTTTTAGCACCAGATTCCAGTGCGGATCTGTTACTGTCATTCAAACTTGTTTTCCTGACCCATATCTTGTTTATTTCATTCTAAGTCTCATTTGCATCAATTTTTTCTTTGCCTTTGTCTTGTCTCTACTCATCCAGTTTTCTATTTACTGGACCTCTTCTTCCATTGTTCTTATTTCTACAGAATCTTGCAATATGACCAGTTTTATTGCAATTAAAGCACACAACATTTCCTTTCTCATAACCTTGATTTCCTCTTGATCTGCACTGATTAGCTATGTGTCCAAATCCATTGCAAGAAAAGTAGTAGCCATTGAAAGAATTGCCATTTGAGTTTTTCATTATCATACTTCTTCATTCATTAGATTTATGACCATACCTCTTGCATTTGAAGCATTAACCGAAGAAGGATGGACCATTTTGATTTGCTCCTCTTCTGCACTGAGTAGCTCTATGACCAAATTTATTGCAATTGAAATAGTTTCCATTGAATGATAGATATCTTTGAGCATTAGGTTGTCTTAGTGGAGGTTTTCTAGTTCTATCTCTCCTATTCCTTGGTTGAAAATTTCTTTGTCCAGATTCAGAGCTTTCACCTTTCTCATATCCAAGACCATGCTTTTCATCAATGTTTTTTTGTCCTTCAAACAATGCTTCTAGTTTTGCTAATTTTATCTTGAACTTTTCCTTATATTCATTTGCAACTTCTAGGTCATGTTGGAGAATGACAATTTGCCTTTCAAGTTCTCTCTCATTGTCTCTACTTTATTGTAAATCAAATTCTAGGTGTCCAGCTATTCTATCCAATTTGACATATTCTTTAGTTCTTTCTCTTAGTTTTTGATTTAGATTTTCAATTTTCTTCCTATCTTCACTTTCTTTGGTTAGCCTCATCACCTTGGATTCCATTTCAATTTTCAGAATAGCAACTTCTTTTGAGAACTTCTTACATTCTTTTGTCTTTTCATCCAAAGCGTCATTCGTGCCATTATCTTCAGGTAAACTGGATAGCTACAGAAGTAGCTCTTTTTTCCTTTGTAGAGATTTCTTTAATTTATCTTTTAACATTTCAATGGTATCATCAACATCTTTGAGTTCATCTTTTATATTACTAATTTATGCTTTAGATTGAACAAGCTCTTCTAGGGCCACTTGAAGTTGATCTTTGAGTGAACCCATTTGAAACTTATTCCAAGATCTTTTCCCCAAGCTATTAGGCTTTTCAAAGGAACCTTACTCTGATACCAATTGTTGGATTAGGTCCAGACAACTAAGAGGTTGGGGGGGTGAATTAGTTGTCACACATTTATAACTTTTTCTACTTTTAATCTTCCTTTACAACTTATAATCAAATTAATGAATTAAATATTTTAGCATCACATAAACAGAAATATAAATAACACACTTGACAACAAGATTTTTGATGTGGAAACTCGGTTAAGGGAAAAACCATGGTGGGGATTAACCCACAAAAATTAATACCCTGTTAAAAGTATTTTACAAGTGGGAATGCACATGCATTTGGGCTCACTGCCCAGAGCTCACTGCTCAAATGGAGGCTCACTACCTATGAAAATATTACAAGAGAAAGACAGAGATTTGAACTAATTAATAGCATCTGCCCATGCATGAATTTTAGTTTCAGTTAAGTACAAATACTGATCTTACACATTTCATCTTTACTTTGCTCCTTACTGATCTGCCTTCATTCGCACTTTGGATTTCTTCTCTTTTCACACATGCCTTATTCACATGCACCACTCACACTTAATCATCCAATTACATCAACTATATATATCCACAACATGATCTACAGTCATTCTATCAGTCAGCTTCAACAACACTTAGAACTTTTATGAATGCTCTGCTCTGTCGGCTAGATCTATGCATAACTTAAGGTGCGGACCAAAACTTGCTCTTGGAAATCATTATTCATGTCAGCCACAATCATTGATTATCACCATTTGTCCAACAAACATCTTCCATACATCCGGAATCAAGATCTTCTACAGGGTCTGCCTATTCTTCTTCTGTCTGCTCTGACAGACCGAAACCCAGTACTCAGATGCTCATATCTTTTGAATCCTTCATCATTGGAGGACAAAACTCTAGATTTAGATTGTCTTTGCAATGTTGTTAACTACCTTAGGTCTGCAACAAACCATGCCTTTCCACTGGAGAGATCCGGATCATGATACCGGACTTTGTTACTGCTCTGTTCTTAACTACCTAGATTTAGACAAATTCTGATTCTAACTTCCGGTAAGAACAACTTGTGTTATGCAAATGTTTGGGATGATCTTAGTTGCCATTAATGACAACACCTATCAAAAAAAGCAGTGTCTATTGCCAACAATAACTAGGTGAAAGTAAAGGAATCAGAGCAGTATAAAACTGCATTTACCACACCTTGGGGAACATATGTATATGTTAGAATGCCTTTTGGTCTCACAAATGCAAGTGCAACAATTCAAAGAGCTACGAATGTTGCAGTTGCAAAATTAATCAGTGTGATAATGGTTGTCTACCAAGATGACTTGACAGCATATTCTAAGAGAGTAGAGGATCATTGTTTACATCTAGAGAAGATATTCATAAAGGCATTGGAGTATGGTATTTCATTGAACCCAAAATGGTGTCAACTTGCTGTCATAGAGGACAAACTCCTTGGGCACATTATTTATAAGGAAGGGGTGAGAATGAATCTGAAAAGAGTTACTGCAATTGATAAGATTTTCATTCCAAAAATAGTGAAGGCCATACAATCATTCTTTGGGTAGATAAATTTTGAGGAGATTTATATCTAATTTTTCTAAGATTGGAAAACCCATTGCTAAGATACTGAAGAAAGGAGCCAAAATTGATTGGATTCCATAAGCAGTTGATGCATTTGCATCTATCAAAAGGGCAATCAAAGAAGCCCCAGTTCTAAAGTCTCCAGAAGAATGAAGAAGGATATGAACAACCTATATCTTTCTTTAGCAAATCACTCCAAGGAGCAAAGCTAAAGTATGATGCTACAAAGAAACAAGCCTATGTTCTTATAAAGGTAGTTAAGCAATTAAGACCCTACTTGGTAGGGGCCCAAGTAACTACTTATGTACCTAATGAATCAGTCAAAGATGTCCTTACACAAACAAAAGTCACAGGAAGAAGGTGTAGATGGATAAACAAAATTCAAGAATTTAATATTGATATCCAGATCACCAAACTTGTAAGAGGATAGGGACTAGAAAAGTTGATGGCTGAATCAAGTTTAGAAGCTGCACATGTGTGTGAAATTCATGAAGAGGAAAGTATGGTATCTAGCATTGAATATACACCATGGTACACTAATATTGTTCACTACCTTAAGCACATGAAATGTCTAGAATGTTGCTAATTAATGCTTTAATGCTCTTGAAACCCTAATTTAAGCAAACCAGTAATTAAATCTACGAATTACGACAAATGCTACAGGAATTAGACAAATGGCAGAGAATCTTATCTCATTGTTTTTCACAATCTAGAGAACGGAAATGTCGGGGACAATGGTGATGGTGCCCTAATCCAAGGTACTAATTTTTCTATGGATTCTCGATCTCCTTCCGACATTGATCTATGCTATATTTTGATTTTCCGTGATTTGACAGTGGAGGACAAGGTTGATGGCACCCTAGTCCACTGCGAGAGCTGCAAAACCTTGATGCTCATTGTCTAGTCTGTTTCTGTATCTTAGGGTGCGGAGGACAAGGTTGATGGCGTCCTTGTCCAATCAGGCTCCTTCTTTGGGATTTGGAATCTCTGCAGTGTCCTATTCCCTGCAACTCCACTTCTCCCACTTTTGCAACATGTAACCTACAATTAGATGGAATGTGGGAGGGGGTTGTGGTGTTTAGAGGCTTGCCTCAGTCAAGCCCCTAGACAAACATTCTTGAAGTCTTCTGAACATCGTTGTCAGAGAGAGTGCATATGCTTGTGGGATAGAGGCAAAAATCCAAATGATAATGACAATAAAACACAATAAATGTCACCTTGATGATGAAACTCTCATAGAAGGAAGATGCTCTTCAATGCCATGAGGAAAAGATGTAATCCAACCAGCAAAAACAAACACAATAATGATGATATGCTCTACAACACAATGATATCATAAAAATCTCAAGCATGCATAAAGTTCCCAATCATCTTTTTCTCTAGTTTCTAAATGATAGCCAAAACATGCTTATATATGCAACTATTAAGATTCCTGCCAAGAAACCAAATAACGGTCACAAACTTGACATTTAAATTTAGAGCAGACCCAAAATAGGGCTGGACTAGGGCACTAGCACCCTTGTCCACCCCCTTTCTTTGTTTCGGCATCATTGAATTAGCACCCCTAGGTCCTATTTGTCACAAAACCCAAGGGTTTTCTCATCAGGAGTCTGAATTATCATGCAAAATGCTCTAAATGCAATCTAAGGACCCAAGAGTTAAATCTTAAAAGAAAAAGCCCCCAAGGGTGCATTTTTCTGACATAACATTTAGCCCCCACTTTAATGTATGTATTAAACACAAGGACAATACATGCATTAAAGTAAGGCCAACAAACACAACAAACACGCCAGGCATGAAGAAGACATGCCAAACACATTGAAGACAATAATAGGCATGCAAAACATAGAGAAGACAGTTACAGTCATGCAATACATGGAGAATACAACATTGAAGACATGCAGAGCATAGAGAATACAGTGAATGCAATGATTATTTTCTTTTGATTTTTCCATATGAAATGCAAAATGCAAGTACAAGGAAAGTAAACAAACAAATCCCAAAAAGGGTAGAGGAGTTGTTCACCACTGGTCTTGCACTTTTTGAGAACAAACATGCCAAACAAAATCCCAAGGTGTAGAGGAGTTGTTCACCAGCGGTCTTGCACCTTGAGAACAAACACGCCAAACAAATCCTAAAGTGTAGAGGAGTTCATCGCCACCGGTCTTGCACTTTGTAAACAGGCATGCCATACACACACACAATAAAGACATAGAGAAAACACGACAGACAAGCAATTGAGTGAAACTATTACTAGGTTCATCACCATCTCAGGCTCATTATAGTCACACAATGATGATTGGGCTTTGCCACAACAACCTTTGAAAACATGCTTAAGGGTTAAGTTAGTCACAGAATTGCTCCCTGCCTCATGATGAGGACTTTTGAAAATGATAGGATAATGCAATCTCTCTGAGAAATACACCATCCCGGCCTCACGATGAGGGATTAAGATAAAATGATATGCTCGATATCCCACCTCTGCAGAGGGCTTAAATGATTTTGGTTGATTTTCATATTGTTCAAACACGCTTTACTATGATCTAAAGCAGACAACTTACCTTATATATGCCCCCACCTTAAGGTGGTTGATATCGCGTATTGATATCAAGCACATTAAGGTAGGAAGAAAAGACACAAGGGAACAAGAGTTCTTGCAAAGCCCATGCTCCGCAGAGGTGACATTTACTTTATGAATGCCGAATGTTCCCACAAACACATCCCTGCAAGAAAAGTGTCAGTGTCCAAATAACCATGATAAACAACAATGCATATGATCAACTACATGAAAGAGCCAAGTAAGGCGATATTCATGATAAACAAAGTGTGCAGAGCAGTAGCATTGTTAAAGTGTTGGTAGAAAGATAAGATAACATTGACATCAACATCAGGATAGAGAAATCATGTAGTGATTCCGCTAGCCAAGCCTTAGATAATTTGTTACAACCCCATCGTCATGTATGGACTAGGTCCATTTTTTGATTACTCGCGAAATGGACACTAGGTCCGCATCAATATAATATGTTTTTCATCATCCGCCAGCTAGATGGAAACACTAGAGGAAGGTAAACAATAAAGTAGAGAGGAGAACAAGTGTTTTAGGGACAGTCACGTAGGAGGGTTCCCTCAAGTCACCAACTGCAATGCTATGTCCATAAGAGATAACACACAATAATGAAACCAGAGGAGAATCAATAGAAGAAAGTCACGACAGAGGTGGTCTCCTAGTATCCTTGACCTTATAAGAGAATCAAGGGTCATGTTAGGAGGCCTAAAAAACACATAACACATCATAGGGGAAGCACAACATGAGAGATGAAGGTTAAAGATATTTACCTATAGAGAGGTCCATGCTAGAAGTCATCATCGTGGTTCTTGATCTTTATCTTAATGGTTAACGCTTTATCACTTCTTCTCTCTTCCATATGTTCATGAGTTTGTGAGGGTAACCTTATACTAAAGGTACCCCTTGATGATGGTTGAGAGGGGATGTTGCCATTTTCTTTGTTAGTCCGTATGGAGGGTTTTGGAATACCTTGGGTTTGAGTGATAGTTTGTTCTTCAATATCATGTAGAATTTCATTGTTTTCCAAGGTATGTGGAGGTTCTAGAAAAGATGCATGATCCATTTCTTTGTTTAAGATGTAATTGAGAAGTTCTTGAACATCAGATGGTAAATTTTTAGTAGGTTGAAGCAAATGGTCACAAAGAGAATCTACATCATCCAAAGCATCATCTTGGTAAGGGAGAGCGGGAAGGGATGACATAGTAGAATGGACAAATGTATCAATGATATCTTTTTCTTGTGCCAATATATCCTCACTAAGTGGGGTTATGTTGGGACAAGTCTCTTTGTTTGATGGATCACCCATTGCTTTATCATTCTCGTAGGTCTCAGAAAGGATTTGCATTATGTAATCATGAAACCAAGGGAGGGAGAGAACAATGTTCTTAACACTACTTTCCCCATGATTGTTTTCAGCCATTAAAGTAGTAAGATTCTCCATGATTGAAGGAAAAACATCCACAGTTGCAAGAAAGCTTTCAAAATAGTCTATTGTTTGAAGGATATCACAGAGAGTGTTGTTCACGTCAATGCCATAGATGTATTCTATTTGATGTAAGACTTGAGGATATTTATCAGTGAATTTAAAAAAAAAAATCATAATTCATAATGTACTCAAATAAACTTTCCAAAGATGAGCCCTTAGGAGAATCCATGAATTCAAAATTATGTGCAAAAATGGCCTTAAATGCTTGATTTTTTAATTTTTCTCAATGCAAACAACTGAATGAAGAGGTGTTGTGAAAATTTTCAAGAGGGACAACAAATTATATGCCTAAAAACATTCCACTAATGTAAGAATACCTTTCACAACACCCTTTTGAAGCAACTCTCGAAAGTCGATAAGCCAAAACCTAGTGAAAATAGGGCAAAATATGTGATTTTTCACCAAATCTTCATGCAAACAAATGAAAGAAGAGGTGTTGTAAAGATTTTCAAGAGGGACAGAAAATTATATGCCTAATGATAGTCCACTAATGCAAGAATACCTTTCACAACATGCTTTTAAAGCAACTCTAGAGAGTTGATAAGCCAAAACCTAGTGAAAATAAGCTAAAATATGCAATTTTTCACCAAATCTCAATGCAAAAGAGTAGGGAAATGGGTGTTGTAAAGAAAATTATGATGGAAAACAACTTATAACAGTAAAATAAGCCACCTAATGTCAAAAAATCCATTACAACATGCCTATAATGCCACTGTAGATCAAACCCTAGTGCAAAAATAGCGAAAATATGTAAATTTTCACAAAATTTCAATGCAAATGCCCAAAATAAAGGGTGTTGTAATGAAATTGAAAAGGGGAAGTAGATAATAATGCTAATATCAACCAATTAGTGCAGAAAAATCCCTTACAAAATGCTTGGAGTGCAAGTCTAGCAAGACGATAAGGCCAAATTTAGTGAAAAATGCAAGTTTTCAAGGCCTAGACATGAAATTTTGCAAGGAGGCCACTATGATGCAACACTACCATTAGAGATCATAGGTAATGAGTGTTTTAACAAGGTAGTAAAATCTGAAACAAGATTTTGACTACAACCCTAGCTCATGCAAAACTAGGTTTTCATGAAAACTGCAAAAATTTCAAGCAATTTCTAATAAATCAAGCATGCAAATGCAATGAAAATGAATTGTAATGATGAATTTATATATTTTGGATCAGATCTAATGCAACTAATAGAAATTAGTTGAAATTAGATTCCAATTACTTGAAATTTTACAAAAATACAAGCCTAATATGCCAATTTTTGCAAATTTTCCAAATTTTTTATTTTTTTTTGTAATTTTTCAAATGCAATATTGAAAGTTACTATGAATTGAATGATAATGAATTTCAGATCTGATGTAAAAATTGGAGAATTAATTAAATATAAGTGAATGGATGCAAACTATGTTAAAAATCAAACCCTAGAATGGATTTTTTTCTTCAAATTTTCCAAATATACGATTTTTTTTGTAAATTTTTGAATGCAATGAAATGAATGAATGTAGATCTATGAAACAACACTCAGCAAGGTGCCAAAAGGTTCAAAACATAGGTTTACCAAAATGTTTTATATGAAAAGGGGGATGACAGGGTTGTTGTTTTGGTTTGAATCCTCATTTCCACATTCCAAGGGTTTGTCAATCGAGTGCTTCTCCCATCGAGAGGAGAGTCATCTATCAGATTGGGTTGCCACTTGGATTTCTACTGGGAAATTCAAAATTTATCATACAATGTTGCTAATGAATGCTTTAATGCTCTTGAAATCCTAATTTAAGCAAAACAATAATTAAATATGTGAATTACGGCAAATGCTACATGAATCAGTCAAAGGGCAGAGAACCTTAACTCATTTTTCATAGTTTGGAGAATCAAAATGTCAGGGACAATGGTGATGGTGCCCTAATCTAAGGTATTGATTTTTCTATGAATTCCTGATCTCCTTCCGACATTGATCTCTGTTATATTTTCTATTTTCTGTGATCCGACAGTGGAGGACAAGGTTGATGGTGCCCTAGTCCACTACGGGAGATTCTTCCAGATGTCAGAAGCTCTGCAAATCCTTGATGCTCATTGTGTAGTCTATTTCTGTATCTTTGGGTGTGGAGGACAAGGTTGATGGCACCCTAGTCCAATCAAAGCTCCTTTAGGATTTGGAATCTCCGCAGTGTCATGTTCCCTGCAACTCCACTTCTCCCGTTTTCGCAATCTATAACCTACAATCACATGGAATGTGGGAGGGGATTGTGGTGTTTAGAAGCTTGCCTCAGTGAAGCCCTAGAGAGACATTCAAGTCTTCCAAACACTGTTGTCAAAGAGAGTGCGTATCCTTGTGGGATAGAGGCAAAAAATCCAAATGATAATGATGATAAAACATAATAAATATCACCTTGATGATGAAGCTCTCATTGAAGGAAGATGCTCTTCAATGCCATGAGGAGAAGATGCAATCCAACCTTCAAAAACAAACACAATAACAATGCTATGTTCTACACACAATGATATCATAACAATCTCAAGTATGCATAAAGTTCCCAATCATCTTCTTCTCTAGTTTCTAAATGATAGCCTAAACATGCTTATTTATGCAACTGTACTAAGATTCCAGCCAAGAATTTTTCATATTTGAAACTTATGATGTCAGACTGGAAACCAAATAATGATCACAAACCCAACATTTGAATATAGGGTAGAGCCAAAATAGGGATGGACTAGGGTGCTAGCGCCCTTGTCCACCCTCCTGTCTTTGTTTCGACATCATTGAATTAGTGCCCCTTAGGTCCTATTTGTCACAAGACCTAAGGGTCTTCTCATCGGGAGTTTGAATTATCATGCAAAATGTTCTAAATGCAATCTAAGGACCCGAGAGCTAAACCTTAAAGGAAAAAGCCCCCAAGGGTGCATTTTTCGGACATTACAAGTAAGAAATTTTACATGACTTCCTATACTATTTATTTAGCTACCAGAATATGAAACTTCCTAGGGTTGACAACCAAAGGGATAAGAGGAGAAGCCCCATGATAAAGTAAGATATGAGAATTCTACCCTCAGTTAGAGCTCAAGGAAACTGAGAAATACTTTAAGAGTATAAATGATGCTTTCTTGTGTGTAATTATTAGTCAGTTCACAGGGGGTATTAGAGAAAGAATGCCATTTGAGGCAATGGAGTTGGTAAGAGCTTTAGGACAATGGTTCATCCAATTTCCAATTCCCTCTTGCCTAGACACTATAGTGATAAGATAATCTTGATGGAGTTCTCAAGGTAGATAAATGAATTTCATTTTAAGTTGTGAGGAAAGCATAAAGTAGGTGTAAAATATCCATCTAATTTAGGATTTTATTTGTCTTTCCACAAATATTGCATAGGCAATCAATGAAGAACTAGAAGCTATTGTAGATTGATTGCTTCTTACTTAAGAGAGTTTGGAATAATAGAAGATGTTCCTACAGAACTATCTGATGATGGTCATACTTTGAATCCTACCTATGACCTTAATAAAGTTGATAGTGATCCATTTCCTACTATAGATTGGTCATTAAAGGAGGATGTATCCTTAGATTCCATTAGTGCAATAGTTTTGGAATTTAGTAATTCTTGGTTGGATGCTAGAATTGTTCAGTTTGGAAAACTCAAAGGTAAAGGGAAGAAATATGTGAGGCCTAGCTAGTATCATCCTAGATATGTTGACTTGATTTTATATTTTGATGTGTGTGTGTGTGTGTGTGTGTGTGTGTGTGTGTGTGTGTGTGTGTGTGTGTGTGTGTGTGTGTGTGTGTATTAGACTTGGTTGATGGACTATGTATATCTTTACTTGGATTATGGAAAGAAATGTTCATTTAGTTGTTTAAAATGAAATAATAAGTTTATTTAATAAAATAATTGATTATGAAATAATAATGGTTATATGTTTAATTTCTACAAAAATAAATATTATTGTTTTGATATGTTAGATTATGTGATTAATTGATGTTAGAAAGGATAAAGTTAAATGTTTAATTGCTTCAACTGTAAGTTTTAAAAAAATGGTGATGTTTCAATAAGATTTTTGCAGGTAGAGTGCTCCAGGCTCCTTACGAAATTGGAGACAAAATCCATATGCTCAAATCTTGACTATTGCTTAATTAATTATTTGTTATTTCTTATTATTTTGTAAGGGAGGTTTGTGTTGAAAGTATGTGATATTTTATTATGTTTATTTGAATTAAAAAAAGCTATTTGTTTTAATTTGTGAGAAGGGAATGTAAAGAGTTGGGTAAAAGATTTTATTTTAAAAAAGGAAATGTGAATAATTTTCATGATTCTTAAAAATATAAGTGTGGTAGCTTTCTTGGGAGTAGTGATCCTACTTGGTTTTTCCCACAGCTGAATGCTTCTTGGATGGAAAAATAAGAGGATTTTGGGGCGAAAGTGAAGGCTTGATCATGGATTGTTGGCTGAAAATAGGTTGTGCATATTTTTTGTGAAATTAGTGGGGGCTGATCCTAACTTGGACAACCAAGGTATGATTGAATTCTTGTGAAAATTTAGTGTTCATGTTTTTGTGAAAGTACAGTTCAAGGGTTGTGATAATTGTTGCAAAAATCTACGTTGTCTAGTTTGATTGTAAGTGGGGATTGGGTGTGAAAAAGGGAATTGCCCTCCATGTCAGATGAGAGCTTTCCTTGTGTGGGGTAAAGGAGGGCGTGGAGCTTCTCTTGGGGTTTTGTGGTGTATGTGACGATGTTTGTGAGTTGTATGGTGCTGGGAGAAATGGAGAACAGGAGTATGATTTAAAGGGAGTTTGTGGAGTATGAATGGGAGATGGAGCCTGATGTATGATTGGTTGGTGATGGAGGTATTGGTGTGGAGTTGTGTGAAAGCGGGAATTAATATGTGCCCCAAGAGGGAACAGAATCCCCTTTCTTCCCCTTTACCAGAATTCCATGTGCAAATTTCATGTGTGTGAGTCTTTTATCAATAGTTTTATTTCTGATTTTTGTTTTAATAATATTTGCAACGAGCAATGGATTTTTTTCCCGCTCGGGGGTGGACTTGTATCATTAGTCCTACGGATGGTTGGAGAGAAGAACTGGGCTGCTCTATTTTGGTGATTGCAAGTTTTCTTTGGAAACAACATCTAGGTATTATAGCTTATTGAAGATTTTATTTTATCTCTTGTTATGTTGATCTATTGTGAATATTTGAGCAGTTGGAAACAATTCTCTGGGGAAGAAGAATGATATACAATGATGTGATTATAATTTCATGTAATATGTTCTTTTAGTACCATCATCAATTACAATGTTTGTATTAGCTGAAGAAATTCTATTTGCAATGTAATTTACTACAAAAAGATAATTGTAGTTTCGTAATTTGGTAATATTGTGATTACTTTATTGTATTAATATCTATTTTAGTTTTTGAATACCTATTACAGAGATATTCATTTTGGTTACTTGAGAGAAGTAAACATATTCTGGATATTTAATTTTCTCAGGGAGAACAAAGGTAAAATATATTGTTGCTATTTATTGTAAATACCATTATATAATAATAAGAATTATCTTTTATTGTTAATCTTTATAAACAAATGGTGGGTAGCCATGACTACCACGGCCACCCACAGTAGTGTTGTGGGTGCCGTGGGAGCCACGACCACCCATAGTAGTGCCATACACTTGCAAAGCAAGTTTATTACAAGAGTATCACCAGTAAATAATTCTAGAAGAATTTCGACAGCATTCTAATAGCATAATAGTACCTGCAAACTCAACACTCACAAACTACTCCTCAAACCTTCAATTTATAGACTTCTGGCTATACAAGAAAACATCTGTAGTTTACAAAACCATGCGCTCAACTTCTCAGCCAAGATTCCACTCTAAAAATAAGCTCTCACGTCCAAATTGATATTCTGTATTTTTTAACTTTACAGATGTCATAGAGTCTATCATAATATGCCTAAAAATAAGCCTTCCATAACATACCACTATGTGGGCATCTTTGGACACCTAATAAAACAATTTTCAAAGCACTGACAATATGTAATAGCTATGAGAAAATATTAAATACAAAATAAATGCTATGGGAAATATGCAAGGTTGAGACACCTCATTTCCCAACATTCTCCCACTTGTCGAATACCTTGCAAGAGCCAGGGGAAATATTTTAATGTTGTTATTATACATGTTTGTATTGTTATTTATATCTCTTTGCGACCTTTTCTGTATACAGTATTTCTATTATACAATCATATTTTTTATACTCTTGGATTATTGAGAAACAAGTTGCTAGAGGAGAAAGTGATAAAAGTGATGGCATTCATCATGATAATTATGCACAAAAGGTAAGTATATTTATATTTGAAATCTTATGCAACTCATTCTAGTTGTATAAAAGTACATTGTGATAGTAATAATATACATTAAACATTCTGTTATTATACATTTTTGTATTGTTATTTATATCTCTTTGCGACCTTTTCTGTATACAATATTTCTATTATACAATCATATTTTTTATACTCTTGGATTATTGAGAAACAAGTTGCTAGAGGAGAAAGTGATAAAAGTGATGGCATTCATCATGATAATTATGCACAAAAGGTAAGTAAATTTATATTTGAAATCTTATGCAACTCATTCTAGTTGTATAAAAGTACATTGTGATAGTAATAATATACATTAAACATTCAAATACATTCTAAAATTATGCTACCACCATCAATATGCATACTATAATAAATAGACAAGTTAATGTTTCTTTTAAATTTTTAAGAATAAGGTATTTTATGTGCATTATTGCATTATGTATCATATATGTGTCTTATTGCATTATATTATGTTATTTTTGGAATGATACATAACTCTAAATAAAATTATAAATTTAGCCACGTTATGATGGTTAATACTAATTATTATACTCTTGTCTAAAAGCGCTATCAAATGACTCATAAACATATATTTATAGCCTTCTTCAACAAGTACTAAATATAGTAACTTTGCCAATAAATAAAAAGTACAGATTTTAAAAATATGGTTATAAATATGTTCGTCTATCAAGAGGGAAATCAGTAACATGGATTTTCTACTATCCTACATTATTTAGGTAGTAGAGTTCATCTAATGTCTTGATTGCTTAGAATCTATTTAGTGGATGAGTTTGGGGCACTCGTAGATATACCACTTCTTCTTGGATTAATGGGAAGACATAATTCTTTGATTCTTTTTCTTATTGATTTAGTTCTCTAATGGATCATTAATGATTTAGGAAATATGTTTTAATTTAAAAGTCTTTTTTATTTGAACAAAGTTGAGGACCACCCATATATATATATATATGAACAGCAGATACAATGAGAAGGGCCAGGAATAGGCAAATAGAAAGTAGATGACAAAAGATAATGAGAAGATAAAATTAATCCCATGTCTTCCCCTCCTTGAATGGTGTTTGAGAATGTAGAAGCATTTGGTGAGGTTCTGGTACTACTTTAGCTGGAGTTCTCTTGCGTTGGACAAGACTCCAAGATCCTTCTTCATTTCCTACTTCACAAGAGTTATCAAGAAGTGTTGTGTCCCTGGTCTTCTTAGTATATTTGGTCTTGAGGGGTGAAGCCTTCATTTGATCTATAGTTGATAGCTCTATGACCTTGAAGAGAATTTTCTAAGCATTCCAATGCATATGAATCTGCCACTGAAGGTGTTGTAGTAGTCTTCTCTTTTTTATCCTCTTTCTAACCCTAAGGTGGGTTCATGGGAAGCTTTGATATAATATTTGTTTCTTGGATTGAAAGATGAGTTGTGTGGGAATCTTTCAACCATGTAGTTTGTATAACTGATTTCCTTTTGAGGCTAGAACAAGCTACAACAACATGCCCTATTTCATATCTTCTACAATGGAAGGGTAGTCCTTCATAGTCACACAATTGGATCCAAGACCACCCTTTAACTTTTAGTATTATGTCTACAAGAAGCTCCTTGGAGATGTCTAATTCCACTAACATTCATGTATAAGTAGTATGTGTAGAATCCAAAGTGTCCTTATGTACAAATAAGAGGATTCCTAAGGAATTTCCAATGGTTGTGAGGCATGAGTTGATCCAAAATTGGAGCGGGAGGTTTGGGAGATGGATCCAGATCAACATCATACTAAAGGATTCAATGGTAGGATTGAAAGTTGGGTGCTAGGGTTTTGTTGGCTAACAGATTTGTCCTGGTCTAAAAATAATTTATTTTGACTCTATACCCCTTTCTTTCAAGAACAAATAAGCTAAACAACAAATAGGTGAGCTATCAGGAATAGTTCCCCTCTAAATTAAGGTACAACTCCCTTTAAGATCTTCAATGAATTCAAACTATTTTAATTATTCAGATACACTTTTAACTGGAAAGTGCTTAAAGGTAAACTAACATCCATACATCATCATGCTATGAATGTGATATCCCTTTTTATAACATCATTTGGTAATAGAATACACAGATTCCATCTTCAATAATAATCAGATACATAAACATATATATTGCTGAACCAATGAATGATAAAACACATACGATGAGCTATCTAATGAAAGAGAAATTACCATATGAAAGAAGATTTCCCACAGAAAACCCGATCTCAAATACTCAAACACATAGATCTAAGTATGCAGTAATTGTTTCTCATTTTCATTCACAGATGAAATTTTTTTTCAGACAAACATCATATATATTGTAAAACAGTAAAGGTTCAGTTCCAAAATTTTCTTGTCTCTTCCATTTCACTATTGTGTATCTCAGTTTTAACAACTAAAAACATATATATAGTTGCCCTAATTAACCGTTCTTGTAAACCAAACCCAGCGTTAAAGAAAACTCTAACCCATATGGGATTTAGTTTCTTACAAACTCATTAAAAGACAAAGTTTTAAACATAATACCAACTGAATAATTGAATAAAGAAATTATGCAAGTAAGATTATGATTGGGATAGCGGATTAGAATCTCTGAATTTGTTTTGCTCAGCCGAGGAGACAAGTTGCTCTTTCCACTCCTAATATGCAGTAACGAACTCTTGGATTTTCAAGAAATTGGGGATGCCAATATGTTTGACCCTTACTTTCCAAACATCTTTCTCTCTTCAAATTTTTGCCACTCTCTCTGCGTGCTCTAGGAGTGCATTGACACAGAGATGGAGGAGTAATTCCACCTTTGAAATCTGAGAGAAATCTTCAGTTAACAAGTTTTCATTTTCTTTAACGAAACTGATCTTTTCCCTGAAAGATTGAATCACAGTATTAATGTCCTTTTCTGGCTCCCCATCATCCTTTATATATTTCACATCAATACATTGTAAATCATGCTATAAGGATTGAGTCAATTTAGTTATTTCTTTGAACATTTTTGTAAGTTCAATCTGCCCTTGTCTGGATACTGAATTCCTCCATTCGATATTTTTCTTACTTACATATAGTATATCATCATTCAAACTTCTCAAATTCTTCTCTGATAAAAACTTTGCTATCCCATATTTCTAAACTTCATCAATTTGGTTTATAACATTCATCCTTTTGCCCTCATCTTTTACCCATGAAGTGTTTTGTGTTTTTAGATCTTCAATGGTAGACATGGTTTGATCATATATATTCTTCAATTCATGAATGTATTCTGTGCCTTTCTGGATGATATTATCCAACCAATCATCAAACACTTTTGCCACCATTTTGTTCCTGTGTATTTGGTCTAGCATCTTCTGATTAACCGACAATTTTGGGTCAAAAGACAGAGGCAGTTGGGAAACAGGTTGGGGGTCTGGATTATGAATGGCATCGATATATTCTGCCATTGATCACAGAGTTTGTTTCAACTCCCTCTTGTCTTTCTCATCCTTCCAGGTACGGCTGACTATCCTTTTGGTGGATGCCTCCAGGTGATGCACATTCGTGACACGTGATGCAGTCCCAAGATCTATTTTTTTTATTGTGAAATCCTAAATTGTAGGATCTTGAACTTCCTCATCAATTGTCGGCCGGGCTATTTCTGCACTCCAGTTCCCTATATTAGGGTCAATGTCTACCCTGGATGTTGTTTTTAGTTTCTTGGACTTAGGATTTTTTCCTAAACACTTATTAACCATGTCCTCCAATGGCAATGAAAATAGAACTATCTTTCTTTTCTCACTGATTGAAGTTTCTAACCATTTGGGTGCAAAGACCGGAACTTCTTTACCAGGATTTAATTGATTAGAAGGTACATTTGAAATCATCATCAGGTCAGTAGAATCTGAAGCAACCTCTGCTTGTTGATTTGCACTAATCTCCTCTGCCATTGGTTAATCAAACTCCTTATCACTTGTTGCTTCTCCTGAATCCTCTTCAGAATTCAAGTCTACAACTATTCTTTCAAAAACCTGCTTCTTCTTCCTGCTTTTAGTCCTTGATCTAGTGGCATGAGGAGGTAGAATAGTTGTAAGAGCTTTCTTGGACTCTTTGATGACAGGACACCTTCCAGTTTTTGGCTTGGGAGTACCTACATCACAGATAGCAATAAGCCGATTAGAAGAGCTTATTGGAGATGGTGATTCAACCATTGCTGCACATTGCTAGGAACCTTTATTTTGAACTTCCTCTAGCCTACGTTCCCTCAACCATTTCTCAGTCCTCCTTATTACTGGGAAAGTTCTAACCTCAATCCGGTCTTCTTCATCTTTATCCCAATCAATTTTTGGAATAGGTAATTGTTTTATTTGTTCAAATTGAGGATCAATCACCTATTCCTCATTATCAACTATTCCAGAAATATTCATGTTTAGATTGAGGGTAACTATTTGTCCTAAGGAGAACCTACACCAAAGCCTCTTTCTGATCTCAAATTCATCTAAACAATCCTCTATTTGAGGAATATGTGAAAATCCTATCCCAAAATCCAAATTAGCCCTGGCAAAGCCTTTACTGTCGAACTGGGATCTGGCAATATAGTATTGAAAATTAAACCTTTTTAGATCCACTTCTAATTTCAAAGTGTCAGAAATTGACTGGCATGAATAGTGTCCAAGTTGAATAGGAAAAGATATACCAGATTACTTCTTCATTGGGAATTTTTCATCCACATAGGCTAGCTGTCTGCAGACTTCTATTAATGCAAAACGATCAAAAACATACCTGGGCAACTTCACAGGTTCACTGTCAAAACCCCCAACTCTGATATAAGTAAATTTGGGAAACTGAATAAAGAAACTATCATAAATACTAATCAGCTACATAGCTTCATCGGACATTCTCTTATTAATGTTGCCTGCCAATTCATGAGTCATTCTTCTTGTAAAAACATCATTAATTCACCTATAATTCTCACAACAATTTTGCATCTGTAACTTTGAATAATAATCATAAATTTTGCTGTCTCCAACCAAGGGTGTATGAGGTAACCCTACCCATTGTCTTGTGGATGCCAGGCAATAGAAAAGATATGAAGACATATAGAAATCCTTATTTCCCAAACAATTACTCAGGCCTAGATGTAAACATTCGGCTATAATCTCTACCCAGTCCAAATACTGTTCTCCTTGGAGGATCACCTGGATGAAGAAATACATCTAGTCTTCCCAATAATATGCTTGGGAGTTACCCTTTAGCCTGTGCAGCAACACCACAATATCCTTTACCTATTGAATCATGTGATCTCTTGTCAATGGTCTGGGCAGTCTTGAACCCCCCTTTTAGAATTTCAAGAGCCAATTTCTTGCAATTACGCTCCTATAGTTTGCTTTCTTTAATGAAAAATGACCATAAGAAGTAATATTGAGATTAGAATATGGTTCCTTGGGTAGAATTCTTATCACAGACATTAGGGTTTGTCTATTGATATGTAATAACACATTGCCATCTGATAAACCTGTTTTGGGGGTCGTACCTGCTCATGCATTCCAGAACTAATTCGGGACATTGTATTGCCATGGGAAAAGCCACAGCTTCAACCAATCCACTTTCTACAATTTTCTCCATCATAGGAGTTGGCCTAGGATTTTTAACCCTCTCCCTAAAATCCTCTAAATCATATTGAACTAGAGAGGTATCCCCGAATTCAGGAAGAGAAAAAATGAGACCAGGACCATGTTCATAACCAAGACAAGCAGATTTCATGGCTACAGATTGGAGGATATAATGAAAAATGCTTTGAACTTCTTAAATAATGCCAGAAACTGAAAATGATTCTTCTTTCCAACAAAGTAATGGAATCAGCTTATAGGAAAATTTGGATTCACCTTCAATGGATCAGAAATTATTGTGAAACTGGGCAACAACAATCTTATATCTCCCGCGCTATTCTCCTTATGCATTACCCTGTGTGTTTACTTGCTAAAATTGGTTTGTTCTTTCTTGACAAAGGCATTAAACCAGGTTGAATAATAATTATTAGCTGAAATAATATGTGCTAAAAATGTTTGATAAACATGAACTCTAACAGATGCATTAATTGCAAGCATTTCTCATGCATGACCTCAATGTGTAATTATTATCCATAACCTTTCGAACGTTAGAACTTTCCGCTTCATAGTAGGTTTCGGATATATTTTCCTCTAAATCTCTAGCTAAATTCTGACTTAGAGAATGCTTCGGGAAGAAATGAGGCTATAGTCATAGAATGTTGAACCTTTGAACCATTGAACCTTTGAACTGTTGAACCTTTGAACTTCGAAATGAGGTTCAACGTGAAGGTTCAAAGATACAAACTGAGTTACACAGAGGGGACAAACAATTCACTTTTGAGAAACATTAAACTTTAAACTCTTGAACCATTGAACTCTGAAATGAGGTTCAATCGGAAGGTTCATAGACACATTGATTTACACAAAGGGACTAAGTGTGCACGACTCCTTACAAAACATTGATTATTGAACTCTTGAACTGTTGAACTCTTGAATTATTGAAAAAGGTTCAAGTTCAAAGGTTCAACTCTTTAGAAATTTCACACACAAAAGACTATAGGCGGGTGAACTTTAAGAACAAAGAGCCGACTTAGGAAACAAATATATGACCAATAAGGGAAGATGGTAAATCAACTCTTGTTTAGGGAAGGTTCACGAAAAATTGAATAAGGGCGACTCAAAAGGTGACAGGTTTAAAATAGAGAGAATGTTTCCCTCAAGCCCATACATGATAAAAAATGACTAAATCTCTCTATCTTTGATGGAGTCAAACACAACTATGAAAAAACCCTGTGCATAGGGATGAATTTCCGTATCATCTTCGATAAGAGGTTTCCATTTTTCTTTTATCTATTTGTTTAAATCTAGGAGGCTTGGCCATAGTCTGTTTTAAATCAAAAAATCAGAGCATGTGCTAAGAAATATTTATCTTCTTTCATCACTTCATCCCCAAATTTCAAAATAGGGGTTTTTTTTGTGCACATAAGGGGTTTTCATCCCTTTGAGAAACCCTTTAAACCTTGCTCAAATGTAGATTCAAAAGTAGAGGTTTTTTTGGGCAAGCTATTACTAGAAAAAACAAGTATCATATGGCACTTACCTTTAAGCTATTCAAATCCACAGTCCTCACATAAGTTGTAGAGGGATCATTCCTAGCTCCACCTGCCACCATTTTTTATTGTATAAAGAAGCAAAACAACCTATTCATTTGTCACTTCCATCTATGCAACTAGCACTATTGTTGCCTAAAAAGAGTATTGTGACTTTAGAGAAACCCTTGTTGAAACAACTACAAAGGAGCCACATTTTGAAATACCAAGCAGAGGTGCGAAGTGCTTGTGTAAATCTATATTGTACATTTTGACCTCCAATAGATGGAGGTCATTTGAAGGCAACAACTCTTTAAAATCTCCGTATAGAGCTTTGATTTTATCTTTTGACACTTCACATCCCTTGATTTTGCTTTCAATGGGTAGATGGAGTTATTATGTGGTGGCTAAGATCCCTTGTTGGGTGTGAGAAGCCTGTTTTTGAGTGCATGAGCGTTGATGCTAGTCGTGGGAGGCTTATTGTAGGGTGAAGATAGAATACACAATGTGTGTAAACCTTTAATTGATTTAGAAAAGCTACTGCTAGACAATGAATAGGGTGTTGCCAAGCTTAATTCCAAGGAAGAGCCATTTCTTGAACCAATTGAGTCGTTATAGATAACAGGGGAGCCCATAGCCATTATAGGAGTGGGAGTTGTAGGAGAAGGTACTTTTAAATGATTTTTTTAATTTAAAAGTTAGCTCTATTAAAATAAATTTATTAGTTTAATGTATAGTGTTTTGTTTCGTAACTTATGATTAAATTTTAGATTTCATTCAAATTTAGTTATAATTTAATTTATATTTATATTTAATTTATAAAAGTGATTTTTTAATATTTTATTTAAATTTATTTTATTTTATTTTAAGAGAGAAATTAGTAACATGGATTTTTTATTTAGGTACTACTATTCACTTAACGTTTTGATTGCTTAGAATTTTTTTAGTGCATGACTTTGGGGCACGAGTAGATATGTTGCTTCTTCTTAGTTGAATGGGAGGCCATAGTTTTATGATGGTTTTTTAATGATTTAGTTCTCTAATGGTTCATTCATGATTTCCTTCATGTGGATATTCATTTAATACCATTCCATTATTTTTATTTGCAGAAAAAAAATTCCTTATAATATTTATAGCCTTGTCTACCAACTACTACATGTAATTACTTTCTAGTAAAAATATAAATATAAACTATGTAACGATAGGCCTATAAACATTTGTGCCTCTCTGCCATTTGATAGCACCTTTGGTGCTTTTACTTGTAATTTAATATTTCTTTTAATTCTTCCTAGGTTTGCCATAGTGGCAAATCTACATAATATTGCTTAAGCTATCTTAATTGGATCAATTTACTCACACAAAAAATAGACATTCATGACACCATCCCATGCATTGGCTACTCACATTTTTAAGGAGTTATTTGTGAAGCTAGTGGACCTAGAAATATTTTATTTGTCTCTTTTTAAGTAATTATTTTAATTTCTAGTTTTTTATTATATGAATTAAAAAATAAATTATTAATAAATAACTATTTATTAATATTGAAAATTAAAGAGATAAAGATTTGAAGAAAAAGGAAAAAAAAAGATTTAGAAGAAAAATTAAAAAACAAAAAGAGAAAATATGTCATGTCTCGTTTTTATGAACAATATAATTATTCTAGTTTAGTGAACAATTATTATGATTGACTTTAAGTAATTTTGCATACGTGGGGGTAATTATTATGAGTTATATTGATGAAAATTGAAAATCGTTTTAATTGTTAAAGTAATATTGATATAAATGCAATAATTTTTTTTGGCTCTGTTTTTGGAGACACTAATTTATTGACATCGAGTCGAGTGCAAATGGATGCAGGTACTCTTCGAAGATGAGGGCATGGTTGATGTAGAGATGTTCTAGCCATTTGGCAATAACTGATGGATGGGTTGTACCCTGATAGAATCACACACATCACATAATTGGATATGCATTATTGAATGGTTCTTATTGCATTAATGTGTGGTTATTAATCATTTTCGAATGCATGATGTGATTACTTTAACTTAATATCTTTTTCAAAATATATTCAAATGATGTATTGTATGTTATTTAAATAAATAATAAAATATTGTTTATAGATGTTTCGAAGACAATATGTTCCTTAAAAATAAATAGATATATAGATTAAATTATATATGTATATTAAAAATTTGGATTAGCTAAAATGACGAAACAAATGCATGCATTACCCAATCCAAAACCTTCAATACACCTCGAATGATATGCGCAAGATGATGGCTTGATTGATACCTGTAAGATGATGGATGCAATATAAAGAAAGATGTAAGATGGAGATAGAAAATAGATGCAAGGGAGAGATTGATGAATATGGTTGAATGTTGGTTGCTCAAGATTTTGGCAGCATAATAGTATGAAATTAGATTGCATCCTCCCAAATGGCTTAGAGGAGGCTAGGTTTATAGAAAGATGTTGATTTGAATGGATGGATAGGATTGAAAGTTATGTTGGATGCTATGGATGATCAAGATCAATTAGGGTTGGATTAGGGTTTCCCACTCAAAGAGGGATTGTAGTCACATCACAAGTGTGTGATAGAGAATGAAAGAAATCTAATTCAAATAAAAGATTATTTAAATTAGTTTGACATTTGAAGGGATTATGCTGATGATGAGACATGTGACGTGTCGTAATGCGATGAGAGGTGAGGGAATTTAATTCAAATTTTTAATTTGAATTATGTGAGACATGTGAATGGGGAAATTAATTAAATAAAGTGGGTTTATTTAATTAATTAGGTATGTGATTAAGTTGGAAAGGGAATATTAATCAAATAAATATTTAATATTTATTTAATTAATATGGGCTAATGTTAAAAAGGGAAAAATATTGAATTAATTAAATTAATTCAATATAGGTGACTAAGGGATTTAATTAATTAATTGGGGATAAATTAGTGAAATGGCTAAGGTCGGGTGACGATAAAATGGTTAGGACATTTTAGGGTGTCTAAATTTGCCCCTCTTTGAGATGATGTTGTGAGATGATAAAATTTATGTTGAGTAACATCATTTCAAAGAAGCTAAGGAAACAGATAGAGGAAAAGGATAAGATGATGATGCCCCCTTGAGAGGATAGGCGGGTTGGACAAACATGGGTATGCTCTCGAAATGAAAGGAATGGAAAAAGATAAAGGAATGGATAGAAGAAAGGGATGGATACGTTATGCTGCAATAAAGTGAGCAACCATGATGTTTGATATAGCACAAGATGTTATGCACCAAGGTATAAGGACCAAGGTGACAATGTGTCTCATGCCCCAATGCAATACAACCTTGTCTAGATACAAGATATGAATATTAGCTGGGTTGGATTCGGATTTGAAACAAATGCAAAATAAAATGATGACACACACAAACAAGCAAGCAAGCATGCACAAATGATACAAAAACAAACAAGGTATTGTCCTTGTCAAGCTGTAAACCAATGATTAAGTGATTGATTGATTGATTTGATTGATGATTGATGAGAGTGTTGTCATTGAGAGGAACGATATATCCCTAGATCAACACAAGGATGTGGAAATGATATATCCCATTGATGATGATGATGTTTTGATTAATTGATTTGGCTTACAACAAGATTAGGATCAAGACCATTGATTACGATTGGATAATTTGACAAGATTGATTAACTTCATTGGTATGGATTAATGATGACTTGCATTTGGATCGTTGCTTGGATTGATTTGACTTGAGGATTTGATTTGATGATTTAGATGAATTGATTGGATTTGAGGTGTTTATTGATGATGTGATGAATTTGATGATTGGGATTGATTTGATTGGAAGAATGTGATTTTGATGAGTTGATGTGGAATGGTTTTTATTGCTTGGATTTTGTTGGATTTTTTGACATATTTTGATTTTTTTGGGTTTTTTGGGAATATTTGATTTTTTTGGATTTTTGGCATGTTTTGATTTTTTTGGTGTTTTTGAAATATTTTGGAAAGTGGCATTGGATGAACAATCTTGATAGCCTTTGTGCTAAATACCAATGACAAGGGGAAACCAAGTCTAGGTGCAAGGGAATGAATGGGATTGGACAAAAGGATGGATGGTAGTGGATGGATGAAAGGATCATGATAAATGGATAGGATAAAAGGATAGGCTATAGAAAATGGAAGGTTCATGATATATGGATGGATAAAAGGATAGGATGTAGTGGATGGAATGGATGTATGCATAAAAGAGTAAGGATGTGATCTCCAAGGACTATGTCGCATAGGAATAACATGCCCTAGTCTAGGTAGTGTACTTAGGATTTTTCATGACAAAGATTATGACAAAAGGATGACATGATGGATTGGGAAGGATGACAAAGCTTATGATAGGATGACATGATGGATTGGTTTGGAAAGGATAAGGTATATCAAGAGATATCCAAAGCATATTTCAACATTTTGCCCCTATGTCTTTATCAAGATTAAAAGGAGGAAGGGAGGATGGATGGATGCCACGTGATAGGTATGTATATGGAAATGGTATGATAGTTTGGAAAAGGATGAGACAAGGTACCCCAAGTGTAAGTGACATAGAAGATCAACCTACACATGATGCCTATTTACCAGGTTTTCATCATGGTACTTATCCAGGGCGCCCGTTTACCAGGTTTTCACCGTTGGACAAAAGGATTTCTCTTTACTTTTCTTTTTTTTGATTTTTTGTTTTTTTTTAACTTTTTTGACTTTTTGGGTGGAAGAAGGTGGATATGGATAAGAGGGACTCAAGTGTCTAGTGCCATGAAAGGTGATAGTCCCATTGGAGAGGAATGTCGCATGGACCATGTCAAATGTGCTCGTCGATGTTGGTAGGGAGATGGCATGAAAGTGAGATGGATCAGGTAGACAGTGGATTATGATGTGGATTATGTAGGGGTGAAAGTGGATTATGATGTGGATTATGTAGGGGTGAAAATGGATTATGATGTGGATTATAATGGACTTATGCAAAAGCATGGACCATAGGAAGGTGATGGGGGAGATATGTAGGATAATGAGTGAATGATGGAGTGATGGAAGTATAGAAAGGAATCATGACCAACAGTTGCACACACGATGATTAACATGGAAGATTTTGAGTGGATGGAGGTGTAGGAAGCAATGGTGATGTTTGCTTAGTGGATGGATGATTTAGGACTTTTGGAACCCACATGGACTTAGTATTTTTCTAATATTTGATTTGCTTGTGGGTTGTAGGAATATGAAACTTTAGAGTGCAATGGAATTTTTGAATGGAAGAGGATGGTTGGGATTTTCGGGATGTGGATGCCTCATTTGATTTGCTTGATTTTTGCTTAGGTACCGATACCATTTTGCTTTTGGAGGTATGGGTTTGGATGGATTTTTGAATGTACCTTGCTTTAAATTTTTGGATTGATTTCCTAAGGCATTAGGACCCTTAGGATGTTTGGCTTTATATGTAGATGCTTCCAAATGTTCATTTTTAAATCCAATATGGCAGGTGGAAAGGGTGGAAGTTTTATATTTACACAATGTGTGCTTTTGTTGGTCAGGATTACGAATGTGAGGGAATTTATGGATGGTAGGTATGTTAGGTGTTGGAAGCAATGGTTGCAAAGTGGATGGAGGGAAATTAGGAGTTGGAAGAAGTGGAGGTAAAGTGGATGGTGGAAGGTGAATGGTCACATGCTTTTGACATTTGTAGGATGATGGAGGTGGAATGGCAACGTATGATTTGGGTATATGATAGGGTTTGCGATGGAAAGTGGTGGACTTAAGAGGAATGGAGGAAGTACCAACATAGTTAGATTGTTGACCTTGATGTGTGTATCTAGGGCCATATGAGCAAGGAGGGACCTTGACATGGATTGGCTCCAAAATACCTTGTTTGTGTAGGCCTAAACCTTTGCCTTGGTAGTTCATGTTTTGGAACATGCGACTGACTATAGGACTAGGTGTAGTTTGGACACTAGACTTGAGTTGATTATTGGATGGAGAAGGTAAAGTGGATAATGGTTGTTGGTGTGCTAAGGAGGAACACTCATGAATGAATGTGGATAGACTAGTAGGACATGGTTGATTTGAAATGAGATCAATAGTGGATGTGGGTGAAGGATCATTAGGATCGTGATTATGGTCATTGTGCTCACTAAGATCCAATTTATTTGTTTGATCTTCTATGCTTATGTGTTCTTGGGAGGCAATTTTCTCATCATGACAAGTGGATGGTTGCTCATTATGGATAGGGCTAGATGGCGGATGACTAGGAGCAATTTGGATATCTTGCTCATGGATTATAGAATTATAGATAGGATCAAGGTGCTCATGGATAGCTTCTTCATAGGTATCATCTTGATCATAAAGAAGATAAATGTTATGGATAGATCGGATGGGGATGATTTGATCTTGATTAGATTTAGGGGCTATTGTTTCTTCATGCTTAGGATCATGCTCTTGACATAACTATTGGTTTTCTTGATTGGAAGTGGAAGGCTCTTTAATAAGCTTGATAGCTTGTAGATCACATGATGGGGTTAGAAGACTAGACACAGTGTTTAAAGATTCATGGGGAGGCTCAAGAATAGGTGTTTGATGACATGACAATGTTTTATTCCTTGCTAGTAGCCAATGGATCACATCCTTTGGAAGGGTATGGGTGAATGGGCAATATAGTGGATAGATGATAAGGGTGGATATGGTTGGAGGGTTAGGATCATGATTAGATTGAGGCCTAACTAGATGGATAATTGGATTAGATGGATTGGGACTTGGGCTAGATGGAAAGATAATGGAATTAAAGGGATTGACTTTATCCAAAACAATCTTACCACCATCTTCTAGGTTCTTGACTAATCTTTAAAATTAGACACAAGTGGATATGGTATGGCCCCTATACCTATGGTATGCACAATAATGATTTTCATTATACCCTCTAGGTTTAATCATAAATGGAGAATATGCTTTGAATGGGTATAGCTCAATCAAATTTTCTTGGACCAATTTCTCTAAAAGTATCTCCATGGAATCTTTTAATGAAGAATTAGTGGAACATGGGGATGAAGGTGATGAAGGGCTTGATAAAGGTGTTGGCATAGGACTAGTTGGCTCATGTGGTGGCATTAGTGTTTGGATTATGTGCTTGTTGGGCTTGTGATGGAATGTGGGAGCGTTGATATTGGCCTAGGACTTGATGTTACGGGAATTGTTGATGTTGTGGTGACACAGGGTCTTCTTCCTTTCTATATAACCACCTGGGTTGACTAAGTTGATTAAGCATTATTTTGGTGCCATAAGGGTCATTCTCATGAAGATGTGGAGAATTGATTAGATGAAGATTTGATGATGTGTAATGGCCAAAAATTATTAGGGTTTTACTTGGATGATGAGGTCTATGGTGATGATGATTAGGATAGAAAAGATGACTAGGATGATGAGATTGGATGACTTGAAGGAATTAGGATGGATGGTGGTGGAATTATTAGGTTAGGTGACTAGGATGATTTAGGATAATGGTAAGGGTGATGTGGTATAACAAGGTGGGATGACTTGGATTGAGGTAATTAGGATGAATGGATTGGGATGAAAGTGGTTTAAATGAGAAATGTAGGTGATGATGTGGAGTGATTGGGATCAAATTTCAAGACCTTAGGATGATTTGATTTGTTTTGTTTTTTGATGGATGGCTCTCTATGCTTGAGATAAACTAATGATCTCAAGTAAGAGGGTTGATTGTATTGATTCTCTATACTTAAGGTAGACTAATGACACTTAAGTAATAGAGGGTTGATTAGATTAATCTAATTGGATGACTTACTTAAGATAGACTAATGATCTCAAGCAAGTTTTGGATAACGGGTGATGATGATCACTAAGGTCTTGATTTTTGATTGGGTTGATTTGGAGTTGGATTGGGATGAAAGTAGTTGGGATGTGATTTGGCTTGGAATGATTGGATGATGTGTAATGACTAGGATGATTAGGATGATGTTTCATTTGTTGATGTAAAATAAGGTGGATATGATTAGGATTGGGTTAGAAAGAATTAGATGTGATTAGGATGATGTTTAGAATGAAGGGGGTTTGATTAGAATGAGGTGTAATGATGGCTTGGATAAGATTAGGGTTTTGTTAAGGATGAAGATGATTTGGATTGAATTGATGAATTAGATGATTAGGATTGGGTTGATGTGGAAGAGGTGGTCTAAGAAGTGTTATGACAAGTTGGTTGAAGATGATGATGTGGCATTTGTTTATTTGAAGTTTGATTAGGGTAATATCAAACACAAGATTTCACAAGCAAATGCATAAACACACACACTAAACAAGATGTTAAATTTGCCTTTCAAGGTTTAAATGTTATGATTAAGCACACACTTGAAGACACAACAACAAGCCTAATGTCTAGTTTGAAATAGGGTATGGCCAATTAGGTTTTGGGCTATGTTTACATGAGGTTGACTAGGAATTTGAAAGTGAAATCTTGCCACACAGCTGGGAGAAAGGGGTAACCCACCCTTGACCTTCACTTCCCAAAGGTATAAAGTTCTTTGGGGATTAGCCAAGAGTGACAAGATTCTAACTCCCAATGAGGGTGTCTTTTGATTTAGCCTTGATTGAGGTCATCCCCTGGAGTGGTGTGTCTCCAAGTAGGCCTCCTAAGAAGAGTAAACAAAAGCAAACCAAGTGAGGTGTTTTTGATCTCCAAGATCACCTTGTGGTGCGAGGAGAGAACATATACACCCACACTTGATTCACACTCACACTTGTAAATTAACCCTTATAAAAATGAAATGTGTGGTGTGAATATGAATGGATAAGAGGTGTTTTTTATTCTCAAGATCACACAAAACACATGAGAAGAGCATACACACCCCTAACCGCATGCAACTTCACCAAACAATTCAAGCACTATTTTTTTTTTTTACTACCCAAGTCCAAATGTGATTGAAGACAATGGTTTGTTTTAGCCCAGTTTTTTTGATGTGATTGCTAAAGCAATATGTGTTTTAAGCCCAAATTTAAATGTGTGATGCAAACAAGATTGATTGATCAAATGAAAGAGATGAATGATGAAATGGATACACCTGATTGTTTTGCTGTCCCAAGCTACTGTAGATGCTAATGTGAACGCCGCTCTAGCTCCTTGGGGTCATCTACAAGCCACCAAAATTGAGAAAGAAGCAAGTAGACTAGTGAAGAAGACCGTTATGCAAAAATTGAGAATCTGATAAAAATCTAATGAAAATAGATTGATATAGAAAAATGGATTACATGAACAGATTCTATACAAAATTCTATGTAATTTGGAAAAAACATTTGTGAAAATTTGATAAAAATACAAAAGATATGAGCATTTGAAGTTTTTAAAAAAGCTTTGACTTTGACTGCAAAAAAAAGTCAAAATTGTATAGTCACCTAACAAAATCACCACTGTTACAAAGTCCTTTGAATCCTCTCTCCAACGACTATTCGTTTGCTTGATTTTGCCTCCATATGCAAAAGTTATGGTCAAAAGAAAAAAAATGCCCCTTTAGAGCTTGAGAAGAATGAGGGGCAGGTCTGACAGTTAGTAAAACCACTAATAGTTAGGCAATATCTAGTCATATGGTGTAGTCTATCCTAGCAATCAGGGTTTCTTGTGGTAGTTAAGGACTTAAACTAGGCCCTTGGTCACTAATATGACCAAGGGCCAATCCCAAGAAAAAAAGAAAGCCCCAAGAGGTCGACGGCCCTCCTCCTCCCTTCTCTCAGCTTGGTCACTAATGTGACCACGTACCCTAAAAATAGGGGCCAACTATTTAAGCACTCTAACCATGCCTAAATACCAAACAACTAGCAATTTCCACTTATAGCAATTAGGGTTGGAGGTTTAGATTTAGGTCATGGTCAAGTGTTTAGGTCGAGGTTTAAGGTGTTTAGCAGATGTATCCATAGGTCATCGTTAGGAGATTTGAAGTAGACATAAACAGGGCAGATCGGCAATGGATACTGAGCAAACAAGGTGGTGACGACCTGACAGAGGGAACCTGTCGAGCGGAGCAATGGAGGCGACCGGGCAAAGGATCTGGGCACTGACAACAATGTTTCCAAGCGTCGATAGGGTAAAAATAGATGACTATGGAGGATAAGTAATGTAGGGGTGGTGATAATAGGGTTTTTTAGAAGGATAAGTGCTACAAGGGCGGCGACAACAAGTGGCGACTAGAGTTTTGAACACATGGTGGCGGTGCTTTAGGGTTTGTTGAGCGGCGTTATGCTTTCCACTGGCAGTGACTCAACTTTCTACGGCGGCGACAGAGAAGTTGACACCTCCAAAGACAACGATGACGTTTCTAGTGGCGACGACTAAGTGTTATAATGGTGGCGATGGGGTAGCAACTCAGTGGCGACCAGCATGCCAATTGGTTGACAAATGTTAAACAACACCAAAAAATTAAGACAACACAAACCCTACAATGAAACAACACACATGCGGAGATCAGTACTGATAGGGGTCACAGATTCATACTGTATGCCCTGTGGCCCTAAAAAAATTTCAATTTTTTTAAAAAATTTCAATGACAAAGACTAGGCAAATTTATAGTCAAAATTTGTAGAATCAGCCTCTTGATCGCAACAGTGTAGTTTGTTTTTGCCCAGGAGGTCACTTGCGACAAATCACTTCAAAAACTCAAGCAAAAAAGTTAAAACCTTGCAAATTTGATCGCAAAAACCTACAAAAACAAGGGTTACAACCGCGGGCGTGCCAAAAATGTATAAATTAAAAATTTGGATTAGCTAAAATGATGAAATGAATGCATGCATTACCCAAACCCAAACCTTCAATACACCTCGAATGATATGCACAAGATGATAGCTTGATTGATACCTGTAAGATGATGGATGCAATATGAAGAATGATGTAAGATGGAGATGGAAAATAGATGCAAGGGAGAGATGGAAACTATATCAAATTGATAAAATTATGATTTCGATTGTATGATCAAAAGATGGTTTATTGCTTGAAAGTGTATTTTTCCTTATGATGTTTTGGGAAAGGGATTGGATTGATTTATTAGAAATCTTGAATTTGTGATTCTTTATTTTTTTCTTGCTTCTTGGGGAAAGTAGTTTTTATATAGAAAAGTATTGGGTTACTTTTGGGACTAAGATGCCGAATGTGGATATCCAAATATGACTTTTCCTCTTTTCAGGAATTAACCAAGTTACTAAAATGATTAGATCTAATTAGAATGACATTGAAATAGATGTTTACTATCTAGCAAACTTATTTATTGATATCTTTGCCACATCCTGTTGTAAGATAATTTTCTTTTCATTACATAAAATTGCACGTTCAGACATCAGGGTTGCATCGGGTGTACTCTCCTATAGTTGTTACCAGGTAGCTAGACATTTCATGTAGGGCAAAGTTTCCTTCATTTAAGGAAGGGATTCAGGGAAGTGTAAACACTTCATGGTTGGGTGGAAAAGCACCTGGGCCATGTTTCTGTCTCTCAGCTTGCAGGTGGTGGACCACTTGGTTCATGCAGCTGGAGAGTGTATTGATTTATTTATTATTGATGTACTTGTTTATTTTACCTATTTTGGATGTATTATGGCATGTGTACCAAAGGATTTATCTATAGTATCTTATAGTGCTGGTTACCTAGACTAAGCACGTGAATATGTAAGATTTAATGACATTGAAATTCATATTTATGAGATTATCTTTCATTTGAGATATTGTGATTAAGCGGATTAATTATATCTTTTATTTTTGAAAGTTGTATCTAAGTGGATTATTTACATCTTTTTATTTTTGGTTATTGCGATGTTGTATTTAAGTGGATTATTTACTTCATTTACATTTGAGTTAGTTCAAATGCTTTTACATGACTTGTGAGGCTTTACAAAATATATGCAATTAGTGCTATAATTTTATTATGATTTCAGCTTCCCTCACATAATTTAAGTTTAACATGGTACCACTACTCAAATTTAATCACAAAATTCACTTATGCAACCCATGGGACCATGGCATCAAGTGGAGGCATAGTGTGAAGTAATTGTGATGGGTAATATGGGATGAATAAAACTAATTATAAAAACTCAAAACATCAATGGAATGTGCAAACAAAAAGAATTTAAACTAAGAGAGATACTCACAACCTTTTTACCTTGCGATTTCCATTGTTCGCCTATTCTTTCTTGATCTTTTGGTGATGAAGATGGCCCTCAGGAAGCTTGTTTTTTTGCTTCGATTCCTCAAAATGACAAGGAGAAATGGCTCGGATACTTGCTGTGTTGAAGATAAGCTTCAACATAATGTGGAATGGATGATAAATGGATGGTATGAAAGTGGGGTGCCAATGGCGTGCTATGGATTCTGTAGCATAAGTTTACTTGAAAGTTGGATATGAAATGAAGAGATAGAGGGTTGTATTTATAGGGTTGAGAAGGAGAAGATCAATAGTTGAGAAGAAATAAGAAGATCAATGGTAGAGGATGTTCAAGAGAACATGCACAAATAAAAGGACATGTGTCATTCAAAAAGATGCTTTGTTGAGTTAACTTCTTTCTTGATGAGGATGAGTTTTTATTTCTTAAATTAGAATATATTTTTCTAATTTAAGAGTTTTGTTGATAGCTTTAAATTAGTTAACTGAGCTTTTGCTTTTGTATGGCAAGAAGAATTTATTTTTAAAAGATATTGAAGATTTTTTAGAAGATAAGAAAGCATAATTAAATAAATAGATTTATTTAATTACTTGTAGATAATTTGGAAGAATAAATAAAATATTTAAATATATTTTATTTTTGGAGATTTAATTTAAATAATTTTATATTTTATTTAAATTTAGAAGAATGGATGATTTAATTAAATAATTAAAATCATTTAATTATTTAGAAGAATAAAGTTGATATTGAAGGAATTAATTAAATAAATGTAATTTATTTAATTAGGTGGCAGAAAGTGAATCAAATAAATAAAATAATTTATTTATTTATTGATAGACGAATATGAAGATGAAATAAATATTTAAAATATTTATTTAGTTAGTCATGTCATTTTTAGGTGTATACATTTTGCCCCTCTTTGATGCAATGTATTTTATCACATTGTTTCAAAGAATAGGAATTTTCAACAATGATACATGCCCCAGTTTGCCGCTGGTACAAGTTTAATGACAGGATGCCCCCTCGGGAGATTGGACAGGAAGATGGTAGAAGGCAAGAGAGGGACAGTTTCATGAAGACGAAGGCGGAAAGTGAGTGAGGATGGAGAAAAATAGTACATGGTTCGGAGGAACAGATATGGGAAGTAGTCACAATTGTCACACAGTCAGCTATGATTGACTTGCTATATATAGGAGTTGGGTCCACAAGTTCTATTCATTTACACACTTGTCCTTAGTTGATTGGTCTCTTAGAGCTTAGGAGAGCAAAGGAGCTAGAGCAGTCGTTAGAGATATGGATATTTCATGCGAGAAGCACTGGTTTGAGCAAGTTTGACGGTTCGATCGGCCACCTAAAGAAGGACCACCAGTATGTAGTTTGACAAAACTCGCTAAAAGTCATTTCTTAGGTCAATAAATGCTATGGAAAAAAAGCTAGGACATATGCGTCGAACTGCATTTCTTAGGTCAATAAATGCTATGGAAAAAAAAGCTAGGACATATGCATCAAACTGCAGTTCGGTGCATATGCGCTCCGAAATGGAGTTCGGCGCATATGCTATGAAGTCACGCATTTGAGTGATTTTATGGCGCATATGATAGATGTGCACATATAGAATATGAATTGGCACATCCATTGTGGAACAGCGCATGTGACACCAGAATGATGCATACACGTCAAGGATTGGCGCATTCATCGTGAAGTGGCACATATGGTATGAATCAGTGCATTTGCCACCTAGTTCGGCATATTTGCACTAGGATAATCAGTTGACTTAACAAAATTAACCTAATTGGCACCTTGATCGATGCGTCAATTGATAAACGATCTCTGAGATTACCGAGAATCTAGTCAAGAGATGATATGTTGTTTTGATTAATTTGATGTGTTAAGTCAATGATAGGATAGTTTGATTGATTTGAGTAGGTTTGCTTGGATATGGATTTCTTTGACGTTATGCTTTACCTAATTACAGAAGGATATTCGGGATACCCTGATGTCATGAGAGCAGTTCCCTTTTCCGTTGTTGCAGAAGTATATGTTGACATAAATGGACTGCGAGGCTCTTGGTGCTATGGGTCTTCATTATGTTTGTTTCATGCCTGAGGTTTGCACGAACTGCGGGTTATTAACTACAGCGGTGGAGCGATTCCATAGATGGGATGGTACATTTCATCTATCGACTAGGGAGATGACGATCACTCTAGAGGATGTGTATAGGATTTTGCACCTCCCTATTCAGGGAGAGTTGGTAGAGTATGAGTCACAACGTGACACTGGATTAGCTGAGTGTAGACGGGTGTTTGATGACCCATAGTTGGTTGAGCAGGTGATTTCATGGCAGGACATTCATGACTGCTATGACTACTTCTCGAGTATAGTGGTAGGACTGATCTGTGCCGTAGTATGCCCCGATAGGAGGTCACATGGGTTTTTGATTGGATGGGGGAGGGTGCTGGAGAGCATGATCACCAATGGGACTCAATATGCATGGGGTGTGTGTGTGCTAGCACACTTGTACAGGGATATGCACTAGGTTATGTATCACAAGGGGGCCAGTTTGTCAGCAGGTGTGTCTCTATTGCAATTTTTGTTGTGGGAGCACATAGCTATCACACGACCGATATGTCTTTTTCACAGGCAGAGGGGTGAGCCCTACAGCTATGGTTATGTAGGCATGATTTCCTAGCACAAGCTGGGAAAGCTCGAGTATTGGAGACATGTGTTGGATAATGTGGATTTGGTTATCTCGCGCCCATACCTAGACTATGAGGTATGGGAGGATGAAGCTGATGAGTTGCCATACTGCTTTAAGATGCAGTGGCTTATTGGAAGGATGAGGTACATATTAGAGCAGCAGATTGTTAGCCGGGTACATAAGTAGTTTGGCTGAGTACAAGGCAGGCCACAGGGGCAGACACGATTCGCGAGGACCCATGCAGAGAGATATAGGTGGGGTCCTGTGGCATCATATGAGGAGGCCTTGGTAGACCTTTTTTAGATTCCCCATGTAGCTTGGTCGATGACGAGGGACATAGTAGATGTGGGTATGACACCTGACTATGAGGAGTGGTTCACCGCTCATCCATTTCCTAGATATTCAAGACCTGGAGAGTTGACTCCTCGTATAGACGAAGAGGATTTAGATGATGAGGGTGGAGCTGCTAGTAGGAGGAGACGGAGGAGGGGGAGAGGAGGTCAGGGAGATGATGGAGGAGATGGAGGAGGAGATGGAGGAGGAGATGGAGGAGGAGGTGGCAGACCGAGATAGAGGAGGAGGTCTGGGGAGGGACCTTCGGGTCAGCAGGCAGTTGCGCATCTGCAAGCTGTAGGACAGGTGCAGGTACATGGGCCAGTACAGTAGGTGGCACTGCAGAGGTAGATGTCGCCACCACAGTAGGTGGCACAGCAACAGGTGCAGGGACAAGTGCCAGCACAACAGGTGGCACAGGGACAAGGACAGGCAGGGTAGGCTCCGTAGCTTGACTTACAGTAGCAGGCCATGGTTGCTTTACAGGGTCAGTTTAGGCAGTTGAGAGCCCATCTAAGAGCGGCGGAGTCATGGAGAGAGGCCGATGCAGGACAAATATCAGAGATATCCAGAGAGTGAGACGCAGCCTTGGCTAGTGTGCAGGCGATGAGAGCAGAGAGGGATGTAGCAGTGGTAGCCATGGGTATAGATGGTACTTCAAGCTTTTTGGTTTCACAGGTGTAGCAGACACAGACACAGCTAGCCCAGGTATAGGGTGAGCTTGCCAAAGCACAGGCTCAAGTTCAATATTACAGGGGATTATATCACAGGGCAGTGGCGGTGGACCAGTGTGCACCTAGCTATAGGAGTCATTCTGGGGCATCACAGAGTGCCGGTGGATCCCGATCTGTGGCATTGGTGAGAGGTCCCCAACAGTCAGGGGGTGATAGAAGAGAGGGCAGTGCAGGGAGCAGTGCTCCATGGCAGCAGGGTTAGACAGACCTGGACACTTGTACCAATTTTTGATTTGATGTACACATTTTTTATGGCTGAGATAGCCTATATATGTATTATTTTTGCCCCGAGACATGTATCATTATCTTTTTGTACTTTGTATACATTTCATAACATGACTCTAAGATATGGACAAATATTTTGATATGTTGTACATTTGGACAAGTTTTATGCTTATATGATGATGTAGTTATTGATGCTCTTATATGCACGTGCTCTATGTTTATACGTTAAGTATGCAATCTATCTTATGATGCTTTGTATATGTGATGCATACTAGATGGATTTAGGATGATTTTAATGCAAATGTGAGATGTTATTGATATGATTATGCAGCTCTATATATGTTTTTGTCTATGTTTTTTATTTTTGATATGATATATGGATATAAATGTATGTGGATGACCTAATGCACTTATTATGTATGCAAATGATTTAATCATATGACTGACTATCTCATGTGATATGGTATGTTATCTATGCTATGTTTTTGATATGTCCAAATGTACTCAATTGACACAGAGATGATATAGATCGGTGGAAGAAAAGAGATGAAGAAATACAAGCTTTCATTTGATACACTACAGGATTTTCTTATTGCATGGTTGATATAGATTTTTGGATATGGGATGGATGTGGATTGCCATCTTGATATTGCAAGTATTTTGTTTTCATCATTGGGCACTTTTTATTTCTTTTCTCTTTTTGAAATGTTGCAAGAAAATACAAGCATCTAAGTATAATTAAACCAAGATGACTTAAGTACTTCTTACATGGATTTTGATATAGCAAGTTAATACAAGCATCTAGTCAAACTTGAATCTAGATGACTTGAGTACTTGCGTTTCAACAGACAAAGATTGCCCCTTTTCATGTTCAGACCTCTGAAGTCCTCGATGATCTTTGGTTGATCATGTCATTAGATAAAAGTCGTCACATTATTAAAGTTTAATCCACAAACAACAGATAAAGAAAATGATTATGCCTCCATCATAGCATCTCTAGCTCTTGACATCCTTGAGTAGCATAGGAAGACATAATGACAAAAATCCAAGACTTTGTAATTTAACCTATTTCACAAAACATTCTTGCATTAGATGTGTCTTTTTGCCATAATTGATATAGGATTAGCTTTGGATAGGTTGATGTTTTGTGCAAAGATTTTTGTTAGGGAAGCTTGCTTTGTTGCGTGCACTTGCCTATTGAAAGGTATCACAATCCTTTATTGGTATCCTCTTTTAGAAAAAATGGCATTCAAGAATCCAAATCCATTACCAGGTCGAGGAGTTGCCCCTAGTTTAGACAAAGGATCAACTTAATATGGCTGATATGACAAACAAACATGGAGAGACGGACCCTAAGGGACTGATCTAGTGCCTTGGGGGGCTCATTGCTAAATGGCCTTGCCTACGTGACGACGCAGAGGCAATGTAGTTTGGGGTGAACCTGAAGGACCTAGTACCTAGGCGATGACAAAGGTGCAGAAATAGTATGGACAGTAGGATAGACGACACTCAAAGGAATGGAGAGGAAAGAAATGAAGTGGAGCGGAGTGGAGCCTCGGGGGTGCATTGACAATGGCCTTGCCTACATGACAACTCAGAGGCGACATAGTTCAACAACGATTCAAAGGACTAGTCCAAGATGAACTATATGACGGATATAAGAGACATGAGGTCACAATAGATGAAGTGGTTTGTCGCAAATAGCGCATGTTTACTAGGTTTTCACCACTTTCTTTTATTTGCATGGAAGCTAAAAGTACACATGACGCCTGTTTGCCAGGTTTTCATCATGGTACCTATCCCAGGCACTTGTTTGCCAGGTTTTCACCAAATGACGATTTTTTTGTTATTTTTCCATTTTTAAAATTTTTTGTTTGTTTTTTTATCACTTTTAAAAAAAAAAAAAAATTTTAAGGACTCCCTTGCATTGGGGTTTTAGGTGTAGAACTTGCGAAGATGCATGTTGTTGATAGGATAATCGAACAGTTCACCTTTAGATGTAGCCAGTTGATATGCCCCTGACCCATAGGCTACAATGATGACATAGGGACCTAGCCAGTTGGGTTCAAACTTGCCTTTCTTTTCTTGATCTTGCTGATTTCTGGGGTTTTCTCTGAGGACTAGATCACCAACTTGGAATATTCAGGGCTTTACCCTATGGTTGTAGCTTCGAGACATCCGTTGTTGATAAGCTTTTAGGTAGTTAAAGGCATGTTGCCTTCTCTCTTCGAGTAGCTCTAACTATTGAAGTCTGGACACTTTGTACTCTTCATCAGATATGAGGCCTTTTAACGAAACGCGCAAGGATGGGATCTTGACTTCAATGGGCAAGATGGCTTCAGATCCATAGACCAGGGAGTATGGTGTTGCACTTGTGGGTGTGCGAATACTTGTACGGTAGGCTCAGAGTGCGAGATTTAATTAGATATGCCAATCATGGCCGACATCATTGACAGTCTTCTTTAGGATTTTCAAGATGGTTTTATTTGATGTTTCCGCTTGGCCATTTCCTTGGGGGTAGTAGGGGGTAGAACTACATATTGATTTTTGAAAGGTCCTCCATTATCCGTGACAATGGACGAAGGGATACCATAGTGACAAATGATGTAGTTCAAGATAAAGGAGGTAATCTACTTGCCTGTGATATTGGCTAAGGGCACGGCTTCAATCCACTTTGTAAAGTACTCAGTAGTGGTGATTATGAATTTATGGCCGCTTGATGAAGGAGGGTGAATCTTGCCCACTAAGTCGAGTCCCCACTAACAGAAAGGCCGCAGAGTCATTAATGGCTGCAGCTCCTGTGCTGGTGCATGTATCAGGTTCCCATGGATTTGGCACATTTTGCACTTCTTTACAAAATGATAAGAATCTTGTTCCATGGTTGGCCAGTAGTATCCCATGCATATGAGTTTCTTGGCTAGGGTAGGGCCACTAGAGTGGGTCCCGCATATACCATCGTGCACTTTGTTCAGGGCAGTTTGATATTCCTCACTATTGAGACATCTAATGAGAGTACCATCTAGACCTCTGCGATATATGGTATTGGCAACAATGCCATACCGGGATGCCTGACGGATGAAGGGTCATTTTTGGTTACTAGAGAGATCAGGTGGGAGTGTATTCTCTTGAAGATAGGCAAATATTTTTCCATAGAGGGGGGAATCAGCTCCAACAATATGGCAAATGGTATGGGATTCAGGGGTGTCATATATAGGACAGGACACTGGCTCTACCAAGAACTCATAACGTGATTGATTATTTGGAATATCAAGGAGAGATGCAATCATTGCCATGGCATCTGCAGCTTTGTTTTCAATCCTTGGTATTTGTTCAAAAGAGATCTTGACAAAGTATTCCTTGAAGTCATCTACCATTCATTTGTAAGGGATTAATTTCTCATCTTTTGTCTGGTAGTTGACATTTACTTGATTTATGACTAGCTGTGAGTCACCATACACCTGAAGTTCTTAGATATTCCATTGAACTGCTAGCTTGATGCCAATGACAAGGGCTTCATATTCTGCCACATTATTAGTGTAGGAAAAGAGTAATCTATATGATTTAGGAATGGTGTTGCCACTAGGCGTGATCAACAAGATATCTGCCTTCGATCCATGCTGAGTATATGAGCCATCGAAATACATTTTTCAGGGTGCTGTGGTTATGTGAAAGATAGATTCGTCTGGAAAATCAAATCTCAAAGGGCTATCATCTATTAGAGGTGCATCTACCAGTTGATCTACAAGTACTTGGCCTTTTATTGCTTTCCTATCTATCTATTTGATGTCAAATTCACTGAGAAGCATGACCCATTTGGACAATCTACCTGTTAAGGCTGCTTTGTTGAGTAAGTACTTGAGTGGATCAATTTTTGCTACCAGTTTGACAGAATGTGATATGTAATGTCTCCACGTTTGTGAGGTGAAGACCACAACGAGACATGCTCTTTCAATTGGCGTATATTGCAGTTCATATCCAACAAGTGTTCAATTGATATAGTAGATTTCTTATTCTTTCCCTTCATAATTTTATTGTGCAAGGAGAGCTCCCAGAGCTATTGGTGTGGCCGAGATATACAGTAGCAGAGGTTTTCCCTGAATTGGTGGCATCAATATAGGTGGTTTCATTAGGTATTCTTTTAACTTTTGAAATGCCTGCTCACATGGATCATTCCATATAAAAGGGACATTCTTATGTAGGAGGTGGGAAAATGGGTGGCACTTGTCTGCCAACTGAGAAATGAACCTTCTAATAGATTGTAGTTTTCCCTGTAGGAACCTTAGCTGAGTAAGATTTTTAGGTGGCGGCATTTCCATGATGGCCTTCACTTTAGCTGGGTCAACTTCGATTCCATTGGTGGGCACTGTGTATCCTAGTAGCTTACTTGAGGTAACTCCAAACACACACTTCTTTGGATGGAGGTGCACATTACACTGTTCTAGTCTTTTGAAGATTTTGTCCAGTACTACCAGGTGTCTTTCTTTTATGAATGATTTTGCCAGAATGTCATCAACATAATCTTTCATTATGGTGTGCATCATGTCGTGGAAGATTGTGGTCATAGCTCTCTGATATGTTGCACTAGCATTTTTCAAACCAAATGGCATGACACACCAATAGTGGGTACCCCATGGACATGTGAATGCAGTCTTGTGTTGGTCTTCAGGTGCAATTTTTATCTAGTTTTATCAAAAAAACCATCCATTAGTGATAGCATGGTGTGCCCTACCGTGAGATCTACAATAATGTCAATGTTTGGTAGGGGGAAATCATCTATCAAACACACTTTGTTCAGGTCTCTAAAGTGATTACATATTTAAACTTTGCCATCTGGTTTGGAAACTAGTACTATGTTTGAAATCCACTTAGGATAGTCTATTGGTCTGATGAATCTGACATCTAACAGTTTCTTTAGTTCTTCTTTCACCATGAGGGCCACATGTGGGTGCATCATTCTAAGTTTTTGCTTTAGTGGCTTAGCTCCTAGAACTAAGGATAAGTGATGCATTATGAGATTCAGATCTAGCCCTGGCATGTCTGCATATGTCCATGCAAAGTTGATTTGTTTTCTCTTGAAGAAATTAGTGAATACTAGCTTTTCTTGTGCTGTCAAAGACTGTGCCATGTGGATCATCCTGGGATTATCACCTGTACAGACATTGATTGGCTTTACTGCTTCTATCAAGATTGAAGATCTCTCCTGATGTGTAAGATTGGGTAGAGGGTCAAGCCTTCTATCGTTCGGTGCCTCAGAGAGGTTTTCACCATTGGATATATCTATATTTTTACTTTTTTCATGATCTAACACTTCCGCAGAATAGTTTTCACCATTAGATCTTTCTTTCATTTTGACATTTTTGAGACTGAAAGGCTTGGCACTCTCTCCAAAATAGGCCTTCTTGTTGAGTTCTATGGCATAGCCAATTCTATGGTCTCTTGCGGGTATATGATCTCTAAGTTCCAGATAGTCTATGATGGATTCATCATTCTGAAAGGTATCAAGCTCATGAGTAGTACCTTGTAAGTTCCAATCTATGAGTTCAGGGTGCACCAATGGTAAGGGGTCATTGGGTTGGTCCAGTTCACTGGTGTTGATGGTTAAGATAGATTTGTTATAAGCATGAACAAAGTCTGCGATGGTGCTCTCTATTAGCGGATCTATCAAGGGGGGTATCATTCTTTCCTCATGACTTTCACTATCATTATTACACGAGTCAGACTCTAGTGGTCTAGCCCTTGGACCTTGTCTCTCATTTGCATGGGTTGGGTCATACTCGTGGACAACATCGATACCTTTTTCATCACAAGATAGCTCTGAGAGACTATCCCACTCATATTCATTAGAATCAGTCTCACTCCCTAGTTGCAGTTGCTGAATTTGATCAACTAGATTACTAGCAGATGTTTCTAGTTGTTTGCCTTTATTCTTATTTACTCTGTTGGTTGTTTGCCTTTATTCTTTATTCTTATTTGCAAGCCACATCTTTTACTATAGGTCCCACTCTGATTGGTAAAGTAACAATTCCCTTGGAAGTTCTCTCCTCCTCATCATAGGCTTTGATAGTGATTTTCTTTTTTGGATCTATAGCTTTCTCCACAAACCTCAATGCAAGGATTAGCTTCAAGGTGCAAATATTCAAACCAGCTCCACCATCAATTAGAACCCTTTTTATCTTGTGTTTGTGGATGAAGGCTTCGATATGAAGAGAGGCGTTATGAGGTTGGGTGATTGACATATCATCCTTTTCAGTGAATGATAGGGAGTGAGGTGAGGTAATGTGACCTACCATGGTTTGAAATTGTTCTTCAGCGAGGTTTGTTGGGACAGAGGCTTTGGAAAGAACTTTGTCAAGTATGGCCCTATGGGACGGGGACGGATGCAAAAGTTCCAGAATGGAGATATGTGCTGGTGTCTTATGGAGTTGATCCAAGATACTGTACTAATTAGCCAGAGGGGTGGAGGCTCCTCTAAGAGTGACTCTATTACTACGGGTTGTAACATTAAAATCTAGATCTTTGTTTATAGTGATCACATTGATGTGTGAATCACTTTTCAAGATGTGGTTAACAACATAGTCAAAGGTGACATTTGTGTAATTGGCATTGTTAGTTCCACTGTTGTTTTGGTTGGAAGGCCCTCCCTGCTTGTAGTTGGGAAGAGGATCCTTGAATGCCCAGTGATCATTGTTAGAGGTATGTCCATCAAGCGACACTTTGTTTTGCTCAATCAAATCTTTGATAGTGTACTTGAGTGCAATGCAGTCATTGGTTTTGTGCCCCTTGTTTCGGTGGTACTCACAGAAATCGTTGTCATTCCACCAAGGGGGCTTGACTTTTGGTTCATATTCTCATGTCGTTAGAAGTGTTATGATCTTACTTGTGATTAACTTCTGTAGGGCGGTTTCCAATGATTCTCCTAAAGGTGTGAATTTTCTCCTAGGTTAAAAATTTGTAAACCAAGATTTAGTGTTTCTTGGTTTGTTTTGTGGGGGGTTGTTTTGAGGAGTTGATAATTTGAAGATTGGTTGTTTTGGTGCTGCATTCCTGGCATCTACCACCCCATCATTCACAATGTTTTTGTTCTTTGTCTAGAATCTTGATTTATCTACATTGGTATTAGTACTAGGAGTGTCCTTATATAGTTTTATTTGACCCTTTGCGATTAAAGCTTTTTCGATGATTAGACCCATCTCAATAACCTTGCTAAAGGAAGTAGGACATTGGATTTGTATCTGATAGCTTAGGTCAGTTTGTAAGTTATGGACAAACATTTCCAACATTTGTTTTTCAGGCATTTGATGTGGGCACTGATTTGCCAACTGTCTCCATCTTTGTAGGAAGGTGGTGAAAGATTCTCCACCTTTTTACTTGGTGTTACAAAGATCTAAGATTGAGGTGTCATGCTCAATATTGTAGGAGAAGTGTGTGACAAATTTGTCCACAATTTCGTTAAAGTTCTAATGTCAGGTGGTAGTCTAGAAAACCACTCCATGGCTTGTCCTCCTAAGCTTCTTGGAAACAATTGCATAAGATAGGTATTGTTGTGTGCGACTTCAAGACATGTAACGTTGAATTCCCTAATGTGGTCCCTTGGATCACCCTTTCCTCGATATTTATCAAATTTTGGCACCTCAAATTTAGAGGGGAAAGGTATCATGATCAAGGTTCTATCAAAAGGATATGGTGAAATATCCTCTAGGAAATAATGCTTAGTTGATGCTCCTGTTTGTATGTCTATGAATTATTGTTGTAAAGCTTGGATCTATTGGGTCATTAAACTTATGGCATCCATGGAATCAATGGTTGCTTTGCTTTTGTCTGTGGGTATTTCCTTGTGTGTGCTTCCCTCAGGGTTTCTTTCTTCCTCAGGTTTTTTTAGAGCTTCTACATCAAAATATTTAGGGAGCTTGACTCCTAGTTCTGCTAAGTGAAGAAAGAATTTAGTAGGGTCTTGGGTAAGTACCTTATCCATTATACATTGAAACCTTCGATCTTGCTGTGTTTGGAGGACCTCTTCCATAGAAATTTCCTCATCACTGTCATGAGAGGTTGGAATAGTTTTCTCAGCTATTTCAATCTGTTTTTGTTTTTGTGACCTCATTAAGACCATGCAAGTTGACTAGAGATGGGATTGAGTGAGTTTGAAAGTTTTTTTGAGCAAGATGTGCTAGAATGTATCAAGATTTGAGTAAGGTTCTCCTTAGATCTAATTGGTGTCAAACAAGTTGGGTGAACAAAATGATAGTCAAAGTAAGGATGATAGAAATCCATTTACTTGATGTAGACTAGTTTTGCATAAGCCACTAGTGGAGTTCTGAGAGAAAAGGATAAGAGATTCTTGATAATGGAGACTCACTAGGGTTGTTTGAAGTTTTGATGTGATCAAGAATAGCTTGGTTCTCACCTTGTTGGAATTTGGAAGAATTTTGTGAGATTTTGGATGATGTAGCGTGGGAAAAGAAGCTATGGTGCGGAAAAAGAGGGAAATGGTTGACTTGCATGATTTTAATCAGATTCTTGGGACAATTGAGACAGGTTTGAAATGGTATTCTGAAAAGATGATAGTTTTTTCTCTTGGGAGGTATGGAATAGCTCTCTGGTTTGAATGTGCAACAGTAAATGTGCCAGAACAGAGTGCAAAAGTGCAACAAGTCGAAGCAAATGCGCTACTCTAACAATTTTTTAATGCGCCGCAAAAGGAATCAAATGCACAGTAAGTCTAAGCAAATGCACCGCAGGTCACAACAGATGTGTCGTTCTAGTTTTCAGTTTGGTTTTACAGATTTTTTGACACATTTTTCAAAAAAAATCTATTTTTGGTTGAAAACTTGGTCTTTTCTTGAATTTTGATTTTCAATTATGGCAAAAGACACAGCAAGCACATAGAAGTTTTCATGATTTTTTTATCTTTTGTTATTTTTTTTTGTTTTGTATTTTGGACTTTTGACACAAGAACAAGTACAACCTAGGTTGGAAAGGATAGTATTTGTTGAATCCCCTAGCTATGCATATTTAAAGCGTGTAGCTCCAAGATCTAGTAGCACCAGCTCCCCTCGACGGCACTCACTTCTCACGCATACCAGATCTAGGTTTCCTTAGGCTTGTACCCCCACTGAACCATAGGATTGTCCTTGCTACCTCTACTAAGAATCACATGAATCAGGGCCGCTTCAAAGGTTCCACCTTTTGTGTCAACAAATAAGGGTTTTTGGTATGCTAAACAAGTGGCTAAGTAGTCAAGGCAATCGTTTGAGTGGTTACACGTGTGACATCGCTACTCTCTATTATGGAGTCTCCCAACCTCTGAGGGTTACGCCTTGGAGGGTTTTGGGGGAGGTTGGCTGTCGATGTAACATAGCAGCACTCATTGCAAGAAGCTTTCACCTCAAGCACAGTTTATTTAAAGTGGATCGGTAGGGCTTGGCTTTAGCCTATTTCCACTCAGGGTCATTCCCACTTAGACAGGCGGGCATCCAAGAGCAGGCCCCCTCTAAAGGTTATACACAAAAAATAACAAGTCTGGCATTTTGGTCACCCAGTAAAGGGGAGAGGATAACCCTATTGTCATTCAACAGTCACAGAAGACAATGCTTAATCCAATCCTATTTAAAAGGAAAAAAACTATATGTGCTATCTACTTGGGCACTCACGCATTTGTTAACTTTGAAGTGTTTAAATATAGCAATGTTCTTTTCCCTTTGTGAGATAGCAATGTTCTAAACTAGGAAAGATAATAGTAATAAAAAGATAGCAATAATGCAAAAATAGCAGTGATTGTTCGTTACTATCCTCCTAGTTAAGGACTACATGAGATTTTGCATGCATGCATTTTTTTTTACTTTTTCCCCTAATTAATCTAAGATGAGCTAGTTAGTGTAGCTAAATGATCTATCCAACCTCTAATCCTGCAAGACAAACATTAGCATAAAATCCTAAAACTATGAGAAATCCTAAAATCAGAATGAAGATCAGATGCGCCGCTTATCAGTCTGTATGCACAGAAATAGAGGTTGTAAGCACCGTTTTACAAATGTGCTAAGACAAATGTCAAAAGCACAGGAATAGATAGAAGTGTCATTTCTTCAGATGCACCATAAAAAGGTATGTAAGCACCATGTCAGAGAGTGCATGCGCCAGAATTATGCATGCGATGGAATAGGAGGTGTATGTGCCAGCTCAAAGGATGTATGCGTCATAACTCTACATGCGCCGTAATAGAAGGTAAAAGCGCCGGCTCAGAGGTTGTTTGTGCCGGAAGTTTGTATGTGCTGGAACAGGTTGTAAATGAGCCTCGGGATCTATCAAATGCGCCGACTAAACCTGTTTGAAGCCTGTACAAAACCTGTCACTCAGAAACTCAAAATTTTTGTTAGATTAGGGGCAAGGGCCCCACGGTGGACGCCAGAAATGTGATGAGTAATATGGGATGAATAAAACTAATTATAAAAACCTGAAACATCAATGGAATGTGCAAACAAAAAGGATTTAAAATAAGAGAAATACTCACAACCTTTTTACCTTGCGATTTCCATTGTTCGCCTATTCTTTCTTGATCTTTTGGTGATGAAGATGGCTCTCAAGAAGCTTGCTTTCTTATTTCAATTACTCAAGATGACAAGGAGAAATAGCTTGGATACTTGTTGTGTTGAAGATGAGCATCAAGACAATGTGGAATGGATGATAAATGGATGATATGAAAGTGGGGTGCCAATGGCGCGCTATGGATTCTATAGCATAAGTTTACTCGAAAGTTGGATATGAAATGAAGAGATAGAGGGTTGTATTTATAGGGTTGAGAAGGAGAAGATCAACGGTTGAGAAGAAATAAGAAGATCAATGGTAGAGGATATTCAAGAGAACGTGTACGAATAGAAGGACATGTGTCATTCAAAAAGATGCTTTGTTGAGTTAACTGCTTTCTTGATGAGGATGAGTTTTTATTTCTTAAATTAGAATATATTTTTCTAATTTAAGAGTTTTGTTGATAGTTTTAAATCAAACTCAGCTTTTGCTTTTGTATGACAAGAAGAATTTATTTTTAAAAGATATTGAAGATTTTTTTAGAAGATAAGAAAGCATAATTAAATAAATAGATTTATTTAATTACTTGTAGATACTTTGGAAGAATAAATAAAATATTTAAATATATTTTATTTTTGGAGATTTAATTTAAATAATTTTACATTTTATTTAAATTTAGAAGAATGGATGATTTAATTAAATAATTAAAATTATTTAATTATTGAGAAGAATAAAGTTGATATTGATGGAATTAATTAAATAAATGTAATTTATTTAATTAGGTGGGAGAAAGTGAATCAAATAAATATAATAATTTATTTATTTATTGATAGAGGAATATGAAGATGAAATAAATATTTAAAATATTTATTTAGGTAGAGTCATGTCGTTTTTAGGTGTATACAGTAATTGTTGGCAACTTATGGAATCGACCCTCTTATTTTAGCATCGACGATCATGCTGGCATGTTCCTTATTATTGGCTTCAATGTTTTTATTACACCTACTTTGAATCTATGACTATCATTTTGATCTCGATTGGCCCAACGAGACCAGCATCTGGTTTGAATCTATGACTATATGCATACCTTACGCTCCATTTACAATACGTCTTGGTAAAGAGGTCCTACCTCTCTTCTAAGGAAACACATGAATTCTAAAAAAAATGAATGCTTCCTTATATCTTCTAACAAATAAGAGCAACTAGATTTTACACTAGATTATAATGCAATTAGAAGGGCCACTGTAACGACATATCCATTTTGTATCTTGAAGCGGTTCTAAGTATTAGCCAAGCATAATATTCCCTTCCCGTCTTTGAGTCTACAATTGGTGAACACCATTTGGATTTTCAATCTCTGCCCTCAAAAGATGGAGTAGAGACTTGGTATGAAGTCATCTTCATATCTCCCAATCTTTGCCTCCCAAGCAACATTTCCCTTGTTTATCCATGTGAAATTTGTAGCTATAGCTGCATAGATCAACCAGAAAGAAAAAAGATAGAGATTTTCAGATTATACAGAAAAATAAAATAGAGCAGCAAGAGAAGAAAAAATAGAGCATAAAAACTAAACTCTTGATATTAACTTCTACAAATGAAAAATATTACAATCTTCTCTATGCTAAAAGAAGGCACCGTATGAAGAAACCAATTACGGTGAAGACTAAGTGAAGACTGAAATTAACAGCCTTAATTTAGGCAGAAAACAATGGATCTGAACAAAATAGTGATTGGTGATCCATAATCTATGTGTGGTGAATAATAGCTATTAGAAGTTAGAATTAACCACTAACAACCCCCCTTAATTCTAAGGAGAAAAGAAAAGCCTAAAGAAAAGAATGAAGAAAGAGCGAAAACCCAGTGGGAACAAAACCCCCCCTCAAAATAGAGGCTAACATAACAGGAAAACTACTATGTTACAGTTTCATTCACCCCAAGAAGATCTCAGAGAAAGTGAAACTTCTGCTGGGTGAATGTTTTGTGAAGATGTTAGTAGTCTGGTGAGACATGGGACAATATTGCAAATCAATGACGCCATCATGGATCAAATCTTGGATGAAGTGCATGTAGATCTCAATGTGCTTTGTCCACTGTCGTTGTACTAGATCTCTGTAAAACATCAATGTACTTTGATTATCACACTAAATAATGGTCAGTTGATGAAAATAGATACCCATCTCAGTGAGAAAATTCTACAACCAAATAACTTAAATGGTAGCATTGACTGCACCTCTATATTCAGCCCTTGCGGATGATAGAGCAATGGAAGATTGCTTCTTACTTGACCAACAAATGGGACCAGATCCCAAACTGAGAACATATCCTGAAGTGGACTTGCAATCAATGCTATCACCAACCCAATCAGAATCATTATAGCCAATGAGATCCAAAGTACATCCAGCTGAATAATGAATCCCATAGCTAATGGTTCCCTAAACATAGCTAAGTATATGCTTAGCAACTTTCTAATGGAGCTCATGAGGCTCCTGCATGTATCTGGAAACAACACCCACTGCATATGATAGATCTAGATGAGAGTGAGTGAGATAAAGAAGACTCCCCACAAGCTAATGATAGAGTGTGTAATCAACCAATGGTGTATCCTGGCCATCCTCAAGCTTTACCCCCGACAGGAAATGTGTAATTGCTAGTTTACAATCACTCATGTGAAATCAAGTCAGAAGATCACTTGCATGCTTGGACTGAGCAACATGGACTCCTGATTCATTCTGGATGATTTCAAGACCAAGAAAAAAGTTGAGGAGACGCATGTCTGTCATGGAAAATCTATCATGCAAAGCTGCTTTGGTTGCAGCAATGGCTATGGCTGAATCACCTTTTATTAGCAGATCATCTACATAAAGTACTATGAGCAACAAAGAGTAAGATGTTTTCATCATATAAACATTTGGATCAGATTTGCATTGTATGAAATTTTAAGATAAAAGGTAAGAATCCATTTTAGCATACCATGCTCTAGGTGCCTAGTTGAGGCCATAGAGTGACTTCTTGAGTTTGCATACCAATGAGGAATTTTGAACATACCCTTGTGGCTGCTCCATGTAGATCTCCTCTTCAAGATCACTATGAAGAAATGCATTCTTCACATCCATGTGATGAATCTCCCACCTTCTTGCTGCTGCTATGGTGAGAGCCAATCGAATGGAGTCCATTTTTGCCATCGGAGCAAAAGTCTCATCATAATCAATGCCATGAACTTGTTGAAAACCTTTGGCTATCAACCTTGCTTTGTATCTGCTCACTTGACCATCTGCTAATTTCTTTGTTTTGTAAATCCACTTACACCTTACAATCTTGCGATTGGATGGAAGTGGAACCAAGTCCCAAGTTTGATTCACAATGAGAGAATTGTACTCCTCATCCATGGATGCTTCCCAATGAGGATTCCCTGTAGCTTCTGTATAAGTTTGAGGATCAGATACTTGAATCACATAGGCATGCATTGGCATAATGATGGGATCAGTAGCTAACAATGCATTAGGGGCATCATAAATATCAACCAAGCTCCTTGTTCTTTGATTTCTCACAAGAGATTTTGAATCATCATTGGAAGCCCAATTAGGATTTGGATCTAGATCTAGGGATGCACATGCATGCTCATGTTCATCTGATTTAGATTCAGATGAATCTAAAATTAGATCAATGTGATTACATGCACCATCCTTGAGATCTGTAAGAGGAAGCACAAAAGTGGTGGCATGTTGCTCCTGAGATGCTTGCATGGGACTTTCATCAAAATAGACACTCCTCTCAATGAAGAGTGTTTCTGTAGAAAGATCTAGCAATCTATAACCCTTCACACCATCTAGATATCAAACAAAGATGCATTCTTTGCTTTGAGGATCCAAAGCCTTCCTTTTATCTATAGGAATGCGAGCCCATGCATGGGATCCAAAAATATGAAAATGTGTGACTTCTGGTTGCATACCACTCCATGCTTCAAAAGGAGTTTTTTCTGTAACAGGTTTGTGAGGAGATCTATTTTGTATGTATGAAGCACAGTTGATTGCTTCAGCCCACAATTTTGAGGGAAGGGACCTAGCATGCAATATGCAACTAGCCATCTCTTTCAAAGATTGGTTCTTCCTCTTACCTACCCCATTCTGCTATGGAGTGTAAGGAACTGTGTTCTGCAACTGTATCCCTGCTTCATCACAAAGATGTTGGACATCATTGTTTACATACTCCCCCTCATTATCTGTGTAGAGGATCTTGATCATTTTCTCATATTACTTTTCTACATGGGCTTTGAAAATCTTGAGATTCTCAAACACTTCAGACTTGAGTTTGAGAAAATACACCCATGTGTATCTTGTGTAATCATCATTGAATGTTAGGACATATCTAGCTTTGCTCATGGAAGGTTCAGGAAAGGGACCCATTAGATCACTATGAACAAGCTCTAGATGAGAGGAGGCTCTCCATGCAATCCCCTTGGGAAACTTTTCTTGTGGATGCTTTCCAAGAGCACAACCTTCACAAAATCCATCAGAAAAATCCATGGTAGGAAAGCCTTTCACCATCACCTGTTTGCTAAGTTGTTACATGTATCTAAAATTCAGATGTCCAAATATTTCATGCCATATTCTACTTTCATCATTTGCATGTGTTAGTAGTAAAGTAGAATTTGATTTGGCAACAAAGTCAGAGAAAGTTTACAGATGAGAATGATGATTCACCTTAACAACAACAATTTGGGAGTTGTCTTGCATGCCATAGATGCTCACTGAATCTAGTGTGAATTCAACTCTCCTACTGGTTCTAGTATGTGTCATTTGATACACAAAAAGAAGATTAACATAAAGCTTTGGAATATGTAAGACATTCTCAAAACTTCCAATTCCAACCTCTACCCTCCCTATTCCAATTGCCTCTACAGGAGAACTATCTCCCATGAGAATAGGAGAACTAGAATATGCTTTCAAAGAAGAAAGAGCATCTTTTGTCACTGACGTGTGGTGTGAAGCTCTAGAGTCTATGATCCATGCATCTGAAGAAGAATGAATAGCAATCAATGCACGAGCATTGTCTCTTGTTTCTGGTGCTTTTTCTTCTTGCTTCTTCTTGGCACTCTCAGGGATAAGGCTACCAAGATTATGCTCTTAAAGTATCTATGCCATGAGATCAATGGTCTTCTTCATGCATAATGATTATGGATGGTAACCACGGTTGCAATAGATGCACTTTGATTGGCCCTTTTTGTCCTTTTCTTTTGAACCTGTAGATCCATCTGAAGGTTTGGGATTGCCTTCCTTTCTTAGATCTGAATCCTTCTTCCCTTTGCCTTTGAATTGTTCGTTGGATTTGGAATTGTTCTTCCCACTTGCATGCACAACAAGTGCATGAGATTTGGAATTCTTCAATGTGCCCATCTTTATAAGCTTATCCTACTCTTGTACTAGTGACTTAATGAAGGTATCCAGAGTGGGCATCTTCCACATTGCTCCTATTGTGAGCCTAACTATGTGGAAAGTAGAGAGAAATACTTCATAATCTAGACCCAACTTTGATAGAATAGAAAGGATTAATTTGCTTTCCTCCTTGGATTTGTCAATACCACATCCTTTGAGCTAAAGCAATAAAGCCTTGAACTTTGTGAAGAAATCTTGAATATTATCAAAACTCCTTGGATCTAAAGAGTTGAGCTCATTTTCAAGGATATGACTGCACATTTCATCTTGCTTTCCAAAGAGAGTCTCTAATGTATTCCAAACTTGCTTTGGAGTTGTACATGCATCAACATGAAACAACAATTTTGGAGAGATGGATAAGCATAGCAGACCAAAGGCTTCATCCATGTAGTTGAAGTATTTAGACTTTTCAACTACTAAATTGGGTCCATCCTCCGTATTCATAACTATCTAATAGAGGCCTCTACTTCTGAGCTAAAGCAGAATCTTTGGCTTTAAATAAAAAAAGTTGTATGGTGTGAGAATGGCAGAGGGTGAACATTCCATTTTTTATCTCTGATCTTCTATATTTGGAACAAAAAATATTGTACTCCTTCTTTTTGGCATCTAGGCTCTGATACCATGTGAAATTTATAGCTACAACTGCATAGATCAACCAGAAAGAAAAAAAAGATAGAGATTTGTAGATTATACAAAAAAAAAAAATAAAGCAACAAGAGAAGAAAAAATAGAGCATAAAAACTAAACTCTTGATATTAACTTGTACACATGAAAAATATTACAATCTTCTCTATGCTAAAAGAAGGCACCATATGAAGAAACCAATTATGGTGAAGACTAAAATTAACAGCCTTAATTTAGGCAAAAAACAACAGATCTGAACAGAGAAGTGATTGGTGATCCACAATCTAAGTGTGTTGAACAATAGTTATTAGAAGTTGGAATTAACCACTAACAATCCAATCATCGAGTTTTCTTTGATAGAATTTTGGAGTAAGAAGCTTCTCTATAGTTTCAATACACTGGGGATTCTCAAGGATAATGAATACGACCCCACCCTCACATTGAACAAAGCACAATGTTGATCTGAAAAGATATACGGTGTCAAATCTTAGAGTCAAAAATCAACTCCTCTATTGCAAGGAGATCAAATGATCTCTCCAAGGGCTTTGGTTTACCTATGAAATAGGATGACTAAGTGGCTAAATGTGTTTTATTCAACAAGGAGCCTGGATTCCTATCACACTAGGTGCCTACCTCACTTTAATGGGTTGCCAAATTTAAAAAATAAGAAACTAATATTTACAAAACCTAAACTATTTGCTAATCTGTCAACCTTATTTATATTAAACATATTTGATAACCTAGTTATTAGCCAAAACAAGAGTTAAAAGAAAAAATATTAAATCTACTAAAATCTTTTTTACAAATTTTTTATGAGCAATTTAACCTAAAATTGAAAAGGACAACTAATTAGTCTAATAGCTAATATTAACTAGTTGAAATTAATTTAGCAACTAAATTTGTACATATACTTATGGGATCAGCAAAAGATATTTCTCCCCTCCCTTAGACCCTCCTCTGTTTATTTAAAAGCTGGCCCAAATTTAATATAGATGCTACTTTTGCATGCTTATGGTATCAGCAAAAGATAATTCTCTAGAATATTTTAAAGAGCAGGGTGGTCTTGTTGTCCTCCCAAGAGGATGAGCTTATTAGGCTGGAAAATCCTACTAGCTAGTATTTGGTGCAGCAGGGATATAGGAGTTTAGTAGTAGGAGCCAAATCTGATTGGCGTTTCTTTCTTTGCTGGAATGATGTCCTCCCCAAAGAAGGTGTCTTTTCTTGGTTGGTGCTGTGTGGTCAAATTTTGATGGGAGATTGCATTCAAACTATTCATTGGTACAAAATTTAAATGTGTTTTGTATGGAGAAAAAGGGGAGAGTGCAGATCATCTTCTCCTTCAAACCTCTTTTAGTAGAGAATTATAGTTATAGGTGTTCAGAAAGCTTAATTAGAGTACGCCCCTCCCTCAGACTCTCCTCTCTTTATTTAAAACTTGGCCCAAATTTAATATTTTTGGTGTATAACTCTTATAGTTTACGCTAACTCAATCATAGTTAAGCAAATTCCCACACATGCTCTTTGACATAATCAAAGTAGTTGGTCATTTGGGAGATGTGTCATCTCAATGGACACCTCACCGCTATTCTCTAGGGTAGTTGCACTATTCATATGGTTTGTAAGTCACCACCTATCCCTATTTTGTGGAGAGTCAGGTAGCCAACTTCTCCCTTTTATATCTTCTCATTTGTTAATACATTTGTTCGTTTCACTTGCGATCTCATGCTTGTCGTATCTCCATAATCTTGGCAGTTTCTACATGGTATTAGAGCTGATGTGGTTAGCCTCAAGTCGATTTGCTTGTTGTTCGAATCATTTCCATTGATGATGGGTTTTCATCTCTGTGAGATTTTGTTGGCTTTCAGTTTTTTGTTATCATTTAACATTAATCATGTGTGTTCATTGTGAGTTTTGTATTGCCCACAAAGGGCATTATTTCAACACCATCAAAAGGCCATCAATCGACCTATGTTCGTGCACATAGTAGGAAGTCTTGACACCATTCATAGGCATTTATTGCATTGTTTGGAGCCTCACAAGAGGCCGACCCTTGTGTATTCATTGCTCTCTCTCTCAAGAGACCTAGTGTCTCATATTACTTCTTGGAACCTCATATCATTCATGTGTTCTTCATTAGGCTGACAGAACACTATCGGCATATCCATGTTGGGCTCTACTGATGGCATGTATTTCACCAATGGTAGTGACCATCAAAAAGACTTTCACTATCGGCAGGAGTTCGGGAGCCTTTGACCGATCTGCAAGGTCTCACTAAAGGTAGTGAGCTATCAGCATGAGTTTTGTCATCAGCTAAGCCCATGGTGGTCACTCCGATAGTTATGAGTTACTCCGATGGAAGTTGGCGAAGAGATCATCTCACCGATGGTGGTTTCTCCAGGCGATCAATGAGAGGCTATTCATCGGCACAGTGTAAAGTTCTTGGACCAATGGTAGAGATCACTCTGATGGAGGATGAAGAGCTTTGGGCATCGCTGAGATGACGAACTATCAGAGTGAATGGGGAAGTGTTCACCGATGGTTTAGGCTATACCGATGGGCCTTTGGTTTGACATCGTCGGCAACAAAATTACCGACGATAGTCTTACTGACGGTTAATGTATATAAACTGGAGTGTCCAACGCACCATGGTGAATGCAGGATTAAACATCTCACATGAATATGAACAATTGTGATAGTTGGAAGGTAGTGACGATGGATCAGTTGAAATGAATAGTTAGGGAAGAAGTTAGAGGAACAGTTTTGCTCTTGAAGACTATAGATAAAATACAGATCTGGTGATCTGTCATTGGTGGATTGATGAAGAGATTCAATTCTACAGTTTATTATGTAGATGTACAGATGAAGTGAATGATTTTTTGTATAATTGTAGAGAATCGATACTTGAGCAAAAGAGATGGGATCTTTATTGTAACTATCAAGTTTACTGTAATAAAGATAGTCTCTCTTGTGGTGGTGGGTTTTTTACCTGAAAGGGTTTTCCCACGTATATCCGGTGTTGTTCTCGTTTATCTTGTATGTTTATTCTAGTTTTCTGGTGTGTTCATCTTTGTATTTGGATTAAAAGTTACTTGTCTACATTATCCCCTTTGAATTGACATTAGGGAAGCTGTATTCTGCACCTGTGCTTTCCTTACAATTGTTATCAAAGCCTGGCCAGTTGTGTTATCCTTGTTGGTAGGTTGGGTTTTTTGTGTCAGTTCTGTGAGTGGGAGTTTTGTAGAGGTCTATTTTATTAAATCAGATGGCAAGTACATCAGGAAAAATAGACATTGAAAAGTTTAATGGCACAAGCTTTGAGTTGTGGAAACTTAAGTTTGAAGATATGCTGGTCGATAGAGATCTTTGGGTTGTTGTGTCTGGGGTTAAACCTTCAGCCATGAACCAAGAAGATTGGGACCTGGCAAATAGGAAAGTCAGAGGACTGATAAGATTAAGTTTAGCAGATTCTGTTCTATTGAACGTCCATGAGGAGAAGTCAGCCAAAGATTTATGGAAGAAGTTGGGAGATATTTACCAGGGCAAGTCCTTGGTGAATAAACTATTCCTTAGAAAGAAGTTGGACTCTCTAAAGATGGATGAAGAAGCATCTGTAGTAGACCATCTGAACACATTTAATACAATTGTTGCACAGTTGACTTCTGTAGGTGTAAAAATAGAAGAGGAGGACCGCTGTATGCTTCTGTTATGTTCCTTACCTAACTCATGGGATCATCTTGTGATGGCTATTGGAAGTACAACAACCATGTGTACAACTAAAGTAGTTGTTGCCTCGTTGTTATCTGAAGAGATGCAGAGGAAATCTTTTGAGACGGCCAAAGAGGCCCTATCCATTTGAGGTAGATCAAAGGAAAGAGACAAGAAGAAGGACAAGAAGTCTAAGTCCAAATTAGAGGGGAGATCAAAATCTCCTTGCAAAAAGTCCAAGGTAAAGTGTTGGAATTGTGGGCAGAAAGGACACATCAGAAAAGACTACAAAGAGGAGAAAAAGAAGAAGAAGAAGAACTTCTTTGACACTGATTCTTCTCAGAGTGATGCTGATTCCTTCATTGCTGCCTTGGCAACACCTGCATCTAAAGATGTATAGCTAGTGGATTCAGGAACATCTTTTCATATGACATCTCATAGAGAATGGTTCAATAAGTATGAACCTTATGCTGGTGGGAAGGTGTTCTTGGCAAGTGATTCGACACTGGAAATTGTTGGCTAAGGAAGAGTCAGAATCTAGTTCCCGGATGGAAGAATAAAGGGAATGAATGGAGTACTACACATACCAGGTCTGGTTCAAAATTTACTATTTGTTAGTAAGCTTAATGATGTTGGAGTGCAAGTTACTTTTGTGAATGGCAGCTGTAAGATGACTAGAGGTTCTATTGTTCTGGCAAACGGTGAATGCATTGGAACTTTGTATAGGTTAGATGCTAAACCAATGTGCTATAATAATGTTTGTAAAATCTGAAAAGGCTACTATTGTAACACATGATGCAAACTCTATGGAAGTTAAAATTCCTGCAGAGAAAACAATACTTTGGCATCATAGACTTGGTCACATAGGTGACAAAGGTTTAAAAACCTTGAAAATAAAAAACCTGGTAGATGGGCTGATTGATTGTAATCTAAAATTTGATTTCTACGAACATTGCATATATGGAAAATAGAACCGAGTTTCTTTTTACTCTAGTTATCATAAATCTTTTGGTATTCTAAACTATGTACATTCTGATATTTTTGGTTCAGTTGATGTTCCTTCTCTGTCAAAATCAAGATACTACGTATCGTTTATTGATGATTATTCAAGGAGGGCATTTATATATTTAAAAATAAATAAATTAGAAGTGTTCAGTCGGTTTAAAGATTTTAAAAATCTTGTGGAAAATCAGACTGGTAGAAAAATAAAATGTTTGAGAACGGATAATGGTGGTGAATATTGCAATGCAGAATTTGATAAGTTTTGTCTTGATCATAGAATTAAAAGGCATAAGACTACACCTTATACTCCACAACAAAATGGAGTTGCTGAAAGGTTGAATCGGTCATTGATGGAGAAAGCAAGAAGTATGTTGAGTTATGCTGGTCTTGAACAAAGGTTCTGGGCTGAGGCAGTTGCTGCAGCTTGTTACTTGCTGAATCATTCTCCTACTTTGGCATTGGTTGATAAGACACCTATGGAAGCATGGTCTGGAAAGAAACCCTCTCTCAAACATATTTGTGTCTTTGGTTGTGAGGCATATGCTCATATCCCTGAGGTAAAAAGATCTAAGCTGGATTACAAGGTAGTCAAATGTATCTTTGTTGGCTATGGAGTCGGTGTTAAAGGGTACAAGCTTTGGAATCCTGAAACTGAAAAAGTTAATTTACAGCAGCAATGTAATTTTTAGAGAGCTGAAACCTTTGGTTATTGATCCTCAGCCAAAGAAGACAGAAGAGAAGAAAGAAAAGAGTGTTGTTAATATTCCTCTGACCCCTGTAAAAGAGGAACAACAAACACCAAGTGTAGATGGTTCCGAAGTGAGTTCGAGTAGCTCTGAAGATTCAGATCCAGAGCAAGAATCTAAACTAGCACCTCAGCCATTAAGGCAATCTACACATGAAAGAAGACAACCAGATAGGTATGGATTTTCAGTACTTGATTCAAGTTGTGCCTTTGCTTTGCTTACTGCTACTGATGAACCTAGGACTATGAAAGAAGCTATTAGTTTACCTGATTCAGATTCTTGGTTGGAAGCCATGGATAGCGAAATGTCATTGTTGGAGAAAAATGGAACCTAGGATCTGGTACCTTTGCCTGAAGGTAGAAAATGTATCGGCTGTAAGTGGGTATTTAAAGGAAGTATGGTCCAGATGGTAGTATTGAAAAGTACAAGGCAAGACTGTTTGCCAAGGGGTATTCTCAAAAGGAAGGTATAGACTATGGAGAAATCTTTTCTCCTATAGCTAAGTTGACATCCATTAGATTTTTGTTGTCACTTGTAGCAGCGCATGAGTTTGAAATTGAGCAGATGGATGTGACGACAGCATTTCTTCATGGGGACCTTGAAGAAGAAATTTATATGTCCCAGCCAGAGCATTTTGTGGAAAAAGGTAAAGAACATTTGGTATGTAAACTTAAGAAGTCTCTTTATGGTTTGAAGCAATCTCCCAGAATGTGGTATCAGAAATTTGATACGTATGTTTTATCTTTAGGATATGTGAGATCTAAATCTGATCATTGTGTCTATTATAAAATTGATGGTGATCGGATTCTTATAATTGCACTGTATGTGGATGACATGTTATTCATTGGCAATGGTAAGGGAATGATCTCAGAATTAAAATCTCAATTGTCCTTGAAATTTGAAATGAAGAATCTAGGGGCAGCAAAGTACATCTGGGAATAGAAATTCAAAAGGGATAGATCTAAGAGAAAGCTTTGGCTCAACCAGAGCAAGTACATTACCAATGTTCTTGATAAAGTTAATATGTCTGATTCCAAACAGTTAGTTGTTCCAGTTTTGTAGGGAACGAAACTATCTATTGAAGATTGTCCAGAATCTTTGAATGAAATTGACAACATGAAAAAGTGCTTTATGCAAGTGCTATTGGCAGCTTGATGTATGTAATGGTTTGTACCAAGCCAGACATTGCCCAAGCAGTGGGAGTTTTGAGCGAGTTTATGGCGAATCCAGGCAGGTCACATTGGGATGCTGTGAAAAGAGTTATGAGGTATTTGAAAGGGACGTCTAACCTTGCTATTTGCTATCATGGAAACTCAGTTGGATCTCAAAGATCTATAAGCATTCAGGGATATGTTGATTCTAATTGGGCAGGGGACATTGGTAGTAGAAGATCCACTAGTGGATATGTATTCATGTTAAATGGTGGTGCTATTAGTTGGAGGAGTAAGCGGTAGGCTGTAGTTGCTTTGTCTACAACAGAGGCAGAGTACATGGTAGCTACTCGTGCATGCCAAGAAGTTGTTTGGTTGAAGAGGTTGTGTTCTGATGTTGGTTTTAATGTAGGGCAAATACAAATTCACTATGATAGTCAAAGTGCTATATGTTTGGTGAAGAACCCTACATTTCATGCTAGGACAAAACATATTGATGTCCAATATCACTTTGTTCATGATATGGTGGAAGACAGGAAGGTGAAGCTGGAAAAGATTGACACTTTGGAAAATGTCACTGACACCTTAACTAAACCAATGAGCACGACCAAATTTAAATGGTGTTCAGATGGAATGGGTCTTCAGACCCATAATTCTCAATAATTGTATGCGGATTAAGAGGTAGCAGTAATCTCTTTGACAAGTGGGAGATTGAAGAGACCTAGTGTCTCATATTACTGCTTGGAACCTCATATCATTCATGTGTTCTTCATCGGGCTGACAGAACACTATCGGCATATCTATGTTGGGCTCTACCGATGGTAGTGACCATCAGAAAGACTTTCACTATTGGCAGGAGTTTGGGAGCCTTTGACCGATCTGCAAGGTCTTACCGAAGGTAGTGAGCTATCGGCATGAGTTTTTTCATCGGCTAAGCCTGTGGTGGTCACTCCGATAGTTATGAGTTACTCCGATGGAAGTTGGTGAAGAGTTCATCTCACTGATGGTGGTTTCTCTAGGTGATCAGCGAGAGACTATTCATCAGCGTAGTGTAAAGTTCTTGGACCAATGGTAGAGGTCACTCTGATGGAGGATGAAGAGCTTTGGGTATCGCTGAGACGAGGAACTATTGGAGTGAATGGTGAAGTGTTCACTAATGGTTTAGGCTATACCGATGAGCCTTTGGTTTGACATCGTCGGCAACAAAATTACCGATGATAGTCTTACTGACGGTTAATGTATATAAACCGGAGTGTCCAACGCGACATGGTGAATGTGGGATTAAATGTCACATGACTATGAATAGTTGCAATGGTTGGAAGGTAGAGACGATGGATCAGTTGAAACGAACAGTTAGGGCAGAAGTTAGAAGAATGGTTTTGCTCTTGAAGACTGTAGATAAAATACAGATTTGGTGATGTCATTGGTGGATTGATGAAGAGATTCATTATACAGTTTATTCTGTAGATGTACAGATGGAGTGAACGGTTTTTTGTATAATTGTAGAGAATTGATACCTAAGCAAAAGAGTTGGGATCTTTATTGTAACTATCAAGTTTACTGTAATAAAGATAGTATCTCTTGTGGTGGTGGGTTTTTTACCCGAAAGGGTTTTCCCATGTATATCTGTTGTTGTTCTCGTTTATCTTGTATGTTTATTCTAGTTTTTTGGTGTGTTCATCTATGTATTTAGATTAAAAGTTACCTTTCTACATTATCCCCTTTGAATTGACATTAGGGAAGCTGTATTTCGCACCTGTGCTTTCCTTACACTCTCGTGGCACCCTTGGTAGTGGCAGTACATCGGCAGCCCCATGCTCTAATCCTCAATGAGCTCTCTCACAGGGATCGCCTACACCTAAAGAAGGCCCTCAACAAGCTCTTCTAGCTGCTGCCAACGAACCTTGACAGTGGCCTTATCAACTTTCATTTACACCACCCGAAGAAGCCTCCACAATGGCCAAAATGGGCCGTCATTTGACTCCCTCCACGCCTATGCCTGAGTTAGTGGATTGAATGCTAGCACCTCTACACCTGTCCACTGAGACCCCAGTCCATCCAATGTAGTTTGAAATCCAACGGGAAAGGTTGCTTTGGAAGCCACTTTTTTGACCGAGTATTTGACTATGATGACTGTCAATTTGGATCTCGAGTTTCATGTCACTATTGACATGACATAAGAAACTAGGGGGGTGAGGTCAGCAAAGAAGAAAGGGGGGGCCCAATTTTTTATTTACTAGCCCTTGGTCATATGGGTTAATAAGCCCATGGTCACGCTCTACCAATGAGGGCTAAAGTTTTGCCTCTCCAGAAGGTTTTTTTCATTAAAAATTGTATGCAAATTTTTTTTTCCAAGCACATTGGAAAATTTTTCCAGAAGGTGTACTTTTTTTGTGAATGCAAATTTTTTCAAACGGCCATAACTTTTACAAAACAACTCAAAATTGAGTCATTCTTTTTGCAAAAGTGGTTCTTTTCTTGTCCTTGATCCAACTAAGCTGATATCACACTACAATTATAAAGTGCTCGATTAGGCTATTTTAGGGTGACTAAATGCACTTCTTCTATTCATTGCACAATTTTTGTGGGGAAAAACAAACTAGGGGGGCATTTCAATCATAGGCGTAATATGATGTCAATGCATTAACTTTATAAAGTGCCACATTAAGGGGGGAATTAAGCAAAATCACACATTCAACTTATAAAGTGCTACTTCACAAAATTCAATTAGGTCCATCTAACTAATCTAGGTTGCCTAATTGTGTTGATTTCTATTGTCTAGTCAAACTAACTTGTTCTCATCATGGGATATCAAAGTCATTCTTCTGTAATCAACCTAACAAAGGGAAACTATCCATAATCTCATACCCCATCTGTATGGACTTGTCCCTAAACTTGGTAAACAATCTTAGAAGTCTAAGTGGTTTAATCACTGTGATCACATTGTTGGATTGATCAGTTTACATATTCCAGATGTTGCTTTGTATACCATCATGGATATTGATTGTCTACATGCATTATGGATCAAAATTTGGGAGATACATGGAGACTCGAATATTTCTCCATTCCCACATGATCCTGCTATGATCACAACTCACATCCCTAATCATGATATAGAAACAAAATATTTTAGTGACATAGCAGAAGTCATCACTCCTACTATTACTTCATCAGATTCCAGAGTCACTTCTTCAAAAGCTTCTAGTGCTTCTTCGCAACAGAAAATTAGTTTTCCTAGCATTGCTGATTGGGACACATTTCTACTTGACATCACTTGTCTGTTTGTAGAGTCTTGCATTGCTGACATGGAAGCATACATTGAGGACATCAGTGTTCTCTTCGATGATAGTTTTGATGAAGTTGCATCTCCATTGTACTCTTTAAATACTCATGCTCTACATCGTCCTACACATGGTTATGGATCGTCATCATCCTCATCTATTGCGCATGCACCTGATTTGATTATGGCATCCTTTGGCATCGACATGGGGACACCTAAGCACTCTTCGAAAGCATCGACATGGGCATCATCATCCTTGGATCAGCTTCAGCATGATTCAAGATCATATATACATCTTCTCGCATGTGAAGATATCCTGCATCTTCAGGTGGTTTCTTTTCTTCCCAAGGGAAGGAACATTGTTCGGCATTCTTGGATCTACATCTACATCCTTTGTCAACTATTCAGCATCACTGCAGTAGAACATGTAGTATGGGGGGGACTCATAGACCTTCTATCATTTTCTCTACTATGGGGATCTAAGCCTTTCTCTCTGTTTTCTCTCTTTTTGGAGGAAAGTTTTTTCCCACAAGGTTTTCTTTCATTCTCCACCTTTTGAGAGATGCATTTGTATATGGATACCTAATCAGGTGCATAGCGTGGACCTATCTTTCATAAACTCACCTAAACTATGCTTAAGGGAGGGTGTTGATGTATAAATCCTATAGTTTACAAAAGAGCTCCTTCAGTCGAAAACTTCTTACATGCAGGAAGTCCCACCAAATATTCTTATCATCAGATTAAAAAATATACAAACAATTTTGCAGATAAACTTGGCCAAGGTGGTTTCGGTCCAGTTTTCAAAGGTAAACTTCCCAATGGATGTATGGTGGCCATTAAAATGCTTGACAAATCAAAACATAGTCGAAAGCAGTTCATGAATGAAGTAGCTACCATCGGAAGAATCCACCACTTGCATCTAGTGCAACTTTTGGGATATTGTTTCAAGGGTTCTAAAAGAGCCTTAATTTATGAGTACATGGTCAATGGTTCCCTCGAGAAATATATCCATCAAAATGATCAGAATATATTGGATTGGAAGCAATTGTATTCTATTGCAATGGGTACAGCTCGTGGGATTGCATATCTACATGATGATTGTTGAAGCAAAATCTTACACTGTGACATAAAGCCCCATAATATACTGTTAGATGCTAGTTTCTCCCCGAAGGTTGCAGATTTTGGTTTGGCCAAACTAACAGATAGAGAAGAAAGCCATGTCTCTCTATCAGGTCCTAGAGGTACACCTGGTTATGTGGCTCCAGAGGTGTGGTCTAAAAACTATGGACCAGTGACTGACAAATCAGATGTGTATAGTCATGGTATGTCAGTGATGGAGATGGTAGGAGGAAGAAAGAACTTTGACATGAAAGACACCAGGTCCAGCAAATTTTACTATCCTGAGTGGGCATTTAAATAAGTGGAAATAGGGGAATTCAGAATGCTGAGAGCAGGAAATATAGGAGACAGTGAAGATGAAGTTATGGCCAAGAAGTTGATCCTGGTGGGACTGTGGTGTATTCAATATAGCCCTTCTAAATGACCTTCTATGAGTAGAGTACTTCGCATGTTGGAAGGGATTGTCAACATCACTGTTCCTCCTCATCCCTTTCCTGCCGATATATTAGTTCAAACAGAGGCCTCCACTGAAATATTCTCTAGCATCTAATGTGTGTTCAGATGGTTACTTTGTTTTTTCTTTAGTTTTTATTTCCTATTTTAGATGGATGTACAAACATTTGATATGGTACTGATCATCTAAAACATATAATTGTCCAAGGGTTGAGCTTAATTGATTAAAACTTTGGGTTTTCATTGGTAGACCCAAGTTCAAATCCCAATTCTAAGTTATGTATCTTGGTCTCTTTCCGTAATCACATGGATGGGTAATCGACCCTATCTATCGAGTGTTGCTAATTCGGGGTCTGGTGGTCTTTGGGTCATTTATGCGCCGCTCGGCCCCGGGGGGGCCCTATAATGGATGGGGGCCTCCCGTCTATATAGTAGGGCCCCTTTCTAAACTGTAGTAGGGGGGAGTCTTCCATAGTTGGCTTCTAATGTGGATGTGATTTCTAAATAAAGTGGATTTCGAAATAGTGACTCTTGATCTTCTACAGTAAAAAAAAAGGAATAATTGTAAAAAGTTTATTGTAATTGTATTAAACTACATTGTTTGATAAGAAAATGGAAAACCGTCTCATTGCATATGAGGTTAGTGGCTTAATGATTGATGTTCTTAATGGTTAGCGATGGTCCATTTATCTTGATTATCAACTTCAGCCATACAACACCTGGTAAAATATATTTAATCAGTGGCAGGCCCTTGAAACCAATGAGAGTCAAAATTTAGACATAAAATCCATCGCCCTCCTTTCTTTATAAGTTGAATTAATGGACTGTGCAATGCAAAGGCAGTCCAATAACATAAAATGAAGATGGGAGGTGTAAAAGCAGGATTTGTGTTATGCTTGCTACCAGTCCTGGTGCTTACCACTACCACCATGCTTGCTGATCATCTGACACTGGTACAACAAAAACTTTTAAAGGTTAGCTTAAATATTTACTCAGCTGTTTATATTGACTTGTTTTCTTCCAATAGCAGCTTCCAAGTTTGTCCGCAGATTTGGACTATCAATTTTATCGAAGACAGACTCTAGAGTAGAGCATGGCTGTGCATCCTGTAATGATGCCGAATATTTCTTTTTGCTGCAACTGATACAGAAAATATCTCATTTCTGCCCATTCACGCAACCTACACAAATAAAACATAGCAAGATAGAGTGAGACTTGAGAGTAGGGAAAATTGGGTAATAATATGTTTAACAGTGGGTATTCTTTGGATTTGTTTTTGCAGAAGAAATCCATTAAACAGTGGAAAATAAAGTTCACAGCTCTTCTACTACAATTTCTATCAGCACTATTCTACATTTGAACTTCTATTTTAGTAGGAAGAGATCCTTTATTCCCTCAATAAGATACTCATTGCAGCAACTAGCAAATCCATTTCTTAATTTGCTCTCCTTAGCAATCAACCAATAGCGAGTAGGGTGACATCTAAGAGTAATGAAAGTGCTTAAATATGTCTAGTTTTGTAAGTAGTAGGGAGGTAAGTATCTATGTGTGAAAGAAAATTAAAAGAAAAATTAATTAGAGCAAAGCAATCAAAATTTTAAAATATGAAATATTAAAAAATTAGCATATACTTGGTTTATTATGTTTTTTAAAATAAAGATAAATTAAAGAATTACCAAAATAATAAATGATGGTTTTTTTAAAAATAAAATTAAAATTACATACAAATTTAAGACAAATGTATTATCAAACTACTTCAATTCATCTATCTAAAAGATGTAGAGGGATATCTATTTAATATTTATCGTATTTTATTTTAGATTTACTTTTTCTTTTCATGAATAAAGTCTTTATTACTTTTACGAAAGATAAGAAAAAAAAAAAAACAATATTCACAAAAAAAGATGGGTGATAAAAAAGACACCCTTAAAGTTTGTGTGGGACATAGTCCAAAACAAAGATGAGAGCCTAAATGGGGCCACTCTCAAATATTAAAAAAAAAAACTACTAACCAACTAAAACAACATTAGCAAGATGGGGTCTTGGTCATCTAGTTTTTCCCAAACATCACCTATGACTAAACTATTATCAATAGACTCCCAACCAATGAGAGCACCCTCCTCCAACAAAGAGTCATCTATAGGTTGTTTAGCATGAATAGGAAAAAAATGGAAACCTTAAGCAAGGAAACTTGCTAGAATCAAGCTAGCTAGGAGTAGCACTCCCATGAAAAGAGGTGGATAGTAGCCAAGAAGGCTGACACCAATAGTGGAATGCTCAATTCCTAGACCCCATACGATGAGAGCCACAAGACTAAGAACCTCATTCACATCTAGTAGATTGGCTATGATCATGCCAGTGTCCTAGAGGAGGGAAAGAGGAAGGAGCTAGAACTCTACCAATTGTGCAAAAGGCATGGCCCCAATAATCCCATACATATGCACCACTTCAAGTGCAATCTTTCTAGCTTGCACATTAACTACATAAGTATAGTAGAACAAATCATAGATATAGTGTATAGAAAATAATGATCATCAACCAAACAACCTAAAAAGATATTTGAATTTCTATCTTTCTAAAAACTAAAGATAATTTCCACTCTAAAAGCATGTCAAATCTAAGTATATTTGAATGGGAGACAAGGTTTGTCTCCTAGAAAAACCATATGCCATAAGAAGGCGTCAAGTTGACAAATCTTAAAGAAGTCATGTATCTAATTCCAATGTTCTTTTTCTCTAATGCAAAACTAAAATAGGTTCTTGAGAGCCTCAAGCTATCCATAGAATGGACAACTAGAGTTGAGAACTCCCAGATGAATCATGCAAGAACCAAATGTAAGAACTTGGTAGAGAATGCACCATGTAAAAAGCCAACCTAGGCTCAAGAATGGTCAACCAAATAGACAAGAACTAGTAGTCCCAAGTGCGAGAAGATGTAAAGTACCAATTTTTCACAATCACACAAAATTGAAGTAAAACATAGAATTACTGCAAGTAAATTAAATTAAGGTAGCTTAACCTCTATTCATCATTCAAAAAAAAAGATATTAAGATATTCTCAAGAGTTCAAGCAATCTTTGGAATACATAAGTTTAAAGTATAATCATGATTACAATACATGTGTATACATCTGAAGTCAATTACAGAGTATGTAAAATTCAAATATATTACAAGTGTCAAATATTGGCATCAAGCCTTACAAATCTTTGAAACAATAGAAGTACATGGTGATCAATATCGTAAAATCTGAAAAAAAATCCACTACCGCCATCAACCAACCGGCCATCTACTAAATCAAAGGACAAGAATATGGTTCAGGCACTTTTTTTGCCTAACCACAAAGCTTGTGTTTCCTCGGTATCCTTCAAATTGAAGGATGCCCGACCCTGCTCAAAGAGCCTAACAATTTGTAAACATATGTAGGGTGGAATCTGGTGTGTGTCTATCAATCTACATGCATTACTATCATGAATGCAACATCTCATCAATAGGATATGGCAAGGAAATATATATGAAAACTAGGCTATCAAACCATTTATTCTATAATGGTATACATGTCTATTTCAACATCTCATTAGCTTTGGCCAAAGCATTAACCGTATAACAGCATATAGGTTTTAAAAAAAAAAACCTACTTTCCTGTTATTCCATACTCAACACCCATCCCAAAAGGCAATCTTTCCATTAAAAAAAACAACACAATAAAGAAAAACAAACATAGAACATGCAAGCATCTATTTTCTTTCAATAATTTAAAAGTACAAGTTTCAACAATAAATTCTTTCTCTTTTTCCAAGCATTGATTACTGAAAAAGATACCAAGAAGTAATTCATTTATTCAATCATTTAATTCTTTCATTAATAATCAATTTAATTCCTAGTTTGGCCTTCCTGTCATTTCTGCGATAGGAGGTTTATTTTAACACAATAAACATATATAAAGACTTCCTTTAACTGGGGCGACAGGAACTGTGACAGGATCAAAACAATGAAATAGAGTAAGTAAACATTCTTTTAACAACATTCAAAAGTATGATAAATTTATTGTCTCAGATTTGCTAGTATGTTGTTTGATCAGTGTATTTGTTTTGTTTATCATTCCTTTTTAATTCGGATAACATTCTATCAAATTTCAAAATGGTTTTAATATGGATACAAGTTCTACTAATTTTGCTACAGGAAGATAGTAATTTCTATTTTATAAAATGCAAGGTTTTAATGTCATAATTAATAGCTATATGACTGATTTCTATTCTGGTTTAGAGATTTTAAAAAAAAACTGCTACAAAAACTTCATATTATCTAAAAGTCAGAGATTTTGCTATTTTAGCTAAAGTGGTCAATTTGGTTAGTTTATCTATTTTCAGCAAATGAAGAGAAAAATGTAGTAATAAGGAAGTTACATGAATACAAACTAACTAAGATCAGAGGTTTGTTGTTTATTAAAAGAAAAAGGTCAATTTTCTAACTATTTATGTTTGTTTCAGCTGATAATTTAAATGCAGAAATATAGTTAACAATAACATCTACCAGACTAGCAAGGATCTTATTTCATGATTCGTTATCTAATGTCATCGATTTGTAACCTTCTATTCTTTTTACCAGTCATTTAATAGTGATCTACAAGGTTTAGCTCAGTTAAATCCTAGATCTGAGAGTTATTGTAACTATAGTTATGTCCATATACTAAGAATTGACAGAGAATGACCCAGAGATTTGGCATCTACAAACTATGGGGGATCGACCCAGTTGTCATGGGTCGTCCCATACACAAACCACACAACTAATTTACAGTAAGACAACCATGACTAAGGAGAAAGGCGGCATGCAATGATGCGACATCCTCAGTGAGGAATGGTCAGAAAGAACAAGGTAAGCGGCTAGGAATGAGAAATGACCAACAAACACATAATTCAATTTGTTTCATATTCACCCAAGAAGTAAAATGAAGAGAATGACTTATCTTGTTTAAGAGGTGCAACCAAAAAGAAGGCATGACAGGCAACGTAAAATAACATGGATTGAGCAACAATTGCAAATCACCTATTATCAACAGAAAATATCTATTCAAACAACAGAACCTTTTGTTTTTATAGAGAAAAACTAGAGGATAACCTGGCAAAAGGATGGTGACAGTGAGGAAGAAATTAGCTGTTGTTGTTGTTCCTTCTGTCGCACTACAATTTCCTTAGGTCTTTGTCGCTCCCGCCTCTCCAAAACATGGTTTCCTTTCTACAAACCATGCTCCCTGATATGTTTGATCTCCTTGATTTTTAATAAATTTTTCCCTTACCTTGTTTTGGATGTTACAGATCGGCTTGAGAACTTTAGTTAAGTTTCAGTTTTGCATGCTCTCTTTCCCACCAAATTTTGAGAATAAACAATTTAAAAATAACAATAATAATAATATCTTTTTTAACTTACTGTCGCATGAGTGATAGAAATTTGATTTAATTGCATTATTCACAAACTCTAAATATAATAAGCTATTTTTAATATTATTAATTTAACTATTTTATTTAAAACAATATTTTAATAATCAAGAATAGAAATTTACAATAATATTGCATTATATATATATATATATATATAAAACTAATTTAAGAAGCATATTGTCATCCAAACATCTTTAGACAATATTTTATTATTTATAAAAAAAATACAATCATATACACTTTCTTATTTAAATACTATATACTATTTGAAACATAATTGGAAAAGACATTTAATTTACGAAACACATCATACATTTGAAACGATTAATCACATGATATAAAATCTATTCAATTATGCATGTGCAACTACAAGATGTGTGTGAAGGAACCAGATAGAACCCAACACACGTTTGCCAAAAAGCTAGATCCGTTCTACCTGAGCCATGCTCTTGTCCTTCGACAAGACCTGCAAAAACTCAAACTCATCGCACTATCAATAAGTTAGCCAAAAATAGAACCAAGGCAAAAAAATCTTAATCAATAACATATCTTATCCAATGTAAATCTACTATTGTTCTTGAATATTACTTGTAGTTGACTAATGAGGTAAATTTGAAAAGTCTGAGATGTGATAGAAGATGTCTAAAGTTGTCAATAGTGGTTTAAGTCTTCCATCATTAGGAGATGAGGTGAAAGCCACAAGTATAATTTGGAAGGCCTATAATTTGTGAGTGCTTCTGGATTTGACTGTGTCTATTTTTGAATCAACGTTTTGGATCATACTCAATGATCCATCATCAGGATGATGGATCATTGAGTATGATCCAAAACGTTGATTCAAAAATAGACACAGTCAAATCCAGAAGCACTCACATATTATCATGGACTGTGGAAAACTAATGCCTACTATAGGCCTATAATTGTGAAATGGTATGTTTGGATACCATTTCAAAATTTTCCACCAAGGCTTGAAATACCTAACCCGAATTTTGTAAACCATGTGGGGAGGAATGACATAAATAATAGTGCTAAAGGTCTCCTAATCTTCATTAGAAAACTTAAATTTTAGGAATAGCATCATAATAATTTGCTTACCTAGTTTTTATATGGAGTAAATAATTTATTAAAAAATATAGATAAACTTCATCCTAAAGATCTTTACTATCTAACTTAAGGCATTTTTAGATATATGTGTTTTAGATATTTATGCTAATATTGGTAATAGTGTAAGCATGACATTCTCATTGTCTTTGTTGACCAATGGTCTTGTTATGCAGTTTGTTTTGTATGGTTGTTTTGAAATATTATTTAACTCAGTCTAATGAAAGGTAAATTTTAGACAATAAAAGAGGATAACTATTTACCACTTAATAAGTCGAAGGTATTTTTTGCAGCATGTCAAATTATGATATTTATTTCAGGGTTTAACTACGTAGTTTTTGAGTCAAACACATGACCCATATTTCAGGAGTACTGGTTCACATGAACCTTGTGTGCATCACCTAGATGCAATGAGTGCTAAGTGGACCATTCATTAACATGAGAGATGGGTTCATGTGAACGACTACTCATGAAATATGGGTCATGTGTTTGACTCAAAAACTACGCAGTTAAACCCTGAAATAAATATCATTATTTACCACTTTTTAGTGTGGCTAAAGTGTAATTTTTTTAACCATTGAATTAAAATGATATTAAAATAAAAAGGTTTAATACTTCTAATATTACATCTTCCTTGCTCACTAGTAACCAAATGTTTTTATTCATATCAAATTTCCACATATTAATACAAGTTCTTCACTCATCCTTATATTAGATGATCTTCTCATCTTTTCATATCTTTGATGGCGTCTTATATAGGTACATGGACACTACATTTTTTCAACATTAATTTATTTCTTTAAAAAAAAATCATATATGTGTAGAAATAAAATGCACTATCTCCTTAGAATGTGATTTAGATTTAGTATATAAATAAACAAATTAGTTGTAAATATCAGAGTTGAGAATTACATATATACATTCTCTAGGAACAAACACAAAACTAAATGAAAAATAACATTAAAGATATTAGATTTCCATAATCCATAATATTGGATTTGAATCTTTATGAATTTAACTGCATAATACTTATTTCCGTAAGGTTTTGGATCACACTCAATGATCTATCATCATTAGAGCTAAATAATTGAATGGAAATAATAAATTGTAGATCATAACTAATTAAATAGAAAGAACAATTAAAATGAGCTGGAAACCAAAAAACCACAGATTAAAAAACAAATTACTTTAAAAATTCATACACATAATGTAAAAAGTGCATGAATAACATTAGATAAACAAAAATCTGATAAACAGCATGGGAAATAGTTTAACAATAAGATATATTAAAATAAAAAAATTTACAGAAAGAAATAGAAAAATATAAAAGAATGAAATAATATACGCATCAAATTATAAAACCAAAATCTAAAAAAAAAAAAAAACCAAATTCCACAGCATGCCTCTCACGCTGGACAAATACGAGGAGAACGACATGCTTGACTGGACTTACATCTCGTGACATAATTGCCAAAGAGCGTTGTCCTATGCAAAAGATAAAAATAAAAAAAGTTAATAATTTTTCTTTAGAGCTTAGCAGGTACACATGAACTTGGAGGTTGCTGTTGAAAAAAACCATTTTAATACTAACAATCTTTTAATAATGGTTTTGTTTTTACTGGTTAAAATATGTTTTTATATTCAAAACGTTTTTTAAGAAGGAACTAGCCAAATATTAAAATCAAAGGTCAAAAAGTCTAAGAGTAATGTAAGATTATATAGTGAAATTTGACCGTTTCTTTCACGCTTCGCTGAATCGCTATATTCCATTCTGGTTTTCTCGTCTGATACGGCCGGAAATATTTGCCATCGAAAAAGCTCGTTTAAAATAAACTTCAGCAAACAAAACCATTTTAATACTAACAATGTTTTAATAATTGTTTTGTTTTTAATTGGTTAAAATTTATTTTTTTATTAAAAACGTTTTTAAGAAGTAACTAGTTAAGTATTAAAATCAAGGGTCAAAAAGTCTTAAGTATTAGAGTAATATAAGATTGTCTAGTGAAATTTGACATTCTCTTTATGTTGGCTAAAATTGACTTTTGACTATTGAAGTGGATGATATTTAAAAATAAGGCTTCCCTATATTCCATTCTGATTAGGTTCGTCCATAAATATTTGGCATCGAGAAAACTCGTTTAAAATAAACTTAAGCAAACTAGCCAGAAGGCACGCAAATTGTACTTATCTCAAAAGTGATTCATTTGTACCCCGTAAAGACAAATCAATATTGCTCGGTCAATTACTTCATGAATAAAATGTATAAGCCGACATTGTTTTGTGATTAACATGCTCCACATCTCTTATTTTGGTTTGCCCATTCACATTTCGAAAGGTGAGATAAATGACATACACAATTTGGCGATTTGGAAGGTGTATTGATTTATCTTTTCTAAGAAAATTGTTTAAGCTAATTTATATCCATACTGAATGAAAACAGTTGAGTTAATAAATGAAAGGAAGCCATGTTAAAAAAATTATATCAGTTTAAATTTAGAAAATATATTTTAAATTATCAGTTTTAATATATTTTAAATACAATAAATAATAATAAAGATAGAGATAGAGATATATAAAGAGGGGAACTAATAGAGAGTGAGAGAAAGAGAGAGTAGGGAAGAGACATAGAATTAAAAAGATATAAAGGAAAAGAAGAGAAAAAAAAGAGATTTTTGATTAGTTCTTTCATACTAATAATTTATAGAGATAAGAGATACCAAGGGAAAGAAAGATTAAAAAAGAGTGCATAAATTTTGATCTACCATTTATTGTCAATGGGGAGCTATGCTTAGGGTAGCACATTTTTTGAGAGAAAGAGGGGAAGAGAGGGGAAGAGAGAGATAGAGAGGGATACAAAGAGATAGAAAGAAAGAGTGGCCAATAGAGAGAGAGAGAGAGAGAGAGAGAGAGAGAGAGAGAGAGAGAGAGAGAGAGAGAGAGAGTTTTATCAACCATTTCATGCCAATAATTGAAAGATGACATATGTCCATGGGAGAGAGGGAGAGTGAATAGGAGAGAGATCATTTCAAATTATGGCTAACTTTGGGCATCAATGGTTGACATCTCTTTACGGTGATGCAAAATGATGCAAAATGATAGAAACAATGGGCATTATTAGATCTATGGTTTGTTGTATTTCCCAACGTACAAAACCTAAAGTGCAAAGGAAGGTAAATGAAAAACACTAGACAATGACCACATATTGACGACAACATTGGGAGCATTGAATGAATATGTTTGAGAGCATATCCATCGCTAGCAAATACAATGTTTTAGAATTTTAGTCCATTGGCGACATATGGCAATCTACTAGAGCAAACCCAAAAAAAAAAGTGCACAAATGATTTTTCTCTTTTCATTGGTTCATCCATAGATAACCTTGTATTGTAATAATACAAGAGAGAAAATATGGTCCAGTAAACAAAGATCTAGTGGCATGTATGTGTGGGCCAAATTTGTGTAGGTAGTGTAAATTAAATATGTCTAATTGTAGAGATCTAACAATTCAAAGTGGCCACTTGTCTATGGAGACATAGGTTCCACACAAAACATCACTTACCTAACATTCTCACAACTAACCTTGTGCATTGCCCCATTATATGTTACAAAATGCCAAACTCAATAAATGTAATCATTGATAGTGTACCCATTGCACAACAAGATGTGGTTTCTAATTTATTGTTAAATTAAATAATGTTTAAAAATAACCTAAAAACATGTTAAATGGGATGATATTAAAAATAATCCAAAAACATGTTAAATGGGATGATATTAAAAATAATCCAAAAACATGTTAAATGGGATGATATCTAGAAATAATAGAGAAGTGAAGTCCAACACAATCAGAGAAATGTTCAGAGCATTATTCTAGGAATTTTTTCTGCAGCAATCTTTCTTTCTTTTTGGAAAGACGTTTTTTTTTTCGTCGGACTTTCTTTAATTCTTCTCCAATTCAAGATTTGTTGAAAGTTATTAATGGTGTGTAGGATTTTTCATTTTAATCCAAGTTCATTAACATTTGAAAGTCTGTAATTGTGTCTGTGTGGATAGTTAGATCCATCATGCAGATATGCTGTAGAGACGACACATCTGCCTTATATCCGATTGTAGGGGTAACAGTTAAAAGAAAAGTTTCCTAATGCAGACAACCCTCTGTTTCTTCAAATTATTACCCAACTCTGGATGTTCTGATCCTACAAATCAATATACAAATTGGAAGCTAAATCGAATGCAGTAGAAAAGAGAAGAATATAGCTATTAGAGGCAGAACATGCAACAGAGTAACCCTTTATTACCAGACAGAATACACAGAGAATCTAAGTTCAATTTAGAAAGTAATTACGTATATCCGAACTCTTCCCTTATTCCTGCAAAAATATTCAACTATATGCAATCCAAGGCGTAATATTCAAACACAGAATTATAATCCAATTCCATCAAGTATCTTCTACAGTCTAATATTTGTTTAATTTTTACCCCAAAACAGGGCAGTTTATAACTATTACTATTATGAAAAGAAATTATCCCTAAAAGGTAGCAGTCCCTTTTTTAAAAGGAAAGCCGGCATTTCTGCACGGTATATAATAGAACAGTTTCACCATTACTCAATATCTGGTGTCATTGACCTGATAGACTATACTGCCTAGATAAATGTATAATAAGCTGATTAGCCCCCAACACTAAACATTGAGTTCAGTATTTATTTAGCCATTAACATATGCTATATGACATAGATGAGATAGCATGAATGAGACCATGCAAGCACACATTACATGCTTGACGATGATTCGGTAGAAGCTGTTATTTGGAATACTGTATCCATAGGAAAGGGTTGTGAAGGAATGGTGATAAAAATAGTTCCTTCCAACATCTGAATCACTCTACTCATAGAAGGTCGTTGAGAAGGATTGTACTGAATGCACCACAGTCCCAACAAGCTCAACTTCTTAGCCATACCTTCATCTTCATCATCAGTGATATTTTCTCCTCTTAGCTTTCGAAATTCCCCCATTTCCACTTGTTTGAATGCCCACTCAGGATAGTCAAATTTGCTCGATCTAGATGCTTTCATGTCAAAGTTCTTCCTTCCTCCCACCGTTTCCATCACCAACATACCATAACCATACACATCTGATCCATCACTCACGGGTCCATAGTTTGAAGACCACACTTCTGGAGCCACATAACCAGATGTTCCTCTAGCACCTGTCAGAGAGACATGGCTTTCTTCTTTATCTGTTAGCTTTTCCAGACCAAAATCTGCAACCTTCGGGGAGAAATTGGCATCCAGTAGTACATTATGGGGCTTTATGTCACAATGCAAAATCCAGCTTCGACAATCATCGTGTAAATATGCAATCCGACAGGCTGTACCCATTGCAATGGAATACAATTGCTTCCAATCCAAAACATTTTTATGATCTCCATGGATATACTTCTCGAGAGAACCGTTGACCATGTATTCATAAATGAAGGCTCTTTTAGATCCTTCGAAACAATATCCCAAAAGTCGAACCAGATGCAAGTGGTGGATCCTCCCAATGGTAACCACTTCATTCATAAATTGGCCTCCACTATGTTTCGAACTGTCAAGAATTTTAATGGCAACCATGCATCCATTGGGGAGAGTACCTCTGAAAACTGTACCGAAACCTCCTTGGCCAAGTCTCTCTGCAAAATTGACAGTGTATCTTTTAATCTGACTATAAGAATATCTGGTGGGAATTCCTTCATGCAAAAAGTTCTCGACTGAAGGAGATCTTGAATCCAGGGGATCCATATACTCTCTAATGTCCTGCTCCTCCTCTTGCTGCTCCCTTTTCTTTCGATTGATTCTAATGTAAATAAAAGTGATGGCTACGGTAACGAATACACCAGATAGAACACCTATAACTGCAATTAAATTCATAGCCAATCCTGAAGCTGTTATCGCCATTGCTCAGTTGGCGTAAAAGTTAAATGACATAATCAAACTTAAAATGGAAATAAAGGAAAAAAGTCATAAACAAATAATTTACCAGCTTTATATCTTGAGGTCATCCACCATTTCTTCAGGTTGTGAGGTTTTCCTTCAACCAAAAAGAGAAAAGCTTTAGTGAAGCTCCAAATGTGAAAATAAACCCTGTTTGTTGCTTTTTAATTTGGCCTGTAAGTCCAATTTGATCTACGAGCTAATTTGAATGTTCTGAACCAGGTTTCCATTTAATTTATATGGTTAGAAATTTTGATATCCCTTCAAAATTCACAATGTATCTGAGCTCTTGATCACTAAAATCAAATACATAAAAATTATAGCACTGAAAAAGAGAAAAAGCTTTGTAATTAGTATTACCATTAGACCAGCTGTGTTTGTGGAGACCTTTGTTGGGCACGTGGCAATTCTGAAGCCCAATGTAACCGATCTGCCTACTTCTGCAGACTCAGAAATATTCCTCTTGTAACAGTTCTTCATGTAACTGTCATTTCTTGGCATGAGGTCAAATGTATTGTAAATGGCCTGACAGTGGATAAAAAGAGAGATGAAGATCTGTAGAGTGAGATGTATGGTGTGAAGTGCTGCTGAACATATTTTTAATGAGAATCCCTTATTTGTGGATGTAGCCATTTTATATGGTGAACCACGTTAATTGCTTGAGTGTCCTCTGTATTATTTTTCTGCTTATGTCTATGTTTTGTTTCTCTTTCCAAATCTCTGTTTTTTTTTTCTTTGTTTTTAGATTTACAATTGGTATCAGAGCTCTGTGTGAAGCTCGGTCTAGGAGATAGCTTGTGAGGACTTTTGGAACCTGTAAAGAAATCAAAATGGATGACACAGAAAAATGGAAAATAGAGAAATTTATAGGCCAAAACTTTAGTCTTTGGAAAGTACAAATGGAGTCTCTTCTTATCAAATAAGACTTGTCACTCACCTTACTAGGGAAAGCCAAAGGACAAAGTTCTATGAAAGATGAAGACTGGGACAAACTGGATATGAAAGCGAGGGCAATTGTATTTCTCTCATTGTCTAGCAATGTATTATTTAATATCTCAGCTGAGAGTACGACGAAAGAGCTTTGGGAAAAGTTGAAAGGAAGCTCAGTGTGCGGAAATCACTTCCTACACTAATCTAATGAGGAGAGATGTATGCAAATTTAATTTAATTTTTACAACTATAGCAACATAGAACATCTAACAGAGATATAGCAGCAATACACATACACACAAAAAGTAGACAAAAGAGAGAGAGACAAGATATACATGGAGAAAACCCTTACAGGTGAAAAACCCCACACTCCAAAAACACAGCTCAAATGTATTACAGTAAAAAATAATAGATTACAATATAGTTTCAGAGCCAATGCTCTTTCAGGAGTCTTCGAATGTCAAATCTGGAGATATTCTGGCAGCATAATAGTACTTGTGCCAAAAATTGTCTATCTCCCATCCAAGCACCTATTTATATAGAGTTTACAAGGCAAATATGGAACCTTCTAAAGATGGGCATCCATCTTGGACTCATGCCCCAAGACCCACACCTAAGGACACTTGTCCAACATTCCATCTCGAAGTGGGCGCCTGGTCTCCCAAGATAGGTTACGACAGATGCTCTTACGTACCTTACAACTGTCAGAGAATCCGTCATACACTGACTAAAAATATCATATTCTTCTTACATGTCATAACTTCCCTTGACCGCCCAAAGATGCCTTTCTCTCATGCAAAGATGCTCACTGACACTTGTCATTAATTAAAAAAATGATTGACATCTATTACAAGGGGCTACGCCCCTGGACCTCGCAAGGGGCTACGCCCCTTGACCCTATCTTGGGGGCACTGCCCCCAAACCCCCAATAATTATTCAAGGGGGAAACTGCGGCTACCAAAGTCACCAAAATTTACCCTGCTGCATATACACAAGGTGCTAACTATGCCAACTCAACATGGGATAAATAAATACAACACTAAGAATTTGCAAAGGTTGAGACACCTTAATTCCCAACATTCTCCCACTTGTTGAGCACCTTGCAAGGGCCAAAAGCAATGACAAGATTCAACTACTAGGGGCCAAGAGGCCCATAGACTCCGAACACCATCTAAACTTCTCTGTGCCCACTGGTTTCATCAATGCATCTGCAACATTCTTCAAAGTATCTACCTTCTCCAAATTTACCTTTCCATCCTCAACCATGTCTCGCACAAAGTGAAACTGAACATCAATGTGCTTTGTCCTAGCATGGAAAGTTGCATTCTTCGCAAGGCAAATTGCATTGTGACTGTCACAACTAATTGTGACCTGACCTGCATCAACACTAATATCTGAACACAATCTCTTAAGCCAGATGGCTTCCTTACAAGCATGAGTTGCTGCCATATACTCAGCTTCTGTCATGGACAAAGCAACAACAGGTTGTCACTTACTCATCCAACTAATAGCACCACCAAACAGTGTAAACACATAAGCACTGATGGATCTCCTGCTATCAATGTCACCTGCCCAATCTGAATCCACAAATCCACGAATATCAACAGAATGTGAAGGTCCTGAAACATTACTATGATAGCAAATGGAATACTCAGAAGTACCCCTCAAATATCTGAACACTCGCTTAATTGCATCCCAATGAACCTGTCCAGGATTAGCCATAAATCGACTAAGGACTCCCACTGCTTGGGCAATGTCTGGTCTTGTGCAAACCATAGCATACATCAAACTGCCAACAACACTAGCATAAGGTACTCTGCTCATGTCCTCCACCTCACTAGGAGATTTTGGACAATCCTCAATAGACAACTTTGTCCCCAAAGAAACGGGAACACACAATGGTCTACAATCTGCCATGTTGAATCTGTCCAACACGAACTTCACATACTTACTCTGGCTTAACCAAAGTTTTCTGTTAGTTCTGTCTTTTCTGATTTCCATTCCTAGAATGTACCTGGCTGCCCCTAAATCTTTCATTTCAAACTGAGCTGACAACTAAGATTTAAAATCAGAAATCATATTTTTATCCTTCCCAATGAGCAACATATCATCAACATATAATGCAACAATGAGAATATGATCACCATCAAATTTATAATACACACAGTGATCCGATTTCGATCTCACAAATCTAATTGACAACACAAAGGTATCAAACTTCAAGTACCATCTCCTAGGGGATTGCTTCAAACCATACAAAGACTTCTTAAGTTTGCAAACTAAATTTTCTTTACCTTTCACCATGTAATGCTTTGGTTGTGACATGTAGATCTCTTCCTCCAAGTCACCATGAAGGAAAGCTGTCTTCACATCCATCTGTTCTACCTCCAAGTCATAAGCTGCTGCGAGTGACAATATGAATCGAATGGATGTCAGCTTTGCAACGAGAGAGAAGATCTCACCATAATCTATACCCTCCACTTGTGAATACCCCTTCGCAACCAATCTGGCCTTATACTTCTCAATACTACCATCTGCACCAATTTTCTTCTTGAACACCCATTTGCATCCAACGGGTTTCCATCCAGGAGGCAAAGGCACCAAGTCCCAAGTTTGATTCTTATCCAAAGAAGCCATTTCTTCCTCCATGGCCTCCTTCCAGGAACCTGCATCCTTAATATCCAAAGCCTCTGATACAGTTCTAGGTTCATCACTATTAGTAAGCAAAGCATAAGCACAACTAGAATCAAGCAATGTAAAACCAAACCTTTCAGGTTGCTTCCTTATCTATGTAGACCTCCTCAAGAGCTGAGGTTGAGGTTCAACTTCTTCATCTAAGCTTTCAGAGCTGCTAGAGCTCTCCTCATCATTAGGTCCAACATTGTCTTTCTATTCAGTCTTCTCAGGGGTGAGAGGAAACTAAACAACATCCTCTTTCTTTTCTTTTTCTTCTGGCTATAAAATAGTGGAAGAAGGTGTAATCTCTCTGAAGATGTCACTTCTGCTATACAACACTTTTTCAGCCCTGGGGTTCCAAAACTTGTATCCTTTCACACCAACAGAATAGCCGATGAAGATACACTTAATAGCTTTGTTCTCCAACTTTGACCTCTTCTCCTTAGGCACATGTGCATATGCCTCACAACTAAAAACACGAAGATGCCTTACTGAAGGATTTCTACCAAACCACACCTCCATGGGTGTCTTTCCAACAAGAGCTGATATAGGAGATCTGTTTACCAGATAGTAGTCAGTGGCAACAGCTTCAGCCCAAAACTTTTGTTCTAGGCCAGCTCCACTAAGCATACTCCTAGCCTTCTCCATCACTGTTCTGTTCATCCTCTCTGTAACTCCATTTTGCTGCGGGGTGTATGGAGTTGTCTTATGTCTTTCAATCCCAAGTTCCTTGCAATACTTATCAAATTCTGTAAAACAGAACTTGCCGTTGTCAGTTCTCAAACATTTAATCTTTTTACCAGTCTAATTTTTAGCAAAGGCCTTAAACTCCTTAAACTTGCTATAAACTTTAGATTTGCTTCTAAGAAAATAAATCCATGTCCTTCTATTGTAATCATCTATAAAAGATACAAAATATATAGACTTTGATAATGAAGGAACATTAATGGGACCAAACACACTAGAATGAATAAGGTCCAACACACTAGAAGACTTATGAGAACTTGAGTAAAACTGAACACAGTTTTATTTTCTATAAATGCAATGTTCACAAAAGTCAAACTCAAGATTACAATCATCTAACCCCTCAACGAGGTTCTTATTTTTTAGGGTACGCAGACCCTTCTCACCGATGTGGCTGAATCTCTTATGCCATAACATTGTCTTTTCTACATGAAGTTTAACTTCCAATGCACGATTACAACCATCAAGATTAGAAACTATAGATTTCTTCACTTCTCATTCAGATGGCGGGGATGAAGTGATTGTTGCCCTCTTCCTTGAGTCAGAAGAACTATTGCATTGTGCAATGCATGCTTCTAGCTGAAACAGAGTACCTCTCTGAGTACCCTTAGCAAGCACCATAGATCCTCTAGTCATCATGCATTCATCTTTCGAAAAGACAACCTACACACCTACATCATTCAACATACTTACAGAAAGCAGGTTTCGTGCTAAGCCTGGGATGTCCATAACCCTAGTGATTCCCTTCACTCGACCATCAGGGAATTGGATAGAGACTCTTCCATGACCAACGATCTTCAGATGAGAGTCATCACCCATATGCACCCTTCCACCATCGAACTCCTCATACTTAGTGAACCAGTCTCGATGCGAGGTCATGTGGAATGATGCACCAAAGTTGATTAGCCACACATCATCAGATGCATGGGTTTCTAGGGCTGCGATGAAGGCATCATCGTCATCTTGTGATTTGTCAGAATCTGAATCAGGAGCTTTCTTCTTTTCCTTCTCCTCTTTTCATTCCTTTCAGAAATGCCCAGTCTTGCCACAGTTCCAACAAAGAGCCTTGGACTTTCCAGGAGATTTAGATCTCCCATGGGATTTGGATCTACCCTTCTCAGCTTTCTTGTCCTTCTTCTTCCCTTTCTCCTTGGGTCTTCCACAAACTGCAAGGGCTTCTTTTCCTGCCTCATAAGACTTTCTCCACATCTCTTCAGATAACAACGAAGAAACCACCTCTTCTATTTTAAATGTGGATGTGGTGCTTCTGATTGCCATGACAAGATGATCCCATGAGTCCGGCAGAGAACAAAGTAGGGTCATACACCGATCCTCCTCCTCCATCTTTACACCAATAGATGTCAATTGTGCAACCAGCATGTTGAAAGCATTCATATGTTTAGCAATAGATCCTCCGTCCTCCATCCAAGGAGAATACAACTTCTTTCTCAGGAAAAGTTTATTGACAAGGGATTTGGCTTGATACACATCCCCCAACTTCTTCCAAAAGAGTTTTGCAGTAGTCTCCTCATGGACATTTAACAACACAAAATCGGCAAGACTAAGTCTTATGAGACCCTTAACCTTTTGATCCTTGAGATCCCACTCATCTTGTGACATTGCAGCTAGTTTAGTTCCATTAACACTTTCCCAAATGTCTCGGTCAACAAGCATGTCTTCCATCTTGAGCTTCCATAGCTCAAAATTACTGCCATTGAACTTCTCCACTTCAAACCTTCCTGATGTGGTTGCCATCTCCTTGCTGCAATAGAAAATAGAATACTCTACATAGACTCCCACTCAACCTAAGATTAGCTCAAAAAACCCCTACCCTACAACTAGGACCAAAGGTGATCAAGCTCTGATACCAACTAAAAGGAAGCTCGGTGTGTGGAAATCGCTTCCTACATAATCTAATGAGGAGAGATGTATGCAAATTCAATTTAATTCTTACAACTATAGCAACATAGAACATGTAACAGAGATATAGCAGCAATACACATACACACAGAAAGTAGACAGAAGAGAGAGAGAGACAAGATATACATGGAGAAAACCCTTACAGGTGAAAAACCCCACTCCAAAAACATAGCTCAAATGTATTACAATAAAGAATAACATATTACAATATAGTTTCAGAGCCAATGCTCTTTCAGGAGTCTTCAAATGTTGAATCTGGAGATATTTCAGTAGCATAACAGTACTTGTACCAAAATTGTCTATCTCCCATCCAAGCACCTGTTTATATAGAGTTTACAAGGCAAATATGGAACCTTCTAGAGATGGGCGTCCATCTTGGACTCATGCCCCAAAACCCACACCTAAAGACACTTGTCCAACATCTCATCCCAAAGTGGGCGCCTGGTCCCAAGATAGGTTACGACAGATGCTCTTACGCACCTTACAGCTATCAGAGAATCCATCATACGCTGACTAAAAATATCATATTCCTCTTACATGTCATAACCTCCTTTGACCACCCAAGGATGCCTTTCTCTCGTGTAAAGATGCTCACCGACACTTGTCATTAATTAAAAAAATGGTTGACATCTATTACAAGGGGCTACGCCCCTGGACCCTGCAAGGGGCTACGCCCCTTAACCCTATCTTGGGGGCATTGCCCCCATACCCCCATTAATTATTCAAGGGGGAAACCATAGCTACCAAAGTCACCAAAATTTACTCTGCTGCATATACACATGGTGCTGACAATGCCAATTCAACATGGGATAAATAAATACAACATTAGGAATTTGCAAAGGTTGAGACACCTTAATTCCCAACAAAAGCTCTCCAGCATGTATGCAATTTCTTTGGCTTCGAATAAGGTATTTATTATGAAGAAATTATATAACTTGAAAATGAAAGAAGGTGGGGTTATGTCAAATCATCTGAATGAATTTAACACCTTAGTTACTCATTTAACTTCGGTGGGTATAAAGTTAGATTCTGAGATTAAAGCAATTTTGTTGTTGTGTTTCTTACCAAATAGTTGGGAAGGTGTTGTGAGGACTGTAAGCACTTCTGTTGTAGCTAAAAGTACATTAGTTTTTTATGATGTTGCAGCCAATCTTCTCAGTGAAGACATGAGAAGAAAAAATTAGGAACCCTCTTTAGGCGATGTTCTAACAGTTGTGAGTACAATCCATAGGGGAAGAAGCCACGAAAGAGGTAGATACAACAACTGGAGAAGGTCACAATCTGGTATGCGATCAAAGTCTAGGGGTAGAACCGGTGCGTGTTGGTTTTGTGGAAAACTCAGACACAATAAGAACTGCTAGAACTACAAGAAAGCTCAAGGAAAAGTGAGCACAAATAATGAAGCAAACACTGCATGTGATGGTGTTTTGGTCTTATCAGCTAGTGACACAAATGCTGATTTGTGGGTTCTTGATTCTGGCGCCTCATTTCATGCCACTTCATGCTATAAAGCTTTCACAAATATTCATGAAGGCACATTCGGTAAGGTGTTTCTTGGTGATAATAAAGAATGTGACATCTTAGGTAAAGGTGATATAATATTGAATTTGAAAAATGGAGACAAATTCACTTTGACAGATGTTAGATATGTACCCATGTTAAAAAGGAATTTAATTTTAGTTAGTCAACTTATAGCATATGGCTGCAATGTTAAATTTTCTCTTGATTCATGGAAAATTACAAAGGGGCTTCTAGTAATGGCAAGAGGAAAGAAGCAAGGTAATCTCTATATTTTGGAATGTTTTGGTGAAGTGGGAGCTGCCTTGCCGGCTATGGATAGTGGGTCTGAAATATGGCACAAAAGGCTCAATCATATGAGCCAAAAAAGACTTCAAGTTATGCTTCAGCGCAATCATCTTACAGGCCTCACCTCCATTGATTTAGAATTATGTGAACATTGCCTTTATGGCAAATAGTGCCAAACCAATTTCTTATCAGTTGGAACTTGTTCATTCTGACGTATTCGGTCTGACTCAGGTAACTTCTTTCAGTGGAACTAATTATTTTGTAACCTTTCTTGATGAATGTACTTGAAAAATCTAGATTTATTTGTTGAATAGAAAATCTGAGGTATTTTCAAAATTTAAGATTTTTAAGGCTGCTATTGAAAATCAGATTGGGCATAAAATTAAATGCCTACTAACAGACAATGGTGGAGAATATTGCTCTTCTGAGTTTGATTCATTTTGTGCAGACCATGGTATTCGATGGATAAAGACTGTCCCTTATACACCTCAGGAGAATGGTGCAACTAAGAGGCTCAATCGCACGATACTTCAGAGAGCTAGATGCATGCTCTCCAATGCCATATTCAGAAAAGAGTTTTAGGCAGAGGCATGTAATACTGTAGTGTATCTAATCAATCGAGCTCCATCGTCTAGGCTAGATTTTGACATCCCTAAGGAGAGATGGCTTGGAAAACAAATTTCCTATCATCATTTGCGGGTGTTTGGCTATGCAGTTTTTGTTCACATTTTGAAAGATTAAAGAACTAAGTTAGATTTCAAGTCAAAAAGGTGTGTTTTTCTCAGCTATGGTGAAGATCAATTTGGCTTTCATCTTTGGGATCCCGTTGCAAAGACCATAATCTGTAGCCACAATGTTGTGTTCAATGAGAAGAATTTTCCAAGTTTGCAACCTCTCAGTTCACTTTCGAAAGAATATGTTGATGTAGACTTGTTTGATAATGGAATGGTAAAGCAACCTACCATTACTTTCTCTCAGCCACTAGTTACATCTAGTCATTATTATACCACATCTACTCCTATTTCCACCACTACTTTGCCTTCAGCTGGATGCACTTTACCTACACAATCTTCTCACATTTCAACTCTTCCTCCAATGTATACTACACAGTCAATACATGTTCAAATGCACCACATTGGCGTCCCTAGGATGGATACTGTGGGAATTCCCATGTTGCCTTTATTACATGAAGCGCAGCCCATTATGTCTTCATCGCTGCCTTCTAATGTGATTGAGCATCCAATATCTCTTACGGTGCCAGTTATTGGTCCTCAGCCCTCTCACAATCTAACATCCCCCTCATCGCTGCCTTCTAATGTTAACAATACAGCGTCCCCCTCATTAGGTAATACTAGAACACAACCTATCCTTCTCTAAATGCCATCCCTTGTGCATAATTCACAGCCTAAAAATATACATATGCTGCCAAACACTACCATCCCCATGCCTGTAGAAGGTGATTTTTCACAAGAATTCAAAGGTCAATTTTCAATATTAACAGGAACTTCAAGGTAGGGCAATGTGACTGAGTTGAGCACAATAGGTGCACAAAGTAATATGCAGAGATAGGGGAGCTTTCCATAGGGTCCTCTACAATCAGATGTTGACGATGTCCAAAACTTACTATAGAGACTAAATCTAGATTCAAATTCACAGCCATAGCAAGGTCAGAAATTGAGGAGGTCTACCCGTGAGAAGAGGAGACCTACAAAATATGAAGACTATGATTTATTGCATCTCTGATTATGCAGAGCTGGCAACATATAAACAAGCCTACAAGCATGAAAATACACACAATTGGATGGCAAACATGAATGAAGAAATCGAGTCATTGAGAGTCAATAACACTTGGGATTTGGTTCCTCTTCCGCCAAATCGAAAGTCTCTCAAGAACAAATGGGTTTATCATTTGAAAGACGAAGATGGAGGGAGTAAAAGGTACAGGGCCAGACTAGTCATCAAGGGATTTGATTAGCAAAAAGGTATTGATTTTACTAAATTTTTTTTCCCCAGTTGTCAAAATGGATACAATTTGTGCTGTGTTGGGTTTAGTAGCTGTTTGGGATTTAGAACTTGAGCAACTTGATGTGAAAACAACATTCCTACATGGAGAAATTGATGAGGATTTATACATGGAGCAGCCTGAAGGCTTTGCTCAACCAGATCAGGAGCATCTATTTTGCAAGTTGAAGTGGAGTTTGTATGGGCTGAACCAAGCTCTAAGGCAATGGTATTTAAAATTTGACTGCTTCATGACTGATAACAACTTTATTTGATGCGAATCAGACCCTTGTGTTTACTAGAAGAAGTTAAATACTGGTGAGTTTGTCATCCTTTTGCTTTATGTTGATGATATGTTAGTTGCTGGTACTAGTGTTAAGATTATTGCTCAGCTGAAGCAACAATTGGCTCTTCATTTTGCCATGAAATACCTCAGACCAGCCAAAAGAATACTTGGGATATACATATTTAGAAACAGAAATAAAAGAGAACTTAGGTTGTCCCAAGCAAACTACATTGCCAAAGTGTTGGATAGATTTAATATGTCTAATGCCAAACCGGTATCTACTTCTTTGGCTGATCATTTCCACCTATCTTCAGCTATGTCTCCAAAAAATTAGGAAGAGGAAGAACAAATGAGGTATGTTCCATATACATCTGTGATTGGTAGTATAATGTATGCAATGGTATGCACTCGTCTAGACATTGCTCAAGCAGTCACAGTTGTCAGTAGATTCATGAATCATCCAGGAAAATTACACTGGCAAGCAATTCAATGGATTCCACAGTACTTGAAAGGTACATCACATTATTGTTTATGTTTTGGAGGTACTGACATTCAGCTTCATGGTTATGTTGATTCAGATATGGCCAGAGATTTAGATAAACATTGGTCTACCACTGGTTATGCATTTACATTTGCTGGGGCAGCCATTAGTTGGGTTTCTTAGTTGCAACAAGTTGTAGCTCTGTCATCCACAGAGGCTGAATACATTGCACTCATAGAAGGAGCAAAAGAAATGATATGGCTTAAGCATTTGTTGACTGAACTGGGCTGTCTGAAATTAGATTTTCCATTATATTGTGATAGCAATAGTGCTATTCACTTGGCTAGGAATTCATCTTTCCACAATCAAACCAAGCATATTGACCTTCGATACCACTTTATCATCCATGTTATTGACGAAGGCAAGTTGCAGGTCATAAAGATTGACACAAACATTAATACGGCGGATGCATTAACAAAAGTTGTTCCTCAAGAGAAGTTTGAGTTTTGTAGAGCTTCTCTCGGTCTTGTTATGATGTGATAATGATTATGCGGGGGGGGGGGGGGGGTGGGGGGGGGGGGGGGTTCTTTGAGCAGCTCTTTTTTATTCGATCCCATTGGCCTTCAAGTGGGAGATTGTTCAGCACATGGCAATTATGAAGCCCAATGTAAATGATCTGCCTACTTCTGCAGACTCAGAAATATTCCTCTTGTAATAGTTCTTCATATAATTGCCATTTCTTGGCATGAGGTTGAATGTATTGTAAATGGCCTGACAGTTGATAAAAAGAGAGATGAAGATCTGTAGAGTGAGATGTATGGTGTGAAGTGCTGTTGAACATATTTTTAATGACAATCCCTTATTTGTGGATGTAACCATTTTATATGGTGAACCACATGTAATCTATGAAAGTCAAAATGAAAGCCAAAAATACAAAAATCAAATGCAAACACAAATGATATACCTTCATAATGACCCACAAATCCAAGATAGAGTGGAAGGAGTTGCACCCAAACTCCTTAGATTTTACCCAAGTAGATATATTATGTGGATTGCTCTTGCTTTCAACACAATATGACGAGAGATTGGAGGATAGATTGATAGGTTGGATAGAGATGAGAGATAAGACTAGAGTGATTTTGGCATTATGATGGTATAATGAGGAGATTTGAGAGAAATTTGGGTAGAGTTTGGATGCAAGATGAAGTTGTTCTTCCAAATGGCTTAGAGAATGATCTCATTTATAGATTTTTGGAAAATGGATGGAGGGTGAGGCTTAAAAGATGAGATCAAGGACTAGAAATGGTTGAGAGTTAGGGTTTGGATTAGAGTCATATCCTTGTGACAAGTGTCACAAGGGGACTGGATGAGAGAAATCAAAGGTTGAGATTAATTCAATGGATTTGGAGGGCTCTCATTATTTGTGAATTTTAAATTCACATGGGGAAAGGTGTTGAGGATACAAATGAATTAAAAATTTATTTTTGGGAAGAGTGGATATGACAAGTGAATTAAAAATTCAACTCATGGGGGAGTATGAATTAAAAATTCACTTTTATGTGGAGATGTGAAGGTTGAAGGACACATGTACACTTACATGTGTAAGAGGGTGATAAATGAGGTGTAAGGAGGATTTGACCCTTTGAATAAAAGATTGATTTTTATTCAAAGGTGTGTGGAAGGATGGGCTAAGCAAGGTTGATTAAGTGTTTAGCTTAATTAACTTAGGTCTAGGGGATAGGTAGGCTAGGGTAGATTGATTAAATAATTGCTATTTAATCAACTAGGCTAGGTTTAGATTGATTAGTAGGGTAGATTAGTATGATTTAACTAATTAACAAGGATTAGAGAAATGGACAAAATTAACTAAATAAATATTGAGAATATTTATTTAATCAAAGAGGATATAGTTGTAAGGTAAAGTGATAAATTAAATGAATTAATTGATCACCAAGGATGGGTAAATGGTTAAGGGTAGATGATTAGGGATAAATTAATTAAATAAAATAAATTTATTTAATTAATAGGAGGGATAATTGGTGGTGTAGAGACATGGGAAACTAGTGTACAGTAATTGGGATTGGGATAGGGGATTTTTGGATGGTCGATTTGGGGTTTCAGGTACCCAAATGGACTTAGGAATTATTGGATTTTTAGATGGGGAGCGAGATGTTTAGGATTTTGGAATGGATTGGGAGGTAGATGTCTCATTTGTTTTGATTGATCTTTGCTTAGGGACCCACACCACTTTTGTTTTTAGTTGTTCTTTTGATGGTGGGGGTTTTGATAGCCTTTTAGATTTTTTATTTTGATTGGAAGGGATAACATCTTTAGGCTTTTGTGCTTTATGAGTTGAGGCATTCAAATTATTACTTTTGAATCCCATGGATTTGATGGAAGCTTCATGTTTGGATGATATGTGCTTTTGTTGGTCTTGATTGGGAAATTTAGGGGGTTGATGGGTGGAGGGGTAAAAGGTGGATTTATGGATAAATGAATGAGGGGATTTTAGGATAGGGATGTTTGGGAGGCTAGGAGGATAAGAGGATTTGTGGATAGGGATGTTTGGAGTTGGTAGGATAGGAGGTAAAGTGGATTTAATAGGAATATTTGGAGTTGGAAGTAGTGGAGGTAAATTTGATGGAGGAAGATGGACGGTCACATGCTTTTGCAAATGATATGATGATGGAGAAGGGATGGCGACATATGCTTTGGCGATGTGATGAGATGCGCCATGTTTGGGATTTGATGAATGGGTTTTGGAAGGTGGGTGGATGGTATCAACTTGTTTAGATTGTTTGCTTTGGGATGTATAGCCAAGGCCATGCAAGGATGGATGGAATGTGGTGCGGATGGGCTGCAAGATGCCTTGTTCATGAAGGCCTAAGCCTTTACCTTGATAGTTCATATGTTGGAGTATGCGACATGCAATGGGATGTTTGGTGCTTTAGAAACAAGACGTGAGTCTATTATTTGTTGGAAGAGGATAGGTGGTGGAAGGGAGTTGTTCACCTCCTATGAGGGAGTCACCGCGGATGAAGGTGCTTTGTCCAAGTAGATAAGGGGATGGATTTGGGATGGGATTGGTAGATGGAGGGCGGATGGTAAATGGGTGGTAGAAGATGGTGTAAGATTAATAAGTTGATCAATAGATGGGAGGGGATCAGGGATGAGATTAGATGGGATGGTTAGATCTTGATTAAGAGAAGGGGTTAATGTTTCAACATGCTTTGGATTTGATTCTTGACATAGCCCATGTGGTTGGATAGAAGTGGGAGTGACTTGGATAGATGTGGTGGGTGCTTGGATGGATGTAATAGGTTCTTGGATGGATGCAATAGGTGCTTGACTTATGGATTCTTGAACATGGATGCATGATGGTTCTTGAGTTATGATAGGAGATTGTTCAAGAGGTTTGGTGGATGTTGGTTTGCATGAGGGTGTTTGATTCCTTGCTAATAGCCAATGGATGGTATCCTTCATGAGTGTATGGGTTGAAGAACAATGTAATGGATGGATAATGATGGTGGATGGTGTAGGATTAGGACTGGGATTGGATAGGGGGTGACTGGATTAGGTAGTAATGGTTCTTGGATTTGATCAAGGATAGGTTTTGGACTAGATGGTGGTGTTGGAGGGGTGGAGGATTCCTTTTCTTTGCTTGGTGATGTTCTTTGGAGGAAATCCCACAAGGATTCTTTGGATGTCGTGGTGTTAGGATTTGGAAGATTTGATGGTGGATTAGATGGTGGATGGGTGATAGGGATTGGTGGATTGGGAGATACATAGGGTGATGGATTAAGGTTGATACGATTGGAGGAGCATTGTGTTGGGAGGGTTGGGATTGATGGATTGTAAGGTAGGTAGGGTGATGGGTTAAGGTTGATAGGATGGGGATTAGAGGATGGGGGATTTGTATGGGGAAATGGTTGTTGATATAAGATTTGGATTTCAGAGATAAGGTTTGCTAGATTGGTGTTCCCTTGATCAAAGTTAGCATGAAAAAGGTTGGGGGATGGATAAGGTGGAGGTATTGATTGGTTGGATAGGTATGATTGCATGGATGTGTAAGGGGATGGAGATTGGTATGATGTTAGCGGGGACGAAAGATAGGGTGTTTGTTGGTATGATGGAGGTTGGTATGAGGTTGATGGTGTAGATATGTAAGATGTAGGTTGCTATGAAGGTTGAAAGAATGAAGATTGATATGATGTGGATGGGGGTGATATGTAGGGTGTTTGTTGATATGATGAAGGTTGGTATGAGGTCGATGGTGTGGATATGTAAGATGTAGGTTGGTATGATCAAGGTTGATATGATGTGGATGGGGATGAAATGTAGGGTATTTGTTGGGTAGGGGCTTGGTATTCTCCAATGATGAGGTGTGCTAAGGGTATATCTATAATGTCATTTTTGCATTTTTCCTTAGTATTAGGATCCATGTTTTCATAGATTTCTCTAAGTCTTTGTAATTGTTGCATTGCTACATAAGGATCAATGTTGTTGGTGGGGTATGGGATGAAATGGATGATTGCGATGTTGGGGGTCAAAATTTAAGATCTTAGGATGATTTGATTTTCTTCAAAGGATGGATGATTCTATATACTTAAGGTGGACTAATGACACTTAAGTAATAGAATTGATTTGGTTGATTTGATTGGATGATCAATTAAGGTCTCGATTTCTGATTGGGTTGATTTGGATTTGGAGTTTGATAATGATGTTGGGGGATTTGGATAATGATTGGGATGGATGTTGATTTTGGATTGGATTTGGACTATAGTTTTAAAGATTATGGATTGATGTTGGTTGGGTTTTGCAATGTTTACACGAGGTTGACTAGGAATTGAAAGTGAAATCCTGCCACACAGCTAGGAGAAAGGGGTAACCCACCCTTCACCTTCACTTCCCAAAGGTATAAAGTTCTTTGGGGCTTAGCCAAGAGTGACAAGATTCCAACTCTTAATGAGGGTGTCTTTCTATTCAGCCTCGAATTGAGGTCGTCCCTTGGAGTGGTGTGTCTCCAAGTAGGCCTCCTAAGAAGGATAAACAAAATCAAATCAAGTGAGGTGTTTTTGATCTCCAAGATCACCTTATGGTGCGAGGAAAGAGCATACACATGTACACTTGATTCACACTTGCACTTGTAAATTAACCCTTAGAAATCAAAATGTGAGGAAGACACTTCAAGCACTTGTTCTTTTTAAATCCAAAATCCAAATGTGTGATGAAAACAATGGTTGATTTTATGCCCAATTTTTTTGATGTGATTACTAAAAGTAATATTCGTTTTAAGCCCAAATTGAAATGTGTGATCAAACAATGATTCATTTTATGTCCCAAATTGAAGTGTGTTTGCAAACAAGATTATGAAGAGATGAGAAATAGAATGAGTGCACATAATTAAATTGTTGTCCAAACTGTTGTATTTGCTGATCCTGATGTTGTTCTAGCCTTGTATGATCACCTGCAAGTCACTAGAATGAAAATAGAGCAAGTAGACTAGCCAAGATGATCGTTATGCAAATATTGAGAATCTGATAAAATATGATGAAAAGTGAACTGATACAGCAAAATGCATTGCATGATCAGAAAATTTAAGAAATTCTATGCAATTTGAAAAAACAATTCACTGAAAACCGATCAAAATTGCTCAAGTTATGATGGTTTGAAGTTTTAAAAGAGCTTTGAATTTGACTGAAAAAAAATTCTACAAAACAATATAGTGACTTGATAAAATTACAACCATTATGAAGTACTCTGAATCCTCTTTCCAATGCCACCAATTTTGTGCGATTTCGTTACCGTATGCAAAAGTTGTGAAAATTTGAAAATAAACAGCCTCCTTTGGCATGTAGGAGGCACAAGAGGTCAACTATGACTGTTTACATTAACTATTTTCGGTCACTATCTACCTAGTCACATGCACTGGTCTGTGCTCTAGTGGTTTATTCTTTGGGCGGTTAATGTTAAACTGGCCCCTAGTCACGCATGTGACCAGGGGCTAAACAGTTTTTTTTTTAAAAGAAAGTAAAAGAGAGAGAGCTCGATGGCCCTTCTCTCAATCCCCTAATATGATGATGCCCCTCTTATCCAACGATTGTTGATGGAAGGGCCGATTAAGGTTTGTGGTCTAGGGCAGGTGGCTTAGAATGGTGGTGATGAGGTGTTTAAGACGAGCAGCAGCCGGTTCAAAAAAAAGTGGTGACCAGGTCTTGAGGATGGTTGACCGGGCGATGGAGTGGAGAAACACAGTCGACGGAGGATGAGTGACGGTAGCACCTCCAGACATCGATGAGGGTTAGGGTTTTAAAAGATCAAGAGAGGTTTGTGAACTTAGGATTCGGGTAGGAAGCAGCGGTGGGAGAAAATGAAGGTGTCGGAGGACTGGGAAAGATTATGTAGAGGTGTAACACAGGTAGGAGAGCTGGTGGTGACCGGGCAGTAAAAAGGAAGTTTGGAGGTTTTTATGTAGGTGTCGACTAGGTGTTTAAACTGGTGTCAACTCTAGTGAAATGGGTGGCAGGTGTGTGAAAGAGGGATGGTAGATTCGACGAAGCTCAGGTAGAGACCGAAAGGGGTGGCGACCACATCCAAATGAGTGGTGACATGGCCAAAGTATGGTGCTAACCAGGGGAGGATGAAGTGGTAGCGGCCAAAAGTGGTGGTTCAGGTGTGTCGACTAGGTGGCGAATGGGTGGTGGAAATAGGGTTTCAAGGCATCGGCTAGTTCTAGACCGGTGGCGACTAGTCATTGGATGTGCAGAGAAATGGGTGTTGGGTGTTTGGAAGGTGTCGACCAAGAGGTGAAGCGGTGGCAGGTTTAAACTAGAACCTGCAAACACATAACATTAAACCTGCAAAACAAATGACCTGCAACACAAAAAACCAGCGATGACAGAAAACAGACAATGCACAGATTAGTACGGTAGGGGGTCACGGATCCATATGATACGCCCCGTGGCCCTATAGAAATTTACAAATTTTTTTAAAAAAATTCAATCATAGAACATAGTCAAATTTACTGTCAAAAAACTCAGAAACAACATCCTGATCACAATGGTGAGGTTAGTTTTCACCCAAGATGCAACCTGCAACAACTCACTCCCAAAACTTACAAAACTTGACAAAAAACTAAGGTTAGAAAATGAAGATTTTTGACAACAAAACCCTAGAAAAATGATTGATTAGATTCAAAAAACTGGGCGTGCCAATGTAATCTATGAAAGTCAAAATGAAAGCCAAAACACAAAAATCAAATGTAAACACAAATGATATACCTTCACAATGACCCACAAATCCAAGATAGGGTGTAAGGATTTGCACCCAAACTCCTTAGATTTTACCCAAGTAGATATATTGTGTGGGTTGCTCTTGCTTTCAACACAATATGATAAGAGATTGGATGATAGATTGATAGGTTGGACAGAAATGAGATATAAGGCTAGAGTGACTTTGGCATTATGATGGTATGATGAGGAGATTTGAGAGAAATTTGGGCAGAGTTTGGATGCAAGATGAAGTTGTTCTTCTAAATGGCTTAGAGAAGGGTCTCATTTATAGATTTTTGGAAAATGGATGGAGGGTGAGGATTAAAAGATGAGATCAAGGGCTAGAAATGGTTGAGAGTTAGGGTTTGGATTGGAGTCATAGCCTTGTGACAAGTGTCACAAGGGAACTGGATGAGAGAGATCAAAGGTTGAGATTAAGTCAATGGATCTGGAGGGCTCTCATTATTTGTGAATTTTAAATTCACATGGGGAAAGGTGTTGAGGATAAAAATGAATTAAAAATTTATTTTTGGGAAGAGTGGATATGACAAGTGAATTAAAAATTCAACTCATGGGGGAGTGTAAATTAAAAATTCACTTTTATGTGGAGATGTGAACGTTGAAGGACACATGTACACTTACATGTGTACGAGGGTGATAAATGAGGTGTAAGGAGGATTTGACCCTTTGAATAAAAGATTGATTTTTATTCAAAGGTGTGTGGAAGGATGGGCAAAGCAAGGTTGATTAAGTGTTTAGCTTAATTAACTTAGGTCTAGGGGATAGATAGGCTAGGGTAGATTGATTAATAATTGCTATTTAATCAAATAGGCTAGGTTTAGGTTGATTAGTAGGGTAGATTAGCATGATTTATTTAATTAACAAGGATTAGGGAAATGGACAAAATTAACTAAATAAATATTGAGAATATTTATTTAATCAATGAGGATATAGTTGTAAGGTAAAGTGATAAATTAAATGAATTAATTGATCACCAAGGATGGGTAAATGGTTAAGGGTAGATGATTAGGGATAAATTAATTAAATAAAATGAATTTATTTAATTAATAGGAGGGATAATTGGTGGTGTAGAGACATGGAAAATTGGTTTGCGAAGTAAGTCAATTTTAGGTGTCTACATTTGCCCCTTTTTGAAATGGTGTTGCAGCTAAGTAGCACTATTTAAAAGAAGTTAAAATATAGAGTTGGATTGGATAGAAAAAAGATTTTGGCTTAGAAGAACAGGGTAAGGTTTGGGGATAATTGGTAAGGGGGATGCCCCCTCAAGAGGACATGTGGGTTGAAAGAATACGGGTGTGCTCTCGAAATGGATGAAATAGATTGGTTGAAGCGGTTGGAGGATAAGGGGTGAGATGAAAGAAAGATGATTGACTGATGATTAGGTTATAGATGGATAGGAAAATGGATGATCATTGTGCTGAAAATGATTTAGAGCAATCCTTGGTTTGTTATAGGAAAGTGGATATTTTCACCAAGGCATAGAAGACCAAGGTAATGATGTTTATCCAACATTTGCATGGACTAGACATGTAAACAAGAGGGTGATCCCATGCATGCCCAAGATAGTACAACCTTGTCTGGATGAGGGAAGGGGACTCATAGCATAAGCCCTTAATATACAAAAGGTATGGTGAACCTTAGATGCACAAGGAGATCAATATGCTAGAATCGACCCTACGATCCACAAGATATGAATACTATCTTAGAGTAATGAAACCAACCCACAAGCACAGCATACGAAAGCAAGACTATGCCCCATTCTAGATGTTTTCGTCACATACCATGATATAGTGAGATCAAGGTAGTTTTGATGTGATCTTCGAATAGGACAAAAGATAAAAAATAAAAAATGAAAAGACCAACGAACCAAACAAATAGCCATTGTATCTCTTGTCAAGATGGATGATGATAGGATAGATTCTGCCTATCGTAGGAACAATATGTCCTAAGGCAGGAATTGATTGATGATTGGATCATGCCTAGTTAATGTTGTAAGATTGGCTCAAGATATGATGGTGACAAGTTCTGGTTGATGTTGATTTGATTGTTGATGACTTTGATTAAAGGACGATACTTTGATAGGTAATGCGATGCTTGGGATATTGTGTTTGGATCTGGTGTAAGCTCAATTGGCAGGGACCATCCAAGCGGGTTGGATGGGTTCATCTTATGTTTCTGAGTACTAGAAACTTCCTTTGTATTCTAGACTGCTTACATACCCCGTATCCATGGGATCAAGGTACATTATGATGTGGGTGGTGATGATATGTAGTTCTGATTTGCAATGACGATGTGGGATGACTGAGAATAGATGTGATGATGTTGGAAGATGATGTGTTATTGTGAGGGTGTTGGAAGATGATGAGATGCTGATGGAATGATGTGATTTTGTGATGGATATTTTTGAGATTTTATGGATTTTTTATTTTAGAAAGGGAATGGTTTATTATGAGATGGTTGCATTAGATTTAGTTTAGATAGCCTTTGCGCTAGATACCAATGACAAGGGAACACCAAGTCTAGAGGTGAAGGTGATGGGGTTGGGTTGGGGGATTGGTGAGGAAAGGATAATGGATAGGAGATTTTGATAAATGGATAGATACATGCAGATAATGGGTAGGATGGGGGATAAAGGATCAGGTAGGGATACATGATAAGTAGATGGAGGGATTGTCAGTGGAAGGTGATAGAGTTGAGATTCATGATAGTTGGATTGGAAGATAGAGATAGGGATGCAAGATAGATGGATGAGATATGGGGATAAGGATTTAATCCAAGGGCTATGTTGCAAGGAATCATATGCCCCAATGCTTAGGATTTTGCCTGATGGGTTCATGTTTGAAGGGATAGACTTTGTAGTAGATGGATGGAGGATATGCTTGGAAAGGGAGTGTGCCAAGAGGTGTCCAAAGCAAGTTGTTTATATTTTTCCCCTTGTCTTTATCAAGATCTAACCTAAGGAAGATATAGCAGATAGGATGGATAGGAAATGGTAGGATAAATAGGGGATGGTGGATAGGAATATGATAGGATAAGTATACATGGATAGGATATGCAAAAGGATGTTATGAATGTGGATGATTTTTCCCCTGAGTGTAGGGTACAAAATGGATGGAGAAGGGATTACACATGATGCCCACAAGGGGTTTTCATCATGGTACTTTCCCAAGGTGCCACAAGGAGTGGTTTTCACCATTTGGACGGATTTTTTCTCTTTACTATTTTCTTGATTTTTTGATTTTTTTTCTTTTTTGATGGGAGGGGGAATCTAGCATCTGTTTCCATAGCATAGAGAAGATGGTCCCATGTTGGATAGCATTATGGATGATGGTTGCATGGATGTTGGTGGTTAGTGGGTTATGATGTGGATTAAGCAATAGCATGGACCATAGGAATGTGATGGGGAAGATATGTAGGATAATGGATGAGAGATGGAGAAATGGGGGTATGTGGGAATGTCAAGTGGTGGAGGGGAACCAAGACCAACGGTTGCACACACCATGATGTATTTGGAAGCTTGTCCTTTGGATGTGGAGTTGGGAGTAATGGGGATTGGGATAGGGGATTTTTGGATGGTCGATTTGGGGTTTTAGGTACCCAAATGGACTTAGGAATTATGGGATTTTTAGATGGGGAGCGAGATGTTTGGGATTTTGGAGTGGATTGGGAGGTGGATGCCTCATTTGTTTTGATTGATCTTTGCTTAGGGACCCACACCATTTTTGTTTTTGGTTGTTCTTTTGATGGTGGGGGTTTTGATAGCCTTTTGGATTTTTCATTTTGATTGGAAGGGATAACATCTTTAGGCTTTTGTGCTTTATGAGTTGAGGCATTCAAATTAATACTTTTGAATCCCATGGATTTTATGGAAGCTTCATATTTGGATGATGTGTGCTTTTGTTGGTCTTGATTGGGAAATTTAGGGGGTTGATGGGTGGAGGAGTAAAAGGTGGATTTATGGATAAATGAATGAGGGTATTTGAGGATAGGGATGTTTGGGAGACTGGGAGGATAAGAGGATTTGTGGATAGGGATGTTTGGAGTTGGTAGGATAGGAGGTAAAGTGGATTTAATAGGAATATTTGGAGTTGGAAGTAGTGGAGGTAAATTTGATGGAGGAAGATGGATGGTCACATGCTTTTGCAAATGATTTGATGATGGAGGAGGGATGGCGACATATGCTTTGGGGGTGTGATGAGATGCACCATGTTTGGGATTGGATGAATGGATTTTGGAAGGTGGGTGGATTGTATCAACATGTTTAGATTGTTTTCCTTGGGATGTATAGCCAAGGCCATGCAAGGATGGATGGAATGTGGTGTGGATGGGCTCCAAGATGCCTTGTTCATGAAGGCCTAAGCCTTTGTCTTGATAGTTCATATGCTGGAGTATGCGACATGAGATGGGATGTTTGGTGCTTTGGAAACAAGATGCAAGTCTATTATTTGTTGGAAGAGGATAGGTGGTGGAAGGGAGTTGTTCACCTCCTACAAGGGAGTCACCGCGGATGAAGGTGCTTTGTCCAAGTAGATAAGGGGATGGATTTGGGATGGGATTGGTAGATGGAGGTAAAGGATTCATGGGGGATGGTAAAGGGGTGGTAGAAGATGGTGTAAGATCAATAAGTTGATCAATAGATGGGAGGGGATCAGGGATGGGATTAGATGGGATGGTTAGATCTTCATTAGGAGAAGGGGTTGATGTTTCAACATGCTTTGGATTTGATTCTTGACATAGCCCGTGTGGTTGGATAGAAGTGGGAGTGACTTGGATAGATATGGTGGGTGCTTGGATGGATGTAATAGGATCTTGGATGGATGCAATAGGTGCTTGACTTATGGATTCTTGAACATGGTTGCATGATGGTTCTTGAGTTATGATAGGAGATTGTTCAAGAGGTTTGGTGGATGTTGGTTTGCATGAGGGTGTTTGATTCCTTGCTAATAGCCAATGGATGGTATCCTTCATGAGTGTATGGGTTGAAGAACAATGTAATGGATGGATAATGATGGTGGATGGTGTAGGATTAGGATTGGGATTGGATAGGGGGTGATGGGATTAGGTAGTAATGGTTCTTAGATGGGTTCAAGGATAGGTGTTGGACTGGATGGTGGTGTTGGAGGGGTGGACGATTCCTTTTCTTTGCTTGGTGATGTTCTTTGGAGGAAATCCCACAAGGATTCTTTGAATGTCGTGATGTTAGGATTTGGAAGATTTGATGGTGGATTAGATGGTGGATGGGTGATAGGGATTGGTGGATTGGGAGATACATAGGGTGATGGATTAAGGTTGATATGATTGGAGGAGCATTGTGTTGGGAGGGTTGGGATTGATGGATTGTAAGGTAGGTAGGGTGATGGGTTAAGGTTGATAGGATGGGGATTAGAGGATGGGGGATTTGTATGGGGAAATGGTTGTTGATATAAGATTTGGATTTCAGAGATAAGGTGTGCTAGATTGGTGTTCCCTTGATCAAAGTTAGCATGACAAAGGTTGGGGGATGGGTAAGGTGGAGGTATTGATTAGTTAGATAGGTATGATGGCATTGATGTGTAAGGGGATGGAGATTGGTATGATGTTAGCAGGGATGAAAGATAGGGTCTTTGTTTGTATGATGGAGGTTGGTATGAGGTTGCTGGTGTAGATATGTAAGATTTAGGTTTGTATGAAGGTTGAAAGAATGAAGATTGATATGATGTGGATGGGGGTGATATGTAGGGTGTTTTTTGATATGATGAAGGTTGGTATGAGGTCGATGGTGTGGATATGTAAGATGTAGGTTGGTATAATGAAGGTTGATATGATGTGGATGGGGATGAAATGTAGGGTATTTGTTGGGTAGGGGCTTGAGATTCTCCAATGATGAGGTGTGCTAAGGGCATATCTATAATGTCATTTTTGCATTTTTCCTGAGCATTAGGATCCATGATTTCATAGATTTTTCTAAGTCTTTGTAATTGTTGCATTGCTATATAAGGATCCATGTTGTTGGTGAGGTATGGGGTGAAATTGATGATTGCGATGTTGGGGGTCAAAATTCAAGACCTTAGGATGATTTGATTTGCTTCAAAGGATAGGGTGTCTTTCGATTCAGCCTTGAATTAAGGTTGTCCCTTGGAGTGGTGTGTCTCCAAGCAGGCCTCCTAAGAATGGTAAACAAAAGAAAATCAAGTGAGGTGTTTTTTGATCTCCAAGATCACCTTACGGTGCGAGGAGAGAGCATACACACTTACACTTGATTCACACTCGCACTTGTAAATTAACCCTTAGAAATTGAAATGTGAGGAAGACACTTCAAGCACTTGTTCTTTTTAAATCCAAAATCCAAATGTGTGATGAAAACAATGGTTGATTTATGCCCAATTTTTTCGATGTGATTGATAAAATCAATATTCATTTTAAGCCCAAATTGAAATGTGTGATCAAACAATGATTCGTTTTATGTCCCAAATTGAAGTGTGTTTGCAAACAAGATTATGAATAGATGAGAAATAAAATGAGTGCACCTAATTAAATTGTTGTCCAAATTTTTTTATTTGTTGATCCTGATGTTGTTCCAGCCTTATATGATCACCTGCAATTCACTAGAATCAAAACAGAGCAAGTAGACTAGCTAAGATGATCGTTATGCAAAAATTGAGAATCTGATAAAATCTAATGAAAAATGAACTGATATAGTAAAATGGATTGCATGAACAGAAAATTTAGGAAATTCTATGCGATTTAAAAAAAAATCGCTGAAAACTGATCAAAATTGCTCAAGTTATGATGGTTTGAAGTTTAAAAAGAGATTTGATTTTGACTGCGAAAAATGACACAAAATATTACAGTCACCTATTAAAATCACCACCATTACAAAGTGCTCTAAATCCTCTTTCCAACACCACCAATTTTATACAATTTCGTTACCGTATACAAAAGTTGCGAAAATTTGAAAAAAATAGCCTCCTTTGGCATGTAGGAGGCACAAGAGGTCAACTCTGACTGTTTGCATTAACTGTTTTTGGTCACTGTCTACCTATTCACATGCACCAGTCTATGCTCTAGTGGTTTATTGTTTGGGCGGTTAATGTTAAACTAGCCCCTGGTCATGCATGTGACCAAGGGCTAAACAATTTTTTAAAAAAAGAAAGTAAAAGAGAGAGCTCGATGGCCCTTCTCTCAATCCCCTAATATGATGACACCCCTCTTGTCCAACAGATGTAGATGGAAGGACCAATTAGGGTTTTTGGTCTAGGGCAGGTGGCTTAGAGTGGTGGCGATGAGGTTTTTCAGATGAGCAGCGGTCGGTTCAAAAAAAAGTGGCAACTAGGTCTTGAGAATGGTCGACCGGGCGATGGAGTGAAGAAACATAGTCAATGGAGGATGAGTGTCGGTAGCACCTCCAGACATTGATGAGGGTTAGGGTTTTAAAAGATCAGGAGAGGTTTGTAAGCTGAGGATTCAGGTAGGAAGTGGCGGCGGGAGAAAATGAAGGTGTTGGAGGACTGGGAAAGATTATGTAGAGATGTAACACAGGCAGGAGAGCTGGTGGCGGCCAGGTGGTAAAAAGGAAGTTCAAAGGTTTTTATGTAGGTGTTGACTGGGTGTTTAAACTAGCATTGACTGTGGTGAAATGGGTGGTGGGTGTGCAAAAGAGGGACGGCGGATTCGACGAAGCTCAGGTAGAGACTGAAAGGGGTGGTGACCACATCCAAATGAGTGGCGACAGGGCCAAAGTATGGTGCTGACCAAGGGAGGATGAAGTGGTAGCTACCGGAAGTGGTGGTTCAGGTATGTCAACTAGGTGGCAAATGGGTGGTGGAAATAGGGTTTCAAGGTGTCGACTAGTTCTAGACTAGTGACGACTAGTCATTGGATGTGCAGAGAAATGGGTGTTGGGGGTTTGGAAGGTGTCGACCGGGAGGTGAAGCGGTGGTGGGTTTAAACTAGAATCTGCAAACACATAACATTAAACCTGCAAAACAAATGACCTGCAACATAGAAAACCAGCGATGACAGAAAACAAACAATGCATAGATTAGTACGGCAGGGGGTCATAGATCTATATGATACGGCCTGTGGCCCTAAAGAAATTTTTAAAATTTAAAAAAAAAATTCAGTCATAGAACATAGTTAAATTTACTGTCAAAAAACTCATAAACAACATCTTGATCGCAATGATGAGGTCAGGTTTTGCCAAGGATGCAACCTGTAAGAACTCACCCCCAAAACTTGCGAAACTTGACAAAAAACTAGGGTTAGAAATGAAGATTTTTTACAACAAAACCCTAGAAAAATGATTCATTAGATTCAAGAAACCGGGCATGCCAATGTAATCTATGAAAGTCAAAATGAAAGCCAAAAACACAAAAATCAAATGCAAACACAAATGATATACCTTCACAATATGATGAGAGATTGGAGGATAGATTGATAGGTTGGATAGAGATGAGAGATAAGGCTAGAGTGATTTTGGCATTATGAAGGTATGATGAGGAGATTTGAGAGAAATTTGGGCAGAGTTTGGATGCAAGATGAAGTTGTTCTTCCAAATGGCTTAGAGAAGGGTCTCATTTATAGATTTTTGGAAAATGGATGGAGGGTGAGGATTAAAAGATGAGATCAAGGGCTAGAAATGGTTGAGAGCTAGGGTTTGGATTGGAGTCATAGCCTTGTGACAAGTGTCACAAGGGGACTGGATGAGAGAGATCAAAGGTTGAGATTAAGTCAATGGATTTGGAGGGCTCTCATTATTTGTGAATTTTAAATTCACATGGGGAAAGGTGTTGAGGATAAAAATGAATTAAAAATTTATTTTTGGGAAGAGTGGATATGACAAGTGAATTAAAAATTCAACTCATGGGGGAGTGTGAATTAAAAATTCACTTTTATGTGGAGATGTGAAGGTTGAACGACACATGTACACTTACATGTGTAAGAGGGTGATAAATGAGGTGTAAGGAGGATTTGACCCTTTGAATAAAATATTAATTTTTATTCAAAGGTGTGTGGAAGGATGGGCTAAGCAAGGTTGATTAAGTGTTTAGCTTAATGAACTTAGGTCTAGGGGATAGGTAGGCTAGGGTAGATTGATTAAATAATTGCTATTTAATCAACTAGGCTAGGTTTAGGTTGATTAGTAAGGTAGATTAGTATTATTTATCTAATTACCAAGGATTAGGGAAATGGACAAAATTAACTAAATAAATATTAAGAATATTTATTTAATCAATGAGGATATAGTTGTAAGGTAAAGTGATAAATTAAATGAATTAATTGATCACCAAGGATGGGTAAATGGTTAAGGGTAGGTGATTAGTGATAAATTAATTAAATAAAATGAATTTATTTAATTAATAGGAGGGATAATTGGTGGTGTAGAGACATGACAAATTGTTTGCGAAGCAAGTCAATTTTAGGTGTCTACACCACATTAATTGCTTAAGTGTCCTCTGTATTATTTTTCTACTTATGTCTATGTTCTATTTCTTTTTCCAAATCTCTTTTTTCCTGTTTCTATGTTTTTAGATTTACAACCTTGTGGACAAATACACATTGTAGGGCACCATAAATAATATTCTTTATAACATATCCCCCCGAGGGTTCACAGGAAGGGCACTCATCGCTGATATTCCATTTGATTTCAAATCCTCTCTCGAAGAGCTCTCGGAGATTCTTTTCATCAGAGATGTTGTAGCTTTTGTCGCTTGGAATGACAATGCCGTATTGGGCATTACATCTTCCATCATCAATCCTTTTTTGTTAAAATGTTAGGTCTAACGTAGAAGGAAGGAAGAAACATAAATCATGGTTGCCTCTGCATTCCAAGCATTTGATGCATTGGAGATTATTTTTGTATGAAGGTTCTGTTTCATAGGTAAGAATGGTTGTATCCATCAGAAAGATAAAATTTATCTAAGACGGAGTTTGAATTGGAAGTGGCCGAGGTAGAGCAACCTAGGAAAAGGTTTTCATCCTAGGTAACATGAATGGTTATGCTTGTGTAAGATGATTATGTGATCCCTCCAAATACCCTCAATCTATCTCCCAGACAGAACCCTACAAAGCCAATGTCATTCAGTAGAGTGCTTAGATTGCTGGGGCACTCAACATAAAATTTGCAATTGCCAAAAGGATATTTGATGATGGAATCATTACATCTATAAGGAGAACAACTTTTGAATGAAGGATAAGAACAACTTTCATACGGAGTTTCCAAAACATAGGAATTTTACTAAAAGAGGGGTAAAAATTTATTCAAACTAGAAGAAATACAAAGTAAGGGCATTACATAGCCCTATCAAGCTCCACCAAGTGGTCCAACTTTTGAGACAAATCCAGGGGTAATTGACCCCAATCCACAATATTCTAATTTTGCAAGTGATGAAAGGCCTATTTGGCCAAATAATCCGCAACTCTGTTCCATTCTCTAGGAATATGATTGAAAGTAACCGACTCCAAAGAATCACACAGATTAAGAATTTGTTTAACAACCAAAGCTAAATGCCAACTAACATCATCTAAATGCTGTCTATTCAACAAATTCACCACCACCTAGGAATCAGACTCACAAATGATCCTTCTCCATCCAAGTTGACATCCGCATTCCACAACATATAAAATGGCAAGAGCCTCCATCAAATTGTTAGAATGAAGACCCTTATAAACATAAAAAAAAAAAACTATAGAGATTCAAAACTATCTCGATCAACTCCACCAATACCAGCATGACCAGGGTTTCCCTTAGAAGAACCATCCATATTGAGCTTCAAAACTCCTTGAGGAGGAGGAGTCCAAAGCCCCTCCCTATTTATCTTCCGAAGAGGGTGTCGACATTTATTTCTCACAAAGCATTTTATGAGAAATACTGGGAAGAGAACAGAGAAACCCATGATTTTCAAATGAATCAAGTGCAACTGGTACAAACACTTAGAACCTTCTCATGTGGGGCTTTATAGAAGATGAGAAGGAAGGAAACATGTGATAAAGGTTTTAGTGCGCTTCTAGTCAATGCAAGAAGTCAAGCACTTTTAACATGCATTTTAACTTTAATATGTAGTGTACTCTTTTCTACCTCTTTTTATTTTTAAAATTGTAGGAATCAATATTTAGTGGGACATGTGAAGTGAATCCTAACATGCATCACTATAACCTTTGTTTGTGTGAGCTATATTCCATCCATCGAGAGGTAAATCTAGCAGAATCGAACATGCAACCATCATTCGTGTTTTGCAACGACTTGACTATTTGGTCTACCTTGAGAGCTATAGTAGATAATGTACTTACTATGCAATAAATTAACGAATTATTAAAAATTGAATTATGAAGCAGCAATTGAATTCTAAATCTAAATATTGTGTACTTTGAAGGGACATTTGTAAATTAATTTAGGTTAATCAAATAATTAAAGTAAGTAAATAACAATTAATTTAGATAATTATTTTAGGATTGAAGATAATAAATATTTTATTAATTGTGAAAATTAAATGAATTAAACGTAATGTTCGATTGATCTTTAGAGATAGGAAGATGATGTTGAAGGTGTCAAAAATATATTCATCGCAATATTAGAACTTTTGAGTTTGATCATAAAAGTGTCTCAAAATCTATAAATGAAGTACATGATTTAGTCTAGGTTATATCCAAGCTACAAAAGTAAATTGACACACAAACTTGAACCTATACTAGAGAATGAACTAGCATAAATCTACTAATAAGAATTTGTTTACCTTGATCTTTTGATATTCAAATCTAAATAAGGAATGACAATGCCTAGAAACACTTTTACAAAATCTAATGAAATACAAGGGTCATGTTCTACTTAGTCATACCCCTAGGTTGACTAATTTAATGACTTTTGAACAAAGATTAATGACGAGTAACCATACACTAGCTCTAGGATGATGTTTACTAATGTAATGCTTTTATAATGCTACTATGATTCTCTTAGAAATGCTTTATGATAAATTCTCTTTAATGACACACAAACTTGAACCTATACTAGAGAATGAACTAGCATAAATCTATCGATAAGAATTTGTTTACCTTGATCTTTTGATATTCAAATCTAAGTAATAAATAACAATGCCTAGAAACACTTTTGGAAAATCTATTGAAATACAAGGGCCATGTTCTACTTAATCATACCCCTAGGTTGACCATTTAACAACTTTTGAACAAGGATTGAGGAAAACAAGTAAACATGTACTAGCACTAGGATGATGTTTATTAATACAATGCCTTGATAATGCTACTGTGATCCTCTTATAAATGCTTTATGATAAATTCTCTTTAATGATTCCTAGGTTGCCTAGTAATGATTTCAAATGAATGAATAAATGTCCCTACATCTACAAATCTATGGATATTTGTTATTTGATCACTGCCTAATCTCAATCTCACCTTGCATCATAAAATGATGATTAGTAGATAATGTAAAACTGAGATATGATAGTAAATACCAAATTGTTGAAAATCTAAAAAATTGAGCAATATGTTTCATATCCATAGGTATCTATTGAATCTAGAAATCAAATCTATGTATGCTAGATCATGCTTGCATAAGTGAGATTAAAGTTTCACAAATACACTTGGTTGTCACCTCCAAGAGAAAAAGGAAAGGTTCACAATATATTTTTGAAGAAATGGTTCTACATATTTTGTAACTATTTTTGCTCCTTGTTTGTTGAACCCAATGATAAAGAGTGAGGTGTCAATAGAGACTGATTCTAATCACGAGTAGTGTGGTAAAAAATATAAAATTATAAGAGCATCTACACAAAGTGAATGAAGTATGGATGCAAATAATCCAAGACAAAACAAGCGGTTCATGGCTATGACAAAGCCAACATGTTGAAGAGATATGGATGTGACAAAGCCACTATGATCGAATGGTATAAGATATGATTGTGATGGAGCCACATCATTAACCAGATATAATTGTGATGGAACCACTATGATTGAATGGATATAGCTGTAATTGAACCACTATAATCAAACATGTAATATATGATTGTAAGAGAGCCACCATAATGGAAAGGATGGTCTAGAAATGTTTGGAAGCTTGGATGAGTAGGTAAAGTTGGATTGACTTCAATGAATATAATATGTAATATGTAAACTGATTTATTTTCTTGCTACAAAAGATTTTTATTTGCAAGGGGTTGAATTGGCCCCCTTCCTATGGTTGCAAGGAATGGCCATTAGCTATGACCATTCCTTAAACTTTGCATGTGTTCATTCTTTTCAAGTTTTTATATTATTTTTTATAGCATAAAGTTTGAAATCTTTTTTAATTACTTTTTTATTTTTAATTTGATCTTTGTTTGTTTTCATTCTTTCCAATTTTTAATATGTTTTCTATCACATACTATTTGATGTCTTTATTCTTTATTTTTTTTAATTTCATCATGTTTAGTGACATAAATTTTAAATGGTGCATTGTAATTATCAAGTATCATAATATTCCTTAACCACAATGCAATCTATTAACATTGTCATAACTAGTGTTGTATAGTATAATTAGTAATTTATAATTTAAACATGTTTATTTAGTGTGTTTCATGTGAGAATCTATTTATTGTTTGTGTGGAGTGTAACTTTGGAATTTACTTTAATTTGATATCGTTATTGTTTTTGTGAAGTATGGGTTTGAAATTTGGTGTTGACTTATATTTGTTTGATGTTGTATATTTAAATTTTAATTTAGTTTTTCACTCTAATTTGATATACTTATTGTTTGTATGGAGCATGGGCTTGAACTTAGGCATTGAGTTATATGTGTTTCATTTTGTGTGTTTAAATTTAAATTCACTTTGTCACTTCTAATTTCATATACTTATTCTTTGTGTGAAGCATGGGTGTGAACTTTGGCATTAACATATATGTTTTTCACTTTGTATGTTTAAAATTGAATTCACTTTCTTTACATATATTGTTTGTATGAAGTGTGTGTTTAAATTTTGACATCAATTGATTATTTGCTTGAAATGTCATTGAAGTTTGTTTGTTTAGTGTGTTTCACTTTGGCATCCACTAGTTGCTTGTTTGAAGTGTGTTTGAACTTTAGGTATTACTTTGTGTACACTTATTGTTTGAACTTTTGGCATTCACTTTCTATGTGCATTTGAACTTTGGCATCCACTTATTTATTTTAGTTTTGGAGTTCACTTTGTTTAGTGTGTACACTTGGGCATCCACTTATTGTTTGTGTGAAGTGTGTGTTTGAAATTTGACATCCATTTATTCTTTGAGTAAGACTTTGGCATTCATTGTGTGGATGTGAAATGTGTATGAAGTATCTTTCACAGTCACATTGTGTGTGTGTGTGTGTGTGTGAACTAACTTTGGCATTCCCTTGGATTTGAGCCACTTATTTTTTATGCATTTGTATCAACTTTTCTTATGTGAAGCATATGTTTGAACTTTAGCATCACCTTAATTTTTTGAGTTAATTTTGAATTCATTTTTTTGGTACAAAATGTGAGTGAACTACCTTTGTCATTCACGTATTCAATCTATTTACTATTTGCATGTTTAGGTAAGTTTGAACTTTCAACATTAGCATTCAATTTTTATGTGTAAGAGTGTTTGAGATAACATTGGCATTCACTTTGTATGAAGTATGTTTGAATTTTACCTTTCACTTAGTTTTGATCCTCTTATTTAGTTATTGTGTGTGTGTGAACTTTCACATTCACTATGTAAAAGGTGTATTAAATTTGGTATGTTTGAACTTTAGTGTGTACCTTATATATGTATGAAGTGTGTTTTTTGCAAAAAATATGTGTGAAATGATTGAACTAACTTTGTGTGAAGAGTGTGTTTTAACATTGGCATTCATTTTGTTTGCATGAACTTTCACATTCACATATTATGTTCACTTATTATGTGGAATGTGCTTGAAAGAACTAGCATTCTTTTTTTGGGGTGTGTGTACAAATGAACATCATTTTTTGTGGTGTATGAATGAACATTAATTTTTACTTTCTATGTAATGTGTGTACAAACAAAAATTAATTGGGTTCATTGTCTATCTTTGTGTGTTTGAATGAACTTTGGAATTCATTGTGCGTGTGTGTGTGTGTTTGAAATAAGTTTGGAAAATTCATAGTGTGCACACATGTGTGTGAATGATGTTTGGGATTCATTATCTGTGTGTGTGTATGTGAATAAAATTTAGCATTCATTCTGTGCATGTTTGAAATTTAACTTCAGAATTCACATCATGTGAAGTGTGTTCTTCTATGTTTGAAATTTAACTTTACAATTCACATCATGTTGTTAGAACACAAGGAAATACTTAGGGAGAGGTGAATCAATATATACCAAAAGTTATTCCACTTTAACTTTGTCAACCAAATCTTCTAACTGCCTTAACTAGATGATCAACAAATTAAACAATTTAAAGCATAACACATCAGCACATAACCACAACACCAGATTTACGTGGAAAACCCAAGAAGGAAAAAACCATGGTGAGCAAGCTGCTTGGTTCTACTGGCCAAATCTAGCCTCACAAATAATGATGAAAAATAGATTACAACAAGTTTTAGGGGCTTCAACTCAAGGGAGGACAAACTCCCTAAATTACAATCAAATCAATCACTTACAAAATCACACTTCAATGGATCTCACTAATCAACCACCTGCAGACACTTTGTTCTATCACAAACCTTCACTTTCTCTACACAACAAACATTTCTACCTTCAACACACCTTCACATACACATTCACTCACTTCCATATTCACACACACATCCTCGCACACTCTCACACACTCATGCATTCCACACCAAACAAAATCTTTTATTTATAGCTTCTGCATATTACAAAAACTTTCTTCTATGTTGGCCAGCATGAAATGTGTAATCATAAAATGTACAATGACCACACCAAGTCAGCGTCTAAAAGATTTAGAAGGCCAATGCAGTTCAAGCCAAGTGATAACCAGGACCAATTCTTCCTTGACACCTTCTTCCAAGCTGGTGCACACTATAAAACATTCGGTGGGATCATCAAAACACATGAAGTCAGCCCAATAGACACTTTTCCTTCCACAAAATAGCTCCAATTATCATCATGTGGATCATTTAACAAGCAAAATAAGACTTTCACAAACCTTCTCAAACATTCCTTCCTCTGAAATATATGTTTTCTTTCTAGTCCAAGCACATAGAAATTGAGTCTGGCACCACTAACAAATACTGAACATACAATTTTGAGATAGAGCATTGAAAAACCAACTTATTCAAATCAAACCATTCATGTTTCCTTTATTTTGAGTTTTTTTTTAAGACTCCTATATTTTGAATTTTTTTTCTTTTTCTTCTTGCTTCTATTTCCATAGTCACCATGTAGATCTAGGCAACCTCTGCTACATGTCCTTAATGTTAAACTTACAACTCTTCACCAATTTCCCTTTTCTCACTTATGGATTTCTTTCTCTATTTTCTTCCTCCACTCTATTCCATCTTCTTCTTCCAATACGACCTCTCTTCTTTTTTTCCTTCTTTTTCTTTACTCCTCCTTCTTTACTACAAGACACTCTCTCCCTAAATTCTCTTTATTGCACACACATACCTTCCCTTACTAGTCTCATGCAATCTTTCCCACAAAGGAAAACTTCTCCCAAAAATTTCTACTTAATCTCCTATGTCTGTTCTAGATCCTTCCTCCCTTCTTAAGCACTAAAAGAACTAGAATCATAAATGTCCAAATGGGCAAGACCAAGGCCTCTAATCTAGCTTCCCACTCAAATATTCAATTTGAGTGGTAAATTAATTGTCTCTCTCCTATTAGGATTAAAGTGTCATCAACCTTTTAAATCTTATGTAATTTATTATTCTTATTATTGTTTGCAAATCACCCATAAGGGATGAAAAGGTTTGACTAGCAACAATCTTGTTTCAACCGCATGTTTATATCTGGTACCCAATAAAATCCACTAGTGAGAGGGGGTCGCAAAGGGGTTTCCCCCCTGCGAGGGGTCTGCGGGGATCATCCCTCGGCAGGAGATCCTAGGGCCAGGTGCCTTGGCGAGGATTCAAGGGCAGTGCCCCAAAAACCACATTTTATTTATATTTTATCGATGTAAATCTGGACCATTCATCATTAGGTCATAGATCTAATGATCAATATTAAGTCAGTTTTCTTTCCCTAGAAGGCAACCCCCTTTTATAAAGATATTTGTACTACATTTTTAGCAGAGTTGAAAGTAACAACACTATTGCATTGAAGACTGAAGAAGAAGAGGAAGTGCATGTATTGTAATATCTTATTTGAAGATAATACAACTTGGAGCCTCTTTTCTTGGTGGAGATTTTATCCTGAAATAGTTTTATCCAGGTTACATACTATGTTATGTGTTTAGTTCTTAATGCATGTTATTTCTGAGTAATGGGTTTTTATTTCTGTTGCAATCTCCATTGATTTTACATTACTTAGAGGACATTAGTAAAGTTTGAATCAAATTTCTATTGTGTGGTTTGCACCTTCATTTCTAACATCTCCAAGGAATGATCTAGACAATATTTCAAATTCAACAACTCCTATAATCACAAGATGGGCATTAAATGCAACCACAGGTAGGTAGAATGACCCTCTCCAAATAGGTGATTGTTTGGATATTTGAAAAAAAAATGTAGAAGAAATTAATCCTACCAATATGCCCATGCAATGCCCCTACATCAATATGTTACAAAAAAATAACATAATTCAAATTAAAGGAGAGTTGATGGTGACTATAAACGTAGTTAGGAGACTAGGGCCCCTAAACTAGAAAATATCGAACATCATGCAAGCAGTATGACCAATCTTGGATTCTCTTATTTATTTATCAATTCAACATGCCTATAGAGAAGCAAATAAAGAAGTAGACATCCTTGCCAACCATGCAATTGATCAACAAAAGCAGATAACCATACACAACAAAATAGATACATGCAATAAGTTTGGCTCCCTATTTAATCTATTGTATAATTTAAAATTACCAAGCAAATTGATAGCTAATTGTGTTATTGACCCAAAATGATGATGATTCATGGGATGACCACCAAGTCAGACAAATCATTACTTTTGATAGAAGATGGAGGCAAAAGATATTATGTTAGAATAATGAAGTGTAATGATAGAGTACCTGAGCATCCTTATAAATTATATTTTGGCAAGAGTGAAGGCATTCAGAACTATGCCAGTCGAGCGGAGGATCAACCACTTTCATTTAGCACATTAGATTAGTTAGTCCCTTTTACTAACGATAGAATGTAATGGATACAAGCATCAGGTTGATAACAATGAAGAGGCAAATGACCTTCGCTGGAATTGTCACTACAAAATGAATGAAAAAGATTTTCATGGTGAAATCAAACATCACAATATTTTCCATCCATTGGGTTCAAGGAGAAGAATTCTTGCTTATTGATTATAGATATAGAGTAAACACTGACATTGCATTAATGTTTGTTTGTATTCTTCTAGATTTGGATGAGCAAAAGGAGGTCATTCACAATTTGGTTGAAGCACTAATCAAGTGGAATTTTCTAGAAGGATTATTATTTACTTTGAGTAATTTAGTACATGGCAAAGGCTTTCTACCTCAAAATGGTCCACCACTTGTCATGGATGGTGCGGTGATGACCTATGGATCCCCTTCCTCACAATAAGAGATGCCAAAAAGGTTGGAAAGGCTCTAAAAAAGAGTCATACATATCTCAACACTAATGAAAATTGATTGGAGTTTTACCCTAGAGAAGTAGGTGCACTCAATAAACAAACTAAAAACAAACGCCACTGACTATCTTGAATTTTTAGATATTTAATCCATATCTCTTGATCATGTGCTTGGTTATAGATAGGTGTTGGCCTATTTGGTAATAATGGCCATATCATATAAATCATACAATAGTAGAATCACCTCTTTAGGAGATTTTCAATAAAGGTTACCAAGCCTAAGAAATTACGAATGTATTTTTTTCCACCCCGTCGGTCACAATACATTGAGCCAAAAAAAAATTATACTTTATTTTCAACTATTTCCGATTAATGGTGATAATCTTCTCTATCGTTTACCATGATAAAGTCGGTCTTCCTGTTCCATTTATTATAATAAAGTTGGTCTTAGCATGCCATTGAATTTGAAGAGCTGTGTTACAAAAAGTCATCTCTTCTAGATGTCCTGGCTTAATTTAAACTTAATATATTTATCCCAACGTGGAATGAGTTGTCTTCTTGTAACACTGTATCGCTTATTTATTTGTTCCTTCCTTTCTCATCTGCTACGAAGCCCAGGAAGTTAGATCTATAGTCATAATAGGTTTTCGTGTGTTTCACCATAATTGAAAATTATGACTCGGCTTGATTTCTTTTCCCTTCTTCTCATTACTTTCTTTGCTCCATTCTTCATAAGTTTTTCTTATTCATATCCTTCTTTTGAAGATTGTTCTCCTTATGTCTGTAACAATTCTATCATCAAATTTCCTTTCGGCCAATGTAACGCAATACCTAATATTGACTGCCCGAACAATGAAACCATTTTACTTCGTCAATACGACATCCGCGGGTTCTGTCTCAATGATACCTTCAGGGTTATGGGAGGAATAACAGAGTCATCTTATGAAAATCGAACCATTCGTGTTTCCTGTAATGTCGCTTTTGATGAAGCTTGCTCTGGAAATAATTTAGACATCATGAGTATCAATGGGTGTTGAGCTACAGCTCATATGGACCAGTTAGGACTCGAACCTAGGACCTTCCATTGCTGCTGGAGTGCTCTACCAACTGAGCTACTGGCCCCTTGTGGCCAGCCCATCTTCGGTCCGGGTGTGGCTTACTTCCAACAATGGGGACGATTTTCATGGTATTTTTTATCTTTCTGATAAATACAAATGGGGAACCATTCTTACTTGTGAAACAGAACCTTCATACAGGAACAATCTCCAGTCCATCAAGTGTTTGGAATGCAGAGGCAAGAAGGAATTATGTTACTTCATTCCTTCTTCATTGAACTTATTAACAGATGATGGAAATTGTAGGAAATATGGCGTTATCATTCCGGCCGACAAAAGCTACAACATCTCTGATGAAAACAATCTCCGGCAGCTCCTCCGAACAGGATTTGAAATCCAATGGAATAGCAGTAATGGTTGCCATTCCTGTGAAGCCTCCCGCGGGAGATGCTACTCCTCATTTTCAACCGCCTTTCGCAGCTGTATTTGTCCAGACGGTGTCCACGAATACAATTGCTCTGATGGTACTTCCAAAGCTTTTGTTTACTGCCATAATTTTTATATTTTTCATTTTAATGATCAGAAGTTTGCATATAGGAATCAGACGTTTCATAATTGTATGTAAGATAATTATAAAGCTCTTTTTCTATTAAATCTTCAAAGGAGCTTTTAGCCCAAATTGTTCTGCAATTGGGCTTTAAAAGGGAAAAGGAATGAAAGGAAGAAACAAAATTTACTTTCTTCAGAGTTTATCTAAATGCTCTCTCTTTTGGTTGCAGGAGAACCTCTTATTTTTAATAAGAACTGGATGACTCCAAGATATAAAACGGGTAAACAATTTTTATGACAAATTTTCAGAGGTTTTCATTTTAGATAACTCATTTCTTTTTGAGATTTGTTACCCTGTTTCTAGACTAAAACTTCAGCATTGCCTGTGCGTTTGATTGTAGTTATAGGTGTTCTATCCGGGGTCTTGACTACCGCAATGATCATCATTATTTATGTCAGAATTAATCGAAACAAAAGACAACGACAAGAGGAGGACCGGGACATTAGAGGATATATGGATCCCCTTGACACAAGACCTCCTTCAGTCGAAAACTTCCTACATGGAGGAAGTCCCACCAGATATTCTTATCGTCAGATTAGAAAATATACAAACAATTTTGCAGATAAACTTGGCCAAGGAGGTTTCGGTACAGTTTTCAAAGGTAAACTTCCAAATGGATGCATGGTGGCCGTTAAGATTCTTGACAAATCAAAACATAGTCGAAAGCAGTTCATTAATGAAGTAGCTACCATCGGAAGGATCCACCACCTGCATCTAGTGCGACTTTTGGGATATTGTTTCAAGGGTTCTAAAAGAGCCTTAATTTATGAGTACATGGTCAATGGTTCCCTCGAGAAATATATCCATCAAAATGATCAGAATATATTGGATTGGAACCAATTGTATTCTATTGCAGTGGGTACAGCTCGTGGGATTGCATATCTACATGATGATTGTCGAAGCAAGATCTTACACTGTGACATAAAGCCCCATAATATACTGTTAGATGCCAATTTCTCCCCAAAGGTTGCAGATTTTGGTTTGGCCAAACTAACAGATAGAAAAGAAAGCCATGTCTCTCTAACAGGTCCTAGAGGAACACCTGGTTATGTGGCTCCAGAGGTGTGGTCTAAAAACTATGGACCAGTGAGTGACAAATCAGATGTGTATAGTTATGGTATGTTAGTGATGGAGATGGTGGGAGGAAGAAAGAACTTTGACATGAAAGAAACCAGATCCAGCAAATTTTACTATCCTGAATGGGCATTTAAACAAGTGGAAATAGGGGAATTCAGAATGCTGAGAGAAGGAAATATAGGAGAAGATGAAGATGAAGTTATGGCCAAGAAGCTGAGCCTGGTGGGACTGTGGTGTATTCAATACAGCCCTTCTGAACGACCTTCTATGAGTAGAGTGATTCATATGTTGGAAGGGACTCTCAACATCACCATTCCTCCACAGCCCTTTCCTGCCGATACATTAGTTCAAACAGAGGCCTTCACTGAAACATCCTCTGTTGGAATGTGAAGTACACAGTCATCTCCGTAGACTTGGTTCTCCCGCCAACATTTTGTCTCTTCGTCTTCCTTGGGAGACTTCCAATATTTTCAAGGTGAATGTAATAAACATATGAGATATATTGCTGTAGATGTAACTATCAAAACAGAGATAAGAATAAAAGAGATTTCTCCGCTTTTCCTGGACGTACCTAAATTGGTGAACCATGTAAACTCGTGTTCTGTATTTTTTCTTTTATATTGTCTTTTAAATTGTTTATTTATATGCACTTCAAATCTACATCCTCTAGCAACTAATATGTGTTCAGATGGTTACTTTGTTTTTTCTTTAGCTTTTAATTCCGAGATTAGATGGATGTACAAACATTTGATACGGTATTGCTCATCTAAAACGTATAATTGTAAAAACTTTATTGTAATTGTATTAAACTATATTGGTTGGTAAAAGTATCAATAACTAATGTTGTATGAGGAACAATGTCTTATTCATTGTATTTGATAAGGAAATGGAAAACTGCCTCATTGCATATGACGTTAGTGGCTTAATGATTGATGTTCTTAATGGTTAGCAATCAGCCTGTTATTTCAATGATTTGAAGTTTAAGAAAAGTTTAAATTATATAAGAACAAATAAAAATCCCATTTGAAAACTGTCTTTCGAAAGTTAATCAGATTGTTCTGCAGCAAAGATATCCTATGGTAATACTTTGAACCTTTCCCTCACTATGTTGGACTTCTCTGTTAGTCAAGCTACACAAGCCTGTATAGTTCACGGCATGACTTGTTTTCTTCCAATAGCAGCTTCCAAGTTTGTCTGCAGCTTTGGACTATCAATTTTATGGAAGGCAGACTCTGGAGAAGAGCAGGACTAAGCATCCTGTAATGATGCGGAATATTTCTTTTTGCTGCAACTGATACAGAAAATCTATCATTTCTGCTCATTCACGCAACCTACACAAAGAAAACATAGCAAGATAGAGTGGGACTTGATAGTAGGGAAAATGCGTAATAATATGTTTAAGTGTGGGCATTCTTTGGATTTATTTTTTTGCAGAAGAAATCCATTATACAATGGAAAATAAAGTTCACAACTCTTGTACTCCTATTTCTATCAACACTATTCTACATTTGAACTTCTATTTTAGTAGGAAGTGATCCTTTATTCCCTCAATAAGATACTCATCGTAGCAGCACCTTTATCTAATGTCTATCATGCACTTTTTACATTACATGTATGAACTTTTAAAGTAATTTGTTTCTTTCCTCATCCTTGTGGTTTTTTGGTTCTTGCATCACCTTTATTCCTCTCTGTTGTTAGTTAGTTCTAGTCTGCAATTTACCATTTTCATTCTTTTTTTATCTTTACATCTTGATGATAGATTATGGAGGGTGATCTGAAACGTAGATGAAAAAAAACATTACACAATTAAATCCAAAAACATTCAAATCTAAAATACTATACAAATTTCACAATTATATTATCATACGGCCACACTAAAGCCAACAAAATTGATCAACTCACTAAGAGGAACCTACGGAATACATCTCTTGTTAAAATATGTCCATATAAAATACAATGTGTAAGTTATTTTCACCGAAGTGAGGATTGAACAAGCAAATTGTTTGTATAATGAAACATGAAGATCGACGTTTTTTTGGGCCTCGAAAGACCAATTTGGAAATGAAATTCATTTTAGACAAAAGAATCTTACCATAAAAAATCAACAAGGATGAAGAAAGCATTATGTCTGCTTCGATGCCAACCATGTGTGTCAAGAGAGCAAGCATGTAATAATTATAATATAAAATAAAACACACCAAATTCCACAGCGTGCCTCTAACGCTGGACATGTTTGACTGGACTTACATCTCGTGATATAATTGCCAAAGAGCGATGTCCTATGCATAAGATAAAAAAAAATTAATATTTTTTCTTTAGAGCTTAGCAGGTATGCAGTCAATGGAGGCGTCATACAAAGCTCTACACTGTCTCCCATTAATTTAGAATCCCTACACATGAACCTGGTCGTTGCTGTTGAACAAAACCATTTTAATACTAACGATGTTTTAATAATTGTTTTATTTTTATTGGTTGAAATTTATATTTATATTAAAAGCATTTGTTTAAAGAAGGAACTAGCTAAATACTAAAATCAACGGTCAAAAAGTCTTGAGAGTAATGTAAGATTACATATTAAAATTTGACCGTTCCTTTTATGCTTCGCTATATTCCACTCTGGTACCAAAAATGTTTTAATAATTGTTTTGTTTTTATTAGTTAAAATTTATTTTTATATTAAAAACGTTTTTTTAAAGCTAAGTATTAAAATCAACGGTCAAAAAGTCTTAGTAGTGTAAAATTATTTAATGAAATTTGACTGTTTGGCTCGTCAGATACGGCCGGAAATAGCCATCGAGAAAGTCGTTTAAAATAAACTTGATGCAAATGGTACTTATCTCAAAAGTGCTTCATTTGTACCCCGTAAAGACGAATAAATATTGCTTGGTGAATTACTTCATGAATAAAATTTATATGCCGACATTGTTTTGTGATAACATGCTGCACATCTCTAATTTTGGTTTGCGCGTTCATATTCGAAAACGTGAGATATTTGGAAGGTGTATTGGTTTATATTTTATAAGAAAATTGTTTAACCGTCTGTAATAAGCTAATTTATATCCATACGGAATGAGAACAGTTGAGTTAATAAAAGAAAGGGAGCCATGTTAAAAAATTTATATCAGTTTAAATTCAGAAAATATATTTTAAATTATCAATTTTAATATATTTTAAATACAATAAATAATATTAAAGATAGAGATAGAGATATATAAAGAGTGGGGAATTAATAGAGAGTGAGGGAGAAAGAGAGATAGAGTAGGGGAGAGAGAGAGTTAAGGGATATAAAGGAAAAAGAAGAGAAAAGAAAAAGAGACTTATTTTTTATTAGTCATTTCATACTAACAATCTATAGAGATAAGAGATATGAAAGGAAAGAAAGATTAAAAGAGAGAATAAATTTTGATCCACCATTTATTGTTCATGTGGAGCTATGCTTAGGGTAGAAAATTTTTTGAGAGAGAGAGGGGCAAGAGGGCAAGAGAGAGATAGAGAGGGATACAAAGAGATAGAGAGAAAGAGTGGGAGATAGAGGGAGGAAGAAAGAGAGAGGAACACAAGAGTGTGGAGAGAGAGAGAGAGAGAGAGAGAGAGAGAGAGAGAGAGAGAGAGAGAGAGAGAGAGAGAGAGAGAGAGAGAGAGAGAGAGAGAGAGAGAGCATTTCATGCCAACAATTGAAATATGGCACATGTCCATGGGGGAGAGAGGGAGAGTGAAGAGGAGAGAGAGCATTTCAAATTATGGCTAAGTTTGGGCATTAATGGTTGCCATCTCTTTATAATGATGCAAGACGACACAAACAATGGGCATCATTGGATCTATTTCTTTTTTGCATTTCCCAACGTAGAGAATCTAATGTGTGAAGGTAGGTAAATGAAAAACAACAGACTATGACCACATATTGATGACAACATTCGGAGCATTGAAAGTATATGTTTGAGTGAGAGAATATCCATGGCTAGCAAATACAATGTTTTAGAATTTTACTCCATTGGTGGCATATGACAATCTACTAGCGCAAACCCAAAAAAAATGTGTGCATATGGTTTGTGCCTTCTTCATTGGTTCATCCATAGATGTCTTTGTATTGTAGTAATACAAGAGAGCAAATATGGTCCAGCAAATAAAGATCTAGTGGCATGTATGTGTGGGCCAAATTTGTGTAGGTTCCACAAAAAACATTACTTACCCAGTAGCATGTATGTGTGGACCAAATGTCTAATTTTAGAGATCGAACGATTCAAAGTGACCACTTGTCTACGGAGACATAGGTTCCACAAAAAATATCACTTACCTAGCATCCTCACAACTAATCTCATGCATTACCCCATTGTATGCTAAAAAAATGCAAAACTCAATAAATACAATCATTGTTAGTGTACCCATTACACAACAAGATGTGATTGCTAATTTATTGTTAAATTATATAATGTTTAAAAATAACCTAATTTAACATGGTAAATGGGATGATATTTAAAAATAATCCAAAATCATGTTAAATGGGATGATATTTAGAAATAATAGAGAAGAGAAGTCCAGCACAATCAGAGAATTGTTCAGAGCATTATTCTAGGGAATTTATCCTGCAGCAATCTTTCTTTCTTTTTTGAAAGACTCTTTTTTTTCGTCGGACTTTCTTTTATTCTTCTCTAATTCAAGATCTGTTGGTGGGTTGTTAATGGTGTGTAGGGATTTTCATTTTTATCCAAGTTCATTAATATTTTAAACCCTGTAATTGTGTCTCTGTGGATAGTTAGATGCATCATGCAGATATGCTGTAGAGACGATACATCTGCCTTATATCCACTTGTAGGGGTAACAATTAAAAGAAAAGTTTCCTAATGCAGACAACCCTCTGTTTCTGCAAATTAGTACCCAGCTCTGGATGTTCTGATCCTACAAAGCAATATACAAATTGGAAGCTGGATCGAATGCAGCAGAAAAGAGAAGAATATAGCGGCAGAACATGCAGCAACATAGTAACCCTTTATTACCAAACAGAATACACAGAGAATCTAAGTTCAATTTAGAAAGTAATTAATTACATATATCCGAACTCTTCCCTTATTCCAGCCAAAATATTCAACTATATGCAATCCAAGGCTTAATATTCAAACACAGATTTCTAATCCAATGCCAGCAAATATTTGTTTAATTTTTATCCCGAAAACAGGGCAGTTTATAACTATTACTATTATCAAAAGAAATTATCCCTAAAAAGTAGCTGTCCCTTTATTAAACGGAAAGTCAGCCTTTCTGCACAGTATACTGCCAGTGCCTAGATAGACTATACTGACTAGAACAGTTTCACCATTACTCAATATCTGGTGTCATTGACCTGATAGACTATACTGCCTAGATAAATGAATAACAAGCTGATTAGCCCCCAACACTAAACATTGAGTTCAGTATTCATTGAGCCATTAACATATGCTATATGACATAGATGAGATAGCATGAATGAGACCATGCAAGCAAACATTACATGCTTGACGATGATTCGGTAGAAGCTGTTATCTGAAATACTGTATCCATAGGAAAGGGTTGAGGAGGAATGGTGATATCAATAGTTCCTTCCAACATCTGAATCACTCTACTCATAGAAGGCCGTTGACAAGGATTGTACTGAATGCACCACAGTCCCAACAGGCTCAACTTCTTGGCCATAACTACATCTTCATCATCACCGATACTTTCTCCTCTTAGCTTTTGAAATTCCCCCATTCCCACTTGTTTGAATGCCCACTCAGCATAGTCAAATTTGCTCGATCTAGATGCTTTCATGTCAAAGTTCTTTCTTCCTCCCACCATTTCCATCACCAACATACCATAACCATACACATCTGATCTATCACTCACGGGGCCATAGTTTGAAGACCACACTTCAGGAGCAACATAACCAGGTGTTCCTCTAGCACCTGTCAGAGAGACATGGCTTTCTTCTCTATCTGTTAGTTTTGCTAGACCAAAATCTGCAACCTTTGGGGAGAAATTGGCATCCAGTAGTACATTATGGGGCTTTATGTCACAATGCAAAATCCTGCTTCGACAATCGTCATGTAAATATGCAATCCCACGGGCTGTACCCATTGCAATGGAATACAATTGCTTCCAATCCAAAACATTTTTATGATCTCCATGGATATACTTCTCGAGAGAACCGTTGACCATGTATTCATAAATCAAGGCTCTTTTAGATCCTTCGAAACAATATCCCAAAAGTCGCACCAGATGCAAGTGGTGGATCCTTCCAATGGTAACCACTTCATTCATAAATTGGCTTCCACTATGTTTCGAATTGTCAAGAATTTTAATGGCAACCATGCATCCATTGGGGAGAGTACCTTTGAAAACTGTACCGAAACCTCCTTGGCCAAGTCTCTCTGCAAAATTGACAGTGTATCTTTTAATCTGACGATAAGAATATCTGGTTGGAACTCCTCCATGCAAAAAGTTCTCGACTGAAGGAGATCTTGAATCAAGGGGATCCATATACTCTCTAATGTCCTGCTCCTCCTCTTGCTGCTCCCTTTTCTTTCGATTGATTCTAATGTAAATAAAAGTGATGGCTACGGTAACGAATAGACCTGATAGAACACCTATAACTACAATTGAATTCATAGCCAATCCTGAAGCTGTTATCATCATTACTCAGTTGGAGTAAAAGTTAAATGACATAATCAAACTTGAAATGGAATTAAAGGAAAAAAAGTCAAAAACAAATAATTTACCAGCTTTATATCTTGAGGTCATCCACCATTTCTTCAGGTTGTGAGGTTTTCCTTCAACCAAAAAGAGAAAAGCTTTAGTGAAGCTCCAAATGTGAAAATAAACCCTGTTTGTCGCTTTTTAATTTGGCCTGTAAGTCCAATTTGATCTACGAGCTAATTTGAATGTTTTGAACGACCTTTCCATTTAATTTATATGGTTAGAAAATTTGATATCCCTTCAAAATTCACAATGTATCTCAGCTCTTGATCACTAAAATCAAATACATAAAAAAGAGAAAAAGCTTTGTAATTAGTATTACCATCAGAGCAGCTGTGTTTGTGGAGACCTTGTGGACAAATGCACATTGTAGGGCACCCAGAATTATATTCTTTATAACATATCCCGCCCGAGGGTTGACAGGAAGGGCACTTATCGCTGATATTCCATTTGATTTCGAATCCTGTCTCGAGGAGCTCTCGGAGATTCTTTTCATCAGAGATGTTGTAGCTTTTGTTGCCCGGAATGACAACGCCGTAATGGGCATTACACCTTCCGTCATCAATCGTTTTCTGGTAAAATGGTAGATCCAACGAAGAAGGAAGGAAGAAACATAATTCATGGTTGCCTCTGCATTCCAAGCATTTGATGCGCTGGAGATTGTTTCCGTATGAAGGTTCTGTTTCACAGGTAAGAATGGTTCCCCATTTGTATCCATCGGAAAGATAAAATTTATCTAAGACGGAGACTGAATTGGAATTGGCCGAGGCAGAGCAAACATCGAAAACATTGTCATCACAGGCAACACGAATGGTTCTACTTGTGTAAGATGATTCTGTGATCCCTCCCAATACCCTAAACCTATCTCCCGGACAGAATCCTACGAGGCCAGCGTCATTCAGTAAAGTGCTTAAATTGCTGGGGCACTCAACATTAAATTTGCAATTGCCAAATGGATATTTGATGATGGAATCGTTACATCCATAAGGAGAACAACTTTCGAACGAAGGATAAGAACAACTTTCATACGGAGTTTCCAAAACATAGGAATATACTAAGAAATCAACAAAGCATGTAGTTAGAAATATTGGGAAGAGAACAGAGAAACCCATGATTTTCAAATGAATCAAGTGCAACCGGTACAAACGCAAAGGACGACTCAGAACCTCCTCGGGCGGAGCTTTGTGGAAGACGAGAAGGAAGGAAACATGTGATAAGGTTTTAGCGCGCTTCCAGTCAATGCAAGAAGTCAAGCACTTTTAACATGCATTTTAACTTTAATATATAGTGTAGTCTTTTCTTCCTCTTTTTATTTTTAAAATGGAGGAATCAATATTTAGTGGGATTTCTGAAGTGAAGTCTTAATATGCACCACTATAACCTTTGTTCATAGTCCTCTTTTTATTTTTAACATGCAGGAATCAATATTTAGTGGGATTTCTGAAGTGAAGTCTTAATATGCACCACTATAACCTTTGTTCTTATGAGCTATGCTCCACCTATTAAGAGGTAAATTTAACAGAATCAAACATGCTACCATCATCTTTGTTTTGAACGGCTTGACTATCTTGTCTACCTCGAGAGGTATAATAGATAATGTACTTACTATGCAATAAAATCCAAATTATTAAAAAATCCAAATTATTAAAAAATCTTTGTACTTACTATGCAATAAATTAACAAATTATTAAAAAATCTTTGTTTTGAATAGCTTGACTATCTTGTCTACCTCGACAGCTATAGTAGAAATTGAATTATTAATTGAGAGGTAAATCTAGTGGAATTGAACATGCAACCATCATCCGTGTTTTACACTCTTGACTATCCGGTCTACCTTGAGAACAATAATAGATAATGGACTTACTATGCAATAAATTAATGAATAGCAATTGAATTCTAAAGCTAAATATTGTGAACTTTGAAGGGATGTTTGGAAATTAATTTACGATAATTAAATAATTAAAGTAATTGAATAACAATTAGTTTAGATGATTATTTTGCAATTGAAAATAATAAATAGTGTATTAATTGCAGAAATTAAGTGAATTAAATATAATGCTCAATTGAATCTTAGAGATAAGAAGATGATGTTGAAGATGTCAAGAATATATTCATCACAATGTTTACAAATTTTGAGTTTGATCATATAAGTGTCTCAGAATCTATAAATTAACTATGATTTACTCTAGCTTATATCCAAGCTACAAAACTGAATTGACACACAAACTTGAACTTATACTAGAGAATGAACTAGTATAAATATATCGATAAGAATTTGTTTACCTTGATCTTCTAATATTCAAATCTAAGTAAGGAATAATAATGCCGAGAAACACTTTTGCAAAATCTACTAGCAATAGTCATGTTCTACTTAGTCATACCCCTAGGTTAAATAATTTAATGACTTTTGAACAAGGATTGAGAACAACAAGTAACCATGCACTAGCTCTATTATGATTTTTATTAATTTAATTCTTTGATAATGCTACTATGATGCTCTTATAAATGATTTATGATAGATTCTCTTTAATGATTCCTAGGTTGACCTTAATGATTTCAAATGAATGAATAAATATCCCTACACCTAAAAATCAATGAATAGTTGTTATTTGATCACTCCCTAATCTCAATCTCACCTTGCATCATAAAATGATGATTAGTAGATAATGTAAAATTGAGATATGATAGTAAATGCCAAATTGTTGAAAACCTAAAATTTGAGCAATATGTTTCATATCCATAGGTATCTATTTAATCTAGAAATCAAACCTATGCATGCTAGATCATGCTCACATAACTGTGATCACTTTCACAAATACACTTGGTCATCGCCTCCAAGAAAAAAAACAAAAGGGTCACAATATATTTTTGAAGAAAAGGTTCTACACATTTTTGTTAGAAATGAAGGTGCAAGCTACACATCGGAAATCTAATTCAAACCCTATTTATGTCCTCTAAACAATGTAGAATCAATGGAGATTGCAATAGAAATTAAAACCCACTACATAGAAATAAAATGCATTAAGAACTGGACACATAACACAGTATGTAACGTGGAGAAAACCCTTTCAGGTAAAAAACTCCACCAAGAAAAGAGGCTCCAAGTTGTATTATCTTCAAATATGAGATTACAATACATGCACTTCCTTTGTTTCTTTAGTCTTCAATCAAGCGGCACCTGTTACTCTTAACTCTGCTAAAAATATAGTACAAATATTCTTATAAAAGGGGGTTGCTTTCAAGGGCAAGAAAATCAACATAATATCAACCATCAGATCTATGACCTAATGACAAATGGTCTAGATTTACAATGATAAAATATAAATAAAATGTGGTTTTGCGGGCACTACCCCATAACCCCCATTGGGGCTCGCGGCCCCTAGACCCCCTGTGGGGGGGTGATCCTGCTGGACCCCTCATAGGGGGGGAACCCCCGTACGACCCCCCATCATGGATGAATTAGTGTCGAGGACCGAATATAAACATGTGCCTGAAACAAGATCACTACTAGTGAAATCTTTCATTCCTTATGGGTGATTTACAAACAATATTAAGAGTAATTAATTACATAGGATTTACAAGGTTGATGACACCTTAATCCTAACAATTTTGTAACTATTTTTTTTTGCTTGTTTGTTAAACCCTATGATAACAAGTGAGGTGTCAATAGAGACTAATTCTAATCAAGAGTAGTGTGGTAGAAAATATAGAACTATGAGAGAATCTACACAAAGTAGATGAAGTATGGATGCAAAGAATCTAACACAAAATAAGTGGTTCATGGCTATAGAAAAAACACCAAGTTGAAGAGATATCGATGTGATAAAGGAACTATGATCGAATGGTATAAGATATGATTGTGACAAAGCCACATAATTAACTAGATATAGTTTTGATGGAGCCACTATGGTTGAATGGATATAGTTGTAATTCAACAACTATAATCAAACATGTAATATATGATTGTAAGAGAGACACCATAATCAAAAGGGTGGTCTGGGATTCACTCTATTAAAAATATTACCCACTTTATATCTTGAGATCATCTAGCATTTCCTTTGGTGGAAAGGTTTTTAATTAAACACAAAAGGAAATAAAAAAGAAAATATATAGAAATTATAACATTAAGAAAAGGAAACACTCTCTCTAATTACTAACTAGCAAAAGAACCTAAACATGCTATCAAATGAGCAATAGGCATATATATAAATAGTTCTACTAGCCAAGAACTACACATTTATATTTTTTTAAAAGTTATCTCGTGTAGTGCTTAGTTGATAGGACTATTTATATATGTTCCTATCAGCCATTTGATAGCACCTTTATATTCTTTCACTAGTTTATTAGTAGGGAAATTTATATAAACTTAAAATATGGTTGATGATCATTCTTTGAGGGTATAGAAATGTTTGGAAGCTTGGATGAGTAGCTAAAGTTAGATTGACTTCAATGAATATGAAACGTAATAAGTAAATTGATTTATTTTTTACTACAAATAATTTTTATTTCGAAAGGGTTGAATTGGCCTCCTTCCTAAGGCTATGAGGAATAGCCATTGGCTATGACCATTCCTTAAACTTTGTTTGTGTTCATTGTTTTGAAGTTTTTATGTTATTTTTTGTTGCATAAATTTTAAAATCTTCTTTATTAATTTTTAATTTTTTAATTTGATCTTTGTTTGTGTTCATTCTTGGCATCCCATTGCATTAGGTGCCACAAATGGTGAGTTTACCTTGTGTTACAAGGCGCTTTCGTCTGCGCCTCCACAGACGCCCACACCCACATCTTTAAAGGACTGAATGTAGGCCTTGACATCCCCCAATGAAGCACATTCATAGCACCCTCTTTGAGCCTTGCATTGAAGAAAGAGTAAATGCTTTATTCTTTGATAATATGCAGATACACAACCATCTATAAATAATATGAGGGAGTTGATAGTTATAACAGTTATATGGTTATATGAAACTAAGCCATAACTTGACCAAACTTGACCAAAACATAACCAACAATGTAATACAATGATGTATTATGCTAATATCCCCCCCTTATTATATTGTTCTTGAAATAGTACCAAGGTACCCCCCTGAATGCTAACATACTCAACACAACTGATTACATAATATGAATACATATTTTATAGAAGATCTCCCAAAGAACAAATCCTGAACCAAGCAGGGCTCCATCATGCTATCTCATCTACCCTCCTCCATCATGTTATCTCATCTACCCTCAGAAAGGCATAGCTTCGAGCTATGTTCTTGAGCTCTTTAGTCCCGAACTCTCAAATCATAGAGTCTTGAATTATTCAACAATGAACCCTAAGAGATACAACAGATCTCTGCCATTGTCTAGTGGCTGCGAAAGGGTATAATTATTGATCATGTACTCTTTGAAGCTCACTGGACAACAATCCATATTGAGCTCAACACCAAATCCCAAACCTATCTCCAAAACAAAATATTCAAAAAACATACATTCTTCAAATCTGTTAGCATCAACAAAGAAAAGCAAAACAACAAAAACCAAAAATGCTTCTAATGCAAAGCATCATCTCAAAGTGAGAAGCTAACTTGAGATGATGGAAAATTCTCCATCCTCCAATGCCGCCTACCTCCACTATGATGTGGTTACACTCTATTCATTTGCATTAGACTCTTTAATAGCACAAGTATGTAAGTCTCTCAAATTTCTATCATGGATAGCATGGATGGCACCAGGAATACAAACATAATGTGTGGCCATGATGAAATGATAAAAATAATGATGTCAATTTCAATCAATAATGGACCCATACACTAGTCAACCTTACACCTCCAAGATATTATTAAACATTCATCAAATTAAGCCTTCAATAATTGTTACTTTATTACTCCAAATAAAATCATACCATTTCAAATAGTTCTTAGCACAAAATTAATGTGCTTATATCATTGTGAGTTTTGAACTTGTAACATGTGATCACTTAAAACAGTTATACATCTTTCATCAATTGATCTGTTTGCTGGTTTCTTCTCCTATACTTACTTTACCATATGCCATTTTTATCTTGTATTTTATGCAAAGCAAGTGCTTTCAAAATGTCTTCAGATCAAAACACCTCATTTGCTTAAAAAAAATATCTTTTTTGTCTTTCCATTGTTCTCTCTTTCAGGAAAGAGATTTCCAATGGTCTTCCTAAACTTTTTTGTTAATCTTGAATCCCTAGTGCAACTCGTATTCTCCACCACCATTTTGTCTATCGTTTCCACCTTCAAATGGATGTGAAATTCCTGTAGCTGAGATACGGCAAAATCTTCTACTTGTGGCTATTTCCCACCACCATTGACCACGCAAACTGCCATCAAATAGTTACACATTCCAAAACTACTACAAATTACATTATGCACCTTCTGTGGTTGTTTCAATTTCTTCTTACATAGAAGATGTATTGTATTAGCCATAAAATATCTTCACTACAAGTGATCCCATAGTTTGGACAGACAGAAGGTCATTGAAATTGGTTGTGAACTACCAAATAACTGAAGTAGGGAGTGAACTACTAGATGAATGACTTGAAGACTCATCAGAAACTTCTAATTTTGCATAAATCTCTATGTATTTTCTCAGGATTGCTTTGAATGCCTTATCACTTCTGAAATGTGATAAATGAATGTGAACCAACACTTTGATCTCTGGTATGTTTGAACCCTTCACATTACACACTTCTATATATGCCTTTTATTCTCCTGCAAACAATAAACCAGAATGCTCTCCTTCAAATGTAAGCATACTTTATTCAAAGGTGGTAGCGATCTTCAGATCCACAAAAGGTGATGGCATAGAGAATGGAAGATGTCCTAAACTCACGTGAGGTAGAAGTCAATGTGGGGGATAGTCTTTTTCTGTACACGCCTCAATAATCACAAGATCCTCACATAGGGCAGATCAACAATGCCATAGCTCTGATATGAAGAAAGAGTAAATGCTTTATTCATTTGATAATATGCAGATACACAACCATGTATAAATACTATGAGGGAGTTGACAGTTATAAGATTAATATGGTTATATGAAACTGAACCATAACTTGACCAAACCATAACCAACAATGTAATATGCTAACATGCATTTAATCTAGCTTTGGGCTCTCTATATGACCTGATTCGCCCTTGTTTAACCTATTCTTAGGCCTGTTTGACACAACAAACAAGCACGACAGGTGTTGAGCAGATGTGGGCACTATTCATTGACAAAAATATCAATTTTGCTAAGGTAAGAAACTAGGGGGGTGATGTCAACAGGGAAGGGGGGAACCGTTTGAAAATTGTAGCCCTTAGTCACATTGGGTTTTAGCCCCTAGTCGCGCACAGCCCAAGGGGGCTTAAATTTCCTCCAAAATTTTTTTCTCACTCATAATTTTTGCATGCAAAATCTATTTCTAAAAATCTATTTTTTTTTTGTTTAAGAAGGTTTTTTTGGTAATTGCATAAATTATGCAACTCCAATAATTTTTGCAAATCAACTTGAAATCAAGTGCTTCTTTTTGCAAAAGTCAATGTTTTTTCATCATGGATCTAACTAACATAAAATCACATTGAAATTATAAAGTGCCTATTCATGTTCTTTTTGGGTGACCTAAAGCACTCCTTCTATAAAGTGCCAAATTTGGGTGGGAAAACAAATAATCAAAGAGATGCACTAACTTTATAAAGTGCCACTTTAAGGGGGGAATTAAGTAAGATTAATAACACACTCAAACTTATAAAGTGCCACCTTAAAAACTGAGTTTGAACTAAACATTTAAGTTCAAATAGGAGTCTAATTTGCAAAATTGAGGAAAACAACTTCACAACTTCAAGAGGGTAAAAAGATGATTCCATGTCACCTTCAAAATTAGAAGTCAACAAATGGATTCTCAGTTCATGTGCAATGGATCACATGTCACCTTACAAAGAGGTCTTTGTGACAATCAAGCCATGCAACACCTTCAAAATATTGATGGATGATATCTATTATAATGTTTGCGGTAAGGGAACTGTAAAATTAGGTAATGGATTTGTACACAATGTGTTTTCAATTCCTGAATTATTAAGGAATCATCTCTCCATGTACCAACTAGCCTGTTTAGACAAAATAGTTGAGTTCATGGCTAGTATAGCCCTAATTTGAGAATCACAAAGTGTAAACATTGTCGCAATAGCAAAGGTTTGTCACTTTGACTACAGCTTCATTTTTTCACACTTTACATCAAGTGAAGAGGAGACTCAAAATGTGACTTTAGAGCCCACTATGACTTCACGGCTTAGCTTAGTTGGTTTTGTATAGTGCGTTGTTGAACTCCAATAGCATATATGTTTGTAAATGCACTTATAAAGTGTCATATAATTGAATGTGTATTGTACACATAAAGGGAAATTGGGAAAATTGTACTCACACTGATATATAAAGTGTAATGGGGGGTTGTAACAATCATAGCAATGAATCTTTCAGATTCTCTTCCCATTCATATGTGCCATTAATGTACATCCTTTTTTTCAAGATCTTGTATACTTTTAGGGCTGAATTTCTTGGACACTACAAATTCCAATTAGTTTGCTAATTTCTCTTAGAATTAAGGGGAGGGTAGAATTTACAACTGTTTCATGCTTCAAGAGTTCTTCATCTCTACATCTACATCAGCATCAGTATCATCTTTTGGGGGGATTTATAAGCCTTTCTTTATCCTCTCTTTTGGAGGATAGATTTTGCCAGTAGGTTTTCTATCTTTCTCTGGTTTTTAAGAGATTGCATTGTACTTGAGTACCTTATAAAGCTTTAAGGCCATGACTCACTTTTCATAATACGCACCTAAGCTATGCTTAAGTGGGGGGGGGGGGGTGTTAGTGTATACCTTTAATCTATAGGCGTAAACATTTGTATTTAGGCTAACTTAGGCATATTGGCACATGTTCATTTGAACTTGTCAAAGTAGTTGACCTGTTTTGAGAGGTGTCAACGTGCATCGACACCTCATGCTATGTTTGTGGGAGATTACTTGCTAAAACTCCATGAAAGAGGAGTCCTATCCTCTTTTCATGGAAATTTGGGTACCTAAGACAACACTATTTTTACTTGCCTTATTGGCTAATACATTTGGTAAATTCCATTGCAATTCAAGTGCTTGTTAGTCTATTCCATGATCTTGGTTTTCTACATTTATATCGCACAATATTTGATGTCTTTCTTATTTAGATTTTATTTTTAATTTCATAATGTGTAATGACATGAATTTCAAATGGTGCATTGTAATTATCAAGTATCACATGTACTATTCCTTAACCACATGTAATCTATTAAGATTGTCATAATTAGTGTTGTACTATTAGTAATTTGTAATTTAAACATGTTTATTTAGTATGCTTCATGTGGGAATCTATTTATTGTTTGTGTGGAGCATAACTTTTCCATTCACTTTAATCAGATATGCTTATTGTTTGTGTGAAGCATGTGTTTGAACTTTGGTATTGATTTATATTGGCTTGACTTTATATATTTAAAATTGAACTCATTTTTTCACTCTAATTTTATATACTTACTGTTTGAATGAAGCATGGGTTTGAATTTTGGCATTGAATTATAGTTGTTTCACTTCGTATGTTTAAAATTGAATTCATTTTGTCACTCTAACTTGATATACTAATTATTTGTGTGAATCATGGGTTTGAAGTTCAACATTGACTTATATGTGTTTCACTTTGTATAATTAAGATTGAATTCACTTTGTTTAAATTTTTTATTTATATGAAGTATGTGTTTGCATTTTGACATCCATTGATTATTTGTTTGAAGTCTTTTCGAAGTTTTCTTGTTTAGTATGTTTCACTTTGGTATCCACTAATAGTTTGTTTGAAGTGTGTTTTAACTTTAGGCATTACATTGTGTGAACTTATTGTTTGAAAATTTGACATTCAGTTTCTGTGTGTGTTTGAACTTTGGCATCCACTTATTTATTTGAACTTTGGAGCTCACTTTGTTTAGTGTGTACACATGGGCATCCACTTATTGTTTGTTTGAAGTGTGTGTTTGAATTTAGACATCCCTTTATTCTTTGAACGAGATTTTCTCATTCACTTTGTGTGTGTGAAATGTGTATGAACTAACTTTCACATTATGTGTGTTTGTGTGAACTAACTTTCTCATTCACTTGGATTTGAGCCACTTATTATTTATGTATTAGCATACACTTTTCTTATTTTAATCATATGTTTTAATTTGGCATCCCCTTATTTTTTTGAGATATTTTTTTATTGATTTCTTTTTTGCATTAAAAATGTAAGTCAACTACATTTTTAATTCACTTATTTGAGCTATTTACTATTTTATATTTAGGTAAGTTTGAAATTTCACATTCACTTAGTGTGAATTGAAAATTGGCATGTTGAATTATGTTTACTTTTGTGTTTGTGTGTCAAGTGTGTGTTTGAACTTTTACATTCACTTTTTGTGTGTAAGAGTGTTTGAAATAACTTTGGCATTCACTTTGTATGAAGTGTATTTGAATTTTACCTTTCACTTAGATAAATGATCCTTTTATTGTGTGTGTGTGTGTGTGTGTGTGTGTGTGTGTGTGTGTGTGTGTGTGTGTGTGTGTGTGTGTGTGTGTGTGTGTGTGAACTTTCAAATTCACTGTGTAAAGAGTGTATTAACTTTGGCATATTTGAACTTTAGTGTTTACCTTATATATGTATAAAGTGTGTTTTAACTTTGGCATTCACTTTTTGTGTGTGAATTTTCACATTCACTTTGTGTGAAGAGTGTACTAATATTGTCATTCACTTTATGTGATTGTTTCAACTTTGGTATGTGTGAAGTGTGTTTTTACTTTGGCATTAACTTTGTGTGTGTTTACACTTTGGCATATTTGAAGTTGAGTGTTTACTTCATGTGTGGTTGAACTACCTATTGATGTATACCTTTAATCTTAGGCATATACACTTGCTTTAACCATAGTTAGGTGTATTTTTCACATGTACTTTGAACTTGTCAAAGTAGTTAGTCATTTTGGAGAGGTGTCAACTTGCATTGATACCTCATGCTATCTTTGTGGGTGATTACTTGCCACCACTTAATGTAGAGGAGTCTTATCCTCATTTGGTGGAGAATTGGGTACTCACACTTGCCTATTTATATCTTCTTCATTTGTGAATGCAATGGGTAGATTTCATTTGCAATTTCATGCTTGTTTGTCTACTCCATGATCTTGGTGTTTTCTACATGGTATCAGAGCCTTCATGGTTAGCTTCAAGCTGATTGTTCACTGTGCATCTCTACACATTGACACAAAGCTTCATTCTAAGTCATTCATGTTTTTGTTTAGTTTTTATCTTCTAATCTTGTGTTTGTTTGAATGTGCAAGAAGAAGGATAGAGGACAGATAAATGCTCTCTTGAAAGAGCCTGCAAGAATCATGATGGAAGCCCTTTGAAGGGCAATTGAAAAAGGTTTATAAGATGTGGGAAGGGACTGACCACAACTTGCACCATACCTGCCCGATCCTCTCCTATTGATGCCTTTACAAGGCATCTTTTCTAGTGCATTCGCCCATACAGGACCGTGACTTGTTGTCTCTCCTCTCAAGCACCACAAGTGACCTCCAAATGCCTTGAAAGGCATCTTCTCATAGGTGCTTGGAACCCTCGCAATCAGCCTCATTTCGACCTCAAACGGGACTGCAACAACACACCCTCTCTATCCTTGAACTCGTCCATGAATTTGGCCTCTTCTCCCTATTTGTTTGGCACCCAAGTGCCATGTTTTGTCACTACATTTCAAGCTATGGTGAGCATCAAGTTTATTTGCACAAAGGTTTGCACTATTCATTCCAAAAAGTGTAAAAAATGTTGATGTAAGAAACTACGGGGGGTGATGTAAGTAGGGAAGGGGGGAACCAATTTCAAATTTAAGAACTTGGTCACAAGGGGTTTTAGCCCCTAGTCATGTACAGCCCAAGGGGGGTTATTTTTCTCCTCTTTTCATTTTTTTTCTAAGCAAATTTGCATGCAAATTAAATTTCCAAAATCTGAATTTTGTTGGCTCTCAAGAAGGATTCATTTTATGAATGCAAAAATATTGTAAGTCCTCTAACTTTTTCAGTCAACTCAAAATCGAGTGATTCTTTTTGTAAAAGTGGATGTTTTTTCGTTGCTGATCTAACTAGCCTAAAATCACACTAAAATTATAAAGTGTTTGTTTATGCTCTTTTTGGGTGATCTAAAGCACTCCTTCTATAAAGTGCCAAATTTGGGGGGAAAATACATAATCAATGGGGGATAGTGTTGTGTCATCATTTTTCACAATGCACTAACTTTATAAAGTGCCACTTTAAGGAGGGGAAATAAGAAAAATCATGCACTCAACTTCTAAAGTGCCACTTTACACAAATTTCAATTAGGGATCTAACTAATCTGGGTTGCCTAATTGTGTTGATTTCTATTGTCTAGATGAATTAACTTGTTGTAATCACGGGATATGAAACTCACTCTTCTGGAATCAAACTAAACAAGGGAAACTATAAGTTTTGGTGTGAAGGCATCCTAAAACACCCCAGGTTCCATAATCTCATACCCCATCTATATGAACTTGTCCCTGAGCCTGGTAAACAATCTCAGAAGGCTAAGTGGTTTAATTGTTGTGATCTTATTTGTGTAATAATTAGTTTCCATATACCAGATGCCGCTTTGTATTCCACCATGGATATTTATTGTCCACATGCATTATGGATCAAAATTTGGGAGATATATGGAGACTCGAATGTTTCTTCATTCCCACATGATCCTACTTTGATCAAAGCTCACATCCCTAATGATGATACATAAACAAAATGTTCCATTGACATAGAAGAAGTCATCACTCCTACTATTGCTTCATTAGATTCTAGAGTCACTTATTTGAAAGCCTCCAGTGCTTCTTTGCAACATGATATCAGTCTTCCTAGCATTATTGATTGGGATAGATTTCTACTTGACATCACTTGTTTGTTTGTAGAGTCTCACATTACTGACATGGAAGCACACATTGAGGACAATAGTCTTCTCTTAGATGTTAGTTTCAATGAAGCTACATCAATATTTTCCACTTTGGATATTCTTGCTCTATATTGTCCTACACATGTTTTTGGATCATCATCATCCTCATCTATTACGCATGCACCTAATTTTATTATGGCATCCTTCAGTATCGACATGGGGACAACTGAGCACTCTTCGAAGGCATCAACATGGGCACCATCATCCTTGGATTAACTTTAACATGATTCAAGATCATGCATACATCTTCTCGCATGGGGAGATATCTTGCATCTTTAGGTGTTTTCATTTCTTCCCAAGGGAAGGAACATTGTTTGATGTTCTTGGATCTACATCTGCATCCTTTGTCGACTATCTAGACTCACTGCAGTAGGACATGTATTATGGGGGGTTTGATAGACGTTCTATCATTTTCTCTCCCATGGGGGGAATCTTATATTGTACTTAGTGAAAGAAGTAGTACTTCTTCTCCTATATAATTTCTCTTTTTGGAGGATAGTTTTTTCCTACTACGTTTCTATCTTTCTCCATTTATGAGAGATTTGCATTGTACTTGAGTACCTTATCAGGCTTCATGGCTGGGACTCATTTTTATTTTACATTGTGCATGGGTACCTCACCAGGCTTATAGTCGGGACCCATTTTTCATAAAATTACCTAAGCTATGCTTAAGGGGTGGTGTTGGTGTATACTTTTAATCTTAGGTGTATACAATTTCTTTAACCATAGTTAGGCATATTTTCCACATGTACCTTGAACTTGTCAAAGTAGTTAGTCATTTTGGAGAGGTGTCGACTTGCATTGACACCTCACACTATCTTTGTGGGTGGTTAGTCACCACCACTTCATGTAGATGAGTCATATCCTTGTTTGGTGGAGAATTGGGTACTCACACTTGCCTATTTATATCTTCTTCATTTGTGAATACAATGGGTTAATTTCATTTGTAATCTCATGCTTGTTTGTCTACTCGATGATCTTGGTGTTTTCTAAACTAACTTTGTGCATGAAGCATGTTTAAACTTTGACACATGTTCACTTTTTATGTGTGAAGTGTGTGTTTTAAATTTGACATTCATTTTGTCTAAATTGTGTATTTGACATTTAATTTTGGCATTCACTTTGTGTGGTGTGTGTGCTTACACTTTACCATGTTTTATAACTTTGGTACTAACTTTGTGTGGTGTGTGTTTTCACTTTACCATGTTTTATGACTTTGGAACTCACTTTGAAATGTTTATATACTTTAGAATTTTTGAACTTAAGTGTTCATAAATGGTATGTTTTTTATTAAAGTGGTAAAATAGGTTTTGAAGGGATCCCAAAACCCTACAACTATATGCTACCCCAGAGATTAAACATGGTAGGATAGCAGCCAAATATCAAAAAACACAATGAAAAGCAAAATAGCCTAGATATAGTAATAAACTATACTAACAACAAACAAACTAAAGCCCACTATACACCCATTTCCCCAGTACCCAATAGCATGATCACATACTCTTAAGAGTTTTCACAGTAGCCAAATCCTTCTTGTAGAATTCTTCGTTAAGTTTTGCAAAGCCAAGTAGCTCAACCTTTTCCTCCTAGAAAGTCTTCTTTTTACTATCTCTGGTTCTGGAGCTTGGCCCCCATTACTCAGTGATCTTTCTCTATTTTCCTTTGGTACTAGTATTCTATTGCTTACCTTTATCATTCATTTCTCCCCCCTTACCAATCATGTGTTCCTCCTTCAGTTCCTTGGGCTTCTCCATAAGAATTCGAATGCCTTTTGTGCTATTTTGAATGGTGCACTTTCTAATTTCTAATATTATTTCTAGTGTTTTCTTAACTTTTTTCATTTAGTTTCCACCTTGCTTAAGTGGGTATCATGATCCTGGCTATGAGACACCAGATCCTTCTCCAATTGGTTGACCTTTGGAATGGCCTCCTAACACATCTAAATTTCCTCATCCATTTTATGATCTATCCCAACCACCCTACCCATCCTTTGATGAATATTTGTTAATGTAATATTGATCGTATTTATCTTGATAAAAAACTATTTGGTTAACCTATGTTGGTCATTAACAACCTCCTTCACCATATCCAGAGCATTAGATAGCTCTTCCGTACTCGAGCTAGAAGGCACAATGAGTTAGAAGTTCTTGGGTAGCTTACTATAGGGATCCAAAATAGTAGGAAAAGAGACACCAATCCCAGGATCCTTCATAGCCAAACCCTTGACATGATCACCTTTAGGGTTCTCAACCCTCCCCATTCTCAACTTCAGTTTGTGAATTTTCTGTCCTCTCTTCCCAGTGTTCTTCTTCTCAAGGTTCTCCATATCATCCCAGCTCTGCTTTCCCTTCTTCTTTTTACTCTTCTTCTGATTTCTCCCTTTCTCCTCTGTTAACCTATTCTTCTTTTCAAGGTTCTCCATATCATCTTGGCTCTGCTTTCCCTTCTTCTTTTTACTGTTCTTTTGATTTCCCCCTTTCTCTTCTATTAACCCTTCATCCCCAGCTCCCTCCCTGACATTATCTATAGACCATCAGTTTTCCCATGTTTTTTGCTTGTTGGGTTGGAGGTTTCTTCTCACAGGTTCTTTTAAAATTGTTAAGGTTACCCTTCTCCTCTACCTCAGAGTTATGAGGAGTGGAGAGTACCTCCACAAAGTCCTCCCTTGCCCAATCGGTGTCTGAATCATATCCCCCAGTCTCACCTTCTGTGGATGCATAATAATCAACAATGGGGACTTTTCCTTTTTCTAAGCACTACCCTTCACCTCTGTTGTGGGAGCCATGGCTTTAATATGCTCCATGATGAGAAAAATTAAACCCTCTGGTGCAGGAGCACCTTCTCTATGGCGCAGGAGTCATGTTTTTTTTTTTTTTCAATAAGGCTTTTTAAGCCCCATCATGTTTGTAATGGGGTTTTGTGTCAATTTGGTCACTAGACCTATGTAGACCATGTTTTGGTCAAGTTGATGTAATAACACAAGGAAAACATGTAGTTTTCTTATGAGAGGAGAACCCTAATGGCTAACTATTTTTCAAATTAGTTTTACATGGTTGGAGGAATGTAACTGATGTTTTCAAGCCTCTATATGTGAAGAAGTTGGATGTATTGAAGGGAACAAGAGGATGAATGAATGAAGATCTGGATTTTTGGGTGTTGAAACATTGTCTTTTTTCTTAGTAATTTTTTGTACCAGTCTTCCTGTACGGATAGTTGTTCATCTGAAACTGATTAGAAATGGTCATGTAATGAAGTAGCTTTCATCTAAGAGTAGTCTGGTGTCTATAAGTGTTGTAGTTTGTGAGCTTTTGTTTTTGTTGCAAAGACTAGTCTAAAACCCACAAAACTAGGGTTTTGTGAATAAATAGACTGTATCTCCTTTGTCCACTAAAATTAAGAATCTCATGTTCAGTGTGATGGAGGAATACAGTGTACATTTTGTGTTTTATGTTGTTCTAGATCAGACACCCAAGGATCCAAGGAGTTTGGCATAAGTCAACTAGGCATCTCTATGTGACTAGTCGTTGAAGAAGTATTGTTATATGAGAATGATTAGTGGAGTTTCCAAATTGATGGTGATTAAGTGTTTGTAGAGGAGTGTAGAACCCCATCCGTTCTATTGAGTTCTATTTCTGTGCATTTGTTTGGTGTCTGTATAGTCGCAGAGTAATTGAAGTGTTATCGGTGTGACACAACATTCAAAAAAGCTTTTGAAAGCTACACCAATCAAAGGTGTTGGACTGATAGGAGATTCATCGGTGACGAATGGATTTAGTCTTGCTGAAGGTGTAATGTGAATGCATATTGCAAATGTATCTTAAGAATGTATGTTGAGAATGTACATTGCGTTAGATACAAAAGGTGACTGGTAGTAACGATGAAATCAGGGTAAAGATACATTGGTCCACCGATAATAGCAGTCAAGTCTTACATATACAAGTTAGTATATCGGCGTATCGGGAGGACATACAAAGAGGTCACCAATGATCAAAGTCTAGCCGATAGAGTCATGACTAACCACCACGGTTAAGTCAAGTGGAGTGTAACTGCCATCGGTGTATTGGTAGGAGATTTGAAGAAGCTGCCAATAGAGGAAGTCTCTCTGAAGACAAAGTGGATTTAACTATCAGGGAGAGTTGGGAGATCAGGGAGATAGTTTGCAAGGTGGCCGATGGGATATGTTTGGCCGTAAGGTTTGATCACCTAGACACAGGTCACATCTCACCGATCAGGTTATTGATAAGTTTTGAAGCTTCCTTTGTGTGCACTGCATCATATTGGTATCAAAGCCAATATTTGAACCAATTTTTGAATTGGAGTAGTGTATGTCAGACATAGAGATAGAAACTGAGGCTAGCACAATGCCTCCCAAGTCTATGAGCAAAGAAGCCATCAAGAAGATGGTAGAGGAGATGCTTGAAGCAAAGTTGAAAGAAGAAAGGCCCAAGAATAAGGGTAAAGAGGATGGAAGTGCTTCTGATATAGAAGAAGAAGAAGAGGTAGAGGAGAGCCCTCAAGGACAAGGTATGTCTATAGACCAAAAGGCATTCTTGAATGCACTCAAAGGTGCTCATGGAGATAGTGGTGATCCAAAGATGGATGTTCCTACATTTAATGGGAAACTAGATGGAGATGCCCTCATGGATTGGATTGAAGCCATGTGTAACTATTTTGACTTTTCCTTTTTCTAAGCACTACCCTTCACCTCTGTTGTGGGAGCCATGGCTTTAATATGCTCCATGATGAGAAAAATTAAACCCTCTGGTGTAGGAGCACCTTCTCTATGGTGCAGGAGTCATGTTTTTTTTTTTTTTTCAATAAGGCTTTTTAAGCCCCATCATGTTTGTAATAGGGTTTTGTGTCAATTTGGTCACTAGACCTATGTAGACCATGTTTTGGTCAAGTTGATGTAATAACACAAGGAAAACATGTAGTTTTCTTGTGAGAGGAGAACCCTAATGGCTAACTAATTTTTAAATCAGTTTTACATGGTTGGAGGAATGTAACTGATGTTTTCAAGCATCTATAGGCGATGAAGTTGGATGTATTGAAGGGAACAAGAGGATGAATGAATGAAGATCTAGATTTTTGGGTGTTGAAACATTATCTTTTTTCTTAGTAATTTTTTGTACCAGTCTTCCTATATGGATAGTTGTTCATCTGAAACTGATTAGAAATGGTCATGTAATGAAGTAGCTTTCATCTAAGAGTAGTCTGGTGTCTATAAGTGTTGTAGTTTGTGAGCTTTTGTTTTTGTTGCAAAGACTAGTCTGAAACCCACAAAACTAGGGTTTTGTGAATAAATAGACTGTATCTCCTTTGTCCACTAAAAGTAAGAATTTCATGTTCAGTGTGATGGAGGAATACAGTGTACATTTTGTGTTTTATGTTGTTCTAGATCAGACACCCAAGGATCCAAGGAGTTTGGCATAAGTCAACTAGACATCTCTATGTGACTAGTCATTGAAGAAGTATTGTTATATGAGAATGATTAGTGGAGTTTCCAAATTGATGGTGATTAAGTGTTTGTAGAGGAGTGTAGAACCTCGTCCGTTCTGTTGAGTTCTATTTCTGTGCATTTGTTTGGTGTCTGTGTAGTCGCAGAGTAACTGAAGTGTTATCGGTGTGACACAACCTTCAAAAAAGCTTTTGAAAGCTACACCAATCAAAGGTGTTGGACCGATAGGAGATTCATCGGTGACGAATGGATTTAGTCTTGCCGAAGGTGTAATGTGAATGCATATTGCAAATGTATCTTAAGAATGTATGTTGAGAATGTACATTGCGTTAGATACAAAAGGTGACTGGTAGTAACGGTGAAATTAGGGTAAAGATACATTGGTCCACCGATAATAGCAGTCAAGTCTTACATATACAAGTTAGTATATTGACGTATCAGGAGGACATACAAAGAGGTCACCAATGATCAAAGTCTGGCCGATAGAGTCATGACTAACCACCACGGTTAAGTCGAGTGGAGTGTAACTACCATCGGTGTATTGGTAGGAGGTTTGAAGAAGCTGCCGATAGAGGAAGTCTCTCTGAAGACAAAGTGGATTTGACTATAGGGGAGAGTTGGGAGATCAGGGAGATAGTTTACAAGGTGGCCGATAAGGTTTGGTCACCCAGACATAGGTCACATCTCACCGATCTGGTTATTGATAAGTTTTGAAGCTTCCTCTGTGTGCACTGCATCGTAATGGTATCAGAGCCAATATTTGAACCAATTTTTGAATTGGAGTAGTGTATGTCAGACACAGAGATAGAAACTAAGGCTAGCACAATGCCTCCCAAGTCTATGAGCAAAGAAGCCATCAAGAAGATGGTAGAGGAGATGCTTGAAGCAAAGTTGAAAGAAGAAAGGCCCAAGGATAAGGGTAAAGAGGATGGAAGTGCTTCTAATATAGAAGAAGAAGAAGAGGCAGTGGAGAGCCCTCAAGGACAAGGTATGTCTGCAGACCAAAAGGCATTCTTGAATGCACTCAAAGGTGCTCATGGAGATAGTGGTGATCCAAAGATGGATGTTCCTACATTTAATGGGAAACTAGATGGAGATGCCCTCATGGATTGGATTGAAGCCATGTGTAACTATTTTGACTTCAAGGAGTATAGTGACAACAAGAAAGTCAAGTTTGCTAAGACTAGATTGAGAGGTTCTGCCCTAGTTTGGTGGAACTATATGCAAGGTGAAAGAGAGAAGGTTGTAAAAAATCCTATCACCAAATGGAGTAGAATGGTGGCCAAGTTAAGAGACAAGTTCATGCCATCTGATTATGAGTTATAGACCATTAGGAAGTTTAATCATCTCAGACAAAAGGATATGGATGTGGCTACATATACTGAAGAATTTCATAGATTGAGAATGAGAGCCAATCACAAAGAGGAGGAGAAAGAGATGTTGGCTATATATCTCGATGGTTTGAGGTATAACATACAAGATGAATTTAGTATGGTGGTTCCTATAACAGTGGATGAGTGTTTTCTATTAGCCTCTAGGGCAGAGGAGAAGTTGAAAAGAAAGAGTGATCAAAACACCAGAGGAAGAGGTGGCAGAAATAATAGGGGAAGAGGCAGTTTTGGTAGAGGATAGTCAAGTAGAAATGACAACCCAAGTCAACAAGAGTCTCATTCTGATGTAGACCATAGAGGTGGTAGTTTCAGAGGTTGGAGAAGACTAAGTGGCAGAGGTAGAAATGGTGGTGCAGGCAGAGGACCCAGAGTTTTCATTGGTAGATGCTATGGCTACAATCAAGTAGGCCATACTACGAGCAAATGCCCTAAGAAGGCAACTAGTTCCCATGATGGTGGGAGAAGGAATTAGTTGTTGAAAGACGATGATTGCCAAAGTTTGAATTCACCCATTAGTAGTGCTGCACCAGTCCTTGAAGGAGAGAGCATGATGATTAAGAGAACCTTGATGAAGATGCCATTGAAGCAAGAGCCCCCACAAAGGAAGACTCTCTTCAGAAACCAAGGTATACCATATGGTAAGCTTTCTAAAATAATTGTTGATTCAGGTTCTACTAAGAATGTAGTGTCTACTGAAATGGTAGAGAAGTGTAAGTTGAAAAGGCTACCCCATGTTAGTCCTCATAAGATCTCTTGGTTGAATAAGAATCAAAATTACATGGTAGAAGAACAAACCTAGGTTGAGTTTGAGATAGGTGATTATAAGGACAAGATACTATGTGAGATTATTCCTATGGATGCTTGTCACCTTCTTCTTGGATGTCCATGGTAGTATGATGTGAAGGAACAACATGATGGTGAGAAGAACACATACCTCATCACCAAGAATGGAAGGAAGTTTAGGATGGATCCTATGCAAGAGTAGATTGGAGAGAAGAGTAATGACACCAATGTCATGATGGTTAGTGGCAAAGAGTTCTTACACCTCATGAAGGAGAAGGATACCCAAGAGTATGCCTTGATAATGAAGCCTAAAGATGAATCAGGATAGCAAGACAAAAAGCAGAAACAAGTTCCACTAGAAGTGCAGTAATTGTTGGATAAGTACCAAGATCTTGTGGTAGAGGATACTCCTAACTCCTTACCACCCATGAGAGATATAAGTCATCAAATTGACTTGATTCCAGGTGCCACATTGCCCAATAAGGCTGCCTATAAATTGACACCACAACAAAATGAAGAGGTGAGTAGACAAATTCAAGATCTCTTGGAGAAAGGACTGATTAGAAAGAGTCTGAGTCCATGTGCAGTCCCTAGTGTACTTGCTCCAAAGAAAGATGGGAAGTGGAGACTATGTATGGACTCAAGGGCCATAAATAAGATCACAATAAGGTATAGATTCCCTATGCTAAGGATTGAGGATCTTTTGGACTATCTTGTAGGGTCATGTTACTATTCAAAGATTGATTTGAAATTTGGTTATCATCAGATTAGAATTAGGCAGGGAGATGAGTGGAAGACTGCCTTCAAGACAAATGAAGGTTTCTATGAGTGGATTGTCATGCCATTCAGCCTTAGCAATGCACCAAGAACATTCATGCGTTTGATGAATGAGGTACTTGTTGAATTCATTGGCAAATTTGTAATTGTTTATCTTGATGACATACTTGTTTTCAGTAGGACAAAAGAAGAACATCTAAAGCATCTTGGATAGGTGATGAAGAAGTTGCATGAGAATAAGTTGATGATCAACTTGGATAAGTGTGAGTTCATGAAAACTAAACTTGTGTACCTAGGCTTTGTGATTTCAAATGGTTGTTTGAAGATGGACCCCACAAAGGTTGAGGCCATTCTCAATTGGCCTACTCTTAAGATAGTGGGAGATGTTAGAAGCTTTCATGACTTGGCAACATTTTATAGGAAGTTCATTAGAGAATTCAGTCACATAAGTGCTCCTATTGTCAACACCATCAAGGGTGGAATAAAGTGCAAATTTCAATGGACAAAGCAAGCAGATGATAGCTTTGAATTGTTAAAGAAGAAAGTGGCTGAATTACGTACATTGGTGGTCCCAAATTTTGATAAAATTTTTGTCATGGAATGTGATGCCAGTCAACAAGCAATAGGTGCTATTCTTAGCTAGGATGGACATCCAGTGGCCTTTTTTTCAGACAAATTGAATGAGGCTAAACAAAGGTACTGTACCTATGACCTAGAGCTTTATGCAATGGTGCAAGCTCTCAAAAAGTGGAGACACTATTTGCTGCCTAAAGAATTCATTGTTTTTACTAGTAACCATGCTCTTAGCTTCCTAAATAGTTAGGAAAAGTTGAATCATAGGCATATTAAGTGGATGGAACAATTGCAGGCCTATACCTTCACTGTTAAGCATAAAAAGGGTGTTGCCAACAAAGTGGCTAATGCTTTAAGTAGAAGGATGTTGGTCATACATGAAGTATAGATGGAAAGCATGGCGATAGATTGTTTGAAGGAGTTATACAAGGAGGATGCAGATTTCAAGGCTACTTATGAAGTTTGTACTAGTTTGGCTAACACTTTTCATGGTGAATATTCAGATTTTGTGTTGCAGGAAGGTCTCCTATTCAAAGGCAATTTGCTATGTGTTCCTAAATGTTCAATGAGGGATAACATCATCAAGGAGAAGCACAATGGAACCTTAGGAGGACATTTTTGGGTTGGACACGACTTTGGAACAAGTCACCAGATTCTACTATAGGCCAAAAGTACAATCAGATGTCAGGAGATATGTTGCAAGTTGTACCATATGTCAAAAGGCCAAAGGTATGTCTTCTAATGCTAGTTTGTATCAACCCCTTCCCATTCCCAACAGGCCTTGGGAAAGCATTAGTATGGATTTTGTGCTTGGTCTTCCTAAGACAACAAGGGGTGTGGACAGTGTTTTTGTCATTGTGGATAGATTTAGTAAGATGGCTCATTTTGTGCATGCAAATGCATAAATGATGCATCTCACATTGCTGGTCTCTTTTTTAGAGAAGTGGTCAAAATCTATGGTTTGCCCCTTTCAATTGTCACTGATAGAGACTCCAAGTTTGTCGTTCATTTTTGGAGGACCTTGTGGAGAAAATTGGGAACACAACTATGTTTCTCATTGGCCTACCATCCCCATACTGATGGTCAGATTGAGGTTGTTAATAGGTCCTTAGGAAACCTTCTCAGATGCCTTACCAAGCAGCATGGGTTGGCATGGGACTTGATTATCATTCAAGCTGAGTATGCTTACAATGATTTGAAGAATAGAAGTACTGGGAAGAGTCCATTTGAAATTATTTATGGTTTTCATCCAAGAGGACTACTTGAACTCAAAGACCTACAAGGTTGGGATAAGAGGAGTGCTCTAGGAGAAGATTTTGCTGCCACCATGAAGTCAGTTCTTGATCAAGTCAAAGTTCAGTTGGAAAAGATAGTCTCCAAATACAAGGATAAGGTAGATCTCAAAAGGAGAGATGTATAGTTCAAGGTGGGAGATTTGGTGATGGCCTATCTAAGGTAGGAAAGGCTGCCTAAAGGATAGCCAACCAAGCTTTTGATGAAGAAAATAGGACCGTGCAAGGTAGTACATAAGTTTGGTCCAAATGCTTATGAAATAGAACTGCCATCTGGTCTTGGTATTTCTCCCATATTCAATGCTTCAGACCTATTTAGATTTAGACCTCCATTGAATGCTGAAGATGGATCAGATGTTGTGATTGAAGATGAAGATTGGGTCAGAGATCTACCTCCAAGTAAGCCTTTATAGCTGGAATGCATCTTAGATTCCAAGATTGTCAAAAAGACAAGGAAAGGTGTGTACAAGGAGTACTTGGTCAAGTGGTAGGATCTTCCTAATTCACAAGCTACATGGATGAGTGAGGTAGACATTTTGAAGCATGGGAAGACACTCCAATAGTTAGCAACTCAAGGGATTTGAGTTTTTCCTGCAGGGGGAGTATGGTGCAGGAGCACCTTCTCTATGGTGTAGGAGTCATGTTTTGCTTTTATTTTCAATAAGGCTTTTTAAGCCCCATCATGTTTGTAATAGGGTTTTGTGTCAAGTTGGTCACTAGACCTATGTAGACCATGATTTGGTCAAGTTGATGTAATAACACAAGGAAAACATGCATTTTTCTTGCGAGAGGAGAACCCCAATAGCTAACTATTTTTCAAATCAGTTTTGCACGGTTGGAGGAATGTAACTGATGTTTCCAAGCCTCTATAGGTGAAGAATTTGGATGTATTGAAGGGAAGAAGAGGATGAATGAATGAAGATCTAGATTTTTGGGTGTTGAAACATTATCTTTTTTCTGAGTAATTTTCTATAGCAGTCTTCCTGTACGGATAGTTGTTCATTTGAAACTGATTAGAAATGGTCATGTAATGAAGTAGCTTTCATCTAAGAGTAGTCTGGTGTCTAAAAGTGTTGTAGTTTGTGAGCTTTTGCTTTTTTTGTAAAGACTGGTCTAAAACCCTCAAAACTAGGGTTCTGTGAATAAATGGACTGTATCTCCTCTGTCCACTAAAAGTAAGATTCTCATGTTTAGTGTCATGGAGAAATACAGTGTACATTTTGTGTTTTCTATTGTTCTAGATCAGACACCCAAGGATCCAAGGAGTTTGGCATAAGTTGACTAGGCATCTCTATGTGACTAGTCATCGAAGAAGTACTGTTATATGAGAATGATTAGTGGAGTGGCCAAGTTGATGGTGATTAAGTGTTTGCAGAGGAGTGTAGAACCCCATCCATTCTATTTCTGTGCATTTGTTTGGTGTCTGTGTAGTTGCAGAGTAACTAAAGTGTTATCGACGTGACACAAGCTTTGGAAAAGCTTTTGAAAGCTACACCGATCAAAGGTGTTGGACCAATAGGAGATTCATTGGTGAGGAACGAATTTAGTCTTGCAAAAGGTATAATGTGAATGCATATCACAAATATATCTTAAGAATGTATTTTGAAATGTACATTGCGTTAGATACAAAAGGTGATTAGTAGTAATGGTGAAATCATGCTCAGGATACATTGGTCCACCAGTAATAGCAGTCAAGTCTTGCATACACAAGTTAGTATATCAGCGTATCGGGAGGACATACAAAGAGGTCATCGATGATCAAAGTCTAGCCGACAGAGTCATGACTAACCACCATGGTTAATTTGAGTGGAGCATAACCGCCATCGGTGTATTGGCAGGAGGTTTGAAGAAGCTGCCGATAGAGGAAGTCTCTCTGAAGATAAAGTGGAGTTGACTGTCAGGGAGAGTTGGGATATCAGGGAGATAGTTTGCAAGGTGGCTGATGGGATATGTTTGGTTGACAAGGTTTGGTCGCCTAGACATAGGTCACATCTCACCGATCAGGTTATTGATAAGTTTTGAAGCTTCCTCTGTGCGCTCTGCATCACCCTCATGCATAATAGGCATCCTAGGATTTCTCTAATCTTCTTTTATAGAAAATTCCATGGAGGAAAACACATAGAAAGGAAAAGAAACAAGTAGATGATGCTTGAAATGGTTTAGAAGCATGAACTGGTAATTGTAAACAATAGTGAACCTCGGTGTTAGAAATGAAAGCAACACTACTTCAATGGAAATCTAATTCAAGATAAATTTCAGTAAACTTTAACTATGTGTTATTAATGGAGATTGTAACAAAACATAAACCCACAATACAAAAATATACCAGAAGTAGAATGAAGCAAATGACACAAGTGTTTAGTGTGGAGAAAACCCTTTTAGGTAAAAAACTCCACCAAGAAAAGAGGCCAAGTTGTATTATCTTCACAAAAAGAGATTACAAAAATATTCACTTCCTCTGTCCTCCAACCTTCACTCTGGCAGAACCTGGGTACATATAAACTGTTATTATGCATCTCATCTACTATGCTATGGTTTATATAGAATTTACACAACCTCAAGACATTAAAAGACTTCTTACAAGCCCATAATACTTGTCAAGAGTCAACAATACAACCTTCGGTGTCCATGGCCAAGAATAGGCTCTTACGGCGTCATAAATGTCATTATACATGCATCCTACACAAGGGAAAATATGCCCATTCAAGCTTGAATGCCTTGGGGCCAAAAATAGCCACTTACAACATCTTATGATACATCATATGCTTTTATTAGTGTCGTAGATTCTTATGACAACTTACAGTTGTCATAGAATCTCTTACACCTTCTTACAACATCTATGACGTGCGTCATAACACTAAAAATAGATTATTCCTCTACATGTGCACCCCACTTTGACCAATTACCATTTACAATAGTAAATGACATATCGTAACTACTACCGGTGAAACTTGTACATCCCTTATGGGTAATTAAAAATAATAAATGGAATAATACAATAATGGGATTTACAAGGTTAATGGCACCTTATCCCAACATTCTCCCACTTGACATTACACATTGTAAATTAACCCATAGGAAATCAAATGAAAAATAAATAGGCACTAGAAACAAGGCCCATGGCCTTTCTACAGTATATGAACTTCTCTATGCTCATAGGCTTGGTCAATGAATCTGCAATATTCCCCTGAGTGTCTATCTTCTTCAACTCAATCTCTCCATTTGCAATCGACTCTCAAACAAAGTGATACTGAACATCAACATGCTTAGTTCGAGCATGATGCATGGGATTCTTAGCCAAACATATAGCACTCTGGCTATCACAACCAATCTGAATGTTCTTGCAATCAAAACCAATACCTGTACATAGTCTCCTCAACCAAACTACCTCCTTAGATACATGAGTTGTAGCCGCATACTCTACTTATGTGGTGGACAAAGCAACTGTGGGCTGCCTCTTACTCATCCAACTCACTGCACCTCCAAATATAGTAAACACATAGCCACTAGTGGAGCTTCGACTATCCAAGTCACCTACCCAATCTGCATCAACAAAACCCTATATGTCCAAAGATTTATCAGCACTATCAGTACCAGAATAAACCAAACAATGATTAGGAGTACTTGCAAGATATTTAAACACCTTCTTTGCATAGTTCCAATGTTGTCTACTAGGGTTAGACATAAATCTACTCAAAACTCCCACTACTTGGGCAATATTTGGTCTAGTGCAAACCATTGTATACATCAAACTCCCTAAAACACTAGCATATGGCACATTAGACATATCCTCAAGATCATCCTTAGTCTTTGGACACATATCTAATGAAATCTTAGTACCAATGGGTAAAGGAACTCTAACTAGGTTATGTAGTCTTGCAAACTAAACCTTTGCAAAATAGTATTCAAATACTTACTTTGTGACAACCAAAGCTTTTTGTTAACTTTGTCCCTCCTAATCTCCATTCCCAAAATCTACCTTGCAGCACCAAGATCCTTCATCTCAAATGCACCTGAAAGTTGGGCTTTAAGCTCACTAACCATACCCTTAGTATTGCTTAAAAACAACATGTCATCAACATACAAAGCAATAACTAGTATAGAATCATCAACATAATGAATGTAAACATAGTGAAACTCCTCACTTCTAACAAAACCCAATTTCAAAACAAATGAGTCAAACTTTTGATACCACATTCTGGGGGACTGTTTTAGACCATAAAGAGACTTCTTTAACCTGCAAACCCAATGTTCTTTTCCTTTTACCTCAAAACCTGTAGGCTGTTGCATATAAATTTCTTCTTCAAGATCTCTATGCAAGAACATAGTCTTAACATCCATTTTCTCAATCTCCCAATCATAAGATGCAGCAATGGATAAGAGAAATCTAATAGAAGTCAATTTAGCAACAAGAGAGAATATCTCACTAAAATCAACTCCCTCTCTCTGGGAGTAGCCCTTGGCTACTAGTCTAGCCTTGTACTTCTCCAATGACCTGTCTACTCCAAACTTCTTCTTGAAGACCCACTTACATCCTATGACCTTTCTTCCTTTGGGAAAATGAACAAGATCCTAGGTGTTATTAGAGTCCAAATCCATCATCTCCTCCTACATGGCTAGCTGCCATCACTCACTATCATCTGCAGAAATAGCTTCCCTATAAGATCTAGGTTCATCGTTAGTACTCAATAAAGCATATACACAACAGAAATATGGTGGGCTATACCTGTCAACTGGATTTTGTCATCTTGTGGATCTCCTCAAGGGTAGAGTAAGAGACTCTACTCATTCTTCTACAACTTCTTCTGTAACTATAGACTCATCTTCATCAAAACTACTCGAATCTTCTTCTTCTTCTTCACCCCCAAATCCATCATTTTGTTCTTCTTAGGGTGCATCTTTCTGCTCTAACTCAAAGTACACTCTCTTTACCTTTTCATCTTTTTCTTTTGGCTACTCAGGTTTAGAAATAGCTCTAAGTTCCCTAAAAATTACATCTCTAGAAAAGATAATCTTGTGGGTTAGTGGATTCCAAAGCTTATAACGTTTTACATTATCACCATGTCTAATGAATGTATATTTTTCATCATTTGGATCCAACTTAGATCACTTTTCCTTAGGCACATGAACAAAAACCTCATAGTAAAAAACTCTTAAATGTGAAATAGAAGGTTTCTTACCTGTCCACACTTCATAATGTGTTGAATCCAGAGCCTTACAAGGAGTTCTGTTTATCAAGTAGCAAGCAGTACACAAAACCTCTACCCAAAAGCATTTATCCAATTGTGTATCACTAAGCATACTTCTGGCCCTTTCCATAATTGTTCAGTTCATCCTTTCTGCAACACCATTTTGCTATGGTGTATATGGAGTTGTCATTTGTCTGATTATACCTGCATGCTTTTAAAACTCATCAAATTCCTTAGAGCAATATTCCCCGCAATTGTCAGATCATAATATTTTTATCTTTAAACCTAATTTTTTATTTTTTTAAATGCGCCTAGTAAACTTTTTAATGTGACCGGTGATGCTAGTGCGACACGCCCTCTGGATCCACTCGAATGCTTTTGCCCGGAGCAATGAATCGGTGAGGCCACAACTAGGGGATCTCATCCCCTAGGAAGAACACTTCAAACCCGCGAGCTCATTGGCCCAGCGAAGGTGTAAAGCCTTGCGAGCTTGTTGGCCCAGTGGGGGTTTGAACTCTGGTGGCTACCACTACAACTGAGTGACTTAACCACCGAACCATTCCATCATCGGCATCTTTAAACCTGATTGGTTCTCTACTAAGACTTTGAATTCCTTAAACTTAGTAAAAACTTCAGATTTATGCTTCATAAAATAAATCCATGTAAATCTAGATACATCATCAATGAAGGTTACAAAATAATGAGATTTTCCAATAGATTCATTATCCACAGGTCCAAACACATCCGTATGAATAATTTTTAACTTCTCTTTTTCTCTATTGCTTCCTAAAGGAAATGCTTTTCTATTTTGTTTACCAAACACACAATGCTCATAGAAATCAAAGTACTCATCAGAATAGGAGAAACCTTCTGACAATTTTTATTCTTAATAGTTTTCAGTACATTATTTCTTGTGTGGCCCAATCTACAATGCCACAACATACATGTATTTTTAGTAGTAGCCTTAGATACATAGGAGGCATTACAAATTTTAGTGGCTTCAAGCTTGAACAGGTTTCCTAATCTCTTCCCCTTCGCTACCACCAAGTTCTCTCTCACCAATCTGTAACCATGCTTGTCAAATGTCACATGCATTCCCAAATCATTCAACTTCAAAACTAAAATTAGATTTCTAGCTAATCCAGGAACATGCAAAACACCAGGGAGGGTTTTAATCCTCCCATCACTAAAACACAACAATACCTTTCCTTTCTGGACAATCGGATATGTAGAGTTGTCACCAAGGTAGATATTACCTCCATCATATTCTTCATATGTGGAGATCCATTCCTTATGAGGGGTCATATGAAATGAGTATCCTAAGTCAACCAACCAATTTTCATCAGAAACAACATTACATGCTGAGAGTAAAACTTCTTCACCTGCATTCGAGGACTTATCTAAAGCACTATCCCATTGTTTCTTGGGGTTTCTGCACTCCTTCACATGTCCCCTTTTACCACAGTTCCAACACTTAACTCTGTTCTTTTTACCAGGAGTCTTAGACTGACCCTTGGACTTGTCCTTAGCCCCTTTCTAATCTCCTTTAGGTCCCCTTTCCTTAGACCTTCCCCTGACACTTAGAGCATCCCCTGAACTATCTGAACTCTTCTTCCTCAATTCTTGTGACAGTAGCACTGAAACAAGAGCATCCAACTTCAGATTCGCAAGGTTAGTAGTGATAGTAAGGATAACATTCTCCCAAGACTCTAGTAAACAACAAAGAAGTAAGATACATTTATCTTCCTCACTAACTTCAACATCTACTGAATCAAGCTAACTCACAAACAAATTAAAAGAATTTAAATGCTCTGCAACTGACTCACCTTCTTTCATTTTCAAAGAAAAAAACTTCCTTTTTTAAATAAAGTTTATTTACCATACTCTTGGCTTGGTAGATCTCACCCAATCGATTCCACAACTTGTATGCAGTCTCTTCCTTTGTGACATTCAGCAGCACAAAATCTGAAAGACACAAACAGATGGTTCCCCATGCCTTCTTATCCAGTCTATCCCACTCATCTTGAGAGACATCATTAGGTTTCTTCTCTTTTTGGATAGCCAACCACTAGTTTCTTTCCTCCAATAAATCTTCCATTTTTAGCTTCCACAAGTCATACCCCATGCTGCTGAACTTCTCAATGTCCAATTCGAGAGGTTGATGCAATGGTGGATGCAACCATAATAACAAAATAACATCTACAAAACAAATGCAACCAAATCTCCCACTATAGCTACAGCTTCCACACTACCACCCAAGAGTCAAAGCTAGCCAAGCTCTGATACCAAGTGTTAGAAATGAAAGCAACACTACTTCAATGGAAATCTAATTTGAGATAAATTTTAGCAAACTTTAACAGTGTTATTAATAGAGATTGTAACAAAACATAAACCCACAATACAAAAATATACCAAAAGCAGAATGAAGCACATAACACAAGTGTTATGTGGAGAAAACCCTTTTGGGTATAAAACTCCATGAAGAAAAGAGGCCAAGTTGTATCATCTTCACAAAAGGAGATTACAAAAACATTCACTTCCCCTATCCTCCAACCTTTACTTCGGGAGAACCTATGTACCTGTAAACTATTATTATGCATCTCATCTACTATGCTATGGTTTATATAGAATTTACACAACCTCAAGACATTAAATGACTTCTTACAAGCCCATAACACTTGTCAAGACTCAACAATACAACCTTGGGCGTCCATGGCCAAGAATAGGCTCTTACGGGGTCATAAATGTTGTCATACATGCATCCTACACTCGAGAAAATGTGCCCATGCAAGCTTGAATGCCTTGGGGCCAAAAATAACCACTTACAACATCTTATGATGCTTCATATGCTATTATTACTGTCGTAGATTCTTATGACAACTTACAGTTGTCATAGAATCTCTTACACCTTCTTACAAAATCTATGATGTGAGTCATAACACTAAAAATAGATTATTCCTCCACATGTGCACCCAATTTTGACCAATTACCATTTACTATAGTAAATGACATCCCGTAACTACTGCCGGTGAAACTTGTACATCCCTTATGGGTAATTACAAATAATAAATAGAATAATACAATAATGGGATTTACAAGGTTAATGGCACTTTGTCCCAACACTAGGTACCTTCTACAGTCATGTAATGCATGATAATCTTAGCTACTTCCCCCCAAATGGGTTTAATAGACTTTCTCTCATAGGTGCTTGAGTTGAATTTAACCAACAAATTCCTCTCATTGCCTTTGAAGAAAGCTTTCATTGCTTCTTCTCCCGCTTTCTTGTCCCTAAAGAATTTCCTTCACTCCACAGATAGGCCTATTATCTTAGCTATAAACTCTTTGGATATTTTAGTCTCCATGCCATACGCTCTCACTTTTCATACATGGTATGTTTGTACTAACTTTGAGTGAATGAATTATGTTTAAACATTGGAATATTCACTTTTTGTTTATGTAAATTATGTGTATGTGTGGGAAAGTTAATTTAACTATTCACTTTGTGTGTGTGTGTGTGAAAAAAACAATTTTCATATTCACTTTGTGTGGTATTTGCTTTTGAACTAACTTTTACATTTCTTGGGTGTGTGAGATCTTGAAAGAACTTTGACATTAAGCCCTTGTAGCATTGTAAATTATGATCACTCACAATTTCATGCTTTATTTGGCACTCACTTTACTATCCACTCCCATAGTGTGTTCTTAGGATCACTTGCCACCCTTATCCTTGCCATCAATGCACAAAGAGATGTTTTCTAAAAGCTACTTTGACCCTTTTGCTTATCCTATGCAAAAACTATAAATGTGTTGTAATCTTGGCAATGCCCCAAGTCATTTGAACATTTAAATAATTGTAGTTACATGGACCAAAGCGGCATAGATGTATGTGCGACATGTGGATGTCTTGAAAGCATCTTTTAATTCATCAACCATTTTTACAATGTGTGTTTTTACTTGTGTGGAATTATGAGCTTTTCTTGATGTCTATCCATGCTCAAATGGCTCATTTCCTAGATTTTTACCTCTCACATCTTCTATAAAACCTTTTTGTTTTTCCACTTGAGTGGATTGATCTTAGATGCTAGCAAAGCTCTGCCAAAATTACTGCTCACTATTATTTTACTTGTGCTACTATTATTCTATGTTCATTGTTCATTGTAGATTATTGAAAAAATCAACTCATGTGATTTAACTTGGTTCCTTGCACGCTTCAAAAGTCTCTCATTCGAGATCGCTATCCTTCCAAATAAAGCTTCACTTTATTCTTCAATGTGATAGTCTTTCAGTGAGATCCTCGTAGCTTCCTCCATAACTTTTATCAATCCTTTTAGATTAACTTTTATCTTATGGATTGAATATCATTTCCTTGCTTGTTCATTTATCAATATAACACTATTATCTTGTCACTACTAGTTACTAGTCTAGACACACTTAGAATTAACAGCACACACTATTTTACCAATATATTAATCTTTGGTTGTCATTGAGGTGGACAACAAAATAGTATTTGGTTTAGGCAAACGCCTATACAACCCAACCCTTCTTCTCTATTTGTGATTACAGGTTGTGTAAGAATAGATTTCAAGTGCACAATCATTTTCATCTCCTTTCTGTTGTTATATGGAGCCTAATCAGACTCAGAGGTTAAATTTACCCCACTTTTATCAGCGCGGTTTCCCCCCAAATTATTTTTCTATTAGACGACATAAAAAAATCCTATTTTTGTAACCAACATAAGGCTTGATAAAAGCGGCTAAGGGTTAGGGTTTTCATTGATGGATTGTAGTATTTTACAGCGGTATTGAGTTGCAAGGATTGCTGGTTGTAATATGTTTGATTTAATTGATAATAATATTAGACTCTCTATCGGTGAATGTATCCTGGGTTTGAGTGAACCACATTAAAACTTGTCTCTTGCTATTATTATTTCTATGTATTTTCATTCCTCTATTTAATCTTTATTTGCATTTAATTGATATCTTCTGTTGGCTAACCCTAATAAATGGTATTAGAGTGGGTTGTGTTCAATTATCATCTATAGGAATGTCTCATGATTGAGTGGGAGTCTCACAGCTAAGTGGGAGCAATGGCAGATGAGGGTAAATTGAAGGTGGATAAATTCAATGGGAAAAACTATTAGTTATGGAAGATGCAGATGGAGGATTATCTCTATCAGAAAGATTTATGGAGGCCGTTGGAAGGAATAGCCAAGAAACTAGCAATAATGACTGATGAGGATTATAATCTTCTAGATAGAAAGGCACTAAGAACCATTCGCTTATACTTGGCACCATCGGTGACATTCAATATAACAAAAGTGAAGACAACAGATGGTCTGATGAAATCTTTGGCTAAATTGTATAAAAAACCCTCAGCCTGAAATAAGGTATTTCTCATGAAACATTTGTTTAATCTAAAAATGATTGAAGGTGGATTTGTGACATATCATTTAAATGAGTTTAATATGATTATTAGTCAGTTAACTTCTGTAAAAATAAGTTTTGATGAAGAGGTGAGGGCTCTCTTGATATTATGTTCTTTGCCAGAAAGCTCAAATAAATTGGTAAGGGTTGTAAGTAACTCTGTCTCTGGTTCAAATACTTTAAAATTTGATGATGTTGTTGGTGTTATCCTTAGCAAGGAAATGCGATAGAAAAGCTTAGGAGGGTCCACATCAAGTAGTGTTTTGAATGCAGAAAGTAGGGGCAAATCAAAGGAGAGAGGAAAAGGTTCTGGAGGTCATCGGAAGTTGCGAGGAAAATCAAAGGACAAGAGATCCTAATCTAAAGGATAGAAGGATTGCTGGTACTATGGGAAACTAGGTCATATGAAGAAAGATTGCCAGTCTTGGAATAATAAAGAAGGAGATAAACAAGAAGGCAATGCGGAGGCAAATATGGTAAGTAATAAATCTAAAGATGATGCTTTGATTCTTTCCCTGGATAATGCTGATGATTCATGGGTTTTAGATTCAAGGGCCTCATTTCATGCTATGCCCCAGAGAAGTTATTTTCTTGATTATGTCCAAGGGGATTTTTGGCTAGTTTATTTGGGAGATAACGAACCCTGTTAGATTGTTTGAAAGTGATTAATCAAGATTAAGTTGCGGAATGGGAATTAGTGGCTACTACAAGAGGTAAGACACATTCCAAGGATGAGTAGGAATTTAATTTCAGTAGGGTAGCTAGCTGATGAAGGTTACATTGTTACATTTACTGATAAAAATTGGAAGGTTTCAAGAGGTGCCTTAATAGTAGCAAAAGGTGTGAAGTAGGGACCTTATATCTTTTTATAGGTCATATTGTTCCTTCTACTTTAGTTGTTGCAGAGAAAAAACAAACAGGTTCAAGAATAGTTGCTGTAGGTTCACTGGAAGAGACTGAAACAGTTGTTACAGGTTTTGAGACAACACTGTGGCATAACAGACTTGGGCATATGAGTGAAAAAGATATGAAGGCACTTCATTCTAAGAAAGTTTTACTAGGTCTAAAATGTATTAATATGGATTTCTATGAAAGTTGTGTGTATGGAAAATAAAAGAGAGTCAATTTTCTCAAGGATGGGAAGCAAAAGAAAGATGGAAAGTTAGAGCTTGTGCATACAGATGTATGGGGACCAGCTCAGGTATCTTCTCTCGGTGGCTCTCGATATTATGTTACATTCATAGATAATGCAACTAGGAAAGTTTGGATTTATTTCCTTAGGCAGAAATTTGATATATTTGAAACATATAAGAAATGGAGAAGCTTAGTTGAGAATGAGACAGGTAAAAGATTAAAATGTCTTAGATCTGATAATGGTGGTAAGTATTGCAACAAAGAATTTGAGGATTATTGTTCCCTTAAAGGAATTTGTAGGTAGAAAATGGTTCTAGGGACTCCTCATGAAAATGGAGTGGCTAAACACATGAATAGGACAATAATGGAGCATGCAAGGACCATGAGATTGCATGCTAGGCTTCCTTTAAACATGTGGGCAGAGGCTATCGACACCGCTGTATATTTAATTAATAGAGGTCCTTCAATTCCTTTGGGCTGTGGTATTTTAGAGGAAGTACGGATAGGTAAGAAGGTGAGTTATTCTTTTATCAAAACCTTTGGATGTGAAGCATTTGCACATGTAGATTCTAAAAATAGAACCAAGATGGATGCAAAATCAAAAAAATGTACCTTCATTGGATACGGCATTGATGAATTTGGTTATAGGCTTTGGGATTTTAAAAATTAAAAAATTGTGAGAAGTGGGGATGTTGTATTCAATGAGAATGTGTTGTACAAAAATTAGTTGCAGTAGCATGAGAAGACATAAAAGGATTATGTGGTGCTAGATGATACTCCAAATAGTGATGTTCTAGTGGTTCCTCATGCTTTGCAACAACAACAAGAAATACCACAAACTCTAGTAATGTTAGATGGTCGACAAGGCTAAGTAGATCTCGTGAAAAGTTTTCTCCCTCTTTGTATTCTATTTTGTTAACATATGCTGATGAATCAGAAGGGTATGATGAAGCTATGCAGGTGGATACAAAGGTTCAGTGGGAGCTTACAATGAAAGAAGAAATGGACTCCTTGTTGAAAAATCAAACTTGAGAATTATGTAAGTTGTCTGCAAGTAAAACGCTTTACTAAACAAATGGGTTTATAGGCTGAAAGAGAAAGATGTAGGTAAGAAAAGATTTAAAGCCAGGTTAGTTGTAAAAGGATTTGCATAGAAAAAGGGCATTGATTTTGATGAGATTTTTTCTACGGTTGTTAATATGTCTTCTATTTGTACTATTTTAAGTATTGTGGCAGCTGAAGATTTGCATTTAGAATAGATAGATGTGAAAACTACCTTTCTCCATGGTGATTTGGAGGAGGAGATATATATGGAACAACCCCAAGGATTTGAGGTGAAAAGTAAGGAGAAACTAGTGTGCAGATTGAAAAAGAGTTTATATGGCCTGAAACAAGCACCTCAGCAATGGCATTTGAAATTTGATAGTATTATAGCTAAGCAAGGCTATAGCTGGTGTAATTCTGACCATTGTGATTATTTTAAGAGGTTGGATAATGACAGCTACATTATTTTATGTTTATATGTTGATGACATGCTTGTACCAAGGTCTAACATGGATCACATAAGAGAGTTAAAAAAATAGTTAGCACAATCATTTTCTATGAAGGAATTGGGGGTAGCAAAACAAATCCTTAGTATGAAAATTTGCAGAGATAAGAACAAAAAAATGACTCTATCTTAGGCTAATTTTGTTGAAAAGGTGTTGTAGAGATTTCATATTGAGAATGCAAAAGTTGTTAGCACACCTTTACCTAGTCATTTGAAATTGACTAAAGAGATGTGTCCAAAGACACAAGAGGAGGATGAAAAAATATCCAAGGTACCATATGCTTCAGCTGTAGGAAGATTAATGTATTCCATGGTATGCATAGGACCAGATATTGCACATGTTGTAGGAGTCATAAGCAGGTATATGAGTCATCTAGGATTGAAGCATTGGAATGCGGTAAAATGGATTCTCAGATATTTGAGAGGTACATCCAATAAACACTTATGTTTTGGGGGCTCTAATACTACATTAGTAGGTTATGTAGACTTAGATTTGGAAGGGGATATTGATACCAGGTGGAGTACTATAGGTTATGTCTTTATTGTAGGTGGGACAATAGTGAGTTGGATCTCTAGAACCTTGCAAAAGGTGGTTATTTTATCCACCACGGAGGCAGCGTATGTAGCTGCAATAGAGGCAAGCAAGGAGATGATATGGCTGCAATCTTTCATGGAAGGATTGGGCAAACAATAGGATAATAGTTCTTTCTATACAGATAGTCATAGTTCCATACATCTTGCAAAGAATTCTACCTTGCATTCAAAGACCAAACACATACAATTCAGGTATCACTTCATCCAGTCAGTGTTAGATGATGGATAGTTAAGGCTGGAAAAGATACATACAGATGACAATCTAGTAGATATGTTTATGAAGGCAGTGACAAGGGAGAAGCTGAGATTCTCTTCAACTTCAGTTGGTCTTCAAGACTGAAAACAAAAAAAATAGAACAACAGAGTCCAGGGTGCTTATTTCCAGTGGGAGCTATAGGGTCAAAGGTGTTATGACCAGTCTCCAAGTGGGAGATGATATGGTGTAGATTCTGATTAGTCTCCAAGTGGGAGATTATTGTTATATGGAGCCTAATCAGACTCAAAGGTTAAATTTACCCCACTTTTATCGGTGCAGTTTCCTCCCAACTTATTTTTCTATTGGCAGACATAAAAAAATTCTATTTTTGTAACTGACATAAGGCTTGATAAAAGCAGCTAAGGGTTAGGGTTTTTGTTGATGGATTGTAGCATTTTGCAATAGTATTGAGTTGCAAGGATTACTGGTTGTAATCCGTTTGATTGATTGGATAATAATATTGGACTCTCTATTGGTGGATGTAGCCTAGGTTTGGGTGAACCATGTTAAAACTTATCTCTTGTTGTTATTATTTTTGTGTCTTTTCATTCCTCTGTTTAATTTATATTTGCATTTAATTGATATCTTCTACTATCTAACCCTAAAACTTTCCTCTTTCTTGTCAATTGTGTTATTTCATTCTCATCAAATAATTTTTATTTATTTCTCTTTGTTGTCGATTTCTATGTAGTAATCATTGTGTTTTCTATCAATAAGGAACTCTTGAAATCTATGTAAAGCCCTCTAGATCTAGGATTTTGGCTTTTTGTATTGTTCAGACTATAGTGCAGCACATAGACATCCGTGCCATGCAATGTCATCCTAGATAGTGAGGTTGTGCACCTAGTTCCAGGTTCCTTGTTATCTATTATTTCCATTTCTACATTTATTTATGTGAATTACTTCAATCTCTATATTTTCGCTTTTTTGTACTTAGATTAAATATAGTTTAGATAGAATAATTTTCCTGTATCATATTTTGGTGAACTTGATGTGTTTGAGACATTTGAAAACTATAAATAAAACACTTCTTATCTTTTTCTAAAACAAAACTCCTCTTTCTCATTTCTCAAAATAATTCTTTTTCTTTTAATCTTTAAATCTTAGAGTACTTATGTGTTGTGGAGCTCTTTCTGGTTTATGAGTCACACAACCTAGTGCTCTGACTTACAATTTAATATTTGTAGAAGCTTAAGATTTCTCATGGCTCTTAGTTGCTCCGGATCCATGTAGCCAAAAATGGACATCTTTAACTTCTCAATGGGAAGCTCTAGAGTGCAACCACCTATCTTCTCTCTCTCCCTCTCTCTCTCTCTCTTTATCTCTCTCTCTAACACCCCTGCAATCCTTAGACTACAATCTTTTAGAGAGACTCTCAATATAGATGCAAACATGGCTCATGTTCTCCAAGACCAAACCAAGATGTTGGACAATCACTTGGCTGACTTTCAAGATATTTTTGGGTACAAAACACCTAGCTGGTGAGTTCGTCCCTCTTGTAGAGAACCTCTAAAAGTTGTTAACTAGTGATTCAGATGGTGTGGATATTCTATGTAGTCTAGCTCATATTGTGAACAACAATGTTCCATCACTAGCTAGGTATGGAGAAGCCATCAAATCAATCACATTCAAACACATCACAAGCTCAACTATTGATGCCTATACCAACTTCTTCTATATCCACATTCAATTCTTCCCAATTTTCTACAAGTGTTTCTCAATTAGTGAATGCTAGCACAACTTATATTGGAATATGTGGGAACCCTATAAATCAATATGGGTTTATTCCCCCTACTTCTTCCTTATCATTTACTTTTCTTGGAGATAACCCAAAGTTTCTCAGCCACCCAACAACACTATTCCACCTATTACCCAAACTTAATCCACTCATACCACAAATCTTGTTATTACCCAACTCATTCAAAATGTGATGTCATTACAACAACAAATACCCACTATGTCTACAAATTCATCTCAGCCCACAATCCCATCATACTATACTAGAATTCCATTATCCTTAGCCATTATCACCTCTCCCCTTCCCTGAAACTTAGAGGGTCTGCATTTTGAGAAGTATAGTGGTAAAGGAGATCCACAAAACCATGTATCGATATTCACAACCTTGTGCAATAATTTCATCTTCTAGGATTATCTACTAGCAAAAATTTTCCCATGTTCTCTAAAAGACACCATGTTGGATTGATTATGTTCTCTTCTTGATCACTTCATCAATTCTTTTCAACTCATCAATCAATTTCTCCAACACTGGTAGGTGAACATTGGACTACATGTCACACTCACTGATCTCCTCCACTATCACTAGGGAGCACAAGAGAAGGTCACTAATTTTACTAGTCTCTATAAGGCCCCTTTGTAGATCTCTTATGCACTCCTAGATTTTGATGTGTATCAGGTTTTCATTCGAAACCTGTAGCCTCAAATAAAGGATAAGATGCATGCAATGCATTATTCTTCATTTATGTATCTCTGTAAAACATTCCATGACTACTAGCATTCTCTTAGTCAATATAAGGGATCTTCCTCACAAACTCATGTTGGGCAGTCTGATGCCCCTTCTTCATTCTAAAATTATAAGAAAAATAAAAATTTCATTAAAATAAATTCTCCTAATAATGTTTAACAAGTAGTGACCACCACACCAACCTAAAGTGCTATGGCTCTCTCCTCAATAAATCAACCAAGGATGTGGAAGTTCACACTATTTTTTAAATCCCTCTATTCTATAATGAAAAATATTTTAAATAATAACCTCATCTGGCTATCAATGATCTGTCCTGTTGACACCACCAAACCCTTGTAACCTTCTTATGACTTGAAGGCCTTCTAGCAGTTCCACAGAGTGAATGGACATGGCACTGAGTGATGCATGTGTCTTTAACAAAATGCATGCAAGACCTCATCAACTAGAATGTCATCCAAGTCTCTAGGGTGAATGATAGAGGGAACAAATCTATTGCTCCACCTAATCAAAACCTCTAGATTTACACAAACCCATTGCCACATCACTCCACATATCAAATTGAACATCCCCTTGATCCTTTGGTGACTACCATGTTTGCTGATGATCCTACCACCTCCTTAGCTAATATGATTTCCATGGTGGACAATCACCTTCACCCTAGTCATGTGTATTATGATCCTAAACCAATCATCTCTTTCACACCAATTGATGCACCCATGTACGTATACAATAGACCTTCGTACATCACTATCCTAACTAATGAAAATCCCACCAAGGGACCCTATGTGCATTGTGAATGTAATCACAAAGGAATTTCTATATGTACATGAACTATATAGGAAAAGTATAAGAAAACAAAATCTATATATGAGCACATGATGGGTCTTCTCACTACACCTTGGGTTCACTTACCCTTCCTATCTAGGTTGGACAAAAATTCCTAGACATTCCCTTCACCATCATTCCCACTTCAAACCAATTTCATGTGAAGTTGGACCACCCATAGCTCTCTTCCATAAGAGTGGTCCCCTCCATAATCCATAAGTTCTTGAAGTTTCCTCATGATGGTTAGGTGCACACTATTTATCATTGTGGGTTTAAACCTCTCATGTTAAAAGGAAACTTCTCCTTAGATTACTTCTAGTTGATACTAACTAAGCCATTGCAACCACACAATGATTTCTTATTTCTTTCATATGATAAATTCAAAGCAAACTGCATAGATGAGTTATCCATCAGTACCTCCTCTTCGACCCAACTAACTTCTACTCCTAAGGTCCCTTGATCTACGACAACTATTTTTGTCCCTCCTACCCCACAAGTAGAAAAGGGAAAACAACACAAATAGATTGACCTCCCCCATCTGCGAGCATCTAGCATTTATATAGAGTTCCCACCTACACCATCTTACCCTAGACCTAGAAGCACATGACCCGCACAATCCAAGCCTTCTCGACCTTTAGCAATTGCTCATGTTCCTCTTGCCTCTTTAGAGACTCAAGGAAAGTAGCCCATGGTGCAGGACCCTTTCCCTTCTTGTCCCTTAATCTTAAGTGGTAGAGTCTTTTCCTCCAACCCCTCTGATGGAACAAGGAAGGGGTCCCATATTGAGAGACCCTCTACTAGTGGTACTCCAACCTACGATGGCTCCTTCTATTCCTCCAGCCACGCCTAGAGTGACAAAGGAAAATGAGCCCCTGTTATGAGACTCCTTGGTTCCTCCTATAGATACTTTGAGCTCCACTTGATGTAACCAACTTGTGAGAGATCACAAGAGTCACCAACATGCTTCAACTTGTGAGCATGTAGTAGGATATGAACCCCTTCCTACACATCCTTCTACCATGTGGCCATCCCCAGACTTGGCTCCACCTTCTCAACCTTTTGCTCCTCCTTAGTGTGATTCTCTCCCAGAATCCACCCACTTTCTCTACCAATGTAGCCTAATGCCAGCATCACATCTAGTACCACTATATTATAATTAGTCCCACTCCACCATACCTAACACTAGGTGTTCCTTGATGTCCTGTGCCCCACTATCATTGACATTGATATTCCACCCCCATTGCCAAAGTGTAGAAAAGAACATTATCCCACCCCACCCTACTTCAAGCAAAAGTACATGCCTTCCTCTCTGCCACTGAGTCCTTCTACATCATCCATTCTAATTTTGGAGACCTCTATTCCACCAATGGTCACCAGTGCTCACGATCCCATTGTTAATATTGGGTGATCCCCTATTGTCATCTATTTAGATAGTGATTCAAATCACTCTTCCCTAAAGGAAGATGTATTTGAGTTTTTAAAGAGATACAATATCTATCCTCAATGTTTACAAGATTGATTGACCTAGCCTTTGGTGAGTTGCTCCAAGATCTTACTTTGGTTGTTGATCCTTTGCATGATGAATGAGGTGTGGTACCAAGTACTAGCCTCAACATGGTCCCTCTAGTGTCCTATCCATCATCCCTATATGATGGGAAGATTGGGAGGTACATGACCTACTAGAGCCCGACCCTTGAGTGCACTACCTTCACTTCATTTTGTTAATGTTCATAGTTTGCCTATATGTTTTGTAATCCCTATACTTGTTGCATGGCATGTATCTTTGTTTTTTAGCTCTCACTAGAGGACCCTTGATGCCCTTGTGGACATATGGATACAATGGGAACAAATTTTCATGACATTCTATTATATGTTTCTACATTCTTCTATATGTTGTACTTGAAATTTCTACATTTTTAGGATGATGCCAAATGTTGGATGATTTAGTAACCTTCCATGTTGACCTTAAATGTTTATTTTTCTTTCATGCAACATACTTTCTTTGCATTCATAGTTCTACGTGCCTAGGGGATGACGACGATCAAAAATTATATTTCCCCTAATTATTCCCCTCCTGTATTATATACTAACTCCGAATGACATAGATCCATTTATGTTTTATTGTGATGTTTCTTTCTTTATGTGACACCTTGTCACATTGCTCAGTGTCATGCCATGCTTACACAAGCCATTGTATATAATGCTTGCAACATCACCTTGGTTTTCCATCTTGGGGGCAACCCCTTCACGATGTAGCTATCTAGAACATATCCTAGAGGCATCTACTTCCTAAAATCTCTCATGCCTTTATCCCTCTTTTTACATTTGTTTAGGGTGAAAATGTGGAAGCAAGATATGAGGTCCTTGGTCCCACACGTTTACTTGCATTAAAACATTAGAGAAGAAATGGATAGGTTTGGGGATAAACTATTGATTTCCAATGTTCCCTTTTCCTATATATTGTGTTTATGTGATTGTCTAAATCAATTTTTTACAAGCTAGTACCTATTTCTAACCTTAAAACCCTAATTTGTAAATCAAACTGTAATCACTCAATTTCTGTTGCAGATAGAAATGAAATGATTACAGAAATATAGAGCAAACAGATCAGAGATAGTGCACCTAGAAATTGAGGAGCAGATGGATTAGAGCACAAGTGCTAGTGTCCTACAAGTTTCTAAATGCTAGGATTTTCTACACTAGCTATTTTTCACTCTCTAAAGGCTTCCAGATCTCAAAAAAGTCCCCTAGTTAGACTAGAGTGCTAGTGCCAGTGTCCCAAAATTCTCAAAATCTTGAAATCTGAATTCCGTGATGACTGTGTCTATAATATCTATCTTCTTTTCGCTCCTTTCCCTCTAATCTCAACAAATGCAACTTACACATACAAAAGGAGGAGAAAGATGGTTGCAGCTATATAGGAGCTTGCCTCATTCAAGCCCCATTTTTGGTATTCCTACCTCAACAATAGCTAGAGATAAAGATTTACAAAAGTGTGTGCAAACCTAACAAAGTGTATGCATAAATATCAAACCTTAGATGTCATAATCAAGGGAAAATCAATGACTTGCTTTAACTTTATGAACAATCACAACTTCACCTCAAGGGGATGAAAGCAATGAAGACTTGCACAAACAAGAAGGAAAATCAGCAATGTCCACAGAGAATCTCCAAACTCGATGTCAGAGGCTTCCCTTCTCCCAATCATGCAAAACATGTACAAACCCTAGGAAGAGCAAGATAGTCTCAAGATCTTGATTCGTAATCTCCATTCATTATCACCATGAAAGAAAATTCAAATAACTTCAAGAGATTCAACAAGTCACTGATCTTCAAGGGCAATTTCGGTAGAGTTTTGGCATAAAACTTGCATAAAGATTTTGTGTGTCAAAATGATTTTCAAATGTCTTTAAATATATAACCTTAGGAATTTCAAATTTTGAAATAAGATGTCGACATTGCACGAAAATAAAATTTGAAAATGGAATCCCAGAATGCACGACAATAGCCAATATCCCTTTAAAATTTAAGACCCCGAGAAATAGGGTAGGACAAGGGTGCTAGCACCCAAGTCCAAGCCCTAATTTCCTACTCAAGACTGCCTCAAGGAGGTTAGGGGATCCCAAATCCAAGTTTACTTTTCACCTTCAGTCTTTAGTTACCTCAAAATATGACATTCTTCTAGTTAGACCTAGGTTAGCCAGGGTTCGAGAAGGTCTATAATAAACTAGGTTGAAAGGTCACCAAAGGAGAGGAGCTAAACCATGGGAAATTGTACCATTTCATATAGGAGGACAATTTCTAACATAACAACCTTAAAATTAATTGCTCCTCAAAGGTGTAAACAATTATTTTAAGGTGGGGGTATATATTTGCTATCTATCACACTTGATCACACCACACTAATGGTATGCTCTTTGCAAGTTTTTTATAGTATTCATGGTCCTAAGTAGATGCACTTGTTTAGACTGACCACCTTTATTAGAATTACCCAGCCATGCTAGCCATATAATTTTTGATATTGTATGACATGTACCTCACCTAGCAAAGCAACGCTAGTATGTGATGCTTCATTTTCTACCCTATCAACACTTCTCATAAGCCACTAAGAAAAAATGGAATTTTCTAGCCCTAGTGACTTATAGATGTTTTTCAGTATGGTTCCTAGAAAACAACATAATTTTCGAGCCCTAGAACCATACCCTTCATTTTACTCTTTTGTATATGTTTGTACATGCTTCTTCATTAGATTAATGTGTATTAGAATATATTGTTTTCTAACCACAAAGGTTTTGGTAGATCATATTTGGTATAATACTCTTTTCATCAATTTTACATATATGTATACATGTGTCTTTGACATTTATTTCATGTGTAAATTTTTGGCCTAACATTGTGATTTTGTAGAATCCTAAGCTAGGGTCTCCATATATCTCACTTAGTGATATTTTGTGTCCTCTAAAAAATCCCTGGGTAAAAGGTTTTCTTTTATGTCATTTTCTTTATTATTTTAGCATGCATATGCACATAGTGTCAAATGATGGCTAAATTAGGGGCTAAATGTAGCATCATAAATTGTGCTCGCTCATAATTTCACACTTTATTTGGCACTTGCTTTAGCTTCCACTCAACTAGTGTGCTCTCAGGATCACTTACCAACCTTAGCCTTACCCTCAACCCATAAAGAGGTGTTTTCTAAAGGATACTTTGACCCTTTCTTCTTATCCTATCTAAAAATTGTAAAGTGTTGTAACCTTGGAAATTCCCAAGTTATTTGAAGTTGCTTTGACCAAAACATTGGGAGTAGATGTCTGTGTAGTGCACCTACGTCTCAAAATCATCCTTCAGTTCATCGACCATTTTTAGAAGGTGCATTTTTGCTTGTGTGGCATTCAAAACTTTTCTTGATGTCTATTCACGCCCAAACGACTCCTTTCCTAGTGTTTTTTCTCTCACCTCTTCTATAAAACCCCGTCATTTTTCCATTTGAGAGGATCAATCTCCCACACTAATGAACATTTTCCAAAATTACTACTCACTATTATTTTATTTGTGCTATTGTTATTCTATCTTCATTGTCCAATGGGTGCTGCCACAATAATGGGTCACACTTTCTGGGACATCCTAATTTTTGCTAAAATCACATATTGTTAGAAAATATAATGATTTAAGCCTTGAAAGGTTTGATTTAAAGGATTTTAAATTGAAGAGGGTTTGATCAAACCCCCTTAAATTCAAACCCCCTTGGATAGAACCCTGCTAGTTTTAAACAATACTTGTAATGGAGTCTCCTCTACACCTATCAAAATACTGATAAAAAATCACTTTTGATTTACCTCTTGGGGGATCAAATGAATTCATTTAAAATTTATGTTTTGTAAGTATGAAGTCCTTATTATAAGCTTCCCAAAAAGTATAAATTTAAATATATTTAATTTAATTATTATATTAATTTTTATTTCTTGTGAATGTAGGTTTTTCAATGAACATCAAGGTCTTTGTTTCACACATACGAAAAAATAGGAAAATAGAGAAAACAAATTCTAAAAAATACATGTCCTCTAGGTATTGATGTCCTTATTCCAACAAAAAAAATTGAATTATGATACATACATAAACAATTATGTTGGAAAAAATATGCCTATGTCTAAATTATAATTGGTTTGACTTCAAAACTTAATTAAAAAATATTCAACAAAACATTATGAAACCAAATGCATCCTCTAGATATTAATGTTACCAATCTAAATTCAAAAGAATCAGAATTTTATCTTTTGTAGAAAAAAAGTTGTGCAATAGAATACACATCACTTTAAAAAAATGTTGTTTACTATTAAAAACTAGTTATCAAAGGAGACGCAATTTTTTTTACAATTTAACTCCAAAATTTTATTAATAAAATACATTTAGAATCTACAAACAAAATCTCACAAATCACTAGTTTGCATCATCTTCAAATTCCTAATGGTTTAGCAACTATAGGTGTTAGAAAGTGAAGATTTAGTTCAAAATGTTGATTTTAATGTCAAGTTTGGGCAAAAAGTGTAACCCAATATTGTGGGATGACCCTTGATGTACAGGTTATTAAAAAAACTCAATTGATGTGGTTTACTTTGGTTCCTTGCACTCTTTGAAAGACTTTCATTTGAGATCGCTATCGTCCTAAACAAATATTTGCTTTGTTGTTCAATGAAATAGTCTTCTCTATTTGTGATTACGGGTTATGTGAGAAAAGATTTCAATAACATGAGCATTTACATTTCCTGTCCCCTTTCTTGTATATTATATTATTTCATTCTCATCATATCATTTTTATTTATTTCTCTTATCTATCAATTTTTGTGTAGTAATCATTGTGTTTTCTATCAATAGGGAACTCTTGAAATCCGTGCAAAATTACATAGATCTAGGATTTTGGTTTTCTGCATTGTACAAACTAGAGCATAGGGTGTAGACATTCACACCATGCATTATAATTCTAGATAGTGAGGTTTCTTCCTGGTGCTAGGTTCCTTGTGATCTGTTATTTCTATTTCTATATTTATTTCTATGAATTACTTCATCATTATATGTATTTTCCTTGTTTTCTATTGTCTTTGTTAGTTTTAGTTAATAGTATTTAATAATTTCATTTCTAATTGCAACAAAGGGATATAGCCCATTTAATCTTTCTATTCCAAATCAGATAGTAGCTCAAGATATATATCTTCAGTAGCTAGTATCATAATGTGTAATGGGAAGTTGCTCTGATTAAATATATTTTATTATAATTAATTTCCCATATCATAGTTTTTGTGTCTATGGATGAACATCATCTATCACCTTTTGTTGAGTGTATGAACAAGCTTTGATGTTCACATTGTGTGGGATACAATTGAAAGATTTGACATTTTTTTGTGTACAAATGAACTGTAATGTTCATTGTATGGGGAATATGCTTAAAAGAACTAACATTCTTTTTTGTGTGCGTGCATGAATGAACATTAGATATCATTTTACATGGTGTATGAATCAACGTTAATTTTTTCTTTCTATTTGAATGAACTTTGGCTTTCATTGTGTTTGTGTTTCAAATAATTTTGGCATTCATAGTGTGCACACGTGTGTGTTAATGAAGTGTTGCATCCATTGTGTGTGTGTATGTAAATACACTTTGTCATTTTTTGTTTGCATGTTTGAAATTTAATTTTTGAATTCATCTCATGTGAAGTGTGTGATTGTGTGTTTGAAACTTAACTTTGTTGTTCATTTTGTGTGTAGTATGTGCCTATATATTTGAATGAACTTTGGCATTCATTTTTTGTGTATGAATGTACTTCAACAATCATTTTGAGTGGAGTTTATGTACAAAAATACTTTCAAAGTTTAATGATGTTCACTTTGTGCATGCATGCATTTGAATGAACTTTAGATTTTAATGTGTGTGTGGTTGGGGGTGATGGATAGAGATTCAAATTTAACTTTGGTAGTTATTGTGTGTGTGCATGTGTCCTTGAGTAAAATTTGGCATTCACTTTGTCTGCATGCACATGTGTGTGTGAATAAACATTGGCATCCACCCTATGTGTGTACACAAGTACTTTGAATTTAATTTTGTGTAAAGTGTGTGTGAATGAACTTTTGTATTCACTATATGTGTGTACAAAATACTTTGAATTTCACTTTGTGTGAGGTGTATGTGTTTTAAAGAAATTTGGCTTGTACTCTATGCGTTGATGGCTTTGAAAATTAGCTTTAGCATTCACTATGTGTCCACATTTATGTGTGAATGCACTTCGGCATTCACTTTGCATGTTTGAATGAACTTTATCTTTCATTGTGTGTGAGGGTGGGTTTGAAAGTTTGTTTTGGTATTCAACGTGCACACACACATGTGTGTGTGAATGAACATTGGCATTTACTCTGTTCACATGTGCATGTGTGTATGAATGAGCTTTGGCACTCTCTATGTGTGTACAACAACATTGATGTTGACTTTGTGTGAAGTATGTGTGTGTGTGTGAATGAGTGAACATTGGTAGGTTTGAAAGTTAGCTTTGGCATGCACTATGTGTTCACATGTGTATATGAATGAACTTTGGCATTCACTTTTTGTACATATGCATGTGTGTGTACAAATGAACTTTAGCATTCATTGCATGTATTTTTGTGTGTATAAAATACTTTGATGTTCCTTTTGTGTGAAGTGTGTATAAAACTACTTTTTTACTTCAATGATTCTCACTTTGTGTGTATACATATTTGAATTAACTTTGTCTTTCCCTACATATATTTGAGTTTTAAAGCTAACTTTGGCATTCATTGTGTGTGCAGATGAACTTTGGTATGCACTGTGTGTGTGCGTATATGTGTGAATGAACTTTTGCATTCACTGTGCCTATGTATACAAAAATACTTTCATGTTCACTTTGTGTAATTGTATGTACAATAATAGGGGTGGATCGAAAGTTAACTTTGGAATTCCCTAGGTGTGTATTTGTTTGAAAGAACATTGGCTTTCAATGTGTGTGGGGGATGAGTTTGAAAGTTAGATTTTGTATTCATCATGTGTGCACGTGTTTGTGAATGAACTTTGATATTCACCTTGTATGCATGTTCAAGTGTGTGTGTAAGTGAGCTTTGATAGTCACTCTATGTGTACACAAACATACTTTAACATTAACTTTGTGTGAAGTGTAAGTGTGTGTTTGAATAAAATTTGTCTTTCACTATGTGTGCAAGTTGATTTGAAGTTAGCTTTGGCATTCACTATGTGTGCACATTTTTGTGTGAATGAACTTCAACATTCATTGCATAAATTAACTTCGGCATTTAGTATGTATCTATTTGTGTACAAAAATACGTTAATGTTCACTTTGTGTGAAATGCATATACAAAAGTGTTTTCTAGTAGTATGTGGTAAATGATCATGCTGCGGGGCTGCATGGTCCCTACATAAACTACAAGGTTCATGTAGCAAGATAAATTTTGGTGACTTTGTCAGCTGCGGTTTCCCCCTAAAATAATCAGGGAGTGCAAAAAACATGTACTATTTAATAAAGGCTTTAGTAGTTAGTTTGGTTATTAGCTGACATAGAAAATTGACTTTATTAAGCACCAAAGAGGCTTGGTAAATAAGTGGTTGGAGAATGTAAAAGGTTATGAGTCATACATGAGTCATAGATAAGATACAAATAAGATTGTATTGTATTTCATGTAGCATAGGAGTGGATGGAGTTGTAGGTTGTAGGTTCTAATTCATGAGTTTTGTTAGATAATAAAATTACTGTATGGTTGCTTCTATGGATGTAGCCACATTGGTGAACCATGATAAATCTATGTGTTTAATTGTTTGTGGTATTATTTATAGTTATTTTTGTGTATTTAAATCTGCATCATAATTGTTAATGTGTATTGCTCTGTGTTTTCCATAGCCTAACACTTTCAAACTTCAATAATGTTCACTTTGTGTGTGCATGTATGTGTGCTTGAATTAACTTCATCTTTCATTGTCTGCATGTGGGTTTGAAAGTTGAATTTTGTATTCAATGTGTGTGTGAATGAACTTTAGGATTCACTCTATGTTCATGCATACATCTCTATGTGTGTGTGAGTGTGTTAATGAACTTTGGAATTCACATTGAGTGAAGAATATGTTCAATACTTTCAAACTTCAATTATTTTTACTTTGCATTTGTTTGAATGAACATTTTCTTTCACTATGTTTGCATGGGATTGAAAGTTAACTCTAAAATTCATTGTGTTTGTGAATGAACTTTGCCATTGACTCTATATCCATGCATGTGTGTGTGTGTGTGTGTGTGTGTGTGTGTGTGTGTGTGTGTGTGAAAATTTAATTTTGGCATTCACTTTGTTTGAAGTGAGTATGTGTGTGTGTTTGAGTTAATTTTTGTAGGAACTTTGTGTTGAGATTAAGGAACACTAAGAGGGGGGGTGAATCAGTGTTCTACAAAATTTGTTACTTTGTTCCTTAATTAGTTCACCACATACATTCAAAATAAAGAAGCATAAACATGAGAAAAGAAATAGCAAGATCATAACACATGAACACGAAGATTTTTATGTGGAAACCTGATTAAGGGAAAAACCACGGTGGGGGTTAACCCATAAGAAATTATACTCTGTTAAAAATATTACAAGTGGGGAAAGCACATGCCTTCATGCTCATTGCCCAGAGCACACTACTCAAAAGAGGATCACTACCTACAAGAATGATTACAAAAGGATTACAGATTGTTTGAACTAATGAATAACATCTACTGATGCAAGAATTCAGTTCCAATTAAGCACAAAATACTAATCTTACACACTTCATCTTTACTCTGCCCTCTTTACTGCTTTGCCATAATCTAGAACTTAGATCTCTTCTCTTTCACTCTTTAATCTACCTTTTTTGTACTACTACATCATCGTACACCAACATCCTTCAATACACTCAAATCCATTGGCTATATATATCCGCCTCTAGTGATTCAATCACCTTTCTGTTGGCCTTATGAAGAACTAAACAAACAATACAAGTACTCTATTCTGTTAGCTAAATCCATACACCAATATTGATGCATACCAGAAATAACACTTGCAAGTCACCATACATGTCAGCCACTAACATTATATCCCATACGCAACTCACTAAAACACTTCTACTAGATCCACACAAGGATCTAACACAAGTTGGCCTATTCTTCACTAAACTGGTCTATCATATTAGGACCTGGTACTCAAATGCTCATAACTTTTTATCCCTTTGTCATTAGAGACTGAAATCTTGGATTTAGATTATTCTGACAGTCCTCTACACTCCCTCAGATTTGTAACACACAATGATTAACTAGAGAGATTTATTGATCAAAATACTGAACTCTATCATATACCCTATTCCTGTCTATCTATACTGAACTCTATCATATACCCTATTCCTATCTATCTGAACTAGACAAATCTTGGAAATGACTTCCGGTATGATTTGATACTGCACTACAGATGTGTGGAAGGGACTTAGTTGCCATTAGTGACAACACATTACATGCCTTGTAGTGTCTCTTGCTAACAATCTCCCCCTTTGGCATTGATGCCAACACTTAGTGAAAAATGACTAAGTGTCATGATTGACTCCCCCTACTGTGTACACTTATATATTCTTCCACTAATCCCCCTTTGATGGATTCTTCATTTTATTTCATTTTTCACTATCTCTCACTCCCTCTTTAACATCACTGGCAAAGGGTGGGATCCACAAACTAAAATTTAAACAAGATATCTATATACAAGGTTGCATATGTACAAATAATCCATGTATTATATTTACATGAACTTGAGAATATCTGCAAAACTATTTTTCAACTGCACAAGTTCAGAGGCCCAACTTCTTTTCATGCCATCCAGAATTGAGACGTGTCCACTTAGTAGGAATGCCTATGTTTTTTCTTTCTTTAGATCTGAAGGATCACCTATCTGGACTGCAACATGAGCTTTTGATAAAGCAGTAAACATTGTTTCTAACTTGGGGGCAATCAATCCCCGGAGCTCACACATTCTCTCCACAATATTTCTCTTTTCTTTAACAAGTTTCTTTATTTCACCAGTCAATCTGATTGCTTGACACTCTTGACTTACTAGAGAAACTATTAGAGGATCAAAATCTTGAGATAGATTCAACAATTTTTGTTCCTGCTCTGTTATCTTCTTCTTAATATCCTCAATAACTTTGGACCAAGATAGACAAAATTTGTATACATCACATCTGTCATTAAGAGCATTTTGAATACTCTTTATACTGATATCAAGTACCTTTCTATTATTCCCTATTATGCCCTTTAGTTCACTGAATCTCTTATCCAAAAATTCATTCTGGACTTTAATCTTTGCAGACTTCTCAAAGGACTCAAAGTGTGTACTTACAGAATTTATAAGGCTCTTCAGATTCCTGGAGGGAAAATCAGATGGATTCTTCTAGAAAGTTGGCATTATCTTCATCAATATACTGGATGCAAGGCCTAACAGCTCACTATCCTCTATGTGAGATTTCAATATCTTTTCTCTTGCCTTGGCTTGTGTGAAAGATGCTATCTTCATCATTTGGACTAGAGAGAGAGTATCCAAGTTGATTGGTCCTTGAATTAGTTTTGGTTCATCAAATTCTAGCATTTCTTTACTTAGAAAATTCTTCATTGCATCTGCAGTGTCTTTTGCCACAATTTCTTGACCACCTTCCTTTCCTTGAGTTTTCTCAGTGTCAGTATCAGGACTATTTTTTTTCAGTGCATCGACATTTGCACCATCTTCTTCTTCCTTTTGTTGTGAGTCAACTTCAGTGGGAATTTCTATTTCCATGTTTACTTCTGTGTTAACTCCATCTGTTTGATCCTGAGTATCCTTATTGTCTTTAGCCTCTTCTAATTTCTAATCCTTATTCTTCTCAGAGTCATCTTGAGTAGGACGTAGTGTCTCCACATAGGTTTGCTATGAATGATCTAGAGTATCATTTTGGTCATCATTTCCCTTTCTAGTCTCCTCTTCTAAAGTTTCTTATTCTGGAACTGAAGGATTGCCTTCCTTAACTTGTTCCTCTAAAACAACATAATATTTATCTTTATCTAGGGCCTTCTTCAGAATTTCCTATGTTTCCTTTACAACTTCCTCAATTTTACCAAGCATTAGCTTGTTCATCCAGATCTTGCTTCTGAATTCCTCCTTTACTTCCTTGAGGATTTTATTTGCTTCCCTTCTAGTCATTACTAGACACAAGGTGGAGAGGACATGTTCTCTGAGTTCTAGGTCTTTAGCCTTGGTGGCTTCCTTCCTTATCTCTAGTATATTCCTTAAACTTTTAGGAATTTCTTGCATAATTTCTAGTAGAGTTCTATTGAATTTATTCAAGTACAGGATGGTGGCATCCTCCAAGATTTTCTTATTTTCTTTATCAAAACTATCATAATATTCTCTGATAGGCCTTAGATTTCCATGAGTAGTAATTGTTTTTACAATTTCATCAACTGTCATAGCAACCTTACCAGTCTCTTACTTTTTACTTGCCTTTTTGCTTCCAAAGGGCTGGTTCTCAGAAGCCTTTGAAGTCTTAGTTTTCTTAGATATTATCACTTTAACTTCTTCATCTGTCTCCATCTCCTCATCATCTTTTATTCTCATATACATTCTTGTGGCCTTTGTTTTTTTTCTCTTTCTTCCTTCATTAGATGGTGTGGCTTCTGGTGTCTTAGTGGGAATGGACTTGGATTGCTTAGAGATAGTTGCAGAACTTCTTATTTTTCTTGATGAGCTAGGTGTGACTTCCAGAGAAGCTACTGGTTCACTTTCTAGCCTCTCTTTTGAAGCTTGCTCAGTTCTTGTCTTCATATTTTCTATAGCCTCTTTAATTAGGCCAATACTTTCTACATATGCCTTAACTTGCTTCTGGACTTTTCTCTTGGTTGAACATCCTTCTGGAGTTCTACATGTATTTTCACATGTAACTCATCATAAGTTTCAAACCTTTCTACTTCAGGATCTCTTGGTTTGCTTAACAAGTGTTGGGCATATAGTTCAAGAACTTGTTCATCTACCTCATAGCCCATAGGCATGATCGATATTATCCTAGGCTCTACTGCCTCCATTAGGCACTCATCAGTATCTATCATAAAACATATGGTGTCTTTATACTTTTCTACAACTAATTTTGGGATTCTCTCCCCGGCATGCAGTGCTCTGGAAGTTTTTGAAATAGTCCCAAAGTGTGGTCTTTTGGGCATTAGCATCTCCAATACTTTACAAGTATTTCCTGATTTGCAGGGCCACTAATTCATTATTTGTCCAGTAAAGACTGGACATCCCAAGCATTTCATTCATGAAGTAGAAAAATAGGCACATAACAATGGTGCCATATTTGAAGATATTATTTCTATCTTTCTTTATCTTACGCAGATTCTCCATTAGCTGATTCAATAGGAGTTCACACAGGTCATAATCTGTGTTTTCCTTCACCATTTGATAGGCTGCATAAATTGCAGTCCCAAACACTGAGTTCTCTTTACTAGAGTGGTAGATCTTGTAGCCTAATACCATGGATGCAAATTGTACTATCAGGTCAGTTATATCATTGATGGTCATGGCCCTTTTGTCATATTTTGATCTAGTGACCTCTGTAACTATCTGATTCCTTATGGACTTCAGCATTCGCAATCCTCTGGTTGAGTTTAACCTTGTTACAATTCTGATTGCATCTTTGGTTATTTTAAATGGCTTCCTTAACCACATAAAGTTTCCATGCATTCGTCTCAACAGATATCAGACCCACTCATCCTCATCAAAAGACAAAAACTGAATAACCTAAGTGAAATGTTTATGCTCTGGCACTTTGTACTCTAGTTTGAGATTGTAATTATCGTCTTTTAGGTAGTCATCATACACATCCATCAATTTAGAGTTTCCAAATTCATCTAAATTGCAGTGTATATACCCCCTAATATCCTCCATGTGTAAAACCCCATTCGGAACCTCAAAGAATGCTCCCTTTGGATCCACATCCACAGATTTGTAAGGATGTTTCTTAAATTTAGGTCTTGGGTGCTCATTAATGTCAACAACTAAAGGTGTAGCCATTTATAGAGATTGATATTTCAAAGAGATTTCACAGGAAATAGAAATACCTTGTTCTACAGATTAGGGTTTTGCTTAGAAATCCTCTTTGCGCTTCAACTCTTGAAAGTTCTCAGCTCAGAACTTGTTCACCTCTTTTCTTCTTGGATGCAAAGTGATTTTGAAATTAATTGGGTTACTTTTTATCCTTTACATTCTAACTTTTTATTGCAATATATGCTCTTTGCTCTAATTCATCTAGTTACTCTATCTATTGATGTAGTTTCTCATGAATTGCTTCACAAATCTCCATATCCACTTCTTTCCTTCTAGAAATTCTTTCAAAAGATCTGTAATAGCCCATTTTACCTTTACTAATTGTGCCAGATTCAAGTACTCACTTACTGGTTGGGGGAATTAGATTTTTCTTGTAGCTCCCCCTGAGCAAGAGCTCCTAGTTTAATTACTAGAAGGATTATCAGCAACTAATTCTAGTATAGACCCATCACCATTGTTCATTAAACCTTTCTTCACCCAAATTTTGTTCATTTCACTTTGAATCTCATCCCCATCCACTTTGCCCTTTCCTTTGTCTTGTTTCTGATCTCTGTTTACCAGACCTTTTCCATCATTGTTCCTTCTTCTACATAATCTTGCAATATGACTAGATCTATTGCAATTAAATCCTACAACATTTCTTTGCTTATTTACTTCATTCAGTCTTGATCTATACTGATTGGCCATGTGTCCAAATCCATTGCATGCAAAGAAGTAGCCATTAAAAGAATTACCATTTCCTTTATTGTTAGGGTCATTCATTATCATACTTCTGCATTCATTGGATCTATGACCATACCTCTTACACTTGAAACATTGACCAGAGAAGGATGGACCATTTTGATTTACACTGCTTCTGTATTCAGTAGCTCTATGGACAAATTTGTTGTAATTGAAACAATTTCCATTGAATGATGGATATCTTTGAACATTAGGCTATCTTACTAGAGGTCTCTTAGGTCTGTTTCTCCTATTCCTTGATTAAGAATTTCTTTGTCCGGATCCAGAGCTTTCACCTTTCTCATACCAAAAACCATGCTTATCATCAGTCTTCTTCTAACTCTCAAGCAACACTTCAAGTTTAGCTAAGCTTATCTTGAATTTCTCCTTGTACTCATTTGCAACTTCTAGGTCATGTTTGAGAATGATAATTTTCCTTTCAAGCTCTTCCTCATTGTCTCTGCTTTCATGTAGATCAGACTCTAGATGGCCAACAATTCTATCCAATCTATAGCATTCTTCTATTCTTTTTTTTCAGAGATTGATTCAGTTTTTCTTTAGTCTTCTTCCTTTCTTCAATTTCCTTAGTTAGCCTCATCACCTGGATTCCATCTCATGTTTTAGGACAACAACTTCTTTAAGTAACTTCTCACATTCCTTTGTCTTCTCTTTCAGGGCCTTATCCTTGTTATTGTCTTCATTATGGTTTCCTAGTTGAAGAAATTGCTCCTTCCTCTTTTCATTGGATTTTCTCAATTTTTCTCTTAAAGTCTCAATGAAGTCTTCAGTGTCTTTAAGGTTCTCTTGTAGTTCTTTGACTTCTGCTCTAGACTAATCAAGATCTTCTAAAGCAATTTTGAATTGTTCCTAGAGGTTGTATTCATCCATTTTATTGCTTTCACAGATCTTCCTCAGGCTATTAAACTTTTTCAAAAGAACCTTTCTCTAATACCAAATGTTGAGATCAAGGAAAACTGAGAGGGGGGGGGTGAATTAGTGTCACCACATACATTCAAAAGAAAGAAGCATAAACATGAGAATAGAAACAACAAGATCATAACACATGAAAACCAAGATTTTTATGTGGAAAACCTGGTTAAGGGAAAATCTACAATGGGGGTTAACCCACAAGAAATTATACTTTGTTAAAAGTATTACAAGTGGGGAAGGTACATGCCTTCAGGCTCACTACCTATAAGAATGATTATAAAAGGATTACAGATTGTTTGAATTGATGAAAAACATCTACAAATCTAAGAATTTAGTTTCAGTTAAGCACAAAATATTGATCTTACACACTTCATCTTTACTCTTCCTTGTTTACTGCTCTGTCATAATCTGGAGCTTAGATCTCTTCTCTTTTGCTCTTTAATCTTCCTGTTTCACACTACTACATAATCAAACACCAACATCCTTTAATACACTTGAATCCATTGGCTATATATATCCACCTCAAGAAATTCAATCACATTTTTTTTGGCCTTATGAAGAACTTAACAAACAATACAAGTTTTATGTTCTATAAGCTGAATCCATACACCAATATTGATGAATACTAGAAATAACACTTGCAGGTCACCATACATGTCGACCACTAACATTATATCCCATATGCAACTCACCAAAACACTTCTACTAGATCCACACAAAGATCTAACATAAGTCGGCCTATTCTTCACTAAATTGTTCTATCATATTAGGACCTGGTACTTAGACACTCATAAATTTTAATCCCTTTATCACCAAAGGTTGAAATCTTGGATTTAGATTGTCCTGAAATTCCTCTACACTCCTTCAGATTCGCAACACACAATGATTAACTAGAGAGATCCGCTGATCAAAATACTGAACTCTGCCATATACCCCATTCCTGTCTATCCAAATTAGACAAATCTTGGAACTGACTTCCAGTATGATCTGATAGTGCACTATGGATGTGTGGAATGGACTTAGTTTCTATCAATGAAAACACATGACATGCCTTGTAGTGTCTCTTGCCAACACTATGTGTGTGTTTGAAAGTGTTAGGATTAAGGTGTCATCAGCCTTGTAAGTCCTATGTAACTAGCATATCTATATTTAAAAAATATATCTAAAATACACTGAGAGATATCCTTCTCGAGGTGCCTATTCCACCTCTGTGTGGTAAATTGATTAAAAAATAGGCACTTCGAGAAGGATATCTCTCAGTATATTTTAGATATATTTTAAAAATATAGATATGCTAGTTTTATTTTATTTTTTACATAATAAAATTTAATTTATTTCTTACATAATAAAATTTAATTTATTTCTTTTTCAGTGGCTCATGTTTTATAAAAATAGAGTGTGGTAAAGTAATATTTTATAACATTATATTTTATTAGGGTTTTATTTTATTACATATAAAATAACATTATTTTAGGGGTTAAAATTTACGGTTTAAAACTACTTGTAATTTTAATTTTATTTCATAAATTTATGACTTTATAAATTTAGTTCTAGAAAAATCTTGGTTAAAAGTGAGGATGAAGAATTCTAAACCTAATAAACTATAGTGCCATAAATTTATAGTAAATAATTTTTGATTGGTTTAGTATTGTATATATAGTAGGCATGAGCTTTCCACAGTCCATAGTAATTGTGAAATTTCCTTTTGGATTACACCGTGTGTGGTTTTGTCTCAACATTTTAGATCACACTCAGTGATCCATCATCAAGAAGTGGATACAATTGAGTAGGATTGTAGAACTTATCCCTATAAAAAAGGAGCGAGGGGGGATTAGGGTTGAATATGTTGAAGGGAAATCCACTCATTAATTATGAACCAAAGAATTATTACAAAGTCAAAAATGGGATCTACCAAAAAATTATGTAGTATTATATTATAATAAGAATAGTATAATTAAACCAACAAATCTAAAATATGCTTTGATTAATGGTAATAGATATTTTTTGTTTTCTATTTTTTCAAAGTTAGTTCTCTTAGATATATTTTTAAAGCATCTCAAAGTAAATATTATAGGGTTTAATATAGTGCCCTAAAATAATATTTTATAAATTAGGGTTTTACCTTTTAAGATTTTCAACACTATATGTATATATGTTTTGATCAATATAAAAACTACAAACTTTGGGTTGGTTATTTACATATATAAATTCTAAAATAATAAAGTCTTAATCTATATTAAAAATAAAAGGATTAGTTAATAAAACCTAGCTAAATATGAAAAAAATTCAAATGCTAGCTAAATTAAATTACATATTATACAACATAAAATTTTAATAAATAACTCTTTTAATAGTAACTAAAGTTTACAAAAAACAAAATGAAATACATAGATTTATTTTTTTAATATTTTACCAATGAATTTGAATTTTTTAATATTCTAGCAATATGAAATGATCTATGCATACATGATTAGCACCATTATTCTAGCAAATCATGAAATTCATACTTGTGATTTTCATTGATTCTTGATTTTGCTACTTCTTGTTTTAATTTTATGCTTCTGGCTTTGTAATTAGTGATTTTATTTTTGGTTTTTTTCAAATATTTATGTCCTATATATGTTTTAATTATTAATGTTGCATTTGTCAGCTATTATTTTTTTAATGTTTTTAAAGTTGTTTCTCTTAACACGCTCAATCCATTTCACCTTGTGCTGCCACTATAGATTACACCTCGACATCATTAATTACTCTTAATATTGTTTGTAAATTTCCACAAGGGAAGATCTATTCACTAAGGAATGGTTTTGTTTCAGCCGCACTTTGGATCCTAGTACCTAATGGGAGGGTATGGGGGGCTTGTACCCCCACTATTGTTGTCATTGGGTCTACAGAGGCGACAACAACTTCCTAGTCCCCCTAGCGGGGGTTTGAGGGCAGAACCCCTGAAGAGAAATGTTTATAAAATTGCCTTGTAAAATATTATAATTTCATAGTCAATATGGACCATTCATCATTAGGTCGCAAATATGACTGTAGAATTTATGTTAGGCTTTTTTCCCTAGAAAGAAACAATTTCTTAAGGGTGCTTTGTATTATGGTTGTGTAGTTGTAGAGAGTTGAGACTAGAAAAATAGAGGTTGCAAGATTGAAGACTAAAGAGGAGGTTGTTAGTGATGTATTGTAAACTTTATTGAAGTTAATATAGACTGGTGCATATTTTCTTGTGTGAAGTTTATTTCTTGAAAGGATTTCTCCACAAAAACACTATTTTATGTGATCATTTTTTATGTTTCCTTATTTCTTTGTATTGCTGATTTGTTTTCCTAAATAATCTCCATTTGGTTTTGCACTAGATTAATAGTTATAATAGTTTAAATCAATTTTCCATTCTATAGTTGTTCATCTTCATTTCTAATAGAAAGGGCTTTGAGATTTATTTTTTCTTTCATTTTTTTGTGTATGAATGTACTTCAACTATCAATTTTTGTGGAGTGTGTCCGTATATTTTTAAAAGTTTGTTTTGTGTGGACTGTGTGAAAGGAAGATAGGTATGCGGAAATCGCTTCCTACACTAATCTAATGAGGAGGGGGCTATGCCAATTCAAATTAACCTTTACAACTATAGCAATATGAAACACATAAATGAGATATTACAGAAATACACATGAACCACAAAGAAGATAGAAGAAGAGAGACAAAGATTTATGGTGGGGAAAACCCTTATCGGGTGAAAAACCCCACACTTAGAAACCTGAACAATGTATTAACAAATCTGAAATATGTTTACAATACACTTGCAATGCAAGCTTCAATGGTCTTCGACACTTGTGTTTGGAGTCAATCTGGCAGCATAACAGTACCTTTAAAAACTGTGATACAACTCCCTCTCCAAGCACCTGTTTATATAGAAAATACAAGGCAATATTGGACCTATCTTGGGATAGGCATCCAACTTAGCCTCATGGCCCAAAACCCATGCTTAAGGACATTTGGTGAACATTGTAGAATGTGCCTGACACTTGTCCATAGCTCCCATCCCAAAGAGGTCACCTATTTCCAAAATGGGCTATGACAAATGCTCTTATGACCGTCATAGAATCTGTCATAGCAGTTACAACTTACAGTTATAAGAGAATCTATCATACACATGCTATAAATAACATATTCCCTTACAACATGTCCTAGTCCACCTTTGGGTGCCCAAATATGCCTTTTCTAAAGATGCTTCATGACATATGTCCTCACCTATCTTAGAACCTTATATTTCCAACTCTTACATGTCATAGATTTTGTCATAGGAATCTGTCATAACCGTTTCGGTCAAGATTCACTTACACAATAGTGAAGATGCCAACACATTGTAGAAAACCTCTACCACACAAGAGGGATGCCTATCTCCACATGGAGTGAGTTGACCATCCTAGTCACCTTACAAATGGAGTGACAACTCACCGTGCCACTTCACACTAGATGACAAAACAAGATGTGCAACAAAATACAACATAGGCTAAGTAAATAAATTACATTACAATAATAAATGCAAGGAATTTACAAGGTTGAAACACCTTAATTCCCAACACTCTCCCACTTGTCGAACACTTTGTAAGAGCCAATAGAATAATAGGATTTTAACTACTATAGGCCGAGATACCAATAGACTCCGAACACCATTTGAACTTCTCTGTACTCACTGGCTTTGTTAATGCATTTGCAACATTCCTCAAAGTATCTACCTTCTCCAAATTTACCTTCCCATCCTCTACCATGTCTCACATGAAGTGAAAATGAACATCAAAATACTTTGTTCTAGCATGGAAAGTTAGATTCTTCGCAAGGGAAATCGCACTCTGACTATCACAACTGATTGTTATCTGACCTGCATCAACACCAATATTTGAACACAATCTCTTACGCTAAATGGCTTCCTTACAAGCATGAGTTGCTTCCATATACTCAGCTTCTGTCATGGTCAAAGTAGCCATAGGTTGTCGCTTACTCATCCAACTAATAGCACCACCAAACAATGTAAACACATAAGCACTGGTGGATCTCTTGCTGTCAATGTCACCTATCCAATCAGAATCAACAAATCCATGAATATCAATAGAATGTGGAGGTCCTGTAACATTACCATGATAACATATGGAATACTTAGAAGTACCCCTCAAATATCTGAACACTCGCTTAACTACATCCTAATGAACCCGTCTAGGATTATCCATAAATCAATTAAGGACTCCCATTGCTTGGGCAATGTCTAGCCTTGTACAGACCATAGCATACATCAAACTACCAACAACACTAGCATAAGGTACTCTGCTCATGTCCTCCACCTCACTAGGAGATTTTGAACAATCTTCAACAAATAAATTTGTCCCCAAAGAAATAGGAACACACAATGGTCTACAATCTGCCATGCTGAACCTATCCAACATGGTCTTCACATACTTCCTCTAGCTTAACTAAAGTTTTCTATTAGTTCTGTCTCTTCCGATTTCCATTCCTAGAATGTACCTGGCTACCCCTAAATCTTTCATTTCAAACTGTGCTGACAACTAAGATTCGAAATCAGAAATCATATTCTTACCCTTCCCAATGAGCAACATATCATCAACATAGAATGCAACAATGAGAATACGATCACCATCAAACTTAAAGTACACACAGTGATATGATTTTGATCTCACAAATCCAATTGACAATACAAAGGCATCAAACTTCAAGTACCATCTCCTAGGGGATTGCTTCAAACCATACAAAGACTTCTTTAATTTGCAAACCAAATTTTCTTTACCTTTCACCATGTAATGCTCTGGCTGTGACATGTAGGTTTCTTCCTCTAGATCACCATGAGGGAAAGCTGTCTTCACAACCATCTGTTCTACTTGCAAGTCATAAGCTGTTGCGAGAGACAACATGAATTGAATGGATGTCAGCTTTACAATGGGAGAGAAGATCTCACCATAATCTATACCCTCCACTTATGAATACCCCTTCACAACCAATCTAGCCTTATACTTCTCAACACTACCATCTGCACCAGTTTTCTTCTTGAACACCCATTTGCATCAAATGGGTTTCTATCTAGGAGGCAAAGGCAACAAGTCCCAAGTTTGATTCTTTTCCAAAGAAGCCATCTCATTCTCAATGGCATCCTTCTAGGAACCTGCATCTTTCATGTCCAAAGCCTCTGATATAGTTCTGGGTTCATCACTGTTAGTGAGCAAAGCATAAGCACAACTAGAATAAAGCAATGTAAAACCAAACCTTTCAGGTTGCTTTCTTATCTGTGTAGACCTCGTCAATAGCTGAGGTTAAGGTTCAGCTTCTTCATCTGAGATTTCAAAGCTGCTAGAGCTCTCCTCATCATCAGGTTCAACATTGTCTTTCTATTCAATCTTCTTAGGGGTAGCAGGAAACTGAACAACATCCTCTTTCTTTTCTTTTTCTTTTGGCTATAAAATAGTGGAAGAAGGTGTGAGCTCTCTGAAGATAACACTTCTGCTATACAACACTTTTTCATCCACAGGGTCCCAAAGCTTGTATCCTTTCAGACTAAAACCATTGCCAATGAAGATACACTTAACAGCCTTGTTCTCCAACTTTGACCACTTCTCCCTAGGCACATGTGTATATGCCTCACAACCAAAAACATGAAGATGCCTTATTGAAGGATTTCTACCAGACCACACCTCCATGGGTCTCTTTCCAACAAGAGCTGATGTAGGAGATCTATTTACTAGATAGCAAGCAGTGGCAACAGCTTTAGCCCAAAACTTTTGTTCTAGGCCAGCTCCACTAAGCATACTCCTAGCCTTCTCCATCAGTGTCCTGTTCATCCTTTCTACAACTCCATTTTGCTGTAGGGTGTATGGAGTTGTCTTATGTCTTTCAATCCCAACTTCCTTGCAATATTTATTAAATTCTGTAGAACAGAACTCACCACCATTGTCAGTTCTCAAACATTTAATCTTTTTACCAGTCTAATTTTTAGCAAAGGCCCTAAACTCCTTAAACTTGCTATAGACTTTAGATTTACTTCTGCGAAAATAAATACATGTCCTTCTACTGTAATCATCTATAAAAGATACATAATATATAGACTTTTATAATGACAGAACATTAACAGGACCAAACACATCAGAATAAATAAGATCCAACACACTACAAGACTTATGAGAACTTGAGTAACACTGAACACGATTTTGTTTTCGATATATGCAATGTTCACAAAATTTGAACTCAAGATTACAATCATCTAACCCCTCAATGATGTTCTTATTTTTTAGGGTATGCAGACCCTTCTCACCAATGTGGCCAAATTTCTTATGCCATAACATTGTCTTTTCAGTAGGAAGTTTAACTTCCAATGCATGATTACAACCATCAGAATTAGAAACAACAGATTTCTTCACTGCTCGTTTAGATGGTGGAGATGAAGTGACTGCCGCCCTCTTCTTTGACTCAGAAGAACTATTGCATTATGCAATGCATGCCTCCAGCTGAAATAGAGTACCTCTCCTAGTACCTTAGGAAGCACCATAGCTCCTCTAGTCATCTTGCATCCTTCTTTTAAAAAGACAACCTGCACACCTACATCATTTAACATACTTATAGAAAGCAAGTTTTGCACTAATCCTAAGATGTGCATAACCCCAGAGATCCCCTTCACTCGTCCATTAGGGAATCAGATAGAGACTCTTCCATGACCAACAATCTTTAGATGAGAGTCATCACCCAGATACACCTTTCCATCATTGAACTCCTCATACTTGGTGATCCAATCTTGATGCGAGGTCATGTGGAATGATGCACCAGAGTCAATCAGGCACACATCATTAGATGGATGGGTTGCCAGGGTTGCAATGAAAGCATCACCATCTTCTTGTGACTTGTCAGAATCTGAATCAGGAGCTTTCTTCTTCTTTTTCTTCTCCTGCTTGCATTCCTTTTGGAAATGCCCAGTTTTCCCATAGTTCCAACAAAGAGCCTTGGAATTTCTAGGAGATTTGGATCTCCCACGAGATTTGGATCTACCCTTCTTAGCTTTCTTGTCCTTCTTTTTCCCTTTCTCCTTGGGTCTTCCACGAAATGCAAGAGCCTCTTTGGCTACCTCAGAAGACTTTCTCCACATCTCTTCAGACAACAGCGAAACTACTTCATCCATTTTAAATGTCGATGTGGTGCTTCCAATAGCCATAACAAGATGATCCCATGAGTCCAGTAAAGAACAAAGCAAGGTCAAGCAACAATCCTCCTCCTCCATCTTCACACCAACAGATGTCAATTGTGCAACAAGCATGTTAAAGGCATTCATATGCTCAGTAACGAATCCTCCTCCCACCATTTGAAGAGAATACAACTTCTTTCACAGGAAAAGTTTGTTCACCAGGGATTTGGCCTAATAAACACTACCCAACTTCTTCCAAAGGTCTTTTGTGCTCTTCTCCTCATGGACATTTAATAGGATAGAATTAGCTAAACAGAGTCTTATGAAACCCTTATCCTTTTGATACTTTAGATCCCAATCATCTTGTGACATTGCAGTTGGTTTTACACTAGATACAATTTCCCATACGTCTCGGTCTATAAGCATTTCTTCCATCTTGAGATTCCACAGCTTCAAATTAGTGCCATTGAATTTTTCCACCTCTATCCTTTAGGATGTACTTTCCATCTCTCTTCTGCAATAAGATTCATAATACTCTACATAGAATCCCACTTAACTTAAGATCAACTCAAAAAAACCCTACCCAATAACTAGGACCAAAGGTGATCAAGCTCTGATACCAACTGAAAGGAAGCCAGGTGTGCAGAAATCGCTTCCTACACTAATCTAATGAGGAGAGGGATATGCAAATTCAAATTAACCTTTACAACTATACCAATGTGAAACACATAAATGAGATATTACAGCAATACACATGAACCAAAAAGAAGACAGAAGAAGAGAGACAAAGATTTATGGTGGGGAAAACCCTTATTGGGTGAAAAACCCCACACTCAGAAACCTGAACAATGTATTAACAAATATGAAATATGTTTACAATACACTTGCAATGCAAGCTTCAATGGTCTTCAACACTCGTGTCTGGAGTCAATCCAATAGCATAACAATACTGTAAAACCTATGATACAACTCCCTCTCCAAGCACCTATTTATATATAAAATACAAGGCAATATTGGACCTATCTTTGATGGGCGTCCAACTTGGCCTCATGGCCCAAAACCCATGCTTAAGGACACTTAGTCAACATTATCGAATGTGCCTAACACTTGTCCATAGTTTCCATCTCAAAGAGATCACCTATTTCCAAAATGGGCTATGACAGATGCTCTTATGACTCTTACAACCGTCATAGAATCTGTCATAGCAGTTACAACTTATAGCTGTAAGAGAATATGTCATACACATGCTATAAATAGAATATTCTTTTACAACATGTCATAGTCCACCTTGGGGCACCCAAATATGCCTTTTTCAAAGATGCTTCATGACACATGTCCTCACCTGTCTTAGAACCTTCTATTTCTAACTCTTACATGTCATAGATTTTGTCATAGGAATCTGTCATAACAATTTCAGTCAAGATTCATTTACACACTAGTCACGATGCTGACACATGGTAAAAAACCTCTACCACACAAGAGGGATGCCTACCTCCACATAGAGTAAGTTGACCATCCTAGACACCTTACAAGTGGAGTGACAACTCACCAAGCCACTTCACACTGGATGACAAAATAGTTGGTGCAACAAAATATAACATAGGCTAAGTAAATAAATTACATTACAATAATAAATGCAAGGAATTTACAAGGTTGAGACACCTTAATTCCCAACAGTGTGTTTGTGTATGTATAAAAATAGTTTGACATTCACTTTGTGGGAAGTGTCTTTGTGTATGTATGAAAATACTGTGATGAACTCACTTTGTGTGTAGAGTGTGTTTGTGTATGAATGAAATTCGACATTCACTTTTTGTTCAATATGTGTGCATGATCTAACTTTGGCATTCTCTTTGTGTCATATCTTTGTGAGTATTTTATTGAACTTTGACATTCTTGTGTGTGTGCATGTGTGTGTGCGTGTGTGTATGAGTGAAATTTTGAATTCTTGTGTGTGTGTGTATGTTTGAAAGAAATTTGATATTCAATTTTATGTGTATGAGAATATACTTCATATATCACTTTGTGTGGAGTGTATGTACAAAAAACTTTGAGGTTCACTTTGTCAAAGTGTATGTAAAAATATATTGGCATTCAAGTGCTTTGTGTGGAGTATGTCTATACATGAATGAATTTTTCCATTCACTATTTGTCATGTGTTCGTGTGTGTTTGAGTGAACTTTGACATTCTTGTGTGTCTGTGTGTGTAGGTTTGAGTGAACTTGGTGTCATGTGTCTATGTGTGTTTGAGTGAACTATGTGTCATGTGTCTATGTGTGTCTGATTGAACTTTGACATTCTTGTGTGTGTGAGAGAGAAAACTTTGGCATCTTTTTTATTGTGTGTTGGGGTGTAAATTTTTGTATTGTCATGTGTGCATGTGTTTGAAAGAACTAAATGACATTTAATTTTTTTGTATGAATTTACTTCAACTATCATTTTGTATTTGAGTCTATATAAAAACTCTGACTCTCACTTTCTTTGGACTATGTCTATATACGAATGAACTTTGACATTCACTTTGTATCATGTCTCTGTAGAGTTGAGTTATATTTGGCATTCTTGTGTGTGTGTGAAGTGTGTCTATGTATAAATATACTTTGACATTCACTTTGTGTCATGTCTTTGTGTGTGATTGAGTGAACTTTAGCATTCCATTTTGTGTGTGTGCATGCGTGCATGCACATGCATGCATACATGTGTGGAAGATCAATAATAAGAGGGCTAAGAAAAATAAATTATTAGATGAAACAAAAAACAAAGAATAGAGACTTTACCCTCTTACACTCATAGGAACAACTCACAAGCAGTACCATAATGTTAATATTTCTAAGTGAAATGGTGTTGACTTGAGATGAAATGGGCCCTTTACTACCCATGATTTCATTGTCCCACTATGATACTTTTACAAATCAATGAGGTCTCTATGTTCTAGAATGCAATTTAGTTAATCAAATGCAAAAAGATATTTGAAGGGATAAAGCTTCAATAAGGAATTAAAAATATTACACAATAATTTTTACTTATATGATATTATGGCCTATTTTTAAATATTAATTAAAGGTGAATTTTATATTTATAAATTGGATACTATTTAAGTAGACCCAAATACAAAACTCTAAAAAATATAATCAATTATAGACACATTTTGCTTCAATAGATCCCATGGCATTCCTCCCCAAAATTACAAATTCACATAACATAATCTTAATGTTGGCATGACTTATAAATCTAATGATGGATGTGAGGTTACAAGGTCCAAAAGCAAAACTAGGTAAGAGAGTGTGGACATCTATTGATGTTGGAATAAAAAATATATGTGAGTGACAAAGATGAAATTGTAGAGTGGGTTCTTAGTGACTTTGATGTTCTTGTCCCAGTTGGGTACAATGCCTAAGCCCCACTTATTTCTATTTTATAAAAGGCCACCCAATAGAAATTACAATAAGTGGCTACATTTTGACCATGAATCCACTGACTACATGTTGTTTTGTTACTATTGATATTGTTCTTGACTATCTATCTCTCTTTCTCTTATTTTTTGTGTTGCTAAGTCTATTTCAAGTAAAGATTTATCTCTTGATGGGGATACCCAAGAACAAACCTTCTCATATGAGTCATCTCCTTCTAGAAACCATAGTACCTAAATCATGTTGCTTTCTAATAAAGTTATGTGCTCCACATGTCCATAAACTAAGAAATAATGTTGCAAATGTTCATAGTAGAAAATCTTAAGATATGAGTGAGATTGACTCTAGATCTTCATCAATACACATTGATGTACCATACATCATGCATTGGAATTCATGCTCTAAGAATCTATTTTCTAGGTGTGTATCATTTTCTCATGAGTCTTCCTATTTTATAACATTGGATGTGCCTATAGAAAGAAATATATTGAAATTCAATTGCTCATAAATGGGGAAAAGTTGTATATGAGAGTTATTCAACATAAACTTGTAGCTTACCCACTTTAAGAGACATTGTTGTCTTCTATTCCTACATGTGTTAATGGCTTTCCTCCCATTCACCATCTCTAGCAATATGAGTCTAAAATTTTTTAAAAATGTTTTCTCTATGATATACCCTATCAATGTGTACTTATGTGTAAGATACCTCTTATAGAAAATTCACGATTACTAATATTGCCTTCCTCTGACATTAAACTACTCATGATACCTCCTACAAATGGGAACTAAATTTAATGTAATAATATTAGGAGTTAATGGTAATGATATTGATATGAATGATATAATGTTCATTTTTAATCTTAGTTTTAAGGATCTAACATTAAGAATTATGTTGATTACCCTAATGTGCCATGCATGTGTGTTTCCTCTACTAATTGACCATCTTCTTGCCATTGTCCAAGCCCAAACCCCCAACCTACAATCAAATCATATTAAATTCCACACAAATCTTAAACATGAGGATTTAGAGCATAAATGTTTACTTGGATACAACTTAAGGCTAAAGTATCTACAATGAAATAATAGATTTTCACATTCCATATCAATCTATATTTATGAATTTGTAAAGTTTTTTTGATAAAACTATGTTGAATTATTTACATCAACATTTTAGATCACACTCTATGATTCATCGTCAAAATGAAACACATAAATTTGACACTATTTTAACTATACCAAACATTTAATTTTGAGGGTTTTATATCCCTACATGTGCTTAACTTTATAACTTTGTTTGTAAACAAGACAATGATTCCCTATTATATGAATAGAACTAAAAGAGTTAGTGAATGCAATAACATCAAGTTCCTTAGTGGTTAGAGATGCACTAGTGTGTACTTTTAGCTTCATGTCACTTTCCCTTTCTATCAATTTTGACCTTGTTTAGAATACACTCTTCATTTAAGTATCTCAACCCTCTTGCAACACCAAGAGCTACTTTGGGATGGGATTCCCAATCCAACCATGGAATCTCCCCCTCTCCTATAAGTTAAACCATTAATAATAAAATTTTGTGCTCAATTACTAGATACCACTAAAACCTAAGTAATAAATTACAATTGGGATTTTGATGAAGACTATTATAAATAAATTTAAAGGCATACAAATAAGGTTGAATTTGAATTGAAATTTAGCACACCATTGAAATAAACAATCAGTTGAACAAGACAAGAATGTATATTTTAAACAAACAATATACAAAGCCAAGTCGTACACTTTTTGTAAGATCACTACCCTAAATGAAAAAAATAAAAATCCACATTAAGCCTCTTTAAGAAAAATATAATCATAGAAAGGTATTGATGAATTATAAGTATTACAAGTATGATTATATTAAAAAAAGACAACATAATATCACTAAATAAATAACGGAGATGATTCAGAGTAGTGTATCTAATTAATCATAATGTGAGTACATGAAGGATGACAACTACATACTTGTGAAATCACCAACTATTTAATCTAACCACTAAGATTATGTTACCATACAATAGTAATATAGTTATGTCCAATAGTTGGTAGGGTCTTGATATTTTATAGAACTTATGTTAAAGTTTGTTAATCTTATTCTATGCATCCATGGGTGTTCCACTACACATAATGGGATATTAAGAAAAGAGAGTTTAAGTGTGTTTTACATATTACTTTCTTGATGCATTTAACTCAATTCTTAGTCTCCATTCATCAAGGCTTTCAATGCCAATTCATGTAATTGTCTATCTAAAAATCATCATCTAAAATAATGCTTTAATTTCTTGATCTATGGAATCACTAAAAACATTAGATATTGTATCTTTCCTATTTGAAGAGATCTTTAAAACAATACCATGTAAGAGTCATTGATTGACTCAAGCTACCAAGATCAGGTACAAAACATAGGATTGCCTTCTACAAGAGAAAATAACATGATCCTGATAAATTTACACTATATTGGATTCAATAAATAAATATAATTAAGTAATTATATATGTCATCTTGCTTTTACATCTACAAAATAAGCAAACCCCAGGTGACTTAAAAAATACCTAAGTAAACTTAATAAATTTTAATTAAATATTTAATTAAACCAACAACCCCCTTAAGTGTATCATAGGGAGAATTAGAAATGTGCAAATAATGTAGAAATAGTTCCCAGCTACAAGGCCATATTAGGTACCCATGTAAAAACAATCTCTCACAAATGGAGGAAAGGAGAAAAACCCAGTGGGAGAAAACTCATGTCTAAAAGAGAGAAAACATTATTAAAGAAGTGATGGAAGGACTCAATACCAAGAACACCCAAGGACTAAATCCATCATTAAGATACAATCAATCAATATGTGCAACCCCCCATAAGAAAGGATGTAGAGATAAGGTCTAGCAACCACCCTAGAAATGATAAGAATGGAATCTCCATTTGAGAGGAAATATTCCCTCCCAAAATACAGATGAGAAGAGAGATCATGCAACCACTCCTCAAGATGACTCCTACAATGTTGGTAGATGGTTTACACTAGATGATGATTTAAATCTAACAATGTTGAACAACATTCTTCCCCTTGGGAAGAAATAGAATTGTAGATGTGTGCATAATGTCTTTGAATTCTAGATAGGAAAATGTAGGAAGAAGGATGATTGACTCTAAAGTTTTTACATGATCCAAAGACAACAATGATGCTCTCAAAAATTGTTCAAAGGTCTCCAATCCACTACCAAACTGTGACTAAATAGGAAGATGAAGAACAATATTTGAAGAAGAAGGTGGTGATACAAATTTATTGAATATGTCATCAAAGAAGAGCTAAATACCCTCCAAAGTGTCTCCCAAATCTACAATGTGGGACTCTAAAAAGAATGATGATATTTGGTAGATATGTGTCCCAATGAGCTATCGTTGAAAGAATGATTATGTCCTACTACAAGGAATCACTGGAAGCTCTCAAAAAAGAAACCTTGGACTCAGATGTCACAATAGGTGAAGATGTGTATGTGAATGTTGGGTTAGAAGAATTTGGTAAACTAATACCATTAGCATTGCACAACTATCTCAACTGATGAAGATCAATTAATAAGTTTAAATCATCAATTGTATTCCTTTTCTACCACACTAATCATATTTTAATTTCCACAGACTAGGAAACATGATTACACCAACAAACTAAAGTGAAAAAATATAGGTGATATGAAGCCCACAAAATTTCTCTAGTTGCCAGTATTTCCAAGCTATCAACCAGAATGCATAAAAATGACAAAACAAATAAAATATAGCTAGGTTTGAATCTATAAAAAGTGCATGGATGGATATATAGATCTCTACAATGCCTTTCCAACATCATAATAACCATGAAAATCAAAGATCGTGGAAAAAAGTTATGAGCTAGGAAGCGAAAAGGGCGATCTAGACTTCAAACAATAGTGAATTGTACCAAAAACAAAATATAGAAAATATATTATCACCATTGGACTATTCTAAAAAAAAAGTTTTTGTCACCTATTTATTTGTGAAAATATGACTCCATTTGCCCAAGTTATGCCAAAAATAAAAAATCCCCCCTTAAGCTTGAAAGGACCCAAAAAAGGGACATGTGCATTGTAGCGATGGTTTGATTAGCAGTGTTACTAGCTTGGATGGAAAATGGGTATTGAATGAGCCGTGAATGGGCTAGGAAGAGGTGATGTATTAGTGATCCCTCTAGCAGAGTTCAAACTAAATTTGCTAACTGGTGGAGCGATGATGGCGTCATGGCTGCACGTTGGTGGCAGCCAAAGAATCACTAGTGACAAGTATTGAAGAATGGTAGTTATATGGTTGTCTACTACAATATCATTTCTAAGCCAACAGTGGCCTCTAAAGAGTCTGTAGGGGCTTAGGTCTTTGTCTAGAAGACCCAAAAAAGGGCCTAAACTAGCCAGATTTCTAGTCAATGTGCCAAAAAATGAACATGTGTCCTATTTCAAGGCATGCACTGCCTCTATATATATTTTATTTATTTTTATTATTATGTACGAACCAGGCTATATAGGTGTTGTATGACACTAGGAATTAAAAAAATTGCCTCAAATGCTCCTAGGTCAGATTTTGGCAATTTAACAATCAATTTTAGGGTTTTTGGGCATTTTGAGCATGATGGTAGGGTCAGATTTTACCTGAAATGCTGTGAAAATTATCTTTCCTCTTGATCCTTAAAAGAAACACCTATTGAAACCCTTACAAATCTAGCTTCTTGAGCTTAAATCAAGCCAAATAAAGGGCTAATCTATCTATTTTGACTACTCTAAATATAATGACAAGCTTCGTTCTACATAGGAATACACCCAAGAAATGACTATTGCCTTATTTTTCTCTAGATTTGAGAAGGAGCTTGCAGATCTAGATGCTATGATACCATGTAAGAGTCATTGATTGAATCAAGTTACCAAGATCACCTACAAAACCTAAGATATCCTTCTATAAGAGAAAAATATAGAGGATAAATTTTCATAATATTCGATGCAAAAAATGAATTAGATTAATTAATTAAATATGACATCGTACTTTTATATTTTAAAGATAAGAAAACCCTAGGTGACTTTAAAATCCCTAAGTAAATTTAATAGAGTGTAATTAAATATTTAATTACACCAACATATTTGTTTGTTCTACCCTAAGAAAACACTATGCTATGTAAACCCACAACCCTCTAGGTAAAAAATCCTACTAAAGAGCAATCAAAATGTTTGTTCTATTTGCATACATTTCAAAAATACAAAGCAATAAAACATTTCATTATACATGACATTCATAGCATCAAAATAAGCATAGTACTTTGCATTTCCTTATGTGAATAAAATGCATCCATGTACATATTTTAAACTCATAAATAAAAAATACAATAAAGAAACATCATCATTATCATCACTTTTGACCATTGTATAGGTGTATATAAACATAAGCATTTGCATAACAAAAATAACAAGTCATATCCAACTATGTGCACCAAGAGAAAAGTAAAGTAAAATATATCAACTAAGAGAGCATATTGATCAACATAGTCTAAATTTTGATGTCATAAGTGCAAAAGAGCATTTCAAATACAATCTAATCCATCAAGGGAGACCCTGAAAGAGAGTAACAAATGTGCACAAAAGCATGCTAATATCCCCATACAAGGGGTTGATTTATTAGGGTTCATACAGATCAGAGCAATAAACACTAACAATTATTTACAGATTTAAAAATCCAAATATAACAATGAAGAATAACACAAAAGAGATCTACACAGAATTTTAATGTGGTTCACCCAAAATGGGCTACATCCATAGAAACTCAGCCATCTAATGATTTTTTATCCAATGCAAAATATATTGCAATCTCGCAAATTCTACACTCGCAACATACATCCCAATCGCTTATAAGAGCTTTTTGGAAGCTTCTAGAATTAGGGTTTTACAAATTCATTTTTCTTTTGTCGATTAACAAAAATTAACTACCAACCCCGAACCTCGACAAGGATATGTTATGAGTGTACAATATTTGGATGATCAGTCACCACATACCAACAATCTTCCACTTGGAGATAGATCTTGGACAAAACTGCTAGACTTGTAGCTCCCACTGCATGACATGCCTAGTTGGTTTCTTATGTCCACCATTATCAATTGTGAAGGCCAATAGAAATTGATGAGGAAATCAATTTCTCCCATGTAATTGCCTTTGTGAACATATCTGCATTATTCTCACTTGTGTTAGTTTTCTCCATCTTCAACTGTCCATTCTCTAAAATTGACTGAATGAAGTGGTATCTAAGTTGTACGTGCTCAGTTTCTGAATGCAGAGATGAATTATTAGCAAGATGAATGGCACTCTAGCTATTAATGTATAAAGGGATATCTTCTTGTCATTTCCCTAATTTCTCTAGAAAATGTTGTAACCAAATCATCTACTTGCTAGCTTCCGTCACAACAACATACTCAGCTTCAGTGGTTGAAAGAACAACCTTTTACATCCTTGAAATCCAACTGACTACAGTACCTCCTATAGTAAAAAATACCCTGTAGTACTCCTACTATCAATAACACCCACCAGATTAGAGTCAACATATCCTTTTAGAGAAGAATTTGTTCCTCCAAAACATAGTTTATTTGAAGTAGTACCTCTCAAATATCAGAGAATCCATTTTACTGCATTCCAATGTTCCATTCCCACATTACTTATATACCTTCTCACAACTCCTTTGCATATGTAATATCTAGACTTGTGCATACCATTGCATACATGAAGTTACCAACTGCTAATGCATATGGTATCTTAGACATTTTTTCTTCCTCCTCTTGTATCTTTGGACACATCTCCTTCGTCAACTTAAAATGACTAGGCAAAGGTGTACTAACTACTATTGTATTCTACATGTTAAACCTTTTCAACACCTTCTCTACATACTCTAAGACAAAAATAATTTTCTATTTGTCCTGTCCCGTGTGATCCTCATACCAAGGATTTGTTTTGCTACACCCAAATCCTTCATAGGAAATGAATTTGCTAATTTCTTCTTAAGTTCATTAATATGCTACATGTTAGACCCAGCAACAAGCATGTCATCAACATAAAGCAACAGGGTATAATATAGCTGCCATTATGCAATTTCTTAAAATAAACACAATGATCAAAATGGCATCTTTTGTAACCTTGTTCATTCATAAAACTATCAAATTTTAAATACCATTGCCGAAGTACTTGCTTTAGGCCATACAAACTCTTCTTTAACCTGTACAAAAATTCCTCCTTACCCTTGAGCTCATATCCCTGTGGTTGTTGCATGTATATTTACTCTTCGAAATCCCCATGGAGAAATGTTGTTTTCACATCTAGTTGTTCAAGATGCAAGTCTTTTGTAGCCAGAAGACTTAGAATAGTTTTAATAGAAGTCATCTAAATACAAATGGAGAAAATAATTCATCAAAATCTATATCTTTTTTTCTGTGCAAAACCTTTAACCATGAGTCTATCCTTATATATTTTCTTGCCTCCATCGTCTTCCTTCAATTTGTAAACCCATTTATTTGGCAATGCTCTTTTACTTGCAGGCAATTGGACGAAGTCCCAAGTCTGATTTTGCAGTAAGCAATCCATTTCCTCTTTCATGCCTATCTCCCACTACTTTTTGGTAGCTACCTACATTTCTTCTTCATAACCTTCAGGTTCACCAGAATCAGGTAATAATATAGAATATAATGATGGAGAAAATCTTTCTGGAGGTCTAGTTATCCTTGTAGAATGTTTAACACTTGCAAGAGTCTGTGGGATAGCTTGTTGTTGTTGAGCATCAAGTACCACTGGCATTTTATTTTCTGGAATCTCATCCAGTACCACATATTCCTTTTTGGCATGTTCATTCTTATTTTCATATAAATGATCCTTATGTACAATTAATAATTTTTTGTTCATACTTAAAATTAGTTGGACCTAAGTGTAATTGTTCAGAAGGGATAATAGAAAACTTCAAAGTTATGCATTCATTTAATGGTTGATGCCTTAACAGAGTAGAGAAGGATATCTAGTTGTCAGGATAACCCATCAGTCCAATCAAGATTGATAAGTTATCATGACAAGAGAATTGATTGTCAAGAAATCAAACATTCAAGGAGATACAGTTGTTCTACATAGTTTGATCTTTCAGGAGCTATAAGTTAGATTGACTATTTAGTTAATCAATTTTGAGTAAAAGGAAGAAAGATATTTTGTATTACATTGTTATTTGATGTCATATTTTGAACATACATTTAGGTATCGATTACTTTATCTCATGCATTGATTGAAAAAGGAAATACATATACATCAGATGTATAAGAGAAATTAACTGATCATGTTTAAAAGAAGTGTTCAAATGTGTCCCACACAAACCATGGGAGTAACTAGACTGAGCAATTGCAGACATGCAAGCTATGTATCTGTTTGATAAAAGAAAAAGAAATGAACATCTAATAAATATAAACATCCATCATTGCCTGATGATGGAGATTGTTGTTGAAGTTAGCCTTCAAGTCTTCAGTCTTCAGTCTTCACTCCAAGCCATCATCAGTTGAACCTACAAATTTTGGGGACAACCCTATTAGTGCTCCAAATGTTTATAGTTATCACATGCTTTTATCAAACAAAGACATCTACTTATCACATCATGCATTTAGATAAGAAATCAGATAAGATAATGACACAAATTAGGAAGAAATTATGAAGAAGATCAATCAATGCTATCATGTACTTTTTATGCTAACATGTTTGTTCACTATGCAGGTATAGGACAAGTTTTGTTGCTGATTTGAAGACAAATAAACATGTGGATTAAATGTGGCTCCCACAAGGGTTTGAGTCTAGTATGTTTCTTTTCATTTTTTGAAAAGAATATCAGAAAAGACAAGATGCATCATTCTAAGCTATATCATGCATCATCTAATCAACTTACATAAAAGATGTTTCATCATGACATTAATTGATTGGAGCAAATCAGAGTATATGACTGAGTCAAGATTGACAAAAACAAAATGTAGAAATCAGATTATAGTCATCAAAGCTATAGGAGCCATCCAAGAGGATACAAGTTTTTATATTATTATACCTGATAAAGAGAAGAGAGAAAGAATAAAGAAGGATACAAGAACTTGTATATCATTTTAACAAGTTGTAGAATAAATCATGTGAAGGTATCATTTCATTATGGAAAAAGAGTAAGAAGTAAGTGGCATGATACAGGTATTTAAAATTTCAAACCATCATGATACATTGAGATATATTGAAATAGTTCATGTGTAGCAGTCACATGCTAGAGGCAAAGATGTAGAAGAAAAGATGCATACAACATGTTCTCTGAAAAACACTCATCAAGTGATAAAGAATATCACTTAGTATCAAAGATCTTATAAGAAGAACAAGCTAGGAGAAGTATACATATATCATCACTGACATGATAGTCAAGTACAAATTCAAAAGCAAGAGATAGTCATGTCTAGAACAGAAGGATCTAAATACAGTATGCATAATGGAGTGTTAAGAGTGCTATAGTCCAAAGATAATAAGGTGAATTCTATGCATTTTATCAACTGTTTTGACATAACAAGCTTTATTTCACATGCCTAAGCTATAGTGATTCCATGGTACAATCAACAAATGTCATAAAGAGAGATACATTGTAAGAACAAGGATAGATGCAGTCATCTCTAAACCCTAAGTCATAACAATGATCATGAATTAGCCAGAGTGTACCTAAATTGCCATATCCATCTACAGAAGTGCATCAATGATGAAGGAGGAACATCAAAAGAGGGACAAGACTTATATCAAGAGCGACAATGATAGGTCAATGACAATTCACAAGGTTGGCAGTCTCTTTCTTATATGCCATTATTCTATCATGATACAGTCTTAGCAAACAGACAACCAAGAAGAAAAGATGGATGATACATATGATGCAATAGACAACTAAGAAGAGATAAGAACATGTTATCTATGCTACAGGTGCATTTTAAGAATTCCATAGATAGTCGAGGAGAAGATAACATGATCTCTATGCCATGGTAGAATTCAGTTATAGTAGAAAGATAGTATGATAGTCAAGAGATGATGCCACAGTCACACATGACAAGCGACTATAGTTAGCAAATCTAAAGAGATATATCATATGCAAATAAGCTAAATAAACTATTTATGCTATAGGAGAACCTTCATTTTCTAGAAATGTCAAAGTACAGTTATAAGATACAGATGGAGGTAAATAATAACAGTCATTCATTTAGAATATCAAAAGACTTGTTATCATAACCAAAAGCTACAGTGGAGGGTAAATAAAGGAAAATTGTATCATCATCTATAATAGTCACAAGGGGTAGGAGGAAAAGATGCTGTGTGAAGTAAAGAAAAGCCACATTTATTAATACTTCAAACTCTTAATGCCTTTTCTCTATACGAAAAGTACAGTCAAAAGGGTGCTATACAAGAAAGATTGCTCATACTAAAATGTATACCCATTTGACAGAAAATCAAACCCTAGTGTCTTTTTCTTTAAACCAACAGATGGAGAAAAGGTACAATCAAGAGATTTCAAATACAATCATAGCCATGCCAAAAGAACAAAATTTCTCATGATAACAGGTATACTCATCTATAAGTTAAACAAGATTTTTTCAAAGAAATATCAAACCCTTGTTTCTTACAAATAAAAGAAAGAGTAGTGAATACCACAGGAGAGTGGCCATGATAGATTAAAGCTTGAAAGTGTAAAATGAACAACTCTTCATAGAAAGTTCAAACCCTTGTTTCTTTTCTTCATAACACATTCAAAAGAAGAAGAGATAACAGTGAAAGAAAATGGCCATAGCAGTGTGAACATGTTTTTGTGCAAGGAGGGTTGAAACCGTAGTTTCAAAATTTACAAACCCTTAACAGTTTACATAGTTTGGTGCCAAAGTATAGAAGAAGCATGGTCATGAAAGATGGAGGCCTTGAAAATGCAAAAAAATAGCAAACCCTTAGTTCAAGATTTCAAACCGTTAGGTTTTTCTACATCTATAGACAAGTCAAGAGCTAAAAGAGACATATACAGTAATGGCCAACAATGATATAACATTTTTTCCTATAAATTGCAATACCCATGTATACATACAACCCTTATCATTCTTCAAGGTGTAAAAAAAGATAAATGAAGCTATAGAGGTGACGAATGACAAGTGCTTATGTCTTTTTGATGATAGGAGGAGATGATCTTTCCATGGCCTTACAACAACCTTAAGCTTTCAAGAATAGGTGAAGAGTTGCAAGAAGAATGATACAGAAACAAGAAAGAAAGGTATTAAAGAATGCATAATGATAAAGAGAGATCCATGAAGGAGAAAGGAGGCCACAACCATGAAAGAAATAAAGCTACAGATATGTAAAATGCCTCATATAAAACTTGAGCAAATGTTACCTTCTCCATTAATGACGCAGAGTTACAAATATTCAACCAAGAAGGGCCATTAAAGGGAGTAAAACTAGAGTCATGATGGAGGCATTCAAACCCTAAGCTGGCGGAGCAAAGTTGCATAGCAAGTGAAGAGTTTACCAAATGAAGAATGAGCAACTTTTAGGATTGTATCTTTCTTTTGTTCGAAGGTTCTTCTTTCTCAAGTGTGTTTTTTTGACTTGAAAAAACAAATAATTACCTTATCCAAGAAGTGCCCATGGTCAAGACTTGGATCTAAAGGATCCTAGCCATCACAGCATGGAGTGGCCGACAACCTTGTTTTGGACTTGATTTTTATTAAGTCAGGAGGGTTAATATGATGACAAACAAAGGCTTCACACCTTATAAAGATTTTTAAAGATTCCTTGGTGGTCGGGTAATACATGGTCAAAGATGCCTTATAAGAGGCTCATGCATGGTCAAGATATATTCCCTTGTCATTTCTTGAATACATTGAATGCAAAAGATGGAATTATATGAAGACAAAAGATGCATGAAAGGTGGAGGATTTTGGATAAGGTAAGTTTTGCAAGGTGGCAAAGCAGGTGACAAAAGGAATTATTCACAGGTGTATAAAGACAATATAATACAGGTAGGAGGTCATGGTAAATAAATTTGATATGATGGTATTGTATGGGCAAAAGAGGTCATTTTTGCATTGTAAATGGAGTAATAAGGTATAGTGTATTAAGGTTTTCCTCATTGGTGCATGGAGTGATAAGGGTAAAATTTTTTCCTTAATGTGTTCATCATGCAAAATAGGTATATTTTATCACATGGAGGTATAAAGTGTTTTCTTTTTCTTCTAAAGTCCTATTTGTGCCCATATCATGCAAAATAGGCAAGTGTAATTGAAGTGATATTTTTCCTTCTAATCATGCATGATTTTACAAGGTAATTAATTGTAAGTAATAAAGTAATATTTTCCAAATTACTTTATTACTTTCCACAAGTTGTAAAATAAAAAATAGAAAAAATTGTAATCAATAATAAAGTAATTATTCTATTACTTTATTATTTCACTCACAATCAATTTTGCTCATGCAAAACCATGCAAATTGATTAGTTGAGTTAACTAGACCATCTAGGGAGCTTTGCATGAATTTTTTAGGAGTATTTTAGGGTCCTTAGTCAACTTTTTGGTCAATCATATGGAGAGGCCCAAATTGGAGCTATTTTTTCTCAATTTCTGGTAGTTTTAGACCCTATTTTTGAGGATTTTAGAGGTTGTTCGGGAATGATTATTTTTAGAGGTAGTTATCTGCAAGTTCATATTTTTGCATGCATTTTGGAGAGAGCATACCTATATATTGTAAAGTAAACATTTATTTTTGCTAGTTCTGGATTCTCATTCTAATTTAGACAGATTGAAGAATTCGTGTAGCTCATATTTTATAGTTTTATTAAGAGATCGGCAAGTTACAGGTTATACTTTTGTCTTTTTTGCAAAGGTTTTCCTTTGTTTTCTTTGAGATTAGTTTAATTATTCTCTCACTTCCTTGTTTACATCATTAAAGCATATATTCATCACAGGTCTTAGGTTGTGTTAACCAAAAATAGTCTTTTTGTGTTGTGGAAAAACTATTTCCTTCATAAAAATATGTTTTCAAAACCTTCCTTAGAATCATTTATGTGATATGTATGCCAAGTCTGGATTGTATAAAAGTCAGATTTCTGAGTAAACAATGTGGATCAAATTGCATTATTTTATCTAAATTAGGTGCATCACCATTTTTTTACCTTTAGCATTCATTCAGTTTCTTTCTTCCCTTTTCCAAAATAGTAAAAACATACATCTCAATAGAACATTTGAAGGGAACCAACCCACAATCTGGAGGTCTAATTTTATCATAGGGCACCTACAACCTAAAATTAGTCTCATGTTACATGGAATTGCAGTGCTTCATCAGCCTTGCATACGGGTGCAATTTCTAGTGATAACATGTACATGACCTTCTCATTGAATATAACATCTCTGCTCCTAATGATTTTGTGATTTTCATAATCCCATAACCAATAACCAAATTCATCTACTCCATATCCAATGAAGGTATATTTTTTAGACTTAGTCTCAAGCTTGGTTCTATTTTCAATATCAACATGGACAAAAGATTCACAACCAAAGGTTTTTATAAGTGAATATTTTATCTTTTTACCCGTCCATGCCTCCTCTAGAATGCCACCATCCAAAGGAGTTAAAGGTCCCCTATTTATTAAATAATCAATGGTATGTACAACATCTACCAAAAAGTGTAAGGGTAGTCTAGCACACAATCTCGTTCTCCTTGAATGCTCCATAATGGTCCTATTTATCCTCTCAGACACACCATTTTCTCATTGAGTTCCAGGAACTATTTTCTGCCTACAGATTCCATTATATGAACAATAATTCTCAAATTCTATACTGCAATACTCACCTCCTTTATTAGATCTAAAGCACTTTAACTTTTTTCCTGTCTCATTCTCAGCCAAAGCTTTCCACTTTTTAAAAGTTTCAAATACTTCTAATTTTTGTTTTAGGAAATACACCCATGTTTTTCTAGTTGCATCATCAGTATAAGTAATATAATAGCAAGAGCCACCAAGAGATGATACCTGAGCTAGTCCCCATACATCTAAATGCACAAGCTCTAATTTCTCACTCTTCTTCTCTTTCCCAACTTTGAGAAATCAGACTATTTTCTATTTTCGATAAACACAATTTTTACAAAAGTCCAAGTCAATCTTCTTCAGACCTGGTAGCAACTTTCTATACTGAAGGATCTTCATCCATTTCTCACTCATGTGCCCAAGTCTATGGTGCCACAATTCTATTTCTGTCCTTGTAGCAAGTGTTATAACTATCTTAGTAGCAACTATTTCTGTAGCAGCTAAAGTAAAATAAGTATTACTAGTACACAAATACAAAGTGCCTACCATTTCACCTTTAGCTACTACTAATGCACCTTTAGTGACCTTCTAGACTTTGTCTGAAAAGGTAACTATACAACCTTTGCTACCTAGTTGTCCTGTAGAGATTAAATTCCTTCTCAAATTTAGAACATACCTTATCTCCTGTAGCAACCAATCATTTCCAGTCTACAACTTGGTTTTTATCTTTCCTTTTCCAACAATCTGACAAGGTTTATCATCACCCAAATATACCTGTCCAAACTCACCCTGAACATAATCTACAAAATATTTCCTATGGGGTGTGGCATGACATGAAGCCCCTAAATCTCTTACGTAGGAATCATTAGCATTGTCTAAGCACAAAATTAAAGCATCATGTAATTTATTATTTGCAACATTAGCTTCCTTACTATCATCATATTGTTCGTCTCCTTATTTGCCCTTTCGAGGGGGTCATCCCACAATAATGGGTTACACTTTTTGGCCAAACTTGACATTGAAATCAACATTTTGAACTAAATCTTCACTTTCTAACACCTATAGATGCTAAACTGTTAGGAATTTGAAGATGATGCAAACTAGTGATTTGTGAGATTTTGTTTGTAGATTCTAAATATATATATTTTAAAAAAATTTGAGTTAAATTGTAAAATTTTGTGTCTCTTTTGATAACTAGTTTTTAGTAGTAAACAACATTTTTTTAATGTGATGTGTATTTTGAGGCACATAACTTTTTTTTACAAAGGATAAAATTTTGATTGTTTTGATATTAGATTGGTAACACTGATATATAGGGCATGCATTTGGTTTTATAATGTTTTGTTGAATATTTTTTTTAATTAAGTTTTGAAGTCAAACCAAGTATAATTTAGACATAGGTGTATTCCGTAAAACATAACTTTTTCAATATGTATTGAAATTTTTTTTTTTGGTTGAAACAAGGACATCAATACCTAGGGAATATATATTTTTCAAAAAAAAATTCACTAATTTACTAATTTTCAATGTGTCTAGAATAGAGATCTTGATGTTCAGTGAAAAACTTACATTAACAAGAAATAAAAAATAAATATAATAATTAGATTAAATATATTTAAAATTGTACTTTTTGGCAAGCTTATAATAAGGACTACATACTTACAAAACATAAATTTTAAATGAATTCATTTTATCCCCCAAAAGGTAAATCAAAAGTGGTTTTTTATCATCATTCTGATAGGTGTAGAGGAGACTCCATTATAGGTATGGTTTAAAACTACCAGGGTTCTATCTACAGGGGTTTGAATCTAAAGAGGTTTGATCAAACCTCTTAAATTAAAATCCTTTAAATGGAATTTTTCAAGGCTTAACTAATTATATTTTCTAAAAATATGTGATTTTAGCAAAAATCAGGATGTCCCAGAAAGTGTAACCCATTATTGTTGTAGCACCTAAGACCAACAATCCTTCTTCAAGTGTCATGGCTTTCCATAGTGCCAGCAATCCATTCTTCCACTAGATTTAGATCTACCTTTCTTTGACTTCCCTTGTGACTTCCCATGATTTGTTGGGCTTTTTCCTTTCTTCGTTGTTCTTCCCTTATTCTTTATAGTCAAAGCATTACTCGATGTTGAACTCTCACCTGTGCTTTTCCATTGCATTTCCTCGCTAAGGACAACACCAACAACATCATCAAATTTTAAAGTATTTGAACAAGAGACAGAGTTACAACCATTACCAAGCAATTCCATCTTTTTGGCAAAGAACATAAAACCAAGAGAGCGCTCACCTCTTCATCAAAATTTACTTTTATAGAAGTTAACTGACTAGTAATCATATTAAACTCATTTAAATGATCTGACATACATCCACCTTCAATCATTTTTAGATTGAACAAATGCTTCATAAGAAATAGCTTATTAGAGGCTGAGGGTTTTTCATACAATTTAGCCAAAGCTTTCATTAGTTCATTTGTTGTCTTCACTTCTATTATATTGAACACCACAAGTGGTGCCAAGCACAACTAAATGGTTCCCAGTGCCTTTCTATCTAGAAGTTCCAAATCCTCATCAGTCATTGTTGCCGGTTTCTTGGTTTTTCCTTCAAATGGCCTCCATAATTCCTTCTGATAGAGATAATCCTCCATCTACATCTTTCATAACTGATAGTTCTACCCATTAAATTTATCAACCTTTAATTTACCCTCGTCTGCCATTGCTCCCACTTAACCGTGAGACTCCCACTCAGCCATGAGACCTTCCTACAGACACGAATCAAACACAACCCACTTTGATACTAGTGGTTAGGGTTCAAGCAAATAAGAGAAATAAACACTAGCAATTATTTGTAGATTAAATAACCCAAATATAACAATGAAGAATAACACAAAAGAGATCATCACAAGATTTTAATGTGGTTCACCCAAAATGGGCTACATCCACAAAAACTCAGTCATCCAACAATTTTCTTATCTAGTGTAAAATAGATTACAATCTCACGAATTCCACACTTGCAACATACATCCCAGCCACTTATAACAAGCTTTTTGAAAGCTTCTAGAATTAGTGTTTTACAAAGTCATTTTTCTTTTATTGGTTAACAAAAAATAACTACCAACCCCAAACATGCAAAAAAGAAAGTCCATCAAGGATGTTTTTGACTATTGGACCCTTTAGGGATCCTACTTCGATATCTTCTCCTCCTATCTATCTAGCATTTAAATATCTAGGTGTCCTATGAGTATGACCTAGTGAAGGAATGTGACTATGCATCTATTTATGTGATGTTCCTATAGTAGTGTCTTGTGATTTAGTGAAATCTATCTCTGAACATCTAGGTTGAGCATCTATCAAAGCAAGGTATTCTTAGTCTCCAATGTAGCAACTCTAGTACATTGATAAGCTAAGTCTTGGCTAGCATGATAAGAAGGGGGAAATGCCTTTATGTGATGCCCAACCTGAGATGGCATCCCAATATCAACTATAATTGATTATTAAGCATGTCTAATGGTAGTGATTGCAATGTATAAACAAGTAAATCTAATAAAGTCTCTCCACTCATCAATGATTCCTACAAAAAAAATAAAAAGATAGAGAAAAACTATTATTCCACATTAGAGAAAAAATCATTTCTCAAAGAGGATCTGCAAGAAAGTAGTAGAAGTGGATTACTTAGTATTCACAAGAATCACTAGACTACCATTATGGATCTTCAATCCTCATGCCCTCCTTTGTTAGCTTTGTAAAAGAAAAAGATTGATGTCTAGGGGTATCATTCATTATAACTACCTCCTTATTATTGTGAGCTAAGTCCTTTGATGCTAACTCATCTATCGCTTCTTAAAGAATGTAGTCCTCATCAAACTCATCCCATGCTTGTCAGTGACCTTAATTATAGGTCTGCCAACCTCATTGGTTTGTCATTGTCTCTAAAGTGGTCATATAATTGAAACCCATAGTGTGTTTTTGACCCATTAAAGTGTCCCATGTTATGAATCAATCATCTCCTGAATGGGTCTATAAAAAGCATGCATTGGGGGAAAATCAACATGAATCTCTACATTGAACTATTGAGACATTCATGCTATAGGGTGTGTCTCTACCATGTCAATCTTATCGATCATGTGAACAACACCTTAATAGTAGAAAAAAACAACTCTATTTCCTAGCCACAATCCTTCCATCTCTCTATAGGGATTTACAATGAAGTCCTCATTTGTTAAGGTGGCCACTATCATTTAGTCATGTTGAAATGACCAAGTCTTTCCCATTGCATAGTAGGCTTAGAAGCGCTAGATCTAAAGGGGACAACTCATGTTGAAATGGAATAATGTCCTCAAATATCCATGCAATAATAAGTGAAGGGTTTCTAATGGCTAAGGTCCCTTATCATCCAATTTGATACAAGTCTAGATAGACTGAGGCCAACATGGCAATGCCCCTCATGAAGATTATGCCTTGCTCAAGATGCTATATGATTGGTACCTAACACCAACAAATAATCTAGGTGCATTCTTTCCTCCTAATAAATGGGAACTAATTAGAGCTATCAAGACCTTTTGTAAGTGTGGAATGTCAAGACTAGAATAGAGGTGAGATTTAGTCTGAGACAATCTCCAAGATCTGTCACTCCCATAATCACAAAACAATCACATCTCCCTTTCTCTAACTCACTCTTAGGTAGAATAAGTGGTTCCCCTTTGATAAGAACCTTAAGGATATGCTATACATAATATGTAGTGATAGTCCGTTCTCCCAAGACTAATGGAAATTAGGTGTTCAAATTTGCATCCTAGTACATGAGAATGTCACAACATATACATGAGGAAGGATGGATAATCAAAGGCTGTGCAACCCTAGCGAGTCTTGTCCTCCCAAGAGTACCATAGCTAGCATCAAATTGGCCCTCTAGAGCCTCCTGAAACCAAGATTTCTCTTGTGTAGCATTCCAACAAATGTAGGTGTACTACAAGAAAGAAATTTCAAGCTAGAACTTTGCAAAACTTAGAGAACCCATAAAAATTGTAGAACTTTAAAAAGCCATTGAAAATTGAATCAGGCCTATAAGACATGCAATAAATGAGAATTTAGTTAAATTTGATGAAACAATTAGTACTATGTATTGAAATGCTAACTTTTATCTTTTGATCTTATTGCTAGATGCTTTGGCAATGTTTCTCAAGTTACATTCTTGGTTTCTTGGGTGACCCAAGATAAGCTAGAAAGGTTTCCTAGGTGACATGTCTCATAAAAAGGGGTGACCCTAGGTGACATGCTAGTGGGCCCCATTTTTCCCATAAACTAAAAAATAAAGAGAAAATAGATAAATGAAAACATGAAAGTGATAGAAAACTAAAACCTTATTGAAAGTGACAAATGATTTTAAATTTAACAAACAATTTTAAAATAAATCAACTAGAGAAAACCTATGGTTTAGAGAAGATTTTTTCTAATTTCTCATACCTGAGGGTGCATGGAAATTTGAGTTGTGACCATGATCTTGCATTGCAAGATTTTTGTTGATTGCTCTTGTACCAAAATTTTCCTTCATTCCATCAATTTCTCACTTTCAATCCTTTGTCTCCTCTCTCTTATTAGCTTAGTTTATATTTTAAATGTGTTTGAGTAGCTTAGTTCCTTTTATTCTCTACTTTTTCCTAATTTTGTGTGTACCTCTTATCATTACTACATGTGTTTGCAATAAAGAGTAGATGACACAGGTAAACTTGAATTTTCATATAAAAGTTATGTCCTCTTTCCTTTGAAGTACTCATTTTTAATCAATCCTATACACTTGAACTAGTTTTACTTTGTAGTTCCAAATGTGGGATAATGACAACAGGTATGTCCATGTTGTGGGAACAGTACCTACCTTTCATGTAGACAACCATCTCTAAAGGCGTAAATATGTAAGTACAAAAAATGTGTTAAGCCTACATGGATGTCCACTAATGATGTGGTGGTAATAGATCATGAGCCTTAATGGTGTGATTATATTTATATTAGAGGTTTTATGTCTTAATTGTTAGTGTAGGATACTATTTAGATTATTCCTACACATGTACTTCAAATGGATTACTCCTATATTTGGAGTCAAGATTGCTTAAGTGTGTTTTTTCACATGGAGTTGCATGGAGCTCACATGCCACCAATTTTTAGTTAGTGGAGTTGCATGCCACTATTATAGGTGGTAGTTGCACTTCCTCTGCGTTATATATACATCCATATTGAAAGTTAATTCATTGCTACTTATTTCTTTCAATCTTGTTTGTATTGCATAATCTTTATTTTTCATAACATGCAAGCATATGATTATTCATCTCTCATGGTCAACAACCATGTGATTATTGATCTGTCATGGCCAACTGGTATCAACATTCTTCTAGAAGATCTAGGTTCTCACATGGTACTAGAGCTTGTTTTGGTTGTGATTGTTTGGTTTACTGAAAGTTTTTTTTTTTAAGTACTTGCATGCAAATTTATTTCATCTATACAAAAATCTATGTGTTGCTATGTGCTCTCTAAGTCTGTGTTTGTAGAGGCCATTGAATTTGATCCATAAAGGTAGGTTCAATTTGTGGAAGGGAGGGGTTGATGTATGTAAAGGAGAGGAATGCAAGACAAGACTTGAAGCACATGTTTGAAGCTCACGATAAACCTTGTAGGGAGGTACGACCAGGGAGATTGAGAGTCATAGCTCCAATTTGATAGCCTGTGCCCTGATCAAGGCGTTGAAAAGGCATCTAAAGGTGGACTGAATGCTAGCAAAGGTTGATCAAGGTTAAGAAATTCCAATTGAGGCATATGCAAGAATGTTTCTAGGTAGAGCAAACCCCTATTTTTGCAAACCCCTACCATTGACCCATGATCTATGACATTCACCCCTATATTGTGGCATCTTGATGAAGGATTACAAGGCATCTGGAGGGTGAGAGAAAGGTAATTGAGAAAAGAGGATGATTAAAAGGTGTCTTGAAACATGATTTGAAAGTTGATCTATGATCTTCATTCCATGTGATCTCCATTTCATTTGGCATGATCTCCATTGGCACATGGTCTGACCTGCAGTTCGAGCATGGGCATGAGCCTCTAGTGAGGCATTTAGGAGTGGGAAAATAGGCACAGGGGCATGAAAGGCTAATCTACAAGTCTACAAGGGTATGGTAGAGCCCATTCTACATCTGGGGCATGATAGAGGCCGGTAAATAGGTGTGTCGACCCATAAGGAGAAGCTGAATGGCATATGAAATTAGGCCATGTCACCTCTAAAGGAACTCGCCAATGTTGACATCAACATGCATACTGTGGTTAAAATCAGCCCCTTTATGCAATTTTTTTGTAAAAGGAAGATTTATTTTTTGAGTGTAAACAAATAGGCAATATAGGCAAAATAGTAAAATTGTTGTAACTTTTGATTGTCTAACCGAAATTGAGTGCCATTTTTGTGAAAGTGAATAATTTTTGTATCCCGGTCCATTGTAAACATTTTCACCTATTATTATAAAGTGTCATTTTTCATTCCAAATGGGCATGCCTATGCACTAAAATTATAAAGTTCTAAATTTAGTAATTTAGTAATTTGGGGGTTGTTCATGCACATGCAGTCATATTATAAAGTGCCCTATTATGTATCATTCTTGGGGGGATTATACATATGTATTTTGTAATCAATTAACTCACATAAAGTTTGAAATTTGCTAAGGGAGTAATCTATCTAAGTCAATAATAGGGATAACAAATCATCCATCTATCATTACTTTGGAGAAAGGAAACTACAGGGCTTGGTGTAATGGCATCCTAAAGCACTACCAATGGATTCATTTATTGCCATGTTTGTATGGGCCTATTACTGAACCAAGTACATGTTGGCAGCAATCTACATTGGAAAATATAAATGATCACGTCTTACGATTAATTTGTTTAGGTATTAGGAACCACACATCATGGGATCTATCACACATTGTCTATTCTCACACTCTCTAGACCACACTATAGAAAATGTATGGATATCCCAATGAATCTCTATTCCTAGATGATCTTGTTATGGACATACTTCCTTCCCTTGATGATATTGATAATCCTTTGTATCAGGATGTTACTAAAGAGGAACTTTCTTATTGAGAAAGTCTTGAATAAGCTAATGACACAGAGACATCTTCTCTTACTTCTCTTTCTACACCTCTAAAATTGGAAACTATTGTACCACCTCCACATACCACTTAGATAAATATATTGGCTTCTCTACTTGCTACTTAAAATTCTCTATAGTAGGTTCACACTTGTCCTCCTGATCAGCAAGATATCATCTTATTAGACATCCATCATTTGTTAGTAGAATCTCTCATAATCTATCTTGATGACAACATTGAGGACATACGTCTTCTCTTTGATGATAACTTACATCAAGTTGAACCATCTCTTGGTTAAGATCCTATTTTTCTCTCTCCACCACTTCATGTTAATATCTTGACACATCCTGACTCACATTGGTTTAGATCTCACACTTTCGTGCTCATTGTTCTTGAATATTACATGGCAGAGTCATAGTTTAGCATCATCTTTGAGATCCATGAGAAATTTCCAAAACCATATATCTTGACTATCATACATTCCACTTGAGTGGGAATTCAATAGTTTGATATCTCAAGGTTTCTATCTTTTGAAAGGAAGAGGCATTATTTTTCGTAGAGGGACCTACTACAACATTCTCCATGGGACATTTTATGTTGACTATCTCTTCTTTATGGAGGCATATAGGGGCGTTATCTTGCAGGGATTTAATGACTATCACTTCTAGGGAGGTATTTCTAGTCTTATTCATTTCATCTTCATCTTCATTTCCCTTTTATAGGGAATTTTTTCCCATTGGATTTTCTTCCTTTCTCCACTCTATGAGAGATTGATTTGTACTTGGGTACCGAATCAAGTCTAGTTTCTAGGAACCAATTTATTTGTATCCACTTGAGCTATGCTTAAGGAGGGGGGGTGGTGTTAGTGTAGGATACTATTTAAAATATTCCTACACATGTACTTTGCATGGATTACTCCTATATTTGGAGTTAATCTTGCTTAGATGTTAATTTTCACATGGGGTTGTATGGAATTCATATGCCACTAGTTATAGTTAGTCAAGTTGCATGCCACTATTCTAGACAATAGTTGCACTTCCTCTATACTATATATGTACATCCATATTGCAAGTTAATTCATTGTGAATTATTGCTTTCAATCTTATTTGTATTACATACTCTTGATTTTCATAACTTCCAAGTCTATGATTGTTCATCTCTCATGGTTAATCGACATGTGATTGTTCATCTCTCGTGGCCAACTGGTATTGACATGTTCCTCCAAAAGATCTTGGTTCTTACATTAATGACTTAACCACTTGTCTTTTTGTCCACCTTGTTTAACCACCTAGTTGAATTTCATTGGCTCCTTCTTTGTCTAACTAATCCTCTCATTTAACCTATTTAGTGTCACCCCTTAGACCTTATGTGTCCCTCAAGAAACCTACATTTGTGTTCTAGGGTTGCCTAGGTGACCCTACTTCTAAAAGGGGTGACTTCATCATTTCTTAATTCTTAGTTTAACTCTTCATTTTAGATTTTCTTCTTGATTTTTAGACTATTTTAGGTCATGCTTTTCCATGACATATCATCCTTTTCACAATTTCATTCCTTTGTGAACTCATGATCATTCATATATCCTCTAATTTTTTTCCTTTTTCTCTTTGAGTTCATTTTAGTTTTCTCAAGTTTTCTTCTAGTTTTCTTCTTATCTATTTGTCTATTCATGTAATTGTTTCCATTTCTTCTTGAGTTAGATACTTCTTTGATCTTACCTCTTCTTCTCTTTCCTCCCATTTCTACCCATAACTACCTCTTCATTCTTCATTATTTCTCATGCTTTGGTCTCACTCTCATATGAAATCTTCTTCATAAGATTATTAGTGTATTCTTCTTCAAGATTCTTGCAATCTTCTTTATAGGCCTTGAGTCTTTTGATTTCAATATTTTATCTTAGATATCCTTAGGTTAGACATCTCATATGATCTCTAGTTAATGCAAGCTTCTCATACAAGACTTGAGGCTCTTTTCTTTTTTAATATGTAAAAGCCTTTATGTGTCATCTCTTTTCACTTTTTGAATATCGTCAAATTCGTTACCTATTTCTTATCATCAAGTAGAGGACTTGACTACAATGGAGAAGATTATGAAATAGATAGACCTTTGAGGAATTTTTCCTAGCATTGGAGCCATAATTGTAGGTTCTTTTAATTACTTTTTAAAATAGGATTAGTAATTACAATAGAATACGATTAATTTAGGTAAAATATTTATGGTAGGTTCAAGAGAATGTGTGATGTTTCCTTTACCCCTATCGTCACAAACATTCCTCTTCTCCTTCTCCTTGCTATGAATATCCCTTCTCATACCGAGCCTAGAAACACATTACATTATAGAAAATAGAACCAAATCAAAGGATGAATCTTCAATAGGCTGCAACACATTACAACCTCCCTCTTTTGGATTCTGGAACCTTCTACCTTATGTAGCTTGAAATCTAGTACGGTTATTTATGATCAAAATTTAGATCCTTTTGGGGGTAGTAGGGAAAAGAGGGGAAAGTGTCAAAAATAGGTCAACTTTTAGGAGCCACAACTTTTGATCTAGGTGTCTAATTGATGAACTGTTTGATGTGTTGGGAATCTTGTGAAGAGATATATTCCCTTAAAATTTTCTTTGCTGATTCTGCCCATTCTTGGGGTTGTACAGGGCCTCTAAGTGCCTCATACTTGACTTTGAAACTTTTTCAAAGGTTTTTAAAGAAACATAATCTTTAATATCTTTCAGCCCAAAAGTGATCGTTGTATAATTCCTTCACAAAAGGTTATAATTTTCAATTCCATACATGCTCAAATGCAAACTTTCTAAAAATAGTAGTTTTATATTTTTAGGAGGTTTGAAATTCTAAAGGTTCCACATCATTATCCAAGCAATTGGGTATCCAAAAATTCAAAAAATGAAAAAATAGAAAAAAATCATCATTTTGTGATGCAAGATTTACGTTACATCACTAGATGCTCAAGACTGCATCAAATACCCAAGGTAATTTGAGAAGTGATCTTGTTACATCTCAAGTGTTTGAGGAAAACCCAAATGGTCAACCTCTATCTTAGACAACCAAGAAGAATTATTGACAAGTCTTCCTTTTCCACTTAACCATATACCCTTCATATTGCTTGTTCCTGGTACTTCTTCCCACATGGCCATCTACAATTTCTTTCATCTCCTCCTTTGAAGTAGGTGCCAGAATGCTCCATTATCATTTTGTTGGTCTATCCTCTACACCACCTTTATGATACTTTGTTAAATCAACAATGTTGAACATAGGGAAAATGTTGATTCCACTAGGAAGCTCTACCTCATATGTATTTCTTGAATCATGCTTCTTTAGAATCCTGCATAGTCCAAATTTATTCACCTTCAACTTATTATATGTCCTTGTTGTGAACCTTTATTTCCTTAGGTGAACCATGACTTCATCATCAACCTTGAATTCCTTAAACATCCATTTATGATCTGCCTTATCCTTGTACTGAGAATTCATTTTATTAATGTGCTCTTGTACCTCTTCATGCAAGCTCTTAAGGTGCTTTGCAAAGTCTTCATCCTCAGCACTCTTCTTCTCTTTGTCTATCTTTCTTATCTCAGAAGCATTTCTCATACTACTTCCATATAGAACTTGGAATGGGGATTTACCAGTACTCCTATTGACATAATTGTTAAATGCAAACTCTGCTTGTGGTAATATCAAATCCCATCTTTTAGGCTTATCTTCTACTAAGCATCTCAACAGGTTGCCCAAACCTCAATTCACTACCTCTATTTTCCCAAACTTTGATTCACTACCTCTATTTGCCAATCAGTTTGTGGATGATGTGCAGAGCTGAAATTCAACTTAGTACTCAACTTATTCCATAAGTTCCTCTAGAAAATCCCAACAAAATTGGTATCCTAATCTGAAACTATACTCTTTGGATGACCATGTGTAGCCTAACCACCTCCTTGAAGAATAATTCTACAACATGAATAGTATTCAGTCTTTTGGCACAAAATGAAATGTCCCATCTTTGAAAATATCTCAACCACCACAAATATTGAATCATCCCTCTCTGTGTCCTCGACAATCCAAGAATAAATTTCATGCTAATATCCTCCCATGGCTTCTCTGGTATAGGTAGTGGCTAATACAAGTCGATATTTTAATTAACTCCCTTGGCCATCTAGCATACTTTCCAGCTTTGCATGAACTTAATCACATCCTTGTCCAAATGTGGCGAGTAATATTTCTCACTAACAAGAGCAATGGTCTTATCATGACCAATGTGTCCTGCCAACCCTAAACTATGCATCTCCGTAATCACATTCTCTCTCATAGAACTCCTCAGAATGCACAATTGGCTTCCTATAAATAACATACCATCTTAGATTATGTGAACAAACCATCTCTTCCTATCCAAGGTAACATGTGTTGGAGTACAGGACCATTGAGAGTAGGGGTGAATAAGTGGTCTATAAACTTTTAAAACCTTTTGCACCTTTTAAACCATAGGATAGAGAATGAGAGAGACTTCTAATATTAATCAAACACATATGCACAAGTATGATGATGAACAGTATGAACAAGACCTTAAGAACAAAAAATTAAGGTAAACATATAGAGATAATTAACACAAACCACAACACATGTTTTGATGAGTGGAAAACCCTTAAAAACAGATGAAAACCAGTCTTGAACATTCACTTTATTGTGCCTCACTGCCAAGACAAACCTCACTAGTTACATTTAGTGTCTCACTAACATAGCCTCACTTGTAGACCAATAGTGTCTCACTGACACAGCCTCACTGGTAAACCAATAGTGTCTCACTGACACAACCTCACTGGCAAAATGTGCCTCACTAGCAAGATATTGCTACAGCCTCACTAGATTTTCAAGTTTGCAATTGTCTCACTAGCAAAACCTCCATGGTCTTGATGACCAATCTCCAATTGAAAGAAGAAATACTATTTCACGGGGTTACCCTATTACAATACAATCCATTGCTCAAATGATTTATCTTTGCAACTACATTTCTACAAACACCATGAACAAATAGGCATTGAATAAAGAACCAAGAAAACTTTGCATCAACCTCTGCATAATTCTTGACTATTATCCTTCTTTGAATGCATATTTAAAATACTATCTTAGTCTCCTCATTCACACACTTATCAGTAAAAAAACACACTACATGAATATAGTGATACAAGGTTACTACACAACACCTTTATATTCTTCTATTTAAACCTTCCTTTCTATGCTTTACTTTGGCAAAAATGAAGTCAAGATTTTCAACCAATTCTCACATAGACCCCTTACTTTCTATCACACTCCTATCTCTTGTGATCATATTCAAGCTATACTAATCTTGTGCAATGACAAATTTTCAAGAATGCAAACCTATTGTGACAACATATAACCTTCTTATACATTGTTCTTCAACTCTTCCTCACTATTCATTGTTAGAGCATAACCATGGTATTGTTGTCTTCAACATACTCTCACACAACTTGAGCCTCCATATTTGATTGATCATTATGTATGCAAAGTTCCCTTCTCAAGTGGTTACAATTGCTCCTTCTTAGCAGTTAGGGCTAGGCATCACTCAAGTTTAAGTTGTTATGATGACAATTTCCCTTTTGAACAAGATTTAATTTGAGCCTTTGATAGAAGATATTGCACTCGAAAAAGATTAAATCTTCACCATAGATTAACTTTTGGTGCTCAAAACCTTTTGAGCTTCTGGGAATAATTAGTTCTCTAGGGTAGAAGGGCCAGTTCCTCAACGATAAAGATGGACTTAAGTTTTAACATAATTCACTAACCACTGACAATCATATGTCACTTTAAAATTATAACAAAGTGTAAATGATCACTTTTAGTAGTTAGTGCTTTAGAGGATTCTTGAAACTTAGGGATTAGTTTCCACTTAGGGTTTAGTGAATTCATCCCTTAATTTAAGCAAATCCTAGTTATCACAAGATCACAATGTATATATGTTCCCAATTGTACCAACAACTTTACTAATCTCTCCAAGGGTCCAATGCATCAATACTTGCACTAGCATTTCTTTTACTTCAAAACCAATAAAACATCAACTAAGTACTTTCTTTTGCATCATACCATGTCTTTAAGAAAAATTTTTCCACTTTTGGCAAATGCTTATCAAAGTCACTTTTACACCAATATGTACCATTGTACACACCATGAGATCACTTATGAAGACCGACCATGAATACCCCATAAGGAATGCAACTCTTGCTTAGTAACATAAAACTCTTTGAACACATCTACCTTGAGGATCAACATAACATTGGCATCAAACACCTTGTGCATTATCATGAATAAGCAAGCAACTTAATTGTTATTGAAAGAACATGTGTCATCAAGGAGCTCATCATAAGTTCTTTGCAACTTTTGACATTAATGACAAACATCATTCCAAAGCCAACAACAAGATCCGAACAACATTTCCAGGCCTTTGCAAAGTCTCGATCTTTAGGGTATGGATTATTGAATTCATTGAATGCAACAACCTCTATCTTCATTTCTATCAACAAATTTTTCCTTCTGCTTAATGCATCTACAACTCAGTTGGACTTCCCAATCCTTTGATTCAAAACAAAATTATACCTCTACAAAAACACAACCCACTTAAGTCCCCCTGATTTTACTTTCCTTGACTATTAAGATACTACAAAGCCTAATGATTAGTATATAAAACATAGTCTTTTAGAAACAAATAATGCCTCCATTTCTTCAAAGCTTGAACTATAGCATAAAACTCTAGATCATAAACATAATAATTTTTCTTGGCATTGTAGACATCAAAAATTGACACCACAACACATTCCAAGTCATCCATGATCACATTCCTCTAAAATCACTAAATCATCTCCTAATTATTCCCTAGTTTACCTTTTATCACCATTTTCCATAAATAATAAATTAAAATTAAAACAATTAATTTCTTAGTACCTGCCTTGGGCTGGTACTATTGTAATGAGTTTGCACTTATCTAGTTATTAATCTATTGATTGCAAACCAATCAAAAGATAGGATTATTTTTCTTGTCAGACAAATTTGATTTAAATTTGTACTTTTCCTATGTCAACATGATAAATTTTTAACAAAAACTTATTTTAAAATGATTTATCTGTATTGTCATTGGCTGAAAAAAAATGACCTCTTCTCTGCAGATTGTCAAATTGTCGGGAGAGTGCAACAAAAAAACTATAAATGCCTATTATAAAAGTATTAGTATTATTACATTAATTAATTCTTTAATCATTATAATCATTATTATTATTATATTATTTAAATATTTAATATTTAATTTTAAAATTTTATATTTAAATTTTAAGTGAAAATATGAACATTGAATACATAGGAAACAACTTCCTATTATATTAAATATACACCCTAATATTTTTTTTATAAAACAATAGCGGACTATTTTGTTACTTTGCTTGTATTTAATTAAATCTTTCACCTAACTATTACAAATTAAAAATATTAAAACTATTAAAACCATGCAGTTCACCTAACTATTACCTTCAACTACCCAAACTGCTTTTACTCCAAAATTTTATAAATAGCCTATATTTCCCAATTCAAAATTATGGAGAGTTATGCAAGTTTTGGTACATTTATGGAGAGTTCTCATTGGTTTGCAGGTGTTGCTAAAAATTTTGAATTTTTTTAAAATTGTTTTTTAATTCATGGGTTGTTACTTTGTGCTGTTTATTTAAAATATCAAACTTTACGGTTTTTGTTTTTAATTTTAAAATATCAAACTTTAATATTTTATGGCCTTCGTTTTTGTTTTTAATCTTCACATTTAAATTTTTAGGGTTTTTGAATGCTTCAAATAACAAATCCTAAACCGATAGTCTTTTGTATGTGAACATTATAGTGCTTTGAAAATTTTCTTACACTGTAAAACAAATTCACTCCAGGTAATGAGCTTGTGCTAAGGAAACTATAAGCAGGCTTGTTCTTAACTATTATTAATAATTCTTTTTGCAACCAATGAGAACTAAAATAGTTTTTCTATTTAAAAAATATTTAGCTATTGCTATTGTATAGATGCAAATATTATAACAAATTGAAAATTATGTTTAATAATATTTTATAACTATATTTTATTAGGGTTTTATCAGGGAAAAGTATACGATAAGAAAGTGCATTATATCACTAAAATATTTCTTAACTATTCATTTGATCTTATCCATTGATGTCTAATTAAATGGAGCTAAACCACATAGTTTTATTAAATGAATGTACCCAAAATTATTATATGTTATTGTCATTATATTATGTAATTATTCTTCAAACTTACAATATTTTAATGCATTTTAAATTGTAATAGTATTCAATATTATTACATTTTAATATCTTAGGTAGACATTTCAAATCTATCCACACTGTTATTATATTATGTAATTATTCTTCAAACTTACAATATTTTAATGCATTTTGAATTGTAATAGTATTCAATATTATTACATTTTAATATTTTGGGCAGACATTTCAAATCTATCCACACCCAGTTAGGGTTAGGGTTCTACACATTTTATTTTATGAAATTAGATTATTTTTGAGATTTCAATTTTATTTAGTCAAGAGTTAAAAATCTAGGATTTCAATTTTATTTAGTCAAAAGTTAAAAATCTACAATATCACAAAAAAATATTTCGCCATGTTATTACATTTTTTATTTTATTCTTCAAACTTACAATATTTTATTGCATTTTAAATTATTTAAAAGTATTAGTATTATTACATTTTAAGGAAATATTTGTGTTATTTAATAAACTTTGTAAAAGTTTAGTTTTATAGTTAGGAAATATTTCAGTCCTATTTTATTTTTACCAAATTAGATTATTTTTGAGATTTCAATTTTATTTACCCAAGACATTTTAACATTCTTCAAAAATTAATTTTTCATTTATTGGAATGCAATTTGTCTATACAACCAATACCTAATCAGTAAAAATATTACAACTAAACAAATACTATATACAACCAATAGCTAATCAACAAAAAAAATAACAACTAAACATATACTATAATAACAACACTACAAGGAAAAAAAAAAAAACTAAAGTAGGTACTCCACTATGTGGCACTTGTTATTTAATTATCATATTCTTTTGCATGAGATTTAATTAATAAATCCTCCCTTTCTATCCATTTCCTATCTTGTAAATAATAAATTATATTTGACAACTTTAATTTATTATTAATCTAAACCTAATCCAAAATTCGTTCAAAAACCATAACTACCATTTACTGAACCAAAAACTCGTTCAATTGCTTGAGCTGACTTTTACCCAAACCTTGTAAAATCAATTTCATTTATCATTGACCAACCCTGGCAACTGACTTTTACCCAAACCTTATAAAATCAATTTCATTTATCATTGACCAACCCTAGCAAATTTATAAGGAGTTATGTAGAAACAATGAGCAACCACATTTGAATCATTTGGTAACATCTGCATTTATCTTTATTTGGTTTCAACAGTTTATCATTTATCTTTTTGTTACACTTGATATAGATTTTAGGGTTTGTGTAGTTTTCAAATCTTTTACTAAGATCTATATTTTGCTGTAAACATTGGTAAACCCGACGTGAACACTACCTTCTTAATTCACGTGTTTGCAAGTGCTTATGTTAAGTTTTTGCAGATTTGGATGCATTTCTGGAACGATATAAATATTTTCTCTGTTGATTCCAAAATAGTTTGCAGGCAAAGAAAAGCATATAACACCTACCATCTCCGAAAGGTTGAAAAATTTTGAATTTTTTTAGTTTTGAGTCATTTTGGCACTTTGCACAGTCATACAAGGCTTTGTTCACAGGTCTGTGATGTGATAACAGTTTTGACTGTTGTTATAGCTCATAATAAATCATTAGGGTTTGGCGTTTATTATTTGTTTTCATTGATAATATATTTTAGGAAAATCATCTGTTACATATAAGGATTAGTTACATTATTTGATTAATTTCAATTCGAAGTCCATTAGTAAACCTAACCGTTACAAACTTTTTGCTCGGTTGTAAATTCTTGATCAAATGTTGATTCAACGATCTTCATGATTTAGGTTTTATAGGTGAAAGCATTGATTCAGCAGGTGCAGACTCACACGGTGGAACAATTCATGCTGAAAATTTTTATCATAGTTTTCTTTTTTTTTTGTTTCGTTAATTGTTCATATTGGCGTTTTTTCTTGAACCTCTTATGTGCAGCTATGTGTTTATATGTGAACATCATAGTGGTTGAAAATTTGTCTTAAGCCCTAAAAAAAATTTCACGCGGGTAGCTCGTTGGCTATTCCTATGGGTGTATTTTCTAAACCTCTTATGGGTGCGAGTAATGAGCATTATAGTGCTTGGCGAAATTGTCTCACATTATAAAAATAGTTGACACCGTAAATCTGAACTACACTTTCTTATCGGTGTATCCCTTAGCCGTTGGGCTTTTATATGTGAACATTCTAATCCTCGGGAAAGTCATCTGTGTCTCGAATAAATCAGTGGTCATCTCATTTCTACGCTATCTCAGTGGGCATGGCAGATTGATGCTCAAAACGATTGCGTCACTGTTATTCATCGGAAGCACAGAGCATGACATCTGGAGTAGTCATTACCTCGCCTGTGATTTTTCACGGAAATCCAAACTCTTCTTTTGCACATTCAACATTTCCATGTTGTTTCGTTCCCTCTGCACGCAAGATTTCAATCTCCTGTTATATTCTTTGAATGATTTCCAATTGTTTCGCGCTCTCAACATGCAATGATGAAATTTGTTGTTTCAGACCGCAGATAATTTTACCTTTTTCTCTGCTCCTTGGGCTCTGATGTATTTATGTTGAACTGTTTAATTACAATCGCAAATGTACAATCTGATTGCATATTACTTGAACCTCACATAGAGAATGCAGTGTTGAAAATTTTCTAAATTTGTTCGTTGTTCTTATCAGTATTCTTTGAATTATCTGTGGGTGCGAATACTAGCTAAATAACAATTTGTTATCTATTGGTAGTTAAGTATTTGTGGTGCCCTATAATATATCCAATGATTCTTGATTTTTAATTGTTAACAAAAACCTCAACACTAAGATCAAGAGGGAGTGTAGCAAATATAAAAACATTTGTTCTTCAAACTAGCAAGACTGGAGCAATCTGTGAGCAAGCTAGAGTTCCAATTTCTGTTGCATGTGACCAAATCTCTCGCCAAGTCCTCAGAATTAGCAAACCACTAGAGTGCCAATTTCTAGCCTTAGGAGGCTGTTTTGTGTAAACTGACATAACTTCTTCAGTTTTCATCAGATTTTCACGTTTTTGCAGGTGTTGGAAAGCTGATTCAGAGAACTACATTGTGGTGAAGGCCATTCTCTCAAACTCATCTCAGATTTGCTGGTATAATCATTTTAAATTCATTCACTTTGTTTTAAAGCATCAAACACACTTTATGCCACGTTAATGTTTTCGTGTGGACTTTTGCAAGTTCATTCATTTTGGTCTAACATTTTCATTGCAGATTTATGCTTGTTGAAGACTATTTTGCAAACTACTAATCAATGTGTTGCAGGTTTGATTGTAAGAGAATCTAATCTTGAAACATCATGTCTTCTTTTTATAGATTAGATCACATCATAAGCAAGGGTTAAAATTAACAAGTGTTTGTCATGTCTTGTGGTTTACATTTTTGTCATTGAATGCGTATACTCTTCTCTTGCACCACTCGGCAATCTTGAGAATCAAAAACATTCCTTTGAAATTTTGTATAACCACCCACACATTTGGATTAGAAATTAAAATGAACCCCATGCGAGTGTGAGGCAAAGGCATTGTGTATACTCTCTCCTTGCACTTTGTGTGATCTGGGAGATAAAAAAAAACGTGTTTCCTTACTTTTGTTACCCTTTAGAGTGGGCCTGCTCTTGAGACACATCCACAAGGAGAACTCATTTGCAACCCCAAGTGGTACTTTCGTCCGGTCCGCTATATAAATTGAGGATAAGGTGAAAGCCAAGTCTAACCGGTATTAGTGTTTACTCTACAGTGCTAGCTCGAAAGGAGGCACACCTTTATGTATATTAAACTCCTAGTAGAGTTAGTCAAAGCCTTTAGTGGCTTGATGGATGCTTGTAAGGTGTCAGTCCCCTAGATATTCACTAGAACCCTTTTGTATAGTGGCCAAAAATCCTCTATTTGTTGACACAGAAGGGTAACCTTTGAAGCCGCCCTAATTCTTGTGGTTCTTAGCTGAGATGGCAGGGACAATCCTAAAGTATGGTGGGGGAATGAGCCTTGGAAAACTTGGAACTTGGTATGCGTGAGAAGTGAGTGCCGTGGAGGGGAGCTAGTCTTACCAAGATCCTGGAGCTATCCACTTTGAATAAGCATAGCTAGGGGATTCAACAAGTATTGTCCTTGCCTAGCCTAGGATCGTGCATGTTTACAAGTGTTTGTAAAACATCAAGATATCATCAAAAACAACCAATCTGATTGTCATGTGTCTTATATGATTGATGTGTGTGCTTGTCTGATCTTCACTCTTAGACATTCTTTCTATCCATTCATTTCAAATCATCATATTGCATTTTCTAATCACCACTACAACTTGTCCCTATATCATCCTTCAGTGTCACATCTCAAGTGGAACCTTGTCACTTTGAATCCTAAGAAGCTCTTTCAATTGATCAAATCATCCAATTCATCCATTTCCCACCTAATTCATTTATCATCATCCTACTCACATTCCATCCTTAACCTAGTCTAATCCTCATTCATCGAAATGGTTGTGACCATCAACAAATCTAGGAAAAATCAAAAACCAAAACTCATAATTTGCGGAGGCCATTCTAGCTATAATAATGATGAGAATTTGGTAGATCATGATGCATATTTAGATACCCATGAACCATATATCTCCCCATATTGGCCTCCACCAATATCACTATCATCCTAAGAATATGAGGAAATACAAGAGCTTCACATATCTATGAAGATCATTATCCACAAGAACATTCTTATCATCTTAACACAACCCAAGATTTTCCTTCCATGCCCTCAACCTCACAAAACTATAATCCTACCTAGGTCTCAACCTCGACATTCATTAATCCCCAAGTCCTTCAGCTACAACAACTCGTCCAATCATAACAACAGCTCACTCAATCACTACAACAAAAGGCAGATCTTAGAGTTCAATTGGCACAACTATCACAATCATATTCACAATTTCAACATCCTACCACATCAACACCCCAACTCTATGAGTCATCTCCATCCACCTCTTACAAATCTTTATCACAACCAATCTACCACTCATATCAACCCAACTCATCCATACCCCAAACCTATTCAACAATAACTTTACCTCAAACCTCACAAGTCTAAATCCCCTCACCTTATATCTTCAACAACAAACCCCAAAAAAACAAGCCTTCCTTCAACAACAACAAATCTTAGCCCAAAAACTACAACCTTCATTTAATACATCATCCACTAGACCTTTATCCATGCAGAAACAACAAATTCCATCTAATTTCAATCCTAATCCATTGGTCCACAAACCTTCTAATTCATCAATCCCTTCGTTACCTTCACCACCATCATCCACATAACATCAATAAATTCAATCCAAATTCTATGAATCAACCCATCATCATGTCAACCTAGTCCCTCCACATCAACCAATCTCATGAATATTCCTCCATATCCATCTCAAAATCCTCCACAGCATGAGCATGAATTCGCAAGTCTTCTTAATGATACTCTTGACAAGGGAGATACCACATCAAGTTTGGAATCATAAACCAATCCATCTACTAGTCCTCATCATCCATCCATCCCTATGGAACCTCCATCATATAATCCTTCCAACCTTCCAAATCCTAATCCATTAAGCCAATCCCCACACTTAAAGTCTAAACCATCAAATCTTCCTAAGCCCAATCCAAGTCTTGATCCTACCACAGCTAATCCTATCATCCCTGCACCTAACCCAAATCCCAATCCTATTATATCCAATCCTCTTGTTCATCTATCTGATCCTAATCCCACTCTTATCACATCCAATCCCATTATCCCTCCATTGCATCCTAATCCTACACCTTCCACTCTCATTATCCCTCCATTATATTGTCCATTTACCCATATACTAATGAAGGATGTGATCCATTGGGTACTAGCAAGGAATCAACCACCACCCTCATGCCATCAAATCCCTATAATTGAAAATACCTAAGAGATCTTAAATGTCATGCCTATTTCTCCTATTCCATCTTGTAGTCCACAAATTATCCAAGAACCTTCAAATGTTCTTGAAGATCCACATACTATAATCCCAATTCATTCCCCACCATACATTAAACCTATCCAAGAGACCTCCATTCCTATCCAAACTCAAGATTTATGTCAAGAGTCAACTCTAAAGCATGATTAGTCTTGGTCTTTACCAAATCAAGATCAAAGCTCTTCCTTTCAACCTATTAATAACCTATATCTTTTCTATGATCAAGATATTGTCTGTGATCAAGAGCTTGTCACTCCTTCCACTCATGGTCCCAATACTATCCATGCTCAAGAGACCACCACTCCTATCCATTATCCCACAACATCCACTTCCCTTGATGAGACGCATGGTCCCCACAAGCACATAGATAATCAAAAAAATACTACGAATCTTCATGAGCATAATGAGCATAATCAATATCCTATTTCTCCTTCACCATCTCATATTGATACCATGTCAAATCCACCATCATGTCCTATTGGTCTTACTACCTTCTGAAATGAATGTTCTTCCCTAGGAGAGCAGCAGCCTATATCTGCCACCTCACATTCCTCATCCAATAAGGAACTCATGTCTTGTATCCTCAAAAATAAGCATCCCATTGCACATCATATGTTCCAAAATATGAACTACCAAGGTAAAGGCTTAGGCCTTCATGAGCAAGGTAACTTGGAACCCATATATGTCAAAGTCTCTCCCAAACCATATGGTATTGGTTATGTATCTCAAGGAAGTCAATCCAAAGATGTCGGTACCACATCCCTTCCTCCTAAATACACTCCATCTAAGTCCAAACTAGGTGCACCTCATTGCACCCATAAAACATATATTTCCATTCTTCCTCCATTATCCTACAAACCCAAAAAGAATGTGACCCTTCATCTTCCTCCATCCACTTTACCTCCACTTCTTCCAACTCCAAGCATCCCTCCATCTACATTACCTCCCCTCCCCTCCTTCCAACTCCTAATATTCCTATCCTCACATCCCCTTATCACTTTAACCACTAATCCATTAATCCCTCTATTCATATATCCCGTTCCCATAAATCCCCTACAATTCCTAATCATGATCAGCATATGCACACATCGAATAAACATGAAGCTATCCTAAACACCCATATGGGATTCAAAAATAAAAATTTGGATGCCTCCACCCATAAAGCGAAAAATCCCTCTAATACTCATGCCATATGGCACAAATGTAAAGAATCAAAGCAAAATCAAAATTCAAAAAGGCTACCCATGTCCACATCTCAAAAAGATAATTTCAATACCAAAATGATTTGGGTCCCCAAGAAAAAAGCATATAGTTCAAATTAAGCATCCACAATCCCTAAATCCCAAACATCTCGCTCCCATCATGAAATCCTAAAATTCATAAGTCCATTTGGGTTCCTAAAGACCTAAATAGGAAAACCCCAAAGAGAACATCTCCATTACTCCCAAATACCCCTTCCTATAAAAAGCTTCAAAATCCAATTCAATATGTGCAACCGTTGGTCTTGGTTCCCTTCCACTCCACAACATTCTCACATACCTCCATTTCCCCATTTTCCATCTACTATCCTACTTATTTCTTCCATCATGTCCCTATGGTCCATGGTTTTTAAGTCCTTCATATCTATCTCTTTATCTCCATCCTACTCCACTATCCTTCTATCCTAGTCCACATCACAATCCACTATCCCCTATCCATCCTTGCATCAACCTTTCATAGTCCACATCAAAATCCACTATCCACTTAATCTGTATGTCTCTCATGCAATCACCTACCAACATATTTGAGCACAATGACATTTGACATGGTCCATGTATGATGACATCCATCTCTAACGGACCCACCACCTTGCTATGTGAACAAAATCTTGAGTCTATCTATTCCATCCTATCCCCTACCAAAGTAAAAAAAAAATCAACATAGTAAAGATAAAACATTCATCCAATGGTGAAAACCTGGTAAAAAGACACCTTGGATAAGTACCATGATGAAAACTTGGCAAACAGGCGTCATGTGTAGGTGATTATCTATGTGCTTTATACTTGGGGCCATGTTGTCTAATCTATCCCATCCTATCTATCCCATCGCATATATCCTATCTTATCAGTTTCCATCCTATCTTGACATCCTTACCAGTCATATATATCATACCTTCCTCATTACATCATCCATGTTCCCTTCCTCCTTTTGATCTTGATGAGAGTAGGGGCAAGATGTTGAAAAATGCTTTTGACACCTTTTGTCATAACTCAAAATATCTACCCATCCATTTTTAAGAATATCCTCCATACATCCTAAGTCCATTCATCCCTTCCAAGCATTATCCCTATCATGTATCCTAATCAGAATCACCTCATTAAATCCTAAGGCATAATATCTAGAGTGGGGGCAGGTTATTCCTATGCAACGTAATCCATGAAGATCACATCATCAGTTCCTTTCATCCATATCTCATACATCTCCCATCTATTACCCTTCTATCGCCATTCTTGGCATCCACCCTACCTTTATTCTCTTGCCACTCCTTTTATCCATCCAAATCCTACATTTATCTTATCACCTGTCCTTTTTATTAACCCATCATCCCTACACACTTCCTATTCATTTCTTATCACTACTCCCTTCACCCATCTTTCATTCATCCAATCCAATACGTTCATTCACCAAAATCAACCAACTTTCCAATCCTTGTTTCTCAACTTGGTGCTCCCTTGTCATTAGTTATCATTTGGAGATCACCATCCTATCCACACACAATCCAATGCTAAACATCAAAATATTCCAAAAAATTCCAAGCAATAAAATCAATTCCATCAAATCAAATCAACTCTTCAATCCAAATCCAATCTAATCCCTTCATCAACCAAATCACTCCAATCAAATCACTTCTTCCACTCACTTCTCCAATCGCCAAATCAAACCAATCACAACATTTCTTCAAAACCAATTCATTCATCAAATCAATTCATTCAATGCAATCAATCAAATCATTTCAAGTAGCAATGATACAAATGCAAGCATCCTTAATCCATACCAATCAACTCAATCAATCTAGCCAAATTATCCAATCACATCCATGGTCTCAGTTCCTCTCTTGTGAACCTGATCAATTGATAATCATCATCATCATCAATGGGATATATTGTTCCCAATCCTAGTGTTATTTTCAGGATATATCATTCCCATATCAACAACACAATCCTTGCATTGTTCCCGGAATACATTGTTCCAACATCAACAATGCTATCAATCAATCATCAATCATTATCAGCATCAATCAGTCCAATCCATCATTGGTTTTCAGCTTGACAGGGGCAATACCTTGTTGGTTTTTGAATCATATGTTGATGCTTGCTTGCTTGCTTGTGTGTGTCATCATTTCATCTTGCATTTGAATCAAATTTGTATCATTCCAGCCAATATTCATATCTTGTGTATGTTGGGATAGCTTTTTTGCATTATCCTTTGCATCTAAGGTCAAATCATACCTGCACAAACCCTAAAATCTATATCAAGTGTAATAGAAAGATAAATGATAAGCTATTGAAACCAAATAAAGATAAATGCAGATGTTACCAAATGATTCAAATGTGGTTTCTCATTGTTTTTGCATAACTCCTTATAAATTTGCCAAGGTTGGTCAATGATAAATGAAATTGATTTTATAAGGTTTGGATAAAAGACAGTTTAAGTAGTTGAATGAGTTTTTGGTTCGGTAAATGGTAGTTAGTGTTTTTGAATGAATTTTAGATTAGGTTTAGGATAATAATAAATTAGAGTTGTTAAATTTAATTTATTATTAACGAGATAGGAAATGGGTAAAAAGGGAGGATTTAATTAATTTATGTAATTAATTAAATCTCATGCAAAAGGATATGGTAAGTAAATAAAAAATTAATTGTTTTAATTTTAATTTATTATTTATGGAAAATGGTGATAAAAGGTAATCTAGGGAATAATTAGGAGATTATTTAGGGATTTTATAGGAATGCGATCAATGATGAATATGAATGTGTTGTGGGGTCAATTTTTGATGTCTACATTTTGCCCATCTTTGAGATGATGTTGCAAAGCAATATCGTTTAAAGAAGATTAAAACATAGGCTTTGGGTTTAGATTGGATTGGATAAGGTTGGATAGGATGGGGCTCAAAACATAGGCTTTGGATTTGGATTGGATTGGATAAGGTTGGATAGGATGGGCCTCATAAAAATGAAGGATTGGATAGATGATGTCCCCTCAAGTGGTTATGTAGGGATGAAGGAGATGGAGAGGCTCTTGAAAAAGGAAGCGAAGGAAAGGAGATGGAGTTATGCAGAGTAAACTTTCAGCAACCTGATGTTCGATATAGCACCTGACGTTAAGCACCAATGCATAAGGACTAAGGTGATGATGTGTCAAATGCACCCAGCATAATACAACCTTGTCGAACATATGAGGAAGTAAACTTAGAGCATTAAAGTCCTAATGCACAAAAGGTATGATTTAACCTTAGATGCAAAGGATAATATAAAAAAGCTATCATAACATACACAAGATATGAATATTGGCTAGAATGATATGAATGTAATTCAAATGCAAGATGAAATGATGACACACACAAGCAAGCAAACAAGCATGAACAAATCATTTAAAAACAAACAAGGTATTGCCCCTATCAAGCTGAATGCCAATGATCAATTGGATTGATTTATGTTGATAATGATTGATGATTGATTGATAGCATTGTTGATGTAGGAATGATGTATTCTAAGAACAACGCAAGGATTATGCTATTGATATGGGAATGATATATCCCATTAATGATGATGATGATGATTATCGATCAATTAGGTTCACAAGCAAGGAACCAAGACCATGGATGTGATTCAATAATTTGGCTAGATTGATTGACTTGATTGGTATGGATTAAGGATGCTTGCATTTGTATCATTGTTTCTTGAAATGATTTGATTGATTGCATTGGATGAATTGATTTGATGAATGAATTGGTTTGGAAGAAATGTTGTGATTTGTTTGATTTGGTGATTGGAGAAGTGAGTGGAAGAAGTGACTTGATTGGAGTGATTTGGTTGATGAAGGGATTAGATTGGATTTGGATTGAAGAGTTGATTTGATTTGATGGAATTGATTTTATTGCTTGGAATTTTTTGGAATATTTTGATGTTTAGCATTGGATTGTGTGTGGATAGGATGGTGATCTCCAAATGATAACTAATGACAAGGGAGCACCAAGTCGAGAAACAAGGATGGAAAGTTGGTTGATTTTGGTGAATGAACGTATTGGATTGGATGAATGAAAGATGGGTGAAGGGAGTAGTGATAAGAAATGGATAGGAAGTGTGTAGGGATGATGGGTGGATAAAAAGGACAGATGATAGGATAAATGTAGGATTTGGATCGATAAAAGGAGTACCGAGAGCATAAAGGTAGGGTGGATACTAGTAATGGTGATAGAAGGGCAATGGATGGGAGATATATGAGATATGGATGAAAGGAACTGAGGATGTGATCTTCATCGATTACGTTGCATAGGAATAACTTACCCCCACTCTAGATATTATGCCTTAGGATTTAACGAGGTGATTCTGATTAGGATGCATGATAGGGATAATGCTTGGAAGGGATGAATGGACTTAGGATCTATGGAGGATATTCTTAAAAATGGATGGGTAGATATTTTGAGTTATGACAAAAGGTGTCAAAAGTATTTTTGAACATCTTGCCCCTACTCTCATCAAGATCAAAAAGAAGGAAGGGAACATGGATGATGTAATGAGGAAGGTATGATAGATATGACTAGTAAAGATGTCAAGATATGATGGAAAATGATAAGATAGAATATATGCGATGGGATAGATAGGACGGGATAGATTAGACAACATGCCCCCAAGTGTAAAGCACATAGATAATCAACTACACATGACACCTATTTGTTAGGTCTTCATCATGGTACTTATCCAAGGTACCTATTTACTAGGTTTCAACCATTGGACGAATGATTTATCTTTACTATGTTGATTTGTTTTTTGACTTTGGTAGGGGATAGGATGGAATAGATAGAGACTCCAGATTTTGTTTACACAACAAGATGGTGGGTCCGTTAGAGATGGATGTCATCATACATGGACCATGTCAAATGTCATTATGCTCAAAGATGTTGGTAGGTGATTGCATGAGAGAGATACAGATTAAGTGGATAGTGGATTTTGATGTGGAATATGAAAGGTTCATGCAAGGATGCATAGGGGATAGTGGATTATGATGTGGACTAGGATAGAAGGATAGTGGAGTGGGATGGAGATAAAGAGATAGATATGAAGGACTTATGCAAAAGCATGGACCATAGGGACATGATGGAGGAAATAAGTAGGATAGTAGATGGATGATGGGGAAATGGAGGTATGTGGGAATGTTGTGGAGTGGAAGGGAACCAAGACCAATGGTTGCACATATTGAATTGGATTTTGAAGCTTTTATATGGGAAGGGGGATTTGGGAGTAATGGAGATGTTCTCTTTGGGGTTTGCCTATTTAGGTCTTTAGGAACCCAAATAGACTTATGAATTTTAGGATTTCGTGATGGGAGCGGGATGTTTGGGATTGTATGATTGTGGATGCTTCATTTGAACTAGATGCTTTTTGCTTGGGGACCCAAATCATTTTGGAATTGAAATTATCTTTTTGAGATGTGGACATGGGTAGCCTTTTTGAATTTTGATTTTGCTTTGATTATTTGCGTTTGTGCCATATGGCATGAGTATTAGTTGGATTTTTGGCTTTATGGGTGAAGGCATCCAAATTTTTATTTTTGAATCCCATAGGGGTGTTTAGGATAGCTTCATGTTTATTTGATGTGTGGAGATGTTGATCATGATTAGGAATTGTAGGGGATTTATGGGAACGGGATGTATGAATGGAGGGATTAATGGATATATGGTTAAAGTGATAAGGGGATGTGAGGATAGGAATATTAGGAGTTGGAAGGAGGGGAGGTAAGGTAGATGGAGGGATGTTTGGAGTTGGAAGAAGTGGAGGTAAAGGGGATGGAGGAAGATGAATAGTCACATGCTTTTTGGGTTCGTAGGATAATGGAGGAGGAATGGAAACATATGTTTTATAGATGTGATGAGGTGCACCTAGTTTGGGCTTAGATGGAGTGGATTTAGGAGGAAGGGATGCGGTACCAACATCTTTGGATTAACTTCCTTGAGATACATAACCAATACCATACAGTTTGGGAGAGACTTTGACATAGATGGGTTCCAAGTTACCTTGCTCATGAAGGCATAAGCCTTTACCTTGGTAGTTCATATTTTGGAACATACAATGCGCAATGGGATGCTTATTTTTTAGGATACAAGACATGAGTTCCTTATTGGATGAGGAATGTGAGGTGGTAGATATAGGTTGTTGCTCTCCTAGGGAAGAACATTCATTTAAGAAGGTAGTAAGACCAATAGGACATGATGGTGGATTTGAAATGGTATCAATATGAGATGGTGAAGGAGCAATAGGATCTTGATTATGCAGGGGGCATCATCTATCCAATCCTTCATTTTTATGAGCCCCATCCTATCCAACCTTATCCAATCCAATCCAAATCCAAAGCCTATGTTTTGAGCCTCATCCTATCCAACCTTATCCAATCCAATCTAAATCCAAAGCCTATGTTTTAATCTTCTTTGAAATGACATTGCTTCGCAACATCATGTCAAAGAGGGGCAAAATGTAGAAATCAAAAATTGACCCCACAACACATTCCTATTCATCCTTGATCGCATTCCTATAAAATCTCTAAATCATCTCCTAATTATTCCCTAGTTTACCTTTTATCACCATTTTCCATAAATAATAAATTAAAATTAAAATAATTAACTTATTATTTACTTACCATATCCTTTTGCATGAGATTTAATTAATTAGATAAATTAATTAAATCCTCCCTTTCTACCCATTTCCTATGTTGTTAATAATAAATTAAATTTAACAGCTTTAATTTATTATTAACCTAAACCTAATCGAAAATTCATTCAAAAACCCTAACTACCATTTACTCAACCAAAAACTTGTTCAACTACTTGAACTGACTTTTACCCAAACCTTATAAAATTAATTTCATTTATCATTGACCAACCCTAGAAAACTTATAAGGAGTTATGCAAAAACAATGAGCAAACCACATTTCAATCATTTGGTAACATCTGCATTTATCTTTATTTGGTTTCAATAGTTTATCATTTATCTTTCTCTTACACTTGATATAGATTTTAGGGTTTGTGTAGTTTTCAAATCTTTTAGTAAGATCTATATTTTGCTATAAATAGGCATCATTAAGCTTCTCACTGAAATGGGCAATGAGCATACCTTCTTCATTGAAAACAACTCTTATAGCACTACCACTAGCATCACAATCTACCTGAAATACCTTATTAAAATCTGGAAGTGTGAAAACAAGTTGTTCAGTGACTTTTTTCTTCATTGTATCAAAACTCTTGGGTTTTCCTTTAAACTCTTTTCTATCCCCTCTCATTGCCTCTATTAGGGATGCATAAATGCTACTAAAATTCATCATAAATTTTCTATAAAAACTTGTCAAACCATGAAAATATCCTACATTTATAACACTCTTTGGGGTAGGTGATTTAGTGATAGCCCTGACTTTCTCTAGATCCATTTTATGACCCTTATTCAAGATAACAAATCCTAGGTACACCAACTCCTTCACAAAACTACATTTCTTCAAATTAATGAACAACTTGTCTTCCCTCAGCTTCTCAAAAACTTCTCAAACATGCATTAGGTGGTCCTCCAAAGTCTTATTGAAAATCAAACTATCATCTAAATAAACAATGACAAATTTACCCAAAAAAAATTTTAGTACTTCATTTGTGAGCCGTATGAATGTGATCAGTGCATTGGTTATCCTAAATGGCATGACTATCCATTTGTACAGGCCCTCATTTGTCTTCAAGGGTGTCTTCCATTGATATCCTTCTCAAATTTGGATTTGGTGATATCCACTCCTCAAATTAATATTTGTAAAGTACTTGGCTCCACTCAAGCAATCCATAATATCATCCATCCTTGATAATAGAAATCTATACTTGATTGTAATTTTGTTGAAGGATCAAGAATTTGTACACATTCTCCACTCTCCATCCTTTTCTGTTGTGAGTACTGTAGGTACCGCACATGGACTTAGGCACTCCCTTATTAGTCCTTTCTTTAACAGGTTATGAACTTGTCTGTTCAGATCTTCATTCTCTATAGGAGTCATTTTATTGGCTGCCTTATTTGTTAAAATGGCTCTTGGTATCAAAGTCTTTTGGTGACTTATCTTCCTCATCGGTGGTAAACCTTCTAGTACATTATCAGACACAATGTCCTGAAATTCTTCCAATAGATTTGAGACTTCTATTGGTACATTTTCACATTTCCCCTAGCCGATCTTATGAATTAACACAAAGCAATGACGCTCATGCTTCATACCAAAAATTTCCTATCATCTACCAAGAAAATTCTGGCAATACTACACACCTTTTCTTCCACATCCTTCAAGGGATTCAACTTAAGATGAACTCCATCCTTTTTCAGGGAATAAGTGTTTGCATGAACAACATGGAAAGCACAACTATTATACTGTTATGACCTTCCCAATAGCATATGACATGCATCCATCGGTAGGATGTCACACAACACCTCATCATGATAGTCTCCAATCTTGAGCTTGACTAAACACCACTCATTACCAAAGCTTATGGTACTTCTGTAACCATGCAATCTGATATGGATGTGGATGGCTTCTCTTTGTCAACTTCAACTTGTTAAAAATCTCCTCTGAGACAAGAATATCAATGATTCCACTGTTAATAATAATATCACAACACTTACCTTCATACTTGCACTTTGTGCGGAATAAAATCTTCCTCTGATCGGGTTCTTTCTGTTCATTTAACAAGTTGATTCTGATGACTAGGGTTTCTCGCCTTTCATCATCTTCACAATACTCAGACTGTGCATCTTCATCTACATGTGCAACTTGTGTATTACCTTCAAGTCTTCCATTTCTCCTTACTTGATGTTGGGGACACTCGTAGGCTCAATGTTCTCCACATTGCAAACAAGTTCCTCTGAAACCTCCTCTTCCAGGTCCTTTCACATGTCTTCCTCTTCCTTTTTGCTCACCATTATTTGGTCACAAGGGTAGTAGGCATTATCTCCTTTATGATTTTGACTGGTGCCTCCTTCTTCACTTTTCTTTTGATCTTCATTTTGACCTCCATATGATCTTCCACCAGTCCTTCTGCCATGACTGCTTCCTCATTGTTGCTGCGTGTGGGTTCAAAGCGGACTAGGACCCATTTGAGAAAGGCTTAGGAGCACGCATATCCTTAGATCTAGCCATCGCTAGTGAGGAGAGGTGAACAATAGGAGTAGCATGAAAGTAAGGAAATACTATGAGCACAAGGCTCCTGATAAAAAGAAGTTTCATCTTCTCAAAATATACTAGTGGCATTTGATAATTTTATTGTGGAAGAAGTTAGTGTGTTTCCTTTCAACATCTTCATCCCAACCGGCCATGTAAGAATAAATTTAGAATGTCCAGCATATTTGGAAGAGGATTCTCCTTGTTATCCACCCAAACAATTGTATAAAACTTGGTACGCACATTGACTGAATTAAATTCTTTTTTACTCGTGGGAATGGTTACAAAGTCATCTATGGGAGTATTTTTTTTTTTAAATTATTAAAAAATATTTTTAGAATGTCGGGCATGCTTGTCAGAGGATTCTCCTAGTTAACCACCAGATGGCGACAAACCAATTCTTCAATATAAACGTGCCAATTTAGAGAGTTATAGAATAGCAGTTTACTAGTTGGTACCTACAATGACCAAATTGAATGCCTATGAGTATCTTTTCTTGACTGTACTGTGCTATTGTAGAGGCGTGTGGATATGAACAATTGTGACGGGCAAACACGACTGGCAAGTTGAATTATCATGGCCAACAAGGCCCCGGAGAGGACGCTAGACTTTGCAAGGCTAAAAAGGCGTTCCCCTTGACTTCCACAAAGCCAAGTAGTATTTTTTTCCCACGGACCTGTTGCATTTGGATTATAGTTTGCAAAACAAATGAATGACCACTTCTTATTTTCTTCGCTGACATGAAATATTTGTTTGTTATATGTTAAATCAAAGTATTAATTGTTTGTTTTCGGCTTTATTCTTTTCAATCCATAGGCACATTTAATTTAATTTTTTCATGTACACACACAAAGACGAATCTTTGAGAAGGGATAAACTTTGTAATGGAGAAAAAATGCATCTTCAATACATTTTTTATTTAGTTTTGTATTAATGTGGGGCAATGTTTTGATGAATAAGACCTTTAATATTTTTTAAAAGTTAAAAAAAAATAATACAATATTTAAAAAATGGGTTGGTAAGAAGGCATACCTTTAGAGTTTATGTGAGACTAAGTCCATGTGAAACTATGTCTATTACAAAAGATGAAAGTACTAGTCTAAATAGCGTTAAGTTCAAACATTAAAAAACATAAAGCTTACTAGGCAACCAGAGAAACACCTATAGGAGGGGGTCTTTAGTCATCAAATTTTCTCAAACATCAACAAGAACACAATTATCATTAATAGGCTCCTAACCAGTAATAGCACTCTCCTCCTCATGACCATCATCTACAACTTGCTAAGCACAAATAGGAGAAATAGGTAGCTCCAAGTGAGGAAACTTGCAAAATCCATCTAGTTAGAAGCATCATGCCCATGAAAAGAGACAAAAGCCAAACGAGAAGGCTAAGGCCATCCATGAGGTATATAATCCCTAGAACCTTGAGGTTGAGAGATACAGAACTAGGATCTTTGATTACATCCTGTAAATTGGATATGATCACATCTACACACATGAGGTGAGGAAGAGGTAAGAGCTAGAACTCTAGCAAACTTGCAAGGGGCACTACCCTAGTGGTCAAGGAGCTCCTATAGATGGACAACTTCAAGTGTAACCTTGTTGGCTTGCACCTAGATTTACATAAGCACATTAAAGAAAATTATATCTTTAGCGTATAGAGAAAAGTGAACATTAGCTAAACAACCTCAAAAAAAGCTAAATTTCTATCTTTCCAATTACTAAATAGAAATTCCACTTTGAAAGAATCCCAAATCTAGGTATATTGAATGGGAGACATGGCTAGTTGCCAAGAGAAATCATATGCTATGGGAAGAAGTCAAGATGAAAACGCCTAAAGAAATCATGTATCCAAGCCCAAGCTTCTTGAGCTCTATTGTATAACTAAAAGTGATGCTTGAGAGTCTCGATTTGTCCATAGAATGAACAATAGGGGTTTAGAACTCCTAGATGAGTCAAGGAAGAGCCAAGTGGAAGACCTTGGTAGAGAATGCACTACACAAAATGAGTCAATTTAGGTTCTAGAATGGCTAACCAAGTAGACTAAAACCATTGATGCCAAGTGCTATGACATGAATGGAGGTGCCAATGGTGGTTTAATTGCTCCAACATTGGGAGATGAGGTGTGAAAACCAAAAGTATCCCTTGCAAGGTCTATAATTGCAAAATGATGTGTCAAGATACCATTTCTAATTTTTCCACCAGGGCTTAAAGGACCTATCCCTAATTTTTTTAACCATATAGGGAGCAATGTCATCAATAACAATTTAAAAATGTATCTTGATCTTTGATTGCATAGCCAAAGTTTCAACTTGGCCTTTGGCTGGGAAATAAATTTTGGTAGCTCTATAAACAACATTAAGAAAAAATTAACTCATCTTTTTAGGAATTTCATATTATGAATCCAAGGATCTTTCACAAGATGACAATTATGATTTGAAAGAATTAGAGACCACCTAATAGATTATTTATTAATTTAGAGGTCATTGTAGAAGCCATTACTAGCCCAAAGAAGCTAGGGCTTGATGGATTCCTAAGCCTTCCAAGTGCTCCTAATAATAAATGTGTCTTGTAGTTGGAAATGCTCCCTCATAGTGAGGAGAGTATAGAGTGCAAGTCCTTTCCAAGATAGACACCTAATAGGCACACTTGATAAGATACACTACAAAATGAGAATTTTCTTGGAATCATCCCCTTCTAGGGCCTTAACAATCCATTTAGCACAAATTACAAGGCCTTGACAACAAATTTAAAGTAATACTAAACTACCACCATTGTGAATGACACAATAGAATTCCCAATCAACATAATGAAATCATGTATGCCCATCACTAGAGGTCTAGAGAAGTTCCCTAAGCATGTTCTCAGTTTTTAAATAAGGGGCCTTTGAAGGAACCCAACAAGAGGAACTACATTTATACAAACATGAGTAGTAGCCAAAATTTTAGAGCACACCTAGAATTTTCTAGCCAAAGAAAGAGGCTTCCTAATCCAATATGTTAGCTTCTTCTCAAATATAGGAATGACATCTTGCCACAAAATTATAGGACAATTCAAAAATTAAAGGGAGTTCATGCCTAGAAAACAAAAAACTTCCTCTTGATCAATCCATTTCTAATCAAAGGAGTATAACTAGTTAGGTTTCAGAAGAAAGGACTACCTATAGCATTGGGTCCTTTTCCATTTAATACTTAAACTAGACACTTGATAGAATATATAAAGGAAAAGAAAAACCTATTTGACATTATTATCATCCTCAAAAATAGTGAGAAAAGAGTCTTCATAAAAATGATCATTAACTAGTTGGTTAGAAGAATTAGGTAAGGAAATACCCTTAACAAGATTTTCAGAGACCACATGAGCCAATAAATATTCAAAAGCATAAAAATCAAGTACATAAATTACAGAGGATAAATGACATCCTTCATGGATAGATCATAAAATATGAAAAAGGCTTGGATTACTTACACTTAATGGTGGTGCAAGACAAAGCATCATTAAATAACATCTAAATAGAATATATAAAATAGGATCCAAATCAAAGAATCTGAAGCATGGAATCAATGAAGGGCCATTTGATATGGTCATAAGCCTTGGAAAAATCAATTGTGATAAACATTTCATGTTGTTGAGAATGTCAAGCCCATTCCATCCCTTCCTAGACAACAATAATGTTGTCAAGGATGTGCCGAGACCTGACAAAACTAGTTTGTTTAGGGCATACCATTTAAGTGAGGAGTGTCTTAAGCTCAAGAGCAAGAGCTTTTACAATGATTGTGTAGGAGACATTCAACAAGGTGACAGGATGCTAGTTACAAATTTCCTCTAGGTTGCCAGCTTTAGGTGTGAATTTGATATTGCCTTTGTTAATGATGTTTCCAAATGAATTTTGATGAAATGCTTCTAGGTAATTTTATGGAGGTATCCACCTATAGTATCATAATACTTTTTATAAAAGTCTCACAAGACTCCATCTAGACTAGAGACGTATAGGAAAGAAAATATTTCACAAGTTTTTCCTAATGAGAAGTTGGATACAAAGAATGCATTGAAATGTATAAAATTGACATGGAACCACATTCAAGCATTATTGTAAAGAATTATTTTGAGCCAAAGTATACTCTTGAGTAGAAAAAAACTTGGTATTAGTGTTAGATGAAGGCATAGAGAATATTTAGGAAATGGATAAATAGCTACTACCCTTCATTTTCTAGATGGTTTGAGATGTATGACAAACTCATAGAGCCTAAAAAAATTCTTTAAGACCTTGTCTCTAATCTTAACCTAATCAAGTTGAGATTTGATTTGGGCACGATCCTTAATGTGGGTATCTTCTACCTACTTCTATTGGTAAAGCTTATCCACACAAAACTAAGCATCTAAGTTGAACGGTTGTCCTTATTTCTCTCATTCAAATACTAACCATCCATTGCACCTCTTAATCTTAGTCATCCATCCTATTATCCAAAAATATATAAATCAATAATCAACCAATCCATTATCAATATATCATGATGTTTCAAGTAAAGTTTTTCTATTGGTTTAGTGAGAAATAAACATATCATCATCAAGAGCATAGCCACTAGAGCTATGGTGCACTCCACTCTACTCAATCAAGGAGAAAGAAGGCTTTTAGGTGAAGTTATTGTGTGTGTATTGCATTATCTTCTATGCTATTTAGATTTGATATTTTCTTATCTTCATTACTATATTTCTTGAATAGAAATTGACTAAACCCTATCACAAGATAAAGAAATGTACACCTAGAAAGTGTCAAATTCCCTAAAGCATATAAGAAGAAATGGAGACAAGTTACAAAGAAAAAAATGAGTAAGTCTTATATTGATTTACTAAATAAACAATACAATGCAAATGCATGGACTAGACTAAGAATTGAACAATGTATTAATGAAGAAGAGATTTACATCAATTTGTTATACAAATTTTAGAAAATTACAAGCATGAACCTAAGATTGGCCTTGAAATTTCTCACAGTCTCTACCTAGAACCCAACAACTAACTAGAAAAGACCCAGAGAAATACAATATAAAAAAGAAGAAGATGGAAGATGGAAGTTGTTGCTAACACTTGACACCATCTAGACTACTCATCTGTAATTGAATTAGGCATAAAGGAATCTACCTCAACATCTCTAAATCTCTCCTATTTTTGCCCCACTGAAGACAAGTGAAGATAGTTCAAAAAGTTTATGTGCATTCATGTGCAAATTGTTTACTCAGAGTAATTTTTTTTTCCTTGCCTATTTTTTACCCTCGAGGTAAAAAATGTCTCCCCTACATTTACCTGTCATTGGAAAGTAAAAAAATCATTTCATATCAGACATTTTGCCTTTTAGCTCTACCAAATTTCCTCTACAAATGATCAAACATTTTATCAAATTGCTTGCCAACATCCATTTACCTTGATTTTTTACTTGTAGCAACATCTAGATACATTTGTCTTCATATTTTGTTAAAATTTTCCTTCCCAATAGAAAACAAACTCCATTCCTAGGCTTCTTGTCAATACTCCATTCATTTTTGCTTACTTCATATTGTCAACTCAATGTCTACCACTACAACATGTGTTTTATTCTAAATTGAGTATGTGCTCCAACATTTTTATTTATTTTACCATACTTTTATGTCTCCAACATTGGTACCTCCCTCATGGCATGGGAAATTAGAAATATAGTAGCCCACTACATATTCCATTATTTAAAAACTTTTGACATCTTCATGCCTATTGGTAGTTTCACCTTTCACAAAGCATTTTTCCTCCATAGCTAGGTGTTTCCCTTTGTGTTAAGGTTTTGAAAATAGTTGCAAGGAATTTTTACTCATTACTTGACATTCCAAGCCACTGTAAGGCATTTTTACTCATGGTTGGGTGTGTAAAAACTAGCCTAGGCATTTTAATTCTTATGACCAAGAATTTCACCATGGTTGGGCATGTTTTATCAATTTCTAGAAGTTTACAATTATTATGTAGGTCATTCCAAACCTTACATTAGTGTTTTTCTTGTTTTAGAGCACTTTAACCTCATATTGGAGCATAAAAAAGTGAAGGGATTGGTTTTTTATTGTTGCACTTTCAATATTTGACTTCTGTATATCTTAAAAAAAAAAAATTCTCTCCATCCACATGTCACCTTCCTATTGCATTGCAGAAAAATCATGTCTTAGATTTGGTTTTGAAGAATTTTTCCAAAGTTGCAATGTATGATGGAAAATAACAACACAAGAAAAATTTAATATTTTCCATTTATTTTTCGATGTCCTCTTTAAGCAATTATTCTTTGCACATCACAACCTTTCAAACATATGAGCTATCCAACTTTGTGATGTGCCATGAAGTCATTTCACTTGTTTATCATATTCTCACTTTACACTTTAAAATTTGTATGTGAGATTTTTAATCTAAACCTCCTTAATAATTCTCTCTGGGATATAAAAATATTTCAATGAAGCAATAAATGGATTATTTAATTATACTTCCAAATTAAAACAACTAAAATTGTTTTAAATTTTTTTTCTTAACTTTTAGTTTAACTGTCAGTAATTAAACAGATAGCCATAGAGAGACGAGATTTTTTCCACAGGGTCAAATCACATTCAAATGTCATCAACATTTTTTAGGATCATAGATAAATACCAATTATCATTGTATGTTCACCATAATTTTGAGAATTTGTCAATTTTGGGGGTTTCCTTTGTAACAAAAAGTTTGTGAGAAATTAATAGAATTGTAGCTATGCATTAAAAACATACCCACTAGAATTGAAACTAGAATTGGAGACTCTTGATGAATTATCAACACTTGTGTAGTTTCTAGAACTGAGAGTTTTTTTTTCCTTTTGACCATGTTGTTCGGGTATGCTGCCAACTATTGGAACATTGATTTTGGGCTCAAATCTAATCCAATTGCCACAAAATCAGAACTAAGACGAGTTTATAAATTAAGGAAAATTTCTACCAAACATATTTCAAATATGAGCTCTAGATTTCAAGATTTTCATGTTAGAAGTTTTAAGCCAACCTATCATTCTAGGGGATAAAAAGAGAGTTTCTCCACCAAACTAAAGGTCAAATTCTTGGAAAATGAGGCACAAATTTAAGCACTAAAATTATCATCTTGTGTTAGAATTTCAAAGTAAGATAACATATCAAGTGATTAAAGATATGTTGAGAATGTATTGCATGGATCTACAAAAGAAGTGGGAACGATTCTTACCCTTGGTCAAATTTTTATATAACAATTATTATCATGCATCATTAAAAATGGTTCCATTTGAAGCTTTATATGGAAGCATGTGCAAGACTCCTATAGGATGGGATGGTTTGGAGAATCATGTTGTATTTTAGTTTGACATTCTTCAAAAGTATGAGAGATGAATTCACATTATTAAGGAGAGACTAAATGAATCAATAGATGAAAAAAATATATAGATCTTAAGAGGGTTACTACAGAGTTTGAGGTGGGAGACACCATTTTTCTCAAGGTTAGACGATAGAAGAATTTGATAAATCTTTGGAAGGCTTCAAAATTGGATACTCTATTCATCAGTCCTTTTCAAAACTTAAAGAAAATAGTCATGTGGGTTATTATCTTTCTCTATGACCAACAATTTGTATAATATAAGTGGATTTTGAGTGGGAGTTTGATGTAAGGTTCATTAGGACTCTAGATCATAGGAAGGTCAAAATTTGAAATAGAACAATTATGCAAGTTAAGTTTCTATAGGAGTTTGGCAAGACAGGTGTAACTCGGGAAGACGAGGACATAATTCACAAGGAGTACCCATATTTTTTTACTTGATGATATAAATTATTGCTATTCATGTTTTTAGAAACCTTGATGTGATAATCTATTGTTATTATTTAATCTTTGATTGTATGCTTGGGATAGCATTCAATTAAGGGGGGATGTAATATCCCTCATCTTTTACTATTTTTAGAAATTAATTTATGATGCAAAAGCATCCAGTTAGACTGGCGATCAACATCAACCAAAAACATTATAGTTTGTTTTCTTCATTTTTTTAGTGTGCAGGTGGATTTGTTGGCATCTGTCAACCTTGCAATATAGGTGGAATGAGTATATTTGCAATTTTCAAATTTTCATAGTTTTGGATTCCATGGCATAACATGATGAATTCACAGAAATAATTGTTCCATTACATCATTGAAGCTTCATGTTTAATCCTTGTGTAGGTAGATTTTTAGAAGTTCATCCCTGAATTATTGAAAAAGCTTCCAAACTCAAGCTCTTTCTAGTTTTTTAGATTTAATGATTTTTTGACTTATGTTGGTAGAATGATGAAAGTTTAAAAATTTGGGTTTTTTAGTACTTGAGACCAAATGGTTTGGTGGAGGTCTTAGGAATGCTAAGATGCTTATCCCTATCTTTTTTGGCAAGGTTTCACATTCATGGTGAAAAGTTACAATGAAAGTCAATTTTTTGCTTCATGACTAGCCTGTCACAACTACATAAGTGAGTTACAATAATTTATGATGAGATGTTAAGTCTTATTCTATGGCAATTTGTATGTAGATTGTTGCATTCAGTGATTTGTGTTGAATATAACTTCAAGATGAATTTACTTCTTTTTGTACATGGTTTCAATACAACTAATTTATGAAATTATTAATTATTAAATTATGTTGAATATATAAAAAAAATACTAAGGTATTTTTTGGTAAGTGTATTGTGCAATAAGAATAGATACAATAGGTAGGTGAACTAGGTCTCAATGTTGAAGTGTTTCACCTATGATCTAATTGTTTTTTATTAAGGTGGTCAAACAGGTTTTGAGAGCAGACCCCGAAACTTTTTACAGTAGGAAGCGTACAAAAAGAAGTAAGCCAACCGACAACCAACTATAAGCGACTATAAAAACATAAGCATATAAAGAGTAGCCAAAAAAGAGAACATATAAACCAAACTAGTTCATCTTCTTAAGAGTTTCTGCCACTTCTAGTTCCTGTTCATAAAATGCCTCATGTATTTTGGCAAAGTCTAGAGCTCTTTCCTCTTAGCTTCAAATAGTTTTTTGTTTCTCCCCCTGGTACAGGTCAAAGGTCTACCTATGTCTTCAACTGCCACCTGTTTACCAGTGTTTTGAGTTTCATCTTCTTTATTCTAATTACCCAGATCCACATTGTTCAAGATGTCCTAGGCATTGAAATCCTTGAACTTCTCTTTTCTTAGCACCTTAAGCTTCTCAATTAGAACTCTCATCCCATTGAGATTGTTTTGAATGGTGAGTTTACTGATATTACAAATTTTGTCTAAGTTGTTGTTCACCTCTATGATCTTCTCCTCGAGGTATTGAACCCTTGTGTTGCACTCTTCTCTCATCCTGTTTATCTCACGATCCATATCCTCCATTTTAGGGATGGCATCTTGGTTTCTAAATATTAGAGTGTCCTGTTTAGCTATAGTATTGATCCCACTCCCCAAGCTGTCTTGTAACAGCTAGAATTTGATGTTGATTCTATTAATTTCCAAGAAGAACCACTTAGTCATTTTGTGTTGTGAATTCACTGCATTCTTCACAAGTTTGAAAACCTCCTCAACCTCATCTTTGTTTCTAGCCTGGGCCAACAGATCATCAAAATCTTCAGGGAGGTTATTAGAAGGGTCATTGATTTTAGGAAATGTGAGGCCCGCACAAGGTTCAGGGATGTGCTTGGACTTGCCTGAAGAATCATCCACCCTATTACTCACCTTCTCAGATGGCTTCTCCTTAATCCCCTACTTTAGCTTGGTCCCCTACTTCTAGACAGAATTACCAGCAATCTAGAAATTTCCCTTTCCCTGATCCTTCTCAACTAGCTTATCCTTCTTTCCAATCTTCGAACTTAATCTGAGAAGAGCCACCAACACCCTAGAAAAAAACCCTCATCACCCACCATTGGTTTTTTACCTTTTCTGATAGAAGTGGAGGCTTTCCTCTTCTCAGGCATAGTCTTCTCATCAAAAATCTCCTTAACAGAGGTGTCAGTGTCATCACCCATTTCAAACCCTTCAGACCATGGGATGGAAACTTCCCTCTTCTAAGTTTTTCTCTTCTTTCTAGAGGATTCCTCCTCACTCTCCTCTTCTTCCTCTTCCATATCCCAATCCTCATCCTCAAAATCAGACTCTTCTTCACTAGACTCTGCCCTACCCTTCTTCTTAGCACTAGGTTTTTGTTTAATTCCTTTTTTGGGGGTGTTGTTCCTCATGTGCTCCATTATAAGTAATATGAGGCTATCATGCAGGACTAGAAGTTTAGGGATTTTACTATGTTCTTTCAGACCAAACTCCAAAAAAGAAAATAGATGATGAAGGGAGTAAATCATAAAACACATAAAAATAGAATTTGCACATAGAAAATAGAACTTTCTTTATTGATTTAGACAACTTATTACACTACAGAAGCTCAAATGCAATAAGAGGAATCAACGCTCAATAGGCTGCAACACATTATAACTTCCTATCACAAGCTTCTAGAATTATCAGCCTTCTGTAACCCTAAATTAGCTAGGGTTTCTATTTTCCTACCTATTCTTGACTCTACACTTTCCCCCTTAACTCTACTACTACCCAGGGTTCCCAAAAATGGTTATTAATAGTCTTTTTGGCAGCCACCAACCTAATTTTAAAAGTTGCATCTCCCTCCAAAAATAGGTCAACTTCTAGGAGCCATAACTTTTGATTCAGGTGTCTAATTGACGAACTGTTTTATGTGTCAAAAAGATCGTTGAGTGCTCTACGTACTTAGAGCCCACTCTACCAGTTCCAGCCATTTTCAGGCTAGTACAAGGCCATTTGGTGCCTCAAACCTAAGTTTGAATAAATTTTCAGGCATTTTTCAAGAAATGGAAACTTTAATATCTTTCAGCTCACAAATGATCTTTGCGTGATTCCTTCGGTAAAGGTCTTATTTTTTAGTTATGAAGCTTCCTATAAATTTTCACTTCATTTCGTGCCCAAATGTAAACTTTTTAGCAGTTTAGAAAAATTGAAAGTTCTACATCATTATTCAAGCGATTATTGAACCAGAACCACAGATTTTGAAAAGAAATGGAAAGAACGTCAACAATTTTGAAACACATTTTTTTTTGGGTGATGTAAGATTGCCCTTACACCACTAGATGCTCCTGCATTAGACACCTAGGGTAATTTGAGAAGTGGCCAAGGCACTTGGACTTGTATGTGTTCTGCAAAGTCTTTAGTGTCGACACTTGTCTTTTCTCCTTTGTCTAGATTCCTTAACTCTAAATCATTTTTTAGACTATTCCCATATATAATCTGGAATGGTGATTTACAAGTACTCCTATTGACAGAATTGTTGTAAGAAAATTTTGCCTATGGTAAAATCAAATCCCATCCCTTGGGCTTATCTCCTATTAAGCACCGTAGCAGGTTACCTAAACTCCTATTCACCACTTCGGTCTATCCATCAGTCTATGGATGATGTGTAGAACTAAACTTCAAATATGTCTTCAACTTCTTCCACAATGTCCTCCAGAAATAACCAACAAACTTGGTATCTTGATCTGAAACTATGCTCTTTGGTAGACCGTGTAATCTCACCACCTCCCTAAAAAATAATTTAGCAATATGAACAACATCATTAATCTTCTTGCAAGAAATAAAATGTGCCATCTTTGAGAATCTATCCACCACCACAAAAATGGAATCATGTCCTCTCTATGTCCTTGGTAAACCAAGAAAAAAATCCATACTAATATCATCCCATGGCTTCTCTGGTACAGGTAGTGGTTGATATAGACCTATATTCTGACTTGCTCCTTTCGCCATCTGACATACTCTGTAACTCTGCACAAATTTTATCACATCCTGCTGTAACTTTGGCCAATAATATTTTTCACCAACAATAGCAATGGTCTTATCTCGGCCAAAGTTTCTGGCCAATCCTCCACTATGCTTCTCCTTAATCAGGTTCTCTCTCATGGAACTCCTCAGAATGCACAACTGGCTTCCTTTAAACAACATGCCATCTTGGATTATAAAATTAAACCATTTTGTCCTGTCCAAAGTAACAGGTTCTAGACAAGCTTTCCAAGCCTTTGCAAAATCTAGATCTTCAGAATACAAAATTTTGAGCTCATCGAACCCAACAACCTCTATCTTCATTTTTGTCAACAAATTTTGCCTTTTGCTCAAGGCATCTGCAACTCTATTTGACTTCCCACTCCTATGCTTCAAAACAAAAGTATAGCTTTGCAAAAACTCAACCCATTTTAAGTGCCTTTGGTTCAACTTGCCTTGACTATTAAGATACTGTAAACCCTGATGATCAGTATATAAAACAAATTTTTTTGGCAACAAATAATGTCTCCATTTCTTCAAAGCTTGAACTATTGCATAAAACTTCTAATCATAAACAAAATACTTTTTCTTGGCATCATTAAGCTTCTCACTAAAATAGGCAATGGACTTACCTTCTTGACTCAAAATAGCTCCTATAGCACTACCACTAGCATCACAATCTACCTGAAACACCTTATTGAAATCTAGAGTGCCGAAACAGGTTGTTCTGTAACTTTCTGCTTCAATGTGTCAAAACTTTTGTCTGCTCCTTTAGTCCATCTAAACTCTTTTCTATCACCTCTCATTGTCTTAGTCAGGGGTGCACAAATGCTACTAAAATTTATGATAAATTTTTTGTAAAAACTTGCCAAACCATGAAAAGATCATACCTTTGTGGCACTCCTTGGTGTAGGCCATTCAATGATAGCTCTTACTTTTTATGGGTCTATCTTAAGACCTTCCTCTAAGACAACAAATCCTAGTTATACCAACTCCTTCCTTGCAAAACTACATTTCTTCAGATTCATTAGCAACTTCTCCTGCCTCAGCTTCTCTAAAACTCTTCTGATATGCATCAGATGCTCATCCCAAGTTTTACTAAAAATCAAAATATCATCTAAATAGACAATAACAAAACTTCACAAAAATTCTTTCAGTACCTCATTCATGAGCCGCATGTATGTGCTCGGTGCATTGGTTATCCCAAATGGCATGACTAACCAGTCATACAAACCCTCCTTTGTCTTGAAGGTTGTCTTCCATTCATCTCCTTCTCTTATTCAGATCTGGTGATACCCACTCTTCAGATTAATCTTCGTGAAGTACTTGCCTCCACTCAAACAATCCATTATGTTATCCATTCTGGGTAATGAAAATATGTACTTGATCATGATCTTGTTGATGGCTTGAGAATATGTACACATTCTCCACTGTCCATCTTTCTTTGGTGCTAGTATTACAGGTACCGCACATGGACTCAGGCTCTCTCTTATTAGCCCCTTCCTTAAGAGCTCTTGAACTTGTCTATTTAGCTTTTCACTCTCTGCAAGGGTCATTCTGTGGGTTGCTTATTCGACAAACTAGCTCCTAGTATCAAATCTATTTGGTGACTTATCTTCCTCACCAGTGGTAAACCTTATGGTACATTATCAAAGACAATATCTTGAAATTCTTCCAACATTTCTGAGACTTCTGCTGGTACATCTTCACATTTCTCTTAAGTAATGTTAGGAATCAATGCAAAGCAATGATGCTCATGCTTCATACCCTCCAAAAATTTTCTACCATCTACCAAGCAAATTCTGGTAGTACTACATATCTTTTCTTCCCCCTCCTTCAAGGGCTTCAACTTATGACGAACTCCATCATTTGTTAGGGAATATATGTTTGCATGGCCATCATGGATAGCGCTCCTATCATACTGCCATGACCTCCCCAATAGCATATGACATGCATCCATCAGTACGATATCACACAGTACTTCATCATGGTAGTCCCCAATCTTGAACTTCACTAAACATTGTTCATTGACCAAAGCTCTGTGGTCCTTCTGCAACCATGCGATTCAATATGGATGTGGATGCTTTCTTCTTGTCAACTTCAACTTGTCAACCATCTCCTCTAAAACAAGATTGTTAGTACTTCCACTATCAATAATAATATCACAACACTTACCTTCACATTTGCACTTTGTACGGAATAAACTCTTCCTCTGATTGGGTTCTTTCTCTTCATTCAACAAATTTCTTCTAACAACTAGGGTTTCTCCCCTTTCGGCATCTTCAGAGTGCTCAAATTACGTATCTTCATTGACATGTGCAACTTGTGCATTACCTTCAGGTCTTCTATTTGTGCTTCCTTGATGTTGTGGACACTCATATGCTCGATGTCCTTCTCCACATTGGAAATAGGTTCCTCTGAAACCTCCTCTTCTAGGTCCTTGCCTAGGTCTACCTCTTCCTCTTCCTCTTTTCTCACCATTATTCTGGTCACGAGGGCGGTAGGTATTATCTCCTCTTTAATTTTGACTGGTGCCAACTTCTTCACTTTTCTTTGAATCTTCATTTCGGCCTCCATAGGGTCTTCCACCAGTCCTTCCGCCTTGACCTCTTCCCCTTTGCTTACTATCATATCTTTTATTCAGCTTCTCTTCCACATTTAGGGAAAACTGGTACGTATTTTCTATGGTGGTCATTCTGACCAAGCTCAACTCCTCTTGAATACTCGGCCTCAACCCATCAATGTAACGTGCTACCTTCTCCTTGTTGGGCTCTGCATGGCCTATCCTGATAGTAATTTTATAAAACTCTTCTGTATACTCCTTAACAGACTTGTTAGCTTGCTTTAGTCCTTGCAACTTCTTCAACAACTCCATCTCATAGTCAGCAGGAATGAACTATTTCTTCAGTTTCTCCACCATCCGATCCTATCTGGTGACCTTTCCTTTTCCTCTTCTATTCCTCTCTAATTGGACCTCCTTCCACCAAATACTGGCATGACCCTTCAACTTTGTTTTTGCAAACTTGACCCGATCTAGGTCCTCCACATCTTCATACTTGAAATACTCCTCCATGTCATTGATCCAATCAATAAGCTATTCCAGATTCAAATATTTAGAATATGTAGAAACTTCGATCCTGGGCCTCTTTTTGATCTTCAAAATGGCCCTCAACAACCTAAATTCTATAGGATCTCCTACAACTTCTTATTCTTCCTTGGATAGCTTTTCTTCAGCTACATCCTTGCTTTCTTCTCTTATTCTCAGATCATACCCTATTCGTAGCTCCTCTTGCAATGCATTGATTTGCCTTTGTAGGGCTCTAAAACCCTCTTATGTCAAAGCATTCCTCCCAATATGATTTCTTCGTGGAGGCATCTTGATCTCCGCAGCAAACCTACAACCTCAGGTCTTAGTGCAAACTACCTCATGGTGGATGATTTGTCTACACACTCAGAAACCCTTGCTCTGATACCACTTGATGAAGGGGGTAAATCATAAAACACACAACATAATTTGCACACATAAAATAGAATGTTCTTTATTGATTTAGACAACTTATTACATTACAGAAGCTCAAATACAATAAGAGGAATCAACCCTCCATAGGTTGCAACACATTACAGCTTCCTATCATAAGCCTCTAGAATCATCATCCTTCTGTAACCCCAAATCAACTAGGGTTTATGTTTTCCCACCTATTCTTGACTCTACACTTTCCTCTTAACTCTACTACTGCCCAAGGTTCCCAAAAATGGTTATTAATAGCGTTTTTGGCGGCTAACAACCTAATTTCAAAATTTGCATCTCCCTCCAAAAATAGGTCAACTTCTAGGGGCCATAACTTTTGATCTAGGTGTCTGATTGACGAACCGTTTTATGCGTCAGAAAGCTCGCGGAGTGCTCTACATGCTTGAAACTTGCTCTACTAGTTTTGGCCATTTTCAGGCCTATACAGGGTAGTTTAGTGCCTCAAACCCAAGTTTGAATAATTTTCAGGAATTTTTTGAGAAACAAAAAAACTGTAATATCTTTTAACTCGCAAATGATCTTTGCATGATTTCTTCATCAAAGGTCTTATTTTTTAGTTATGAAGCTTCCTGTAAATTTTCACTTCATTTCGTGCCCAAATACAAACTTTCTAAAAATAGCAGGTTGCAATTTTTAGCAGTTTGGAAAAACTAAAAGTTGTACATCATTATTCAAGCAATTATGGAACCAGAACCACAGATTTTGAAAACAAATGGAAAAAACATCAACAATTTTGAAACACATTTTTTTTTGGGTGATGCAAGATTGCCCTTACACCACTGGATGCTTCTGCATTAATAGGTAGAAGGGAAAAGAAACCAACATACCATGTCTAAAATGATTGATCAAATCAAAGTGATACGAGTAGATAGCCACATACCTCTCATCCAGGGTTACATATCTCATTATTACTTTAGCCACTTCTACCTAGATAGGCTTAATGGAAAGACAACTATACCCCTGAGACTGAAATTTGAGCAGCTTATCCCTTTCATTTCCTTTGAAGAAGTTATTAAGGGCTTCCTCACTCTGCTTCCTCTCTCAGAAGAATTTCTTCCCACTAGTTGAAAGCCCCATCACCATGGCTATTAAGTCTTAGAAATATCCATGTCCCACCCATATTCCATGACCCTCTTGTTCTAGTAACCTATGATCTAATTGTTGGAAAAGATTAATTAGCTAATTAAATACATAATTTTATTAATTAAAAATAAATTAACTAATATTGATGATTAATTTATGAGTGTATAGATTTACTTTATTTTATTTATTTGTTTTACTAATTAACTTTTAAAAAGAAATAAATTAGATCATAAATTGTGTTTGTTTTAAATTATTGAGATATTGAACGTACAAGTTGCAAAAGGGGAAATTAATAAAATAAATTATTACATTATCCTATTGAGTATTTAAAGGTAAATAATTTACTATAATTAGTTTATGAGGGAGTTTTATTTTTTATTTAATGGATAAACTGATATTTTAATATTAGATGCTTTATCTACAAAGATTTGTACAAAGTTAGAAATAATATATTAATGTAAATTATTTTAAAAAAGATAAAATACTAATTTATTGATTATATTCCTACAATTAGGACTAGAATAAGAAAAATAATGATTTTGTGAAAGAAGGAATAATTTCTTTAGAGTATATATTTCATTTTAGTAAGAAAATATACAATTTTTTTAAGATTGAAGAATTAGAAGTGTTTTTATTGAATTTCAATGATGTTTATTGAGAGCATAGTTCTTCACCAATTTATTTTCAATTTGCTAAATTAATTGAGGTAAAATATTGACATGTAAATTTTTTTAACAAATATTTCATTTAGATTTTTAATAAAAAGTTTACGATCCTAAATGTGATTTGTTTTGATTGTATGATTGTTTCTTGTTGAATAAGAAATTAATGGGAAACTTGTTAATTTATTAAAATTAGGGATTAATATTTTAATTTGGAAAATATGTTGACAATGAAGAATGATATAGTGATTTGTAAAATCTAGTGAAATTAAATTATCAAAAAAACTAGAATAAGTAAATGAAGAAATATAGCCCTTTTTTTTTGTAGGAAGAAATCTAGGCAAATCTAAAATGTTGTTATATGGAGCCTAATCAGACTCAGAGGTTAAATTTTCCCCACTTTTATCGGTGCGGTTTCCCCCCAAATTACTAGAAGGTCAAGGGGCAGTGTCACTTGTGGGGTCTGGGGGCAATGCCCTCATAGGGGCTTGGGGGCAGTGCCCCCGAAACCTCACACAGTTTTTTATTATTTTATAAAGGCACCGGGAGTTATTTTTTCATTGACCGACATAAAAAAAACCCTATTTTGTAACGGACAAAAACTTGATAAAAGCAGTTAAGGGTTAGGGTTTTGATATTGTATTATAGCATTTTACAGCAGTATTGAGTTGCAGGGATTATTGGTTGTAATCAATTTGATATACTGGATAATAATATTGGACTCCTTGTTTGGTGGATGTAGCCCGAGTTTGGGTGAACCACGTTAAAACTTGTCTCTCACTGTTATTATTTCTATATATTTCCATTCCTCTATTTAATCTTTATTTGCATTTAATTGATATCTTCTACCAGCTAACCCTAACAAGGATACCAATTGTTGGAAATATACACAACCAAGAATTCAAAATGCAGAGCAAAAACTCAAATCAAGCATGCAACAAGAACACAATCACAACATAGTGATTTACCCTAGAAAACCCCTAACCTAGGAAAAATCAACAATGAAGATCTTCATATTAACCCTCAACCCCAACCGGACTGAGCCTGGAGGCTTCAACTAGCCACACATACAATGGAGTCACCAAGCCATTATATAGACTTCCATACATGCAAAACCATGGGCTCAAAACCATGAGCTCAAAAACCATAGACCAATACAACTATCACAAAACCATGTGCTAAAGACCACTAATGGTTAATCCACTAACTCTAACCCAAGAACTAGTTTAACCCAACATAAAAGGGATAAGGGATAAAGTGGATATAGATTTTAAATTTCTATAAAATAATTTACTAATTAATTTTGAAACTAAGAAGTGTCTAAAACTAATGCTTCAATTGGGAATTTGAAGGTGATTGAAACCTTGTGTTGTGTTAGAAAGCTTGTTGTAGAAACAACCTAGGAAGAAGGTTTCTTAATAAAAGGGTTTTTTTCATTAATGAATGCACAACTTGATTATGACTATACCCAATTGTTGAACACACAGAAGTACTGAGAGGGGGGGTGAATACATACTTAATCAGATTATTTTTCTTTTAAACTGTAGTCAAACTATCTTAAGCATTTAAACATGAAAAGAACATGAACATAGAATCACACATCCATAACAATAGATTTACATGGAAAATCCTAAAAGGGAAAAACCATAGTGAGAAAGCTGATTGGATATACTATCCAAATCCAACCTCATAAATGAAACAAGATTACAATATTATTTATGGGCTACAACCCAAAGGAATTTGTAACTCCCTAAATAGTTACAACACTTACAATCTTTACACAACAATTATTCAAACTTTATAGTACACAACTTATTTGGCTTAAATTTTCTTCTCACATAATAGATTGTTGATTACATCAGCCTCTGCATAACAATCTCTCATCTACCCAAATACAATATCAGCCTCCGCCACAACCAAACAACTTCAGAAACTCATCTCCATCATTACTTTACAAATACTTGCCTTCACAACAATATCCTATTTCATCAAACTAGTCTTGTCCATATTTTATAATAAATTATGCTTCTACGGTAAATTTAGTTGTGCATTAACAATTGAGTCACACAATACATAACTCATCCCCCAATCAACAACTTTGATTTTACATTTATATCCTCCCCAAGCTTCAAAATCTTTCTCCATGGTGAACCAAGATGAAACATGTAGCAAGAAACATGAAAAGGCCATAACAGTCAGCTCCCAAAAATATTTGATAAGTAAATTTCCAATTTCATTCTAGAGAAAGACATAATCGGGTCCCATCTTACCTTGGCATGTTGTCCCATGCTAGAGTACACCCCAAAACATACATCATAACCATCAGCATATATCAGGTCAACACAACAAACACTTACCCTTTCTTACATTTTAGCTCCAAACCAAAAGTGATATCAGAGGGGACAATTTATATCATACAAACCACACAATGAACATTATATGCCTTGTAAAACATTCCAACATACTTATTTTATCATTTATATATATTTCATGCTAGTGCAAACATTTGAACTTTGATGTCGGTGTTATTGACAAACTCTTCTTACATAGTCTTAAGACGACATTGAAAAACATACTTCTGGTGATCACAAACATTTGAGATTTGAACTGTGCCTACCAACTAGTCATACGAGCTTATATTCCAATTAGCATGACCAAATACCATTGTGTAATGATCTGTAGTGGCCTTAATCATCTCCCTCTGCTCACTTCAATTAGCACTAAGACTTGTCGTTACACTGTTGATATCAGAGAAGCAATTGCGATATAAATTAACACTTGAATATTCAAACATGCATACCTGATACTCATATCTACTTATCCTCCAAACTACAACATCATTTCTTTATTTATATAGATGTGAGAAGCATTCCCCTATGTCCCTGTGACTGTACTTACCCTATTTCAACACTGTCTTCAAACTTCTGTCTCCAAAAATATCTTGCAATAAATGTTATCACCTCAAACTTGAAGCATAGGTACCTAAGTGCAATATCTAGCAATTAATCCAATCCATAGGTCCTTACCTTCAATTTCAATAGAATATAGTACCTTCTTGTGAGCCTATAACACCTTCCTGACTTGTACTACACTTGGACAATTTCCTTCAATATTTTACAACTTTATTTATCATGTAGCAACCATCATAAGTCCATAGAAGGAATCTAACTCTACTCATTACTAACTTACATAAGAACATCAGAAGATATGGTATGACTTAGTACATAGATGATACTGATCCATCTCCTTTACTTCACAACTCTTTTGAGCAGCTTATTTTGTCCACTCCTTTGATTAGCTCAACATATATTCAATTATACTTATCCTCCAAACCACATCATCATTTCTTCATTTATAGAGAAGTGTGAAGCATTCTCCCATGTCCCTATTGCTATAGTACCTTCTTATGAGCATGTAATACCTTCCCTAACTTGTAGTACACTTTGACAATTTCCTTCTCTTTATCATGTAGTAGGCATCATATGTCCATAGTAGGAATCCAACTCTTCTCATAAATGACTTCAAACATAATCATATCAAAGATGTGGACTTACATTAGAACATCAGAAGATACAGTATGAATTTGTATAGATGATACTGATCCATCTCCTTTACTTCACAAATCTTTTGATCAGCTTTCTTTGTCTGCTCCTTTGATTACCTCAACATATGTTCACTTCTACTTATTCTCCAAACCACAATATCATTTCTTCATTTACAGAGAAGAGAGAAGCATTCTCCTATGTCCCTATGATTGTACTTACCTTGTTTCAATAGTATATTCAAACTTTTGTCTTCAAAAACATCATGCAGTAAATGTTATGACCACAAACTTGAAGCATACGTACCTGAGTGCAATTTCTAGCCATTAATCCAATCCACAAGCCTTACCTTCAATTGTAGTAGAATGTAGTACCTTCTTGTGAACATGTAACACCTTCCCTAACTTGTACTTTACATAGAAAATTTCCTTCAATCATTTACAACTTTATTTATCATGTAGCAAGCATAATAAGTCCATAGTAGGAATATAACTCTGCTCATTACTAACTTCAAACATAAACATATCAAAGATGTGGACTTACATTTAGAACATCAGAAGATATGGTATGACTTTGTATAGATGATACTGATCCATCTCCTTTACTTCACAAATCTTTTGATCATCTTTCTTTGTCTATCTCACAATACTTTTGATCACTTAAATTCTGTTGTCTTCTTTGACCATTATACTACTTCCATCCCCTTTGATATCACTTGCAACCTTCCATACTGTAGCACTCCATACCACTGTTAACATCAATGACAACCCATATACAACACTAATGTCTATTTATTGATTTGGAGAAGTATGTTTTAGAAGTATGGATACATCATGACATCACTTCCTTTACTTCATGTCTAGCACATTTGAAGATCATCAAACCCTTAAGATAGATTGCATAAGAAGTTTAGCTAGGTCACCTCTCACTATAGACTCACATAATGTAAACTCTAGTTCTCTCATTAGTAGAAGGTCCATGTAAATCCCTATGGCCTAAATTCTTGATCTAAAAACCTATTCCACCTAGTGAGGTGGCATTCAATGTGCTTACTATGGTTAACATTGTTTCTTATGTGATTTAGTTTGTACAATGGTAAACTAAATAGCTGGAAATTCACATATTGGTGTGGTATGGATAATGGGAAATTAAGGAGTATGTGGTATGGTGGAGTTTCATTGTGATCTACTATTTTATGTGTATGTTAGTGTTATCATATTTGTGGCTTGCCTTATGTATTTGATGTTTCTTCATACACTGGGTGCTAACATGCCATGTAAAGTATTGTAATTTCTTGATTGGTTTGGTATGATTGTTTTGTATATATTTGATGTTATAAAAATGTGTTGTTAAATTTGATGGAATTGCTTTAGTTATTTGATATATGGTTTTGAATGAATGTCTATGTATTCATTAAGAGGAATGAATTAATAAGATATAATCACCAAAGGTAAATATATTTCACACTTTTGGGTTATTGTATTGAATAGTTCATTGCTAGGACTAATTTGGGATGTGTTATAAATGGGCACAAATGGAAATGAAAATAAATGAGGATGGATTGTATGGATGAGGAAAACATTTGAGAAGGAGAATCAAGTAATGATATTAAAAAATTATATGGATTAAACAAATACCATAAATAAAAATTTGCTCACCTATGGAAAACCCTTGAATTCAACAACCTAGTGATGAAGAATTTATTGTAGCATTGTGTGGGGAATTAATTAAAATTATCCCAAAGGAATGAAATGAAATTAGATCACTTCTTAAATTTTTGAAACTATGTTTGGGTGTTTTCTATGAGCAAATATAGCCAAAAAAATAATATAAACAACTCACAAATTCATATTTCCTATGTAAAAATGAGGCGATGGCTACTTTATTTAGAGATCACCATAAGGCAACTTGAGAATACAAACTTAGTAGGTGAGAATCCCTACACAATTAATAATTTTATATTTCAATTTGGTGGTGGTAGAATAAAAATTCAAGGGTGGCTTAGTGTGTGTCCAATTGTGGACATTGGCTTCAAATGATAAGCATGTTCAATTTTTTAGTTGATATTAAGCTCAAAAGGGGCTATATTGTATTGGGTTCTCACCTTAAAATTAATCTTAAAAATGTAGGTTTTTGGAAGAGTAAACTAAGTATCCTAATAGAAGATATGGCTAGACTCATCATTAATGGTTTAACAAAGAGGAAAAGTTTGATAAATTAAAGAGAATTAATGTGGTGGGTAAGGACATGGAAAGGAAATAAAAATTAAAAGAGATGAATATTTAATACTTTGGGAAAATTAAACAAATACATTGGAGAGATAAGAGAAATGGAACATGGATAACTAGGGAGAACTTAGGCTAAGAACGAGGGGTGAAAACAACATAAAAATGTACACAAATAGGCTTGGGCTAAAATAGATAGAAAAACATAATAACAAAGTTGTATGGAATGCAAGTTTGTTATTACACTTTTAACAACTTTAGCAGGCTTACAATAGGCTAGAGTAGAAAATCTACTAAAGGAAGAGTTTAGGAGCATCTATATAAATCATGAAATGTAAAGGATATTTTATACTAAAAAGGAGAGATACTAGTGACATAAGATTAAATCATTTATTCTTTTATTCAAGTTTATTATTTCTTAAAATAGAAACAAAAAATAATAATATAATCTTTAAAAAATAAATGAGTATAGTGTTTCAAACTATATAAGTGTAAATCTAACATAATTAAAAGCTATGTTCACACCCTAGAATAATTAATGTTTCTTTTTCTAATGGACTAAGTGAACATGGAATAACTAGAATGGAAACATGGTAATGTAGTTTAGAAAATTAAGAAAAAAACAAAAATCTAGAGAGATATAAAGCTTTCAAAAAACTCTTAGGAATCACCTATGACATAGACATCTGCATGATCCATAGATGACAACATGACTACACTATCATCCAAGTGCGTTATGGTCCACAACTCATAAAGTCCAAATGTATGGATAATAAGTAGGAAACCTATTCTAATAAGAAATAAATACTTGCATAATAGTTCTAAAAGATGTTGACCAAGAAATATATTAAGCTACAACTAGAATGGATAAAAGGATTGGGTGACTATTAGTGAGCTTGCCAAATGGTCAAGCCCCTATTTGGTCTTTTTACCTCTATCGGTAGTGCAATAGAAATATGAATTAGAGCGAGATAATTTGTGTGAATTCTTAATCCTAAGTGTATCTAGAATTAGGTAACAGTAATAATGCTTATAAAGTGAAAACTTAAAACTTAGGTCTACAATGATGTAAATACATTTTGCATGGAGAAATAATGTGGAAATTAGAGAATGCAAGAGTGAAAACAATGGTTTTTTTGGAATCTAAAGTATAATGGATAATTCTCTCAACATTTATTTTTCATAAGGTGAAGAACACAGTAACAACCTCATGAGAATCCAAATAAACTTAGAGATAAAATAGAAAAAGGGAGATGGAAAGAAGAGGATAGTTTTAGTCTGAATAACATTATTGCTATCCCAAGGAATTTAACAAGAGATGTCTTCCCTGGATGGTGAAAATGGTTTTATGTCTTATAACTTGTTGTGATGTTCACAACATGCCCCATTTTACCTCTTAGCAAAATGAGGACCCCTGTTGTCACTGTTGCTTTTGGTCTGTGTGTGGTAATGCTTGGTGGTAAAGGGAAAAAGAGGTAAGTATTACAAACCATGCTAAAAATTGAAAATAGTTAGTAGAAAGTATAGGGCACAAGTAGTGGTGAATTCTTTGTGAAAAATGAGTAAGCGTTATTTTTTAAACCATCAAAAAATGCCCAGTATTTTGTGAGATATGCTTGTTTTTGGTAAAATGCATCATTTTGGGGATTTGTATGTCCGATACAAATTAGGTTGTATGTGGGGTCTTTGTATTAGTCGTGTTGGGTGCAATCATGTTTTTTGTATCTTGGTAATTTGTATGCATGTGTTATGTGTTTGGGCTCTTTGTATATCAACCAGACCTGATAGGTGTTCAAAAGTCAAATGAATAAAGTTTCAGGTTTGCGTTGTATGTGGGTTTGTATGTATGTTCAATGAAAGCACAGTCTATATACATAGGTTGATATACATGCACGTACCCAAAGGAAGTATACAATATAGTTTATTAAGGTTAAAAAAGGTACTTTCCGTGGTGTTGTATGTTTTTATGTTTCAATTTTGCATCTTTAAGATACATACAATTACGGATTCCAAAGGTTATTTAAATCTGATATAAATGATACATGGTTTCTGATGTATTATGGATATATATGTAGTTGTTTGATATAAATGCACGGACTTGAAAAGATTATGGAAAGCGGTTAATGAAAAGTTAGAAGTCAAATATGGTTGTATCAAAAGTTTGTATGTATGAGTGATTGTATCTAAAGGTAGATACAATTATTGTTTCTCTGAAGAGAGAAAAACACGCAAGTAAAGTGGGGCCTATGATGGTATCTCATCATTGTATGTTGCATATACAAAAGAGAGATACAAAAAAGGAAGATACAAAAGAGAGGTACAAAAGATGAAAGGGTAAAACTCAATGTAGATTTTAAAAGGAAATAAAATAAGATTAATACTCTTGTATGTATGAAAGATTGTATACATACAATCTCGATATACAAAAAAGGTAAAAGTGCATTGTCAGAAAGTAAAAGGGAAGTAAAGTGAAACTAAGGTATCGATTGCATTTGTATAATGGTTTGTATCTATTTTATGTACATTGTGATATACAAACAAAAGATACAAAGTTGAACATGAAGTAAAGTGTAACATTATTTCATAACTCATTGCATATTTTGGTTTGTATATTAATGATATACAAGGTGATATACAAAAAAATGATATACAAATTCTGAATGCAAAGGGCAGAGAATTAATGGATACAATGTTCAAAATACAAATTCAAAATAGAAAGTCGAGTCCATATGTTGTATTGAATGCAACATTTAATCCAGAACTAATAGTGAAATGATGAATTTACACATGTTAGAGTTAAGTAAAGATTGTTTTTCTTTCATAATTACATTATGAAAGCTAAAATTGCAAAGAAAATAGATTATTGCACAAATTGAATAGACAATCCATAGCTAAATGGAATTTTGGAATGGGAACAGCTTGGTAAAAATAGTAAAGTGGGTCAATGCTCATAGATTTAAGCTGTCACTAAAATAGGTATGTTTCTTAAATGCCGTTACAATACAATTAATCAAAAATGCAAATTGGTTATGAGTAATTTCATCAAAAATGCAAATAAATGTCAAATTACTGTATCTGATTAAAGAAATTAGCTGATTGTGTTAAGTAGCATGAAATCTAAAATGAGAAAAGACAAAAGGGTTAGGGTAAATGTAAAATGTAAGAAGTTCATGGTAAAACATTAGGTAAATGAAGTATAACAGGAAGTTAAATATATGAATTTTCACAGGATGGCTCCAAAAAAAAGGAGAACAGATCTAGTAGGTGAAGAAAAGGTAAACAAAGAAAGCAAGCCATGGGAGGAAATAGAAAAGGAGGAATTGCCTATGCACAGAGGATATCAATCCATGATTAGCACGAGCGGGGTTGCGATCGATACAAGCATATGATCTTATGATCCAAATGATGTTCTTCAAAGGATTACATCAATAGACGCTACCCCTAATATGAGGTACATTTGGGATAGATGATTGTGCAAATCTGTAGGGTTCCCATTAGCCATGAGACTAAAGATCTTGTTTTGGAGTGCATAAATAGATATGATCTAAATACCAAGAGAGTAATACATGAAGACAGGGTTATTATAGATTTATCTACATAAGGAATAGCAAGGACATTGGTTTAGAGATTCAAGAAAAAGTGGTGGATATAGACATAGACCAATATAGAAAAGATTTCAATAGCAATGAAAGAGATTGCGAAAGTAGAATTTTCTACAGCTGGTACAATGCAGAAAACAAACCTAAGGTTGTAGCAAGAGTACCAAAGAACCTTCATAGAATAGATTTTAAAGAGGAGATACATCTAATGATTACAATGTTGAGTAGACTAGTGGGGTTAAGAGATACAACCAAGTATGAACCATGGATGTTCACTATCATTCAATGTATGAGGGAAGCAAAAGAGGAAGATGGGCAAATTCACTGGGCCAAGGCTATCAGTACAGCCATATGGAAACAAGCCATGTTGAGAAAGCAAAAAATGATGCATTTTTATTTATCATCATATGTGTTATATTCTTGTTCATCTATGATACAACCATAAATAATTGGTATTGACAGAGTTGAGATGATGGGGAATGGCCCAGATCAGAAATTAGTTTATGATCATCATCTAGGTTTGTAGGAGGATAAGGCATTGAGGAAGTATGCCTTAGTAAATGATGTGTTTTATACTTAAATAGGTAAAGTTTTGACTGGGAAAAAACATAAGAGGCTATTTGAGGAAGCAGATGACACTATTGGGCCTCACAACTCATGGTATATACAATTCCCCAATTTTACATATATCAGAACTGAAGGGTTTGATGGGAATCCATTCATGTTGCCTAGGTATCCATCAGATAAACTGATTATATTGGAGTTTTCTAGACAAAACCTAAATGCATTTAGGATGTATAAAAAGAAGTGGAGTAGATGATATATCAAACTCCCTTGGGCCATTGGAGGATATTCCTGTTACAGTGAGGAAGTGACTGGTTACTCAGAAAAGAAGTTGAGATGCTATGGTTTTGAAGAATTTGAGTTAGGAAGATGCTTTGATCCTTTCCATAGGATCCAGAAACATATTGATCCTAAATATAAACATTAGGTGCATATTGAAGATTATTGGTCAGACTGTAAGAATGACAAAGAAGTGCCGAAAAGAGCTCATCAAATAGTGACTGTAGAACAAATGAGGATTATGGGAGAAATCAACGTGCCCTTGGAAATTAAAGATGATGACAAATTGTTGCATTATAGTTATGATAACATAATGCGTGTTCCCATTAGTGAACCTGATTAGACCCAGCCATGGGAGATATCTTTGGATGCATTATTTAAATGAGTTATCATATTTTCTAAGACATGGATAAAGGACCAAATAGAAGAAATCAAAGCTAAGGGGAATGAGCCTACATTCCAAAAAAGGGTAAGAAAAAGGGGAGAGAAGGTCAAGATAAGTTGCAGTGCTTTTATGAAAAGAAAAGAAAAATTATAGAAGATAAATTAGTGAAAAAGATAATAATGCAACCTTAATGGATCCCTATGCTTTGGGAGTTACAGTAGCAGTACCTTCAGGGACATTCATGGAGGTAGAGTCATTAGGACATAACATTAGTATGGAGCAGACACAAATTGCTAAGAGACCAATAGGACAAAAAACTATGAGGGCCATAACAATTGAAACCTCAAAAGGACAAACATCAGAATAGGGTGAGGTTATAGGTGCTCAACATGTGGGTGCTAAGTTGAGTGGCATACATAGTGAGTCCACATCTAAAGAGAAAAGATAGAGAGATGTCAAGGTTAAGAAAGAATTGACTGAAGAGAAGCTGTAAGAGATAAAATTTCATGAAGTCAAAAACGTAAGTGAGATGGTTAATGTGGAAGATGACAGTAGTGACAGTGAAGTTAGGGAAGTGGATCCTAGTGTCAAAGGAGAAATTGGGAAAGATGAAGAAGAGGTAAGTGAATATTCTAATTCAGGAGAAGAACAAGATACTCAGGTATGTATGGAAATAGTACAAAGCTCATAGTCAGAGGAAGAAAATGTACAAGGCAAGTTAGACACAATTGATCCTTTTCATACACTGGTGCCACTTGAGATTATAAAGGAAGTGCAAGATATGGCACAACAAATAGAGGAATCTGAGAAAGAGGAAACACCAAAAAATGGTGTAAAAGAAACATCAATCCAAACTAAAGAGGAAAAAATGATAAAAGTTTCTAGTACTGATGTCTTAGATATTCTAAATATATATAATGAACATAGTGAACAAGAAGAAAATATAGAAGAAGGAAAGAAATCAGAAAGTAAATCTAAAAAGGAAAAAGATGTAGGGGAACCTGATAAAGTCACGAGTTCATCTTCACAGGTAGTGCAAGCAAATATGCTTGAAAAAGTACAAGAACAAGTTGAGACAGTAAGGGAATTAGAGGGGATATTAGGTAATCCTTAAAAAAACTTGGATAACACAGAGAATGTTTCTAAGGACAATACTGAGCATGAAAAACAAAAAGAAAGTATGGATGGAGAAAATATGGAGTAGAATGATAAAAAAGAGTAAGAATAAAAGGAATCCTCAGAAAAAGAGAACCCAGAAGATGAGGAGGGAGGGGACACTAAAATAGAAGAAGATAATGATCAGGGAGAATCACAACAACATCATGATCCACTTATTCTAGAACATGGTCCTCAACCTCAACCACCTCAGCAACAACAAGAACAACACATGGAACAAGAAGAAATGGAGAAACCTTAGGAAGAGGTGATAAATGAATAAAAAACAATAGAAGTTACCAAAGAGGCTCCATCTTGGTTAGGCTATGAGGTCAGAAGAGAGAAGGTAGAGGTGCAATTAGTGCCTATTGATATCAAGAGTTTACTGGGTGGTTCTACACCACATAAGGAGAAGAGAAAAGATAGAACTATGTTAGCCATTAAGAGAGGTCCTTCTGGATCTAGAATTATGGCCCTGGCTATACCAAAAGAGGATAAATCCAAAGGATAAATGACTATGGATGATTATAAAATACTTAATCTAGATTTAGGTCACATGACTAGGGAACAACATATAAATGAATGGGAAGATATGGAACAAGCTACTGCTGAAATATTGAAGAAGGAAAAAGATAAACAAGATTATTTGAATGGACATATTGTCCGACTGCAGTAATTCATCAAAGGAATATTTGATCCCAATGCCACAGTACCAGAATTGCCTACTGAAATGACAATATTATAAAAAGATGAAGTAAAAGAGATGGAAAATAAAAATATTGAAGCTAATATTTTTGAAAAATGGTTTAATAAATTCATACAAAAAGGAGAGGAGGTAACAAGGCAAGCAATGACATATTGGGAAATCGCTTTGAGAGAGAAGAAAAAATGTAATGTTATTTAACACAGTTGTCAGTTTAGAAAGGAAGAATGCAAATTAGAATTGAAACAACTTGAAGAAATGGAGGAGAGAGTAGAAGAATTGATAAATGAAGGAGTCATTACTCCTCGAATGGCTAACCAATTGCCACAAGAAAGATTGGAGTTAAAATTTGAAGAAGACATTCTTAAAAGTTGTATCATAAGTACTAGAGACCTAGAAGAGATCGCTGACAATATGGAAGGAGTACATATGAAAATAATAGAAAAACTCATTGGGCATGAATGCCTAGAGATACTAGCATATGGCTTAGAGAAGGCTTTGAAGGAATTTAAGGCCATATTTTCACCATGCTTGGAGAACCCTGCAACACATCTTAGTACAAAGATGATTGATTCAATAATGGAAATGAATGCTAAGATTAAAAAGTATCAGAAAAGGGTTGAAGATTTGGTAACAGAAGAGAGGAAGTTGAGAGATGGAGTTAAAGTACAAAAGTTTACATGGACAAAAAGTCAAGAGGGCAATCATACTTTCATCAAATGAGTGACAAGTAATTTTGTAGAGTACCTAAAAGAGTAGAAAGATATCAAAAGGAGGATATGCTAAGCAAGAATGAACTTGGAAAGTATCATTGGCCAAAAGTCAACAAAATAGGCAAGGGTCAATGGGTATCTTTTATTTTTGAAAAGATTCTAAAGGCATCCTTTGAGCCAAGTACAGATACCATTGGGATATTTTGGAAATGGTTAGGAATTGATTCTTGCCATTGATCTAGAAGATTTGAATAATGACTGTTGATTTGATTTTGTAACCGTAGCAAGAAGCTTCAAAGTCTATATAAGAAGCTCAACTACTTGTATTATACACATAGGGATTTTGAACTTTTAGTTTCAAGTTGTAATTGGCAAATTTTATTGAAATAGAGAAGATAGTTCTTTTAGTTTTAGAGAGGAGGTCACCTTTGTCTGCATTAAGGAGTGCATGGAATGTCTAGTCTCCTTAATGTATCTGTTAAAACGTCTCTAAGTTTTTCTGGTGATTTGAGTAATGAAACATAAGTCATTATTACATTGTAAATTTTGTATGACTTTGTACTTTAAATAAATGTGAACTTAGAATTCTGCATCTATTACAGAGTGTTTTCTGATTTAGACTTTTACTTGAAGTATTATTCTTTGAAAGATTGCAATCTCTTATGTATGTTCATGAAAATGTTCAGGATTTTACATATGTAGATTTCATTGTATTGAATTGGTCAGATTACTGTATTCTTTAATACGTGAATAGTAGAGCATTTAGATCCTGTATGGAATGATGTTTTAATTTGAGTCCTTCTAACTTTTCTCCAACAATCAATAAATAATTAGCTTAAACGTAGAAATCTTAAGAAAGTTGTCATACATTTGAATAAAGAACAAGGAGCTGCAGCGATTTTTTGACAATTTTCATATAAATTTGAAAGGCAAAGTTTGTTTTACTAAAATTCATAAAAAGCTTTGTGGAATAATAGTGAATTTATGCAAAAAAATGAATACTTTCTTAATATTTGTAACAATTTTCATAATTTGAAGTCCAATAAGTCATTGATTACTTTAATTTGCATAAGGCCCCTTGAGCATTACAGTTTCACATCAACCTGCTGAATTATCCACAAGGTCAAGATTTGACCATACAAAAACTTGAGATTAAGAATTCTTAGTCAATTCTTCATATCTTCCAAGACAGCTAAGGTTCCTTTGTGAATTTTAAGTTTTTCTATGAATGTGTAAAAACACTCATCAACAATTTTGGCACTAGAAGGAGGGCCTGATTGGAGTTGAAGTAGGATTTGAGGAAAACTAGCACATAACAATAATCGAGTGACCAGATCTGGGTCTAGTTTAGGAGATATTTTTTTGCAATTACCTGATAGAAGATAGAATAAGAGTCCTTTAATCTGGAATCCTAGAATATCACATGTAGGAGGCACATCTAGAACCCCTCCTGGATCACCTTTCAACATACATAATGTAGTGAGTCCTGACAGTTCTTCATTTAGATCTTTAAATCTTGGTTTAGGTACTCCTAGAAGTCCTAGTCCTCCTTTAAATCCAGGTACTCCTAGAGGTCCTAGTCCTCCCCGTCGTCCTGTAATGGCATATTTCAATGTCAATTCTCCTATAATGTTCAATGATTATCATGAAATGCCAAAAATTCCTGAGAAGATCTGTCCTAAATATCAAATGCATCAAGATCTAGAAGATTATATTAGGATATTCAAGGAGGCATACTTTAGAGCCAAATTAGAACATGAGGATGTGGTGTGTAGGTTATTCCCTTACACCCTCAATGAGCAGGGTTCTAATTGGTATGTCAACTTGCCAAATGGTTATGTTTCTTATTAGGCACTCATGGAAGAGGCATTCTTATCTAGGTTTAGAGAAGTCGTTGATCCTTCTACCTTATATCGTAAATTGGTAGCAATTAAAAGAGGTGAGGGGGAACTCATAGACAATTTCAATGATAGGTTCGAGAAGGCTTTCTCTAGGTTAGTCACTCCTTATACTGTAAATCCTGAGGCCCTCTTAGTGATGTATTACGTCACCTTGGATCCATTGACTGCCATGTTTGTTAAGAGAAAGGTTGATATAGATACTATATCAAAAGCTTACAAAGAAGTAGTCAATGTAAACCAAGAGATGAGACAAATGACATACAATCCTTTTCTAAATGTAGGAAACCCTAGGATGCAAAATCAAGCACAGCCATGGAATGGAGTTCCAATGCATCATACTCCATTGTTAAATCCAATTCCTACATATACACCAGTGTAAAATCCTTTCCCCATCCGGGCTATAGGTCCTTACATTGGTAATAATACCAGTAACAATCAGACTAATGGTCAGTCTTTCTTCCAGCCTCCTCAAGATACATTTGTGGCAAAGGCACAAGAGGATAAAGAGGAAATAAAGGAAATTACTACACAGTTAAGAAGATTGACCACTAAGATGACATAATTGAGAAATAAAACTTTCTATGGTAGAAATACTTAGGGATATAGTCAAAACTAGAGCCAAAATTATACTCAAGGTTAAAGTTCAAGTAAAAATTAGAATTATAACCCAGGACAAAATCATAATCAAGGACAGGGGATGTAAAACAAGGGATATATTGGTGATAACAAGGCCTAGGGTAATAACAATAGAAATTAGAATCAACCTAAGCCATCTAGGACATGGAAGACGGGACCAAATAATAGTACTCTGGCATCTTGATTCAAAAGTCTAGACAATCAGGAAATGAAACAACTAGCCAGAATCCAAATAGCTAATGTGGCATTAAAGAATTGGTGCAGGATTTATAATATGAATGCACATGCTGAGCTTGATTTCTCTCAATTTCATCTTGCTGCTAGCATTTTCAATGTTGAAGTACAAGCTCCTACATCTGAATTCCTCATTCCTAAAGGGAATGAAATAGTAGCTTCAGAATTTGAGTCTTCTTTGGTCTAGAAAGTTTTACCTTCGTAACTAGAGAAGTAGAAAATCAGATAGTAGAAGATGAACCTTATTTTTGTGAGAGTTTGTATCCTGAGTCAGCCCTAGTGTTGGATGCTTTTCAGTTTCCTTTTGAAACTAAAAATGAAGTACTATGTGAACTAGAGGAGGTGCAGGCTTTTCAACAATCTAGTAAGAGTCATACTTATAATCTGAGAAGCAACGTTAAGCCTAGAGGTCCTTTCACTACCTCCACTCCTCCTAACCATTTCAATACTCCTCTAGATCAGCATGCTAGTAATAATCCTGCCATCTTAAAAGCTAATCATCATGGGACTGGTGGGACAACAACATCAAAGGTTCAAATAGGGAAAACAAAGTCTATGGAAACAACAAAGTTAATGAACTATTTGTCTGAAGAAATAAGAAAAATCAAGGTTAGTGTACCCCTATATGATCTACTAAGAAGTCCAGGACTACGGACTGCTTTCATAAAGTCTTTAGATATATCTGTGGCAAAGGAAGCTTCTGTTGACAATGATGTTCTTGGTAGAGATACATAGTCCAAAGATAAAGGTAAGAAAACTGAAGAGCCTTCCAACACCAATGTTGTCATTTATGCTGATAAGAAGGAAGCTCCTTCTTTCTTGTTAACCATTAGAATGTTGGGAAAGAATATACACAATTGTATGGTGGATTCAGGAGCCTCAGCTAATGTTATGCCCCTAGGAATATGTAAAACTTTAGGACTGAGTCCCACCAAATCTGCCAAAGTGGTTACTCAATTGGACAAATCTAAGGTTAATGTGATAGGTGAATTAATGCACATTCAGATGGAGTTAGCCTCATATCCTAGAGTAGGCCAATTCACTACTATCTAGGTAGTTGATATACCAGTTAATTATGGCATGTTACTAAGTAGGGACTGGTCCAAGACATTGAACGTATATATGGCCACTAATTTCTCACACATGTGGTTACCTTGGAGAGGTGTCCCAAATTAGATTAGGATAGAAGCTGAGCCTAGGATGAAACACATGATTATGTAGTATAACAAAACAAATGAGATATTGTATGCCTCTATTGAACCAGGTGTTTATAGAGTCACAAACAACGGAGTGCAAATTAAGGAAATACTGATGTTAGATTTTGAGACAAGCCTTGTTAATAAGGAAACAATAATATTCATTGAATTTGATTGTAATTCTTCGGATGAAGAGAATAATGTTGTAAATATCTTTGGCCAGATTATAAGACATGAGATAGAAGAGTGCATTAAACAACAATCTCCAATTTAGTGTAAATTATACAAAAGTTTGTGCAGAGTTCATAACACTTCACATCCTGAAGAGAATTGTGGAATGTGCAGGGATATCATAGAATATCAATATAGAAAGTGCATAAAAAGGATGGAGCAATAGGAGGGAAGGTCTATTCTTGATAAACCAGAGTTGTATTTTCATGATGACATAAATGAGCCAATCTAGGCTTTGAAGGGAGAAACAAGAATGAAAAGTGTTGATTATTCTAATTTACAATTTGAAAATGCAAAGGTATAGGTAATGCAGAATGAAGCACCTAGAGATAAATAGAATGTGACAACATATGTAACAGATTAAATAGGGCATGCTAAAGTGAAATGTCAAAAGAATAAAAGTGGACATTAAAATGTGATGGATCTAAGTCTAAGCAAGGAGCAGGAGCTGGGATTGAACTTATTGATCTGAGTGGTAAATCATTTTTAGCATCATATAGGCTACAATTTCCTTGCACTAATAATGTAGTAGAATATGAAGCCCTAATTTATGGACTTGTTATGGCTATTAAGAAGAAGGTAAGAGTGATCAAAGTTTTTTCTAACTCTGAGTTAGTGGTCAAATAGGTTAGAAAATTGTATGCATGTAATTACAAGAAAATGGTGTATTATAGGCATAGGGTATGGGATTTAATTGAATCATTTGATGCCTTTAACATTGAGCATATCCCTAGAGAACTGAATCAAAGACCAAATGCATTAGCAGTTGCTACTAGTACTTTAGAACCTTTAACATTGTCAGGTTTGAAATGATTCGATGTTGAATTAGTAAATGTCCCAAGTATACCAGATAATGTTACTCATTTCCAAGTATTTGAAGGAGATCAACAAATTGTAGACTTTCTCACTTGTAATGAGGTATTTGAAGTTTAGATCATTGATGAGCAAGAACAACTTGACATATCTTGGGATGAAGAAGACATAGTAAACCTGAAGAGTAATTTCTTGTCCAAGGGTGTAATAGAGTTGGAGAAGATTTTTGATTTTGATGGAGTAGTTAGACAGAAAGATTTGCCCAAGACTGAGGGGGGTAAATGTGATCCTTTTAACTTGGGAATAGAGCAAAGTCCACAAAATGTGTTGATTAGAAAGGCTTGCTCCGAAGAATTAAGAAAAGAGATTGTTTAGGTTTTATAAGAGTATAAACATGTAATAGCATGGACATATCAAGATTTAAAGACTTATGATACGTCTATTATAACTCATGTGATACCTTTGAGACTAGGAGGAAAACCATTTAGGTAAAAACAGAGGCTTGTGAATGCTATTTTAGAGCCTCTGATCTTTGAAGAACTCAAAAAATTGTTGTCTTCCAGAATAATTTTCCCAGTGAGACATTCAACCTCGGTAGCAAATTTAATACTCGTAAGGAAGAAAAATGGAGACATTAGGTTGTGTGTAGAATTAATAAACCTAAACAAAGCTTCTGAAAAAGATAATTAGCCATTACCTCCAATAGATGAAGTACTGCAAGTAGTAAATGGAGCCAAGATGCTATCTTTTTTAGATGGATTTTCATGATATAACTAGGTTTTGGTTGATAAAGAAGACAGATTGAATACTACATTTACTTGTAAATGGGATAATTATGCATACAGAAGAATGCCTTTTCGTTTGATTAATGTAGGTGCTACTTTTCAGCGAGCCATGGACATTGCATTTTGTGGGTTGTCAAGTAAGTGTATTGTCATTTATATGGATGATTTAACTATATATTCTAAAGATGTATCCACTCATGTAGAAGATTTGAGAAGAGTTCTCAGAAGATGTGAAAGGTATGGAATTTCTCTCAATCCAAAGAAATGTTCATTTGGCATAACAGAGGGAAAATTGTTAGGGCATATAATTTCTGAAAATGGGATATCAATCGATCTAGACAGAGTAGAAGGGATTAAAAAGTTGCAATTGTCTAACTGTAAGAAAGAGTTAAAGTCTCTCTTTGGTAAAATTAACTTTGTCAAGAAATTTATTACAGGATTTACAAAGATTGTGCAACCACTAAATGCAATACTAAAGAAGGATGCAAAAATAGAATGGACATCAGTAGATAAGGTCACATTTGAAGATATTAAGGAAGCCATTTCTAATGCTCTGGTGCTAGCAAGTCCAAATTATACCAAACCATTCTACATTTCCTCTTTTGCATCTACACATTCAGTTGTAGCTACTTTGACACAAAAAGGAGAAGAAAATGAAGAGAAGCCCATAGCTTTCATGAGTACCCTTTTGAAGGATGCACAATTGAAATATTTATACATAGAGAGGTAGGCATTTGCATTAGTAAGGGCAGTAAAAAAGTTTAGGCATTACATCCTACGAAGCCAAGTTAAAGCCATAGTGCCTAATACAGAAGTGAAAATGTTGCTGATGCAAAATGAGCCTGGAGAAAAAAGAGCCAAATGGATCACAATATTGCAAGAGTTTGATATGGAAATCATTCTAATGAAGTTAGTTCAAGGCCTAGCATTAGTGCAGACTATAGCTAATACGGATCCAAATTTGGTGAAACAACAGTATGTACTAAATTTTAACCATGCATCATGTTGGTATGATGATTTAAACATATTTTTGATATCAGGAAAGTATCCAAACAAGATGAAGTCTTCTCAGAGGAGAGCCTTGAAGATAAAAGCACAAAGATATATGGTACAAGGAGGTCTTTTTTTAAAAAAGAATCATGAAGGTATATATTTGAGGGGTTTGAATAGACTAGAAGTAGACAAGGTGTTGTTAGAACTACATGATAAATATGGAACTGCGCATGGTTCTCATTTAGCTACAACTCATAAGATCTTGAGAGTTAGATATTATTGGCCAACAATGTTTAAAGATACAAAAAATCATATTCGGAGTTGTCACACTTGTCAAACTATAGCAGACAAAGGAAGGAATCAAGCTAATCCATTACAACCAGTTATTGAGTCTAGGCCGTTTGCACAGTGGGGCTTGGATTTCATTAGAGTCATCAATCCTCCATCATCTACCGAACATAAGTTTATATTGACAGTGACAGACTATTGTACAAGGTGGATAGAGGCTACGTGTTGTAAGTTTTCTACTACTGAGGTGGTCATCAAATTTCTTGAAGAGAATATCATTACAAGGTTTGGAGCTCCATATTCTTTGGTATGTGATAATGGCCCTGCATTTTCTTCTCTAAAATTTACTAAATGGGCATTTCAGTATGGAATAGTTTTAAAGTTTTCTTCAAATTATTATCCTCAAGGAAATGGTTTAGCTAAGTCTACTAACAAGATCTTGTTGGATATTATTAAGAAATTAATTGTAAAAAATCCAAAAGAATGGAATACACTGCTGAAATATGCATTATGGGTAGATAGGACGAAGGTCAAGACAACCTTAGGTAATGCACCTTATCACCTAGTTTATGGGATTGATCCCATACTTCTAGTGAACTTAAGAATACATATCTAGAAATTTGCTAATGAGTATTTAGGCTTTGATGATCATAGAGAGGCTAGATTAGTCCAAATGTTACAATTGGATGAAAAAAGAGATCAAGCCATAGATAAATTTTCTAAGCATCAAGATGTAGTTAAAAGATGGTTTGATAAAAGAGCAAGGGATAAAATGTTCAAAATATCAGATTTGGTGTTGTGCTGGGACAAAGCACATGAAAAGAAAGGGAATCACAAAAAAATTGACAAATTGTGCTTAGGTCCACTGCAAGTCGTAGAAATAATAGGAGATAATACTTTTAGGCTCAAAAATTTAACTAGAGAGGATGTGCCATTACCTGTTAATGGTCAGCATCTGAAACACTATTTTCAAGCTTGAGAAGACAAGGTCTATCCTATTGTATATCATATTGTAAAAAGTATACAGGGTGTGAGGTTTTCTTTACTTGGCTTGTGTGTTTTGTTGTGTTTCCTTGGCATGGATGTTTGTTTTGATTTGAGGTATGCAGGAGCAAATTAGCAACCATAAAAAACAATAGAAAATTTAAAAGGTTCAAGTTAACCATGTGAAACTTATGCATAACTTGTGACTTTCATGAATGTAGATAATTGTTTGTCTTGTCAAAATTTTTATTCAATAACTGTGAATTGAGTATTCAAGGGAAGTTTCTCACGATGACACACCTAAAATCCTTGGGTTTGTTGAACATACCAGTGTATGTGTTAAGTGAAAAATCAAATATCACCCTTGCTACCATTGCAATTCTTAGCTTAATTTTAGTAAGTGATCATACCTTGCATCATAAATTTACAAAGATAATATCTTATGAATTTCTATCTTACACAGAATTATAAATATAAAAGGTATTTTACTAAAAATCCAAATGAAGCTATCTAAGTAACTCTACTAGGGCTATAGATGCTTTCTAGAAGTGGAGTTCTACTTAGGAGAATTGCAATGATAACCTTGCCATAGCTATGAATGCCTACTGGCAACAAGGATCTATCTGGTTGGCTCTGAGGGAATGACATCAACTAGGTAGTTTAACACCAGTCACTAGTGTTTTCAACTCATTTTCAAGATGAGGATTATTAATCACATGCAAACACTTAAAATCGATTGGAGGATTCATACACCTTATTGAATACACTGAGTCTCAAATTGAATAATAGCTTCCATATAAGGAAGTTAGAAGTTATGAATTTATTTCACGTGGCTTTATTTAATGATTTAAATTTAGTTGTTTTATTTGATTGCTAGTTGTTGTGAGGTTCACAACACGCCCCGTTTTACCTCTTAGCAAAATGAGGACCCCTGCTGTGGCTATTGCTTTTGGTTTATGTGTGGTCATTCTTGGTAGTAAAGGGAAAAATAGGTAAGTATTACAAAAATTGAAAATACTTCGTAGAAAGTACAGGGCACAAGTAGTGGTGAATTCTTTGTGAAAAATGAGTAAGGATTGTTTTTTAAACCATCAAGAAATTCCTAGTATTTTGTGAGATATGCTTGCTTTTGGTAAAATGCATCATTTTGAGGATTTGTATGTCATATACAAATTAGGTTGTATGTGGGGTCTTTGTATAAGTCGTGTTGAGTGCAATCGGGTTTTTTGTATCTTGGTAATTTGTATGCATGCATTTCATGTTTGGGCTCTTCGTGTATCAACCAGACCTGATAGGTGTTCAAAAGTCAAATGAATAAAGTTTCAGATTTGTGTTGTATGTGGGTTTGTATGTATGTTCAATTAAAGCACAGTCTATATACATAGGTTGATATACATGTACATACCTGAGGGAAGTATACAATACAGTTTATTAAGGTGAAAAAAGGTACTTTCTGTGGTGTTGTATGTTTATATGTTTCAATTTTGCATCTTTAAGATACATACAATTATGGATTCCAAAGGTTATTTAAATCTGATATAAATGATACATGGTTTCTGACATATTATGGATATATATGTAGTTGTTTGATATACATGCAGGGACTCGAAAAGATTATGCAAAGTAGTTAATGAAAAGTCAGAAGTCAAATATGGTTGTATCAAATGTTTGTATGTATGAGTGATTGTATCTAAAGGTAGATACAATTATGGTTTCTTTGAAGAGACAAAAACAAGTAAGTAAAGTGGGGCCCATGATGGTATCCCGTCATTGTATCTTATATATACAAAAGAGAGATACAAAAAAGGAAGATACAAAAGAGAACTACACAAGATGAAAGGGTAAAACTTGATGCGGATTCTAAAAGGAGATAAAGTAAGATTAATACTCTTGTATGTATGGAAGATTGTATACATACAATCCTGATATACAAAAAAGGTAAAAGTGCATTGTCAGAAAGTAAAAGGGAAGTAAAGTGAAACTAAGCAATCAATTGCATTTGTATAATGGTTTGTATCTATTTTATGTACATTGTGACACACAAACAAAAGATACAAAGTTGAACATGAAGTAAAGTGTAACATTGTTTTATAACTCATTGCATATTTCAGTTTGTATATTAATGATATACAATGTACTATACAAAAAAATGATATACAAATTCCAAATGCAAAGGGCAGAGTATTAACGGATACAATGTTCAAAATACAAAATCAAAATAGAAAGCTGAGTCTGTATGTTGTATTGAATGCAGCATTTAATGTAGAACTAATAGTAAAATGATGAATTTAAACATGTTAAAGTTAAGTAAAGATTGTTTTTCTTTCATTATTGCATCGTGAAAGCTAAAATTGTAGAGAAAACAGATTATTGCACAAATTGAATAGACAGTCCATAGCTAAATGAAAATTTGGAACGAGAACGGCTTGTTAAAAACAATAAAGTGGGTCAACGCTCATAGAGTTAAGCTATGACTGAAATAGGTATGTTTCTTAAATGTTGTTACAATACAGTTAATAAAAAATGCAAATTGGTTATGAGTAATTTTGTTAAAAATGCAAATAAATGTCAAATTATTGTATCTAATTAAAGAAATTAGCTGATTGTGTTAAGTAGCATGAAATCTAAAATGAGAAAATACAAAAGGCTTAGAGTAAATGTAAAACATAAGAAGTTCATGATAAAACCCTAGGTAAATGAAGTAAAACGGGAAGTTGAATATGTGATTTTTCATAGGATGGCTCCAAAACAAAAGAGAACAGATCTAGAAGGTGAAGAAAAGGTGAAGAAAGAAAGAAAGCCATGGAAAGAAACATAAAAGGAGGAATTGTCTATGCATAGAGGATATCAATCCATGATTACCACGAGCGGCGTTGTGACCGATACAAGCGTAGGATCTTATTATGTAGAAGATGTTCTTCAAAGGATTACATCAATAGACGCTACCCCTGATATTAGGTGCATTTGGGATAGATGATTGTACAAAGCTACAGGGTTCCCATTAGCCATGGAGGCTAAAGATCTTGTTTTGGAGTGCATAAATAGATATGATCTAAATACCAGGAGAGTAATACATGAAGACAGGGTTATTGCAGATTTGTCCACAGAAGGAATAGAAAGGACATTTGGTTTAGAGATTCCATAAAAAATGGTGGATATAGACATAGACCAATATATAGAAGATTTCAACAGCAATGAATGAGATTGCAAAAGTAAAATTTTCTACAGCTTCTACAATGTAGAAAACAAACCTAAGACTATAGGAAGAGTACCAAAGAACCTTCATAGAATAGATTTTAAAGAGGAGATACATCTAATGATTACAATGTTGAGTAGACTAGTGGGGTTAAGAGATGTAACCAACTATGAACAATGGATGTTCACTATCATTCAATTTATGAGGGAAGCAAAAGAGGAAGATGGGAAAATTCATTGGGCCAAGGCTATCAGTACAGCCATATGGAAACAAACCATGTTGAGAAAGCAGAAAATGATGCCTTTTTATTTGTCATCATATGTGTTATATTCTTGTGCATCTATGATACAACCATACATAATTGGGATTGATAGAGTTGGGATAATCGGGAATGGCTGAGATCATAAATTAGTTTATGAACATTATCCAGATTTGCAGGAGGATAATGTATTGAGGAAGTATGCCTTAGTAAATGATGTATTTTATATGTACATGATTAGAGTTTTGACTGGGAAAAAGATAAGGGCTATCTGAAGAAGCAAGAGACACTATTGGGCCTCACAACACATGGTATATACAATTCCTCAATTTTACATATATCAGAACTAAATGGTTTGAGAAAAAGCCATTCATGTTGCCTAGGTATCCATCAGATAAACTGATTGTATTGGAGTTTTCTAGACAAAACCTGAATGCATTTAGGATGCATAAAAATAAGTGGACTAGAGGAAATATCAAACTCCCTTGGGCCATTGGAAGATATTCCTATTATAGTGAGGAAGTGGCTAGTTAATCAGAAAAGGGGTTGAGATACTATGGTTTTGAAGAATTTGAGCTATAAAGATTCTTTGATCCTTTCCATAGGATCCATAAACATATTGATCCTAAATATAAACATTAGGTACATATTGAAGATTATTGGTTAGACTGTAAGAATGAAAAAGAAGTATAGAAAAGAGCTCATCAAAGATTGACTATAGAATAGATGAGGATTATGGGAGAAATTAATGTGCCCTTGGAAATTAAAGATGATGACAAGTTGTTACATCATAGTTATGAGAACGCATGGCGTGTTCCCATTTGTGAACCTGATTCGACCTAGCCATGGGAGACATCTTTGGATGCATTATCTAAACTAGTTATCATATTTTCTAAGACATGGTTAAAGGACCAAATAGAAGAACTCAAATCTAAGGGGATTGAGCCTACACTCCAGAAAAAGGGAAAGAAAAGGGGGAGAGAAGCTCAAGATAAGTTACAGTGCTTTTATGAAAAGAAAAGAAAAATTTTAGAAGCTAAAATTAGTGAAAAAGATGAGAATGCAACCTTAATGGACCCATATGCTTTGGAAGTTACAGTAGCCGTACCTTCAGGGACATTCATGGAGGTAGAGTCATCAGGACATAATATTAGTATGGAGCAGACTCAAACTGCTAAGAGGCCAACAAGACAAAAAATTATGAGGGCCATAGCAATTGAAACCTTAAAAGGACAAACATCAGAACATGGTGAGATTATAGGTGCTCAACAGGTGGGTGCTAAGTTGAGTGGCATTCATAGTGAGTCCACATTTGAAGAGAAAAGACAAAGATATGTCAAGGTTAAGAAAGAATTGACTGAAGAGAAGCTGTAAGAGTTAAAATTTCATGAAGTCAAAAATCTAAGTGAGATGGTTAATGTGGAAGATGACAGTAGTGACAATGAAGTTAGGGAAGTGGATCCTAGTGTCAAAGGAGAAATTGGGAAAGATGAAGAAGAGGTAAGTGAATATTCTAATTCAGGAGAAGAACAAGATACTCAGGTATGTATGGAAATAGTACAAAGCTCATAGTCAGAGGAAGAAAATGTACAAGGCAAGTTAGACACAATTGATCCTTTTCATACACTGGTGCCACTTGAGATTATAAAGGAAGTGCAAGATATGGCACAACAAATAGAGGAATCTGAGAAAGAGGAAACACCAAAAAATGGTGTAAAAGAAACATCAATCCAAACTAAAGAGGAAAAAATGATAAAAGTTTCTAGTACTGATGTCTTAGATATTCTGAATATATATACTTGTTGTTCTCAAAATTAGCTACGCTCATTTTTGTAGACAACTCCTACGAAACCTGTCTATTTCATAAACTACACTCTAAGTTTGCAAATTGAAACAAGTTCTCTTGACCTTGTGCGAAGTCAACTGACATTGTTAAAATAGCTTGTGACATTCCCCTTATTTGGTTTCTCAAAATTCATTAAGTTTGACTAGGTTGCAAGCTTGTCAAAATATCCATTTTTGACCTTTCAAGGCGTTAGTAAATTTTTGAGTGTTCATGTGTAGAAGTAGTTGAAACACCGCTCTTATATATCTTTGTGTTTTACACATGAAAAGGTGGCAACAATCACCGCCCATGCATGTTCCTTGTCATATTTTAATATTTAAAGGTGGTTGTTATTGCCATTACTACATATGGTTCAACGACATGTAATGTCAGTTTTTCTTGCTGCTCAGGCAAATCTTTGCGGATCTCATAAACTCAAGTGTTATTAATGGTGCTCCTGTCACCATTAATACATGTTTTTGAACATTTTAAAAGGTTTAAACATATTTTAGTTTGTTATTTTGCATTCTCTGAATCTTCTAATCACCCTTGAAGTCTTCCTGAGATTGGTCAAATGTGCAGATTTCATATTTAGACAAATTTTTGGCTTCGATTCACGTTTAAGGTTTCAGCTTGTTGTCTGAGGTAGGTTTCTCTTTGTTTTTGTTTTTATTTTTTCTTTTAGTGTTTTATATGAATTATAAACATCCGTTTACGTTTCTATAAAATTATTTTGTTTAAGTTTTCACATAAATAATTCTTCGTTCATTCTTTTGTTTTGTGAGTCATGTCCCCAAACCCTAGCTTTTTCGTTCTTCATAGGTAGGTGTTAAGTTTTACAAAAAACATAACATTAACCCTGATGTATCATCAACAATTTTTACCGATGAAGTCTTTTCTCATTAAGTTCATTGTCAAAGGTAATGGCGACGAAACCTATTGATCACCTGCTAATCACGCCTTGACATTAATCCTAAATGTATCAGTGCTGAAAATCAGCACTGACACATGTGCCTTGTCCTTGACTTTTCCCTCATGTAGGGGCGGTTAAAACTTCCACCCCTACATGGTAATAAGACTTACCCTTAATATGTGTTAAAGTGGTGGGAACACCTACCCAAACACAACGACCCATTTTCAAAATAACATGTAAGGGCAGTTAAAATGACCGCTCATGCATATTTGTCTTCAAAACTTTACCCAAAGTGTATGGGCGGGTAGAAACCCCGCCTAAGCATACTACATGAATTTTCACACATGCAAAGTCTGATAATTTGCCCGACTATGCGTCACTTAAAAATAATCCACACATGGATGCATGATTGGTCAATTCTACCAACTTTTTATCTAGATACTTCAAGCTTCACTTGACATGCTCAAGCAGTCATTTCTGCGGCTCATACATGCATACATAAACTTGCAATTTTTTCCCTCATGTAAGGGCGGTCAAATTGACCGCCCCTACATCAAAAACATTATATTACCCCACATGTGACAGCAGTTGACTTGACTGACCGTGCATGATTGAATGACTTGTCCCTCATGCAGGAGTGGTCATTTTGACAGCCCATGCACATTTTCCTGAATTTTTTCTAACACTAGAAAAAAATTGCCTTTCAAAGCCTATTGACCCGCTTTCGCCTTTACCTCAATTTGCGCACACTTAAGCCCTTTAACACATGTGTTTCCTATACATGATCATCAAATCACAGTAACCACAATTTACCCATTTTTCCCCTAACTGCGAGATCATGGCTTTTTACAGTTTTCGACAAACATCTCTGGTAGATACTTTTTCCAGAATTTTCTCCAAAGTTGATGTCAGAGCTGTCTCCATCCAAAGATAAAATCATGAAGTACAAATACCAAGGCATCTTCCCTATTACTTCAGTACATTCTAATGTTGATGAAATCAGAGATACAGAAATAGGACATGTGAAAATGGCAGAGTTCGTGGAAAGAACCAAATAGCCAAACCCTTCTACGCATCTGCAGAAGATGATTGATAGCAACATTCACTTGGTTTCTTCTTTTCCAATTGCTGCTCATAATCTTGAGTTTGTTCTTAAAGTAGTCAGCCATTATAATAGGGATACTAGGGCTATGTCAGATTCCAAAGGGAATGTGATTATGAGGCTGGATGCAGAGTTTCTTGATAAAATCTTCATGTGTCCTCCTATTGTAAACATTGGACAAATTGATTTTGCCCAAGGATAGAAAGAGTATGATGAAGATGTGGAAGCCTAGAGAAGATATTTAAATAGTAAATGGTTGAAGATTCCTCAGAGCAATCTAACTAGATGGCCGAAGGCTCTCCCGAGGAGTGACCTTGTAGAAGAGGTTTGTGACTTGATTACATTGTTAAGTCATATCAAAGGACTCCCTTCTTCCTCCAAATTTTATGAATGGATGTACACATACATCAAGGTGATTCTCTGGGGCACACAAAAAACCTTTTGGGGAGAACAGATCAGTAATGCTTTGCATGAGCAATTGGTGAGAGTCAATACCACCTTCAAATTTTACATGACTTCATATCTTGCGTATGTTGCTGTGAGCATGGGGAGTTTTCTTGGTTTTACTCAAGTTGGTCCCATGTATGAGTATTATCCTCAAATCACTCTAAAAGGATTAATCCATCATTTCCGTAGAATTAATGATGCTTTCTTTTCAGTGTTTATGTGCTTATGGGACAATGAGCTTGCTCAAAAGAGGGTTTCAGATGAAGCTTGGGAAGTTGTAAATTCTTTTGGCTGCTTATTCTTACAGTTTACTACTTTTACATATCTCAGAGTAGGGTATTATCCTGGTTACCCCTATATACTTCCATGATATCCCAAGGACAGGATTGTTCTCATGGAATTATGTAGATAGTTGATTGTGGTACATAATAAACAAATGGAGTTGAAAAAGTCAAGGATTAATTTTCCTATAGAAATTCGAAGGTACTCAGTTCAGTCGTCTACTAAGGCTAAAATAGTTGAATCTGAAATGCAACTAGTCACCATGAAAACTTTCCAGAAAAGGGATCATTTTGACTTGAGGAGGGTACAAGATAAAATCAAGAGAAAGTCAACTTTCCATATGCTAATGGTGGAATATATTTGGGCTGATCTTAGGACACAAAATGAGAGCAGGAAACTAGATTTTTGTAGACTTCATTTAAGTCAAATTGAGGAGTTAGGCCTAGCAAATCTTCTAGAGGGAATGGAAGATGATGCCAGGGATGTTCTAGATCAAAAATATAATACTAAAAATGTTGAAGGCTCACCTCTTCCAGAGGTCAAATGGGTAGTCAAAGAGGAGACCTCTATAAGAAAAAGATTTCAACCAATCTTGGCTAACACAAATATATGGTTAGAAGGCAAAGGGATCAGCTTGAAAGAATTTCTTATAGGGTCAAAGACTGAAGTTCAAGAGCAAATAGGTAAAAAAGTGGAAAACAGGACAAAGAAAAAGAGTGACACTCTTTCCTCTTCCAAAACACATAAACAAAAATCAAACTTGTGTCAAAAGGAGGGAAGAAGAAGGAGGTTGCCGAGACCTCTAATGTTACTGAATCTAGTATTGAAGACACTAATGTTGAGGAAATGGAGGTTGAAAATGTTGGACCTGAACAGCTACATGTTGATAAATCGGATAATGTTCAACAAATAGATGTGCCTGAAAAACTTAATGAAGAAGCTGAAAATGAATAAGGAGATACTGAGAATATAGGAGATGAACCACTTGATGATTTTTAGTTGTCCCCATAACAAGATCTACATCCAAAGTCTCAAGTTACTACACCTCAGCTTCATGTTCCTATTTCTAGTGGTTTTCCTAAAGTTTCAAGTACTCCTATTTCCCCTATTTTGGTTGTTTCCTCTGATAATACTCTCCCTTCATTAAGAACAAGTTTTGTAATAGTGTTTGATTCATCTGGGTCCATTCCTAGTTTGTCTTCCCCATCTTTTGATATCGGTGAACAAACTATGTTAGAACATTTTCTAGATAGTTCTGAAAATGTTGATACTGCTATTGTTTTTACTCCTACTAGTCCCATTGTTACAATAACAGGAGTAAGCATGGATGTGGTAAATCAAGTGATTGATTCTCCTCCTAATGTGGGTGCTTCTATACTTCCTCCTTGGTTGTCTGCGTATACCCTGAAAACAAAGAAACAAGCAATTTCACCAGATGAATTTGATATAGAGAAGCTGTTGCCTTTGAAGTCAAAAACTCTGAAGAAAAAACCTAAGACTATTTCTAGGCTCTCAACTTGCCTCTATTCTCCAAAAGATAGTAAAATCATCTGAGATTGTTGAGCCCATGGTAGTAATGCTAGAAGATCCTCTAATTCATAAAGTGGAAAAAGATTAGGCTAGAGGAAGAGTGGTAGGAGATATTGTGGAGCGTTTGGTAGCACAAGGAAGAGTTTTGTTGAAGACCACCATAGAAAGAAAAGAAAAGATGGATAAAGCAAAAGTTGAGCTTGATAACATGGTTGACTTACTTTCTCAAGAACTACAGGATCAGGAAGAAAGATTAGAGGAGTGGACAAAGATGGAGAAGATTAAGATAAATAATTTGATAGCCATTGGAGTCATCTCAAATCAGGAATCATATCTTAAGACTAAGGAATCTCTTGTTCATCGTATCAATATCATAAAAGGCTTACTTGATTACTTATACCAAGCTCATGAAAATAGTGAAGACAGTAATGTCTTGCTTCTACATAGGTTGGAAGAGCTCCCATGCACTCTGACAGGTGAAGGTCATAAGTTCCTCTCAGTAGATGAAATGATAAGCTCTTTTGAAAAGATGGTTCAATAGAAATTCAAGGATGAAATGCCCTCAGTACTTTCTATGGACAACCTTTATGATCAGCATTCAACTTTTGAAAACCTAAAGGACAACCTTGACAAGCATGAGAAGGTGATAAATGCATTAAAACATGCAATTGTCCAGGCCCACACTATCTCAGAGAATATAGCAAAGCCAGATGTGTGTGAGATGGTAGCAGTGCAAACCATATACCAGAAATTCTTGAAGAAGAATGATGGTGGCAACTAAGGCTCTTTTTCAAATGCCTTAGTTTATTTTTGATATTGTACATGTAATAAATATTTTGTTTTAGACATATTCACATGTATTTTTCTAAAATGTAATTAGATGTGAGACAAAGGAAATCCCAAGTCAAATAGGACTCTTTTGTTTGAATAAGTCAAAGTAGTTAGGATTTGCCTACTTTTTCTGTAGGCTCCTCCCTATAAATAAAGAGGGCCTCTATTGTATTTTTTATCTTTTAGTTATTAAAGTAAAACTCTACCAAATTGAAGAGCATTTTAAGACTTTGTGTTTAAATTGTAAATTATATTTTATCAAGTGAATAGAAAAGCAAGCAATCATTCAATCTTTGCATTGGAATAACTTGTGGTGTATTGGAAACTATTCTTATGTCCTTTCCCTTATGCTATCTTATCTATTTGATTGAATTGTAGTGTGAGTTTGGATAATGTGGGAGATGTTCTAAAGCTAATTTTGGAGACTTTGTGCTACAATAATTATCTTTGGATTTGTGATTTGATGTGTTTGAGAAAAAGATATTGAGAAGACTTTGAGTTGATGTTATCTTTTGTGATTGTATGTTTTGTCATAGTATTCGGTGAAGACTTTGAGCTGCACCTTATCCTACTTGGTTCTAAATTGTAAATCAATAAACGGAGCAATGATAGACTTTGTGTTCTCATGGGTTTCTTGGTTATTTTGATTGGTATTGTGAAAGTCCTCTTTTATATTGTAAACATCATTTGTAAAAAAAGAGAAATGGATGACATGGTTTCACCCCGAAATTAGTTTTTAGTATAAATAAGTTTGTAATAGTTAATAGGGAACCTCCCCTTACTGAGAGGAGAGATTTATCTCATTACACTATGGTTGATATAGCCATTTTGCCTTCAGTTAGTTGAAGAAAAAATATTCACCCAACAGTTTTTGGTGACTCTGCTAGGGAAGGAACGTGCAACTTGAAGCCTCACACTTTGAGTTGAAGCGCTATAGTCCTTTTCCATTGTTTCAAATTGTTTTTAAAATTTTGTTGAGTACATTGCATTCTAGCAGACTCATGGTATACAAGAAGTGAGAGAGCTCAAGGTATTATTGATCCTATTTTCAAGTTAATGCAGCAAAATAACTTTGGTCTTTTGCCTCCACAACCTTGGCTTCAGCGAACTAGGAGTTTTCCTCCTACCAATGCTAGGTCTCCAATACCAGGTGAAGCTTCTAGCTCCAGTACTAATAGAGTTTTGTCTATTTGGATTCCACAAAGGTTTTTTATCCCACCCTTTAATTAGCGCACCATGGTAGGTCAAGGCCCGTGGGGTAATACTTTTGGCCCTTTGAATTTAACTCCACAATTGCATGAAGTACCTTGTAGCTCGAGGAAGAATTTTCCTAAGTTTTATGGCGATGGGAAAGTCCACCTAGATGAACACATTGCAGCCTTTTGCATAGCTTGCGGTGTGTTAGGTGTGGAACATGAAGATGTGGTAGTAAGACTTTTTGTGGAAACATTACAAGGTGTTGCTGTGGATTGTTTCTACCATCTTCAGGATCAGACTATAACTAATTGGAATTCCCTCAAAACCAAGTTTGAGGCTAGGGTCATGCCTGTAAAAGATGCACATGCCTTGTTGGCTCAGCTCACGTAAATGAAGAAAGAGCCACATGAACCTATGCAAGACTTTATTGCTAAGTTTAATAAAATAAAGAATAGGATTCCAACAACCGCTCAACCAATGATAGAGAATCTTAAATGTTTCTTTATCAACACTCAGCTTCCTGAGGTAAGCTTTCTATTGACGTGAGGTGGTTCGTTCGATCTTATAGTTGCTCAAAGTTTGGCCACAGAAGTTGAAGATGATCTTATCCTTGCGGGTAAGATTACAAGAGACTCAAACAGGAACAGAGGTCAATCCTCTAATGATAGTCCTTCTACAAGCACTACAGATCCTATTGTGCAAAAGCTAGCGAATGAATTGCTAGCTCTAAAGAAACAAATGTCTCAAGGAATGCCCATCCCTTCCTATAGGAATGTACCAAGGAGAACATTTCCCAATCATTCATACCAAAGCAATGCTGCCAGAAATCAAGGGCAACCAAATCATCTTCCTCCTACCTAGGGGAAGCTCGCCATTGAAGCAGTACTGGTCAATTTAGTAGTTGGCTATTATGAAGCAGAATATGGCAAATCCTATCAACCTAATTTGGACCAGGAGAATAATGCTAATCTCTTTGCAGAAGGAGAAGAGGAGTTAGCTGGCAACTCTACTATTAGTTTTCTGAATTACGAAAATGAAGCTGAAAGAGAAGGAGAAGTGTATGATGGAGCATACATTGGTTTTACCAGGTCTCAAAATTAGTCAGATTAGGAGGCTGATAAAGGAAAGGCAAGAGATGAATCTCAACCTGTGATCTTGATTGCCAAGTGAGGGACACAGTTGCCTTTTCAACAAAAGGACCTAGTTGTTAATAAATAAGTAAGTGTACCTAACCATCCCATCTCTCCTGCTTTTGTTCCTCAGACCAGTACTACCCCAAATAAAACCTAGAATGATGGATTTCCTTCCTTTGTATCTAGTTCATTCCAACTATTTGACATAATAGATCATGCTAGGAAAACTAAGATCCAAATGTCTGAGGTGGAGTACTTACAAGCTAATCCTGAGCAGTTTGATAGGTTAGCTATGTACATGAAAAAAAAGACTGCCCCTATGGGGCAAGACTCTTCCAAAGTCACCCATGACTCCTCTAATAACAAATCTACCCAAAATAATCTAGTCACCACTCTCCTTGTTGCTCTAGGGAAAACAGAACCTTTCTATGTTTCTCTATTGGTAAAAGTTAAGCAACTGTATAATAGATTCTGGGGCTTCTGATAACGTCATGCCTGCTAATGTGGTAGACACCCTTGGCCTCACTTTAACTAAGACCTTTGGGAGATGCTTTTCAATGGAGAATAAGCAAGTTCCATTGTTGGGCCAAATCAAGGATGCCTAATTTGCATTTGTCACCTTTCTAGATAAGATGATCAAGATGACCGTCCTAGTGGTTGACGTTCTAGCTTCTTATGGTGTCCTATAGGGGCATAATTTTTGTAAAGATGTAGGTGAAGAATTGAACATGGATCTGTTTGAAGCTAGGATACCTGTTAAAGGAGTTATGCAAAAGTTGTTTCTTGAGAAGGAGGAAAAATACATTGTTACCCAAATTGAAAATCCAAAAGATCAGATTTTGTTTGAGTCTTCAGGAATGGGTAACTATTTCTTGTCCACAAAAGACCTTTCTAGTTCATTTGATGATGTTTTAGCTAATTTAGATGGAGAATTAGAAGAATATTCAGATGAAAGTGCAGATGAGAGTATAGTGATGCCCGATTCTTATTTCACTGATGATGAAGAATCTTTTGGTCAAAGAAATTCCAAAAAATCAAATTCTAATGATGTTTGGGTTTTAGAATTTGATGGAAGTTGTTCTTCTAATGGTTCTAGAGCTAGAATTGTTATGATATCTCCACAAGGTGATATTTTCTTTTTCTCAAACAAGCTACAATTTGACAATACCAATAATATCGTGGAGTATGAGTCATTGTTACTCAGCATGGAAGCTGTGTGGGTTAAAGGAATTAAAAATCTTCATGCTCAAGGAGATGTTGAACTTGTCATTTGCCATGTAAGAAATCTATATCAGACCAAAAATGAGAGGTTCAAACATTACCACAATCATGTATGGGATTGCATTGAAGGTTTTGACACTTTGACATCTCTGCTATGCCTAGAGAATTTAATGATCATGTTGATTCATTAGCTATTTCCTCCACTCTTATGGTTCCCCATAAGGACATCAAAAGTAACAAGTACATAATTGAGTTGGTTTTCTGACCAAGCGTGCCAGATAATGCTGATCACTAGCAAGTTTTCAATGGTGACAATCAAATCATAGCTTTCTTGGAAAAGATAGATAGCTTTGATGAGCTCTATTTTGAAGGAAGTGAATCTCCACCATGGGAATACGTTTCTGAAATAGATTCACAAACTGGTGAGGAGTTTCTTTAGCTAAAAGGGAATAAGATTCCAAAAGGTTTGGTTTCCTGAGAAAAAATATTTGATAAGCATGATAGGTACATTAAACAGCAGCAACAACTTGGTTCAAGTTCATCCATGGAATTTGAACAAGTGAATTTAAGTTCTAAAGTAGATCTCAAAATGGTTAACATTGGGAAATATTGCACTGTTGATGAGAAATTCAAATTTACTACACTTCTTTGCCATTATGTTGATGTTTTGGCATATTCATATGATGACCTTAAGTCTTTCAGACCTAAGGAGATTCAACATGAAATTCCTCTCAAGGCTAGATCATTGCCTCATAAACAAAAGCAGAGGCAATATAATTCCAAAATTTAAGGCATTATTTTTTCTAAAATCCAAAAAATGCTGAATGCAAGGATAATCTTTCCTATCCATCATTCTACCTAGATCATGAATATTGTCCTTGTAAGAAAAAAGAATGGAGAAATCCGTATTTGTGTTGACTTCAGAAATCCCAACCAGTCTTCTTTGAAAGATAACTACCCCTTGCCTATTATGGATCAAGTGTTGCAAACTGTAACTAGTTCAGAGATGCTATCTATATTAGATAATTTTTTAGGCTATAATCAAGTAGAGGTCAGCTAAGCAGATCAATACAAGACTACTTTCACAACACCTTGGGGCACATTTGCATATCGTAGGATGCCTTTTGGTTTGATCAATGCTGGTGCTACTTTCCAGAGAGCAATGGACCTCGCTTTCAGAGATGAGATGGGGAAATTCATTGTGTACCTTGATGACTTGACTGTTTTCTCCAAACAACATTAAGATCATGCCTACCATTTGTGATATGTGCTGGAAAGATGTTGTCAAAATGGTATTTCTCTTAATCCTAAGAAATCTATTTTTAGGGTTACAGAGGGTAAGCTTCTCAGTCACATTATGTCCAGAGAAGGTACTAAGATTGAATCAGAAAGAGTCAAGTCTATCCAAAGTCTTACTTTGCCTACTAGTAAGACTGTAGTTCATTCTTTCTTCAAAAAGGTGAATTTTCTGCTGAGGTTCATTCCAGAATTCGTAGAGAAAACTCATCACATTGCCAACATGATGAAGGGAAAGACTACTTTTTATTGGAGTGTGGAAGGTAAAGCAGCATTTGAGGACATCAAGAGAGCTATAGATCATGCTCTAGTTCTAGTTTGTCCTGATTATACCAAAAACTTCATAACATACAGTTATGCTTCTGAGCATACACTTTTAGCCATTCTTGTTTAACAGAATGAGGAAGGTGTGGAATCTCCTATTTCATTTATGAGTTATCCTCTAAAGGCTCATGAATTGAAATATTCAAATATGGAGAAACATGCTTATACCTTGGTCAAAGCAGTAAAGCATTTCTGATTTTATATTTTAAATTCTCATACTATTGTTTTGGTGTCAGATACAACAGTGAAGTCTATCCTGACTCAATGGGAGTTTGGGACCAAAAGAGGTAATTGGATATCCAAGATTCAAGAGTTTGATCTTGATATCAAACCTACCAAGCTTGTGTGTGGTAGAGGTTTGTGTCAGTTGATTGTCGACAATCTACCAAAAGAAATGGGAGATGAAGAAGAAGAAGTTGAGGATATGCCAATTGTTCTCTTTGTCGCTACTATAGATGAGTGGTATTCTAATATTGCTCATTTTCTTACCTATGGTGAGTGTCCTTCTCATATATCCTATAAAGAGAAAAGAACTATCAAATTGAAGGCTGCTAACTATGTCCTATGGATAATGGTTTGTATAAAAGAAGCCTTGATGGAGTTTTTCTATGATGTGTGGATAATGTACAACAAAACAAACTTTTGGAATCCTTTCACAATTTCGCATGTGGAGGGCACTTGTCTATGCCTATGATGGCTCATAAGATTCTACAGGCTAGGTATTATTGGCCCACATAATTTTAGGACACGTACAACTGGGTACGTAGGTGTGAGTTATGTCAGCAATTCGTTGGAAGGCCTAAGTTGGCTGCATTACCACTCAAGCCAATTGTAATTGAAAGAACCTTTTTAGCAATGGGGTATTGACTTCATTGGTGTCGTGAATCCACCGTCAAGTGTGGGACACCATTTTGTTCTCATTGCAATAGATTACTTCACCAAGTGGGTGGAGGCCATTCTAGTCAAGCATGCTACTTCTGAGGTGGTATGTAATTTTCTTAAGGAAAATATTATTTCCCGCTTTGGAGTTCCAAACAAAGTTGTGGCAAACAATGCTACTTGTTTCTTTTCCAATGAGATCACTAGATTTTTCTATGAACATGGGATCATCCTTTCTCACTCTTCAGACTATTATCTGCAACAGAATGGTCAGGCAGAATCTAGTAACAAAAATCTGGTTACTATTATTAGGAAACTAGTGGAAGATAATTAGATAACTTGGCATAAAGCATTGTTTGATGCTTTATGGGTAGACAAGATTACCCCTAAAAAGGCAATAGGTATGTCACCATTTCAACTTCTGTATGGTTTGAATGCAGAGATACCTATTACTTTGGAGTTGTCGGCACTAAAGTTGGCAAAGGTAGTGGAAGATAGAACCTTTGAAAGTTCTATTGACAAAAGAATCATGTGCCTCACTAAACTTGAAGAGCAATGGGTTATGGTAGTAGACTGTATTTCTGAACATCAAAGTTAGGTGAAGAAGCTCTTTGACAAGAAGGTGAAGGCTCATGAGTTTCAAATTGGAGATCAAGTCTTGTTATGGGGCAAGAGGAGAGAACCAAAAAGAATGCATGGGAAGTTTGATTCCCTATGGAGAGGCCCGTTTGTCATTCATCAACTTTGTGTTGAAAATAGCTTCTTGTTGGAGTAGCTGGATGGAACACCATTCTTGTTGCCTCATAGTGGACAACATTTGAAACACTTTAATCCTTGAAGTATCAGATAAGTCCATTTGTACATATTGTATAGTTTTGTACTTTTATTTCTTCTTTTTGTTTAGTCTTTTGTGTCTTTTTCTTTTTGGTAGCTTGACTCTATGACCCAATGGTATGGATGAAGGCACTTAGAGACTAGATTCTACTCCCTTTGATCATTTCAAAGAATGATCAAAGGAAGTTCTCCAGTTAGAGCCAGCTGTTGTTCTCAAAATTAGCTACTCTCATTTTTATAGACAACCCCTACGAAACTTGTCCATTTTGTAACCTACACTCTAAGTTCGCAAATAGAAACAAGTTCTCTTAACCTCATGCAACGTTAGCTGACATTGTTAAAATAGCTTGTGACATTTCCCTTAGTTGGTTTCTCAAAATTCGTGAAGTTTGACTAGGTTGTAAGCTTGTCAAAATATCCATTTTTGACCTTTTAAGGTGTCAGTAAATTTTTGAGTGTTCATGTGTAGAAGTGGTTGAAAACACTGCTCTTACATATCTTTATGTTTTAAACATGCAAAGGCAGCAAAAATCACCGCCCATGCATGTTCCTTGTCATATTTTAATGTGTAAAGGTGGTCGTTATTGCCTCTACTACATATGGTTCAATGACATGTAATGTTAGTTTTTCCCACCGCTTAGGCAAATCTTCGTGGATCTCATAAACTTAAGTGTTATTAATGGCGCTCATGTCACCATTAATACACCTTTTTGAACCTTTTTTAAGGTTTAAAATTGTTTCATTTTGTTATTTTGCATTCTCTGAATCTTCCAATCACCTCTTGAAGTCTTCCTGAGATCGCTCAAATGCGCAGATTTCGGATTTAGAGGAATTTTTGGCTTCGAGTCATGTTTAAGGTTTCATCTTGTTGTCTAAGGTAGGTTTCTTTCCATTTTTGTTTCTATTTTTTCTTTTAGTGTTTCGTATAAATTATAAATGTCTGTTTACATTTTTGTAAAATTGTTTTGTTTAAGTTTTCATAGAAATCATTCTTCGTTCATTCTTTTGTTTTGCGAGTCATGTCCCCAAACCCTAGCTTTTCATTCTTCATGGGTAGGTGTTAGGTTTTACAAAAAACATGACATTAACCCCAATGTATCATCAGCAGTTTTCACTGATGATGTCATTTCTCATTAAGTTCATTGTCAAAGGTAATGGTGCCAAAACCTGCTAATCATTCCTTGACGTTACCCCTAAATGTATCCACAGTGAAAATCACCGCTAACACATGTGCCTTGTCCTTAACTTTTCCCTCATGCAAGGGTGGTTAAAACTGACACCCATATATGGTAATAAGACTTACCCTTCATATGTGTTAAAGCAGTGGGAACACCCACCCAAACACAAAGACCCATTTTTGAATTAACATGCAAGGGCAGTTAAAATGACCACCTGTGCATATTTGTCTTCAAAAGTTTACCCAAAGTGTATGGGTGGGTTAAAAACCCCGCCTAAGCATAATATATGAATTTTCACACATGCAAAGTCGGCTAATTTGCCCAACTATGCATCATTTAAAAACAAACAATGCATGGATACATGAGCAGTCAATTCTACCAACTTTGCATTTAGATACTTCAAGCTTCACTTGACATGCTCAAGCAATCATTTCCGCTGCTCATACATGCATACATAAACTTGCAATTTTTTCTGTCATGTGAGGGCGGTCAAATTGACTGTCCCTACATCAAAAACAATATCTTACCCCACATGTAACAGTGGTTGAATTGACCAACCGTGCATGATTGAATGACTTGTCCCTCATGCAGGAGCGGTCATTTTGACCGCCCATGCACATTTTCCTAAATTTTTTCTAAAACTGAGAAAAATCTACCTTTCAAAGCCTACTGACCCACTTTCACCTTAACCTCAATTTGCACGCACTCAAGCCCTTTAACGCATGTTTTCCTATTCATGATCATCAAATTGTAGTAACCCCAATTTACCCATTTTTCCCCTAACTGTGAGATCATGGCTTTTTGCAGTTTTCAACAAACATCTGTGCTAGATACTTTTTCCAGAATTCTCTCCAAAGCTAATGTCGAAGCCATCTCCATCCAAAGCTAGAATAATGAAGTACAAATACCAAGGGGTCTTCCATGTTACTTCAATATAGTCTAATGTTGATGAAATTAGAGATACAGAAATAGGACTTGTGGATATGGCAGAATTTGTGGATAGAACCAAATAGCCAAACCATTCTAGGCATCTGCATAAGATCATTGATAGAAGCATTCACTTGGTTGCTTCTTTTCTAGTTGCTACTCATAATCCTGAGTTTGTTCTTCAAGTAGCAAGCCATTATAACAGGGATACTAGGGATGTGTTAGATTCCCAAGAGAATGTGATTATGAGGCTAGATGTAGAGTTTTTTGATAAAATATTCATGTGTCCTCCTATTGTAAACATTGGACAAATTGATTTCCCTCAAGGACTGGAAGATTATGATGAAGATGTGGAAGCCTCGAGAAGATATATAAATAGAAAATGGTTGAAGATTCATTGGAGCAATCTGACCAGATGGCTGAAGAAGCTCCCGAGGAGTGACTTTGTAGAAGAGGTATGTGAATTGAGTACATTGTTAAGTCATATCAGAGGACTCCCTTCTTCCTCCAAATTTTAGGAATGGATGTACACATACATCAAGGTGATTCTTTGGGGCACACCGAAAATCTTTTGGGGAGAACAGATCGGTAATGCTTTGCATGAGCAATTGGTGAGAGTCATACCACCTTAAAATTTTACAAGATTTCATATCTTGTGTATGTTACTATGAGCATGAGGAGTTTTCCTAGTCTTACTCAAGTTGGTGATAGGAGGTTGGTTCCCATGTATGAGTATTATCCTCAAATCACTCTAAAAGGATCAATCCATCATTTTCGTAGGGTTAATGATGCTTTCTTTTCAGTGTTTTATGTGCTTATGGGACAATGACCTTGTTCAAAAGAGGGTTTCAGATGAAGCTTGGGAAGTTGTAAATTCTTTTGGCTGCTTATTCTTATAGTTTCCTACTTTCACATATCGCAGAGTAGGGTATTATCCTGGTTACCCCTATATACTTCCATGATATTCTAGTGATAGGATTGTTCTCATGGAATTATGTAGCCAGTTGATTGTGGTACATAATAAACAAATGGAGCTGAAAAAGTTAGAGATTAACTTTCCTATAGAAATTGGAAGGTACTCAATTCAGTTGGCCACTAAGGCCAAAACAGTTGAATCTGAAATGTAACTAGTCACCATGAAAACTTTCAAGAAAAGGGATCATTTTGACTTTAGGAGGGTACAAGATAAAATCAAGAGAAAGTCAACTTTCCACATGCCAATGGTGGAAGATATTTGGGTTGATCTTAGGAAAAAAAATGAGATCAGGAAATTAGATTTTTGCAGACTTCATTTAGGTCAGATTAAGGAGTTAGGCCTGGCATACATTTTGGAGGGAATGGAAGATGATGGTGACGTTCTCTATCCCAAATATAGTACTAAAAATGTTGAAGCCTCACCTCTTACAGAGGTCAAATGGTCAATCAAAGAGGAGACCTCTATAAGGAAAAGATTTTAGTCAATCTTGGCTAACACAAATATATGGTTAGAAAGTAAAGGGATCAGCTTGAAAGAATTTCCTGTAGAGTCAGAGACTGAAGTTCAAGAGAAAACAGGTAGGAAAGTGGAAAACAAGACAAAGAACAAGAGTGATACTCCTTCCTCTTCCAAAACACATAAAACAAAAATCAAATTTGTGTCTTAAGGAGAGAAGAAGGAGGTTGCAGGGACCTCTAATGTTACTGAATCTAGTATTGAAGACACTAATGTTGAGAAAATGCAAGTTGAAAATGTTGAAGCTAAACAACTACATGTTGATAAATTAGATAATGTTCAACAAATAGATGTGTCTGAAAAACCTGATGAAGAAGGTAAAAAAGAACAAGGAGATACTGAGAATATAGGAGAGGAACCACTTGGTGATTTTTAGTTGTCCCCACAATAGGATCTACATCCAGAGTCTCAAGTTACTACGCCTTAGCTTCATTTTCCTATTTCTATTGGTTTTCCTACTGTTTCAAATACTCGTATTTCCCCTATTTTGGTTGTTTCTTCTAATAATACTCGCCCTTCATTAAGAACAAGTTTTGGAATAGTGTTTGATTCATCTGGGACCATTCCTAGTTTGTCTTCCCCATCTTTTGATATCGGTGAACAAACTATGTTAGAACATTTTCTAGATAGTTCTAAAAAGGTTGTAGATACTGCTACTATTTTTACTCCTACCAGTCCCATTGTTACAATAATAGGAGTAAGCATGGATCTGGCAAAGCAAGTGATTGATTCTCCTCCTAATGTGGGTGCTTCTATACTTCCTCCTTGGTTGTCTGCATATACCCCGAAGAGAAAGAAGCAAGCAATTTCACCAGATAAAATTGATATAGTGAAGCTGTTGCCTTTGAAATCAAAAACTCTAAAGGAAAAGCCTAAGATGGTTTCTAGGCTCATCAATGAAAAGGGAATAAGATATGTAGAAATTGCCAAGCCACCAAACGATGCTACTATTGACAATTTTGATATGAAAGATTATGTTGTCTCAAGAGTTGAGCTAGGTAAGCTAACTCATGAATGTATTAAGGAAGATTTTCAAATTACTGCCAGCACATTGCTTGAGAAATTTGACGAGGTTAAGGAGAAAGAGAAGTATAAAGCTAAAGCAAGACAACTTGTCGTTGCTCTCCAAAAGATAGTAAAATCATCTAAGATTGTTGAGCCCATGGCAGTAATGGTAGAAGATTCTCTGATTCAGAAAGTGAGAAAAGCTTAGGCTAGAGGAAGAGTCTTAGGAGATATTGTGGAGCGTTTGCTAGCACAAGAAAGAGTTCTATTGAAGACCACCGTACAAAGAAAAGAAAAGATGGATAAAGAAAAATCTGAGCTTGATAACATGTTTGACTTACTTTCTCAAGAACTGTAGGATTGGGAAGAAAGCTTAGAGGAGTGGATAGAGATGAAGAAGATTAAGATAAAGAATTTGATAGCCATTGGAGTCATCTAAAATCAGGAATCATATCTTAAGACTAAGGAATCTCTTGTTCATCGTATCAATATCATAAAAGGCTTACTTGATGACTTATGCCAAGCTCGTGAAAATAGTGAAGACAACAATGTCTTGTTTCTACAGAGGTTGGAAGAGCTCCCATGCACTCTGATAGGTGAAGTTCATAAGTTCCTCTCAGTTGATGAAATGATAAGCTCTTTTGAAAAGATGGTTCAACAGAAATTCGACAATGAAATGCCCTCAGTACTTTCTATGGATAGCCTTTATGATCAGCATTTAACTTTTGAAAACCTGAAGGACAACCTTGACAAGCATGAGAAGGTGATAAAGGCAGTAAAAGATGTAGTTCTCTAGGTCTGCACTATCTTAGAGAACATAAGAAATCTAGATATGTGCGAGATGGTAGCAGTGCAAACCATATACCATAACTTCTTGAAGACGAATTATGGTGGCAACTAAGGCTCTTTTTGAAATGCCTTTGTTTATTTTTGATATTGTACATGTAATAAATATTTTGTTTTGGACATATTCACATGTATTTTTCCAAAATGTAATTACATGCGAGACAAAGGAATTCCCAAGTCAAATAGGGCTCTTTTGTTTAAATAAGTCAAAGTAGTTAGGATTTCCCTACTTTTTCTTTAGGATCCTCCCTATAAATAAAGAGGGCCTCTATTGTATTTTTTATCTTTTACTTATTGAAGTGAAACTCTATCAAATTGAAGAGTATTTTGAGACTTTGTGTTCAAAGTGTAAATCATATTTTATCAAGTGAATAGAAAAGCAAGTGATTGTTCAATATTTGCATTGGAATAACTTGTGGTGTATTGGAAGTTATTTTTATGTCCTTTCCCTTATGCTATCTTATCTATTTGATTGAATTGTAGTGTGAGTTTGGATAATCTGGGAGATGTTCTAAAGCTAATTTTAGAGACTTTGTGGTACAATAATTATCTTTGGATTTGTGATTTGATGTCTTTGAGAACAAGATATTGAGAAGACTTTGAGTTGTTGTTATCTTTTGTGATCATATGTTTTGTCATAGTATTCGGTGAAGAATTTGAGTTGCACCTTATGCTACTTGGTTCTAAATTGTAAATCAGTAAAAGGAGCAATGATAGACTTTTTGTTCTCATGGGTTTCTTGGATATTTTGATTTGTATTGTGAAAGTGCTCTTTTATATTGTAAACATCATTTCTGAAAAAAGAGAAATGGATGACATGGTTTCACCCCGAAATTAGTTTTTAGTATAAATAAGTTTGTAATAGTTAATAGGGGACCTCCCCTTGCTGAGAGGAGAGATTTATCTCATTACACTATGGTTGATATAACCATTTTGCCCTCGGTTAGTTAAAGACAAAATATTCACCCAACAATAATGAACAAAGTGAACAAGAAGAAAATATAGAAGAAGGAAAGAACATGGAAAGCAAACCTGAAAAGGAAAGAGATGTAGGGGAACTTGATAAAGTCACAAGTTCAACTACAAAGTTAGAGAAAACAAATATGCCTGAAAAAGTACAAGACCAAGTTGAGACAGTAAGGGAATCAGAGGGGATATCAGGTAATCCTAAAGAAAACTTGGATAACACAAAGAATGTTTCTAAGGAGAATACTGAGCATAAAAAACAAAAAGAAAGTATGGATGGAGAAAATATGGAGTAGAATGATAAAAAAGAGGAAGAACACAAGGAATCCTCAAAAAAAGAGAACCCAGAAGATGAGGAGGGAGGGGACACTAAAATAGAAGAAGATAATGATGAGGGAGAATCACAACAACATGATGATAGACTTGTTCCAGAACATGGTCCTCAACCTCAACCACCTCAGCAAAAACAAGAATAACACATGGAATAGGTAGAAATGGAGAAACCTCAGGAAGAGGTGATAAATGAAGGAAAAACAATAGAATTTACCAAAGAGGCTCTAGCTTGGTTAGGCTCTGAGGTCAGAAGAGAGAAGGTAGAGGTGCAATTAGTACCTATTGATATCAAGAGCTTACTAGGTGGTTCTACACCACATAAGGAGAAGAGAAAAGGTAGAACTATGTCAGCCATTAAGAGAGGTCCTTATGGATCTAAAATTCTAGATCTGGCTATACCACAAAAGGATAAATCCAAAGGAGAAATGACTGTGGATGATTATAAAATACTTAATCTAGATTTAGGCCACATGGCTAGTGAACAACATATAAATGAATGGGAAGATATGCACCAGGCTACTGCTGAAACATTGGAGAAGGATAAAGATAAACATGATTATATGAAGTGACATATTGTCCAGTTGCAGCAATTCATCAGAGGAATGTTTGATCCCAATGCCACAGTACCAGAATTGCCTACTAAAATGACAGTATTATCAAAAGATGAAGTAAAAGAGATGGAAAATAAAAATATTGAAGCTAATATTTTTGAGAAATGGTTTAAGGAATTCATATAGAAAGGAGAGGAGGTAATAAGGTAAGAAGTGACATATTGGGATATGGCTTTGATAGAGAAGAACAAATGTAATGTATTTTTACATAGTTGTCAGTTTAGAAAGGGAGAATGCAAATTAGAATTGAAACAACTTGAAGAAATGGAGGAGAGAGTAGAAGAATTGATAAATGAAGGAGTAATTGCTCCTCGAATTGCTAACCAATTTCCACAAGCAAGATTGGAGTTAAAATTTGAAGAAGACATTCTCAAAAGTTGTATCGTAAGTACTAGAGACCTAAAAGAGATCGTTTACAATATGGTAAGAGTACATATGAAAATAATAGAAAAACTCACTAGGCATGAATGCCTAGAGATACCAGCATATGGATTAGATAAGGCATTGAAGGAATTTAAGGCCATATTTTCACCATGCTTGGAAAACCTTGCAACACATCTTAGTAAAGAGATGATTGATTCAATAATAGAAATGAATGCTAAGATTAAAAAGTATTAGAAAAGGGTTGAAGATTTGGTAATAGAAGAGAGGAAGCTTAGAGAAGGAGTTAAATCACAAGAGTTTACATGGACAAAAAGTCAAGAGGGAGATCATACTTTCATCAAGGGAGTGATAGGTAATTTTGCAGAGTACCTAAAAGAGTAGAAAAATATCAAAATGAGGATATGCTAAGCAATAATGAACTTGGAAAGTATCATTGGCCAAAAGTCAACAAATAGGAGAGGGTCAATGGGTATCTTTCATTTTTAAAAAGATTCTAAAGGCATCCTTTGAGCTGAGGAAAGATACCATTGGGATATTTTGGAAATGGTTAGGAAATGATTCCTACCATTGATCTAGAAGATTTGAATACTGACTGTTGATTTGATTTTGTAACCATAGCAAGAAGAAGCTTCAAATTCTATATAAGAAGCTCAGCTACTTATATTATATACATAGGGATTTTGAACTTTTAGTTTGAAGTTGTAATTGGCAAATTTTATTAAAATAGAGAAGATAGTTCTTTTAGTTTTAGAGAGGAGATCGCCTATGTCTGCATTAAGGAGTGCATGGAATCTCTGATCTCCTTAGTGTATCTATTAAAACATTTGTAAGTTTCTCTAGTGATTTGAGCAATGAAACAGAAGTCATTATTACATTGTAAATTTTGTATGACTTTGTACTTTAAATAAAGGTAAACTCAAAATTCTACATCTTTTATAGAGTGTTTTCTGATTCAGACTTTTATTTGAAGTATTATTCTTTGAAAGATTGCAATCTCTTATGTATGTTCATGAAAATGTTCAGGATTTTACACATGTAGATTTGATTGTGTTGAATTGTTTAGATTATTGTATTCTTTAATACGTGAATAGCACAGCATTTAGATCCTGTATGGAATGATGTTTTAATTTGAGTCCTTCTAACTTTTCTTCAACAATCAATGAATAATTAGCTTAAACATAGAAATCTGAAGGAAGTTGTCATACATTTGAATAAAGAATGAGGAGTTGCAGCGATTTTTTGACAATTTTCATATAAATTTGAAAGGCAAAGTTTGTTTTAGTGAAATTCATACAAAGCTTTGTGGAATAATAGTGAATTGATGCAAAAGAATGAATACTTTGTTAATATTTGTAACAATCTGCATAATTTAAAGTCCAGTAAGTCATTGATTACTTTAATTTGCGTAAGGCCCCTTGAACATTATAGTTTCACATCAACCTACTGAATTATCGACAAGGTCAAGACCTAACCATACAGAAACTTGAGATTAAGAATTCTTAGTCAATTCTTCATATCTTCCAAGACAGCTAAGGTTCCTTTGTGAATTTTAACTTTTGTTATGAATGTGCAAAAACACTCATCAACATAACTATCTCCTTCAATCTAAGTATCTAGCCATAGAGAATGAAGTCATTTCTAGAAACCTATAGTCTCAAAATAGTGAGTACATAAAACTTAAACAATAATATAATTTAAAATAAGGTATTAAAATCACAATATTGGATGAATTGTAGCAATTTTTTATCTCTATATTCACATAATAATTTTTTAGTAAAGATTGAAAATTTTAGAGAGTTCACAAAGAAATAGTCTCACACTAGCTAGCATGGAATTAAATGTATAAAAGAACTTTAATTATTCAATTCATGTGGGGAATGAATGATGGAATCCCAATAGTCACTAAGGTAACTAATTTTAGTCAAGTGGATAGTGAATGTTGGTTGTAAATTTGATAGAACTTGGTCGAATGGCCATTATAAAATTAATGAGGCTTGAATGTCACCAACATAGTTGTTATATTGAAATTATGTGACAATGCTCTCATGGGATGATAACATGATTGCATGGATGTTCATGCAACTATGCCATCATCTAGGTGAAGGTCTTAATAAAAATAATAATATAACTTGTATGAAAAAAATGATTAGAAAAAATATTATTAGACTTATATACCATATATAAAAACTCAAATACAAGGATATTAGCACTTGGATCATGGGAAAAGGATAGGGACATGCTTAGTGAGCCCTAATAACATGATACAAGAATGAACACTAAAAGGAGGTTAATTTGTAGCATAAAAACTATAGGGTATGGAATCTTAGACATTGCAATCGATATCTGACCCGGCCTTTGATCTTAATTCTTGTTGTTGTAAATGTTACTACAAAGCATCCAAAGAAAGTAGTCACTATACATCTATAAAGAAAAAATAGACTAATAGATTAATAGAGGAATGGAATCATCACTATAATTTAATATGTCTACATAGTGAATATATGTAATCTCTCAGCATAAATTAGAAACATAAGTTCTTTCCATCTAATAATTGCATGTGGAAGCAAGAATGATCTTAAATATTTTTATTCTAATTAGTCGATAGACTTTATATGTGAGCACTATAGTGCTCATAATTGTCTCACGCCATAAAATTCTTCACGCCGGTAGTTATATGTGAGCATTTGTGCTCAAAAAATTGTCTCATGTCATTTTTTTCTCAGGGGTGCTCTAAAAACCATCTTATGTGGTAATCCAATATTTTTGCACTACATGCATAATCTTTGCAGTAAATGCATAAAATATGGGTCGATCTAATTCATGCTGCCATAGTTGTCATTGCAGTAAATGCATATGCTAGTAGCTATTTACTATATTTCTTTTGATCGCTACCAAGGATATGTATAAATAGCCTCCAATAGAATGACAAAATAACAAGCATTCTATCTGTTTGGATCCATAGTATCACACTAAACATCTAAGCAATTTCATATTTGGATAATACAAAAGAGATAACAGAAGGTAGCACCATTGCTAGGGTTATTCTTGCCCATCTTGCTATGATTTTTTGCAAGTCTAGAAATGATGATGATAGATTAGCAGAGAATCACAATCCCATGAAGCTTGTCAAGTTTGACTCCTTCCCATTTCACTTGAAAATGGGTAATCAACATCAAAAGGTGATGAGGAATAATTTAGGCTATGGTACAAGCAATTCAAGTGATGGGGTGTGTTTCTTAAGGCTGATGGGTTCATGCAAGTATGAACTTGCATTTTATACAGATAGAATTGTTTTGTTGTAGCACCACCGACAGCCTCATTACCCCCTTCAAAACTATAGGTATTGTGGATATATATGTATTGTGTATATAGGTACACACAAGGATTGCCATTGTGTATGGGGAATCATGGTAATGTTGTATAGGGATCAAGGTCTTGCTTCACACCATCTGAGCGGCAGGAGCTTGAACACTAGAATTTTATTTTCAAGTACATGACAACTAGTATACTAGTGCCCTTTGACCTACTTATGCCCCCATTTAGAAGAGCCTCACTGAACTTCCTTCTTTCCTTGAAAGTTTAAAATTAAATGCCTTGTGACATATTAGGGCACATAAAGAAAGCATCTGTAAGAGCCTCAGAAAGCAAATTCAAGGAAAGAGGCAATACAATATCTTGCATTGAAATAAATTTTGGCATACCTTTTAAAAAATGTAGTCATGACATTTCAGTTTTTCTGTGATTTAAAAGAAATTACAGAAAACAAATTTTTAGTTTTTGTGCTAAAAAACAAATAACTGATGCAAATACCTTTAAATAAAACAAAGATTTCCTTCACAGATTTGTATCGATTCCTCCCAAGGTGATTCTTTTGTTTTCTGTTCGTACTCCCTTTTAGGTCACACCACAAACATCAAATCTTGCAATTTGATATGCTCGCTTCAGTTATTTGTTTTCAACCATTTTCTCTTTCCCTTTCCTTTGAAAAAATATAATTAGAAAATGATAGGCACAAGTAAAAGCAATGGAGGGTTAATAGCCATCATGTTATAATGAAAGGGTTGTTATTAAAACAACACACAATAAAGTAGAGTGAAACATGAAATAGAAATCCCCTTTACACTATGTTTTCTTGTCATTACCAATCTCATGCCAAAAAAAAAGGTGCTTAATAAAGCTATGGAAATGGATAACCAGAGGAACACGTAGACATGTGCCACTTCAACTGGCATGTAAAACACTGAAAGTGGTATAATTCATTAAGCCTACAATCCATAGCTGTCAGAGATTTTATTGATATTAATGACCCTTATTACCAAGCTGCCACACAATATTGTGGTTTAATTGTGAGAGTAAATGAAAGAGCAGGTAGCAGATTTCTCTAAAAAAATTAAGTGTTCGGCATTTTGGGTTTTATGTTTTCCCTTTAAAAATTTTCATTGCACTATGTTTTTAGAAAAAGCAGAAATTTTTAGAAAGAACCAAAAATATCCAAGTGTTTTTTTTAAGTAGTTTTTGTTTTAAAAATATTAAAACTTTAATATTTTTTTTTAAGAATGCCGATTGTCTAATTTTTTATTTTTTATCTTATAAGGATGAGGATTTTTTTGGATTAAAATGAAATCAAAACCTGCCAAAATTCGTAGGTGCTTTGTTTTTGGGTTGATTTTTATAGGTGAAGAGATATGACTTAATACTAACTTTTTGTTTTGATTTATGAATTAATTAGGAGTTTGGATCTTTTATAACCTTTTTATTCATGTTTGTTAACTCGCTAATGATAATGATTAAGTTAAAAAATAATGATTTAAATTTATAAAAACTATTTAAATTTTTATTTATTCTTAATCAATTTAATAAAAAGATTAGAGTAATATTGTCAAATTAAAATTTATTTTAAATATTTATTGAATAATGTTATCTTTAATTAATTTATAATTACTATCAATGCTTTTAATAATTGTATTAATTTATTTGTTCCATGTTTAATTTTTTATTTCTAAGTAGATTTATCTACTAGTATATCTATATTTAAAAAGTATATCTAAAGTACACTAGAGATATATTTTTCGTCAATTTTTTAAATCAATTTACTACACATAAGTGGAAATAGGTGCTTTAGATATATATTTTAAATATAGGTATACTAGTATATAATATAATGTTTTATTACTATTTTATATAGTTTGCACTTACAAGAGATTTAAACTAATAATATACATAATAATTAATTGATAGTATATAACCATCTCAGTTTTGTGTGATTAACATTATATAACCACCCAATTAAACACACCTATTAAATAATAATCACTCAAATTTTTAATAGAAATACAATTTCTATTAGTTTTTACTCAAGTTCTCCAAGCCCCATATTACTTAATTCTAGTCTAAGTTCTTCAAATCTCAATGTTCCAAATGTTTTCCATTTAAACTAGTACCAATTAGGGTTTGGTTTAGACAAAACATTTAATTTTCTACTATTAGAATGGTGCATCTTTGAATTTGCTTCAAGGACTAATGTTCACAAATAAAATTATAAATAATGTATAACCATTTAACTTATAGATTAAAAATATAAATAAAATATTAAAAAGTGTTTAGTAGTGACAGTGACTTATAAACAACATTTAATTCTCTCTATTCTTATTTTATGACATTTATAAGTATTCTTGATTATTTATATAGACCATAGAATATTATGTCTATAAATATTGTATCATCTTTGTGCTATGATCAGGGCTTTAATTTCACAATTGACCTTGCCTGTCAAACAATTTTTTAATGATAGTTATCTATTCAATGTTGCCTTTAAAATATTATGATACATCTAAGTATAAGTAAATTATATAAAAACCATATATATATATATATATATATATATATATATATATATATATATATATATATATATATATATATATATATATATATATATATATATATATATAGTTTGTTCAAAATCTCTCCTTTCATATGATATAGTCTTTTTCAAATTTAGATTGTATTTTATAGCAAAAATGACTAAATACAGCTATACAACTGTCAAATTTAAGCCTTGACTATGATAATAAATTATAAAAAATGTTTATAATTTTAATAGTTAAATTTGCCCATCTTACCTCAAATTTCGTATTGGCCTATCCCTTGAACCTCCAAAAGGTGCAAGTGCGAGTGTACTATGCTTCTCTCTACCTTCTCATTTTTATTAGTTCAAAAAGTCAACTTTATTTCAACAAATTAATTGCTTTTGAAAACTCTTAGAAAGTACTTAGCTATAAACGTTTTGTTCAAGACTCAAATTGTTTCTAAAAAAAAAAAAAAAAATGCTTTATTATTACAAGTTGCTTTATTTTAGTCATTTGAACTAACCAAAAATTTTAATTTTGTTAGTACAAAACATTACTCTTAAGACCATTGTTTTTTTTTGTAAAGAAAGGTGGTGCAGCACTTGTAACATATTTATAAAAGTAAGTACAAAATAGTTTAAGGAGCGAGGCCTACGGGCTAAACGGTGATTTTCCTCACATAGAAAGAAGAGGCAATCAATGCCTGACGAGGGGAAGCAAACAAAAGCACGGTAACATGGGTGTGGAAGCGGCAAATGTCAAGACAGACAAACCTATTCTGAATTAGAGTCATGATTGTCTTCTGGCAGTGCGATTACAAATGGGAGTATGAAGGTGGGGGTACTTGGAGCACGTAGGGGTCTGGAGCCAAGTCTGGAGCATGGTAGCGAAGAAACCACATAGCTATGAAGACCTCCTTAAATTTGTTAGCAATCCCTACTGGAAGTTGGATGTGGTGTGCATTCAGCACCTTATTGAGAAGGTTGTAACAGTCTCCCCAAAGGCCTCTTTGCATAGCGTTATACATGTAGGCAACATGGTGGGAGGTTTGGAGGAGCTCCCTTTCAAAGATGTCGCCTATCAGAGCTTCACCTTCCTGGAAATCGTAGGAACTGAGAGTTGTTCTCCACCTCTCTGTATTGAAGAAGGAAGTATGCACGAGGCTAAAATCAATGGCCTGAATATACTCATAGTCTTGCACAATGTCAAAAATATTTGCGATGAACGTGGCTGCAATTTCTGATCTATTGGTTTGTCTTTCTGCAAGTTGGAAGAGGTAATAACCCAGAACACAGTGGACTACAAATTCCACATTGTATCGATTTCAAAAATTTCCCTAATATTCATTATGTCAGATATGGATTGATCAATTGTCATGTTAGCAAGGAAATCTGTGGCTTGATTAGCTTCCCTATAACAGTGATTAATTTGGAACCTATCAAAATTCATGAGCAGATGGGAGATCTGTTGAATTAGATAGTTGATTTTCCAATTAAGAACTTGGGTTCTCTTGACCACAATGATTATGACCAGGGAATACCATGAAGCTTAACATTAATCTCAAGACCACTGTTACTAAAAAATAAAAATTATGAAAATAGGTGTAGGTTTGCAAAAAATTCAACAATCTTGTAATATTTTTCCACAACTATTTTTCTATTTTATATACAAGAAGTGTGCATGCAAAATTCTATTTATATTTTATAAAGATGAATATTAGTCTCCATTAAACTATGTATTTCTCATTAAACGAAAATGCAATCAATGAATAATGGAAACCTAGACATAAACTCATATGTCCAAGTTATTGGTATTACAAAGTTTGGACATAGCCCTCAATCAACTGGTAGATATAAAATAGATCTGTTTAGTTAACTTGATTGAAAAGAAACTACATCAATGCCAAAAAAGTATAATCATATAAAGTTTCAAAACAATCCAAAGTAGATCTTTATTGCAGCTAACGGGATACACTTGTCCTACGATCTCTAACTCTAGAGGATTCAACAACTTCAATGATTATTATTTAAGTTAACATTTTCATCTCCAAATTTTACTACACCTAACTAATACTAATACTTGCTATATTTAAATACGTTGATTGTAATTTCACAAACAAAAATTTCACGCACACACCATGATATTATTGTTAAGCCCATCTTCCTCAAAGAATGAGAACAACATATACAACAAGATGCTAGAATTTCATGTGGTTCACCTTAAAAGAATGAAACATCTAGGACATCGACTTCTCATATTCTTGCTTAGAATGCATGCATCTCTACATAGGGAAGACGCCCATCAACTATCTCTCCTATTGAAAATTTCAATCTATTGTAAACAAGGTGGACGATAAAAGGGCATGAAACTATCAAAAACAAACTCATCAATTCAACACAAAGAAAGAATGTTGATAGGTGTTTATATTTAATAGTATGGATAATAAAAACAATGAAGTACATGTCACTTATTTCAATGAAGTTGTCGATCTCCGTGATAGATATGTTCAAGTTAGAGTTGTATATACTTTGTCTAGTTGGACAATTAATTCTACCAATATGTTTTAAAACAAGATAAATAACCAAATGAAAATTTGTTTACTAAATGAATCAAAACTTTGTCTCTGTCAATATTATCTATCAATTCCAAAACCTCAATTATCTTTCACACCCATTAATGAGCTGGTCTATATAAGATTAATAATTAATGCTATTTTAATTGTAATATTCAAAGATCTAAGCTCGACAATAGGAAGGAGAGATAAGATGAAGATTCTTAGAAGGAACAACATGTTGTTATACATGTCTACCATCACTATAAACATATCTTTGTAGGTAGCAACAACTCTAAAGAAAGGAGCATAGCTCCAAGAGATTTAGCACTTGTAACATTCCACAATGCTTGTAATAAAATGGATGTGTTGTTGGCAAAATGGTCAACGCAACTCCCCGTGGAATTCGTGACATGGACTAACCACCTCTCTGGATTCATTAACTCTGGTGCTTGTATTGGAAATTGATAGGTTGACCTTTTGGTTTAACAACAATCGTCAGCCAACAATTGGTATCAAAGCGAAAGGTCATAGGATCGAATCCCCCTGGGTAACGCTGGGGGGAGTTTGTTGGCATAATGGTTAGTGGTCCCCATGGGATTCGTGACATGGACTAACCACCTCACTAGATTTATTAACTCTAGTGCTTGTATCAGAAATTGACGGGTCGACCTTTTGGTTTAACGACAATCATGGGTCAACAATATTTTGAAGGGTGTTGAGCTAGCAGTTTTTCCCAAAAGGCACACCTATTAGGAAACCGCTACCATCCTAGATAAGGACTAGTGGGAGGCGGTTAAGCTATGTCACGAATCCCGAAGGGGGACGCTGACTTTTTTGCCAACAATCGCCCCCTCAACATTACACAAGGGGATTCGAACTCGTGACCTGAATTTGATACCACTTGAAGGGTGTTGAGATGGCTGTTTCTCCCAAAAGGTGCACCTATCAAGAAATCACTATAATCCCAGAAAAGGTCTAGCAGGAGGCAGTCAAGCCATATCACAAATCCTTAAGGGAGATGCTGACTTTTTTGCCAACATGTGTTACTAAGTATATATAAATGTGATAAGAATGTTAATCACTACCTATCTATCTATAAACCTTTATAAATAAGAAATAGAACAACTAAAATATTGGTTCGAACAAAAGTTGAATGATATTCTTTGATCATCAAAAAAACATCGTTGATGTGCCTTTGCTTCTTACAAGAAAGATAACTAGCAATATTCATAAAGATTTAATACACATAACCCAAACCCTCCAATACATTGTAAAATTAATAGCAAGATTCATCAAGTATAATTCATTATTACCCAACTTCCCCTATTGAGCTAGAAAGTAAATAATGTAAGATGAGTTATATAGCATGATGATGGAACATGGTATTGTTTAATGTGCCAAGATACAATTGAATACTATCATTACATTTATATACTTCAAATCAAGCTAGAATGACATAGGTACTATGTGGGCTATTCCTTTTGAAGAGGTATCAACTAAACTCATTGACATGCCTAAAATATATTTGCTACAATTCAATAAAGAAGTGGAAATGAATAATGAAGAGGTCATTAACAATGTACTTTTAAAACAATTTATCTTCATCCTATCAAGTAAGAATGATATTTACAATAATGAAACACAAATAAAATTCATGATCTCAAAAGTTGTGAAAATTTATTTCATTACTAAAAGTATGTTTTCCTTAAATAAAATCAATGGGTTGGGTTGCGCACTATTAGTGTAAACTAGATCTATATCAAGTTTTTACAATTAGACCATGTACCCTTATAAGTTTATTTAGTACTTGAATAGAAGTACATATTCTATTGTATATCATACTCATATAGCATATATTCTAAGTTTTAAGAATGCATAATCAAAATTCTTTACTATTATTAATTTTTAATATATAAAGTAGATAAGACTATATATCTTCAATTTTTCTTCACATTGATTCATGTTCACATTATTAATGGGTAAAAATTAAAATATGTGTCACACTTTCACCCAACTAAATAGTTTCTTTAGAAATAGTTTTGCACTAATTATTTCAAGAGAAATAGTTCTTCCCAATACCATGTAGCACCTATATGGTATTGTATGACATAGAGAGTTTTGCCTAGAAAGTTTCAGGTGAGAGTGTTTCTCCTGAAACTTTTTTGAACAATACTATGATGCATGAGCATCCAGTGGTGTAAGGGAAATCTTGCATCACACAAAAAAGTGATGATTTTATTTTATTTTTTCTTTTCTATTTTTGTATTTTTGGATACCCATTTGCTTGAATAATGATTTAGAACCTTCAAAGTTTCCAAAAAGACTAAGAATACTAGGAATTGTTATTTTTAGAAACCATATATTAGAGAAGTAGTTGGGCCTAAAATTTCCCCAAAGCTTCTAAACAGAAACATAAACACCCTTGGTACATTTTAGCCCAAGATCATGTCTAGATTTCAAGATATTAAAGTCTTAATTTTTGAGGTTCATGGAAAAGTTTTAGAATTAATTTTGAGGCACTTAGAGGTTTCGTAATGTACTAGAAATTGGATGAAAATTAAAATATCCCTTAATGAAACATTTTATGCATCTTCATTTTTTCCTAAGCTTTCCAACACATCAAACACTTTGTCAATTAGCCACCGAATTTAAAATCTATGGTTCTGGGAAGTTGCACTACCTAGTTTCTCAAATTTTAAAACTTTGAAAGTTCTTTCTTGGGTAGGAAAAAGAGATAGTTGGGTTCATTTTGGCACCTAAATGGGAGTTACACATTTCAAAGAAAGCCAACAGTGGGAAAATTACACTAAGTGGTATTGATGCATATTTATATTCTATTTTTAACAATTCTGGAAGCAGTGGTAGGAATGGGGAGTTATTGGCATGTCTAATTCATGCAAATAAGGAGGTCAATAGATATCATAAGATAGCTCCAGAAGGCTCTATAAGTGTTATGTCATAAAATGTACCCCTAGGACTTTTGCCACCTAAGTTTAGCTCCTGGGTCCCTTGTTTTTCATCATGCATGTTAGATTTAACTCTTGAGACAAAATGGCATGAAACTAATATCAAATGGCACTTGAGGGATATTGTTGACCCTTAACCCTAACCCAAAATAGGTCATGAGGCAAGGGTCCTCACACCCTTGTCTTGCCCTATTTTGGTGGGGTCCTAAATTTGAATGTTGGTTTTGTGACCATTAAAAGGTTTACTTGTGGACATCTTAAGTTTGAATTATGAAATTTGTAGCAAGAATACATATATAAGCATGCTTAGAGTTTCATTTGTAAACTAGAAGATGATTATGATACTTTGGTGAACTTATGATTTTAGAGCATTCAAAGCATTCATTGTAGCAGAGCAAACTTGTGTTATTATTATGTTTGTTATGCAGATTTAGCTTCATCTTCTCATGTTATGAAGGATATTCATCTACATGCAAGCTACACCTCTAAGGTGATATCTATTTGTATTTTAATCAATCATTTAGCAATTGGGTTTTGCCTCTATCCTACAGGTATACACACACTTTATCAAACAATGGTGTTGGAAGGATTGATGCCATTCCTGGGCTTGCCTAAGGTAAGCTCCTAAACACCACAACCCCCAAACTTTCTTCTTGTGATTGCAGGTGACAAGTATCCAATCATGAAGAGTTGAGTTGCAGAGGAGTGTTGCAGACAATGAGGATTCTAGATCTGACAGAAAGAAGTGAAAAAGAACATAGTTAGGGTTTGGGTGCTAGTCCCTTTGCCATTTGGGTTTGCAAAGCTAAAAACCTCCGAAACATGGATCATCAGTAGCAGAAGGAGTCTAGAAACCACCAAAAAAAATAATGCACTAGGCTTAGGCATGGTCCCTTTGCCCCTAACATTTTAGGATCCTAAACTTTGAAATATGGTGTGTATCTGATCTTCATTTACCTTCTCTGTGTGCAAGCATTTGTCAGAGTTCATCTGTTTGTTTACAATTTTACGTAATTAGGGTTTTGAGCATAATTAGGCATTAAATTAACACATTAATCATCAATTTCCAAATTTCCTATCATTACAAGTGAAAACCAACCTATATGTGAATCCTCTTGTAGAAGTTGTGATTCAAATCGATAAACTATCCTTGAATGTGTATAGTGAAAGTAGGATCTAGGCTAGACAATCCTATCAAACCCTCATCCCCCTTTTTCTCACATTACATTTTGGTGAACCCATGTTTTTATTGAATTTTTCACCTTGTTGAGTGTTGTACTTTAGATTTGAATTTCATTCATTTCATTTTCATCTTATTGCATTTGAAAATCTAAAAAAAACTAAAAATTTTAATTTTTTTGAAAACAATTGGCATCCTAGGCTTGCATTAGGGCATAGTTTGCATCAATTTCAATGTATTTCATTCAATCTCTAATTTTTACATCAAATCTTACATAAATTACAGTAGTACATCATGCTATAATCATTTTCATGCTTGATTTGGTAGAATTTGCTTGAAATTGTGCATTTTTCATATAACCTAGTCTTTGCAATAGCTAGGGTTTGTAGTTAAAATTTTGTTTCATATTTTACTACTCTTTTAAAACACTCATTCAAATCTGATTTTTTATTGTATCATTTCATTTTTGTGTGTCTTTGCATTTACAGATAATCAATTTCAACAAAAACTAGCATATCCACTCATTTCTCCTTAAAATTGCACTTAAATTGAGCATTGTAAGACTTGTGACATCATTTTAAAATATGAGATGAGTTATTTAACATCATAAATCTGGTTACATTTCATTCATACATCATTTTGCATAGTTTCATGCCTTAATTTCACAATTAGGTTTCAAAATCCTTACTTTTTCACTAGATTTGCATGATAGGCATGTTGTGAAAGATATTTCTACATTATTAGACTAATAATAAGGATTTCATTCACTTCCCCTTTGTAATTTAATCACAACACCAATTATTTATGGCATTTGCATTTAAAAAAGTGAAAAAATAAAGCATTTTAGGTCATAAACATACATTGTTTTGCATACATTTTATTGCATATGGGTAAATGCAAGAAGTTGTGTCCACTTAAGGTGGAAGTTTCAGAGTTAGATAAAAATTTAAAATCGGGGAACCAAAAATGGGATCCCATTTTGGATCGGGATCCCGAGCCTGAAACACAAAACGCGATCCCATTTTTTAGCGGGATCCCGAACCTATATGCCAAAAATGGGATCCCATTCCATAATACGGGATCCTGTTATAAATAGGATCCCATTTTATGGAATGGGATCTCATTTCATGGAACGGGATCCCATTTTGAAAAAGTATTAAATTTAAAAAAAAATGGCAGAGACCCCATTTTCACCAGCTACAGTCGACAGGCGAGAATAGGATCCCAAGTTGAGTGACCATCCGCCCACCAGGTAAGTGGATTTTTCCACTTCTACAAATCACCCATCAATCTTTTTAAGCTTCCCTTGTTTGTTTTGGTGTAAAATACAATCAAAATTTAAATTGTGAATTGTTATTTAGGGTTTCTGTTTATGAAATCAGTAGCTGATTTTTGACATTTTAGTTGTAAAATACAATTAAAATTTTGAAAAACTATATCATATAAAAGGATAGAATTTGAACAAACTGTCAAAATTATGTTTAAAATTGAGAATTGAATAGATATATTTAGACATTTTAGCTGTAAAATACAATTGAAATATTGAAAATACTGTATCATATGAAAGGAGAGATTTTGAACAAACTGTCAAAATTTGAGTTCAATTTGAGTGTTGAATAGCTGTATTTAAACATTTTAGCTATAAAATGCAATTGAAATTTTGAAAATATTGTATCATGTATGAAAGGAGATATTTTGAACAAACTGTCAAAATTTGAGTTCAATTTGAGTGTTGAATAGCTGTATTTAAACATTTTAGCTATAAAATACAATTGAAATTTTGAAACGATTGTATCATATGAAAGGAGAGATTTTGAACAAACTGTCAAAAATTATATAGCATTGGGATGATATATATATTTGGTTTTTATAAAATTTACTTATAACAATGTATGTCATTATATTTTAAAGGCATTATTGAATAGGTAACTATCATGTAAAAAAATTATAACAAACCATAATAAAACCTTTATCACATCCTTCATAATCAAACTTTAGAGACAACCAACCAATCAAGAATTGAGAAAATTTTACAGTTTTTGTGATAGCCAACTAATCAAGAATGAAATGAGGCCAACATTTATGTAGCTTTTGAGATACTCAAGTAGCTATCCTCACTAGCTAGGTTATGCCCCTGGGATGAACATCATGATGTTAATTGTGATACGAGCCCAACCTCATTGGTAATGCTTCCCCTAATCTTAATGACATTGATGTAGGCTCCACTCATGATCCTTATGAAGATCTTTCCACCACTAACCTCTTTCATGATAGGTCACTATCCTCACCATCTCCTTAGACCTATAATACCTTGAGCTTATCGATTGGGACCAACACAACCCTTTATGATTTGATGTTTTCCAAAATGATGAAGCCACCATGAAACTTATGAAGTGTCAAGACCACATCCCCATTGTAATCATAAGGAAGACTTTTCCACCATAATTAACACCTACATATGCTTATTTTGGAGAGAAAGAAAGAACCCTTTAGTCCTAAGGCACCCTAGTCTAGGTAGAATAGCAACAAGATATAAGAAGAAACTTGTGATCGATTAAAATGATACAATAAAAATGGACACTTCCCAAGAGCTCCTCAATTTGACAAACTTCACCTTCCATTAGATACCACTCAGATACAAGATGACTCCCCTGTCCTTATTGAGGATGCTATAGACATCAACCTGTGAATAGAAGAGGACCCTAAACTCTCTAAGATAGTAGCTCCATTGGACCTTGACATCAAAGAAGGCATAACCATGTCACCATTAAAGATTACATTGATTTCTTCATGTGGTCTTATGGTGATATGCCTTGAGACTCCATCTTTAAAGTCATGCATGATCTTGTGGTTCACCTCAATGCTAAACCTATTCAATAAAAGCTACGCAAAATGCACCCCCAAGTAGCCCTCATGGTCATAGAAGAATTGTATAAACTCTTGGATGTCCAGGGTTCATTCAGACTATTACTTATCCTAAATGGGTCTCTAATGTGGTCTTAGTTAACAAGAAAAATAAGGGAATTCATGTTTGCACTAACTTTTGAGACATCAAAAAAGGATCTACCCTAAAGATAACTTTTCTCTACCAAACATTGATATGATCGTGGATCTCATAGCCATATATATAAAATTTTATCATTAATCTACATATAATATGGACCAAGTTGAAACATTTGAGTTAGACATGGAGACACCTAGATTATGGAGCTCGGTCTATGTAAGAAAACACCTCCTATAGACTCAACACAAACTTATCCCTCAATCCTCTAAATTGTGACTTACATCATTTGATTACCTTGGAACACACTATAGACAACTCTATACAAATTTGGCAAAAGATATTTTCTCCTAACAGAAACTTGTATATGTAGAAGTATCTACTACTACATTAGATTTGATATACTTCTTAAAAGGAAAGAGTTGGGACTAACAACTAAATAGAAAACAATAATTTTGCAAATCTAGGAAATAGGAAACAAAATCAAGCTAGAACCATCTTGACTAATTTATTTTTTTCTAGCTAGATTGAATCCCTACAATCACAAGTTAAAAACAAAGCATCAAATTCTTCATTAAATTTAAATCATATTTAATCATCAGAATATATTCATCTTCATACTCATATTAGTCAGGTAGGCAACTAGTAACTTCAATCCTATCTCCATTATCAAATTTGGTTTCCATAGGCAACTTCACCAAATTTAGGTTTTCAGATCATGTGGCATGCACAAGATATCCACCTCAAGGTAGTTCTCCAAGTCTAGTTATAGTCTTGCAGATGTTCATTATGATTCTACCTAGGTGGTATGATAGTCCATTGGTTTCTAGATGAAATCATTCAATAGCATAGATGCATCTAAACATTCACCCTTCATTGATATATATCAAGATAGTAAAATAGAGTTTTAAATTGTTCTTAATGTTTGGGGTTCAATCATAGTGTTAAGATAGTGCAAATTTTAAGACTATTTAGACAAATCAAATGGGCTTAGTCTCAAGCTAAATAACACACATAAGAATTGGGACTAACAACTAAATAGAAAACAATAATTTTGCAAATACGTATGAATAGGAAACAAAATCAAGCTAGAACCATCAACTAATATCTTTTTCTAGCTAGATTGAATCCCTACAATCACAAGTTAATCAAAGCATCAAATTATTCATTAAATTTAAATCACAAATCATCATAATATATTCATCTTCATACTCAGATTCTAGTCCTAGGCAACTAGTAGTCAATCCTAGATCTCCATTATCAAATTTGGTTGCCATACCCTGCAACTTCACCAAATTTAAGTTTTTAGATCATGTGGCATGCACAAGATATCCACCTCAAGGTAGTTTTCCAAGTCTAGTTATAGTCTCAAGTAGATGTTCATTATGATTCTACCTAGGTGGTATGATAGTCCACTGGTTTGTATGACATCATTCAATAGCTAGATGCATCTATTCTAATTCATTTCTTTTGTCCAAAATGGTTGTGACAATAAAAAAGAAGCTTATTGAACTCATAATCAATAGGAAACCCCCGGTCATGTAATAAGAGGTCTTGAATTTGGCACTAGTGATTGTGAGTTCCTTGTAGAATATGATGAACCTTTTGAACAAGAGAACCTTGTAGACCATGATGCATATCTTGAAATTTAAACTTGAACATTATCGTCATGTGAATGCTTTTAGCCATCCTACAACCTCCTATCACCCTTCATCCTCTTATAGGGATATGCCACACAACCTCTCCAAGTTGACCATGCCAAACCCAAAGTCACAATCCTAAGAGGTCCCTAATTTCCTCCCAATGATCATGAGAACCTTGAAGAGCCTACATCATCATCATCCAATCGAATGCCTATCCAAGAGCCTACTAGTCCTATCCCAACACCACCATGTAATCCCAATCCTAATTCATTGGTCCATCGACCTTTTAATCCATCAATCCCTTCATTACGCTCACCACCATCTAATCCTCCAACTTCACATCCTAAATTTAAATCACCTCTCTTAAATGACCTCTATAGATGTACTATGAACTATATTACAAAGACAAACCTATATGCCATGTCCCTCTCTATTAAGTTTGATCACTCCCAATCCTAATCCATTTTCTCCTATTATCCATCCACCTAATCCTAGACATTCAGCCTTCATTGATATATATATTGATAGTAAAATAGAGTTTTAAATTGTTCTTAAGGTTTGGGACAATCATCTAGTGTTAAGATCTAGTGCAAATTAAGACTATTTAGACTTTAAATTAAATGGGCTTAGTCTGAAGCTAAATAACACACATAAGAGTCAAATGACTAACAACTAAATAGAAAACAACAATTACAAATAGGAAATAGGAAACAAAATCAAGCTAGTTCACCATCAACTAATATCTTTTTCTAGCTAGATCATCCCTACAATCACAAGTTAAACAAAGCATCCTAACCTTCTTACCTCATCATCTATCTTAAAAGTGGAAGATTTAATTTCATTACCACATGTATATGGTTATATATATGTCCTATCAAATGGTAAGGATTCACTCAAATTTTAAGCATATTTAGGAGATCTACCTCCTAAGTTTAGCTCCTGGGTCCCTTGTTTTTCATCATGCATGTTAGATTTAACTCCTGAGACAAAATTTCTTGAAACCCATGTCAAATGGGGCTATAGGCACACTTGATGGTTGGGCTTATGACACAACAACCACTAAAGACACACTTAAGGGAGGATAGTCTCAGATCCATCCCCGCCTACTCAGAGGACTTTTGAAATAAAATGTATGTGCACTACATCAAGAGATACACCAACCCCACCTCTGCAGAAGGCTTTCGAATAAAAGGATATGAATGATATTCTACCTCTATAGAGAGATTCTTGATTACAATATAGAATAAAGATGTGCACTCACATCAGAGATACAACATCTCACCTCCACAGAGGGCTTACAAACACACTTAGTTAGTACCAAAATCATCAGATACCTTACCTTATATGCCCTCACCTTAAGGTGGTTGATATCATGTACAGATATCAAGCACATTAAGGTAGAGAGAAAACAGACAAGGGAACAAGAGCTATCACAAAGTCTATACACCCAAAGGTGACATGTACTCACGATTGCCGAATGTTCCCACAAACTCATCTTAATCTAGGCAAACATGAAAGTTGTGCATGAAAACAAAGAAGCCAAGGCTACACAAATGGGTTTGAGTCCAAGTATAACCATGGAGCTTATACTGTAGGCATCTTAGAATCAAGTGTAATAGCAAGGCAAGACACCCAAACCAATCAAAGTGCATAGAGAAAATATATTGTTATGATTTGTTAGAAAAGATAAGACAATATCAAATATCGCATAAAGTGATTCTACTAGCCAAGCATCATATATATATAAATCAAGCCCATCTTCATATATGGACTAGGTCCATTTTTTCTTTACTCGCTAAAGGGACATGTAGTCTATATTAGTATATGTTTGTTTTCATCATCCGTCGACTAGATAGAATAACTAGAAGAAGGTAAACAATAAAATGAGAGAGGAGAAGAAGTGTCTTAGGAACAATCACATAGGAAGATGCGCCCAAGTCATCAATTGCAATGTTATGTGCCTAAAACACAATGCACAACAATAAGAATAGAGGAGAATAAAGAGAGAAGAATGATGATACAAATAGAAGAATGGTCACAATAGAGGTGGTCTCCCAGTATCCTCAACCGTACAATTGTATCAAGGTCATCCAAGGATGCCTAAACAACACATAACACATCATGGGGGGAACACAACACAAGAGGGGAGGTCACATAAATGAGAAAATAATGCTATGACATAGGTGACAACCAGGGTTAGAAATACTTAGCTGTTGCACAACTAAACTAGCAGTTGTCGACAAGAAAATCATCATCTTCCCAATCTCGAATGCGAGAGGAAAGAGGTACATAAGGTAAAATAGCCCAACATTTGTCATTATCCTTAATCTCTTTTTCTTTAATTTTTTCTTTATTTGATGCAATGTTAGGTTGAATGAAATTATGAAATAGTTTACTTTTTTCTTAAGTAATCTTTCTTTAGATCTTGTTCATGTCTATTTTAAATCTATAAATTGTTGTTATATGTTTTTTGAGTGGAATCCACCCTCATCAAGTTGTATTAGAGCTAGGTTCCTAATTGTGTAGACAAATCATTGATTGTGAGGTTGTTTACACTAGGACCTAAGGTTGTGGGTTTGCTATAGAGATCAAAATTCCTCCACAAAGAAGCCATGGTGGAAGAAATTATTTGACAAAAGAGGGTTTTAGATCCCTATAGAGGAAAATTGATTCATTGCATGATGATCTTTGAAGAGGGTTGGAGCCAAGAATAATAGAAGAAAGTGAAGATGAAGTTGAAGAAGAGTTATTTGAGGAAGAAAAAGATGATACAGGAGATCTTGCACAAGTTAGGTTGTTGAGGGCCACTTCAAAGATTTAAAATAGGCCTAGGATTGAAGTTTCCATCTATTCTAGGGATCTAAATCTAGAAGAGCTTATTGATTTAATTAGCGATATGGAGGAATATTTTGAATTTGAAGAATTGGAGGATCTATAATGGGTCAAGTTTGCAAAAATGAAGTTGAAGGGTCATATTGGTATTTGGTGGAATGAGGTCTAGTTAGAGAGCAATAGAAGAGGGAAATGAAAGATTACCAGATGGGATTGGATGGTGGACAAAATAAAGAATCAATTAATTCCTATGGACTATGAGTTGGAGTTGTTGTAGAAGTTGCAAGGACTGAAGCAAGGTAACAAGTAATAATTAGAACATGTCATGTAGAGGCCAACAAGGAGATGGTATCCCATTATATTGATGGGTTGAGGCTAAGTATTCATGAGGAGTTGAGCCTGGTCAAAATGACCACCATAGAAGATACGTACCAATTTTTTTTTAAGGTGGAAGAGAAGTTGAATCAAAGATTTGAAAGAAATAAAAGAGGAAGAGATCATGGTGGAGGGTCATCCCACAATAATGGGTTACACTTTTTGGCCAAACTTGACATTGAAATCAACATTTTGAACTAAATCTTTGCTTTCTGACACCTATATCGGCTACACTGTTAGGAATTTGAAAATGATGTGAACTAGTGATTTGTGAGATTTTGTTTGTAGATTCCAAATATGTTTTTTTTTTTGAAATTGAAGTTAAATTGTGAATTTTTTTTGCGTCTCCTTTGATAACTCTAGTTTTTAATAGTAAACAACATTTTTTTAAAGTGATGTGTATTCTATAGCACATAACTTTTTTTCTACAAAGGATAAAATTATGATTCTTTTGAATTAGGTTGGTAACACTGATATATAAGGCATGCATTTGGTTTCATAATGTTTTGTTGAATATTTTTTTTAATTAATTTTTAAAGTCAAACTAATTATAATTTAGACATAGGCGTATTCTGTAAAATATAACCTTTTCTATATGTATCAAAATTTAATTTTTTTTTCTTTTGTTGAAACAAGGACATCAATTTCTAGGGCATAGATATTTTTTTAAAAAAAATTTCACTAATTTACTAATTTTCCATGTGTGTAGAATAGAGAACTTGATGTTCAATGAAAAACCTACATTCACAAGAAATAAAAAATAAACATAATAATCAAATTAAATATATTTAAAATTATTCTTTTTGGGAAGCTTATAATAAGGACTACATAGTTAGAAATCATAAATTTTAAATGAATTCATTTGATCCCCCAAAAGTTAAATCAAAGTTGGTTTTTTATCAACATTTTGATAGGTCTAGAGGAGACTACATTATAGGTATGGTTTAAAACTAGTGGGGTTCTATCCAAGGGGGTTTGAATCTAAGGGGATTTGATCAAACCCTCTTCAATTAAAATCCTTTAAATGGAACCTTTCAAGGCTTAAATCATTATATTTTCTAAAAATATGTGATTTCAACAAAAATCAGGATGTCCTAGAAAGTGTAACCCATTATTGTGGTAGCACCTTGGAAGGACTGGTGGAAGATCCTATAGAGGCTAAAATTATCAAAAGAAAAGTGATGAAGTAGGTCCCAGTCGAAATCAGAAAGGAGATAATGCCTACCACCCTCACGACCAAAATAATGGTGAAAAAAGAGGAAGAGGAAGAGGAAGACTTAGGCAAGGACCTAGAAGAGGAGGGTTCAGAGGAACTTGTTTCCAATATGGAGTAAAATGACATCAAGGAAGGACAAATAGAAGACCTAAAGGTAATGGATGAGTTACACATGTAGATGAAGATGCACAATCTGAGCATTCCAAAAATGCTAAAAGGGGAGAAACCTAGTTCTCAAAAGAACCTTGTTAAATGAGGAGAAAGACCCAGATCAGAGGAAGAGTTTATTCTACATAAGGTATAAGTGTGAAGGTAAGTGTTGTGATATTATTACTCTTAGTGGAAGCAGTGATAATCTTGTCTCAGAGGAGATAGTTAACAAGTTGAATTTGGCAAGGAGAAGGCATCCACATCCATATTGAATTGCATTGTTGTAGAAGGACCATAGAGCTTTGGTCAATGAGCAGTGTTTAGTCAAGTTCAAGATTGGAGACTACCATGATGAGGTGTTGTGTGACATCATACTGATGGATGCATGTCATATGCTATCAATTAGGAAGGCCATGGCAATATGATAGGTGTGATGTCCATGATGACCATGCAAACAACAATTCCCTAACAAAGGATGGAGTTTGTCATAATTTGGAGCCCTTGAAGGAGATGGAAGAAAAGTTATGTAGTACTCCTAGAATCTGTTTGATAGATGGTAGGAAATTTTTGGATGGTATGAAGCATGAGCATCATTGCTTTGTGTTGATTCCTAAGATTAGCTAGGACAAATGTGAGTATGTACAAACATAAGTCTCAAATATGTTAGAAGATTTTCAATACATTGTCTCTAATAATGTACCTGAAGGTTTACCACTGACGAGGAAGATAAGTCACCAAATGGATTTTATACTAGGAGATAGTTTTCTGAATAAGGCATGGCCATAGAATGATTCCTACAAAGAATGAAGAGATAAACAAACAAGTTCACAAGTTGTTAAGGAAAGGACTGATAAGGGAGAGCCTAAGTCCATGTTTGGTACATATAGTACTTGCAGTGAAGAAAGATTGAGAGCTCAAAATATGGATGGATTTCTAAGCCATCAACAAAATTACACTCAAGTACGGATTCCCATTGCCAAGGATGTAAGATATTATGGATTTCTTGAGTGAAGCCAAGTACTTTATGAAGATTGATCTGAAGAGTGGATATCACCATATCCAAATCAAAGAAGGAGATGAATAGAAGACAACCTTCAAGACTAAGGACAGCCTATACGAATGGTTAGTTATGCCATTTGGGATAACTAATGCACCAAGAACACTTATGTGGCTCATGAACAAGGAACTAAAAGAGTTTTTGGGTAAATTTGTTATTATTTATATAGATAATATTTTGATTTTAGTAAGACCTTGCAGGAGCACTTGATGCATGTTTAAATTTTTTTTGCGAAGCTAACGTAAGAAAAGTTGTTGATTAATCTGAAGAAATGTAGTTTCATGAAGAAAGGGCTGGTGTACTTGGGATTTGTTACCTTAGCTAAGCATCTTAAAATGGATCCAGAGAAGGTGAAGGCTATCATTGAATGGACTACCGCAAAGAGTGCTATATATGTATGATCTTTTCATGGTTTGTTATGTTTTTATAGAAAATGTATCAATAATTTTAGTAGTATTTGTGCACCCCTAACTAAGACAATGAGAGGGGATAGAAGAGAGTTTAAATCAACTAAATGAGTAACCAAGAGTTTTGATACATTGAAGTCGAAAGTCACAGAGCAACTTGTTGTGTTACTTCTTGATTTCAATAAGGTATTTCAGGTAGATTGTGATGCTAGTGGAAGTGCTATAGGAGCCATTTTGAGTCAAGAAGGTAAGCCCATTGCCTATTTTAGTGAGAATCTTAATGATGCCAAGAAAAAATATTCTATGTTGTGAGGACCGCTCTTTTTACTACTGTTGTTATGACTATTTACATGACTGTTATTGTTACTTTTTTATGTTTGTGGGATAGCAGTTCCCGGAATTGTCAAACTATTAAACTTTATTATGATTTCGGAAAAACTAATTGGGTGATGTTTGGATAAGTTTACATTTCAAAAAAAAAAAAGGATTAATTAGGTGATGATGGAAAATTGTAATATGATTTCATTTATGTTAATTAGTACTATGTCATGATAATGCATGTTTTCAAGTTGCTTCGGCTATGATGATTTTATGTGGTTACTGATCTTGTAATTTAGTGTGCAGGAATTACTAATCGAACCACAGAATTCGGAGATCATTCCGCACCTTGTTAATTGTTATTCCCTGTTAAGCCGATCTGGTTCCACGAGGAACCAAGATCTCTTGTGTTTGATGTAATGATGTAATGTGGTCTTTCGTATGGTTGAGTGGATTAGGTTACCCTCATGTAACATTATTTTATAATTTGTGTTGTAAAAAGGATTGAAATTGAATTTCCTTATTTAATTTAAATTTATGAGGCCTTTTCTTGTGCTTTACCTTGACCAGGGGTGTCTTGTATGGGTTAAAGTTGACCCTGGGTTATACCCCATGGGTCCAGGGGCCCATTTGGCATGGGTAACCCTTGAGTAACCTCCATCTAGTCAACTTAACCTTCCCCTAAAGTTAAGTGGCGAAAATTAGAGGTAGGAGGGGACATGATGGGTTGTACCAACACCCAACCCATCCCCTCTACATTCCCCAAGGTAAGAGATGCCATCCATTATTGAAGGATTGACTTAAAGTCACCCCTTCCATAGTGAGATTCCCCCATGTGCTGTGGGGACACCCATGTGAAGAAGGGAAGAAGGGGCATGGGTCACCTGTCTTCTTCCCCATTAACTCCTTTTATTTCTCCCATGTGTAAGAGGAATCACATGAGGAGAGGAATAAGGAGTACTCTTGGGAATGGAGAGTGACATAAGCCACCAGGACAGAATAGTGGTTTTGGGGGAGAGTGAGGAGATGACAAGTGTCACCTCCCCATTCCTCAAAACTGAAAAGAATTTGGTTATTTGTTTCCAATTTTGGGATGAGAGGGAGTTAGTTGAATTTTGGGGAAAACTTTCATTTTGCCTTACCAAAAATAGAAAAGTTAGTTTGTAGGAGAGAGAAGGGAGAAGGAGTTGGTGGCTAAGGTTGGAAGAGAACTCTGTGGGCTCAACAACAGCTTCATTCCAGGAAGGCTTTGTAAGGTTGGTTTGAATTCTACCTTTGTTTCGTATAGCTGAATATGTAATGTGTGTGAATTTGTGTTTAGATTTGTTTTCTGTGGGGTTTGTTGTCAGGTTGTTTGACAGAGCTTCTCCCACTTGGAAGAAATGCTCATCAAGTTTGGGGTAGGGGAGGAGAGATCCTCCTCGGGTGCATACCTGTTTCCATCTTTTGGGATGTTGAAAGCCTTGAGGGCATGTATCTGTGTCTGTATCTTTGACTTGAGAGTCATATACAGATTTCTTACAAATTTGTGATCAAACTTGGTTTGAGACCAAGAGAAATTGTATTGGTTAACTTATCTGTCAGGGTGACACTCTGGAGTCGAGTGTGTCCACTCTCCTGCCCCTTATGAAACTCACTGTAGTTGAGTTTCCGTGTTGTGTAAAGTACCCACGGGTGTTTGTGTGCTTTGGGATTGTTGTTGTTACTGTTGTGAAGTGGAGTGTTTGAGTTACCCAGGTGTGAGTATGGTCTCCCTAGCTCGGGGCTGACCCACTTGCGGGCTACGGAAGGGAGGAGAGCTAGATGAGTGGTGTTTTCTTCTTTGTTTGTCTTTGATACGCAGGTTTTCTCTTGGAGCTTCTGGTTGGCTTGGGAGGAGTTATATTTGTGAAGAAACAGTTATTCTTCTTTGTCATGAGAATTAGGCCTGGTTCATTTTATAAGAGTTGAAGAGAGAGCACCTCTCTTGTTATTGTTGTAATTTATTGTTACTCTAGGTGTGAGGGAAATCACCTCCCTGATCTTGTTATTAATGGACTTTTTCTTGGTTGTCACAAGCTATCAGTTGTATATTGGTTGGGAGAGGGAAGTTCATAACTGGGAAGTTAGTGGTTTGTATCCATGGTTTAAATTCTGTAATATGAATGTACTTAAATTTTCAAGTTTGTTGCTTGTAAAGCTTGTTAGGTAGCAATTCATTTGTGTTTCAAGTATTACTGAAAGGAAGAGTTCATTATTTAATTGCATTCTAATCCGAGTTTGTTTATGTATTTGAAAGTTTGGAATTGCTTAATGAGTTGAAATGGACATATATTAATTGCCGAAATATACTGATTTAAACTTCATTTTCTTAAGTGTATATAGATATAAATATATATATATATATACTCGTTATTTAATTCTTACTGGATCATTTTAACTGATTGAAAGAAACTGAATAACTTGTTTAATGTGACAAAATTATGCAACATATATATATATATAATAGTTGCTATTTATTTATCATTTTTTTTACAGCATTAGGGGAAATTGTGAATAAATAATAGATATATTTAGTTATATAGTTCTATATGTATATATATGACATATATATATATTTATATATATGGTATATATATACATAGGAGAGGTGTCTTGGGCCATTTTAAGAGGCCATCTCTATCATTCATAACAAGGGGATGTGCAAAATTAATTAAAACTGAACTATATTTTCACAGTTAGGTTTATTTAAGTGTTGAACACAACAACCAAAGAATTTAGGTTTCCATGATTAGGGTTTTATAAAGTGGAGAGCCTCCTACATCTATTTACAATGTTATACGAGTCACAATAAGAGTATTAATAATACTGATTAGTAATAATAACAACAGTAATTATAGATAAGAGAAAATAAAATTATAATATAATGAGAGCATAAAGGAACATACTGTGTTACCGGGGAAGAGTTTCTCGGAAGTTTCTCTACCAACATAATGTTAATAACCAGGGAAAATGAAGGAAAATGAAGAGGAAAATTACACGTCACCTTGCTTAAAAGATCACTGGAAATAAACTTAAGAAGCCATCACAGACATTCCATGTGGCCATTTTAATCCCAACTATAGTAAACGACCTCATAAGTAAACCTGTAAGAGAGTCCGAAGAAGAAAAACTAACATTGGAGAACACAGAGGAGAAAATGCGCGACATTTCCCACATGGGATAAGAGAACTAAGTTGACGGACCCTTCTGCTAAATCTGCTTAGGAACAAGTTTAATTAATACAAATGAAGAGGAGATACCGTGATCAGAGAAGACTAGGAGACCGAGTCCAGCAAAGTAGTAAACCAGTCTATGTGACCTAGACCATCCTGAAGTTAGGTTTAATATCAACAATAGCTGCAGTGATAACCCTGATTTACGTAAATCATGAAGAAAGGACCGGATACACATAAAGAAAGCATAGAAAACGAAAGAGAGAGAGACTGAAATATAAACACACTAAATTAACAGAGAAATAGTTAAGGTAAGGGCGATAAAAATACAATCAAAATTAAGAACCAGTGAAAAGGGAAGAGAGAGCAAACGAATTGCCTTGTTGAAAATGCTAAGTCATAGGAGGAGTATGTTTCAGGAAACAAGAGAGGAGACAGACAACCGTGCCTGGCTGAAAAATGACTAAATAGGGAGATCACTAGTCGGTTTAGTTGGAACAAGGCGTTGTGGGAAGTTGTTAGTCTATCAGCGAACCACGTGCGTAAATGAGTGCAGCGTAATTCCCACTAACGCCGTAAGGCGTTATGCTGCTGGAAATTGCCGAGGTTTAGATTTAGGAACTTTGGTAATCTCACTCTTGCAATGACGTTAGCGGCGTCGTAAAGACCCTCTTGTTGATCTGTATGCGTCTGGTTGCACGCAATTGTACTTATATCCTGCCAAAAATTGTAGTGTTTCGCCATGAGAGAACACCGTCGAGCATGCGTACACATGCGAAGGGGTTTTTAGGACAGTGTGAGAAAAGTTTTTCATATCTCATGTCATAACCACATGACAGATGTGGCTATGACACGTGCGATGTGTGTTGTGACCACATGGGAAATGTGGGCATGACATTTGGTATCAGAGCCAAGTTTTAAACACTGGGCGTATTTGGGCACGTTATTATTCCGCAATCTTGGCTAATTAGTTTCTACCTTGTTTTGTAGGATGCCTCCCCGACGTGTTCGACGAGCGTGATCATGCCACACAGCGTCAGTCGAGGTGCACAGCGATTCCTCAGGCGAGGGACTGGCACCCGTAGTTACAGCAACACCACCTGCACCACCTGTACCACAAGCACTACTAGTACCACAGGCGACACCAGTAGTTACAGCAGCACCACCTGCACTACCTGTACCACAAGCACCACTAGTACCACAGGCGACACCAGTATTGGATATAGGTCCACAGATTTTACAGGCACTACAGACTATGTTAGACAGGTTACCACCAGTGATTCCTGAGCCACGTATAGAGCCTTGTGTTGATCCGTGAGAGGAGCCACGTGCCGAGTCACGTATTGAGCCACGTATGGAGCCCCGCGTTGATCCACTAGAGGTGCCACGTGTGGAGCCCTTCGTTGAGATTCCCGACACAACAGTAGAGGAGGTAGGGTCAGCCTTCCGAGCACGGAGCAGGATTCCTCTGAGACTTTTGAGACAAGAACAGGTTCAGCATGGATTATATGAGGATGGTGTGGAAGAGCCACTTGTGAGGCTTAGAGACAGAGGGGACCCCATCAGAGATCTACTGAGGCTCAACCCACCCACTTTCGCAAGTGCTACAGAGGGAGCTGTGGCCGAGGCTTGGCTGATTAGCTTAGACAGGTGTTTCGCGTTGCGACCATATGGGAGCAATACGAAAGCACGAGTGGCAGTCCATCTTCTTAGGGATGCAGCAGCCACCTGGTGGCACACAGAGGAGTGCAAGCGCCGACTATCCATGGATACACTTACATGGGACATCTTCATTGAGTGCTTCAATGCGCGATATTTGTCTGAACATTATAGACAGCACAGGATCAATGAGTTCCATGATTTACAGCAGAGGGGACTCACTGTTACTCAGTATGAGAGCTGATTTATAGAGCTTTCTCGTTACGCAGAATACCTCCATGACGAGAAAATCTTAATACACAAATTCAACAGAGGGCTAAATCACGGGATAGCAGGACCAGTTCGTATGGCAAATCCCCAGACCATGAGTGAGGCTGTTGAAAAGGCCCTTATATCAGAGGAAATTCAGGGACGAGGGCAGAATTCACGTCCACAGTACCAGGAACGTAATCCCCAACAATAGCAAAACTTCTGAAGGCCTCAAAATACAACACAGAGAGGAGGATATAATCCTTCATCATTACCTCCTAGGCCACCACAGCAGCAGCAACATCAGCAAAAATCCAAATTTCAACAGAGGGGATAGGGAGGACAGAACCATGGATGGCAGCAGCAGGGTTCACGCAGAGATCAGAGACAGCAGGGTTCATCGGCAGGACCCGCGAGGTCCCAGCAGTCTTACAGAGGCTCACAGGGATCCACTGGACGGACTGAGCAACAACAATTAGGTAGAACACAGTCAGGGCAGTTACAGGTTCGAGGACCATGTTATGTGTGTGGTGGGGCAGGGCATCTGGCTAGAGAGTGCCCACAGGGATTTACTGCAGGGGGACAGCCCCGATCAGGAGGATCTGAGCAGACCGTAGGTGACGTGGGCAGAACCCACCACATGTTTGCAGCGGTTGATAACCGCTAGGCTGATTTCCAGGCTTCTGTCATCGAGGCAGCAGGTACGATTGGAGACTTTTCCATTTTGATCCTTTTTGACTCAGGAGCTACTGACTCTTTTTTGTCTACATCGTTAGTGGAGCGTTGCAGGCTGGTGGCTTCTAGGCAAGACATTAGGTGGGAAGTTGAGTTGGCCTCAGGGGCCAGGATGTCAGTAGATTCCTTGGTTAGAGATTGTGAGATCACATTGGGGTCATTCACCACAACATGTGACCTTAGGATTATGCCATTAGGATCCTACGGAGTAGTTCTGGGTATGGATTGGCTTGCGGCACATAGAGCCAAGCTTGATTGTCGCCAAAGGACGATTAGCTGTTTAGACGATCATGGTTCATCGGTTGAGATAGTGGGCATTCAAAAGCCCACGGCTGCTCGTATGATATCCGCTCAGCAGCTTAAGCGCTGTATGCGGAAGGGATGTCAAATGTTTGCCATCACGGTCAGTGATAGAGCAGAGGATGACCCTGAGGCTACTTTAGATGATCACCCTGTCCTTAGAGAGTTTGCTGATGTATTTCCGCCGGAATTACCAGGTATGCCTCCACGTAGAGAAGTGGACTTCCACATCGACTTGGTGCCAGGTGCAGAACCGATATCCCGTGCACCCTATAGGATGACTACACATGAACTCACTGAACTTAAACTGCAGTTAGAGGAATTACTTGAGAAGGGACACATCTGACCTAGCGTTTCACCATGGGGCGCACCAGTTATCTTCGTGAAGAAGAAGGATGGGTCTCTTCGTCTATGTATGGACTACAGGCAGTTGAACAAGGTGACGGTGAAGAACCGTTATCCTCTGCCTAGGATTGACGACCTTTTTGATCAGATGCAGGGAGCCAGAGTGTTCTCAAAAATTGATCTAAAATCTGGGTATCACCAATTACGCATCACGGAGTCAGATATTCATAAAACTGCTTTTCGAACCAGATATGGCCATTACGAATTCACAGTGGTACCTTTCGGGCTGACGAACGCTCCTGCAGTATTCATGAGTCTCATGAACGGGGTGTTCCGTACATACCTAGATCGGTTCGTGATCATATTTCTAGATGACATTTTGATTTATTCACAGACTGAGGAGGAGCATGTAGAGCACTTGCGTCAAGTTTTGCAGGAATTACGAGGGCAGCAGCTTTATGGCAACTTGGCGAAGTGTGCCTTCTTCAGGACAGAGGTGCAGTATTTGGGACACATTTTATCAGGTGATGGCATCTCCGTAGATCCATCTAAAATCAGAGCAATTCAGGAGTGGCCGGCACCCACTAACGTGATAGAGGTCAGAAGCTTTATGGGGTTAGCCAGGTATTATCGTCGGTTTGTCGAAGGTTTCTCCAGGATAGCACATCCCATTACTTCCCTTCAGCGAAAAGGGAAGGGTTTCACTTGGACCGAGCAGTGTGAAAAGGCTTTTGGAGTCCTCAAGGAGCGTCTTACTAGTGCTCCTATTTTAGCAGTCCCAGATCCTACAGATGAGTTTGTAGTTTGCACAGATGCATCATTAGAAGGTTTGGGAGCCGTGCTTATACAGGATGGTCGAGCGATCGCATACGAATTGCAGAAACTAAAGACACATGAGTTAAACTATCCTACGCACGACTTAGAGCTCACAGCTGTTGTTCATGCCTTGGTTCGCTGGAGACACTTTCTCTTAGGTCGATGCTTTGAACTCCATTCAGATCATCATAGTTTGCAGTATATTTTTACATAGCCTAATTTGAACGCCTGCCAACGGCGTTGGATGGAATTCCTATGCGAATATGACTTCGATGTCCACTATATCAAAGGGAAGGAGAACGTGGTCGCTGATGCTTTGAGTCGAAGATGCCACGAGATCCAGACCCTGACCTTGAAGGTGGACTTGAAGGATCGCATCTTACAGCATCTGGCGGAGGACGAATGGTTTCTTGAAGTGCAGCAGGCATTACTAAATCAGAAGGCCCTTGAGGGCAAATTTACAGGATATACCCTTGAGTCTGATGGTATGCTTCGACATCGGCAGCGCATCTATGTACCCCATGCGGGTAATCTTCGCACAGTAATCCTATCAGAGGCTCATAGAGCACCCTATGCAGCACACCTAGGAGTAAAGAAGATGCATGCTGACTTACGACAGCTTTATCATTAGGTCGGGATGAGGCGTGACATTGCCAAATTTGTTGCTCGTTGCCTGGAATGTCAGAGGGTCAAGGCTGAACATCAGCATCCAGCGGGACTGTTGTACCCTCACGAGATACCTATATGAAAATGGGACACCATTTCTATGGATTTTATCGTTGGTTTACCTATGTCATCACGTCGCCATGATGCTATTATGGTGACAGTTGACAAGCTGACCAAAGTGGCACATTTTTCACCAATATGCACAACATACAATGCACCATCAGTGGCAAAGGTGTTTCTTGATCAGATTGTTAGACTTCATGGGGTACCTCGCCGCATTATATCTGACAGAGACTCCGTATTCACTTCATCGTTCTGGAAAGCCTTACATCAGGCATTGGGCACACAGCTCAACTTCAGTTCAGCATATCATCCAGAAACTGACGGATAGACAGAGAGAGTTAACCAGGTGTTAGAAGACATGCTTCGCATGTATGTGATGGACCATCAGTCTAGATGGGAGGAGTACCTGTATCTAGTTGAGTTTGCCTACAATAATGGGCATCATAGCTCGTTGGGTATGCCTCCTTTCTAGGCGTTATATGGCAGACCATGCAGAACACCTTTGAGTTGGGATCGGATAGAGGACAGAACAGTCATCGGTCCAGAGATAGTTCAGAATATGGAACTGCAAGTCAAACAGATTAGACAAAGGCTCCAGGAAGCACAGGACAGGCAGAAAAAGTATGCCGATGCTAAGAGGACAGACCGAAGCTTCTCTGTGGGGGAAAGAGTATTTTTGAGAGTACGGCCGCACAAGAGTCCAATCCATTACGGAAAAGGCTCTAAGCTCGCACCTCGATTTGTAGGACCTTTCAAAATCTTGGATCGGATAGGACCAGTAGCCTATCGTCTAGCCTTGCCACCTAGCCTGTCACGTATCCACGATGTATTTCATGTATCAGTTTTACGTCAATATATTTCTGACTTATCTCATGTGTTGGATTGGAGTGCTCTTCAGGTAGAGGCAGACAGACAGCTGGCGTTGGAGCCAATTCGCATATTGGCTCGTCGGACGCTGGCCCTTCGAGGTCGAGAGCTGGACCAGGTTAGAGTCCAGTGGGACCTATACGACGAAGTCACTGCAACATGGGAAGATGCAGAGAGACTGAAGACCCTTTATTCTCACCTTGTTGACGACTTCCAGGAGGAAGTACCATCTTAGGGGGAGAGGATGTGAGGACCGCCCTTTTTACTACTGTTGTTATGACTATTTACATGACTGTTATTGTTACTTTTTTATGTTTGTGGGATAGCAGTTCCCGGAATTGTCAAACTATTAAACTTTATTATGATTTCAGAAAAACTAATTGGGTGATGTTTGGATAAGTTTACATTTCAAAAAAAAAAAAGGATTAATTAGGTGATGATGGAAAATTGTAATATGATTTCATTTATGTTAATTAGTACTATGTCATGATAATGCATGTTTTCAAGTTGCTTCGGCTATGATGATTTTATGTGGTTACTGATCTTGTAATTTAGTGTGCAGGAATGACTAATCGAACCACAGAATTCGGAGATCATTCCGCACCTTGTTAATTGTTATTCCCTGTTAAGCCGATCTGGTTCCACGAGGAACCAAGATCTCTTGTGTTTGATGTAATGATGTAATGTGGTCTTTCGTATGGTTGAGTGGATTAGGTTACCCTCATGTAACATTATTTTATAATTTGTGTTGTAAAAAGGATTGAAATTGAATTTCCTTATTTAATTTAAATTTATGAGGCCTTTTCTTGTGCTTTACCTTGACCAGGGGTGTCTTGTATGGGTTAAAGTTGACCCTGGGTTATACCCCATGGGTCCAGGGGCCCATTTGGCATGGGTAACCCTTGAGTAACCTCCATCTAGTCAACTTAACCTTCCCCTGAAGTTAAGTGGCGAAAATTGGAGGTAGGAGGGGACATGATGGGTTGTACCAACACCCAACCCATCCCCTCTACATTCCCCAAGGTAAGAGATGCCATCCATTATTGAAGGATTGACTTAAAGTCACCCCTTCCATAGTGAGATTCCCCCATGTGCTGTGAGGACACCCATGTGAAGAAGGGAAGAAGGGGCATGGGTCACCTGTCTTCTTCCCCATTAACTCCTTTTATTTCTCCCATGCGTAAGAGGAATCACATGAGGAGAGGAATAAGGAGTACTCTTGGGAATGGAGAGTGACATAAGCCACCAGGACAGAATAGTGGTTTTGGGGGAGAGTGAGGAGATGACAAGTGTCACCTCCCCATTCCTCAAAACTGAAAAGAATTTGGTTATTTGTTTCCAATTTTGGGATGAGAGGGAGTTAGTTGAATTTTGGGGAAAACTTTTATTTTGCCTTACCAAAAATAGAAAAGTTAGTTTGTAGGAGAGAGAAGGGAGAAGGAGTTGGTGGCTAAGGTTGGAAGAGAACTCTGTGGGCTCAGCAACAGCTTCATTCCAGGAAGGCTTTGTAAGGTTGGTTTGAATTCTACCTTTGTTTCGTATAGCTGAATATGTAATGTGTGTGAATTTGTGTTTAGATTTGTTTTCTGTGGGGTTTGTTGTCGGGTTGTTTGACAGAGCTTCTCCCACTTGGGAGAAATGCTCATCAAGTTTGGGGTAGGGGAGGAGAGATCCTCCTCGGGTGCATACCTGTTTCCATCTTTTGGGATGTTGAAAGCCTTGAGGGCATGTATCTGTGTTTGTATCTTTGACTTGAGAGTCATATACAGATTTCTTACAAATTTGTGATCAAACTTGGTTTGAGACCAAGAGAAATTGTATTGGTTAACTTATCTGTCAGGGTGACACTCTGGAGTCGAGTGTGTCCACTCTCCTGCCCCTTATGAAACTCACTGTAGTTGAGTTTCCGTGTTGTGTAAAGTACCCACGGGTGTTTGTGTGCTTTGGGATTGTTGTTGTTACTGTTGTGAAGTGGAGTGTTTGAGTTACCCAGGTGTGAGTATGGTCTCCCTAGCTCGGGGCTGACCCACTTGCGGGTCTACGGAAGGGAGGAGAGCTAGATGAGTGGTGTTTTCTTCTTTGTTTGTCTTTGATACGCAGGTTTTCTCTTGGAGCTTCTGGTTGGCTTGGGAGGAGTTATATTTGTGAAGAAACAGTTATTCTTCTTTGTCATGAGAATTAGGCCTGGTTCATTTTATAAGAGTTGAAGAGAGAGCACCTCTCTTGTTATTGTTGTAATTTATTGTTACTCTAGGTGTGAGGGAAATCACCTCCCTGATCTTGTTATTAATGGACTTTTTCTTGGTTGTCACAAGCTATCAGTTGTATATTGGTTGGGAGAGGGAAGTTCATAACTGGGAAGTTAGTGGTTTGTATCCATGGTTTAAATTCTGTAATATGAATGTACTTAAATTTTCAAGTTTGTTGCTTGTAAAGCTTGTTAGGTAGCAATTCATTTGTGTTTCAAGTATTACTGAAAGGAAGAGTTCATTATTTAATTGCATTCTAATCCGAGTTTGTTTATGTATTTGAAAGTTTGGAATTGCTTAATGAGTTGAAATGGACATATATTAATTGCCGAAATATACTGATTTAAACTTCATTTTCTTAAGTGTATATAGATATAAATATATATATATATATATATATATATATATATATATATATATATATATATATATATATATATATATATATATATATATATATATATATATACTCGTTATTTAATTCTTACTGGATCATTTTAACTGATTGAAAGAAACTGAATAACTTGTTTAATGTGACAAAATTATGCAACATATATATATATATATAATAGTTGCTATTTATTTATCATTTTTTTTACAGCATTAGGGGAAATTGTGAATAAATAATAGATATATTTAGTTATATAGTTCTATATGTATATATATGACATATATATATATTTATATATATGGTATATATATACATAGGAGAGGTGTCTTGGGCCATTTTAAGAGGCCATCTCTATCATTCATAACAAGGGGATGTGCAAAATTAATTAAAACCAAACTATATTTTCACAGTTAGGTTTATTTAAGTGTTGAACACAACAACCAAAGAATTTAGGTTTCCATGATCAGGGTTTTATAAAGTGGAGAGCCTCCTACATCTATTTACAATGTTATACGAGTCACAATAAGAGTATTAATAATACTGATTAGTAATAATAACAACAGTAATTATAGATAAGAGAAAATAAAATTATAATATAATGAGAGCATAAAGGAATATACTGTGTTACCCGGGAAGAGTTTCTCAGAAGTTTCTCTACCAACATAATGTTAATAACCAGGGAAAATGAAGGAAAATGAAGAGGAAAATTACACGTCACCTTGCTTAAAAGATCACTGGAAATAAACTTAAGAAGCCATCACAGACATTCCATGTGGCCATTTTAATCCCAACTGTAGTAAACGACCTCATAAGTAAACCTGTAAGAGAGTCCGAAGAAGAAAAACTAACATTGGAAAACACAGAGGAGAAAATGCGCGACATTTCCCACATGGGATAAGAGAACTAAGTTGACGGACCCTTCTGCTAAATCTGCTTAGGAACAAGTTTAATTAATACAAACGAAGAGGAGATATCGTGATCGGAGAAGACTAGGAGACCGAGTCCAGCGAAGTAGTAAACCAGTCTATGTGACCTAGACCATCCTGAAGTTAGGTTTAATATCAACAATAGCTGCAGTGATAACCCTGATTTACATAAATCATGAAGAAAGGACCGGATACACATAAAGAAAGCATAGAAAACGAAAGAGAGAGAGACCGAAATATAAACACACTAAATTAACAGAGAAATAGTTAAGGTAAGGGCGATAAAAATACAATCAAAATTAAGAACCAGTGAAAAGGGAAGAGAGAGCAAACGAACCGCCTTGTTGAAAATGCTAAGTGGTAGGAGGAGTATGTTTCAGGAAACAAGAGAGGAGACAGACAACCGTGCCTGGCTGAAAAATGACTAAATAGGGAGATCACTAGTCGGTTTAGTCGGAACAAGGTGTCGTGGGAAGTTGTTAGTCTATCAGCGAACCACGTGCGTAAATGAGTGTAGCGTAATTCCCACTAACGCCGTAAGGTGTTATGCTGCCGGAAATTGCCGAGGTTTAGATTTAGGAACTTTGGTAATCTCACTCTTGCAATGACGTTATCGGCGTCGTAAAGACCCTCTTGTTGATCTGTATGCGTCTAGTTGCACGCAATTGTACTTATATCCTGCCAAAAATTGTAGTCTTTCGCCATGAGAGAACACCGTCGAGCATGCGTACGCATGCGAAGGGGTTTTTAGGACAGTGTGAGAAAAGTTTTTCATATCTCGTGTCATAACCACATGACAGATGTGGCTATGACACGTGCGATGTGTGTTGTGACCACATGGGAAATGTGGGCATGACATATGTATGATCAAGAGTTGTATTCCATAGTTCAAGATTTGAAGAAATTGAGACATTATTTTTTTTAAAGAGCTTGTTTTATATACTAATCATTAAGATTTGTAGTATCTTAATAGTCAAGGAAAGTAAAATCAGCTCGTCACTTAAAATGGGTTGAGTTTTTGTAGAGTTATACTTTTATTTTGAAACATAGGAGTGGGAAGTCCAATAGAGTTGTAGACGCCTTAAGGAGAAGCCAATTGTTGACAAAGATGAAAATAGAGGTTATTTGGTTAAATGAACTCAAGAATTTGTACCCTAAAATCCATACTTTATAGAGGCTTGGAAGGCTTGTCTCGAGCATGTTACCTTGGATAGGATGAGATGAATGGATTATATAATCCAATATGGTATGTTGTTCAGAGAAAGACAATTGTACATTCTGAGGAGTTCCATGAGAGAGAACCATATTAAGGAGAAGCATAGTGGAGAGTTGGCAAGACACTTTGGTTGAGATAAGACCATTGCTCTTGTTCGTGAGAATTATTAATGGCTACAATTGCATCAAGATGTGAATAAATTTGTGCAAAGTTGCAGAGTATGCCAGATGGGAGGATATCAACATGGACTTTGTTCTTGGTTTAACAAGGATATAGAGAGGGCATGATTCAATATTTGTGGTGGTTGATATATTTTCAAAGATGACAAATTTTATTTTGTGTTAGAAAACTAGTGATGCTATTGACATTGCAAAGTTATTTTTTAGAGAGGTGATTAGACTACATGGTCTAGCAAGGAGTATAGTTTTAGATAGATAGACCAAGTCTATTGGGTATTTCTAGAGGACCTTATGGAAGAAGTTGAAGTTTGAGTTAAAGTTTAGTTCTGCACATCATCTACAGATTGATGGACTAGAAGAGGTATTGAATTGAAGTTTAGGCAACCTGCTGAGATGCTTAATAGGAGATAAGCACAAGGGACTGGATTTGATATCACCACATGTAGAGTTTGCTTATAATAATTCTATCAATTGGAATACTAGTAAATCCCTATTCCAAATTGTATATGGGAGTAGTTTGAGAAATGCTTCTAAGTTGAGAAAGATAGACGTAGGAGAGAAGATTAGTGCTGAGACCAAAGGCTTTGCATCTAGCACTTGAAGAGATTGAATGAAGAGGTATAACAACATATTAATAAAATGAAGTTTGGGTACAAGGCTAAGGTAGATTATAAGCTAAATTTTAAGGAATTTAAGGTTGGTGATGAAGTCATGGTTTAACAAAGGAAAGAAAAGTTCCCAATGGGGACATATAATAAGTTGAAAATGAAGAAATCTAGACCATGCAAGATCCTTAAGAAGCATGATTCAGGAAATGCATATGCTTTATAGAGATGCCAAGTGGAATCAACATTTCCCCTCAGTTCAACATTGCTTATTTAATAGTCTATCATGAAGGTGGCACAAAGGATGGGCTAACCGAAGAATAGTGGAGTATCCCAACATCTACTTCAAATGAGGAAATAAAAGAAATCTTTTATAGCCATGTGGGAAGAAGTACTTAAAATAGACAATATGAAGAATATCTAGTGAAGTGGAAAGGAAGGCTTGTAGAAGATTCTTCCTAGTTGTCTAAGGTAGAGGTTGATCATTTGGAAATTCCTCGAACACCTGAAATGTGTCAAGGTCTAAAGTAGAGTAGGGGTGGATGATCTCAAATCAACTCAAAACCAACTCAACAAAACAAGCTTTTCAAATTTAGAACCCTAACTTGGAGGGTTTCTCTCACAATCTTCTTATTCCCCTAGTAGTACTTCAAAAGAGGTTTTTCCAACACAATTCTCAGGGAAAACATGATACACAAATTATGAACATAGTTATAGATACCCATTTGGACATTTAACAATATATCGAAATATTAGGGGTAGTCCCTTTGTATGTAACCCCTCAAAAATGGACTGTCCTACTTATTGACTAGACTTAAGGTGGTGTAACAATTCATATTTTTTGGTCATAACATTTAAACCAGAAATGATCTCCAAGAAAGAAGACTTGATTCAAATAATCATTTGGCCCTTATCTAACATATCTCAAAATTGGGGTTGGTTATTTTGTATGGAGATACTCAAATTAGGCCTACTAGGGTTTCATACTTGTTTTAGTAAAATGGATATAACTCCCTCAAAACACAATGAAATTGAGTTCAATAAAAATAAAATGAAAGTAGATTCTTGCACCAATACACTCCAATTGGCTTCAAGTTGATTTATGCTCCATACAATTCGTACCAAATAAAAGAACAAGTCTGAAAGTGAGAAAAATGCATAGAAACTATTTGTTTTCATTTACCAAATCTTCAACAACAATGCCTTCCACCACCCAATTCAATTTTGGAGGGTGTATTTATAAATTTTACATCCATCCCAACTATTCACAACTAACTTTCAAGTTACAACTATTCAAATTCCCAGTTTGTGCAACATTTACCCTTCACATTCCACATTGTGCAATTTTACAATATTTACAACACTGATACTCCAACACACCTAGTAACCTAATATGGACTCCAAACTACTAACAACATGAGAAATGGTCTCAAGGACCTTATTACAAATAAAAACATGACTTCATCCTACCAAAATACTAACACTTAGTAATTTTCTTCAATAAGACCTATTGTGCCCTGCACCATACTCCCCAAGAAAAATAAAAATTGAGTTCCACCTCAAATATGGATCTTCTTTCTTGTCTTCCAGTTCCTTTGCATGTGTGTATTATTTTCATTTTGTTGGACCTCAAGTACATTTGTATCTACTAGTGAACTTGTGGTTTTTTGTCCAACAACATGCTTCTTGAGCCAAGGCCAACTTCGTACAATGTAGCCATGTGATTTTGTTTGTTTTCTTATTCTAACTTGACCTTGGACTGTAATTGTAAAAAAATTTTCTGTTTCATCCACTTTGTTTTGTTTACCTGCACAGGAAACAAACATATTAAATAAATCATATTTTTCTTCTTTGTACTTCATTTCTTCATCCACCTCATGTTGTTTTCCACACATTATTTTCTTTTCATTATTCTCTAAATTCTTTGGTTGCACCTCAACCATACTCAATCATTCATTTTCATTTTTGAATTTCTCATCCGTTCTTCCATTCTCCTTGACATCAACAATCTCAACTCTTAGTTCTTCTCCTGAGAACCATGTTATCTCCTTATCCTCAATAACTATCTTCTCTCTTTCTCAGATGGCTTTTGCTCTTCCTTCATCAACCAAGATTCCCAAATATCTAGTTTTGCTATCCTCTCTTGCATTCTTCTCTTTTAAATGATCTTCTTGAGGGGTCACTTTACTTTCTTCCTTATCAGTACATGCCAACCACTTTCTTGTTTTGCTTTCTTGAGCAACTGCTGCATTTGAAGATCCATTCTTTTTTCCATTTTTTCTTGAATTTCTTTCATTTGTTCCAAGGCTTTTCTAAAGTTTATTATCTCTTGCTGGACATTTATTAGTTTTTCCTTCTCATTTTTCTTCTTCATCTCACCTTTCTTTCTTCTTTTCTTTGTTTCTTGCTTACAAGTCTCCATGGATTAATCTTCTCAACATTTCCATTCTTCTTTCTCAAGCAAGTCTCTTTCACCTTGCTTCTTCTCAATGCTTCTTGTCTTTGTGATACCTTTCCTTAGGCCCCCTTTCTTTTTCCTTGGCCTAGTATTTTGGTATCCAGGCTCTTCCTTCAACCTACAAAAAGACAATACACAAACTCATTAAAAAAATTATCTTGCCTAGATCTTCAGGCTCTGATACCAATGTCACTTCTCAATTTACCTTGGGTGTTTGATGCAGGAGAATCTAGTGGTGTAAGGAAAATCTTGCATCACCCAAAAATTGATGATTTTCTTGCATATGTATTGTCATTGATGTCAATAGAGTTGTGATGTGGAAGGTTGCATGTGATGTCAACAATGTGGGGATTAGTGATGATAAAGAGTAAGAGATAATAGGAGAAAAAAAAGGTCAAAGCAGTGGACAAATGAGTGATGATCAAAAGAGTTGTGAGGTGAAGGACTTGGTGATAAAATTATTATTCATACTATTGGATTAGTATCATCTATAGACAATTGTACCCTATCTATAGAAGTTCATGGATAGATGAAAATTGTTAGTTTGAAGATTTTGTTGGCATGAATAAGTTGTAATTTCTTGTTTTTGATGAATGAAAGTTGTCTATGTTATTGTGAATGTTGTATTCATTGTCTCTTGAAAAAAAGATTTGCAAAAGATATGAAGGAAAATCTATAAGGTTTCAATCAGTTAAAGGCATAGGAAGTTGCACTGAAGAAGCTAAGAAGAATGCTCCACATTCCTCCACATTTGAAGGTATGGACTTGTGGTTTGGAAGTTAGATAGAGATAGGTGTAAATTATGTATGTTCCTAATTTTAGAGCATAGAAGTTACCACAGAAGGTCTCAAAGATAGAAAAGTGAAAACATTGGTATAGTGTTGTTGCAGATAGAAAAAGTTAGAGAAATACTTCACATTTCTCCGTAGTTGAATATGTGATCTTTCGGCTTGAAGGATAGCTAGATACAAATGAAAAGTATGATATATTCAAGTTTTCAAATGATAAGATGTATCATAGAGGTTCTCCGAAGTAAGAAAAATAAGGACAAATCATGTTGCTAATCAGGGTTGTCAGAAGGAGAATGTAAAAGCCACCTCGTTTCACTACACTAAAATGTTTGGCTTTGCTATTTGGAAGATATGTATATATTCACTGTATGTTTTCTCATTTCAAGTTTTAGGTGTTGAGGTGTATTGCAAGTCTATTTTCAATGTTCTATTTCAAGATTGTGTATTCAGAGCTTGCAAGAGATAGGGGCTCAGTGTCTTTTTGTTTGTGTCAGAAAGAAGATGCCCAATTTATAAAAGGAATGTATGGGAATATTTTGTCAAGTCATATAATTTTTTTGAAGTGATCCACATGATGTCATTTGGTCTCTCTAGTACCACTTTAGGTATGGAGCTATTCCATGAGAGGTTATGTATTTACTAGGCCAACTTTATATGCTTTGGTGATTGTACCATGTGTTTGGAAGTGTGTGGTGAGAGTGGAAATGTGTGCTAAGGAAAATAGGTCTTGGTTATCACTTGGTTTGGACTGCATTGGTTTTTGGGAGCTGACTTGTTGTGGCCGTTGCATGTTTCATGTTACACATTTCATCTTGGCTGACAAAGGAGAAAGTTATTAATCTTGTAGAGAATATAAATGAAAGATCAATTTTGTTGCAAAGTGTATAAGTGTGTGAGGATGTATATGTGAGTGTGGATGTGAGTATATGTGTGTCTGGAAGTGTGTTCAAAATAGTAGAGTTTGTTGAGTAGAGGTGTTGATGTTTCATGTTAGTGTGAAGAGTGTTGATGCTATAGAGGTAATTGATCAGCAGAGTTATTTCAAGTTGCAATGTTGAAAAATGTCCCCTTGGGGGCTTTCCCTCATAAGGTTTAGCTCCTAGGTCTTTTGCATGCATTTAGGGTATCTTACTTCATAATTTGGCATCCAAATGGAATGAGCCCTAAGTAACATGACAAATGGGACCCAGGAGGATCCCTTTAGCTATACCCTACCCAAAATAGGGGGAGAAGACTTGGACGCCCGTGCCCTAGTCCTACCCTATTTTGGGGTAGCCCAAATTTTTGGGTGTCAATTTATCACTATTCTTTGGGTCCTATGCCGACACAGTAAGTTTGAATTATGAAAATCTTGGTGGGAGTATTTGTAGTTGCATATAAAAGCATGTTTAGACATTCATTTAGAAACTAGATGGAAATTGTGATATTCAAGTGTTCTCAAGGTGATTCAAGGCTTTCATTGTGTTGCAAGAGTAGACTTGTGTGGTTTATGTGTTTGTATTTGTAGATTTGAGCATTAATTTCCTCATGGAATGAAGAGCATCTTCCTCCCATGAGATCTTCATTACAAGGTGACATTATATTGCATTTTTATCATTATTCCCTTTGGTTTTTGCCTCTGCCTCACAAGAGCATGCACTCTCTATCTGACAACGGTGTTTGGGGACTTAAGTGTCCTCTGAGGCTTGATTGAGGCAAGCCTCTAAACATCACAACCCCAAAACTAAGTCTTGTGATTATAGGTTACAAGTGTCGTATTCAGGAGAAGTTAAGTTGTAGGAAGGATTGGCAGGCATTGAGGATTCAAGATTTAAAGAAAAGCAGGACATTAGAGCATTGCCAAGACTTGGGCACTCACTCTACTGTCCTCCAAAGTTGAGTTTCTAGAAACAGAAGTTACAGGGCTAATCAGTGTTGGAAGGACGTCTGGATCCTACAAAGAAACTGGTACCTTGGACTTGGGTACCTGCTCTAGTGTCCCTGATTGTTCCACCTCAAATCCCCAAAAATAGATATTCTATGATTTATTATTTTACTCCCATTTGTAAGAGCATTTTTTGTTATTCATTAGTTTATTGCCGTATTTGCATAATTAGGGTTTTAATGGTCAATTGAGCATAAGAGAAGAGAAATTGGTAATTAAATTCCCTAATCCAAGTTTCCTTACATCTCATAGAGATCTAGGGTATGATAGTGAATTTCCACTCGACCGTAGATCCTTGAATGTATAGGGTGAAAAGAGGATTCAAACGTCTAAGACACTAAACATTAAATAAATCCAAAATTTACCCTAAACATTTTGGTGAACCCATGTTTTTAGACTTAAATTACAACTTTTTAAGTGTGTGTCTTCAGATTTTGATTGATTCCATTCATTCATATAGACTTGCACTTTATTGCATTGAGAAAAATTCAAAAAAAATTGAAAATTTTGAAAAATTCAAAAAAAAAAATTGCATTGTTTTGCTTACTAAATTGCATCAATTCTTTCTAAATTTTCCTAATTCATGATTTTTGCATCATATCTGATATAAACTATATAAAAACATAAAAATTCATAAATTTGCATTGCATTTTCATCACTAACTTGCTAGGCTTTTGTAGAAATTTTCACAATTTTCATTAAACCTAGTAATTCCAAAATCTAGGGTTAGTAGGCAAAACATTTTCTCAGATTTTTCTATTCATTTTAAAGGATGATTAAAATTTGAATTTGGCTGTAGTTTTGCATTTTAGTGTAAATTTGCACTTAGATGTAAAATATTTACAATTTTGCATAGAAATTTTTAACAAAAACTAACAATTTCGATGCATTTTCATTAAATTTGCATTGGCATTTTGCATGTTTAATCTTGAAAATTATTTTCAGATCTAAAAGTATTTAACTTCCATCATAAATTAGACTTCAAAACATTCACATCATATTTTTTCCAAGATCTCAAACCTAGGGCTTCAAAAACAACGATTTTCACTATATTTGGCCTTATCGACTCTATAAACTTGCACCATAGGCATGTTGTGAAGAGTATTTTTGCATTAATTTTCTTTTATCAGGGTAATAATTTTCTTCCCATCCTAAAAATATTCACAACACCCTTTTATCAGGCTCTTGTAGTGAAAACTTTGCAAAAAACTACACATTTTGTCTATTTTTGCCCTAGGGTTTGACCTAGTTTGCACTCCAAGCATGTTGTAACAAATTTTATGAATTGAGGTGACTGATATAATTGATATTATTTCCTGTACCTCCTAAAATTGATTACAACACCCCTTTTTCGAGGTCTTGGAGTTGAAAAACTGTGAAAAATAGCCTAATTTTGCTAGGATTTGACCTTAAGTGGCACTAAAAGCATGTTGTGTTGGGTATTTCGACACCAAGTGACTGTTATTACTGATATTATTTTTTTTCCATCATCATTCTCCTCACAACACCTTTTTTGATGCTCTATTGCATTGAGTTTTGGTGAAAAAGTGCCTATTTTAACATATTTTCACTATAATTTGACTAGGCATTATCTTGGATTTGCATCAAGAGTGTGTTGAGAGTGATATTATTTATGTTTTGGACTAATATTAGAGATATAATTTGCTTCCCCTGATAAAAATCCCTACAACACCCTTTGTTTCATTCATTTGCATTGAAAAAGTACAAAAAATCAAGCATTTTTACCATCAATAATATCCTTCTCCTAGGATTTGTTCTCTTAGTTTGAGCATTGTGTGTTATATGATTTTGTATAATATTTATGACATGTTATCCTAAAAATAATATCCCTTTGAGAAGAACTAAAAGGTTAATGGGATCTAGTGCTCTTGAAGAAGTTGGTACTTTGGACACCTTATTTACAAAGGGAGAAACTCAAATTGTGCAAGATATTGTACATACTCTAACCACAATGGAAGAACAAACTTTTCATGATGTTGATAATACTACTGAGGCAACAGGATATGTATCTTATGAGCAAATAGAAAAATTGGATAAAGAGTTAGCTGAATTTCAATCATTTATGGAAAATGAGAGAATAGCTGAAGAAGTTGTCCCTACAATTCATAATATAAGAGAATTGATAAAAGAGGGACAAGATGGTGTAAATGCAATTTGTGGTCTAGCACATATTGTACAAACCAATATCATGTTGGTGACCGAATGTGCACAAGCGATAAATAACACTTTATCCCCATCTCATGCTCAAGTATCCATACCTATACCAACTACGGGAATATCAACTTTTACATCAACGATCTTAACAACTGATGCAAATGCCTATAGTAATGCTACCAGTAGTATTGGAGTATCTAATGGCACTAATTACAAAGTTGTGGGATTTGATTATCAAAATTTGGTTACTAAAGGGACCTCCTCCATGCATAATTATTCTCAACCACCTATCTATTCCACTCATTTCCAACCACCTATTACCTACTCACAACCATCTTCCACCTATCACTATGTCCAACCACCATTGACATATTCTTAGCCTCCACCTATCATATCTCAAGCTCATTCACCTCCTCACTTTGGTTCTAATTCCTCACAACAAACTACATCTCCCAATGATGCCATCCTAAACTAACTTTTATAGGGCATGACTACTTTGCAACAAAAGGTAACAAACTTAACAAATTCTTCACAGCCTAGTCTACCAGCATATCATTCTCATAATCCCCTTTCCTATGCAATCTTGAGAACTCCTATGCCTAAGATGTTTGAGACTCCCCACTTTGAAAAATATGGTAGAAAAGGTGATCCTACTATTCATGTGACAGCATTTATAGCTATGTGTAGTGATGTTTATTTTGAAGAGCATTTGTTAGCAAAACTTTTCTCGTGATCTCTCAAAGATACTACTTTAGAATGGTTTTGCTCATTGCCTCCAAATTCAATACACTCCTTTTTGCATTTGATTGATCAATTTTTACAATATTTTCAATCAAACATCAGACCCCAAGTCACTCTTATTGACTTGGTTCAATGCAAACAAGGTCCAAAAGAAATGTTGACTAAATTCATTAGTCGATATCAAGGACTTTATGCATGGATTCAGTATCAGATGAAAGATGAGGATGTTCCAATGATATTCATTACAAATCTACAACCTAATATTCATGATAAGATTCTCTTGATGAAATTAAACTCCTTTCAACATTTATGCACTGCTCTTCATGATTATCCACTTTCGTCTAATCAGTATGAAAACCAAAACTCATCGGCTCAAGTTGGTCAATCCATGGGTGGTTCATCACAAAATAATTTTAAGAGAAACAATAATAGGAGTTTCGTCAAGATCAATGGACCAAATATGAACATGTCTACTATAAATAATCCAAAGAGAGTATCATCTCAACCAAGAATGTTTACTCTGATATCTGAGTCCTATCATTCTATCATGAACCAAGCTATGAGTAATAACATTCTAAAACTTCCCTCAATCAAGCCTGTTGATCCTAGTAAACAAGGACCTTACTTTGATTCTAATGCCTTTTGTCATTATCATCAAACACAAGGACATGACACTAAATGATGTATGCATCTTAAACATGAGATACAAGACCTTATTGATTCAAATGTTATTCATGTATCAGGTGTGAATGATAATGGAAATAAGTCAATTGCTCCACCAAATCAAAATTTACAAATATTCACTAATCCTTTCCCTAAACATACTAAAAATAATATGGTGGAACAGGGTTTAATGGAAGTAGACGAGGATGATTACTTGGACTATGATAGTATCATCAAAATGATTGAAGTGGATAAAAACAAGTGGATAATCCACCTCATCCATGAGGAAACTAAATTTATGTTGAGGTTCCTCCTCTGTTATCCTTATATGGATTAGGAGATATTCAAAATACATCAAAAAAGCAAGAACAACAACTGATACAGACGAGCAAGATGGTACAGGATGATTCCCATTACTGTTCTAGAAAGATTAAACAACAAAAACTCACTAAAAATTGGAAAAGAGCAAGATGACAATCAATAGTTGGAAATAATAGTGGTTCTCTTCCTCATAAGCAACAAAAAGTCTCATTTAAACAAGGATTTAAGGAACAAGCATCATATGATAACAAACAAAATTTTCATAAAAACCACTCAAATTTTGCATTAAATATGATCAAATACCTCTCCAATAGGTTCGCGAGCTCTAAGATATAATATGAAGACCCTATAGGTAAGTATCTCTAACCCTTTACCTCTCTCATGATGTGCTTCCCCTGTGATATGTTATGTGTTGTTTAGGCCTCCTAGGATGACCTTTGATTCTCTCGTAAGATCTGGGATACTAGGAGACCGCCTCTGTTGTGACCTTTTTCTATTTGTATCATCATTTTTCTAAATTACCTCTCTCTAATTTCATTGTTGTGTGTTGTGTCTTACGGACATAGCATCACAGTTGGTGACTAGGGGCACCCTCCTACATGACTATCCCTGAGACACTTGTTTCTCCTCTCTTATTTGTTGTTTCCCTTCCTCTAGTGTTTCCACCTAGAGGGAGGACGATGACAAACATTTATACTGATGCAGACCTAGTGTCCCTTTCGAGATCAATAAAAAAAGGACTTAGTTCTTAATATGAGGATGGGGTTGTATATTTTATCTGACGCTTGGCTAGTGGAAACACTCATGATTGTCGTGTAGTGAATTTCTTGATGTTTCTATACCATTTACAAACCTTAACAATACTTCTGCTCCATGCACCTTTGTTTGTCTTTGAATCTAGCCTTTGGTTGTACTTGATTCGGAGAGCTTTGTGACATAGCCCTACGGTTATCCTTGAACTCTGAATTCATTATAAAACCTTGGCTCTTGGTCTAGTTAATCATATGCATCGATGTTGGTTATCATGATTTTGTAGATACTAACATGTTTCTTCCATGGATGTGTTTGTGGGAATATTTGGCGATTGTAAAGTACATGTCATCTCCAGGGGGCATGGGCTTTGCGAAAGTTGGTGTTCCCTTGTGTGTTTTCTTGCTACCTTAATGTGCTTCATATCGATACCTGATATCAACCACCATAAGGCGGGGGCATATATAAGGTAAGCTATTTGTTATAGATGTTAGAAATGTGTTTGACCTCATACGTAAAGACCTGCACCTTAGGGTAGTGCATCATCCATCCTAAGTTTGTTTGCAATCAATTTGTTATCACCCAGTTTTGCACCCTTGCATACAGTTGTGAAACCTCTGCAAACTGGAATAACATGGGAATGATCTCTAAGTGTGGGACTTTGCTAAATGAGACCAAACCTCCGGAGAAGGCCAGCTTCCTTGTCGAGTTATCACCTAAAACTATTGAATTTTGAGGGGAAAAGGGAGAGAGAAAGCTTGTAATGGAAATGAAATAAAAGCTTGAAAGCATGAAAGGGTGAAACACCAAACAGATTTAAAGAAACTTCCACAACACTGAGAAGATGCACAATGTAATCAAATACAGCAAGTAGGTATACACAGATTAGATGACTCTAGTAGAGGTGAGAAGCAATATGATTGAGAGGAATGAAACATTCATAGATAGTCGTACATAGATTCACACAGAACTAGAAAAATCAGTAAAGAGGTAAAATTAACTTGCATATATTCAATGGAAAGGCATGGTTACAGCATATGAAAACCCTGTTTGGAAATAGAAAAGCCTTAATGCAAAAAAATTTCCAACCTTATTTACAACATTCGAATGCATACTTATAGCATTCCAAAACTATCCTAATTCGGTTACAAAAAATTTGCTCAAAGAGTTGTCATAGAAAAATATCTCAATCGATGACTATCCAGCTACAATAGCTATGGCATCAAAATCTGGTACTGGGTAGATAGGACATATTTCAAGTCTTTATTGCAGCTTCTTACTCATCACCAATCTTCAGCCAATGCATCAGTGAGGAGATATTTTGATCATGAATGTGAGCAGCTTCCCTTACCTATAGCAATGAATGCAAAAACTATCTATATCTCGTTCAAGAAGTCGCTAAAATGTCCAGTCGTCCAAAATATGCAACTCTAGATTTGAATTTGAAAAAGTGACAAAACTCCTTAAAAAAAACCCTACGAAATGAAAGAGGGGACCAAAATATGCAACTTTGCCTCTTGGAGCATGCCGAAATTCGCCAAAATAAAGGAGATACAGGTGGTCAAACTTTCGGTCAACTGCCTATATATATTGCTTTTGCATTTTTGTGTATATTGCTGCATCTTGGTGCCTGAATCGGCATTCAAAATTCATCTGAAACTCCTTCTGCACATACATGGTGCTTTGCATATCGGGCCCTGTATATCTCTTTGAATTTTTGAAATTGTATATACATACAATTTCTTGTTGTATATGCAGGCCCTACCACTTGTATCTCCTCTGCATATGCAAAATACAAGCTGCGGACCTCAAAACACCATTAGCTTGTATATTTTCTCCTTGTACATTTCTTTGTATATGCAAAATATACAAACACTTATTCATACAAAGTGGACTCCAAACTCTTATGTGCCGAAACTGATCCTTGATTCAAATCCGCCTTATATACCACAATGCATCTTTGAATTGTATATCGCAATATACAAGCGCCATATACATACAAATCGGACCCCAATTGACCTTTAAGTATATTTGATTACCTGTTGGGTTCGGCTTGCATCTTTGACTCTTTGTATTTTTCTTGTATATCGCAATATACAAATGGCCTCATACGTACAAAACAGACTCGGAGCCTAAATGAGGTAGAAATGATATCCATTTGAAATCTAGCTTGTACATGCTCTTTTGTATGTCGAGACATACAAACACCTTTATACAAGGCGGACTCGAGAAGAACATAGAATAGATTGAAACTTCTATTCGGGTCCGGATTGTATATGTTTCCTTGTATATCGGCTTGTATGTGCGAACATACAAGTCGATATACATTCCACTATAGCATTTGAATCTTTGTATGTATATGATATACAAACCTCTTTGTATCTTCACGGGCCCCACCACTTGTATCTCTGAGATATACAAACTCCTTTGTATATTTCCCTGCGGCACTTCTTGCATGAAATCTCATTTGTAAACCTGCGAGCCCCACCTTTTGTATGTCCTACCGGCACTGTAGCAAATGTACATTTGTGCCCTTGTATATGCAAATATACAAACTCAAATATACAAATTTCCTTACATACAAATAGGGAATCTTTATGGAATATGCCCACAATATATCTTTTCATTGTATATTTCCTTTTGTATATTGCGAACATACAACTGTGGAATATTCCTGGGGAATCTTCGATGTATATTTGCCTTGTACATTTAGCGAATGTATATTTGCTTGTATGTGCGAACATACAAGGCAAACATACAAGCTGTCACATGCAAAGACAGAATCTTTGAGGAGTATTCCCTGAATGTATCTTATACCTTGTATGTTTCACTTGCATCTCCATTTGTATATTGCCGATATACAAACCCGGAATATCTCTGAGAATCTGCAAAAGATTCCTGAAATGTATATACATTTCCTTGGCCTGATATACATTCAAAAAATGTATATAACTTAATTTTTTCATTATTTCCTAAGGCCGATGGAGATTTTCAAGCCCGCCAAATGCATATTTGAACTATATGTTGACCAAAACTTTGACCGTCAATAACTTCTTCATTTGGCCGAATTTCAGGGTACTGTAAAAAGAAAACCTGCCTATTTTTTCAAGCTCTTTCTAGTGGTAAGGTTTCTTAGGCAATTTGGCACTTTTCATTTTAGGCAACATTTTCCAAAGGCTTTTCAAGGAAAATACCAGGCTGACTGTTTGGCTCTGGACAGAGGAAAAATGGGTCAACAATTTGGCGACCTCTATGGGATGTTTGCCTGCTAAACAATTAGATCAGTGGCCTATACATCTATTGGGCATAGAGTCACACAGAGACTAAAATATAGATATTTCTGACCTTATCAAAACAAGATAGAAGCAATGAAGAACACTTGGAAGGCCAAACCAAGACAAAATGTTGAAAGCGAACTCTTTCAACTATGATAGACAACATTTAGGGAAAGCAAAAGCAAATCTAAACTAATGTGTAGTATCACTTATTAAAAGGATAGAGACCTAATTTATTGATTTACAAGGCACTCATACCTCAAAACACCTCTTTAGGTGTATCCCATTGACTGGGATAGGCAGATTTTGTCCATCCATATTTGATAACTAAAATGCATTATGCTCCTTGCATTCAGTAATGAGAAATGGACCACTCCACATGTCAAATTTGGAGTGCTTTCCTGGTCTGCTTTTTAATTCATCCCATTTAAACACCATGTCACCCATTCTAAAGCTTCTGGGGGTGGCCTTCTGATCAAAATTTCTTTTTGTTTGAAGTTGATGATATTCCATAGTCTTCATAGCCTTGTCTCTGATTTCTTCAAGCTCCATAAGCTGAGCATATCTGACAGCCATGGGATCTTCCTTTTCAAACATTTCTAGCTGATTCATGATGTCTAGTGCTGGTAGTTGTATAGAGATAGGCAATCTTGCTTCCTTCCCATATACTAACATATATGGAGAGTTTCTAATGGACCTATTAGGAGTTATTCTGTCTACCCATAAGGCATATTTTAAATTAGTGTGCCAGGTCCTCTGATTGTCCTCCATTGATCTTTTAATAATCCTTATGAGATTTTTGTTGGTAGACTCAACCAAACCATTACCATGTGGGTAATAATTAGAAGAAGTATTCAGATAGATCCCATTTTTGACAGCCTAATTAGTTATCTTTAGGCCAACAAAGGCTAAAGCATTGTTAGAAATTATTGACTCAGGCACTCCAAATCTGGAAATCAAGTCATGATAAAAATTTAAAATAGCATTTTCATTTGATTCCTTTAGAGCTACTGCTTCAGTCCATCTTGTGAAAAAATCTGTAGCTATAAGAATCCACTTGTGGCCTGCACTTGATGGTGGATTAATGGGTCCTACGAAGTCAACACCCCATCTCATGAAGGGTTGCTCTATTTGAATTGGCTGTAAAGGTAAGGCTGGCAGCCTCTCCTTTCCTGCAAAAATGGCACACTTTACACATTTCCTTGCCCATGCATGGGCATCCTTAAATAGGCTGGCTAGTAATATCCAGCTCTCATTATCTTCCAGGCAGTAGTCCTCAGGGCAAAATGACCCCCCGTTGCTCCATCATGAAATTCATGTAATACCTTGTTAGTCTGATCTTTATCAATGCACCTTAACAATACACCATTAAAGTCCTTTTTGAAAAGGATGCCATTAATCAAAATGTATGGAACCGATTGCAGTCTATAATATCTTCTTTTAGTTCTATCTAGACCTGCTGGACATTTGCCAGTTTGCAAAAATTTAGTCATATCAGTGACCTAGCCTGTGTTCGCTACTGCTGCATTATCTTGAGGTGCATCCTCAATGGTCAAAAGCATCTCATCCTCCTTGTTAGAACTGGTAGCAAGCTGCTTGCTGAGTCCTCTACCTCTGACAAGCTTGGTTACTTGGATATCCACATCATATTCCATGACCTTAGTGATCCAACTTGCTCTCTTCTCATTAACATCTTTACTCAACAGGAACTCTTTCATGCTGGGATGAGCCACCATTAAATGTATCTTGTTATTGGAAACAAGATGCTGAAATTTCTTAAGGCTCTGTATCACTGCAAGGACGTGCTTCTCAACAAAGTTGTACCTCTGCTCATATTCTTCCAACCCCTGATTGAAAAAAGTAATTGGCTATTCAAAGCCGCTACTCTACTTCTGCACTAAAATCACAGAGATTGTATCTAGGCCACCATAAGCATATAGAATAAAATCTTTGGAAAAGTTAGGATGTACCAAGGTTGGTACAACTGACAATGCTTCTTTTATAGACTCAAAACTCAGTCTAGCCTCTTTTGTCTAATTAAAGGCTATATTCTTTTTTAACATGGACGTCAAAGGTTTCAAAAGGTTTGCAATATTAGGGATGAACCTTCGCAGAAAATTAATTCTGCCAATAAAACTTTGTAATCCCTTCTTATGACTTGGTAAAGGCAGCTCCAAAATGGCCCTTACTCTTTCAGCATCAATAGTAATGCCTTCTTTTGAGACAACGTGCCCTAACAGCTTGCCTTCATGGATAGTAAAAATGCATTTGTTTGGATTAAGGGATATCCCAAACTCTCAGCATCTGTCAAAAACTTGCCTTAAGTGGGATAAATGTTCAGATGCATTCTTGGAAAAAATTGTTATATCATCTAAGTACACCAGCACCAGTTTGTATAGCAAACCCTTGAGCGCCATATCCATGGCTCTTTGAAAGGTCAAGCCAGTGTTAGAGAGACTAAAAGGCATCCTCTTGTAGGCCATGGTGCCCCACTTGGTAGTGAAAGTAGTTCTGAACTGATCCTCCTCCTTGACTAACACCTGATTGTAACTTGAAAATCTGTCAAGCAAAGAAAATCTCTTTGAGCCAGCCACTACTTGTAAAATCTACTCCATTGATGGAAGTGGGTAGTGGTCTTTTAGGGAGGCTCTATTTAGGCCCCTGAAATCAATGCACAGCCTAATTTCTCTATTCTTCTTCCTCACAGGGACAAGGTTTGAGACCCAAGAAGTATGCTTGATCAGAAAAATGATCTTTCCCTCAATTAGCTTAGTCCATTCTTTAATCATCAGGGGCTCTAGCTTTGGATTTAGGGGCCTTTGCCTCTTCCTTACAAGCTTTGCACCCAGTTCCAATTCTATGGTGTGCTGGGCAATATGAGGATCAAATCCCTTTAGGTCTGAATAATCCCAAGCAAATACCTCCTTAAATTCTCGACAAAGAGCAATAAAAGCTCTCCTATCCTCAGCTGAACAGATTTTACCTATTTTAAGGAGTTTTTCCTTAAAAAATTCTAATTCCTCATAATGTTCCTCTTTTATTTGCATACCGGCCTTAGTCTTCTTCATCTGATCATCGGTACCAAAAATAGACTCCAAAGTCACCAATCCCTTGGGCATCTTATTTGTCATTAGCTGAATAATCTGATCATTGCCATACTGTTGTTTGAGTTTATCCTGATTTATCATGGAAAACTCATCTTCCTCTAACAAGAATCTCAGAATCTGTTCATCACTTTCAAAGACCTGTCAATGAACATTATTGTCGGGGATAGAGGGTCTGTCCACTATTTTTACATAAGGCTGCATTTTCTCCTTTTGAATGTCATTAGGGATGTCAAACTGTGCCCCAATTGTAGCTAATCTATCAGCATGGGAGTTTTGATTTCTTAGAATGGAAATAAGATTAAAAGCATCAAACTCCTCCATCATGTTCCATACCCTATGCTTATAGCACTTCAAGGTATCATTTTTGGTAAGATGCAGTCCTCTTACTTGATTTACAATTAGTTCACTGTCCCCAAATACTCGCAAATAGCCAATTTTTTTCCTTCTTGCCCATTGCAATCCCTGGATTAGCCCCTCATATTCAGTAGTGTTATTGGTGCATGAGAAGGCAAAACGAAAAGCAACATAATATTTTTCACCCTATGGTGACACCAGCATTGCACCACCACTAGATCCATTTCTGCTCCTTGAGCCATCAAAGTACATTTTCCATACTTCTCCTTGCTGCTTTGTCTTCTATTCTGTATCCTTTACCATACTTGGAATTGCTACCTCAGGCTCATGAATTATATAGACCCCCATACCATTTTCTTGAATATGTGCTTCAGGATCATCTACAACATCTTCTAAGGACCATTCCCTTAATAACACCTCTGGTATACTCTCAGCTTGTAACTCTTGAGCCGCCACAAGTTCAGGATCATCAGAAATAATGTGATTTGCATTAACCACACTTGGTGTATAGGGCTCTATGTGATGATTGGAAAGCAATTCAGATCTTAGGGTCACCTTAGTGCCATATCTTGTCCTAAAAAACATATGGGACTAGTCAGAGGATAGGTATCGTCCTATTTTGGCTGTGAATTCTCTTGATAGGCACATGGCAAAATAGGGAGGTAAATCAATAATGAAGACCTCTTGGAAGATGGAAACATTGGGACAAGTAGGTAGAGTAAGACCTAGGTCTTTTATTACACCCACAGTACTAACAGTTGTGCCATCTAATTGGAGTACACCCTTCTTAAGAGGCTAGTACTTGAGCCCTAATTGGTCTGCAATTTGTTTAGGCATCATAGAACTGCTTGCTCCACTATCCACCATGCAATTATGAACTAATTTATCTCCAATTATCAATGATATATAGAATGGGAGTGGCTTAGTACTTTTGTTAGGCTATTTGTTGTTATCCTTAGAGGAATTAGTAAGGACAACCCTATTTGGGTCAACAGTTGTATCTTTGGACACCTTCAAATCAGACAAGGCAGATTGCAATATGTCTTTTTGGCCCAGGATGGCTAAAGAATCCCACATAGACATTGTCACATTCATCCTTTTCATATTTTCAATAATATTGAAAGGTGGAATGGCACTCACCTTCTGATTTGATTTTGTAGCAGCAATGTCTAGTTGCCAACGAGGCATCTCCCTTGCTTTTGCTGGGTCATTTCTTTGTAGAATATGGGGAATTTGGGGTGCAAGAACATCAGTAGATGCTTTTCCTTTATTTGCTGCTTGTTCTACCTCATAACCCCTTTTCTTTGCTCTTGTATTTGCTGCAACTGAGGTGTTATCACTGTTTATGCCACCAAATTCACCTTCCTGCCAGTTCATGAAAGCAGAATCACTATGCGGTTCTTCTTGTTGTTGCACAGCCCCATCATTTGGTGTACTTGGCTGTGAGGCTAACACATTTTGCACCATTAACACCTGATTTATGACTCCATTTGAGCAGGCTGCTTGACTATGTGGCCAATTGCATGGGTAGCATCACTCATATTCAGCTGCTAGGTTGTTCTAAACAGGGACAAGGTCCCTTACGGTGTTAATAGGTGTTGGATTATAAGGCAGAAAAGGCCTTTGATTTAAATTTTGTTTGGCACCTTGATAGTTGCTTTGATAAGCGGCCTATTAGCTTGATACGACTGATTTTGGCCTTGAAATGGTTGATTCTGCCCCTGGCTAGATTGCCGATAGGGCTGATAGGGCCTCTGGGGCTGTTGCTTCTTTATGCTTACCAGTTCATTTCCAAAAGTTTGAAGGATACCCTCAATCTTTTTTTGACTATTTTTAATCTCTTTCAACTCTTGAGATGAACTACAGGCAGCAGGTTTAGAATTAGCAATATTTGGTAATGCTGCGATAGTAGGCACAGGGGGAAAACATGGAATTGGCAAAGGCATAGAAGCCTGAATCTCAGGAAAGATAGGCACTGGTGGTCTGGGTGCTATTTTTTCAGCCTGAATGAGATTATTCTCTGCCCTAATTGCTAATTCATATGCGTATGGTAAACTATTACCTCCTAGTGATTGAATCATTACTAGAATATCACTATTTAGGGCTTTCAAAAAATATAGAAATGCATATTTAGCTGGAGGCCTTACCATGGCAGGGATTCTGTCCCATGTCTTTTGAAATCTAAAGTTAAAATCCATCATTTGCTCATGAGGAGCTCTCTTTATGGTGGTCATCTGTTCGACCAAGGATAGATTATCTGATTTTTCTTGAAATTGCTTGTTTAATTTCTCTCCTAGCTCATCCTAGGTTCCTATAGTTTGCACAGGTAGACTCCTGAACCACTGCAATGCCTTCCCCTTGAAAGAGGCAAGAAGTAATCTGATGGCTACATTCTCTTGAGTGACATGATGAACCCCACACAGAGATGCTATGTCTCTAATGTGCTCGATTGGAGTAGTCTGATTTTCCTTTGTGAAATAGGGTAGATTCTTCAAAGCTTCCATTGGTATCACATCATGCACCATTAGATTCAAAGGACTACCCCCATCAAAAGTCACAAATGGCTGATTTCTCGCCATCTAAAAAGCTATAGGTAGATTCGCTTGAGTTACTATGGGGACTATAGAAGCAACTGGTCTGAAACTTGGTGGAGTTGACTGTACTCTTTTGGAAACTGGAGTCCTTGTTGCAGCTCTGCAATGTCTTCTGGGTGGAGAGAGCTGTAAATATTTGAATGGACTTGAACTTGAACTCCTAGTTGCTATCTTTCTCATAAAACATGTATCAGCAAAACTGGTCTATTTGTCTTTCCTCAGTCTGAGTCGCCAGATGTACAAATTTTAACCTCTTAAAGGTCTGCAATTACTGGTTTCACATCAAAACTAGCAATAATGGCTATTAATTTGATTGTTACTCTAGTCCCACCAGGTGTGCCAAAGTTGTTATCACCCAATTTTGCACCCTTGCATATACTTGTGAAACTTCTGCAAACTGGAATAACATGGGAATGATCTCTAAGTGTGGGACTTTGCTAAATAATACCAAACCTCCGGAGAAGGCCAGATTCCTTGTCTAGTTATCACCTAAAACTATTGAATTTTGAGGGGAAAAGGGAGAGAGAAAGCTTGTAATGGAAATGAAATAAAAGCTTGAAAGCATAAAAGGGTGATACACCAGACAGATTTAAATAAACTTCCACAACACTGAGAAGATGCACAATGTAATCAAATACAACAAGTAGGTATACACAGATTAGATGACTCTAGCAGAGGTGAGAATCAGTATGATTGAGAGGAATGAAGCATTCATAGACAGTCATATGTAGATTCACACAGAACTAGAAAAATCAGTAAAGAGGTAAAATTAACTTGCATATATTTAATGGAAAGGCACGGTTACAACATATGAAAACCCTGTTTGGAAACAGAAAAGCCTTAATGCCAAAAAATTTCCAACCTTATTTACAACATTCAAATGCATACTTATAGCATTCCAAAACTATCCTAAGTTGGTTACAAAAAATTCACTGAAAGAGCTGTCATAAAAAAATATCTCAATCGATGACTGTCCAGGTACAACAGCTATGGCGTCAAAATCTGGCACTAGGTAGATAGAAGATATTTCAAGTCTTTATTGTAGTTGCTTACTCATCATCAATCTTCAGCCAACACATCAGTGAGGAGATATTTTAATCATGAATGCGAGCAGCTTCCCTTACCTGCAGCAATGAATGCAAAAACTATCTATATCTTGTTCAAGAAGTCGGTGAAATGTCCAGTCATCCAAAATATGCAACTCCAGATCTGAATTTGAAAAAGTGACAAAAGTCCTAAAAAAACCCTGCCAAATGAAAGAGGGGACCAAAATATGCATCTATGCCTCTTGGAGTATGCTAAAATTTGCCAAAATGAAGGAGATACAGGCGGTCAAACTTTCGGTCAACTGCCTATATATATCGCTTTTGCATTTCTATGTATATCGCTGCATCTTGGCACCTGAATCGGCATTGAAAACTCATCTAAAACTCCTTCTACACATACATGGTGCTTTGCATATCGGGCCCTGTATATCTCTTTGAATTTTTGAAATTGTATATACATACAATTTCCTGTTGTATATACGGGCCCTACCACTTGTATCTCCTCTGCATATGCAAAATACAAGCTGCAGACCTCAAAACACCATTAGCTGCTTTTCATTGTTCCGCCAGATCCAGCTTGTATATTTTCTCCTTGTACATTTCTTTGTATATGCAAAATATACAAACACTTATTCATACAAAGCGGACTCCAAACTCTTATGTGCCGAAACTGATCCTTGATTCAAATCTGCCTTATATATCACAATGCATCTTTGACTTGTATATCGCAATATACAAGCACCATATACATACAAATTGGACCCCAACTGACCTTTAAGTATATCTGATTACCTGTCAGGTCCGGCTTGCATCTTTGACTCTTTGTATTTTTCTTGTATTTCGCAATATACAAATGGCCTCATACGTACAAAACGGACCGGGAGCCTGAATGAGGCAGAAATGATATCTATTTGAAATCTGGCTTGTACATGCTCTTTTGTATGTTGAGACATACAAACACCTTTATACAAGGTGGACTTGAGAACAACATAGAATAGATTGAAACTTCTACTTGGGTCCGAATTGTATATGCTTCCTTGTATATCGGCTTGTATGTGCGAACATGCAAGTCGATATACATTCCACTGTAGCATTTGAATCTTTGTATGTATATCATATACAAACCTCTTTCTATCTTCATAGGCCCCACCACTTGTATCTCTGAGATATACAAACTCCTTTGTATATTTCCCGGCGGCACTTCTTGCATGAAATCTCATTTGTAAACCTGCGGGCCCCACCTTTTGTATGTCCTGTCGGCACTGTAGCAAATGTACATTTGCGCCCTTGTATATGCAAATATACAAACTCCCTTACATACAAACATGGAATCTTTATGGAATATGCCCGCAATGTATCTTTTCATTGTCTGTTTCCTTTTGCATATTGCGAACATACAATTGTGGAATATTCCCAGGGAATCTTCGATGTATATTTCCCTTGTACATTTAGCGAATGTATATTTGCTTGTATGTGCGAACATACAAGGCAAACATACAAGCCGTCACATGCAAAGATGGAATCTTTGAGGAATATTCCCTAAATGTATCTTATACCTTGTATGTTTCACTTGCATCTCTATTTGTATATCGTCGATATACAAACCTGGAATATCCTCGGGAATCTACGAAAGATTCCTGAAATGTATATACATTTCCCTGGCCCAATATACATTCAAAAAATATATATAAATTAATTTTTTCATTATTTCCTAAGGCCGATGGAGATTTTCAAGCCTGCCAAATGCATATTTGAACTGTATGTTGACCAAAACTTTGACCGTCAATAACTTCTTCATTTGGTAGAATTTCAGGGTACTGTAAAAAGCAAACCTGCCTATTTTTTCAATCTCTTTCCAATGGTAAGGTTTCTTAGGCAATTTGGCACTTTTCATTTTAGGCAACATTTTCCAAAGGCTTTTCAAGGAAAATACCAGGTTGACTGTTTGGCTCTAGACAGAGGAAAAATGGGTCAACACAATCAATTAATCATGTAAGCCCTCTACAGAGGCAGGATATCACGTATATCCTTTTTATTCTTAAGCCCTTTACAGAGGTGGGGATGGTGTACTTCTCAGAGTAGATTACATCATCCTATCATTTTCAAAAGTCTTCTACGGAGGTAGGGAGCAGTTCTGTGACTAACTCAACCCTTAATTGTCTTTGGTGTTTATTGTAGTGAAGCCCAATCGTTAGTGTGTGCTTATAATATGGCTGAGATGGTGTTGGACCTAGAAATAGGTACACTCCATCGCTTATCTTCTATGTTTTCTTCGTGTCTTCAAAGTGTGTGTTTGGCATGTCTATTGCCCCATTTGCATTGTGCATTTTGGGAGGATTTATGTGTCTTGCGTGTGTGTTGCCCCATATATACAAAGACCTGTGTGATGAGTGCATCATGTATTATGGGAGGTTTCTTTACTTTCTAGTACTTGCATCTACATTTCATATATATAAAAAGAAAAAAAAAGATATCATTGCTATCTTCCATGCATTAATGTGTCTTCCATGCATTGGTTGTCTTCTTTGTGTTCTATGTGACTGTAACTATCTTCTCCATGTTTTATGTGTCTATTACTATTTTCTATGTGATTGGTGTGTATTCTCCATGTTTGATGTGTTTGCTATGTTTGTGGCCTTTCTTTAATGCATGTATTGGCCTCATGTTTATACATACATTAAAGTGGGGGCTAAATGTAACATCAGAAAATGTGCTCTTGGGGGCTTTTCCCTCATTAGGTTTAGCTCGTGGGTCTTCTGCATGTATTTAGGGCATCTTAGTTCATAATTTGGCATCCTGATGGAATGAGCCCTAAGTAACATAACAAATAGGACCTAGGAGGACCCCTTGAGCTATACCCTACCCAAAATAGAGGGGGAGGACTTGGGCACCCATGCCCTAGTCCTACCCTATTTAGGGGCAGCCTCAATTTTTGGGTGTCAGTTTATGACTTCTATTTGGGTCCTATGCTGACACGGTAAGTTTAAATTACAAAAATCTTGGTAGGAGTATTTGTAGTTGCATATAAAAGCATGTTTAGGCATTCATTTATAAACTAGATGGCAATTGTGATGTTCAAGTGTTCTCAAGGTGATTCAAGGCTTTCATTGTGTTGCAAGAGTAGACTTGTGTGGTTTATGTGTTTGTATTTGTAGATTTGAGCATCAATTTCCTTGTGGAATGAAGAGCATCTTCCTCCCATGAGAGATTCACTACAAGGTACCATTATATTGCATTTTTATCATTGTTCCCTTTGGTTTTTGCCTTTTCCTCACAAGGACATGCACTCTCTATCTGATAACAATGTTCGAAGACTTAAGTGTCCTCTGGGGCTTGAATGAGGCAAGCCTCTAAACATCACAACCCCCAAACCAAGTCTTTTGATTATAGGTTATAGGTGTTGTATTCAAGAGAAGTGAAGTTGTAGGAAGGATTCGCAAGCATCGAGGATTTAGGATCTAAAGAAAAGTAGGAAACCAGAGCATTTCTAGGACTTGGGCACTCAGTCTAGTGTCCTCCGAAGCTAAATTTCTAGAAACTAAAGTTACAGGGTTGATCAATGTCAAAAGGAGGTCTGGATCCCATAAAGAAACTAGTACCTTGGACTTGGGTGCCTGCTCCAGTGTCCCTGACTATTCCACCTCAGATCCCCGAAAATAGGTATTCTGTGATTTGTTAGTTTACTCCCGTCTATAAGAGCATTTTCTATTATTCATCAGTTTATTGCTGTATTTGCATAATTATGGTTTCAATAGTCAATTGAGCATAAGAGAAGACAAATTGGTAATTAATCTCCCTAATCCAAGTTTTCCTACATCTCACACCGATCTAGGGTATGATAGTGAATTGCCTCTCGACCCTAGATCCTTGAATGTATAGGGTGAAAGGAGGATTCAAACATCTAAGACACTAAACATTAAACAAATCCCAATTTTACCCAAAACATAAGTGTATTATATAGAGGTTGTAGCCTCTTCTTGTAAGTGTTGTAGCACTTTAGGGAGTTGTAGCTTCTTTTTTTTAAAGCTATAAAATTGTGATTAGGAAGTTGTAGCTTCCTTTGGGTTGTAGCCCATAAAACCTATTGTAAATCTTTTTTTTATTTATGAGGCTAGATTTGGACAGTAGATCCAAGTAGCTTGCTCACCGTGGTTTTCCATTCTAGGGTTTTCAACATAAATCTAGTGTTATGGTTGTGACGTTGTGTGATTGTGATTTGAGTCACTTAATTTTCTTCATTATTTGTTGAAGGTAGTAAAAATTTTTGCTAATAAAGTTGAATCAGATTAAGTTTTGGCATATACTGATTCACCCCCCTCTCAGTATATCAAAGTGTTATAAAAATTCATATCAGAGCTTAGTTCCTTGGTGCAGCCTAATAGCTGAAGGTAGATATTAGAGTAGAACACATGGCTTAGAGAGGGTTGTCTTCTAAAGAACCAATATTTGGTGGAAGTAACTATGCTTTCTGGAGCATAAAGATGGAAGCCTATCTTGCATCTCTAGGGTATGGTATTTGGAGAGCTGTAAAGGATGCTTATACTAAACTTGCTCATCTTATTATAGATGTATATGTATAGAAGGACCATGAAACTATGATAAAGAAAAGAATGCTATCTTAATTGGTTTAACATGTTCATAGTTTGTCAAGGTAGTGTAGTGCAAGATAACCAAGGAGATATGGGATAAGCTCAAAAATCTCTATCAAGGAAATGACAGTGTAAAGAAAGCAATATTACACTCTTACAGAATAATGTTTGAGAACCTAAGGATGAAAGAAGAGGAGAACATTGCTAGCTATTTTCTCTAAGTAGATTAAGCAATCAATTGAAGGACATGACTAGGTGAAGACTTAACTAATTCAGTGTGTAATGTATGAAAAGTGTTGGGATGATAACATAATTAGATTTAATCAAAGCTTTCTTTCACACATACATTCATGGACATAGACCACGTCACTACTGATGATAGAGGACTCAACTACATGTCTGATGTCATTGTGATATGATAGGAAAGATAGAATAGATTGATATTTTGTTAAAACCCTAATCTGATTAGGCCTAAAATCCTAATTTTGCTAAATGATAAACAAATGGATGAAACCTAATAAATGCTTGCATAGGAAGGCACTAAATTTAGATTAGAAACATACCAAGATTTGGATTTTAGAAAGTGAAAACCTTGGAGACACTAGGGCGGGTGCCTATGTTTGATGTAGCACTTTTTTTGAGGTCTTGGAACCAAAATCTACTTCAAACTATAACCTGCTCCAAGATTCTCGATGATGCAAAAATGGAGGACATTGGAGTAAGTGCCTATGTCTAATTAGGGATATTTTTGGCTCTTTTCTTCAAATCCCAAATATTTATACTCTGCTCTGATCTTGTGCAACTCCTCTTTATAAGATCTTGCACCTGTAACCTGTAATCAGAAGAGAGGGGTTGGGGGTTGTGGTGTTTAGGAACTTGCCTCAGTCAAGTCCCAGAATGGCATTCAAGCCTTCCAACACCATTGTTAGATAGAGTACGTACCCTTGTAGGGTAGAGAAAAAGCAACTGATGAAAATAGATTGATTGAAACACAAATAGATATTACCTTAGTAGGTGTGAAACCCTCACGGAGATGAAGAGCCTTCAAATCATGAGGAGCTAGATTGATGAATCCAAATCTACAATAAACACATACAAACACAACACAATACTACTTTGCAACACAATGAAACCCTTGATTATCCTTACCATCAGATCACAAGTTTGCATTACCCATCTAGGTGTAAAATTAAGTCATTAATCTACTTAAATATGCATTCCCACTAAAATTTCATAATTCAAACTTGAGATGTCAACAAGGGAAACCTTCTTAGTAGTCACAAGCCAACATCCAAAATTTGGGTCTCGAAAAAGTAGGTCTGGACTAGAGTGGGGGTACCCAAGTCTCAGAGCCTATTTTGGGACTTGATTAAGCTTAAGATGCACCCCTAGGCCCCATTTTACATGGGTTTTAGGGGGTTTTTCTAGAGGATTCATTTTAAACATGCATGATTAAATCTAAGGGACCTAGGAGCTAAACTTAGGAGGTAAAAGTCCTAGGGGGACATTTTATGACATAACATTTAGCCCCCACTTTAATTTATGTATGATCTTATGACCCATACATCCATTAAAGTATGGTAAAAAACACATCAAACACGCTAGGCACTTGAAGCTAATGTATGCAAAAAGATTGAGGAACTATTTCTAGCCCTTAGTCTTAGGTAAGCACTAGAAAACACATTGTAAACACACAAAATACAGAGAATATAGTAATAGGCATGCAATACACAGAGAAGGCATGAGAGTAGTCACATAAAACACAATGAATACATTGATATAACATTTTCATAGAATTTTCATATATGAAATAAAAATGCAATACAAAACCCAAAATATGGGAGGAGCTCATTGCTACACCCTTGATATTACATATGGGGGAACATGGCATACAAAGAACGAGTGTGAGAGGAGCTCATCACTACACCCTTGAAACCACACATGGGGGAAAACATGCCATACAAAACCTGAGTGTGGGAGAAGCTCATCTCTACACCCTTGAAACCACACATGAGGGAAAACACACCATACAAAACCCAAGTGTGGGAGGAGGTCATCGCTACACCCTTGAAACAACACATGGGGGAAAATACATGGAAGACACATGGAATACATGAGCACCATATAGAATGCCATAGACATACTATACATCTTATACACAAAAAACATAGGTGATAGAAGGAGCTTATTGCTAAGTCCCATCATCTAAAACATACCAAGTACACCTGATGGTTGGGCTCATGCCACAACAACCACCAAAAAAATACTTAAGGCAGGATAGTCTCATGATCCAACCCCACTTCCATGGACTACTTTATAATAAAAGGATGCGTACTAGCTCAAGAGATACACCATCTCACCTTCCACAAAAGTGCTTTTGAATAAAAACATATGCACTACCTCAAGAGATATGTTATCCCACCTCATGCAAAGGGATTTTTTGATAATATAAATAAATATGTCTACTCGCATCAGAGATACAACATCCCACCTCATAGAGAGGGATTACAAATATTTTTTGTTAGTATCAAAATCATCAGATAGATATCATTATATTATCCCCCACCTTAAGGTGGTTGATGTCGTGTACCAATATCAAGTGCATTGAGGTAGAGAGAAAACATGCAATGAAACAAGAGCTTTCATAAAGCCCATGCCCCCAAGTGACATGTGATTATGATCACCAAATGCTCCCACAAACACATTGATATGATATGCTAAGATAAATAACAAGAGAGGTTAGAAATCTTATTCTAAGATAATAACCAAATCAATTCAATAAAGCTATGCATGAAAATAATTACATCAAGGACCAAGGCTATACTAATGAGTTCAGAGTCAAGTATAACTATTGGGATATACTGTAGATACCTCATAACCAAGTGTAGCAACAAGGTGATATACTAATCAAAGTGTGCAAGAGAAAATTGAGTGGATTGTAAAATGTTAGTCACAATAAATGCTATAAATAATATATCACACAGAGTGATTCTACCAGTCAAGTGTCGAATATATATAAATAAACCCCATCTTTCATGTATGGACTAGGTCCATTTTAGCTTTTCTTTCTAAAGAGACACATGGTTCGTAGTAGTATTTGTTTATTTTCATCATCCTTTGACTAGATAGGATCACTAAAGGAGGTAAAGTATAGAATGAGAAAGGAGAAGAAGTGCCTTAGGAACACCACATAGGAGGATGCCCCCACAACACCCTCTGCAACACTATGCCCCTAAGGCATGAAACACAATAATAAAATAGTGGAGAGGAACAATAGAAGAATGATGATACAAATAGAAGAATGGTCACAATAGAGGTGGTCTCCTTGTATCCTTGACCTTACAAGAGTATCAAGGGTCATCAAAAGAGACTTAAACAACACATAGCACAACATAGGGGAGCACAATACGACATATATATATAAGAGGAGTTCAAAATTGTGAGCATCTTAGAAAGGTGCTCCATCAAGTTTTGTATAAAGAGTTCAAGTAGTTCATACCTAAATGATTCTTATTTCTAGAACTGTCATGTGGTGCTTGTTTCTCGAATCCCTATATATTTGAAATCTTTTGTTACTTGTGAGGAGGGGAATCATTGTTATTTCCCATTGATGATAGTTGCCTTGTTATTTTCCAATCTTTTTATTTTGTATTTTGATTAATATGCCTTTTCTTGGTAGAATGGAATACTTTTTGCCATGACAATCTTTTCTTGTATCATAATATCTTGTTGTGGTTGTTCAATTTGCATATCCAATGCATTTTAGTTGGCTCCTAATCCTTGAATGTATAATGGTGGAGGAACCTTAGCATATATACCTTTTCCTTGTGGAGGAGGTAAGTCTTCAATCTTCTCCTTATCCACTTCTGTCATACCAATTATTTCATCATAGTCTAGATAATCATCTTCCTGCTCTATTATATTTTGCTCTACCATATTGTTGTCTCTATGCATAGGAAAGGGATTTGTAAAGACTTGTAAATTTTGATTTAGAGGGACAACTGACTTATTTCCATTGTCATTCACACCAGTTACCTATATTACATTCAAGTCGACGAGGTCTTGAATTTCATGTTTAAGACACATACATCATTCACTGTCATGTCCTTGTTGTTGATGATAATGACAGAAAGCATTATCATCAAAGTGGGGTCCTTGAATTACATTTCTATCCAATGGTTTGATAGGAGGAAGCTTGAAGAGGTTATTTCTCACTGCTTGATTCATAATAGAATATAATGAATCATATATTAGAGTAAATTGTCTTTGTTGTTCTCAAAACTAAAATGGTGCCCTCTTTGGATTATTGATAGTGGACACTTGTAAAATATTTTTTGAATTCTTCCCATTTACTTTAATAAAACTCTTGTTGTTCCTCTTAAAATTGTTTTGAGATGTTCCATCTTGAGATTGACCACATCGAGCCGATGAGTTTTGATTTTCATACTGAATTTCTATGAAAGCTTGTAATTAGAAAGAGTTGTGCATATATGTTGAAAAGAGCTATACTTCATCAAGATGATCTTATCACAGATGTTAGGTTGTAGATTTGTAATAAACACCTTTTGAACATCCTCATCATTCATCTGGTATCAAATCTATGTATAGAGAACTTGATATCACCTGAAAAACTCAGTTAACTTCTCTTTTGGACATTGATTGCAATGAACTAAATCAATCAATGAGACTTGAGGTCTAATATTTTCTTGGAAATGTTGTAATAATTGATCAACAAGTTGTGAGAAATAATGTATTGAATTCAGAGGTAAAGAGCAAAATCATTCCAAATATGTGTCTTTGAGGGATCATGAAAAGAGTTTTTCTATTAAGTGACACTCTTAAAAGAAGAAATCACTACACATAGCCATGAATGCTGGCACATGAGTATTAGTATCACCTTTACCACTATACTTTTCAAAGCAAGGAGTCTCAAAGTTATTAGGTATTTGAGATCATAAGATTGTAAAAGATAAAGGACAGTGAGCATGGTAAGTTGGTATATTAGGTTGAGAAGAATTTGTCAAGCTTGTCACATTTTGTCATAAAGAAGTCATGCTTTGCAAAATTTGATTTAACAAGCATCATTAGAGGATGTGATTTGTTGTTGGGAGGAATGAGAAGCTATGATGATGAAATGTTGAGGTAATTGGTTGTGAGTAGTAATGAAAGGAGGTTGAGAGCAAGTGAATGGTGGTTGTAAATGATTGTAAGTGAAGGGTGGTTGAGAATAGGTGTAATGGAGAGGTGGTTGAGAGTGATTATTCATAAAAGAAGTCACCCTAGGTGCTAGGTTTTGATAATTGATTCCCATAGCCTTGTAATCTTGTGAATTAATGCCATTAGATACTCCAACACCATTGGTAGAATTACTACAAGCTTGTGAATTAGTAGTGAGAATTGATGATGTAAAAGTACTCATTTTGGTAGTCGGTATAAATGCCAATACCTATGTATGATTCGGTGATGGCATATTATTAATAGTATTTTCACATTCAGACACTGTCATTGTGTTGTTATGCACTATATGGGCTAGTCCATGTAGTGTATTAACACCATCTTGTCTTTCTTTTAATAACACTCTTAGACTATGAACCACAGGTACAACCTCTTCAGCTATCCTTTCTTTTTCAAAAAATGCTTGAAAATATTCTAGTTCCTTATCAAGTTTGTTTATTTGATCATGAGGTACATGTGTTATCACATCAATAAGATCTTCAAAATAATGAATTTTTTGTTCTTCCATTGTAGGTGGTATGATATCATACAATGTTTTTGTTTCACCTTTTGTAAAATAATTGTTCAATGAATTTCCTGATGTTGGTGCACTATTGCTATAGGGAGAACTAGAACCCATTAATCTAAGACTTATCCTTACAATGATATTCTAATTAGGATGAGGAGTAAAAAAACTCATGCAAGGTTTTATTATAATTAATACACCATAGATGTGAGACTATTTCACACCTAAGCACTTGTTTGAGGGAAACAAGTACAAAAAGACATGCAGAGTCCACAACAAACACAATGAGTAGGAGGAAAGAGTACTATACAACAAGGCAAAGTCAATGATTTTAAAGGTTTGATCAAAAATATGTGAAAAAGGTGTAAAAACACTCAGTGTTGAAATACACACTATATAATTAAGGATATACCAATTTCACACAATTCAATGAAATAATGTCAAATTCTCAAATGACTAATGAATGTATGATTCAATATGAATGCAAGATCTGAAATGCAAGATATTTAGGATGAATTCAATGAAACAACACCAATTTATGTTTGTTTATGTACCTAAAATGTTCACTTTTTTTTCACTTTTTTCAATGTAAATGTGCAAAATATGTGATGAAATTAAGAGGATTATGAGGGACAATAAATTAAAACCATTTTATCAGTCCAATAATGCAGAATTTTTTTTCACAATACACCAATCTTGCAATTCTAGATGAAATTTTAGTCAAAATGTACCAAAAATGCAAGGATTTTTGAAACCCTAATAGTGAAACTAAGCCATGAAAGTATGTATAAAAGATGAATGAATGGAATATAATAAGATTTAATATGAATAATAACTCATATCAGATTATAAATGATACCAAAATCCTACAATGCTCAATGCAACTGAAATTTTAAGGAAAGATGAATGAATATGCCTCTTTTTGTTGAAATACATAATGTGTAAATGCAAACTGTGAAATGTAGATGAAAAGAAAAAACAATGATAAAACACTATAGTCCAAATTTAAGATTTGAAAGAGTTTCTTAAAGGAGTAGTAAAATATGAAACAAGATTTTAGCTACAAACCCTATCATTTGGAATTACTAGGTTATGAGAATAATGCAAAATTTCAAGCAAAACCCTAGCAAGTTTGATATGCAAATGCAAGGTAAATGATTATGAAATGATGTATTTCTGTAATTTATCTCAGATCTGATGTAAATATCAGAGATTTAAATGATTTATATTAAATGTAATGAAAATAGTGCAAACTATGCCTTAATGCAAGTCTAGGATGCTTAATTTTTCCAAAATTTTCAAATTTATGCAAGATTTTTAAATGTAGGATAATGAATATGATATTTATGAATGCAAATCTCATTTCCAACACTCAACAAGATGCAATGTTGAGAAAAACATAGGTTCACCAAAATGTAATGTATGAAAAGTGTGGGGATGATAAAAGTGTATGTTAATTAGATTCACTTAAACCCTTTTTCACACATACATTCATGGACATAGACTAAGCTAAGTCACTATTAATGATAGAGGATGTAGCTATAGGTTTTATGTCATTATGAGATGATAGGAAAGATAGAATAGATTGACATTTTGTTAAAACCCTAATTATGCAAAACATAAACAAATGGATGAAACCTAACAAATGCTCGCACAGGAATGCACTAAATGCATATTAGAAACATACTAGGATTTGGATTTCTAAAATAAAAAACTTTAGGGACACTAGGGCAGGTGCCTGTTTGATGTAGTACTTTTTATCAGGGCTTGGAACCAAAATCTACTTCAAACTGTAACCTTCTCCAAGATTCCCAATGATACAAAATTGGAGGACACTGGGGTGGGTGACTATGTCTAATTAGGGATATTTTCTGCTCTTTTCTTTAGATCTTGAATCTTTATACTTTTCTCTAATATCCCGCAACTCCTCTCCAAAAGATCCTACACCTATAACCTAAAATCACAAGAGAGCGGTTGGGGCTTGTGGTGTTTAGGAGCTTGCCTCGATCAAGCTCTGGAATGCCATTCAAGCCTTCAAACACCATTGTTACATAGAGTGTGTTCCCTTTAAGGGAAACATAAAAATCAATTGATGAAAATAGATTGATTGAAACCCAAATAGATATCACCTTAGTAGGTGTGAAACCCCCATAGAGATGAAGAGCCTTCAAATCATGAGGCTATGAATTGATGAAGCCAAATTTGTAGCAAACACATACAAAAACAACACAATGAAAGACTTGAATATCCTTAGCATAAGATCACTAGTTCACATTATCCATCTAGGTGAAAAATGAAGTCATTAATCTACTTAAATATGCATTCCCACTAAAATTTTGTAATTCAAATTTGAGATGCCGACAAGGGAAACCTTTTTAATGGTCATAAGATGACATCCAAAATTTGGGTCTCGACAAAATAGGTCTAGACTAGAGCATGGGTGCTCAAGTCCAAGGACCTATTTTGGGACTTGATTAAGCTTACGATGCACCCCTAAGACCCATTTGACATGGGTTTCAGGGGATTTTTCTCTAGGATTCATTTTAAACATATATGATTAAATCTAAGGGACATAGGTGTTAGGGTTAGCTGGCAGAAGATATCAATTAAACGTAAATAAAGATTAAACAGAGGAATGGAAATACACAGAAATAATAATAGTGAGACAAGTTGTAATGTGGTTCACCCAAACTCAGGCTACATCCACCAAATAGAGAGTCCAATATTTTTATCCAGTAAATCAAACCGATTACAACCAGTAATCCTTGCAACTCAATACCACTGCAAAATACTACAATACATCAATAAAAACCATAACACTTAGCCACTTTTATCAATCTTTTTGTCAGTTACAAAATAAGTTTTTTTATGTCGGTCAATGAAAAAATAACTCCCAGTGCCTTTATAAAATAATAAAAAATTGTGTGAGGTTTCAGGGATGCTGCCCCCGAGCCCTCGCCCTGTATCACAATAGGGAGTGTGCCAGGGGCGCTGCCCCTTGATCCAGTCTTGGGGGTGCTTCCCCCAAACCCCCACAAGGGAAACTACCCCTTGACCCCATAGGAATTTGGGGGGAAACCGCGTCAATAAAAGTGGGGAAAAGTTAACCTCCAAGTTTGATTAGGCACCATATAACAACAATCTCCCACTTGGAGACTGATCAGACTCCACACCATATCATCTCCCACTTGAAGACTGATCATAACACAACTGAACCTGTAGCTTTCACTGGAAATAAGTACCCTAGACTCTGTTGTTCTATTTTTGTTATTTTCAGTCTAGAAGACCAACTGAAGCTAGAGAGGAGCTCAGCTTCTCCCTTGTCACTGCCTTTGTAAACATATCCGCTGGATTTTCATCTATATGTATCTTTTCTAGCCTTAACTCTCCATCATCCAACACCGACTGAATGAAGTGATACCTCGATTATATGTGTTTGGTCTTTGAACGCAAGGTAAAATTCTTTGCAAGATGTATGACACTCTGGCTGTCTATAAACAAATAATTGTTAACTAGTTGTTTGCCCAATTCTTTCATGAAAGATTGTAGCCATATCATTTCCTTGCTTGCTTCTGTTGTAGCTACATATACTGCCTCTGTGGTGGATAAAGCAACCACCTTTTGCAACCTGGAAATCCAACTCACCATTGTCCCACCTATAGTAAAGACATAACCTGTAGTACTTCGCTTAGTATCAACATCCCCTACCAAATTTGAGTCTACATAGCCTGCTAAATTAGTATTAGAGTCCCCAAAACATAAGTGTTTATGGGATGTACCTCTCAAATATCTAAGAATCCATTTTACCACATTCCAATGCTCCAATCTGGGATGACTCATATACCTGCTAATGATTCCTACAACATGTGCAATATCTGGTATCGTGCATACCATGGCATACATTAAACTTCATATAGCTAAAGCATATGGTACCTTAGATATTTTTTCTTCCTCCTCTTGTGTCTTAGGACACATCTCCTTAGTCAATTTCAAATGACTAGGCAAAGGTGTGCTAATAGCTTTTGCATTCTCCATATGGAATCTCTGCAACACCTTTTCAACATAATCAGCTTGAGATAGAGTCAATTTTATGTTCTTCCTATATCTATAAATTTTCATACCAAGGATTTATTTTGCTGCTCCCAAATCCTTCATAGCAAATGATTGTGCTAATTGCTGTTTTAGCTCTCTTATGTGATCAATGTTAGACCCAGCTACAAGCATGTCATCAACATATAAACATAAAATAATGTAAATTTCATTATCCAACCTCTTAAAATAAATACAATGGTTAGAATTACATTGATTGTAGCCTTGCTTAGCCATAAAACTATCAAATTTCAAATACCATTGCTGATGTGCTTGTTTTAGGCCATATAAACTCTTCTTCAATCTACACACCAGTTTCTGCTTACCTTTGACCTCAAATCCTTGAGGTTGTTCCATGTATATCTCCTCCTCCAAATTACCATGGAGAAAGGCAGTTTTCACATCTAATTCTTCCAAATGCAAATCTTTAGCAGCCACAATACTTAAAATAATACAAATAGAAGTCATCTTGACAACCGGAGAAAATATCTCATCAAAATCAATACCCTTTTTCTGTGTAAATCCTTTTAAAACTAACCTGGCCTTAAATCTTTTCTTACCTCCATCTTCCTCTTTTAGCCTATAAACCCATTTGTTTGGTAAAGTTGTTTTACTTGTAGGCAACTTACATAATTCCCAAGTCTAATTATTTAGCAAGGAGTCAATTTCTTATTTCATAGCAAGCTCCCACTGAACCTGTGTATCCACCTACATAGGTTCATCATACCCTTTTGGTTCACCAACATCTATTAACAAAATAGAATACAAAGAGGGAGAAAACATTTTAGGATGTCTACTTATCCTTGTTGATTGTCTAACATTCATTAGAGTTTGTGGTATTTCTAGTTGCTATTGTAGAGCATGAGGGACCATTGGAACATCACTATTTGGAGTATCATTCAGCACCACATAATCCTTTTCTTTCTTCTCATGGTGCTGTAACTGATCTTTGTACAACACCTTCTCATTGAATATAACATCCCTACTTCTCACAATTTTCTTATTTTCAAAATCTCAAAGCCTATAACCAAATTCATCAATGCCATATCCTACAAGGGTACACTTTTTTTATTTTGTATCCAACTTGGTTCTATTTTCAAGTTCTACATGTGCAAATGCTTCACATATGAAGGTTTTGAGAAAAGAATAACTCACCTTCTTACCTGTCCATGTTTCCTCTAGAATACCACAACCCAGAGGAACTGAAGGACCTCTGTTAATTAAATATATAGTAGTGTTGACAACCTCTGCCCACATATTTAAAGACAGCCCAACATGCAATCTCATGGTCCTTACACTCAACATTATTGTCTTATTCATGCATTCAACCACTCCATTTTCTTGTGGAGTCCCTAGAACCATTTTCTACCTATAAATTCTATTAAAGGAACACTAATCCTCAAATTCTTTGCTACAATACTCACCACCATTATTAGATCTGAGACATTTTAATCTTTTACCCATCTCATTCTCAACCAAGCTTCTCCATTTCTTAAATGTTTCAAATACATCAGATTTCTGCCTAAGGAAATAAATCCATACCTTTCTAGTTGCATCATCTATGAATGTAACATAATACTGAGAACCACCAAGAGAAGATACCTGAGTTGGTCCCCATACATCTGTATGCACAAGCTCCAACTTTTTATTTTTATTTTGCTTCCCATCCTTGAGAAAATTAACTCTCTTTTGTTTGCCATACACACAACTTTCATAGAAATCCATATTAATACACGTTAGACCTAGTAAAACTTTCTTAAAATGAAGTACCTTCATACCTTTTTCACTTATATGCCCAAGTCTGTTATGCCACAGTGTTGTCTCAGAACTTGCAGCAACTATTTCAGTCTCTTCCTGTGAACCTGGAACAATTGTTCCTGAACCTTTTTTTTTTTTTTCTGCAACAGCTAAAGTAGAAGGAACAATATGACCTATACAAAGACATAAGGTGCCTACTTTCACACCTTTTTCTACTATTAAGGCACCTTTTGAAACCTTCCTATTTTTATCAATAAATGTAACATTGCAACCTTCTTCAGCTAGCTGCCTTGCTAAAATTAAATTCCTACTGAGCCTTGTAATGTGCCTTACCTCTTGTAGTAGCCAATGATTCCTATTCTGCAACTTAATCTTGATTCTTCCCTTTCCAACAATCTGACAGGGTTCATTATCTCTCAAATAAAGCAACCCAAAATCCCCTTGGACATAATCAAGAAAATAACTTCTATGGGGCATAGCATGCAATGAGGCCCCTGAATCTAAAACCCATGAATCATCAACATTATCTAGGGAAAGAATCAAAGCATCATCTTGAGATTTATTACATACCACATTTGCCTCCTTATTGCCTTCTTGTTTGTCTCCTTTATTCTTCTGAGACCAGCAATCTTTCTTCAGATGACCTGGTTTTCCATAGTACCAGCAATCCTTCTATCCTCTAGTTTGGGATCTCTTATCCTTTGATTTTCCTCATGACTTACCATGACCTCGAGAACTTTTTCCTCTCTCCTTTGATCTACCCCTACTTTCTGCATTCAAAACATTGCCTGATGTGGATCCACCTGAGTTTTTCCTACGGATTTCCTCACTCAAAATAACACTAACAACATCATCAAATTTCAGGGTATTTGAACCAGAAATAGAGTTACTAACCGCCATTACCAAACTATTCTAGCATTTAGCCAATGGACATAATATCAAGAGAGCTCTAACTTCTTCATCAAATTTTATATTTACAGAAGTCAATTGACTGACAATCGTATTAAATTCATTTAAATGATCTGTCACAGATCCACCTTCAACCATTTTTAGATTAAACAAATGCTTCATGATAAATACCTTATTTGAAGCTAAGGCTTTTCATATAATTTAGCCAAAGCTTTCATTAGACCACCTATTGTCTTCACTTCCCTTATATTGAATGCCAATGATGGTACCAGGCACAACTGAATAGTTCCCAGTGCCTTTCTGTCAAGAAGATCCCAATCCTCATCAGTTATTGTTGCCAGTTTCTTAGCTACTCCTTCTAATGGCCTCCATAAATCCTTCTGATAGAGGTAATCCTCCATCTGCATCTTCCATAACTAATAGTTCTTCCCTTTGAATTTATCAACCTTCAATTTACCCTCATCCGCCATTACTCCCACTCAACCGTGAGACCTTCCTGCAAATGATAATTGAACACAACCTGCTCTGATACCACTTGTTAGGGTTAGCTGGGAGAAGATATCAATTAAATACAAATAAAGATTAAATAGAGGAATGGAAATACACAGAAATAATAACAGCAAGAGACAAGTTTTAATGTGGTTCACCCAAACTTGGGCTACATCCACCAATAGAGAGTCCAATATTATTATCCAATAAATCAAACCGATTACAACCAGCAATCCCTACAACTCAATACCACTGCAAAATGCTACAATACATCAATCAAAACCTTAACCCTTAGCCACTTTTATCAAGCTTTTTGTCGGTTACAAAAATAGGATTTTTTTATGTTGGTCAATGAAAAAATAACTCCCAGTGCCTTTATAAAATAATAAAAAACCATGTGAGGTTTCAGGGGCACTGCCCCTGAGCCCCCGCCCTGTATCACAACAAGGAGTGCACTAGGGGCATTGTCCCTTGACCCTGTCTTGGGGGCGCTATCCCCAAACCCCCGCAAGGGGCGCTACCCCCAAACCCCATAGGAATTTGGGGGGAAACCACACCAATAAAAGTGGGGAAAATTTAACCTCCGAGTCTGATTAGGCTGCATATAACAACACTAGGAGCTAAGCTTAGGGGGTAAAAGTCCCAGGGGGGACATTTTACGACATAACACAGTGCTTGTGAAGAAAGTCCAAAGAACCCACCTTGACAAGTTTGTTTCAAAAGTTTCTTCTATTGAACAAGCCAAAGATATGGAGAAACTTACCATGAAAATGTTGTTTGGATCTCTCACTACCTATGAGATGATAAATGAATTCCAAAGTACATACAAAAGTGAAGCTTCTTTCAAATTTGTGAAGAAAGAAGGAACTTCTGGTTCATATAGTGAATCTGAGGAAGAAGAAGCAAACTTTATGAGAAATCTAAGGTACCAAACAAGTATAAAGGTAAGTTACCTTTCAAATGTTTTAAATGTGGAAGTGTTGGTCATTATGCTTCGAAATGTCCTTTTGGAGAAAATGAAAATATTAGCAAGGGTTTCAAAAGGAACCTCTTTAACAAAGAAGACTACAATTCCTTAGAAGAAGTATATCACTACTCATCAGATGATAAAAGAGGAGAGTCCTCTATCATGGCCATGGTAATCCATAATATGTATGATAATACTATAGATGAAGAAGAATGTGAAGTTGATTTTGGAGGGGAACTTATTTCTGCTCTTGAAGACTTGGAATGTGCAAGAAAAGAGAACAAAGAACAAAAAGCCCTAATTGAAGATAAGATAAATGAATGCACAAAACATGAGAAATGAATCATGTCACTCAAAAAGGAATTGGAGAAAGACAAGTCTGGAAGTTTGGATGATCCTGAAGATGCATATCTTATCATGTAGCAAGGAGGACCTTTTCATGCAAGACAATTCTTCATAAACAGGTTCAATCATACATTTTTTGTTTTTTGTTTTATTTGCAAAAAAATTGGTCATAAGGCTATGGATTGCAAGTCTAGAATGAATAAAATAAATCTTGTAAGTAGGAATTCTCTTGCTTCACTAGTAAACGTCAATGTGGTATGCAATATTTGCAAATTTTTTTGACATATAGCAAGATATTGTAGGATTGGATTTGTTGAACACAATGTGGTGTTGAGAGGGGGAGGGTGAATCAACACACTTAATAAATCTACTCAAACATTTTCTAATAAAACTAAATAATTTTGAAAGCATAAGGGAAAACTTGTAATTCAAGAGTCAACACATAGTACCAAAGATTTTAAGTGGAAAACCATATCATAGGGACAAACTACAGTGAGAATTAGCTCACAATATATTATGCTCACTACAAAAGTATTACAACATTGTTTTAGGGCTTCAACCCAAGGAAGAAACTACTCCCTGATATGCAATTTTGATTTAGGGCTACAAACTAGGGAAGCTACAACTCTCATAATACTCAGCTCAATGCTATTGAATTTACAATGATAATGATATAGAAATAAGGATTGCTATGAAGAACAAATCTGTTGTATGCTGATGGTGCAGTCTTCTATTTTTCTCAATACTTGTCTTCAAACTGATTTTCCACATTTTGTATCTTTCCCTCTACTCTGCTATGCTCTCATTCACCTCCATTTTATTACAAATGAGTTATGTCTTCTATATATATCTTCTGTAAGATCTTGAAACATTGATTAAGTCGGCGGTAAGAGTAAAATAGAGTGTAATGTGTATCTTATCACCAGTCAGCCATAACACATGCAAAATGATAGAAAAGTTTGTTACGGACCTTAAGGCTTTATGAAAAACACCAAGACACATCATTTCATATCTTCCAGACTTGGAGAAACTAGTTAGGAGCCTCCACATGCAATAGGTACTTAACCAATTGACTCATACTACTTGACATTGTTAGCTATTCATCTTTCAACTACCAGGAAGAAACCATGAACTCAATGAACACCAAGAATTCAATCATATAGGAGCTTAATAAGGATTATACACCTTACCAGAGAAGTATCATACCAAACTATACATCCAAAAGACATGAAATATATCAATGTGTAGAGAACAGAGTCTTCCGAACCTTATGTAATCCTTCACAACCCAAAATATGAAGTTGCGGTGAAGTATAGGGCCTAAAACCTTTTGGGAATGATCAAAGATATCAATGTATGCAACTCATCAGATCTGCACACCTTTTTATGAATTTTCTAGAGGAATTAAAAAATAGCTTAAGTCCTTGCAGTTCTGGAAGACAGTTATACTTGAATTTTTCTTGCAGATAAGAATGCTTGATACTGTACTAAAAATAAAGAATGTTTGCATGCAGATCATACCTAATGTATTATGGACCATGTGTATCCTCTGCATAATCTCTAATGATAGAACTATATATTTTTCACCTTTTGTAGAACTTAACTTGTGCATTCAAGTTCTGGAATACATTGTGAGTCATTTGTCACTGCAGCATTGTCTTTCCGGACCACCAGACCACTTGCAACTCCATGATAGCATATATATCATACTAATCTTAGTCACTCCTCAAAGTTGCATGACAATTAGATATCTTCCAAAGAAATCTGGAGCATTCCATTGTCTCCCCAAAACAACTATGCTCTATATGGGTGATGGTCGATGTACTAACCCTTGTAACTTTTCATGTTGAATAAGTGAGAGGTTGAAACCTTGGATATATCATGTCAATTCATGTTAGAAGCTATTATTAGAACTACATGGCCAAATCTTTCTTTGTTGAGAAATATTGACCAATTCAAGTTGATTCTATCTTACAATGTGCACTGTGAATGCCTTGGACACTTTTCAACTTCTTGCCCTTGAATGCGATACTCCCAATTGATGAGATGTGTATGTGTGTATGGAGGAATCATGCTAGGATATGAGTGTTTACATCCACATCATGTTCAAACCCAAATTGATCTGTACTTGGGCTATTTACTCTTCTCCTAGACTGGTTTGCCTTGACCATATTGACTCTTCCCTTATACAAGTCAGTCTATACATATCTATCTGATATATTGACATCAATGTATACTATGTTGACATTAATGACAACACATATGGCCAACAATATCCCCCTCTATCATTGATGGTACCATATGCTCCCCCTTAGACTCTATCCCCCTTTGACATCAAGGACAAAGGGATTGGTAACCTTTGTATCAATCCAAAGACTATGTGTACTCTTCCTTACAAAAAGATATCTAGATTGTGCTCCCCTTGACTGTATGATTTAGTTACAAAATTGTACCCTTGAAAACCAAAATGGTACTACCACTCTACTTATTATCTCCACAATCCTATGTACATGAAAATTGTTCTATTTACATTAACAACTCATTTGGATTATAGGAAAGCTTTGTAGATTACCTTGAGTTGTTGGACAATTGAAGTCTAGATAGTACATTCTGAGGTAAGCCAGTAGTTTTGACACTCACATTCCATGCACATTTCTTCAGCTTCCTTTAAATTACTTAGGGGCTTCATCTTTTGATCTTCCTATTATACGTCCCCTAAAAGACTAGAAATTGAGGTCAGTTTCAAATTCACTGCCTCTTTCAAATGACCAAACTACTTCTTTATATGTTCTCTTTGGTCTTGCAATTAGGACAATTATGCACACAAATTTTTAGTTTGTACCCTTGTTGCACCAATCTTGTCCTTTGACAAGTCATATACTTCGAACACCTTAGAAATATTTGACTCAATAGAGTCCATCTGAGCTTTGATATGCTTGCTGGAGTTTGGCCAATTCAGGTAGAATAGGTACAAGGTTGTGGCCTCCTCAATATAAGATTTAAATTTCTTCATATTTTATTTGAGCTTGTTATGTGCATTAGCACAATTTTTAGCCATAGCTGCCATTCTTTGTCCTCCATCCTTTGTGCTACCTCTTTTTCTACTTTTTTCTCTATCAAGGATGAATGATCCTTAAAAGAATCCATTAAAAGCTTGAATCTTTTGTTCTAGAGGCAATGAGGGATCAATGGTTACATTTGATAAACCTTCCTGTAGGGTCATTCCACAATAATGGGTTACACTTTTTGGCCAAACTTGACATTGAAATCAACATTTTGAACTAAATCTTCACTTTCTGACACCTACAGCTACTAAACCATTAGGAATTTGAAGATGATGTGAACTAGTGATTTGTGATATTTTGTTTGTAGATTCTAAATATATTTTTTAAAAAAAATTTGGAGTTAAATTGTAAAAAAATTTGTGTCTCCTTTGATAACTAGTTTTTAATAGTAAACAACATTTTTTTAAAGTGATGTGTATTCTGTAGCACATAATTTTTTTTTACAAAGGGTAAAATTCTAATTCTTTTAAATTTAGATTGGTAACACCCATATATAGGGCATGCATTTGGTTTTATAATGTTTTGTTAGATTTTTTTTAATTAAGTTTTGAAGTCAAACCAATTATAATTTAGACATAGGCATATTCCGTAAAACATAACTTTTTCTGTATGTATCAAAATTTAATTTTTCATTTTTTTGTTGAAACAAGGACATCAATACCTAGGGCATAGATATTTTTTAGAATTTTTTTTCACTAATTTACTAATTTTCCATGTGTGTAGGACAGAGAACTTGATGTTCGGTGAAACACCTATGTTCACAAGAAATAAAAAATAAATATAATAATCAAATTAAATATATTTAAATTATACTTTTTGGGAAGTTTATAATAAGGACTACATACTTACAAAACATAAATTTTAAATTAATTCATTTGATCCCCCAAAAGGTTAATCAAAAGTGGTTTTTTATATGTATTTTGATAGGTGTAGAGGAGACTCCATTATAGGTATGGTTTAAAACTAGAAGGGATCTATCCAAGGGGGTTTGATCAAACCATCTTCAATTAAAATCCTTTAAATGGAACCTTTCAAGGCTTAAATCATTATATTTTCTAAAAATATGTGATTTCAGCAAAAAACAGGATGTCCCAAAAAGTGTAACCCATTATTGTGGTAGAACCCTATAATAACTTCACATCATCCTCTATTACACGAAATTTCTTTAGATTTTCCTGTAAAAATTCTTTCCTTACTAAGGCATGCAATGTGTCTCCAAGCTACAACTTGTGTAGAGGAGATATGCTTGATAGATCAAGTTGCCCTTCATTTGTTGGAACTTGTAGCAATTGGGGAGTAACAATTGGTTGAAATTGAATCTACAACTTTAGCAGTTCAGTATGAGAGTCAATTGAGCCTTGATGAGTTTCCTCTTCCTTGTTTTGACTTCTCTCCAGAGTCTTCCCTTTGTATGTGCTAGGATCTTCATGTTGCCTTAAATTGTATGAACTAATCTGTGAATCTTGCACATTTGCCTGGTCATCCACTTGTATAGTGTTTTCCAGAATACTTTGCTCATTTTGCAAATTCTCTTGGAGAGTTGGATCAACATTCATGCCTTTTTCCTTTTTAGCCTATTCTTCTTTCTCTAGAGGAGATGCCATAGCATGATGAGGTGATTGTGGCAGATATATATGTGATTGTTCTATATTCTTTATTTCTCTCACCTCACCAAGGGCCTTCTGAATAACTTCTTCATTTTTCTTCATGATTTGTTCAATGTCCTACTTTCTATTTTTTATGAGAGTGTCTACTCTATGCTAGGTCCTAAGCTCTTAACCTTGCCTTTGGATCAACTTTTCTTTTTCTTCCTTAGAAAGGGAAGCATTGGATTTGTTCAAAGCATCTTGTTTGAGTTTTTCATCAAGTGTCATAGCCTCATCTCTATCCCTTCTTAAGGTATTCAAAAGGCTTTCTAGTGCTTTGATCAGGATTTCTTCAAAGGACATATTGTACCTCATCATGTACATAACAATATCCTTTTCAATGATGGCTTGATTCTCAGGTGAGGATTCAGGATGAAGTGCCATTGTTTCATCAAATAAGCTATGATGAACAATCGCATTATAGACAACTTCCATAGACATAGGTGGTTCTTGAGAGTCATTTTTCCTTTTCTTCTTGGGAGGAGGAGAAGTTGGCTAGTCTTCTTGTTCTTCTTCACTTGTTTTTGCATCTTGTTTCTTGTTTCTCTTGGCCTTCACTTTGACCCTTGATCCCCTTTTCTTCTTTTTCTTTTTCTATTTCTTAGAAATTACATCTTCATCTTTATCATTTTCAATCTCCTCCATAAAGGTTTCTTTCTTCTCTTCTAAATGTTTTCTCTTGGGTTTTGTTTGTGTTTGTTCTTTAGGGACTTGTTTGGTGGGAGATGCCTTTTCAGAGAAGATGGATTCAGGAATGATGGTGGTTGATTGAAAGGTGGTTCTACTAGATCTCATTGGTGTTGGATTCATAATGGGAAGGGGCTTAAAAAATTTAGAAGAGTTTTGAGTAGAGAAACCTCTAGATGGAATACCCACCCTCTTGAAAAGTTTTTCATTATTCTTCTTTACCTCTTCCTTTGCCCTTTTCTTGGTCAACTTGTCTTGAATTTCTTAACTGGTTCCAAATCTTTCACTTTTAGGTTCTTTTGGCAGACTTAACAAAATTTCTACATAAACTTCCTCATCAGACACTTCATAACGAAGCTTGGAATCCATGAAGTTCAGGGCTCAACTGCTGCCATATAACAATAATCTTTGTCCACAAGAAATGTTATGTCATCCTTGTATTTCTGAACCAAATCAAAAGAAATTCTTTCCCTTTTATGCATTTTGAATTGAATTTTTTGAAGAAGCCCCAAAAAACAATTTTGTGATTTTGTGAGTCAAATATTCTTATGTATTCTTTTATTTATGCTACTACTGGTATGTCTTGTTGCCATATCATCCCTTTAAACCCTGGTAACTCATTTATGAAATAGAATGCCAAATAGATGATTAGTGAACCATATTTGAAATGATATCTTGTCTCCTTAGTTTTCCGTAGGTTTTCTAGTAGTTGTTCCTTCATCACTTCACATATGTCAAAGTCCTTGCCTTTTTTAACCATTAGATAGGTAGTGTGTATGGATGTAGCTTTGGTTGATCCTTCTATGTTAGAGTAGTATACCTTGTAGGCAATTCCCATTGCCACATACCTTACACTAGGATGAATAATGTCATCAATTGTTAATGGCCTTTTTTCAAATTTGGTCCCAGTTAATTCCATGACCTTTTCATTGTTAATTGATTTCAATTGTGGTATAGGTCCATTAGAACATAATCCTATGACATCCCTGATGACTTCTTTAGTTATTTGATGGGGTTTGTCTAGGTATATGAATTCATCATGAATTTTGCTAAGGATATATCTGACCCAGTCATGCTCATTACAAAAATTTGGAAAATATTTCCAAACATCCAAATGTTTTACTCTAATGTTGGCATATTTAGGCTTGTAATGTGTATTGTCATTGTCTAACAATTTAAGCCCTAGGGTTTCAAATTTCTCATGATCAATTTACTCAAGTTTTGCATGAATGTATATCCTAGCATCAATGTTAGACATTGATTTGCTGCCATAAACTTCCATTTCCTTATATGGATGTTTCTTGAATTTTGGTTAGGGTTGCTTAGTAATGTTGATCAATTGAGGAGTAAATGATGCAACTATTTTGACAATTTTACTAATCTAGGGTTTCAACCAGAGGAACTAAAGAATACCTGGATGTGTGATGATGAATCTTGCTTGGTCGATTGGCTAAGTGATTTCATTTCTCCTTTAGCTCTTCAATTCATTTATCTTCACTCAAATGTGATAAAAAATGATCAAGAATCACTTTTATAAACATTCCACCAATAGTTTTCCTTGGCATTAATTGCAGTTCCTATTTTAACCTAATTTGCTTCTCTTTCATATGTAGAACCTTGAATCCTTCAGTAATCCTCTACAGATCATTCAAATTCTTTAGAATTTTTGTCAAGATAATCTACATGTTGGATGCTTGCATAATCATGAAGAGAATATGGTGAATTTTTGAAAATAACTCCCCCTGAGCCCATGAAACCTCTTAGTAGATGTTGTTGTCACTGTAAACCCTAAAGTCTTCCACATTCTACTAGAATTTAGATATTTATCTCTAGAATTTTCATTAGACTCCTTTATTTCCTTAATCTTATCATTTTCATGCCAGTACTGATCCATATGTTGAAAATTTAGCATCTTGTATGTTCATGGGTTTTAAAGTTTGCATTGCTGTAACTCTGGGCCTTGACCTGATATTTTATCTTTTAAATACTAGGGGACCCGCATTAGGTAGAGGTCTAGAAATATCACCAACATCCTTCTTCTTCCATACTTTGTTCATTTCCACCTTTTTACAAAGCAACATGAATGGATTTCATATACCTTTCAGAGTACCTTGCTTGATTGCACTCATAATAGGTGCACTTATCTTGCTGAGCATTTCCACTTCTTCTTGCCCTTGATCTATAGTTCGCTGCTTTGTGGCCAAACTTATTACAAGTATAATAGTACCAATAAAATGATTGAGCATTATCCCGATTATTCCTTGGCATTTTGCTTCGCTCATTTGCCCTATGTCCCACCTTATTACATGCATAACACTTAATAGATTTTTGGCTCATCTTACTTCTACATTCACCAACTCTATGACCAAATTTATTGCAAAAGTAACATCTTAAGACATTTTGGTTCATCTTGTTTTTACAATCCACAACTTTATGACCAAACTTATTGCAAGTAAAACACTTTCCATTGAAACCTTGAAAGTACCTGATGTGAGTTGGTTGCTTTGTAGGTTGAGGAGGCTTGAAATTCTTTCTCACATTCTTCCTTTGTCTTTGGACATGAGCGAATTTATATTCCATTGTTATTCTATAAGTTTTTCCTTTGGGTTCTTTAGTGTAGGCTTCTTCCTTCTTGATTTTAGACTTTCCTCCTGAATGAAAGTTATCATATAAGTTTGTAGAAGTATTGATCATAAGAATTTTTCCTTTTTCAAAACCGATGCCTGTTTTTTATTTTGCTCACTTCTAAAAGATTGTTATTTCATCAATAATATCAGTTCTTCCTTTTAGTTTTAGTCCCTTGTCAATCTACTCTTTTTCCTTTTCTAGTTCTTTCCTTAGAGTGACAACTTCTTCCTCAAGTTTTAAACATTTAGCTAATTCCGAGTCATTGATCTTGATGTTTAAACAATCTTCAATCCTCTTTTATTTTTCAACCATGACCTTCCAGTTTGAGATCATTTATTCTACCTCTTTAAGCTTGTCACTTTTATCTCCTTTAGTGCAGGCACAGTTAGGAGGGTCCACAAAGTGAACTATCCAGGCAGTGCGGTGATAGTAAACACAATGGAAACAACTCAAAGATATAAAGAAAATGCAGATTTAGTCATTCAATATATCTTAGAATTCAAATACAAATTGGCCAACTTGTGGGCTTACAATTAGGGCTCATAGGCCTGATTTCACAGTTACAGAATATGCATAAGATATAGCTTTGAAGGTCCTTCACAAAGAATTCAAACTATCAAACTTAGAACTAGCAAGCACTACTTTCCTAGGAATCTATTACAATAATATATATCATCTCAAGAACATGAGATTCCTCCACATCAGCTAAGGAAGATCACAAACTCCAATGAAGAGTTGTAACATGTGTACAATGATAGGTCAGACCTAATCATACAGAATTCCTCCGCAAATGAATGGAATGGTGTGCGGATCTCAAGGAAGGTTGGTCACAAACCAAATAACATTGATTGATGTGTGATTTAGCTTCACAAGTCATGAAATGCTCCACATGTCTTCTCCTTTAGCTTGTTGTTTGAGATTGTCATGATGCCCTGTTTTAAGAAAACAGTCAATCTTCTAATAGTGATATCTTACTGGTACCAGATCCAAATGACTTGAGATTTGGATATGATGTGCATGAATGTGTCTAGATGCTAAGTCCAGCTCTACAAGGTCTAAAATAAAACTGTGACAGAATGCGGACCAAAAAATAGAAATTACTACTGACTAAATTGACTAGAAAATGAAAATAAATAAACTCAAATGCAAATGTTTTTGGTTGATGCAAGATTTCTCTTGAACCAGGAATGCTCCTACATCAGACATTTAGGGTTATTAAAAAAGTGAGTCCCTCACTTTGCTGGGGCTAAAGGAAAACCAAGACGGTCCACCTTAGCCTGAGAAATCCATGATGAATCTTCTTTTGGTCTGCCTTTCCATTTCACAAGATATTATTTATACTGTCTTCCTCTGGTGTTGCATCCAACTCTGCTATCCAAGATGTCTTCAATCTACTCCAGTGCTTGTTTTGCTAACTGTTTCTTCAAGTCTTCTTCAAGGTTGTCACTAAACTCTAGTTTATAATACTGATATAAGTCTGTAATGTTGAAAATAGGTTATATACCTAATGTATCTGGTAACTTCCTGAGTATCCTATGGTCCAAACTTCTTCATCTTCAACTTGTTGTACATGTCCCAAATGAAAATCTTTCTTTTCTCAAGTATACCATCACTTCATTGCCAACTGCAAATTCTTTGTGTCTCCTCTTCCCATCTGCTTTCTCTTTATACTTACTATTCATCACCTCTAAATGCTTCTTAACTTGATTATGCATTGTTTCCATGTGTCTTACAAATTCTTCTACTTCTACACTCCTTTTATCTTCCATACTGATGTCTCTCAACTCTGCTACTCCTCTAGGGTTAGTTCCTCTCATAATTTCAAATGGTGTTCTTGCAGTACTCCTATTCACTGAATTATTATATGCAAACTTTTCTTGTGAAAGAATTGAATCCTAGTTTCATGCCTTCTCTCTAACCAAACATCTCAACAAGTTTCCTAAACTCCTATTTACTACCTCTGTATGTGTTAGATTTAGGGCATACAACTGAGAGGGGGGGTGAATCAGTTGTCCAAAACTTTTCTCTTATTAAACACTTGCAATCACTTAGCAGTATAACATTAAATCAATCATGAAACATAATGCATTTAACTCAAGAGTAGAAACACATCAACACAAGAGACACCAAGATTTTAACGTGGAAAACCCTGTTATGGGAAAAGCCACAGGGTGACTAACCCAAGATTGTATTCTCTATTAGAAGAATAGAAAGAACAAAATAGCACATGCCAATTAAGGCTCACTACCCTAGCACACTGGTCACAAGAGGCCCACTGCCTACAAGAGACACACTGTCTACAAAAAAATAAGTATCACATATTTGAACTAGTAAATAGTATCTTCACCATGCTTGATTCAGTTCCATTTAAGCCCAAAACTTCTGCTCTGCCTTTCGCTCTTCTCCTTGCTACCACACACTCATCTTCATAAGGACACCTTTGAAATGACTTCGCAATCCCTTATTTATACACAACATCAACATAGAAATAAACATCTAAGTCAGAAAACATCCATAAGAACATCCGCAAGATGTATAACTCATCCGGTCGGCCAGTCATAGAAAGAACACCATCATCTAGAAGTTATTCTTCAATTGCGAGTTCCAACTCTAATGCGGACCACCAACATGAATTGGACATGATCCAAAGACCACCACAAGCTTGCCTGAATCACCAAGAACATCCACACTTCATCTGGTTACTGAAATCCTTCTCTCCTTCATCTGGAACCTCAAGAACACAGTCTGACATCACTGTCACAAAAGAATAGATGCTTGCAGACCTTCAAACCATGAACCAATCAAGCTGACACTCCAAAAAGACTTCCTCAACACATCCTCAAATCTGTAGAATAGGATAATGCATTTCTGGATCTCACTGGACCTATCTGTATCACTCTGCCACAACTGAACATCTACTGGAACTAGTTTTACTTGAGCAACCACAACTTCTTGAGATCATCATATGGACCTTTGAAATCTCTACTGGACCACCTTAAGATACATATCTAAAAACCCTTTAATCTACATCCTCTGATCCTCAACCTATCTTGGACTTTTACCTTGTTGTCATCACTGTTCTTCACTGTTCCTGATTGAGACTAATTTTCTCAATATCCTCAGCACACAGCTCATCCAATCCTTATCATTAATGCAACAGGAGTATGTTGACATCAATGAAAACACCAGTTAGGCCCTTACTTGCAACAATCTCCCCCTTTGTCATTGATGGCAACATATGATGTGAAAAACTGTTTTAACCATCAAGACAAGAACTTCTTCTTACTATCACAACTCCGCCTATCAGAAACAACCATTCTTATGTCTTCTATCCCTTTATTGCTCCCCCTTTGATCAGAAACCACTTATTTTTCATATGTCTTCTCTCCCCATTTGACATCAATGGAAAAGGGCACATACTTGCAATTCTACCACTTTAGAATCATATCTACTGTGCCCCCTGAGTAGCAGCTCCCCATCATCAATTCGGACCACAAGATGTGACTGTGATATCCACTAGACTGATGCACCTCAGTTCACCTTAGTTCATCACCAGAGGGGCAATAACCCCTAACTTCATCTTTTCCCCAAAAAGAATGTTGCACCACCAGTACTCTTCTGGTCATCCACATCTCCTGCCCAATCCACATCTGTATATCCATGAAGAGAGAAATCATGATCTCTAGGATACCATAAACCATACTCAACTATCTCTTTTAGATATCTAAGAATCCTCTTGATTGCCATGACATGAGATTCTCTAGGATCAGCTTGAAATCTAGCAACAAGACCAACAACATTCATAATGTCAGGTCTAGTCTGAGTAAGATAGAATAGTCTCCAATCATTGACCTATACTTTTTTTGATCAGCCTTAGGAGAGTCATCATCTTTGCTCAATTTACATCTGGTTGCCATGGGAGTACCCATTGGTTTTGAGTCTTCCATCCCAAATTTCTTCAACAATTCTTTCACATATTTGGTCTGAGAAATGAAGATTCCTTTCTTTGTTTGAATGATTTGCAAACCCAAAAAGAAATTCATTTCCCTAAACATGGACATCTCAAATTCACTTTTCATTTGATTTGCAAAATTTTTGTACATACAATCTCTTCCTCCAAAAATGATATCATCAACAAACACTTCAACAATCAAGATATTTTCATGATCAATTTTGAAGTACAAATTACTATCAGCAGTACCTTTGTTGAAACCAATCTTCAAAAGGTGCTTATCCAATCTTTCATACCATGCTCTTGAGGCTTGTTTGAGTCCATATAGTGCTTTCTTCAACTTGCAGACCATGTCACCATGATCAGACAATTGGAATCCATTCAGTTGCTCAATGTATACTTTTTCTTCCAAGTCACCATTCAGAAAGGTAGACTTGACATCCATCTGATATACTTTGAAATCCTTGAAGGTAGCAAAGGCAAGAAATAATTTGAATGCTTCAATTCTTGCCATCGGAGCAAAAGTTTCTTCAAAATCAACTCCTTCTACTTGGGAGTAACCCTTGCAGACCAATTTGGCTTTGTTTCTGACTACTTCACCATCTTCATTCATTTTATTCTAGAAAACCCATTTGGTTCCAATCACATTCTTGTTTTTTAGGTCTGGGAACAAGATCCCAAATGTGATTTTTCTCAATTTGCATCAGCTCTTCCTCCATTGCTTTAGTCTAGTTTTCATCTTTGCATGCTTCATTTACTGTCTTTGGTTCAATCTTTGAAATTAGACAATACTCTTCTGAATCTTGAGCAATCTTTCTTCTTGTTTGAACACCTTTGCTTTTATCACCTATGATCTAATCTTCAGAGTGACTCAGTTTAATATACCTGGGAACTTTGTGAATTTCTTGCACTTCTATTTCTTGAACAAGTTCATTCAAACTTATCTCTTCTTCCTAATTCACCTGATCAGTCTAGATCTAAATTTTAGAAGGGGCTTGGACTTCTTGGACTAGAACATCATTCTGATCATCTTCATCAACCTTCACATTTGTACTTTCTATAATCTTTCTCAATCTCTTGTTGTAACACCGGTATGCTTTGCTTTGAGTAGAATAACTCAAGAATATTCCTTCATCACTTCTAGCATCAAATTTGCCTAGATCTTCATCTCTTTTAATGTAACATTTGCTACCAAAGACTCTAAAATACCTCACAGTGGGAGTGATGCCAAACTAAAGTTCATAAGGAGTCTTATCGGTATTGCTTCTAATTTGTAGTTGATTGAGAGTATAGATTGCAGTGCTTACAACTTCTCTCCAATAGATCTGAGGAACATTTGCTTCCATCATCATGGTTCTAGATGCTTCCTGGATGGTCCGGTTCTTTCTCCCCACTGCTCAATTCTACTATGGAGTCCTTGGAGCAGACAACTATCTTTTTATCCCATGTTTCTCACAGAATTCTATGAACACACCGAATGTGAATTCTCCACCTCTATCAGACCTCAAACATTTTATGTTCAATCCGGTTTCATTCTCTACGATAACTTTAAATATTTTGAATTTCTCAAGAGCCTCAGATTTCTCTTTCAGAAAAGTTACCCACATCATCCAGGAATGGTCATCAATTAATAACATGAAGTATCTATCACCTTGCACACTTCTGATTCTTGTCAGACCACATAGATCAGTATGAACTAAGTCCAACAATCCGATAGAAGACCATTCCTTACTTTTAAATGTGACTCTACCTTGCTTACCCAACTGACATTCTTTGCACAAACTATTAGTAGGTTTCACCAGTCTTGGAAGATCTCTTACAGCCTAAGTGTTGCTTATCTTCATGACACATTCTCCTATACCATAACAAACTCTGATCAATTTGAACAAATAAACAGCTTTTGCCAGTACCAACCAAGTGGAAGATATTACCTTTTGTTTGAGTAGCAGATGCAATCTCTATTCTAGGACTTTCAAAGATCTTACATTTTCCTTTTCTGAATCTGAGATCATAGCCTTTGTCCACCAACTATCCAACACTAAGAAGATTATGCTTCAGACTTTCAACATACAGTACATTATTGGTTTTGTTCTTTCCATGAAAAGAAATAGTTCCTCTCCCTCTAATTTTATCGATAGAATTATCACCAAATTTTACCACACCTCTTTCATATCTTTCCAAATCTATGAACTTATTTTTGTCACCTATCATATGGTGGGAGCATCCATTGTCAATGACCCAATCATCCTTTTCTTCAACTTGGGCAGCTAGAGCTCTTTCAACCATTTTATGATTGACAGATTCAGAGGGCATTGGATCTTCTTCCTTGATGGCAATAAACACCTAGTCACTTCCAGATTTGTTTCTTGTCTTTGATTCATCATCTGTTACTCCTTCATCATCAGCATCTTTAGGAACATAGTAACATTTCTTTTGGAATCTTGATCTGTAAGGATTTGGTCTTGAAAATCTTTCCAGACACCTTGAGGCAAAATGACCAATCTTATTGCAGTTAAAACATTTAAAAGGCAATTTCCCTTCATACTTATCGGATCCTCTTGGCAGTCTTTTTGCAATAAGGGCTTCAAGTTGAGCAGTATCTTCTTTCATACCATGATAGTTTCTTTGAAGAGTTCTCTCCCAGATCAAACCTTTTTTTTTCCTTTTACAGAGGCACTAGCTTTGAATGCAGATTTAGTCTTGGGGGGGATCTCCAAACTTAGACAATTCAAATGCAGCTAATTTACCAACCAATTGATCTCTTGTGATATTTGAAAGGATCTAAATTCTTCAATGGCAACAACCTTGTATTTGTAAGAAGTAGGTAGAGATCTGAGAACTTTGGCTACAATCTCATCTTCATCCAAGATTCCACCAGCACACCTAATGCCACAAACGAGCTCATTTACTCTGGGCATAAATGTAGTGATATTTTCATCTTCTCTCATCTTCAGGTTTTTGAATTTTCCTTTCAAACTCTATAGTTTGGCACATTTGACATACTTGTCTCCTTCATGCAGAAGTTCCAATTTTTTCCAAATCTCAAATGCAGTTGTTAGATCTACAACATTTGTCAACTCTGAGTCAGATAAGGCACTTATTAGAGCTTCTTTAGCCTAAAGATTATTTTTAGCATCTTTGATTCCATCTATAGTTCTTGGACCATTCTATGGAGGAACATACTTCTTTGAGGTTATGATCCAATATTGCATTCCCATACATTGCAAGTGACATTCCATGTGGCTTTTCCAAAGAGAGTGATTGGTTCCATCAAACCTTCGACTATCCTTCTTGTAGGATGACATCCTGGATCTTCTCAAGCAGTTAAGCTCTTTTTAGAGGAACTTAGCTCTTATACCAATTGTTAGATTCAAGGTAGACAACTGAGAGGGGGGGTGAATCAGTTGCCCAAAACTTTCTTCCAATTAATCACTTAAATCCACTTGATAATTCAACAACATAATAATAAATCAATCATGGAAACATAATGCATTAAATCAAGAGCAGAAACACATTAACACATAAGACACCAAGATTTTAACATGGAAAACCCGGTTAAGGCAAAAACCACAGGGTGACTAACCTAAGATTGTATTCTCTGTTAAATGAATAAGAAGGACAAAATGGCACATGCCAATTAGGGCTCACTGCCCAAGCACACTGTTCACAAGAGGCCCACTACCTATAGGAGACACACTGTCTACAGAATAATAGATATTACATACTTGAACTAAAGAATAGCATCTTCACCATGCTTGAGTTAGTTCCATTTAAGCCCAATACTTCTGCTTTGCCTTTTTCTCTTCTTCCTCTCTACCACACACTCATCTCCATAAAAATTCATTTTAAATGACTTCACAACCTCTTATTTATACAAGACATTTGACTTTGGAATAATCATCTAAGTCAGCATACATTATAGAGAAAATACATAAATACAACATGACTAATTACAAAAAGACTTCACATGGATCAATACGCTATTGGCCACACAGATCTGAGACTTTAATTTTCCTTTAGGAACATGCCAATCTTCACAGAGCATCTTCAAGATCATCCGTAGGATGTGTAACTCATCCAGTCGGCCAAAATTAGGAAGAACACCATCATCCGGAAGTAATTCTTCAATTATGAGCTCAAACTTCAATGTGGATCACCAACATGAATTGGACACAATCCAAAGATCTCCACAAGCTTGCCTGAATCACAAAGAACATCCACACTACTACTGCTCAGTTCTTTACTAGATCATCTTAAGACACATATCAACAAACCCTTTGATGTGCATCCTCTAATTTGCATCTTAGCTAGGATCGTTACCTCACTGTCTTCACTGTTGTTCTCTGTTCCTGATAGGACTAATTTTCTCAATATCTTTAGCATACAACTCATCCAATCCTTATCATCAATGCAATAGGAGTATGTTGACATCAATGACAATACCGGTTGGCCTCATCCTTGCATAGAGCTATCATTACTTCATCACTCTCTTTGCTGAGTTCACTCGGTAATCAACCCTGTTAACTCCCTAGTCTATTCTTGTTAACTCATCAATCAAATGAGTTAAATCTTCAATCCAATCCCTTCTTCAAACCTATAGATATCCCCCTCCCTCAAGCATAAAGGGAGGCAAATTCATTGTGCACTAGATCTTGCCAAGTTTTCTCTCCAATATAGCATTCATATGCTCATATGAGATGTAAGTGCCTTTTACTTTGATTGTTCGGACAAGCAGCACAACGTTGCTCAATTTTTCAGCCATTATGCTCAATTCAAAGCTCACATCGAGCTCACACAAGCTTCACAAAAGCTTCTCTTTGCTTCTTCAAGTCATTTTATCATCGAGAGAACTAACTGCTATCACAAAAGGATTCAAGGTTGCCTACATAAGGACCAGTGAGGGATAGTGGAGTCTTCAAATCTTCATCTATTCACATTCTTTTATTTCTTTCATAGTAATTAGATCTTGCATGCTAGATTAATCATTTTTACATTCTTAGATCTATTTTGTTAGAAAAAGCACATTTCCTTTTTATTGGATTAAATTTCATTGGAAACACCAAAAACCCATAAAAAACATAGACTACACATTGCATTTGAAAAAGGCATATAGGATTGCATACATATTTCTTTCATAGATTAGAAGCATTTTCTTTTCCAAAAATATTTTGAAAAATACAAAAAAGACACATTGCATGTCATTTAGTTTGCATCCATATAAAGTAGACAACATAAAAAACCCTCTATTCCATTACGAGGTAAATACAGTTCAAGAGACCTTAAACAAACCCTTGATTTCATCACAAGGTACAAACAAAGTCAAAACACAAGTCAAACCCTAGGTCAGCAAACCCTAGATCTGGTTAGAGTTAGCAATCACACGATTTCCTCTATCCTGATTCACACATGTGTTTAGGAGTGAGGGGAGAGTGGGGTGAGAGCTATCCAAGACGAGATCAAGGAGATCCATTTGCGACCACAACAACAAACACACATTCCACCACAAGAGGATCCATTTGTTCTCTTGTTGATTGAGGAAATTAGGCAATTACAATTACATAGAGCATTTCTCAGAGACATAGAAATAAGAGAAAACATCAACAAAAATAACTGTTTACCCACACAAAGGTGAAATTCAAGGAATCGAAATAGAAGAAGAGAGACTGTGACCCTTCGGGTCATAGGGTTATCACAACCACCACAACAATTAAACAAAACATACAACAAAACACACAACAACAAAGGCCACAAAACTTGTTGAACCCCCTTCACGAAGTCCAGCTCTCCAACGAGCCAAACCCCTACCCTATCTCGCCTCCTCTTGATTGGCTAATTCCACGTGAGCGAGAGTGATGTGGCAGATCACCCCGTGGCAAGGATAGAAAGTGTCTATGTGTAGGTCGAGATCTGACCCAACACCCTCCAGGCAACCAGAGTCATAATTTCGAGTGTACATATTTTGGTGAACCCAATGTGAAATACAAAGTCTTATGATCTTGTAGTTTGTGTTCCCATTGAAAAAATATTCAAACATTCCTTCTTTTCTTTTTCATAGCCGTTTTAACTACCATTGTCTGCACCATCATTCATTCCATTTATTCTGCAGTGTCTATGATACCCCCGAATATGATAGAACCAAACTTGAACTAGGGAAACTTTCCCTCAAATGATCTTGAAACACCTTCTTTTGATAGGTATGTGCCACCTCATCCAGATGCACCTATTACCAACTTTTATGACTATGAAGATTCTGACTATGAACAAGAGCCAAGAGAGTCCAGGCGCTCTCTATCCTTTAATAACTTGGCTTGGGAAAATGATTCAGCCATAACAAACGGCCCCCATAAAGCCAAAAGGGTAAGATCAGAAATATGCCAACCAAAACAACTTTCCAAAAGTACATCGAACACTCACCTCAATGAAGAAGTCAGAAGATTGGAAAGGCATTTACAGGAAACCAAGGATGCTCAAGAAGCATTAAGGATAACCTTGGAAGAAGAACAAAAAGAGAAGGTTGCACGAGAGGAAGCCCATCTCTATGAAACTAGTTGAAGAGAACATTCTAGAAATGAAGAGAACCCTAGAGTTGCAACTCTTGTAGATGTAATTGCAACCTTAGTACAAAGAATCAAGATCCTAGAAGTACAACAAGCTGCTCCAAAGAAAAGAACAAAATCTCATTAACATGACCAAGAGGCATCGCAGAATCCTTCTTACCTCAACTACTATTCCTGACATGCTAGCAACGAAACTTGTCTGAATGGGAATCCCCCTATTTAGAAGAATCCAACAAATCCAATGATAGGTTATCAAAACCCACCCATAGGGTTGTTATTAACAACCCCACAATCTCAAAGTGCTTTCCTAGGAACATACCTTGAATATTTAAAGGATCCTCTAGACTAGAACATAAGGAGTGTGCAACTACCCCAGCCATTACCTGATCTCCGGAAGTTCAAGGGAGAGGGAAACCCAAACTCCCACATCAAATCTTATACTACAGCCATAAGGGAACTCCTTTCTTGGGATAGAGTTGTCACGAAGATCTTCCCAAAAATTCTTGAAGGCATCACCCTGGATTGGTATTATCGTCTTCTAGAGGCTTCTATCCACTCATTCAGACAACTGATTGGAGAATTTTTCATGGCATTTGACATGAACAAAGTCATAAAAATAGGGATTAGAGACTTCCTCATGATGAAACAAGAACTGAATGAATTTGTTACACATTTTGTCACTTGATGGAGACAAATTCTCTACTCTTCAACTAGTGTTCCTAACATGGGCCACTGAGAACTGTGTGACCTCTTCTTGCATGCCCTTAATAAAGACATGAGAGAAGATGTCCAAAAACTACCATACAAATCATATGAGGAAGCGTTGGAAAATGCCTTAAGAATTAACCAAGCAACCATCGACAACAGTAGGAAGGTCTATGGTTTAAATGGAAAAACAACAAAAGAAGACATGGGAAATAATACCTCTGCTGACAAAATTCTCAAAAACAATAGGAATGCAACCATAGATGGGGTAATGGACCAACCCCTAGTCAAAAGGATAAGAGATGATTACAATGGGAGAGATTATTATCCTCCTAATGTAAATGCCATAGATCAGCCTAGAAACAATGGGTTTTACCCTCGAGATAATTATCAAAGCTGGAATCGCGATAGAAATGGGAATGGAAATGATGGGAGGTATGAAAGATCCACCTATGAATGCAACCAATATTGTGATTTTCATAGAACAAAAGGGCATAGCATAGAATCTTGTAGGGAATACAACAAATTCATAGAAAAGCTTCTGGAGGATCAACAACACTTGTTCATAGAAATGTTCTTGAACCCATAACAAATCACCCTAACATTAAAGATACAAGGCAAAACCAGGCTCCCATAGCACCTCAAAATACAAACATGAGGATTTATCTCCTTGCACACAAGAACATTGAGACAACAAATATGAATAAGGCAACTTAAAGTAGCAACCCTCAAGTCCCACCACAACTAGGACAAAAAGGAGAAACTAAATTGTTGGGGTTGGTTGATATCATGCATGATGAAGAAAATGAGTCATGAGGAAGACAATGAGCAAATTAAAGCATGTGAAGGCACCATTTTGGTAGTTGAACCAACACCAACTCCTATTGGGCCTTATGAACTCATAAAGGACCTAAATAAAACATATGCTCATATCTCAATCATTGATTTGCTCAAAAAATCACCTTCACATCGCTCAACTCTATTAAAATCCATAGGCTTGAGATATCTTGATCAAATCACACTGCCACCTAGTGAATAAATCAACCACGTTGACTACAATCATACCCCACCAAACTCAGAACATAAAGATCCAGGGTTCTTTGATTTACAATAAATGCCCTCTGAGGAAGAATTAATAAAAAAAGGAGACCTCGTGCTATATCTTAAAGTTTGGGTCAATGACACGTGTATCAAACAAATGTTGATCGATGATGGAGCTACAGTGAACATAGTTCCTTTTTCCCTTTTGGAGAGAATGGGCTATGGACACGCCAACATCACCGCTTCACGGGACACCTTAAGTGGATATGATAATCAGAAGGCAGGCACCATAGGAAAAATCACTCTCCCAGTGACCTTGGGTCTTAAGACAATCCCGACTACTTTTTATGTCATAGACAAAGATACAAGTTACAATTTAATTCTTGAAAGGCCATGGATACATAGGATGAAAGTTGTTCCATCTACGCTTTTTCAAGAAGTCTGATTCTTACATCTAGGGAAAGTGTATGTTGCGCAAGGAGATCTAGAATCTTTCATCATGATAAAATCTAGTATCCCAAACAAATGCATATGAATTTCGATAGACTGTGAACTCCCTACCAACAAATTAACAATCCCAAGTCCAACGCCACAATCAATATGTATCAAGAGGATGAGGGTGGAAGAGAAAGAGCCATCTATTTCATAAGTTAGACTTTATTGGAATATGAGAAGAATTACATGCAGGCTGAAAAAGAGTGTCTGGCCATAGTTTTTGCAACTCGAAGGCTATGACATTACATGATAAATCAAGAAACTAATGTCATGATACGATTTGAACAATTGAGGACCTTTTTGAATCAGCCTATGCTATCAAGAAGAGCCAGTCGGTTCATAACCTTGTTAAGTGAATTTGAACTAACTTATGTCACCCAGAAGGCACTCAAAGGACAAGTAATAATAGACTGGTTAGCAGATAATCCAGTCCCCCAAGAAGAACCCTTGAACGAAGATTTCCCTGATGAAGAAATTTGTGCAGTAGATCTGGAGAAATATGCCAACTTGTATTGGTATAAAGACACTGTAAACTATATCTTGTGAACATAACATACCTAGAGAACATGACCCCTTAAGGAAAAAGATGATTACATGCCCTCACTGCAAGATATGTTCTGATAGGTGATGTGCTCTATTGAAGAGCCCTCGACAAAATATTGCTCTGATGTGTGGATAAGGAAGAAGCTTGCATAATACTAGAAGAGTTTCATAGTGGAATATGTGGAGGACACTTTTGAGGACATGCCATGACAAGAAAAATACACAGAATGGGATACTTCTGGCCCTACTTACAAGGAGATGCGGTTAAATTCATAAAAAGGTGCCCAAAATGTCAGGCATACATGCATGTTCACCATACTCCAATAAGAGATTTATAACCAATTGTCACACCTTGGCCCTTCTCCACATGGGGATTAGACCTAGTAGGAAAGATATCCACCCCATTAACAGACGGACATCTATTCATCATAAAGGCAATAAATTATTTCACAAAGTGGTTGGAGGCCATGCCAATCACCACAGTGTCGGGAGCCGTGATCGCTAAGTTCATTTTGAACCAAATCATTTGTCAGTTCGGAATCCCTTAAGTCATAGTGACTGATAATGCCTCATCCTTCAAAAATCTGCAAGTGAGAATTATGTGAAAGGTTTCATATAAATCATAGTTCCCCTTTGGTCTATTACCCTCAAGGAAATGGACAAGTAGAAGCTACCAATAAAACTTTGAAATCAATATTGGTCAAAATAGTAAAGGACTCCAAGAGAGACTGGCATCTGCAACTATATCCAGCTCTGTGGGCCTATAGAATGAGTGTCAGGACACTGATTGGAACCACCCCCTATGCCCTTACCTTTGGGTCAGAAGTAGTATTGCCAATAGAAGTAGAGTTACCTAGCCTGAGAGTATCATTACAAGGATTATTAGACAATGAAGAATACAGGGCAGTCAGGTTGGCTGAACTAGAAATGTTGGACGAAACACGCCTGAGAGCCATTCAAAGGCATGACTCTTATCTTGCAAGAATGAAAAAGTAGTATAACAAAAAGATCATTCCAAGGCCTTTTATAGTAGGAGACTTGATTCTTAGGATACACAACCTAATCGAAAAAAGGGTAGGCGAAGGACGAAAATTTAGACCTCACTGGATAGGCCCATACATGGTTAAAGAAGATATTGGAAATGGTTCTTATCTCTCGTGCAAAATGGAGTGAGAGGAATTTGGAAAAATAGTCAATGCCTTTCACCTCAAAAAATATTATGTCTAAAAAACTAAAAAAAAATCATAAAACATAAAAATACAAAAAAATTATAAAACTCAAAAATGTCAAAAATAATTTGTTTCTTGCATTTCAACATCATTCTGTTCATCTTGCATTACTGTTTGTGACTTTCTCTTATGCTATTTCCCCTTTAGTAAGGATTCTAATGTTGCCTAGATATATGTCATCCTTTCAGGACCTAGAGATTCCACTTCTTTCACAATCGCCATTATCCCCCTTCACTCCTAGTGAATCTAAAATCAAAGCCTAGCTCTTATCTTTACACTGATCCCAATCTTAAAGAGTTAAGATGTTAGGTCTAACAAGAGTCATTATTCAAACCTACAATGTTCAAAGGAAGCTTGCAAGTAGAACTTCCCAATTCTTCCCTACTAGAAGATAAGTTCCACCAGATTATGAAAGCTTTAAGTGACGCTCAGCCCCTTATCTCTCTTGGCCAAAAATGCCAGGAAGATCAAAACTTTGATGGAAGCAATCTAAAATATGAGTGTATAAAAAAATGAGTGAACAAAATAAGAGTGTAGAAAAGTGAGAATTGAGAGATCAAAGCATTGATTTCTAGAAAAGTCAGAAAATCCAAAAAAATTATAAAAGATAAGTGAGGGAAAACACAAAAAAAAATGAAAAGAAAAAAAAAAACAGAGAGAGATACAAAAAAAGAGTGAAAGAGAGAAGATTATTGAATGCCCATACTCTTGGGTGGAAAATAGTCTAAGCTCAAAGCCCCAAGAGTGACATTCTAACAGAGAAAATAAGGTACAAAGCACACACACGCACTAGGCTAAGCAAGATGAAGAGTCTAGTTGTCTCTAGGATCATCTTCTATCTAGGGACCCCTGTTTTTTCCTATTTTTTTAATCCTTTACCCCGAGTCTATCTTGCTTGCCATCTCTAATCTAAGTCTAGTGAACACCTATAAAACTTGATGATCGTCTAAGTTGAAAGCCTGGCAAATTATCTTATCTAGATAAGGATCAGTGTTTAGCCTTTAGCAAAGCCTAGAAATTAGAAGCACTCCATAATTCATTTTCACTACCCACTTGAGTTTTTCCAAAACCCATCTCACAGCCCTGAATAAATTCCTTATATGAGGACAACCTGCAATCACCTAAACTGAAAATGGTGTTTAAGAGCAGTCATTCTATTTGTCCCATATTGTATTCATATCAAAATCAGAAAAAAGAGTCACAAACCAATAAAGTCAAGTGTCATATCTCATGACATTCAGTAGAGTATTGTAGTTTCATTTACTACATTTGTTGTGCCTACATTATCATATCGTAAACTGCATATCATACATTTGTCCTTCAAAATTACAAAAACATGACATCATTGTCATAATTGCATTTGGTAAAAGAGTTGAAAAGGTCAAAACATAATCAAAACATCCTCAAAACTTCCAAAGGTGTGCAAGAGATGAGTACATAGTTCCACAAGGGAAAAACCAGAGAAAAAGATAAGCTTTCATAGATATATCTCAAGTTTTCACATACAAATTATATCATAGAACTAAGACAAAATGCTCTCAAAAGAAGTAGAGGCTCCCCATGCAAGGGACATGAGTTTGACAAGAACAAGTCAAAGTTGGTTCCCTCCAACAGAACCCTCGGGGCTTCAGCTTCTCCATCTATGAGTACCACTTGGCGCTCCATGGGACCTATGAGAGTGATGTGCTCTACTGTGGGCATGCGATTCTGAAGGCCCCACCATGCTAGTTCCATAATGCCCAACATTTACGTGAGCCATCTCTCGAAGCACTTTATTCTCACCCTAAAGCATGCTAACCTAGGTCTTCAAACTTGTGATCATCTCACACCCATGGTAGATAGGAGCAAAAATGTCTTTGTGTCACCCTGCTGCAGGGGCACACCATAATCATCCAAGAGACGATCGTGGGTCATCATAGTAAAAGGGAAGGTTAATCCAACATTAACTTCGTGAACCGGGTCCCTCCACTCTTTGACATTTACTAAAAGGCCAAAACCAAAGTCAAGATCAAGTCAATGCCAAAAAGAGAGAGAAGACAAAACAAAAACCAAAGTAAAGTGCTTGTAAAGCATAACTCATGTGGATGTCTATGCTGCCAGTTATGGTCAAACTGAGGCATCACCTCATCTAAGTGAGGAGGACGAGGAACAACAGGAGGACTCTCAGGAATGTTAGGAGCCTCATACGAGACATCAATGTCCTTAAAATCTGCATCCTCGAGAGGGGCCTCATCTGACAAATCATCACTATCAGGAACATAGTCCTCATCAATAGACTTTGAATCAATAGCCATAGTCACAAATTAGGAAGGAGTCCCTCTCCCTCTCCTCTATCCTCCTCTAGAAGCTCTAGTAATGAAAAAACATGTAGTCAAAGTTGTCTAGACAATGCTCCTCTGTCTAGTCTCCCCGATCTCCTAAATGGTCCTATAGTAGGTGGACACTGGGGGCAAGTCCTCTGAGACATCCTCGCTGAACTACTGCAAGACTTGATCTACCTGATGAGCCTCAACCTGACCATTGCGATATGGGATCTCTAGAACCTCACGGTAGTATGCTCTCACCTCACCATCTCGGGGCCAAGTCCCCTCCATGTCATTGTAAGGATCAAAAATCACATTATCATCTATGAGGGTGGAAATAGTGAGAAGTGTAGCATCATAATGACCAATATGTGCCCACCTTGCTGCTCTTAGTACTCACCTGTCTGGAAGAGGAGTAAGCTTCTGATAAGGCCTTATGTGCTAAAAAATCCATGTCATATTCAAAGAAGAGTGGATGAGAGCTAGAGCCCCTCGCCGAGAGATCTGATAAAAATATCTATAGACCATAGCCAAGATGTCAGGTCCCCATGCGTAAATTGTGCCCTTCTCTAGACCGTGAATGATGGGTGCCCAACACCATCTCAAATGAGCCAAGGCTTTGTCTCCCGATAGCCTCCAAGCGATCAAACCAATCAAAAACCTCCTCAGAAGTGGGATACGGAGCCAAGGCACTGAGGAAAGTAGAACTCCTATCTGGTCTCTGGGATGATTAACCCCCATGAAAGCAGCCCAAGAAGCCTTGTTCTTAGAAGACTCACTGGTAGGAAGAAATAGAGTTTGTCCTCTCACAGGGACCTCAAGAATATAGTATACATCATATAGAGTGATAGTCCACTCCCTTGAAACCTGCGGGAACCTGAATGTGTTCCTATCTGGATACCAATAAGTCAGAATATCACAGCATATCCAAGATACAGTGGATCACAGGAACATCACAAACTCTGCCAAGGCCTGTCCTCTTTAGTATGGCATGATCCTCTGCACTTAGGGAAGCAAACATCCCTAAAAGCCACCCTTTCTCTCAGCCAACATTCCATCAAATGCACCCCTCCTACAAAATCAAAAGAGAAGTTTAGATTAGATCTCATAAACTCGTAAAAACACAAAAACAAGCATATAAAACCATAAAAAATTGTAATAAATAGGTAGATTAAATGACCAAGTTCATGTCAGTACAGAGTGAAAGAAGCATTAAATAACATCAATTGTAGCCAAAAATCAGTCCTACGGGGTCACCACCCAGGCGACCCAGGTGTGAGTCAGGATCCCCTGGGCAAACCTGTTGCAAAGCAGGATCCCCCTTAGTGACCCTATTGTCAGACAAGATCCCCCTAGGTGACCCTGCCTACTAGAAGTGGTGACCCTATGAGAAAGCACCTTGAGCAAAAATTAGTCTCAGCTGATTTCAAAAAATGAAAGACTAGTCCTGCTCTAAATGATGAGACAAACACAATTCAACAAGAAAAATCACAAAAAAACAAATGATTTCAATGCAAAATTCAACCTATGGTTTAGAGGAGAGTTTTTCACTGATTACTTATTTGGTTCTCTGCGGCTGAGTAAGAGGCAACCATCTCTACAATCTCCTTAACAATACTTCTCTATCGACTGCTCACTCGAACGATTCTGTCACCATTTCACTTCGATCTCACAATTTGGCTCTCTTTGTTTGCCCTTAGCTTAGTTTCATTTTTTGCATTTAGTCTAGTTTGTTTTTCTTTTATGCATTTATTTTGTGCATCATTTTGAGTGCTCTCATCCCTACAGGTCCAAACTGACAAAAGCAAGTGACTAGTCAAACTCAAACAATCCATGGTAAGTTTGTCATTTCAGTTTTCATTATTTGTTTTGATATATTTAGATGCCAAACTGATACTAGTTATTGTAAGTACAAATTGCAGAATATTGACAAGAGGTAAGGCCTAGTTCAAGAATGGTGTCTACCTTTCATGTAGACTATCATCCTTGAAGGGGGAAAATATGTAAGCACAAAAATCATGCACTGCCTCCACGAGGACCCCTATGATGAGTCAGATCCTTGTCACACATGTATGTAAGCATGAAAATAAATCCTTTGGGCAGTAGGCCTCTTGACAACGTGTCATTTCTTCTTGTTTTGTGTCATTTCTACTTTGTCGATTCTCCTTCTTCTCCTTCCCCATTTGCGACGCTTTTCGACACTTGTGGTGACACTTGTCAGCTTGTATTTTTTGGCTTGCGACCTTAATCCTAGGCCCTTTGAGTGTCTTGTAGGTGAGTTTTCACCTCGTCCCTTTGTGTTTCATCTAGTGCACCTCATAGAAGACTTCTAGAGGTCCCTTGATCCCTCTCCTGCATTCCATTTTCAATTTCGACCTTCCTATCCAAATCTCCTCCTATTATTTCTAGATCTCCCTAGCAAATCCTATAGACGTAAGTGGAGATTTGGATTCTTCCTCTTGTTTGACCTATTTCTTAATGCAAATATCATCTTTCTCCTCCCTTTTTCTTTCTGCCACTGTAATTTCTACATTCTGCCCTGTTTCACCCCGGATCTCCCTGGGCAGCCCATGGTCACCCCTGAGGCAACCCAAGGTTGCCTCGAGGGTGACCCATGATCTCCCTGGGTGACCTTGTTTGACGAAAGTGGCAACCCTACCATCTTTTGTCCTGCAGAAAAACTAAAGTTTCTCTCGCGTTTTTGCTCCATTTTCACTCATTTTTCTTTCTGTTTGCATGATTTTTGATCCTTGATATAGAGTTAACTATTCCATGAACCCACACATTTATAATTAGCTTGATTTGATCTCAAATTAACTCTCTAATCAATCTCATTCATTCCTTCACCTCCATTTCTTCTTTAGTGATAAGCTATCATTGCTTCATCACTCACCTTCTTACTAAGTTCACTGGGTAATCAACCTTGTTAACTCCCTAGTCTATTCTTGTTAGCTCATCAATCAAATCCCTTCTTCAAACCTATAAATACCCTCCTCTCTCAAGCACAAAGGGATGCAAATTCATTGTGCACTAGCTCTGGCCAAGTTTGCTCTCCAATCTAGCATTCATATGCTCATACAAGATGTAAGTGCCTTTTACTTTAATTGTTCAGACAAGCAGCACCATGGTGCTCAATTTTTCAGCCATTGTGCTCAATTCAAAGCTCACATTGAGCACACACAAGCTTCACAAAAGCTTTTTCAGGTCATTTTGTTGTTGAGAGAACCAACTACTATCACAAAAGGATTTGAGGTTGCCTACACAAGAATCACTAAGGGATAGTGGAATATTCAAATCTTCATCTATTCAGGTTCTTTTATTACTTTTATAGTAATTAGACAATCATCTTTCTCTTGGAAATAGTAACATACTTGCTTTTTCCTTGATAGATTAGATCTTGCATGCCAGATTAATTGTTTTTTGCATTCTTAGATCTATTTTGTTAGAAAAAGCACCTTTCCATTTTATTAGATTAAATTGCATTGAAAACACCAAAAACCCACAAAAAACATAGACTACACATTGCATTTGAAAAAGGCATATAGGGTTGCATACATATTTCTTTCATAGATTAGTAGCATTTTCCTTTCTAAAAATATTCTAAAAAATACCAAAAAGATGCATTGCATGTCATTTAGTTTGCATCCATATAAAGTAGACAACATCAAAAACCCTCGATTCCATCACGAGGTAAATATAGTTCAAGAGACCTTAAACAAACCCTTGATTTCATCACAAGGTACAAACAAAGTGAAAACACAAGTCAAACCCTAGGTCGGCAAACCTAGGTCAAAACCCTAGATCCAGTTAGAGTTAGCAATCACATGATTTCCTCTATCCTAATTCATGCATGTGTTTAGGAGTGAGGGGAGAGTGGGGTGAGAGATGTCGAAGACAAGATCAAGGAGATCCATTCGCAACCTTAGCAAGAGACACACATTCCACCACAAGAGGATCCATTTGTTCTCTTGTTGATTGAGGAAATTAGACAATTACGATTACACAGAGCATTTCTCAGAGACATAGAAACAAGAGAAACCATCAATGAGAACAACCATTTACCCACACAAACGTGGAATTTAAGGAATCCAAATAGAAGAAGAGAGACTAGTGATCCTTCGGGTCATAGGGTTATCTCAACCTTCACAACAATTGAACAAAACATACAACAAAATGCACAACAACAAAGGCCACAGAACTTGCTGACCCCCTTTCGCGAAGTCCAGCTCTCCAACGAGCCAGACCCCTGTTGTGTCTCACCTCCTCTGGATTGGCTAATTCCACGTGAGCGAGAGTGACGTGGCGGATCTTCCTGTGGTAAGGAGGAAAAGGGTCTGTGTGTGCCGAGATCTGACCTGATAGCCTCCAGTCAATCAGAGTCATGATTTCAAGCAAAAAGGCTCGGGGAGCATTACTTTAAAATTTCACCGTAAAGATTGAAAGGCAGTTTTTGAGTACATTTCAATTAAAACTTCTCTAAAAATAGCCATAATATAGCACATTGGAGGGATTTGGTTGATGTTTTTTGGCAATGTTCCTATGGTCTCTGATTGAGATATCCACATGGATTAATCCTTTTAAATGATTGCAAGACATTAGACGGTTAAGTCATTTGAGTAGTTCATCTAGTATAACACTTTTTTCATAATCCACTTTTAACTATTTTAGGTAAACATTTTAAAGTCTCAGGCACTGACTTACTCAGGCAAAGCAAAACATAAAGAATTGTCACAAATTAGACGAAAATATCTCCTCACATCACTTGCTGAAATGTATATCCAAGATATTAGGGGATCTCAAACGGAGTCTCACAGGGTATGAAAAATCAAAATCCTGGCTGAGGAAAAATATACTGCTATTGTAATAGTAACAGCCTCCAACTTCTTAAAGATAAAAACATTAGGTCATCACTTACACCATTTAGCTATATATTCATCTATATCGAGTTGGAATTTGTGCTAACAAAATTGAATAGATTGGGTAATCAACATAACTTTAACTTCAACTTCCATAACGCATCAGGTTTTCCTTATATTTTCATGTTCTCCCACAAGATTTTCAGACTACAATAATTTTTTTTTCCTTTGGCCATCTAACCATGGTTTACTGCTTAAAACATTTCATGAGATCAAAGATTTTTCATTTCTCCAACCCCATTTTAATAAGTGTAAGAAATGTTCAAATCTGAGTTACAGTTGTACAAACTGTTGTTCAAAAAACTTGGCACAAGAAGTTAGACCCATTCTTACGAGCACCAGAATGTATTAATCTACACACGAGTTTAAGGGCACGCCTTAGGTCCGGAGTACACACACATTACAATTTTTTAGGTGCCAAAAAGTTCCATGTGCCCTTAATTTGGTCTACTAAATGGTAGACACTACACCAATGATGATCACAATGATGAAACAATAACACGAAAAAAATATAAGTGGAGTAATCAAAATAACCTACATGCCTCCCATTTACACACACATTTGAAATGATTGCTTCAAAATAAAGTACAGAAACAAAACCCCCTACATATAATACGACAAATGATAGATTCTAGTACTAAGAAAACTTTAGAATGGATTTCGAGGAAAATTATAGATATTAGATGTTACCAACAAGATTGGAATGGAATAGACTAGAGAACATGCCAGAAAAACAAGGGCATAATATTTTTCCTTATCTCACCTCTAAAGTCCTCCACTGTTTCCAACTGATTACAAACAACTAAAACTAAAATTTCTACCAGTTTGACAAAACCCTAAAGCAAATATTCTGCATAATTTTGACAAAACCCACTTGGAGTAGTATGAAATGGAATGGTAAATAATGGTTTTAACTTTTTAGAGACATACAGATAGGAAATAAAAATTCCCCATGTATAAATTTTGTTCACATCCCCATGAATTAGGTCAGACCCAACTGACTATGAAGAAAATGAATTACACCCAAATGACAAAACAGGTATAATTATGATGAAAAAAGCATTCTACCCAATATAAGGTGGTGATGATGAAGAATGGAGATTCAACATACTCTAGGGATTAAAAATAGTATGTATGAAATATTTAAGTCAACCAACTGAAAATTTGCAGTGGCACCAAATTCTGTTAGAAGCAACGTGAACACTGAATGCCGAAATAACATCAAAACATCAAAGCCAGCATTAGTGAACATTAAGAATACAATAGATGAAGAGACTGCTGAAAATAATACTTATAACACCAAGATTACTTAGCAGTAAATACAATAGATCGAATAAACAAAGAGCGCTTGGATTGAGCATAATGATAATTGAAAAACGGCTATACAAAACAACACATATGAAAGCTAAGATATGACATAACAAATAAACAAATCGTATAACAGTAAAAACAAGAGATAAACAAACCCAAAGAGATGAGCAAACTCTAATAATACTTGAAAAATAGTAATCTGTTGGGCGCAGTGCCCAGCAAATAAGCCGCGCAGGGCGCCATAGAGCTCACACGCATTTTCTTTTGCTAACAGAGAAACCCCAGAAATTTTTATGTCTAACAAAAATGATTTTCTTCTCCTTTGGTTGTCTGACGGCAAAGTAATATGTGTGCTTGGAGGTACCTGCAAATGTGTGTGCTTTGAGGTTAGCCACGTTTAAAGAGTGAAAACTCATGATGCCACGCACCAACAAAAACATTTAAAAAAATTAAACAGACATCGCTACTACCATTACAGACACGCATGAAAAAAACAGGCAAAATCCATCAGCTAATAATTGGAGATGGTTTCCCGGCAACCATTGGTTGTGGGAACCGCTTTGGCAGTATACGGAGGAAAATGGAGCAAAAGCTCCCATAATGAAGCCTATCGGTTAATTAAATGGTCAGTTAAGGGTTTCTTCAACACCATTAAAAAGTTTTACCATCTAATTCATCATGATCGGGATTAATCAAATGCTGGCATTATTTTAGCTTTTTCCATAAATGTCGGTAATATCTTGGTAATATAGGGCTTCCTAATACTTTTATAGGAAATATTTACTAGCAATTGGGCCTATAGGTTTAATGGGCACGCCCATAGTTTTATAATAAGATAGAACCATGTTTATTTATGTAATTTTCATAAATAATGTATTAACATTTTATGAACTTCTTTTATTTTATTTTTTTCCATTTTCCACAAAAAGTTGATTTATTTTTAAAAAAAAAAAAAATTACCATTTTTTAAAAATGTTGATAATAGAGTAAATATAAATTAAGTGTGAATAAATGTAAAGTGGGCATTTTTTGTTTGTTTCTTACCATTTATGGTATTATTTGAAAACATCAATGGTCAAGATGTTTTTGATTATAGTCATTACATTGATAAATGTTTCTTATGTGAGAAGCACGTGATGAATTATATAGAAGAACGGTCTAAATTAAAAGGACGACGATCGAAAAGATCTCATCCATCAATTTTGTATAACTGTTTAGAATTAAATATTTGATCGTTGCAATATCTATGACTATTGCTTGGCTCAAAAACTGAATTTTGTGAAGAGTGGACAAAGGGATTGTGCCCTCTGGCAAAAAGTTCTCATGTCTAATTCTGAGACTTGGCGCAATCTATCTAATTGAGAGCTTGGCACAGGAGCTAGCCGTTAACGGGTAACGACACATAATAGAATAGAAATAACATTAGAAGCAACAATGCTTCTAGGAAATCTCTATGGAGGAGCAGCAATTGTTTCTATATGTGTCACTTACAATCTCTAGCACAAATCAATATGGTTGGGCGAATGTGACATGTTTCCTCCAACCTGTCTCATTTCTTATCTCAGATCAAATGAAGGCCTTCATGACCTCACACAGGTTGTAGATAACCACTATTTATCCTTTAATGTTGTCATCAAATTAGCTATGCTCATGATCCGAGAAGATATCAGGTGTAGTTTAGGAAAACATGATCCAAATAGAACATATGGGGCATTTTTGGGCTCAACATTTCTTGAGCAAAAATCTATCAAAACATGTGTTACAATACAAGTCAAGAGGAAATCCCCTGCCCTCTTCTCATTGAAGTACAGAATAATCGAGTATGCCGGAGTTTTAATGGTGTGGCCAAATATCTGTCAACACAATTTCATTTGATCCATGAAGATTGTTTTGCATCACTAAGGCGCCCTATTCAGGATTTCCCCAAGAATTTAATCCCAAGCAAACATAAGAAGTTATGCTGAAGTAAAATTCTCATTGAAAATCTCTAAGAAGAATGTGGTCAAGTGGAGTTCATTAGAACGACTTTTGCTTGTTTCACTGCTCTACATTTCCTGTGATGGATTCCATACATATGTATGGGGATTGTCAAGAAATGATATGAGAAGGGAATTCTTATTTTGAAGTTTATCTCAAACAGCAAAGGGAGTCCTATAGATTTAGGAATTGACAAAACTTATAAAATGATTGATTCCATGCCAACGTGTTTTGACGCTTATCACCATCTTTATTATTTATACAACTATTATAATATTATTTGTAATAATGTATTAATTACTAATATAATAAAATAATTATCAATAATAATATATTAATTAGTATTATAATTATTAATTATTTAATATATTATAATATATTTAATTATCAATAATAATATATTATTATAATATATATTAATTATCAATAATAGAAAATATATTAATAGTTGTTGATTTATTATATTTTACATTATATTACTTAGAATATTTAATAATCTAATAAAAAGGTTATAAATTAATTAATTACATTATATTATTATATTAAATCAGAGTACCTATTGTTTGTTATTATTATTTATAAAACAAAATTACAGATAGTATATAGATTAAATTATATGGTACATAACCTAACTTATTTGCTTTCAACCGTTTTACCTTTTCTTTTCCTTTGGAAAAAAAAATAGAAATCGTAGGGTATGAGGCGGGAGACTTCTTTGACACGATTTTGGTATGAGAACTACCGTCCAGTTAAGAAAATTTCCAGGCACGGATAAATTTTGAGTTTTGCACACATATCTACTAGAGCATTTCCAACTCTAATATCTACAAAAATATCCAGGTTCCATTGTTGTATACAAAACCGCGGGGAGAAAGAAAAACATGACGGATGGAGAGAAGGAAAAAAAACAGTAGGGAGAACGGAAAAAAATGAAATGCAAACTGAAAAATTACGCAAGCTCATCGCGGGGATCGGAAATATTAACTTTGATTGGAGTCTGATGGCCTGCCATCAAATCTCAGCCAAAAAGTCAAATGAATTTAAAGTGTTTATTCGTAGTGGAAACCCATATTTTTTTGGTTTTCTAACATTTATTATTTGTTTGAAAAAAATCAATGGTTGAGATTTTTTTCATAGTAGTCCTTTTTAATCTGGACTATTGATATATATATTTCAGATAGTGTTGCTCACTAAGGGAACACCTATGGGCGTAATTATTGCAGGTATAAAATTTAAATTATACTTATATTTATTATTATTATTATATAATACTAAATATCATTGTTATTTAATTATACATTTATTTTTATAGGAAATATTTGTTATTGCAAGTATACAATTTTAATTATATTTATATTTATTAGTACTTCGGCTGGTACTATTGCAATGAATTCACACTTATTTAGTTATTAATCTATTGATTGCAAATCAATCAAAAGATAGGATTATTTTTCTTGTGGGACAAATTTGATTTAAATTTGTACTTTTCCTATGTCAACATGATAAATTTTTAACAAAAAATTATTTAGAAATGATTTATCTGTATTATCATTGGCAAGTAAACAAATTATGAACACAAATTTTGTCTCCCGTTGGTTAAGTCATGCTAAATGGATGGCAATTATTTTTTTGCTTCATTAGCTAAAAGTAAAATGTATTTTAATACATAGGAAACAACTTCCTATTATATTAAATATACACCCTAATAATTCTTTTATAAACCGACGCAGTTCACCTAACTATTACCATTAAAACCACTGTTACTCCAAAATTTTATAAATACCCTACATTTCTCAAATCAAAATTATGACGAGGACAATCTTGTAGGTTTTGGTACATTAGGTGTTTTTAGTTCAATCCATGGGTGGGTTGTTACTTTGTGCTATTTATTTTAAAATATCAAACTTTAATATTTGATGGCCTTAGTTTTTATTTTTAATATTGACATTTAAATCTTTAGGGTTTTTGAATGCTTCAAATAAAAAACCCTAAGCCGATAGTCTTTTGTATGTGAACATTATAGTGCTTTGTATGTGAACATTATAGTGCTTTGAAGATTTTCTCACGCCATAAAACAAATTCACTCCAGGTAATGAGCTTGTGCCAAGGAAACCAATGAGAACTAAAATAGTTTTTCTATTTAAAAAATATTTAGCTATTGCTATTGTATAGATGCAAATATTATAACAAATTAAAAAATTATTTTTCTTTCATTAGAAAACTTTTACATTATAAGGGTGATTAATGCACATCCATTGCCTTATGGAAAGGGAGTGACAGTTCATATATTATTTTATTTATGTTTAATAATATTTTATAACTATATTTTATTAGGGTTTTATCAAATCAAATAAAAAAGGGAAAGTATACCATAATGAAGTGCATTATATTTTTAAGATTTTACTAATTATATTTAGGAACATGGGCATCACTTCATTTAAACATTTTCCATCACACTAAATTTTTAACTGTTGAGTAGATAAAATTGAAATGCCCAAAATAAAGGTATTTTTCATGAGACTCTAGATTTTTAACTCTTGAGTAAAAAAAAATTAAAATCCCAAAATAACCTAATTTCGTAAAATAAAATAACACTAAATTTTTAACTGTTGAGTACATAAAATTGAAATGCCCAAAATAAAGGTATTTTTCATGAGACTCTAGATTTTTAACTTAAAATCCCAAAATAACCTAATTTCGTAAAATAAAATAACACTAAAATTTTTCTTTACAAAGCATGCATATTTTTATTTATTGATTTCTTTTGGCAGCTATTTTATAAAAAAAGTATTAGGGTTTAAATTTGTTTTATAACTATACTTTAGGGTTCTACACATAAATAAACTAATTTCACTAAAATATTTCTTAACTATTCATTTGATCTTAACCATTGATGTCTAATTAAATGGAGCTGAACCACATACTTTTATTAAATGAATGCACCCAAAATTATTACTAACCACAATATTAGATTAATTAAAATAATTAAAATCATCTTCTCTAAAAGTACTTACTATTATTACTTAAATAAAAAATTAAGTGACTAAGATAAAATACTGTAGTGATGTAAATATGAATATGTTATTGTTATTATATTATGTAATTATTCTTCATACAGTATTTTAATGCATTTTAAATTGTAAATAGTATTCAATATTATTACATTTTAATATCTTAGTAGAAATTTCAAATCTACCCACACTGTTATTATATTATGTAATTATTCTTCAAACTTACAATATTTCAATGCATTTTTAATTGTAATAGTATTCAATATTATTACATTTTAATATTTTAGGCAGACATTTCAAATCTATGCACACCCAGTTAGGGTTAGGGTTCTACACAAAATTAGATTATTTTTAGGATTTCAATTTTATTTAGTCAAGAGTTAAAAAATATGGGATTTCAATTTTATTTAGTCAAAAATTAAAAATCTACACTATCACAAAAAATATTTTGCCATGTTATTACATTTTTTATTTTATTTTTCAAACTTACAATATTTTAATGCATTTAAAATTATAAAAGTATTATTATTATTATTATTGGAATGCAATTTGTATATGCAACCAATACCTAATCAACAACAAAATTACAACTAAACAAATACTATATACAACCAAGCACTATGTGGCACTTGTTTACAACTAAATAAATACTATATACAACAAAGCACTATGTGGCACTTGTTATTATATAATATTGAATATCATTGTTATTTAACTAGTATATTTATATTTAGAAATATTTATCTAAAGTACCTTGAGAAATAAAAAAAACTATGGAACTAAAAAAGAAATTGGAAAAAATACAAAATATTGCAAGAATTTTAGATTAATAAAGATTCTAAGAATCTTATAAGTTTACATAGAAAATAAGAAAATAAAAAATAAAACGTAAGAAAATCAAAGAAAAAAGTTAAATAACAAAAACTATCAAACCAAAAAAGAAATTGGAAAAAAATAAAAAAATAAAAACTAAAAGATAAATTGGAAAAAATAAAAAATAAAAACCAAAAACTATTAAAAACCAAAAATGAAAAAGTAAAAAATAAAAATTGAAAATTGTTGGAAGAAGAAAAAGTTGGAGAAAATCATGAAAATGGAACCAAAAAATAAATTGGAAAAATCAAACAAAAAAATTTGGAAGAGAAAATCAAAGAAACTATGGATTACATATATTTTTTTGGGTTTGATTGAGATGGAAATTTTTTGTTTTAAATTTGAAGGGTTGTGGTTTTATCTCTAGGTGAATGTGTAAAAAATATATAATATTAAATATTAATTAGATTTAAATTCTACATTTTTAGATTTTTAATTATTTTTAATATTATTATTATTTATTTATCATTTTAAAAAAATTATTAATATATAATAATAAATATTAAATATATAGCTATAACTTAATAACTTAAAATACAATAGCATGCAATGGGTATGCCGAGATAGCATGTAGAAATGAAGTAATCATACACTTTTTGTTGAGAGTGAATGCTTATTGTTAATCCATCATTTGAAGATTAAAAGAATGTAGTGATATGTTTTATTGTCCTACATTGGAAAATAAACATAGTAGATTAAATATGTCGACATGAATCATAGTAAAGTTAGTTTTGAATAGTGGTGGGTAAAAGTACGTCTAACTAATTCATACCTACTTTTACCCACATTTTATTTGCCATACCTACTTTTACCCATGAATCATTGACAACAAACAGCCATGGAGCAAGGTGCCCTGGGTTGACTAGCATCTTTGGAGGAGAACAACAACAGGAATGATTCCTTGGACCTTAGGAAGCATGGCAACTAAACTAGTAAAACACTCCAATATTCTCAAAGCCCATAAAAATAACCCTAAGTGATGAGGCTAAAATATAAATAGGTGAAAATGAAAAAAAAATTCTGGAGAATGGGCTAATTAGTGGATTCAACTGATTATGGCCCAACCTTTCAAATCTACACTAGTGGATAACTGAGTCCTGGTAATCTATTTTAAAAGAAAATCTTGAAATTTATCCTTGCTTAGGAGGATTCTTTGTGGTGGAATACCATTCTTCATTCTCTCTGGATATGGGGACAACATTTGCTCATGTTAAAACATTTGACTCATGCTTTGGAGCCATTAGCAATACATTGGGTAGTTTCTTGGAAACAAACAATGACTCTTTTGATTACATGCATACAACATTCACCTGCATCTTGGTGGATTTAGACACATCTAAAGACTTCCTAACATAAATTATTTTTAAGGTACATGGTCAAAGCTAGACCCATTCATTTGATTATGAAGGATTACCATTTCGCTACAAAAGATTATACAAAATAGGTCACATTACTGCAAATTGTCCCATTGCCAAGATTAAATTAGACCGCCCTAACTCATGGTGGAAAGATGTTACACCTCAACATTACACTATTGAGAAAATAGTAAGAGCATAAGAGATTTCAAGTGAGCATTCCAAAGCCAAAGAAAAAGTCTCGGGTCGACAAGATTCACTTCAAGTCAAGGTAAAAATAGAACATCGATCACTTGTGGATGGAAATGGTCAATAGACTCTCATGGTTAGTTGTACAAAAGAAAAAGAAAGGCCCCTACAAAGGTGTTGATGTTAGGCACAATATACTCCTACACTCTCATTCAAAAATTGCTTTTAATAGTTGATGGCTGGATTTGGATTTTTAAGTTTCTTCGGTATGCACCCATGTTTAAGGGTCTGATGAATTGAGTTGGCTCCCTTGTTTGAGCTGCTCAATTTGGTCATTTGGTTTAGATTCATGTAACTAGTAAACAAAAATCCAAAAAAAACAAAAAGTAACAAATAAATAAAATAAAATAAAATATCGCCAGAACTCTTATATATATATGATTTACAATTTATAATTAATATATACATTTATATGTATTATTATGCCAAGAGGTATTCTACACTCATAGCAAAAGCTGAAAGATTCAAATTTTAGTAAACATTTCGATTCTGTAAACAAAAATCATAAAATATTTAAATAAATAAATTCATGTAAATTTATTCAATTTCTTTTTTGATTTTTAGTTTTTTATTTTTTCCAATTTCTTTTTTAGTTTTTAGTTTTTATTTTTTATTTTTTTCAATTTATTTTTTGGTTTTTATTTTTTATTTTTTCTAATTTATTTTTTGGTTTTTATTTTTTATTTTTTCCAATTTCTTTTTCAAATAAACTATGAAAAGAGATATCCCTCCGTGTACTTTAGATATATTTTTAAAAATATAAATATTCTAGTTTATAATTTTTTAAATTATATTTTAACAATGAAATTATATATAATTAATATACATTTATTTATGTTTTGTATATAAAAATATAAATTTTAAAGACCATGTCCATAAATATTCATAAAAGATAATAAATATTCAATTTTACTTTTTACATGTGTCCAAAATATTAAAATTAGAATTTATTAGGTTTTAAAATATTATTTAAGAATTTGAGTTTCTTAAAGAAATATAATACAAATATAAAAAGCTAATAAATATTTATATATTTTATAAAAGTAAACTTGAGTTTTAAATAAAATTAGAAAGTATAGTTTTTACAACTTAACTTAGAAATTAAATATTTTCTAAAGAATTTTAAGGAATATATTTATTTGTTGGAGTACGGACCTTGAGAGGGGGGTGGATTAGTGGTCTATAATGTTTAAAATCTTTTTGGACCTTTTAATTTACAAGACAGAGAGTGAAAGAGACATCAATGATCTATCAAACACATATGCACAAGTATGATGATGAATAGTGTGAACAGGACCTTATGAGCAAAACATTAGGATACACATAAATAGAGGCAAATAACATAAACCATAACACATGTTTTTGATGAGTGGAAAACCCTCATAGGGATTAAAAAACACTCTAAAAATTACAATAACATAAACTATAACACTCATAGGGATAAAATAACATAAACCATAACACATGTTTTTGCCTCACTGGCTTAATAGAATCTCACTGATTACAAATCCTCACTAGCTACTTTATTTAGAAGCACCTACTTCAAGGAGCACCAACTACAAGGGCACCAACCCTAGCACATTGAGGAGCACCAACTCCAAGGGCACCAACCCAAATACAAGAATATAAACATATACAAAGGAAAACTCTATTCCTTTACATAGAAAAACATTATATCTCCTTTTGTTTCCACTTAATGAAGTCTATCTTCTCTATTTTGCAATCATCTCTTTTCATTCAATCTACATATCTTGTGTGTTCTGCAAGAAACTGATCAAGCGCTGCCCTTAATCTGCAAATACATTCATAATCAATTCAATATGTATACTATCTTTATTTTTATCTGCAAAATAATATCTCTCATTTACAATCAATGATGTCTTTCAATCATATCCTGCATTGAATTCATCTCCTCTCAAAAATTTCTTTATTGTTGCATATATCAATCCTCAAAAATTTTCCTTTTGAAAACAACTCTTCAATAATCTACAACAATAATATTTTTAAATCATTTAGCACTGTGAGAGAAAATAAAATAAATCTTCTTCCATCTCAGTCTTTAATCTTTAGACCACAAAACCATTTGCATGAAGATAAGAAAAGAAAACAAAAAGTCCTTAAATACCATTCTCAAAAAGAATAATATCTCCACAAAAAAATTTGCCCTCTTTAGAAAAAACAAATAAACTTCTCCTTTATGTCTTCCATGCCACGAGTGAAGAGAATAAGAATGGAAGGAATCTCCTAAAAACTAGAGCTTTTAAATCCCACAAGAATTTGCTTTAAAAATGGCTTAAAATAGCCTTTAAACAGACCAAAACGCTGCAATCACATTCAATTGACAACGAACTGCATGTCAATGTTCGAGCTCCAGATTGGGATTTCTTATTTTAAACCTTAGCCATTGATATATCATCACGCACCCAACGCTCATTTAAATATGAGCCTTTGATTATTATTTTGGCGCCCCATGCCCATGGAGTGACTGTAGTCACCGGTCCTATTAGGAAGAGGGGACCGGTCATTTCACGACCACAACCCCTTTAGGATGCCCCTTTAGTGGCCCGCAACTTGCTAAGAAGGTCAACACTGCAATATAACATAAAGTGCATGACAAGTGTGACGAGCTATGAAAGGTCTTAGGAATGAATACTTAGAATTATTTTAGGTCCATTAGGCTAGGAATTAAGCTTTATAGGCTTAGGGTTTTAGGTCTAAACTAATTGTAAATAACCTTATATTACTTTGACAGTCATAAATCAGTATGGGAAATGAAATAAAGAGAACATGTCTCTTTGCATTAGAAGGCTCTAGGGATTAATGTATAGAGATTATTCATTGAAACATTAGGGTTTAAAGGATAGGATTTAGATCTTTTAAAGGATACAAAACCCTAATTTGTTATCACGGATGAAATAACCATAAACCTTAATCTCTGTAGAGAACACAATTGAACATCAACATCATGAGCTCTTATAACCCAATTCCTCTTGATGATCATGAATACCAACAGGAGAGATGACCTTCCTTGAATCATATACCAAGAACATTGACAATGAACATTAAGAGCATTATGAGGATTCTAAGATCATCCCGAGACAACATTGAATCTTGAGACAACTCCTGAGACGTCAATGACTATTATGAACATATTGCCATTATGATAAAAACACCACGCCATTTTTTTGAATGAACTGTCAAACCATTTGCATGAACCAAATCATAAACATCCTGATGAAAGCGCCATCAAAATCAATAAGAGTGATCAATACCACTGATCTCTCAATACCTCAACACTATTAGATATAAACTTCTGATAATCACAACTACATACCTAGTCATTAAATATCTTCACCATGAATTCAACTGATGGAAAACATAAGAAAACACTATACTCCTGAACCATGAAGCAGCAACCAACTCTTTTCCAAACTTTGATATCCCATTGATCAACAATGACAACTTTGCATCAACAACTCAACACCTTTTTGACATCAATGACAATCAACCTCCATCATTATTTATATTTAAGTAATTTATATTATATTACAAAAAAATTAGGAGGGCATTTTTTATACAAATTTCTCCTAATTAGCATAAACCAGTCAAAAGTATAGTAAAATAAAGATTGAGAATAATAATATGTACATGAAGAAATTTCAATAATAGCATTATTACACTAACAAAAGTAGAAGACAAAATTAAAATACTTTTTATAGCACAAGGGACTATCACAGGTTGATTGTATTAGTAAAATCTCTACCACAATATAAAGATATGCAAGATATAAACCATTGAAGGAGGAATGAAAAACATAAGAATACCACACTCAAAACATTTTAAGAAATAATATAATCACTCTTTTATATCTATTTGAATAGAGAATAAAACAATATGTTTCTTAAATATCATCTAAAGGCTTACATAAAAGAAAGAATAGCAAAAAGCCAAGAAAACACATGCCTCCCCAAATGCATACAGTGTCATTCTTTTATAGGAACTAAAAATAGAGTAGGGGGAGACGTGGCAATCAAGGGTAGTTATATCAATTGTCAAAAATGCCATCACCATAGGCCATAACCATGCCCATAATCAAAGCGTAATTTGCTGCTTCCCTTGGGCTATAGCACATCCCAAGAACCCCTGCGCTACAAATGCCTGCTATGATAGAATTCCAAGGGTCATCCTTCTGTCTCACATAACGCATAGAATATTTTAATGAAGTAAAAAACACAGAACCGGCCACAGATCTGCAGACAAAACGTGGGGTTTTCATTCGTACAACTTCAGCCCCAGCAATTAAACGCTCCTGCCACCCCATGTTGGAATTTTTGGATCCTTGTATAAAATCAACAGAGACACTAACCATGACTGCATTTTTGAAGGCGCACTATGCATTGGATAAAACTGCCTTGAGAAATGGTTTCCCTGAGTACTCAGAATTTTTATTCATCATGCTCCAAAACTGATATCCTACCCTACACACACAAAAAAGGAAGATCTCAATTTTATAAAAAATAGTCATCATAAATATTTCTTTAGCCCTAGGATTAATCATCTCAAACACTATGGCTAAAATAAGTAGTTTTATATGAGTTCTTTATTTAAGCTAGCCTCACGCAAAGAGAGGTTGTAGTTACAAGTCCAAAATTCAAGAATCTATTTCTTTATTTAAATTTGACTTGATAGTAATAATCTGTACATGTGAAAAATTTAATAATACCGTTATTGCAATAACAAAAGTAGAAGATAAAATTAGAATAAACATATAACTTGTCAATGGAAGAAACTTTTAATAACACAAACCAGTACCACACCTCTATTATATTGATAAAATCTCTAGCACAATTATACAGATAATTATACAATCACACACATTGTATCCCTTTATTGCAAAGCATTGTATCTCGGAGAAAGAACGGCTTTAAATTTAATGAACAAGCGAAGGAATTTAGAATAGGCAAGGTTTGAGACAGAAATAATTTTATTATTAAAGGCAAATAGAATAAATAATGGATGGGCATGAGGGTTGCAGCTTTGTGATTGTGTTACTTGAATTTAAGAGATGTTACTCACCTTATTTTCTAATAGTCCTCCTAAAACAATTATATCGTTCACCAAAACAAAAATCAAAATTTAAATAAATAGAAAACAAACTCTATAGACTCCCTAAAATAACTACATCATTTGCTAAATTAAAATGCAAGTCAGCTAAAATAACTACATCATTTATTATTACAAGAATCCAAATCCAAATTAAAAAGACTCAAAAAAAAAAACTTCAGCATCACTAAAGGCCTGTGATCTAACATTTAGGATTCACACCATTTTAGGGAAGCTCCAAAGCTCTCATTAAAGTAACACCATCAAAACAATATGCTTACAGTTGAGAGATTCTTGTTCTATCTGAATTCTCTACCTCAGCAGATATATGGTCTATTGGGTGCATTGCATTTCAACTTGTCACAGGTAAATCGTTGTTTGATCCTCAGAATGGAGATAGTCTTGACATGGGTGAAGATCACCTGGCTCAAATGGTTGAGCTCCTTGGTGTCATGCCCAAGGAAATTGCATTTGGTGGAGAGTTTTCTACTCACTACTTCCACAGCGATGGTGGTTTGAAAGCCATTCGGTAGTCAGAGTCTCGATCATTGATCAAAGTGCTTTGAGAGACGTCTCAGTTTCAGTTTCACTATTCAGAACAAGATGCAGATGAAATTTGTAATTTTCTTCTTCATTCAAGGTCAAATATATTGCGGCATCCTCTTATCAGCATTCAAGGTCAAGCGTACACATCAGACTTCTCTTTAAATTTCAAATAATAGAAAAATATATGGAAATCAATAGCTATATAAAAATTACTTACGGCAGCAACCCCTCTTCAATTGGTTCCCAAACATCTGTTATGCTTGTTCAGCTGATTGAGGTAATCTGATAATCTGATGCAAACGTTTAAGATTAAATGGGGGCATCTGTGAACAACTCTCTACTGCTGGAGTAACCTAAGATTTCAGCTTCTTAAACATAAAGAGAAAGAACAGACAGTGGCGATGGCTCGTCCTTATAGAATGGTTACTTTTTCAAACACCGCTTCTCGTTCACGTTGTCTTCACTCCAATCATATTTCTCTATATGATGATCATTATGGAAGGAAGATACGGCACTCATTTGGAGACGTTAAGATAACTGCAAGAGACCGCTCATGGAATAAAGGAAGAAATGCAAGCCAAGCATCTCTCAACTCTTATTCTAAGAGAAAACCTTTAGACTCACAGTGGCAAGAATTTAATGACTTTCTAAGTAGAGGTAACTTGGCACAATGAGACGCAAATTTTCAGACGCCTAAATGGAGATCGTTTCATGAACAGAGGAAGAAGCATAACAAACGGCCGAGAGGCCGTATACGAAATAAGAATTTTACAGGGCCTCTCTTCAGGAATTCTCCACTGTGGAGAGGGGCTCAAAACAGGGGTTCAGTGGGCCTCAGATGAAGGAAAAGTGGGTCCCCAAAACTACTGTCAAGGAAGTTACAAGGAGACAAGAGAAGCAGATAAGTGTTTGTCTTAATGGTGACGGCTTGATAAAGAGGGTCTCCTACTTGACTAAGGTGGCGCTAATAGGTAAAGTCTTATCCCTTCATTTTTCTTCTGATTGTTTCTGGGAATGGACCAAAAAAGAATGGCCAGTGTTTAGGGAAGCTAGCTCAATGGGTAACGGGTTTTTTACCTTCCTCTTTGAAAAAGAAGAGGATAGAGACTTTGTCCTTCAGAAGAAGTTATGGAAATTTGAAAATAATGCAGTTTTTTGTCAAGTATGGAAGCAGAATTTTGATGTAGGGAAGGAAAAGATACCTTATCTCCCCATGTGGCTAGAACTCCCTTTCATGCCGGCAGAGTATAGGGATCCAGAAATGATACAGTTCATTGGCAGGACTTTAGGCTATCTCCAAGACTATAAAATTAGTTTTGGCCGCTACTGCATGCCCAATGTTAAAATTTGTCTGATCATGAAGTCAGATGAACCCATCCCCAAGAGCATACTACTTAATATGTCGGTAGGTCAATGGATGCAAGAAATTTTTCTGTGTGAAGGCTTGTCAGATGAAGACCTTGCTAGGATGAATAGGATTTTGGGCTATGGCAGAGAAACAGAGAAGCTGCCTGACACCTCTTAGTCACAGGATCACCGTTGCGTATGCCTAGAAAGTAATGTCTGCTCAGATGACAAAATAGTGGGGACTTAAGCAAGAGAGATTTCCATTGGCTCAGAAATTTGTGAAGGGAATGTCATAGATAACATAGAAGATGTCAACTCGGGACCTATGGATGTCTCTTTCAAAGGCTTTAAGGTTCCCTTTGAGGAAGCAGAGTCAGATCGAGAGGAAATGGAGTTGTCTCGAGGCAAGGTGATGGAAGTTCAAGGGACCCCCCAACAAGTAAAACCACAGAGTCCCAGTTTTTTGAAGAGAATGTTCTGGGTCAGGATGTGATATTGGATGTTCTAGAGGCCAGTCAGAGAAAATAAATACCTTGTGATCCTGTTAATGAACCCCAGCTAAGTAATCCCATTCAAGACAGTCCAGCTCAGCAGGATAGCTCGGAGGATAAAGAAGACTCAGGAGAGGTAAAGCTCCAAACCTTCCTAGAGGAAGTCATCTGTAAAACAACAAACTCTCTGTTGGATGAGATAGCAGAGGAAGTATTGCATGAAAATGATTCAGAAGCCACCAGCCAAGATTTGGAAATTCTACAAACTCCAATGGAGAATAGGGGAAGCCCAGAGTCCTCCTCATAGCCAAGAAGAAGATCGAGACACAGGAGGACTAAGACTCAAAAAGAGATAGATGCTAGAATCCAAACCACCCTCAACAAAGCCATTAAGCAGAGAAGAGTCAATGGCTCTCATCGGGAGCCATGAGGTTCCTTATAGTTTTTCTCCAAGAAACTAAGCTGGCAGATGATCAGGGATCTCTTATTTTCAAGAAATGGTCTAACTGGGAATCAATTTGTCACTCAACTGAGGGGGCTTCTGGTGGAGTGGCAATACTCTGGAAGAGCTATCTCCCAAGGATGGAAGTAGTAGGAAATCAAGAAAATTGGATATTGGGAAAATTTCCAAGGGTTTATAAGGGTAAAGATCTATGGGCTCCTGTGCATATATGGCCCCTTGGGTGCCTCCCAGAAGCAAATTCTTTGGCAGCACCTGACTTCTTTGTTGTGTTTTATCAACATGGAGTACGTGATTTTGGGTTTGGATTTCAATGATGTGCTAGAGACTTCAGAAAAAACTTGGGGGGTCTCTCGGCCAAACGAGTGCTCAGGTGGACTTTAAATCTTTTGTCTCCTCCAATAACTTCCTGGACTGTAAGGCTTCAAATGGTATCTATACATGGTCAAATATGAGGAAAGATGGTGAAAGGATAGCAGAACGGTTGGATAGGTTTCTCATCTCACTGAATTGTCTAGAAGGTAATAATTTGGTGTCCTCTTTTATCCTTCTGTTCTCTGGTTCTGACCATTATCCAATCTTGTTAGTCCTGGGAGATGTTCACAAGAATCATAGATCTTATTTTAAGTTCCAGGATATGTGGTTTAGAGGCTCAGGCTTCATAGATGATGTTGGGAAGTGGTGGCACTTAGCTCCCTATGTGTAGGGTTCAAGAATGTTCCAATTGATGTCTAAATTAAATTTCCTCAAGAGAAAGATCCTAGATTGGAATAGGTCATGCTTCAAGAACATTTTCTTAGAAAAATCAAGGATTTCCAACCTCTTGGAGGCAATTGAATGGGATATCATCAACCATGGCTTGGATGAGCCAACTTTTCAATGGAAAAAGATCCTGAGAGAAGAGTTGGATGAAATTCTCTTGAGAGAGGAAATTTTTTGGCATCAAAAATCAAGAGAATCTTGGCTTAAAGAAGGTGACTACAATACAAAATTTTTCCACCTGTCTACAAAGGTTCAGAGGTATCAAAATTCATTAACTTTTCTAAAAAAAATGATGGATCGACCATAGATAATCTGGAAGAAATTCAGAAGGAAATGTCTTCTTTCTTCAAGTCTTTGTTCTCAGCTCATGATCCCCAGTCTCAAGTTTCTCTATCTCTTGATTTTCTTCCTTCCTTGATTTCCAATGATCAAAATGAGAGTCTAATGAAGGAATTTACTTTAGAGGAGATTAAGGCAATTGTCTTCTCCATGAAAGGTGACAAAGCCTAGGGGCCGGATGGGTGGAATGAAACTCTTTTCCAAAAATGTTGGGATGTTGTAGGTAGGGATGTTTTTTTGGTAGTGGAAGAATCCAGAAAATTCAAGAATGTCCTAAAGGTTTTCAAGAGAACAAACCTCTTACTTATCCCAAAAGGTAATTCACCCTCCTCTCTTAAGGATTTTGGACCCATCTCTCTATGTAATTTTGCATATATGATCATATCCAAAGACATTGCAATGCGGCTAGCTCCCATCCTTCCCTCTATCAGTTCAGAGGAGCAAGGAGGATTTATGCCAAGAAAAGAAACTGTGAAAGGAGCCATTCTGGTAAACAAAATTCTTCATTCAATCAAAATAACCAAGGATCCTAGTATGGTTATTAAGTTAGACATGGCTAAGGCCTATGATCGAGTAAGATGGGATTTTCTTTTAAGGATTCTGGCTAGGATGGGTTTTCGCAAGCATTGGATCAAGTGGGTATCAGCCTGTTTCAAAGGGGTGGCCTTTTTGGTTCTTGTTAAAGGCTCGGAGACTACCCCTTTTGAATCCTCTAGAGGGTTGAGACAAGGTGACCCTATCTCACCCTATTTGTTCATCATCATGACAAAAGCTTTATCTTGTGCCATCAAACATGCAAGCAACAATCAAGTATGGAAAGGATAAGGTGTCTTCTTTTTTCAGACTCTTTCCAACATGCTTTGTTTGCAGATGACACAATACTCTTCAGCTAGGCTAATAGAAAAGAGGTGCTTGTGATTAAGGGGATTCTAGAGAATTAGTGTATTGCCTCAGGACAGAAAGTGAATGAAGACAAATCTAAGATTTATCTATTTTTTTTAATGAGGCTTCCAAACTAGAGATCTCTAGAATCTTTAATTTCCCATTGGAATCATTACCTGGAAAATATCTTGGCATTCCTTTGTTTAATGGCCGACACAAGCTTGCTCTATGGAAAGAGGTGGTGGATAGCTTGGAGCGAAAAATTGGGACTTGGAAGGGCAAATGGCTCTCTCTAGCAGGAAGGCTTACCTTGGTGAAATCAATACTATTGGCTATCCTTGTGTACATGCTTTCCTCTCTACAATTACCTAGAGGAATATTTAAACAACTGAGAAAAATATGCAGAAGATTCCTTTGGAAAGGGTGGATGGATGAAAGAAAGATTCACCTTATTGCGTGGGATAAAGTTTGTAATCCCACCTCACTAGGAGGAGTAGGAATCCTAAACCAAGATTATCATAATTTGGCTCTTGGTGCAAAGCTGGCTTGGAAAATGTACAAGAAACCATATCTAAAATGGGTGAGATTTTTGCAATCTATATACCTAGACAATGAATGTCCAGAGAGAATTTTCATAGTGGCTAATCCTCCTAAAGGCTCATCCATATGGAACATCATAGTGAAAAATAGAAATGTAATCTTACCCAAACCTTCATGGGTTATTTTTAATGGTGATAAGGCTAATTTTTGGGATTTTTCTTGGAACGGATGGCCCATTCTTTCTAAGATGAAAGATTTGAAGGAAGCAAAATTGGTTCTCAAGAGACATTGGGGTGTTAAGGTTTTGGACTATTTCTAGATTGATAGGAGTAGTTGCCCTTCAAGAGCAATTTGGAAGGATTTCTCTGCTTTTGACATCCTTGAAGATCAAATATCTACACTCAAGTCTATTTTACATGACAGAATTATACATCCTCTGCTTAATGATGATGAATTGATATGGACGGGTGATGGATCGGGCTCCTATAAGGTGAAACAAGGATATAAATGGCTCACTTCCAGAGGTGTTACAGATTGGCCAGTGTAATTATGTTGGTCTGATGCTCTACTTCCAAAAGTAGGAACTTTCACATGGCTCGCATTGAACAATAAAATTCTCACAGGTGATAGGATCCAAAAATTGTCCATTGGTAGGAGCTTCAAATGTGTCCTTTGTGGTGAAATGGAAGTGATGATTGACCACCTCCTCCTACATTGTAACTTTAGAAAAAAAGTTTGGTATTAGTTGTTTATGAAGTTGGATTGGCATTCAACACTTCTAAAAACTCTTCAACTTTTTAAAGGTTGGCCCCATCTCTTCTGCGACTCCATGCTTCACAACCTTTGGGTAATCTCTCCATCACTCCTGATTTGGCACCTATGGAAAGAACAGAACTTTGGGATCTTTAGGAGCCAATCTAGACCTCTGCAACTTTTTCTAGAAGAGGTGGAAATAGCTATAGTAGAAGTGCTAGATGCAAAACTATGAAGGGATAGTTATAAGGAGAATGCTTGGACTTCATGGGACAATGGTATGTTTATTAACTGGAAAGGCATAGAAAATCTTGTGCTGGGTTCTTTGGTGCAACAACATACCACCCGTGTGGAGAGGACCATGGTGAAATGGATACCACCATCTGAACCAATTTTCAAATTAAATGTTGATGGAACTAGTCATGGTAACCCAGGCTTATCTAGTACAGGTTGTGTGCTTAGAGACTAGAAAGGTAACCTTTTGATGGCTAAATGTTCTAAGATACCAAGGGGTACTAATAATATGGCAGAAGCCTTGGCTATGCTACATGGTCTTTAGCTAGCCCATGATTTTGGAGCTAAACACATATGGCTTGAGGTAGATTCCCAAATCATTATTTCAGAGGTTTGTTCCAAAAAAATGGAGAATTGGCATCTTTCATGTATTTTGAACTAGGTCTGTTGCCTACTAAATATATTTGAGTCCTTCAAAATTTCTCATTGCTACCGGGAAGCAAATAGGGTAGCAGATTGTTTGGCCAATAGAGCAATTGATCAGTGTGAATAAATGGTGTTATTTTCAGCTGAGAAGGGTAATTGGCCAGTGGACCTTCAAAGCCTAGCTGACAAGGATAGAGAATGCCTCTAATCGCAATAAGTCTGCAAATTTGGGTTTCTTGTAAACTGACTTTTTTCTTCCCTGGATGAGTTGTGTATCCTCAGTGGCATGGTTGGGTGGTGGGATATATGTGTTCTCTTCTACCTCTTCAGTTAGATGTGTCCTTACATTTTGTCAAATGTTTTGGCATTGTTACTAATCTATCAACTCCATTCAATTTCTTTCTTCTGCTGTCCTAGGTGAATGATGAGCTAGATCGGGGCATGCCCTCTTGTATTGAGTGTCCTCTTTTCAACGGTTGAAGTGATTGGACTTACATTTATGACTGGCGCGTGGGGAGAGGGGGGTTCTATAAGATTTCCAATCTTGTGATATTCTTTTGTTGGCCCCTGGTCTTGTCATCTCAGTTGGCATTTTTCTTACCTTCATCGACCTACAAGCCTCTTTCCCCCATCATTATGATAGGTTATGTTTGCCCTTTTTTGGAGGCCTTTCCTTCCATTTCAAGCCGCCACCCTAATGTCACCTATCATGCTTGTTTAAAGAGAGTAGCTTAGGAGGACGAAGGAGTGATTGCCCTATCAGACTCATTTTGAAGTATGATTTGCAGAATCTCACCTCAGGATTGGTCTAGGATAAGCGAAATGGTTTTTTAATCTACCATGATGTCTTTTTTCTCTACTTCTGTGCTCAATCTTTCTATTTCCACTACCTAAACTTTTGGCTCTGTGGCATTGGCAATGGCAGAAATAAGGCTTAATTTAAGGCTTTTCTTCCCCCCACTTGAAGACAAGCCTGAAGTACATGGAAAGGTAAGGGTGGTAGACTTTATGTCCCTGATAGAGTGTGATGGAACATTCATCCAGTTCGTTGTGTACTGTGTTATAGGTCACATGTGGATTAAGGGGTACCCTAAGAGAGATTTAAACTACTCTAATATTGTTCCACACATTCTCTCAAACATCATGGACCTTGTCCAGGATCCTGAGTATGTGCATAAAGTGGCATCAGGCTTATTCTGCAATAATCTCTATATTGTAGAAAGATGGGTGGAAGCAGTGAAGGGCTATGAAATGGAGCACAGGGAAGCACGTATTAGTGGTCTCTTTGAACGAACAACACTAAGACATTCTACCCCTCATCAAGCTATCAATCGTGCATGGCATAAATCCCTCAAATCCCTGTCTAGTGAGTTGATTGACAATGAGCTTGCTGCTTTTCCTTTTGTCTTTTCAAGGAAGGATGTCAAACAAATTAAAGATACCTTCACAAGCATCCACTTCCTAAGAATTGTGGCCCTTAACATAGCCCCCCACATCCCTAGATATTCTTTTAAGGACCCAAAAGAGGGCAATGAGGGCGATCAGAGTGAAGTGGGCTTCCTGAGTGACCAGATGGATCTAGACACAATCCCGGCTGCAAGTGTAGCTGCTTAAGACTCTATCAGATGGTCTGTGATGGTGTTGGGGTGGCCTGTGATGGTGATTCCTTCTTTGCATGTGGTCTTTTCATGCTCTTTGGTCACGGGGTGGTGTTTCTCTTCCTCTAAGGTGGCGGGTCTCAGTTTTATCCAGTTGATGTTTGTCTTCTTGGTGCCCGGTGTTTTCTGGTTTCCGTTGTTAGTTTTTGTTCTATATGTTTAGTTTTTATCTTTGTTTTGGGCTTCTTCAGCTCCTCTTAACTGAACTGGTTTAAATTTTTTTGGCATGATATACCAGAGGTTACATTCCTGGTATCTTTTTATTCTTTTGTAATTACTTTCTTATCTTTAATACAATGGTCTGGTGCTTTGTCACCTTTCATAAAAAAAACAAAAAACAAAACAATATGCTTACAGTTGCCTAAGATTTTGATGGCTTGTTACTACTCAGTGCCTCTATCCCTAATACCATATTTGCCTCCCAACACAACCAACATAAAAGAATCTTTTGACCTCTTAGATAGAGCTCAGGTGATTGAGAAGATGACATGAAACTTTCACCATATATATGTCAGACCGTACACCAAATATATAATGCATGGCTAGAAAATCCATCGAGAGCTTGCCATTAGAACATCTCAAATTTTAGCTAGAGTTGATGACTCTTGGATTCACTATATAAACCATTGCTAGTAAATTCTGTTACTATTCTTAGATTGATATGGTTTAGTATTCTGTTACACCACCCACTACCTTCACAGATTTATTCTAGTGATAGCTAATTTTTGTTTTTGTTTCTTTTTGTTTTTTTGGGTTTTTATGTAAAGAAAAGGAAAGCTTTGGGTCACATGGCTTGTTAAAAAAGTAGAACTTGCTCTAACTTAGATGGATTAAAGCTACTATGAGATAATGTATTCAATCCTACAGTGTTCAAATTTTATACTAAAATAAACAATCAAATCTAACAAAAGAAAAATGACTTCGACCTAAAGAACCAAAACCCCATTTTCTTTCTAAAACTATTATGAACTAAGATAAGCTCTCTTCATTGACATATTGAACTAAAAGAAGAAAGAAAAGAAAATTGTTTTCCTATGGCATAAAAGTTAATCTAATGTGATGGATCCAATGACGAAATCTAGAGTTACAAAAATGAGTATGTTTGAGCACTACTTACACCAAACAAAAAAAAATCAAGCAATGTGCTAAAATTGTTTATCTGCAACACTCTTCACTTTTGGTTGGTATTTTAAGCCTTTTTCTTCAAATGCACTACCTAGACCAATTTAATTTTGTTTACTTTGGCTTCTCCCACCATGGGAAAAACACTGCAGACACCTATTAGAACTCAGGGAAATCTAGAGAACTCTATCACTTTGTTGATTATATCTTATCAAATTCAATCAAATTGGTTAATAGAGTTAATAAAATGATTCTTAAAACCATCATTGAACCCAAACATGACTTCTGTTTTGTGTAAAAAAATACCTCGAGTCATGAGTTTGTTTAGTCCATGTCAAGGGGCTATAAAATTTGCAAGTAGGAGGAAGCACAAGATCAAAATGTTCAGACCAAAAATAAATAACAAGAATAGACAAAGGTCATTGATAAAAGAGTCTATTAAAGGGCATAGAGAGAGGTCATTTAGTGACGAGGTGGCATGAAACTTGTAACTGTTGCTAGCATGTATTAACACTAGCTTATAATACAAGAGATAATACTAATTTAAATCTCGTCCTTAAAATGTATTAATATTAATATTGGTTAATATTTTTATTACTTCTATAATAAGAGATGCATTGCATCAGGTTCCTGCCCTAATGATATGAATGTTGTTGTAGTCCATTATTTTAAGTATTGTGAGGTACTGTAAAAACAAGGATTGAAACTTGAAAATTGGGACAAATACCTACAAGCAATTCATTTTTCCTCTAGATCATATTTGTTGAATATGTCCATGCATAATTAGGTGACATAGCTCACACCTTGTTCATAGATTGAACCAAAATTATGTCTATTTTGGAGATTAGTTTGAGTAGAAGTTATATGGATTTGAATTTATGTAGAAGAATTCTATTATTGTATTGATACTTGTTATGGATCTAGTTGTCATATCATAAGGATAAATAGTTAATTTCTGCTCTATCAAATGCTTCAAGCCATTTACTTTCCTTGGAGTTAGGATCTTCAATTTTGACAACATAATAACCCCAAGGATGTATTTGAACACCTTTATATCTCATTGACTGTCTAGATGTTTGACCTTTGTGGGAAGGCAGGTTAGACATTGACTTATTTGATTCTTGTAATCTAAACTCAGGGAATATAGTTTGATTCAAGTTAAAAGAATTAGAATCATCATATTCCAAAAGTCAACTAAGAGATATTAGGAATTGTAGAAATAGTTACATGAAAAATAAAATTGAATTCACATCACAAGATAGCAATCCAATTTCAAATTGTAGCTAATTTTGCCTTATACAAGATTGTAAGGACCCGACTCATCCTAAATCAAATAACATTAAACTTTGATTTCAAAAATACCAATGAATAAATTTTTTGATCTAATAGATGTAGGAAATGTGAAATTCTTCCAGAAGTGCTTAAGGTATGCTATAGCAATGTGATGAAACTTGAAATTTAGTTTCCTAGAATCATTAGGTTCTTAAAAGATCACCAATTTTAAATCTAGTGAAGAGAGAGTACATTACAAGAGAAGGTACATTATGTAAGATAACCTAGAAGAACAACGGATCAGTTCATACCTTAAGTCATACATTACATCCTGCATTCTTTTTCGATAGCTTGCTTCTCCTCTAGTAACTATATGCTTATCATTTGCACAAAATTAACTTAACAATCTCATGTTAACACAACTCAGTAATCACTACTTAGAGAATTAAGATCATGATGCTAATTGTAGAACACCCTACATCCAGGGGACCTGAGTACTGGGGGCATCCTTCGCCGTCTAGACTGCCTACATACCTTGTATCCACGGGATCAAGGCCCCCTCCTTCGGATGTGACTAATGCGGGGAATGTGAACATGTAGTTCTATTTTGCACTATGTTTGATGTAACTGTGAGCGGGTATCTAGCCCTTTCTAGGGTTACTCCTTGCGCTAGACAGTTCTTCGTCAGCTGCCACCCACTTGGTGAAATAGGGATGAAAGTTAGTCTACTACCACAAACACCAAAAGGGGTGTTTGTCAGTTAGTCCTAGTGTGGAGGAATCCTTATAAGGTGTTTACCCATGAAATCTAATTTACTCCCCCAAGCCAAATTAGGTAATTTTCGTGACTAAGTCCATTCCTGATCCCCTAGTACTTTCACCACAATCTGCGAGGGTGAGGTGAGAGCATATGATAGATAGCATTTCTAGATCGGCCTAGTTGCCTTATCTGACATTTCACATGTCCTCCCCGATCTATACTCGCGTGTCAATAAACCTCATTTTCTGATATAGAACAATATCAACATAATAGTACATATAGAAAACTAATAGTGTTAAGACCACTCATAAAATTAGGGTTAACTGATAACTTTGTTCTTCAAATACAATTCCAAATACAATATGAACAAATTCTGAATAATCATTGGGAAGCAATATGACTTTTGATGAACAGATAAACTTAACAAGCTTGCTAATTCATAAATTAGATATTATCTATATAATTTTATATTATGAAAAGAGTGTTATCGACCAAGGTAGCTCAAGCAAATTTTATATTGAATACTTAGAATTCTAATCCCACATAATAATATTTATCTAATTCTTAGGAATCTTCTAACAATTTATGGAGTAGAAACAAGATTCAACCATGCGGTGTCTTTGCATACATTCACAAACCAAATTACTCACTCATACTTTCACGTTCCTGATTATTCATAAATAATTCACTTCAAGTTATTCGTAAACATAAACTGGAAAGGATACTTAAGCTTTCAATCTAAGATGACATGATAATTAAGAAATGATTTTTAATATGGAACCTGTTTGTGAGAAAGATGCTATTAAGATTTGAATGCATCTTAGTTTCCCCTACTCATGATTATGGAAAAGGAGGTTATCCCAAATTATAGGGACATGATTAAATAGCAACATTTTTCAAGGGTCAAGTCAAAGGGAACTTTTACATGGTATCATACTTCACCAATGCTATTTATGTGACCATGAGATTTCTTCCTCTCCTTACAAATTAGAGACTCACTCTACAATCTCACTACACATTACTTTTAGAGAGCTTCATGACAATAATTATGATAGTGTAATTGTAGTGGTAAGTGTACCCTATAGCATAATAGAATTCACAAGAAACACATGGTTCATATGCACTTGATGCTAGCAGATAACTCAGAGCTATATTCAAAGAAAACTCTCATATAAGTTGAAGGTACAATAATTGATTCCCACATTATTTCAAAGGATGTGCTTCCATAGGTAGCTAAGTATGAAATATATTTTCAATGGTCTAATTCATTACATCAATATTAAGTAAAAGATAGAGAGAATTCTATCTAACCTATTAAAACTCATAGGTGAAAATTACAGTTTCATGTTAATCCCTACAATTGGTAACATGATTAAGTTATTTAGTTTTGATCAAACACCTCATAGATGTTATGATACTAAAGGGAGGATAAGGTAATAATTCCTCTTTTAGAAAAAAGGTTAAAAATCTCACATATAGACATGATGAGAAGCCCCTAGATGACAAGTACAATAGATAGGGTCTATTTGTTGAGGATGTAAGGATTTCTTGTGATGGAGAAGTAAATCAATTCCACCAATACCATTGACATCAAGAAAATTTATTTATGAGATAGATGGTAAATTATCTCTTAGGGATATTAAGAGATCCACAAAAGAATGGTTGGCTTATAAAGGAACCCTAGCATTGTAGTTTGATGATAGAACACGCTATTTCTTTACTCCCTCAAATATTCCATAATTCTTACATTATATCATAATTATAAATTTTATAACTCATAATTTATAATACATACATAATATCTCATTTGTTAATCTACCATTTCACTTTTATTTCCAAATGAGACTACAATTTGGACAGTTTAAGGGTCAGTATCAAAAGTGATTTAGAATCGTATATGGATATGCTTAATAATAGCATAGGTTTAGGAGATCAAAATTATAAGGTTTTATGATTTTCAATTTTATTGATCTACAACAGACAGAGTTATCATCCAATCCTATAACAATGTCAACCACAGTGATCATATCCAGATTAGCTAAATGTTGAATGAAAGATTTATATTATCACTTAGATCCATCCAAAACTCTACTCAGATCACCAGCCTATTTTTCGTAAAAAAATATCTAAGAAAATTTTAAGCAATCATGACTGGTTGTGTAAAGACCAACTCCTCAACCTTGGTGAGCACCCTATGCCAACGTCTTCCTTGCCTGTGCCAAAATGGAAGCTTTGATGCAAGGTATGGGCTTCTACCAAGAAAATGGAAGGTGAATTTTGTTAGATGCTGCAATGGCAAGTGACCTAGTAGACATATATGTAAGATGAGGAAGCACTTACAAAACTCATGACTGTTTGACAGAATGCCCAACGAAATGTGGTTTTCAAGGACTACAATGATCGCGGGTTATTCATAAAGTGGATTTGTTCTAGCAAATGTGACTGGCAGCTGAAGAGACAAATTTGAAACCTTTGCCAACGTCCTCCTTGCCTGTGCCCAATGGGCACTTAAGAACAGAGTATGGGTTTAGAGCATAACGGAAGGGGTGATTTTGGCTAGCACGTCAAAATCCCTCAAAGAACTGTCACCTCATGGAATGCAATGATTGTAGGATTTCACAAGATGGGTTGAAAAAGGCTTTTAAAACTTTTGAGCAAATACAATTGGCCGGTGTAAGGCCAAAATCCAAAACCTATGCCAAAGTCTTCCCTTCCTGTACCGAATGGGTGATTAAGAACAAGGTATGGACTTCTGTCAAGCATGATGGAAGGGGAAATTCTTTTCAAATATTATGATTGAAATTGCTCTGGTGGACCAATAAACACATCGTGGAAGTATAGGTAGAGCACGTGGACTATTACCCAAGATCCCGCAGGATATGCACAATATGGATTTGATAAAAATGCTTTAGAAACATTCAAGCGATACAATTGGATTCCACGACCTGCCTTCATCAATCATGACAGAAAGGAGATCTTTGTCAGATCTTGTAATTGAGAGTGACTTGGTAGACCTGCATGTGAAATGGAAAAGTATAGACAATGCACTTGAACTATTTGACAAAACACCTAAAAGAAATTATGGTCTCATAGACTGTAATGATCAAGGGATATGTGAACTGTTAGACAAAATCCCTCAAGAAGCGTTGCCTCCTAAAATACAATGATTACAGGACCACACAAAATGGATTTGTTGAAACAGAATTAGGGACTTTCAAGCCAATAGATTTGGCAGGCGTAAAATTAGAAAGCAAAACCTTAGACAGCATACTATGCCCAGAATGGCACTCGAAACAGGCTATGGATGTCTATCCAAGCATAATGGGAGGGCTTTTGGTGAGAAGAGGTAATTGCAAGTGCCCTGGCCTATGTGAGAGCTTCAGAACAGGGTATGTAAGAAACACAAGCTTTATCAGATGTAAAACACATGCAATGTAAAGGTGTATAGAAAGGATGTGAATTGTATGAACCAAAATGAAAACTTCATAAACTATCAACCATCACAATTAAAATTATGTATCAATTCTCTCTTACTAGACTACTATAAACAACAAGCATACTAGTACAACAATTCATCTTAATAAAGAACAGAGAATTCAAAGGAAAGGAATCAAGATTGGGGAGAGGAGAGTTCTTACAGTTTACTCCAGCCCTCCAAACAAGAGATGAGTCCCCTTCTTCCTCACAATTCTAGGCAATTTATAGAAAAATCCATCTTCCACTCCTTTTTTTTTAAAGATAATGCATCCTCCACTCTTTTATTTTAATGATAATACATCCTCCACTCTTTTATTTTAATGATAATGCATCCTCCACTCTTTAGTGGATTTGCAAGTCTTATCCTCAATATTTTAAGTGTAATCCATTGATAAATTGTTTATTACTTGTATTTTTAAATGAATATACATTTTATGTTTAGTTTTCAAATTTAGAATTCAAAAATTGAGTTGTGACAAAGATTTACAAATAGTGTGTGTTAACACATAGTCCTGTAACAAATGTATAACTGGTAATGAATTAGCTATTATAAAAGACTTGCAAATAGTGTTCAATTAGTGCATAAATGAACAGCTTGTATTTGTCTATATTTGTGGCATGCCAGACAATGAGATATGAAAGTTTAACCCCTGCCCATGTGGGTTGAATAGCCTACCATACTACTTGAACTATAAACAACATTAAGAGAATGGACCAGCCATATGCTTTGGTTACATACAACCAATACACCTTCCAACTCACATGCCCCGTTTCTCTTTGTTTATCTTCTACAATCCTGCATGTTCCTTCATTGGCATTCGGTGTTGATTCATAAGGTAGTGTTTGAGCAGCATTATCAGGTTTATTTTTTTTCTGATTCACTTGTTCTTCTAGGACTATTTCTTACCCTTTTTCATTAGCATGAACACTAGATGCATTTCCCATTTCAATTGACCCCATTGCATCCTCGTGTGCTACAACTAGTGCTTCAAAATATATCCCTAGCCCCATAAGCTCGTCATACTTTCCTAATTGTACTATCATGCCATCTCTCATTACCTGTTAGGATCCAATGTTGACATTATTAATTTATTTCTAAAGAACTTGTCATATCATTATGTTTATTGATCTTTGATTTTTTGCTCCATTAGTATCAAACTACTAGTGATTCTAATCTAGTAGATAGAGCTATTACTTTTGGGAAAACTTCATTGTCATTTCATTGCTAAATTAGAGAAGGAAAGAAATTTTGTAATTCCTAATTTGCATCTACATATCGAACTATAATTATAATGTCACTGGAAAATCCGAAAAACCCTTATATATTTTATGCTTGAATAAATCACAAAGAATTGTCCATATGTACCAAAATAAGGTCTACCGCATGCAAGAAGTCTACTTGGTGAGTAACTAGTAAAATTATCTTTTGACCAAGAGCACCCCTTACACATTCCTGCAAAATCAATAATTAGAAAAAATTGGAGCTTCAATAAACAATATTAGCATTGTCAAATTGGAACCCTGAAATACAAGAGATGCGAAGAGAAAGGTATTCTTCAGATAAATATTTTCAATATAGCAAATCAGTGTGCAGTATGAATGGATAGAGTTCAATGAAAATAGAACTCTTGTACCTTGTAAATTTTAGAACCAATGTGAGCATTGACGGTACTAAAAACATCGTCCAAAAGATAAATGTTTGTGTCCAATCATAGCCTTCTCAACATCAAGGGTGGTGTGATAAAAAATGTTTATTAGACCATAATCTTGCAATTAGTGGCATAAATAAATTATGAGTCCTAGCAACTGGAAGAAATCAGTTGGCCTTGCACCCTCCCAAACATGTCAACTTCACAACATTGTGTTAAGACTTAACTTATAAAAAGTGAAGTGTACTAGAATAGGCATCATTCAATAATAATTGTGTGGTAGAGGGGACTACTGAAGAATTATCTTGTTCCTATTTGTGCTTCTACTTTCTAATGTTGTATATACCACCTATGATACATTAACTACATTTATTCCTAAGATTAGCGCTGTGGAAATTACATAGACATTTAAGATAAAAAAGTTGAAACCTTCGTGAGGGAACATTGGAACATGATATGGACCTCTATCAAAGCATAATGAAATGGGGATTTTTGTCCAATACTGTAGTTGGAAATACTCAGGTAGACATGTATACAAAATGTGGAAGCATAGGAAAAGCTCATGAACTGTTTGACAGAATGCCTCAAAGAGATGTAATCTCATGGAATGCAATGGTTGCAGGATATTCTCAAAATGGATTTGTTGAAAGGGCTTTCAAAACTTTCAATCAAATGCAATTGGCAGGTCTAAAACCAAATTCTACAACCTTTGCCATCATCCTCCAGCCTGTGCCAAAATCGGAGCTTTGCAACAGGGTATAGAAATCTATCAAAGCATAAAGGATAGAGAAACTTTGTCAGATGTTGTAGTTGCAACTGCTCTGGTAGACATGTATGCAAAATGTGGGAACATAAACAAAGCACGTGAACTGTTTGACAAAATGCCTCAAAGAAATGTGCTCTCATGGAGTGCAATGATTGCAGGATATGCACAAATTGAACTTTTTGAGAAGATTTTAGAAACTTTCAAGCAAATGCAATTGGCAGGTGTAAAGCCAAACTCCACAACCTTTGCCAACATCCTCCCTGCCTATGCCAAAATGGGAGCTTTGGAATAGGGTATGGACATCCATCAAAGCATGAAGGATAGAGGAATTTTGTCATATGATGTGGTTGCAACTGTTGTGGTTGCAACTGCCCTAATAGACATGTATGCAAAATGTGGAACCATAGACAAGGCGGAAAAGATCATGGTAAATCATAGTAAAATTTAGCAATTTCTAGGATTTATTGAACAAGCCTTTGATCTACTTTGAGTTATCCTAACGTGATGTATCATTTTGCCAAAATGGAGTACCTTAAGAGCTCTCCCAGAAAGTAGTAGGAACCCCATATTGTAGAGTATGAAATGTGCAAACTGTATAGCCCAGGTTATATAGTACATTTTCTTCCCTCCATGGTAAATAATATACAATCCCACCACTACCAGTTTTGCAGAAAATAGCATACAGTTCTAAGTGTTCCAAAATCATTGAAGGAAGCTGGTTAAATATGAAGTTCATCTTATGAAATTAAAATAGCATCTATTATGTGTTCAAATACTATTATTGGAAAAATTGTTTAGATTAGTTAAGATAGATAATTCACATGATACTCAACTACATTGGAATCATAAATTTACCAAGTCCCATCAGACTGAGCTTAAACAACCGATTTATAAAATTTATTTCAATTTTTTCAATCAATTGCAGAGGAAACAAGTCACATTGCTCTATATACAAATTGGCATAGAGCAAGAAAGCATCTAAAACAACCATGCCAATAATTTCCTAGACCAATCTTAGAGCCACTAGAATAAGGTTTGAATATGCCAAAATGTACACACAGTTGAAACTTGTACTTTTTGCCATGAATCTGAAAACCATCACAACAACAACAAAATTTGAAAATTTGTGTTTAGAAAACACACGACATAAACCATATATATGATAACAGCTATCCATGCATTTAATAGTCTATAAAAGGCAAGACAATTTAGTGAAATGTGAGTAGAAATGAAATGGAAAAAATTATATACTAGTGTCAATTTTGTGTGCAGACTTGTGGGTAGAAAAGCTAGTTTCTTCCTGTTCGGTGGCCATAATGTCTACAGTTGATTTTTTCATTAAATATTTCTGCTCTTTCATTCTCTTCCACAGTTTAGAACAGCCTTACTTGACACATCAATGGATTCTTCTCCACCACTGAATAGCTGTCACTTAAATAAAATCAATGCTTTATAGTGTTTAGACACTTGCATATATAGAATTGGATTTCACAAATACCAGAGAGAGAATTGATGAGACCTAATAGATGACCTCTCTGCATTCATTCCCATATTGTTGAACACCATGAAAAGGTTGATGATGCTGTAGAAGACTTTTTAAAATATGGAGTTTTTGCCCCGGAAAACACCGATAATAAAAAATAGTGGAAGAAGAATATAGTAGAGACAAAAATAGCAAGAAATTTTAGTCAAAGATGTAAATTTTGAGGAACAAATATATGAGTAGGCGCGGAAGTTATGGAGTTGCGCAGGAAGTTGTAAAGTCATGGTAAATATTGAGACGCAATGGAAATTTTATATAAGGAACAACAATTCAGGGTTTAAAAATAGTAAGAATTGTGTTCATTGGTGAGAAATTGGACGGCATTTGAGAAAAAATGGAGAGTTTAGGAAACGAATAATAGTTCAGGGTTTGAAAAAGTGAAGGTTGTGATTATTGGTGTGAATATAGCAAGGGCGCTGCAAATGTTAATGAAAAACTGGAGGTTTTACTGAAGGAACAACGGAGCAAGGGTAGAAAAGAGTAAAGTTTACAACTTATAGAAGCGCTTACCACTGATAAGTGGAAACAAGTTTTTCAAATATCAAAATTTGCACCAGGGTTGACAGGAATGCCATGTAGAGACGGAGACAAAAAGCAGGAAGAAGTATCCATTTCAAAATATTCAAATAGCAGAATACTGGTGCACCAACGTCCGAAATAGTGTTGGTAGAATACTGTGGCTAAGATAGAACACCTTAAAGTCAGGTACAAGGTGAATTTCTTCACCTTGTGTCTGCTCTTTAATTCTCCTTCAAGAAACTGAAGTGGCTGAAGGAAGAAAAAACCTATCATATTAAACCATGGTAAGAAACTTCAAAGAAATTACTACTAATCCATATGATTTCTCACCAAGACTAAGCCACACTCAATACTCTTCCAAGCTAGAAGCATTGGATCACATTATTAAATGGTTTGAGTCCATATTCAAAATCAGAAATGTGAACATGATTGCAACAGTATACAATGTATATCCACTCACCATTGCCACGGGAAAAGGCCAATGAGGGAATATATCCTAGATATCACAGCCTCTTGGATTAGATTTTTATTATCGCAAAGATTCCACCCCACAATAAATATCAAAGGATAGTCTTTATCAACATATAGCTACAAACTAAGATTTTTAACACATGTTTCTCAAAGACCGCAATTCACATATTTAAAAAGTTATAGTGTTGCAAGTTATTAATAGGCTGTTTGTTAAAAGGCCAACGAAAAGGTTGATGAAGCTACAAAATTGATGCAACCAAAATCACAAGAGGGCAGAGGAGAGCCCAACTGAAGTTCTGTTCTGGGCGGAGCTTCACACTCTTGTTTGCACTACTGCTGGACGCCGACGCCGGCAGCGACTTCGATCCTGCTCAAACCATTTAACCAAATGAATCCCCTGAAATCTTACAATCCACAAACCAGAATGCAATAAATGGCGTGAAATCTCACCAGAAGAAGACAGCGAAGCAGTTGAAGACGAATTGGTGGTTTGAAAAACCTTGGCGTCCAGTGAAGAGGGCGACAAATTGAGAAGTGTTAGTGTTTTATAGCTGCGTGAGAATTTTTCCAAAGGAGAATAATATAGCCGACCTGGTCGGCCTAGAAGCAATTCTCCCATGTATTGTATTTATATGAGATGATGTCTCATCATTCAATACAATTCAATTCAATTAGAAAATCAGTTCTACAGAGCAGATTCGCAGCAGACTTGAGGAGAAGGCATATCATTATCATATTGAAGGAATTCGCACTATTTTGAGGTGCATATTTATTGTATTAAATTCTGCCCTTCTAGGGCCTAATTTTAAGTGCCAGTTCTGCACTTAATTTCTTATTTTATAAGAGAATATATTGCTGGGTTTTTCTCCCTTGAGTAGGAGGGTTTTCCTAGGGTAAACATTGTGTTCATTATCTTATATGTTCATCATTTTGTATTCCTATTTATCTTGATTTCTGATCCTAAAACTAACATGGTATCAGAGCCAAGTTCAAGAAATCCGATCAGATTTGTTTAAGCATTCCAGAGGAGTTTGTCATATACTGTGATGAGGGGTTTGAAATCATTTGAACTCATTTTTCATTGTGATCCTTTTGGCTGAGCATCTCAGCTCTGAAGGGTTGTTGCATTGTTTGTAGCTGGCATGGTTTTCTAGGTGGAGTCATACTTCTATTCCAGACGCTTGGAGCTAGGCATGGGAAATCTTTGATAAATGTTGGAGTTGTTTCTTGGAGGATATGAATGCCTTAAGGGGTGTCATACAAACCTCTGTATGACTAATAACTTATGATAGACCTGTTCCTTGTCCTTCCTTGGTAGATAGAGGTTGTTTGAAGATTGTTGGGTTAGTCTGGTGGTGATCCATATCATTGGGAGGTATCATATGCATGATTGGATATGGATTTTGATGGTTTTCATCGCTGCCATGACTTGCAATAAAGGTTTTTTTTAGTCCTACAACTTGGTATCAGTTATTATCAGACTTGTAACTGTTATATCCTTACCTTTTGAGGGTGTTGAAATGCTGCTAGGTGATTTTAATGTTATTGAACAATCTTGGAAGCTATTCTTGGTGAGTCTAAAGGTGTTGGAAGGAGATTTTCATCGTCATTTGGCCCTGCAGCATTGGACAGCAGACCTTAGGATAGATGCACCAGATCAGAAAGGACTAATACCAAGGTCGTTAGAGCAAATTTTCAAAACTAGCCTAGCACTTTCCTCTCAAGGGTGGAGTTTCTGAATGTAGGCATCAATGCTGGAGATTTTCAATGACACTTAAGGTGGCGAAGATAAGACACAGCTATAGGTCTAGCTCAATGGTGTACCAACAATAAAGAGATAAGATTTTATGCTTGTACCCTTGAATAATGTTCATCAATTTTATGTCGTTATTAATTCACGCAATAACATTGGAATAGTGAATCATGTATGCTTCTAGCATTGGTATTTCTCTTTGGGATAGTTTAGATCTATGAACTATTATTAAACTCTCTAAAATGCTTCTAGGATGGACTGAGGAGCAAAAGGATGATGAGAGATTGCATAAGGAATTCAAGGGAGGAAGAGCTTGATGCATCCTATGAGGAAGTCACGTAGGCTAAAGAAATGAACAAACATGAAGATATAGCTTGCAGTCATGGGACTGAGTTGGTGGCACATAACTTCACTAGAGACATCTCTCGAAGAGGAAGAACCCACAGATTGTCATTGCGATAAATTTCTTCGAAGAGGAGGAAATAACATTCAGAAGGAGTCTGACAAACCAACAGAGGCAACCTTGGACAAGGAGGTCAGGAGGTTAATGCTAGTACTTGGAGCTTCAGAGGAAGTCACATCATCATGAAGGTTCCTTGCAATATATATTTCTCTGAGACTGAGAAATATGAGGTGAAAGCCCTTGTAGTGTATATTTCTCTGAGACAGAGAAATATGAAGTGCGAGCCCTTGTTCATCTATGAGACTGAGATGGGACGTCATGTTGAGAGACTCCATGATGACCTCATGTTGATAGACTCCATGATGAATCCTTTGTACTTGTGTTTTTCAATAGATGGGAGTAGCCATGGTGGACATCATGTTGAGAGACTCCATGACAACATCACGTTGAGAGACTCCATGATGGGCACTTATCCACATGTTTCTTTCCACACATGGGAGTAGCCATGGTGGACGTCATGTTGAGAGAATCCATGACGACATCACGTTGAGAGACTCCATGATGGGCATTTGTGCACATGTTTCTTTCCACACATGGGAGTAGCCATGGTGGATGTAATGTTGAGTGACCCCATGACGATATCACATTGAGAAACTCTGTGATGAACTATTTGACAAATGGGTGTAGCCATTGTGGACGTCATGTTGAGTGACTCCATGACATGGATATTTGGAAAAATACCTCCCTAGCTAAGAGGGGGTGTTAGTGTTTTATAGTTGCATGAGAATTTTTCCAAAGGAGAATAATATAGTCAACTTGGTTGGCCTAGAAGCATTCGCCCATGTATTGTATTTATATGAGATGATGTCTCATCATTCAATCAATGCAATTCAATTCAATTAGAAAATCAATTCTACAGAAAAGATTCGTAGCAGACTTAAGGAGAAGGCATATCATTATCATATTCAAGGAATTTGTACTATTTTTAGGTGCATACTTATTGTATTAAATTCTGCCCTTCTAGGGCCTGATTGTAAGTGCTAGTTCTGCACTTATTTTTTGATTTTATAAGAGAATATATTGCTGGGTTTTTCTCACTCGAGTAGGAGGGTTTTCTAGGGTAAAAATTGTGTTCATTGTCTTATATGTTCATCATTTTGTTTTCCTGCTTATCTTCATTTCTGATCCTAAAACTAACAAGAAGCACTATGACAATGAACTGATAATTGAATGATGAGAAGCATATGGCACAAAATAGAACTAGGTTACAACGAGGAAGAGAAGAAATGCTTACCTGGGTAGTCAGAGATAGAAGCACTGACTTTACAGGCGATGGGCATTTGCAGAACATGTTGCGCAGATGTCACAGAACATCGGTAATGGCAGCTCAGGATTGATGCTTAATGCTTTCGAGGAGTTGGAGCTTGTTTATGTCCAACACCTGAGAAATCTACGGTAAAACCAGTGTGGGCCATAGGCCCCCTACTTCCGGCGAGTTTATTTAATTAAATGTCTACAACAACCAGGTGTTTCATCGAGCAAGGGAAAGCTTGCAATGCAAGCTAGCTGTCTCATCACAGTACTTGGTACTTTTATCTATATTAAATATTAAATGTTAATAATATAATTAAATTTAAAGATAATTCTATTTTTCACCCTTACTATTTAGAGGGTTAACCAATACCAAAGCAAATAAATAGCATTTATCAAATTATAAAAATAGTCAAAAAAAAATAAATTATAATATTTTGTTCAGATTTATTGTTTTTGCATGCCTATTAGTTAAATAAATTGAAATAATTACATCAAAGGGATGCATTAGTAATCCTCCCGAAGGCAATAACTAATAATATTGGTTAATACTTTTCTTCTATTTTTTATTACTTTTATAGTTTTTAATTTTTTTAATACTTAAAGACATGCCTAAAATATCATAACATACACATCACCATACAAAATGGCATTCACCGTACAAAATGGATCATACCATAATCAACATACAGATCACTGTACAAAATGGATCATGCCATATTCACCACACAAAATGGCATTTCGTGATGTGACGCTCAACCTCTGTTATCGAATTCAATTTTTCTAAAATCTACCGCCGAGTCAATTAAAAGTGGCAAATTAATTTTAAATCTGATGCCCTGTGCTCTCTGCCCGCTTTCCTCCCAAATGGAAGCGATCATGGCAGACACCTCTACCTCTCTCAGGAATGTGAGTAGCTCCACCGTGCACAACTTTCTCATCTGCAGAAGGGGATATCCTCCATTGAACAGCACAACCCTTGTCTTGGCACTCATCATCATTAAATGGACTTTTCCAACAATCTAAATTCAACGACAATCTCTGATTGAAAGAGCTTTTCATAATAATTTTTTTGAATCAGTATGTTATTTATTTTGATAAATTTGATTTTGTTAGTTTTGGTTGGAGCAGGTAACCGGACTAATGCACAAGTTTTATATTCTCCCAAAATCTATAATATCTATCATGGACTGTGGAAATATCTTAGTCAATTGGTATTGAGATTTTGACGTCCCCTAAACTTGCATCTCTTGATTTCATAGCAGACATAGATGTGAATCATCCTGTAGCGCATGCAATTCTGCCCCATCAAATCATCTTATAATCAAATTTAGTAGATATGTGAAAAATTGTGCAAACGTCGTGAAAATATTTATTGATCTTGAAATTGTTTTTTTGTTTTTGTTTTTTCTTATTTGTCTGTTTTTTCTCAACTTAAACCTAGAATAAGTTGCAGCTCAACTTTTGCCGTTTGTTTAAGTTTTTTAAGCCACCCTTAAGCTACTTTTTATAGGAAAGTCAATGTTACAGTGTGACTAACATTCTCTATTTTCCTGTTCATTCTGGTTTACATGAAGCAGTCCAACTCACAGAATAACTGAAGACCGCCAGATACATGGAGCTTGTCGTATAGTAAGTTCAATCAAAATTAGCCCAAGTTGACAGGTATTGCCAATTATTTTGCATCATGTAAATGATCGACTATATACAGAATGACCATTGGTACCTACCTTTGAACGTTCGAAATGAAATGATCTCTTATAATGTTTCAATTAATATTAGGTCCTTGAAGAGAAAAATGAATTAGCATCCTTTGTATTACAGGCTTTTCCTCCAGCAAAAGAATAGAATTGCTTAGGTCAAACTAGGCATTATGAGTTAACCAAATGTTTGGAAATGGTGGCAGAGAATCTATTGTTGATTCCCTGGATTGTTATGCCTATAGCCATTGTGTAGTTGCTCAACTATTGAGAAGTAGAATAAATAAAACCATAATTTAAAAAAAGAGATTTGTTTTTTTTGTTTGGATCAACTCTACTTAAACATCATCCACTTCAATATTCAAACAATCAAGACATTATTTTTAATTCACAATATTTACATTATTTATAGCATTGCTTCATTAACTTTGTAAATTTTTTTTTCAATTCTCTTACTTCTAGATCTCAAATGTTTGTTCCTTTAGAGTACCATGCAAGAATCCAAACTATAATGATCTTTTGGTTTTATTCTGTTCAATTTTAATTAATATATGAAATTTAACTGTGCAGGAGTATGTTCTAAACGCAGAAGCTATTTACAAATGATAGATTCATGTTTTCCAGATTTCTCTGCTCGCTGTCGTTTCAAAGCTTTCGTAGACATGTTGCTGTGTAACTTAGATTAATTGTTCTGGCACTGGAGCTCAGAGATTCAGAGTTCCGTTTGCTTCCCCTTATTGGTTGTGATTGTCCATCAAGATAGATGACATTTTTAGTTGGAATTTGAAACGAAGAAAAACAGAAACCAGGCGCTTTTATGCATATTCACACTGTTAACTCCAAAATACATTGGCAGGATTGTGGCACAGTGGCAGGTTTCACTTGCAGTAATGAATATGAATGAAAGTTTCAAAAACCAATTCACCATTATCATGTCATTTGTTTGCCTGTATCGTGGACCACGGACAACTTTTTAATATGGTATATTTATATATAATCTAGTACAAAACTGTTTTAAACATTACAAGTTGTTGATATTGCATGGATGTTTATACTTATCATTTCATAACCTTAAATACATTGAAAATGTGTAATCAAATTGAATCCATTACTTGCCTCTAGAGTTTCAAGAGCTTTTTATCTGAATAAACAAACTGTGGTTTGAGTCTCCAAATATTGTTCACATTATTCCTATTTACATTCATTGAAGAAATTCAAATTCATGTAACACAATATAGGTTTTCTGTGCGCAATAGATTTACTTACACGTTTGAAACAACTTTGGTGTTGGTCGTTCGCTAAAAGTTGAGCAATATCCTGTTCCGTAGCAATTTCACACGGCTTATCACTGTCTTCACCAGAGATTTGCTGCATCATTCACAACTCACTGAGAATCAAAATAAAAAAATAATTAAATCATTCAGCAGAAACATAATGAAAATCAAAAAACATTTTTCACTGTCTTCACTAGAGATTTGCTGCATCATTCACAACTCACGAGAATCAAAATAAAAAAATAATTACATCATTCAGCAGAAACAAAATGAAAATCAAAAAACATTTTTAGAAAACAATACAGTATGCTACAATAACTACATCACTCCCCAAAATCAAAATCAAAATCAAAATGGCAGACACCAATATCCTCCTAAAACAATTATATCATTCACCAAAACGAAAATCAAAATTAAAAAAAAAAGGAAAAAAACAAAACAAAAAACTATAGACTCGCTAAAATAACTACATCATTTGCTAAATTAAAATGTCAATAAAACCCAGAGTCTCAGCTAAAATAACTACATCATTTATTATTACAAGAATCCAAATCAAAATTAAAAAAAGTCAAAAAAATCTTCAGCGTCACTAAAGGTCTGCGATCTAACATTTAGGATTCACACCATTTTTTGGAAGCTCCAAAGCTCTCATTAAAGTAACACCATCAAAACAATATGCTTACACTTGCCTGAGATTTTGATGGCTTCTTAGTACTCGGTGCCTCTATCCCTAATACGATATTTGCCTCCCAACACAACCAAAATAAAAGAATCTTTTGACCTCTTAGATAGAGCTCAGGTGATTGAGAAGACAGCATGAAACTTTCACCGTATATATGTGGGAACGTACACCAAATATATTATGCATAGCTAGACTAGAAAATCCATTGAGAGCTTGCCATTAGAACAACAGCTCAAATTTCAGCTAGAGCTAATGACTCTTGGCTTCACTGTATAAACCATTGCTAGTAGATTCTGTTACTATTCTCGTGTTGATATGGTTTACTATTCTGTTACACCACCCATTACCTGCACAGATTTATTCCAGTGAGAGCTAATTTAAGAAAATCTGCGAGGTGCCAAGAAAAGAAGATTCGCCACTAAATTATGGATATAATATTTATTTTTTTATATTCTTGTTTTTGTTTCTTTTTTGTTTTTTTGGGTTTTTATGTATGGAAAAGGAAAGCTTTGGGTCACATAGCTTGTTAAAAAAGTAGATTATGGCCTGCATCCCAACTAACATATTACAACCTGCTCTAACTTAGATGGATTAAAGCTACTGAAATAAACAATCAAATCTAACAAAAGAAAAATGACTTCGACCTAAAGTACCAAAACCCCGTTTTCTTTCTAAAACTATTACGATATGAGATAAGCTCTCCCCATTGACATATTGAACTATAAGAAGAAGAAAAGAAAACTGTTTTCCCATTGCATAAAAGTGAATCTAACGTGATGGATTCAATGATGAAATCTGGAGTCACAAAAATGAGTATGTTTGAGCACTACTTACACCAAACAAAAAAAATCAGACAATGTGCTATAATTGTTTATCTGCAATGCTCTTCACGTTTGGGTCGTATTTTAAGCCTTCTTCTTCAAATGCACTATCTAGACCAGTTTAATTTTGTTTACTTTGGCTGCTCCCACCATGTGAAAAACGCTGCAGACACCTAATAGAACTCAGGGAAATCTGGAGACCTCTATCACTTTGTTGATATATCTTATCAAATTCAATCAAATTGGTTAATAGAGTTAATAAAATGATTCTTAAAACCTTCATTGAACCCAAACACGATTTCTGTTGTGTGTAAAAAAATTCCTCGAGTCACGAGTCTGTTTAGTCGATGTCAAGGGGCTATAAAATTTGCAAGCAGGAGGAAGCATAAGATCAAAATGGTTCACAAAAAATAAAATAAAAAGAATAGACAGAGGTGGTTGATGAAAGGATCTGTTGAAGGGCATAGAGAGAGGTCATTTATTGAGGTGGCGTGAAACTTGTAACTGCCGCCAGCATGTATTAACACCAGCTTAAAATAGAATGTATGGTCAGAGATAATACTAATTTAAATCCCCTTAGAATGTATTAGTATTAATATTGGTTAATATTTTTATTACTGTTATATTAATATTGGTTAATATTTTCTTTCTATTTTTTATTACTTTAATATTTTTTAATTTTTTAATATTTAAATACATGCCTAAGATATCATAACATACAAATCACCATACAAAATGGCATTCACCATACAAATCACCATATAAAATAGGCACCATACGAAATGGCATCATAAGATACAAATCACCGTACAAAATGGATCATACCATATTCACCATACAAAATTGCATTTCGTGATGTGACACTCAACAACCCTCAACTAACATTTCAACCTCCGTTATGGAATTCAATTTTTTTAAAATCTGCCACCCAGTCAATTAAAAGCGACAAATTAATTTTAAATCTGATGCCCTATGCGCTCTGTGTAATGTCCCCTTCTGGTAAGCCAAAATTTCTGCAACCTTGCAAACAATTTCAACTTACTAAAAGAGAACATTAGTAATCCACTTTTCATTTCCTTTTAATCTTGATGATAACCATATACTATTTGCCATTTCATAAATCTATTTTTCCATACATCATGATTCTCCTTGGGTGAGATAATCTTAGACCTCTTATTAACCTCACCTTTCACCTTGTGAGAGAAGATTCGTTAGGTAGGTGATGTCATCTCAATCCTATGGGTCCATTAATATAATTCCTTAGTTCGTCAACTAAGGCCCATAATTCCTTAGTCCGTCAACTAAGGCCTATAATTCCTTAGTTCGTCAACTAAGGCCCATTCCTTCGATACTTAAATCGAAGGTCCATAGTAATATCCTTGATTCGTCAATCAAGGCCCATAATATCCTTGATTCGTCAACCAAGGCCCATTATATCCTTGATTCGTCAATCAAGGCCCATTCCCATGGAATGATCCATACCTACCGTAACTATCTACCCCACCTTCTTAGTGTTAGGTGGTTAATAAGGAAGTCTCGTATCTACCCTTGGGAATTCATGCCTTTACTATTAAACCCTTGTAAGATCATGGTCTATAAGCCATTATATCCTTATCCCATTATATATAACTTGGACACTTCAATGTTGATGATTAGGTCCAATAACTAATTTCTTATGCATAAAGGATTCTAACTTCATACTAATTACATTATAGAACCAATTATCCTCCAATAACATTTGACTATCACAAGCTATTTAACCTTAACAATTACATATTCTAGTATACATAAGTTTACTCTATATTTAGATTTGATCTCAATTATGAACATAACCAAACTTTGAAAGGAAAACAAGTATAAGATTTTATTCTATCACATGGAATATCTCACTACTTTACTATGAGGAATTCACTTATCTATCATATCATCGAATGAGACATTAGACAATTTAGTATAGCAAAGAAATATTGAGTGTAAGTTTCATACCTAATATGATCGATCAGCTGTATTTGCAATATGATTGTATGTTGATCTTAATTCAATGTTGCTACTATGAGGATCTTGTTTAATGCCGATATGCAGATGTATTTCTTTAGTCTTTTCTATCCTTCTTGCAATTCGCTCTTTGTTCCTGATTGTTGTGTTGATATTTCTGATCGATTGATGCTTAAGAAGGGTGAATGTCTGATCAATGCTATCTAATTTATCTTCCGTTTAAAATGCCAAGAGAGTGTTGATTCCTTCGCAGTGAATTCCCGTTGATATTGCATTCCCCTATATCCCATGCCTCTAAAGTGATTCAAACTCTTCATATTTATACCTTTTCTTTGATCCTTAAGAGAGACGTCCCTATTGAAGGAATGTGTCTTTTGTCTAATAAAAACAACTCTTCATAATCGCTGTTTTTTAGACTAATTGCCGATCCTCACTGATCGCATATCCTTATGATTGCTACCTTGTAACAATGTATTCGTTACTGCCTTAAACAATTCCTGTTAGTACCTTTAAAAGAATCGCTGCTACCTTATAATTACCATAATGGTCACTGCTGCCTTTTTAAGATTTACTAATTGCTGTCTTTACTTAATACTTACTGTCATAAACTAATTCTTGAAATCGCAAATCTTATTCTTTTTTTCCCTCTGTCGGTCTCCACCATTTGCTGGTCTTATAAGATCGACGTTCCTTTTCGTACACATCGTGCCACACACTTTATGAACCGCAGCCTCTATTATATCGTGGCTCCTTAATATCACGATTATTTCACATTATAAGCAGATCACTTCTTATCATTAGTTACCATTTTACTAATAATCTGACTTTTTATTCCATGGACCCCACCATTAGGAGTCTTTGTATTAAGATGATATAAGACTTTTGTCTTATTCTCTAATCATTCGATGTCATTACTTACAAACCTTTAGCCTTATTTGAGTATATGCATTTATTTATATTTGTAACTATTTATATTATGTATTATATTTATGATTATATTTATCATGTATAAATAATATATTATATTTAATTATATTAAAATATTTATATAGTAATATTATTTAATATTATTCATTAAATATTGTATAGACGTAATTATTTCTATCATTCAATTTGATTATTTCGAAAGCATATTTGATGAAAGTGACTACTCTATTTTTACCATAATGTTTAAATCTTTAATTTAAACAATGCTTTAATATTGGGACATGACACTCTGCCCGCTTTCCTTGGAGATGGAAGCGATCATGGCAGACACCTCTTCCTCTCTGAGGAATGTGAGTAGCTCCACCGTGCACATATTTGTAGTCGGCAAAATTTTGACGGTTTTTTGTTGCTAGTACGTTGACAACGCCTATTTAAGTGCTTCCTTTCGGAATATGCCTTGCAAAATTGACTAAAAATAGTCAAATTTCTTTTTTTTAAAAATGAGCACTTTCATTTTCTAACCACTCTCTCATTAACACTATGCCTGAATTTGGTGGCAGTTACATGTTATGGCAGACGTACATTGCAAGTGGAATCTACATCATTTAAACCTTTTAAACGTAATTTCTTATATTTATTTTTGGCAGCAGAGATGATTCAATTCATTTCTGATTTCTTTGGCTACATTTTCATTTCGTTTTTTTGTTTCTTTTTCAACTCAAAACCCTGCAAAATACCCACATGAAGTTGTGTACTTAATTAAAGATTTCAGTACAAGTTCTCGGAGGAAGAGGGGAAAAGGGGAGACACGGATAGAAATCAATTAGAATGAAATCCGAGTTACCACTCACGGGGTCATAGGAACTACATCAGTTACGCAAATACATTTGAAAAAACAATGCTGCACAGAGGAAAGGGAGCTTGGGCTCCATTGGGGATCCATGAATAAAGCTAGCACAACCATAATGCCATACATAATGCTTCATATTACATAATATACACCATCGACATACCTATGCACAAATTAGCAAAGAGGTTTGCTATTCTGGAGATGCGCAGAGTTGAAGAGGCTAGCATTGAACAAAAATAACAGACCCACCAAAAAGTAAAGTAAAGAATAATTACATAGCCTATGAGTCCGAATGAAAAGCAAATAGTAGATTAATAAAATAGACATTTGAAAAGATTTATATGAGTAAATACCTTGACAGTATTCCTGTAATCGCTCTACTGCCTCTCCAACCTCTTCACAGGTTTCTAACAATCTTTTTGTTTAAAATAACATTGGCGTGTTCGTTTTGCTTTGCTTGCTCGTTTACATGAACCATTCGACCACAGCCGCCATTGGTTGAAATTTAAAACAGCAATTGCTTCACATTATTTAAGACATCATGAATATAACGTACAATGCAATAAAGAAAGTCTATTATAGGAAATATTGTTGAAAAGATCAGACTCTTGAGTGTATTTTTGATCGATAGCTAATGCATAATGATGGCGACATTAAATGCACGATTAGTTATATGCTTGACAAGACATGCATAATAGATGAACAAAGTATGTATAATAGATGAATTTTAATATGATGTGATGGAAGCATAGCAACGTGTGAGATCATGGGAGGATGATTCTCTTAAATAAGAACAATGCTATCCTTTTGACTAAGAAGGAATATGATGAGTTTTGCTGTTCCAAATATAATAATGTCCCATGTTTGGCATGAAGAAAAAATATTTTTTTAATTCTCAACTTGCTCTTACAAATCAATAGATAAAAGTCGAAATTAGGTGACAGAGTGGCATTAAAAATTAGGAAGAATAATGTCAGTTTTAAGCTCTACGCAATCATGATAGTTTCCAGCTTCATAATGACCTAAAATGGGGTATAAAATCATCCATTACATAGTAAAAGCGATGGATTGGAAGAATGACAATGGGGAAATTTCATGAACAGACGCGTTACAATAAAAAGAGGCCTTACAATCATAACCTTTAATGTTTGTTTTTAAAACAGAGGAAAGGAAATAATTATTATAAGTTGTTTTTAAAAGATATTTTTAGACAGAAAAAGGAAATCAAAATAATTACTATAAGAAAAAAATAGAGTGAGACTTTAAAAAAGAAATCTCAATCTTTTTTTGAAAGAAAATTTAAAAAATGTTTTAGAAATTTATGATAAGAGAATATAAAGTGAGTTTAAGATTTTCATGTTCTTTTTAATTTTTGATTTTTAGTGTGATCATGGAGATGTTTAGCTAATTGCACACATTCTGAAGACACTAAGATGGTGAAACATGGGAAGCTGCAAAGTTGCAAGAAAATGTTAAAATCAAAGAAAAATGACAAAAGGATGCGCCACATGGGTGAACGCCAAGGTGAGAGCAAAACATAATGTGACAATGACAAGGTATGTAATTTCCACAAATAAGTGATAACTAGCATATTTATATTAAAAAAATTATCTAAAATACCTTGAGAGATATCCTTCTAGAGGTATTCCACTTATACATGGTAAATTGATTAAAAAAATAGACACCTCCAGTAGGATATCTCTAGTTATACTTTAGATATAATTTTTTAAATATAAATATGCTAGTAGCATCCATAGTTGCAAATGTAAACAACATTATTTAAAAAACCCTTATATAACCTTAGCCCTAATTCTAACCCTAACCGTAACCCTCACACAAACTAATTCAAATCCTAACTAGGTAAGTTATTCCTTAGCAAAAGATATCTTTATCCACCAATAACCACTTCCTCTACGAGATATATTATCAACTCTGATTTCAAAAAATACTAAGGAAATAAAAATTTTGATCTCATTGAAGCAGGAAATGTGAAATTTTTCTATTAATTCCAAGAAGTTCTTATTGCATGATTCAACTTTGATTTCAAAAAATACTGAGGAAATAAAAATTTTGATCTCATTGAAGCAAGAAATGTGAAATTTTTCTATTAATTCCAAGAAGTTCTTATTGCATGATATAGAGATGAGATGAACTTGAGTTTAGTTTTCTAAAGTCATCAAGTTCTGAAGGATCACCAATTTTAAATTTAGTGAAGAGAGAAAATACATTACGAGGGAAGGTACATTACCTATAAGAATAATGGATCACACATACCTTAAGTTCTTTATTGCATCCTGCATTCATTTCCTACAAATTGCTTTTCCTCCAGCATCTGTATTCTTATCATCTGCACAAAACTAACTAGACAATCTCTTGTTAACACGACTCATAAATCACTACACAGAAACTATAAAAGAATACCCTACATCCAGGGGATCTGAGTACTAGGATATCCTTCGCCGTCTAGACTGCCTACATACCCTGTGTCCACGGGATCAAGGCCCACTCCTTCGGATGTGACTAACGTGAAGAATGTGAATATGTAGTTCTATTTTGTACTATGTTTGGTGTAATTGTGAATAGGTACCCAACCCTTTCTAGGGTTATTCCCTGCCCCACATAGTTCTTCGTCGGCTACCACCCACTCAGTGAAATAGAGACGGAAGTTAGTCCATTACCACAAACACCTAAATGGGTGTTTGTCAGTTAGTCCTAGTGTAGAGGAATCCCTATCAAGTGTCTGCCCATGAAATCTAGTTTACTTCCTCAAGACAAATTAGGTAATTTCATGACTAATTTGTTCCTAATTCCCTAGTGCTTTTTGACCACTAAGATTCATGAAGACGAGGTGAGAGCATATGGCCAATAGGATTTTTGATTCGGACTAGTTGCCATATCTATCATTTTACATGTCATCTCTGATTTAAACTCATGTTGTCAATAAGCCTCATTTTCTATTGATAGTTTGAAGGGTTTTCTAAATGAGCATCATGGTAATCATCATACAACTATTTCAATAGACTCGTCCTTTATTTTTTTTAGTTAATCTTTTTAATGAGGTATCTGAGGAGATTTTCCCTTCTTGCAGATTTAACTTCGACATATCCCTTATTACTCCCCAATAATTTAGAGGGATGGTGCCCAGACGTCGTTGTTGCAGCTATGTTAGGCACGAAGTACTTGGTTCAACGTGACAACATTACTCGTAAATGTGACACAGAGGTACTATAAAAACTGAACACTATGATTTGGTTTATGTTTAGACGTTTGTTTAAAGTTTACCTAGCTAATTGCAAAGAAAAATCAGAATAAAGGGAATAATGAAAGGAATAAAATTCTTGATTAATCAATTCAAACGTTTGAGAAATGGATAGATGTTGTTCCTTCAATAAATTAATCCAATTATTGCACAATAAGGAAAATGCTAAGTTAATTTCTCTATTCAGAAGTACCCTATAATGAAAATCACAAGCTATAATTCATATACAAACACTTGAAATCCTTAAACATGTACTTGTGAAGAAAATTAATATATTTAACTTCGCAAGTCAATCTCCTTCAACATTTCTAGCCCTATCAGTACTTCATCCTTAATAATCCTAGCCTAAGCATGTTATGAACATATGGTCATCTAATGATTGAAATGAATTTATGCTAATGGACAAGTGGGTTTATTTGTTGTAAGCAACTCCACTAATGGAAGATATTGTTCCCATATATATATTGTGTTTCATGTACTATCTGTGCAAAAGACCTTCTAAATGGACTTATTTGCACAATAGTAAGTTTTGTAAAAAGGATAATACATCTATTATATAGAAATTTGGGTTCTATTGTTAATCATCAAAGGTGAGCTTGCAACTTGTAAAAGTTTGGAATAAGGTCATGGATCAAATATTAGTATCTAAGGTGAGCTCCCTACTTATGATTTATGAGTCTAGTTTTCTTTAGTAATCTATTCCTTAGTTAAACCTATTTAAGCAAATCTATAAATTTCCTTGAATGAATATTGTTATCATATTTGCTACATTTATTTTCTAAGGCCACTTCATCTAGCATCTAACCACTTACCATGATTAATCTAATCTAAGGGTTTTTATAATGACCAATGTAATTATAGTTATGCCTAGGGTTACTTATTCGTAATCTTATAGAGTTTAGGTGAAGGGATTTGAAATTACAGATAATTCCTTCTAGGAGTTACAATGCTCATTCTATACTTTCCTATAAGGTTTTGAGTATCCCTACTTTCCTTCTAATTTCTAATGGGCTATCCCATGTTTGCGATAATAAATAGACGTGTTTGAGCTATCATTTTGTGAGAAGACTAGAGGAGGTTAAAGATGATCCATTAGGGAATTCATGGGAGGTGGTAACCCTTTTGTAGTTTGTTTATGATAGAGATTACAATGTCAATTTATTGCTATTCCACTAAGTCCCAAAATCAATAATGCATGAATCCTCTATTTAATGAAAAACCATAGTGATAATACCTATCTTTAAAGTCCTAATGTTACATATTTCATACTTGTTATATTCCATACTTGAGAGACTTTCTTCTATTAGAAAAGAAAATCTTGCAAAATTAACTAATAAAGAAATTATCAAAGGAAAGATACTTCTCTAAGGCATAATAAAGTAAAGTACAGTAAAGATGCTTGATTAGTTTACTTAGAGAAAATACTTAATCCCTTTTTCCAATTCATAATTGTGGATAACATAAAGAGAAAATATATTCTATCAGTAATGGATTCAATTTTCATAAAAACAACAAGGAATCTAGATAACTTATCAAGTTCTTCCATTACTTTTAAATTGAAACCAAAAAGGTTATAAAATATGACGGATCTCTTAACAAGAGGTTCATATTAAACTTCGTAAATTTATTTATACTTTATTTCCATTGTCAATAAAATTGTGAGTAAAATTTGACATAGGTTCTTGTTACCCAAGAACTAGTCAATAGTTACGCTAATGCATTAAAATCAAATACATGAGCATAGTTTACATTTCACATTTTCCATGTTTTAGATTACTAACAATAGTTGGTTGAAAGATTTTTATGGTGATGAGTAACAATGTTTGCTTTGATTTGCACTAACCAAAGGAAGCATCAATTTATTCTAACATGTTTAGAGTCTGTGACTAATGATGTTGCAATATATTTTAACCACTATGTATATAGTTTCCAACCCACTCTTTGAGGAGGGTTAGTTTGTATTGTTTTTTTTTGTCTGAATGTTGAGTTTTTTTCTAACAGTAAAACATAAGATTGTGTTGGGAAAGTATTGGCATTACTTTTGTAAGAAGCTTGTGTTTCATGTCCAATGTACAATTAATTTGTAATTAGATGCACTAAGAATATATTAAAGTGTAGATTAGAACAGAATTTCTAGAAAACCAATATTTTTAGTAACATGTCAATATAGATTGTATAGGATGAGATTTTATAATTGATTTTATAGTTAATTGTATTAATGACCATTACAAAATTTGAACAAAAAGTTAATATACATACTTTTATATTGAGAACAACTCCTTGGTACTTAGAGATTATAGATAGATTTACTAAGAGGTATACTCTTGTAGGTTGGTCAATTACCATGACACAAAAAGGAAATTTCTTATGATGACATCCATAATCTTGGACAAGATAGAATTATTTTAGCATTAACTTGATGCCTTGAAAGACTACTTGTAGTAGATGTTATACTCCACTCTTTGCCTGTGATATTAAAAGGATTAGGAGACCTTGATTCTCACATTTTATTATGCTAATACATTATGCATCTTTTAACAAACTTAATGATACCCTTAGAAATATTTCATCATAAGCCTTGTTTGCAATTCATCTCTCAATTAGTTCTCTTCATTTTGATAATAGATTACTATGTATAATTTGAAATGTTCATGTAAAAAGCTCTATAACTATATAAGCTTAATTAATGAGTAATTATTTATCTCATATTTTTTAAAAAAACTTCATGGAGTTCTTAAAAAAAATAGAACATAAATTAAACTTGATAAAGGGAAAAGTTGATCCAATTCTTTTTACCCATTTACTTTAATTTATGTTCTAACTTTTATGAATTGAATTTAATTAAAATCAGGTACCATAGAATAAAATTACCTAACACACATTTACTTTATTTATAGAGAACAAAGTGACCATTTTTATGATTCCAATGCAGTTGAGTATCATGTGAATTATCTATCTTAACTATCTAAACATTTTTTCCAATAATAGTATTTGAATAGATAATAGATGCTATTTTAATTTCATAAGATGAACTTTAAAAACTTTATCACAAATGCCTGTTGAAAAGTATCGGTTGAAAAGGATTTAAAAACTTTCAAGCAGATGACGTTGCCAGGTGCAAAGTCAATTTCTACAACCTTTGACAGCACCCTTCCTGCCTATGTCAAATTTGGGACTGAGAAACAGGGTAAGGACATCCATTCTTGCATAATGAAGGGGGGATTTTTGTTAGATATTATAGTTGGAAATACTCTAAGAGACATGCATGCCGAATGTGGAAGCATAGATTACACACAAAAAATGTTTGACAGAATGACTGCAGGATCGCACAAAATGAATTCGTTGAAAAGGCTTTTAAAAATTTTCAAGAAAAAGCAATTGGCAGGTGTAAAACCAAACACAACAACCTTTGCTAACTCCTTCCATAATGGAAGGAGGAATTTTGTCTAACCTTGTAGTTTCCAGTGTCTCGGTAGACATGTATTCAGAATGTGGAAACACAGACAAGGCATGTGAGCTGTTTGACAAAATGACACAAGGAAATGTGATCTCACGGAATGCCATTATAGCAGGGTACGCTCAAAATTGATTTGTGTAAATAGTTTTTGTAACCTTGAAGCAATTGCAATCAATGCATGAGAAACCAGAGTCCACAATATTACCCAATTTACTTCTGGTGTGCGAGGGTATGGAAAATCGTCAAGACATAACTTAGTTGTATGCTAAAGTCTAGTCTTATTGAAAATGATTTTGAAACTTCCAAACAAATACAATTTTCATAGGCAAAGGTAGCATACCCCAGGGAACGCCAAAATGAGAGATTTGCTACAGGCCATAGATATTCATCAAAGCTAAATGAAAATGAAAATTTTGCCAGGTATGATAGTTGAGATGCTCTGACAGACTTGTATGCAAAATAAAGAAGCATAGACAAAGCCTGTGAACAGTTTAATAAAATGCATCAAATATGTAATTTCATTAAATGCAATGCTGGTAGGAAATGCACCAAATAGGCGTGTTGAAAAGGATTATGGAGATTTTCAAGAAAATGGAATGTGCGGGTGTAAAACTAGATTCACAACTTTTACCTACGTCACCCCCTGCCTGGCAGTCATGCATGCAAAATGAGGGAGCACAGACTAGGCACACAAACTTATTGACAAAATGACTCATGAAATGTGGTAAAATGAAGTGCAATGATTGTAGGATCGAACATATTGGATTTGTTGAAAAGGGATTAGAAACTTTCAAACAAATGAAATTGGCAGGTGTAAAGCCAAATTCCACAACCATTACTAACATCCTCCCTGCCTGTGCCTATGTAGGCAAGGCATAGGGTAAGGGATAGGGTATGGAATAGAGTATGGATGATATAATGCTGAGGGCTATGGTAGAGAGGAGACGCAAATGGGTTACGAGGGGTCTATATCAACAAATGCTACTTCTATTCATCAAAACTTTCATAAAAACTTCCACACAGATATTAAATTGCAACATATCATCAACATGAATTTCAACTAAAATTTATTAACAAAATGCAAGAACTAGACTATCAAGAGAAACAAAATGATGGAGAGGAGAACTAACAATCAAGAGAAACAAAATGATGGAGAGGAGAACTCTTACAGTTTTCTCTAGCACTCCCAAACCAAAGATGAGTGTGTCTTCTTCAAAAATCCATGCAATTTATAGAAAAACTTGACCCAAATGAAGGAAACTCTAAGTCTTGAGTCAAGTCTTCCAATTAATTTCCCTCTCTCTCTTTTCCAATTTGCCATTCAATGCTTGTGGAAAAGGACTCATGTTTTCACTCAAATTTCCAATAGTCATAAATGTAAGGGAGAAAATTCTCATTTCATAAATTGGAGTCTTGACTTGAGAATGAGGGGGGAAAGTTCTTCATTTATTGCCCTTTCTAGAAGTGTACCCCATCTCACTTATTTATTTAAAATTGTTTATTATTTTGTTCTTTTAAATGGAACTATATTTTTATTATTTAATTTAGCTTTTATGTGTGTTATTTGAAACTAATTTCGACATAGTATTCTAATCAATTTGTAAAAGTGGGTTGTGAAATTTTTGTAAGATATCATAGATGCAAATGCTTTGAAAAATGTGCAGGCATAGACAAGGCATACTAACTGTTTCACAGAATGCCTCATAGAGATGTCATCTCATGGAATGCAATTTTTGCAAGTTTGAAATAAATGAATTTGTTCAATAGACTAAGAAACATTCAAGAAAATGAAATTGGCAGGTGTTAAGTATGATAGCATAACCTTTGTCAGTGTCCCCTCTACGGTGCCAAGAAGAGGGATTTGGAATAGGGGTGAGACAAAGTAGAAAGAGGTTTAGAAAATATAATAGTAGGAAATGCTTTGGTTGACATAAATGCAAAATAAGGTGACTCAGACAAGGCACACGAATTGATTGACGAAACGCTTCAAAGAAAGGAAATCTCATGGGATGCGATAGCTGGTCATGATCTAAAAACTAAAAAAATTTAAGAAAATTTCAATCAAATGCAATTTCTTGGTGTAGAGCCAAATTCCACAACCATTGCCACCATCCTTTCTGCTCACACAAGACTAGGAGCTTCAGGTAATGGATTGGTTATGCTCAGGTAGACATGAATGCAAAATGTGAAAGCATAGATAAGGCACACAAATCTTTTGACTAATATCTTAAGGAAATACAACGATTACAGGATATGCACAAAGTGGATTTGTTGAAAAGGATTAAGAATCTATAAGAAATGGAAATTGATAGGCATAAAACCAATTCCCAAACATTCATATTGCGAAGAGGTAAATTTAAATCTGAATTGATGGACAAGTGACTTCCTAATAGGAATGCAACCAAGCTCAATCTGTGTGCTCTTGTCTGGAATTGCTTTAGGATGAGTATTTTTCTTCATTTTCAGCTGAGGCTTCTCTTGTGAGAAAGAGAGATTATTCTCCCTACTCATGTGAGGGATTTGTGAATAGGAGACGTTGATACACTTGTGTTAATTTCTAGAAAATATTTCCCCTTTTCTAGAATTCTCCATTCCCAAAAAGATTATATTAAAAAAATATAATTGCATTTACTTCCACTCTCTTCGATATTCTAATTTTAACCTATCTGACAAGAAATAACTCCCACGATTCCTCTTGACTCTGCCACTTCATTATAGTTGTTTAAAATAGATAAAATCCAATAGAAGAATAGCAAAGAATCTTAATTCTCAACTTGCTGTTATAAATCAACAAATAAAAATCAAAATTAGGTGACATAGTGGCATTAAAAATTAGGAAGAATAATGTCAGTTTTAAGCTATACTCAACATGCAAAATATGTGAAGAACTAGCCATTTGAATGACATTATAAATAAGAGGAGAGATTTTTTATAACCATGTTTCCTATATAATTTAAATTTCCGCTTTTTAGCATTTAGACTAAATGAAGTATTCTTCTATGTATCCCCCCTGTGAAAGTAACCGCTTTTTAGAATTTACACTAAATGGAGTATTCTTCTATGTATTCCTACGTTTAATTTAAAACCTCTACTAGAAGCAACGTTTCTATGGAAACTAAAGGGTCTAGATACTCTTGACCTTAAAAGTTTCGAACTTATCCTTAATGTTAGGCTTCTTCATAAAAATGCAAGATGATAGTAATCGATTTACCCAGTTTTGTTATATGTTGGAACCTTTTAATTTAGTAGCAGGATGGTAGTAATGGATTTACCTAGTTTTGTTATATGTTGGAACATTTTAATTTAGTAGTGATATATTGTGGAATTTCTATTTTTTATTTATTTTCATTTAGCCATTACAAATTTCTATTGTTTATTTATTTATGATTGTATTTAGTTTTGAATTCTTGTAAAAATCACAATGGCTTTCATATTTGTAGTTTTACTGTATGCCATCATGCATACTGTCACACTTTTTGCCTCTTAATTTCTATAGAAATAACCTTAAAAGAACATCTAGAACACAACATCCAAACCTAGGTGTTTCTTTTCCTAAAATTTGGATGAAGTATTACATAATAGTTACGAAATGTGCTATGTTTCTATAGGTTCTTTGTTTCGGCAATGAAGTAGAATTTGGACTTTTATATCTTTGAGGTAGTTGGGAGGCATTGGTGTGTGATGTAACAATGGTTGGAGATAAGTATGGTTAACTTGATTCTCTTAAGGAAGCAACAAGGGGTAAGGTTGGCATGATAAAGGTTACAGTAATCAGTGGAACAAGTATTTATGGCAGGGCTTTACTGAAGATAATTTATTTGTTTAGTTCATGGGAACAATCTCAGAGCATATCTAGCTCATTTAATTTAATGCCATATTGGTTACATAGAAAAGTAGGTGTAAGACTGTAGGAGTGGTGTAGTAGTTTGAGCCTCTAGATTTATCACCATGTTTTGTTTTCAAGTCTTGCTCTTAGCTTGTGTTAGCCTTTACCATTTTGCAAGTGCTCTAGGGTTCAAGTAGCTAGTGGTCATGTTACTGGTAGAAACAAAACTTTTATAATAAATTTGTGAAATAGCAGAGAAAGAAAACTGGAAAATATTTTCAATTATTAAAGAGTAAATAGTTGTAGCATTTCCTTTCTAATGTGTCTAATCAATTTCTTTATTGAGATGCCATGGAAACCATTAAAAGAATTAGTACCTTAAATTACCTAAAGGTAGAAATAATTCTAAAATAGATCTAGTTTTGATTATCTGAATGAATAGAACATGCACTAAGATGACAATATTATTATCTCTTTTTCAGTAAAGTGCTATAAAAAATAACATTATAGAAAATATCACATAATAGAAAATATTTGGAAGAAATCTCTAGTTATCACAAGTAATCACACAGCTTGGAAGGGTCAGTGATCTGATCTGAATTGGGCCATCATTTAAAAAAAGATTTGGACACAAATCCTAGAGGCATAAACTCTAATTTAATTCCCATTTCATCTGCAAATCATTAATTTAATCCCAATTTGGCAAAAATATGAACACATATACATATTATTGGATAATTGGGAATTGGGGGAATTACACCATTGTAGTAGATGTATGAAACCTTCAACTTGAAGACTTGGAAAATAAATGATGTAGTTTAAAACTGATCACTTGTAAATTTGGATCTACTTTAAAAGACCAAGCTTCGAAACTAGTATAGGATTCTAGAACTCAACTAAAATAATGCCAAAGACTAATCACTTGTAAATTTAGGTCTAAGCCTAAAGAACCAAACTTCAAATTCTAGAGCTCAACCAAAATTTGAGTTTGGGGATTTACAACTAAAGGCCAAACTTGGCCTTTAACTAACAATTCATCTTCTTGGAATTTTGGCTTGCACACCAAGGGTGTGAGAAATAAATAGGTATGAGGGTAATAGCTCCTATCATGAGAAGAAAGTGGTTAAATAGTAGGATACAAGAAGAAAACTAGTAGAGTATCTTCTCTTAAAAGCTCAGAATCTTTTTGCTATTGTAGGACAGCAAGCTCAACAACTAGTTCCTTTGGATATAAACTGTTACTAGTACAAAAGAATGCATCTATACAATTTGCAACTCTTTCGCAATGTCAATCTACTATGGTATAGCAACCATTTGAAGGCCTACTCGAAGAAAAAGATAGAGGATAAAGAGAAAACTAGAGAGCTACAACTCTTCACATTTACATAAAGGTGATGAAATAAAATAGGGCATTTCATTTTTTTAAATTAGCACATTCACAGTGCTTTCATTCTACAATAATATTACAACACATTAAAAAACTACAGAAGAATACTAACCCCTGTAGGTACACTAGTTTTTACACACAAAAATACATATTTTTTTGGGTTAAATAGATATGTTTCTCTTCATACATAAACCAGAAAAAAAGAGAGCACAACTACTACGATTTTCTATGCCAAACACATAGGTAAAACAACACTTCTACAGGTTGACTTGACTGCATTCTTGTTTTGACAATCCATCCTTTTTCCATAAACTAGTGAAGGGAGCCCATACTTTCATGACTGTATCCTACAGAAAACATTAATGAAGAGAGCACGGTGACAGGGGAAAGTAAAAGGTAGTCAAAAGAAGAAATTATCTTCATTAAATGAAGCAGTTGTTGGGATTACTATTCAACACTCCCTCTTAATCACAACTACCACATTCTTTGATACCCAAATGATCTCTTTGAAAAAAATATTTCTTTCCCTAATGCCTTGATGAAGATGTCTGCACATTCATCTTGAGACCTGCAAAATTCCAAGAAGATTTCTCCATTGTTGATTAGTTCTCTAATGAAGTGATATCTTGTGTCTATATGTTTGCTTCTCTTATGAAAAACTAGATTCTTTGACAATGCTATAGCTGAGTTGTTGTCACAATAGATGTTTGTTGCCTCTTCCTATTATTGCCTTAGATATTTCAGCATTCATCTCATCTAGACTGCTTGACATCCTGCACTTGTGGCTGCTACATACTCTGCTTTAACAGATGAGAGTGACAATTGGTTGTTTCTTTGAATCCCGTGATACTACACCTATTCCAAAATGAAAAACATAACTAGATATGCTCTTCCTATCATCAATGCTACCCACATAATCACTATCAGTGTCCTCTATGAGCTTGAACTCATTCGATGTCAAGTATTGAATACCATAGTTCCTTGTTCCACTCACATATCTAAGAATTCTCTTCCCTACTTGCCAATGAGAATCTTTTGGAGACTCCATGAACCTTGAGATAAGACTAACTACATACATTATGTCAGGGCTTGTGGCTATTAAATACATGAGGCTGCCAACAAGTCTTTTATTCAAAGTTGGATCAAAGTTGGTTCCTTTATCATCCTTGCTTAATTTCAGTCCTGTGACAATTGGTGTTGGAGCTCATTTGCAATTTGCCATGTTAAACCTTTTCAAAATGTCATTTCGATACTTAGTTTGGGAGAAGAATATACCATTACCATTTTGATTTACCTCAATGCCAAGAAAATACTTCATGAGGCCTAAATCAGTCATTTCGAACTCCTTTTTCATTGCTCCTTTAAATAAATCAATTGCCAAATCTCCTGTGAATATTAAATCATCAACATACAAGAAAATAATTATGATCTCACCTTGCTCATTCATCTTGGTATACAATGTAGGCTCACTGATGCACCTATTGAAGCCATTTTGCAAAAGAAAAGAGTCAATTTTGCTATACCAAGCTCTTGGGGCTTGCTTGAGTCCATATAATGCCTTTTTCAAATTTTAAACTTTGTTTTCTTGACCCAAAATATCATACCCAAGTGGCTGCTACACATAAACCTCTTCTTCAAGATAGCCATTCAAAAAAGTTAATTTCACATCCATTTGGTAAATTGGCCACTTGTTTTGAGTTGCTATTGCAAGTATTGTTCTCATGGTATCTAATCGTGCTACTAGAGAAAACGTATCATTATAATCAACCTTAGGTTGTTGTGAATATCCTTTTACCACTAGTCTTGCTTTATGTTTTTGCACATCACCATTTGCATCTAATTTGGTTTTGTAAACCCACTTCACTCCTATGACATCCTTGTCTTTTGGAAGACTCACTAACTCCCATGTTTGATTCTTTTGAATTGCATCAATTTCTTCATCCATTGCATTTACCCATTTTTCATCCTTAATAGCATCTTCATAATGAATTGGATCTTCTACTTGTGAATAAAATGCGAAAAAAGAAATTAGACCAACATTGTTCTCACATTCATTCTAATCATAATTGTCTCTCAAACTTTTGATTTTTTTGTCTCCTTAGGCTTGTCAATGTAGAATTTGACATATAACTTGATCTTGGACTTGTGAAATGTGGACTTGATGGTCCTGCACCTTGATTGCCACTTCTAGATGGTGTTTGTTGTCCATTTGAAGGGGTGGATCCTTAAATGTGTGGGGTTGTCCTTACACTTGATGATGGTGTCATTTCTTTACCACTTTGTTGAGCTTGAATGGGTGTGGAAGGAATCACATTTGATGGAGTACTTGCTGGTATTAAAACTTCTCTATCTTCTTGTGGTAAGTTGGCTGCAATATTGATTGTTTTCTCCAAACTTCCATCCCATGCTTCATCTTCTATGAATTGCATATCTCTTCTGATTATAACTTTATTGGTTATTGGATTGTATAGTTTGTATGCCTTCGATTCATCACTATAGCTAACAAAAACACACTTTTCTCCATTGTTGTCTAATTTTCTTCTTAATTCGTCTGACACATGTGCATATGCCACACATCCAAATACACTCATGTGAGCAACACTATGCTTTCTTCTCATCCATGCTTCTTTAGGAGTCATATTCTTCACACTCTTGGTTGGACATCTATTCATTATGTATGTTGCACAAGCCACAGGTTCAGTCCAGTATTCATTTGACAATTGTTTTGCTTTAAACATGCTTCCTACCATTTCTATGATTGTTCTATTCTTCCTTTTAGCTACACCATTTTGTAAAGGTGTGTACTTAGTTGTGAATTTCTTGTGAATTCCATGGTCTTTTCAAAAGCTTAAAAATTCCTTTGAGACATATTCACCATCTCTATCCGTTCTCAATGCTTTGATGTAGTACCCACTTTGCTTCTCAACAGGAGCCTTAAATTGATGGAAATCAAACACTTCATTCTTTTGCCTTAGGAAGTAGACCCATGTTTTCCTTGAATAGTCATCAGTGAAAGTAAAAAAGTAGTATCTTCCACCAATTGTGGGTGTTTGCATAGGTCAACATAGATCTAATTGTACAATCTCCAAAGGTGTCTTTACTCTAATTGACATGTTGGTTGGAAATGTCTCTCTATTTTGCTTTTCCAAGATGCATCCTTCACATACTCTTTTTTCTTTCTCTATTAATGATAAACCCTTTACCATACTCTTCCTATTGAGTAGATTTAAACCTCCAATGTTGAGATGCCCAAATCCTAGATGCCATAACCAATTTTCATCTTTTATTTCTTCTTGAAAGATGGTTTATGTGACTACTGCAACTTCTTATTTAACCTCTTGTGGGTTCTTTATGGGATGTGCTTGAGCATATTCCACATTCAAATTTGGCTTAATCTATAGGGGAAACTTTTTATTTTTTGTCATTTGAACTTTGGCAATGAGCTCTTAAACTTTTAGGAAGTAGAATAGACTTGGGGCCTATATCTATTGACATCTAGAAAACTATAGATTAAATTCATCTAGAATAGTTGGCAAAAAGTTTCCAAAAAAAATCCATTTTTTGCCATATTTCTTGTTTTTGTTCTATTTCCTCTCAAAATTCACTAGAACACCTAAAATTTCATTCTGCATATTTCCTTCCTTGAGGACCCTATTTGAAATCCACTTATCAAAGCCAGAAATCCCATATCTAGCTATTTTTAGAGTTTTCCATATCTTCTTTGAATCTCACCCAATAGTCTTGAGATTTTACCACAACGTTCCTTTCATATTTATGCTCCTTTGTCCCTCTTGGAAATTTTTTCTAGTCTTTCACCCCACTTCTGAAATCACCCTTTTCTTCTCCCCTTTCCCTTAGAAAGTGTCCAAAAGATAGTCAAAACCCAATTACCCATTGGAGTTTTCCCCAAATGAAAATTTCCCTTTACTAAACGTGTTTTAGCACATGTTTTTCTACCCATTCCAAAAGAAAAAATCTTCTAGCTATGGTAGTAACATGTGAACATGAGCAAAAAACTTGAGGATGAAATTTCTACCCTCAAGACCAAACTCTAAGATCTTGATGAAAAATTCTCAGACTCAATCTTCAAAATTTCGTAATGAACAACAGATAGTAGCTAGAGTCTTCTTAAGACACTAGGTTTTCTTCTTCTAGCAATTTTCATGGGCCAAAGCTTGATTTTCCTCGATTCAATGGTGGAGATCTAACTGGATGGATATGTCAAGAAGAATAATATTTTAGTCTGCATAATATTTTTGATGTCAACAAATTTTTGCTTGTATCCTTTCACTTAGAACATGAAGCCCTTTAATGGTTTTGTTGGTATCCCAAGGCTCATGACGAGCCACAATGGACTGATTTTTGGGAACTCATTTTGCAACAGTTTGGCCCTAGTGCTTTTTGATGACTTCATTAGAGCACTCACTAAACATCACCAAGCAGGCCTTGTGAGAGAATATCAAACAAAATTTGAAAAAATAGCCAATCACATGGAGAGATTGTTTGATGAAATAAACAAGAGTTGCTTTGTTAGTGGTCTGAAGGGTGAAATTAGATCTAAGTTTAAATTGTTCCATCCCAACACAATGATGGAAGCCCTAGGGTTGGCTAAGTTGGTAGATGATAATATCACTGCTTAGTAGTTATCCAAATTCAATTTTGTTCCATTTAGAAATATAGCTCCCCAAAGATTTCAAATAATGCTATCTCCTAGAACAAGTCCTATCATGTATTTGACTAAAGTAGAGATGTGGGCATGTAGAGAAAAAGGACTTTGTTATAATTGTAATGAGAGATTCACTCAGCAATATCGATGTGTTGAGAAAAAGATCTACATATTGGATGTAGACTCTCTGCTTAAAACTAAAGTTTGGGTAGATGCTTAGGATACAACAGATGATTAGGAAGAAGCTCAATAGCCACTTGTTGAACTTGTTTCTCAGGAAGACCATCCAGAGATCTCTCTCCATGCCTTAGCAAGAGTCACCACCCCACAAAGCATGTGGGTCAAGGGTTACTTCAGGAAGCTCCCTTTTACAATACTCATTGATTCTAGTAGCACTCAAAACTTCATCAACCCTTGAATTGGAAAATAGGTTGATTGTTTTGTCCATCCTTGCTCCAACTTTGAAGTCATGATTGCAAATGGGGGCACATTACCTTGCAAAGAGAAGTATCATAATGTGTGTATATCTATTGGATATTATAAACTATACTCCAACATGTTTGCCTTGCTCTTAGACATATGTGATGTGGTTTTGGGCACCCATTGGTTACACACACTTGGACCCATCTTATGGGATTTTGTTGAACTCTGGATATAATTTTCAAACAACGGGAAAAAAAACATTGAAGGGTTTACAACCGAGGTCTCTCAACATCATAAGTCCACATCACATGGAAAAGCTTCATAAGAAGAATTCACATAGTGTCATTTCCCAACTCCATTCCATTTAGATCCAACCATCAATGGTCTCCACTAGTCCTTCTGATGTACAACAAATTTTGGATAGGTATACATGTGTCTTTACCAAACTAGTGGAATTACCACCTTCATGGCTAGAGGACAATTGTATTCAACAACTTCCTGGAAGTGTTCTTCCCAACATTAGGCCCTACCACTACCCATTTCAACAAAACATAGAGATTGAGATGCTCGTTTGAGACTTACTGAAGCAAGGCATTATTCACCCTCGTACTAGCCCATTTTCTTCACTAGTTCTTCTTGTCTAGAAAAAGGATGGGTCATGGCACCTCTCCATTGACTTTCAAGCACTTAATTACATCACAATCAAGGATAAGTTCACAATCCCTATTATTGATGAGCTTCTTGATGAGCTTCATGGCACTCATTTTTTCTTCAAGTTGGATCTTCATTCTGGGTATCACTAGATTTGGGTTCATGAGGATGATATCCCTAAAACAGATTTCCACATGCATGATGGGCCACTATGAGTTTCTGGTCATGCCCTTTGGCCTCACTAATGCTCATTCAACATTCCAGTCAATGATAAATAAAGTATTCTAGCCCTAGCAATGGAAATTCATTCTGTTCTCCTTCGATGATATCCTCATCTATAGTAAAACATGGGCTAAGCATCTCCAACATTTGGCTCTTGCACTGCAACTTCTCTCTAATCATCATTTCTATGCAAAATAGTCTAAATGTGTTTTCGGCTAGGATGAAATGGAGCATCTCGGGCATATTGTTTCATCCCAAGGGGTTCGAGTGGATCCTGCAAAAAATAAGCGGCATGAAAAATTGGTTGCATCCTTAGACACTCAAGAGTCTCCATGGTTTTTTGGGGCCGATTGACTACTATTGCAAGTTTGTCAAGGATTACAGGAAGATTGCAGCTCCACTAACAACTATGTTGAAAAATGATGTTTTTACCTAGACATAAGATGTTGAGTGTGAATTTGAAAATTTGAAACAAGCTATGTGTACTACACTTGTTCAATCTATGTCAGGTTTTCCCAAGACCTTCAATATTGAGAGTGATGCTTGTCGCAATGGACTTGGTGCTTTTCTCCTCCAAGAAGAACACCCCATTGCATTCATTAGAAAAGCCCTTTTTGACAAGAATTTAGTGCTCTCTTGTATGAGAAGGAAATGATGGCCATTTTGCATGCAATATAGTAGTGGCAACCATACCTACTAGGGAATCATTTTTGCATCAAAATTGACTATGCTAAATTTTGAAATACTTCTTAGAACAATAGGTCTCTTCCCCAACACAACAAAAGTAGGTCAACAAACTCGTGTTATGATGATCAGATCACTTACAAGAATGGTAAGGACAATATTGTGGCAGATACTCTTTCTTGCACATTTGATGACCAAGCTTCCCTTTCAGGGATTTCTATGTGTTTTCCAAATTAGTTGGAATCTATATAGGAGGGCTCTACCAATGACTTCATCATCTCAAATAACTCCACAGTTGGCCACTAACCCCTCTATTGTACCCCATTATTCTTGGGATGGTGCTTCTCTATGATACAAGGATCAGTTGGTGCTTCCCTAGACTAAAGACTTTTAGTAGGTTGTATTATATGAACTAGATGCTTCTCCATCAGTAGGGCACTTAGGGTTTCTCAAAAATTAGGAATGGGCACAATATAACTTGTTTGGAAGGGAATGAAAAGGGAAATTCGATAGATGGTGGATGAATGTGATACCTGCAAATGCAACAAACATGAAACAACACTCATTCCTAAGTTGTTCAAACCCTTCCCCATCTCTACAAGTATTTAGGTAGATATTTCTATGGATTTCATTGAGGGGCTCCATAAATTTAGAGGGAAGATAATGATCTTGGTTGTGGTTGACCACCTCTCAAAATATAGTCACTTTTGTGCCCTTAGCCATCCCTATACTACCTGTTCAGTTGCACAAATTTTCTTGGACAAGATCTTCTATCTTCACGGCATCCCTTCTTCCATTGTCTTAGATCTTGATGCAATCTTCACTAGTCATTTTTGGACAGAACTATTTCGACACATTGGCACCAAACTGAAGATGAGTTCCAAGTATCCTCCATAAATGGATGGCCAAATTGAAATTGTCAGCAAATGTTTATAAACTTACCTTAGTTGCTTCACCTCAGAACAACAACATTAGTGGGCAAAGTGGCTCCCTCTTGTTGAATGGTGGTACAATACCTCCTACCACACTTCACCTAAAATGACTCCATATGAAGTAGTCTATGGTCAGGCACCTCCAATGCTCTTACCATACATCCCTAGTATTTCACCAGTTTAGGCAGTTGACATGATTCTCAAAATACAAGATCAAATTCTTAGTATCTTGTAGGACAATCTTCACATTGCAAGAAATAGAATGAAACAAAGGTTGAATAACACCGTTTTGAGTGCACTTTTCAAGTAGGTGATATGTTTTTTTTGCCTACATCCATACAAGAAATCATCCTTGAAACATAAGGGGCATCATAAGTTGGCTCCAAATTTCTATGGGCCATATAAGGTTCTTCAAAAGATTGGTTCAGTTTCTTATAAATTGGATCTCCCACCTTCTTCCTAAGATTGTCTAGTATTTCATGTCTTTTGTCTAAAGAAAGTTCTTGGCACCAACATCAGAGTGCAGACTGTTTTACCAAAACTTGATAATGAAGGATCTATCGTTCTTGAGATAGAGGCAATCCTCGACAAGCACACTTGTCAACTTCACTCCTGATCTAGCACAGAGGTATTAATTCAGTTACCCAGAATGCAACCAGAGGATAAAATGTGGGAACCACTATTTCAAATTCAACAACAATTCACACATCTTGATCTTTGAAAACAAAGCTTTTCCAAGAGAGAGGGGATGTTAGGAACTCGTGTTTAACCCTTCTCTTTACATTGTTAGTATATTAGTTGCTATGGACACATATGCTTTGTAAGTCAACCCCTGAGCATATTGTATTATCCCATATTCATGGGAAGTGGTATTTGTTTATATTAGACTTAGTATATAAGTAAGTGTTGAGGCCAATGAAGGCATCGAAAAATTTATTGTATTGAGATTTCTCGAAGGAGGTTTCCTCCTCGAACTGGCCTATGATCAATAAATTCCTTCTGTATTTTTGCTATTTATATAAATCTATTATTTTGTGCATTTTCTATTATATTCTTGTAGGATGTTCCTCTTAATTCTTTTCATGTTTTTTTGTTTTTGGAAACTTTCAAGGTTTGAGGAAGGTTTGGTTATGGCTATCGAGGTTATGTATTGGTAGATTGAAGTCTAGTGTGGAATGGTTTGCAAAGCTGACTTTTCTCTAGGTAGCATTCCACAGTATTTCAAGGATTGTAGAGCCATATCCTCCTTTTATCCTATGCATAGGTTGTAGAGAGTTGAAACCCCTACCCACTTAGGTGGACAAGCATCTCCACACCCCAAGTGAGAATCAGGCCTGTTGGCCCTAGATTTGCACCATTAGGATCATGCCATGTGCAACAAGTTCCTATCAAGCGCCATCATCCACATGCATTCTACCTTGTGATATTTCATGGCCCCTACAATGGAGGCTAACCTATAAGTGAACAAGCATGAAAGGAGTGATGCAAGGCATTGAATTTGGGCCCAAAACCCAGTGGAAATTATTGTTCATCCCTACCAACTAAAAATTTAAGCCCCTAGTTACATGAATATGTTAGCTCCTAGTTGTACCCAGCCCTAGGGGCCTTAAGTTTTCTAGAAAACTATTTTCCTACTTGTAAAAATATACAAATATTTTCTTTCTAGAATTCTAATTGCATAAAATGTAGATTTTTGGTGTTTTTTTAGCAAAGGTAAAAATTTTAAAACATCAATAAATTTTGATTAGAAACTTAGATTTGAGTGCCTCTTTTTCAAAAGTGCTTTATTTTTTACCATGAATTCATTGGACATAATAACACACTAAATATATAAAGTGCCCTTTATGTACCAATTAGACTAGCTTAAAGCACTACCTTTATAAATTCCCACATTTAGAGGTGTGATAAAAAATAAAGAGGGGTGTCTTGCGCATGTTCTCTTTAACACTTCTTCAAGAAGTGCATGTGTGTTTTCTTTCACTTCCACACTTATACACAAATTTGCAACAAAGTCTAAAGAATGGATTCTAATGTAACAATCTCACCTCTAACACCTTTTAACTATCATGATTGGAAGTTAAAGGTCATACTTGAGTTTAATAATAAATGATTGTTTAGGGTGACTATGTGAACAAAAAAAGAACCCAATGCAACTAAGGACAAAGAAACGTGTTTAGTGAGTGTGATCAAGCCTTTGGCTTTTAATGTCTAAACTTTTCTCCTAAATTTCTATTTCATTTTGAGGCCTTGAAAACCCCCAACAAGGTTTGGTGAGCACTCAAAAATCAATTTGGAAAGGTTAATGAACTAAAGAGTCATGAGTTAGAAAATGAAATCATAGGTCTAAATCCTAGTAATTTCACAACACTAGGGGATTACTTCACCAAATTTAAATCATTGTTGTTGCAATTAAAAGAATGTGGAATAGACAAAAAGGAAGATATGTTAATTCTTTCTATATTTTCCAAATTAGGTCCAAAATAATAAGTGTTTGTCCTCACTTTATATTCTAAAAAAAGGGTTCTTAGAGCCTCATGGTCAATGCCCACTCTTGATAACTTTATTGCCAACTTAACAAAGGAGAAAGACATGTTAATTCAAATGGGAATATTGAAGTCTACAAACCATCAAGCCCTAATTTATAGGAATAAGAAACAAAAAACATCAAAAGGGAAGAAGCAAAACACTAAGAAGGACAAGGGAGCTAAGAAATAAAAAATATAACAACTCCAAATTTGACATTTTTTATTAATGGGGGAACCCATTAAAGAGAAACATAATTATGTATTTTGTAAAAAGATTGGGCACAATGAGAATCCATGAATGAGGAAACATATATAGAACCTCTCTCATATTCTCAATAAAAATAATATAGGGCTACTTGATTTTGTCAAAGCATCCTCATCAACTCAAGAAAATTCTAAGGCAAAAGAGAAATCAAAGAGCAAGGCCCTAGTTGCTACAATATCTTCACCTCCATCATGGATCATATACTCAGGTGCCTTGCAAGACATGGGTTCTTCACATGTTATTTTTTCATACTTAGATCCATCTAGTATGTCCATAATCACCTTGGGAGATAATACTCTAACTTTGGTTACAAGGAGAGGGTTTGTTCAAGTTGAAGGAGGAACATTCACAAATGTTCTAAGTGCTTCTTCACTATCAACTAGTCTCCTTTTAGTGTATCAAATAACTCATATAGCGAAAGGCATGATTGTTCATTTCTCTCAAACATTTGTTCAAATAAGACAATTGGAAAGCAACAAGTTGGTATCTATAGGGAAGGCAAGTCAATAATCTAGATTACATATCTTCTCCAATTTGCACCTAATATTTCTCCAACAACATTTTGAACTCAATTAGATGGAGTTAGAAAATTATGGCATGACCAGTTTGGCCACCTTAATTACTTCTACCTCGAGCAACTATGTCAACATGATATAGTCATGGGATTCCCTAGAGTTAAATTCTCTAAAGGTCTTTGTTAGGGTTGTGCCCTTGGAAAGTATCCTAAAGAAAATTTGACAAAGGAAACTCATGGAGAGCAACACAATTCTTGGAACTTGTTCACACTTATGTTTCTGGGGCTTTTCCCCATCCATATTTTACAAAGGCTCTCTATTTTTCTCACCTTTATAGATGATTTCTCTAGGTTCACATATGTTTTCTTTCATCAGTAGAAATCTGAAGTCTTCAATTTCTTTGAAGACTTCAAGGATCGTGCTGAGAAATAGTCAAGGAAACTCATCAAGGTGCTTCGTAGTGATAAAGGGACCCTAAGTATGTCAACAACTAGTTTCAGAAGTTTTGCATAGAAAAGGGGATAGATTTAAGTGGATAGTTCCATATACTCCTCAACAAAATGGTGTTGCAAAATTTAAGAATAGATCCTTAAAAGACATGGCTAAATATATGATTCACTCCGAGTGCCTAACACCACAGTATTAGGTATAAGAGATCAATTGTGCATGTTATATTTAGAATAGAGTTCCTCATAAAGCCTTAATGGTTATTACTCCATTTAAATCTTGGAAAGGTAAGAAACAAATAGTTGATCATTTTAGGGTTTGTGGATCTCTTACCATGACAAACATACTAAAATTGGATCGTAAGGAAGTGGATCCATAATCCAAATCTTACAGATCATTGTTGGTTATCCAGATGGTGTGAAAGGTTCACCTACTCCACCCAACCACAAATGAATTGTTTATTAAGAGAAGTGCTAAGTATTACGAGAGTCTTGTTGACTCTATACTTGACATTTATCCTCATATTGTGGACTCAATAAGTCCTCATGATTCTTCTAATGATTGATATCATTCATAATAGATTCTTGAGGTGGTATTTTCTTCTTCTTCTAGTTATGACAATGAGGATAGTGATGAGGGTTCATCTTCATCCAATTCTATGATTTCTTTGGAGATTAATATTTAAGTACCAGACTCGCCCATGTCTCGTGCTCTATAGTCACTTCATAGGGAAGATACATTGGTAAAAGATTCAATAGATGGAAGATATATATACAGTTTCATTTTCAAGGGGGGCACATGCTTTTTTTTCCTCATCTTCTGATCCATAGACATTTTGAGAGGCATTAGGCATACTTGAGAGGGATATTTCTTAATCCACAATCACACTTGGGATTTAATTTCCCTTCCTAAGGTAAGGAAGATAGTTCACTGTAGATGGTTATATATACTAAGTTTGGACCTGATGGGTGAGTTTATAAGTACAAAGCACAATTGGTTGCAAAAGGATTTTCATAAGTTTCTAGCATTGACTACACATAGACCTTTGCAACTATCACCAAAATGATTTTAACTCACACTTGTTATAGTTATAGCACATTGATGGGTTGAGAATTATATGGATGTTATAGAGATCTTGAGGAGGACATATACATGGAATAGCCAATAGGGTTTTTTAGGATTCATCCTTAGTTTGTAGACTTAGGAAATATCTCTATGGCATCAAACAAGCCCCTAGGCATTAGTATGACAAGATGGATTCCTACCTCCTAGATTCGTGTTTTACTAGATGTCATTTAGATCCTAATGTGTATCTATTGTGGTAGGATGATTCACTGTTGATACTGGTTCTATGCGAACTGATGATCTTTTGATCATAGGGAGTACTTTATCTACTATTACAATAGTGAAGTTAGCTCTTCATGAAATATTATACAAGATTGACTTGGCTTTATTGTACTACTTCCTTGGCATTGATATTTTACAATTCGATTAAGGGATTACCCTTGCACATCCTATGTATACTCTTGATTTACATGCATTGTTTCACATGACTATCTACAAACTGTCTTTGATTCCCTTTCTATCTGGTGTCAATCTCAAGGCTTCCTATATTACATCATTAGTTGATTCTAGTTTCTATCGACAAATTATTGACAGTCTAATATATTTGACTCATACCATGATCAACATTTCATTTGTAGTTGGGAGTGTTTCAAGTTTCATGAAGGAACCTCATGAGCTACAATGGAAAGTATCAAAAATGATCCTTCAGTACCTTAAGGGTTCCCTTAGGTTCCAGATTCATTACAGAGTTGGTTCAAAGGTTGACTTGGTTGGTTTTATAGATTTATATTGGGTTGGTGATATTGAGAATCACAAGTCTACTTCAGGTTACAAATTTTTACTTGGTTCAAGTCCTATTAGTTGGTCTAGAAAGAAGTAGAATACTATTTCCTTTCCATCCATAGAGGTAGAGTACAATGGAATTGTTAACACAATTATTGAGGTAATTTGGGTTCACGGAATTCTTTTTGAGTTTTGCATTTCATTCTAGTATCCAATAGTCATATATTGTGATAACTAGAGCACTATTCAAATATGTAGGAATCCATCTTAGTATCAGTGAACCAAATGCATAGAGATTCATACATTTTATATTTGAGAGCTTATTTATTGTCCAATCATTCACTTAGTCTTTTTCTATTCTTCAAAGTAGGTTCCTAACATTTTCACCAAACCTTTTACTAAGAGAAAGTGCATTCATCTATAAGCTCTTGTTGGATTGTGGTCTACATCAACAACAAGATCATCTTTGGGGTGGCTTTCTAGACTTCTTCGGTTTATTTTCTCTCTTTTGGAGGATAGTTTAAATTTCACTCTTGTTTTTCTACCTATCTCTATTTATTAGAGATTACATTGTACTTGGCTACATCCTTAGGCCTAGTTGTTAGGACCCAATTTTATATCATTGCATTGTACTTGGGTACCTCATTAGGCCTAGTTACTAGGACCCAATCTTCAGTCCACTTAAGCTATGCTTAAGGGGGGTGTTAGTGTATATATTTATTTTCATATACTAGAAGCACTGAGCCTAGTTAGGCATCCTTGTTATGCATACTTGACACATGCCTCATTGAGGTGTCGAGGTAGTTAGGCAACTTGGTAGAGGTGTTGATGATTTGCTAACCAACTTGCCACCTTACAATAGTTTCTTTGGAGACAACTCAATGTCACTCGTGATTCAATCCTATCCTTAACTCACAACTTCTTGCTCCTAACCTATATGTACTCGCCTATTGACTAATATAGATGGCTAATTTCACACATTTTTAGGCTATGATTTACAATATTCATTTTCTATTATTTGTCTCTTTGTTTGTTGGTTCTTTCAAGTGGCACCAATTAAATAACAGGATAGAGGCCAAATTGTCTGATGGATTGGAGAATTTTCAAATACCAAAATCCAAAAAGGTATATGCTTCATTTTCATTCTCTCAAAAAATTGGCATGATAGAGTTTATTCCAATTTCGATACCTCTCTCAAATAGTGATTTCAATCTAGTCAATTTTTGTAATTGTTATAAATAGTCCTATCAATCTATGAATCGTGACATTCATTTTTTATAGTCCTTTGAATTTGATACATAAAACATCATAGTTATTTTGAAGTCATTTGGATGTGGTAAATACAGACACTTATTTTGAATACTACTTATAATCTAGTAACTTCTTAACTAATAAGAATAGTGTGAACATGCATCATCCTTTGTATTCCATGTGTCATAGATGGGGCTCCTACAAGAAGACATGGATTGGTCAAAATTATAAAAAAAGAAACATTGAGAGTAATAGATATAGAGGCAATATTGTGTAATGGATTAGAGAATTTTCAAGTCCCAAAATCCAAAATGGTATCCATTTTATTATTGTTCATTGGAGAAAGTGGCATGGTAGAGTTCATTTTAATTGTGAAACTTCTTCTAAATAGTTCTTTCAATCTAGTCATCCACCACACTTGTTTTAAATAGTCATATGAATCATGACATTGATTTTTATAGTCCTTTGAATTTCATGGATAAAGCACCATAGTTGATTTGAAGTCATTTAAACATGGTAAATATAGACACTTATTTTGGATACTACTTGCAATCTAGTAACTAATTTACTATTAAGAATAATGTGAACATGCATCATGATTTGCATTTCATGTGTCATATAAAATGAGCCTCCTAAGGATGACATCATCAAAAAAATTAACTAACAAAAATTAAAAAAAAGATGGCATCAACAACATCATCTAAAATAAAAATAAAATCATTTAGTTTATTACATTAAACTTTCTTATGTCCTATAAATCAACTTGCTAAAGTTAATTTGACCCTACATATCTTACTCCATGTGAATATCTTTCTAAAAAAAATTTAAATATATTTTTAGTTTTTAGATTTATGATTCTTAAGTTATATTAAAAATATATAAATATTAAAAATTATAAAACTGATTTTTAAAAATTTATAAATAATATATACTTTTATATGTCTATATTACTAATATACAATTAAATTTAAATCAATCCAACTAACTTTTTTAATTTTAATTTTTTCCACCAATGCACTTTAAATCTATTTTTTAAAATATTAATATTAATATATATTTAATAACATTATTATTTACATTTTTAAAAAATATTGTTTTATATTTACAAAAATCCAACAACCACATTAAGGTTTTTATTAAGAAGAGATAATGGGCCCACTGTTGAATATTGCTGAAGTTAAGGTTTTAAATGTTTTCTCTTGCCAAGAGGAGAATGGCTATGTCAGAGAAAATATTGAAGGTTGCACCTATGTGGGAACTATGAATGGTTTTTGATATTCTATTCCTTAACCTACCAAGGATCCCAGATGATGGCCTAATCCATGTAGACATGGTGGCCAAAATGATGGGGAGTATTTTACACAAACAAGCAAGGGTTCTTCTTTATAGATGCAACCATCTACTAACAATTCTTAGAGGATAATAGCTTTAAGATGTGCCATATAATCCCTAGTCTTGGATTTGAAAGAGGAGATCAAACAAGAAGTGATTGAAAATGAAGCTTTCTTCACAGAGAGGGGTTTAATTCATAGATTTATTAAGCTTTCACCCAATCTCATAGTATTACATAAATGGATCATACATATATGGAGTCTAACTGTGAAAGATGACATTTAAATCTATCCTAGTGCCTATGGATCCTGTATTGTGGTTTTTGATAATCTAAAAGATAGAAATGCAGTTATTTGTGACTACTAATGGAGTTTTGATCAGCACTTACTCATGGTCAAACCATGGCATCCATATTTTAACCCTACTTTTGAATCTTACACTATAATTCCTATGTGGGATATGCTTCCTAACCTCCCACTACAATTCCAATTTTATTCTTGTTTTGAAGCAATGAGAACAAATTAGGAAAGTTCTTGTCTATTGATGAAGGTTCATCAAATGTTTTTCATACCACTTATGCCCGCATCTTTGTTGATCTTGATACCAAAAAGACTCTTGTAGAAAACATCCTCCTGAAAAGATCTAATCACAGTTGGAATGAGATATTTGATTATGAGGGCTTACCTTTCCATTGTAGTAGGTGCTCCAACACTGGCCACTTGCCTTTAAAGTACTTCAAATTTAGAATAGAGGGACAAGCAACATGGTGGAAAGACATGGATGACTACCATTACACTATAGAAAAAGAGGACTCAACATCCCAACAAGATTTGATGGAACCAAATCAAAAGGATTACCCTCAAAAAATAAAGACTCCAGGTATGGGTAGATCAATGGCTACCAATTAGGTTTCTCCGAATGCACTGGAGGCAAGCATTAAATATTCAAATAAGAAGGGGAATAAAAATGATGAAACTGCAAATCTTTCAGAATTAACAATTAAGAATTCACATGATGTTAATTCCTTAATTAATAATGCAAGAGTTGGGAGGACAATGCAACTAGAGAGGATCTATCACCAAGTTATAGGTTGGTGAACTCTAATAATTTGATAGGCATAGACAACCAATGGACAATGGTCAAACAAAAAAAGAAATCAATAAGAAGTGAGAAATGCAATATGGCTTTGCATTCCCATGTTAAGATGGGTAGGTGAGAATTGTGGGAATAATAAGTTTTGAGGATGTTTACCACCATATATGGGCAATAGCTTGCCCTTCTGCACCCATATTCATATGGCATGCACTTTATTGTTTCCACTGTTTATTTACGGTAGGCTCCCTTAAGCCTAATTTGTCGATAAAAATACAATTACTATAAAAATGATGATAAAATATTGAAAAAATTAAAGTTTTAGAAACATTTAAATTTAATGTTTTCTTAAAAATTAAAGAAGTTGCATAAAAATTATATAATTTTTAGCTAATACTTTAATTTTCATTTTAATATGCCAAGTTTTAATTTTTTGATATATATATAGACACACACACTCACACACATACATGTGTGTGTGTGTGTGTGTGTGTATAATCTAAGATAAAGGCTACCAATATGAACTTGCTCTCGTAAACTCCTACTCGTAGGGTTTTATAGACATCATCAAGCTTGAAGGAGTTACAACAATGATTTAGGGCTGGCTAAGGATTCAAGGCAAGAAAACATTTTCAAAGACGTCAACCAAAGAATGGCCTCATCGGTCAAACTCCCCCATGAGTGGTTCTTCCCAGACATAAGAACAATTAGCTACAATACCTGAAACCAAGTGCAACCACCTATCCCAAGAGGAGGAAGACTCTTCAATGGTCTATGGTAGTATTGGTCACCTAGGTTCGGCTTCATGGCTCAGGCACCTAGATTTGTCCTCTGGCCCCCTTTCTCCCTAGTTTTCTACCCCTAGCATGGATAGGAAAGACCTTGAGGCCATGGATCAAGGTACCTCGAGATTAGTGGCATATTTTAAGGAGAACAATAGTGGGAATGATTGCTTGGATCTCAACAAGAATGGTAATCAAATTGGTAAAATTGATGAGGCCAATCATGAAATAGGTGAATGAATTTTTTTTGTAGATAATGGACTAAAGTATGGAAGATGCAACCACTTATGGCCCAACCTTTTGGATCTACGCGAGTGGATTACCGAGTCCTAGCGGTTAGTTTTCTGAGAAAATCATGAAATTTATCCTTGCACTAGAGGCTCCTTTGTGGTAGTTTTTTATAATATCAAAGATTGAAATACAATTCTTTGTTCTCTCTAGGTCTAGGGACAACATTTTCTCATGTTAAAACCATAGCACCCTTCTTTCAACCCCGCCACATAATCCTTTAATAGTATTCCTATATGGGTTCACCTTCTAAACCTTCCTCTTCACTTCTGTGTTGACACATGCTTTGAATCCATTGGCAATACACTAGGTAGTTTCTTGGTAATAGACAATGACTCTTTTGATTACATGCATACAACATTTCCATGTATTTTGGTGGATTTACACACATCCAAAGACCTCTCGGTAGAAATTATTTTGAAGGTAGATGCTCAAAGATGAACCCAACCATTGGATTACGAAGGATTACCGTTTTACTGCAGAAGATTTTATAAAATAGGTCAAACAATTGCAAATTGTCCCACTACCAAGATTAAATCAGACCAACCTACCTCATGGTGGAAATGAAAGGAAGCAAGGTATACATAAATGCTTCCTACACTAATCTATTGAGGAAAGATTTATGCAAATTTTAACTTTTATAGTTATAGGTTATTAGATGCACATTAACACAAAGGTAATGAAAACATCCAAAATACAAATACAAAACTCACAACACAAGATATACATGGGGAAAACCCTTTCAGGTAAAAAAACCCACACCCCAAAACCTGCACAATGTATTATAAAATCAAAAGATGCTTACAACACACTTGCAATGTAAGTTCTTTCAAGAGTAGACATTGTCAATTCTCATTCAAATTCTGTGACCTTTCACATTCTTGACCTACTTATTTGTTAATCCTATTTTCTAGTTATCCAATATTGGTTTATCCATGTCGACCAATAACAAAAGAACTGTTGACGCCTTTATTAAATATAGGGCATCTTTTACCCCCAAAGCCCTACCGTGGACTCCACTACTAGGCCCCTTTTAGGGGGATAATCCCTCCATGCCCTACAAGAGGGGCTTTGCTCCCCTATACTCCCCCATTAATTACATTTCGGAGAAATTGCAGCTGACAAAGTCACCAAAATTTACAAGGTGCCGACTATGGGATCCTACAACATAGTGTTGAATAAATAAATACAACATTAGAAACATGTGAAGGTTGAGACACGTTAATTCCCAACATTCTCTCACTTGTCAAACACCTTTCAAGAGCCAATAGAATGACATGATTTAACTACTAGGGGTCAAGAAGCCCATAGACTTTGAACACCATCTGAACTTCTCCGTGCTCATAGGTTTTGTCAAGGCGTTTGCAACATTCATCAAAGTGTCAACTTTCTCCAAGTTCACCTTCCCATCCTCTAAAATGTCACAAAAAAAATGGTATTGGACATTAATGTTCTTAGTCCTTGCATGTAAACTAGGATTCTTTCCCAAACATATGGCACTCTAACTGTCAGAACAAATGGTAATCATCCCTGCATTAAACCCATAATCAGAACAAAATCTCTTAAGACAAATGTGTTGGCAAGAGACACTATGTGGCTTCATAAGTGTTGTCATTGATGGAAACAAAGTCTATTCTACACATTTGCATTACGTAATATGCCTTTACTGGAAGTTAGAGTGAAGATTGTTTTGGTCCGGTGGACAAGAACAGAGTATGCAACATGGTCTGACAATCAAGTCTGAATCTCTCAGATGGTGTAACTTAGTAAGTTGCAGACTTAGACAAGTCAAGAAAGGTATCATGACTATTGAATTCTAGAGATTTATCCTCTAGTGATAAAGTATGAAAAAGATATGAGGATCTGAGTGTTGGGTTCCAGTCAGACAGAGCAAACAGAGGAAGAATTGACCGACAACATACCAGACTTCAATCGGGATGTATAAAAGGTGTTGATCAAGCAATTTGTGTCATTATACATTATTGGATGACGTGAATAATGAATTCTCTATCTATGTTTTAAATGCACATCATCAACCAAGCAAATATTTAGCTGACAGAACAGAAACTTACAAATATCTCAAGTGTTCTTGTTGCCAACTACGAAGTTGTTAGAAATCCTTGATGTGGATATAGATACTTGATGGATTCAAGCTTGTGGGATATATATGTGTATGAATAAGTGGAAAAAAATATAGGAAGAAGTGCATAAACAAAATATCTGAATCCAGAATATGACTGAAGAGTGATATTGAGTAGAGGAAGAATGAAATGTGTCAGATCAATATATAGTGCCTAACCGGAACTAAATTCTTACATGTGTTGATGTTGTTCATCAGTTCAAATACTTTGATATCATCTGTAAGCATTTGTAGATAGTGAGTCTCTTGTAGGTAGTGGGCCTCTTGTGAGCAGTGTGCCCAGGCAGTGAGCCCTAATTGGCAAGTGTCAAATTTGTACTCCTTATTTTTTTAATAAAGAATATAATATTGTTTTAGTCACCCCGTGGTTTTTCCCTTAACAAGGTTTCCACATAAAAATCCTTTTGTTGTGTGTTAATTTCATTTTCAGTTATTATGATTGCCTATACATTCATGTTTTGATATAACACTAAATGTTAAGATAAAAAAAGAAAGTAAAAAGAAGAAAAGTTATAAGATAACTGATTCAGCCCCCCTCTCAGTTATCTACATTACATTTCCAACAATTGGTATTAGAGCCAAGTTCCTCAGAAAAAGCCTAACAGCTTGAGGAGGATCTGGGAATCTCAATGGATGGATATGGCATGAAAGAACATCTTCAGTCTACCCTAGATGATCTTGAACAATCCTACTCTGAGGTCAATAATTTGAGAGAGAGACTCAAGAAATTTGATGATATCATCAATGAGCTGAAAGAAAAACTCAGTAATTCTGTGAAAAAGAGAAAGAAACTACTTCAAAAACTAGAAAGTCAGAATGAAGGTAATAATACTGATGAGGATCTGAATAAGAAAACTAAACTATGTGAGAAGCTATGTAAATAAGTCATCATGATGAGACATGAAATGGAATCAGGGGTTATGAAATTCACCCAAGAAACTGAAGAAAAAAGAAAGACTAAAGATAACCTAAAACAATCCCTCAAAGAGAAAACAGAGGACTGCCACAAAATGGATAGAATAATTAGACATCTTGAATTTGATCTTGAAGAAGCTAGATACAATGAAGAACAACTTGAGAGTTAGATTAAGACTCTTAAACAAGATCTTCAATCTACAAATGAGTACAAAGAAAAATTCAAGATAAGTTCAGCTCAACTTGAAGTTCTTCTTGAAAGTCAAAAGAGGGTAGATGATAAGCATGGCTTGGGATATGAGAAAGCTAAAAGGTCTAGGTCTGGTCAAAAGAACTTTGGATCGGGAAATGAAAGAAACAAGCCTAGAAGACCTCTGGTAAGGTAACCAAATGCGCAAAGATATCCATCTTTCAATGGATACTACTTCAATTGCAACAAATTCAGTCATAAAGCAATTTAGTACAGAAATAGAATAAATCAAATCAATCCATCCTTCTCTGGTCAATGTTTCAGTTGTAAAAGGTATGGTCACAAATCTCATGAATGTAGAAATATGCAAATGAACAATTCCTTCAATGGTAGATGCTTTGTATGCAATAGAATTGGACATATGGCTAATGAGTGCAGATCAAGAGGATACCATTCAAATAAGAAAAGAAATGTTGTGTGTTACAATTTCAATGGATCCTGTCATACAACCAGATTCTATAGAAGTAGAAATCAAAATAGAAAAGGTCCGGTAGAACATGATAAAAAAAGATAAAGGCAAAGGTAAAGTGAATGCGGATGAAGTTCAAAAGGAGATGAGAAAGATTTGGGTAAAGAAGATTACAATAAATATTGGAGAGGGATCCACACTAGAATTTGGTGCTAATAATCCTTTTAGAAACTAAAAAGTGAGCTCTGGCTTAGGGGGAGCTACAGAGAAAGTCATTTTCATCCAGCTAGTCGGTAAGTGCCTAAATTTGGCACATTGAGCAAACATCTAATGTTGCGGATTAAGGGGTTCCTAGAAAATTCTCTAAAGAACTTTTAGTCAGAAAGTGAGAAGTCTGCATGAAGTTTAACAAGGTTTATGACCACTTGAGTAGATCTGGTTCTGGCAACCATCCAGTGTTAACAGAGTAATACAAATTGATCTAGTGTGATCTGAAAATACAATGTTCTGACCTATGGATCCAAAGGCAATTTTATAAGGTAGATATGTGTTATCAAATCACTAAGATACTAGGTTGAAAATCTGCAAGGCGATTCATGAAAAGTTCACTTGAGAAATAGGGTAACCGGTTGACTTAAAAGGTTGTGCATTTATTACAATGACAAATTAGGTTTAGTAGAAGGATAAAAGGGTCTTCATTCACCATTTATCACACATTGCATTCAAAACGAAGAATAGAGAAGAGATCTGAGAGGAGATCCTACAGTTTACTCAAGATTCAAGCTGAAGGTCGAGTTCAAATAGGAAATCACTCTAACATCTACTTTAAACCCTAAGGCATGAAAAGGTACTTCCCTTCTGCAAATTCTCTCTAGATTTCTTTGCTAGAATACCTACTCCCATTGTTGTGAATGTCAATGAGAGGCTGAGACTAAAATTCAAGAAACATCCCTTCAAATCTCTAGAAGTCGATCCCTTGGGTGCATTTTTGCATATCCCGCATGGTGTTCTGCATGTAGAAGATGTTACGGTTTACATTAATACAAACCTTAAGGAACTGGGAGACCTAGAATTGGTAGAATTGTATCGCAAACAACTAAGTAATGAGAACTTTGAACTCAAGATGGAATTCAAGGCCCTAAAAGATAAGCACTTTACGCATTGCATACATTTCCTATCATTTGGAGAAGACGAATGGGTCTGGTATGTCTTGAGCAGGATACATGACAACTTCATGTGGTTAATGAGTCCATTTAAGATAACCAAAGATGTCATCAAGGTTGTAACTGAAATACATTCAACTGGTGGATTACCTGCACTCAAAACTGTGAATAATCAAATAGTAACAGAAGCCACTGGATCAAAATATGATAGGAGGACAATGACTATAGATGATATCATTGATCTGGATATCAAGTTTGCATCAATCATAATTGGCTACAAAATTTACCACTCAAGCAGAGAGAATTTTTTATCTGGTACAACAATCTATGTTGCTTATCAAATGCTGAGAGAAAATACAAACTATGATCTGTGTGAGCTTCTATTGAATCAATTGATGGAAAATCTAGAGAAGATCAAGAAAGACAAGAAAAATACCTTCAAATATGGTAGTTTGATATTATGCTTATTCTTCTACTTCATGAATGAGCTATCAAGATCAAGAGGTCTGATCTGGACAAATGATAAACTAGTGGCCATTCAAATTAGGGATTATCTATATGCACTTGGTGATGCACAAGCCCGGAAGGCAGCTCTCTGGGGTTACTTCAAGAATTTCCAAGGCATAATGCATGCAAGAGAGAGAATACCAAAATCAATAGTTGATAAATACAAATATACAGTTTGATTTGTGGTTGATACAGACCAATGCCTAATGGAGGCAATTGAGCCAAGGACTATATGGGTGATGCCCATGAGTTATCAAGGAGATGAAAACCTATTAGAGGCTCATGTTAAACATTTGTTAAGCCAACCCAAGGACACTGAAGCAGAGAGGTTTGGCACCTTTGATGAGATAAACATAAAATTGCATGTTGAGTTAAGGAAGTTGAAAACAAAAAGGAAAGTAAGAAGGGAGGTTGAAGAGCTTGCTAGGATGTTTGGCATAACAAAGGAGGCAGTTGCTGCAAATAGAGAAATAATAGAGAGAACTAAAAGGGAAGGAGAAGGAACAAAGAAAGAAAGCATTCCGGTGAAAGCCTGTACCAGGACAAGATCTTCTAGAATTTTTGCCCCTGTCACCTTTGAAAGATCAAAGTCTACAAAATCAAAAGCTAAACCTACTAAAAAGAGAAAGAAGACTAAGGCCACAAGAACATATGTGAGCCTCAAAGATGATGAAGAAATAGAATCAGATATGGAGGTCAGAGAATTGACGAAAGCCAAGTTCAAACTCTCCAAGGATGAAAAGAATGATGAGGAGTAGAAGATAGAAGAATTTGTTGAAAAACCCACTCTATCAATTGAAGACATCATCAAATCAATCATTGTAGATGGAAACCTATAACCGGTGATAGAATTTTATGATGAATATAATGATGTAGATAAGAGAATTCTTGAAGAGGCAATTGTCAAGTATTTGAACATCTACAACAAATTCTTCATTGAAATAATTTCATTAATTCCTAAGAGCCTAGAAGAAGTACTAGAGCTGAGAAAAGAGAGTGCCAAGGCAAAAGACTTGGAGATCCGGTAGCAAATAGTGATACAACTATGTCCTTCTATCACTCCAAAGCAAATGAACATGGTTTTTAAGGATAGTAAAGACGAGTTCCGGAGAAAGCCAAAAATGAATAAGCTCATGCTTGGAGAAACTGACCAAATAGAAAATGAAACAAAAGAAATTCTCTAGAATGCCTTGAAGAGATTTAATCTTCCCATTGTAGAGGAAACAGATGAAGAGCCTTCTAACATGGATGTTGAAGGATTAAAGAAAAATGATGAAGAGTCATCTAATGCATTAGATTCCTCTATTCTGGAAGATGAAGGACAGAAAGAAGAAACATTTTCTGACAAGGATGTCGAAGGATTAAAGAAAAATGATGAAGAGCCATCTGAGGCATTAGACTCCTCTATTTCAGAAGAGGAAGGATAGAAAGAAGAAACAAATATCATTGATGTCAATAAGCAAGTCAGTTTGGATGCCCCCAAAAGGAAGGAAGTGGAGTCGACAAGAGACACTGCAAAGATAGTATAGAATTTCTTGGACAAAGAAATCATGGAATTAGATGAACCTGAGTTGACTCAAGGGCCACTGAATTTTGACTCTCTCTCTCTCTCTAGTTTAGATAATGAAAGTAGCATCTTTTTCTCAGGCCAAAGCAAAAGAGAAACTTCTAAAATCAAACATGGAGGATAGTGAACTATTGAATATTGCATCTGGTGTACTAGAGAAGATCATGCCTACATATCAAAAGGATGCATCTACCTCTCCATCAGGTAAGTTGAAAAATTTGGTTAATTCTGTCAATTCTCACTTTGAATCTCTTGAAAAATCAGCAGAAACTTAGGTCTGGAAAGAGTTCTCTAAAGAGCATTGAAAATGCCCTTAAGGATGGAGGAGATATATATAAACTTTGTTTATCTTGGCCTAAAGTTTCAGTGTACATTGAAAAGAAGATGAAAGAACAAGAAGAAAAGTTGTTAAGCCTATCCCAAAATTTTTATCCTCTTACCATCTCTCTGTTAAACCAAAAATGTCAAGCAGTTGTTATCATAAATGAGATAAAGAAACTGGTTAAGGAGAAGAGGAATCTGATGGATAGAATGGGTGAACTTAGGGGAATAATCCTCCCTAAGTTAGAAGTATTGCATGATGCTTTAACAGATGCTCAAAGTACAGCTCAGACCAGTAATCCAATAGATTTGAAGAGGGCAGAAGCCTATACATTTTTGTTAAGTGGACACATCTCCATTTTGGATACAATGAAGAGGAGTTGGGCCACATAAATTGTACAGTTGAAAACAACCTTTATGGATATATTTAAGCATATGCAAGTATAACGTATGATTTGTATATACATATGCGACCATGTATGTAATATTTTTTGCACAATTTTGGCATACGGATTCCACCCTTTGCCATTGATGTCAAAGGGGGAGTGAAGAGTAGTGAAAAATGAGGATTTTAGCAAAGGAGGAGCTCTAGTAAAATAGTGCAAAGAAACAGAGCACAAGCAAAGGGGGAGTTACTGCAACACTTAGCCATTTTTGACTAAGTGTTGCCATCAATGCCAAAGGGGGAGATTGTTGGCAAGAGACACTGTGTGGCTTCATAAGTGTTGTCATTGATGGAAGTAAAGTCTATTCTACACATCTGTAGTACATAATATGCCTATATCGGAAGTTAGAGTGAAGATTGTTTTGGTCCGGTGGACAAGAACGAAGTATGCAACATGGTCTAACAATCAAGTCCAGATCTCTCAGATGGTATAACTTAGTAAGTTGCAGACTTGGACAAGTCAAGAAGGGTATCATGACTTGTATTCTAGAGATTTAGCCTAAGGTGATAAAGCATGAAAAAGATATAAGCTTCTGAGTGTTGGGTTCCAGTCAGATAGAGCAGACAAAGGAAGAACTGACCGACAGCGTACCAGACTTCAATCCGGATGTATAAAACGTGTTGATCAAGATTTTTTTTGTATTATACTTTATTGGCCAACATGAATAATGACTTCTCTATCTAAGTTTTTGATGCGCATCATCAACCAAGCAAGGATTTAGCCGACAAAACAAAAACTTTTATCTCAAGTGTTCTTGTTACCGACTATGCAGTTGTTAGAAATCCTTGATGCGGATATATATACTCGATGGATTCAAGCTTGTGGGATATATATGTGTATGAGGAAGTGGAAGAAAATATAGGAAGAAGTGTGAAAACAAAATATTTGAATCCAGAATATGACTAAAGAGTGATATTGAGCAGAGGAAGAATGAAATGTGTTAGATCAATATTCAGTGCCTAACTGAAACTAAATTCTTGCATGTGTGGATGTTGTTCATCAGTTCAAACACTTTGATATCATCTGTAAGCATTTGTAGATAGTGAGTCTCTTGTAGGCAGTGGGCCTCTTGTGAGTAGTGTACTCGGGTAGTGAGCCCTAATTGGCAAGTGCCAAATTTGTACTCCTTACTCTTTTAACAGAGAATAGAATATTAGGTTAGTCACCCCGTGGTTTTTCCCTTAATAGGGTTTCCATGTAAAAAATCCTTGTGTTGTGTGTTAATTTCATTTTTAATTATTATGATTGCCTTTGCTTTCATGTTTTGATATAGCACTAAATGTTATGATAAGAAAAGAAAGGAAAAAGAAGAAAAGTTATAAGATAACTAATTCACCCCCTCTCTCAGTTATCTTCATTGTTTTCAACAAAATGGCTTCTTTACAAGCATGAGTTTCTACCATGTTCTCTACTTCAGCAGTAGACAAAGCAAGCACAAGCTACCAATTACTCATCCAACTAATAGTACCACCAAATATAGCGAACATATAGGCACTGGTGGATCTCCTATTGTCAATATCACCTGCGCAATCTAAATCCACAAATCCTTGAATACAAAGTGAATACCAATCCATTGTAGGATAACCATGATAACATATAGAATATCGGGAAGTACCTCACAAATATTTGAACACTCTTTTCACTGCATCTCAATGTACCCATCCAGGATTAACCATAAATTGACTAAGGACTCCCACTTCTTGGGCAATGTCTGGCCTTCTACAAACCATAGCATACATCAAGCTACCAAATGCACTAGCATAATGAACTTTTCTCATATCCTCCATCTCTAAGGGAGACTTCGGGCAATCTGAAACAAATAACTTTATCCCTATCATAATAGGAACAATCAAAGGTATATAATCTAGCATGCTAAATCTCTCCAACACAGTGTTAACATACTTACTCTAACCTAACCAAAGTTTTGTGTTTGCTCTATCTCTTTTGATCTCCATCCCTAGAATGTACTAAGTTGCCCCTAGATTTTTCATCTCAAACTATACCAACAACTAAGACTTCAATTTAGAAATCAAACATTTACCATTCCCAATGAGTAACATATCATCAACAATTAATGTAATAATGAGAATACAATCATTGTTAAACCTGTAATAAATACAATGATTTGATTTTGATCTTAGAATTCCAATACTCAACACAAAGCCATCAAACTTGTGGTACCACATCCTAGGAGACTATTTCAAACCATACAAAGAATTTTCAACTTGCAAACTAGATTTTCTTTACCATTCACCATGTAGTGCTCTTGTTATGACATATAGATTTCCTCCTCCACATCACCATGAAGGAATTCTTTCTTCACATACATCTATTCCACTCCTAGAGCATACACTCCTATAAGAGATAATATGAACTGAATAGATGCCATCTTTTGAATGGGAGAGAAAATCTCACCATAGTCAATTCCCTCCACCTGAGAATACTTCTTTGAAACCAATCTAGCTTTATATTTCTCAACACTACCATCTACACCAAATTTCTTTTTGAACACCCATTTGCATCCAATAGGTTTTCATCCTTCAGGAAAAGGCACCAAGTCCCAAGTATTATTATTTTCCAAATAAGCTGTCTCCTCTTCCATGGCCTCCTTCAAGGAACCTGAATCTTCCATACCCATAGCCTCTTTCCTAGTTCTAGGCTCATCAATGTTAGAAATAAAAACAAAAATACAATTGGAATCATGCAATGAATAACCAAACCTATCAAGTTTGTTGTCATATGGAGCCTGATCAGACTCAGTGGTTAAATTTTCCCCACTTTTGTCAGTGCATTTTTCTCCTAAATTAGTTTATAAAGGCCTCGACAATTATTTTTCTATTGGCCAACATACAAAACCCTATTTTGATACAAACGATTGGAGAAGGCCAGAAGGCTAAGTGTTAGGGTTTCCATTCATATTGTATTGTAGCATATTGTAGTGACATTGAGTTGTAAGAGATTGCTGGTTGTAATCTATTCTATTTTTACTAGATAATAATATTGGACTCTCTATTGGTTGATGTAGCTTGAGTTTGGGTGAACCACGTTAAAATTGTCTCTCGCTATTTTATTTCTATGTATTTTTCATTCCACTATTTCATCTTTATTTGCATTTAATTGATATCTTCTGCCTACTATTCCTAACAAGGTTGCCACCTTATCGACATGGACCTCCTCAAAGATTATGGTTGAGATTCTTCATCTTCTTCTGAACTTTCATAGCTACTAGATCTCTCCTCATTATTAGGTCCAATAGATGTTTTTGGTTCAACTTTGACAAGGGTAGAAACAAGTTGAACCATATCTTCTTTATTCTCTTCTTTCTCTAGCTACAAGATAATAGAAGAAGGATTGAGCTTTTTGAAGATCACACTTTTACTATATAGAGTTGTCTCATCTATTAGATCCCAAAACTTGTACCCTTTCACACCGATGCCATAACTAATGAAGATACACTTCACAGCCTTATTCTCAAACTTAGACCTCTTCTCCTTAGGCATGTTTTCATATGCCTCACAACCAAATACTTGAATGTGTCTCAATGAAGGCAGTTTACTAGATCACACCTCCATAGGTGTCTTATCAACAAGCATTGATGTAGGAGACCTATTAACTAGGTAACAAGAAATAGAAACAACTTATGTACAAATTTTGTTCAAGGCCAGCTCCACTTAGCATACTCCTTGCCATCTCCATCAACATTTTGTTCATCCTCTATTCAACTCTATTTTGTTGAGGGGTATACAAAGTTGTCTTGCACCTCTCAATCCCATGTTCTTTATAGAACTTGTCTAAATTTGTTCAACAATACTAACCACCACTATCAGTCGTCAAGCACTTAATCTTTCTATCCTTCTAATTCTCTACAAGATCTTTCAACTCTTTGATTCTATTAAAGACTTGAGATTTAATTCTAAGTAAATACACCCATGTCCTACTGTAATCATCAATAAATGAAAAAAGTAAACAAAATTTCAAATTGAAGGAACATTCACTGGACCAAACATCAGAATGAATCAAGTCCAACACCTTAGAAGATTTGTGAGAACTGGAATAAAACTAAACATAGTTCTATTTACCATAAATGATTACAAGCATTCATAAAAACAAACTCAAGATTACAAGCATTCATACCATCAATGAGGTTTTTATTTTTTTGGGTCCTCAAACCCTTTTTACCAATGTGACCAACCCTTTGGTGCCATAACATTGTCTTCTGAGCTGGAAGTTTCATCTCCATTGAATGAGCACCCTTGGGTACCTAGAAAGCACAACCATTAGAAGTAGATGCAATAGTCCTCTTTGTTGCTGGTTCCAATGGTGAGGATGAAGACTCTGAAGTTATTTTCTCTAAAACAAAGGCACTATTGCACTAAACTATGCATGCATCAAGTTTAAATATTGTTGTAATCCAAAAACCCTTAGGGAATACCATAGATCCTCTAGTGATCTTCGATCCTCCATTCAAGAAAACAACCTACACACCCATATCATTCAACTTACTTATAGAAAGAAGGTTTCATGTGAAATGAGGGATATGTAGAACACCATTGATCCCCTTCACTCATCCATCAAGGAATTGAATCAAGACTCTTCCACAAAAAACAATCTTCAGGTGAGAGTCATCACCCAACTACACTTTCCCACCATCATATTCTTTGTAATTTGAAAATCAATCCTGATGAGAGGTCATGTGAAAATATCTACTATAGTTAATAAATCACACATCTTCATATGCATGTGTTTCCAATGTAGCAACAAATTCTTCTCTGTCATCCTGAGAGGACTTGTCAGAATTTGAATAATACTTCTTCTTTTTCCTCTTCTCCTCCTTGCACTCCTTGTGGAAATGACCAGGTTTTCTACAATTCCAACGCAAGGCTTTGGACATTCTAGGAGACTTGGATCTCCCAATGGATTTGGACCTTCCTTTTTCTTCTTTCTTCTTGTCCTTTTTCTTTCCCTTCTTTTTTAGGTCTACCACAAACCACAAAAGCCTCTTTAGCTTATTCAAAAGAATTTCCTACATCTCTTCAAACAACAGTGAAGAAACCACTTCATCCATCTTGAAGGTGGTAGTGGTACTCCCAATGGCCATGACAAGGTGGTTCCATAAATTTGGTAAGGAACAAAGTAATGTCATTGAATGATCCACCTCTTCCATCTTTATGCCAACAAAGGTCAACTGGAAAATAGGCATATTGAATGAATTTAGATGATCTGTGATAGATCCTCCATCTTCCATCCTTAGAGAATACAATTTATTTCATAGGAATAAGTTGCTCACCAAGGATTTAGCCTGATAAGCATCTCCAAGTTTCTTCCAAAGGTCTTTTGCAGTCTTTTCTTCACGGATATTCAAGAGCACCAAATCAACCAAATAGAGTCTTATCAAACCCTTAGCCTTCTGATCTATCAGATCCCATGTAAGGACCTGACTCCTTATTAAGAAAGTAATACTAACTCTAAATTTGAAAATACTGAGGAAATAAAAATTTGAATCTAACAGATACATGAAACACATAATTCAAAAAAAATTTACTATTAAATCTAAGAAGTGTTTGATAAATTTTATAGTAGTTATACAACTAGAGTGTAGTTTCCTAAAATCATCAAGTCCTAAAAATTTAACCACTCTTATTCTAGTGAAGAGAGAAAGTATGCTACACAAGATAAAATGCAAGACCAATGGATCAACACATACCTTAACTCATGCATTACATCTTGCATTCATTTTTGATAGCTTTCTTTTCCTCCAACAACTGTATCCTTATAATCTTCAAAACACTAACTAGGTAATCTCATGTTAACATGACTTAGAAATCACTACACAGAAAGTTAAGATCATGATTTTTTATAGAAGCTAATGGTTGAATATCTCACCATTCCATTGCACCTAGGTATAGTAGGCTTCTTGTTATATGAATTACTCTTTTATGTTTTCGAGATTACAAAGTTGGTTATAAAAGAACATCCTATATCTGGGGGACTTGAGTACTGAGGGCATCCTTCGCCTTCCATATTGTCTACATACCCTATATCCATGAGATCAAGTCCCGCTCTGGATTCGACTAACACTGGGGTATGCGAATATGTAGTTGTGTCTTGCAATATGTTTGATCAATTGTGAGCAAGTATGTGACGCTTTCTAGGGTGATTCGCTACCCCAGATAGTTCTTCGTCAGCTGACACCCACTCAGGTGAAATAGGGACAGAATGAAATTCACTATCATGACCACTGAAAAGGGGTGGTTGTCGTGCAGCCCTAGTGTTGAGGAATCCCTATCAAGTGTCCACTAAAGGAATTAAGTTCACTTAAGGCAAGTTTATCTCTGAATTCATGTACTATTTTTACATCAAAGGTTTCCTAGTAGATCTATTCATGATATTCCTAATCTTATTTGGAATAATACTTGCAAGCTCAAATTGTAATTCAATACCCTAAAGTCACATTGTAACTCTAGGGATGTAAGTGAATACTCTACGATTTCAAAATTTTATGAGATTCAAACTCAAGGGTTAAGAAATATATCAATTGCCAAAGAGAAGATGATTAATTATTCTTGAAGTACAATGATTATAGCATAGCTACATCTCTAGTTCCATTTAGTCAACTTAGGGAGGTAAAAGTTTCAAGGTTACTACTGTCACATAACTAGACTCTATCTTATAAACATCATTTTCTTCAAGGAGAAAAAGTAAGCTATATAATGAGTCCTACACCATGATCTATTCAAGCCGCTAAGAAAAACTATTGATAACAATTCTTTATTTAAATCATCATCTATATCTACCAACCTTAATACTCTAAAATATATATAATCTTAACTCTACTCATAGCATGCATTATTACCTAATAAGTAACCAAATTCCATTATATTGTTAACAGACATCATAGTGATCAAAAGAAGTGTATTTTGTTCACCTATTTAGCTAACTCACATGTTTAAGGTAATTTTGCATTATCTTCTTAAAGATGACACTTAGCTAAGACAATACACATATATTATTTGTAAAACTATTTAATTATTGCATATAAAGTTATTTGCTTAAATGAGTTACTATCATGGTGCTCTTATTGTAGTTGAGTATGTAGTTGTTCATGTCTAGGTCCCTAAAACTCCACAACCTACACTCAATTGATTAGTCATATGCATTAAAGTACATAACTAGAAATATCATAATGCACAAGAAGTCACAAACCCTGGAGTTATCCATCAAATAGATTACTAACCACTAGTATCAAAGAGAGTATGCAATAGAATGGTTGAATAGTTAACATCCAAAGTCTAAAGCTAACCAATATCATAGAAGTCCCATGAAATAAGTGTATGACTAATTTCATAAGATGAACTTATGGTTTACTACATTTTAATCATACACACTAACACTCCTAAAGAATACATTATGTTACAAGAATGTGAAGGACCTTTCTTAGGTTACAAAGAATGTAAAAGACTATCATTGTAAAAAAATTATCATCTTATGCCAAGTAGAAGATGGCAGTATCATACATAGAGAGACTTTAGTAAATCTTTGCAAAAAAAGCTTAACCATATTTCCTAACATTTTGCTACCCGTAACCTCCATACCAAGAAGGATTTAAGTAACTAAAAACTAAATGCAAGAATAATACTAATCTTTATTCAATTACAAGAAATAAGTAAGAATTAGTCAGATAAAATGAAACAATCCTTATTTAACTAACCACTACATTATCTCATCCTACAAATGCAAATGAACCCCTTAGGAGACACCAACCACCTTCACAAATTTAAAAACTTCATTCATAAAAAAAATGAATGATCTATCTATGTATTACCACAAATAAAATTGTATCCTTACAATCATATATTTAGTTCACTAATCAACTCAAATTAAGAGCAAAGGTAGCTCATTTAAATCTATTATTATGCCATCAATAAGGTAGCTCATTCTTGACATCTTTTAAATGAATTAGTCTCCCATTGATTTATAATTGTATCTCCTTTTGGTGCCAAACCAAGAAGAGTGTGGAAAAAGGGATAGTTGATGTGGTAGAGATGGTGTAACCATTCCAATGAGCTTCTTTCCAAAAGTGCATAACATGACATAAAGTGTTGACTATATGTGTGAATTTAGTTTTTTAACCATTAATCAGCTACACTATTAAACAATCTTATTTTAGTTAATACATTGGTCATATCTAATATAATGTGATCAAATGTTACACTATCCAATTTTATTCAAGTAATTTGTTTCATTATATAACTGAGCTAAAAACCCATACAATAGAAGATAAAAGAAGAAACACAATTTGCAGTCATTTCCTAAAGCAATTGCTATGAATGCATTGAATCTCCTATAAGACACATTAGTTGATTAATATTTAAATGAATACTTATTTTAGACATTGGATATATATGCCCAGACAGAGAACATGCATAAATAATAGTTACAAAGTAGAAAACCAAAATTTATTATCATAAATTCACAAAATTGTGCAAAATGTCACAAATTCAAGGTGAGCATTAGTCTTGTTAAGTTTATGATATTAATCAGTATGCATTTACCAACTTTTTTCTTCATAAAAGGCTAGACTCAAATAGAAAGGAATCACAAGTTTTGAAACCATTAAAATAAGGTGGAATAAAACTATAGTCAAGTTAGTTCTTTCTTTGTGGAAGGATTGAGTAAACAAGGTTTTTTTTTCATTAGAAAAAGGACCAATGTGATATCATCTAATGAATTAGATAATGGAGGCTGATAGAGCAGCAATTTTTTAAAATGACATTGTCAATTATAGAATTCTTTGATTACAGAAAAAGCAACCAGTATATCCAATTCAATAGGAAGCCATCAACCAAATATATAAATGTCTTCTAATATAAGAGATTTCACTAGGATAAACACAAAGTAGGAAACATATCCATTACCTTTGGATTATTCTTGAAACTATATTTATAAGTCTAACCTAATAACATTCAGAAATATCAAATGTGTTAGAAATATAAGAATGCATCTGTCAACAACCTTAATAGACAATACCAAAATAAACATAAATCTTATCAAGTGAAGTATTTTTCATGTAGTAGACAGAGCACTTCATAGGCATTGGAGATCTATGCAAATTTGGGAAAGTTGGTTTGGAAGCGGTGATAGCTCAGTTGGGAGAGCATCAGACTGAAGATCTGAAGGCAACAAGGTATTTTCTAGATTCAATAGATTTAATTAATACTGTAGAAGAATAGAGAAAAAAAAATCATTTCTCTGCCACCATGTAGTTAAAATTGCATTTGGTTTGTTAACCATGCCCTAAAGAACAACTATTAGAGTTTATAAGAACCTATGAGTACGTGCTAATTGCCACGCTGCAACAAAACTTATCTCCAAAATTATTGCTAGAGATATTGTTGTGAGAGATAATTCTATCATTTTAAACAGGGATAGTTTACTTGTGGGGGTTATTGGTGATGCTAAATGAAGCAATCTAATGTGCACCATGTTAGATTTCGAACTGACGGGTGTAAAGCCCAACTCCTCAACCTTTACTAGCATCCTTCATGGTCGTGAACAAATTGAATCTTTGGATGAGGATATGGACATCCATCAAAGCAACACAGAAGAGAGATTCTTGTGAGATATTGTAGTTTGAAATGATCTGATAGACATGTGTGCAAAATGTCAAATCATAGACAGAAAAAAGAATGTGAACTATTTGACAGAATTCCTCTGTGAAATGTGGTCTCATGGACTGTAATGATTTCAATATATGCACAAAATAGATTTGTTGATAAGGCATTAAAAACTTTCAAGCAAATGCAATTGTCAACTATAAATCCAAATTCCATAAGCATTTCCAGCATCGTCCCTGCCTATGCCAAAATGACCACTTTCAAATAGGGGATGGACATCTGTCAAAGCATAACAGAAGGTAAATTTTTGTCAGTTGCGGTAGTTACAAATGCCCTGGTAGATTTGTATGAAAAATGTAGAAGCATAGACAATGCACATGGACTGTTTTTGAGAAAGCCTCAAAGAGATGTCCACTCATGGAATGCAATGAATTAAAGATATGAACAAAATGGATTTGTTGAAAATGCTTAGAAATTTTTAAGCAGATGCAAATGGCAGGTGGGCAGCCAAATTTTATAGAAAATATAGAACTCATACCTATAGTCACTTTCCACCTCCTGTCGCTTGCACACCATCTCCTCTTCTCTTTCTTTCCTTTTTCCTTTTCCCTTCCCCCTTGTCTTTTATGTTTTCTCCCCTAATGTAAGACTTCACCCCCTGTCGTTCTGAGAATGTCCCATCCAAGAAAAAAATGCAACAAAAACATTAAATTGCATTCAATACAATTGGATGGCAGCATGAGAAACCTCCCTCCTTTTCAAATCAGATCTAATCTACTGCATGGTTCAGGCCTGGCTTCCATGGGAGGGTCACTTCCATAGTTCATTTAAAAACCTGTCAAGAAATTTTGGTTGCACCCCACACCACTTCTCCATTTAATGTTCCATTGACCATGGAGGGTAAGAATTAAATGAAAGACCTAGGGTTTAAAGATATTAATACACATTCTTATATTTTTCTACCTATATAAAAAAAAAATAAATTTAAATTAATATATCTATTCGTGAAAGCATTTGGACAAGGTAAATAGATCCATTTATTTTGGATAAGACATAGTGTGATGAACTCATGTAGGTTTTTAAACAAAGGATGAAAAATTTAAAACGTATGACAAACAAGTGTACATAGAAAGGTTGAACGCCAATTATTAAATTAGTGACCTTTGACAACTACAAGATTATGGTAGAGCTTGTTCATTTGTGGGTAGTTATCGAGGCAAACATACAATTGTTAATGTGATAGACATCATTGAATAATATAATAATATTAGTATTATTTAAAACTTAATAATAATAATAATAATAATTATTATTATTATTATTATTTAACTATTGTTAATACTTATAATTATCACATTTTAAAAATAATAATAATGATAGTAATTATTATCAATCAGATATGCACCCTATCTTAAGCTTACGGAAGACTTAGCTATGTGTTGACACATGGAAACACTCTCAGATTGTGGGTGATCTGTGTTGAGAGTGAATCTCCAAAGTGAGCTGGCTCTCCTAATCATTTTTCTAATCTAATTAATTTGTAGGGGAAAAGGGAGAAGAAGAACTGAAATGAAACTCTAAACTCTAAATTTTAATCTAAATGAAATATTTGTACTCACAAACAACCCTTCAACCTAAACTGCCACAACCCCACCTACGAGATTTGATCCAAAAATAATTTATAATAAGGTTCAGATTGAACACAAATTACAACCAAGATCAATATGCAATTTCATAGTAAAGAGACATAATAAAGGACATAACACTGCCATAATGAGACATCAGATCAAAACTACAAAATAGACTAGTCGATGAAATAGGGAAACCTATTTTATTCAACTAGAAGGAGTATAATGCAAAAATAAACTAAGTCAACTGCCTATATACAAACTCTCTGCGTGCTCAAGAGAGAAGAAACAAATTGTATCAACTGAATGAGAAGAAAACTAACTTTTTCTCCTATAAATGCCCTGCCAAAAAGATCTCTTTGAAAAAGCTCCTAAAAATAAATGTAGAAATCTATTTTCGAGCTTCACAAAAAAGTTTCAAAAAAAGTAACCAAACTGCCTCCAAAAGCTGAGAAAAAGTTGCCAAACAACCATCCCAAGTGGCTCCACCAATAAGACACTTAAAAATAGGCCTTATCTACTCCATAAAAGCTCCAGCTTGCCCAATTTTCCTCAATCTCATCCATAAGAAAGCAAATCTAAAAGATATGTTTTGGTCTAGATTTACTTTGCTTTAAACTCCATAAAAATAGCATTCATTTTAAAGCAAGTTATAAAACATTGCTTTAAAACAAAGATTTACATTGTTTATAGTTTCATTTTATCAATTTGGCTTGATTTGATTTTGATTTACAAAGAAAAAAATACAAGGCCTTTAATTTTCTAAGTATATTACATTACATAGCATATGATTTTTCTATAAAAAATTGTAAAAATATCAAGGCATATATGTGTAGTTTTTAAAAAAAATAAAAAAGGCCCTTAAAGCCTGCCCTTTATTAGGTTGTACAAATATTCTCCAATGCAAGTGACTTATCTTCAAGGGACCTAGGGAATTTGACATGGTGAATAACATACCCTTGGGCATTAGTGAGGCTAAAGAAAACATAAGTCAATGTGATAAAATCACCTCCATCGACTTAGAGCAAGGAAAAACACTAAGAACAAAACAAGAGAATGCCCTAACTCCTTGGCCCATTTTCACTTTTCTTGTTTTAAAAAAAACTCTCTACTGTGGCTGTCGACACCATGCTAAGGTTTGGGTAAAAACCTTTCAATTACTCTGCTTCTAATGGATTTTTCCTTGAAGATCTCCTACATGAACATAAAGGTGAGCATTCTCTACACAGAACAATTCATTTTTCCTACATCTGTGGCTTCAAGTCATGGTTTTCTTAGTTTTTTTGATATATCTTCTTGCTCTCTGTATATCCTCTTTGTCACCACACTTTGTTTTAATGCCACGGGCCGCGATGAATGAATGGAGTTTGAGCCTGAAAACCCATCGATTTCTCACACTTCTGAGCAAAATCTCCATGATTCTAGTAGGGAAAAATGAGGTAAAGTCCTTTATCATGGATTCTGAATAATTTTTCATTGTAAAATGTAAACTTTTTGGCTTTTAAGCCACAGCCCTATGGCTTTTCTGATACATTTTGTGTTTTGATGTCCCTTTGTCAACAACTCATTTACCTCTGTTTGTGAGGCCTCCAACTACTGAGTCTTCTTGAGAGAAAAATGAAAACAAAAGAGGGAAAACCCTCAGCTCTACGTATGGGTCTATGCAATGCACTTGGTGAGTCTCAGGCTCTAAAAACTTACACACATCTCTTGTATTTTGACATCTAAAAGTCTTGGCTATAGATATATATGTACATGTTCACCACTATTTTGGGTAACTGAGATGAAAATCATTTCAAGATTTTTTTTTCTCCTTTGCATCTGTCATTACCTTCATTAGAGGTCATGGCCATATACAATATACCTGAGCATTTGAAACCCTTATCAGCCAGATACTTACTACTTTCTCTATAGATGCAAATTGATATGGGTTTTGTCATTTAAAAAAAATGCATTTTGGGTTGTTATGTAGCTTTTGCTGTAGCATTGAATACCAGAGGCTGCGACTATTATGGCATATAGATGGGTTTAATTTATCATTCTCCTATATATTTTCATTGTGACTCACTTTGTAGACTATTCATATTTGGATGCCTTTCAAAAGAAAAACAACATGAAATCCTTCTTTCTGTATTTTGAAACTAAAATCCCAAACGGGTCTCGAGTATACCATACACTTTGAATTTCATTTGTCATCATCTATATGGGTTGTTCCATGGCTAAAAGCATGAAATGGATTTCATTATACTCTTCTAGTCATAATGTTCTATTTATATTTCCTATAGCAAACTGATGGTTATGCATTTACAATACTACTTCTCTTGTATGTGAAGCTCTTGTAATGTATCATGTCAAGACTTCCCCAATGAAAATTCCTTTGGAAATTTATGAAATTGTAACATATACATGTGTTGTACCATGACATCTTATGTTTTATCTCTTCAAACATGCATTGTTCACTATTTTGGTAAGGAATAAAATGAGTCACTGGCATGTTACCACTTGTGAACAAAACTGACTGGAAAGGCACCTTCTATGCTAGCATTTAATATTATACTTTCTAGATCAGCAAAAGAATATAATGTTGTCTTTTTCATTTACTCTTACATGCTTCATTCTATAATAATGGCATATGATTTGAGTTTTATGTCACCTGTTATTGAACCTTAAGACTTTAGCTTTTACCATGTTGAAGTGTAATTGATGCCAGTTGTGTGTTCCATTGATGCTCTAGACATGCTATTCCTATCATACTATTCATGCTTCATTCTATCTCTTTTGCACTATATGACTGCCATGGTCATCATACCTATCCTGAAACTATCCCACTATGCAATGCTAACCTTATGAATGCAGGATGCTCCTCTTTGTTATCATGAACGCACATATAGCTTATGACATATCTTGAGCAAGGTTTCTAAGGTCTGGTAATGGCTTAATATTTGAGGCTTCATGAAACTCATTCCTCTTAAGATAGTGGCTTGACATTATTTCCTATAGCAGCACTTTCCTATAGCTAAATATGAAAGTTGATCACCTTTTTGAAACACATTTTGAACTGAAACACATTCTAAGCTGATGAAAAATGCAAGCATATGATATATGGCTTATCTTTATCTATATATGTATGAGAACTATGGCATAAACTACCATACATGATGTTCCATTTCACTTGAACAGTAACTTGACATTTCATGGTTACTAATTGATTGTTCAGTCAATGTCATGATTTTTTAAAAAATGTATATGAAGAATACATGACATTGCAACTTTGATGTTTAATCTCATACTCCATTGGCAGCTTCATGAAAAGTTCAATATTCATAAATGATTATACTTCAACTCACCTTGAATGGTAGTCATATGTGGACATTGAGCTTGAAGCTCTATAAGCTGATTTGATATAACATTATTTCACTTCATCATATTCTTCTTTGCACGGTATAAATCAATACTCTGGTTCCATTCCCCTTAAAACTCAGGGACAACATGCTGAGTTCCACCCTTATGGGAGACCATTTTGCATGACATGCTGAAATGTCTTCAAACAATAACACATTAGATTAAAACAGTGAAGTACAATGGATTGTTCTTTTTCAATATATTATGTATCTCTTGATAGGTATACAAGGAACTATCTCTAGAGCTCTAACATGTTTCTTATCATGAACCAGGTCTACTCAGAGATTAGGAGCGAGGAGTTAGCTACAAGGATGATCAACCAAGATGAAATAGACAATGATGGACATACTTCCTTTCCTTGTCTTTAGATGCATAGTATATCTCTTATATCTGTACTAGTTCAACTATACCCACGACTTGTGTGGGTCATTTGATCTATCATGATTTCATTCAATGCAATTTTTATCCTTTTATGTATTTCATCTATAGAATGAATAATCATTGTAGTGAAATGAAATAACTTATCTTTCTGATGAATTTTTGTAACGCAATGAATGACCTAAATTCTTTTCCTTTCTTGAACAACTTAACTATAATTTCACTGAAACACTCCAACTATGCAAACAACTTATAATAGAAAATGTTAAAATTTCCTTATCTAAAATGAACCAAATGAATTCCAGCTCTACCAATTTGGGCTATAAGAAAAATTGGTAACATTTATGGGGACCTCTGTGATATGCTTGCCTGCTAAGCATCAGGACCAGTTGCCTTAAATTATCCATTGGGCATTGAGTCAGACTCTGCTCATTCTAAACTCAGAACATACTAAAACTCAACACTTCAACTAGTTCAAACAGCAACATAAATCTGAAAACAAACTAACAGGCCTTGGTGGCCAGAAAACTTGTGCAACAACACTTAGGGAAACAAAATTACTATAATTAAATGAGCGTGAAGCACTTGTTAACTCCACCACTATTCTACTATGATACAAGGTAGTACTTATCTTCATAGGCAATGTTTGAGGTGGATCCCATTAACTGGGATAGATAGTACCTCTCCACTAAACTTGGATAACTGAAATGCATTGTTTTCTTTGCACTCTATGATTACATAAGGCCCATCCCAAATTGCATGAAACTTGGAATGCTTTCCAAGTCTTCTTCTCAGTTCATTCCATTTGAAAACTAAATAACCAACAATGAAGCTTCTCGGTCTTGCCCTCTTATCAAATGAATTCTTCATCTAACATTGATGGATTTTGAGCTTCCTTAAGGCTTCTTTCCTAGTTTCTTATAGTTCCATAAGGTGAGCTAGCCTTACTACTAAAGGTTGCTCCTCTAGCAGCTCAAGTTATTTAATGAAACTCAAAGTTGGTAATTCTATTGAAATAGGTAGTCTAGACTCCTTACCATAAGTACATATGGAGAACAACCAATAGCTCTCTTGGGTGTAATTTGGTTAGCCCAAAGAGCTAACTTCAACTTCTCATGCCATGTTCTCTGGTTGTCTTCAACAGTCTTTTTGATGATTCTTATTAGGTTCTTATTGGTAGATTATGCTTACCCATTACCCCGTGGGTAATAGTTAGAAGAAATATTTAAAAATATGTTATCTTTGATAGACCAATCTAAAATCCTCAAACCAATAAAAGCCAAACCATTGTTAGAGATAATTGAATCTGGTGTACCAAACCTTGATACCAAATCCTGATAGAAACTTAAAACATCAGATTCATTTGCTTCTTTTAAATAAACAACCTCGGTCCACTTGGTAAAATGGTCTATAGCAGTCAAAATCCACTTGTGGCCTACAATTAAAGGCGGGTTTATTGGTCCTATGAAATCAAGACCCCATTTTACAAATGGTTGTTCAACTTTGATAAGATGCAGAGGTAAGGCTACAACCCTTTGCTTACCTGCAAATAATGAACATTTTTCACACCTTCTTACCGAGGTAAATACATCTTTTAACAAATCAGGCCAATAATAACTAGCCTGCATAATCTTTAAGGCAGTTGTCCTTGCAGCAAAATGACATCCTCAAGGTCCATTGTGAAACTCTTCTAATAGTCTATCAACTTGACCTGGTTCAATGCGTCTTAGAAACACACCATTAAAGTCTTTCCTATATAAAATACCATCAATGATAGCATATGGAGTAGCTTGTAAGCTAAAATATCTTATTCCTATTGTATCAAAAACCTTTGGGGCATTCAACAGTCTACAAATAGTGCATCATCTGCTGCACCCAGCTATTGTAGGAGCTGGTACAACAAATGGTACACTATTATTCAACACTATTTTTGTATTTTCTTTATGTTCTTTTCTATGCTCTTTGTAGAGGAAAACTAATGTGTTGTAGACTTAAATAAATTCATGGTTTTTAGCCTAACCGAATAGTCCACTATCATTGTGTTTGTACATTGAATTATCAACCAAGGAGTGTAAGCTTATGATGATGCTTGCAATATCTATGCCTTCAAGACTCATTTCTACTCTAAGCTAATCTCGTTTCATCCTTCTTTACCACAATCCTATTACTTATAATGCACAGAAATGTAAAATAGTAAATAGAAATGAAAAATAGCAAAAACAATTTAATTTTCCAGTTGCTACGGGTACCTTCAGTAGAGGCTAAAGATATCTATAATTAACATAAAATCATAGTTTTAATCTAACATCTCAAGAATGATGAAAAAGCTAACACTAACCTCTAGAGGATTAAAATCATTCACTCTACCCATGAATCATGGCTATTGGAAGTATCAGTCAACAGCTCTTACTAGTTCGCAATATAACATAGAAAGTGGAATGAAACAGACAAACTAAAAATGTAGAAATAAATAAGATAAAATGTAAAGTGAGGGTTAGTACCTTGAGTAGCTAGCTCAGGGAACTATCTCACTCTTTTTGGAAATTAAATCTACTTTAGATCTTCAACCTTCTCATAATGTACAATTAAATTCAAATCATATCTACGGTAGAATCTTCCTCATTTTTTAATTCAAAATTGTAACATATCAATAACAACTCATAACTATAACAAAAGTAACGGCTATATTGAAAATATAACATAACATCTTAACTAATCAAAAACTCCTCTCCTATATAAATATGGGAGAGTCTCATGCAACCTTCTAACTAACTGCGATCATCAATTAGCTCCTGGACATCAGGATATTGTTTTTGAGATCAACTTATTAATTGGAACAGGGAAACAAAGTTCTATTCAATCAGAAATTCCACCCATAACAACTCATAAATAAGATGCATGAGCTTTGGTGAGATTCCTAGAATGAGTCTTCTTTATCCTCTACATTTATTCTTCTATGATAATCACGTTTGTCTCCACCGATCACCATGTATGGCACTTGGATTGCATCCTCATTGATTACTCTGTTCTACATGTTGTTGTAGTTACTCCTTGGATTATTTATTTGGCTGCACAGGGTTAATCATTTGAACATGTATACAAAACAACCTCTTATAATAAACTTATGAAATCCTATCTATTTTCATGCATATCAATAATTCAAATCACCCATTTGATAATATAACCACCTGAATTTATTCATCAGCATAGGATCAAAGTCTTAGGAAAGTATAGATGAAACAACATAAAATAGAGGTAATGTATGTGGAGTCTTTGTAGAACCATATAGAAAAGGTCTTTAAAACATGTGAAAATAGTATAAAAAGGAGGACAATATTCTATCTCAACATTCCCCCCAACTTAGACTTTTTCTTGTCCCTAAGCAAAATTAAAGAATTGGACTCCTAAGGCAAAAGGTTATAATGCAGGGTAATTCTTCTGAGGTCTGTGTCTATTCTAACTCCTTCCCCTTGCTTGTGGTGGAACCCATTAGAGTATGCAAGTCTTTCCATCCTGATCTACTCAGCATGCCTACACTACTCACTTTTCCTTCCTATCTAATGTGGTACTGGATAGAGAAATATAGGAGGTTGAAAGGTGAGAGGTAACCATGATACTCCTCTTTGTTTTGATTTTTGGATGTACCTGCGCAGTCTTTCAAGCATATTCATAAAATTGTGGATGGAATGGGGTTCCATCCTCTCTAATTCTGGAGTTAAACTATCCCATCTGCCCTACACATACCCCTGACAATTCTAGATAATGGACACTACCATCTTCTATATTCTCCTATAGTCCCTAAGTCTCAAATCCATGATTACTTTTCCTAGCCCATTATGAGACAATAGTGTCATCCATTGGGTTAGAATGGTTTCAGGCTCCAAGGCTTCCTTCCTCAACTGTAGTGGTACTTTCTTTTCCTGCTCTTCATATTGGTCCATCAATAACCCTCTAAGTTGATATATCTTGAAATATGACATCAATGCCCTGATTTGGAGATCTCCAACATAAATACAAGTATTCCATTGTGTATCTTCATCCATTATGTAATTGTGTAAGTAATACTCACACAACTAGTTCTACTCTTCTAAGATGATCTCCTAGAAGTAATTACAAAAGATAAATCTGGAATGCAAATTAGGTTGATCATTAATAAAACTATTAAACTGAAAACTGAGAAATTTTTCCTTTAAAAATAGTGCATACACTCTTGCTAGAGGTCTGCATCCCATAATGTTCTTAGCCCTCTCAATAACCTCTGTCATCTTTTGCTCCAACTATTTAATCTTCAAATCCTTTTCTGCAATAGATTCATTAAGGTTATGCTTTTTTTTTCCCAGTTTTCTTTCTTTTGCTTATTTTCATCAACTAATTTCATCAGTTCAAAACCCAAGGACAATGTAGTATGGTATGTTGGGGTCTTTATCGTGGGAGGTTGGAGAGTAAGTGTTGCCTCTTCATTAGTCATAGCTTTAGTTTCAGCCAGCTGGACTAACAAATCTAAATTAGAACCTTGGCCATAAGTTTGGATCTTCTCCTCCAAGTCCTGAATCATTTTCTCCCTTTCTCTATCTCTTTCTTCATAACCCCTCACTTGTTCTTCAAGTTGCCTTATTCTATCTAGGGCTTCCTACAACTCCTCCCTAATATCTCTGTCCTCTATGAATTCCCTTTCTCCTTCAGGATTTTCATCATTTCCCTTTTCAGGGGCATTAAAGATTTCCTTAGCAGTGCCTTCTGTCACAAGTTTCCCCATTTTCTAGAAATAAATGGGTCTTCTGATTCAGAATTAGAAGAGGAAATGCACCTTCTTTTCCTTGCAGACATGCTATCATTTACATAGGTGTCAGTAGAAACATCCTCAATAGGGATTTCCCTATCTGAATCTAGATTCAGAGGAGTTGGGTTAGGATCCTGCTGGCCTTTATTTTCATCTCCCTTTTTCTCAACAACTCTCTCTTTAGCACTCTGCCTCCTCAACCTCCCTGATCACCTAGGAGCAACTGTACATCATATTTTTTCAGCTTTTTCCTCTTCTTGTTGTTCTCCCTCTAACTCCCTAACTCTTTTAGGGTATTAATTCAATAGTTGATAGAGATGAGTTCATAATGCAGAGTATTTTTTCTAGTTGTTCAAAAGGGTGAGATTTCAATCAAGGTTTTGCAAAAAAAATGTAAAGGTAGCAATGAGTAAATGACAATCATCAATCATAAAAAAGAAACCCCCCCAACTTAATGATGAAGTGACCTCACATCAATTAACAGGTAGTACAGATGGAGGAGTGGGAAAAAAAAATTGGTGGAAATATACATCACATGCATTAAATAAATGATGAATAAACATGAAAATAAATAAAGAAAGCTAAGCGTATTAATAGAAATGTGTTAATTGTATATATATATATTTGAAATGATAGTGATAGAGTGATAATTGATTAGTGCAAGATGTCGAATAGAAGTATCACTCATAAATTGGAATGGACAATTGGAAATATGTGAATGGAGGAAATTTGAAATGAGTACGAGTTGATGGCATGGGTGGGGAAAATGCAGGAGTTGGTACCAGGTAACAAAATAGAATAGTAGGTAGGTGTTTCTATGGGCGCCTGCAGCACAGGTCCCGACTGTGTGAATGAAAATATAAAATAACAGGTCCCAACTAAAGAAGTGAATAACAGGTCCCGATAGAGATAGGAAGTTGTAACAATGGAACTGTGTAGTGTGTGCATGTGGGAAAAACAAGAAATTTAATTGGCAGCAACAGTGGTTGAGTATTCAAACTCAACCTCCATATCACTGGACATTACAGTTATATTAGCATCAAAATTGGCATTCTCTGGAGTCACAGCATCTAAATCAGTAGCATCAGGTGTCATAGCATCTGAATCAGTAGTGTTAGGAGGAGCATACTGAGTAGATAGAGATACTAGAAAGTCTTCTCTCTAGAGAGGCTTCTTATACAATTTGAGCCTATGCCCATTGACCAATAGTGAAAATCAAACTTCATCAATAGTGTGCAGTTGAATTGCACCATTAGGAAAAACTTGGTAGATTTCATAAGGACCTAACCAATGTGACTAAAGTTTTCCTTTGAAGTCCTTATACTTAGAGTCATAAAGTAAGGCCCAGTCTCCTGCAGCGAATTCCTTTGTTTTTATGTATTTATCATGCCATTTAGCCCTTTGCTTATGTATGACTTATGTATGATGAATAGCTTCGAGTCTCATTTCATCTAATGCATTTAAATGTTAGAGCCTTTCCTGTTGTGCAGTGGTCAGATCCATTCCTAGGTCCATTACTATCCTTAATGTTTTATGCTCAAATTCAATAGGGAGAACTGCAACCTTGCCATAGACCAACTCATAGGCTGTAAACCTTGTAGTTGTCTTCCAAGTTGTTCTATATGCCCAAACAACTTCAGGGAGCCTAGAAACCAAATCTCTTCAGTGAAGGTGAATTGTCTTCGTTAGGATATTTTCAATTTCTCTATTGGTAACTTCTACCTGACCATTAGCCTATGGATGGTAAGGTCTGGACTACTTATGCCTGATCTAATATTTGACAACCAATTTTGTTATTAAATCATAGGTAAACTGTGGACCCTAGTTAGTTACTATTTCTCTTGGAACACCATACCTGGTGAAGATATCTTCATACAAGAATTCGGCAACATTGCCATCTCGTGCAAACTGTAATGCTTTCACTTCCACCCATTTAGTTAAGTAATATGTACATACCAAGATATATTCTTTATTGTTGGATGAAGGAGATATAGGCCCCACAAAATCCAAGCCCCACTTGTCAAAGGGGGCTAGGGAGAGTTGTAGTTGAAGAGGCATCTCATCACTTCTAGTAGGTCACCCCATTCTCTAGCATGCATCACAGCTCTTGGTGTATTTGGCAGCATCCTTGTGAAGTGTTGGCCAATAGTAACCTGTGGTGAGAATTTTAAAGGCTGCCTGCTTTGCTGCAAAATGTCCCCCACAAGGCTCATCATGAGAAGCCTTCATTGTATCAAACACTTCATCCTCTCTTATACATCGGTGCATAATATTGTCTAGTCCAGTGTAGAATTGACAAGTAAGAGAAACACTTATGCACCAGCTGCCTCTTTTCCCTTGGAGAGAAATATCCTGGAATCTACACCATGGAGTGTATGTAGTGAGAACAAATAAATGCTCATCAAGAAAGGAATCATCAACCACTCCATCTGAAGATTGTGTAGGAAGTTTGGATAGAAAATCAGCAACAACATTGGCTTTTCCTGGTTTGTCAACAATTGTAATATCAAATTCTTGTAACAACAATAACCATCTTACTAGCCTACCACCTACTATAGGTTTATTCATCAAGTATCTAATGGCTGCATGATTCGTATGGATGAAGTCTTTGTAACCAATGATGTAGTGTCTGAATTTGTTTATGGCATACACAACAGCTAACATTTCTTTCTCAGTCACTGTATAATTCAGTTCAACTCCTTGTAGATTCTTGCTGACATAATAAATGGCATATTCTTTGGATCCTTCTTGTTGGACCAAGACTACACCAATTGTAAAATCTGATGTATCAGTATGGATGTGAAAAGGTAGGGTCCAATTAGGTCCTCTAAGTACAGGAGCTTGTGTCAAGGATGCCTTCAATTTTTCAAAAGAAGTCAAACAATCTGGGGTCCATTCAAATTCACTGTCTTTGGTTAACAGAGTAAATAGAGGTGCAATAATTTTGCTAAAATCTTGAATGAACCTTTTGTAGTAACTTGCATGTCCTAGGAAACTCCTAACATCTTTCTACTTCTGTGGAATACGTAGGGTGGAAATAACTTCAATTTTCTTGCGATCCACTTGTATTATAGCACTTGAGATAAAGTGCCCCAAAACTATTCCTTGTGTCATCATAAGAAAACATTTTTCATTACTCAAAGAGAGATTGTGATCTATACATCGTTACAATACCTTCTCTAGGTTGTGTAGAGCTTCATCATTTGTGTCACCATATGTGGTGAAGTCATCCATATAAATCTCCATACTATCATGTACAAAATCAGAAAAAATGCTTGAAACTACTCTTTGAAAAGTTGTTGGAGCGTTACACAGGCCAAAGGGCAAGACAAAGTATGCATATGTTCCCCAGGGGTAGGTAAATGTTGTCTTATCTTGATCTTCTAGAGCAATTTTAATCTAATTATAGACATTAAAACCATCAAGCAAAGAAAAATATTTCTTGCCTGCTAGTGAATCAAGAACATGGTCAATGAAGGGCAATGGAAATTGGTCTTTCCTAGTGGCAGTGTTCAATTCTCTATAGTCGACACAAACCCTCCACTTTCCTCCTTTCTTTGGAACTATAACCAATGGTGACACCCATTCACTATCTAAAATGGGGTATATGAAGCCTGCATCCAAAAGTTTCTATAGCTCAGTTTTAACAATTTCTCTGTGGGTTGGATTCATGTGCCTTTGTTGCTGACTGATGGGCCTATATCCATCATCTATGTATATCTTGTGCATACATAAGGTAGGGTCTATGCCTTTCATATCATTATAGTCCCATGCAAATGATTCTGAGTGGGTATTTGAAATTTTATGCAAGGATTGTTGTTGTTCATCAGTCAAGTAATTATTAATATTCAACATCTTTCCTGGTCTGACTTCTACTTGTTTGGACAATTCTTGCATAGAAGATAAATCAAGGCTGGGTAACATAGGTATGCATTGTTGGGGTAGTAAAGCATGAAATATTTGAGACACTTCTTCTAATGAAATGCTTGGTATAGTGGTGCTCAAAGGGTCTTGTAAGCAAGATAAGCAATCTTGCTGTTGCAGACACCTTCCACAGTCATTATGAAGGACATGAGCAATTAGTTCATCTTCATCTGGAACATCTAACAAGGGACTACATTCAATAGTCATTAATGTTTGCAAGGAGTAAGTGTCCTCATCTTCTTGGAAAGGCCAAACTATATGCTCAGGTTCATGGAATGGTTGGGCTAGAGGGTACAACTCCAATTTCTTGGTCACTGTCCCATTAGAGATTATCATGTTACCAGACCGACAACCTATGAATGCATTAGCAGTGGCAAGCCATGGTCTACCTAAAATCAGAGGATATCTAGCGAGATTAACTTTGGGTTGCAAAACTATAAAATCAACTGGGTACTCCCAAGAGTTTAATGTAATGACCAAATCTTCTATAACTCCTTCAAGTTTAACTATTGACCTATTAACTAATTGAAGAACTGTCTAGGTAGGTCTCAGATTGTTTAGCTGTAGTATATGCATTGTTTCCTTGCTCATCACGTTAATAGCAACACCTAAATCTATTAGATTGTTCTTAATCAAAGTTCCATTGATCTGGACATCCACCACTGGACTTCCTGGGTCTATATATTTTGGAACAGTTATATTACCCAACATAGTGTCTGCAAGATTACCTAACACATGCGATGTCTAGTTGTCTACTCTCTTCCTTCCTAGTTTCTTTATGCAAAGATCCCTAATAGATTTGGTATAGATGGGGATATCCTTAATGGCTTGAATTAAGGGAATCTTAATGTTGATATCTTTTAGCTAGCTGAGAAGGGTAGTATCTATTTGGGCTGGTTGCTTTTGTATGGCCAAACGCTCAGGGAAAGTAGGAGACTTATGTTGCAAGGTACGTTGGGCATCTTGGTTTGGTTAAGGTTCCAAGGGGTGTTTATCCAGATTATCTGTAGGGGGTTCTTCATCTTCAAGCTCACTAATTTGGGTGGATGAAGGTCCTATAAGTTATTTTCCTGATCTCAGATGAACATTAGTCACTTCCACCCCATAGGTGGGATATTGCATAACCTTGTTAGTATAAGCCTGCTGAACAGGCTTATTATTAGGGTTAGGTGCAGGTTGGGCAGGGATTTTGGTAGGCCTAGGAGCTAGATTTAGAGGGGTATTTTGAGGTGGAGGCATGATGATAGGCTGCTATGGCTAAGAAGGAACCAAAGGTTGCTAAATTTGTGTATTTTGTTTCCATTGTCAGCCTTTGTTCCATTGACGTGGCCATTGCTGCTGTGGAGTAGGCCACTGAGGATTATAAGTGGGTCCTTGGAAATTTTGTTGTGGTTGGAAATTTTACTGTGGCCATGGATTATAATTAGATTGTGGAGTAGGCCATTGGGGATTTTTCCATTGTGGGTTTTGCCATGCATTTGTATTACTGGACCATGGTTGAGCATTCTAGGCAGATAAGTTCTAATTTGTAGTAGGAAAGGGAGGATTAAAACTACATGGATCAGGAGGCATACCTTGTCTTTGTTTCCATGGCCTTCCTTGAGCAATAAAAAATAATTTCCTATCCTCTCCTTTGAACTGCTGTAATTCTAGTCTCTCAATCCTTTCTTGCTGGATACTGGCCACCCTCTTAGATTTGCAATTGGCTTTTCTTTATCTGCAGCTGAGGGAGTATTTAGTGAGAATTACATCTACCTCTTCTTGTTTCTTCTTGATGTGAAGAGTGTCCAACTGCGTAGCCATATGGCTAATGATGTCTTCTTTCATACTGGTCAGTAAATTGCTAATTTCCACCCGAGAAACTCCATTAGCTGCCTTGCCTGGGATTCCTAGAGAAAGTCCTTGAGTAGTTTCTGTAGGCTATACAAATATCTCCAAAGGGAAGTTGGGAAATGTCTCCTATCCCAATGAGATTCAGAGCATCCATGCAATCATCATTGACTCCCCTTAAAAAGACCAGCTTTAATGATGCTTCAAACAACCAATTCTGAGGGTTTTTCTTTAAGGAAAATTGGAATCTCTCCACATAGTCCTCTAATGGCTCCTCCTCCTTCTATGAAATCCTAAAGATTTCATCTTTCCTCCTATCATGTCCTCTACAGTAGTCTTTGTATTTTGTCAGGAATTTTTTCTTCATGGTATCCCAATCTGGCACAGCATCTTTCCCTAGTCCCATAAACCATCTCAAAGTAGCATCTTTAAGGGTAGCAGGGAATAGCTTGAGTTTGTAAGGATCAATGGTATAGTCATAACTTCTACATAGAACATCAAACTCAAATAGGAAAGTATCAGGATCTTCAATCACCAAACCATAGAAAACAGGCAATCCAGATGGTGGTATATTTTTCAAAGTAGTTTCCTATGGTAGGTCTGGTATAGGGAATTCAAATGTGGCCTATCCTAGAGGATCCTCTACTTCATCTGCTATGGTTCTAAAAGTTCTCTCTATGGTAGTAGAGGAGGCTGATGGAGATGTAGGGGGTGTTGATGGAGACGTAAAAGGAAACTCTCCTTTAGCACTTCCTATTGTATAGTTATTGAAATCAGCTGTACCCTCATTGTTCTGAGAAGGTGATGGGAGTAATCTACCCCGAGTGTCACTTCACCTCCACATGCAGTAAATTGAGCTTTATATTTCAGTGGTCCTGCATAATGTTAGTAGAATATCTGGTGTGTCTTGAAGAAAATGAAATTACAAAATCTAATACTGAAATCCTATTAAAACATATGAAACCTATCAAATGAGATTATGAAGATAGTACCATCCCTGACAATGGTGCCAAAAATGTAGAGGAAAACTAATGTGTTGTAGACTTAAATAAATTCAAGGTTTTTAGCCTAACTAAACAGTCCACTATCATTGTATTCCTACATTGAATTATCAACCAAGGAGCATAAGCTTATGATGTTGCCTGCAATATCTATGCCTTCAAGATTCATTTCTACTCTAATCTAATCTCGTGTAATCCTTCTTTACCCCAATCCTATTACTAAGAGTGCACTGAAATGTAAAACAGTAAACAGAAATGAAAAACAACAAAAATAATTTAATTTTCTAGTTGCTATGGGTACCTTTAGCAGAGTCTAAAGATAACCATATTTAATAGAAAATCACAGTTTTAATCTAACATCTCAAGAATGATGAAAAAGCTACCACTAACCTCCAGAGGATTAAAATCATGCACTATACTCATGAATCACAGCTACTAGAAGTATCAGTCAACAGTTCTTACTAGTTCACAATATAACATAGAAAGTGGAATGAAATAGATAAACTAAAAATGCAGAAATAAGTAAGAGAACATGTAAAGTGAGGGTTAGTACCTTGAGTGGCTAGTTCAGGGAATCTCACTTTTTCTGGAAATTAAATCTACTTTAGATCTTCAACCTTCTCATAACATACAGTTAAATTCAAATCATATCTATGGTAGAATCTTCCTTAGATTTTTATTCAAAATTGTAACATGTTTGTAACAACTAATAAATGTAACAAAAGTAATGGCTATATTGAAAATAGAACATAAAATCTTAACTAATCAAAAACTCCTCTCCTATATAAAGATGGGAGAGTCTTAGTCAACCTTCTAACTAACTGTGATCATCAATTAACTCTTAGACATCAGGATCTTGTTTTTGAGATCAACTTATTAACTAGAATAGGGAAATAGAGTCCTAATTAATCATAAATTCCACCCACAACAACTCATAAATAAGATGCATGAGCTTTGGTGAGATTCCTAGAATGAGTCTTTTTTATCCTCTACATTTATTCTTCCATGATAAGAATGTTTTTCTCCACCGATCACCATGTATGGCACTTGGACTGCATCCTCATTAGAATTGTTTGAAAAAACTATTATGTCATCTAAGTATACCAGCACTATTTTGTTCATAAGGCCATGGAAGGCCATATCCATTACCCTCTAAAATGTTGCCCCTGCATTGGACAAACTGAATGGCATCTTCCTGTAGGCCATGGTAGCCCACTTAATTGTAATATAGTTTTATATTGGTCCTCTTCCTTGACCAAGATCTAGTTATAAACTGAATAGCCATCTAACATGGAATATATGTCAGAACTAGAAACAATTTGCAATATTTGTTCCATTGAAGGAAGGGGGTAGTGGTCTTTCAATGAAGCCTGATTTAGATCACAAAAATCAACACAAAGTCAAATCTCCCCATTCTTCTTTCTAACTGGTACTAGGTTGGAGACCCCAAATGTATGCTTGATTGGAAATATTATGCTGCTCTCAATCAACTTGTTTATCCCAGCTTTCATTAGATGCTCAAGTTTTGGGTTAAGGGGTCTTTGTTTCTACCTCACAGGCTTTGCATTAGGCTCTAATTCAATGGTATGTTGGGCTAAACCAGGATCAAAACCCTTAAATCCATATATTCCTTTGCAAAAACATCATAAAAGTCTTGACATAACTAAACAAAGGACCATTTTTCATTTTTAGTACATACCTTTCCCAATTTCAATAGTTTATCCTTGAATATCTCCACAGCCCCATAGTGGTCTTGCTTCACAGTCATGTTGTACTTGTCTTTTCTAAACTGATCATCTAAATTAAACATGAATTCTAGTGTCACCAATCCCTTGGGCATCTTGTTAGATCTCAGCTGCACAATCGGATTATCAAATTGCTGTGGGTACTTATGATGATTTTCAGCTACAAATTTATCTTCTACACTTAAAAAACTTAATATCTATTCATCACTGTCAAATACTTGCCCAGAAACACTATTCTCAGGTACAAAAGGTCTGATAGCTACTTTTACATATGGTTGTACCTCAATGTTATGAATCTAATCAGGAATCTCAAACTGAGATCCTAAAGCAACAGGCTTATCTGCATACTTATTTTGACTTCTGGGAATTGACAATAAATTAAAAGCATCAAAATTTTCAATTGAGTCCCAAACTTGATGCTTGTACTTTTTAAGCAAGTCATTCTTGGTAACATTCAAATTTCTAAGTTGATTGATGATCAATTTAGAATCACCATAAACTTGAATACATTTTATACCTCTTTTCTGAGCCCACTCGAAGCCATGAATCAGGGCTTCGTATTCAGCCACATTATTTGTATAGCTGAAAGTGAACCTCAATGCTGCATAGTACTTGTCTCCTTCAAGTGAAATCAACATAGTCCCTTCACCAGCACTTATTCTTGTCCTAGATCCATCAAAGTATAACTTCCAAAGCTAATTTTCTTTCTATTTGGACTAACTTTGGCCCATAATTAGATTAGGAATCACTGCATCAGGTTTGTGTATCATATAAATGTCTAATCCTACCTCATCAGTGTGACATAAAGGGTCATCTTCATGATCCTCAGCTACCTAGCCATCTAAATTTATATCTTCTACAGGTGCACTAGGATCTGGGCTCATGGATTGATCTTGTTGTCCATGGGTGATGCAGAGGTTAGCGTTTATTGGGTTGGGGACATAGACCTTGACATGATCCTTTGCAAGTGATTTAGACTGTATGATTACTTTCATACCATATCTTGTTCTAAAAAATAAGTGGGACCAATCAGAAGATAAAAACCCACCCAATTGGCCGTAAACTCCCTAGAAAGGCATATAGCAAAGATAGGTGGCAAATCAATGATATAAATGTCCTGATGGATGGGAAAATTAGGACAAGCATGTAGTGTAAGTGGAAAATTTTTAATTATCCCTGTGGTATTAAGAGTAGACCCATCTAGTTGGACCACTCCTTTTTAAAGGGGCTCATAAACCAATCATAATGAATTAGCTAGACTCTTGGGCATGATAGAATTGCTTGCTCCAGAATCTATCATGTAGTTATGAACAAGCTTGTCACCAATAATCAGACTTTGGTAAAGAGGGGGAGGTTTTACCTCATTTGATGGCTATCCACTCTTGATTTCTGAGCTCCTGGCAAGTACAACTTTAGCCTTTTTTTATTAGAACAATCAGAAATGATAGTTCAGCCAATGCCTCTTGTAATAGATTCTTTTGGAAAGGAATATGCAATGCATCCATTACTAACATACGCACTGTAGCTTTTTTAAGATGATCTACTATATTGAAAGAAACATGATTTACCTTTTCCTATCCTTTCATAGCAGCAACATCATTCTACCTTTGTGAAGGTTATGATTGCACTTTGGACTGATCTTTTCCCGATACAATTTGATCCCTTTGTAGAATTTATAGTTTTTGTTGTGCTATAGGGGCAGCTTGTGATGGAGAAGTCTGAAATTTCTCTCGTAGACTACTACTGTACAACTATAGCTTGCTGGTTAAGATTCGGAGCCCTTTGTTTTAACCTTGTGTTGGTTGAAACAAGGGTATTTTGTTGATTTTGGCCTTGAGGGTAGTTTACACCACATAAATAAATATCTTGCCAGTTCATTAAGGCCACATTAACATTATTTTCTTGAGCTGAAACTTCACCAAAAACACCTTTCAAACTTGTATAACTATTTTGCACCATAAGCTCCTAATTTCTTACACCATTTGGACATGCAGCTTAATTATGGGGTTGGTGAAATGGATAACACCAGTCACTATCTTAAGCTAAGTTATTTTGAGTGGGTACAAGCTCCTTTGAGGTGCTGGCAGCATTAGGATTGTAAAAATGGAAATGTCGAGGGTTGTAATTTCTCCTTTGACCCTGAGGATTAGCTTGGAAATGTTGGCCATTCTATTGATTAGGCTAATACAGGGCTTGGTAAGGCCTATACTCTTGACCACTGTGCTTCTTAAAACTTACCAACTCATTTGCAATGGTTTTTAGTGTGTTATTAAGTGCTTGGAAATCTTGGACTAGAACAATGGCTTCTTGGGTTGCGGCTTGGTTTCCTATTGCTAGAACAATTGGGACAATAGCCAAAGGGGAACTACCATGGGCACAGGTGCTGGATTTTTAGAAAATGGGTAAATGAAGCCTTGGGGGTATCTTCCCTACTTGAATAAGGCAATTTTCTACTCTAACAACAATCTCAAAAGAATCAGGAAGGATGGATCCTCTAATAGATTAGATCATTACAAAAATTTCACTATTCAAAGTTATAAGCTAAAACAAAAATGCATGCCTTGGAAGAGGTTTTATCATTGCGAGGATTCTATCCCAAGTCCTTTGAAATTGGTAATTGAAATCGGCCATGTGTTCATGGGGGCTCTTTTGATGGTGCTCAACTACTCTAGCAATCAAAGATGATCAGACTTATCATCGAAATGTTTGTGCAATCCATCTCCTAGGTCATCCCATGATGTTATTGAGTTTTTTGTAAGACTTCTAAACTATTGCAAGGCTTTACCCATTAATGATGTAGCCAATAATCTGATCGCTACATTTTCTTGGGTAACATTATGTTTTTGGCACACCTAGTGGGACTCTGAAATTGTTTTTAGAGAAGTTGTTAAACTCATAAAGCTATTGTTCTGGTATATGTAGTAGTGTTCCAGCGTTTGGAGGCTTTTTGCAATATACCTGGTGACTCATTTTCTAGTCTGGTATGCAGATTAGTGTTTCCAACTTATGAAAAGCAGAGCTAGTTCAGATTCATTGGACTATCTGCAGATGTCTCCGCCAAGAAGAAGGGGAAGGACAACAAATAGAGAAGCTGATTCAGCGAGGAGATCAAAATCAACACCTTCAAGACTCAGTCCTCCAACTCCAATACAAAGAAGTAGAAGTCTGGTGTGGGTAGTGCAAATACCCATAATGGCTAGGCAGTTTGTATTTGTGAGTTTTAACAAAGGTAGCCCATTACAACTTGCCCAACATGATGATATTCCAATTGCAGCTCTCAAAGGACTACCATATTTCACCAGAGAAGACCACACTATGGTTGCTTAACACATTCAGGATGTAGCAATAATAATTATGATATTATATGAGAATATAATAATTAAATAAGAATGCTATAGATGATATAATTCAGAACAATTATTACTAAAAATAGATATTATTATTTATGAATATTAATATTTGAAATTAGACCCAAATAGTCCATGACACACTTCCCCCCTAAAAGTTTGCATTGGACCGATGCAAAGGTTATGGATAAAAGGTTGAGTAATTGTGAAATTTTCATTCCTAGTTAAACATCATTACTTGTTGCGCATCAATTCCAAATGTTGAGTACTAAATGCATTATCCATAATTTCCAATTACTTTAAAAGTTTAGTCCAACCTGTTTTAGAATCCAAGAGAAAAGATACACCACTATAGGTTAGAAGAATTATATTATCTTAGTCAGTCTGAGTACTTAGGAAGTTCAAATAGCCAATCTGAGCTAAAGTGTCCAAAATGGGACATACTAAGATAAAGCCAACCGATCTCTTTTGTCCTTTGGGAAAAATGGTTCATATGGAACCAAGTCTAATGGACCCTATCGCTACCCAATACGGGGTAGATAAAACAATGGCCAAATAGGCCTATACTGGTCAAACGGATCAAAACTCTATTGAATACGAGATCGATAAACACAACAACCATATGGGCTAACAAGGACATGAATCAATAAATTACTCTGTCAGAGACTTAGACTCATTGGGATCAATTCGGATCCTAATTCACTTACAGGAAATTATGCAATAGGCCCATATATTGTATAGAGGAATTTCTATAAGTTCATTTGATAAGAATGTTCTAAGGACCTTGTACCCTCCCTTAGGTTTTGGGCAACCAGTTAAGTACAAGGTCAATCCTCCTGAGGATTCTTCTGAGTATTAATGACTTTCACTATTCAAATGTCATATAAACATTACACTTAAAAAGGAATATGTGCTCAAGCACACACATCAACACTCATGTGAATGGTAACAATTCTAGCTATCATGCATGCCTATTGTAGAGGCTGCCATGTCAAAACTCCTCCAAACTTTCCAGCCAACTCTCTTTTCACAATTATTGCATCAACTGGCACCACCTTATGGCTTGTTATCCAAAAGAAGTGCTAGCATCCCATAATTGATAGTAGCTTCCCAAACTAGGAGTCTATGATGACCTCAATTTTCCCAAAAGTTAATAGTTGTCTCTAGTATTTATCCCACTTGAACTGTCTGGTGTCTGAAGCTAGAAAAGAATATAGGCTCAAGGCACATTAGGGTCCATCCTCAACCCATATAACAAATAGCAGGGAGTGGGTTTGCACTACGAACCAACTAGTGTGGTTTTAATATGTGGGGGAGAAGAGGGACTGCACCCCAATGTGATCACTATGAAGGGATACCCTCATATAGGAGCCACCGTAGCTCACCCTAAAACAAGTTATGTTGCAAAGGAGGCCTTTACACCTCTCTCAACCCCTAGTTGCACTAGTGTACTCTCGTCTGAGTGGGAGGGCCAACACTAGGGGTGACACTATCACAACATATAAGAACAAGAAGAGTAACATGACACAACACATATGAACATGAAGAGTAACACTACACAACACATAAGAACACGAAGAGTAATACTACACAACACATAAGAACATGGAGAGTGACTCACACATCTCTGAATAACACACATTAATCACATTTTTTTAGGTTAACACAATTATTCACACCCATGTACAACTATCACAAAGGGCATTCATAAGTGGATCACACATTACATCCACAAAACCCTTCCCCCAAGTTGGATACCATGTATCACATACTTTAGGTATGATCACAATATTCACTTGTATTTACATATCATTTAAACTAAAAGTCCATCCACCTCACATACCTCTCATAGGTAAAACACACATGATGATGACTATACTCACATGCATCAATTTACACTCATCACAATGACCTCACATGAATCACACCATGAGGACAAGGACCAATATGTCACTGAGTAATCCATAGTGCAATAGAACCATAATGCAATGTATGAATAACCATAAAAATATAGAACCACTGTGTCAATATCCAATTATCCGTAAAACCATATAATCTCACCTCAAAGCAAACCAATATCATTAATACCTTAGTGCCAAGTAATCCAGAAGGAAAGATGGTCTTAGAAAAGGGTCTCTCCTAACATTTCATAATACCTTTCTCATGTTTGTTTAAGGTTTTATCCTCCAAGAGGAAGGTATGCAAGAATCACACACATAGATCTAAGGGAGAGGATTATGACTATCCCATACCAACCCCATTGCAACCTCCATCCTCACAATAGAATTCCTCAAGCCATCTACTCCCCCATACAACCTGCCATGGCCCCTCATGTATATAGTAGTTTATAGAAGTCACAATACTCCACACATGCCTATAGTTGCAACAATATAATGCCTCAAATCAAAATGAATTAAGTAAAACAAGTCCATTAGTTAAATCCTCTTTTAGAACACACTAAAATAAAACAAGCCATAGAAGAAGAGAAGATGAAAGATAACAACTGTTGCAGCATCCCAAATTTAACCAAGAATAGGTCCTTGCGGCAAAAGGGCCATCTGAAAATTAAAACAAATAATTAGCCTAGAGAAACAAAACCTCGTTGGCTTAACACTTAAGTAAAACCTTTAACATAAGAATAAATAATCCAACAATCTCATAAAATTTGTACATTACAATCACCATGTGGCCTTACAACAAGACCACCTAAGGGGAGTAGGAGAATTGGGTGGACTTACTTCCACTAAAAGAGATAAATCATACAGTGGTCTCAAACCACATAGAGATCAATTATATGTCACCATGTCAAAATTAACACTCCTAAAACAACCTTGGATAACCTTATCATATATTTGTATAGAAAGTCCACATGAATAGTCACATGCCCCACACAACCTGGGGCATGCCATCATGAAAAGATCCATTAAGATATGCCACAAAAAGAATTAGCCACAGAATATGATATCCACCTCATAAAAGAGAATACACAAGTCTGCACACCTGTTGTGTACCAGACTACTGGTTTCTCATTACACACATACTATCACTAGCATTAAGATATCCGCCTCACCCTCTAGGGAGGGTTTATCTATAGCCTTACTCTTTCCTTAGTATTGCATGTTTCTGTTCACGTCTATCAATAACTAGATGATCATTAGATCACTAGAGGGGAAATATTATTAACATCATATTATACGTCTTATATCTTAATTCTTAACATGCTTTAGGTTAGTAGGCCTCCAGGCCTAGTGTTTGATCCTTGGCTCTAAGACCACGAGTAACGACCCAACTCCTTATTAACAAAGTAACACAAACTCTTAATTCAAAAATACCAAGGAAAGAAAAATTTGAATCTAACAGATACAAGAAATACAAAATTAATGGAAAATTTTCTATTAAATCTAAGAAGTATTTAATAATTGTTATAGTAGTTATACAATTGGAGTTTAGTTTTCTAAAATCATCAAGTCCTAAAAATTTCACCACTTTTAGTCTAGTGAAGAGAGAAAGTATGCTACACAAGATAACATGCAGGAACAAGGGATCAACACATACCTTAAGTCATACATTACATCTTGCATTCATTTTTGACAACTACCTTTTCCTCTAGCAGCTGTATCCTTACCATATGCACAAAACTAACTAGACAATCTCATGTTAACATGACTCAGAAATAACTACAAAAAAAGTTAAGATCATGATTTTTATAGAAGCTAATGGTCGAATATCTCACCATTCCATTGCACCTAGGTACAGGAGAACTATTGTTATCTAAATTTCTCTTTTATGCTTTTGAGATTATGAAGTTGATTATAAAAGAACATCCTATATCTGGGGGACCTGAGTACTGGGGGCATCTTTCACCTTCTAGACTACCTACATACCCTATATCCATGGGATCAAGGCCCCCTCTGGATGTGACTAAATTTGGGGTATGCGAATATGTAGTTCTATCTTGTACTATGTTTGATGCAACTATGAGTAGGTATGAAGCCCTTTGTCAAGTGATTCCCTACCCCAGACAGTTCTTGATTGGCTTCCATCCACTCAAGTGAAACATTGATGGAATTAAATTCACTATCGCAACCATCTAAAAGAGGTCATTTTCATGCAGCCCTAGTGTTGAGGAATCCCTATCAAGTGTCCACTCAAGGAATTAAGTTTATTTAGGGCAAGTTTATCTCCAAATTCATGTACTACTTTTACATCAAAGGTTTCCTAATCGATCTATTCATGATATTCCTAATCGTATTTAGAATAATACTTGCAAGATCAAACAATAATTCAATAAAGTCACATTGTAACTCTAGGGACATAAATGAATACTCTTTGATTTCTAAATTCTATGAGCTTCAACATCAAGTGTTAAGAAATATACCAATTACCGAATTGAAGATGATTAATTATTCTTGAAGTGCAATGGTTGTAGCATAGCTACATCTCTTGTTACATTTAGTCAACTTGAGGAGGTAAAGGTCTCCGAGGTTACTACTGTCACATAACTAGACTCTAGGTTATAAACATAATTTTCTTCAAGGAGAAAAAGTACAAACTATATGAGTCCTATGCCACGATCTATTCAAGCTGCTAAGAAAAGCTATTGATAACAATTATTTATTTAAATCATTATCTATATTTACCAACCTTACTACTCTAGAAGATGTATAATCTTAATTCTACTCAGCATGCATTATTAGCTAATAAATAACCCAATTCTATTATATTGTTACAAGACCTCATAGTGATCAAAAGAAGTGTATTAAGTTCACCAATTTAGGTAACTCACATGTTGAAGGTAATTTTCCTCTATCTTTGCTAAGACAATACAAATACATTATTTGTAATACTATTTAATTATTGTGTATAAATTTATTTGCTTAAATGAGTTACTATCATGGTGCTCTTACCGTAGTTGAGTACATAGTTGTTAATGTCTAGGGCCCTAAAACTCCACAACCTACACTCAATTGATTAATCATATGCATTCAAGTACATAAATAGAAATATCATAATGCACTAGAAGTCACAAACCTTGGAGTTATCCATCAAATAGATTACTAACCACTAGTATCAGAGAGAGTATGCAATATAATGGTTGAACGGTTAACATCCAAACTCTAACGCTAACCAATATTATAGAAGTCCCATGAAATAAGTGTATGACTAATTTCATAAGATGAAATTATGGTTTACTACATTTCAAACTCACACACTAGCACTGCTAAAGAATACATTAGGTTACAAGAATTTGAAGGACCTCTCTTAGGTTACAAATAATGTAAAAGACTATCATCTTAAATAAATTATCATCTTATGCCAAGTAGAAGATGGCAGTATCATACATAGAGAGACTTTAGTAAATTTTTGCAACAAAAGCTTAAACCTCTTTCATAACTTTTTGCTACCCATAACCTCCATACCGAGGAGGATTTAAGTAACTAGAAACTAAATGCAAGAATAATACTAATCTTTATTCAATTACAAAAAATGAGTAAGAATTAAAATCAAATAAAATGAAACAATCCTTATTTAACTAACCACTACATTATCTAATCCTACAAATGCAAATGAACCACTTACAAGACACCAATTGCCTTCACAAATCTTAAAACTTCACTCATAAAAAAGAATGAATAATCTAACTTGTAACAACCCCATGTTCAAAGTTTGGTGAGGTAGTTATTGCTGTAGAGAAAATATCTTTTGCACTGAGTGAATTTATGGAGGAGGATGGAGGATACCACAGGGTAGGTCTCCCTCCTTTTGCTTGGTCAATGCCTGAAGTGTTAAATGTGGGAAGAAATATATATGTAGTAGGCGATTGAATTGATTTTGGTTTTGGCACACCGTAGAGGAAGAGAGGACATCCATTTTCTATAGTTCATAGAGCTTGGATGGAAGAAGCCTCGATAGTGTTAGAGTTGGCTATGATTGGAGCCACCCAGGATCTAGGACTTCATGAAAGCACAAGAGAGATCAAATGAAAGAATAATGCTATTCTATCAATGAAAGCAAAAGAAGGATTATTGTTGTTATAATGTACATGATATGCCTTCCTTATAAAGGCAAGGTGAGAGCTAGAAAGTTGGAGTGGAAGGTGGAGATATTCCTACAACATATGCCAATTAGAGGATGATAGCTAATTACACATGTGGAGGATAAGATAACTCACTCCAACTATCAACAACTCAACACACAACTAGACTTAACTAGACACAACTAGACATCTAGAAAACTCACTAAGTCAACTAAACATGTGTGATATATGTGTGATGTGTGAATATTATTTAACTAGTAAATAGTTAAATAAGATGATTTATCCACACTAGGGTAAACCGGTTAGGTGATAGCCCTATTCACACCAACACCCCCCCTTAAGTACAACTTAGGGAGTAGCTGACTAAAGCAAGATGAAAAGATGGATGGGTCTTGGCTACTAGGCCATGTTAGGTACCCATGTACAACAAATCTCAAATGGAGAAAAGGAGAAAATCTCATGGGACAAAACTCCTCTCCAAAAGTGAGAATGCAGAAACAATGAATGTGAAAGAAGTGATAGTAGGAGGACTCAATATGACCCCCCAAGGACAACTGCTATCACAAATATACAAACAAGTACCCCCCCATAGGGGAGAAAGTGTGAGACTATAGGTCCCCCCCACAATGAAGTAGCTCCTGTGCCGATGAAGAATGTCTAAAGAAGAACACTAGAAAGTGTCCTGTACCTGCAAACAACATTTCTCCCCTTAGGAAGAAACAAGTCCAAAGGCTGATGTCGAAGAAACTCCATCTCAAGGTATGAGGGAAAAAGCCTCATGAAGGATACCTCTAAAGACTACTGAAATGTCCACATGTCAGAATCAAAGAATGCCACAATGCAATGAGGTGTGACCAATCCAAAATCCTGTGTAGACTAATGAAGAACAACCTCCAAAGATGAAGTAGATGGGATAATAGTTGTGTTGTAACTGTCATCAAAGAGGAGAGATATCCCCTCAAGTGTGTCCTCCAAATCTGCAATATGAGACTCACAAAACAAGTCTGATATACCTGCCAAGAAAGTATCCCACAAAGCTGTGTCTGAAAGACCTAACTGATCTTGCTCAACTGAAGTAGATGAACCCATGTCAATGTCGATCTCTGAAGAAGCAGGAGGTTGAGGTGATGGAAGCTCAGCACTAGTCTCATGAACCAAAGTGGGTGAAAGAACACCAAGGTTCAAGTGACCAAACTTCTCCTCAGAAACATGATTCACACTTGATGCATGAGTGTGAATATCAATCAATGGATCTACATCATCAGAAACAAAATGGGAGAAAGTATACAAGCAAGATGCATGATCAGCCATCCCAACTGCAATGATATCTCTGCTCTCCAGGTCTCGTATGATCACTGAATCAAGAGTGAACTCAAGTGTCTTCCCTGCACCATAATGAGTAATCTGGTAGATGGAAAGAAGATTGGATGTCAAGGAAGGTACACACAACACATTGTTGAATGTATTCTCTCCAACATCAATTGTCCCTTTTCCAGATGCATGCATGTATGTATTATTTCCCATCAAAATAGGTGTCGAAGTACATGACTCAAATGAAGAGAACATCACCTATGAAGATGCCATATGATGAGAAGCTCCTAAATTAGAAAGCCATCTCTCTGACTGAAGACTTGTAGAAGCAAAGAGTACATGTCCTTTTCGTTTGTCTATCCCATTTGTAATGCCTGATGTCCCTATATGTGTAGATGATGATGGTGTCAAAGAAAAGGATGTACTAGGTGATGATGATGGCATTTTGATGTTGTGCTTTTGAATAATGTGAGTCAACTCATCAATTTTCTTCTCATAACACTGATGATCATCATGTCCTAGTTTCTTGCAAAATGCACACTTTGGTCTCTCCTTCTTAGATGATTCCTCCTTGGGAGAGGATGAGGACTTAGGTGATTTGGTTGATTCCTTTGCTTTCTCATTGTTCTTATTTTTTTGTTTCTTGCTTTTGCTAGTTGAAATTTTTTGATCCTTAGTACCTTAACTAGCAAGTAGTGCTTGAGGTCTAGGAGACTTCAATTTGCCCATGTGTACTAACTTAGCTTTCTCCCTTGTGAGTGATGTAGCAAACTCATCAAGTGAAGGCATTGTGAAAGCTTTCCCAAGTGCATCCATTGTAGCATAAAATGTAGAAACAAAAACTGAATAGTTAGGACCAAGCTTGGCAAGGATTGAAAGAATCAATTGAGTGTCCTCTTTCTCAATTCCACATTGTTTGAGCTGCAATCTAAGTGATTTTAGTATTGTGAAGAAGTCTTGGATGGTTGCAAAATTGGTTGGATTCAAACCAATTAATTCATTCTCCAATTTGAAACCTCTCATGGTATCTTATTTACCAAAGAGATTTTCTAAGGTAGTCCACACTTCATTAGGTGTTTTACAAGATTCAATATGAAAAAGAAGATCAGGAGAGATAGACAAGCATAGTGTTCCATAGGCTTGATCACTTCTATTATACCACTTTCTCTTTTCGGCAGCTGCTGTTGGTTTAATTTCTATACACATTGTTACTCTATGAATTTTCAAACTTCTTAAATGAATCTCCATTTTAGTTTTCCACTCATGATAGTTATATGGTGCAAGTAGAAGAAGTTTGTATGAATCCATGATGCAAGAGTACAAAAAAGAACACAAGACACCCCCCTGTTACTCAATCAAAGAGATCACCCCCTAAAAAATGAATGATTGTGGCACTTTATACTTACTGTAATTTTCAATCATCCTCAAGGGACCAAATTTGGGAAAGCATGGAAATCTCTTAAAAGAGAGATTCAAGGGAGATTACAATTGCTCACAATGATTAATCAAAGCTAACAAATCCCTTCAAAACAAGTTTCACTTCTTCAAGTGCCAAAATGCCCAAGTTATCACTCAAAAGCCAAAAAATTGACAAATGAAATAGAATGAACTTAAAGTAGAATCTAAGAAAAGTGCATGGATGGATTTGAAGAGCTCCTGAATACCTTTCCAATGCTATAAGAATCACAAAAATCAGAGATCGTAGCAGAAATTTGTGAGCTCAGAAGCGAAAAACAAAGATCTATCTTCAAACTACTGTAGCAGTCACCTGCAGTAGAATTTTAAAAAACTACTAAGACCACTACGAAGTACTCTCTATCAGCTTTCCGACGATATCTCATTTCCCCAATATTGCCTTAGTGGACAAAAGTTATGCAAAAAAGAAAAAAAACCCATAGTTTAGGGCTTTGAGGGGAAAAAAATGGCCCCCTGGCACTGATGTTAGTAGAATATTCCCTTTCTGCCGGAAAAAAAATGCCCCCTCCTGGAAAAGCAACTTCCTACAAAAAAATTGTCTGTTTAGCTCGAAAACTGCTTGTTTGCAAGGGGAAACCGCTTATGGATATCAGAAACCACTTCTGGATTTCTTTGAGTGGTTTTAGTCACCAGGTTTTGTTTCTTCAAACTATTAGGTTCTGAAGGTTGCCAAGCTTTGAATGTCAAGTGATGTGACTATTGAATGTGATCGGCAATGGAAACTATCGCAGCTAATTTTGTAAACCGCTTGTGGGCATAAAAAATGCCAGTCGGGATGGGAGGTGGATTTGATATAACTGCCTGAGGGTTATAAACCCTTCATACTGTCAAGATCCACTTGTAAAATTTTACAAGCGCCAAAGATCTAGGTGAAACAACATCTATTTCTGGTGAAATAGCATCTATTTGGTGGGAGTTGAAACCGTCGGTTTAAAAACAAACCGCCATCAGAGGGTGAAAATCCCCTGTTTTGTGGGTGAAACAACATCTATTTCTGGTGAAACCGTTTATTTTCCATGGTCAAAAAATGCCAATGGATTTAATTTCGATGGAATTTGTCTGCAGCTATTGTTTATCTGAAACCGCTCATGAAAACGGTAAACCACTAATTGGAGCGGTGGGAAACTGTCAATTGTTGACACCAAACCGCTTGAGTGACTATTAAAACCATGGGTTTTATGCAGAAACTACCTGTGAAACTGCCAGATTAGAGTGCATCACCAGTATTTAGGTGAAGACCACGGGTGTAGAGAGCAAATTGCGGTGTTTTGGTAGTTTTGACCACCATTTATAGAGATAAAACTTATACCACCGATTGTAAAGAGCTGGGAGTTTGACTTTGGCCAAGATTTGTAGATTATCCACTGGTAAGATCAAACACGGCCAAGGATAGAAGATAACCGCCAAGACTAGCGTTGATTTTTTTGCCGAAGAGAGAATGCGGGTTTTTGTGACTACAGAACTAAAATGGCCATCCAGAAATAAACCTCCGTGGCCAACCGATTGCAAATGCCTTAGACCGGTTGTGTTTGACCACCGATTAGGGCTTTGTGGATTATGAACTTCCACGGATGGTATTGCCAGTGTGATCTAAAATGTAGACCATTGGATTTTGAGTGCTGATTTGCAAAGCAACACTGTTGGTAGACTGTTACAAATGGATCACTGACTTGTTAGCATAACTGTCGAAGATGAAGATGGCAGCCGTTGACGGGACTTAGATGCCGGTATGGTAGCCACTATTTGAAATCTTTGCAGACTTGTTTTGGCTGCCGTGAATTGACTCTCGATGAAGATTCCCACCGACTGTGTTCAAAGAACCTTGTCTACAGGGTACCCTGCAATTTGTAGGGTACGATCTACAGAAATTTTTTTTCTTCTTTTATACCGCAGAAATTTCTAAATATGCTGTAGTTAATAAATAAAACCAATGCATATGAATTTTACCCAACTAAGTTTATGCACTGATGATTTGATGATGCCAAAGATTCTGTAGATTCCACCTGTGCAGAGAGAATATTATCTGCGGATTCCATATAGCTGAGGGCAGAGGCAAAAAAAATTTACCTTTTGGTGCAACTGCTCTAATTTAGATGATTTTACAATTGATACATACTGATTTGGCCACTCCAGATGCAATGGCGGTGTCCGATTTGGGCCAAACTACCTCGAAATCACTGGTACCTCCCGGAGCACGCCAAAGAGCCCCAATTGAAACCCTCGTCAATTTTTCCTCTGATGTCCGATTTGGATGAAACAAAAGGTGATCTTGACTATTTTGGCTGCTCCGGACGCAATGGTGAAGTATGATTTGCAACAACACACACCAAAATGCACATGCAATACTTGGGCAAGAAAGGGAAACCCTCACAAATTTTGTATTTCTATCAACTTTTTCTGATTCTCCAAGTTATCATTCAATGCAAGAGAAGAGCATACTCAACTATCAAGATCCACCATGAATTGCACTCAAGATCTCTCAAAAAATGACTAACACAAAGTGATTCTTCCTAGAGCTTTGATACCATGTTAAAGTTGGCTATGATTGGAGCCACCCAGGATCTAGGACGTCATGAAAGCACAAGAGAGATCAAATGAAAGAATAATTCTATTCTATAACGGCAAGGTGAGAGCTAGAAAGGTGGAGTGGAAGGTGGAGATATTCCTACAACGTGTGCCAATTAGAGGATGATAGCTAATTGCACATGTGGAGAATAAGACAACTCACTCCGACTATCAACAACTCAACACACAACTAGAGTTAACTAGACACAACTAGACATCTAGAAAACTCACTAAGTCAACTTAACACGTGTGATATATGTGTGATGTGTGAATATTATTTAACTAGTAAATAGTTAAATAAGATGATTTATCCACACTAGGGTAAACCGGTTAGGTGATAACCCTATTCACACCAACAGATAGAAGGGTGAAGTACTCACAAAAGGTGGGAGGGGATTGTTGAACACCCATAGACACCTTCATTGAAAAAATGAATTCCCACATAAGCCTTCAGGGAGTTAGTTGACACCCACAATGGAGATCTATCCAGATTGTAGCTAAATATATTTGTAATTAGTTCAAAACTTCAAAGGGAGCATTTTCACTTGTAAGATCTAAGGCGCAGTTGTGGAGTGGACTTTCCATCTACTAGAAATCTCATTGCACATCGTACCTAGTCTTTGCTTCTAAATTTTTCATACATGTCTACCCTTGCATTTCCAACTATAATATATGATAAAATTCCTTCGTCCATTCTGCTTTGTTGGACGTCCATACCCTGTTCCATAGCTCCCATTTTAGCATGGGAAGTGATGATGGTAGCTATGGTTATGGAGTCTATCTTTACAGCTGCTAATTACAATTACTTAAAAGTTTTGAATGCCTTTTGAACAGATCCACTTTATGTGAATCTTGGAATCAGGGCATCCCATGAGATGGGTGAGCAAATGGTTTTAGAAGAGGAGAAAAACCTTGCTATTAATATTCCATACTACCACTATGGCTGCTATGAAAATATGCTTCTAGAGTTATGGCATCTTGAAGGGAAGGGAATCTGTGAATGTTAAGGATTTACACTTAAACGTGGGTTGTGAGTCACCTAAACCATAGTGCTCCTACATTGTCCCTCAAAAATAAGTTAACCAGATAGCCTTAGGAATCTCTTAACAACAAGAGTGGTGGAAGTCCATGGAGGGGGTAGAGGGACTTGGCCTTAACATTGTGGTGTCTGAGCATTTGAGAGATAACTACATTGGTCCCTATGATTTGAGATTCTGAGACACTAGTCTCTCTGCCAATCAGAGATTTGCTTTGGAGTGATTAGCTAAAGCTAAGTAGGTTTTGCTAAGATTCATCTTTTTTTTCTCTATATATATATTGTGCTTGAGTAGCCTTGAATTAAAATATCATGAGTTGTTTTCTTACTTTGCATAGTTGTCTCAACTCTACTCAGCATAATTTAGTTTTAAATTGTCACTGAAAACTTATTTGGATATTTGTTTACATTTCAAGATGTTTTGAACTTAGTCAGAAAGTGTTGAAACTTTAAAATATTTAAATATTCAAGCCACTTGCTCCCTTTGCACACCTAGCTAGAATCCACTTGGCATGATTTAGCCTCCTTAAGTTTTCATAGAAAATTTGTCTAAATGTTTGTTTGCAATTTGCATTATCAGATGGTTTATAGTTTCTTATGGAAGAGCAAGTGTTTCATCTCCATAATGGTTTGTTTCCTTCCATTGCATTGCTTTTTCGTATTTATGTACACATCTAGAAAGATAGGAAGAAGAAAGAAGAAAAGATAGTCAGGCATTTATCTCTTTCAAGAGAATACCATGCACATAATTTTCATATTAATAAAATTTTGTTACAATTCTAAATATTTCTTATGTCCATGCACTCCTTTGTGAATCGTGACCAAATTGGGGTCACTGGAGTTATTACAAAACTATCCTTACTAACCAAGGGCTATTTTCTATAAATTACACTGTCGTTGAAATCTTTTGGTTTGTAGATCACAATGTTCAATTTTGTATTTAATATTTAAAACATTTGGTGTTTCTAGTGAGTTAGATGTGGTGTCCTTGGGAAACATCCCCTGTCCTCTATGGCTATTCTAAATACTTTGGGGATGCAGATGGGACAATCACAATGTCACCTATTTTTATTGGATTGTTTTAATTGGGTTTTGTATGTCTCATTTGGTTAAATGAGATGAGCTTAGGTCTAGGATATTGAGTCCTCGTGCATGGCCTTGAGCACTTGTAAAGGCTAAGGATGCATATGAGAAGGCCTATCCGTCTATGGGGCATCAAGTTATCTATCTACAAGGCATTGATTCGGGCATGATTGAGTGTCCTTGTCTGAATGAGAAGCGTACTTGATTCCATGTGGTGCCATTCCTTTGTGCATGCATGTTGTATCCCCATCCGATCTACACTCTAGTGTCCAGTTCCTTGGTAGTCATGAATAGTACCCAACATTCTATTTGATAAGCATATCTGTGTTTTAACTTTGGCTGTATGCATTGATATCCATGTCTGCTCCATGATTGATGTGAGTGTTGGCCATCATGCATACCCTTACCTAGTTACTTCTGTTTGGGCCTTGTGACTATCTCTGAGCACGACAGGGTAGTCTCTTTCGAGTCCACATGGTTGGGAGGCATTGCCACCACCATTGGGGACTAGTGTTCAGGTTATCAGAGCAACAGTTGGAGATGTTTTCTTTCTCCATTACTCTTTTAGTTATTGTATCATATTCATGGGTATGCCATTGCACTGTATATTCTTTTATGTAATTGTACTCTCTTAAGAGAGATGTAATCATGCAAGTTAATGAGAAGAAATGAGATGTTTCCTATTTGGTTTATAGATTCTGATGTTGGTATCGGATCTGTTTGTTTTATAATGCTTTTGGATTCATGTTTATATTAGATATGGGTTATAGGAACATTTAGGTTAGTGTTTAAAATGAATGTAATTTATTAATATTTCTTTGGAGAGTGATTTACTCCTCTCATGTGGGTTGTACATTCGGCCACACTTGGCCATGAATGTTGTCGATCTACCAAGTTGGCAACTATATAACGTGTATGTTATCACTTGTTATTCAAAAAATATATTCTTGCCCTCTTTTTGCTCTCACCCTTCTAGGTTTGCGGGACGAGATGTTACATCTGGTATCAGAGCCCATGTTCACACACTGGGAGCTTTGGCATACTTGAGCCTTCTATGTTTCACTATGTTTGGTCTGTGTGGTGTGAGCTTGTTATATTATTTTTTATAGTCTTGATTTATTTCATGCCTTAGCATGGCATTAGTGGGTTAAGTTACAACCCCGTGCTTAGAAATCATGGAGGATATAGCATCCTTCACCTTACCTTACCCAATGGGACTTGAGTGTTGACCTTGGTTGAGAGTCTCCCATGTTATAAGATGAGGGTAGGAATATTCTGATTATGGCTTATGGTATCTAAAGGATAATGACTTCACTCTTCATGCCTATACAAATGCTGATTGGGTAGGAGATGTGGATGACAAGAAAAGTACTAGTGGTGGTGCATTCTTTTTGGGAAGGAGATTCGTTTCTTGGTTGAGCAAAAAGTGGGAAGCAATATCTCTGTCTACTACAGAGGCAGAGTATATAGCAACATCAAGCAATTGAACTCAAGTCTTGTGGATGAAGCAAATGTTGAAGGATATCAGAATTGTGTTTGAAGAACCTGTTACAATTTTCTGTGATAATTGAAATGCAATAAATATCTCAAAGAATCTAGTGTTGTATTCAAAGACTAAGCACATATCTATCATGTTTCATTTCTTGAGAGAAAAAGTAAGTGAGAATGAAGTCAAAATGGAGTTTATTTCTTCAAAGGATTAGATTGTGGATATATTCACCAAGCCTCTACCTAAGGATACTTTTGAGTATCTCAAAGACAAGTTAGGGGTTATTACCCCTCCTATTCAGAGCTAAGGTGCACTAGGGTGCATCAATCCAGTGGAATTCATAGTCATATCTTGTGATCTAGATTGGTGTTAAGGAGATACTACTCAAGAGGAGTAGTCAGTATGTATTTTTTGGAGATCAGTCTAAAAAAAAAGGGGCAGAAAAGATTGAAAATATGTGCCCTTTTCCATTGATGTCAAAGGGGGAGAGAAGTCATGTGAAAAACTAGTTGCTGATGAAATGTGGAGTAGTGAAGAAAGTAGTTGTAGAAGTGATAAGAGAAAGGGGGAGAAGTTCTTGTCTTGATGGTTGAATTAGATTTTCATAGTATATGTTTCCATCAATGACAAAGGGGGATATTGTTGCAATCATTAATGTCAACATATCCTTGTTGCCATTGGTGTCAACTATATACCATTTTGTGGCCTGTTTATAAGACTGGATTGTTGAGAATATTGAGAAAATTAATGAAGATCAATATATGAGGACCACATGGATGTGTAGAGGATTTTTTGAATTAGCTCCAGTTAAGGTTTGAAAGGTCCACATGAAGATTTGAAGAAGCTATGACCATCTGAGTAGAACTGGGTTTTGCTATGTTCAGAACAGACAGAGTGACAGCAAATTTATCTAGATTGCTCTGCATTGAAACATTATGATCTGCGGATCTAAAGGCATGTTTGGGAAGTCAGTATGTATCATCAACTCAAGTGGTTCATGGTTTGGAGGTCTACAAGCAATATTTCTATTGGCAGATAGTGTTATTGAGGTTCTGGATGAAGATGCAAGTGATTCTGATGATTTGGAGGAGTGCAGATGTTTTTGTTGAATTTAATGTGCTTGTGGAGGTCTCTGGACCATGTACCTACTGTGTTTGAGGTCCACATTGAAGATTGAGCTTGTTGTTGAAGATTTCTTCCTTGGTGTTGTTGTTCTTCCTAGTCTTGGTTGACCGGATGATTCAAGTGTGCTGCAGATGATCTAAGAAGAATTATATGAAGTGTGGCATATTTTCTAAGAAAGATTTGGATCCCAGTTATGTTTGGCTGATAGTATAGTGATTCACATTAAGTCAAATGGTTGTAGTGTAGACCTTGATGTTCATTCTAAGGTTGATGAAGTGTATAAATAGTTGTGAATGAATTATGGTAAGATGTCCTTGTGCGAAAATGATAAAATCATAAGAAAGGTACAGAGGTAGAGTAGACAAGAGGAGGAGTAGAGGAACAAGAGTAGTCAGGTATGAAGAGATGGTGAATAAGTGTTTGGGGCAGAGCAGAAGTATTGTGAGCTTTCAAAGGGATTGAATTAGGCATAAAGACGATGTTATTTCTCAATTCATTCTTCTTGTATTAAACATAAATTCTTGTAGGCAATGAGCCTCCTGTAGGTAGTGAACCTCTTTGAGTAGTGAGCTATGGGTAGTGAGGCCTAGGGAAAGTGCCTTCTCATTTCTTTCAAGTAATTTTAATAGGGTACAAATCTTGTGGGTTAACTCCCACCGTGCTTTTCCCTTAATCAGGTTTCCACATAAAAATTATGGTGTTATGTGTGTTCAATTTGTTTCTTCTCATGTGTTGTTGATTAATGCCTTAATATTTACATCATTAATCAGATTGAAAGTTGATAAAGAAAATTAAAGGAAGATAAAGGTTAAATTTGTGGGACAACTGATTCACCCCCCTCTTAGTTGTCTAGACTAATTCCAACAATTGGTATCAGAGTCAGTTCCTCTATAAGAAGCTTGACCGCTCGAGGAGATCCAAGATGTCAACTTACAAGAAGGAAAGTCTAAGATTCGATGGAACAAATTACTCCCTTTGGAAGGTACACATGTAGTGTCATTTGGAATGTATGGGTATGCTTTTTGGTTGATAACTAAGAATGAGTATAAGATTCCAAAGAATGTCCCTACAACTCTAGATGAACTCAGGGAACCTAGATGCAATATTTGAGCTAACAAAGCATTATTGAGTGCCCTTACTGATACATAATTGGTAAATGTCCTAGATTTGAAAACTGCCCATGAAATCTAGAAAAAGTTGGAAAATCCATATGAAGGTGACAAATATGTCAAATGTGCCAAGCTACAGAGCCTAAAGGGTAAATATGAAAGATTGATAATGAGTGAAGATGAAAACATTACTTCCTACATGTAGAAAGTGAATGAACTTGTGACCAGTATCAGGAATGTTGGTGGAGTATTGGAAGAATTAGATATTATTTCCAAAATGCTATGATCCATAACTGCATCATACAAGCTTAAAGTTGTTGCCATTGAAGAGATCAGGACTGTGACAACTGTTACAATGGATCAGTTAGTTGGCAAGCTTTGATCATTTGAAATGAGTGAGTTTGGTGATTCTCTTCCTAAGTCTGAATCTACATTTAAGTCCAGTGTATATGGAAAATGAAGATATGATCCCGATGAAAGTTCTTCAGGAAGATCAAATGGATTTACAAAGGCAAGGAATGATCTTGAAGATGATGAAATTGAGACTATAGAACTTGAATCTCTTGTTGCGAAAAGAATGCCAAGAGGATCTAGTAAGTATGAAGGAAAGTTGCCATTCAAATGTTTTGCTTGTAATAAGATTGGTCATTTTGCCTCACCATGTCTGGAGAGGTTTTCAAAACCAAACCCTAATAGATATAAAAGTTAGAAGAAATGTTACTATGTCCAAGAAGCTGGAGAAGAAGGAGTCATAGATGATGAATCTGATCATGGAGGTTCCACTGAAGGTGATTGGGTGTTCATTTCTATCAAAGAAGAAAATCTGGTGTCTACTAAATCTGCTAGCTATGTAAATGTGAAAAGTGCCTTGGCTGCTCAAGTTGTTGAAAAAGATGAATGGGTGATTGATAGTGGATGTTCTCATCATATGACTTGTGATAAAAGTAAGTTTGTAAGCCTTGAAAAATATGAAGGTGGCATTGTGAAATTTGGAGATAACTCAGCTGGTAAAATCCGTGGTAGAGGATCCATCTCTTTTGATGGTAAGAATAACACTAATGATGTTCTGCATGTGGAAGGACTAAAGCATAATCTCCTCAGTGTTGGATAGTTGGTTGACAAGATTTATGACCTCCAATTCAAGAATGGAAAATGCAAAATCTTGGAAAGCTCTCAAACTAAAATTGCATCTAGTACTTAGACTAGAGGTAACATCTTTCATTTAAGTAGTTCTGGTAATAATTGTCTGATTGCTCAGATTGATCAGAGTTGGTTATGGTATAGAAGAATGTATCAAGTGAATTTTGATAACATTGTCAAGATAAGTTCTACTACGGATGTGAGAGATCTTTCAAAACTTGTGAAACCTGATAGAATGTGTAGAGAATGTCAATTGGGTAAATAGAACATCACCTCATTCAAGAGTAAATAACAATTTCCAAATGGACTTTTGGAACTTGTACATACTGATCTATGTGGCCCTTCTAGAATTAGGAGTGTGCAAGGAGACAGATATTTAATGTTGTTGATTGATGATTACTCCTGGATGATGTGGGTAACCTTCCTAAAAGAAAAATCAGAAGCTCTTAAAAAATTCAAGGTGTTCAAGGTTATGGTAGAGAATGAGATTGGTGTGAAGATAAAATATCTGAGATCTAACAGAGGTGGAGAGTTTACCTTCAGTGAGTTTGATACATTCTATGAAAAGCATGGAATAAAAAGGCAGCTATCTACTCTTAGGACTCCTAAGCAAAATGGAGTTGTGGAAAGAAAGAATTGGACCATTCAAGAAGCTGCTAGGACCATGATGATGGAAGAAAATGTCCACAAGTCTATTGGAGAGAAGCTATGAGTATTATTGTCTATACTCTTAACTAAGTGCAGATCAAAGGCAATTATGATAAGACACCTTATGAACTATGGTTTGGTCATCTTCCTACTATGAGATATTTCAGAGTTTTTGGTAGTAAATACTATATCAAAAGAGATGAGGATCTAGGCAAGTTTGATACAATAAGTGATGAAGGAATATTTTGGGTTACTCTACTCAAAGCAAGGCATACCGGTGCTTTAACAAGAGATTGAAAAAGATTGTTGAAAGTGCCAATGCTAGAGTTGATGAAAGAAAAGAAGGGCATTCCAAGTCTTACGGATGTGACTCAGATGATCAAGATGAATGTCAAAGTCAAGGGAGGCAAGTTCAAACCCAGATTCAGATCCAGATTGATCTAGAAAATCCAGTGACTCAAGAAAATAATGCAAAAGTTGAGGAACAAACTCAAGAAATAGAAGTTCAAGCTAATCCCAAAACTCCTAGGTATGTAAGGATGAATCATCTTGAAGATCAAAGCATAGGTGACATAAATAAAGGTGTTCAAACTAGAAGAAGAATTGATAAAGATCAAGAAGAGATTTGTTTGATTTCAAAGATTGAACCAAAAATTAGTAAGTGAAGCCTACAATAATGAAAACTAGATAAAAGCAATGGAAGAAGAATTAATGCAAATTGAAAAGAATCACACTTGGGATATTGTTTCTGGACCAAAGGATAAAAATGTGATTGGAACTAAATAGGTTTTCTAGAAGAAACTAAATGAAGATGGTGAAGTTGTAAGAAACAAAGCAAGGTTGGTATGCAAAGGATATTCTCAAGTGGAAGGAATTGATTTTGAAGAAACTTTTGCTCTGGTGGAAAGAATAGAAGCAATTAGATTATTTCTTGCATTTGCTGCTTTCAAAGATTTCAAAGTTTACCAGATGGATGTCATGTCAACATTCCTGAATGGAGAGCTAGAAGAAGAAGTCTACATTGAGCAACCGAAAGGATTCTAGTTGTCTAATCAAGAAGATATGGTTTGCAGATTGAGAAAAGCTTTGTATGGACTTAAACAAGCCCCAAGAGCTTGGTATGCAAGATTGGATAAGTATCTATTAAAGCTAGGATTTAGTAAAGGCACCATTGACAGTAATCTTTATTTCAAGATTGATCATGAACACATATTAATTGTTGAGGTATTCGTTGATGATATCATTTTTGGTGGAAATGGAAGCATGTGTAAGAAATTTGTTGATCAGATGCAAAATGAATTTGGAATGTCCATGTTTGGTAAGATGAATTTCTTCTTAGGTCTACAAATCACTCAGTCAGATAAAGGTATCTTCATATCTCAATCTAAGTATGTGAGAGAATTGTTGAAAAAGTTTGGAATGGAGCACTCAAAACTAGATGCAAATTGAGCAAGGATGATGATTCACCTAAGGTAGATCAGAAAAGGTATAGATCAATGATTGGGGAACTACTTTATTTGACTCAGACTAGACCTGAGATTATGAATGTAGTTGGACTTGTTGCTAGATTTTGAGCTAATCCTAGGGAATCCCATGTTATAGCAGTAAAAACAAATTTCATATATCTAAAGGGAACATCTGATTATGGCTTATGGTATCCAAAGGATAATGACTTCACTCTTCATGCATATACAGATGCTGATTGGGTAGGAGATGTGGATGATAGGAAAAGAACTAGTGGTGGTGCATTCTTCTTGGTAAAGAGATTGTTTTCTTGGTTGAGCAAAAAGTAGGAGACAATATCTCTCTCTACTTTAGAGGTAGAGTATATAGCAGCAGCAATCAATTGTACTCAAGCCTTGTGGATGAAGCAAATGTTGAAGGATATCAGAATTGTGTTTGAAGAACCTGTTACAATTTTCTATGATAATTCAAGTGCAATAAATATATCAAAGAATATAGTTTTGCATTCAAAGACTAAGCACATATCCATCAAGTTTCATTTCTTGAGAGAAAAAGTAAGTGAGAATGAAATCAAAACGGAATTTATTTCTTCAAAGGATCAGATTGTGGATATATTCACCAAGCCTTTGCCTAGGGATATTTTTGAGTATCTCAGAGACAAGTTAGGGGTTATTACCCCTCCTTTTTAGAACTAAGATGCACTAGGGTGCATCATTCCAGTGGAATTCATAGTCATATCTTGTGATCTGGATTGGTGTTAAGGAGATACTACTCAGGAGGAGTAGTCAATATCCAATTTTTTGAGATCAGTCTAAAACAAAAAGGGGGAGAAAAGATTGCAAATATGTGCCCTTTTCCAATGATGTCAAAGGGGGAAGAAGTCATCTGAAAAACTAGATGCTAATGAAAGGGGGAGTAGTGATGAAAGTAGTTGCATAAGTGATAAGAGAAAGGGGGAGAAGTTCTTGTCTTGATGGTTGAATCATTTTTTCACATCATATGTTGCCATCAATGACAAGGTAGAGATTGTTGTAAATATGTGCCTAATCGGTGTTATCATTGATGTCAACATATCCTTGTTGCCATTGGTGTCAACTATATACCATTTTGTTGCTTGTTTAGAAGATTGGATTGTTGAGGATATTGATAAAATTAATGAAGATCAATGTATACGGACCACATGGCTATGTAGAGCATTGTCTAAAGTAGCTCTAGTTAAGGTTTGAGAGAACCGCATGAAGATTTGAAGAAGCTATGGCCATCTGAGTAGAACTAGGTTTTGCTATGTTCAGAAGAGACAGATTGATAGTAAATTGGTCTAGATTGCTCCGCATTGAAACATTATGATATGTGGATCTAAACGTATGTTTAGGAAGTAAGTTTGTATCATCAACTCAAGTGGTTTGTGGTTTGGAGGCACAAGCAATCTTTCTAGTGCGATAGTCATGACAGATAGAGTTCTTGAGGTTCCCAATGAAAATGCAAGTGATTCTGATGATTTGGAGGAGTGTGGATGTTTTTTTTAAATTCAGTGTGCTTGTGGAGCTCTCTGGACCATGTGCCTACTATTTTGGAGGTCTGCATTCAAGATTGAGTTTGTTGTTGAAGATTTCTTCGTTGGTGTTGTTGTTCCCATTCTTGGCTGACTGGATGATTCAAGCTAGTTGCGGATGATCTAAGAAGAATCATATGAAGTGTGGCATATTGTCAGAGGAATATTTGGATCCTAGTTATGGTTGGCCAACATTATAGTGCTTCACATTAAGTCAAATGGTTGTAGTGCTGACCTTGGTGTTCATTCCAAGGTTGATGAAGCATATAAATACTTGTGAATGAATTGTGGAAAGTTGTCCTTGTGCGAAAATGATAAAATCATAAGAAAGGTATAGAGGCAGAGTAGAGAAGAGGAGGAGTAGAGGAACAAGAGCAGTAAGGTATGAAGAGATGGTGAAGAAGCATTTGGGGTAGAGTAGAAGTATTGTGAGATTTTAAAGGGACTGAATCATCCATAAAGAAGATGTTATTTCTCAGTTCATTCTTCCTATATTAAACATAAATTCTTGTAGGCAGTGAGCCTCTTTGAGCAGTGAGCTCTAGGCAGTGAACCCTAAGGAAAGTACCTTTTCATTTCTTTCAAATACTTTTAATAGGATACAAATCTTGTGGGTTAACTCCCACCATGGTTTTCCTTAACCAGGTTTCCACGTAAAATTTTTGGTGTTATGTGTGTTCAATTTGTTTTTGCTCATGTGTTGTTGATTCATATATTAATGTTTACATCATTAATCTGATTGAAAGTTGATAAAGAAAATTAAAGTAAGATAAATGTTAAATTTGTGGAACAACTGATTCACCCCCCCCTCTCAGTTGTCCAGACTAATTCCAATAGTAATAAGTAAAAGAATTAGTGAAGAATAACTTATGCTTGTTATGGTTATGTGTTGAAAGTGATTATATGTTAATTAGTGCCTCCTTCTTTAATAAGCTTGAATGAGGATAGTAATTGCTTAGTGGATATATCTTGTTGATGAAATTTGATCTTCTCAATTGCATTGTGGATTTCAATGAGACTTTATGGCTGAATGTTTATATTTTAATGCAGCTGCAAATACTTAATGTAGGGTAATAGGAATGTTGCATTTCTTGCTTGATGAACAATTACATGCCTTGACATAGCCATGGTTACTTCAGATTATATGTATGGTTGTGAACATGAGGAATGGATTAGAGTTCCTTGAACAAACCCATTTTATTATGATTATGAGCATCTAAATTTTTTTTTGTGAAATTGATACTTGTGTTTGTGCATTGATGTCAAAATGATAGTGATGATGCTATACATGTTCATACACTATCGTGTTATGTTGATAGAATTGTAAAGTGAATTTATGGTGTTATGGGTAATGAGTTGCCCTTATGAAAAGAGGAAAATTGGTATAGCTATTTGGGAGTACCTATTGTTTGGTAATGTTGTGTATCTTGCATTATGTTGCATAGGCATGTGTGGGCTATGGTTATGCTTGGGTAAGAGAAATTGTGATTGTATTCCTATTGAGTGTTGTGATTAACTAGTGCTTGAGATGTGTGCCCATGGGATAGTGATACTATGTACCCATCCATGGAGGGTATGTTTGGATTATGTGTATGGGAGAAAACCATACCATCTATGTGTTTTCTGTTGTCACCCTATTGACTACCAACTCATGGGTTGTTGATAGGTCAATATGTGGAGGGTAGTAGTAGCAACAAAATTCCTTGGAGGGAATTGCACGGCATATGTCTAATGGCGGTGCAAAACGACAGTGATTTTTTCAACCTCTCGGGAAAGTACACACTACTTCTCGTTATTAATGGATCAGATAATTGGTTCATATAGTATTAGCCTAATCTGCACAGTTCTTGAGGATGCTATTAGTTTATGGTATGAGCACCTACATGACAACTATGATCTTACCCTGATGTGATTGTTTTATATATGATGCCACCCCCTCATTGGTGTTCTGACATAGTGCTAGTGAGGATGCCATGTCACTGATGGTAGCGAGCTGAGATCAAGGACACAATGCCACATACCTAGATACGTGAAGGCTTAGTAGATATGTTGTGTCCCTACTTGTGTAGAGATGAGTGTTTTCTTGCATAGAGTAGAGGGTTTGCTCAAGAGGGCCTCAAATTTGATCAGTTGGCTTGCGAGTGGAACCTCGCTATGTGCACCTCTGGCTCGGTGTGTTGCCGCACATGCTTTCTCCATGGTACACACTATACGGGATGTTCTTATGAGTAGGACATTGCCATGCGGTATACGGCTATTGCATGCTTTCTCCGCTTGGTGTATACCATGCGTGGTCGTATCGCATAAGGTATGTGACCTGCGAGTTCTAGCACAATGCCTTTCCATGTGCGAGTTGCATGAGTTGGCCGCACCCACATGAAGGACTATTGATACAATCACGTTTGTTTTCCTCCTTCCTCGTGTGGTGACTAGCGATAGTCACGTAGTGTTGTAAGTGTATATTTTGAAGATTATGAACCTTCCTTTCAGTTATTGGTGACTTTTACTTTTCTTGTATGGACCAACACTTTGGTTTATCTTGTTTGTATTGGTTTAGCCATGGATGATTTTTGGCACATAACTCTTGTGGTTACATTTGACTTATTGTTGAAACTATGTGCATTTTTCTTATCTTATTGTTGCAATTGAGATTTAGTTCCCTTTTACTTACATTCTTGGTAGCTAAACTAATTGACTTTTCTATTTTGGAATTTTTGTCTTGTGTTGTGATGTGATTCCTCATCGGGTATGCTGAGATCCACCCGTTTGAGTGTATATGAGGAAGTAGACATAGGGAAACCCTTGAGGATGGGGGTATGTGTGAGTTGTTCTAAGCTCTAATTCACTATCTTCCTATTGTTTGACTATCTCTTGGAGGCTAAAACCCTTACACAAACAAGAGATATTTCATTGTGGCTTGTATGGAAGGGCTCACTAGGTGGGTCAATGCCATCAAGACACATGGATATGGATATTGGGCATGGTTATTGGATATAGAATAATTGTTACTTTGGATTTGGATAGTACTATGACATCCACATGAACTTCTAATGTAGCCTTGTGATGTGAATGAGTATGTATGTATATGTAGGTGGTATAATTGTCATGTATGTAGTTGCATATTAAAATATAGAAGCGAACAAAATTTGCATCATTAAGCGTTGAAAAGTGATAAACTATTGCATTTTATGTAAAGAGAGGTCATGCATGCTCTAAAATAAGAGGTTGAAATTATGTTTATGTGTGTATGTGTGCTCCATTTAATAGATAGTTGCATATAGAAGTTAGAGAATTGAAAAATTTATCTCTTGAAAGTGCATTTTGCTACAAATTATGAGAAAATTGTGTGGTTTATGATGGTATATATGTGTAAATTGATGGTTGTTTTTTTTCCTTGATGGATTCTAATATTATTATGATGTTGACATGATTGGTTATCATGCTGGATTACATGCTTATTGTTGCTTCACCTATCATGTATGTTATATGCACATGTGCTTTGGCGTGTGATCAGAGTGATGCAGGTATTGGGTATCAACTCTGCCTAGACTCATAGGCCTGAGCATACTCTTATTATCCCCGATGGTGGTTACTAGAGATAGTCACAAGCCTTGTTCCCTACCCTAATCACCGTACCCTGCTAATGCAGTGTTCATGTGTTGTTGTCTTATCATCTGGTTACCTAATGGTGATGTTCAGATTGCCCTTATGATTATGTGTAGTTGCTAGTGTGGTGGTAGAGGCTTTTCTCCTTAGTTTCCATTGATTGTTTGATGTGGTTTCCTTGGTATCATTCTTTATATTCATTGGAGAAAATTGTTTTATGCTATTATATATCTTGTAGGAATGAGTTCCTTACCCATGTTCTAGGACTAATTGCATGTATTTGTGCATGTGATAACCTGATTTTATTATTGTATCAAGTTTCATGGACTAGTGTGTGCTTTGGCTATATCTTAGCATGTACAGGCTTCCAGGAGTAAGCCTAGTCCAAGGGGGTTAGGATGTAATGACCCCATGTTCATAGTTTGGTGAGACAATTATTGTTGTAGAGAAAATATCTTTTGGGCTAACAGAATTTATGGAGGATGGAGGAAGCCATAGGGTAGGCTGCCCTCCTTTTGCTTGGTCAATGCCTGAAGTTTTAAATGCATAAAGAAAATATCTATGTAGTAGGTGATCGAATTGATTTTGGTTTTGGCACACCGTAGAGGAAGAGAGGACATCCATTTGTTATAGCTCATAAAGCTTGGATGGGAGAATCCTCGATAGAAGGGTGAAGTACTCGCTTAAGGTAGGAGAGGATTGTTGAACACCCATAGATGCCTTCATTAGAAAAAATGAATACCCACATAAGCCTTCAGGGAGTTACCCGACACCCACAATGGAGATCTGTGTAACTTGTAGCTAAATAGATCCATAATCAGTTCAAAACTTCAAAGGGAGGATTTTCACTTGCAAGATCTAAGGCGCAACTATGGAGTGGACTTTCCATCCACTGCAAACTGCATTACACATCATGCTTGGTCTTTGTTTCCAAATTTTGCATACATGTCTACCTTCTCATTTCCAACTACAATATCTGATAAAATTCCTCCATCTATTCTACCTTGTTGGAAGTCCATACCCTATTCCATAGCTCCCATTTTGGCATGGGCAGTGAGGATGCTAGCTAAGGTTATGGAGTTTGGCTTTATAGCCACTAATTGCAATTATTTAAAAGTTTTTGACACCTTTTCAATAGAAGCACTTTGTGCAAATCCTACAATCAGGGCATCCAATGAGATGGGTGAGCGAATGGTTTTAGCAAAGGAGAAAAGCCTTTCTATTGATATGCCATACTCCTACTATGGATGCTATGAAACTATGGATCCAAAGTTATGGCAGCTTGAAGGCAAGCGAATATGTGAATGTTAAGGATTTAAGCTTAAATGTGGGCTATGAGTCGCGTAAACCATAGTGTGCCTGCCTTAACCCTCAAAAATAAGTTAACCAAAGAGCATGAGGAATCTCTCAACAACAAGAGTGGTGGAAGTCTATGGAGAGGGCAGAGTGACTTGGCCTTAACATTGTGGCCCATGTGCATTTGAGAGATAGTTGCGTTGGTCCCTATGATTTGAGGTTCTAAAATGCTGATCTTTATGCCAATAAGAGATTTTCTTTGGAGCAATTGGCTACAACTAGGTCAGATTTGCTAAGATTTGTCTTTTTTTCTCTCTATATATTGTGCTTGAGTAGCCTCGAATTAAAATATAATGAGTTGTTTGCTTACTTTGCATAGCTATCTCGACACTACTCAGCATAATTTAGTTTTAAATTGTCACTAAAAATATATTTGGATGTTTGTTTGCATTTCAAGATGTTTTGAACTTAGAAAGTGTTGAAACTTTAAAATATTTAAATATTCAAGTTGCTTTCTCCCTTTGCACACCTGGCTAGAATCCACCTGGCATGATTTAGCCTCCTTAAGTTTTTACAAAAAATTTGTTTGAATGTTTATTTGCAATTTGCATTATAAGATAGTTTGCAGTTTCTTATGGAAGAGCAAGTGTTTCATCTCCATAATGGTTTGTTTCCTTCCATTGCATTGCTTTTTTATATTTATGTACACATCTAGAAAGATAGGAAGAAGCAAGAAGAAAAGATAGTCAGGCATTCATCTCTTTCTAGAGAATACCATGCATATAATTTTCATATTAAAAAAATTATGTTACAATTCTAAATATTTCTTATGTCTGTACACTCCTTTGTGAATTGTGACCAAATTGGGGTCACTAGAGTTATTACAAAATTGTCCTTACTGACCAAGGGCTATTTTCTATAAATTACACTGTCGTCGAAAGCTTTTGGTTTGTAGATCACAGTGTTCAATTTTGTATTTAATATTTAAAACATTTGGTGTTTCTACTGAGTTAGATGTGATGTTCTTTGGACACATCCCCTACCCTCTGTGGCTATTTTGAATACTTTGGGGATGTAGATGGGACACTCACTATGTCACCTATTTTTATTGGATTGTTTTAATTGGGTTTTGTATGCCTCATTTGGTTAAACGAGATGAGCTTAGGTCTAGGATATTGAGTCCTTATGCATGACCTTGAGCACTTGTAAAGGCTAAGGATGTATACAAGAAGGCCTATCTGTCTGCGGTGTGTCAAGTTATCCATCTGCAAGGTGTTGATTTTGGCATGATTGAGTCTCCTTGTCTAAATGAGAAGTGTACTTGATTCCATGTGGTACCATGATGCAGAGGAAAACATCTAACTCAACTTCATGCTAACATATTACTCAACAACAAGTTTCAATCTATTTGATGTTTCAAGTTCATAAGAGAACTTCATCATGCAATGGCTTCAACTTAAGCATATTTGGATCTTCAACATCTTTGACCCAAACCAGACTTCACATAGCCTTCTCGCATCTTAGAAAAATCAATTTAATAGGAACAAAACACATCCCAAGGTCTGATCCACCATGCAAGCAACCAACTTACTATAGACTGTCAAACTTCTAGTAGCCCTATTTTAAGGACTTTCAGAGCATAACTCCTTCCACAGGATACTTCTCAAGACTGTGAAGGTACATTTGAATACCCATTATCAATTTTTAAAACATATCCAAGAACCAATATATGTTATTTTGGAAAAGACTGTCCAAAAATGGACTGCAACAGTGCATGTTAGGCCTATTAGGCCTTGTCACCACAAGACTTATTGGTTCTTGTATCTCCAAACCCTAACTTTCATAACTATCACTTGGAACATGTCTTGAGAGGTCTGTATAAACTTATTAATCCACAAGAAATGCCTTTCAAGACTATTTTATTTCAATCCTTATATTAGACCTTCCATTTTAGACCACCAAGAGGTGACTGTCAAAGATTGTTATGCAAGATCAATAAACAAAAGTGCATAAAGACTTTAAATCTGCGAACCTTTGGTAGGGAAGAGTTCCATACATGCCCATACAACCATTTAAGTCACTGTCACCCAAAAGGAAAGCATTTTATATCATCTGGACCAAGAATCTTGGCTGTCCTAACTCTGTTTTCTGGACTGTGACAGCAAAAACAGCTAGTAAACTTGATTTCTCGTCCTTAGATCTCCACCATTTGATTCAATAACATCTCAAATACAAAAGTAGATGCTACCACAGTCCTTTCCACCAAGGAGCTTGCAACATGTAAGGACAAAACAAGGAAGAAACTCATTTATCCTTTTCACTGTTTACCCTAACAGAGGGTTTGGACTGTCAACACAAAAAATGCAATATCTTATGCAAAACGAAACAAAAAAGCATGAAACCAAATGGGGAGGGAAGGTGATTAAAATAAATTTCATGTAAAATCACTAAGACATGACTCCCTACCCGTACAGGGCCGTACAATGCAAAAAGACAACAATTTTTTGAAGAAAACACAGAAAAGTATTACTTTTTTTCTATTTCCTTTGAAATCTCCGACCACCTACGCCTTACAAAATGCATTCAAGGTCTATTTAAATCTTTTCCAACCTCTAAGACCAACTACAACTGATTCTTTTAACTTCCTTATCACAAGATGACCTTTCATCTTCTCACCATTTGCACTTCTTTGCAACTTTACAATGTTGTGACAACTTTTGTATTTTGCAACAAATGGACTCAAAACTTAAACTTTAACCTTCCTAATGACTTCAACACATACAAATAACTTAATAAACCTTATACAATGTTGTAACATTACAATTTAATCAAAGCCAAGGTGCTCCTACACCATGCCATTCCTTCGTGCATGCATGTTGACTCCCCTTCTGATCTGCACTTTAGTGTCTAGTACCTTGGTAGTCATGAGTGGTACCTGACATTCTATTGGATGCGCATCTCTATGTTATGACTTTCGTTGTATGCATTGATATATGTATCTACTCCGTGATTGATGTGAGTGTTGGCCATCATGTATACCGTTACATGGTTACTTCTATTTGGGACTTGTGGTCCTATCTCTGAGCATGGTGGGGTGGTCTCTTTCAAGTCCACATGGTTGGGAGGTATTTCCACTGCCATTACAGACCGGTGTTTAGGTTATTAGAGAACTAGTTGGAGATGTTTTCTCTCTCTTTTACTCTTTTAGTTATTGTACTCTTTCATTTATTGTATCATGTTCATGGCTATGCCATTGCATTATATATTCTTTTATATAATTGTACTCTCTTAAGAGAGAAGATGTAATCATACAAGTTAATGAGAAGAAATGAGATGTTTCCTATTGGGTTTATGGATTCTGGTGTAGGTATCTGATCTACTTGTTCTATGATGCTTTTGGATTCATGTTTATATTAGATATGGGTTATAGGAACATTTGGGCTGGTGTTTAAAATTAACGTAGTTTATTAATGTTTCTCTAGAGAGTGATTTAATCCTCTCCTGTGGGTTGTACATTCGGCCACACTTGGCCATGAATGTTGTCGATCTACCGAGTCAACAACTATATAATGTGTATGTTACCACATGTTATCAAAAAATTATATTATTTCCCTCTTTTTGCCCTCGCCCTTCGGGGTTTGTGGGGCGGGATGTTACATAACTATTTATTACCATATAAAAGTATATACTTAGAATCATATATTCAGTTCATTAATCGACTTGAATTAAGAGCAAAGTTCTAAAGGTTCATCTACCTCCTTTGAAAGGAAAACACATAATAATCTCTTAGAATCTCATAAGTTTAAACATAAATAAATCATTCACACAATAATTTACTCTTAAAACTCCCAAATCATGACTAAATATATAACAATTGGATGATGCATAAATATGACATTAAAACTTATTATGCCATCAATAAGGTTGCTCATTCTTAACATCTTTTAAATAAATTAGTCTCCCATTGATATATAATTGTATGTCCTTTTGATGCTAGACCAAGAAGAGTGAAAAAAGGGACAGGTGATGTGGTAGAGATGGTGTAACCATTACAATGAGCTTCTTTCCAAAAGTACATAACATGACAGAAAGTGTTGGCTATATGTGTGAATTTAGTTTTTTATCCATTAATCAGCTACATTGTTAAACAATCTTATTTCAGTTAATACATTGGTCATATCTAATACAATGTGATCAAAAGTTACACTATCAAATTTAATTCAAGTAATTTGTTTCATTATATATAACTGACCTACAAACCCATACAATAGAAGTTCAAAGCAGAAACACAATCCCCAGTCATTTCCTAAAGCAATTACTATGAATCCATCGAATCTGCTATAATATCTAGTAGTTGATTAATATTTAAATTAATACTTATTTTAGATATTGGACATATATGCCTAGACAAAGAACATGCATAAATAATAATTACAAAGTAGCAAACTAAAATTTATTACCAGAAAATCACAAAATTGTGCAAGCATTAGTCTTGTTTAGTTTGTCATATTAATCAGTATACATATACCAACTTTTTCCTTCATAAAGGCCGACTCAAATAGAAAGGAATCACAAGTTTTGAAACCATTAAAATAAGGTGGAGTAAAACTACAGTCAAGATTTGTTCTTTCTTTGTGGAATGATTGAGTAAATAAGGTTTTTTTTAATTAGGAAAAGGACCAATGTGATATCATCTAATGAATTAGAAAATGGAGGCTGATAGAGCAGCGATTTTTTAAAATGACATTATCAATTATATAATTCTTTCATTATAGAAAAAGCAACCAGTAGATCCAATTTAATAGGAAGCCAACAACCAAATATATAAATTTCTTCTTATATAAGAGATTTCACTAGGATAAGAACAAAGTAGGAAACATATCCATTACCTTTCAAATATGCTTGAAATATAAGAATAAATTTGTCAACAACCTCAAAAGACAATACCAAAATAAACATAAATACTATCAAGTGAAAGACTTTTCATGTAGTAGACAGAGTACTTCATAGGCGTTGGGGATCTATGAAAAGTTAGGAATGTTGGTTTGGAAGCGGAGATAGCTCAGTGATTTACTTAATACTGTGGAAGAGTACAGAAATAAAAACAATTATTTCTCTGCCACGATAGTGAAAATTGCATTTGGTTTGTTAACCATGCCTCAATGAACAACTATTAGAATTTCTAAGAACCTACGAGTACGTGCTGATTGCCACGCTACAACAAAGCTTATCTCCAAAATTGTTGCTAGAGATATTGTTGTGAGAGATGTGAAATGATTCCATCATGGGTCAGTGCAAAAAGTTGGGTCCACTTTTCGGCCAAAAAGTGGAACTGTTTTCCCTAATTTTCAGAATTTGTCACATTTGACTTAAACATTTGAGGCACTTAAAGATTGAATCATGGAAAAAATTAGTAATATGAAATGTAGTACTCGGAGTCTAGTTTCCACATATGTAATTTATTTTAATACCCAGATGATACAAATTGATTTTCCATAGGCATTTCTAAAAACCACTATTTAAAAGTCACTTTTTTTTACCATACCATGCACGTGTAAGGCCAACATAATTTGACCTAAATAAAAGTATTTTTCTAAATCCTTTTAGGGAAAGATGTGTAGTACAGTGAAGTTTTATGAGGATTTTTTTTTATAATTTTTTTTCAAATATTTTTTTTATTAATTTTTTATTGGTCCTAATTGTTGTTTTTGAAAACCCTTGTGTACGACCAACATAATTTGAGAAAAACTAATCATAAAATGATTTTTTTTTCATTGTTTAAAGAATGATGTGTAGATTGATGACATAATTTTTTTTTTAAACTTTAAAATTAAAAGTTATTAAAAAAATACAGACACTTGTCATTTCAAGTTTTTGGACCAGTTTGCTCATAAAATAAATAATAAATAGAAAAACAAGTCCAATAAAAAAAATACATATTTGAAAACTAGACACTGTCATCTGTAATAGGTTTTAATTTCATAAAAAAATTCAGAAAAAAATATCATCAACCATATAGGTAAACTAAGTCTTTTCTATTGTTCTATACTTAGAAAAATACTTGCAGGTCCAAGGCAAGGGGTTGGCTTACCATGCCTTTCTCGAGCCTAATCTTTTAGGAATGGGTACCCATTCTAAAATAGGTACGCGTTATAAATGGGTACCTATTCCTTTTGTGTGGAAAAAAGAAGCGCGCATGTTTTTTTTTCAAATTTAAGCATCTATATAGAATTGGGTACCCCTTTAGGATTGGGCACCCATTCCTAAACGGGTACCCGTTTAGGCTCGGGCACCCGTTTTTGTCAGAATTTTTTTTTTGCCCATGACTTCCCCTCTATGTGGACCCAACTTCTTGCACTTACCCTCATTTTAAACAAGGACATTTTACTTGTGGGGGCTATTGGTGATGGTAAATGAAGCAATGTAAAGCCCAACTCCTCAAACTTTGCCATTATCCTCCATTCTCGTGCACAAATTGAAGCTTTGGATGAGGATATGGACATCCATCAAAGCAACATGGAAGAGGAATTATTGTGAGATATTATAGTTTGAAATGCTCTAAGAGACATGTGTGCAAAATGTGGAATCATAGATAGAAAAAAGAATGTGAACTGTTTGATAGAATTCCTTAAAGAAATGTGGTCTCATGGACTACAATGATTTCAAGATATGCACAAAATGGATTTGTTGATAAGGAATTAAAAACATTCAAGAAAATGCAATTGTCAGCTATAAATCCAAATTCCACAACCATTGCTAGCATCCTCCCTGCCTGTGCCAAAATGGGCACTTTCAAATAGGGGATGGACACTTATCAAAGCATAATGGAAGGGGAATTTGAATTTTTGTCATTTGTGGTAGTTGTAAATGCCCTAGTAGATTCATATGAAAAATGTAGAAGCATAGACAATGCACATGGACTATTTGGTAGAAAACCTCAAAGAGACGTCCCCTCATGGGATGCAATGAACTCAGGATATGCACAAAATGGATTTGTTGAAACAAAGGGCAAGTGGACAACCAAATTTTACATAAAATATATAACTCATACCTATAGTCGATTTCCACCTCCTGTTGCTTGTAGACCATCTCCTCTTCTCTTTCTCCCCTTTCTCACTTTCCCTTCTCCCTTGTCTTTTGTGTTTCCTCCTTTAATAAAAGACTTCACCCCTTGTCATTCTGTGAATGTTTCATTTAAGAAGGAAAACCCAACAAAAAAATTAAATTGCATTCAATATGATTTGCCCTCCTTTTAAAATCAGATCTCATCTCTTGCATGTTTCAGGCATGGCTTCCATGGAAGGGTCACCTCCATACTTCATTTAAAAACTTGTCAAGAAATTTTTCTTGCACCCCATGCCACTCCTCCATTTAATGTCCAATTAACTATGGTGGGTAAGAAATAAATGAATGACCTAGGGTTTAAAGATATTAATACACATTCTTAATATTTTTCTACCTATATAAAAAAATTAAATTTAAAAATCAATATATCTGTTGGCGAAAGCATTTGAACAAGGTAAATAGATCCATTTATTTTGGATAAGCCATAGTGTGACAAACTCATGTAGGCATATTATGATTGTCATGAAAGTTAACAACAATAAGTTTTGATCTTTAAAGTTAAAGCATATTTACATGACAATATAATTCTAGATAACTTTGGCAAGCCTTCCATACAAGAATATATCTCTATGTATGTTTTTAAACAAAGGATGAAAAAGGTGGAAAGCATGAAAAACAAGTGTACATAGAAAGGTTGAACACCAATGATCAAATTAGTGACCTTTGACAACTACAAGATTATAGTAGAGCTTGTTCATTTGTGTGTAGGTTATGGAGGCAAACATACAATTATTAATGTGATAGACATCATTGAATAATATAATAATATTAGTATTATTTCAAACTTAATCATAATAATACTAATATTAATATTATTATGTTGTACAAAAGAAAAAGAAAGCTCCCTTATTTGAGTTGTTCAATTTGATCATTCATTCTCCATTTAGTGCAATGGAAATGGCTCCCTAGAGCCAGAACTTATCAATCATATATATATATATATATATATATATATATATATATATATATATATATATATATATATATATATATATATATATATATATATAATCAGTATACATTTATTTATATTTTGTATATAAAAGATAAGTTTGAAGTACCATGCTGACAATAATAAAAGCTAATAAATATTCATTTTTACTTTTTACATCAATTCAAAATATTAAAATTAAAATTTATTACTTTTAAACTATAACTTAAGAACTTGAGTTTGTTGAGGAAATAAAACACAAATATAAAAAGCTAATAAATATGTATATATTTTATAAAAGTGAAGTTAAGTTTTCAATGAAATTAGAAAGTGTAGTTTTTACAATATAACTTAGAAATTAAAGATTTTCTAAAGAATTTTAAGGAATATATTTATTTATATTTAAGTAATTTATATTATATTAAAAAGTTTTTTTAGGAGACCTATTTTTATATAAATTTTTCGTAATTAGCATATATCAGTCAAAAGTATAGTAAAATAAAGATCCAAAGTAAAAATTAGAGTACTAAATTGTACATAAAGAAATTTCAATAATAGCATTATTATTGTAATAAAAGTAAAATAACAAAATTAGAATACTTTTTATAACACAAACCACTACCATACTTTAATTATATTTGTAAAATCTCTAACACGATATAGAGACATGGAATATATAAACCATTGGAAGAGGAATGAAAAAAAAAAAATACCACACTCAAAACATTTTAAGAAATAATATGATCACTCTTTTATATCTATTTGAATAGAGAATAAAACAATATATTTCGCAAGTATTATCTAAAGGCTTAGAAAAAAGAAAGAATAGCAAAAAGCCAAGAAAACACATGCCTCCCGCAAATGCATATAGTATCATTCTTTTATAGGAACTAAAAATAGAGTAGTGGGAGACGTGGCAATCAAGGGTAGTTATATCAATTGTCAAAAAAGCTATCATGGGCCATAACCATGCCCATAACAAAAGCCGGACTTGGTATTTCCCTTGGGCTATAGCCCATCCCAAAAACCCTTGCGCTACCAATGCCTGCTATGATAGAATTCCAAGGGTCATCCTTCTGTCTCACATAACAAATAGAATATTTTAATGAAGTATAAAACACAGAACCAGCCACAGAAGCACAAACAAAACGTGGGGTTTTCATTCGTACAACCCCACCAATTAAACGCTCCCGCCACCCCATGTTGGAATTGTTGGATCCTTTGATAAACTCACAGAAGACACTCACCATGAAGGCGTGCTGTGCATTGGAAAAAACTGTTTTGAGAAATGGTTTCCCTGAGTACTCAGAATTGTTATTCATCATGCTCCAAAACCGATATCCTACCCTACAAAAAACAAGGAAGATCTCAATTTTTAAAAAAATACTTACCATAAATATTTATCTCACCCTAGGATTAATCATCTCAAATACTATGGCTAAAAATATGCAGTCTGATATTTCACTTCTTTTTTTAAGCGAGCCTCGTGCGGAGAGAGGTTGTAGTTACATCATACATGTCCAAAATTCAAGAATCTATTTCTATATTTAAATTTGACTTGATAGTAATAATTTGTACATGTGAAAAATTCAATAATACCATTAGAGTATAAAATAAAATTAGAATAAACACATAACTTGTGAATGGAAGAAACTTTTATTAGCACAAACAAGTACCACACCTCTATTGTATTGATAAAATCTCCTGCACAATATAAAGATATACACTCACACACATTGCATCCCCTTATTGCAAAGCATTGTATCTCCAAGAAAGAACGGTTTCGAATTTAATGAAAAGGCAAAGGAATTTACAATAGGCAAGGTTTGAGATAGAAATAGTTTTATTATTAAAAGCAAACAAAATAAATAACGGAGAGGGATGTTAAGCATGATAGCATAACCTTTGCCAGCGTCCCCTCTGCAGTGCCAAGAAGATGGAAATTTCAAAGAAGATGGAAATTTCAATAAAGATGAAAAATCATAATTTGTATCATCCTCGACATCTCAAAGAACAAACAGATAGTCAATCAAGTACCATGAAATTAGTAACAAGTGGAATAAACATACCTCTGCATCTTAACTAATCTTCGAATTAATTTCAAGAACCTCCACCTTCTCACATATTTCTAAGACACTAGTTAAAGAGATACCAAAACTTTGAAAAAATAGACAGTTTAGAAACCAGATTACATTGTGCATGGCTGCATCAGAGACTTTGAATAGAACCTAACTTGAAAATTATACAATACACATACATCTCAAGAAAACGATTGTTATCAAACCTACAATCTGTAAATGATGTTAATGTGGGCACTGTAAAAGCATCCCTTCAAGAAAAAGTGCATTTAGATTCCTAAGAATTTTTAGAAATGAACAAACATACTATATTTAAAACAAATATTAGCCTCATTTGTTTTAAAATATAATCTAATTTGCTTTCTGCTGCACAGACACAGGTTAACAAGCTTTAATTTTTATTCAGGAATTACATGAACAACCTTTTAACCTCTTTGCCAACAACCAAATGGCCTAACAAAAAGAAGGGTGACTATTCTCTTGTAGCTTATTTAAAACCAATGTTGCACCAGGACCGAAATCGGCTGAAGCAGAAACGCGTAGGGTAGGAAAAGGACAATAACTTGGACCATAACCTTATAGGAAATGACATGAAATGATAAAATGGTAAGAACTAAAAGGAAACTGCAGGGATCAACATTAAAAATGTTATTTATCCCCCTTCCCCCCACCCCCTGCAATAACACCTCGGAGCTTGTATTCCCAAGATGAATTTTCCAGAATATTTTGGTACCCAAAACAATTACAGGACAAGAAAAGAGTACCCATCCTACCAAAAATTGTTCCCAAGATTCATGGTCAAAAATTGTGAATATGGTGTGAGTGTTAAGACATTAACTAAAAGTAGATACACGTGAGCTAACTTGACAAAGAATCTTCGCCTGAATTTCAAATCCTAGCTTACCCCTCAGTATCAATGTCCAAGTCTGTCTTGACCTAAATTTCAATATTAGCAATTCAATACCGCTGTGCAAGATTGAATCCAATTACTCAGAAGAATCCGTAAGACCGATTTGACATTGAAACCCTTTGGCTTTGTAGCCCATATCTCTAATGCTAAGTATGCCCAGTTGTCTTCAACCATTAACTTGAAACCTTTGGCCTTCTAGTTAGTCTACTACTAAACAGATGGGCTTGTGAGTGCGACAGAGTATCAAAGAATCAAACCTCACAATTCAAAGATCTCTCGTGTAAAGAGTCCAAGAGATTGTTGTTGATCATTGTTACGTACTAGTGTTCTGCACAAGCATTCATTACCTGCAAAAGAGTAACTGCACTGGTATCTAAGAACTTTTCCCATGTGTGCTACCCTGGGAGCACTACAGAGCATCAATTCGCCTTGGACATGTGTACGTTAGGAGCTTTGAGACTAACCTCTTCCCAAATATCTAAACTATATGTTGTAGCATAAAATAGCATACAATAACATAACAATAGACATTCATAAGACAAATGATCCATAATAAACAAGTATAAGTGCATGAATGTTAAACCTGCCCATCAATGGCTGTATGTAACTACCCATCATCTACATAATATTAAGGTTACATACAAATTAACTAAAAGCTGGCAGTTAATACTATACATTTATTACAATGAGACCTAGTCTCTATTTATAGTCAAGTGACAAAAGGATGTTACAAATAAACACTACAAATTATCATCACTTGAAAGCCCTCCTAAACTCTATATATGGAGATATATACACATTACGCATATCTTAATAATTTGAAATCCCTGCCAGACGCTATATATGCGTATGCCATGCACATACACATTGTATATATCACCGTCCGGTGAACGCCTCCCTCCCCGAGTCTTTATATCCAAACATATCGACATTGTATAAATATAATGCATGCTAAATACTCAAGAGAGTTGAGTACCCCATTCAAAATATTTAACTCCACTGATGCGAGAAAGGCCAAGGTATATATTCAATACACATAACAAACCCTATATACAATTGAGCAATTGAGTGCTTGAATTTCAAGACATACTCGCAACTGGACCAAGCGGGTTTTTCAATTTCAAGACGTGGCCAGAACTGGACCAAGTGGGTGTTTGAATCTCAATACCTACTCGCAATGAGATGAAGTGGGTATTCGAGTTTCAGGATTTATTATGAAATGGGTGTTAGATTTAATAAATTGAAAGGATTTTAGATTTAGTAGGATGTTATTCTATTGAATTTCCTTAAATGGTAAGATAGGATCAAAATTAATTGAATCATTACAATATTAATTTAAATTTACGTCTATAAGTGGGTATTTCATTGTACACATTGATATGGAAGATTAAGTGCTAATCACAACTTCCACATAATTCAATTAATATTAAAATCTATTTCATCCCTAAAAAAAGAATTACAATATCCCAACTTAATTATTTTTATTGTAAACATATACCTTATTACAATAACTCTCAAAAAAACAATTACTAAATTCTTTCAAGTGTTTTTAACAAGCTAAAATAAAAAGAGTTTATATTCCTTAATTTTCTAATTTTAAGTTCTAAAATCAATTAAGTTTACTTGAAAATAAAATAACATGGAATTAAAGATTTTCCTTTTTAATAAAAAAGCATTTGATTTCTCCATAAAGCTTAGCTTTCTTTCTTTGAAACTTCTATTCCTTTTAATTAAAAAAAGTATTTCAATTCTACCTAAGACTACAGTTGATTGATATATGTGCATGGTTGACCTTTAACACTACGCTGGTTAATGTGGGCGTCTGAAACTTTACCACTAAGATGCAAATCAATAAAAGAAGAGAACGCCCCATCGATTAGAGTTTTAGCAAGAATAATACCCTAAGAATTGATTAATGGTACAGGCAAAAGATTAAAAATTGATATCTCTAGGCAAAAGTTTTATGTTTTTTTTTTTTTTTTTACCGACAATGGCAAAAGCTCGAAGTGGCCTGTTCAACAGGGAAGCCACAATCGCAAATAACCAAAAGATTGAAACTTTGACCAGATTCAAACATAGATATAACCAATCAATTAATTTCTTTTTCAAAAACAAGATAAAATGCATACCTGGAAACTTGTGCTTTTCCCCTAAAGCTTTTTCTCCTAGGATGTTGTTTCCTGTTCTTCTTTTCACGGGAATAGGAGTATCCCCTTTTTTCCCTAAAATTTCCTTTTTAAAAGATCAGCGTTCCAATTAGAAAACAAAATCAATGCCCACTATCTTTTCCTTCCACTCAAAATAACCAATAACTCCTCTTACTCATTTTCTAAAATTAGCCTCCTCAATTTAGAAAACTGACAAGAAATAAAGATTTTCTAAATAAAGATTTTCTAAGATTCTTGCATGGCCACTTCCTCCTCCTATAGCATCAAAAGAATCTTTCAAAATGTTTTAAATTGAAAATGCAATTATTTTTTAAAATTTGAAATTTGCACTCATAATTTTATTTGCCACTAATTATTTTCTTAATCAATCTTACAATTAAATTATTCTAATATGTAATTAAATAAGTGCAAATATTTTCCATGTATTAATATAGTTATGCAAAATAGACTAAGTGGTGTGTGCATAGATTCCCTTCACATCACTTTGCCTTAGTCGGATGAAACTTCTCTCTATCTAGAGAGTGAGAGAGCATACCTCTTGCACACGTGAGTCGATATTAGTCGACAATCTCTTAAATAATAATATTTATATTCATAGTTAATTATTGAAAATAAAGAGTTGTCACAGTTTGGGCAATTTCTTCCTTTTTTATATGTGGCATTTGGCAAAAAAACATATACATTGTATATATATACAAAAATATAAGTGTACTAATATGTGAACAGATCTACCCTCAGATTCGCACTACTTGTGAATGAAAAGGCATTTATCTATTCCCCAATCAAATCCTAACTCTGGAATCATTGGCACTTAGGCCTAGAAAGTCTAACTGGTCCATAATTCACATTGAAACTTACCAAAAACAAAACAAGGAATTACTCGATTTGTGTCTCGTCAGATCATGAAAGCTCCACTGTAGTTTTCCTTCCCATTGAAAGGAAGCAGAGATGCAGAACAACACTTCCAACACTAATCTATGTGGGGAAGAGAGTGCAAAACACATACAAATCCTTAAACAGTTACAGTAAAAGAAACACATTCAAATACATTTATAAAATAATATTACCATAACACACAGATTTACATGGGGAAAAGCTTTCTAGGTAAAAAACCCCACACAACAAAAGCAAAGTACTTTGTATTATCAGTAACAAAATTACAATACAATGACAACACCAAGCTTCTCCAGGTGTCCTCCAACTTCAACAAGAATCTAGAATTATATTGACAGCATGACAATGTCCTCTGAATTATCTACCCTTTACACTCTACTACTACCCAATACAGTAAGATATATATATAGTATTTAAGAAACATCAACATCAATGAAGTGATGGCCTCATTGCATTCAATATTAATTGAATGCATAACTAAAACTTGACTCATTAGTGATGGCAATTTCTAAACAGTGCAACCACCTCCATGAAAGGGTCCACTATCGCACATGTAACAAGTTTGTATAGATGCAACTACCTTGCATTGAACAACATCCACCATATGTACTTGATAGTTTCAATTAGCTCTAAGATGACTGCAGGTTGAGACACGCGTCATTCTCAACATTCTCCCACTTGTTGAAGACCTGACATGAGTCATCTATAATCAACTGCTTAGGGCCCCAAGGCCCATGGAAATAGTACACCATCTAAACTTCTCTATGCTCACTGGCTTCTTCAGTACATCAGCAACATTTCTCAAAGTGTCAACCTTCTCCAATATCACCTTTCCATCTTCTACCATATCACAAACAAAATGAAATTGAATATCAATGTGCTTCAAGTTCTAGCATGGAAAGTGGGATTCGTTGCTAAGAAAATGGTACTCTGACTATCGCAACATATAGTAATCTATCCTACATCAAAACCAATATCTGAATACAACCTTTTAATCTAAATGGCTTCCTTACAAGCATGAGTAGCTTCCATGTACTTTGCTTCTACTGTGGACAAAGCGACTACAACCTACCACTAACTCATCCAACTTATAGCACATCCTTTCATAATGAACACATATCCATTGGTGGATATTCTGTTGTCAATGTCAACAGCCCAATCTGAATCCACAAGTCCATGAATACTTACAGAATGTTGAGAACCAATACGATAACCATGATAACATAGGGTATACTCAGAAGTACCCCGCAAATCTCTGAACACTGTCTTTATCGCATCCCAATCTACCCATCTAGGATTAGCCATATACTCACTAAGGACTCCCTCTGTTTGGGCAATGTCTAGCCTCATACAAACCATCCATACATTGAATAGGTATCAACAACATTATTAAACTCATGCTGACAACATATTAAACCCATATATCACAAACATAAGCTCCATGTACAAAACATGCCAATGAAGAACACATACATCCAAGAACTCCCATTGCATGGGTAATGTCAAATCTAGAAATAGATCCAAGGTAATACCAAGTCTACCAATTGACACTCAAACCAAGGTGTGGCTTGTTATCATAAATCTCTCTGTAAATCCTCCATGAATAATGGAAGATCCTTCATGCATGTATAAGATAAGTAAAGAAACACCAACTAGCTCTGCCTCCGCCACCATAACTTTTGATCAAGCAGGAGTATATTGTAATATCCTACATGTAATTTTATTATTCACAAATTATTGAATTCAACTCTATTTTTTTTCTCTACTTTTTCATTTCTATCAGTGCTTGAAAATATCTCTGTAGATCTGGATAACTCTACATGGTATCAGAGCCATTCAGAGATATTTTCAAGACTTTCTTTTCTGACTCAAAAGAACAGCAGAGAGGCATTGATTATTGATGGGAGGCATTTTGCAACCATAAAACCTCTGTGGAAGAAGGCAGGTAGCCTTGTTCTGGAGTAACACATGTTGATTCACAAACTGTAGATCAAGTTTAAAGGTGAAGGCTGACGTCCACCTCCTTGGTTGCTAAATCCATAGCTCAAGGTTGTTTATCATAGGAGGGCACTATCTTTGAAGACAGAGGCTTTGTTGACACAGTCTACCCCTAGTAAAAAGGCATGTTGCCACGGCCTACTGAAGAAACAATAGCAAGGCACCCGCCATTCTTCCCAAGAAGCATGTGCCATAGCAAAAGTGACCACGTCATTCTCTTTTTTGGTGTTTGGAAGCTAATGAGAGCTTGAACCAAATCACTCAGGTAGGGTCCTATGAGTGCTAAACTCATCCTGGACTAAGTTTGAAGGCTTGCACCTGTGTCAATAGTAGAGATCTGCATAAATTCACATTGCACCCCTGAAAGGTGAAAAGGATTTTCTTTGGAACCTTTTAAATTATCTGAAACACTTTCTCTAATCTCTGACGGGTGTCTAAATCGTGTATGGAGAAATTGCAGAAGAGGAGGTTGATTCTATGCAAAATCCTCTGGCGGTGAAGAATATTCCTCACGTCATTTACAGAGTCAATTTGCTTGCTGGCCTCAGCTTATCTACAGGGGGCAATCTCAGAAGAGATTTTGACATGAATTAAGATAGATTTGGGGGCACTATCATTCACCAGAGATTGCCATTCAATCTGCAGCCATGATATGCTACAATTTTACATGATATTTCTCTTTTGATTTGGTGTTGTTACTTGCAATTCCTCTATGTGATTCAACAGTTCCATTTATGGGGGGTTAATCATGTCTTTTAAATATTAGTTTCATCATTATGTTGTTAGGCTAGATTCAGATAATTTCTTGTCTTGGAAACAAGGGATAAAGAATCACTACCTTGAGCAGGATCTACTACCCTATCTCCTCAGACTGGTTCTTGAGCCAAGTGACTATGATGAAAAGAATGCATGGTTTAATAATAATGACATGGTCTATAGACTAATATGTCTTACTATTTTTGAGGATACTCTACATCACATAGAGCACGCTGAGTGCCCTTCTTCTGCTTGGATCATCATCCAACAGTTGTATGGAGATATTGAATCTCCATCTGAAAAGTGATGTTTTCTTAGAAAACTAGGCTATTGATGATATTGAGACTTATGCTGCCTCATCTAATGTGGACACATCTTGTATGGATGATTAGTTTAGTGATTCCCCATCAACAACACTTGTTGCAGATCTAGATTCCAGAGATGCTTCTTTGAGAGCCTCTAGTGATTCTTTGCAGTAGGATCATTTATGTCTTTTGGATTCAGTCTATTGGGACCAATTTCTACCAGACATTTCCTTTTTGTTTGTAGAATCCCTCATTTCTGATCTAGATGACACTATTGAGGACATATGTCTTCTCTTTGAGGACCACTCATTTGTCCTTGCATCTGTTGCTACTTCTAAGCTCTGTGTTGCTTCTTCAAAAGCTTCCAATGGCTTCTTGCAGCAATGCATCCATAGTCTTCCTGATTTATCTTTCTAGTATGATCTCTTGACATGAGTCAAAATTGTTTATGGAGACTCACATTTCAGATTTGGGAGACACATTTGAGGAGTTATCTCTCCTCTTTGTTGACAGCCACATCAACGATGTTGGCCCACCATCTTCATCGCCTTGGCAACTTGCTCTATATCAGTCTTCATAGGATCTTGGATTGCCATCATCGCTTTCTAACATGTGGACATGTGAGCACTTTTTAGAGACACACATCATCTGGATTTGGATTCTAGTATCACCCATCCTTTTGGATTGGCTTCTCCAATCACTAGTGGATCCTTTTCTTCCTAAGGGGAGAAATGTAGTTTGTAGGCAGTGGATCATATTCTGTCTTTAAGCATTCATCATTGGCACGGGAGGTCATTCATTATGGGGGGATTCATATCTTCTTTTCTTATATTCTCTCTATATTTGTGGGGGAAATTTATATGTACATGGGTACCTAAAATGGCCTTGATTCCAGGACCCATCTTTGTTGGCTATATTGTCTTTTGTCTCTTTAGTTAGATTTTGTTTTGGGAGGGGGTGGGGGGTTGTTCCCACAGGGTTTTTCCTCTCTCCTCTCTTTTGGATTTTGTCTCCTTAGTTAGACTTAAGGGGGGGTGTTAGCGTAAATCTCTCCGTAAATCCTCTATGAATAACGAAAGATTCTTGACGCATGTATAAGCTAACTAAAGAAATACCAGTTAGCTCTGCCTCCGCCACTGTAACTTCTGATCAAGTAGGAGTATATTGTAATATCTGACATGTTATTTTATTATTCACAAATTATTGAATTCAACTCTATTTTTTTCTCTACTTTTTCATTTTTATCTGTGCTTGAAAATATCTTTGTAGATTTGGAGAATTCTACATGGCTAAACAACAAGCCAATATAGTATCAAGATCGATCACAATGATCCACAGATGTAAGATAAATAACTGCATACTCTTTCACAAAATGCAACCATAAATATCCTAAGTCCAATGATATCAACATGATCCTCAAGGAAGTAGCCATAAGACAAAGGGAGAAAACTTGTAAATCATAATGTCCTACAAACACCTCAAAATGCAAAGTTGTGTCAAGTATGATCTCCTCTATAATCCCAAATGAAAAGCCTCTATAACACCCAACCATTCAATCTCATAAGATCAAATGAACATTTATAGGATGTAACCAACATGGAAGTCAGCCTCTCTAATCAAGGTAGATCAAACTCATAAGCATTCCATAACCAGGAATAAGCCCAATCACGTCTCCTAAACTCATAAATCAAACCATATGAACAAAGAGATAACCATTCTGATGTCTCTCAAATGGACCCTCTAGAACCAAATAAACATAGATCAAGCTCCATATCTATGAGAAGATAAAGGATAAAGAAAAATGCATCTAAAAGGATGGGAAATACCTTATAGATGATAAACCACCGGGTAGACCAAGGGTGGGGAATGAGAATGCCCCTCAAGGATACACCAAGCCATAATGACTCTCCCCAAGAGTTCAATCTCCTCTAGGTCCATATCTAGGTGTAGGCTCCTTAGTCTATCTTCTAAAACCTCCAATGAGTGACCATCTCAACATGTGTCTCTAATCCCAAGACAATTCTAGCCTCACCTAAGTCTCCAAGTATCCATGAACACCTTCATTATCAATCCATTCCAAAACTCCAAATGCAACACCACACTAACATGAAGCTCCTAAGAGAATGACCAAAGTACTCAATACCAACAGAACCAACAAGGTCACTATCAATGCTCCTACTACACATCTGCATAATCATGACATCATCATCTAATCATCATGACATCATCATCTAATCATCTCCTTCTAGGAGATCACATGCACTAATGCACACATCCTATCTAAAGAGATCCTATATCATGCCAATACTTAAACTAGTATCCAAAGTAAACCAATACACAATATCAACACCTCTAATTCAAGGATCAACATGTCAAACTGACAAGTCATAAACTAACACCTCAACTAGAAAACTTAATAAGAGTCCTCCATAGTAAACTAAGATGTGAACACCTCCAATAACATGAAGATAACTATCTACTAACAATGGAACTTAGGATGGAAACATACTCTCACTGAAACATTAAACATAATCCAAGAGCCTCTCCAAGACACCTACAACCACTATAGAAGAACTTCCATCACCAAGTGATAGATCCACATTACTGCCAAAGCTCCCATTGAAACTATGATATTGGGTTTGTCAAGCCATTGTGATAACCATCCTCTGAATAAAGATCATTCATGGCTCTAGCACAATCTAATCATAAACTTGTGCAATACTAGCAACACAAAAGAATAAAGTAGAACCAAGATCTCCAAACTAGAAGATAAAACCATCACTGTCAAAAGCTCATGCATAACTATGTATCCAAGCTATCCATGACATCATGATAAACATGCTACAAGTCCCATCAATCGACTATCTAGGCTCTAAAAAAATCCATCCTCTCATCTCAATGCAACATACAAATTCACAAGTGACCACAAACAAGGCCAATAGAACAAAGTTTGAATCAACACTAAATCAATCTCGTGGATATAGACAATCCACATCCAAGTCATCTCACTACAACTAGTGGGTGGCCAACCCACACAACTACAAAACTCAAAGATCCAATACATATGAAACATGTAAAATTATCATCACATCAGTAACTTGCAAATTGAGATATCAAAGAAGATAACATGTATATTTCAAGACTCAAACACTAGATTAAATCGTAATCTAATTTGCTAAATAAATCTACATTAAGTAGCCATAGTCAAGGAACCCATCAAGAAAACACTATAGAAATGCTGAGTGACTAATCACATACCAACATCTCCACACTGTTGGTGATTGTTTTGATGCAATCAAAACAATAAGTTAAAATTCACATATAATGAACTGAAACTATACTTGAAAGATAAGAAGGAATCATTCTTAATCCCAAGTCTACAAAGGTCAGGTCTTGACCTATTGGTCAAATTCAGTTGGTGAATGTGAAGCTGTAATGTTCAAGGGGCCTTACGTAGTTTAGGGTTTCTTTTTGGTTTAATGGACTCAAACTATGCAAAAAGATCATGAGATATGTCAACACTTTTTTATTCCTTTGCATAAAAGTGTTACTGTGCTACAAAGCTTTAGATGGTTGTCTTGAATTATTGTAGCCTTCCTCTTTATATATTTATGAAAACTTGTCTACTTTTAACTCTGTTGTTCATGCTTCTTCAAATATGAGGCAAATTTCCTTCAAATTTCTACGTTTTCAACTAAATATTTTAGATGGGTTGGGAAAAGTTAGAAAGATCTAATCTAAACCTCATTTGCTCTACCGAAGGATCTAATTGTTCTGTTATGCACTATGTAAATCATACAGCAATTTGATCAAATCCACAGTAAAAACCTTAAATGTAAGTTCTGAGCATTTTCACAAACATACATTTAAAATTGCAAGCTCTAAAAAAAAATATTTCAAAACACAAAGAAGAGCAGGAGAACACTCAGAAGATAGATGTAGAACTCCAGATTCTATTGTATTAGAAACAAATAGTCATACATGATTTACAATGTTGGAATGACTCTTAGTTTCATTGATCAAAGTACAGAGAACTTACAAGCTTTACAGATATAATAAGGAAGCTAGATGTTCCATGCACTCCTTACTGCAAACAACAGGCGACCTCCTCTAAACTAAACTATGCTAAGCTAAAAAATCCCTGTGTAGCCCCTGTGTAAGTATTACAATGTATTGAGGCACAATATATAGACTTTCTGATTGTCCTCAATATAGCCCCAAAACCCTAATGGTTAAGCATTGGTTCAAACCCTAGGTTACAACATTAAATGCAGGTGAACCACTTTCTCAAAAAAAAATCTCCAAATATGTGTCAAATCTGGGTGAAAATATGCCTCTTTCTGAAACCCTAGCAGTTCATAAGTAAATTCTGCAACCTACCGTCATTATGTTTTATTTGCATTTGGGTCTTCTCATTGATGTCCCTTGACTTTTTGCACTTCATCCTTATCTTCTCTTGGCTTTTGAAATCAAATTCTCCTTCCAGGACGTCACTGCAATTAAGTTTCAGCTTCCTCATCAACTGCAAACCTGCAAAAAAATAGATCAACAATAAGTGTCATCACTATTAAACAATGAGAAACAAAATACCCATCAGATCCAAGTGGGGCTGAGCAAAAATTGTGGCTATCGGGTCAAAATCTGCAAAAAACACGTTCATACTGCGCATACTACCAAAAAAACTTACCGGGTCAACTATCGCAGACCAAAAATGATGCATACGTAGGGTCGAAGTGTGTTAAAAACCCTAAAAAAACCTATCGCTAAACATCTGTCGCCTATTGGCACCATAAAACCTTATCAGCGGGCCCTAAAGATTACCCACCGACCTCCTGTGTCTGGCTGAAAAATGGCTCCTTTTATCTGCCTCTTAAAGAAACGGTGCCCTCAAAGAGTGACACGTGGCACGTTCTGTGCTAGGGGCTTATGAAACTGTTGCGTTGTGCAGAAGGAGACACTTGTTGCCACCCATGCTTCTATTTGAAACTATCTCAAAACCTTAAGACTCTCGCGGAAAGTGACACTTGTCACTGTCCGCACGACCTTTGCAACCTTTAAGAAACATTCGGGGCACTTTGAAACCTGCTTGTGGAAGGCGCCACGTGGGGTCTTCCACGCAACTGCTGAGACTTTAGAGGGACTGGTGGGTCATTCTTTGGAGTGTGACACTTGTCACACTCTGCGGGGCCATTGAAACTTGTTTGAAACTTTAGAAACTACCGCGGAAGGCACCACGTGGTGTCTTCTGCGGGGCCGTTGAAACACTTAGAAACTCTTAAGAAACCCTTGGAAGGACCCGTGGAGAGTGACACTTGTCACGCTCCACGCTGCCATTGAAACTTTAAGAAACTATTTAGAAACATTATGGAGGGAGCTACAAATAGTGACAAGTGTCACTTTCCGCACGACTGTTTAAAACCCTAAGGAACTTTCGAAGGGACCGTGGAGAGCGACACTTGGCGCGCTCCGCATAGGTGTTGAAACTTTAAGAAACTTTATAAACTACTGCGGAAGGCACCACATGGTGTCTTCCGCGCGGCCGTTGAAACACTTAGAAACTCTTAAGAAACAATGCAGAAACTTATAAGAAACCTGCGGAGAGTGACACTTGTCACGCTCCGTGCTGCCTGTGAAACTTTAAGGAACTCTCCACGGCTATGAAACTTGAAGGGACTATTGCGGAAGGTGCCACATGGCATCTTCTGCACAACTTTGAAACCTAAAGAAACAATTATAGAAGGCGCCACGTGGCGTCTTTTGCACAATCCTAGAAACTATTTCGAAACTTTAAGAAACTTTAAGGGACTATTGCGGAAGGCTGGGACTCTACGTTGGTTCTTTGCAATGCCACTTTGAGACTCATGCGGAGTGTGACACGTGTCACGCTCCACGCAACTGTTTGAAACATTTAGGAACATTTAATGAAATATTTGAAACTTTGCACTGTTTAAACCTTTGTAGTGCATTTTACCAAAATGGGCATAACTTGAAAAATATGGCAAATTTTCGGATGATTCAAAAAGCAACCCTGGCTCATTTTTGACAAGGAATCGAACCATACCATGTACTAGGACTCAAAATGCATTTTTTCACTAATTTTATCAAGGTTTACAAATTTCACTCTCTTTTCCCTTACCACTAAAGACAGACCCACAAAACAAAAGCAAAAAGCAAAGCCACAGTAGGGGTCCCTATTTTGCTAAGGAGTAAAATGGGGCGTGTTGTGAACATCACAACAACTAGCAACCAAACAAAACAACCAAATAAGGCATTCAAGAAAACTAGATGAAATAAATGCATAATTTCTGACTATCCATCTTGTAAATTATTATTCAACTTGAGACCTAAGGCATTCAATAAGGGTGCATGAATTTTCATTTTCAGTTTAATTGTGTGCACGTGATTAATAAGCCTCATCTTGAAGATCGGTTGAACAAACCAGTGACTGACATTAGCCTATGTAGGTGAGGATATTCCCTCATAGCCGACCGAATAGAGCCTTGCTGCCAGCGAGTGTCCATAGCCCCAGCAAGGTTATCGTTACAATTCGCCTAAGTAGGGCCCCACTGCCAGCGAGCGTCTATAGCCCCGGTAGAGTTACTTAGATGGCCTAATTTGGATTTTCAGTATAATCCGCTTTATTTATTTTTTATTTTTTTATTTTCTGATTTTGAAAGAGATTTCACAAGATATAGCAATTTGTAGCTTCATGATGCAAGGAGTGGACACTTGCTGAAATTAAGCTGAGAATTGTAATGGTAGCAAGGGTGACCTCTGATTTTTCACCTAATATCTACACTGGTAGGTTCAACAAACCCAAAGATTTTAGGTGTGTCATCGTGAGAAACTTGCCTCGAATTCTCAATCACATTTATTGAATACAAAATTTTAGAAGATAAATAACCCTCTACATTCATGACAGTCACAAAAGGTTATGCACAAATTGCAAATAATTAACCTGAATATCTTAAATTTATACTTTTTTGGATGGTTGCTAGTTTGCTCCTTAATACTCTAAAGTAAAATAAAGATCCCTGCTGAGGAGACAACAAACAAACCAACAAATAGGCTATACAAAAAGCAAAAAGTAGAAAAAACTGTACAAACAGAAACAAAACAACAAACAGAAAACAAAACTATACAAATAGCCAACCCCAAAAAGAAAACAGCAAAAGAAGAACCGGACATTACTTACACTATATTACACCAAAACTAACTGCCCTTTACCTCAGGCTTGGAAGTAGTGTTTCAGATGTTGGCCATTAACTAGTAATGGCATGTCTTCTCCAGTCAAGGTCTTAAGTCTAAATGTATTGTCTCCTATTATCTCTAAGACTTGTAATGGACTTAGCCATAGTTTATCAAATTTTCCATGGCTTCCTTTCTTTTCATGTGCTTTATCCCAGCACAACACTAGGTCTGATATCCTAAATATTTTGGCTCTTGCCCTTTTATCAAACCACCTCTTAACAACCGCTTGGTGTTTGGCAAACTTCTCGATAGCTTGACCTCTTTTCTCATCTAATTGTAGCACTTGTACTATTCTAGCTTTCCTATGGTCATCAAAGCCTAGATACTCATTGGCAAACTTCCAGGTTGGTATTCTCAGATTTACTGGAAGTATGGGATCAGTCCCATAAACTAAATGATAAGGTGTGCTACCTAAAGCTGTCTTAAACTTGGTCCTATCTACCCATAATGCATATCTTAATAGGGTATTCCACTCTCTAGGACTCTTTGCAACCAACTTTTTGATTATATCTAACAAATATTTGTTCGTTGATGTAGCCAATCCATTTCCTTGAGGGTAATAATTTGAAGAAAACCTTAAAATGATCCCGTATTCAAATGCCCATTTAGAAAATTTTAAAGAAGAGAAAGTAGGGCCATTATCACATACCAATGAATAGGGAGTTCCAAACCTGGTGATGATGTTTTCTTCAAGAAACTTGATAACTACCTCAGTTGTGGAGAATTTGCAGTAGGTAGCCTCAGTCCACCTTGTACAATAGTCTATTACCGTCAGTATAAATTTGTGTCCTACAGAAGTTGGGGGATTGATGACTCAAATAAAATCCAAGCCCCACTGTGCAAACGGTCTTGATTCAATCACAAGTTGTAGTGGATTGGCCTGATTTCTCCCTTTATCTGCTGCAGTCTAACAGGTGTGGCAACTTCTGATGTGACTCTTAGTATCTTTGAACATCATGGGCTAGTAATAGCCTACCCTTAGTATTTTGTGTGTTGTAGCTAGATGGGAACCATGGCCGGTTCCATACTTGTCATGTAGTTATGTCAACACTTTATCTGCTTTAGCTCTGTTTAGGCATCTCAGATAAATTCCATCATGGTTCTTCCTAAATAGAAGACCTCCTTGCACCATATATTTCTGTGCTTTAATCTTCAAAGCTCTCCTTTGAGAAGCTTTCATCCTATTTGGGTACTTTTCAGCTATTAAAAAGGTGCTTAAATCTCCATACCAGTCTGATGCGTTTTGGGAATTCAATACATACTGCTATTTTATCAAATATGGATCTGTATTTGCTATTGTTTGCACCAACACCTGCCCTCTGACCAGCTTCATGGGAATGATTTCCATGTCGAACTCTTGTAGCGTGGTGATCCATTTGGCTCTCTTTTCTCTAGGTTCATTCTGCATCAGCAACATCTTTATTGCTACGTCTGGCACTATGGCTTTGATCTAGCTGCGCAGAATGTAGTGTCTAAATTTTGTCACAGCCCTCATTAATGCAAATGCTTGTCTCTCGGTGTCTAGATACCTTAGCTATGCATCCTTCAGAGGCGCGCTCATAAATGTGATGGGCCTTTCTTCATTATTCTCACCTTTCTGTGTCAAGGCAACTGTGACTGAATGAGAAGATGCAAAGGAGTAGATGTAAAATGGGCTAGTGTAGTCTGGACTTGCCAATACAAGGGCATTAGAAATTGCCTCCTTGATATCTTCAAATGCAGCCCTAGCCACTGGCGTCCATTCCATCTGCACATCCTTCTTTAACATGGCATTTAATGACTGCACGATCTCTGCAAAACCTGTGATAAACTTCCGAACAAAGTTAATTTTACCAAAAAATGATTTCAACTCTTTCCTACTGTTTGGTATTTGCAAATTTTTATGGATTCTATTCTATCCGGATCAATCAAAATTCCATCTTCAGAAATGACATGGCCTAATAATTTACCTTCAGTTACACCAAATATACATTTCTTAGGATTACGGGAAATCCCATACTTTTCACATCGCTTGAGTATTTTCGTGAGATCTTCAGCGTGAGTGGATGCATCCTTGGAATACATAGTCAAATCATCCTTATACACAACAATGCACTTACTTGATAATCCATGGAAGGCAATGTCCATGGCTCTTTGAAAAGTGGCACCTACATTGCTCAGACCAAAAGGCATTCTTCTATATGCGTAATTTCCCCATTTACAAGTGAAGGTGGTTTTTAGTCTGTCTTCTCTATCAATTAAGACCTGGTTATAACCTGAAAAACAATCTAAAAAAGACATCATCTTTGCCCCGTTTACTGCTTGCAGCACTTTGTCTATTGGAGGCAGAGGATAATTATCCTTTTCAAATGCTTTGTTTAGATTTCTAAAGTCTATGTATAACCTGATGTTTCCATTTTTCTTCCTCACTGGTACTAAGTTAGCTACCTAGACTGAATGTCTGACTGGGAAAATTATTCCAGCAGACAACAAGTTTTTAACTTCCTCAAAGATTAAAGGCTCCAGAATGGCGTTCACAGGCCTTTGTTTCTGCCTAAATGGCTTAACCTTTGGTCTTAAAGGTATTACGTGAGTTATGATGGACTCATCAAATGTTTTCAAGTCTTCATACATCTATGCTATTATGTGTTTATAATCTTTCAGAGCATCTAAAACCTCTTTTCTAACTTTCTCAGAGCAATCCTTTCCGATTAGTACATTTTGTGGATTTTGCTCTATCCCTAAGTTATGTAAATTACACTTACCCCCTTCTGTTTTGGGCAAGTCCTTCTGTCTCATTACTCCATCAAAGTCAAAGATATGTTCTGATTCAATTACTCCTTTGGGTAAGAAATTGCTCTTCAAGTTGATTATATCCTCTTCGTCCCATGTTATTTCAGGCCTTTCTTGCCCATCAATGATTTGAGCCTCAAATGCCTCATTACAAGTCAAAAAATCAATAATTTGCTGATCCCCCCCAAATACCTGAAAGTGTGTAACGTTGTCTGGTATACTGGGCACATTAACTTTCTCAATAGAAAATCGTCTCAATCTTGACAGTGTTAATGGTTCTAACGTGCTAGCAGCAACTGCTAGTGCATCTGGCCTGTGGTTCAGCTCTCTAGGGATATGCTCTAAGTTGAAAGCATCAAATGCATCTATAAAACCCCATACTCTATGTCTGTAACTAATCATTTTCTTGTAATTATAGGCATATAGTTTCCTCACTTGTCTGACTACTAATTCAGAGTCTGAAAATACTCTGATTGTTTTCACCCTTTTCTTGATGGCCATGACAAGTCCTAAAATTAGGGCTTCATATTTAGCAATATTGTTAGTACAGGAAAATTGTAATCTATATGCTACCAGATGTGATTTACCCTGAGGATCTATGAGTTCAACACTTGCACCCACGCCCTGTCTTGATTTGGACCCATCACATTTTAACGTCCACATACCATCTTTACTTTTCTGACCTTTTATCTTGGCATGCTTTGTCTCTTTTATCACATATGGGGTGTTGTCCTATTTATTCATGGGTTTTTTTGTTTGGTTAACTTGCATATGTGTATTTCCATCTGTTAAATCAGAAAGACAACTATTCTTGTCCCTTATTTCTTCTCCTAAATCTGGAATCAAGGCATCTAGATCATCCTGAACATATTTCTGTGTTGGATCAGGATTCTTATTTTCCTCTTGTAACTCTACCCTCCCTATGCATTTTTTGTATTCATATTCAATGATGTCTTTGCATATTTCACAACTCTCCTCATAATGTTGCCTATCATGGACTCTACACCTGTTTTTATACAATTTACATTGGACCGGCAGATTGTGTTTAACACACTCTTCCACCTCTTGTCTAATGGCATGACCAAATTTGTCTATTGCATTGTTTTCTTCATCTGAAGAATTTCCATCAGACTCAATGAATAATGTTGTCCTATTGCTGACACATTTTTTTCTACTGTTTAACATCATGATCTCTTCAATCTGTACCCCATTGTTGGTAATTCTATAGATACCAGGTTCAACAACAACATATAATATTTCATTAGTTTGATTATACTCTATTATCATATGTTTCATCCTGGGCTCTGCCTCTATTCTAATCTGGTTTGGGACACCTCTCCAAGGTAGCCACATATGTGAAAAGTCAGTGGCCATATATCCGTTTAATGTCTTGGACCAATCCCTACTCAGCAACATTCCATAATTTACGGGTATATCCACTACTTGAATATCAATGATTTGGCTTACCCTAGGGTCTGAAGCTAATTGCATTTGAATGTTCATGAGTTCTCCTATCATGCTAACCTCAGTCTTATCTAATTGTGTGACAACCTTGGCAGATTTGGTGGGAGTCAGCCCGAGAGTTTTACATATTCCTAAGGGCATTACATTGGCTGAGGCACCAGAGTCTACCATGCAGTTGTGTTTATTCTTCCCACACAATCTAATAGTTAACAAGAAAGGGGGAGTATCCCTCTTATCCGCATGTATTACTACATTTGTATTGGAAGGGTGCTCAACTTTCTTATTTTTCTCTTTAGGCGGTGAATCTCTATTAGGAACAGTTATATCAGCAGAAACCTCGTCTGTCATGGATGTATCTAGAGATTTTATAAAAGCATTTCTGATCCCTGGGGTCTTCAATAATTCATTTAGAGGTATACTGACCTTAATTTTCTTTATTTCCTCTGACAAGTAACTCATTAATCTTGTTGTCTCTATTGTTTCAGTTTTACTTGTTTGATCGTTTTGTACTGTTGTTCTGTTATTTGTGTGCTGATTAGCTTTAAGTATGGTAGGATTGTTGCTGGCATTCTGATCTGGGGGTGTATTGAAGTTATTCAGAGGAATGGAAGTGGTGAAAGGTCCTCCTGGCCTAGGGTTGTTCCTCAAATTGTAGGTGTGGTTTTTATTTGTCTATTGAAAGGCCTACACCTCTTAAGTTTCAGTTAATACCTCATTTTCAGATTCAAAGGGAAACTAAAAAGCATTTAACACAAAGGCTGATTCAGGATAAATCTTTTCACAACAGTATGGTCCATCTTCTAGCAATTCATCCTCTTTCTCTTCTGCAGTTGCAAAGGTAAACGTTTCTAAGACTAATGTTGTGTCATATCCTGAGGGTACTACCTCATTACCCTTAGGAATGAGAAATTCAGAGGTAGGAGGCTGGACATCTATGTTAAAAATGTTGGCTGCTAAGTGGAACTGTGGGCACTCGTGCTCAGCATGGGCATTGGTATTGTGAAATCTGTACCAATTTTTGGGTGCTGTACTGGCCATTTGGATGCCAGCCATTTGTTTTGCATCATGTTTATCTATGTTCTCAAAAGGAGAAGCTAGAGTACCATTGTTGGGCCCAGTGTTCCATGTCTTGGGTGGCCTAGGTTGATTCTGATTTTTGTTATTATTGCCCCAGGTCCTATTTTCTATCACTGGCCCTCTATTTTGCATTGGTTGCCCCTGGTTGGGGCCTTAATGCTGATTATAGTTTTGGTTTTGATTGTATTGCTGATTTTGATTGAAACTATAGTTCTGATTTTGGCCTTGGTTGTGATTCTGATGTTGATTGTAGTTTTGGTTGCCTCTTCCATAGAGGTTCTCGTTTCTTAGTTGTGTCAATTTGGTGGTTAACCTTTTCAAATGTGTAGTGATCTCTTTGATTTCTTCCCTTTCCTCCTGTGCATTTGTCACAGTTGTATCCCTAGGAGGTTGGAAGAAAGGCTGACCATTATTTTGACTGTTATTGGAAGTGCTACCCGTGTAAGGAGTTATAGCTTGGATTGGGGTAGGACTATACACAGGTGTGTAAGAAGGAACCGGATTTAATAATGGAGTGTGCTGCGTAAGGGCTCCATTCCATGGTTGTGCCTTATTCTGCACCCCAAAATTCCCTCCATTAACAAATGGGCTATAAGTTGTATGCCTCATCTCTTGGTTCACTGAGGCTGCCTCTTTGTAGGCTTTGGATATTGAATCTATGTTAGGTTTTCTTTTGACAAACATGGCAGTTAGAGGATCCAAGACTGCATAGTACATAGCCAACAAGGGATCATCATCCACGTTATAAGGGGCTACTAGTCTAGAGTAGGCCTTTTGGAATTTGTCATTGAAATTATCAATCAGCTCTCCCTCACCTCGTTTTATAGCAGCCAATTTATGATACAAAGCGCAAGGGTCAATGGGTCCTCTAAATCTTGACAGAAATGCTTCTTCCATAAGTGACTAGGAAAAAATGTAACCGTTGGGTAAGTTTACATACCAGTTAGAGGCTTGTTCATTAAAGGTGTAGGGAAACAATCTACACACAACATCCTCGTGCTCTAACATAGCAATAAAACATGCTTCCTTAAATATTCTAAAATGATCCTCTGGATCCTGATGCAACTGGTACTTGGGACATCTTTTCTGAATTTTTGGGCATCTCATGATAATCATTGAAGAATATGGGAGAATGAACATTGAAATAAGCCATTGCAGGTGTTTAAGCTTGACCTGAACTTGTAGAAATACCAGGATTGATTGGTGGGATAGGATTTCTAGGAGGATTAGGACCTCCAGGAGTGCCTAAATCAAGATTTAAAGATCTAAATAGTGATCTATCAGGACTCACAATACTATGGATGTTAAAAGGTGACCCAGGAGGTGTTCTAGATGAACTTCCTACTTATGATATTTTAGGATTCCAAATCAAAGGGCTCTTACTTCGCCTTATATTAGGTAGTTGCACAAATATATCTCTTGAACTAGATCTAGACCTGGTCACTCTATCACTATTATTAGCTAGTTTGAAACAAACCCTTAACTCAAGTCAGGCCCTCCTTCTAGCGCTAGAAAACTGTTGGTGATTGTTTTGATGCAATCATAAAAATAAGTTAAAATTCACATATAATGAACTGAAACTATACTTGAAAGATAAGAAGGAATCGTTCTTAATCCCAAGTCTACAATGGTCAGGTCTTGACCTGATGGTCAAATTCAGTTGGTCAATGTGAAGCTGTAATGTTCAAAGGGCCTTACGTAGTTTAGGGTTTCTTTTTGGCTTACTGGACTCAAACTATGCAAAAAGATCATGAGATATGTCAACACTTTTTCATTCCTTTGCATAAAAGTGTTACTGTGCTGCAAAGCTTTAGATGGTTGTCTTAAATTATTGTAGCCTTCCTCTTTATATATTATGAAAACTTGTCTACTTTTAACTCTGTTGTTCATGCTTCTTCAAATATGAGACAAATTTCCTTCAAATTTCTACGTTTTCAGCTAAATATTTTAGATGGGTTGGGAAAAGTTAGAAAGATCTAATCTAAACCTCATTTACTCTACCGAAGGATCTAATTGTTCTGTTATGCACTATGTAAATCATACAGCAATTTGATCAAATCCACAGTAAAAACCTTAAATGTAAGTTTTGAGCATTTTCACAAACATACATTTAAAATTGCAAGCTCTCAAAGAAAATATTTCAAAACACAAAGAAGAGTAGGAGAACACTCAGAAGATAGATGTAGAACTCTAGATTCTATTGTATTAGAAATAAAGTCATACATGATTTACAATGTTGGAATGACTCTTAGTTTCATTGATCAAACTACAGAGAACTTACAAGCTTTACAGATACAATAAGGAAGCTAGATGTTCCGCGCACTCCTTACTGTAGACAACAGGCGACCTCCTCTAAACTAAACTATGCTAAGCTAAAAAATCCCTGTGTAGCCCCTGTGTAAGTATTACAATGTATTGAGGCACAATATATAGACTTTCTGATTGTCCTCAATACAGCCCCAAAACCCTAATGGTTAAGCATTGGTTCAAACCCTAGGTTACAACATTAAATGCAGGTGAACCACTTTCTCAAAAAAAACATCTCCAAATATGTGTCAAATCTGGGTGAAAATATGCCTCTTTCTGAAACCCTAGCAGTTCAGAAGTAAATTTTGCAACCTGCCGTCATTATGTTTTATTTGCATTTGGGTCTTCTCATTGATGTCCCTTGACTTTTTGCACTTCATCCTTATCTTCTCTTGGGTTCTGAAATCAGATTCTCCTTCCAGGACATCACTGCCATTAAGTTTCAGCTTCCTCCTCAACTGCAAACCTACAAAAAAATAGATCAGCAATAAGTGTCATCACTATTAAACAATGAGAAACAAAATACCCGTCATATCCAAGTGGGGCTGAGCAAAAATCATGGATATCGAGTCAAAATCTGCAAAAAACGCGTTCATACCACACATACTACCAAAAAAACTTACCGGGTCAACCATCGCAGACCAGAAATGATGCATACGTAGGGTCGAAGTGTGTCAAAAACCCTAAAAAAACCTATCGCTAAACGTCCGTCGCCTATTGGTGCCAAAAAACCTTATTGGCGGGCCCTAAAGATTGCCCACCGACATCCCGTGTCTAGCTGAAAAAGGGCCCCTTTTATCTGCCTCTTAAAGAAATGGTGCCCTTAGAGAGTGACACGTGGCACATTCTGCGCGAGGGGCTTATGAAACTATTGTGTTGTGCAGAAGGAGACACTTGTCGCCACCTGCACTTCTGTTTGAAACTATCTTGAAACCTTAAGACTCTCATGGAAAGTGACACTTGTCACTCTCCGCATGTCCTTTGCAACCTTTAAGAAACATTCGGGGTACTTTGAAACCTACTTGCAGAAGGTGCCACGTGGCGTCTTCCACTCAACTGCTGAGACTTTAGAGGGACCGGTGGGTCATCCTTCAAAGTGTGACACTTGTTACACTCCGTGGGGCCATTGAAACTTGTTTGAAACTTTAGAAACTACTGCGAAGGTACCACGTGGTGTCTTCCGCGGGGTCGTTGAAACACTTAGAAACTCTTAAGAAACCTTCGGAAGGACCCGCGGAGAGTGACACTTGTCATGCTCTGCGCTGCCGTTGAAACTTTAAGAAACTATTTAGAAACTTTATGGAGGGACCTGCGGATAGTGACAAGTGTCAATTTCCACGTGACTGTTTAAAACCCTAAGGAAATTTTGAAGGGACCACGGAGAGCGACACTTGGTGCGCTCTGCGCAGGCGTTGAAACTTTAATGAACTCTCCGTGGCTCTGAAACTTTAAGGGACTATTATGGAAGGCACCACGTGGCATCTTCCGCATAACTTTGAAACCTAAAGAAACAATTGTGGAAGGTGCCACATGGCGTCTTCCGCACAATCTTAGAAACTGTTTCGAAACTTTAAGAAACTTTAAGGGACTATTGCGGAAGGCTGGGACTCTATGTTGGTTCTTTGCAATGCCACTTTGAGACTCATGTGGAGTGTGACATGTATCACACTCTGCGTAGCTATTTGAAACATTTAGGAACATTTAATGAAATATTTGAAACTTTGCACTGTTTAAACCTCTGTAGTGCATTTTACCAAAATGGGCATAACTTGAAAAATATGGCAAATTTTCAGATGATTCAAAAAGCAACCCTGGCTCATTTTTGACAAGGAATCCAACCATACCATGTACTAGCACTCAAAATGCATTTTTCACTAATTTTATCAAGGTTTGCAAATTTCACTCTCTTTTCCCTTACCACCAAAGACAGACCCACAAAATAGAAGCAAAAAGCAAAGCCACAACAGGGGTCCCTATTTTGCTAAAGAGTAAAATGGGGCGTGTTGTGAACATCACAACACACACCAAGAAGGCTACGAACCTCCTCACATGATGCATGAAACATACATGCAAACCTACAACTATCTTACATCTAGAAGCACCCCCAGGGAATCGTAATCTAAAAATAGTTTATCCACAGATCTACAAAATCACAAGTTTTGATTAACCATGTAAAACCTGCAAAACCACCATGTCATTGACACACAAGCAAATCCCAGTACAACAAAAGAGGCAATTAGCACCTAAAATAGCGCCAAAATTTAGTGTATTTGAGTTCACAAACTGGACACTTCTGTCAGCACAAAACTGGGCGCCAAACTGCATTTTACTTTAGTGCTAGATTTAGCACCAGATTTAGCACTAAATTTAGCAATAGATATTGTTGCTCCCAGTTTGGATTCTGATTTTGCTTCTAGTTTTGCTTCTTGTGTTGATTCTAGGTTTGGTTCCAAGTTTTCTTTTGGTTTTGCTTCGAGGTTTGCTTCCGGTTTTGCTTCCAATTTTGCTTCTAGTTTTGCTTCCGTTTTTACTTCCAGTTTTGCTTCTAATTTTGCTTCCGATATAACATTACTTGTTTCATCCAATTTTGCTTCTAGGTTTGCTTCCAATTTTGCTTCTGGTTTTACTTCCTATTTTTCTTCCAATTTTGCTTCCGACATAATGTCACTTGTTGCTTCAAATTTTTCTTCTATTTTTACATCTTTTGTTGCTTCTAATATGGCTTCTATTATTGGATCTTTTGTTGGTTCTAAAATTGGTTCTATTATTACTTCTTTGTTTGCTACCTGAATTACTTTTATTTTTGCTTCCTAGATAACATTGAGTTTTGCTTCCAAGATTGCTTCTGGTTTGCTTCTAGTTTGGCTTCTATTGTTGCTTCTTTTTTTGCTTCTAAAAATGCTTCTTGTTTTGCTTACATTTATTAATTTAATATGTTTTATTTCAATTTAATTAGTTAAATATATCATGCCTCTTAAATAACTCATATGATTATAGAGTAAGTAATTTAATTATTTAACTAATGATTAAATAACAAGATAATTATTATAACATGATCATTATCTATAATTAAAACGAGTGAGTCAAATATCTATAATTTAATTAAATTTGACAACATCCATCCTGAGCAGTAAATTAAAATCACCATACGTAATAAATATCCATCCAAAAATCATTGATCACTTTCAATATATATAAATTGACAAGTCAATACAGATAAGATCATCATCATATATAACTAAAACAAGTGAAAGTCAAATATGCCAGTAGATCAATAACATGTCAAAATGACACATGTCCAATAGTCGACATAAGTCAAAATGATACATATACAAATGATATAAGTAAAAATGATAAATTATGTAACTCAAACTGATACAAGTCAAGATGATACATGTCCAAATGATATAAGTCAAAATGATACATGTCAAACTGATACAACTCAATAATATGGTACTACAGCCTGTGAAAATGATACATATGATAGTAGCGATGAAAAGAGGCATCATAATGATATATCAGCAATTATCCATGATGCAGTCTATATGATCATGAATGTCACTAGCTACTGCAAGCAACTGCCTCGTCATCATCATCACCATCGTGATCATGATCATCATCATGATCATCATAGTTTTCATCATCATCGTCATCAGCCTCGGTGTCTTCTATATCTGTGTCATCATCATCCTCTGCCATGTGATCTATATTATCTAACCAACATAATCTGGATCTATATCATGAGGATCATCTTGATCTTCTGGAAGACCCATGTTCTGCAAAAAAAACATTTAAAATGAAAAGTTATTATTTATTTTATGCAATAATTTAATTTTTTGTTATATATCTAATATTACAACATATGAAACAAAACCATAATCATATTACATCATATCAAAGTGCACATACCATAATAAAATTTCAAAAATGTTATAGCTAATATGCCATTCCAATGATGTAAAACATGCAACAATTCTAATAAATGTTAGTAAAGATCATAAAAAAATTTGTTATACAATTTAACTATCAATTGTAAATTTGATTACATAACCTTATGTGTCACAAATTGCTTGGTCCATGTATCTTCTTTTTCACTATTAATCTAATAATCTGCATTAGACAGAAACATTAAAGAGTTTTTAAGTAGCAGTTGATTAAATTCTCTTATATGTCATTAAGAAATGCATAGATTTTTTTCAATAATTATCTATCTTAAGGTTCATGAGTAACTTTAAGATAAAGGTCTATTTTGTTTGAAAAAAAAAAGTTAGCAATATGTTATTCGACTAATTTTAGAAAGAAAATATGTTAGCCCTATTCTCGCTCATAGGTATTCAATGTGAGAGGGAATAGGGGAAATTGGGGATTTAGAAAGAAAGATAAAGTTTAGGGTGTCTTCAAGATAGCCAGCACGGGCAAGGAGGTCAACCATACACACATAATGATCAACTGTAGGTTAATGCAATAAGGGTTACAAATGTGATTGAAGTATGTACAGCTCTCATCCACAAAACCTGCATGGTTGTATGCATGTAGAATACAAGCAAAGCTTACAATGTTAGGATATGTTCCAGAAAGCTTAATTAATTCAAAGATTTTGAGAGCGTCCTTGTAAAATCCATTTTTTTCATATCTTGCAATCATTGCATTCCATGAGATGACATCTCTTTGAGGAATTATGTCAAACAGTTCACATTTTTTGTCTATGATTCTATATTTTGTGCATGTATCCTATAATCATTGCAGTCCATGAGACCATATTTCTTTGAGGCATTTTGTGAAATAGTTCACGTGCCTTGTCTATGCTTCTACATTATGCACACATGTCTAACAGGGAAGTTGCAACTACAACATCTAACAAAATTCCTCTATCCTTTATGTATTGATGGATGTCCATACCCTATTCCAAAGCTCCCATTTTGACACAAAAAGGGAGGATGATGGCAAAGGTTGTAGAATTTGGCTTTACACCAGCCAATTACATTTTCTTTAAAATTTCTAAAGCCTTTTCAACAAATCAATTTTGTGCATATCATGCGGTCATTGCGATCCATGAGACCACATTTCTTTGAGGCATTCTGTCAAACAGTTCACGTGCCTTGTCTATGCTTCCACATTTTTCATACATGTCTAATAGGGTAGTTGTAACTACAACATCTAACAAAGGAGTCCACTTAAGCATTCAAAAACCTGACCATGCCACCTTGTGTGGATTTGATGAATGGCTTGTAGCCATTAAATCCAATGAACTCTTAAATCATGTCTTCCTTAATCTGGACCAGTAATGTAGAGACAGTCCTCTAAAATAGAAGAATATAAAGTGGTGTTATTTTGTGTCTACATTTGTATCATCATTACTGTCTCCTTTGGGACATTATTTTTTACCATCAAGGGATGGATGATTGAGACTAGTCAACAAAAACCTTATAGTTACCATCAATTCCATCTCTTTGGTATTGAAAACTATGGTTGCATTAATTCGATGATGGCAATGAGAGGATACAATGACTACTTGAGATTTTTTGTAATGATAACAATCCTATTTAATACTAAATTATAATAATGATTCTACTACAATGCATAGTTAGCGCTACACTAAGGAAGTCCTACCTACCCTAAGGAAGTCCTAACCACACCTAAGCTATGATGTATCTATGATATTATCAAGCATGATCTTATGATAGTGTTTGGATTAAACTTGTATAGTTTTAGGGCATTCACACATTTCAGTTACAGTGTGGTGTGTGAGGAATTATTACTAAATAATTGCTACCATGCACATAAACTATACACATATCTGAAGATTGTAATATGAAATTATTGTGATGGAATCCTATGTTGGAATGAAAGCTAGGCCTTAGACCATTTTAAATTGATTCCTTACAAAAAAATCTGATATGAGAGCCATTGTGTCCTCAAATACCATTCCACCAGCTTGTGGACTTAGTGGAAGGTGTGCAACAAGTCTAAGAAACAATAATATCCTTCTTTCTGTCATACTGCGAACCACAAAATAATGGATTTAAATCATGGAACATATATGATTTTGATACCTTTAATGTATCTTCCATGCAAGTGAGTTTAAAACTAAAGATTTGGGTGTAGGAAAAGGCTTCTAAATAAATGTTCATTAGAAAAGAAAGAAAACAAATAGTTTTGAAATGGAGAAAAAAAAATCACAAAATCTAAAGGTTTCCATATTTAGCTAAGCCCTTCTTTATCCACACATCTACTTGGAGTGCAACTTTGATCTTCCTTCAAATCACCCTAACTTCATTAGGAATCCAAAATGGGATCAGTCATAAGAAGGTGGCAGGCAAACAAGGGTCTGTTGTTCATCATTAGCTCGTCAAACGTAAGCATATGAGATAGCATGGCACACACAAAATATTGTGGATAATGACCACAAGATTAGGTTAATTGTAAGCACTTTTTGTAAGCAAGCACAAGACTAGTATATTCATTATGATCCTAATGGCACCAAGAATGATCTTGGTAAACTGCTAAGAGATTTCCTTCCCAATTTCAATTGCCCTAAAATGGTGCATCGTAATATTGTGGAAGTAAAGGAAATAAGGCAACAATCGGGAGAGATTATGTGTAAGTATGATCAACGCTCTAAGGAATTGACGTTAAACATTGACCCAACTATAAAATTTTGAAATTTAGAAGGAATAATTTATTAGTAGGCTAATTGCACATATCCAACATGAACTAGTTTAGCTCACTCTCCCTAATTAAAAAGCTGCCTTAAAAGTTGTGTTGAGATTATGAGAATTAGGGGATCCCCCACCATATGATTCTACTACATGCCTAAAAGAACAAATGGAAAAATGGTCATGCAAATAGCACAACTTGCAAGTGAGACTCTTAATCAATGTGGTTTACGATGAACAAAGTGCCACACTAAGGGGTATACAACTACAAACTATCTAGTGGTGGGAGCTCAAGCTAATAATGCCACATAGTTCCCTCTTACTCAACACATACCTAATTATACCATATGTCATGAGACTCATGAAATTGTCCAGTACTACAAAAGTGAAAGGATGTTCCTATAAATTACTAGTGCAAGGTTTGTCACACATCCACCCATGACACTACCACCTACAAAGTAGTACAAGTCCTCCACAAGGCAAGAGGAAAACAATATTAAACACAACCATGCAATCCCAGTCACAACCACAATAGATGGTCTTGTGCTATTAGGAGCCATAATATATGGAGCATGGAGGAAATCAAGGAGGCCATGGTAGAGTATGCAATAGAGGAATCTATTGCGACTGTGATAGGTAAAAATCAGGTTAATAAGATCAAGCATAGCCATGAAAACCTATCCCTACCATCATCAAATAATCGAATCCAAATGAAATCAAAAGCATGCAATTCAAGAACAATATCACCTAGATTGTATGATTCCTTGTTTATGATGTGGATTGCTTCTCAACAATGAACAATGATGAAGATAAAAGATGCCATGATGTATGGATGATAATGATAATATGCTAGATGGATGCTAAAGTGCTCAATATGCTCAAGATGATAATATAGATGCTATATGAAAATGATGGATATATGTAGTATGGAATGAGAGGGTGTTTATATAGAACTCAACCAAAATCAATCAACGATAGAGATTTGGTGGCTATGTGAATGGCTAAGATTAAATGATAATCATAGATGAATGTGTAAATGACAAGTGGAGGGAAGATAAGGCTTATGTGTGCCTGTGTACATAAAAAGTACTACATATGAAAGATATTAAATGAAAGATGTAGTACCACTTATCTTTTTTTTAAATAAAAGAGACACACATGTCGGCTCATTCAGATAAATGATAAGCGAACTTAATTAAATAAATAAAATTTATTTAATTAATTGGAAAGTGGGTTTGTGAATGGAATTTTAATTAAATAAATAAGATTTATTTAATTAAAATAGATAGAAAGAAGATAATTAAAGATTGTTTAATTATAGATTAAAAGAAAATAGAAGAAATAGCTAATGAATTAATTAAATAAATATAAATTTATTTAATTAATAGAACAAATAGGTGATAGGGAAATTACTCAAGTGTGTTAGACAAATGTAGATGATAGTTAATACAATATTTGAATGCTAATGATAATTAGGTCAATTTTGGGTGTGTATATTTTGCGCCTCTTTGATACAATGTTCGTTAGAGTGTTATGTCAAAGAAGATACAATAATTCACTTGATAAACAAGGTTATTCACAACCTTATGCCCTACTATAACTAGCAGGTGATGCCCCCTCGAGAGGTAAGCCAAGAGAACCAGGAAGGCCTGGGTTGACTCGCGATAAGATGAAAGGATAGAAACAAGGTTGACACGAAGAAAACATGGGTTGGGTGGGAGAAATGGGGATGATATGGAAGAATTAGGGTTTGGACAGGGGCTATAAGTAGGTCCCTCAAGGGAAAATAGGCTTATTTGTGCTCATTTATGTTTAGAAATCTAGAGAGATCTACAGCTCCTTAGAGGTGTTGTGCGATGAGAGTTGGAGAGCTATCAAGATGGTGATTTCACGCAGAGATCATCAGGCCAAGTGAGTGAGGACACATGGGTGACCAGATGAAGCAGGTGTACTAGTATGTATTAGAACTTTTACTAAAGCATGATTTTGATAGGCTAGAAGCATCATAAATGCACACACATCACCAAAAGTGACTAGGTTAGAGGCTATGAAGTTCAGGTCACTTATGGGCTAAAAGAGGTCACTTAGGGTAATGTAGGTCACATATGAGTGTGGGTTAGCCACGTATGGAAAAAGTGAGTCACTTGTGGTTGGATAGAGGAAATAGGTAGGCTGAATGCACATATTGCTAGAATAGGTCGCTTATGGAGGAAAAGGAAATGCATGTAGAAAAATAGCTCGCTTATGAGGAATAGGCAGATGCATATAGTAAATAAGTTACTTATGGGCAAATAGTATGTGCATGTAGTGTTTGAAGTTGCTAGCAGTCAAAAGTCGTACGCATAGGGTAAGTAGGTCGCTTATAAGCTAACAGTATACACACATTGTAAAATGGTTCGCTTATGGTAAAAAAAGATAGCGTTTATAGAAAAATGGGTCAGTTATAGTAGAGCTAGTCAGATATAGCATGCAAAAGTCAATTTTGATAGCACAAAGACTAATATGGTGAGTGAAATGATGCAAGGTATACTACCACTATTATTGTCAGGAGAGCCACATCCTAGGGATTTGTGGTTGGTTAGATTACTAGATGTAGATGAGCGGCTAGTGCTAGAGATCCTTAGGTTGGAGCATGTGTTGAGATTAGAGCTAGTGCAGGCACATCGAGGATTGATGATGTCAATGGTGGAGCGATGGAGGAGCGAGCATAGTTCATTCTTGTTGCCGACGAGAGAGGCAACTATCACCTTGGAGGATGTGTTCTAGATTCTACGAGTTCCTATTGATGGGGACCGAGTAGATTATGATCTTGATATGGGTCCAGCTACATTTAGGCAGTTGTTCGAGACACCATACATTGGAGTGGATGGCTTAGAGATTCCCATGGCTAGGATGGAGGAGCTATATGATAGACTACAGTGGGTAGTGGTAGTGATTATCAGATGGCTAGTTGGAGACAGTTGAGCTAGAGGTTTACCAATGGGATGGCGGATAGTGATGGAGGGGATGTTCTCCTACAGGACTAGATATGCATGGGTTGAGTGTGTGCTAGAGCAAATATATCATTATCTGCATGACTGTACATACATGTTTAGAGTAAGTATGTCAGTAGGAGGTACAATTTTGCATGTGTGGGCATATGAGCACATCTTGATGACGAGGCCAGATGGATGGGTGGTGAGGGTAGTAGGAGAGCCATATGCTAGGATGTATAGAGGAGCTCTTACTTATCGGCAGTAGCGAGGAGCTGTCTATTGGAGGCAGATTTTGGATGAGGGGGACAATTTTTTATTGAGGCCATGGCTCAGATGCGAGAGATGGGATGAGGAGGATGCAGAGCTTGTTTATGCAAGGCAGGTGAGATACATTTTTGGACATGGCAGATATATTATAGAGTGACATTTGCCCGAGAGGGTATTGAGGCAGTTCAGCTTACCACATGGAGCACCAGTGGGAGATGCTATTTTTGGGAGGACACAGTAGGAGGTTTTTGATTGGGGTCAAAGATTGTGGTGGACATAGCTTTGGTGGAGAGAGATGGGCTACATCTAGTTATGTGGCCATGGAGACAAGGTCCTGCAGATCCTGGGACTTTACCAGATTATGATGCACATCGGGTGACAGCTAGACTGATTCTGCTGATGAAGGTGGGAGAGATTAGAGAGATTGGTATGGAGAGGCCAGTGAGGAGGAGGCGATGACAAACTCCACCATCACAGGAAGTTGTGTAGGCAGCTCCAGGGATACAAGTACAAGGACAAGGTCATGTACAGCCACAGGTATTGGCACAACGAGTAGCATAGATAATAGGAAATGATGATGTAGGGATACAATAGCTGAGGCGGAGGGTTAGAGAGAAGAGGAGATGGAGGTAGTGGGCTCAGATGAGGCTGAGAGTGGAGATAGACTGCCATCAGGTGGTGGTAGGCTTGTGGCATGCAAGAGCACAGGCTTAGACATACTAGGTATAGCTACAGGCGAGAGCATAGGGAGGTGATGGTCACGATGATGGTAGCCTTGCTAGGGTGACTAGAGAGAGGGATGCAGCTATGCAATAGGTGTAGCTAGTTACTGCTGAGAGAGATGTAGCATTATAGAAGATACAGGCTATTAGAGCTGAGCGGGATGCGGCGGTATAGTAGGTATAGCTAGTGAGGGTTGAGAGGGATACAATTGTGCAGCAGTTACAAGCCATGACTATAGAGTGAGATAGAGTAGTGGCTATTTTGGGGATGGATGGGGCCACAATGTACTTGGCTACATAGCTGACTCAGGTACAAGGTAAGTTGAGGAGAGCATAGGGTGAGATGGAGTACTATAGAGGCTTGTATCATGGGGCAGTGCCTGCGGAGCAGAGATAGTCTAGCTATAGGAGCAAGTCAGAGGTGTTAGCTTCTTGGAGGATAGGTGCATCACGATTTGTGGCTTTAGTTATGGGACCTCCTAGAGATGGCAGGCTAGGTGTAGGATGTGAGGACCGCCCTTTTTACTACTGTTGTTATGACTATTTACATGACTGTATTGTTATTTTTTAATAATTGTGGGATAGCAGTTCCCGGAATTGTCAAACTATTAAACTTTATTATGTTTTTGGAAAAACTAATTAGGTGATGTTTGGATAAGTTTACATTTCAGAAAAATGAATTAGGTGATGATGGAAAATTGTAATATGATTTCATTTATGTTCATTAATACTATGTCATGATAATGCATGTTTTTATTTTAGTTGCTTCGGCTATGATGATTTTATGTGGTTACTGATCTTGTAATTTAGTGTGCAGGAATTACTAATCGAACCACAAAACTCAGAGATCATTCCACACCTTGTTATTTGTTATTCCCTGTTAAGCCGATTTGGTTCCACGAGGAACCAAGATCTCTTTGTGTTTGATGTCTTGATGTAATGTGGTCTTTCATATGGTCGAGTGGGTTAGGTTACCCTCATGTAACATTATTTTTATAATTTGTGTTGTAAAGAGATTGAATTTGAAATTTCTTTAAGTATTTAATTATGAGGCCCTTTTCTTGTGCTTTACCTTGACCAGGGGTGTCTTGTATGGGTTAAAGTTGACCCTGGGTTATACCCCATGGGTCTAGGGGCCCATTTGGCATGGGTAACCCTTGAGTAACCTCCATCTAGTCAACTTAACCTCCCCCTGAAGTTAAGTGGCGAAAATTGGAGGTAGGAGGGGACATGATGGGTTGTACCAACACTCAACCCATCCCCTCTACATTCCCCTAGATAAGAGATGCCATCCATTATTGAAGGTCACCTCTTCTTTAGTGAGATTCCCCCATGTACTGTGGGGAAACCCATGTGAAGAAAGGAGAAAGAGGCATGGGTCACCTGTCTTGTTCCCATTTAACTCTTTTTTTTTATTTCTCCCATGAGAAAGTGGAGTCACATGAGAGGAATAAGGAGTACCCTTGGGAATGGAGAGTGACATAAGCCACCAGGACAGAATAGTGGTTTTGGGGAAGGGTGAGGAAGTGACAAGTGTCACTTCCCCATTTCTCAAAACTAAAAGAAAAAAGAATTTGGGTTATTTATTTTCAAATTTTGGGGATGAGAGGGAGTTAGTTAAATTTTGAGAAAACTTTCATTTTTGCCTTACCAAAAATAGAGAAGTTAGTTTGCAAGATAGAGAAGGGAGAGGGAGTTGGTGGCTAAGGTTGGAAGTGAACTCTGTGGACTTTGCAACAGCTTCATTCCAGGAGGGGTTTGCAAGGTTGGTCTGAATTTTACCTTTGTTTTTGTAGAACTGAAATGTGTATGAAATGTGTGTGAAATTTTGTGTTAGATTTGTTTTCTGTGGGGTTATTGTCGGGTTGTTTGACAGAGCGTCTCCCACTTGGGAGAAATGCTCATCAAGTTTGGGGTAGGGGAGGAGAGATCCTCCTCGGGTGCATACCTGTTTCCATCTTTTGGGATGTTGAAAGCCTTGAGGGCATGTATCTGTGACTGCATTTTTGACTTGAGAGTCATATGCAGATTTCTCAAAAATTGTGATCACACTTGGTTTGAGACCAAGAGAAATTTATATTGGTTAACTTATCCGTCAGGGTGACACTCTGGAGTCGAGTGTGTCCACTCTCCTGCTCCTTATGAAGCTCACTGTAGTTGAGTTTCCGTATTGTGTAAAATACCCACGGGTGTATGTGTGCTTTGGGATTGTTGTTGTTTCTGTTGTAAAGTGGAGTGTTTGAGTACCCAGGTGTGAGTATGGTCTCCCTAGCTCGGGGGTGACCCACTTGCGGGTCTACAGAAGGGAGGAGAGCTAGATGAGTGGTGTTTTCTTCTTTGTTTGTCTTTGATACGCAGGTTTTCTCTTGGAGCTTCCGGTTGGATATTTATGAAGAAGCAGTTAATCTTCCTTGTCATGAGAATTAGGCCTGGTTCTTTTCCTAGAGCTGAAGAGAGAACACCTCTCTTGTTATTGTTGTAATTTATTGTTATTCTAGGAGTGAAGAAAATCACCTCCCTGATCTTGTTATTATTGGACTTTTATCTGGTTGTCATAAGCTGTCAGTTGTATACTGTTTGGGAGAAGAAAGTTCATAACTAGGAAGTTAGTTGTTGTATCCATGATTGAAAATCTGTAATATGAATGTGCTTAAATTTTCAAGTTGATGTTTGTCAACCTAGTTCAATAGCAATTTTTGTGTTTCAAGTATTACTGAAAGGAAAAGTTCATTATTGCAATCTAATCTGAGTTGTTTACATTTGAAAGTTTGGAATAACTAGTTGAAATGTTAGTTATGGTTCATTGTTCTAAAGGAATTAATTGTTTAAGTTTATTCTTCATAATTAATGGATTCTGTGAAGTTGGAAGGTTTAGAGGAAATCTAGCATGAATATATATTCCTGTTTGTAAAGTTAAGAATCTTAACTGTTTAAGTTGTTATATCCTTACCATTGTTACCGAAATATATATATATATATATATATATATATATATATATATATATATATATATATATATATATATATATATATATATATATATATATATATATATATATATATATATATATAAATTGTTATTTAATTATCATTCTATCAGGTTGAATTTGAGAAAATGAATAGGGTAGTGAATTTGAGAAAATTATGAATTATAGATATACATAAAAGAGAATATATATATATATATATATATAAATATATATCTATATATATATATATATATAGCACAGTTTTATTAATTATCATTTTTATCGAATAATATAGAAACTGAATAAAATGTGTTCTTATGGGACTGATTTATATATATATATATGAATATATATCTATATATATATATATATATATATATATATATATATTAATGTTGATAGTTATCAACGAAAAGCACATAAATAAATGACTGTCGACGTTTAAGCCGCGAATAAAAAAAACACAGTCGCGGATTATATTGGGCGGTGGGGAGAAAACCCCACCGCAGGCTTAAACTTATGCATGGAGGTGTGGGGTGGGGCTCCGCCCCACTCCACATCCCCCCCTTCCCCTTATGACTCCCGCGGCCAATACAGGCCTACCCCCTCCACCGAGACCCCCGCTTCCCACTCGCCGCTCAGCGCGGCCACTATTGCCGCGGCTTGTGGCTTAAACCCACATCCGCGCCTCCTCTGCTTCGGTCCTCCGCTGGCTGCAGCCACCGCAGACCCTGCTCCTCCGCTGGCTGCGGCCACCGCCGCCCCATCTCCTCCGCTGTCTGGAAAATAAAACAAAAAAAAAGGGGTTAAGTGTTAGGGCTTTGGGCCCTAACACATAAGTTGGATTTTATTTGAAATAGAACACATTAAGTTGCCATATATATAGGCATATATAGATACTATATATGCCTATGTATATAGCAATTTAATATGAAATAATTAATATATATATATATTTCTATATATATTTATATATAAAAAGATTACGTGGAGTTTATTAAATAACTAAAAGAACAAGTTCGTCAATACATGGACATTAAAATATATATATATATATATATATATATATATATATATATATATATATATATATATATATATATATATATATATATATATATATATATATATATATATATATATATATATATATATATATATTTATGAAAAGAGTTTTATGAGCCATTTTATTGGGACCTTGTTTAAAATCTTAATAAAATGTGACACGTGGATATACAAAATTAAAATAGCAAATTATATTTTCACAGTTAGTTTTATTAAGTGTTGAACACAACAACCAAAGAAGTTATATTCCCATGATCAGGGTTTTATAAAGTGGAGAGCCTCCTACATCTATTTACAATGTATACGAGTCACAATTAGAGTATTAATAGTCATTATTAGTAATAGTAACAACAGTAATTATAAACAAGAGAAAATAAAATTATAATGTAAAAAGAGTGTAAAGGAATATTCAGTGATACTCTGGCAAGAGTTCCTCGGAAGTTTCAACTATCAACGTAATTTCAATCACCCAGAAAATGAAGAGGAAAATTACACATCACCTTGCTTAAAAGAACACTGGAAATAAACTTAAGAAGCCACCACAGACATTCCATGTGGCCATTTTAATCTCAACTGTAGTAAACGACCTCATAAGTAAACCTGTAAGAGAATCCGAAGAAGAAAAAAACTAACATTGGAAAACACAGAGGAGAAAATGCACGACATTTCCCACATGGGATAAGAGAACTAAGTTGACGGACCCTTCTGCCAAATCTTCTTAGGAACAAGTTGACTAAGTATATACGAAGAGGAGGAACCTAGATCGGGGAAGATTAGGAGACTGAGTCCAGTGAAATAGTAAACCAGCCTATGTGACCTAGATCATCCTGAAGTTAGGTTTAATATCAACAATAGCTGTAGTGATAACCCTGATTGATGTAAATCATGAAGAAAGGACAGGATGCACATAAAGAAAGCATAGAAAACGAAAGAGAGAGAGAGACTGAAATATAAACACACTAACTTAACAGAGAAATAGTTAAGGTAAGGGCGATAAAAATACAATCAAAATTAAGAACTAGTGAAAAGAGAAGAGAGAGCAACCAAACCGTCTTGTTGAAAATGCTAAGTCAAAGGAGGAGTATGTTTCAGGAAACAAGAGAGGAGACAGACAACCGTGCCTGGCTGAAAAATGACTAAATAGGGAGATCACTAGCCGGTTTAGTCAGAACAAGGCATCGTGGGAAGTTGTTAATCTATCAGCGAACCACGTGTGTAAATGAGTGCAGCGTAATTCCCACTAACGCCGTAAGGCATTATGCTACCGAAAAGTGCCGAGGTTTAGATTTAGGAACTTTGGTAATCTCACTCTTGCAATGACGTTAGCGGCATCGTACAGATCCTCTTATTGATCTGTATGCGTCTGGTTGCACACAATTGTACTTATATCCCGCCGAAAATTGTAGTGGTTCGCCATGAGTGAACACCGTCGAGCATGCGTACGCATGCGAAGGGGGTTTATAGGATAGTGTGAGAAAAGTTTTTCATATCTCGTGTCATAACCACATGACAGATGTGGCTATGACACGTGCGATGTGTGTTGTGACCACATGGAAAATGTGGGCATGACATATGGTATCAGAGCACAGTTGTAAACACTAGGCGTATTTGGGCACGTTATTATTCCGCAACTTTGGCTAATTAGTTTCTACCCTGTTTTGTAGGATGCCTCCCCGACGTGTCCGACGAGCGCGATCACGCCACACTGCGTCAGTCGAGGTGCACAGCGATTCCTTAGCTGAGGGACTGGCACCCGTAATTACAGCAGCACCACCTGCACCACCTGTACCACAAGCACTACTAGTACCACAGGCGACACCCGTAGTTACAGCAGTACCACCTGCACCACCTGTACCACAAGCACGACTAGTACCACAGGCAACACCAGTATTGGATATAGGGCCACAAATTTTACAGGCACTACAGACTATGTTAGATAGGTTACCACCAGTGATTCCTGAGCCACATATAGAGCCTCGTGTTGATCCGCGAGAGGAGCCACGTGTCGAGTCACGTATTGAGCCACGTATGGAGCCCCACGTTGATCCACTAGAGGTGCCACGTGTGGAGCCCTTCGTTGAGATTCCCGACACAACAGTAGAGGAGGTAGGGTCAGCCTCCCGAGCACGGAGCAGGAGTCCTCCGAGACTTTTGAGACAAGAACAGGTTCAGCATGGAGTATATGAGGATGGTGTGGAAGAGCCACTTGTGAGACTTAGAGACAAAGGGGACCCCATCAGAGATCTACTGAGGCTCAACCCACCCACTTTCATAGGAGCTACAGAGGGAGCTGTGGCCGAGGCTTGGCTGATTAGCTTAGACAGGTGTTTCGCATTGCGACCATATGGGAGCAACACGAAAGCACGAGTGGCAGTTCATCTTCTTAGGGATGCAGCAGCCACCTGGTGGTGCACAGAGGAGTGCAAGCGCCGACTCTTCGTGGATACACTCACATGGGACATCTTCATTGAGCGCTTCAATGCGCAATATTTGTCCGAACATTATAGACAGCGCAGGATCGATGAGTTCCATGATTTACAGCAGAGGGGACTCACCGTTACTCAGTATGAGAGCCGATTTATAGAGCTTTCTCGTTACGCGGAATACCTCCATGACGAGAAAATCTTAATACACAAATTCATCAGAGGGCTAAATCACGGGATAGCAGGACCAGTTCGTATGGCAAATCCCCATACCATGAGCGAGGCTGTTGAAAAGGCCCTTATATCAGAGGAAATTCAGGGACGAGGACATAATCCACGCCCGCAGTACCAGGAACGTAATCCCCAACAACAGCAAAATTTCCGAAGGCCTCAAAACACAACACAGAGAGGAGGATATAATCCTTCATCATTACCTCCTAGGCCTCCACAGCAGCAGCAACATCAGCAAAAATCCAAATTTCAACAGAGGGGACAGGGAGGACAGAACCGTGGATGGCAGCAGCAGGGTCCACGCAGAGATCAGAGACAGCAGGGTTCATCAGCAGGACCCGCAAGGTCCCAGCAGTCTTACAGAGGCTCACAGGGATCCACCAGACAGACTGGGCAACAACCATCGGGCAGAACACAGTCAGGGCAGTTACAGGTTCGAGGACCTTGTTATGTGTGTGGTGGGGCAGGGCATCTGGCTAGAGAGTGCCCGCAGGGATTTACTGCAGGGGGTCAGCCCCGATCAGGAGGGTCTGAGTAGACCGTAGGTGACATGGGCAGATCTCACCACATGTTTGCAGCGGTTGATAACCGCCAGGCCGATTTCCAGGCTTCTGTCATCGAGGCAGCAGGTACGATTAGAGACTTTCCCATCTCGATCCTTTTTGACTCAGGAGCTACTGACTCCTTTTTGTCTACATCGTTAGTGGAGCGTTGTAGGCTGGTGGCTTCTAGGCAAGACATTAGGTGGGAAGTTGAGTTGGCCTCAGGGGCCAGGATGTCAGTAGATACCTTGGTTAAAGACTGTGAGATCACATTGGGATCTTTCACCACAACATGTGACCTTAGGATTATGCCATTAGGGTCTTACGGAGTAGTTCTGGGTATGGATTGGCTTGCGGCACATAGAGCCAAGCTTGATTGTCACCAGAGGACGATTAGCTGTTTAGACGATCATGGTTCGTCGGTTGAGATAGTGGGCATTCAAAAGCCCACGGCTGTTCGTATGATATCCGCTCAGCAGCTTAAGCGCTGTATGTGGAAGGGATGTCAGATGTTTGCCATCACAGTCAGTGATAGAGCAGAGGATGAACCTGAGGCTACTTTAGATGATCACCCTATCCTTAGAGAGTTTGCCGATGTATTTCCGCCAGAATTACCTAGTATGCCTCCATGCAGAGAAGTGGACTTCCACATTGACTTAGTACCAGGTGCAGAGCCGATATCCCGTGCACCCTATAGGATGACTACCCATGAACTCACTGAACTTAAACTGCAGTTAGAGGAATTACTTGAGAAGGGACACATTCGACCTAGCATTTCACCATGGGGTGCACCAGTTATCTTCGTGAAGAAGAAGGATGGGTCTCTTCGTCTATGCATGGACTACAGGCAGTTGAACAAGGTGACGGTGAAGAACCGTTATCCTCTGCCTAGGATTGATGACCTTTTTGATCAAATGCAGGGAGCCAGAGTGTTCTTGAAAATCGATCTAAAATCTAGATATCACCAATTGCGCATCACGGAGTCAGATATTCATAAAACTACTTTTCGAACCAGATATGGCCATTATGAATTCACAGTGGTACCTTTCGGGTTGACGAACGCTCCTGCAGTATTCATGAGTCTCATGAACGGGGTGTTCCGTACATACCTAGATCGGTTCGTGATCATATTTCTAGATGACATTCTGATTTATTCACGGACTGAGGAGGAGCATGTAGAGCACTTGCATCAAGTTTTGCAGCAATTACGAGGGCAGCAGCTTTATGGCAACTTGGCGAAGTGTGCCTTCTTCATGACAGAGGTGCAGTATTTGGGACACATTTTATCAGGCGACGGCATCTCCGTAGATCCATCTAAAATTAGAGCAATTCAGGAGTGGCCGGCACCCACGAACGCGACAGAGGTCAGAAGCTTTATGGGGTTAGCCGGGTATTATCGTCGGTTTGTCGAAGGTTTCTCCAGGATAGCACATCCCATTACTTCCCTTCAGCGAAAAGGGAAGGGTTTCACTTGGACCGAGCAGTGTGAAAAGGCTTTTGGAGTCCTCAAGGAGCGTCTTACTAGTGCTCCTATTTTAGCAGTTCCAGATCCTTCAGAGGAGTTTGTAGTTTGCACGGATGCATCATTAGAAGGTTTGGGAGCCGTGCTTATGCAGGATGGTCGAGCGATCGCATACGAATCACAGAAACTAAAGACACATGAGTTAAACTATCCTACGCACGACTTAGAGCTCGCAGCTGTTGTTCATGCCTTGGTTCGCTGGAGACACTTTCTCTTAGGTCGACGCTTTGAACTCCATTCGGATCATCATAGTTTGCAGTATATTTTTACACAGCCTAATTTGAACGCCCGCCAACAGCGTTGGATGGAATTCCTATGCGAATATGACTTCGATGTCCACTTTATCAAAGGGAAGGAGAACGTGGTCACTGATGCTTTGAGTCGAAGACGCCACGAGATCCAGACCCTGACCTTGAAGATGGACTTGAAGGATCGCATCTTACAGCATCTGCCGGAGGATGAATGGTTTCTTGAAGTGCAGCAGGCAGTACTAAATCAGAAGGCCCTTGAGGGCAAATTCACAGGATATACCCTTGAGTCTGATGGTATGCTTCGACATCGGCAGCGCATCTATGTACCCCGTGCAGGTAATCTTCGTACAGTAATCCTATCAGAGGCTCATAGAGCACCCTATGCAGCACACCCAGGAGTGAAGAAGATGCATGCTGACTTACGACAACTTTATCATTGGGCTGGGATGAGGCGTGACATTACCGAATTTGTTGCTCGTTGCTTGGAATGTCAGAGGGTCAAGGCCGAACATCAGCATCCAGCGGGACTGTTGTACCCTCACGAGATACCTGAATGGAAATGGGACACCATTTCTATGGATTTTATCGTTGGTCTACCTATGTCATCACGTCGCCATGATGCTATTATGGTGACAGTTGACAAGCTGACCAAAGTGGCGCATTTTTCACCAATATGCACAACATACAATGCACCATCAGTGGCCAAGGTGTTTCTTGATCAGATTGTTCGACTTCATGGGGTACCTCGCCGCATTATATCTGACAGAGACTCCGTATTCACTTCATCGTTCTGGAGAGCCTTACATCAGGCGTTGGGCACACAGCTCAATTTTAGTTCAGCATATCATCCGGAAACCGACGGACAAACAGAGAGAGTTAACCAGGTGTTAGAAGACATGCTTCACATGTATGTGATGGACCACCAGTCTAGATGGGAGGAGTACCTGTATCTAGTTGAGTTTGCCTACAATAATGGGCATCATAGCTCGTTGGGTATGCCTCCTTTCCAGGCGTTATATGGCAGACCATGCAGAACACCTTTGAGTTGGGATCGGATAGAGGACAGAACAGTCATCGGCCCAGAGATAGTTCAGAATATGGAACTGCAAGTCAAACAGATAAGACAAAGGCTTCAGGAAGCACAGGACAGGCAGAAAAAGTATGCCGATGCTAAGAGGACAGACCTAAGCTTCTCTGTGGGGGAAAGAGTATTTTTGAGAGTGCGGCCGCACAAGAGTCCAATCCGTTACGGAAAAGGCTCTAAGCTCGCACCTCGATTTGTAGGACCTTTCGAAATCTTGGAGCGGATAGGACCAGTAGCCTATCGTCTAGCCTTGCCACCTAGCCTGTCACGTATCCACGATGTATTTCATATATCAGTTTTATGTTTATATATTTCTGACTTATCTCACGTGTTGGATTGGAGTGCTCTTCAGGTAGAGGCAGACGGACAACTGGCGTTGGAGACAATTCGCATATTGGCTCGTCGGACGCTGGCCCTTCGAGGTTGAGAGCTGGACCAGGTTAGAGTCCAGTGGGACCTATATGACGAAGTCACTGCAACATGGGAAGATGCAGAGAGACTGAAGACCCTTTATCCTCACCTTTTTGACGACTTCCAGGAGGAAGTACCGTCTTAGGGGGAGAGGATGTGAGGACCGCCCTTTTTACTACTGTTGTTACGACTATTTACATGACTGTATTGTTATTTTTTAATAATTGTGGGATAGCAGTTCCCGGAATTGTCAAACTATTAAACTTTATTATGTTTTCGAAAAAACTAATTAGGTGATGTTTGGATAAGTTTACATTTCAGAAAAATGAATTAGGTGATGATGGAAAATTGTAATATGATTTCATTTATGTTCATTAATACTATGTCATGATAATGCATGTTTTTATTTTAGTTGCTTCGGCTATGATGATTTTATGTGGTTACTGATCTTGTAATTTAGTGTGCAGGAATTACTAATCGAACCACAAAACTCAGAGATCATTCCGCACCTTGTTATTTGTTATTCCCTGTTAAGCTGATCTGGTTCCACGAGGAACCAATATCTCTTTGTGTTTGATGTCTTGATGTAATGTGGTCTTTCGTATGGTCGAGTGGGTTAGGTTACCCTCATGTAACATTATTTTTATAATTTGTGTTGTAAAGAGATTGAATTTGAAATTTCTTTAAGTATTTAATTATGAGGCCCTTTTCTTGTGCTTTACCTTGACCAGGGGTGTCTTGTATGGGTTAAAGTTGACCCTGGGTTATACCCCATGGGTCCAGGGGCCCATTTGGCATGGGTAACCCTTGAGTAACCTCCATCTAGTAAACTTAACCTCCCCCTGAAGTTAAGTGGCGAAAATTGGAGGTAGGAGGGGACATGATGGGTTGTACCAACACTCAACCCATCCCCTCTACATTCCCCTAGATAAGAGATGCCATCCATTATTGAAGGTCACCTCTTCTTTAGTGAGATTCCACCATGTACTATGGGGACACCCATGTGAAGAAAGGAGAAAGAGGCATGGGTCACCTGTCTTGTTCCCATTTAACTCTTTTTTTTTATTGCTCCCATGAGAAAGTGGAGTCACATGAGAGGAATAAGGAGTACCCTTGGGAATGGAGAGTGACATAAGCCACCAGGACAGAATAGTGGTTTTGGGGAAGGGTGAGGAAGTGACAAGTGTCACTTCCCCATTTCTCAAAACTAAAAGAAAAAAGAATTTGGGTTATTTATTTTCAAATTTTGGGGATGAGAGGGAGTTAGTTGAATTTTGAGAAAACTTTCATTTTTTGCCTTACCAAAAATAGAGAAGTTAGTTTGCAAGATAGAGAAGGGAGAGGGAGTTGGTGGCTAAGGTTGGAAGTGAACTCTGTGGACTCTGCAACAGCTTCATTCCAGGAGGGGTTTGCAAGGTTGGTCTGAATTTTACCTTTGTTTTTGTAGAACTGAAATGTGTGTGAAATTTTGTGTTAGATTTGTTTTCTGTGGGGTTATTGTCGGGTTGTTTGACAGAGCGTCTCCCACTTGGGAGAAATGCTCATCAAGTTTGGGGTAGGGGAGGAGAGATCCTCCTCGGGTGCATACCTGTTTCCATCTTTTGGGATGTTGAAAGCCTTGAGGGCATGTATCTGTGACTGCATTTTTGACTTGAGAGTCATATGCAGATTTCTCAAAAATTGTGATCACACTTGGTTTGAGACCAAGAGAAATTTATATTGGTTAACTTATCCGTTAGGGTGACACTCTGGAGTCGAGTGTGTCCACTCTCCTGCTCCTTATGAAGCTCACTGTAGTTGAGTTTTCGTATTGTGTAAAATACCCACGGGTGTATGTGTGCTTTGGGATTGTTGTTGTTTCTATTGTAAAGTGGAGTGTTTGAGTACCCAGGTGTGAGTATGGTCTCCCTAGCTCGGGGGTGACCCACTTGCGGGTCTACGGAAGGGAGGAGAGCTAGATGAGTGGTGTTTTCTTCTTTGTTTATCTTTGATACGCAGGTTTTCTCTTGGAGCTTCCGGTTGGATATTTATGAAGAAGCAGTTAATCTTCCTTGTCATGAGAATTAGGCCTGGTTCTTTTCCTAGAGCTGAAGAGAGAACACCTCTCTTGTTATTGTTGTAATTTATTGTTATTCTGGGAGTGAAGAAAATCACCTCCCTGATCTTGTTATTATTGGACTTTTATCTGGTTGTCATAAGCTGTCAGTTGTATACTGTTTGGGAGAAGAAAGTTCATATCTGGGAAGTTAGTTGTTGTATCCATGATTGAAAATCTATAATATGAATGTGCTTAAATTTTCAAGTTGATGTTTGTCAACCTAGTTCAATAGCAATTTTTGTGTTTCAAGTATTACTGAAAGGAAAAGTTCATTATTGCAATCTAATCTAAGTTGTTTACATTTTGAAAGTTTGGAATTGCTTAACTAGTTGAAATGTTAGTTATGGTTCATTGTTCTAAAGGAATTAATTGTTTAAGTTTATTCTTCATAATTAATGGATTCTGTGAAGTTGGAAGGTTTAGAGGAAATCTAGCATGAATATATATTCCTGTTTGTAAAGTTAAGAATCTTAACTGTTTAAGTTGTTATATCCTTACCATTGTTACCGAAATATATATATATATATATATATATATATATATATATATATATATATATATATATATATATATAAATTGTTATTTAATTATCATTCTATCAGGTTGAATTTGAGAAAATGAATAGGGTAGTGAATTTGAGAAAATTATGAATTATAGATACACATAAAAGAGAATATATATATATATATATATAGCACAGTTTTATTAATTATCATTTTTATCGAATAATATAGAAACTGAATAAAATGTGTTCTTATGGGACTGATTTATATATATATATATATATGTTGATAGTTATCAACGAAAAGCACATAAATAAATGACTGTCGACGTTTAAGCCGCGAATAAAAAAAACACAGTCGCGGATTATATTGGGCGGTGGGGAGAAAACCCCACCGTAGGCTTAAACTTATGCATGGAGGTGTGGGGTGCCCCACCCACACCCCACATCGTGGGATGTGGGTGGGGCTCCGCCCCACTCCACATCCCCCCCTTCCCCTTATGACTCCCGCGGCCAATACAGGCCTACCCCCTCCACCGAGACCCCCGCTTCCCACTCGCCGCTCTGCGCGGCCACTATTGCCGCGGCCTGTGGCTTAAACCCACATCCGCGCCTCCTCTGCTTCGGTCCTCCGCTGGCTGCGGCCACCGCAGACCCTGCTCCTCTGCTGGCTGCGGCCACCGCCGCCCATCTCCTCCGCTATCTGGAAAATAAAACAAAAAAAAAAGGGGTTAAGTGTTAGGGCTTTGGGCCCTAACACATAAGTTGGATTTTATTTGAAATAGAACACATTAAGTTGCCATATATATAGGCATATATAGATACTATATATGCCTATGTATATAGCAATTTAATATGAAATAATTTATATATATATATATATATATTTCTATATTTCTATATATATTTCTATATATATTTATATATAAAAAGATTACGTGGAGTTTATTAAATAACTAAAAGAACAAGTTCGTCAATACATGGACATTAAAATATATATATATTTATTTATTTATTTATTTATTTATTTTTATGAAAAGAGTTTTATGAGCCATTTTATTGGGCCCTTGTTTAAAATCTTAATAAAATGTGACACGTGGATATACAAAATTAAAATAGCAAATTATATTTTCATAGTTAGTTTTATTAAGTGTTGAACACAACAACCAAAGAAGTTATATTCCCATGATCAGGGTTTTATAAAGTGGAGAGCCTCCTACATCTATTTACAATGTATACGAGTCACAATTAGAGTATTAATAGTCATTATTAGTAATAGTAACAACAGTAATTATAGACAAGAGAAAATAAAATTATAATGTAAAAAGAGTGTAAAGGAATATTCAGTGATACTCTGGCAAGAGTTTCTCGGAAGTTTCAACTATCAACGTAATTTCAATCACCTAGAAAATGAAGAGGAAAATTACACATCACCTTGCTTAAAAGAACACTGGAAATAAACTTAAGAAGCCACCACAGACATTCCATGTGGCCATTTTAATCTCAACTGTAGTAAACGACCTCATAAGTAAACCTGTAAGAGAATCCGAAGAAGAAAAAAACTAACATTGGAAAACACAGAGGAGAAAATGCGCGACATTTCCCACATGGGATAAGAGAACTAAGTTGACGGACCCTTCTGCTAAATCTGCTTAGGAACAAGTTGACTAAGTATATACGAAGAGGAGGAACCTAGATTGGGGAAGATTAGGAGACCGAGTCCAGCGAAATAGTAAACCAGCCTATGTGACCTAGATCATCCTGAAGTTAGGTTTAATATCAACAATAGCTGCAGTGATAACCCTGATTGACGTAAATCATGAAGAAAGGACAGGATGCACATAAAGAAAGCATAGAAAACGAAAGAGAGAGAGAGACCGAAATATAAACACACTAACTTAACAGAGAAATAGTTAAGGTAAGGGCGATAAAAATACAATCAAAATTAAGAACTAGTGAAAAGGGAAGAGAGAGCAACCAAACCGCCTTGTTGAAAATGCTAAGTCAAAGGAGGAGTATGTTTCAGGAAACAAGAGAGGAGACAGACAACCGTGCCTGGCTGAAAAATGACTAAATAGGGAGATCACTAGCCGGTTTAGTCGGAACAAGGCGTCGTGGGAAGTTGTTAATCTATCAGTGAACCACGTGCGTAAATGAGTGCAGCGTAATTCCCACTAACGCCGTAAGGCATTATGCTACCAAAAAGTGCCGAGGTTTAGATTTAGGAACTTTGGTAATCTCACTCTTGCAATGACGTTAGCGGCGTCGTACAGATCCTCTTGTTGATCTGTATGTGTCTGGTTGCACGCAATTGTACTTATATCCCGCCAAAAATTGTAGTGGTTCACCATGAGTGAACACCGTCGAGCATGCGTACGCATGCGAAGGGGGTTTATAGGACAGTGTGAGAAAAGTTTTTCATATCTCGTGTCATAACCACATGACAGATGTGGCTATGACACGTGCGATGTGTGTTGTGACCACATGGAAAATGTGGGCATGACATAGGACCCAGTGGTTGATAGGGAGAGGGGGCTGCCAGTAGTCACTAGGGCTACCATGTTTTTGTTGAACATTATTGTATCATGATGAGGCCTATGGGCTGATTGTACATGTATTCTTTTGATGTCTCATGGATAGCCCATGTTGTATATGTAGACACTTGTATATTGACAGATGTATATATATGATGGCTTTTGGTTATATGATGTTGGTGTAATGATTATGGTTTATGATGGTTAGGCATTTTTGTAGTTTTTCAAGGTTTATATGGATGCTTATGCAAATGGAAATAATGGAAATGTATTATGTTAATGACAATGCAAATATGTAGATGGTAATGATACAATATGGACTTATGCATATAGATAGATGGTAATGATATTATATGTCTAACACACTTATTTTGCAGGATAAGGAATGCGGACAAGATAGATGGAGGAAAGATTGATCTTGGTTGAGGACTATATAGGTGTATGATGGAATGAATAGATAGAATGGCATGATAGTTTTTGAAAGTAATTGCTCAAGAATTAAGAGAAATGCAATCCTTATGTTTGATATAGCATATGGATGCTATGCACCAGGGTATAGAAGACCAAGGTGTCGAGGTATCCAATGCAAAACTAGCATACTACAATCTTGTCTAAATGCATGAGGTCAAGATGTTGAGCCAACATACACAAGAGATGAATAGTATCTAGTGTTTCTGAGATGGACTTTGACACTACAAGCAATGGTTTAAGCTTATCTCCACTACACATAATGACACCTTGCTAGTTATATGTATGGGGCTAGTCTTAACATAGAATAGTCTCAAATGCATAAGAGACTATTTAGCTTCTCAGATGTTAGAGATATTGATATGTAAGATGCTAATCCCAACACATAGAAGATACCAATATGCATGGGAAGAGAATAAAATCATCTCGCAAACATGGCATACGAAAGCAGTATGACCATGCCCCATTCCGTACTTCATTGCAACATACCAAGATATGATAGATCAAGGTAGTCTTGATTAGGCATAGAAAAGGGACAACTGATAAATCAAAAGATAAAACAAAATATAATGTCATCACATTCTCTTGCCAAATTTAGGTGCTCTTGGATGGATTTAAGCTGGTGCCTTGTTGAGAGGAAAGCTGCATCCTGTTAAAAGGCTAAAGATGTTGATAAAATGCTATAGCAAATGTTGGCTTAAGGCATGTGGACAAATAGCTTCTGGATTATCCCTAATTTGTAAGAGTGCTTGAGCTTTCACTTATACACATAGTCAACTTCCTGCTTGAGCTGGTCAAAAAAGAAGAAGGTGGAAAATGAAAGAAGACGAGGATGGGGTGGATCGTGTGTGCTTGCGTACTGGATACTTCCTTCGTATTCAAGACTGCCTACATACCCTATGTCCATGGGATCAAAGCACATTACGATGATGATGAGACATGATGAATATATAGTTTTGGGTTTATTGATGATGTAAGTGATGAAAGATAGAAGAAAGGGAGATGAAAGATCAAAGGATGATTAGAAGAAAGATGAAAGATGGATGACGATAGGAGGGGCTATCATCTTTGCCTGAATAAGAGTGCTTCCTTGACATCTCAAATTGCCTACATACCCTATATCCATGGGATCAAGGCTTTAACAATAGAGCTAGCGATGTAGTTCTTGCTTATTGTGTTGAAGGTTGATGTCAAAGGATCAACTTTATTGTTTGGAGTTTTTGTGATGGTTTGATTTTTTTTTTTTAATTTTGATATGTTTTGATGTTTTTGGTGATGTGTTTGATGATGTTTGAGCTTGGATTGATTGCTAAGATGTTGGTCCTGGTTCCCAAATGTTTGCCATGTTTGAAGTTGGATGTGTGTTGTGTTTGAAGTTGAAATGTTTGTTGTGTTATGAGCTTGGATGTTTGCTATGTTATGAGCTAGAGCTATAGGTATGCACTTCCAAATAAGGCTCAACAAGTGCCCCCAGTGTGGGATGAAGTTTATTATGGAGAAGCGGCGATGGATGTGTTCGTGCGACCAAGATGCTAAGGTGCCAAATGATATAATTACCCCAACGAAATCCAAACTATGAAGGCTAGCATGGAAGAGGCGAGGATGGAAATAATTTTATTATAGATGGATAAATGGATTATGATATGGATTATGAAGGATAGAATGGTGGAGTATGATATGAAAAGCTGTGATCAAACAAATTAAGTGAACGATGGGAGTTGGTTGCTACACATAGCACCTATTTGCCAAGTTTTTGCTATGGTATTTATCCAAGGCACCTGTTTACCAAGTTTTCACTAGAGGATGAATTAGTTATCTTGTACTATTTATTTTTTTGTTATCCAAAGCACCCTAAAGTGGTTTTCACTGTTGGATGGAATTTTTTTTTTTAGAATAGCTGAGATTCATGGATAGAACTTCTTGAGATGGATGTTATTGACTGGTTCATCCAAGGGAATGCCTTCAGGTGTTGAGAGAGTGTATGCACTAGATCCATATGCTGATGTGATGAGAAAAGGACCAAGCCAATTAGGTTCAAACTTGCCTTGTTTCTCATGATGTTGATTCCTTTGATTTTCTTTAAGGACAAGATCTCCAACTTGAAATCTGCATTCTCTAATTTTCTTGTTGTAGCTACGGAATAGATGATTTTGATAGACTTGGAGATGGTTGAGTGCTGTAAGACGTCATTCATCTAGTAGCTCAAGATCATGAAGTCTGGATACTCTACATTCTTCATCTAAGATAGTATGCTGTAAAGATACTCGTAATGAGGGGATCTCAACCTCAATAGGTAGGATAGCTTTAGTACCATAGACAAGAGAATAGGGTGTATCTCTAGTAGGAGTTCTGATACTTGTTCTATATACCCACAATGCAGGATTAAGTTACAAATCCCATTCACAACCGGCTTCATTGACTATCTTTTTGAGGATTTTGATAATTGTTTTGTTAGAAGCCTCATCTTGGCCATTACTTTGAGGATAATAAGGTGTAGAGAATTGATGTTGGATATGAAACTTGTTACAAAGATCACTAACCTCTTGGTTCTTGAAAGGATGACCATTATCAGTGACAATAGCTTGTGGAACTCCATAACAGCAAATTATATAGTGTAGGATGAACTTGGATATTTGCTTGCGAGTAATATAAGTCATTGGTATTGCTTCCACCCACTTTGTGAAGTACTTAGTGGTGCCAAGATTCATTTCCTGTGACGCTTCTGTCAAGATAGGAGATGTTTCTTGATAAAATTTAGGTACTTCAGGGAGGTCCAATCTCTGATCCTCTAGCACCTCATAGAGGTTTTCACCAGAGGATACGTCCTTTATTTTTACTTTTTTATCATCCGAAAGTGCCACAAAGTGGTTTTCGCCAAGGGATGTCTTTTTTATTTTTATATTCATCATTTTGCGACTAAGAGATTGGGTGGTCTCGCCAAAGTATGTGTCAATGTTAAGTTCCATGATATATCCTACTTTATGATCTCCCAAAGGAATATGATTCCTTACTCCCATGAACTCAACAAGAGCTTCATCGTTTTGTATCACATCTAAGATGGGTGGTGTTGTTTGGTCCCAATTGACAAGTTGTGGATAGATGAGAGGTAGGTCATCAATTGTGGATGACATGGAGGATAATGTGAATATGGTACAAATGGAGGATTCAAAGAGTTGAGCAAAATTGAAGGAGTTAGAATGATACTCTTCATCATTGCCATTGATTACTGGGAAGGCCTTGGCATCCTCCGCAAAAGTACACTCATGTTCTGAAGGTGGCAATTCTGATATTCTGTACCCTATCCCTTGGTGATAATAATGTCCATAAGCTTGGATTGGTTCAATGATCCCTGATTCATGCAAGCTAATGCCCCCTTGTCCCCTGTATCCCATTTTCTTAAATATTCGGGAGCCTTGTCCATAGATTTCTAATGGAAGAGCCGAGGGTTCATGCTCTTCTTCATCCTTGTATATCCATGAGGATACATCTTCTAAGACATCTTGTTCCATGAGATGTTTCCTTTCAAAGGTTGGTGTTGGTTTTCAATTGATGACTACAGTAGACACTTCATTTCCCCTAGGAATGCCATATTTCTTAGGGGATGGTGGTAGAAGTCCGACTCAAAAGAAGGCACCATGTAAGTCATAGTGACCACATCCTTTATCACTTGCCTTGATCTTGACCTCGGGATGATGAGTGGATTGGGATGTTGATGGAAAATTGGCAGGATCAATGTAGGTGGAAGATGATCGGGTTGGTTGCAGAGTCTTGGATAGAGTCGCAACAGGATGATTATAGGGATAGAAAGTATGGTCATGTCCTTCCAAGAAGCTACAGTATTGAAAAGGATGAGGGTTGGCATAAATGGTCACCTCACTTTTGTTGTACGGGAATTTGAGGCACTAGTGGAAAGTCGAGGGAACGGCTTGCATAGCATGAATCCATGGCCAACCAAGAAGAATGTTGTAAGGAAGATCAAGGTCAAGGACATGACACTTTGTCTCCAAAATCTTAGGTCCCACTTGAATAGGGAGTTTGATAGTCCCTACAGACAATCTCTCTGTGTCATCATAACCTTTTATGGTGATACATTCATTTGCATTTATGACCACATCAAAATATCCCGATTGTTTTAGTAATTTTAGAGTGCACAGATTTTTGCTAGAGCCACCATCTATTAAAACCCTTTTTACGATGTGTTTATGGACCAGGACTTTGATGTGCAATGCTTCATTATGAGATGTATCTGAAGAAATATCTTTTTTTGAAAATGTGAGACGATGGGGTGCTGCAAGGTGAGCTACCATACCTTGAAATTGATCCACATTTAGATCAGTAGGGACTTTTATTTCCATCAAAGCCTTATCCAGAATTTTCTTGTGAACTGGCGATGTGCGAAGGAGCTCAAGAATTGTTATTTGGGTCGGTGTCCTTCCTAGATGGTCTAGGAGGTTGTATTTACATGCAAGTGGATTAGAAGGTGTGGATGATGAAGGTTGATCAGCTGCAGTTGGTTGGTTAGTGGCACTACGAATGGTTACGTGACCATGACGGGTTGTGACAGCACAATCAGGAGTTTGGGATTAGACTCAGATTGTAATAGTGTTGACATGGCTAAAGGATTCTTCTATTCGGTCAACAATGAAATCAAAACATTTTGGTGGAGGAACAACATGACATGTTTTATTGGTGGATGAAGATGCTTTTCGTTTGTTATGGTCAGGGAGGGGGTCCTTATATGCTCCCAAGTTTGCATTCGAAGATGGATTTGAAGAGTCTTGGAGATTGACTTTGCCTACTTCTATGAGATCTTGTATGCAATGTTTTAATCTCATACAATTTGATGTTGGATGTCCATTAACATGATGATATTCACAATATTGATTCTCATCATACCACATGGGTTTAAATTGAATTTCATCAATAGGTCTTATGGGTGGTAGTTGCAATAAGCTCCCTTTCACACATCTATCCAAAATGTCTGCAATGGGTTCTCCCAAAGGTGTAAATCTTCTTCTAGGGTGATTTTCTTGTCTTGGAGGTCCCCTAGGTACATTCACATTATTGCTTGAGATATTTAGCAGTGGATTATTTTGAACATTTTGGATAGCCTTTGTATCTATTACTCCATCATTGAGGGAATTCTTACTTTTGTTCCAAAAGTGCAGCTTGTCACTTGTTTGAGCATTGTTGTTGTTGCTTGAGGTATTGCTATTGTTGTTATGATTGTTCTTGTTGTTGTCATACAGTTTTATTGATCCTTTAGAAACAAGGGCTTTTTCAATGGTTATTCCCTTTTCAATAACTTCTTCAAAGTTTGAGGCACAAAACACTTGCAAGTGAAATGCTAATTCAGGATTCAGATTAGTGACGAACATTGTCATGAATTGTTTCTCAGGTATTTGCCATGGTAACTTACATGCCAATGCTCTCCATTTTGTAAAAAGGCCGCAAATGGTTTCCCATTCTTTTGTTTAGTATTACAAAGGTCTGTCATAGAGATGTCATGCTCACAGTTGTAGGAGAAATGAGTTATAAATTTGTTTGCAAGTTCTTCAAATGATTTAATGCCCCAAGGAAGATGTGTAAACCATTCAGTGGCTTGTCAACTAAGGCTTTTGGGAAAAAGTTTCATTAAATAAGTGTCCTCTTGAGTGACTTCAAGGCAAGCGAAGTAGAATTCCCACAAGTGATCCTGAGGGTCTCCCTTTCCCTTATATTTGTCAAATTTTGGCTTTTTGAAGTGTTTAGGAAATGGTGGCATATATAGATTCTTGTAAAAAGGATAATGACATATATCCTCAAGAGAATAATGCTTCTTTCTGGGTTCCTTTTCCTTCTCTACTATTTGTTGGACCATTTCAATTGTCAAATGTTGTTGTGGGGTAGAGTTGTCTTGACACATTCGTTGAAGATAGGGTGGTAATTGTGTGTATTGGCATCTTGTCATCGCAAATTTGGGTTTTGATTATCTTGGGACATGGAAATGGTGGTGGTATTGGAAGTATTGACATTTTGTTGTGAAAGTAGCTATGATATGATGGCTATGGCGTTAGGATCGTTTGATGGGAGGCTTATGGAAGCATTGGTATTTGGTGTGTTGCTGGGAATAGTAAGTGTGATGTGTTGTGTAGTGGTGCTAGTGTTTGTAGGGGTGGCCCCAAGTCAAATAAGGTGATCCATAAACCTATTGGGATCTGGCTTGAGGACTTTATGTAACACATCCATGGCCCTAGTATCTTGTAAGAAATCTTCAACCTCTTGGTCAAGTATATTCATCTCATGGGGTGATGGTGGATGTTGAATTTAATCATCATTAGAGACATTATTCTAATCGGTTGGTTGCATTCTAATTTTGATAGAGATGTTGTTTTGGTTGGAATCAAAGGATCCCATTTCTTGAAGTCTCTTAGCTTGTAACCTTGTCAAGGGCATGCAATGATGTTGGAGTGGGTTTGATTATGGGATGGGTTTGATGTTCATGGGAATAAAGACCTTAGAGAGCAATTTGTAATTAGTTGGACCCAAAGGGGAGAAGAAAGAGAAATGGATGAAATTTTTCAAGGCTAAAGGGTGATATTGGTAATGGAGTTGGCTAAAGGTATGGTGTTTGAACTTTGGAAAAAAAAAAAGCTTAGGACTAAAAAAAAAATGAGCTTGGATACAATCTAGATCTTTAGGTTTTGTTTCAAGGGTGATTCATTATACTCAAGGTAGACTAATGACCTCAAAGCAAAAGGATGATAAGATATTGTACTTGAAGGTAGACTAATGACCTTCAACATAAAATAAGGATGATGATAGATGAAGTTTATAAGGATGCCAAAGATAGCTAATCTTCAAGTATCCTACAAAAAAGGATAAGATGAGATCTAGATTGAATCTTTTTGCACACAAGCTTAGTCCTAAGGTTGATGGATTACTGGGATAAAATATGAATGGCTTAATAGACAACTTGGATGAGATGTAAGTGGAAAATGATTTTGGGATGAAATGTTTAGAAGATGGAGAGTCCAACAAATCAAAATATTTTCTCTAAGGTCAAGATGAGATGAATGGATGAATGTTTAAGATATGGATGGATAAATGAAATGAAAAAAGGATCAATGATACAAGGCTAATTTTTTTTTGGAATTTCTAAGTACTTGGACTTTTGCTTTTTTGATTTTTTTTTTGGGATTTTTCTAAGGTTTTGGATTTTTTTGGATTTTCTAAGGTTTTGGATTTTTTTGGATTTTCTAAGGTTTTTAATTTTTTTTGGATTTTCTAAGGTTTTGGATTTTCTTTGGATTTTCTAAGGTTTTTTATTTTTTTGGATTTTCTAAGGTTTTAGATTTTTTTTGGATTTTCTAAGGTTTTGGATTTTTTTTTTGATTTTCTAAGGTTTTTGGAAATGAAGATATCTCTTGGCAAACAAATACAAAGCACACAATTCACACAATGGAAAATTTTGTTTTGATGCAATGTGTTTGTTGTTTTGAAATTTTTGAAACAAGCACAACCTAAGGCTAAGGCTAAGACAATATTTATTGAATCCCCTAGATGCGCCTATTCAAAGCGAGTAGCTCCAGGATCTTGGTAGCACCGGCTCCCCCTTATAGTGTACTCACTTCTCACACATACCAAGATTTGGGTTTCCCAAAGGCTTGTCCCTCACCAAACCTTAGAATTGTCCCTACTACCTCGGCTAAGAATAGCATGAATTGGGGCCGCTTCAAAGGTTTCCCTTCTGTGTCAACAAATAGAAGGATTTGGGTTACTAAAACAATGGTTCATAGTGGGGGAAGATCCAGGGGACTGGCACCTCACGAGCATCTAGCAAGCCACTTAAGGCTGTAACTAACCCTACTAGGAGTTTAATATACACAAAGGTACGCCTCCTTTCAAGCTAGCACTGTATGGTGAGTGTTAATACTAGTTAGACTTTGCTTTCACCTTATCCTTAATTTACATATAGCAGACCAGATGAAAGTACTGCTTGCGGTCACCAATGAGTTCTCCATATGGATGTGTCTCAAGGGCAGGCTCAAGTCATAAAAAAGAAGAGAATAGAACTGTTTCTCTTACACCCAAGATCCTTTTGAAGATGAGGGCAGAGTATACTTTGATTCTAACCCTTAGGTAACACAAAATATGCAAGTGCACCTAACAGGGAAAACAAATGCTAATGTTCCTTTTAAATCCAAATCCAAATGTTCCTAAGATCAAGCAATGGTTCTTTTTAAACCCAATTGAAATGTTTGCTAACTAAACACAAAAAGGTTCATTTTTAATCCCAATACAAAGTGTGCCTAATTTAACAAAATACCTGCAGCAAATCATTAGTAGTTTTCATATTCAAGTCTTTGACATGCATTCTTTTATGTTGCAGAGTTCAGCCAACAACTTGCACAATCAAAAAATCAGTACAGAAAAATAGCACCAAAATAGAACAGTAAAGCGCCACAAAATCATAAACTCGCACCAAAAACTAGTAAACTATAATATAGAAAAGTTTACCTAACAGTGGAATATCGTGCTACAAAAAAGAGAAATCATGTTGTAATTAAATAACGTGCTATAGAAATGAAATATAGCACCACAAAAATAGAAAATCACACCAGAATAACAAATAATCACGCCACAGAAAATAAAAATGGTGCCAGTCTAGGGTTTACCTGATTTACTTGTTTGCAAAGGTTGAAATATCGCATGGCTCTGTGTGCAGACTATGCCATAATGTCAAAAAAAGGGGCTATCCTCTAAATATGGAAAATCAAAACCCTTCTATTTGATTTAGGATGGAGTTTTATATGATCTAAAACCCTAGTATACCAAAAATCTACAAACCCTAGTCCATGAATGCAAATATAAGTGACATGCAAACCCTAGTATAACCCTAGTGTCAAAATGTTAAACCTTGATCAAAACCTACAAGATAGATCTTGTTAGAACCTGCAAATACAAAACCAAGAACCTACAAGCACAAAGCTAAAATGAAAACTTGAAAAATACAAGATTCTGTGACCACAAAAAACAAGTCAAAGTTAAACACAAAAAATCATGCCAAAACATAAAATAGTGCCGAAACTCAGTTATACCGTGCCACAGTAGATGAAAATTGTGCTAGAGATTAGTAAAATAACACCGAAACAGTCGAATATCATGCTAAAACCTGGAATAGAACCTACAATATAGCTTTTTTGATGAAAATCTTCAAAACACAATGAAGAATTAGTAAAACCAGGACCTAGGGGTCCCACCGGGCGTGCCAAATGAAATCATGAAAACAAACATGAAGGAAACCAACATAAAATGCAAAGAACAAATGTAATATACCTTCAAGATGATCCACAATCCATGGTTAAGGTTGAAAATGCTGCACCCATGAACATTCTAGCTATACCAACAATGATAAAAATGTGAAATGCTCTCATGCAAGTGCAAATCATTAAACCCTAGCTCACAAATACAAGAATGATTTTGGAAGAATGATGATACGCTCAAGATTGGATGCAAATGGCTTAGAAGAGGGCTATATTTATAGAAAAGCTTGATTGGAAAGGAGGGATGAGATTTGATTTTGACTTTTGGCTTATGGATGACTGAGATTAATCATACATGGATCAAGTTTAGCCTTGTGACAAGTGTGCGATGGAGAAGAGAGGTGAATTTTAAATTAGAATAAAAGGCTAAGAGGTGCATGTGACTATTTAGTCATGTGACAAATGTAGGGAGGAGAATAATTAGCTCCAATTTAAATAAAAATATTTAAATTGGCAAGTCATGTGAAGGGATTAATTAGATGGTAGATAATGTGACAAGTGTTGCAATGAGGTGAGAGTTGAGGGATTTATTTTTATTTTTTTATTTTGGTTATGGGGACATATGAAGGTGATAATTAATTAAACAAAGTGGGTTTATTTAATTAATTAAGGGTGTGATTAAGTTGGAATTGTAAGTGGAAATATTAACCAAATAAATATTTAATATTTATTTAATTAATATGGGCTAACATTACAAGGGAATAAATACTGAATTAAATTAATTCAATATAGGTGCTCAAGGGGTTTTTTAATTAATTAAATAAAATTTAACTAATTGTGGGTAAATTGGGATTTAATTAATTAAATAAAGTTTAATTAATTAGTTGGGATGATTAAATAGTTTAGGACATTTTAGGGTGTCAACAGATAGTCAGGCATTCATCTCTTTGCAGAGAATACCATGCACATAATTTTCATATTAAAAAATTCTGTTACAATTCTAAATCTTTCTTATGTCTGTGCACTCCTTTGTGAACTGTGACCAAATTGTGGTCACTTGAGTTATTACAAAACTGTCCTTACTAACCAAGGGCTATTTTCTATAAATTACACTATTGTCGAAAGCTTTTGGTTTGTAGATCACAGTGTTCAATTTTGTATTTAATATTTAAAACATTTGATGTTTCTATTAAGTTTGATGTGGTTTTCTTGGGACACATCCCCTACCCTCTGTGGCTATTCTGAATACTTTGGGGATGTAGTTGGGACACTCACCATGTCACCTATTTTTATTGGATTGTTTTAATTGGGTTTTGTATGCCTCGTTTGGTTAAACAAGATGAGATTAGGTCTAGGATATTAAATCCTCATGCATGGCCTTGAGTTCTTGTAAAGGATGTGGATGTATATGAGAAGGCTTGTCCATCTACAGGGCGTCGAGTTATCTATCTGTGGGGCATTGATTTGGGCATGATTGAGTCTCCTTGTCTAAATGAGAAGTGTACTTGATTCCATGTGGTGTCATTATTTCATCCATGCATGTTGACTCCCCATCTAATCTACACTCTAGTGTCTAGTGCCTTGGTAGTCATGAGTAGTACCTAACATTCTATTGGATGAACATCTCTATGTTATGACTTTGGTTGTATGCATTGATATCTGTGTTTGCACTGTGATTAATGTGAGTGTTGGCCATCATGTATACCCTTACCTGGTTACTTTTGTTTGGGCCTTGTGGCTATCTCTAAGTACAGTGGGGTGGTCTCTTTCAAGTCCACATGGTTGGGAGGCATTGCCACAACCATTGGGGACTAGTGTTCAGGTTATCAGAGAGCCACTTGGAGATTTTTTTCTCTTTGTTACTCTTTTAGTTATTGTACTCTTTCAGTTATTATATCGTATTCATGGCTATGCCATTGCACTGTATATTCTTTTACGTAATTGTACTCTCTTAAGAGAGAAGATGTAATTATGCAAGTCAATGAGAAGAAATGAGATGTTTCCTATTTGGTTTACAGATTTTGGTGTGGGTATCGGATCCACTTGTTCTATGATGCTTTTGGATTCATGTTTATATTAGATATGATTTATAGGAATGTTTGGGTTGGTTTTTAAAATGAACATAGTTTATTAATGTTTCTCTATAGAGTGATTTAGTCCTCTCCTATGGGTTGTACATTTATCCACACTTGGCCATGAATGTTGTTGATCTACTGATTCAGCAACTATATAACGTGTATGTTACCACTTGTTATTAAAAAAATATATTCTTGCCCTCTTTCTACCCTCACCCTTGGGGGTTTGTGGGGTGGGATGTTACATAACTATTTATCACCACATAAAATTATATACTTAGAATCATATATTTAGTTCATTAATCGACTTGAATTAAGAGCAAAGGTCTAAAGTTTCATCTACCTCCTTTGAAAGGAAAACACATAATAATCTCATAGAATCTCACAAGTTTAAACATGAAATAAATCACTCACACAACAATTTACTCTTAAGACTCCCAAATCATGACTAAATATGTGACAATTGGATGATACATAAATATGACATTATAACTTATTATGCCATCAATAAGGTTGTTCATTCTTGACATCTTTTAAATGAATTAGTCTCCCATTGATTTATAATTGTATCTCCTTTTGGTGCTAGACCAAGAAGAGTGTGAAAAAAGGGATAGTTGATGTGATAGAGATGGTGTAACCATTACAATGAGCTTCTTTCCAAAAGTACATAACACGATAGAAAGTGTTGACTATATGTGTGAATTTAGTTTTTTTATCCATTAATCAGCTACACTGTTAAACAATCTTATTTCAGTTAATACATTGGTCATATCTAATATAATATGATCAAAAGTTACACTATCAAATTTAAATCAAGTAATTTATTTCATTATATATAACTGACCTACAAACCCATACAATAGAAGTTAAAAGCAAATACACAATCCGCAGTCATTTCCTAAAGCAATTTCTATGAATGCATCGAATCTCCTATAATATGCAGCAGTTGATTAATATTTAAATTAATACTCATTTTAGATATTGGACATATATGCCTAGACAAAGAACATGCATAAATAATAATTACAAAGTAGAAAACTAAAATTTACTACCAGAAAATCACAAAATTGTGCAAGCATTAGTCCTGTTCAGTTTGTGATATTAATCAGTATACATATACCAACTTTTTCCTTCATAAAGGCCGACTCAAATAGAAAGGAATCACAAGTTTTGAAACCAATAAAATAAGGTGGAGTAAAACTACAGTCAAGATTAGTTCTTTCTTTGTGGAAGGATTGAGTAAACAAGGTTTTTTTTTTCATTAAGGAAAAGGACCAATGTGATATCATCTAATGAATTAGAAAATGGAGGTTGATAGAGCAGCAATTTTTTAAAATGACATTATTAATTATATAATTCTTTCATTACAGAAAAAGTAACAAGTAGATCCAATTTAATAGGAATCCAACAACCAAATATATAAATTCTTCTTATATAAGAGATTTCACTAGGATAAGCACGAAGTAGGAAACATATCCATTACCTTTCAAATATGCTTGAAATATAAGAATGCATCTGTCAACAACCTCAATAGACAATACCAAAATAAACATAAATACTATCAAGTGAAAGGCTTTTCATGTAGTAGATAGAGGACTTCATAGGCATTGGGGATCTATGCAAAGTTAGGAAAGTTGTTTTGGAAGTGGGGATAGCTCAGTTAAGAGAGTGTCAAACTAAAGATATGAAGGTAGCAAGGTATTTTCCAAATTTGAGAGATTTACTTAATACAATAGAAGAGTAGAGAAAAAAAAACAATTATTTCTCTGCCACCATAGTGAAAATTGCATTTGATTTGTAAACCATGCCCCAATGAACAATTATTAGAGTTGCTAAGAACCTATGATTACGTGCTGATTGCTACGCTACAACCAAACTTATCTCCAAAATTGTTGCTAGAGATATTGTTGTGAGAGATGTGAAATGATTCCATCATTTTAAACAGGGACATTTTACTTGTGGGGGTCATTGGTGATGCTAAATGAAGCAATCTAAAAAATAGGCTTACACTATACTAATGTACACTATGTCAGATTTCTAACTAGTTGGTGTAAAGCCCAACTCCTCAAACTTTGCCAGCATCCTCCATTCTCGTGCACAAATTGAATCTTTGGATGAGGATATGGACATCCATCAAAGGAACATGAAAGAGGGATTATTGTGAGATATTATAGTTTGAAATGCTCTGATAGACATGTGTGCAAAATGTGGAATCATAGTGTTCGTAAACAGATTTGTCACCACAAAATAACCTTTGAAAATGACTTGTTGCCCTCAGAGTGGTGACTAAATTGTCCCAATAGTTGGAGAGATTGTGATAAAGCAACAATCTTCTGTTGATAACTGAGAGGGGGGGGTGAATCAGTTATCCTAATTATTTCCCTTATTGAACTTTTCTTTTAATTGATGTAGCATAAAATCAAACACAAAAACATTAACCATGAAATAAGAAACACATGACACAGTATTTTTGACGTGGAAACCCTGTTAAGGGAGAAAACCATGGGGTGATTAACCCAAGAATTATTCTCTGTTAGAAGAATAGGAAATTACAAAAATGGCACTTGCCAATTAGGGCTCACTGCCCGAGCACACTGCTCACAAGAGGCCCACTGCCTACAAAAAGACACACTGTCTACAAAGTGATGAGAATCACAGTCTTGAACTGATTGGAAGCATCTACATATGCTGGAGTTCAGTTCCGGTTAGGCTCAGTACACTGATCTGCTGCACTTCATCTTTCCTCTGTTCTTTATTCTGCTATCTTTCACATACCAGATCCTTTTTGCTACCTCTGCTCTTTCTCTGGACTTATTCGCATATCTCTCTACTCTCACTTCTCACTTCACAACTAAATCCATCCTCTATATATATCCGCACAAGTAATTTCATCACCTTTCTAGTCGGCATCCGGAACAGTCTAGTTTCTTATAAACTTTCATTCTGTCGGCTGAATCCTTCCTCACCAAGCAATGCGGATCAAGCATATACTTGTAGATATCATTAATCATGTCGGCCAAACATGATTCATGCCTTCACAACCTCTGTCATCAATAGTAACTCATCCGGAAAGCAGTCTGATACTCTGCCAGTCAGTTCTTCCTCTGTTTTCACTGTCTCTCAGGAATCCGGTACTCAACCATTCATATCTTTTTCCTTGTCCATCACCGGAGGCTAAATCCTTGGAATATACCACTCAAGGTAGTCCTCTTGACTTCCCCAAATCCGCACTATACCAAGACACTTCCACTGAGAGGTCCGGACCAATCTGTCGGACCTTGCCACATGCTCTGTTCTTCTTCACCGGACCACAACATTCTTTATTCTGACTTCCGGTAGAGACACATCATGACTTACGGATATGTGGGATGACCTTTGTTGCCATCAATGACAACAACCATGAATCCATATAGTGTCTCTTGCCAACAATCTCCCCCTTTGGCATTGATGGCAACACTTAGTGAAAAATGACTAAGTGTTTTCACTATGCTCCCGCTTTGCTGATGCTCTGTCTTTATATACAATTTCTGGAACTCCCCCTTAGTTGGATCCCTCATTTTTCACTGCTCCTCACTCCCCCTTTGACATCAATGGCAAAGGGTAGGGTCCGCATATCAAAATTTTCAAAAATTTCTTATACTTAGCCGCATATTTACATACTCACATATATTGAAGAATGTCTGCAAAGGATGTCTGTAATTGAATCATTTCGGTAGCCCAACTTTGCTTCATTCTGTCCAAAATTGAAATGTGACCACTTAACAAAAATGCAAATGCTTCTGCCCGCTTGAGATCTGTCAGATCTTTTGTTTGGGCGGTGGTCCTAGCATCACTGATGGCCTCATGCATGGTTTCCAACTTAGGGATTATAATCCTTCTAAGTTCTCCCATCTGGTTGGTGATGTTCTTCCTTTCCTTCTCAAGATTCTTTATTTCGTTCAAGACTGCAATAGTCTGACATTCTTGATTTATTATAGAGGAAGAGAGAGGATCAAAACTTTGAGATAAGCTTTGTAGCTTATCCTGTTCCTCTTTTATTTTCTTGTCAAATGCTGCTGTTGCCTTTGACCAGGATATACAAAATTTATAGATATCACCGCCATCCTTAAGAGCATTCTCTAAGCTCTTTATTCCAATGCTTACAATCTTCCTATCTTTAGAAATTAATTCTAATATCTCTGAAAATCTCTTATCCAAAAATTCCTTCCGGACCTTTTCTTCAGCTGATTTTTCTAGAGAATCAAAATGTGTATCAACACTGCTGACTAAGGTTTTTAGATTACCGGAAGTGGAGGCTGTCGGATCTATTTGGATTGATGGCATGATCTTCACAAGTACTCCGGAGGCAGCCTCTATCAACTCACAGTCTTCCATATGAGACTTCAGGAGCTTTTCATTTGCCTTGGCATTTGCAAATGAAGCTATCTTCATTGTTTGTACCGGAGAGAGAGAGTCAAAATCAAATGGGCCTTTTAGAAGCTCCGGTTCATCAATCTCTAAAGTTTCTTTACTCAAAAATTGTTGAACAGTTTGTGCAGTGTCTCTTGCCGGAGACAGATGTTTCTTTTCTTCTGCAGTCTTAGAACTGTCAACCTCTTTGTCTTTCACCACTGCTTCCTTCTCCTGTAATTGCTCTTCTTCTTTGGATCCGGAGACTGTAGGGGAAACCGGAGGAGAGATGCTAACTTGTTCATGGGCCCCTTCTTCTGGAGCAGAGGGTCCCAAGTCCTCACTTGTCTGTTCAGGGCTCACTTCTTCCGAAACAGAAGATTCCAAATCAGCAGCTGTTTCTGCACCTAAGTCCTCTACAACAGGAAGATTGAACCTTTTGAAGGCCTTCCGGAGGATCTCTTCTGTTTCTTGGGCCACTTTGTCAATCTCACCAAGCATGAGTTGATTCATCCTGGCTTTGCTTCTGAACTCATCTTTGCAGTCCTTGAAGATAATGTTCATTGTCTTGGGATCAATTTGAGGATATAGCTGAATAGCTATCTGCTCCCGGATCTCAAGATCTTTGGCATGAGCATTATTCTTTCTTACTTCCATTTCCTTCTCTAGGCTTTTAGGAATGAGAGATATGATCTCAATGAAAGCCTTATTGTATATGTTCAGATATTTAACTGTGGCTTCCTGCAGAGTCTTTTGGTCTGCCTCACTGAAGTCATCATAGGATTCAGTCATTGGTTGAAGGTTTCCATCCACCGTGACCGACTTGATTATGCTCTCTAATGACAGAGTGGGCTTTTCAACAGTTACCTCTGCCATTTCATCCTTGTCTTGGCCTGTGGAGGGCTTACCGGATCCTTTCTTCTTCTGTTTCTTTACTTCTCTTACTCCCTCATCTGATTCTGTTTCCTCTTCATCCTTTTGGCTTCCATAAGCCCTTGTGGCTTTTGTCTTGGATCTCTTACCGGATGCCTGGACTTCCGGTTTTGAACTTTTGGTTGAGGGAGGTGCAGATCTCTTTGTTGATCTGGTCCGGGTGGGAGCTCCAACCGGAGCACTTTCTTTGCTTTTCTCTTCTTCCTCGGCCTTCCTCCTCTTTTCCCGGCTGGCATCAAGTGCCTCCTTTGAGATACCTAGGCCTTGAGCAATGTGCTCTACTTCTTTTCTTACCTTTCTTTTAATCTCAGGTTCCCTGAGTTCTACATGTATTTTTACACTCAGCTCCTCAAAGGTTCCAAACCTTTCTGCCTTAGGATCTTTGGGCTGACTTAGCATGTGTTGAACATGCAGCTCCACTATCTGTTCATCAACTTCATACCCCATGGGCATGATCCAGACAGTCCTTGGCTCCACTGCCTCCATTAGGCACTGATCAGTGTCAACCATAAAGCACACTGAGTCCTTGTATTTCTCAATGAGAGACTGAGGAATTCTCTCTCTTGCTTGCATCATGCTCTGAAAGTTTTTGAAGTATCCCCATAGAGCTGAATTTCTCGCTTTTGCATCCCCAAGTCCATGCAAGTAGTCTCTTATCTGGACTGCAACAGGTTTGTCATTCTGCCATACCCATCCACTTGTTCCGGGTAGCTCATTCATGAAGTAGAAGAATAGACATACAATAAGAGTACCATACTTGAAGGAATTCTTCTTATCCTTCTTGATTTTCTGTATATTTTCCATTAATTGGCTTAGCAGTAGTTCGCAGAGGTCATATTCTGCATTTTTCCTTAGCATTTCAAAAGCAGTGTATACTGCAGTTCCGGATACAGAATTCTCCCTGCTGGAGTGATAGATCTTGTATCCTATTATCATTGATGCATATTTGATATCCGGATCCGAAATATCTTCAATGGTCATTGCCCTCTTGTCAAATTTTGATCCGGTGGCCTCTGTTACAATGTTGTTCTTGACAGATTTGAGGATAGGTACCCCTCCGGAAGAGTATAGGCCAGTTACTGCTCTAATTGCCTCTTTTGTGATCTTACAGGGTCTATCTAGCCATAGAAAGTTGTCATGCATCCTGCTCAGTACATACCGGACCCATTCATCTTCTTCAAAGCAGGGGAAATGAATAAATTGCTCAAATTGTTTCTTCTGAATATCCTTATACTCTGGTTTAAGCTCAAAAGCATTGTCAATCAGCTGCTTGTGATAGAGGTCTCTTAATTTGAATTTCCCAAATTCCTCAATGTTTGCATGTATGTAGACCCTAATGTCTTCGGTGTGTAAAACTCCGTGAGGAACACTAGAGAAGGCTCCTAGTGGGTCTACCTCCAATGATTTGTAGGGATGTTTATTGAATGAGGGGCGAGGTCTATCGGAGATCTTAACTATGTTTGGAGTAGCCATTCTTCAAAGATTTGCAGTGAGGTAATGAAAAACGGAGAATACCTTATGCGCCTTCGGTTTGCACGGAGTGGTTGGATTGATTTCTTTATGCAATAGCTTCGGCAGGAGATCCTTGGTGTGCTTGAAGAACCTTGTTGCAGAGCTCCATTTTTTGCTTCTTCTCGAGTGCAGAATGAGCAAATGACCTTTGAGAAATCCCTTAAATTGCTCCGCGAACCCTAATACCTGTCTGCAATAAATGCTTCACCTACATCATTCCGGTTTGCCTTGTCTGGATAGCTTGGAGTATCCTGGATTAGTCCTGATCTGTGGATATCATCCGGATCTTTCAATCATGAATAAATCGAGGTAGCATATTACAAGATCATCTCAAACACTCTGTCGAATCCGCAGAACAAGATAGTGCATTTCCAGATCTTTCCGGACCTTTTTGTAATCCTTTATCATACCGGAGCATCTCCCTGAACAGGTCTTATTTGATCGATCACAGCTTCTTCATAACTTCATGCGGACCTCTGAAAACTTGACTGAAGTATCTCAAGATTCATATCTACAAACCCTTTGATCCGCATCTTGTGCCACATCCGGCACCACTTGTTTGGCTGGGGGAACAAGATTTTCTTTGAGTCTCCCCCTGAGCCTGAGCTCACTTTTAATTTCCGGAAGAAATATCAGCACCAGAGTCTGGTGCGGATCCAACCTCTACATTCTCTGAACTTTTCTTCACCCAAATCTTGCTCATCTGATTCCTAACCTCATCCGCATTCATCTTTTGTTTACCCTTGTCTTGATTCTGATTATACACCGGACCTCTTTTGCCCTGATTCTTGTTTCTGCAGACTTTAGCATTATGACCGGACCTATTGTAGATTTGGCAAATAACATTTCTTTGCATATTTGACTGATATCCTCTTGATCTGCATTGATTTGCCATATGACCTATTCTATTGCATGTGAAGCATCTACCTTTGAATGATTTGTTTACTTGCATAATTCTGCATTCATGGGATTTGTGTCCATACCTTTTGCAGTTGAAGCACTGTCCGGAGAAGGATGAATTATTCTGATTCATTCTCATTCTGCACTGATTAGCTTTGTGACCAAAGTGGTTGCAGTTGTGGCAGTATCCATTGAAGGATGGATATCTTTGAGCATTTGGCTGTCTTACCGGAGGTCTTCTAGGCCTGCTCCTTGGATTTTCTGATCCAAGATTCTTCTGACTGGATCCAGAGCTTTCTCCTTTCTCATATCCCAAGCCATACTTGTCATCTGTCCTCTTTTGACTTCCAAGAAGAACTTCAAGTTGAGCAGAACTTATCTTGAATTTCTCTTTATATTCATTTGCTGTTTGAAGGTCTCTTTTGAGAGAGGCAATTTGATCCTCAAGTTTTCCTTCATTATCTTTGGCATCTTCAAGATCAGATTCAAGGTGTCTGATAATCCTGTCCATCTAGTGGCATTCTTCTGATTTTTCTTTAAGAGATTGTCTTAGATTGTCTTCAGCCTTTCTTTTTTCTTCAATCTCTTGAGTAAACTTTATAGTTCCTGATTCCATTTCATGTCTTAACATAATGACTTCTTTTGATAACTTTTCACATAACTTGGTTTGCTCAGTCAATTCCTCATTTGTATTGCTTTCTTCACTTTGTCTTGCCAACTGTTGAAGCAGCTCCTTTCTCTTTTTCATAGAGAGACTTAATTTGTCTTTTAATTCTCTCATGAATTCATCAGCCTGTTTGAGTCTTTCCTTTAATTCACTGACTTCAGAATTTGACTGTTCAAGATCCTCAAGGGTAGTCTTGAGTTGCTCCCTTAAACCATATGCATCCATTTGAAATCCCAGATCTTCCTCAAGCTGTTAGGCTCTATTAGGAGGAACTTAGCTCTGATACCAATTGTTGATAACTGAGAGGGGGGGTGAATCAGTTATCCTAATTATTTCCCTTATTGAACTTTTCTTTTAATTGATGTAGCATAAAATCAAACACAAAAACATTAACCATGAAATAAGAAACACATGACACAGTATTTTTGACGTGGAAACCCTGTTAAGGGAGAAAACCACGGGGTGATTAACCCAAGAATTATTCTCTGTTAGAAGAATAGGAAATTACAAAAATGGCACTTGCCAATTAGGGCTCACTGCCCGAGCACACTGCTCACAAGAGGCCCACTGCCTACAAAAAGACACACTGTCTACAAAGTGATGAGAATCACAGTCTTGAACTGATTGGAAGCATCTGCATATGCTGGAGTTCAGTTCCGGTTAGGCTCAGTACACTGATCTGCTGCACTTCATCTTTCCTCTGTTCTTTATTCTGCTATCTTTCACATATCGGATCCTTTTTGCTACCTCTGCTCTTTCTCTGGACTTATTCGCATATCTCTCTACTCTCACTTCTCACTTCACAACTAAATCCATCCTCTATATATATCCGCACAAGTAATTTCATCACCTTTCTAGTCGGCATCCGGAACAGTCTAGTTTCTTATAAACTTTCATTCTGTCAGCTGAATCCTTCCTCACCAAGCAATGCGGATCAAGCATATACTTGTAGATATCATTAATCATGTCGGCCAAACATGATTCATGCCTTCACAACCTCTGTCATCAATAGTAACTCATCCGGAAAGCAGTCTGATACTCTGCCAGTCAGTTCTTCCTCTGTTTTCACTGTCTCTCAGGAATCTGGTACTCAACCATTCATATCTTTTTCCTTGTCCATCACCGGAGGCTAAATCCTTGGAATATACCACTCAAGGTAGTCCTCTTGACTTCCCCAAATCCGCACTGTACCAAGACACTTCCACTGAGAGGTCCAGACCAATCTGTCGGACCTTGCCACATGCTCTGTTCTTCTTCATCGGACCACAACATTCTTTATTCTGACTTCCGGTAGAGACACATCATGACTTGCGGATATGTGGGATGACCTTTGTTGCCATCAATGACAACAACCATGAATCCATATAGTGTCTCTTGCCAACATCTTCCTCTGTGTTTGAGAGGCACAGCTCCCTCATATGATTGGGTTTTTGGTATTTTGTGTACTTTTAATCTAAAAGTACATAAAGGAGAAAACACAAAACTAGGAAAAGATGACTAACAGAAACCCCAACAGTAGACATATGAAAACCAATTGAGATTCCACAACTAATAATGATTACAAAGGTGGTTTTAACACAAAATATGTTTTGATGTGCAATTATAATGAAAGAAAGATAACAAACCTCAACATATGAAAAGATATGCCATCTCAACATGTTCAAACCAAGATACCAAGATATGAACATTATTCATTACATCAATCACATAAAATACCAATGGTTTGCACAATCACATAGAAGGATTATTGATTTAACATACGAGAAATCAGAAAATATAACATATGAATACATTTAGAACATAGGAACCAAAAGCATTCTTCATTATGTCCTTGAAATTATACAATTCTGAAAAATCTTCTATACATAGTGTCAAGCCAAAAAGTCTTCACACAATCTCTGAGTAGTTCTCCTAGTTTTTCCCCGTGCCAAAAAGTCTCCCTTTGATTGAATTACAAAGACCTATATATAGGTGAGATTAGTAACCAATTAAGGTAACTACCTTAACCACTTTTATAACTACTTAGAATAACTACTGTTTAAGTGCACCAACTTGGAGTAACTAACTTTCTTTTCAGAAAGATAGTTACTTAGAGTAACTACCCAATTTTGGCACTTAAGAAATAACTAGAAACTAAGCTCATTTTCTAACTTTTAGTTACAACATGTGACATACGTCACTTTTACAAAAAGGCAACTGAAAACCCATAACTTGAAAGAAAAGACAAGTTATTGGTTTTTCGAGGTAGTCATCATGTCTTCTTCCAATCTATGAGTCATCTATTTAATAGCAACTTTGCCTTCAAGGACATGTACCCCAACTGCATCTACTGAGTATCGTTCTGTCATTCAAAGTTTGTAGGAGACTTGAATATTCTTCATTGTAGGGATACTCATTCTATGATCACTATAAACTATTATCACATTTGCATAATGATTAGCCATGCTTAGATGACTTATGAACTTCATTTTTCTACCCATCCAATATCCATCAAACACAAACTCTTTATTTAAGTCAAAGAGAAAGGAATAATTTTCTTGGTAATAAATGTTTCTTTTGTCTTCAAATTCTTCATGTGAAATCAGTTCACCGGTATACCCATCGAGGTATTCATGCTTTTGTACATTATTCTTGTCAAAAACTCCCCTTATGAAAAATATCTTTTGCAAAGAAGATTTATCTTTTTCATTTGGTAAATGAAAGTTTTCAATTCAATTTCATCTTCAACTCATATGTAATTTCACCATAATTTTAACAATTTGCATTTTTTTTTTTGTAATCTTCATCTTTTACAAGCAATATTTCTTCATGTAGCATGACCATGCTCAACTATACTAGTATCCTTCTTTAGCATAGTAATTCTTCCATATAGACATCACATGCTTCATACACATTTCTATATGTTCCTTTTCCAATATATTCACCTGTTATGGATTCCATGAAATAAGATACAATATTTCGAGGCATTTTGTCAAATAGTTTGCATGCCTTAGCTTTGCTTCCAAATTTTGCTCATATATGTGCTAGGGCAGCTGTAACTACATCAGCTGACAGAAAAACATTTTCAATAATGCTTTGGGAGACATCCATATCTTGACCCAAAACTCCCATTTGGCCCAAATATAAAGAATGCTTGAACATATTCTGTAATATTTATAATCCTTGAGACCACATTTCATCGAGGCATTCTTCTACACAGTTCACGTTTCTCATCTATGCTTCCATATTTTGCATCAATGTCTATCAAGGAACCTTGAACTATAATATCTGACAAAAATCTCTATTTCATCATGCATAAGAAATGCTGATAAACATAGTGGAATCTACAATCTTGCACTTCTTTGGGCACAGACCGAGAGGATTCTGGTGAAGGTTGTGGGGCTGAATGCATTTAGTGGAGAGTTTCCAAGGCCTTTTTCAACAAATTTATTTTGTGTACATTCTACGATCATTGCGGTCCATTGAAAAGCCAAATTTTTGAGATTTTCTTTAAAATAGTTCCTATGTGTTGTGTATATCATTCCATGTTCACTAGTAAGGAGGGTGTTGATGAAGGTCATGAGTAATGGCTTTATACCAGCCGGTTGCTCTTTCTCGTAGATTTCAAAAATCTTATTCAACAAAACCATTATATGTAGATTTGAGGTATGTTGGCAAACAGTTCACTGTTTCATCTGTGCCTCCACTCATACATGCATATATATGCTGGAGCATTTCAACCGTTACACACTAAGATGAGGTGATGGTGGAGTTCTTTGGGTTTTGGAGTGCCATACACTATTTGAAATCTCTCATTCTGCTGAGCTGGGTGAATGCTGGTAAAGGTCATAGAGATGCAATTGCTTGGAGCTTTCTATGAATTTTTCAACAAAACTTTATGTGCATATCCTGCAATATTTGTAGTTCATGAGACCACATTACTTTGAAGCAAACTGGTTAAATGTTCATAAGTCATTTCTATGTGCTCACATTTTTGCATATGCCTCTACAATGGCATTTCCATGTCCTCATAACTTATTCAGTTTGTTTAAAAATTTTCTTTGGGCATTAGTAATTGCATGCCATAAATCTTGAGAAGTTGTAACTATATTTTTTTATTAACTTTCTTTTCACTTCATCGACTAGTTGGTAATGTTCTAGAAGTTATACGTATCACCAGTCAATACAAGTTTTTCTTCATCAGCATCTTAAGAGGTTTTCAAAACCATTTCTATAACCGATGACACTTCGTGAGCTTTACATCCGGTATGGGGAAGTTTCTTTATTTGTGGTCAAAACTTATTTTAATAACTTCATCAGGGTCAACAGCTGGCTCTAATTGGGGACAAGGACCTTGTGGACGTAGGATGAACCTAGAATCTTTGAAAATGACTAGTGCCTTATCCATTAGGCAAATTGAGTTAGGAGATAACACAATGTACAAAGAGAACCAAGATACTCCAATGAGACAAAAGGACAAATGACAGACACATAGAGAAAAGGTAAAAGATAAAAACCAATGGAAATAAGATAGACACAACCAAAGCTCCTAATTAACCTATGTAAATGGTAGGTGACTGCTACCTCAAACTGCTTCAAGATGATCATGTGAATCCATTGACAGGTTGAGAAAAGTAGGCAACTGTATGAAAAAGAGATGTATACAAATGAGGCACCTGTGAACTCAGTAGCCATTTCGGTATGATGAGAAAAATAAAATATGAGAAATATGAGGACTCCTTGAATTGTACACCAAACAATCATTTCTCATTGTAAAATTCTGAGTCTTTTTGATTCACATTGGTATTGCCCATCATATCTTCTTGTTTCATGTTGAGCATACCAATTTTCTCTATCTAAATTTTCTTTTGAAAGCTTGAATCAAATAAATATAAATCATGAACTGGACATCCTTCATGTGAAATAAGAAATGAAGAAAACTCAATACTCTGCGACTGATTCTTCTTATGAGTAATGTCCTCCTTTATCATTGGATCATCTTCCGCAAAGGAAAATTCCTCCTTCTTTAGCATTACTAATGCAGGATCTTCTTTATCAAAGGGTTGCACATGAGGAAGAGAAAGTGATGAATCCACATTATGCACTTTATCCTCCTAAAAGTTTTCTTGTATCATCGGTAAAGAAGAAATAATATTTTCCTCTCTTGGAAGTAGTTAAGGGAAAGTTAATGTTAGATTAGGAAAGACAACTAAGAGGGGGGGTGAATTAGTTGTCTAAAACTCTCTTCCAATTTAAGCACTTAAATCCACTGTGTAATTCAATAGCATAATAATTAATCAATCATGGAAACACAATGCATTAAATCAAGAGCAAAAACACTTCAACACATAGACACCAAGATTTTGACATGGAAAACCCAGTTAAGGGAAAAACCATGGGGTGATTAACCCAAGATTGTATTCTTTGTTAGAAGAATAGAAAGAACAAAATGGTACATGCCAATTAGGGCTCATTGCCTGAGCACATTGCTCATAAGAGGCTCACTGCCTACAAGAGACACATTGTCTACAGAATAATAAGTATCACATACTTGAACTTGAGAATAGCATCTTCACCATGCTTGAATCAGCTTCATTTAAGCCCAATACTTCTGCTCTACCTTTCGCTCCTCTTCTCTCTACCACACTCTCATCTCCACAATCCACACATTGAAATGACTTTACAACTCCATATATATACAAGACATTGACTTAGGAATAATCACCTAAGTCAGAAAACATCCACAAGAACATCTGCAAGATGTGTAACTCATCTGGTCAGCCAGTCTCAGGAAGAACACCATCATCCAGAAGTTATTCTTCAATTACGAGCTCCAACTCTAATGCGGACCATCAACATGAACTAGCCATGATCCAAAGACCTCCACAGGATTGACTGAATCACCAAGAACATCCACACTTCATCTGCTTACTGAAATCCTTCTCTCCTTCATCTGGAACCTTAAGAACATAGTCTGTCATCACTATCACAAAGGAATAGATGCTTTTGAACCTTCAAACCACAAACCAATTCAGTTGAAACTTCACAAATACTTCCTCAACATTCCCTTAAATCTGCATAATAGAATAATGCATTTCCGGATCTCACCGGACCTATCTGTGTCACTCTGTCACCTCTGAACACCTACCGGAACTAGTTTTACTTGAGCAGCCACAACTTCTTCAGATCTACATGTGGACCTCTGAAATCTTTACTGTATCATCTTAAGACTCATATCTACAAACCCTTTAAACCGTATCCTCTGATAGTCATCTTATCTTGGATCTTTACCTTACTGTCTTCAATGTTCTTCTTTGTTCCTGATATGACTAATTTTCTCAATATCCTCAGCACATAGCTTATCCAATCCTTATCATCAATGTAATAGAAGTACGTTGACATCAATGACAATACCAGTTAGGCCCATACTTGCAACAATCTCCCCTTTTGTCATTGATGGAAACATATGATGTGAAAAACTATTTTAACCAACAAGACAAGAACTTCTCCTTACTGTCACAACTCCCCCTAACAACAACAACCATTCACATGTCTTCTCTTCCTTTCCTACTCCCCCTTTGATCAGAAACCACTTGTTTTTCACATGTCCTCTCTCCCCCTTTGAGATCAATGGCAAAGGGCACATACTTGCAATTCCATGACTTTAGAATCATATCAGCTCCTCCCCCTCAGTAGCAGCTCCCCATCATCAATTTGGATCACAAGATATGACTGTCATATCCACCGAACCGATGCACAACATTGCACCTTAGTTCATCACCAGAGGGGCAATAACCCCTAACTTCTCCTTGAGATAAAATATTCCTTAGGTAGAGGTTTAGTAAAGATGTCTGCAATCTGATCCTTGGAAGGCACAAACTCCAATCTGACTTCATTCTTGTTCACTTGCTCTCTCAAAAAGTGAAACTTGATGGATATATGTTTAGTCTTTGAATGCAACACTAGATTGTTAGATATATTTATTGCACTTGAATTATCACAGAAGATTGTGATAGGCTCCTCATACTCCACTCTTATGTCTCTTAGCATTTTCTTCATCGACAAAACTTGAGTATAATTACCTGCTGCTGCAATATATTTTGCTTCTGTAGTGGACATAGATATTGCCTCTTTTTTCTTGTTCAGCCAAGAAACCAATCTCTTCCCTAAAAAGAATGCTCCACCACTAGTACTCTTCTAGTCATCCACATCTCCTACCCAATCTGCATATGTATATGCATGAAGAGAGAAATTATGATCTCTAGTATACCACAAACCATACTCAACTATCCCTTTTAGATACCTAATTGCCATGGCATGAGATTCTCTAGGATCAACTTGGAATCTAGCAACAAGACCAACAACATTCATAATGTCAGGTCTAGTTTGAGTGAGATACAACAATCCTCCAATCATTGACCTGTACTTTTTCTGATCAGCGTTAGGGGAGTCAACATCTTTGCTTAATTTACATCTGGTTTCCATGGGAGTATTCATTGGCTTTGCCTGTTCCATCCCAAATTTCTTCAACAATTCTTTCACATATTTGGTCTGAGAAATGAAGATTCCTTTCTTAGTTTGAGTGATTTGCAAACCCAAGAAGAAATTTATTTCCCCAAGCATGGACATCTCAAATTCACTTTTCATTTGATTAGCAAAGGTTTTGCACATACTATCTCTTCCTCAAAAAATGATATCATCAACAAATTCTTCAACAATCAAGATATTTTCATGATCAATTTTGAAGTATAAATTACTGTCAGCAATACCTTTGGTAAAACCAATCTTCAAAAGATGCTTATCCAATCTTTTGTACCAGGCTCCTGGGGCTTGCTTGAGTCCATACAGTTCTTTCTTCAACTTGCAGAACATATCACCATGATCAGACAATTGAAATCCATCTGGTTGCTCAATGTACACTTCTTCCAAGTCACCATTCAGGAAGGCAGACTTGACATCCGTTTGATGCACTTTGAAATCCTTGAAGGTAGCAAAAGAAAGAAGTAGTCTGACTACTTCAATTCTTGCCACTGGAGCAAAAGTTTCTTTAAAATCACCTCCTTCTACTTGAGAGTAACCCTTGCAGACCAATCTGGCTTTATTTCTGATTACTTCGCTAACTTCATTTAGTTTGTTCCAGAAGACCCATTTGGTTCCAATCACATTCTTGTTTCTAGGTCTAGGAACAAGATCCCAAGTCTAATTTTTCTCAATTTGCACCATCTCTTCCTCTATTGCTTTAGTCTAGTTTTCATCATTGCGAGCTTCATTCACTGTCTTAGGTTCAATTTTTGAAATTAGACAATATTCATCTGAATCTTGAGCAATCCTCCTTCTTGTTTGTACACCTTTGCTTTTATCACCTATGATCTGATCTTCAGAGTGGTTTAGTCTTACATACCTGGGAACTTTGGAAGTTTCTTGCACTTCTAATTCTTGATCAGGCTCATTATAACTCATCTCTTCTTCCTGATTTACTGGATCATTTTGAATTTGAATTTTAGAAGGGGCTTGGGCTCCTTTAATTAGAACACCATTCTGATCATCTTCATCATATTCATAAAACCTTGAAGGTTTTTCAATTCCTTCACCAACCTTCACATTTGTACTTTCTATAATCTTTCTCAGTCTCTTGTTATAACACCAGTATGCTTTGCTTTGAGTAGAGTAACCCAAGAATATTCCTTCATCACTTCTAGCATCAAACTTGCCAAGATCTTCATCTCTTTTTATGTAACATTTGCTACCAAAGACTCTGAAATACCTCACAGTAGGAGTGATGCTAAGCCAAAGTTCATAAGGAGTCTTACCGGTATTGCTTTTGATTTGAACTCGATTGAGAGTATAGACTGCAGTGCTGACAACTTCTCTCCAATAGATCTGAGGAACATTTGCTTCCATCATCATGGTCCTGGAGGCTTCTTGGATGGTCTGGTTCTCTCTCCACTACTCCATTCTGTTGTGGAGTCCTAGGAGCAGACAACAATCTCTTTATTCCATGTTTCTCACATAATTCTATGAACTCACCGGATGTAAATTCTCCACCTCTATCAAACCTCAGACATTTTAATTTTAATCCAGTTTCATTCTCTACCATAGCCTTGAATATTTTGAATTTCTCAAGAGATTCTGATTTCTCTTTCAAAAAGGTAACCCACATCATCTGGGAGTGATCATCAATTAATAACATGAAGCATCTATCACCTTGTACACTCCTTATCCTTGCTGGACCACATAGATTAGTATGAACTAAGTCCAATAATTTGATAGAAGATTGTTCCTTGCTTTTGAATGAGACTCTGCTTAGTTTCCCCAAATGACATTCCTTGCACAAACTATTTGTAGGTTTCACCAGTTTTGGAAGATCTCTTATAGCCTGAGTGTTGCGTATCTTCATGATATTATCAAAATTCAGGACACACCCTCCTATGCCATAGCAAACTCTGATCAATTTGCACAAATAGACAACTTTTACCAGTACCAACTAGATGGAAGATATTACCTTTTGTCTGAGTACCAGATGCAATCTCTATTCTAAAATTTTCAAAGATCTGGCATTTTCCATTCTTGAAATGGAGATCATAGCCTTTGTCCACCAACTGTCCAACACTGAGAAGATTGTGCTTTAATCCTTCAACATACAGTACATTACCGGTTTGTTCTTTCCATCAAAAGAAATAGTTCCTCTACCTTTGATTCTGCCAGCAGAATTATCACCAAACTTTACCACTCCTCCTTCATACATTTCCAAATCTAAGAGCTTATTTTTGTCACCTATCATATGGTGAGAGCATCCACTGTCAATGACCCAATCATCCTTTTCTTCAACTTTGGCAGCTAGAGCTCTTTCTACAACTTTATGATTGACAGATTCAGAGGGCATTGGATCTTCTTCCTTGATGGCAATAAACACCAAATCACTTCTGGATTTGTTTCCTATCTCTAATTCATCATTTGTTACTCCTTCATTATCATCCTCTTCATGAACATAGTAACAATTCTTTTGGAACCTTCATCTGTTAGGATTTGGCCTTGAAAATCTTTCCAGACACTTTGAGGCATAATGACCAATCTTATTGCAGTTAAAACACTTAAAAGGCAATTTCCCTTCATACTTATCAGATCCTCTTGGTAGTCTTTTTGCAATAAGGGCTTCAAGCTGAGCAGTTTTAGATTCTTCTTATTTTAGGTCTTTTCTTGTTTTTTCATACCATGATAGTTTCCTTGAAGAGTTCTCTCCCAGATCAAACCTTTGTTTTCCTTTCACTAAAGCACTACCTTTGAATGCAGATTCAGTCTTGGGGGGGGACATCTCCAAACTCGGTCATTTCGAATGTGGCCAATTTACCAACCAATTGATCTCTTGTGACACTTGAATGGGCTCTAAATTCTTCAATGGCAGCAACCTTGATTTTATAAGAAGCAGGAAGGGATCTGAGAACTTTGCTAACAATCTCCATCCAAGACTCCACCAGCACATCTAATGCCACAACCAAGCTCATTTACTCTTGGCATAAAGGTAGTGATATTTTCATCTTCTCTCATCTTCAGATTTTCAAATTTCCCTTTCAAACTTTGTAGCCTTGCACATTTAACATAATTGTCTCCTTCATGTAAAAGTTCTAGTTTTTCCCAAATCTCAAAAGCAGTTTGTAGATCAACAACATTTGTAAGCTCTGAATTAGACAAGGCACTTAGAAGGGCTTCTTTAGTTCGTAGATTGTTTTTAGCATCTATGATTTCATTTGCGGATTTTGGCCCATTCTGAGGAGGCGTATACTTTGTTGTATTCATGGTCCAGTACTGCATTCCCATACATTGCAAGTGACATTGCATACGACTTTTCCAAAGATTAAAATTGGTTCCATCAAACTTTGGACTATCCTTCTTGTAGGATGACATCCTGGATCTCCTCAAGCGGTTAAGCTCCTTTTAGAGGAACTTGGCTCTAATACCAATTGTTAGATTAGGATAGACAACTGAGAGGGGGGGTGAATCAGTTGTCTAAAACTTTCTTCCAATTTAAGCACTTAAATCCACTTTGTAATTCAATAGCATAATAATTAATCAATCATGGAAATACAATGTATTAAATCAAGAGCAGAAACACATCAACACATAGACACCAAGATTTTGATGTGGAAAACCTGGTTAAGGGAAAAACCACAGGGTAATTAACCCAAGCTTGTATTCTCTGTTGGAAGAATAGAAAGAACAAAATGGCACATGCCAATTAGGGCTCACTGCCCTAGCACACTGCTCACAAGAGGCTCACTGCCTACAAGAGACACACTATCTACAGAATAATAAGTATCACATACTTGAACTAGAGAATAGCATCTTCACCATGCTTGAATCAGTTCCATTTAAGCCCAATACTTCTGCTTTGCCTTTCACTCCTCTTCTCTCTACCACACTCTCATCTCCACAATCCACACTTTGAAATGACTTTACAACTCCATATATATACAAGACATTGACTTAGGAATAATCATCTAAGTCGGCAAACATCCAGAAGAACATCCGGAAGATGTGTAACTCATCCGGTCGGCCAGTCTCAGGAAGAACACCATCATCCAGAAGTTATTCTTCAATTGCGAGCTCTAACTCTAATGCAGACCATCAACATGAACTAGACATGATCCAAAGACCTCCACATGATTGCTTGAATCACCAAGAACATCCACACTTCATCTGCTTACCGAAATGCTTCTCTCCTTCATCTGGAACCTTAAGAACACAGTCTGTCATCACTGTCACAAAGGAATAGATGCTTACAGACCTTCAAACTATGAACCAATCAAGTTGACACTTCACAAAGACTTCCTCAACATTCCCTCAAATCTGTAGAATAGGATAATGCATTTCTAGATCTCACCGGACCTATCTGTGTCACTCTGTCACCTCTGAACACTTGCCGGAACTGGTTTTACTTGAGCGGCCACAACTTCTTCAGATCTTCATGTGGACCTCTAAAATCTTTACTAGATAATCTTAAGACTCATATCTTCTAACCCTTCAAACCACATCCTCTGATAATCATCTTATCTTGGATCTTTACCTTACTGTCTTCACTGTTCTTCTCTGTTCTTGATATGACTAATTTTCTCAATATCCTCAGCACATAGTTCATCCAATCCTTATTATCAATGCAATAGGAGTACATTGACATCAATGACAATACCAGTTAGGCCCATACTTGCAATAGTTAAAACATGCATCTCTTCATCAATCCTGGTATCCTTATGATCTTCTTGCATAATTGGAGTGGGGGTACTCAATGCTTCATCTTGAATAGTACCTTTAAGTTCAATATTTTAGTATTCTTCTTCAATAGATGATAAAGGGGAAAGAATGAAATATTCTTCATAAAGAAATTCATCTTCAAGAGTCTTGAGACACCAGTTTGTGATTGAAACTTCATGAGAAAGATCTTGTGGTACTATTTCATCAACATTCTCCTCTTATTCAAATTGCAAGCATGTCAAGAGAGCACTTTGCAATTCTTCTTCATGATCTTTGTTCACACTTTGGTCCAAAATTTCTTCTGCATTTCCTTGAACATTAACCATGTCATGGAAACCTTCTTCAAAAGATATAGTTGTTGAAACAAAGCAAGTTGTCACAAGAGGAGTGACATTCTTCAAAGAAAATGAGAACGCGCCATCATCTAGAAATATTTCTTCTTCATTATTGCATGTTTCCATACAATCTTTTTCTTTTGTCTCCATCACTTCTTCTTCTTGGTCTTCCTTAAGTGGACATGTGTGTTCCGATGAGTCTCTTTCAGACACTTCCTTTAATACAGGTTCATTTGTAGGAAAACATTTTGCCTCTCCATTGTTGTCCTCATCATGTGGATGATATATCTCAGCGTAATTTCTTTTATCTTTTGGTGCATGAATTTCCTTTGATAGCGAGTTGTGATCACGAGAAAGAAAATGAGTCTCCTTCCCATCTTTTTCTTCCATCTTTTGCAACGTTTGAAACAAGGAAGGATGAACCTAGTTAGATGCAAATTGCATGCCACCATAGAAACTCTTCAGGAACTCCACTTGCTTGGGGTTCATCAAGAACTTGATTTTGTTGAGTAGAGGATGCATAAAAACAATAATCTTCATCATCACTATCACTGTCTAATTCAGGAAGTTGCATGTTATGTATCTGGGTTCTTCGATACGAAACCATCTTTCAGGATTCTTCTTTTAGATAGAGTTGCCAACTTCTTTTCTAGGAAGATACTTGTATATTCTTGAGGAATCAAAAGGCACCAGTGCTTCAGCTCGTCTCCCCAGTAGATTCACAAAATATTTGTTTGTAAACATATTTGTCGCCGTGAAATAACCTTTGAAAATAACTCATTACCCTTAGAGCAGTGACTAAATTGTCCCAACAGTTGGAGAGATCGTGATAAAGAAATGATCTTCCTCTATGTTTGAGAGGTGCAGCTCCCTTGTATAATTGGGTTTTTGGTATTTTCATGTACTTTTAATCTGAAAGTACATAAAGGAGAAAACACAAAACTAGGAAAAGATGACAAATAGAAACCCCAATAGTAGACATATGAAAACCAATTGAGATTCCACAACTAATAACGATTACAAAGGGGGATTTAACACAAAATATGTTTTCATGTGCAATGATAATGAAAGAAAGATAACAAACCTCAACATATGAAAAGATATGCCATCTCAACATGTTCAAACCAAGATACCAAGATATTAACATTATTCATTACATCAATCACATAAAATACCAATGGTTTGCACAATCACATAGAAGGATTACTGATTTAACATATGAGAAATCAGCAAAGATAATATATGAATACATTTAGAACATATGAACCAAAAGCATTCTTCATTATCTCCTTGAAATTATACAATTCGAAAAACTCTTCTATACATAGTGTCAAGCCAAAAAGTCTTCACACAATCTCTGAGTAGTTCTCCTAGTTTTTCCCCTGCCAAAAAGTCTCCTTTTGATTGAATTACAAATACCTATATATAGGCGAGACTAGTAACCACTTAAGGTAACTACCTTAACCGCTTTTATAACTAGTTAGAATAACTAACTGTTTAAGTGCACCAACTTGGAACAACTAAATTTCTTTTGAGAGAGATAGTTACTTAGAGTAACTACCCAATTTTGGTACTTAAGAAATAACTAGAAACTAAGCTCATTTTCTAACTTTCAGTTACAACATGTGACATAAGTCACTTTTACAAAAAGGCAACTGGAAGCCCATAACTTGAAAGAAAAGACAAGTTATTGGTTTGTCAAAGTAGTCATCATGTCTTCTTCCAATCTATGAGTCATCTGTTTGATAGCAACTTTGCCTTCAAGGACATGTACCCCAACTACATCTACTGAGTTTCGTTTCGTCATTGAAAGTTTGTAGGAGACTTGAAAATTCTTCATTGTAAGGATACTCATTCTATGATCACCTTAAACTATTATCACCTTTGCATAATGATTAGGCGTACTTAAATGACTTCTGAACTTCATTTTGCTACCCATCCAATGTCCATCAAATACAAACTCTTTATTTAAGTTAAAGAGAAAGGAATAATTTTGTTGGTAATAAATGTTTCTTTTGTCTTCAAATTCTTCATGTGAAATCAATTCACCGGTATACCCATCAAGGTATTCATGCTTTTGTGTATTATTCTTGGCGAAAACTCCCCTTATGACAAATATCTTTTGCAAATAAAATTTATCTTTTTCATTTGGTAAATGAAAGTTTTCAATTCACTTTCGTCTTCAACTCATATGTAATTCCACCATGATTTTAATAATTTGCATTTTTTTTCTGTAATCTTCATCTTTTACGAGCAATATTTCTTCATGTAGCATGACCATCCTCAACTATACTAGTATCCTTCTTTAGCATAGTAATTCTTCCATTTAGACATCATATGCCTTATACACATTTCTATATGTTCCTTGTCCAATATATTCACCTGTTATGGATTCCATGAAATAAGATACAATATTTCGAGGTATTTTGTCAAATAGTTCACGTGCCTTAACTTTGCTTCCAAATTTTGCTTGTATATGTGCTAGGGCAATTGCAACTACATCAGTTGATAGAACAACATTTTCAATAATGCTTTGTGAGACATCCATACCTTTACCCAAAACTCCCATTTGGCACAAATATAATTATGCTTAACCATATGTTGTAATATTTTTAATCGTTGAGACCACATTTCATTGAGGCATTCTTCTAGATAGTTCACGTTTCTCATCTATGCTTCCATATTTTGCATCAATGTCTATTAGGGAACCTTGAACTATAATATCTGACAAAAATCTCTATTTCATCACGCATAAGAGATGCTGATAAACACCTGGATTCTACAATCTTGCATTTCTTTGGACACTAACCGAGAGGATTTTGGCAAAGGTTGTGGGGCCGAATGCATTTAGTGGAGAGTTTCCAAGGCCTTTTTCAACAAATTCATTTTGTGTACATTCTACGATCATTGCAGTCCATTGAAGAGCCAAATTTTTTTGGATTTTCTTGATAACAATGCCTATGTGTTGTGTATATCATTCCACGTTCACTAGTCAGGAGGGTGTTGATGAAGGTCATGAGTAATGGCTTTATACCAGCTAATTGCTCTTGCTTGTAGATTTAAAAAATCTTATTCAACAAAACTATTATATGCAGATTTGAGGGATTCTAGCAAACAGTTTACTATTTGATCTATGCCTCCACATCATACATGCATATATATGCTGGAGCATTTCAACCATTGCACACTAAGGTGAGATGATGGTGGATTTCTTGGGGTTTTGGAGAGCCATACACTATTTGAAAGCTCTCATTCTACTGAGCTGGGCGAATGCTGGAAAAGGTCATAGAGATGCATTTGCTTGGAGCTTTCTATGACTTTTTTAACAAAACTTTATGTGCATATCCTGCAATATTTGCAGTTCATGAGACCACATTACTTTGAAAGAAATTGGTTAAATGTTCATAAGTCATTTCTATGCGCTCAAATTTTTGCAAAATGCCTCTACCATGGCATTTCCACGTCCTCATAACTTATTCAGTTTGTTTAATAGTTTTCTTTGGGCATTAATAATCACATGCAGTAAATCTTGGGAAGTTGTAACTATATTTTTTTTATTAACTTTCTTTTCACTTCATCGGCTAGTTGGTAATGATCCAGAAGTTATACGTATCACCGGTCAATAGAAGTTTTTCTTCATCGACATCTTAAGAGGTTTTCAAAACTGTTTCTAGAACTGATGAGACTTTGTGAGCTTTACATCTGATATAGGGAAGTTGCTTTATTGGTGGTCAAAACTAATTTTAATAACTTCATCGGGGTCAACACATAGATAGAAAAAAACTGTGAATTGTTTGATAGAATTCCTCAAAGAAATGTTGTCTCATGGACTACAATGATTTCAAGATATGCACAAAATGGATTTGTTTATAAGGTATAAAAAACTTTGAAGAAAATGTAATTGTTAGCTGTAAATCCAAATCTTTAAATCTAAATTCCACAACATTACTAGCTTCCTCCCTGCTTGTGCGAAAATAGGCACTTTTGAACAGGGGATGGACATCTATCAAAGTGTAATGGTAGCGGAATTTTTGTCATTTGTGGTAGCTGCAAATGCCCTGGTAGATTAATATTGAAAATGTAGAAGCATAGACAATGTGCATGGACTATTTGGCAGAAAACCTCAAAGAGACATCCCCTCATGGAATGCAATGAATTCAGGATATCCACAAAATGGATTTGTTGAAACAAACGGCAGGTGGGAAACCAAATTTTACATAAAATACATAACTCATACCTATAGTCCCTTTCCACCTCTTATTGCTTGTAGACCATCTCCTCTTCTCTTTCTCCCCTTTCTCCTTTTCCCTTCCCCCTTATCTTTTGTGTTTCCTCCTTTAATAAAAGACTTCACCCCATGTCATTCTGTGAATGTTCCATTTAAGAAGGAAAACCCAACAAAAACATTAAATTACATTCAATACAATTTGATGGTTCCATTTAAGAAGGAAAACCCAACAAAAACATTAAATTTCATTCAATACGATTTGATGGTAGCATGAGAAATCTCCCTCCTTTTCAAATTAGGTGTGGCTTCCATGGAAGGGTCACCTCCATACTTCATTTAAAAACTAGTCAAGAAATTTTGCTTCCACCCCATGCCACTCCTCCATTTAATGTCCCATTGACTATGGTGGGTAAGAAATAAATGAAAGACCTAGGGTTTAAAGATGTTAATACACATTCTTAATATTTTTCTACCTATATAAAAAAAATTAAATTTAAAAATTAATATATCTATTTGGGAAAGCATTTGAACAAGTTAAAGATAAGCCATAGTGTGACAAACTCATGTAGGAATATTCTGATTGTCATGAAAGTGTGACAAAATCATGTAGGCATATTCTGATTGTCATGAAAGATAACAACAATAACTTTCGATCTTTAAAGTTAAAAAATATTTACATGACAATATAATTCTAGATATCTTTGGCAAGCCTTCCATGCAAGAATATATCTGTATGTAGGTTTTTAAACAAATGGTGAAAAAGGTGGAAGGCATGACAAACAAGTGTACATAGAAAGGTTAAACGCCAATTATCAAATTAGTGACCTTTGACAACTACAAGATTATGGTAGAGCTTGTTCATTTGTGGGTAGGTTATGAAGGCAAACATACAATTATTAATGTGATAGACATCATTGAATAATATAATAATATTAGTATTATTTCAAACTTAATCATAATAATACTAATATTAGGTTGTACAAAAGAAAAAGAAAGCCCCCTAGAGAGGTTGATGTAGGCACACATTCAAAATTGCAATTACAAAATTACTTCTAACAATTGATGGTTCGATTCTGATGCATTGAGTGGCTCCCTTATTTGAGTTGCCCAATTTTATCATTCATTTTTCATTTAGTGCAATGGAAGTGGCCCCCTAGAGCGAGAGCTTATCAATCTCATATATATATATATATATATATATATATATATATATATATATATATATATATATAGATATAGATATATATATATATAATTTTTAAATATATTTTTAATGATGAAATTATATAATTAGTATACATTTATTTATATTTTGTATATAAAAAATAAGTTTTAAGTACTATGCTGACAATAATAAAAGCTAATAAATATTCATTTTTACTTTTTACATCAGTTAAAAATAATAAAATTAAAATTTATTAGCTTTTAAACTATAACTTAAGAACTTGAGTTTGTTAGGAAATGTAACACAAATATAACAAGAGCTGCAGAGCAGCCAAGTTTCTGCCAAAATGTTCATGAATAGTTGTATTTTTATTTGTTGTGTTTGCTTAGTTTTAGCAACAATGTTCATAATATAATAACTTCATAATAATATTGAAATTTGTCAATTTTTTGGTTTAAGTTAGAGTTAGACAGTGTTGTAATATTTAGACTAAATGCTAAAAATAGAGGAACTTAAAAATAAGGGCAAAACAATAGGAGAGGGTTTAGAGAAGAAGAAAATTCACCTAATTTATAAACAATTTGGAGATTTAAACCATTACAATTCAATAGTCTTGCTTTCATATAAACAAGAGTGCTTTCCAAAACCTTAAATTGAAGACATGTTCAAGAGTTGAAAGTTTTGCAGTTCAATTTGTTTGTGTTAGAATAAGAATAACCACAATCTAATCAGGTAGGGTCTTATAAGGCCTAAAATTCATTGTACTTCAAAAATACCTTGAATATTTTATTTTTTGTGCTTCCATTTCCATGCTAATGTAAAAACAAGGGCAAAGCCCAAGGGCAGAGACGTAAGAGAAATAAGAAAACTTATGATACATAGATAATTTTTTTTGCCAATTGGACTATTTATTAGGCGTCCACATAAAATATTTTACCATCATCAGAGTTCAATGCTTTTGTCGACTTATAAAATAAGGTCAATACAGAAACAAAAGGTTTTACTAACTTTAATTTCACCTTACGTCTAAAAATTTCTAGAAGATTTAAAATTTTGCAGCTCAATTAAAAATACAAAATGGAAAACAAAGCCAAATGAAAGGGGTGGGGTTTAACACACTTAAAACTCACTTTACTAAGAGAATAATGTGCCACTTTAAACCATGTAGAAAATAGATCTTATTCAATTATATTCTCTTTTACATAAAATCAAGTGCAACAACAGCAGTGCAGTGTTTTATACAACATAAAAATTTCCTTAAAATTTTAACTTTTACTGTTCAATTTCTTGTTAACAAAGGATCAAAAGAAAAGTAGAATATCAGAGTTCTAAGAAACTCAAACCCACCTTGCTTAGACAATTCTTTTCTGATTAGGCCATTTCCTATGCATAACAAATCTTACAAAAATCAGAATTCAATTTTCTTGTCAACGTAAAAAAAAGGGCAAAAAAAAAGTATAGAGTTCAATTGAAAAAAGAAAATTCACGTTATGTTGAATAAATTTAAGAGATTTAAACTTTTGTAGTTCAATTTGCTTGTTCTTTGTTGTAAGGACCATACTTATCCTAAACCGATTAACATTAAACTCTGATTTCAAAAATACCAATGAATAAAAATTTTGATTTGACAGATGTAGGAAATGTGAAATTCTTCCAGAAGTGCTTAATGTATGCTATAGTAATGCGATGAAACTTGAAATTTAGTTTCCTAGAATCATCAGGTTCTTAAAAGATCACCAATTTTAAATCTAGTAAAGATAGAGTACATTACGAGAGAAGGTACATTATGTAAGATAACCTAGAAGCACAACAGATCAATTCATACCTTAAGTCATGCATTACATCCTGCATTCATTTTCAATAGCTTGCTTCTCCTCTAGTAACTGTATCCTTATCATCTGCACAAAATTAACTTAACAATCTCATGTTAACACAACTCAGTAATCACTACTCAGAGAATTAAGATCACGATGCTAATTGGAGAACACCCTACATCTAGGGGACTTGAGTACTGGGGGCATCCTTCATCGTCCAGACTGCCTACATACCCTGTATCCACGGGATCAAGGCCCCCTCCTTCGGATGTGACTAATGCAGGGAATGCGAACATGTAGTTCTATTTTGCACTATGTTTGGTGTAACTGTGAGCGGGTACCCAGCCCTTTCTAGGGTTATTCCATGCCCCAGACAGTTCCTCGTCGGCTGCCACCCACTCGGTGAAACAGGGATGGGAGTTAGTCCACTACCACAAACACCTAAAGGGGTGTTTGTCAGTTAGTCCTAGTGTGGAGGAATCCCTATAAGGTATCTACCCATGAAATCTAATTTGCTTCCCCGAGCCAACTTAGGTAATTTTTGTGACTAAGTCCGTTCCTGATCCCCTACTACTTTCACCATGATCTGTGAGGGCGAGGTGAGAATACATGATAGATAGCATTTCTAGATCAGCCTAGTTGCCCTATCTGACATTTCACATGTCCTCCCCAATCTATACTCATGTCAGTAAGCCTCATTTTCTGTTAGTATGCTTGAAGTGTTTTCCAAATGAGCATCATGGTAATCATTACTTAAATCATCATCTATATTTACCCACTTAATACTCTAAAAGATGTCTAATCTTAATTCTACTCATAACATGCATTATTACCTAATAAGTAACCCAATTCCATTATATTGTTACAAACCGTCATAGTGATCAAAGAAGCATACTTCGTTCACCTATTTAGCTACTCACATATACAAGGTAGTTTCCGCTATTTTCTTAAGATGACACTGAGCTCACATAGGTTATCCGTAAAACTATTTAGTTAGTGCATATAAAGTTATTCACTTAATGAGTTACTAGCATGGTACTCTTACTGTAGTTGAGTATGTAGTTGTTTCTATCTAGGTCTCTAATGCTCCACAACTGACACTCATTGGATTAGTCATATGCATTTATATAAATAACTAGAACTATAATAATGCACAAGAAATCACATCAAGTTCTACAATACACTATCTAAAGAGTATAACCCATAGCTGATATTATCTAAGATACTATGGAGGACACAAATAGATTCCATGGTTGTAAGTATGATTTACAACTTAATTTTAAAGGGTCGTTGAAGTAGCACACTAACTGAAATATTTATGCAAAATGGACTAATTAGAGAAGATCATTTTGATTTATCTATATTAAATAGACATAGAGATCAAAACTTTCTCCCTACCACACAATTCGCTAATCTTTTAAAGAAAATGACCATCCTTAATATGCGAAGTTTAATCCCACAAAATTGGTCAAGGTTGAACCCCTTGGAAAGTAAAACATAAGGTATGACTATCACTATGACTAATAATTATTTTCACAATGCTTCCAACATTGATCTATTAGATTAAGGAGATTAGAAAAAAAATGAAGGAATTAAAAGATCCCTAGCTGCAGTTAGATCTAAGGCATAAAATGGCATGTGCTTTTGTGTAGTAGGCAGATCACATCTATAGATAAAGAGATTTATGCAAAGTTAGATGAAGGTAGGAAGGTATTTTCTAGATTCAAGTATTTACTTAATGTTGTGGAAGAATAGGAAAAATAATTAATTCGCTGCCACCATGGTGGCAATTGCATTGGGTTTGTTAAACATACCCCATGGAACAACTATTAGAGTTGTTAAGGACCTTCGAGTATGTGGTGATTTCCCCACTGCAACAAGATTTATATCGAAGATTGTTGCAAGAGATATTGTTGTGAGAGTGAGTTTCATTTCATTCGTTTTAAAACAGGGGACAATCTTCTTGTGGAAATTATTAGTGAAGCTAAATAAATCAATCTATACAATAGGCTTGCACTATAATGATGTGCATCCTATTAGATTTCCAGCCATAAAACAAAACAAAAAGGAGATTTTTATAAGATATTGTAGTTGTAAGTGCCCTGGTAGACATATACGCCTGATGTGGAAGCATAGAATAGGCACGTGAACTGTTTGACAAAATTCCACAATAGAAAAGATGAGGAAAATGGGAGTGAGGAGGCTTTACTCATATCTACTATTTGACTACTCTTTTAAAGTCACGATGGGTGTTTAATATTACTTTACTAACAGAATAGACTAACCTCTCCAGTCAATTTTAATTTCACTCCTCACGCAGTCTTGACTACAAGGACTTGTCTGGTAATAACTTTCTACATGGATTTAGGAATTTTATTTTTCTTTACCCATCTTAGACTTATAAATGCGCATTTTGCCTCTCTGCATTTGTCAACATTCGAGTTTGGGCTGCTTTCTTCCACTCTCTCAATTGCTTCTCTTGCCCTCTCTTTCTCCAACTCAACTACATTTTTGTTGTGAAACCGCTAAGTATGAAGAGTAAGCTTGGAATTGTGAGCCACAACCCTAGCATGGGCAGGAGATGCCTTGTCTAAGCACGAGAAGCAAGTGTAACAACCAATAGAAATAGAGACAGAGAAAGAGAGCATCAACCCCAACTACAACACAACTGATGATCACAGTGGAAAAGGAATCAAAGGAAAAGAGGGGGAGCCTTAATGATTTCAGGATATGCACAAAATAGATTTGATTCAATATGGTATTAAAAAACTTCCAAGCAATTGCAAATGTCAGCAGTAAATCCAAGTCCACAACCTTTTCCAACATTCTCCCTATCTGTACCAAATGGGCGCTTAGGAACAGGGTATGGTGCATAACGGAAGGGGCAAATTTATCAGATATTATAATTAAAAATACTCTGGTAGACATATGTGCAAAATGAAGATGCATAGACAAGACATGTCCACTATTAGACAGAATACCTCAAATAGATGACATCTTATGAAAATTGAAATTGGCAGGTGTAAAGCCAAATCCACAACCTTTACCAGATTTCTCCCCACCCATGCCAATATGGGAGTGCTCTGGAACATGGCATGGACATACATCAAAGCATAATGGAAAGAGCAATTTTTGTCAAATATTATAGTTCGAAACTATTGGCTCAAAGGTGCAAAGGCATTATATGATAAAGTCCATGGTTACAGGAATAATCTGAGAGATTATAAAACAAAAATTCATAGTTGTCTTCCACACTGGGAGGGTCCGTAGAGTTATCAATCTCAAAAGTCATCAATGCAGGGTCTAAATATGGCACTTAGAGAATGGAGTCAGTGGATCTATACATCAGATGATCATCTATGGGGCATAGCTATCATTCTTAGTAAAATCACCAATGCAGGGTCTAAATATGGCATTTAGAGAATGGAGTCAGAGAATCTATACAATTATCTGCCAAAAGTGGGAGCATCAACTAGGCATGTGAACCATTTGATAGAATGCCTCAAAGAGATGTCATATAGCGGAATGTAATGATCGCAGATTTGCATAAAATGGAATCGTTAAAAAGGCTTTAGAAACTATCAAGCAGATACTATTAGTAGATGTAAAGAAAATTTCCAGTGTCTTAGGCAGCGGCCTCCCTGCCTACACCAAAAAAGGAATTTGAAAGAGAGTATGGCATTCATGAAATAGATCGGAAGGGAAATATTGTAAGATGTTGTAGCTATGTTTGCCTTGATAGACTTGTATGCAGAATGTAGAAGCATAGACAAGAAACGATTATTAAACCAAGGCATTTCGTATTCAAATTAATTGAATCTAGTTAAAAGCATAAAAGGGGGCATATTATTCGGTTCAGATGTAGCCACAAGATTGTAAAACAAATAGTTTCCTCTTAACTCTATACAAAGGCATGCTTAGTTCTGTATCATATTCCTAAATCTTATGCACAAAATTTCTCTTAAATGATTAGCATTTCGTCAAGTGATTCTAAAATAGCATAACATTATTAACAAAATTTTACAAAAACAAGAACAAAACTATGAAAAGGAGGAGGGCTCTTACAAGTTGCTCCAGCACTCCAAACCAGAGAATTCGTCTTGCTCTTCCTTACAATTCTAGGCAATTTATAGAAAAAATCCATTCTCCATCTCTTTTTTTAATGATCCTCCACTCTCTTTGTTTAATGGTAATGCATCCTCCACTCTCTTTGTTTAATGATAATGCATCATCCACTCTTGTTATTTTAATGATAATCTTATCCTTAATTTTTTTTAATGGTGTCCATATTATTTGTATTTTTAATTTTCAAATTAGAATGCAAAAATTGAGTTGTGACATCCTTCTCCCATAAATTTATGCATCGTCCCGATGCATATATGGTCAAAACATATACATATAGATATAACCATCGTTTACTATTAGTATGCTTGCCTACCTTCATAGGCCTACCTGCATAGTCTATAATTGTTGTATAATCTAAACATCAGTGAAGTTAGAGGTCATAATTCAAATTCTACTAGGTAACCTGATTGAGCATATCCTTGTAGCTTGTCCTCGAGTCTGGAATGTTGAATGTTCATTTGAATTTTACTGTGTCTAGAATAAACACTTGCAATTCACTTTAAACTTCCATCATTAAAGATAAATCAACTTTTGAAGTGCGGTCAATAAAAATTTAAGTTCATAGATTCTCCCTTGGTAATCCAGATCTTTATCAAAAATTTTAGTTACATTTGAAGTTAACTTCAACATGTGCTAGAATCAAAGAGTAATGATGCACCACTGTAGATTAGAATAATTATATCCTCTTAGTCAATCTGTGTACTCAGGAAATAGCCAATCCGGGCTAAAGTGTCCAAAATGGGACATACTGAAATAAAGCCAACCGGGCTCTTCTGTCCTTTGGGCAAATAGGTACATACGGAACCAGGTCTAATGGACCTTATTGCTACTTGAAATGGGGTAGAACAAATGGTGGCAAAATGGCCTGGTGGTCAAACAGACCAAAACTCTATCCAATACGGGATAAGTAAACATGTAAAGACCAATTTCAGAACCTTACCAATATCTTCTGTTCCTCTCTCTGTTTGCAACAACTTTGAATTACACCTTTTGATTTTGCACAATTCTCCAAAATAATGGCCAAACGGCCTACACTGGTCAAACGGATCAAATCTTTATCCAATAGGAAAACACAATAGCCATACAGGCTAAATAGGATAGGAATCATTATGCTCCAATCCGGGATGCATAAACATAATAGCCAAATGGGCTAAAGAGGATAGGAATCATTATGCTCTGGCTAGAGACTTTTGACTCCTTTGGGATCAATACGGGTCCATGAGTCACTTCCTAGAGACCACAGTGTTGATAACTGAGAGGGGGGGTGAATCAGTTATCCTAATTATTTCTTCTTTTGAACTTTCTTATTAATCAATGTAGCATTGAAGTAAACAAACAAACATTACCATGAAATGAGAAACACATGACATAGTATTTTTGACGTGGAAACCCTATTAAGGGAGAAAACCACGGGGTGATTAACCCAAAGATTATTCTCTATTAGAAGAATAAGGAATTACAAAATGGCACTTGCCAATTAGGGCTCACTGCCCGAGCACACTGCTCACAAAGAGGCACACTGCCTACAAGGAGACACACTATCTACAAAAGAGTGTTATATAATACTTAAACTAATTGGAAGCATCCACATATGCTAGAGTTTAGTTCCAGTTAGGCTCAGTACACTGATCTGCTGCACTTCATCTTTCCTCTGCTCTTTATTCTACTTTCCTTTCACATACCAGATCTTTCTTACTACTACTGCTCTGCTCTGGACTTATTCGCATGTACCATCAACCAACACACTTCTCATAGCTAAATCCATCATGCATATATATCCACACAAATAATTTCATCACCTTTCTAGTCGGCATCCGGAACAGTCTATTTTCTCACAAACTCTGTTCTGTCGGCTGAATCCTTGTATATCAAGTAATATGGATCAAGCATATACTTGTAGATATCATTAATCATGTCGGCCAAACATAATCCATGTCTTCATAACCTTTACCACTGTCAAAAACACATTCGGAAAGCAATCTGATGTTCTGTCAGTCAGTTCTTCCTCTGTTCACACTGTTACTCAGGAATCCGGTATTCAACTGTTCATATCTTTTTCCTTGTCCATCACCGAAAGCTAAATCCTTGGAATATACCACTCAAGGTAGTCCTCTTGACTTCCCCAAATCTGTACTACACCAAGACACTTCCTTTGAGAGATCCGGACCAATTTGTCAGACCTTGCCACATGCTCTGTTCTTGTTCATCGGACCACAACAATCTTCATTCAGATTTCCGGTAGAGACACACCATGACTTGCGGATATGTGGGATGACCTTTGTTGCCATCAATAACAACAACTATGAATCCATATAGTGTCTCTTGCCAACAATCTCCCCCTTTGGCATTGATGGCAACATTTAGTGAAAAATGACTAAGTGTTTACACTATGCTCCCCCTTGGCTAATGCTCTATCTTTATATACAATTTCTGGAACTCCCCCTTGGTTGGATTCCTCATTTTTCACTGTTCCTCACTCCCCCTTTGACATCAATGGCAAAGGGTAGGGTCCGTACACCAAAATTTTCAAAAATTTACTATACTTAGCTGTATATTACATACTCACATAAACTAAAGAATGTCTGCAAAGGATGTCTTCAATTGGACCAATTCTGTAGCCCAACTTTGCTTCATTCTATCCAAAATTGAAATGTGACCACTCAACAAAAATGCAAAAGCTTCTGCCCTCTTGAGATCTATCAGATCATTGGTTTGGGCGGTAGTCTGAGCATCACTTATGGCCTCATGCATAGTTTCTAACTTCGGGATAATAATCCTTCTAAGTTCTCCCATCCGGTTAATTATATTCTTCCTTTCCTTCTCAAAGTTCTTTATTGCATTTGTGATAGCAATAGTTTGACATTCCTGAGTTACTATGGAGGAAGAGAGAGGATCAAAACTTTGAGACAAACTCAGTAGTTTGTCCTGTTCCTCTTTTATTTTCTTCTCAATTTCTACTGTTGCTTTTGACCAGGAGATACAAAATTTGTAAATGTCACCACCATCCTTAAGAGCATTTTCTAAGCTCTTAATTCCAATACTCATATTTCTCCTATCATTAGAGATTAAGCCTAGTACTTCAGAAAATCTCTTATCCAAAAACTCCTTTCGGACCTTTTCTTCAGCTGATTTTTCTAGAGAATCAAAATGTGTACCAACACTGCTGACTAAGGTTTTGAGATTACTAGAAGAGGAGGCTGTCGGATCTATCTTGACTGATGGCATAATCTTTTCAAGCACTCCGGAAGTAGCCTCTATCAACTCACAGTCTTCCATAAGAGACTTTAGGAGTTTTTCATTTGCCTTAGCATTTGCAAATGAAGCTATCTTCATGGTCTGTACCGGAGAGAGGGAATCAAAGTTGAATGGCCCTTTTAGAAGCTCCAGTTCATCAATCTCTATTGTTTCTTGGCTCAAAAATTTTTAAACAGTTTGTGCAGTGTCTCTTGCCAGAGACAGATGTTTCTTCTCTTCTACAATCTTGGAACTGTCCTTTGGAATTTCCACATTCTTACCACTGTCATTCGTGGTTTTCTCTGTTGGAGTCTTCTCTTCCTCTGCACCCTTGGTGCTGTCAACCTCTTTTTCTTTTACCACTACTTCTTTCTCCTGTAATTTCTCTTCTTCTTTGGATCCAGAGACTGTATGGGAAACCGGAGGAGAAATGTTAGTCTGTTCAAGGGCCACTTCTTCCGGAGCAGATGATTCCAAGTCCACAGCTATTTCTGTACTTAAGTCCTCTACAACAAGAAGATTAAACCTTTTGAAGGCCTTCTGGAGGATCTCTTTTGTATCCATGGCTACCTTGTTAGTCTCACCAAGCATGAGTTTATTCATCCTTGCTTTGCTTCTGAACTCATCTTTGCAGTCTTTGAATATTATGTTCATTGTCTTGGGATCAATTTGAGGATATAGTTGAATAGCTATCTGCTCCCGGATCTCAAGATCTTTTGCCTGAGCATTGTTCTTTCTTATTTCTAATTCCTTCTCTAGACTCTTAGGAATTTCAGAGATAATCTCAATAAAAGCTTTATTGTAAATGTTGAGATACCTGATTGTAGCTTCTTGCAGGATCTTTTGGTTTGCCTCATTGTAGTCATCATAAAATTTGGCCACTGGTTGAAGGTTCCCATCCACAGTGACTGATTTGATTACACTGTCTAGAGACAGGGTGGGCTTTTCAACAAATTTTTCTACCATTTCTTCCTTGTCTTGGCCTGTGGAGGGTTTACCGGATCCCTTCTTCTTCTGCTTCTTTAATTCCTTTACTCCCTCATCTGATTCAGTTTCCTCTTCATCTCTTTGACTCTCATAAGCCCTTGTGGCTTTCGTCTTGGATCTTTTGCCAGATGTCTGGACTTCTGGTTTTGAGCTTTTGGTTGTGGGAGGTGCAGATCTTTTTGATGATCTGGTCCGGGTGGAGGTTTCAACCGAAACACTTTCTTCACTTTTCTTTTCTTCCCTCTTCTTCTCTTTCTCATCCCCTTCCTTCTTCTTCTGGTGAGCATCAACTACTTCCATGGAGATCTCAAGGCCTTGTGCTATGTGTCCTACTTCTTTTCTAACCTTCCTCTTGATTTCTGGTTCTCTGAGTTCAACATGAATTTTTATACTCAGTTCCTCAAATGTTCTAAACCTTTCTGCCTTTAGATCTTTAGGCTGACTTAGCATGTGTTGAACATGCAGCTCCACAATCTGTTCATCCACTTCATACCCCATGGGCATGATCCACACAGTTCTTGGTTCTACTACCTCCATTAGTCACTGATTTATTTCTACCATAAAGCATACTGTGTCTTTGTACTTTTCAACAAGAGACTAGGGTATTCTTTCTCTTGCATGCATCATGCTCTGGAAGTTCTTGAAATATCCCCATAGAGCTGTTTTTCTTGCTTTAGCATCCCCAAGTCCATGCAAATAATCTCTGATTTGGATGGCAACTGGTCTGTCATTCTGCCATATCCATCCACTGGATCCGGGAAGCTCATTCATGTAATAAAAGAAGAGGCAAAGGATCAAATTGCCATACTTGAAGGAGTTTTTCTTGTCCTTTTTGATCTTTTGTAGGTTTTCAAAAAGTTGGTTTACAAGAAGCTCACACAAGTCATAGTCAGCATTCTCCTTTAGCATTTGATAAGCTATGTAAATTGCAGTTCCCGGTACTGAATTTTCCCTACTGGAGTAATAGATCTTGTAACCAATTATCATAGATGCAAATTTGACATCCAGTTCAGCGATGTCTTCAACTGTCATAGCTCTCTTGTCAAACTTAGATCCGGTTGCATCACTAACTATCTGATTTTTGACAGACTTGAGAACAGGTAATCCACCGGATAAGTGCAGACCGGTTACAGCCCTAATTGCATCTTTGGTGATCTTGAAGGGCTTGTTCAACCATAGGAAGTTGTCATGCACTCTACTTAGTACATACTGGACCCATTCATCTTCTTCAAAATAAGGGAAATGGATGCACTGTGCAAAGTGCTTATCCCGGATGGCTTTGTACTGAGGTTTAATCTCAAAGGAGTCATCTATCAACTATTTGTGATAGATATCCATCATTTTTGAATCCCCAAAGTCTTCAAAATTTGCATGTATGTAAACCCTAATGTCCTCCGTATGCAATACACCATGTGGAACACTAGAGAAGGCTCCTAGGGGATCTACCTCCAAGGATTTGTATGGATGTTTCTTGAATGTGGGGCGAGGTCTATTAGAGATCTTAACTATATTTGGAGTGGCCCTTTTTCAAAGATTTGCAATGAGATATTGAAAACAAAAAATACCTTATGCGCCTTTGGTTATACGGAGTGGTTGAATTGATTTCTATGTGTAATAACTTCTGCAAGTGATCTTTGGTGAACTTGATGAATTTTGTTGCAGAGCTCTGCTTTTTGCTTCTTCTTGGGTGTGGAATGAACAAGTGATTATTGAGAAATTCCTTATATTGTTTCCCAAACCCTAATATCTGTTTGCAATAAATGCTCAACCTACATTGTTCCGGTTTACCTTATTCAGATAACTTGGAGTACTAGATCAGTCCTGATCTATGAACATCATGCGGATCTTCCAACCATGAACAAATCAAGATGACACATCACAAGGACATCCCAAACATTCTGTCCAATCCGCAGAATAAGATAATGCACTTCCGGATCTCTCCGGACCTTTTTGTAATCCTCTGTCATTCCGGAGCATCTCCCGGAACAGGTCTTAGTTGATCGATCACAACTTCTTCACATCTTCATGCGGACCTCTAAAATCTTATCTGGATCATCTCAAGACTTATATCTTCAAACCCTTTACTCTGCATCTTGTGCCACATCCGGCACCACTTGATTGGCTGGGGGAACAGGATTTTCTTTGAGTCTCCCCCTGAGCCAGAGCTCACGTTTTAATTTCCAGAAGGAATATCAGCACCAGAGTCTGGTGTGGATCCAACCTCTACATTCTCTGAACTTTTCTTCACCCAAATCTTGTTCATCTGATTCCTAACTTCATCCACATTCATCTTTTGTTTACCCTTGTCTTGATTTTGATTATACACTGGACCTCTTTTGTCCTGATTCTTGCTTCTGTAGACTTTTGCATTATGACCGGACCTATTACAGATTTGGCAAATAACATTTCCTTGCATATTTGACTGATAACCTCTTGATCTGCATTGATCAACCATATGACCTACTCTATTGCATGCAAAGCATCTACCATTGAATGATTTGTTTATTTGCATATTTCTACATTCATGAGACTTGTGTCCATACCTTTTGCAGTTAAAGCACTGTCCAGAGAAGGATGAATTAGTCTGATTCATTCTCTTTCTGCAATGATTAGCTTTGTGACCAAAGTGATTGCAGCTGTGGCAGTATCCATTGAAGGATGGATATCTTTGAGCATTGGGCTATCCTACTGGAGGTCTTCTAGGCCTATTCCTTGGATTTTCTGATCCAAAATTCTTTTGACCGGATCCAGAGCTTTCTCCTTTCTCATATCCCAAACCATACTTGTCATCTGCCCTCTTTTGACTTCCAAGAAGAACTTCAAGTTGAGCAGAACTTATCTTGAATTTTTCTTTATATTCATTTGTTGTTTGAAGATCTCTTTTGAGAGAGACAATTTGATCCTCAAGTTTTTCATTATCTTTGGCATCTTCAAGATCGGATTCAAGATGTCTGATAATCCTGTCCATCTGGTGGCATTCTTCCGATTTCTCTTTAAGAGATTGTCTTAGATTGTCTTCAGCTTTTCTTTTCTCTTCAATCTCTTGAGTATACTTTATAACTCCTGACTCCATTTCATGTCTTACCATAATGACTTCTTTTGATAACTTTTCACATAACTTGGTTTTCTCAGTCAATTCTTCATTTGTATTACTTTCTTCATTTTGTCTTGCCAATTGTTGGAGCAGCTCCTTTCTCTTTTTCATAGAGAGACTTAATTTGTCCTTTAGTTCTCTCATGAATTCATCAGCCTGTTTGAGTCTTTCCTTTAATTCATTGACTTCAGAGTTTGACTGTTCAAGATCCTCAAGGGCAGTCTTGAGTTGCTCCCTTAAACCATATGCATCCATTTGAACTCCCAGATCTTCCTCAAGCTGTTAGGCTCTATTAGGAGGAACTTAGCTCTGATACCAATTGTTGATAACTGAGAGGGGGGTGAATCAGTTATCCTAATTATTTCTTCTTTTGAACTTTCTTATTAATCAATGCAGCATTGAAGTAAACAAACAAACATTACCGTGAAATGAGAAACACATGACACAGTATTTTTGATGTGGAAACCCTGTTAAGGGAGAAAACCACAGGGTGATTAACCCAAAGATTATTCTCTGCTAGAAGAATAAGGAATTACAAAATGGCACTTGCCAATTAGGGCTCACTGCCCGAGCACACTGCTCACAAAGAGGCACATTGCCTACAAGGAGACACACTGTCTACAAAAGAGTGTTATATAATACTTGAACTGATTGGAAGCATCCACATATGCTGGAGTTCAGTTCCGGTTAGGCTCTATACACTGATCTGCTGCACTTCATCTTTCCTCTGCTCTTTATTCTGCTTTCCTTTCACATACCGGATCTTTCTTACTACTACTGCTCTGCTCTACACTTATTCGCATGTACCATCAACCAACACACTTCTCATAGCTAAATCCATCGTGCATATATATCTGCACAAATAATTTCATCACCTTTCTAGTCAGCATCCGGAACAGTCTATTTTCTCACAAACTCTATTCTGTCGGCTGAATCCTTGTATATCAAGTAATGCGGATCAAGCATATACTTGTAGATATCATTAATCATGTTGGCCAAACATAATCCATGTCTTTATAACCTTTACCACTGTCAGAAACACATCCTGAAAGTAATCTGATGTTCTGTCAATCAGTTCTTCCTCTGTTCACACTGTTACTCAGGAATCCGGTATTCAACTATTCATATCTTTTTCCTTGTCCATCACTGGAAGCTAAATCCTTGGAATATACCACTCAAGGTAGTCCTCTTGACTTCCCACAATCCGCACTACACCAAGACACTTCCTCTAAGAGATTTGGACCAATCTGTCGGACCTTGCCACATGCTCTGTTCTTGTTCACCGGACCACAACAATCTTCATTCAAATTTCCGGTAGAGACACACCATGACTTGCGGATATGTGGGATGACCTTTGTTGCCATCAATGACAATAACCATGAATCCATATAGTGTCTCTTGCCAACACACAGTACCTGCACAAGGACTGTGTTGAGGATGTCAACTAGGGATAGATAGTATCAACTTGTACACACCTCAGTTTTGGCAAAGTCGAGTACAAGTAATCCACCCCGGGGATTCTTTTGAGTACCGGTGACTTCCATTATTCTGATATCATAAAAACATTATACAGATCAACACTAATTCTAGCGATCATGCATGCTGATTTATCAAAAACTTCTTCCAAACTTTCCATCCATCTCTCTTTGCAACTATTACATCAATTGGTGCCACCTTAGGGCTTATTATCTAAAAGTAGTGCTAGCATCCCAATATTAATAGTAGCTTTCCAAAATAGGAGTCCATGAATGTCATCAGTTTCTCAAAAGTCAATAGTTGTCTCTAATACTCATCATATATTCTCAAGGATTTATGGAAGCTACAAGGAAGTGCCAATAACAGAGGAGGACTTCAATGTTGATGATCAAGAGTGTAAGATGAGTAAAATCCATACTCTAAGAACACAACTAGAGATCTGTAAAGAGTGCATAGAGGACAGAGAAAGCTGTGAATTTATGCATAAATTGGAATATAGAAATGAGGAGATTTGTATACATCTTTTTCGATGTAAAGAACCTCCTAGGTCCATTTTAGCTTCCTTTGGGTCTTTATTTGATGTTGAATGGTGCACATCAAAGAGGTCTTGGAAGACATCGACAAATGGTAGCTCAATTAACTTGAGAGTTTCTGGATGCACAACTATGTATCAATTGAAGATGATGGTGTGGGAGTCCCTTGGTGTGGTGAAGGAAAATTAGAAGCTTCATAAAGGCACAATGGAACAGGTCAATGAATTGGCCACTTTAGCCAACTTGAATATTTTCCCTAGGGATAGTTTGTGGGTTATGGATACTGAAGTTTATGAAAATTGAGATATTGCTGAGGAGCTATCAGAGCAGGAAATGGAAAATGAGCAATTGGAGGAAGGATTCAAAGGGACACTTTTGACATCGACTGTCCTTGCTCAAGTGGTTGCAATAGATGAATGGAGGATATACTTGGAAAGGAAGTATGCCAAGAGGTCTTGAAAGCATGTTGTTGATATTTTGCCCCTTATCTTTATCAAGATCTAATGTGGGAGATATAGTGGATAAGAATATGATAGGATAAGGATAAGACAATGGATAAGATGTGCAAGGATATTTTGGATGTGGATGAACGATACGGTTTTTCCCCCAAGTGTAGGGATACAAAATGAATGGAGAAGGGATTACGCATGACGTCTACAAGGGGTTTTCATCATGGTCTTCGTAGTGCCAAGTAACTGAGAAATAAAGATGGTTTTCAGGGCCCTCTCAAGAACCCCTCCACACATTTCCTAATACCTTGCGTTTGTTTAAGGTGTTATCCTCCAAGAGGGAGATATGAAAGAAATAAACACATAGATCTAGGGGGATGGATGGATTATGACTGTCCCATACAAGTCCCATCTGCAACCCCATCCTCACAATAGAATTTCCCTAGGTCACCTACTCCCCCATACAACCTGCCAGGGCCCTACCTATATATGGTAATTTTATAGAAGTCACATTACTCCACACATGCCAGCAGTTGTAAAATTAAAAATGCCTCAAATCAAGAAGGATTAAGTGAAATAAGTCAATAAGTTAAATCCTCAATAAAACAAGCCAAGAAGAAGGGAAGATCAAAGACAACAACTATTGCGACATCCCAAGTTCAACAAAGAACAAGTCCTTGAGGCAAAAGGACCATCTCAAAATTTAAATAAAGAAATATAATACCGCGGCTTAACACTTAAGTAAAATCTTTAACACAAGAATAAATAATGCAACAATCTCATAAAATTTAAACATTACAAGCACCGTGTAGCCTTACAACAACACCACCTAAGGGGAGTATAGAACATGGTGGACTTCTATCACTCAAATAGCCGAATCGTACAGTGGTTTTAAACCACATAGAGAACAATGATAATCACCATGTCACGTTAAGTATTCGCCACAAAACTTGAAACAACCTTATCATACTTCTATATCAAAAATCCAAATGAATAGTCATATGACCCCATACAACCCAGGGCATGCCATTCTAAAAAGATTATGATGTGCCACAAGAGGAATTTGTCACAGAATATGATATTCACTTCACAAGTCTTACGGTTGTCATGTACCCAACTACTATTGTCTTGTTACACATACCATTACTGACATCAAGCTATCCACTTCACCTTCTAGGGAGGGTTTACTTATGACCTTATCATTTCTTTTTCATGTTTCTATCCATGTTTATCATTAACTGGACGATCATTAGATCACAAGAGGGGAAATACTATTAGTCTTATGTCTTAATTTTGACCGTGCTTTAGATTAGTGGACCTTTAGGCCTAGTGTCCGAACCAAAAGCTCTGATACCACATGTAAGGACCATACTTATCCTAAACTGATTAACATTAAACTCTGATGTCAAAAATACCAATGAATAAATTTTTTGATTTGACAGATGTAGGAAATGTGAAATTCTTCCAGAAGTGCTTAATGTATGCTATAGTAATGCAATGAAACTTGAAATTTAGTTTCCTAGAATCATCAAGTTCTTAAAAGATCACCAATTTTAAATCTAGTAAAGATAGAGTACATTACGAGAGAAGGTACATTATGTAAGATAACCTAGAAGCACAACGGATCAGTTCATACCTTAAGTCATGCATTACATCCTGCATTCATTTTCGATAGCTTGCTTCTCCTCTAGTAATTGTATCCTTATCATCTGCACAAAATTAACTTAACAATCTCATGTTAACACAACTCAATAATCACTACTCAGAGAATTAAGATCACGATGCTAATTGGAGAACACCCTACATCCAGGGGACTTGAGTACTAGGGGCATCCTTCGCCCTCCAGACTGCCTACATACCCTGTATCCACGGGATCAAGGCCCTCTCCTTCGGATGTGACTAATGCAGGGAATGCGAACATGTAGTTCTATTTTGCACTATGTTTGGTGTAACTGTGAGTGGGTACCCAGCCCTTTCTAGGGTTATTCCTTGCCCCAGACAGTTCTTTGTCAGCTGCCACCCACTCGGTGAAAGAGGGACGGGAGTTAGTCCACTACCACAAACACCTAAAGGGGTGTTTGTCAGTTAGTCCTAGTGTGGAGGAATCCCTATAAGGTATCTACCCATGAAATCTAATTTGCTTCCCTAAGCCAACTTAGGTAATTTTTGTGACTAAGTCCGTTCCTGATCCCCTACTACTTTCACCATGATCTGCAAGGGCGAGGTGAGAATACATGATAGATAGCGTTTCTAGATCAGCCTAGTTGCCCTATCTGACATTTCACATGTCCTCCCTGATCTATACTCATGTCAGTAAGCCTCGTTTTCTGTTAGTATGCTTGTTTTCCAAATGAGCATCATGGTAATCATTACTTAAATCATTATCTATATTTACCCACTTAATACACTAAAAGATGTATAATCTTAATTCTACTCATAACATGCATTATTACCTAATAAGTAACCCAATTCCATTATATTGTTACAAACCCTCATAGTGATCAAAGAAGCATACTTCGTTCACCTATTTAGCTACTCACATATACAAGGTAGTTTCTGCTATTTTCTTAAGATGACACTGAGCTCACATAGGTTATTTGTAAAACTATTTAGCTAGTGCATATAAAGTTATTCGCTTAATGAGTTACTAGCATGGTACTCTTACCGTAGTTGAGTATGTAGTTGTTTCTGTCTAGGTCTCTAATGCTCCACAACTGACACTCATTGGATTAGTCATATGCATTTATATACATAACTAGAACTATAATAATGCACAAGAAATCACATCAAGTTCTACAATACACTATCTAAAGAGTATAACCCATAGCTGATATTATCTAAGATACTATGGAGGACACAAATAGATTCCATGATCGTAAGTATGATTTACAACTTAATTTTAAAGGGTCGTTGAAGTAGCACACTAACTGAAATATTTATGCAAAATGGACTAATTAGAGAAGATCATTTGGATTTATCTATATTAAATAGACATAGAGATCAAAACTTTCTCCCTACCAGACAATTTGCTAATCTTTTAATGAAAATGACCATCCTTAATATGCCAAGTTTAATCCCACAAAATTGGTCAAGGTTGAACCCCTTGGAAAGGAAAACATAAGGTATGACTATCACTATGACTAATAATTATTTTCACAATGCTTCCAACATTGATCTATTAGATTAAGGAGATTAGAAAAAAAATGGAGGAATTAAAAGATCCCTAGCTGCAGTTAGATCTAAGGCATAAAATGGCATGTGCTTTTGTGTAGTAGGCAGATCACATCTGTAGATAAAGAGATTTATGCAAAGTTGGAGAAATGGGCTTGGAAGATGAAGGTAGCAAGGTATTTTCTAGATTCAAGTATTTACTTAATGCTGTGGAAGAATAGGAAAAATATTTAATTCGCTGCCACCATGGTGGCAATTGCATTGGGTTTGTTCAACATACCCCGTGGAACAACTATTAGAGTTGTTAAGGACCTTCGAGTATGTGGTGATTTCCCCACTGCAACAAGATTTATATCCAAGATTGTTGCAAGAGATATTGTTGTGAGAGTGAGTTCTGTTTCCATCGTTTTAAAATAGGGGACAATCTTCTTGTGGAAATTATTAGTGAAGCTAAATAAATCAATCTATACAATAGGCTTGCACTATAATGATGTGCATCCTGTTAGATTTCCAGCCATAAAATAGAACAGAAAGGAGATTTTTGTAAGATATTGTAGTTGTAAGTGCCCTCATAGACATATACACCTGATGTGGAAGCATAGAATAGGCATGTGAACTGTTTGACAAAATTCCACAATAGAAAAGATGAGGAAAATGGGAGTGAGGAGGCTTTACTCATATCTACTATTTAACTACTCTTTTAAAGTCTACGATGGGCGTTTAATATTACTTTACTAACAGAATAGACTGACCTCTCCAGTCAATTTTAATTTCACTCCTCACACGGTATTGACTACAAGGACTTGTCTGTAAAAACTTTCTACATAGATTTAGGAATTTTATTTTGCTTTACCCATCTCAGACTTATAAATGCGCATTCTGCCTCTCTACATTCGTCAACACTCGAGTTTGGGTTTCTTTCTTTTACTCCCTCAATTGCTTCTCTTGCCCTCTCTTTCTCCAACTCAACGACATTTTTGTTGTGAAACTGTATGAAGAGTAAGCTTGGAATTGTGAGCCACAGCCCCAGCATTGGGTAGGAGATGCCTTGTCTGAGCATGAGAAGCAAGAAAAACAACCAACAGAAATAGAGACAGAGACAGAGAGCATCAGCCCCAACTGCAACACAACTGATAATCACAGTGGAAAAGGAATCAAAGGAAAAGAGGGGGAGCCTTAATGATTTCTGGATATGCACAAAATGGATTTGTTTCAATACGGTATTAAAAAACTTTCAAGCAATTGCAAATGTCAGCAGTAAATCCAAGTCCACAACCTTTTCCAATGTTCTCCCTGTCTGTACCAAATGGGCGCTTAGGAATAGGGTATGGAGCATAACAGAAGGGGCAAATTTATCAGATATTATAATTGAAAATACTCTGGTAGACATATGTGCAAAATGAAGAAGGATAGACAAGACACGTCTACTGTTAGACAGAATACCTCAAATAGATGACATCTTATGAAAATTGAAATTGATAGGCATAAAGCCAAATCCACAACCTTTACCAGATTTCTCCCCACCCACGCCAATATGGGAGCACTCTGGAACATGGCATGGACATACATCAAAGCATAATGGAAAGAGCGATTTTTGTTAGATATTATAGTTGGAAACTATTGGCTCAAAGGTGCAAATGCATTATATGATAAAGTCCATGGTTATAGGAATAATTTGAGGGATTATAAAACTAAAATTCATAGTTGTCTTCCACACTGGGAGGGTCCATAGAGTTATCAATCTCAAAAGTCATCAATGCAAGGTCTAAATATGGCACTTGGAGAATGGAGTCAGTGGATCTATACATCAGCTGATCATCTGTGGGGTGCAGCTATCATTCTCAATAAAGTCTCCAATGTAGGGTCTAATTATGGCATTTGGAGAATGGAGTCAGAGATTCTATACAATTATTTGCCAAAAGTGGGAGCATTGACTAGGCATGCAAACCGTTTGATAGAATGCCTCACAGAGAGGTCTTATAGCGGAATGCAATGATCGCAGATTTGCATAAAATAGAATCATTGAAAAGGCTTTAGAAACTATCAAGTAGATACTATTAGTAGACATAAAGAAAAATTCTAGTGTCTTTGGTAGCGGTCTCCTTGCCTACAGCAAAAAGGGACTTTGAAAGAGAGTATGGTATTCATCAAACATATCGGAAGGGAAATATTGTAAGATGTTGTAGCTCTATTTGCCTTGATAGACTTGTATGCAGAATGTAGAAGCATAGACAAGAAACGATTATTAAACCAAGGCATTTCATATTCAAATTAATTGAATCCAATCAAAAGCATAAAAGGGGGCATATTATTCGGTTCAGATGTACCCACAACCTTGTAAAACAAATAGTTTCCTCTTAACTCTATACGAGGGCATGCTTAGTTCTGTATCATATTCCTAAATCTTATGCACAAAATTTCTCTTAAATGATTAGCATTTCGTCAAGTGATTCTAAAATAGCATAACATTATTAACAAAATTTTACAAAAACAAGAACAAAACTATGAAAAGGAGGAGGGCTCTTACAGGTTGCTCCAGTACTCCAAACCAGAGAATTCGTCTCCCTCTTCCTTACAATTCTAGGTAATTTATAGAAAAAATTCATTCTCCAACTCTGTTTTTTAATGATCCTCCACTCTATTTGTTTAATGGTAATGCATCCTCCACTCTCATTGTTTAATGATAACGCATCATCCACTCTTGTTATTTTAATGATAATCTTATCCTCAATTTTTTTTAATGGTGTCCATATTATTTGTATTTTTAATTTTCAAATTAGAATACAAAAATTGAGTTGTGACATTTGTCATCACATAAACAAGAACAAAAGACAAGGGCAGGGCTTTCCAGTACATTAAAAATGTCTCCAAAATTAAAAGTTCTACATTTTGATTTATAATGTCAACCCAATTGGACAGAATTTTATGAAAAATAAAATTCACTACACTTCAAGAATGCCTTTTGCAAAGAACAAAGAGTAGAGTTTTGAGAGATACAAAAAAACCATACGCAGAGAACTGTTTGCTCATTGAACCATTTCTTAGGCGTAAGATATGTTACCATGATTAAAGTTCACTATTTTTGCTGACATAAAACAAAAACAAAACAGAAAGGCAAGTTTTCGCTAAAACTAAAAATGTCTTTATTATAGAAAATGTCATAAAGATTCAAGATTTACACTTTTGAAGCTCACTTGAAAATATGAGATGGAAAACAAAAAGGCAGGGTTTTGAGAAACAGTAAAGATCACTTGACAGAGAACTTCTGTGCCAATCTTATCATTGCAGGAGACAAATCTTATTAAGTTCAATTCTCTTTTTGCATCAAAACAAGAGGAACAAAACGACATATAAGTGCAAAGTTTAACTGAACTTTAGAATTTCCTTAAAATTTGAACTTTTGCTGTTCAATTTTCTTCTTAATAGAAAAAGACAATTGCAAAACAAAAGGGCATAGTTTTAAAAGAATTTAACCTCGCCTTACTCAGTCAATTCTTTGAAAGCGCAGTTTCCTATGCATAACAAGTTTCAGAGTTCAATTTTCTTGTTGACATAAATAGCAAAACAATAGGGCATTGTTTTACAAAACCTAAAAATTCACCTTATTCCCTTAAGACTGTGAAAGCTCAATTTTTTGGTTAACATACAAACAGAAGAAGCAATAGAAGAAAACTTATTGAGAAAACTTGCCTTACTGAGACAACTTATTGCTAAAAATTTAAATTTTGGAAAATCAAATTTCGTGTTAGCATGAAAACACGAGAAACAACAGGTTTTAAGAAATATAAAACCCCCATTACTAAGACAATGGTAAAACCTGCAAACCAAATTCCTCGAGGAAAGAATCAAGAACCTGCAATTCTTTGAATGATGCGCTGGACAAACTAAATACTTTGCTCATAGAGATAAGCCTATCAAGTGCTTGTTGAAGAATTGGAAAAGGGGAATATCATTGTTTACTATGGCATGATGAAATGGACAGTGTAGAGGATAGCGTCCCTGTTCATTACATGGTGTGGGAAAATAGTGAATGGCTTTGGAAAATACAGAATGGAATAGCAGCCTATAAACAAAACAAATTCATTTTGCCTGTTCAGAAAATAGTCATGGCGTGAGAGATTCTGCAATGTTTGGACTGAAACGCATAAATTCTACCCAACTGCCCACTATGACATGCCTAAATTCGGGCATGATGGGTGATGGGGTGGGGCTCCTTCCTCCACTGCCTTAAAATTCTGGCATCATAGAGGTTAAGAAGCATAATGTTATATTGGGATAATTTTTGAGAAAAATGAAAGCAATGCATAAATTTATTTCCAGTATTCCTATAAAACTTTATAATTTAAAACCTTGGTGATCCGCAATAATCGCCCATATAGGGTGAAACCTGTCTGCCAATTAGATTGAAGAAAAATCATTTTTTAAATATGTTTTGTTAAAATATATGCATTTATACAATAGTAATAGCTAAATATTTTTTAAATAGAAAAACTATTTCAGTTCTTATTGGTTGGAGCAAAAATTATTAATAACTAGTTAAACATAGGTCTCGCCTATAGTTTCCTTGACAGAAACTAAAAAGATAATAAATATGTATATATTTTATAAAAGTGACGTTGAGTTTTAAATAAAATTAGAAAGTGTAGTTTTTACAATATAACATGGAAATTAAAGATTCTCTAAAGAATTTTAAGGAACATATTTATTTATATTTAAGTAATTTATATTATATTAAAATGTTTTTTAGGAGATCCATTTTTATATAATTTTTTCCTAATTAGCATATATCAGTCAAAAGTATAGTAAAATAAAGATCCAAAGTAAAAATTAGAGTAATAAATTGTACATAAAGAATTTTCAATAGTAGCATTATTACAGTAACAAAAGTAGAATAACGAAATTAGAATATTTTTTATAACACAAACTACTACCATACTTTAATTATATTTGTAAAATCTCTAACACAATATAGAGACATGGAAGATATAAACCATTGGAAGAGGAATGAAAAAAATAAAAATACCGCACTCAAAACATTTTAAGAAATAATATGATCACTCTTTTATATCTATTTGAATAGAGAATAAAATAATATATTTCGCAAGCATTATCTAAAGGCTTAAAAAAAGAAAGAATAGCAAAAAGCCAAGAAAACACATGCCTCCCCCAAATGCATATAGTATCATTCCTTTATAGGTATTAAAAATAGAGTAGTGGGAGATGTGGCAATCAAGGGTAGTTATATCAATTGTCAAAACAGCTATCATGGGCCGTAACCATGCCCATAACAAAAGCCGGACTTGGTATTTCCCTTGGGCTATAGCCCATCCCAAAAACCCCTGCGCTACCAATGCTTGCTATGATAGAATTCCAAGGGTCATCCTTCTGTCTCACATAACACAGAATATTTTAATGAAGTATAAAACACAGAACCAGCCACAGAAGCACAAACAAAACGTGGGGTTTTCATTCGTACAACCCCACCAATTCAACGCTTCCGCCACCCCATGTTGGAATTGTTAGATCCTTTGATAAACTCACAGAAGACACTCACCATGAAGGCGTGCTGTGCATTGGAAAAAACTATTTTGAGAAATAGTTTCCCTGAGTACTCAGAATTGTTATTCATCATGCTCCAAAACTGATATCCTACCCTACAAAAAACAAGATCTCAATTTTTTAAAAAATACTCACCATAAATATTTATCTAACCCTAGGATTAATCATCTCAAATACTATGGCTAAAAATAAGCAGTCTGATATTTCACTTCTTCTTTTAAGCGAGCCTCGTGTGGAGAGAGGTTGTAGTTACATGTCCAAAATTCAAGAATCTATTTCTATATTTAAATTTGACTTGATAGTAATAATTTGTACATGTGAAAAATTCAATAATAGCATTATATTATAAGATAAAATTAGAACACACACATAACTTGTGAATGGAAGAAACTTTTATTAGCACAAACAAGTACCACACCTCTATTGTATTGATAAAACCTCTAGCACAATATAAAGATATACACTCACACACATTGCATCCCCTTATTGCAAAGCATTGTATCTCCCAGAAAGAACGGTTTCGAATTTAATGAACAGGCGAAGGAATTTGGAATAGGCAAGGTTTGAGATAGAAATAGTTTTATTATTAAAAGCGAACAGAATAAATAATGGAGAGGCGTGAGGGCTGCAGCTTTGTGATGATGTTACTTGATTTTAAGAGACATTCCTCACCTTATTTTCTATTCACAAATAGTTTCTCACCTTTAAAACCGTATACCAACAATACAAAATTAATGCAACTTAAGCCATTCTCATCTTCCAAATTAATGCAACTTAAGTTATTATGATCTTCCTTGGTCGTTTATTATTACTTCTGAAAGAATTTACTTGTGCAGCCTTAGAATTAGAGTTCTATAATTTATAGTGCTGATCACGGTGGATTTATTCAGTGTAAGTTCTAAAGTTCTAATACTCAGATATGTAAATTTCTATTTTAAAGACGCTAAGGGATATGACTGAGTCCTAGTTTCCAATCCCAAATCTTACTTTCTATTAAAAACTTGCCTTTAAGAAATAATTCGTAACTTAGTACTTACAAATTTCTTCAATTGTTTTTTATGAGGACATTACGGAGTATTAGAACATAAAACTTACTTGTTACAGGTATAAATCTAAATTTTTGTAGTATATTCAGAATTCTGTTCCTGTCATATTATCTCAAGAAAATGAAAATTTCCAAACGTAGCCTGGGTTTTGTAAGAGAAGAAAAGTTCATTATCTAATTTTTAAAATTTCAGTGTCAACATAACTCCCAGAAATGACCTAAGGGCTATTTTTATGTGCATTTAAACACCGAGCAAAAGCCTATGTGGGAATCATTGATAATGCTAAGCAATCAGCAAAATAGGCTTGTGCAGCAAAAGCCATAAACAGATATAATGGACATCCAACGTAGCATAACGAGAGAGGGTAAGAGACAATCATTTCCATATTTATGATTAAGATAAAAAGAAATAAATCATTTAATAGTTGTTGTGATGTCCAATTCTAAAATTGAAGGTGTTTGAGTTACACTGGGCGGTCATCTGGGTGGCGTATAACCTATACTTAGAACCTATAAGTAAATACTTAATATATTTAGGTGCAGATATCATGCCTCAATGAGTATACAAAATTACAGGTTCAACACTTCAAGGTTTGGTGATTATGGCTCGCAAGAAAAGAAGGCGTAGCCGAAGTGTAATGCTAGAATGAATTGAGACTATAGACATAGAAAAAAATAAATTCCTGGTAGAGAAGACTCCAGCGAGATTAAATGTTTGACAAATTGATATCTCAAGGAATGACATTTATATTCATTATAAACATTCATGATTTCCCTAAGCAGATCGGCCAAGAAGATTGGTTAGAAGATGAAATCAATGCAAGTCTAAAACTCCAAAATGTTATCTTGAATCACTAGATTCATTCAAGAATAAAACCTATGCATTCGGCTAAAATCCAAGTTGGATTTCTATCCAGCAAAAACAAAGCATAGACACATCCAGTTAATAGCTATGGATTACATGAATTCTTGGGTAGATTGGACCAAAATATATGAATGAAATGAAGGCAAGATACTTACCAGTCATTAGAGTGAACCAGAAAATTCCCAGTCCTTTACCCGGCGGCCTCCCATCTATTGTCATCTCATGGAATGCAATGTTTGCAAGTTTCAACTAAATGGATTTGTTTAATAGACTAAGAAACTTTCAAGCAAACGCAATCGACAGGTGTTAAGCATGAGAGCATAACCTTGTTGGAATTTATTAATCTTTCTCAGAGCATTAACTTCTGTCAGCCCCCGCGTCAGACTGGGGATCTCCAAAATCTGCACCCCAGCACCATTGGCCTACCGCATTCAATTTAGGTAGGTGTGTTTGAATTTGAATTGTTTTTGAGCGCCCATTTTTTGGGCATGAGGAAAGAGACAAAAGAGATGAATTAGTGTTGACCAAGTATGCACAGAATGAGTTAGCCTGTAGTAGTAGAGGAAGGAGAATGTTCTAATAGAGAACAACAGAAGGAGAATATAGCAGAGGATAGAGATTTTGTGTGCAATAGCACTTGGTATAAATAGACAGCTACAGAGTTCCTACAGACAGCTCCAGAATCAGTTTGCAGCTCCAGTGATTGGGCATAACAAAAAAAAAAAAGAGCAGCAGCTCTGTATTGTAATGTGTAACAAAGTTTGTATGTATTCACAACAGAAGGAAAATATATATAAATTATATTATTGTCTTTTGTGTGTTGTTTCTCTTCTCTGTTCATGTTTATATTTTGGTGTTCGTGTTTATATTTTGGTGGCTATATTGCTGTAGCATTTGTTTAGACAGTTAGTCTGCCTCCCCTGTTTCCCCCTGCTGCTAACAAGTGGTATCAGAGCCCTATTTTTCTAGGTAGTTAGATTCAAGTGCATGTTTCATATAAGCCCTAGTTTGTCTAGGTATCATCAGCTTTCTCAGATTTAAGAAGCATGGCAGGTGGGGACAGCAAAGGATGGTAGCAGCCACCTACATTTGATGGGCAGAACTATGACATATGGGCTAAGAAGATGAAAACTATTCTGTTTGCAAATGACCTATGGGATTTGGTCACTAATGGGTTCAAAGACATCACAGACCCAGCAGCCTATGCAGCACTAACTAATGCTCAAAGAAATCAGTTGAAGGAAACTAGAATGAAGGATACAAAAGCCCTCAGTCTGATTGAGGCAACCTTGACAGAGGCTATTTTCTCCTGCATTGTAGGAGCAAACTACTCAAAACAGGCATGGGAAATATTGCAGAACAACTTTAAGGGAACTGACAAGGTGAGATCAGTCAAACTCCAGCTGTTTAGAAGAGATTTTGAGACCCTACAGATGAAGGAGAGTGAGTCTATTTTAGACTTTCACACTAGAGTTTCTACCATGTTAAATTAGCTAAGGATAAATGGAGAAATAATGGATGAATAAAGGATTGTTGAGAAAATCCTAAGGAGTCTACCTTCTAGATTTGACCCTATTGTCATAACCACTGAAGAGATAAAGGATCTGTCCAAAATGACAGTGGATGAGTTGATGGGCTCTCTACAAAGCCATGAGTAGCAATTGAATAGATCCGCTCCTTCCCTTGAGCAAGCTTTCAAGGCTCAAACCAATGCAAGAGGTAGGGGAAGAGGAAGAAATAACAGAGGTAGAGGTCAAAGAGGTAGAGAAAGAAGCAACTCCGGAAGAGGAGTTTCAAACAGCCAAGAAGAGGCAAGCAGCTCATAGCCAAGCTATCAAGAAAAGAAGAAGAATGTCAGTTCTAATCAGAGGTATGACAAAAGCAATGTTCAATGCTATTACTGTCATAAGTTTGGTCATTAGGCTAGTGAGTGTAGAAAGAAACAATGTGATCATGGAGGCCAAAATGCTAATGTAGCAAATGAGTACAAGGCTAAAAATGAAAATTAGTCTAAGGTGTTTATTTGTGTGCAACCTTGCTGAGAAGAGCAACCCTGAAGTCTAGTATTTGGACAGTGGGTGTAGCAACCACATGAGTGGTAATGAAAACTTGTTTGCCTCCATTGACAGAAATGTCAAGTCTGAGATCATGATGGGGAATAGTCAAAAGATTCCTGTCATAGGAAGAGGCATCATCACAGTCCTTGACAAGCAAGGTGAGAAAATGCAGATCCAGGATGTATATTATGCCCCTGGCATAAAACATAACCTTTTGAGCATTGGACAGATGGTCCAAAACGGTTATAGAATCCTGATGGAAAATGGAGAGTGCACTATATTTGATAAAGGAGGCAGTAAGAAAGCCATTGCAGCATTGCAGATGATGAGATACAGAATGTTTCCTCTGTCGCTATCTCCAGCGCCATCTCTGGTGCTACCTCTGGCATAGTTTCTAGCAATATCTCTGACACTCACAGTAGTGGGACGACAATTTGCCTTTAGGACAGTCATCAAAGACCCATCCAAATTGTGGCATTTGAGGTATGGGTACTTAAGTTTTTTTGGTTTGAGTTTATTGTCCAGGAAAGGCATGGTTAGAGGGCTACCAAACATTGTAGAGCCCAATGGAAAATCTGAAGCCTGCATTTTAGGAAAGGAGCACAAGCAACCCTTTCAATCAGGGTACTCTAGAAGGGCAAGAGCACCATTGGAGTTGGTGCATTCAGATTTATGTGGCCCTATGAAGACCCCCACATTAGGTGGGAATGTATATTTTATGACCTTCATTGATGATTAAGCAGAAAAATCTGGATTTATTTATTGAAGAACAAATCAGAAGCCTTTGAGAAGTTTAGGGAGTTTAAGGCATCAGATGAAAAGCAAAGTGGCCACTATATCAAGGCCCCAAGAATAGATAGAGGTGGAGAGTATATCTCTAAACAATTTTTAAATTTCTACAAGTATGAAGGCATTCATAAACAGTTCACAACAAGGTATACTCCACGAAAAAATAGAGTTACTGAAAGGAAAAATAGGACCATCACAAAGATGGTAGCAAGCATACTGAAGGCAAAGGGACTGTCAAATGATTATTGGGGTGAGGCTATAGCAACAACAGTTTACCTATTGAATAGACGTCCTACAAAGGCCGTTCGTGATAGGATTCCACAAGAGGCGTGGACAAATAGCAAATAGAGTGTTGAGCACCTAAGAATCTTCGGGTGTGTGGCATATGCATTCATGCCTAAAGAGAAGAGGTAGAAATTTGATGATAGAGGTGAAAAATGTATCTTCATGGGCTATAGTGAAGAGTTAAAAGCCTATAGACTATATAATCCCATCACCAAAAAGGTCATGATCAGCAGGGATGTTGAGTTCATTGAGAATGAAGCATGGGATGGAATGGTTGACAGCACCATGGGTATTTTAGTCACAATACCCCTTGAAGATGAAGAAGCTCTAGAGGACAACAACTCTGGAGGAACTATGTAGAGCAGCAGTTTGGGGAGAAACTACCGTAGAGCATTGGAAAACTACAGCCTCGGAGGTGTTCAGTACAATAGCTCCAGAGGTCTACAACTCTGGAGATCTGTAGCTCTAGAGTTCGGAAACACAGTAGCTCCAGAGGTCAGTACTGTGGCTTAGGAGGTCAGAACAGTAGCAGCTATAGAGGTAATTCATACCCCATACTTGCATCATTGATGCCACAGAGGACAAAGAGTGTGAAGAAGATTTATGATAGCACAAGGTATGCTGATGATGATGAGAATTTAGATTTTGCATTATTTTATTGCAGTGATCCAATCTACTTTGAAGAAGCTGTGAAAGAAGAGAAATGGTGTAAAGCCATGGATGAAGAATTGGATGCCATAGAGAGGAATGACACATGGCAGCTAACTGATTTACCCAAGGGTAAACAAGTGATTGGAGTTAAGTGGGTCTATAAGACCAAGTCTACTGCTGAAGGAAAGATTGAAAGACATAAGGCAAGGCTAGTTGCCAAAGGGTACAAACAACAGCCTAGAAGAGATTATGATGAGACATATGCACCAGTTGCAAGGCTGGAAATAGTTCAGTCAGTCATAGCAATAGCAACCCAACACAAGTGGAAGGTGTTTCAAATGGATGTAAAGTTAGCCTTCTTGAATGGAGTGCTGAAAGAGGAAGTGTATGTGGAGCAACCACCTGGCTATGAAGTCTCAGGGCAAGAGGACAAAGTGTATAGGCTCCGGAAAGCCCTCTATGGGCTGAAACAAGCTCCTAGGGTATGGTATAGCAGAATTGACTCATATTTGTTGAGCAATGGCTTTAGCAAAAATAGTAGTGAGCCAACTCTTTACATCAAAGCAGCTAAAGGTAAAATTTTGATTGCTATTTTGTATGTAGATGATTTCATTTTTATTGGCAATAGTGATCTTTTCATTGCTGATTTCAAAGAGGCAATGAAGAATGAGTTTGAGATGACAGACTTAGGTCTGCTAAAGTATTTTCTTGGCATTGAGGTCAAACAAACAGAGCATGGCATATTTATTTCACAAATTAACTATGCCAAATAGATTGTAAAGAGATTTAAAATGGAGAATAGTAAACCTGCCCCTACACCAATAGCCACAGGTTTGAAATTGAGTAAAGAGGATAGCAGCAAGGAAGTAAACCCAACCCTCTACAAGAGCATGGTTGGAAGCCTCATGTACTTGACAACCACTAGGCCTGATTTGATGTATGTTGTAAGTCTAATTTCTAGGTTCATGGAGAAGCCTAAGGACACACATTGGCAAGCAGAAAAGAGGATCCTGAGGTATGTGAATGGCACAACAAGTTATGGCATCTTGTATGATGTTTCTAATGAGTTTAAGTTGGCTGGTTTCATGGATAGTGATTGGGTAGGAAATGTAGATGACTGGAAGAGAACATTCGGCTATGTATTTCACTTAGGTTTAGGTGTGATATCATGGGCATCCAAGAAGTAGCCTATTGTCTCTCTCTCTCTCCAGCAGAAGTTGAGTACATTGCAGCAAATGCAGTAGCATGTCAGGCTATTTGGTTGAGAAGGATCCTTACAGACTTGTATGAGCAACAAGAAGATGGTACAACCATTCATTGTGACAATGTTTCATCAATAGCCCTGACAAAGAATCTAGTCTTCCATGGATGAAGCAAGCACATTGAGATCTGTTATCATTTCATAAGGGAGTTGGTAGAACAAGGAGAGATTGTGTTGCAGTATTGTAGATCCGAGCAGTAGCTCACTGACATTTTTACAAAAGCATTACCGAAAGATTCTTTTGAATGCCTAAGGGATATGCTAGGCATAGTGGACAGCTCTGGAGGTAGTAGAAATAGTGCAGGAGAGCTCCAGAGATTCAACTCTGGAATGTATGTGCAGCTCCGGAGATGCTCTGGAGATGCAGAAATAGAACTCTAGAGATGAGGGAAGTCAGCTTCAGAGATGCTCCAGAGGTGCTCAAAAGATGCAGAGAAGAGCTTCGGAGGTAGCAGAAATAGTGCTCCGGAGATGCTCTAAAGGTGCTCTAGAGATAATGCAGAGTGGTAGAAACAACTCTGGAGATCTACTTCGGAAAGGCAAAAGCAAAGGTGTAACTCTAGAGATCAGTTTCAGAAAGAAAATTACTGATTAACATCTGACTTTAGATTAAGGGGGAGTGTTGGAATTTATTAATCTTTGTCAGAGCATTAACTTTCATCAGCCCTCGCGTCAGACTGGGGATCTCCAAAATCTGCACCCCAGCACCGTTGGCCTACCGCATTCAATTTAGGTAGGTGTGTTTAAATTTGAATTATTTTTGAGCGCCCATTTTCTAGGCATGAAGAAAGAGATAAAAGAGATGAATTACTGTTGACCAGGTATGCACAGAATGAGTTAGCCTGCAGTTGCAGAGGAAGGAGTATGTCTTAACATAGAACAACATAAGGAGAATATAGCAGAGGCTAGATATTTTTTGTGCAATAGCACTTGGTATAAATAGACAGCTATGGAGTCCTACAAACAGCTCCAGAATCAGTTTCTAGCTCCAGCGATTGGGCATAACAAAAAAAAAATAGAGCAGCAGCTCTGTATTGTAATGTGTAACGAAGCTTGTATGTATTCACAACATAAGGACAATATATATAAATTATATTGTTTTCTTTTGTGTGTTGTTTCTCTTATCTGTTCGTGTTTATATTTTGGTGGCTATATTATTGTAGCATTTGTTTAGATAGTCAGTCTGCCTCCCTTATTTCCCCCTGCTACCAACAAACCTTTGCCAGCGTCCCCTTTGTAGTGCCAAGAAAAAGGCTTTGGAATAGGGGCGAGGCAAAGCAAAAAGAGGTTTAGAAACTATAATAGTAGGAAATGCTTTGGTTGACAAAAATGCAAAATGAGGCTACTCAGAGAAGGCACACGAACTGATTGACGGAATGCTTCAAAGAAAGGAAATCTCTTGGGAAGTGATAGCTAGTCATGATCTCAAGACTAAATTTTTTTAAGAAACTTTCAATGAACTGCAATTTGGTAGCGTAGAGCCAGATTCCACAACCGTTGTAGCCATCCTTTCTACTTGCACTAGACTGGGATCTCTGGGTATGGTCGTCCAGATAATGGATTAGTTATCCTCAGGTAGACATGAATGCAAAATGTGAAAGGATAGAAATGGCACACGCATCTTTTGACTAATATCTTCAAAGAAATGCAATGATTATAGGATATGCACAAAGTGGATTTGTTGAAAAGGCTTAAGAATCTATAAGCAATGCAAATTGACAGGCGTTAAACCAATTCCCAAACATTCATATTATAAAGAGGTAAATTTAAATCTGAATTGATATAACATTCGGATAAGTACTTACAAGGAGGTGCAACAAACAGGTTTGATGGACAAACGACTTCCTAATAGGAATGCAAGCAAGCTCAATCTATGTGCTCTTGTCTGGAATTGCTTTACGACAAGTATTTTCCTTTCTTTTTCGCTCAGGCTTCTCCTGTCGGAAAGAGAGATTATTCTCACTACTTGTGTGAGAGATTTGCGAAGAGGAGACATTTATATGCTTGTTGCTTCAATTTCAAGAAAATATTTCCCCTTCTCTAGAATTCTCCATTTTGAAAAAGACTATATTAAAAACATTTAATTGCATTTACTTCCACTCTCTTCGATATTCTAATTTATTTCCACTCTCTTCGATATTCTAATTTTAACCTATCTGATAAGAAATAACTCCATTCTCCCATGATTCCTCTTGACTCTGCCACTTCATTAGAGTGGTTTAAAATAGATAAAATCCATACAAGAATAGCAAAGAATCTTAATTCTCAACTTTGGTGTTAAAAATAAGGAAGAATAATGTCAGTTTTAAGCTGTACGCAACATGCAAAATCTATCAAGAACTAGCCATTTGAATGGTATTAGAAATAAGAGGAGAGCTTTTTTATAAGCATGTTTCCTATATAATTTAAATTTCTACCACCCCTGTGAAAGTAACCGCTTTTTACCATTTAGCCTAAATGGAGTATTCCTCTATGTATTCCTATGTTTAATTTAAATCCTCTACTAGATGCAACATTTCTATGGAAACTAAAGGCTCTAAATACTCCTGACCTTAAAAGTTTCAAACTTGTTCGTAATGTTAGGCTTTTTCATAAAAATACAGTATGGTAGTAATGGATTTACCGAGTTTTGTTATATGTCGGAACCTTTTAACTTATTAGTGATATATTGTGGAATTTCTATTGTTTATTTATTTTCATTTAGCCATTAGAAATTTCTATTGTTTATTTATTTATGATTGTATTAAGGTTTGAATTCTTTCAAAAATCACACTGGCTTTCATATTTGTAGTTTTACTATATGCCATCATGCATACTATCGTAGTTTCTGCCCTCTTAATTTCTTAAAAACCAACCTTAAAAGAACATCTAGAACACAGCATCCGAACCTGGGTGTTTCTTTTCTTGAGATTTCGATGAAGTATTACATAATAGTTATGAAATGTAATGTGTTTCTATAGGATTCATTGTTTCAACAATGAAGCAGAATTTGGACTTTTATATCTTTGAGGTAGTTGGGATGCATTCATGTGTGATGTAACAATGGTTGGAGATAAGTATGGTTAACATGATTTTTTAAGGCAGCAACAAAGGGTAAGGTTGGCATGATAAAGGTTACAGTAATCAGTGGAACAAGTATTTATGGCAGGGCTTTACTGAAGATAATTTTTTGGTTTAGTTCATGGGAACAATATTAGAGCATCTAGCTCATTTAATTTCATGCCATATTGGTTACATACAAAGGTAGGTGTAAGACTGTAGGGCATTTGAAGATACAAAGTTTGCATCATGACAGTGCTAGTGGTGTAGCAGTTTGAGCCTCTGGATTTATCACCATGTTTTGTTTTCAAGTCTTGCTCTTAGCTTATGTTACCCTTTCCCATTTTCCAAGTGCTCTAGGGTTCAAGTAGCTGGTGGTCATGTTACCTATAGAAACAAAACTTTTATAATAAATTCATGAAACAGGTAGAGATTAAAAAATTGGAGAAAATTTTCAATTATTAAAGAGTAAATAGTAGTAGCATTTCCTTTCTAATGTGTCAAATCAATTTCTTTATTGAGATGCCATGGACAACATTAAAAGAACTAGTACCTTAAATTATCTATAGGCAGAAAAAATTCCAAAATAGCTCCATTTTTTATTATCCAAGTGAATAGAGTAGCCACTAAGACAACAATATTATTATCTCCACTTCAATAAAGTGCTAGAAAAAATAACATTATAGCAAATATCACATACTAGCAAATATCTAGAAAAAAATCTTTAGTTATCCCAAGTAATCACACAGCTTGGAAGGGTCAGTGATCTGATCTAAATTGGACCATCATTTAAAAAAAGATCTGGACACAAATCCCGTGGGTAGAAACTATAATTTAATTCCTATTTTATCTGCAAATTTTTAATTTAATCCCAATTTGGCAAAAATATGAACACATATACATATTATTGGCTAATTGGGAATTGGGGTACTTACACCAATGTAATGGATGTATGAAACCTTCAACTTGAAGACTTGGAAAATAAATGGTGTAACTTAAAATCGATCACTTGCAAATTTTGATCTACTTTAAAAGATCAAACTTCAAAACTATTATAGGATTCTTGAGCTCAACTAAAATAATGCCTAAGACCAATTAGTTGTAAATTTGAGTCTAAGCCTAAAGAACCAAACTTCAAAACCAACATAGGATTCTAGAGCTCAACCAAAATTTGAGTTTGGGCATTCACAACTAAAGGCCAAACTTGGCCTTCAACTAAGAATTCATCTTCTTGGAATTTTGGGTTGCACACCAAGGGTGTAAGAAATAAATAGGTATGAGGGTAATAGCTCCTATCATGAGAAGGAAGTGGTTCAATAGGAGACAAGAAGAAAACTAGTAGAGTATCTACTCTTAAAAGCTATGAATCTTTTTGCTATTGTAGGACAGCAAGCTCAACAACTAGTTCCTTTGGATATAAACTATTAATAGTACAAAAGAATGCATCTATAAAATTTGCAACTCTTTCACAATGTCAGTCTAGTATGGTATAGCAACCATTTGAAGGCCTACTTGAAGAAAAAGGTAGAGGATAAGGAGGAAAACAGAGAGTTACAACTCTTCACATTTACATAAAGATGATGAAATAAAATAGAGCATTTCATTTTTTTAAATCTGCACATTCAGGGTGCTTTCATTCTACAATAATATTACAACATATTAAAAAACTACAGAAAAATACTAACCCCTACAGGCAGACTAGTTTTTACACACAAAAATACATTTTTTTGAGTTAAACAGAGCTGCTGCTCTTCATACATAAACCAGAAAAAAATAGAGCACAACTACTACAATTTTCTATGCCTAGCACATAGGTAAAACAACACTTCTACAACTTGACTTGACTACATTCTTGTTTTGACAAAATCCAGCCTTTTTCCATACACTAGTGAAGGGAGCCCATACTTCCATGACAGTATCCTATAGAAAACACTAATGAAGAGAGAACTAAGGTAGGGGAAAGTAGAAGGTGGTCAAAAGAAAAAATTATCTTCATTAAATGAAGCGGTTGTTGGGATTACTATTCCAAAACTCCCCCTTAATCACAACTACCACCTTCTTTGATATGCAGACAATCTCATTGAAAAAAAAAACTTTCTTTCTGTAATGCCTTGGTGAAGATGTCTGCACTTTGATCTTGAGACTTGAAAAATTCCAAGATTTCTCCATTGTTGATTAGTTCTCTAATGAAGTGATATCTTGTGTCTATATGTTTTCTTCTCTTGTGAAAAACTAGATTCTTTGACAATGCTATAGTTGAGTTGTTGGCACAATAGATCTTTGTTTCCTCTTCCTGATCTTGCCTTAGATCTTTCAACATTCTTCTCATCCAAACTACTTGACATGACGTAGTTGTGGCTGCTACATACTCTACTTTAGCAGATGAGAGAGTGACAATTGGTTTCTTTGTTGAAGTTCATGATACTACACCTATTCCAAAATGAAAAACATAACTAGATGTGCTCTTCATGTCATCATCGCTACCTACACAATCACTATTAGTGTATTCTATGAGCTTGAACTCATTTGATGTCGAGTACTGAATACCATGTAGTTCCTTGTTCCACTCTCATATCTAAAAAATGTCTTCCCTATTTGCAAAAGAGAATCTTTTGGAAACTCCATGAACCTTGAGATAAGACTAACTGCATACATTATGTTGACTAAGCCTTCTGGTTGTTAAATACATGAGGCTACCAACAATTCTTTTATACAAAGTTGGATTAAAGTTGGCTCCTTTATCATCCTTCCTTAATTTTAGTCCTATGACAATTGGTGTTGGAGCTGATTTGCAATTTGCCATGTTAAACCTTTTAAATATGTCATTTGCATACTTAGTTTGGGAGATGAATATACCATTACCATTTTGATTTACCTCAATGCCAAGAAAATACTTCATGAGGCATAAATTAGTCATTTCAAAATCTTTTTTCATAGCCCTTGTTGGGACCTAAAAATTTTGGCAAAATTTTAGGTACCCATGATGAAAATTGGAATCAACATCGAAAATGAGTTGGGGTTGCTTTTTGAAATTTCTGAAGATTCCCTATTTTTTGCAAGATATGTGTGTTTTGGTGAAAATGCATAAGGAAAAGGTGTTTGTATGTTTGGTCATTGTATGATACATATACAACGCTGTTTGTATATTGGGTTCTTTGTTATACTTGTATGCATTTCACTAATGTTCTATCTATACATGCAAGTCAGGCCGGACAAAGTTCAAAGTTTAAACGAATAATCCGTTGAGTCCACTAGATGAATTTTGTGTTTGTATGTTAGGCACAAGAAAACATGCAAGGCGATATACAATGAAATATGGATGCTACGGAACCAAAAACTTATGAAAGGAAGTTTTATCGTTGTATGTTCTGCGCTTTGTATGTATGTTTCAGGACATACATTGCAATACATACAAGGCAGAATTTAGAGAAAATTAAAATCAGGTTAAAATGATGCATCACATTTTAAAGCATATCAAAAGATACAAGCCAAGATACAAAGGGAAAATATACAATGCCAAAATTGAACGTAAATTCTAATTTGTTTAATGCACCTTGTGAAGTCCACATTTGTAGAATGATATACAAGAGCGATATACAAGTGCGATATGCAAATTGAACATACAAGCTAGATGTCAAAATGAAGTTAAATATAGAAAATTCTTTGTGTATTTGAATGCTTGTATGTTTACAATATAGAAAGAAAATATACAAAAGGATAACATACAAAACTCAACTAAAGACTTGAACCTTGTATACATCTGGTGGGGGCCACGTTTGTATGTGAGAAATGTATGTATCTAATATGCATTCGATACACAAAGGAGATACAAATGCAGATTCAAAGGAGATTTCAAATTCATTTAATAAACCTGATGGAGTCTGCATCTTGTATGTATGTCCCAAATGTATATACAAAGATCGAAAGAAAGGAAATTTCAAACAATATAGAGGCCAACTACATGTGTGTATGTATATGAGATACAGAACGATAAAACTTTTATATACAGAGATAAAATCAAAATGTAGAGAATAATCAGCGGTTAAAACTAAGATGTTTAAATCTGCTGAAGAAAAATTAATTAAGTGAAGAGTTGCATCGAGTGGTTATCCGAAGGGTCACAACCCTAAAAAATGCACAGTGTATGTATAAAGATAAAATCGAAAAAAAAAAAAAGTGAGGCAGTAGAATATAATACATACTATTTACAATGTTTCCAAAAGACCATGTTGCAAGCATCTTATTGAAGAAGTAAATTGGAGTTCTCTGATCTTGTGGTTTTATTCTGGCATCAATTATTTGTTAAAGTTACTCAATTGTGTGGTTGTCTCCAGTCCTGCAATTTCCTTGTTATTCAGATTAACATATCAAGTATATTTTTAATCTGTTAGTGCACATTTGTTGTAGTTGTGTGATTTGATTAATTGGTGTCCATTATAGGAATTGAAATCCTTCTAATTAGTCATAGTACCTTGGAAGTGTTAGTTTGGATTACTAAGAAGAACCACATAATTAGGATTGTCATTCTATCTCCAAGTTAATATTATCTATTATTCTTGCATATTTCATTTAATTGATTCCTTCAAGAAAGGATTAAATTACCTTCTGGTGAATAACAAGAAATCTGATTATATTGGTTGGATTATTAAGAAGAGTTTGTCAGTCATCTCCTTGCACATTTATACAAGTTATAAACTAAAATTGTGCCAAACAATTAGAATTATTACCTACTATAAGCCACTAGCCTTAGTCCTTCATTTGAGTCTATTTACCCAACAAGGCACTGATCTTATTTCAATTTACCATTAAAATCCTTTTATTTGCACAATCATAGAATTCACTTTGATATTGTTTATACCAACCATTCATCAGATATTAGAATTAGTTAGCAAGCTTTCATCTATCCTACACCATTTTCCACTGTAGGTAGATCCATTTACTTAGTCAAAACAGTTGCATTCAATCTGCTTTAATTTCCAAGGTTTACCCACCTAGGTGTAGCAGGACCTAAAGTGTAGGAAATCATCAAACCCAAAAGGTTGATTTCATCAAGTTAGTTAAAACACATTGCCAATCTAAGCATAGAGCTTGGCATCCTCTTAGGATTAGCAACCTGCATTTTTGAGACCTAACAAATTGGCAACTCTGCTGGGTAGATAAATAAAAGACCTTAGTAACAAACCATTCCTTTTATAGAGTCATTTCAGAAATTTTCATTTGGTAATTCTACAGGCAACAAGAACCAAGAAAGATAAATTACAATTTTTTTCCTATTTACAAAATAGGTGGTGACTCTAGTGACTATTATAACAGAAAATTGATACCAAATGGATGGTAGGAGATCCAAGATGGAAGGCAAGAAATTGCAATCATCTCCACCAATTAGAAATAGCTCCAAAAGAAATGAAACATCAAATTATTCTCAGCAGAATGATAACCAGGAAGCTCAAGAGGATAATGCTGAGCAAATTATCAAAATTCACAATAAATTTACACCTTTGCATGAATCTATTGAAAATCTCAATGGAGTAACTGATGACATATTGGCTAAATACAAACTTGATCCTCAAGAATAGCTTGAGTGTGAAGCACGGGCCATGAGGGAAATTGATCAAAGAAAAGCTGAAAATGATTTTAAAATGTCATTACAACAAGGAGAAAGGGTAAAACATGGATTTTCAACTCAAGAAATAGATGAAAGCCCAAAGAATTTAAGAGGTATGAATCAAGCACGACAGGATTTGCTTAGCCTCCAACAAAAATTTGAGATGATCAAGATAGAGGAGACTAAAAGGTTGTTGCAACAGGAGATTCAGGAGATAGAAAGTAGGGCCAAGATAGCCCCCCCAAAATATGTACCTCCACATAGGGGAAACACTTCAAGGAACCCACAACAAAATCTACATCAAAATATAGGTGGTGCTTCAAATTCACAAGCATCCAGAATTCATCAGAATACTATTCCTAAATTTCCTAGACCACCTCCCAAGCACAATACTCTCAACATATGGCTAATCCTTACCCACCCCTTGGCCAACAATATTATAGACCACCAAATCCTTATATAAATCCCCACATAAACCCACAACAACAATATGCACATCATCAGCCCCAAGGCGGATATAATTACTATCCTAATCCACCACCCATGAATTTTCCACCTCAAAACCTCGCAAACATATGTAGCCAATTTGATTTGATTGGGTATCAGTTGTATCCATATCCTATGGATAGTAATTGGAGAAATATGGTTCCCAAGTTTACTTGGAACAGTGCAATATCAGCTGAAGATCACATTAGAAGCTTTAATGCTTTCATACAAGATATTGGTATGGACTGGGAAGATATTAGAATGAGGTTATTCATGATGTCCCTGATTGAAGATGCAAGAGATTGGTTCAATAGCTTACCTGATGCCTCAATTAGTTCAATAACTAATTTTCACAATCAATTTAAGGAGCAGTATGGTAATCAATATGCCCCTGAGTTTGCATTACATGAATTGATAAGTATCCAGAAATATCAAAATGAATCAGTGTATGACTTCAATCTGAAATTTTCCAAATTGCACAACAAAGTACCACACGGATGCAAGTTGTCTGATCCAGCGGCATTGAGCATTTATATGAAAGCATTTGATGCCAAGACAAGATATGAACTTAGAAACCAGTGCCCTGCAACCCTGACTAAAGCACAGAAAGTGGCCTTAACTATTGAAAACAATAGGAAAGCTGTATGTATGGTTAGCAAGAGGGATAACCCTAGAAATCTTCAGAACCCAAACATTCAGTAGACTAAACAAGAAGGTCAGCATAGGCATGAAAGGCCCAGGTTGCATGATATGCCATATAATACAAATTGGAAAGATGGGAGACCCATTGATAATAGCAGAAAACAACATTATGGCAAGTATACTCCTGACCCTTTAAAAAGAAATATGACACATATGGTAGAAAATAAACCTTGGTGTCTGGTGTGCAATTTGCCACATTCACCTGAATATTGTGAGATGGCTAAACAGTACAACAAGAAGAAATGTTGTACAATTATAATAGAGACAATCACACTATAAATATGATGCAAGATACACCATAAGTGTTGATTGAAGACTATTCTTCTTCAGAGGAGGGGGGATATGAATATGATGTGGGAAACCAGAGACATCGTATCAATATGGGAGAATAGGAAGTGTTCTCAGATCAGGAGGATGGCTATGAGGAACCTACTTATCATAACAACCAGCTATATGATCAATGGAGAAAGCCCACCAAAAATGAAAGAGAATATCTTACAATAGCTGCAATAGCTTAAGCTAAAAATGCTTATAACTTAAGGAATAGGATAGTGAATGTTGAACAAGGAACACCTGGGAGTGTATTCATAAAAGATCAGAATTACAAAAAGAATAATGCAAAGTCATCATTCAAAGAACCGGAAAAGGGTGATAAGAGCAAAACAAAAGAAAATATAAAGATAGAGAAGAATGATCAGACTATGGCCCATTCTTTTGACATTGCTCAAGGAATATCTCAGGTTAAAATATCAGTTCCACTTCTAGAAATGATGAAAATAGATAAATATAGAAATATAGTAGTCAAACTGATTTCCAATATACCAAATCAAAAACATAAAGGATCTGAGAATAGAACTAATAATGTACACCAAGAAACATTTCAAATGCCTAAGGTATACCTAGGTGATACATTGACAAAGAATCCCTCATAGGTGGACCCTTTCTACACTGCATTGCTGATCAAAAATAGGATAGTGAGGAATTGCATGATTGATTCAGGTGCGGCTATGAATATCATGCCAATAGCAGTTATGAAAGAGCTTGAAATGTGGGTTGACACTACATTTGGTAGGTGTTATGCAATGGATAATAGATCCATCCCAATCGTTGGTATTATGAGAGATGTGGAGAAAAAACTTGCCTCATACCCTGAAGCAACTTATAACATTGATATTACCATGGTTGACATCCCACCATATTATGGAATGCTTCTATCAAGCTAATGGGCTGCAATGGTAGGAGGGAATGTCCAATTAGACTTATCATATGTCACAATACCAATATGAAGTAAAGAAATCACGATGTGTATAGAGCCAAGGTATGAGAATATTATAGAACACTTGGATCAGCATCAGATAAATTTCTTTTGTGATACAGATTTATGAGCCTTCAAGATTAGGAAAAGTCAACCAGAATTGTAGAATATTGATCCAATACATATTGAGTCTAAAAAAGAAGAAAATAATGTGTGAAAGATGTACTTTGATGGTGCATGTAGCAAAATGGGAAATGGAGCCAGAGTAGTATTTATTTCACAAGGAGGTAAAACTTTCAAATACTCTTTTCTATTAACATTTGAATGCACAAACAATGTAGCAGAGTATGAAGCTTTGCTCATTGGTTTGAACATAGCTACCAAGCATAAGATAAAAAAATTAGTTGTATATGGCGATTCTAAACTGGTTACTTCTCAAGTGAGAGAGAAATACCTATCAAAAAATAAGAGGTTGAGATAGTATAGAAATGCAGTTTGGGATGATATTGAGTTATTTGATGCCTTTTCAATCAACTAGATCGATAGGTCAAAAAACATTAAGGCTAATTTTCTAGCGAATATTGCATTGAAAAGAGATGATGTCACATTAAGATGTATATAATTGGCAAGTATTTGACAATGATGTACATAATTGGCAAGTATTTGACAATGATACTGATATAATCAACTTCTTACATTGTGCTGATCATTACAAAAATCAAGAGATTGATTTTAATGCATTTGTAGAAGAACATGATGAGAAGGAAACCCTTTTTGGTCAAGAAATAGTTCAGTTAAAAAAAATATATATACCTAAGGGACTTATAGCATTGGAAAAGGCATTTGATGGACATGATAGATTTAAAATGAAAGACGCACTAGTGGTGTAGAATGACCTTGAAGAGATTAATTTGGGGACACAGGCAGCCCCAAAGGATGTGTATATTGGAAAGAATCTTAATCCAAAAATCAGAAGCAGAATCATCAACTTAGTTAGGAAGTATAGGCATGTATTTGCCTGGTCATATGATGATTTAAAAGCATATAGAGAAGATTTGTTTCAACATGAAATACCACTAAAACCAGATGCTAAACCATTTAGGTAGAAACAAAGGCCTATCAATCCTACATTAGCTCCTAAGATGCTTGAAGAGCTTACAAAATCAAGAGATGGAGCTATCATTAAACCCATCAGGCATTCTTCTTGGGTTTCTAATTTAGTACCTGTTAGGAAAAAGAACAGTGATATCAGACTATGTGTGGATTTCAGGAACTTGAACAAATCTTCCTTGAAAGACAACTATCCCCTCCCTAATATGGAAGCAATATTACAAAAGGTTACTGGATGTGAACTGTTGCCAATGATGGATGGCTTCTCAGGTTACAATCAAGTGAAAGTCAAGGAATTAGATCAATTTAAGACTGCATTCACCACTCCATGGGGAACATATGTATATCTAAGGATGCCATTCGAACTCACTAATGTTGGAGCTACATTCCAAAGAGCAATGGATGTGACCTTTGCTGAATTGATTAATAAAATCATGATAGTATATCAAGATGACTTGACAGCATATTCAAAAAGGGTTGAGGATCATTGTGCACATTTAGAGCAAATATTTATTAAAGCCCTAGAATATGGGATTTCATTGAATCCTAAGAAGTGTCATTTCACAGTGACAGAGGGTAAGTTGCTTGGTCACATAGTTTCAAAAGATGGAGTGAGAATATACCTTGAGAGAGTAAAAGCAAGTGACCAAGTTCCTATCCCTAAAAATGTGAAAGCTATACAGTCATTTTTTGGCCAAATTAACTTTGTTAGGAGGTTTATATCAAATTTTGTAGAAATTGTTGCCCCCATATCAAGGATGTTGAAGAAGAACTTAGAAGTGAAATGGACAACAAAAACAATAGAAGCATTTGCAACTATTAAAAAGGCAATCAAAGAAGCTCATGTTCTGATATCTGTTGAATTTAGTAAGCCATTCTAATTATTCTCATTTGCCTCTTATCATATAGTTGCAGTAGTACTAATGCAGAAAAATAATGATGGATATGAACAACCTATCTCATTTTTCAGCAAATCCCTTCAGAATGCAGAGTTGAAATATGACATTGTTGAGAAACAGGCATATGCATTAGTAAAAGCAGTTAAAACTTTTAGGCCATACTTGGTGGGAGCTGAAATCATAGCATATGTACCTAACGCTGCAGTAAAGGATGTATTGGTTCAAACTGAAGTCACAGATAGAAGATGCAGATGGATCAATAGAATTCAAGAGTTCAATATTGAAATCTAGATTACTAAACTAGTGAGAGGACAAGGTCTTGCTAGGTTGGTGGCTGAGAGTAATCTTGAAGCTTCTCAGATATGTAGTGCTAGTGATGTTGATAATACAAGTTCTAGCATTGAGCGCACTCTGTGGTATATCGACATTATATATTATCTAAAGCACATGAAATTTCCTAAGGGGTATGATGATAATAAAAGGACACTGAAATTGCAAGCCTCAAAATATGTGTTTATTGATGGAGATCTTTATTGGAAAAATAGGGATGGAATTTTACTATTATGCCTAGATGAGCATCAATCAAAGCATATCATGAAAGAGCTACATGAAGGCATGTGTGGAGGTCATTTTTCAGCAAAGACTACAGCCCACAATAACCTAAAGGCTGGATACTATTGGCCTAAAGTTTTTAATGATTCATATCATTACACCAGGAAATGTGAAGCATGTCAAAAGTTCTCAGGAAAGTTGAAATATCAAGGGGCATTGCCCTTGAAACCCATCTAGGTGGAGGCTCCATTCTATCAATGGGGTATTGAATTCATAGGAGAAATTGTGGAGAAGTCAAGTGGTGGACACAAATGGATTTTAGTGGCAACAGATTACTTCACAAAGTGGGTGGAAGCAATCCTAACCAAGCAAGAAACAAGCAGGGTGGTGATTAATTTTCTGATGGAAAATATTATATTCAGATTTGGCACTCTAGTAAGGTTAATCACGGACAATGGAATGTGTTTTAGGTCTGATGAATTCAAAAATTTCTGTAGTACACATGGCATCACTATGTCCTATGCTGCCCCATATCATCCACAAGCAAACAGACAGGCAGAATCCAGCAACAAAAGCCTCCTGAAAATCATAAAAAGAATGTTGGAGGGAAACAAGAAAGCATGGGATTCAAAGTTAAGAATGGTTGTATGGACTGATAGGATTACTGTAAAAAGAGCAATTGGGAGATCTCCTTTTGAACTAGTATATGGAACACAAGCGAGAGTACCATTAGAAAATCTAATGCCAGTTTACAAATTTATTCTTTAGGAAGATTTAAAAATTCCTGAACCAATGGAGGAAAGATTAGAACACCTTGCAGAGCTTGATGAAATGAGGAGACTAGCCCAAAGACTAAATATTAAGTTGCAATCACAAGTGAAATACCTCTTTGACAAAAAGGCCAAAGATACAAAATTTGAGATGAATGACTTAGTGCTGATGTGGAATGCAAGGTGCCAGGACAAAGGAAAACATGGAAAGTTTGAAGCTTTATGGCTGGGTCCTTTTGTTATAACTGGCAAAGGTGGTGATGACTCTTACTATTTGCAAAACATGTCTGGAGAAGAACAAGAACTGCTTGTGCATGGGCAATGTCTAAGGCCTTTCTTTTCATAATCATGCACAAAGAGGATTGAGTGTTGCCAGTGCATGGACAACCCTCAAATAATCCTCAAAATATCTTTATTCCATGCACAGTAGTCTAGGGAAATCAAAAGAGATTAGGATTTGCCAGTACGTGGACAATCCTATGAATCTCTATAAAAATAAAAATAAAAAATCTTTTTCCATGTATAGTAGTATAGGATCATTCCCATTCCCCATCATTATCAGCCCCATTCCCCATACAATTCTGATAAAACCATCATCCCAAATGAATAAAACATATGGTCTACTCCCCCAAGAGATCCAAATTCTTGTTATACTCACAAGGAGTATACACCCCCAGACAGAGCCACTGTTGGGACCTAAAAATTTTGGCAAAATTTCAGGTACCCATGATGAAAATTGGAATCAACATCGAAAATAAGTTGGGGTTACTTTTTGAAATTTCTGAAGATTCCCTATTTTTTGCAAGATATGCACGTTTTGGTGAAAATGCATAAGGAAAAGGTGTTTGTATGTTGCATATACAAAGGTGTTTGTATGTTTGGTCATTGTATGATACATATACAATGTTGTTTGTATATAGGGTTCTTTGTTATACTTGTATGCATTTCACTAATGTTCTATCTATACGTGCAAGTCGGGCCTGACAAAGTTCAGAGTTTAAATGAATAATCCGTTGAGTCCTGGATGCATTTTTTGTTTGTATGTTAGGTACAGGGAAACATACAAGGCGATATATAATGAAATATGCATGCTACGGAACTAAAAAGTTATGAAAGGAAGTTTTATCATTTTATGTTCCGCGCTTTGTATGTATGTTTCGAGACATACATTGTGATACATACAAAGTGGAATTTAGAGAAAATTAAAATCAGGTTAAAATGATGCATCACATTTTAAAGCATATCGAAAGATACAAGCCAAGATACAAAGGGAAAAGATACAATGCCGAAATCGAAAGTAAATTCCAATTTGTTTAATGCACCTTGTGAAGTCCACATTTGTAGAACGATATACAAGTGCGATATGCAAATTGAACATACAAGCTAGATGTCAAAAGTAAGTTAAATATAGAAAATTCTTTGTATATTTGAACGCTTGTATGTTTACAATATACAAAGAAAATATACAAAAGGATAACATACAAAACTTGACTAAAGACTTGAACCTTGTATACATCTAGTGGGGGCCACGTTTGTATGTGATAAATGTATGTATCTAATATGCATTCGATATACAAAGGAGATACAAATGTAGATTCGAAGGATATTTCAAATTCATTTCATAAACCTGATGGAGTTCGCATCTTGTATGTATGTCCCGAATGTATATACAAAGATCGAAAGAAATGAAATTTCAAACAATATAGAGGCCAACTACATGTACATATGTATATGAGATACAAAATGATAAAACTTGTATATGAAGAGATAATCTCAAAATACAGAGAATAATCAGCGGTTAAAACTAAGATGTTTAAATCTGCTGAAGAAAAATTAATTAAGTGAAGAGTTGCATTGAGTGGTTATCTGAAGGGTCACAACCCTAAAAAATGCATATCATATGTATAAAGATAAAAAAAAAGGGAGGTAGTAGAATATAATACATACTATTTACAATGTTTCCAAAAGACCATGTTGCAAGCATCTTATTGAAGAAGTAAATTAGAGTTCTCTGATCTTGTGGTTTTATTCTAGCATCAATTGTTTGTTAAAGTTACTCAATTGTGTGGTTGTCTCCAGTCCTGCAATTTCCTTGTTATTCAGATTAACATATCAAGTATATTTTTAATCTATCAAAGCACATTTGATGTAGTTGTGTGATTTGATTAATTGGTGTCCATTATAGGAATTAAAATCCTTCTGATTAGTCACAGTACCCTGGAAGTGTTAGTTTGGATTACTAAGAAGAACCACATAATTAGGATTGTCATTTTGTCTCCAAGTTAATATTATCTATTATTCTTGCATATTTCATTCAATTGGTTCCTTCAAGAAAGGATTAAATTAGCTTTTGTTGAATAACAAGAAATCTGATTATATTGGTTGGATTATTAAGAAGAGTTTGTCAGTCATCTCCTTGCATGTTTATACAAGTTATAAACTAAAATTGTGCCAAACAATTAGAATTATTACCCACTATAAGCGACTAGTCTTAGTCCTTCATTTGACTCTATTTACCCAACAAGGCACTGGTCTTATTTCAATTTACCATTAAAATCCTTTTATTTGGACAATCATAGAATTCACTTTGATATTGTTTATACCAACCATTCATCAGATATTAGAATTAGTTAGCAAGCTTTCATCTATCCTACACCATTTTCCACTGTAGGTAGATCCATTTAGTTAGTCAAAATAGTTACATTCACTATGTTTTAATTTCCAAGGTTTACCCACCTAGGTGTAGCAGGAGCTAAAGTGTAGGAAATCATCAAACCCAAAAGGTTGATTTCGTCAAGTTAGTTCAAAAACATTGCCAATCTAAGCATAGAGCTTGGTATCCTCTTAGGATTAGCAACTTGCATTTTTGAGACCTAATAGCCCCTTTGAACAAATCAATTGACAAATCTCCTGTGAATATCAAATCATCAACATACAAGCAAACAATTATGATCTCACCTTGCTTATTCATCTTGGTATATAATGTAGGCTCACTACTACACCTGTTGAAGCCACTTTACAAAAGATAAGAGTCAATTTTGCTATACCAAGCTCTGGGGGCTTGCTTGAGTCCATTTAATGCCTTTCTCAATTTGTAAACTTTGTCTTCTTGACCAAAAATTTCATAACCAAGTGGCTACTCCATATAAACTTCTTCTTCAAGATAACCATTCAAAAAATCTAATTTCACATCCATTAGGTAAACTAGCCACTTGTTTTGACCTACTATTGCAAGTATTTTTCTCATGGTGTCTAATCATGCTGCTAGAGCAAATGCCTCATTGTAATCAACCATAGGTTGTTGTGAATATCCTTTTTCCACTAGTCTTTCTTTATGTTTTTGCACATCACCATTTGCATCTAATTTGGTTTTGTAAATGCACTTCACTCCTATGACATCCTTGTCTTTTGGAAGACTCACTAACTCCCATGTTTGATTGTTTTCAATTGCATCAATTTCTTCATCCATTGCATTTACCCATTTTTCATCCTTAATAGCATCTTCATAATGAATTTGATCTTCTACTTGTGAATAACATGTAAAAAGAGAAATCAGACCAACATTGTTCTCACCTTCATTTTGATCATAAATATCTCTCAAATTTCTTACTTTATGTCTCCTCAAGCTTTCCAGCATAGGATTTGACATATAACTTGACCTTGGACTTGTGGAATATGGAGTTGATCATCTTGCACCTTGATTGCCACTTGTAGATGATGTTTGTTGTCCATTTGAAGGAGTGGATGCTTGAATGTGTGGGGCTGTCCTTACACTTGATGATGGTGTCATTTGTTGACCACTTTGTTGATCTTGACTGGGTGTGGAAGGAGTCACATTTGATGGATTACCTGCTGGTAAAAAAACTTATCTATCTTCTTGTGGTAAGTTGGCTGCAATATTGATTGTTTTCTCCAAACTTCCATCCCATGCTTCATCTTCTATGAATTGCACATCTTTGCTAATTATAAATTTCTTGGTTATTGGATTGTATAGTTTCTATGCCTTGGATTCATCACTATATTGAACAAAAACACACTTTTCTCCTTTGTTGTGTAATTTTCTTCTTAATTCGTCTGACATATGTGCATATGCCATACATCCAAATAGTCTCATGTGAGAAATAGTATGCTTTCTTTTGGTCCATGCGTCTTCGAGAATCATATTCTTCACACTCTTGGTCAGACATCTATTCATAATGTATGTTGCACAAGCTATAGCTTTAGTCCAGTATTCATTTGACAAATGGTTTGCTTCCAACATGCTTCTTTCCATTTCCATGATTGTTCTATTTTTTCTTTCAGCTACCCCATTTTGTTGTGGTATGTACCTAGTTGTGAATTGCTTTTGAATTCCATGCTCTTTGCAAAAGCTTAAAAATTCCTTTGAGTTGTATTCACCACCTCTATCTATTCTCAATGCTTTGATATAGTACCCACTTTACTTCTCAACAAGAGCCTCGAATTGATGGAAGAAATCAAACACTTCATTCCTTTGCCTTAGGAAGTAGACCCATGTTTTGCTTTTATAGTCATCAGTGAAAATCAAAACATAGTAGCTTCCACCAATTGAGGATGTTTGCATAGGTCCACACAAATCTGAATGTACAATCTCCAAAGGTGTCTTTTCTCTAATTGACTTGCTAGATGGAAATGTCTCTCTATGTTGCTTTCCCAAGATGCATCCTTCACATACTATTTCTAGTTTCTCTATTAATGACAAGCCCTTTACCATATTCTTCCTATTGAGTAGATTTAAACCTCCAAAGTTGAGATGCCCAAATCTTAGATGCCATGACCAATTTTCAACTTTTATTTCTTCTTGAGAGATGGTTTATGTGACTACTATAACTTTTTCTTTATCCTCTTGTGGGTCCATTGTGGGATGCGCTTGAGCATATTCCACATTAAAATCTAGCTTAGTCTATAGGGGAAACATTCTATTCTTTTTCATTTGAACTTTGGCAATGAGCTCTTAAACAATTAGGAATCTAAATAGACTTGGGGCCCATATCTATTGACATCAAGAAAACTATAAATTAAATTAATCGAGAATAGTTGTCAAAAAGTTTCCACAAAAAGAAATCCATTTTACACCATATCTTTCTTGTTTTCTCTCTATTTCCTCTCAAAATTCACAACAACACTTGAAATTTCATTCTGCATATTTTCTTCCTTGAGGACCCTATCCTAATTCCACTTATCGAAGCTAGAAATCCCATATTTGGCTATTTTTATGGTTTTCGATAACTTCTTCGAATCTCACCTAATAGCTTTGAGATTTTACCACAACATTCCTTTCATATTTATGCTCCTTTGTCCCTCTTGGACAAATTTTTCTAGTCTTTCACCCTGCTTCTAAAATCACCCTTTTCTTCTCCTATTTCCCTCAGAAAGTGTCAAAAAGCTAGTCAAAACCCAATTACCCATTGTAGTTTTCCCCAAATTAAAATTTCCCTTTACTAAACATGTTTTAGCACATGTTTTTCTACCCATTCCAAAAGAAAAATCTTCTGGCTATGGTAGTAACACGTGAACATGAGCCAAAAACATGGAGGATGAAATTGCTGCCCTCAAGGCCAAACTCCAAGATCTTGATGAAAAATTCTCAGACTCAATCTTCAAAATTTAGCCATGAACAACAGATAGTAGCCATAGTCTTCTTCAAACACTAGGTTTTCTTCTTCAAGCAATTTTCATTGGCCGAAGCTTGATTTTCCTTCATTCAATGGTGCAGATCTGACTAGATGGATATACCAAGAAGAATAATATTTTAGTCTACATAATACTTTTGATGTTAACAAATTTTCTCTTGCCTCCTTTCAGTTGGAACCTGAAGCCCTTTAATGGTTTCGTTGGTATCTCAAGGCTCATGACGAGCCACAATGGACCAATTTTTGCAAACTCATTTTGCAATGGTTTGGCCCTAGTGCTTTTAATGACTTCATTAGAGCACTCATTAAACATCACCAAGTAGGCCTTGTGAGAGAATATAAGGAAAATTTTGAAAAAATGGTCAATCACATGTAGGGATTGTTTGATGAATTAAATTGTAGTTGCTTTGTCAGTGGTCTAAAGGATGAAATTCAAACTGAGGTTAAATTGTTCCATCCCAGCACAATGATGGAAGCCCTAGGGTTGGCTAAGTTGGCAAACAACAATATCACAGCTTAGCAGCAATCCTAATCCAATTTTGTTCCATTCAGAAATATAGCTCCCCAAAGATCTCAAATAATGCCAGCTCCTAGAACAAGTCCTATCAAGCATTTGACTGAAGCAGAGATGTGGGCATGTATAGAAAAAGGACTTTGTTATAACTATGATGAGAAATTCACTTGGTGATATCGATGTGTTGAGTAAAAGCTTGAAATATTGGATGTGGAGTTGCTTTTTAAAACTGAAGCTTGGGTAGATGCTCATGATACAAGAGATGATTAGGAAGAAGCTCAGCAACCACTTGTTGAACTTGCTTCTCAGGAAGACCATCTAGAGATCTCTCTCCATGCCTTAGTAGGAGTCACCACCCTACAAAGCATGCGGGTCAAGAGTTACTTCAGGAAGCTCCCTCTTACAATACTCATTGATTTTGGTAGCACTCATAACTCCATTGACCCTCGAATTGCTAAATAGGATGATTGTTTTGTCTATCCTTGCTCCAACTTTGAAGTCATGATTGCCAATGGGGGCACATTAACTTGCAAAGGGAAGTATCACAATGTGTGTATCTCTATTGGAGATTATAACCTGCACTCTAACATGTTTTCCTTTCCCTTAGGTAGATGTGATGTGGTTTTAGACACCCAATGGTTACACACACTTGGACCCATCTTATGGGATTTTGTTGAACTCTGGATGCAGTATTCAAATAATGGGCAAAAACACACATTGAAGGGACTACAATAGGGGTCTCTCAGCATCATAAGTTCACATCAATTGGAAAATCTTCATAAGAAGAATTCACACAGTGTCATTGCCTAGCTACATTCCATTCAAATGCAACCATCAATGCTCTCCACTAGTCCTTCTGATCGACAACAAATTTTGGATAGGTATACATTTGTCTTTACCAAACCTATGGAATTACCAACTTCATGGAAAGAGGATCACTGTATTGAACTCCTTCCTAGAAGTGTTGTTCCCAACCTTAGGCCCTATCCTACCCATTTCACCAAAACATAGAGATTGAGATGCTCATTTGAGACTTATTGAACCAAGGCATTATTTTCTCTAGTACTAGCCCATTTTCTTCACAGTTCTTCTTGTCTGGAATAAAGATGGGTCATGGTACCTCTATATTCACTTTTGAGCACTTAATCACATCACAATCAAGGATAAGTTCCCAGTCCCTCTTATTAATGAGCTTCATGGCACTCATTTTTTCATGTTGGATCTTCATTCTAGGTATAACAAGATTTGGGTTCAAGAGGATGATATCCCTAAAATAGCTTTCCACATGCATGATGGCCACTATGAGTTTTTGGTCATTCCCTTTGGCCTCACTAATACTCCAACATTCCAGTCATTGATGAATAAAATATTCTAGCCCTAGCCATGGAAATTCATTCTAGTCTCCTTTGATGATATCCTCATTTATAGTAAAACATGGGCTAAGCATCTCCAACATCTAGATCTTGCACAGTAACTTCTCTCTAATAATCATCTCTATGCACATCTTGGGCATATTGTTTCATTCCAAGGGGTTCGAGTGGATATTGCAAAAATAAGCGGCATGAAAAATTAGCTACATCCTCAAACACTTAAGAGTCTCCATAGTTTTTTGTGGCTAACTGGCTACTATCGCAAGTTTGTCAAGGATTACAGGAAGATTGCAGCTCCATTGACAACTATGTTGAAAAATGATGCTTTTACCTAGACACAAGATGTTGAGTGTGCATTTAAAAATTTCAAACAAGCTATGTGTACTACACCTATTCTAGCTATGTCAGATTTTTCCAAGACCTTCACTGTCAAGAGTGATTCTTGTGGCAATGTACTTCATGCTTTTCTCCTCCAAGAAGAACACCCCATTGCATTCACTAGCAAAGCCCTTTTTGGCAAGAATTTAGTGTTCTCTATGTATGAGAAGGAAATGATGGCCATTTTGCATGCAGTATAGTAGTGGCGACCATACATACTAGGGAAACATTTTTCCATCAAAATTGATCACCAGAGTTAGAAATACTTCCTAGAACAATAGGTCTCCTCCCCAACACAACAGAAATAGGTTAGCAAACTCATGTGTTATGACTATGAGATCAATTACAAGAAGGGTAAGGACAATATTGTGGTGGATGCTCTTTCTCACACATTTGATGACCAAGCTTCCCTATCAACTATTTCTATGCCCTTTCCAAATTGGTTGGAATCTATATAGTAGGGTTATGTCAATGACTCTTCATCATCTCAAATCATTCCACAATTAGCCATTAAACCCTCTGTTGTACCACATTATTCTTGGGTTGTTGCTTCTCTACGATACAAGGGTTAGCTGGTGCTTCCCTAGACTGAAGACCTTCGGTAGGTTGTATTCTATGAACTACATGCTTCTCCATTAGTAGGGCACTCATGGTTTCTCAAAACTTACGAGCGGACGCAACATAACTTATTTGGAAGGGAATGAAAAGGGTAATTTAATATATGGTGCATGAATGTGATACTTGAAAATGCAACAAAGGTGAAACAACACTCATTCCTGGGCTGTTCGAACCCTTACCCATCTCTACAAGGATTTGGACATATATTTCAATGGATTTCATTGAGGGGCTTGCTAAATCTGGAGGGAAGACAATGATCTTGGTTGTGGTTGATCACCTCTCCAAACATAGTCATTTTTGTGCCCTCATCCATCCCTATACTACATCTTCAGTCACACAAAGTTTCTTGGACAAGATCTTCTATCTTCACGGCATCCCTTCTTTTGTTGTCTCAGATCATGATGCAACCTTCACTAGTCATTTTTTGACAAAACTATTTTGACACATCGGCACCAAACTGAAGATGAGTTCTAAGTATCATCTATAAATGGATGGCCAGATTGAAATTGTCAACAAATGTTTAGAAACTTACCTTCGTTGCTTCACCTTAGAACAACATCAATGGGCAAAATTTCTCCATCTCACTAAATGGTGGTATGATAACTCCTACCACACTTCAACTAAAATGACTCCATATCAAGCAGTCTATGGTTAGGCACCATCGATGCTCCTACCATACATCCCTAGTAGCTCACCAATTTAGGCAATATACATGATTCTCCAAATGTGAGATCAGATTTTCAACATCTTGCAAGACAATCTTTGCATGGCAAGAAATAGAATGAAACAATAGGCTAATCAACACCATTCTGAATGCACTTTTCAAGTAGGTGATATGGTTTTTTCACCTACAACCATACAAGAAATCATCCTTGAAACATAAGGGGCATCATAAGTTGGCTCCAAATTTCTATGCACAATATAAGGTTCTTCAAAAGATTGGTTCATTTGCTTATAAATTGGAGCTCCCACCTTCTTCCTAGGTTCATCTAGTATTTCATGTCTCTTGTCTAAAGAAATTTCTTGGCACCAACATCAGAGTGCAAACTATTTTACCAAAAATTGATAATGAAGGATCTATCCTTCCTGAGATAGAGGCAATCCTCGACAAGCGTACTTCTCAACTGTACTCCTGATCCATCATAGAGGTATTAATCTAGTTTCCCAGAATGCAACCAGAGGATGCAGCGTGGGAACCACTATTTCATATTCATCAACAATTCACACATCTTAAACTTTGAGGATGAATCTTTTCTAAGAAGGAGGGGATGTTAGGAACCCATGTTTAACCCTTCTTTTTACATTGTTAGTATATTAGTTACTATGGGTACATATGCTTTGTAAGTCATCTCGTGAGCATACTGTATTATCCCACATTCATTGGAAGAAATATTTTTTTAGATTATACTTCGTATATAAGTAAGTGTTGAGGCCATTGAAAGCATCCACACATTTATTGTATTGAGATTTCTCGAAGGATGTTTCCCCCTTGAAGTGGCCTATGATCAATAAATTCCTTCTATATTTCTCCTATTTATATAAATATGTTATTTCGTGCATTTTCTATTATATTGTTGCAGGAGGTTCCTCTTAATTTTTTCCATGTTTTTTGGTTGTTGTAAACTTGCAAGGTTTGAGTAAGGTTTGGTTATTTCTATCGAGGTTGTGTATTGGTGGATTGAAGTCTAGCGTGGATTGGTTTGCAAAGATGACTTTTCTCTAGGTAGCATTCCACAGTATTTCAAGGGTTGTAGAGCCATATCCTCCTTTTATTCTATGCATAGGTTGTAAGCAGTTGAAACCCCTACCCAGTTAGGTGGACAAGTGTCTCCATGCCCCAAGTGAGAATCAGGCCTATCGGCCCTAGATTTGCACCATCAGGATCATGCCCTGTGCAACATGTTCCTACGAAGTGCCCTCATCCACAAGCATTCTGCCTTGTGATATCTCATGGCCCCTACAATGGAGGCTAACTTGTGAGTTAACAAGCATGAAGGAAGTGGTGCAAGGCATCAAATTTGGGCCCAAAACCTAGTGGAAATCATTGTTCATCCATACCAACTAAAAATTTAAGCCCCTAGTTACATGAACATGTCAGCTCCTAGTTGCACCTAGCCTCAGGGGGCCTAAGGTTTTCAAAAAAACTATATTCCTACTTGTAAAAATATACAAATATTTTATTTCTGAAATTTTAATTACATAAAAGGTAGATTTTTGGTGTTTTTTAGAAAAGGTGAAATATTTAAAAGATCAATAAATTTGATTAGAAACTTAGATTTGAGTGCCTCTTTCTTAAAAGTGCTTTATTTTACACCATGAGTTCACTGGACATAATAACACATTAAATATATAATATGCCCTTTATGTGCCAATTAGACTAGCTTAAAGCACTACCTTTATAAAGTCCCACATTTTGAGGGGTGTCTTGTGTGTTTTCACTTTAACACTTCTTCAAGGAGTGCATGTGTGTTTCATTTCACTTCCACACTTCTACATTCTCTATTTCTACACTTAAAAACAAATTTGAAACAAATTCTAAAGAATGGATTCTAATATAACAATCTCACCTCTAACATCTTTTAACTATCATGATTGGTGGTTAAAGGTCATACTTGCACTTAATAATAATGGAATGTTTAGGGTGACTATGTGAACAAAAAAAGAACCCAATGCAACTAAGGACAAAAAAAAGTGTTTAGTGAGTGTTATTAAGCCTTTAGCTTTTTATGTCTAAACTTGTCTCCTAAATTTCTATTCTATTTTCAAGCCTTGAAAACACCCAACCAAGTTTAGTGAGCCCTCAAAAATCTATTTGGGAAGGATAACGAACTAAAGAGACATGAGTTAGAAAATGAACTCATAGGTCTAAATCCTAGGAATTTCACAATAGTAGAGGATTCCTTCACCAAATTTAAATCATTGTTGTTGCAATTAAAAGAATGTGGAATAGATAAAAAGGAAGATAAGTTAATTATTTCTATATTATCCAAATTAGGTCTAAAATAATCAATATTTGTCCCCACTTTATATTCTACCAAAAGGGCTCTTGGAGCGTCATGGTCAATGCCCACTCTTGATAACTTTATTGACAACTTAACAAGGGAGAAAGGTATGTTAATTAAAATGAGAACATTGAAGTCTACAAAACATCAATCCCTAATTGCTAGGAATGAGAAACAAAAAACATCAGAAGGGAAGAAACAAAACACTAAGAAGGACAAGGGAGCTAAGAAAGAAAAAAATCTAACAACTCCAATTTTGACAATTTTTCTTAATGGGGGTATCCACTAAAGAGAAACTTAATTATGTATTTTGTAAAAAAATTGGATAGAATGAGCATCAATGTATGAGGAAACATATATAGCACCTCTCTCATATTCTCAAGAAGAAGAATATAGGGCTACTTGATTCTATCAAAGCATCCTCATCAACTCAATAAAATTCTATGGCAAAAGAGAAATCAAAGAGTGAGGCCCTAGTTGCTACAATATCTTCACCTCTATCATCGATTATAGACTTAGGTGCCTTGCATGACATGGGTTCTTCACATGTTATTTTTTCATCCTTAGATCCATCCAGTATGTCCATAGTCACCTTGGGAGATAATACTCAAACTTTGGTTACAAGGAGAGGGTTTGTTCTAGTTGAAGGAGGAACATTCACAAATGTTCTCAGTGTTTCTTCACTATCAACTAATCTCCTTTTAGTGTATCAAATAATAAATATAGGGAAATGCATGATAGTTCATTTCTCTCAAACTTTAGTCTAGATAAGAGGATTTTAAAGCAACAAGTTGGTATCTATAGGGAAGGCAAGTCAACAATCTAGATTATATATCTTCTCCAATTTTGCACCTGATATTTCTCCAACAACATTTTGAAATCAATTATATGGAGTTAGAAAATTATGGCATGACCGGTTTGGCCACCTTAATTACTTCTACCTCGAGCAACTATGTCGGCATGATATAGTCACGAGATTGCACAGAGTTAAATTCTCTAAAGGTCTTTGTGAGGGTTGTTCCCTTTAAAAGCATCTTGAAGAAAAATTTCACAAAGGAAAATCATGGAGAGCAACACAAGTCTTGGAGCTTGTTCACATTTATGTTTCTAGGGCTTTTCCCCATCCATATTTTACAAAGGCTATGTATTTTCTCACCTTTATAGATGATTTCTCTAAGTTCACATGGGACTTCTTTCATCAGTAGAAATTTGAAGTCTTCAATTTCTTTCAAGAACTCAAAGATCTTGCTGAGAAATAGTCAAGGAAACTCATCAAGGTTCTCCACAGTGATAATGGGACCCTAAGTATATCAACAACTATTTTTGAGAAGTTTTGCGTAGAAGAGGTGATACATTTCATCGCATAGTTCCTTATACTCCTCAAAAAAATGGTGTTGCCAAATGTAAGAATAGATCCTTAAAATAGATGGCTAAATATATGATTCACTCCAAGGGCCTAACACCATAGTATTAGGTAGAAGAAATCAACTATGCATGTTATATTTAGAATAGAGTTCCTCACAAAGCCTTACTGGTTATTACTCCATTTGAATCTTGGAAAGGTGAGAAAAAAATTGTTGATCATTTCAAGGTCTTTGGACCTCCTACCATGGCAGACATACTAAAATTGGATCATAAGGAAGTGGATCCACAATCCAAATCTTCCATCTTTGTTGGTTATCTAGATGGTGTGAATGGTTATCACCTACTCCACATGACCACAAATGAGTTGTTTATTAAGATAAGTGCTAAGTTTTACAAGATTCTTGTTGACTCTATACTTGACATTTATCCTCATATTGTGGACTCATTAAACCCTCATGATTCTTCTAATGATTCAAATAATGCATAACATATTCTTAAGGTGGTATTTTCTTCTTCTAGTTATGACAATGAGGATAGTGATGAGGGTTCATCTTCATTCAATTCTAGGATTTCTTTGGAGGTTAATCTTTCAGCACCAGACTCACCCACATCTCGTGCTCTATAGTCACTTTATAGGGAAGATACATGGTTACATGATTCAATAGATAGAAGACATATACAATCTAATTTTCAAGGGGCCACATGCTTTCTTTTCCTCATCTTCTCATCCATAGACATTTTGAGAGGCATCAGGCATACTTGAGTGGGATATTGTTTAAACCATAATCACACTTGGTATTTAATTTCTCTTCCTAAGGTAACAAAGACACATCACTATAGATGGATCTATCAACCAAGTTTGGAGCAGATGGGTGAGTTTATAAGTCCAAAGCGTGATTGGTTGCAAAAGGATTTTCACAAGTTGCTAGCATCGACTACACATAGACCTTTGCAAGTATCACTAAAATGACTTTGATTTGACTTGCACTTACTATAGTTATAGCACATGGATGGGTTGAGCATTAGATGGATGTTAAGAGTGTATTTCTTCACGGAGACCTTGAGGAGGAGATATACATGAAAAAACCACCAGGGTCTTTCAGGATTCATCCTTAGCTTGTAGACTTAGGAAATCTCTCTATGGCCTCAAACAAGCCCCTAGACATTAGTATGACAAGATGGATTCCTACCTCTTAGTTTCAAGTTTTACTAGATGTCATTTAGATCCTAATGTGTATCTATTGTGGTAGGATGATTCATTGTTGATATTGGTTCTATGTATTGACGATCTTTTGATCATAGGGAGTACTTTATCTACTATTAAAACAATAAAGTTAGCTCTTCATGAAATATTATATAGGACTGACTTGGGTTTATTGCACTACTTCCTTAGCATTGTTATTTTACAATCCGATTAAGGGATTACCCTTGCACAACCTATGTATACTCTTGATTTACATGCACAATTTCACATGACTACCTATAAACCATCTCTGATTCCCTTTCTATCTAGAGTCAATCTTAAGGCTTCATATAATACATCATTAGTTGATGCTATTTTCTATCAATAAATTATTGGCAGTCTCATATATTTGACTCATACCAAGATTAGCATTTCATTTGTAGTTGGGAGTGTTTCAAGTTTCATGAAGGAACCTCATGAGCTGTAATGGAAAGCATCTAAAATGATCCTTCAGTACCTTTAGGGTTCCCTTAGGTTCTAGATTCATTACAAAGTTGGTTCAAAGGTTGACTTGGTTTGTTTTATAGATTCAAATTGGGTTGGTGATATTGAGAATCACAACTCTACTCCAAGTTACAATTTTCTACTTGATTCAAGTCCTATGAGTTGGTCTGGAAAGAAGTAGAATACTATCTCCTTATCATTCATAGAGGTAGAGTACAATAGAGTTGTTAACACAATTATTGAGGCTATTTAGCTTCAAGGAATTTTTTTTGAGTTTGGTATTTCATTCTAGTAGCCAATAGTCATCTATTGTGATAACTAGAGCACCATTCAGATATGTAGGAATCCAATTCATTATCAATGAACCAAATGCATAGAGATTCATAAGCATTATATTTGAGAGCTTATTCATGATCAAATCAATTACTAAGAGAAAGTGAATTCATCTACAAGCTTTTGTTGGGGTGTGGTCTACTTCAGCAGTAGGATCATCTTTGGGGTGTCTTTCTAGACTTCTTCAATTTATTTTCTCTTTTGGAGGGTAGTTTAAATTTCACACTTATTTTTCTACCTATCTCTATTTAATAGAGATTACATTATACCTAGGTACATCATTAGGCCTAGTTGCTAGGACCCAATTTTATATCATTGCATTGTACTTAGGTAAATCATTAGGCCTACTTACCAGGACCAAATCTTCACTCCACCTAAGCTATGCATAAGAGTGGTGTTAGTGTATATATTTATTCTCATATACTATAAGTGCTAAGCCTAGTTAGGCATCCTTGTTATGCATACTTGACACATGCCTCATTGAGGTGTCAAGGTAGTTAGGTGACTTGGCAGAGGTGTTGATCTGTTGCTAACCAACTTGCCACCTTGCAATAGTTTCTTGGGAGACAACTCAATGCCACTCATGATTGAGTCCTATTTTCAACTCACAAGTTCTTTCTCCTAACCTATATGTACTCACCTATTCATTAATATAGATGGCTAATTTCACACATTTTTAGGCTATAATTTACAATATTCATTTGCTATTCTTTGTCTCTTTGTTTGTTGGTTCTTTCAAGTGGCACCCATTAAATCACAAGATAGAGACCAAATTATCTGATGGATTGGAGAATTTTCAAATATCAAAATCCAAAAAGGTATATGCTTCATTGTCATTCTCTCAAAAAAGTGGCATGATAGAGTTCATTCCAATTTTGATACCTCTCTCAAATAGTGATTTCAATCTAGTCAATTTTTGCACTTGTTTTAAATAGTACTATCAATCTATGAATTGTGACATTCATTATTTATAGTCCTTTGAATTTGATACATAAAACATCATAGTTATTTTGAAGAGTCATTTGAATGTGGTAAATATAGACACTTATTTTGAATACTACTTATAATCTAGTAACTTCTTTACTAATAAGAATAGTGTGAGCATGCATCATCATTTGTATTCCATGTGTCATATATGGGGCTCCTAAAAGAAGACATTGATTGGTAAAAATTATAGAAAAATAAACATTGAGAGTAATAAATATGGAGGCACTATTGTGTTATAGATTAGAGATTTTTCAAGTCCCAAAATCCAAAATGGTATCCACTTTATTATCATTCACTGGAGAAAGTGGCATGGTAGAGTTCATTCTAATTGTAAAACTTCTTTTGAATGGTTTTTTCAATATATTCATCTGCCACACTTATTCTAAATAGTCATATGAATATATGAATCATGACATTCATTTGTATAGTCCTTTGAATTTCATAGGTAAAGCACCATAGTTGATTTGAAGTCATTTAAACATGGTAACTATAGACACTTCTTTTGAATACTACTTGCAATCTAGTAACTAATTTACTAATAAGAATAATGTGAACATGCATCATGATTTGCATTCCATGTGTCATATAAAATAAGCCTCCTAAGGATGACATCATTAAAAAAATAAACTAACAAAAATTAACAAAAAGATGGCATCAATAGCAACATCATCTAAAATAAAAATAAAATCATTTATTTTATTACATTAAATTTTCTTATGTCCTATAAATTAACTTGCTAAAGTTAATTTGACCCTACATAGCTTACTGCATCTGAATATCTTTCTAAAAAAAATTAAATATATTTTTATTTTTTAGATTTATGATTTTTAAGTTATATAATAGAAATTATTTTGCTTTCTAAAAAACAAATATAAAAAATATTTAGCAAATGTTTTCTCCATAAAAAATATATAAACATTAAAAATTATAAAAATGATTTTTAAAAATTTATAAATAATATATACTTTTATATGTCTATATTATTAATATACAATTAAATTTAATTCAATCCAACTAGATTTTTTAATTTTTATTTTTTACACCAATGCACTTTAAATCTATTTTTTAAAATATTAATATTAATATATATTTAATAACATTATTATTTACATTTTTTAAAAATATTGTTTCATGTTTACAAAAATCTAACAACCACATTAAGGTTTTTATTAAGAAGAGATAATGGGGTGTGTTCTCTTGCCTAGAGGAGAATGGCTATGTTAGAGAAAAAATTGAAGGTTGCACCTATTTGGGACGTATGAATGGTTTTCCATATTCTATTCCATAACCTACTAAGGAACCCAGATGATGGCCTAATCCATGTAGACATGGTGGCCAAAATGATGGGGAGTATTTTACACAAACAAGTAAGAGTTCTTCTTTATAGAGGCAACCAACTGCTCAAATTCTCAAAGGATAATAGCTATAATATGTGCCATATAATCCCTAGTCTTGGATTTGAAAGAGGAGATTGAACAAGAAGTGATTGGAAATGAAGCTCTCTTCACGGAGAGGGGTTTAATTCATAGATTTATTAAGCTTTCACCCAATTTCATAGAATTACATAAATGGATCATACATATATGTAGTCTAACTATGAAAGGTGACACACAAATCTATCTTAGTGCCTATGAATTCTTTATTGTGGTTTTTGATAATCTACAAGATAGAAATGTAGTTATTTGTGACTACTAATGGAGTTTTTATGAGCACTTACTCATGGTCAAACCATGGCATCCATATTTTAACTCTACTTTTGAATCTTACACTATAATTCCTATGTGTGCTATGCTTCATAACCTCCCACTACAAATCCAATTTTATTCTTATTTTGAAGCAATGAGAATAAATTAGGAAAGTTCTTGTCTATTGATGAAGGTTCATCAAATGTTTTTCATACCACTTATGCCCACATATTGATTGATCTTGATACCAAAAATACTCTCCTAGTGAACATCCTCCTAAAAAGATCAAATCATAGTTGGAATGAGATCTTTGATTTTGAGGGCTTACCTTTCCGTTGTAGTAGGTGCTACAACACTGACCACTTGGCTTCAAAGTACTTCAAATTTAGAATAGAGGGACAAGAAACATGGTGGAAAGATGTGGATGACTACTATTACACTATAGAAAAAGAGGACTCAACATCCCAACAAGATTTGATGGAACCAAATCAAAAGGATTACCCTAAACAAATAATTACTCCAGGTATGGGTAGATCACTAGCTACCACTCAAGTTTCTCCAAATGCACTGGAGGGAAGTGTTAAAGATTTGAATAAGAAGGGGAATAAAAATGATGAAAGTGAAAATCTTTCAAAAGTAACACTTAAGAATTCACATGATGTTAATTCCTTAATTAATAATGCAAGAGTTGGGAGGACAATGCAACTAGAGAGGATCCATCACCAAGTTATAGGTTGGTGAACTCTAATAATTTAGCAGGCATAGACAACCAATGGACAATGGTCAAACAGAAAAAGAAACCAATAAGAAGTGAGAAATGCAATATGGGTTTGCATTCCCATGTTAAGATGGGTAGGTGAGAAATGTACGAGTAATAGGTTTTGAGGATGATTACCAGCATATATGGGAAATAACTTTCCCTTTTGCACCCCTATTCATATGGCATGCACTTTATTTTTTCCACTTTTTATTTATGGTAGGCTCCCTTAAGCCTAATTCATCGATACAAGATATAATAACCATAAAAATGACAACAAAATATTTTAAAAATTAATGTTTTAGAAACATTTAAATTTAAAGTTTGCTTAAAAATTAAAGAAGTTGCATACAAATTAAAGAACTTTTAGCTAATACTTTAATTTTCATTTTAATATGCAAAGTTTATATATATCTATATAATCTAAGATAAAGGCTACCAATATGAGCTCCCTCCCATAAAATCCTACTCCTGGGGTTTTATAGACTTCATCAAGCTTGAAGGAGTTATGATAGTGATTTATGGTTGGCTAAGGATTCAGGCAAGAAAAATTTTGTAGAGACCTTAGCCAAAGAATGGCCTCATCAGTCAAACTCCCCCATGAATGGTTCTCCCCAAATAGAAACACACTTAGTTACAATACCTGAAACCAAGTGCGGCCACCTATCCCAAGAGGAGGAAGATTCTTAAACAATCTATGGCAGTATTGGTCACCTAGGTTCGGCTTCATGACCTAGGTGCCTAGATTTGTCCTCTGGCCCCCTTTCTCCCTAGTTTTGTACCTCTAGCACTGATAGGAAAGACATGGATCAAGGTGCCTTAGGTTCACTAGCATAATTTAAGGAAAACAACAGTGGTAATGATTCCTTGGATTTTAGCAAGCATGGCAACTGAATTGGTAAAACTGATGAGCCTAAAAAAGAAATAGGTGAAAATGAATATTTTTTGTAGAGAATGGGCTGAAATATGGCAGATTCAACCACTTATGGTCCAACCTTTTGGATCTACACTAGTGGATTACTGAGTCCTAGTAGTCTATTTTGAGAGAAAACCATGAAATTTACCCTTGCACTAGAGGCTTCTTTGTGGTGGTTTTTGATAATACCAAAGATTGAAATATACCATTCTCTGTTCTCTCTAGGTCTAGGGACAACATTTGCTCATGTTAAAACCATAGCACCCTCCTTTCAACCCTACCACATAATCCTTTACTATTATGCCTATATGAGTTCACCTTCTAAACCCTCCTCTTCACTTATGGGTTGACTCATGCTTTGAATCCATTGGCAATACACTGAGTAGTTTCTTGGTAATAGACAATGACTCTTTCGATTACATGCATACAACATTCGCATGCATATTGGTGGATTTACACATCCAAAGACCTCCCAGTTGAAATTATTTTAAAGGTACATGGTCAAAGATGGACCTAACCATTGGATTACAAATGATTACCATTTCACTACAAAAGATTTAATAAAATAGGTCAAACTATTAGAAATTGTCCCACTACCAAGATTAAACCAGACTGCTCTACCTCATGGTGGAAATGAAAGGAAGAAAGGTATGCGGAAATGCTTCCTACACTGATCTATTAAGGAAAGATTTATGCAAATTTTAACTTTTATAGTTATAAGTTATTAGATGCACATTAACATAAAGGTAATAACAACATCCAAAATGTAAATACAAAACACACAACAAAAGATATACGTGGGGAAAACCCTTTCAGGTAGAAAAACACACACGCCAAAACCTACACAATGTATTATAAAATTAAAATATGATTACAACACACTTGCAATGGAAGTTCTTTTAGGAGTACACATTGTTGATTCTCATTCAAATCATGTGACCTTCCACATTGTCAACCTACTTATTTATCAATCCTCTTTGTTAGTTATCCAATATGAGTTTATCCATGTCAGCCAATAACAAAATGATTGTTGATGCCTTTATTAAATATAGAGCATATGTTGCCCCCAGACCCCTACCGTGGGCTCTGCTGCTAGGTCCCTACTAGGGGATAAGTCCCCTAGGCCCCACAAGAGGGGCTTTGCCCCCTGCAAACTCTCATTAATTACATTGGGAAAAATTGTGGCTGACAAAGTCACCAAAATTTACAAGGTGTCGACTATGGGATCCTACAACATAGTGCTGATTAAATAAATACAACATTAGAAACTTGCAAAGGTTGAGACACCTTAATTCTCAACATTCTCCCACTTGTTGAACACCTTTCAAGAGCCAATAGAATGACATGATTTAACTACTAGGAGTCGAGAGGACCATAGACTTTGAACACCATCTGAACTTCTCCATGCTCATATGTTTTGTCAAGGCATCTGCAACATTCATCAAAGTGTCAACTTTCTCCAAATTCATGTTCGCATCCTCTACCATGTCACAAACAAAATGGTACTAGACATCAATGTGCTTAGTCCTCACATGGAAAGTAGGATTCTTTTCCAAACATATGACACTCTGACTATCAAAACAAATGGTAATCTTCCCTACATTAAACCCATAATCATAACATAATTTCTTAAGCCAAATGGCTTCTTTACAAGTATGAGTTGCTACCATGTACTCTAGATTGGTAGCAGACAAAGCAAACATAGGTTGCCAATTACTCATCCAACTAGTAGCACCACCAAATATAGTGAACATATCATGTTGTCAATATCACGTACCCAATCTAAATCCACAAATTCTTGAATACAAAGTGAATACCAATCCCTTGTAGGATAACCATGATAACATATGGAATATTGAGAAGTACCTCACAAATATCTGAAGAGTCTTTTCACTACATCCTAATGTAGCCATCTAGGACTAGCCATAAATTGAGTAAGGACTCCAACTACTTGGGCAATGTCTGGACTTCTAGAAACCATAGCATACATCAAGCTGCCAAATGCACTAGCATAAGGAACTTTTCTCATATCCTCCATCTTTGGGGGAGACTTCAGGGAATCTGCAACAAATAACTTTGTCCCCATTGTAACAGGAACAATCAAAGGTATATAATCTAGCATGCTGAATCTCTCCAACATAGTGTTAACATACTTGCTCTGGCCTAACCAAAGTTTTGTGTTTGCTCTATCTCTTTTGATCTCCATCCCTAGAATGTACCAAGCTACCCCTAGATTTTTCATCTCAAACTGTATCGACAACTGAGAATTCAAATTAGAAATCAAACTTTTACCATTCCCGATGAGTAACATATCATCGACAATTAATGTATTATTGAGAATGCGATCATTGTCAAACTTGTAATAAACACAATGATCTAATTTCGATCTCAGAAATCCACTACTCAACTCAAAGGCATCAAATTCTAGTACCACATCATAGGAGACTGTTTCAAACCATACAAAGACTTTTTCAACTTGCAAACTAGATTTTCTTTACCTTTCACCAAGTGGTGCTCTTGCTATGACATATAGATTTCCTCCTTCACATCACCATGAAGGAATGTTGTCTTCACATCCATCTATTCTACATCTAGATCATACACTCTTCCAAGAGATAATAGGAATTGAATAGATGTCAACTTTTGAATGGGAGAGAAAATCTCACCATAGTCAATTCCATCCAAATGAGAGTACCCCTTTGCAACCAATCTAGCCTTATATTTCTCAACACTACCATCTGTACAAAATTTCTTTTTGAACACCCATTTGCATCCAATAGGTTTTCATCCTTGAAGTAAAAGCAACAAGTCCCAAGTATTATTATTTTCAAAATAAGTCATCTCCTCTTTCATGGCTTCCTTCCAAGAACCTGAATCTTCCATACCCATAGCCTCTTTCATAGTTCTAGGCTCATCAATGTTAGAAATAAAAGCAAAAATACAACTCAAATCATGCAATAAACAACCAAACCTATCAGGTTTGTTGTCATATCAAGCCCAATCAGACTCAGTGGTTAAATTTCCCCACTTTTGTTGGTACATTTTCTTGCTAAATTATTTTATAAAGGCCTTGACAGTTATTTTTTCTATTAGCCGACATAAAAAACCCTATTTTTGTAACTGCCATAAGTCTTGATACAAATGACTGGAGAAGGCCAAAAGGCTAAGGGTTAGGGTTTCTGTTCATATTATATTGCAACATATTGCAGTGATATTGAGTTGTAAGAGATTGTTGGTTGTAATCTATTCTATTTTTTATGGATAATAATATTGGACTCTCTATTGGTTGATGTAGCTGAAGTTTGTGTGAACCATGTTAAAATTATCTCTTGCTATTTTATTTTTATGTATTTTTTGTTCCACTGTTTCATCTTTATTTGCATTTAATTGGTATCTTCTGCCTGCTATTCCTAACAAGGTTGCCACCTTATCCCTATGGACCTCCTCAAAGATTGTGGTTGAGATTCTTCATCTTCTTCTAAATTTTTAGAGCTACTAGATCTCTCCTCATTATCAGGTTCAATAGATGTTTTTAGTTCAACTTTCTTAGGGGTAGAAGGATGTTAAACCACCTCATCTTTCTTCTCTTCTTTCTTTGGCTGCAAGATAATAGAAGAATGATTGAGCTCTTTCAAGATCACACTTCTGCTATACATAACTCTCTCATCTGCTAGATCCCAAATCTTGTACCCTTTCACACTGATGCCATAACTGATGAAGATACACTTCACAACCTTGTTCTAAAACTTAGACCTCTTCTCCTTAGGCATGTGTTCATATGCCTCACAACCAAAAACTTGAATGTGTCTCAATGAAGGATTGTTACCAAACCACACCTCCATAGGTGTCTTATCAACAAGCATTGATGTAGGAGACTTGTTAACAAGGTAACAAGTGGTAGAAATAACTTTAGTCCAGAAATTGTGTTCAAGGCCAGCTCTACTTAGCATACTCCTTGCCCTCTCCATCAACATTTTTTTCATCCTCTATGCAACTCCATTCTACTAAGGGGTAAACGAAGTTGTCTTGGGACTCTCAATCCCATGTCCTTTATAGAACTTGTCTAAATCTATTGAACAATACTAACCACCATTATCAATCATCAAACACTTAATATTTTTGTCCTTCTGATTCCCTACAAGAGCTTTCAACTCTTTGAATCTATTAAAGACTTGAGATTTACTTCTAAGGAAATACATGCATGTTCTTGTACTGTAATCATCAATAAATGAAACAAAGTAAATATATTTTGATATTGAAGGAACATTAACTAAACCAAATATCTGAATGAATCAAGTCCAACACCTTAGAAGATTTGTGAGAACTGAAATAAAACTAAACATAGTTTTATTTACCATAAATGCAATGTTCAAAAAAATCAAACTCAAGGTTACAATCATTCATACCTTCAATGAGGTTTTTATTTTTTAGGTTCCTCAAACCCTTTTCACCAATGTGACCAAGCATTTGGTTCCATAACATTGTCTTCTTAGTTGGAAGTTTTATCTCCATAGAATGAGCACCCTTAGGTACCTAGAAAGCACGACCATTAGAAGTAGATGCAAAAGTCCTCTTTGCTATTAGTTCCAATGGTGAGGATGAAGACTCTGAAGTTCTTTTCTCTCAAATAAAGGCAATATTGCACTAAACTGTGCATGCATCAAGATGAAACATAGTGCCAATCCAAACACCCTGAGCTAATACCATAGACCCTCTAGTCATCTTGGATCCTCCATTCCAGAAAACAACCTACACACCCACATCATTCAACTTACTTACAAAAAGAAGGTTTCATGCTAAACCAGGGATATGCAGAACACCATTGATCCCCTTCACTCATCCATCAAGGAATTAAATCAAGAATCTTACATGGAAAATAATCTTCAAGTAAGAGTCATCACCCAAGTACACCTTCCCACCATCATATTCTTTGTACTTTGAAAAACAATCATGATGAGAGGTCATGTGAAAGGATGCACTAGAGTCAGTAAACCACACATCTTTAGATGCATGTGTTGCCAAGGTATAGAAAAAATGCTTCTCCTTCATCCCTAGAGGATTTGTTAGAATTTGAATCATAGTTCTTTTTTTTCTTCTTCTCTTCCTTGCACTCCTTACAGAAATGACTAGGTTTGCTGCAATTCCAACATAGGGCCTTGGACTTTCTAGGAGACTTGGATCTCCCAATGGATTTGGATCTTCCTTTTTATTCTTTCTTCTTGTTCTTTTTCTTTCCCTTCTCTTTAGGTCTACCACAAACTATAAGAGCCTCCTTAGCCTATTTATAAGACTTTCTATGCATCTCTTCAAACAACAATGAAGAAACCACTTCATCCATCTTATAAGTGGTAGTGGTACTCCCAATGGCCATGAAAAGGTGGTCCCATAAATTTAGTAAGGAAAATAGTAATTTCATGCAACAATCCTCCTCCTCCATCTTTATGCCAATAGAGATCAACTGGGCAACAAGCATATTGAATGAATTTAAATGATCCATGATAGATCCTCCATCTTCTATCATTAGAGAATAAAATTTCTTTCATAGGAGTAACTTCCTCACAAGGGATTTGGCCTGATAAACATCTCCATGTTTCTTCCAAAGGTCTTTTGTAGTCTTCTCTTCATGGATATTCAGGAGGACTGAATCAACCAAATAGAGTCTTATCAAACCTTTAGCCTTCTAATCCATAAGATCCAATGTAAGGACCTAACTCCTTATTAACAAAGTAATACTAACTCTAAATTCAAAAATACTGAGTAAAGGAAATTTTGAATCTAACAGATATAGGAAATGCATAATTCATCAAAATTTTACTATTAAATCTAAGAAGTGTTTGATAAATGTTATAGTAGTTATACAATTGGAGTTTAGTTTTCTAAAATCATCAAGTCCTGAAATGTTCACCACTCTTAGTCTAGTGAAGGGAGAAAGTATGCTACATAAGATAACATGCAAGAACAACAGATCAAAACATAGCTTAAGTCATGCATTACATCCCACATTCATTTCTAATAACTTGCTTTTCCTTCGGCAACTGTATCCTTATCATCAGCACAAAATTAACTAGACAATCTCATGTTAACATAACTCAAATCACTACACAAAAAGTTAAGATCAGGATTTCTATAGAAGCTAATAATCAAATATCTCACCATTCCATTGCACCTAGGTATAGGAGACTTCTTATTATCTGAATTGCTCTTTTATGTTTTGAGATTACGAAGTTGATTATAAAAGAACATTTTATATACGGGGGACTTGAGTATTGGGGGCATCCTTCACCTTCCAGACTGCCTACATACCCTATATCCACAGGATCAAGGCACCCTCTAGATGGAACTGACACTGGGGTATGCAAATATATAGTTCTGTCTTGCACTATGTTTGATGCAACTATCAGCGAGTATACAGCCCTTTCTAGAGTAATTCCCTGCCCCATACAGTTCTTTGTTGTTTGCCGCTCACTCAAGTGAAATAGGGATGGAATTAAGTTTACTATCATGACCACCTAAAAGGGGTGGTTGTATTGTAGCCCTAGTGTTGAGGAATCCCTATCACGTGTCCACTCAAGGAATTAAGTTTACTTAAAGAAAGTTTATCTCTGAATTCATATACTATTTTTACATCAAAGGCTTCCTAATAGATCTATTCATGATATTCCTAATCTTATTTTGAATAATACTTGTAATATCAAACTATAATTCAATACCCTAAAGTCACATTGTAACTCTAGGGACATAAGTGAATACTCTAGGATTTCTAAATTCTATGAGCTTCAACCTCAAAGGTTAAGAAAGATATCAATTATCAAATTCAAGATGATTAATTATTCTTGAAGTGCAATGATTATAGAATAGCTACATCTCTAGTTCCATTTAGTCAACTCGGTGAGGTAAAAGTCTCTGAGGTTACTAATGTCACATAACTAGACTCTAGGTTATAAACATAATTTTCTTCAAGGAGAAAAAGTAAGCTATATGAGTTCTACACCATGATCTATTCAAGCCGCTAAGAAAAACTATTGATAACAATTCTTTATTTAAATCATCATCTATATCTACCAACCTTAATACTCTAAAAGATGTATAATCTTAACTCTACTCATAGCATGAATTATTACCTAATAAATAACCCAATTCCATTATATTGTTACAAGACCTTGTAGTGATCAAAAGAAGCATATTTCGTTCACCTATTTAGCTAACTCACATGTTCAAGGTAATTTTCCACTATCTTCTTAAAGATGACACTGAGCTAAGACAATACACATACATTATTTGCAAAACTATATAATTATTGCGTATAAAGTTGTTTTCTTATATGAGTTACTATCACAGTGCTCTTACTGTAGTTGAGTATGTAGTTGTTCTTGTCTAGGTCCCTAAAAGTCCACAACCTACACTCAACTGATTAGTCATATGCATGCAAGTACATAACTAGAAATATGATAATGCACAAGAAGTCACAAACCCTGGAGTTATCCATCAAATAGATTACTAACCACTAGTATCAGAGAGAGTATGTGATACAATGGTTGAATGGTTAACATCCAAAGACTAACACTAAACAATATTATAGAAGTCCCATGAAGTAAGAGTATAACTAATTTCATAAGATAAATTTATGGTTTACTACATTTAAAACTCACACACTAATGCTGCTAAAGAATACATTAGGTTACAAGAATGTGAAGGACCTTTCTTAGGTTAAAAAGAATGTAAGAGACTATCATCATAAAGAAATTATCATCTTATGGCAAGTAGAAGATGGCAGTATCATACATAGAGAGACTTTAGTAAATCTTTGCAAAAAAAGCTTTACCATATTTCCTAACATTTTGCCACCCATAACCTCCATACCGAGGAGTATTTAAGTAACTAAAAACTAAATGCAAGAATAATACTAATCTTTATTCAATTACAAGAAATGCATAGGAATTAATCAGATAAAATGTAACAATCCTTATTGAACTGACCACTACATTATCTTATCTTACAAATGCAAATGAACCACTCAAGGAGACACCAATTGCCTTCACAAATTTAAAAACTTCACTCATAAAAAAATGAATGATCTAACTATGTATTACCACAAATAAAATTATATCCTTACAATCATATATTTAGTTCACTAATTGACTCAAATTAAGAGAAAAGGTCTAAAGGTTCATCTACCTCCTTTGAAAGTAAAACACGTAATAATCTCTTAGAATATCACAAGTTTAAACATGAAATAAATCACTCACACAACAATTTACTCTTAAAACTCCCAAATCATGACTAAATATCTAACAATTGGATGATGCATAAATATGACATTATATTATTATTCCACCAATAAGGTAGCTCATTTTTGACATATTTTAAATGAAATAGTCTCCCATTGATTTATAAGTGTATCTCCTTTTGGTGCTAGACCAAGAAGAGTGTGTACAAATGGATAGTTGATGTGGTAGAGACGGTGTAACCATTCCAATAAGCTTCTCTCCAAAAGTGCATAACATAACAGAAAGTGTTGACTATATGTGTGAATTTAGTTTTTTTAACCATTAATTAGCTACACTATTAACAATCTTATTTCAGTTAATACATTGGTCATATCTAATATAATGTGATCAAAAGTTACACTATCTAATTTAATTCAAGTAATTTGTTTCATTATATATAACTGAGCTACAAACCCATACAATAGAAGTTAAAAGAAGAAACACAATCCACAGTCATTTCCTAAAGCAATTGCTATGAATGCATTGAATCTCCTATCCTATGCAGTAGTTGATTAATATTTAAATGAATACTTATTTTAGACATTGGACATATATTCCCATACAAAGAATAGGCATAAATAATAATGACAATGTAGCAAACTGAAATTTATTACCTGAAAATTAGTTTATATATACCAACATTTGCCTTCATAAAAGGCTAGACTCAAATAGAAGGGAATCACAAGTTTTGAAACCATTAAAATAAGGTGGATTAAAGCTACAGTCAAGATTAGTTTTTTTTTTGTGGAAGGATTGAGTAAATAAATTTTTTTTTTTTCATTAGGAAAAGGACTAATGTGATATAATCTAATGAATTAGAAAATGGAGTCTAATAGAGCAACAATTTTTTAAAATGGCATTATCAATTATAGAATTCCTTCATTATAGAAAAAGCAACCAGTATATCCAATTTAATAGGAAGCCAACAACGAAATATACAAATTTCTTCTTATATAAGAGATTTCACTAGGATAAACATTATGTAAGAAACATATCCATTACCTTTGGAATATGCTTGAAAATATATTTCTAAGTTTGACCTACTAATGTTCAGAAATATCAAACGTGTTAGAAATATAAGAATGCATCTATCAACAACCTCGATATACAATACCAAAATAAATATAAATAGTATCAAGTGAAAGACTTTTCATGTAGTAGACAGAGCACTTCATAGGTGCTGGGGATCTATGCAAAGTTGGGAAAGTTGATTTGAAAGCGGAAATAGCTCAGTTGGGAGAGCGTCAGACTGAAGATCTGAAGGTAGCAAGTTATTTTCTAGATTTGAGATATTTACTTAATACTGTGGAAGAATAGAGAAAAAAATAATCATTTCTCTGCCACCATAGTCAAAATTACATTTGGTTTGTTATCCATGCCCCAAAGAACAACTATTAGAGTTACTAAGAACCTACGAGTACTAGCTAATTGCCACGCTGCAACAAAACATATCTCCAAAATTGTTGCTATAGATATTGTTGTGAGAGATGTGAAATGATTCCATCATTTTAAATAGGGACAGTTTACTTGTGGGCGTTATTGGTGATGCTAAATGAAGCAATCTAAAAAGTAGGCTTACACTATACTAATGTGCACCATGTCAGATTTCCAACTGGCGGGTGTAAATCCCAACTCTTTAACCTTTATTAGGATACTCCATGCCCATTCACAAATTGAAGCTTTGGATGAGGATATGGACAACCATCAAAGCAACATGGAAGAGGGATTATTATGAGATATTATAGTTTGAAATGCTCTGACAGACATGTGTGCAAAATGTGGAATCATAGATAGAAAAAAGAATGTGAACTGTTTGACAGAATTCCTCAAATAAATGTGGTCTCATAGACTGCAACAATTTCAAGATATGCAGAAAATGGATTTATTGATAAGGCATTAAAAACTTTCAAGTAAATGCAATTGTCAGCTATAAATCAAAATTTTAGAACCATTGCGAGTTTCCTCCCTGCCTGTGCCAAAATGAGTGCTTTTGAACAGGGGATGGACATCTATCAAAGCATAACGGAAGGCAAATTTTTGTCAGTTGTGGTAGTTGGAAATTTCCTGGTAGATTTGTATGACAAATGTAGAAGCATAGATAATACACATGGACTGTTTGGCAGAAAGCCTCAAAGAGACATCCAGTCATGGAATGCAATGAATTCAAGATATGCACAAAATGGATTTGTTGAAAAGGCTTAGAAAGTTTTGAAGCAGATGCAAACGGAACATGGGCAGCCAAATTTTACAAAAAATAAAGAACTCATACCTATAGTCACTTCCCACCTCCTGTCACTTGCAAACCATCTCCTCTTCTCTCTCTCCTTTCTCCTTTTCCCTTCCCGCTTGTCTTCTATGTTTCCTCCCTTAATAAAAGACTTCACACCCTGTCATTCTGCGAATGTTCCATCCAAGAAAAAAAACCCCAAAAAAACATTAAATTGCATTCAATACGATTGGATGGCAGCGTGAGAAATCTCCCTCCTTTTTCAAATTAGATCTAATCTCCTGCATGATTCAGGTGTGGCTTCCATGGGAGGGTCACCTCCATACTTCATTTAAAAACCTGTCAACAAATATTAGTTGAACCCCACGCCACTCCTCCATTTAATGTCCCATTGACTATGGAGGGTAAGAAATAAATGAAAGATATAGGGTTTAAAGATATTAATACTCATTCTTAATATTTTTCTACCTATATAAAAAAAAATTAAAATCAATATATCTGTTCGAGAAAGCATTTGAATAAGTAAATAGATCCATTTATTTTGGATAAGCCATAGTGTGACAAACTCATGTAGGCATATTTTGATTGTCATGAAACTTAACAACAATAACTTTTGATCATTAAGTGAAAACATCTTTACGTGACAATATAATTCTAGATAACTTGGCAAGCCTTCCATACAAGAATATATCTCTATGTAGGTTTTTAAACAAAGGATGAAAAAGGTGGAAGGCATGACAAACAAGTGTACACAGAAAGGTTGAATGCCAATTATCAAATTGCTGACTTTTAACAACTACAAGATTATGGGAGAGCTTGTTCATTTGTGGGTAGGTTATCAAGGTAAATATACAATCATTAATGTGATAGACGTCAATGAATAATATAATAATATTAGTATTATTTAAAACTTAATAATAATAATAATAATAATAATAATAATAATAATAAGAATAATAATTTAACTATTATCAATACTTATAGTTATCACTTTTTTAAAAAAATAGTAATTATAATAATAATTATGATATTATATGAGAATTTAATAACTAAATAAGAAGACTATAGATGATATAATTTAGAACAATTATTACAAAAAATAGATATTATTATTTATGTATATTAATATTTAAAATTGAAACCAAGTAGGCCGTGGCATACTTCCCCACTAAAAGTTTGCATCGTCCCGATGCAAAGGTTGAGTAATTGTGAGATTTTCATGCTTACTTAAACATCCTTACTGCTTACACATCGATTCCAGATGTTGAGTATCGAAACACATTAGCCAAAATTTCTAGTTACTTTAGAAGTTTACTCCAACCCATGTTAGAATCCAAGAGAAAAGATACACCACTATAGGTTAGAAGAATTATATTATCTTAGTCAGTCTGAGTACTCAGTAAGTTGAAATAGCCAATCCAGGCTAAAGTGTCCAAACTAGGACAAACTAAGATAAAGACAACTGGGCTCTTCTGTCCTTTGGGGAAATTGGTTCATATGGAACCAAGTCTAATGGACCCTATCACTACCCAATACGGGGTAGATAAAATAATGGCTAAACGGGCCTATACTGGTCAAATAGATCAAAACTCTATCCAATATAGGATTGGTAAACACAATAGCCATATGGGCTAACAAGGACAGGAATCAACAAATTACTCTGCCAGAGACTAGACTCATCAAAATCAATCTAGATCCTAAGTCACTTACAAGAAATTATAATGCAATAGGCCCATGTATTGCACTGAGGAATTTTTGTAAGTTCATATGATAAGAATGTTTTGAGGACCTTGTACCCTCCCTCAGGTTTCAGGCAACTGGCCCTACATAAAGTCAATCCTCCCGAGGATTCTTTTGAGTATTAGTGACTTTCACTATTCAAATATCATATAAACATTACACTTAAAAAGGAATATGTGCTCAAGAATACACATCAACACTGATGTGAAAGGTAACAATTCTAGTTGTCATGCATGCCTGTTGTAGAAGCTGCCATGTCAACAACTCCTCTTAACTTTCCTATCATCTCTCTTCACAACTATTGCATCAAATGGTGCCACCTTAGGGCTTGTTATCGAAAAGTAGTGCTAGCAACCCATAATTGATAGTATCTTCCAAGACTAGGAGTCCATGATGACATTAATTTTCCCAAAAGTCAATAGTTGTCTCTAGTATTTATCCCACTTGAACTGTCTAGTATATAAAGTTAGAAAATAATATAGGCTCAAGACATATTATGGTCCATCCTTAATCCATGGAACAAATATCAAGGAGTGGGTTTGCACTATGAACCAACTAGTGTTGTTCTAATGTGCGGGGAAGAAGAGGGACTACACCGCAATGTGATCACTATGAGGGGATACCGTCATATAGGATCCACCATAGCTCACCCTAAAACACATAATGTCCCAAAGGTGGCCTTCACACCTCCTTCAACCACTAGTTACACTAGCATGCTATTTTTTGAGTGGGAGGGCTGACACTAGGGGTGACACTATCACAACATATAAGAACAAGAATAGTAACACTACACACCACATAGGAACATGAATAGTAATACTATACAACACATAGGAACATGAAGAGTAACACTATAGAAAACATAACAACATGAAGAGTGACTCACATATCTCTAAATAACACACATTAATCATATTTTTTTAACATATCTATAATAGGCTAACACAGTTATTCGCACCCATGTATAGCTATCACAAAGGGAATGCATAAGTGGATCACACATTATGTCCACAAAACCCTTCTCCCCAAGTTGGATACTATGTATCACATACTTGAGGTATGATCACAATATTCACTAGTATTTACATATCATTTAAACTAAAGGTCCCTCCACCTCACTTACCTCTCATAGGTAAAATACACATGATGATGATTATACTCACATGCATCAATTTACACTCATCACAATGGCCTCACATGACTCACACCATGAGGCTCAACAAAATGGGCACTTATGGGGAGGACAAGGACCAATATGCCACGGAGTAATCCATAGTGCCATAGCACCATATATCCAATGTATGAATAACCATATAAATATAGAACCACTATGTCAACATCTAATTAGCCATAAAACGTGACCTCCAAAGGAAACCAATATCATTAATACCTTAGTGCCAAGTAATCCAAAAGGAAATATTGTCTCAGGGCCCTCTCAAAGGACCCATCCTCATGTTTGCTAATACCTTGCTCATGTTTGTTTAAGGTGTTATCCTCCAAGAGGAAGGTATGCAAGAATCACAAACATAGATCTAAGGGGGTGGATTATGATTGTCCCATACCAACCCCATTTGCAACTCCCATCCTCACAATAGAATTCCCTAGGCCATCTACTCCCCAATACAACTTGCCAGGGCCCCTCCTATATATGGTAGTTTATAGAAGTCACAATACTCCACAAATACCAAGAATTGCAACAATATAATGCCTCAAATAAAGAAGAATTAAGTAAAACAAATCCATAAGTTAAATCCTCAATTAGAACACATTAAAATAAAATAAGCCATAGAAGAAGCAAAGATGAAAGATAACATCCATTGGAGCATCCCAAATTTAACCAAGAACAAGGCTTTAAGGCACAAGGGCCATCTCAAAATTAAAACAAATAATTAGCCCAAAGAACGAAAATATTGTTGGCATAACACTTAAGTAAAACCTTTAACACAAGAATAAATAATTAAACAATCTCATAAAATTTGCACATTACAATCACCATGTGGCCTTACAACAAGACCACCTAAGGGAAGTAGGCCAATTGGGCCACAGACTTACTTCTACTAAAAGAGATAACTCATATAGTGGTCTCAAACCACATAGAGATCAATGATAAGTCACCATGTCACAATAAACACTCCCCACACAACCTAGGGCAACCTTATCATATATCTATATAGAAAATCCACATGAATAGTCACATGCCCCACACAACTGAGGGCATGCCCTCATGAAAAGATGCATTAAGATATGCCACAAAAGGAATTAGCCATAGAATATGATATCCACCTCACAAAAGAGAATCCACAAGTCTACACACCTGTCATGTACCAAACTACTATTATCTCATTACACATACTATTGTTGGAATTAGGCCAGACAACTGAGAGGGGGGTGAATCAGTTGTCCCACAATTTTACCCTTTTCTAATTTTAATATTCTTTCATAACTTACAAACAGATTAATGATGTAAACATTAAAGCATGAATCAATAACACATGAGAAGAAACACAATTAACACACTTGACACAAAGATTTTTAACATGAAAACCCAGTTAAGGGAAAACCACGGTCAGGGCTAACCCACAAGATTCATACCCTGTTAAAAGTACTTAAAAGAAATGGGAAGGCACTTGCCTTCGGGCACACTGCCTAGAGCTCACTGCTCAAAGAGGTTCACTGCCTATAGGAGGCTCACTACCTAAAAGAATTTATGTTTAATATAGAAAGAGCAAATTGAGAAATAGCATCTTCTTCATGTCTGGTTCTGTCCCATTGAAAGCTCACAAAACTTCTGATCTACCCTAAAACACTTCTTCTCTATCTTTTCATCCTTTACTACTCTTATTTCTCTGGTCCTCCTCTTCTCTACTCTGCCTCTTTACCTTTCTTAGGATTTTATCATTTTTGGACAAGGACAACTTTCCACAACTCATCCACAAGTATTTATATGTTTCATCAACCTTAGAAATAACATCAAGGTCAGCTTGACTTAATGTGAATCACTTATACATCGGCCAAACATAGGTGAGCCTTGAATCTTCCTCAAACAACATGCCACACTTCATAGAACCTCTCTTAGATCATCCGTAACATGCTTGAATCATCTGGTCAGCCAAGACTGGGAAGAACAACAACACCAAGAAAGATATCTTCAATAATGAGCTCAATCTTCAATGCAGACCTCCAACATAGTAGGCACATGATCCAGATACCTCCACAAGCACATTGAATTCAACAATAACATCTACACTACTCCAAATCATCAGAATCACTTGCATCTTCATCTAGTACCTCAAGAACACTATTTGCCATGACTGTCACGCTAGAAAGATTTCTTGTGGACCTCCAAACCACAAACCACTTGAGTTGAGGATAAACACTAACTTTCCAAACATGTCTCTAGATCTATAGATCATAGGTTTTCATTGCAGAGCAATCCAGACGAACTTACTGTCACTCTACCTCTTCTAAATATTGTAAAACCTAGTTCTACTCAGATGGCCATAGCTTCTTCATATCTTCATGCAGACCTCTCAAATCTTAACTAGAGCTACTTTAGACAATCCTCTACATAGCCATACGGTCCGCAAACTTTGATCTTCATTCATTTGAAAATGAGGAGTAATCTACTTCACTGATCTACACTATCTTCACTATTTCTGGCAAAGAGATATTTGACTCACTTGTTCCTTCTAGAGATGCTAATTTTCCCAATATCCTTAACATTCTAGTCTTTTAAACAAGTAATAGATTAGGATACGGTTGACACCAATGACAACACGGATATGTTGAAATCAATGACAACACCGATTAGGCACATATTTTCAACAAGCTCCCCCTTTGTCATTGATGGCAACATATGATGTGAAAAATTGATTCAACCATCAAGACAAGGACTTCTCCCCCTTTCTCTTATCACACCTGCAACCATTTTTCTTTACATCTCCCCCTTTCACTAGCGACTAGCTTTTCAGATGACTTCTCTCCCCCTTTGAAATCAATGGAAAAGGGCACATATTTGCAATCTTTTCTCCCCCTTTTTGTTTTAGACTAATCTCCAACATTTGCATACTAACTACTCCCCCTAAGTAGTATCTCCTTAACATCAATCTAGATCACAAGATATGACTATGTGTTCCACTGGACTGATGCACCCCCGTGCATCTTAGTTCTAATCAGGCAATGTAGTAACCCCTAACTTCTCTCTGAGATACTCAAAAGTGTCCTTGGCTAGAGGCTTAGTGAAGATATCTGCAATATGATCCTTTGAAGAAACAAACTCCAATCTGACTTCATTCTCATTAACCTTCTCTCCCAAGAAGTGAAACTTGATTGATATGTGCTTTGTCTTTGAATGTAACATCAGATTCTTTGAGATGCTTATTGCAATTGAATTATCACAGAAGATTGTAATAGGCTCCTCAAACACAATTCTGATGTCCTTCAATATTTGCTTCATCCACAAAACTTGAGTACAATTGTTTGCTACTGCTATATACTCTGCCTATGTAGTAGATAGAGATATTGCCTCTTTCTTTTTGCACATCCAAGAAACCAATCTCTTTCCCAAGAAAAATGCACCACCACTAGTACTTTTCCTGTCATCCACATCTCCTACCCAATTAGCATCTGTATATGCATGAAGAGTGAAGTCATTATCCTTCGGATACCATAAGCCATAATCAAGTGTTCCTTTGAGATATCTAAAAATTCTTTTGACTGCTACAACATGGGATTCTCTAGGATTAGCTTGAAATCTAGCAACAAGTCCAACTGCATTGATGATATCAGGTCTGGTCTGAGTCAGATAGAGCAGTCCTCCAATCATTGATCTATATCTTTTCTGATTTTCCTTATGGGAGTCATCATCTTTACTTAAATTGCATCTAATTACCATAGGTGTACTCACCGGTTTTGAATCTTTCATTCCAAACATTTTCAACAATTTTCTCACATACTTAAACCAAGATATGAAGATACCTTTATTTGCCTGAATGATTTGTAGACCTAAGAAGAAATTTATTTCTCTAAACATTGACATCTCAAATTCACTTTGTATCTAATCAGCAAATTTTTACACATACTATCATTTCCACCAAAAATGATATCATCAACAAATACTTCAACAACCAAGATGTGTTCATTATCAATTTTGATATAAAGATTACTATCTATAGTACCTTTGCTAAAACCTAACTTTAGCAGATACTTATCTAGTCTTGCATACCAGGCTCTTGGCGCTTGTTTGAGTCCATACAATGCTTTCCTTAATCTACAGACCATATCTTCTTGATCAGACAATTGAAATCCTTTTGGTTACTCAATGTAGACTTCTTCTTCCAATTTTCCATTTAGGAATGATGACTTGACATCCAGCTGATAAACCTTGAAATCTTTATAAGCAGCAAATGCAAGAAATAATCAGACTACTTCTATTCTTGCCACCAGAGAAAAAGTTTCTTCAAAATCAATTCCTTCCACTTGAGAGTATCCTTTTCACACCAACCTTGCTTTGTTTCTCACAACTTCACACTCCTCATTTAGTCTATTTCTGAAGACCCATTTAGTTCCAATCATATTTTTGTCTTCAGGTCTAGGAACAAGATCCCAAGTGTGATTCTTTTCAATTTGCATTAATTCTTCTTCCATTGCTTTTACCCAATTTTCATCATTGCAAGCTTCACTTACTAATTTTGGTTCAATCTTTGAAATCAAACAAATCTCCTCTTGATCTTTAGCAATTCTTCTTCTAATTGAACACCTTTATTTCTATCTCCTATGATCTAATCTTCAGAATGATTCAACCTTACATACCTGGGAGTTTTAGGATTTTCTTGAACTTTTGATTCTTGAGCTTGTTCCTCAACATCTGCACTAACTTCTTGAGTTACTGGATATTCTGGATCAATCTAGATCTGAGTCTGAGTTTGAACTTGCTTTCCTTGACTTTGACTTTCATCTTGATCATCTGAATCATATCCACAAGACCTGAAGGATCTTTCTGTACTCTCATCAACTCTGACATTAGCACTTTCAACAATCTTTTTCAATCTCTTATTAAAGCACCGGTATGCCTTGTTTTGAGTGGAGTAGCCCATAAATATTCCTTCATCACTTCTTGCATCAAACTTGCCTAGATCCTCATCTCTTTTGATATAGCATTTACTGCTAAAAAATCTAAAATATTTCATAGTAGGAGGATGACCAAACCATAGTTCATAAGGTGTCTTACCAGAATTGCCTTTGATCTACACCTGGTTAAGAGTGTAGGCAGCAGTACTCACAGCTTCTCTCCAATAGACTTGTGGAACATTTGCTTCCATCATCATGGTCCAATTCTTTCTTTCCACAACTCCATTTTGCCGAGGAGTCCTAGGAGCAGATAACTATCTTTTTATTCCATGCTTTTCATAGAATGTATCAAACTCACTGGAGGTAAAATCTCCACCTCTATCGGATCTTAGACACTTTATCTTCTTGCCAATCTCATTCTCCGCAATAACCTTGAAGACTTTGAATTTGTCAAGAACTTTTGATTTTTCTTTCAAGAAGGTTACCCACATCATCTGAGAGTAATCATCAATCAGCAACATAAAATATTTGTCTCATTACACGCTCCTAATTCTAGCAGGACCACATAGATCAGTATGCACAAGTTCCAACAGTCCACTTGAAAATTGTTCTTTACACTTGAATGAGGTTGTGCTCTGTTTACCCAATTAACATTCTCTACACATGCTATCAGCAGGTTTCACAAGTTTTGGAAGATCTCTCACAGCCTGAGTAGTACTTATCTTGACAATGTTATCAAAATTCACATGATGTGTTCTCCTATGCCACAACCAATTTTGATCAATCTAAGCAACCAAGCAACTCTTACCAGAACTACTTAAGTGAAAGATGTTACCTCTAGTCTAAGTACCAGATGCAATTTTAGTTCCAGAGCTTTCCAAGATTCTACATTTTCCATTCTAGAATCAGAGATCATAACCCTTGTCAACTAACTTTCCAACACTGAGAAGATTATGCTTCAATCCTTCCACATACAGAACATCATTAGTGTTATTCTTACCATCAAAAGAGATGGATCCTCTACCACAGATTCTACCAGCTGAGTTGTCTCCAAATTTCACAATTCCACCTTCATATTTTTCAAAACTTACAAACTTACTTTTATCACCAGTCATATGATGAGAACATCGACTGTCAATTACCCATTCATCTTTTTCTGCAACCTAAGTAGCCAAGGCACTTTCCACATTTCCACATCTAGAAGATTTAGTAGGCACCAGATCTTCTTCTTTGATAGCAATGAAGACCCAATCAGTTTCAGTGGAACCTCCATGATCAAATTCATCATATGTGACTCCTTCACCATCTTCTTAGACATAGTAGCATTTCTTTTGAACTCTAGGTCTGTTAGGGTTTGGCTTTGAAACCCTCTCCAAACAACTTGAGGCAAAATGACCAATCTTATTACAAGCAAAACATTTGAATGACAACTTTCATTCATACTTACTAGATCCTCTTGGCAATCTTTTGGCAATAAGGGCTTCAATTTCATCGAACTCAATTTCATCATCTTCAAGATCCTTCCTTGCCTTCTCAAATCTGTTTGATCTTCTTGAAGACCTTTCACCTGGATCATATCTTTGTTTTCCATGAATACTAGCTTTAAATACAAATTCAAACTTAGGAAGAGAATCACCAAACTCACTCATTTCAAATGTTGAAAGCTTACCAACCAACTGATCCCTTGTAATAGTTGTCACAGTCCTGATCTCTTCAATGGAAGCAACTTTATGCTTGTATGCTAGAGGTAAGGATCTGAGCAATTTGGTAACAACCTCTAGTTCTTCCAATACTCCACTAGTACTCCTAATACTGGTCACAAGTTCATTCACCTTCTGCATGTAGGAAGTAATGTTTTCATCTTCACTCATCATCAACCTTTTGTATTTACCTTTCTGGCTCTACAGCTTGGCACATTTGACATATTTATGACCTTCATGCAGAGTTTCCAACTTTTTCTAGATTTCATGAGTAGTTTTCAATTCCAAGACATTTGTCATCTCTATATCAGTCAGGGCACTCAACAATGCTTCTTTGGCTTGAATGTTGTGTTCAAAATCCTTGAGTTCATCTAGGGTTGAAGGGCCTTTCTCTAGAATCTTATACGAGCATCCTTAGTTATGAACCAAAAGGCATCACCCATACATTGCAAATGACACTACATGCACACCTTCCAAAGGGAGTAATTTGTTCCATCAAATCTTAGACTTTCCTTCTTGTAAGTCGATATCTTGGATCTCCTCAAGCGGTCAAGATTTTTTTAGAGGAACCAGCTCTGATACCAATTGTTGGAATTAGGCCAAACAACTGAGAGGGAGGTGAATCAATTGTCCCACAATTTTAACCTTTTCTAATTTTAATCTTCTTTCATAACTTACAAATAGATTAATGATGTAAACATTAAAGCATGAATCAATAACACATGAGCAGAAATACAACTAACACAGTTGAAACCAAGATTTTTAATGTGGAAACTTGGTTAAGGGAAAACCATGGTGGGGGTTAACCAACAAGATTCATAATGTTAAAAGTACTTAAAAGAAATGGGAAGGTACTTGCCTTCGAGCACACTGCCCAGAGCTCACTGCTCAAAGAGGCTCACTGCCTACAGGAGCCTCGCTACCTACAAGAATTTATGTTTAATACAGAAAGAATGAACTGAGAAATAGCATCTTCTTCATGCCTAGTTTAGTCCCATTGAAAGCTCACAAAACTTCTGCTCTGCCCTAAAACACTTCTTGACTATCATTTCATCCTTTAGTGCTCTTGTTTTTCTTCTCCTCCTCTTCTCTGCTCTGCCCTTGTACCTTTCTTAGGATTTTATCATTTTCACACAAGGACAACTTTCCACAACTCATCCACAAGTATTTATATGCTTCATCAACCTTGGAATAAACATCAAGGCCAACTTGACTTAATGTGAATCACTTATACATTGGCCAAACATAGCTAAGACTTGAATCTTTCTCAAACAACATGCCACACTTCATCAGACATCTCTTAGATCATCCACAACACACTTGAATCATCAGGTCGGCCAAGACTAGGAAGAACAACAACACCAAGGAAGAAATCTTCAACAACGAGCTCAATCTTCAATGCGGACCTCCAACATAGTAGGCACACAATCCAGAGACCTCCACAAGCACATTGAATTCAACAATAACATCTACACTACTCCTAATCATAAAAATCACTTGCATCTTCATCTGGTACCTCAAGAACACTATCTGCCATGACTGTCACACTCAAAAGATTGCTTGTGGACCTCCAAACCATGAGCCACTTGAGTTGAGGATACACACTGACTTCCCAAACATACCTCTAGACCCATAGATCATAAGTTTTCATTGCAGAGCAATCCAGACCTACTTAGCATCATTCTATCTCTTCTGAATACTACAAAACCCAGTTCTATTCAGATGGCCATAGATTCTTTAGATCTTCATGCGGAGCTCTCAAATCTTAACTAGAGCTACTTCAGACAATCCTCTACACAGCCATATGGTCTTTGAAATTTGATCTTAATTCATCTGGAAATGAGGAGAAATCTACTTCACTGATCTGCACTATCTTCACTATTTTTGGCAAAGAGATATTTGACTCACTTGTTCCTTCCAAAGAGGCTAATTTTCTCAATATCCTCAACATTCCTATCTTCTAAACAGGTAATAGATTAGGATACAGTTGACACCACTGACAACAAGGATATGTTGACATCAATGACAACATCGATTAGGCACATATTTGCAACAACTATTGCTGGCATCAAGCTATCCACCTCACCCTCTAGGGAGGGTTTATCTACGAACTTACTCTTTCCTTGGTATTGCATGTTTCTCTTCACGTCTATCAGTAATTGGATGATCATTACATCATGAGAGGGGAAATATTATTTACATCATATTGTACATCTTATATCTTAATTCTTACCATGCTTTAAGTTAGTAGGCCTTGAGGCCTAGTGTTTGATCCTCAGCTGTGATACCACATGTAAGGACCCAACTCCTTATTAACAAAGTAATATTAACTCTAAATTTTAAAATACTGAGGAAACAAAAATTTGAATCTAAATATATAGGAAATGCATAATTCATGAAAAGTTTACAATTAAATCTAAGAAGTGTTCAATAAATGTTATAGTAGTTATACAACTAGAGTTTAGTTTTCTAAAATCATCAAGTCCTAAAAAGTTCACCACTCTTAGTCTAGTGAAGAAAGAAAGTATGCTACACAAGATAACATACAAGAACAACGGATAAACACACACCTTAAGTCATGCATTACATCTTGCACTCATTTCTAACAACTTGCTTTTCCTCTAACAACTATATCCTTATCATCTGCACAAAACTAACTAGAAAATCTCATGTTAACACGACTCAGAAATCACTACACAAAAATTTAAGAACACAATTTTTATAGAATCTAATGGTCGAATATCTCACCACTCCATTACATCTAGGTATAGGATAATTCTTGTTATTTGAATTAGTCTTTTATGTTTTTGAGATTATGAAGTTGATTATATATGAACATCTTATATCTGGATGACCTGGATACTCGGGGCATCCTTCACCTTCCAAGATGCCTACATACCCTATATCCGCATGATCAAAGCCCTATCTAGATGTGACTGAAACATGGGTATGTGAATATGTAGTTCCATCTTGTACTATGTTTGATGCAACTATGAGTGGATATGCAACCCTTTCTAAGGTGATTCCTTGCCCTAGAAAGTTCTTCGTCGACTACCACCCACTCAGGTGAAACATGGACGGAATTGAATTCACTATCATGACCACCTAAAAAGGGTGGTTCTCATGAAGCCCTAGTGTTGAGGAATCCCTGTCAAGTGTCCACTCAACGAATTAAGATTACCTAAGGGAAGTTTATCTCCAAATTCATGTACTATTTTTACATCAAAGGTTTCCTAATCGATCTATTCATTATATTCCTAATCTTATTTGGAATAATACTTGCAAGATCAAATAGTAAGTCAATACCCTAAAGTCACATTATAACTCTAGGGAGATAAGTGAATACTCTATGATTTCTAAATTCTATGTGCTTCAACCTCAAGGGTTAAGAAATATATCAATTACTGAATTGAAGATGATTAATTATTATTGAAGTGCAATGATTATAGCATAGTTACATCTCTAGTTCCATTTTAAAGTAAACTTGCGGGGGTAAAAGTCTTTGAGGTTACTACTATCAGATAACTAGACTCTAGGTTATGAACATAATTTTCTTCATGGAGAAAAAGTAAGCTATATGAGTCCTACACCATGATCTATTCAAGCCACTAAGAAAAACTATTTATAACAATTCTTTATTTAAATTAGCATCTATAATTACCAACCTTAATAGTCTAAAAGATGTATAATCTTAATTCTACTCATTGCATGCATTATTACCTAATAAATAACCCAATTCCATTATATTGTTACAAGACCTCATAGTGATCAAAAGAAGCATATTTTGTTCACCTATTTAGTTGTTAACTCACATGTTCAAGTTAATTTTATGCTATCTTCTTAAAGACATGACACTAAGATAAGACAATACACATACATTATTCCTAAAATTATTTAATTATTGTGTATAAAGTTACTTACATAAATGAGTTACTATCATGGTGCTCTTACCATAGTTGAGTATGTAGTTGTTCCTATCTAGGTACCTAAAACTCCACAACCTACACTCAATTGATTTGTCATATGCATTCAAGTACATAACTAGAAATACCATAATGCACAAGAAGTGACAAACCTTGGAGTTATTGATAAAATGGATTACTTGCCACTAGTATTAGAGAGAGTATGCAATACACTGGTTCAACGGTTAGCATCCAAAGTCTAACAGTAACGAATATTATAGAAGTCTCATGAAATAAGTGTATTACTAATTTCATAAGATGAACTTATGGTTTACTACATTTGAAACTCACACACTAATGCTACTAAAGAATACATTAGGTTACAAGAATGTGTTCAGGACCTTTATTAGGTTATAAAGAATGTAAAAGACAATCATCATAAATAAATTATCATCTTATGCCAAGTAGAAGATGGTAGTATCATACATAGAGAGACTTTAGTAAATCTTTGAAATAAAATCTTAATCATCTTTCCTAACATTTTTCAACCCATAACCTCCATACTGAGGAGGATTTAAGTAACTAAAAACTAAATGCAAGAATAATACTAGTCTTTATTCAATTACAAGAAATGAGTAAGAATTAATCAATTAAAATGAAATAATCCTTGTTTAACTAACCAGTACATTATCTCGTCCTCATTTAAAAAATACTTTAAATAATAAAACTATAACAAAAAGATGGACTATGTGCAAGACAGTAGTGCAATTCATTTTGAACTTTTGAAGTATGCCTCTCTTACCTTGTTTGAATCTGTAGTTTCCCATTTTTGACATTAATGGAAAGTGTGGTCGACTTCTCCATAGCATTGAGTGAGTGGATTGTCAGTGTAGGAGTAGCAGATATTTAGAACTATAGTGTTAGTTAGGAAAAGTTAATTTATGGAATAAGGTAGCTTACCTAGTCTCACACCTATCAGCTATCAATTTAGTTTGAGTTTGCCATCGATTTAGGGATAGATTTGTCAGATAAATTGTCTATAATTGAGGGAAGCAAGGAGCACAGAGTATAGAAAGTGTTGGGAGGAAAAACAAAAGGCACTTCTAAAACCTTTACTCTTAGGGATGGAAACCCTAAAGGAGTAGATCAAAATTCAGAGTGATTTAGGAACTTCAGTAGTGTTCAGATTTGCATGTGTATCAGACTGCATATTCAGATTCATAAGTTGTATCTGTTAAGGAAAGTAAGATTGTCTAAAGAAAAGGTAGGCTTTTTCTAGAGTTTTTCATAAAACTAGAAAAATCCATAAAGCTATCTAGAAATAGAACATTCTAACTTTTTAAATAAAAATATAGAATTATCTAGAAAGGTAGAAGCTTCTAGGCTTCAAATTTTTTGTAACTATATATGTATGATTGTACAAAGCTACTGTATACGACATTGTGGATGGAATGTAATGCAAGTTAGATAAGTATATATCTTATTTTTTCAACTCTGTTTTGCCTTATTTTTATCTATTTAGTTCTTTTGTTCCATTTTTTATTATTTTGGGTCTGTTCTCACATGGTATCAGAGCCAAGTTGAGCTAGAATTTTTTCCAATAGAGCTGATATATTGCTAGAGTGATATTTGTTTGAAAACTATTTTTTTTGCTAATATGGGTTCTACAAATGAAGTTTTGCCAATATTTAATGGAAGTGGTTTTGCAGATTGGAAGATTGCAGTCAAGAATTCTTTGAGAGAAAAGCCTCTATGGAGGATAGTGAATAAGGAAATTAGAGAACCCCAAAATGAAAAAGAAAAGGAACTCTGGAAATGCAAGTTGGAGCAAACTAGATGTATTAATTGTAAAGCATTAAGCCCCAATCTCAATAGAAGAAATTTGTTGATATTGATAATCCACTAGAGTTGTGAGAAAATTTAGAAAAATATTATAAAGATATAGATATTACTAGCATGTTTAGTATAGAAAAAAAATTGGTGAACTTAGATCCATTTGATTTTAAAAAAATGACTGATTACTTCAATCAAGTTGCCTTTCTGAATGCTTAGCTAAAGAAAATAGGTGTTGACTATGCCAAAAAAAAAAAAATCAGTTGATTGCAATGGTTGAAAGTAAGCTTCCCTAGCCATACAAGATATTTAAGGAATCAAGGAAAAGAGTTCTTCAACTAAATCCCAATCCCCCCCAACAAACTTTTGATCAATTTTGTAAGTCTGTTTTAAATGAAGAAGTTTAGCGTGTTAAAGAATGATATATTAAGAAGAATCATGCATATGCAACTAAGAGTGTTTTTTTAGATATGATGGAAAGAAGAATTGGAAAGCAAATAATAAATCTCAAAATAATGATGGTTCTAACCTTTTTTCTAGAAATGATGGTACAGAAAAACAAGTTGGAAGAAAACCCATTATTTGCAGGTATTGTGGAGGTGAGAATCATATGGAGAAATTTGTTTGAAGAAGAGGGATAATGAAAGGCATCAATATAAGCCCAAACAAGAAAGGTATAAGGATGGCAAGAAGGATAGACATAGCTTTGTATCCATCTCCCTAAAAAAGCAAGAGAAGTCAAATGAGGAGGTAATTGCTAGACATTAAAGCAAATCTAGTGTTAAGAGGGGATCCTTTGCTTCATATTCTAATAAAGAATAGATTTTTGATTCAGGGGCATCATTTCACATGACTAGGGACAAATCTTTGTTTATTGATTTTTAGGAATGGAAGAATTCAGATCAAGAAATTACTATTGGTAATAAAATGAAACTTCCAATTTTAAGAATAGGGACTGTTAATGTAATAAATGGGTCTTTGAGAAATATTTTACTGGTTGAAGGATTAGGGTGAATCTTATTTGAGTATATAAAATAGTTCAATCTGGATATGAGTTTGTTGTCACTACTAATCAAGTTATTGTTTGAGATAGAAAAGACCCAAGCAATATAATTGTTATTGGTAGACTTGGTGGGGTTTGTTGATGACGAATACACACTCTCTCATGCTTTTATTGCCTAGACTGATTATATGTCAAAACTTTGGCATGCTAGACTTGGACATATAAATTATATAAAATTACAAGACATGGTTAGAATGGATATGGTTAGAGGATTAACAAAAAAATTAGCTTCTGAAGGTGTGTGTGAAGGATGTGTGTTAGGAAAAATTCATTGAGATCCTTTTGATTTAGGTAAAGCATGGAGAGCTAATTATCTACTACAACTCATTCATAGTTATCTATGTGAACCAGACTATACTTCACTTTCAGGTGCCATGTACCTTCTCACTTTTATTGATGATTATAGCAGGAGGGTATGGATTTATTTTCTTGATAGGAAAAATGAAGTATTTGAAGTTTTTCTAAAGTTTAAGGCATTAGTTGAAAATCAAAGTGGAAAAAGAATTAAGTGTTTAAGGATGGATAATGGGGTTAATATTACAATTATGCATTTGAGTCATTTGTGAAAATTATTGTATTAAGGTGCAAACAACAATTCCTTATACTCCTCAACAAAATGGGGTGGTTGAACAAATGAATAGAACTCTTTTAGAAATGGCTCGCTATATGTTGCATTTTAAAAGTTTGCATACTAAATTTTGGGGTTTGGCTATTTCTTGTGATGCATATATTGTGAAGAGAATCCCTACCAAAGCCCTCACAAATATCACCCCTCAAGAAGCATGGAGTGCTAGAAAGCCCCACATTGGGTATTTTAAAGTATTTGGGTGTATTGCTTGAGCACACATTCTTGATGAAAAGAGAGAAAAGTTAGAACCAAAGAGTCGTAAGTGTTTGTTTATGGGTTAGAGTGAAGAATCAAAGGCTTACAACTTATATGATTTGGCAACAAAAAAAGGGTCTTTATTAGTAGAGATGTAAAGTTTGATGAGCATTCACAACTTACAACCACTTCCTCTCACTCTACAACAACAAATGCTTCTCATTTTTATGATATTGATGAGGATGAGGTGTGCACTACAGTAAATGATGATAATACCATTGAAAATGAAACAACTAATGCTTGTAATCAGCCCTTTTCTATAGGTAGTGATGATGAAGAAGATGATTTTTCAGCTAGACAAAAGGAAAGGAGTGTTGAAGAAATATATAAGCAAGGCTCAAAGATCCAAGGATGGAATGGTACTACTCTTATAGACAAAGTATTACAAATAAATGACCCAATCTCATATGAACAAGCTAGAGGGAAGAAAGAATGGGAGCAAGCCGTGAAAGAGGAATATGATGCATTATTAGAGAATAAAACTTGGGAACTTGTGCCCTGCCCCAAAGGTAAGATTGTTATTTGTTGAAAATGAGTTTACAAAACAAAATTTAAATCAGATGGTGCTAGAGAAAAATTCAAAGCTAGATTGGTTGTTAAAGGGTTCAATAAAAAAGAGGGTGTTGATTATGAAGAAACATTTGCCCCTGTCATTAAAATAAATATAGTTAGAATTATTCTTTCTTTGGCTACAAGTCTTCGGTGACATATTCATCAAATGGAGATTTATATGAAGAAATATATATGGATCAACCACTAGGTTTTGTAGAAGAAAAACATCTTAATCTTGTTTGCAAATTAAAGAGGTCACTTTATGGTCTTAAACAAGCACCACAAACATGGAATGACAAGATTGGTAGGTATTTTCATCTTTGTGGATTTAAAAGATGTAAGTCAGATCCAAATCTTTATGTAAAGAAAGTTCAAGATGATATTCTTCTTGTTGCAATTTATGTAGATGATTTACTCATTGCTGGACTGAATATTGGGTTAATCAATGATTTAAAATTAGATCATAAAAGGGAAAATTTCATATGAGTGATTTGGGTGCCCTAAACTATTTTTTTGGGCTACAAGTTTATAGATTACATGATGGAATGTTCATCTCACAATCAAAATATGCTTTGGACCTTTTAGAAAAATTTAACATGCTTGAATCCAAGTTGAAGCATCTACCCCATTTCAATTTAGAGTCAAACTTACTAAAGAATGTAATTCCAAGAGTGTAGATGCTACTTTATATAGACAACTTGTTGGTAGCTTAGTTTATCTAACTCGTACTAGACCAGATATTTATTTTGCAGTCAATCTAGTATTTAAATTTATGCAGACACCTAAAGAAAGTCATTGGTTGGCTGTTAAGAGAATTTTATGATACATTCGTAGAACCATACACTTTGGCATCTTCTATGACTATAAATCTTCAATTTCTTTGGTTAGATATATTGACTCAGATTGAGGTGGTGATTAGATGATAGAAAATCTACGAGTGGTTATTTTTCCATCTTGGATCAAGCCCTATTACATGGAGCAGTAAAAAACAAACAACTACATCATTATCTTCATGTGAAGCATAATATAGAGCAGCAAAAGAAGTGGGCAAGGAAGCAGTTTGGATTCAGAATCTTCTATCTGAGCTTGGTTTTCTATAAACTTTTGCTAGTACTGTGTATTGTGACAATCAAAGTACCATACAAGTTATGAATAATCCTTTTTTTCATGCTAAAGAAAAGCATTTTGAGATTGATGTTTACTACATTTAGGGTCTTGTTCAAACAACTATTGTCAATCTTCAATTTTGTCCAAGTGAAGAACAAATAGCTGATATATTCACTGAGTGTATGACTGAAGCCAAATTCTTAAAATTAAGAGGAATACTTAGTATGATAGAGGTGAACATTAAGGGGGATCGTAGTATAATGTTCCCCTCTCCTTTATATTTTCTTTGTATTATTCTAGCCAATCTTAAGGGGGGATGTTAAGGAAAGTAAGATTGTCTAGAGAAAAAGAAGGTTTTTTCTAGAGTTTTCCATAAAACTAGAAAAATCCATAAAGCTATCTAGACATAGAACATTCTATCTTTTTAAATAAAAATATAGAATTATTTAGAAAGGTAGAAGCTTCTGGGCTTCAAAGTTTTTGTAACTATATATGTATGATTGTACAAAGTTGCTGTATACATCATTTTGGATGGAATGTAATGCAAGTTAGATAAATATATATCTTGTTTTTTCAACTCTTTTTTGCCCTATTTTTATCTATTTATTTCTATTGTTTTGTTTTTATCGTTTTGGTCCTATTCTCATAGTAGACTAGCGAATTTCAAGTTGTATTTGTGTGTTCAAATAAAATATAAAAATAAAAAATACTTACTGCTGTAGTATTTATGGGTTTGTTATTTTGTATGCGTTTAGTTGAGGTCTTTACAGAATCTAGTAAATGTGAATAAGCCCTAGCAATTATAACATGGTTTGGCTCAGAACAATCACACTCAAGTTCCATAGAATGTTTAAGAACATTGTTATATTTGAGTTTTGATTTTCTATTATATTTGTAATAGGAATTCAGGTTAAACCAGCAAAGGGATAGTGAAATGTTGTGATTGTTAAATATATCTAGCCAACATAAACAGCTATTTAATTTTTTAAACAGGGCTTTCTTTGGGTTCTCCTTTTTGTAGGAGACACCAGCACCGGCATCAACATCATCAGCAAGTGTACATCTAACCTTGGCCATCGATATTGGCATATAATGGCTCACATTTACCATGTATGTATGTTATGGGATGTTATAATTTATTTCAACGAGTTTCTCTTTTTGGAAGAATGTATGGATTGTGGATTATTTTTGGCATTATTGGAAAAGTAGAAACTACTATAAAGGTGAACACATGGTAGCATCAAAATTTGTAGAGTTTTATCATTTTTTTGATGTTTAAATTGGAATGGCACAATCATAGTTACAGAGCTCGCAGAGTACTTGCATGATTCATGAGTCTATTTCAGGGCTGAGAAAGTTGCAGGTGGGTAGGTGCGAGGCATTATTGCAGATTTGCTGTGAGTACTCAGTGAGTCTGCAACATGGACTTGCTGGATCTAGAAAAACACCCAAAAACCACATCTAAAAATGTGCCGAAACCCTACAACACATGTTTGAAGCTGCCTTTGAAAATGCATCTGAGTTGTACTTATGCAGTGGCGAGTGTGTATATGTTTGAAGAGGTCAAAATCATAGAATCATTGCTTTGAGTCCTGCAGGCTATTCCCTATCTTCAATAATACTCGTTTCAACTTTCATACATGTGCCCGGTAACAGCAAAATTCTTGCTATCCTTTGCTTCATGTGCCTGTGCTAGTTTCAATTCCAGAGCTTTCTAAGAAGAGTGGACATGGTACTATCACTGCATTGGAATTGATCCCTAGTTGTTGCTGAAAACCTACAGTTACAAACCCTAGTTATTCTTAAAAACCTGTAATCACTACATTAGACGTGGAAAAGCTTTGAAGGAATTTAAGTTTTTTTCTTAATTTACCAAGTTTTTTCTTGAGTCACTAACTCTAAGTCAAAATTGGCTCAAAGAAGTTTGCCGAGTTACACTTATTTGAATTATGGTTACAATTTCACATTGATATTATGAGAATTTCTTCACGGTTGGGTAATTGAGACTTTGAACAATCTTATTTAAAGGTCAAACTCCTTCCCTTTTAAACAAATTGGGATTTTAATTCTATGGGAAATTTTAAAGGTCAAACACCTTCCCTTATAAAGGAATTGGGGTTTTAATTCTTTGGGAGTTTGAACCTACTTCTTTTGCTTGAGTAAACCTCATCATGGCACAATGGACCATAGTTTACAAACTCAATGAGTTCTCACTGAACTTTCAAAAACTCATGAATTTTTCTATTTGGTGAGTAACTTGCAAGAGACTTGTGCAGTGAATCTTGCAGAGAAACTCACGTGTTTTCTGTGTAGACTTGGCTGCCAAAGAAAATTGTAGACTCTTATTTTTTTGTGTTTTTTTGTCATTTTCCATCTTTAGTGATTAAATTATGAAAAATGGGAATACGTGAGCAGCGCTGCCTCTCGACCTTGTTGGGGGTTGCTGCTCCTAGGCCCTTGTTTTGGTTCATAAAAAATATTTTGAGTTGCACCAAAAGGAAAAGCAGAGATGTTCCCTATATTTGGATTGAAATAAAAAAAAATAACATTGCCCCCTATTCTTATGAAGTTTTCATCCATTGATAGTCTCCTAATTAAAACGTAAGTAATTGAATCCCATTTATACTATTGGTTTGCCAAATCAATCGTGATTCAAAGTAATGCTACTATGATAAAAAAAATAGACTTATGCATTCTCTAATTTCTGGGTGGTGTCATTATAAGTGAAAGACTATTTTAATTTCTGGCAATAGTGTGCTGGGCATGGGAACCGTCTTTAGAGAATCTAGTAAATTATTGTGCACCGATTGGTTTCCTTTGGGCCCACTAGGACTGGAATCACTTCCAACTTGGACGTCAGTTGCATTTCCTTCACCCGATGGCTGTCCTATTTGTGGCAGCAGTTATAATTTTAAAAAAACTACATCTGAATCTTTAGACCAGCAGTTGGTAAAGTCCTATGTGGGATTTCTATTCTTAGCTGAGCCATTCTTGGCAGTGACATTTCTTATTCCTGGTGGCTTGAATTTCTACAATTTATAGGAATTTACAGCTGTGATCTCCACTATATGAATGAGCTAAAGAAGTCATTAATTTATAGGCGCTCTATAACTGCCCAACTTAGCCTTTAAATTGATGGTTTTTTTGTCATATGGAGAGAAGCCAGATAAGGAGGAAGTTGTGAAGGCAAAATACTAGGAAGAAAACTTATGTGAAGAGAGGTATTTACCGGTATAAGGGTCGTGGAAGTACAAAGGCTATTAGCATATACAGAAAAAACATCTTTTTTGCTGGTGTAAGAAGATAATGTCCAGAAATATAGTAATCATAGAAGATCAAGGCAGATACAAAAGTCATTTTCTACATCATTTGAGTCTGATTTCTTTAATGCTGATTTGTGGCTAGACATTATGCCTGCAAGTTAATATTAGAGGGCTTCTGAGAAGGCTGTACACCTGTTTATGTGTATCAGATTGAATTTTTCGAGTGTCAAACCTATGTGTTAATAGATTTATGCAGCCCATAGATTGCTACTACTTATTTTTGGTTTGATGTTAGAAGTTTCTTGTAGCCACACTGATCAACCTATATGACAGAATGAAATCTGATTTTGAATAATGAAAAAAATTATATTGTTTCCATTAAGCATAGCTAAAATGGCCACTAGTTCTTGTTTCATATTTGAATTGGCTTTAAGTGTTGTGTGTGTGGCTGCTAGGATCAACTACCCTTCATTGGGTACCTAATCCTTGTTTGCATCAAAGCCCTTGCCTCATGTCTTGTACATGGCAAACAAAACATGTGAGCAACCTCTTGGGATATTGTGTGATGCTGGGTTACACAATTATAAAAATTTTAACTTCTATTTCTTCATTTAAATGGTTTAGTGCCTTTGTTTGGTTTAATGCAGCGGATGGTTTATTGTCTTGCACAAGTGCATCTTTCATCATCTCTCTTGACTTGCAGGGCTACATAACGTCATTGAACGATTCTTTCCTTTCATAGAGGACAATAACTCCTCCCTCCTTTTATTTCATTTAAGAACATCATCTTGAATTGTCAACATATGGTGAATTTTCCTTTTTGAGCCCTTTGTCAAAAGCCATGTTTTGAAGCTTCAAATATGAATAATACTCACCCTTGAGAGTCTCCAAGTAGTTCGGTTTCTTTTCAGTTCAATCACCTTAAGAAGCAGGGGAAAATTGTTTGCAGACTGACTTGTTCAAACTTTGTGATCTATTTGTAAGTTGGGTGCTAGCCAAGACAATAATTTTTCGTATGTTCAGTTCAATTCTCCTTTACTGCTCAAAAGGCATGAAAGCAACATAATTTTTTTTCAAGGGCTTTTCAATTTCCCCTCAAACCTTTAGAACCCCTTGTATTCTCTTGCTTTGAAGTAGTTGGCCCTTCTACCATTGCACTGTTGCCCCAATGAGACTCCCAAATCTCCAAGACAGCCTCTCAACTAGGAAGAAAAAAGTCTCAATGGATCATTAATTGCATCATCTTCATACTTTTCCTTTGGTTTTCTATTTTCTTTAAATGTCAGGTTTGATATTCTTCTATTAATATCTATTTATGTTTTTTATAACAGTAAGTAGGGATTTTGAAAGGGCCTAGACCCTTGTACAAAAAATTAGATATAACAATTAAGCCCGGCAAGACAACCCAGGATCACCAATAAACTAACAAAACAATAGGAGCAAAACAACAAGAAAACTAGACACAAAGTCAATCACCCAAAGAAAAAAACTGACCGAAAGTAAAGGTGGTTTAAAACCAAATTGCTCTAAGGAGCTTTGCAACTTGAACTTGAATTCCTTTCTTGTAGATCTCATCTTCTTAGGAGAACTAGGAAAATCCAAAGGTTCACTCGGGGTCCCATTATCATTCATCTTTTCCATAAAACTGAAATCCTTCTGTTGCTGCACCATCATCGAAGGAGTCTTCAACAAAGGTTCCTCCTTCTCCCTACGTGTCTCATTTGACACAACCTCTTTAGTAGCTTTGTGAGCACTATCAAATTTTTGTGCCCTTATCCTCCACACAGGATGGTTAAAGTTGCTCAGGCAAACATCAACATACTCCATGTTGTTCTCGTCATCAGATACTCCTCCATCATCATGTAGAGCACTCCCATCCAGCACAGATTTAAATTGTAAACCCCCACTCCTTCCCTCGCTTTTCTCCTTTCCCCGCTTTTCTATGTTATTCTATGTAAATAAAATTGGTAAATGAAAAAATATATCTTTCACTTCATTCTTCTATTTATACTCTCTAATATATTACTTAATATATAATTTGCTATCAGCGTAACCATTGCACCTCCTTAAGGTGCAAGTGCTAGTTTATGATTGTGTATCCTTCAAGCCTTTTGTTGTAATGAAAACATTGAAAAATGAAATAAAAAAATTCTATTTTTAATTGCTGCTATACTTGAATCAATCAACTTGTTACATTGAATATTGAATTCCATACATCATATAGATGTCTCAACTTGAATTTTGATGTCATGTCAAGCTAAACTTGAGTTTCCATATGGTAAAGTGAAACCATGCATGCGTCAAATGAGAGCTTAGTTGTAAGAAATGTATGTTGTGATTACGCTTTCATTTATGATTTTGTATCCTTCAGGCCTTTTGTTGTAATGAAAACATTGAACAATGAAATTAGAAACTTCTATTTTATCCCTGCTATACTAGAATAAATGAACATGTTACATTCAATGTCGAATTTCATTCACTATATGAATTTCTAAACATATATATATATATATATATATATATATATATATATATATATATATATATATATATATATATATATATATATCGAAGTGTTGGATATGGTGGAGTTAGAAAATCGCACAATGTTTTTAGGCTAACCATTATGTTTCAAAGCAGACACGGATGTACAATTCAAACATAAGTCAATGAGCTTAGAGAACAACTTAAAAAAAGTCTCTATTCCTCTGGATGCATCTTGTGGCCTTGCTTATGAGAAGTCACTATAATTGACTGAAGATGAGGTTGAGGATATCTATTGGGTGACTAAACCCAAGAAGAACTACATTGAATCTATTTTCAATGGAATGCTAAGATGGAAAAGTGCTTCAAACAAAGATTTGGAGAAGCCCTCGAATGGTGGGCTCAATGAGGTCATTAGTCAAGAGGTAGTGGATGAGGTTTGCAATCTTCTTCTATCAAATATTATGTGTTTGACAAGGAAGAGTTCGTGGTATTAGAGCTAAGAAGAACACTATTGTTTCTATGAAAAAGACAAACCATTATGTGTAATGTGTCGTACCTGTTTGTATATTTTAATGATCTTTTTATATGTTATTTTAATTTTATTTTGTGTTCTTTTAGACTAGAGAGAAGATGCAGAAGGAGTTTTAGTTTTCCTACAGATGTGTGTTGCCAGAGCATACAATAGATAGCATATATTAAAAACCCAGAAAAATTACAATAGCTATGGAGAAACTAACAACTACCCAGATAGAAAAATGGCAAAATAACAATTACTAACACATACCCATGTTGAGATTTGAAACTTCATACAATAGTTGTAGCCAGACCAGCAATGGGTATGGCTGAATATCACTCAAAACTCCAAAGAAATAAAAGAAATGATCATACAAATGTGATCAGCAAGGTGAAAGGCCCTAAATGCCTCAAATAGTGAGGATATGTTGGCTGTAACTCCCAAGATTGAGCCTCTATGAAGCCCACGTTCCCTTAGGCAAGATACGTACGGCCCATGTATGCTGCTACATCAATGACCAGCAAACACAACCTGAAATCTCTAATATAAACTGCTCTAATCAGCCAATAATCTCTAATTTCCAATCTACAAATATATTTCACCAAAAAGTTGCAAAGATATGTCTCGAAATGCATCAAATCAGCAATCTGTCAACTCCACTGAAGTACAAGAATGAACACTGTATGTATCCATCATCAATGGCACCTTTGGGTGATCTTCCACACCTGTAGAATGCCGTCACTAATGAAGGTTTTCGTCTCCAATAACCTGGCTCGAAATGCTCAAACCCTCAAACCCTAGCAGAGCTCTCACAAGAAAATATCATAGAGCAAGCATGATACAAAATGAGCCCTTCAGCACCTTTTATAACTTACTCCAAGCCCAATGCCCCTTTTGGAGGGAATTTGTATTTGTTTTATTATTTAATTTTCATTCCCTTATGACTCCCATAGGCACCCACCTCCTAGAGGATCACTTTTAAGTTATAACTTATTTTTATAAAGTGACCATATAATATTTATTTGTAAAGTCCCAATAAATAATTATATTAAACTTCGGACTTTAAAATAAAAATGAAGACGGTGTTGGAATAACATGTTCTTTAGCTCATCGAAAAGGTCTCGACGAGACACTTCTGATCGCACTCTGAAAATCCTTAACTGACACTGAACCTAGACTTACTAAAAATAGTAAGTAATGCTCAAGATCAAACTAGGCCAACTCTGAAGGTGCCAACTAGAACCACTGAATCTGAACCACATTACCTCCATCGACACAAACCTCCAAAGCCAAAACAACTCCAGTTCCCTAACCAAATTGCTTGTCCATGGGAACTCTAAGATGGACTAACCAAGGGACTAGAAGGGGACATTACAATCCACCCTCCCTAAGATTGCTTGCCTCAAGCAATCTCAAGTCAGGATGCTCCAATATCTACTCATTCTCCCAAGTAGCATCCTCTACTAATAGGTTTTTCCATTTGACCAGGTACTCTCTGATGATCCTCCTCCTCAAATTATGTTCCCTAGTGTCAATTATAGCTTCGGGTACCAATATCAATTTCCCTTCTTCATCAAGAGGAGGCAACTCTACTGATGGTGTCACATTATGCCCCAACACCTTCTTCAGGTGAGATACATGGAATACATTGTGTACCCTACTACTTGCTGCAAATTCCAACTCATAAGCCACTTCTCCAACTCTCTTGGAGATCCTGAAAGGTCCATAATACCATGGCTTTAGCTTCTCTACTCCATTCTGATGGTGATAGGTTGTCATTGATGTCAAAAGCGTGCTCAGTTGATGTTGCAAAGTTGCCATAGTTGTTGCAAAAACATCAACAGGAGTTGTTCATTTGGATAGAATAAGTGTTGTCAGTTGAGTTGGCTTGATTACTGTATATCTCTCATGTGATGTGTTGTTTATCTGTGGTATTGTTGATATAGGTGATGGAGTTCATTTGACATGATTTTGTTTACAAGTGACAGTGGCTTGATACAAATAACATAGAATGGTCTTCATAGTGACAGTTGTGGCATGATCTTCATTTGATCTCTATTGCTTTCAAGTCATCATTTATAGTAGCATGTTCTTAGAGTGGTTTGGTCTTTGGTCATGTGTTCTCAAAGTGGTTTGCGGTTATAACCTTATGATGTTGTTTTCCCTCATATTGTGATGATGGTTAGAGAAGACCCTGATGGAAATATGGCATACAATGTCTTTAAAATAAAGATTGTGTGATCAAGAAGTGCTTTTGATAAATCATACCTTGTCAACTGGTGCTCAATGGTTAACAACTATAATGGGAGCCCGATGCATTTTCAAAAGAGTGCTTAAAAAAAAAATCAAATGGTTTTAAATCAAAAGCATTGGTCTTATTTTTTGGGAGTTTAAGAAAAACATTAAAAATGGTTTAAGGGAAAAAGCCATCGAATGGTTTAAAGAAAGAAAAAAAAACCATGAAATGGTTTAAGAAAAATAAAATCATTGAAATATATTTGATAAGGAAAAAGGCATCAAATTATTCAAAAGGAAGCATCTTTATTTAATAAAGAGTTTGATTATTTTTTAAGAGCATTGAATATTCAAAGGAGGGAGCCCATCTATGGAAAGCTTTATTTTTATAAAGCCTAAAATGCATTTAGTAAAAGGATTCTAAAAAGCTTTATTTATATAAAGTTTGAAAAAGAATACGTGGGCATGATTTTCTATGGATTTTATAAAGTTTTTAAAAGATATGTGGGTTAGCCTTAAAAGGCTTTGTATTCAAAGTTTAGAAATTTTTTAATTTCTATTTTACTTGCTTTTTAAAATTAAAAGAAAAGCATGAGATCCAAAATAGAAGGTATATGATTTTTTTTTCAAGGAGCCTTTATTGGAGTTGAGTGATATTTTTAAAAGCAATTTTTTTTGGAATTCTTTTTAAAAGATTTCTAAAACAAGCTTTTATCCTCATAAAAATTGTTAAGAGGAAAGTTTTTTTTTAAAGGATGAGGATAAAGAATTTGAAGAAAATTTTTTAGGAAGATAATTTTGTGAGAAGATTGACATTATTGAAGATGATTTTTGAGAGAAGAAAAAGAGATTTCTTGCAGATGATTTGAAGAACAGAGAGAATATGAAGTGTTTTTGAAAGATGAATTGATTGTTTTGTTTGCATTCAGATATTGTATTTTTGCATGAATATGAAGCATCATTGAAGAGATGAAGGATCATGTTGAAAATTTTTATAAAAATGTGAAAAGTTTCTACAGATGATTTCAGAGAAAATAAAATGGAAAATGGAAAAATATTTTTTTATAAAGATCATTTTTGTAAAAGAAATTGATTTTATTTTGCAAAGCAAGAGGAAGATATTGTGTAAGATGCAAACATATATTATTCTTTTTTGGAGAAGAATTTGAAGAGGTTATTGAAAAATTGAATAGGCATAGAAGAATATAAAAAGATTTTTCTTTGCAGGTGGAAATATATTCAAATTGTATATAATGGTTTTTCAGGTACATTAAAGGGTGTGTGTGTTGATGAAGAAAACAGAGATGAGCAAATAATGTTATGTATGTTATGAAGTTATGATATGTAGAGAAAAACCTTTTTGAAAAGAAAGATGAGTTGATTTAAATGGTGCAAATCAGATTGAACAGCAATCACTTCTTGCACATGAGATTTTTGTTTTGATTGATTGAGAAAAGCCAGTGAAGCTTGTAGGTCAGTGAGACCATTTGTCAGTGAGACACTGACACCAACCAGTGAGGCTTGTAAAGATATTTTTTAAGGTTAAGCCAGTGAGGTAGTTTTGGAGTGGTTTTTCTACCCTAGGAGGGTTTTCCACTTGTGCAATTCTTGTGTCTTGATTTTCTCTCTATTTGTGTGTATGATTTATTCATGAGATTTTAATCTCATCATTCATTCTCAGTTATGTGCACATATGTGTAACAAATGATATCTTTCTTTCTTCATGTCTTGAAAGTTAAATTTGCAAAAGATTAAAATTTATACAACACTGATTCACCCCCCTCTCAGTGTTGTCCTAGACTCCTACACACTCTTCTTGAGAGTGGACTTCCTATAGGGCTGCAGCATGAGGTATACCATGTCACCAACCTCAAAAGATTACTCAGTCCTTTGCTGATCTGCATACTGCTTCTACGGATTTTGAGCCTTCTGTATATTCTCCTTCAAAGACCTCATGATGTCCTGACTCTCCTGAGGTAGCTCTTTAGCCTTAGGCACTCGACTATCACCAAACAACAAATCAACAAAGCTCGGTGCCTCATACCCATACAATGCCATGAAGGGTGACATCTGAATGGACATGTGGTAAGTGGAATTGTAATAGTACTCCCCCATATGAAGCCACTTCACCCATGCCTTCTAGTATCCTGAAACATAGTTGCAGATGTATCCTTCCACCCATTTGTTAACAATCTATGTCTTCCCATCTGTCTAGGGGTGGTAACTCTTACTGGGTGTGAGCTATGTCCTTGTCAACCTGAAGAGCTCCTGCCAAAAGTTACTAAGGAACCTATTGTCCCTATCACTAACAATGTTACGAGGCAACCTATGGAGTCTAAATAGCTCACAAAAGAACAAGTCTGCTATCTGTGTTGCAGTGAAAGAGGTAGGGATGGCAAAAAATGTGCATACTTTGTCAATCTATCCACTACCACGAATACACAATCCTTGCCTTGGACTTTCGGTAACCCTATGATAAAGTCCATCGAAATGCTATCACATTTCCTCTTAGGAATGGGCAGGCATTGCAATAATCCTCCAGGAAATGATTGCTCATGTTTGTTCTCCTGGCATATCAGGCACACTCTCACATACTGCATCACCTTTGTCTTGAGGCCCTTCCAGGTGAACCTCTCTCTAACTTTCCTATAAGTTTTGAAGTACCCCAGGTGTCCTTCCATCAGCAAGTCATGGAATACCCTCAAAACTTTCTATTTCATATGTGATCCTGACACCAGAAATATCCTGTCCTTGTAAATAATTAAATCATTTACCACTATGTACCTATCATCCTTAATGGTGCCATCAATTATTCCAGTAGCCCATGCATCCTTAGCATACTCAACTGATATCATCTCTCTCCAATCATCTATAATGGAAACTAATGCACACAAATGGGGTCTCCTGGATAAAGCATCGGCAACAACATTTTTATTTTCCTAGACATCAACAATGTCGAAGTCATAGGCATGCAACTTGTTGACCGACTTCTGTTGTCGCGTTGTCAAATCTCTCTTAATGGCCGAAGTCATTCTGGCCTTCCTCTTTGGTTTTATTAGATTCTTTGAAAACAAAGTGGATACATCAAATTCCTGAATCTCAAAACCAACTTCTGTGCTAACTTCCTTTTCCAACCACTGAGGTACCTGATCATGCTTCTCAGCATCATCATGATGTTCACCTTGATCTCCAATATCTATCAGCGTATGTGATGGAGAAGGTGAATTCTTTGTTTCTTCTTCATGATGCTCATATTGAGAGCAATCCTATGGTATATCCTCTTGTTGAGGAATTTCCTTTTCCTGAGGAGCATCATCCTGAGGTGGAGGATCCTGTGATGCGTTGACATGATGATCATGATGATCATGATCCTTCTCCTTTATTACTTCATCCACTTTTGACTTTTCCTCCTGTTGAGGCATATTCTTAGCAGTGGATATTATGGAATCTTCCTTGGGTGCTGGTACTTGTTCTGAAACCACAATCTGTTTTGCACCTGCATTACTTACTTCTTGAACTTTAGAAGCATGATCTTCTAATACATCTTTCTCATCAGCTTTGTTTTCCTGAACCTCTACTATAACAGGCTTAACTGCTGTATCTTGTTAGTGTTGTTGGCTTATTTCTGAAGCATGGCCCTCTGGTCCTGCCATCTTCACTTCTTCTATATGTTCTCCTTTATCAGGTGTACCTGCCGGGTGTTTAGGACTTACATCCTGTCTATATGTCAAATCCACTACTGCAAGACTTGTCACCTGTTTCACTAATGTGTCTAGCCCCATTTCTTGAGCTATCTTCTCTGGACTCTTTTCCTTTTCAGATTCCACTTGCTTCATCTCCTCCAATATTGTTTGAACTAATGGAGTCCCATGAGGAGTTATGTGAGTACCTGCAGCAAGGGTTTCCATCTTCTGTGAAGCTACATCCTCCACTACCTCATCATCAGATAAATTAACTGTTTCATCTAGTGAGATATGACCTCTTTGAAACATTTGTGAGGTTTCTTTCATCTGCTCTTCCGCTTGTTCAGTCTTGAACTTCACAATGGTAGGAAGTGGAACATTGTGTTGAAATTCCTTATGGAAAGCTTCACTACCTGCCCCTTTCAACATTATAGGGGATTGCTTTATCTCACCTCTCATAGAGGTTCTTGGTTTCTTAGGTGTGGTAGCTACCATCACCTGTGGGGCTTTTCTTTTTCTTTTGAATAATAAAGGGGCTTCCTCTTCCTCAGGCTCTTCCTCCAGGGGGATATCCTCTTCTATTTGTTTTTGTGAGGATGGACCCTCTTCTTGGGTCTCAGCAGTTTCTATAACCATCTTTTGAATCTTTTTGGCCTTTTGTTTATCTTCTTGTGGTGGTGATGACGATCCTGATCCTGATGCTGTTGCTATTGCATCCTCAGCTGGAAACACCGCTCTTTCAATAATCACCCCTTTTGGTTCATTATCAATTTTATTACCCCTAGGGGGTCTTTTGCTTTGTTGTTGTTGTGGAGGTAGCCTTTCTCCTTTAGATTTCCTTTTTTCAATTATAAAATCATCATACTTCTCATCAAGAATATCCTATCTCTTCTTTTTATTGTCTACAGTAGTGGCAACACCCTTCCTCTTCAATGTATCAATTTGTTCATCAACCCAAGCTTGGGTTAGCTGTAATGTCCTAGCAATGAAAGGATCCAAAGATATGTCTTCTTGTATGGTCAAGTCAGGTGTAGATATTGTATCATTATATATTTTCTTTTCTTCATACTCATCTGCTGTTATCCTGCCATCATCCTTTTTCAACTGTGAAGGAATGGAGATGCAGTCAAAGGTTTATATTTGATTCAGTGTTAACCTTTGGTATCTTCATCTTCTGGCTTCTGCTTCATCTTCACAATCCACCCAGAAGTCTTCTAGGTGCCCCTGATGAATAGGTTTCCCTATTATTTTCTGTATCCTCCCATAAGGATCATATGGCCTTACTAGTGGGAATGGCTGCAATTGCATTTTATTCAAACTAACCATGACTTTCTTGATATTTTCTGAATCTGGGCACATATACCAGCCAATAGTTATTGGAAACAAAATGGGTGGTATTTTGTTAGCATCCTTGTATGCCTTCAGTATTATGGAGCTCTGCCTTATTAATTTCATTAATACCACTACATCAGTGGGATATCTTGGCAGCATAAGGGATTGTCCTTCAGAGACCTCAATTCTCATGTAAGAAAATGTTGCAAATTGGATATACCAGGCTCCATGCCTGTAGATTACTTCTTGAGCTTCCATGCTCAATCTTTTTGTCCTATCTTCCTCCATGGTCCTCACTAGATGCATAGAGAATGCATCATTTGCCAATTTGTAATCTTGGAGGTAATTAACTCTCTGTAACTAGGGATAATGATCCCAAATATGAGCATCATTGGTGGTTCCACCAATCCTTCTAACCGTTGTTAATGCATCAAATGTGCCTTTGTAAGCACATGAGTAGACAATGTAGGATGTCATGTAAAAGGAACAATTTGAACCTCCCAGGCTTAGAAGCTGCTCATGTAGAGCATCACTAATCAATTGGCCCCATAGTGGCTTGGTATCTGCATATATGCACATCATGATGACACCATACATCCAGTCTTTAAAACTACCATCATTAGGCTGGCCTATCACCCTGCTAAGTAATGCAATCATATATTGATATTTGTCATAAAAATCATACTTATATAAGTGCACTGGAAGCTTGGCCACTGCAGGGTATGCACTGTTCTTAGCCCTCCACTGATACATGGTCTTTCTTGCTTTCTTCTTATTGTTTTCATATTCAACTTTAGATTTCTTCAAGTCTATGCTGTTAACCTTCCTGCCCAATGGTAGTACAAATGTCTTGGAGAGACCCTTGATGGACAGGTCTGCATATATTCTCCCATGTTTCACCACCTGTCTTGTTTGTGGATTGTAATTTCATGCACACTCAATAACTAGCTCTGGAGACTCCATGGAGTACGGAAAACCAGCTGCATTCCACATTCCTGACACGAACACTGCATCTAGCAAGGTGCTTCTATTCTTTTCATCATTCATTTTGGCATACTAGGCTTCCAAATCAGTACTTCCTTGATGCATATCCATTATGGCACCATACTTGAACAAGATTCCTCTAGGATATGCAAACATGGGCCTGCTGAATTCAGCCTCGCACTTAGCTAACCTCTTATCAGCCATGGATATCTACAATTAACAGGATTTGTCTTATAATGGATATTCAAAAGCATGCACATAATGATTTATCTCTACTAACACTATGCATACTATACCTATTCAGCATTTACTTATCATGGGATGCGTAAACTAACACCTGTAACATCATACCTAATTATAGAGAAGCAACAAGATGAAGGTTTCAACTACCTACCTGGTTATGTAGATCCCTTTGATTATACCAATGGTTATCTGAAAGTAATTTAATTCAGGTGATAATCCCATGCTTCTTCCTGCTTGTAAGCTCTGTGCATCCAAGTATCGCCCGTATGAGGGTTTGGAAAGCTAGCACTCTATAAAAATGGTTTTATCACAAGGTAAGTGTTAAAATGACAATTGAATTTACCTTTTAACTTTGCAATTAGGGCGAAATTAGGGCAAACCCTGACAGATTAGATTTTAATCATTGATTTTTTCACAAGAACTCAGGATCTCGCCAGGTGTGTGATCATGATTTGTGGTCAGCAGGAACTACCTACCACAACTGCACACATTAAATTTCAATGGCAGTAATAAGAGTTGGGTGATATTCACATGATAGGATGATATTTGGATACCGGGCTGATGAATGCACCATTAGGTCATGCTTAATACATCAGGAGGATATTTCAATATGTCGGGTGATGTTACAAAAATGATGATGATTGGGTAAACCATAATGCCTCTCTCTCAGAATATCAGGATGACGTCATCCAGATATTGGCTCAGTATATCACTATGACATCATGATGTCATCATCATGTTATGCGAGAAGGATCATGTTTAGGAAATATGCCCCCAAGAAGTAAATGTGTTGATTACATCATTGTCATGTTTGTTTCTTTGTTTATCAGACTCAAATGACATCATCAGGATAATGGTTTTGGGGGATATTTCGTAGCAGGATGATATTGAGAAATATCGGGTGACATTGAGGAATATGACTCTCACGAAATACATAAGGCTGTTGATGGGTAAAGGTCATTATCACCTAAATTTGACGTCCGCATGCCACGAATCAAATGCTTTATCAGGTGATAAATTAGATCGGGGTGATCTTTCGAAAGATGACTGATATTAAGAAATATGATCCTCCCCGCTGTGAATATTAGGTTTGACCAGGATTTTTACCATTCATAACTTTCACATCCTAATGAATATCAGGGCGATGCAAAAGGGAAACCTGCATGAAATTTGATGCTCTTTCTAAAAATGAGGTTACTGGAATGAAAAATGAATTTTGACAAACTAACCTCATGATGATGACTTACCCAGCTTCTCCATGCATGATGACCCACATGACTTACTTTTACCAAACTGCCAAAAAGCACAAAACAAGCAAAGCCACGCAAAAAAATGTTGGGTCCCTATTTTGTCAAGTCAAAATGGGGCGTGTTATGTAACCACACAACACTAAGGTCCGAAAGAGGTGGAGAATTCAAATCTGGTGAGTTCATAGAGTTCTGTGAGAAACATGGAATAAAGAGATAGTTGTCTACTCCTAGGACTCCACAGCAGAATGGAGTAGTGGAGAGAAAGAACTGGACCATCCAGGAAGCATCTAGGACCATGATGATGGAAGCAAATGTTCCTCAGATCTATTGGAGAGAAGCTATCAGCACTGCAGTCTATACTCTCAATCGAGTTCAAATCAGAAGCAATATTGGTAGGACTCCTTATGAACTTTGGTTTGGCATCACTCCTACTGTGAGGTATTTGAGTTTTTGGTAGCAAATGTTACATTAAAAGAGATGAAGATCTAGGAAATTTTAATACTAGATGTGATGAAGGAATATTCTTGGGTTACTCCTCTCAAAGCAAAGCATACCAGTGTTATAACAAGAGACTGAGAAAGATGATAGAAAGTACAAATGTGAAGGTTGATGAGAGAATTGAGAAATCCTCAAGGTTTTATGAGTATGATGAAGATGATTAGAATGATGTTCTGATTCAAGGAGCCCAAGCCTCCTCTGCAAGTTAGATTCAAACTAATCCAGTAAATCAGGAAGAAGAAATGAGTTTCAATGAGCTTGATCAAGAATCAGAGGTGCAAGAAATTCCCAAAGTTCCCAGGTACGTAAGACTGAACCACTCTGAAGATTAGATCATAGGTGATAAAAACAAAGGAGTATAAACAAGAAGGAGAATTGCTCAAGATTTAGAAGAGTATTGTCTAATTTCAAAGATTGAACCTAAGATAGTGAATGAAACTTGAAATGATGAAAACTGGACTAAAGTAATGGAGAAAGAGCTAATGCAAATTGAGAAAAATCACACTTGGGATCTTGTTCCTAGACCTAGAAAAAAGAATGTGATTGGAACCAAATGGGTCTTCTGGAACAAATTGAATGAAGTTGGTGAAGTAATCAGAAATAAAGCCAGATTGGTTTGCAAGGGTTACTCTCAAATAGAAGGAGTTGAGTTTGAAGAAACTTTTACTTCGGTGGCAATAATTGAAGTAGTTAGATTATTTCTTGCATTTGTTGCCTTCAAGGATTTCAAGGTGTATCAGATGGATGTCAAGTCTGCCTTCCTGAATGGTGACTTGGAAGAAGAAGTGTACATTGAGCAACCGGATGGATTTCAATTGTTTCATCATGGTGATATGGTCTGCAAGTTGAAGAAGGTACTGTATGGACTAAAGCAAGCCCCAAGAGCTTGGTATGAAAGATTGGACAAACATCTTTTGAAGATTGGTTTAAACAAAGGTACCACTGATAGTAATTTGTATTTCAAAATTGATCATGAAAACATCTTGATTGTTGAAGGGTTTGTTGATGATATCATTTTTAGAGGAAGAGATAGTATGTGTAAAACTTTTATAAATCAAATGAAAAGTGAGTTTGAGATGTCCATGCTTGGTGAAATGAATTTCTTCTTGGGTCTAGAAATCACTGAAACAAAGAAAGGAATATTCATTTCTCAAACCAAATATGTGAAAGAATTGTTGAAGAAATTTGGGATGGAAGATTCAAAACCAATGAATACTCCCATGGCAACCAGATGTAATTTGAGCAAAGATGATGATTCTCCCAAGGCTGATCAGACATTTTGCAGGATGTTGGTCTTGTTGCTAGATTCCAGGCTGATCCTAGAGAATCTCATGTCATGGAAATCAAGAGGACTTTTAGATATCTAAAAGGGACAATTGAGTATGGTTTGTGGTATCCTAGAGATCATGATTTCTCTCTAGGATACCGCAAAGTATAGGTCAATGATTGGAGGACTATTGTATCTTACTCAAACTAGACCAGGCATTTTGCAGGATGTTGGTCTTGTTGCTAGGTTCCAGGCTGATCCTACAGAATCTCATGTCATGGAAATCAAGAGGATTTTTAGATATCTAAAAGGGACAATTGAGTATGGTTTGTGGTATCCTAGAGATCATGATTTCTCTCTTCATGCATATACAGATGCGGATTGGGCAGGAGATGTAGATGACTGGAAGAGTACCAGTGGTGGATCATTCTTTTTGGGGAAGAGATTGGTTTCTTGGCTAAGTAAGAAACAAGAGGCAATATCTCTGCCTACAACTGAAGTAGAATATATTGCAGCAATAGGTAGTTGTACTCAAGTTTTGTGGATGAAGCAGATGCTAAGAGATATCAAAGTGGAGTATGCGGAACCTATCACAATCTTCTATGACAACTCAAGTGCAATAAATATATCTAAGAATCCAGTGTGCATTCAAAGACTAAACACATATCCATCAAGTTTCACTTTTTGAGAGAGCAAGTGAACAAGAATGAAGTCAGATTAGAGTTTGTACCTTCCAAGGATCAGATTGCAGACATCTTTACTAAACCTCTACATAAGGATTCTTTTGAGTATCTTAGGGAGAAGTTAGGGGTTATTGCCCCTCTGGTGATGAACTAAGGTGCACTAAGGTGCATCAATCCGGTGGATATCACAGTCATATCTTGTGATCCAGATTGATGATGGGGCGCTGCTACTCAGGGGGAGCAGTAGGTATGATTCTGAAGTGTTGGATTTGCAAGAATGTGCCCTTTGCCATTGATGTCAAAGGGGGAGAGAAGACATGTGAAAAACAAGTGGTTTATGATCAAAGGGGGAGTAGTAAAGGGAGAGAAGACATGTGAATGGTTGTTGCTGATAGGGCGAGTTGTGACAGTGAGAAGAAGGTCTTGTCTTGATGGTTAAAATAGTTTTTCACAACATATGTTGCCATCAATGACAAAGGGGGAGATTGTTGCCAGTATGGGCCTAACTGGTGTTGTTATTGATGTCAACATACTCCTGTTGCATTAATGATAAGGATTGGATGAGCTGTGAGCTGAGGATATTGAGAAAATTAGTCTCAATAAGGAATAGTAAAGAACAGTGATGACAGTAAGGCAAAAGTCCAAGATAGGATGAGGATCAAAGGATGTGGATTAAAGGGTTTGTAGATATGTGTTTTAAGGTGATCCAATAGAGATTTTAGAGGTCCACGTGAAGATCTGAAGAAGGTGTGGTTGCTCAAGTAAAACTAGTTCTGATAGGTGTTCAGAGATGACAGAGTGATATAGATAGGTCCGGTGAGATCTAGAATTGCATTGCCCTATTCTATAGATTTGAGGGAGTGTTGAGGAAGTCTTTGTGGAGTATCAATGAGATTAGTTTGTAGTTTGAAGGTCCGCAAGCATCTATTCCTTTGTGACAATAATGACAGACTGTGTTCTTGAGGTTCCGGATGAAGGGGAGATGGATTTCAGTAAGCAGATGAAGTATGGATGTTCGTGGTGATTTAGGAAAGATTGTGGAGGTCTTTGGATTGTGTCTAGTTCCTGTTGGTGGTCCACATTGAAGTTGGAGCTCGCATTAAAGAATAACTTCTGGATGATGGTGTTCTTTCTGAGACTAGCTGACCAGATGAGTTACACATCCTGCAGATGTTCTTGTTGATGTTTCCTGACTTAGATGATCATTCCTAAGTTGATGTATTATATAAATAAGGGATTGCGGAGTCATTTCAAAGTTGTCCTTGTAGAGATGAGTGTGTGGTAGCAAGGAGGAGAGCGAAAGGCAAAGCAAAAGTATTGGGCTTAGATGGAACTAATTCAAGCATGGTGAAGATGCTATTCTCTAATTCATGTATGTGATACTTATTTCTTTGAAGACAGTGTGTCTCTTGTAGGTAGTGAACCTCTTGTGAGTAGTGTGCTCGGGCAGTGAGCCCTAATTAGCATGTGCCATTTTGTTCTTTCTATTATTCTAATAGAGAATACAATCTTGGGTTAATCACCTCGTGGTTTTTCCCTTAACCAAGTTTTCCACGTCAAAATCTTGGTGTCTCATGTGTTGATGTGTTTCTACTCTTAATTTTTTGCATTGTGTTTCCTTGATCAATTTATTATTATACTGCTGAAATTGCAAAGTGGAGTTTAGTGTTTAATTGGAAGAAAATTTTTTACAACTGATTCCACCCCCTCTCAGTTGTGTGCCCTGAGTCTAACACAAACTTCTTCATCTTCAACTTGTTATATGTTCCCCCTAAAAATCTCTCCTTTCTCAAATATACCATCACTTCATCTCCCACTAAAAATTATTTGTGTCTTCTCTTCTCATTTGCTTGCTCCTTATAATTACTATTCATCACCTCCAAATGCTCCTTCACTTGTTTATGTACTGTCTCCATGTGTCCTACAAATTCTTCTACTTCCACACTCCTCTTGTCTTCCATACCGATATCTCTCAATTCTGCAACTCCTCTAGGGTTAGTTCCTGTCACAATCTCAAATGGTGTTCTTCTGATACTCCTATTCAATGAATTATTATATGCAAACTCTGCTTGTGAAAGAATCAAATCCCAATTTCCTGTCTTCTCTCCAACCAAACATATCAACAAGTTTCCCAAACCCCTATTTACTACCTCTATTTGTCCATCAGTCTATGGGTGAAATGTTGAACTAAACTTCAAATCTGTCTTCATCTTCTTCCAAAAGTATCAAGAAATCTTGTATCCCTATCTGGTATTATGCTCTTAGGTAATCCATGTAACCTCACAATCTACTTGAAAAATAGTTCAGCCATATGAACTGCATGAGTTGTCTTCCTAAAAGGTCTTGAAAATCTATCCACCACTACAAATATTGAATCATGTCCTCTCTATGTCTTCAACAATCCCATTATGAAATTCATGCTTATGTCTTCCCAAGTTCTCTTCGGTACTGTCAAAGGTTTATACAATCTAGTATTCTGACTACTCACTTTTGTAACTTGACAAACTCTACAACTCTGCGCAAGTTTCCTAACATCCTTATGTATCTAAGGCCAAAAGTAGTTTTCACTCACCAAAGCCACTATCTTATCAAGGACAAAATGTCCTGCCAATCCACTACTATGCTTTTCCTTGATCAAATTGTCTCTCATTTAACTCATAGGTATGCATAACTAATATCCTCTGAACAACATATCTTCCTAAATGAAATTATCCAACCAATTACTCTTATTAGGTTCCTTGCATGCTTTCCAAGGTTTTGCAAAATCAAGATCTTCCTCATACATATTCTTCAATTCTTCAAATCCTAACACTTCAATTCTCATCTCCGTTAGCAAATTCCTTCTCCTACTCAATGCATCTGTGACTTTATTTGATTTTCCACTCTTATGCTTTAACACAAAAGTATAACTCTACATGAACTCTACCCACCTCATATGTCTTTGATTCAACTTTCTTTGACTATTCAAATATTGCAAAGCTTGATGGTCTGTATATAACACAAACTCCTTAGGAAACAAATAATGTCTCCACTTCTTCAAGGCTTGAATTATGGCATAGAACTCCTGATCATAAACTGAATATCTTCTCCTTGCATCATTCAACCTCTCATTGAAGTATGCTATACGTCTACCTTCTTGACTTAACACTGCTCCTATTGTATTCCCACTTGCATCACAATATACTTGAAATACCTTATTGAAATCTAGTAATGCCAACATAGGTTGCTCTATCACTTTCTACTTTACTCGATCAAAAATTTTATCTACTCTTGATGTCCACTTAAAGTCTTTTCTATTACCTCTCATTGTCTCTGTCATAGGGTTACAAACTGAACTAAAATTTCTGATGAACTTCTGGTAGAAACTAGCCAATCCATGAAATGATCTGACTTCTCCAATGCTCCCTGGTATAGGCCATTCAACAATTGCTCTTACTTTATCAAGGTCCATCTTCAATCCTTTCATAGAAATCACAAATCCCAAGTATACCAATTCTTCCTTCATGAAACTACACTTCTTAATGTTTATCAAAAAAATTTCTTCTCTCAGTCTCTGCAATACTTGTCTCAGGTGCCACAAATGTTCTTCTTTTGTCTTTCTAAAAATTAGAATATCATCCAAATATATAATAACAAACTTACCCAATAATTTCTTCAAGACTTCATTCATCAATCTCATGAGAGTACTCTATGCATTTATCAATCTGAAAGGCATCACTAACCACTCATACAATCCTTCATTTGTCTTAAAAGTAGTCTTCCATTCATCTCCTTCTCTGATTCTGATCTAATGGTATCCACTCTTTAATTCTATCTTTGTGAAATATTTTGCTCCACTCTAACAATCCATAATATCATCCATCCAAGGTAAAGGGAATCTATACTTAACTATGATCTTGTTGATTTCTCTATAGTCTCTACACATTCTCCAATCCCCATCTTTCTTTAGTGCTAACACTGCAGGTACTATAGAAGGACTCAAACTTTCTCTAATCAAACCTTTCCTCAACAACTCATGTATCTGTCTATTCAATTCTTCATTCTTTGTCAATGTCATTCTGTGTGTTGCTTTGTTAGGCAAACTTACTCTAGGTATAAGATCCATGTGATGATTGATACTTTTGACTGGTGGTGTGATAGGTAAAAATTAGGTTAATAAGATCAAACATACAAATTAAAACCTAATGCTACCACCATTATAGAATCGATTCCAAGTGAAATCAAAAGCATGCAATTCAAGAACAAAATCACCTAGATTGTATGGTTCTTTGTTTGTGATTTGGATTGCTTCGTCAACAATGAACAAATATAAAGATCAAAGCTGTTGTGATAGATGGATGATAATGATAATATGCTAGATGGATGCTAAAGTGCTTAATATGCTCAAGATGATAATGCAGATGCTATATGAAAATGGTAGATAGATGTAGTATGGAATGAGAGGGTGTTTATATAAACCTCAACAAAAATCAATCAATGGTAGAGATTTCGTGGCTATGTGAACGGTTGAGATGAAATGATAGTCATAGGTGAATGTGTAAATGACAAGTGGAGGGAAGATAAGGCTTATATGTGATTGTGTACATAAAAAGTACTACATGTGAAAGATATTAAATAAAAGATGTAGTACCACACAAGTTTTTAAATAAAAGAGGCACACATGTCAGCTTGTGAAGATAAATGATAAGGGAAATTAATCAAATAAATAAAATTTATTTAATTAATTGGAAAGTGGAATTATAAAGGGAATTTTAATTAAATAAATAAGATTTATTTAATTAAAATAGATAGAATGAAGAAATAATTAAACAATTAAAGATTATTTAATTATAGATTAGAAGAAATAGATAATGAATTAATTAAATAAATATAAATTTATTTAATTAATAGAAGAAATAAGTGATTTTGATGAATAAAGAAATTATTCAAGTGTGTTAGACAAATGCAGATGTAATATTTGATACTAATGATTACTAGGTTAATTTTGGGTGTCTATATTTTGTCCCTCTTTGATACAATGTTCGATAGAACATTGTGTCAAAGAAGATACGATGATTCTCTCAATAAAAAAGGTTATGTCCCAGTGTAACTTGAAGGTGATGCCCTCTCAAGAGGTAATCCAGGCTAACCAGGAAGGGCTAGGTTGGCTCGCAATAAGGTGAAAGGCTAGAAACAAGGTTGACACAAAGAAAATGGGGTTTGGGGTGGGGGACTTGGGATGGTATAGAAGAATCAGAGTTTGGAAAGGGGCTATAAGTAGGTTCCTCAAGGGAAAATAGGCTCATTTGTGGTTGTTGCCTTTAGAAATCTAGAGCTCCCTAGAGTCTTGGTGCTTGGAGTGTTGGAGAGCTATCAGGATGGTGATTTCGTGCAGTGATCATCAGGCCAAGCAAGTGAGGACACTTGGGTGACTAGCAGGAGCAGGCATACCGGTATGTACAAATTTTTTTTCTAAATGTCTATTTTTTAATGTTAAAAGTGTAATAAATGCACACACATAACTAGAAGCAAGCAGTTTTAAGATAGGAAGTTTAGGTCGCTTGTGTAGGAATATTGGTCGCTTATGGAAATATATGTTGCTTATAGGCGTGGATTGATCACTTAGGGTAAAATGAGGTTGCTTCTAGTCAGATAGGTCAAGTAGAGAAGTGAAATGCACATATGGGAAATGCAAGTAGTTTTTAGGCAAAAAGTGAGTGCATATTGTAATTCAGGTTTCTTTTAACTAGCAGTAGTGCGCATATAGTAAATGAGTCACTTATAAGTAGAAAGTGTGTGCTTGCAGTAAAATGGCTTGCTTATGATAAAAAAAGGTAGTGCATGTAGAAAAGTGGGTCGCTTTTTGTAAATATAGCCAATGTTTAATAGAAAAAGTCAATTTGTAGCACAAGAGACTGATATGGTGAGTAGAATGATGTAGGATATAGTACCACCATTGTTGTCGTGAGAACCACATCCTAGGGATTTGTGATTGGTTAGAGTGTTTAATGCAGAGGAGTGGCTATTTTTAGATCTCATTGGTTTAGAGAACATGTTGAGATTAGAGCCAGTGCAGGCAAATCGAGGATTGATGACATCAATGGTTGAGCGGTGGAGGAGTGACCACAGTTCATTCGTGTTGCCGATAGGAGAGGCAATGATTACACTAGAGGATGTGTTCTAGATTATGTACATCCTGATTGATGGAGATAGAGTAGATTATGATCCTGACTTGGGTCTAGATACATTTAGGAGATTATTCAGGACTCCAGACATTGGGGCTGAGGGCTTAGAGATTCCGATGGCTAGGATGGAGGAGCTTTGCGATAGGTTGCAGCTGGTAGTGGTGGCTATTATCAGATGGCTAGTGGGAGATAGACGGGTGAGAGGATTTCCAATCGGATGGGGGATAGTTAAGGAGGGGAGGTTTTCTTATGGGACTAGATATGCATGGACTGAGTGTGTGCTAGGGAAGTTGTATCATTATATGCATGATTGTGCATATATGTTTGGAGCTAGCATGTATGCAGGAGTCACAGTGTTGCACGTATGGGCATATGAGCACATTCTAGTGATGAGGCCAGATGGATGGATGGCTAGGGTAGTAGGAAAGCCATATGGGAGGATGTATAGGGGAGCTCTTACCTATCAACAACGTAGGGGTATAGTGTACTGGAGACAGACATTGGATGAGGTTGATAGATTTATATGGAGACCATGGCTGGGATGTGAGAGATGGGAGGAGAAGGATACAGAGCTTGTCTATGCTAGGCAAGCTAGATACATTTTTGTTCACAGGATATATATTATAGATCATTATTTACCCAAGAGGGTGTTGAGGTAGTTTGGAGTACCACAGGCAGTACCAGTAGGTGATGCCATTTTTGGGAGGACTCAGCAGGAGGTTTTTGATTAGGGGCCAGAGATAGTGGTGGATACAGCTTTGGCAGAGAGAGAGGGACTACAGCTGGTTGTATGGTAATGGAGATAGGGTCATGCAGATCCAAGGACTTTACCAGATTATGATGCATACTGGGCCACAACTAGGCCAACTTAATTGACGAGGCCTGGAGAGATAGGGGAGATTGGGATGGAGAGGCTAGTTAGGAGGAGGCAGCAACGAGCTCCACCAGTACATGAAGTAGTGCTAGTAGCACCAAAGATTTAGGGATAGGCACAGGCTTAGCCATAGGTACTTGCATAGCCACATGCATAGGTGCTAGGAGGTGATGATGTTGGGATTCAACAGTTGAGGCAGAGGATTATAGAGGAGAGGAGATGGAGGCAGTGGGCTTAGATGAGGCTGACGAGAGTGGAGATAGACTGACACTAAGTGGTCTTGGGATTGAGGCATGTGAGAGAACAGGCTCAGGCTTACCAGGCACATCTACATTCTAGAGTGTAGCGAGGTGATGGGAAGGGTGATGGTACTCTTGTGAGGGTGACGTGAGAGAGAGCTACAACTATGTAGTAGGTGTAGTCAGTTATAGCAGAGAGAGATACATCTTTGCAATAGATGCAGGCTATGAGGGCCAAGAGGGATGTAGTTGTACAATAGGTGTAGGTGGTGAGGGATGAGAGGGATATGGCTATGCACTAGGTACATACGATGACAGTGGAGAGAGATAGAGTAGTAGTTGCCTTGCAGACAAATGGGGCCACTATGTATCTAGCTACATAGTTGACACAGTCATAGGGAGAGCTAAGGAGAGCCCAGGATGAGGCCAAGTATTACAAAGGCTTGTACCATGGAGCAGTGCCGGCAGAGCAGAGGCAGCCTAATTATAGGAGTAGTTCAGGGCATCATATTCATGGATGATAAGAGGATCATGGTCTGTATCTTTAGTGATGGGGCCTCCTAGAGATGATAGACTAGGTGTAGGACCCAGTGGTGGTGGATAGGGTGAGTGAGCTACCAGTAGTCACTAGGGCTTCCTTGTTTATGTATATTATGTATCATGATGAAGCCCATGAGTTGATTGTACATACAGTTTTGATGGCTCATGGATAGCCCATGTTGTATATGTAGACACTTGTATATTGACTTGTTTGATGATATGTGTGTATATATATATATATGATGGCTTTGATTATCTATGGGATGTTGTAATGATTATGGATGCACTTATGTTATGATGTTATGCATTTTATGGTATATATGAATGTTTATGCAAATGATATGAATATGTAAATGGTAATAATGGAAATGTATCATGCTAATGGTATTATGATAATAAAATGCAATTTAATGGTAACATATGATAATGAGGTTATGATAATGCAAATATAAAGATGATAATGATAATGATGTGGACCTATGCATGCCTAACACACTTGTTTTGTAGGACGAGGAATGTGGAAAATGAAGATGGAGAGAAAGATTGATCTTGGTTGAGGACTATATAAGAATATGATGAAATGGATAGATGTTATGACATATTTTAAAGTAATTTCTCAAAATTAAAGAAATGTAATCCTTATGTTTGATATAGCATATGGATGTTATGCACCAAGGTATAAAAGACCAAGGTGTCAAGGTATCCAATGCATAACTAGCATACTACAATCTTGTCTAAACGCATGAGGTCAAGGTGTTGAACCAACATACACAAGATATGAATAGCAGCTAGTGTTCTGAGATGGACTTCAATGCTACAAGCAAAGGGTTGAGCTTATCTCCACTACACATAATGACACCTTGCTAGTTATATGTATGGAAATAGTCTTAGCATAGAATAGTCTCAATGAATAAGAGACTATTTAGCTTCTTAGATGCAAAAGATATTGATATGCAAGATGCTAATCCCAACACATACAAGATACCAATACGCATAGGAAGAGAATAAGATCATCCCACAGACATAGCATATGAAAGTAATATAACCATGCCCCATTCTATACTTCATTGCAACATACCAAGATATGATAGATCAAGGTAGCTGTGATTAGGCATAGGAAAGGGACAAAAGATAAATCAAAAGATAAAATAAAAGATACTGCCACCATGTTCTCTTGCAAAATTTAAGTGCTCTTAGATGGATTTAAGCTGGCACCTTGTTTGAGATGAAAGTTGCATCCTGTTAAAGGCTAAATATGTTGATAAAATGCTATAGTAAATGTTGGCTTAAGGCATGTGGACAAATAACTTTTGGCTTATCCTTGATTTGTTAAAGTGCTTGAGCTTTCGCTGATGTGCATAGTCTATTTCTTTCTTGAGTTGGTTAAAGAGAATAAGATGGAAAATGAAAGAAGATGAAGGATGGGGTGGATCGTTTGTTCTTGCATACTAGATACTCTCTTCGTATTCCAGACTGCCTACATACCTTATATCCACGGGATCAAATCACATTACGATGGTGATGAGACATGATGAATATGTAGTTTTGGGCTTATTGATGATGTAAGTGATGAAAGATAGAAGAAAGTGAGATGAAACATCAAAGGATGATTATAAGAGAGATTTAAGATGGAAGATGGAAGAGGGGCTATCATCTTTGCTTGAATCAGAGTGCGTCCTTCATATCTTAGATTGCCTACATACCCTGTATCCATGGGATCAAGGCTTTGAGTGATAGAGATGAGTTATAGTTCTTGTTTATTATGTTGATGGTTGATGTGAAAGAATCAACTTTATTGCTTGGATTTTTGTGATGTTTTGATTTTTTTTGTATTTTTGGAATATATTTAATTTTTTTGTATTTTTTGAATTTTTTTTTGGATTTTTGGGATATTTGGTTGTGTTTTGGAAGCTCATTGTGTTTTGGTTTGGATGTTTGTTGTGTTTTGGTTGCTGAATTGATATGAGCTAGAGCTATGGATATCCACTTCCAAATAAGGTTCAACAAGTGCCCCCAGTGTAGGATAAAGTTTATTAGGAAGATGGTGCGATGGATGTGTTCATGCGAATAGTGTACTAAGGTTCCAAATGATATCTTAACCCCAACGAAGTCCAAACTACAAGAACTAGACTGACATAGGTAAGGGCAAAAGGCTTTTTATTATGGATGTATAAGAGATAATAGCTTGCAATGTTTATATAGGGACAATAGTGGATTATGTAGGTAAGATAGTGGATGGTGCTATGAAAAGATGTGATCAAACAAACTAAGTAAACAATGGAGACTGGTCTCTACACATAGCACATGTTTGCCAGGTTTTCACTATGGTACTTATCCAAGGAGCATGTTTACTAGGTTTCCACCAGAGGATAGATTATTTATCTTGTACTATTTTTTTGTCATCCAAAGTGCCACAAGGTGGTTTTCACTATTAGATGGATTTTTCATTTTTTGAAATATGCTGAGACTCATGGGTAGAACTTCTTGAGATGAATGATGTTGGTTGGTTCATCCAAGGGAATACCTTCGGGTGTTGAGAGAGTGTATGCATCTAATCCATAGACTGATGTGATGACAAAAGGACCAAGCCAATTAGGTTCAAACTGGCCCTGATTCTCACGAATGTTTCTGATTCCTTTGATTTTTTTTAAGGACAAGATCTCCAACTTGAAATCTTCGTTCTCTGATCTTTTTGTTGTAGCTGTGGCATAGACAGTTTTGATAGACTTGGAGATGGTTGAGTGTTGTAAGACATCGTTAATCTAATAGCTCAAGATCATGTAGTCTAGATACTCTATATTCTTCATCTGAGATAGTATGCTGTAGGGATACTCGCAATGAGGGGATCTCAACCTCTATAGGTAAAATAGCTTCAATGCCATACACAAGAGGATAAGGTGTAGCATTAGTGCGAGTTCTGACACTTGTTCTATAAGCCCATAATGTAGGATTAAGCTATAAATGCTAATCACGACTAGCTTCATTGACTGTCCTTTTATGGATCTTGATGATTGTTTTGTTAGAAGCTTCAGCTTGGCCATTACTTTGAGGATAGTAAGGTGTAGAGAATCTATGTTGGATATGGAACCTGTTGCAAAGATCTCTAACCTCTTGGTTCTTGAAAGGGTGACCATTATCAATGACAATGGTTTGAGGAATTCCATATTGGCAAATGATATAATGTAAGATAAACTTGGATATTTGCTTTCCAGTAATGTAAGTAATTAGTATTGCTTCCACCCACTTTGTGAAGTACTCAGTGGCAGTAATAATGAACTTATGACCATTTGATGAGGTAGGATGGATTTTACCTATGAGATCAAGTCCCCACTATGAGAAGGGCCAAGGAGTAGTGATAGGTTGAAGTTCATGTGCTGGTACATGTATTAGATCCCCATGTTTCTGACATTATAGACATCTCTTTGCAAATTGTTGTGCATCTTTCTCTATAGTTGGCCAATAGTATCTAGCTTATAGAAGTTTCTTAAGAAGACCAGGGCCAGTAGAATGCGATCCACAGACACCTTCATGTAATTCACGTAAGGCAACCTTTGCTTCCTTAGAAGCAAGACATATAAGAAGGATACCATCAAGACTTTGGTGATATAAGGTGTCTCCTAGGATACTGTAGCGAGAGGTTCGGTGGATAAAGGTTTTCTGTTGGGTATTAGATAGTTGAAATGGTAAGGTTTGATTATGGAGATACTCATATATGTCCTCATACCAAGGTGAATTCGGACCAACAATCTCACATATAAGCTCAGATTGCAGTACTTCAAATGCTAGAATCAAAAGTTGTTCAACTAAAAACTCACACTTATGTGCATTGGATGACATGTCTAGAAGAGATCCAATCATATACATGGCATCTGCTACTTTGTTTTGTATCCTTGGGATCTGTTCAAAGGTGATATTTTCAAAGTACTTCTTGAAATCATCAACCATTACCTTGTATGGAAGGAGCTTCTCATCTTTTGTTTGATACTCCTATAAGACCTATTTCATGACTAATTGGGAATCATCAAAGACCTATAACTTTTTAATAGTGCATTGTATTGCCATGCGTAATCCTGCGATTAAAGCTTCATATTCTACTATGTTATTGGTACATGAAAATACAATTCTATATGACTTCAGGATACAATCTCCTTGACGGGTGACAAACAATATCCCTGCTCCTAATCCATGTTGTGTGTAAGATCCATCAAAATACAGTTGCCACAATGTTGGTGAAGTTACATTGAACAATTCTTCATCAAGGAACTTTAGACATATTGGATGAATATCTGTGATAGGTGCTACAGCTAATTGATCAGTGATGACTTGTCCTTTTATAGCCTTTTGATCCACATATTGTATGTCCAATTCACTTAAGATCATAACCCATTTTTCTACTCTTCCCGTAAGGATTGCTTTGTAAAGAAGATATTTGAGTGGATCAAAGTTAGATATGAGCTTAGTTGTTTTATTCAACATGTAATGTCACAACTTTTGGGAAGCAAACACCAATGCTAAAGATGCTTTTTCCATAGATGAATAGTTAAGTTCATATCCCACAAGAGTTCTGCTGATATAGTACATAGCTTGTTCTTTTCTTGAATCATCATGCTAAGCTAAAAGGGCACCTAATGCTTTTGTTGTTGAAGATATGACAAGTAATAATGGTCGATCAAGTACAAGAGGTACTAATACAGGAGGTGCTGACACATATTCTTTTATTTTGTCAAAGGCATGTTAACATTTTTCATCCCACTTAAAAGGTTCCCTCTTGCGAAGGAGATGTTGAAAAGGATGACACTTGTTTTCCTATTGTGAGATAAACCTGTGAATGGATTGTAACCTTCCATGTAGACTACGAAATTGCTTCAGATTTGATGGTGGAGAAATTTTCATGATGGATTTTACTTTGTCAGGATAAACTTCTATTCCTCGTCGAGGCACAATGTATCCTAACAATTTTCTAGATGTTACACCAAATACACATTTCTTTGGGTTCATCCTGACTTGATACTTCTCTAGTCGATCAAAGATTTGTGTTAGTACCTGTAGATGTTCTTCTCTTGTCTTGGATTTTCCTAGAATATCATCAACATAATCTTCCATGATAGTCATGGAAAATAACTATCATGGCTTGTTGATAAGTGGGTCCAGCATTCTTGAGACCAAAAGGCATTACAACCCAACAGTATGTACCCCATGGACAAATGAATGATGTTTTGTCTTGATCTTCCTCTACTATTTTGATTTGGTTATATCCTAAGAATCCATCCATCAAGGATAGCATTTCATGTCCAGCTGTGAGATCTACAATGTTGTTTATGCTTGGTAGTGGAAAGTCATCTTTAGGGCATGCTTTGTTGAGATCTCTAAAATCTATGCAACAACAAACTCATCCATCAAGTTTTGTTACATGTACGAAATTTGAAACCCATTCTGGATAATCAATAGGCTTTACAAACATTACTTCTAACAACTTTTGAATCTCTACCTTGACCAAAAGAGCTATTTGCGGGTGCATCTTGCATAATTTTTGTTTGAAGGGTTTTGCATTAGGAGATACTGCTAGGTGATGTATCACAAGTGATGGATCTAGACCCGACATGTCAACATAAATCCATGCAAAATTGATAGCTCTTTCTAGAAGAATGCTATGAAATTTCTTCTTTCTTGCTCTGATAGTGATGTTTCCAAAAATGTGATCTTCGGATTCTGCTATGTGCCTAAGTTCATTTCTTGAGATTTTTCAACTAGCACTGTTGATTTTTCTATTGCAAGGTGTGACCCTTGGTCTCCTTGTTTAGCGCTGCGCTGTGGTGGTTTGTGACAAGGGATTAACTGCTTCCCATGCTTGTTAAGTCAAGTCGTTGTATCGGGCATTAATAGGTCAATCTTTTGGTGCAACAACAACTAACAATTGGTATCAGAGCTAAGTTCCTCTGAAAGAGCTTAATTGCTTGAGGAGATCCAGGATGTTGTCCTACATGAAGGATAGTCCAAAGTTTGATGGAACCAATTTTAAACTTTGGAAAAGTCGCATGCAATGTCACTTGCAATGTATGGGAATGCAGTACTAGACCATGGCTACAACAAAGTACACGCCTCCTCAGAATAGCCCAAAATCTGCAAGTGAAATCATAGATGTTGAAAACAATCTACAAACTAAAGAAGCCCTTCTAAGCGCCTTGTCTGATTCAGAGATTACAAATGTTGTTGATCTACAAACTACTTTTGTGATTTGGGAAAAACTAGAACTTTTGCATGAAGGAGACAAGTATGTTAAATGTACAAGGCTAGATAATTTGAAAGGGAAATTTGAAAATCTGAAGATGAGAGAAGATGAAAATATCACTACTTTTATGCCAAGAGTAAATGAGCTTGTTTGTGGCATTAGATATACTAGTGGAGTCTTGGATGAAGATGAGATTGTTGGCAAAGTTCTCAGATCCCTTCCTGCTTCTTATAAAATGAAGGTGGCTACCATTGAAGAATTCAAAGCCCATTCAAGTGTCACAAGAGATTAATTGGTTCATAAATTGGCTGCATTTGAAATGATCGAGTTTGGAGATGTCCCCCCCAAGAATGAACCTGAATTCAAAGTTAGTGCTTTTGTAAAAGGAAAACAAAGGTTTGATCTGGGAGTGGTAAAGTTTGGTGATAATTCTACTGGTAGAATCAGAGGTAGAGGAACTATTTCTTTTGATGGAAAGAACAAAACCAGTAATGTGTTGTATGTTGAAGGATTAAAGCACAATCTTCTTAGTGTTGGATAGTTCTTGGACAAAGGCTATGATCTCTGATTCAAGAATGGAAAATGCTAGATCTTTGAAAGTTCTAGAACAAAGATTGCATCTGGTACTCAGACAAAAGGTAATATCTTCCATTTAGTTGGTACTAGTAAAAGTTGTCTATTTGTACAAATTGATCAGAGTTGGCTATGGCATAGGAGGATGTGTCATGTGAATTTTGATAATATCATCAAGATAAGCAACACTCAGGTTGTAAGAGATCTTTTAAAATTGGTGAAACCTACAAATAGTTTGTGCAAAGAATGTCAGTTGGGGAAACAAAGTAGAGTATCATTCAAAAGCAAGGAACAATCTTCTATCAGATTATTGGACTTAGGTATACTGATCTATGTGGTCTGTCAAGAATAAGGAGTGTGCAAGGTGATAGATACTTCATGCTATTAATTGATGACCATTCCCAGATGATGTGGATTACTTTCCTCAAAGAGAAATCAAAAGCTCTTGAGAAATTCAAAATATTCAGGGCTATGGTAGAGAATGAAATTGGATTAAAATTAAAATGTCTAAGGTCTGATAGAGGTGGAGAATTCACATCTGATGAGTTCATAGAATTCTATGAGAAACATGGAATAAAGAGGCAGTTGTTTGCTCCTAGGACTCCACAACAGAATGGAGTAGTGGAGAGAAAGAACTAGACCATCCAAGAAGCATCTAGGACCATGATGATGGAAGGAAATGTTCCTTAGATCTATTGGAGAGAAGTTGTCAGCACTGCAGTCTATATTCTCAATCAAGTTCAAATCAGAAGAAATACTAGTAAGACTCCTTATGAACTTTGGTTTGGCATCACTCCTACTATGAGGTATTTTAGAGTCTTTGGTAGGAAATGTTACGTTAAAAGAGATGAAGATCTAGGCAAGTTTGATGCTAGAAGTGATGAATGAATATTCTTGGGTTACTCTACTCAAAGCAAAGCATACTGGTGTTATACCAAGAGACTAAGAAAGATTATAGAAAGTACAAATGTGAAGGTTGATGAAGGAATTGAAAAAACTTCAAGGTTTTATGAATATGATGAAAATGATCAGAATGGTGTTCTGATTCAAGGAACCCAAGCCCCTTCTAAAATTTAGATTCAAACTAATCCAGTAAATCATGAAGAATAGATAAGTTATAATGAGCCTGATCAAGAATTAGAAGTGCAAGAAATTCCCAAAGTTCCCAGGTATGTAAGACTAAACCACTCTAAAGATTAGATCATAGGTGATAAAAGCAAAGGTGTACAAACAAGGAGGAGGATTGCTCAAGATTCAGATGAATATTGTCTGATTTCAAAGATTGAACCTAAGACAGTGAATGAAGATTGCAATGATGAAAATTGGAATGAAGCAATGGAGGAAGAGCTGATGGAAATTGAGAAAAATCACACTTAGGATCTTGTTCCTAGACCTAGAAATGAGAATGTGATTGGAACCAAATGGGTCTTCTAGAACAAACTGAATGAAGTTGATGAAGTAATCAAAAATAAAGCCAGATTGGTCTATAAGGGTTACTCTCAAATAGAAGGAGTTAATTTTGAAGAAACGTTTGCTCCGGTGGCAAGAATTGAAGCAGTTAGATTATTTCTTGCTTTTGCTGCCTTCAAGGATTTCAAAGTATATCAGATGGATGTCAAGTCTTCCTTTCCTAATGGTGACTTGGAAGAAGAAGTATACATTGAGCAACTGGATGGATTTCAATTATTTGATCATGGTGATATGGTCTGCAAATTGAAGAAAGAACTATATGGACTAAAACAAACCCCAAGAGCCTAGATTGAAAGATTGGATAAGCATCTTATCAAGATTGGTTTCAACAAAGGTACTGCTGATAGTAATTTGTATTTCAAAATTGATCATGAAAATATCTTGATTGTTGAAGTGTTTATTGATGACATCATTCTTAGAGGAAGAGATAATATGTGTAAAACTTTTACAAATCAAATGAAAAGTGAATTTGAGATGTCCATGCTTGGGGAAATGAATTTCTTCTTGGGTCTACAAATCACTCAAACAAAGAAAGGAATCTTCATTTCTCAAACCAAGTATGCGAAAGAATTGTTGCAGAAATTTGGGATGGAAGAGTCAAAACTAATGAGTACTCCCATGGCAACTGGATGTAAATTGAGCAAAGATGATGACTCTCTTAAGACTAATCAAAAAAAGTATAGGTCAATGATTGGAGGATTGTTATATCTCACCCAAACTAGACCTAATATTATGAATGTTGTTGGTCTTGTTGCTAGATTCCAAGCTGATCCTAGAGAATCTCATGTCATGGCTATCAAGAGGATTTTTAGGTATCTGAAAGGGATAGTTGAGTATGGTTTGTGGTATCCTAGAGAACATAATTTCTCTCTTCATGCATATACAGATGCGGATTGGGTAGGAGATGTGGATGACCGGAAGAGTACCAGTGGTGGAGCATTCTTTTTGGGGAAGAGATTGGTTTCCTGGTTGAGCAAGAAACAAGAGGCAATATCTCTGTCCACTGCAAAACTAGAATATATTGCAATAGTAGGTAGTTGCACTCATGTTTTGTGGATGAAGAAAATGCTAAGAGACACAAGAGTAGAATATGAGGAGCCTATCACAATCTTCTGTGATAATTCAAGTGCAATAAATATATCTAAGAATCTAGTGTTACATTCAAAGACCAAGCACATATCTATCAAGTTTCACTTTCTGAGAGAGCAAGTGAACAAGAATGAAGTCAGATTGGAGTTTGTGCCTTCCAAGGATCAGATTACAGATATCTTTACTAAACCTCTAACTAAGGACTCTTTTGAGTATCTCAGGGAGAAGTTAGGGGTTATTACCCCTCCGGTAATAAACTAAGGTGCATTGATGTGCATCAGTCTGGTGGATATCACAGTCATATCTTGTGGTCCAGATTGATGATGGGGAGCTACTACTCAGGGGGAGCAGTTGGTATGATTCTGAAATGGTGGAATTACAAGTATGTACCCTTTTCCATTGATGTCAAAGGGGGAGAGAAGACATGTGGAAAACAAGTGGTGGCTAATCAAAGGAGGAGCAATAAAGGAAGAGAAGACAAGTGAATGATTATTGGTGATAGAGGGAGTTGTGTTAGTAAAGAAAAGTTCTTGTCTTGATGGTCGAAACAAATTTTCACATCATATGTTGCCATCAATGACAAGGGGGAGATTGTTGCAAGTATGGGCCTAACCGGTGTTGTCATTGATGTAAACATACTCCTGTTGCATTGATGATAAGGATTGGATGAGCTATGTGCTAAGGATATTGAGAAAATTAGTCATATCAGGAATAGAAAAGAACAGTGAAGATAGTAAGGTAAACATCCAAGATAAGATAACTATCAGAGGATGTAGTTCAAAGGGTTTGTAGATATGAGTCTTAAGATGATACAATAAAGATTTTAGAGGTCCACGTGAAGATATGAAGAAGTTGTGTCTGCTCAAGTAAAACTAGTTCCAATAGGTGTTTAGAGGTGATAGAGTGACACAGATAGGTCTGGTGGGATCCGAAATTTCAATATCCTATTCTGTGGATTTGGTGGAGTGTTTAGGAAGTCCATGTGAAGTGATAAGTCAATTGGTTAGTGGTCTAGAGGTCTGCAAGCATCTATTCCATTATGACAGTAATGACAGACTATGTTCTTGAGGTTCTGGATGAAGGAGATAAGGATTTCAGTAAGCAGATGAAGTGTGGATGTTCTTTGTGATTTAGAAAAGCTTGTGGTGGTCTTTGGATCATGTCCAGTTCATGTTGGTGGTCCACATTAGAGTTTGAGCTTGCAATTGAAAAATAACTTCTGGATGATGGTGTTCTTCCTAAGTTTGGCCGACTGAATGAATTACACATCTTGTAGATGTTCTTGTAGATGTTTGCCGACTTAGATGTGTTGATAACTAAGAGGGGGGGTGAATTAGTTATCTTAATTATTCGACTTTCTTTTCTTGTTTAACAATTAGTACAATATCAAAACATATAAGCAAACATAACCATGGAAGTAGAAATAAACTCAACACACATAACACAATATTTTTGATGTGGAAAACCCTATTAAGGGAAAAATCACAGGGTGACTTACCTAAGATTGTATTCTCTATTAGAAGAATAAGAAGTACAAAATGGCACTTGCCAATTAGGGCTCACTGCCCGAGCACACTGCTCACAAGAGGCTCACTACCTACAATAGTTTATAGAAAGAAACCACGTACTTGAACTGATGAGAAGCATCCACATATGCTGATGTTTAGTTCTAGTTGAGCTCAATAAACTGATCTACTACACTTCATTCTTTCCCTGCTTTAGTGATGCTGTTCTGTCACATACTGGACCTCTATTGTTACTTCCAAGCTACTCTCTACTTTTTTTCACACAACACAACACACCACCAACCTCTTCTCATCGAAATCCATTTGGTATATATATCCGCACAAAGGATTTTGACATCTTTTTAGTTGGCATCTAGAATACTCAATATTTTCCCAAACTTTGGTGTGTTGGTTGAATCCTTGCTTACCAAGTGATGCGTATCAAGGAGATGCTTATAGAAGTCATCAATCATGTCAGCCAATCATGAATGATCCCTTAAGAAACTTGATTACCATCAATATCTCATCTGGATTAAGGTCTGAAGCTCTGTCGATCAGTTCTTCCTCAGTCTACTTTGCCAAACAGGAACCCAACACTTAGGTGTTCATATCTTTTTACTCTTACATCACTGGAGGCTCAATATATGTAATATATTAGTCATGGTACTCCTCTTGACTTCCCCAAGTCTGTACTTTACTAAGATACTTCCTCTAAGAGATCCAGACCTGATTGTCAAACCTTGCTGCATGCTCTGTTCTTGGTCACCGGACCAAAATACTCTTCAATCTAACTTTTGGTATAGACACACCATGTCCTATGGATGTGTGGGATGGACTTTGTTGCCATCAATGACAACACTTCCAAAGCCACATAGTGTCTCTTGCCAACAAGATGATTATTCCTAAGTTGATGTCTTGTATAAATAAGAAGTTGTAAAGTCATTTCAAAATGTGTCTTGTGGAGATGAGAGTGTGGTAGGGAGAAAGAGAGCGAAAAGCAGAGCATAAGTTTTGGGCTTAAATGGAACTGATTCAAGCATGGTGAAGATGCTATTCTCTAGTTCAAGTATGTGATACTTATTATTTTGTAGATAGTGTGTCTCTTGTAGGCAGTGAGCCTCTTGTGAGCAATGTGCTCAGGTAATGAGCCCTAATTGGCATATGCCATTTTGTTCTTTCTATTCTTCTAACAGAGAATACAATCTTGGGTTAATCACCCCATGGTTTTTCCCTTAATTGGGTTTTCCACGTCAAAATCTTGGTGTCTTATGTGTTGATGTGTTTCTACTCTTGATTTAATGCATTATGTTTCCATGATTGATTTATTAATATGCTGCTAAATCACAAAGTGGATTTAAGTGTTTAATTGGATGAAATTTTTTGACAACTGATTCACCCCCCTCTCAATTGTCTGTCCTGAATCTAACAATTGGTATCAGAGCTAAGGTCACAGGTTCAAACCCCGCGCTTGCATTGGGGGGGATTGTTGCAAGGTGTGACCCTTGGTCTCCTTCTTCAGCGCTATGCTGCAGTGGTTTGCGACAAGGGCTTAACCACCTCCCATGCTTGTTAAGTGGTTGTATCAAGTATTAATAGGTCAATCTTTTGGTGCAATGGTAGCTAACATTTTCATGATAATTAGTGGTGACAGGAAGATCAAATCCCCCATCCTTGGGAACCTTAGAGAGGTTTTCACCCTTGGATACGTCCTTTATTTTTACTTTTTCATGGTCAAGAGGCACCTTTCAGTTTTCACCTAGTGACCTATCTTTTTTTATTCTATTTATTTCACTTTTATGATTGAGGGATTTGATGCTTCCACCGAAATATGCTAGTTTAGGGAGGTCCATCATGAAGCCTTCTTTGTGATCACCGAATGGAATGCTTTTTCATAAACCCATGAATTCAGAAATAGCTTCATCATTTTCAAATGTGTCCAATATAGGTGCCCCTTATTGGTCCCAATCGACGAGGTCAGGATATACGAGTGAAAGGGTAATGAATGAAGGGTTTCAATTAGAGGAAATGGTAAAGGTCATGAAGATGGAAGTTTCTTGAAAAAGGTCAATGATATGAAGGGATGAGTCATCGATGGTATCCAAAGTAGAAGTCTCTCCTACCGAAAAAGGTCCAGGTTCCATATCAGATATGCACTTAATATCTTTGGAAGGTGGTACCTCCGGCTTATAGCCAAGGCCTTGCTTATTAAACTTCTTAGACACAACAACGGTTCCAATAGGTCCTTGTTCTTGTGATCCTAATCTGCCATGTCCTTTGTAACCCATGTTCTTAATGATGCAGAACCCATTGTTATATCTCTCCACTTCAAGTTGTACTTGGTCATTCTCATCATAGAATATCGAAGAGTTAATGTCATCAATGTCTTCATCATCAAGGAATCCACCTTTGATGAATACTATTGGTGGAGCTTTTATGACAGCTACGGATGAAGATGCCTTGGATGTAGAAGGTTTGCCATGAGATTTGGGAGATAAGGAAAGAGTTCCAACACAACAAGATTCTTGCAATGTGTACTCACCCAGACCATGTTCAGTGTACTTGATACAAAGATTTGGAGTGGTTTTTCTAGATGATGGCTTGACTAGGGCAGATGGGTCCACATAGGATGAATATGAATATGCTTCAATGTTGATAGGAATATGGTTAGGGCTTTGATATTTATCTTGAAAAGCATGAAAAAACTCAAATGGATTGGAATCAGCATGGATAGTAACTTCAACACCATTATGTGGAAATTTGAGACATTGATGGTATGTGGAAGAAACTGCTTTGAGGGCATGGATCCATGGATGACCAAGGATAATGTTATAAGGAAGGTCAATATCAAGAACTTGACAATGAGTGTCAGTAGTGATAGGACCAACTTGAATAGGTAAATGGATAATTCCTTCAGTATCTCTCTCAGCATCATCATATGCTTTGATAGTAATGACCTTGGAAATGTCAACGTCTTTCTCAGAATATCCCAATTGTTCTATTAGTTTTAAAGAACATATATTAAGATCAGCTCCACCATCCACTAAGATTCATTTGATATGGCGTTGGTTTACAAACACTTCTATGTGGAGGGCTTCGTTATGTGATGGGTTGATGGATGGTCGAAGATCTTTGTCAGAGAAGGTAAGATGACAAGGGGTTGCAATGTTGGCTACCATAAATTGAAATTGTGTGGTATTGATATCATTGGGCACCGAAGATTCTTGCAATGCTTTGTCGAGGATAGCTTTGTGGACGGGGGCTATGTGAAGCAATTTTAGGATGGAGATATGTGCGGGTCTTTTGCCAAGGTAATTAAGGATATTATAGCTAGAAGATGGTCGAGGAGGATTGACAGGTGCTCCTTGAATGGTAACATGGCCTCTTCTAGTAGTTATAGTGTAATCAGGTTCTTTGCCTTGGATTGTAATGGTAGAAATGTGAGCATGGTCGATGCGGCCAATCGTGAATGATCCATAGTTGTAATGGATAGAATTCCCAGTATGAGGGTTACTTGTCATGAAGTGGAAGTGGATTCTTGAAAGCATCTAGGTTATAGTTCAATGTTGATTGATGTGTGGATTATGATGTTGGCGGTGTGATTTTAATTAGACCTTGATTGATGTAATCTTGAATGACATATTTTAAGTGCATGCAACCATTTGTTTTATGTCCTTTGACTCTATGGTATTCACAATATTCATTCTCTTTGTACCAAGGTGCTTTGAAGACCAGTTTGCCATTGGGTGGTGCTTCAGGTAATATGACATCTCCTGCTTGGAGAAGCTTACGAAAGATTACCTCCATGGGTTCCCCTAAGGGAGTAAATTGTCATCGAAGTGTTGGATATGTTCTTGGTCGATTTCGTTGAAAAGGTTGATTTGTTGTAGATGCAGCTTGGATGTTAATAGGAGCTTTCACTATTTGTATGTTCTTTGCATCCACAATACTATCAGTAACAACATTTTTGCTTTTGTTCCAAAAGCGGGATTTATCATTTGACGATTCAGGATTGTCTTTGTTGTCTTTGAAAATCTTGATAGTGTCCTTAGAAATTAAAGCTCATTCAATGGTGATCCTTTTGGAGATAAGTTCGTCAAATGTGCTGGTACTTTGCAATTGTAGTTGGAATGAAAGCTTGGGATGAAGATTTTGGACAAAGATATCAAGCTGTTGTTTCTTGGGTATTTTCCATGATAGTTTTCTAGCCATGTTACACCATCATTAGTTGAATGAGGAGAAAGCTTCACCATTGTGTTGTTTGTTGTTAACAAGATCATTCATGTTCACCTCATGTTCAATGTTAAAAGTAAAATGGGATCAAAATTTGTTTGCTAATTCTACAAAATTCTTAATTCCCAGAGGTAAGTGAGAGAACCATTCAAGAGCTTGTCCTGCTAAGCTTTGGGGGAATAGTCTCAAGAAATATGTGTCATCCTGAGTGACATTGAGACATGCAACATAGAATGCTCTATGATGGTCATCCAGATTTCCTTTCCCTTTGTATTTGTCAAATTGTGGAATTTCAAAATGTGGAGGAAAAGGTGTCATATGAAGTGACTTGTCAAATGGATAAGTGCATATATCTCCTAAGGAAAATGTCTTCTTATTTTGTCCTATCACCTTGTTAATCCTTTGTTCAACATCTGCTTGAGATAGTTTCTATTGTTACAAAGGGGGTTGATGGTTTGGAGGTGGAATGTAATATGGTGTATATTGTGGTTGTTGTTGCAAAATGTATGAGGGTATGACTGTTTGTTGAGGTTGTGTGCTCACATTATATGTCAAGGGATTGGTATGTGACACATATGTGTTTGAGGATTGTTGTCCTTGAGACACAAGTGGTGGTTGGGTATATTGTGATGGAATAGCTCCAGGATTTTGCATCACATGGGAAGTAGGGGATGGATTGACATTGGTCAATGGTTGTGGATTGAAAGTTGGGTCTGGATTATGGTAAGCAATGGAAGGATTGGTGGATGAGGAAGGATGGACATTTGGGTTTGTGTTTTGGATGACATGAGTAGCTTGAGATGGATTGGTATATGTGATGGGGATTGCACAGTGAAAACGTAGAACGGGTCCCACTTTTCTCACAGACGGTAAGACTTAACAAAAGAGCCACTGATACATGTTGGTTCTTAGACAACAAGGATCGATATGACCTTCTCAAGTCTTACCATTTATCTACCTTACACCGATAGCTCAACTAAATTCATCTTCAGTGAGATACAATAGGACTCACACTGAATCGATCAACTCTTCATCGTCAGCAAGACTTACTTCTATCGGTAAACTCCTTTGATGTGCTTCCAATATACCAATAGCATTTGTCTTTGGTGAGACTCTTCTCGTCAGTGAGCACTTACAAACTCTGGCCAATGCGCCAATGGATCAACTCCCTCAGCGAGACTGCTCAACTTTGGTGGACTTGTTGTGAGTCCCAACGACTTGCTGATGCACAACTTACTTTCTTCCTCTTCAACTGAACCCTAGCACATGGAGATGCTAGGTCAACCTACTGTAAAAAAACACTTTGTTTGGATCCTCTACACCATCGAACACAAAAACAAAACAAGAAACAAAACAAATACTTGTACAACGAAGCCATTCCACTGATTTTGACAGAAATCATACTAGTGGAATGCTTCACGTCGACATATTGCAACAATGGAATGCACAGAAAGAATACAAATCTATAGTTATACAAATTGCAGTTATAGAGAACAAAAACCAAATTGATAGAACATAATAGTTTTATTTCTCCTTAAAACAATACACACTCACACACTTCTCCTTCCTCTCTTTTGATAGTTCCTTCCTCTAGTTGTTATCAACTCAACCTGCCAGTAGTTGGAAAACCAACTGATGCAAATAGTTGGGAGACCAACCGATCCAAAACTGCTTCAAACTATCCCACTACCCTATTTTGGCACTATGTGATTACAATATGACAAAAGTGTGTTTTAAGTCACTTTGGACTTACAAAATGGGTTCTAGGTCCTGAAAGAGCTAGAGACAAACTGAAATAAAAATGCATTGGTCAAATAGACCTTATTACAAAAGAAAACAAGATTTTCTAGGTGCTCCTACACCATACTCCCTGGGTGAAAGTTGTCTCAAGTCCTCTTAGAGACTAACTGCTACAAATCACCACCCTACTTTTTGATGTCTTCTTCCAGCATCCATGTGGCTTCTAAGTCTGGAAGTCCTTGCCATTTGACTAATTGCTCAAAATAGGTCTGATTTCTTGTCTTCTTGGCTATCCTGCTATCTAAGATACACTCCATCTTAGGTGGTTCCTAAGGTGGTAAATGCTGCACCCACTTTGCATTGTCTTGGATAGAATTTGTTGTACCTTCTCCTATATCAGGACTCCTATATAATGTTAGATCAGCAACATTGAATATAGGGGAAATAGAAATATCATCAGGGAGTTCAATTTTGTAAGCATTAGGACCATATTTCTCTAAAATATTACAAGGTCCAATTTTTCTCATCATCAACTTGCTGTGGCTTCCCTTGGGTATTTTGTTCTTGTTGAGATGAACCATGACCATATCTCCTATTTGGTATTGCACATCCCTTCTCCTTTGATCCAATCTAGCCTTGATCTTCTGACTATTCTTGTGTAGAGTATCTCTGACTTGTTGATGAATCTCTTTCTTGGCCTCTGCAAATGTTTCAGCATGTTCACTCCTTTTTTCCAACTCTTGAACATCTCTCAATTCAAAAATTCCTCTAGGATGACTACCATAGAAAACTTCAAAAGGACTTAGACCTATACTTCTATTTGTAGAATAATTATAGGCATATTCTACTTGTGGGAGTACCACATCCCAACTACCTCCATGTTCTCTTGTCAAACATCTCAGCAGATTGCCTAATGACCTATTCACAACCTCAATTTGGCCATCAGTATGAGGATGATAGGCTAAACTAAAGGACAAATTTGTACCCAATCTTTTCCACAAGGTTCTCAAAAAATGTCCCACAAATTTGATGTCTCTGTTAGATACAATACTCAAAGGCAATCCATGAATCCTGACAATTTCTTTAAAGAACAAGCCTACAATGTAACTAGCATCATTGGCAGTTTTACAAGGAATAAAGTGAGCCATCTTGCTGAACCTGTCTACCACAACAAACACACTGTCATAACCTATCCTTGTCTTTGGTAACCCCATCACAAAATCCATACTCAAACTTTTCCAAGGTCTGTTTAGTATGGGCAGAGGTTGGTATAGTCCTACATTGGTTGAGACCCCCTTTGCTCTCTGGCAAATCATACAACTCTTAACAAACCTTCTGATATCAGATTGCATCGTTGGCCAAAAGTAAAATCTTCTTACTAGATCTAAGGTCTTATTGAGCCCAAAATATCCTCCTAAACCACCAATATGTTTCTCCTTCACTATATTATCCCTCATTGAACACTTAGGGATACATAGTTGACTCCCTTTAAACAAAAGTCCATCTTGCAATGTATAATCTAAAAATTCACTATGGAAAGCATTGGCAAACTCACTGCATACCTTGTAAATCTCCTTGAAATCTTGGTCCTCTTCATACAATCCTTTGAGTATCTCAACACCCATGCTTTGTAGTTGCACTTCGTGTACTGTCAACACCCTTCTGCTTAAAGCATCAACAACCTTATTGGTTATCCCCTTCTTATGTTTGATGATGAAGGTGTATGCTTGAAGACTTTCCACCCACTTCATGTGTCTATGAATGAGCTTTTCCTTTCCATTCAAAAAACTGAGAGCATGATTGTCAGTGTATAAAATGAATTCTTTAGGAAGCAAGTAGTGCCTCCATTTTTTTAGAGCTTGTACCATGGCATACAATTCTAAATCATAAGAGGAGTATTCCTCTTAGCTTTATTCAATTTTTCACTGAAAAAGGCTACTGGTCTGCCTTCTTGGCTCAACACTGCCCCTATGGCCAGCCCACTTGCATCACATTCAATGGTGAAGACCTTATTGAAATTAGGAAGTACTAAGACACGATACTCGGCAACTTTCTGCTTCAGACTTTCAAAACTCTGATCTGCCTCTTTTGTCCACACAAACTTCACCTTACCTCCACCCTTGATGGTCTCTAACATAGGTGCACAAATATCACTGTAGTTCCTAATGAATTTTCTATAAAATGTGGCCAAACCATGAAAACTTCTGACCTCTCCTGCTATCCTAGGTGTAGGCCAATTCAAAATAGCTTCTATCTTGGAAGAATCCATTTCCAAATCATCCTTAGAGGTGACTGTTGTCATGTGAAATTGCACCCTACTTGAATGGGACTCCAAGCATTCCAATGACACAATGGGATTGATCTCTAAGTGTGAAACTTTGCTAAATGAGATCAAACCTCCAAAGAAGGCCGGCTTCCTTGTCTAGTTATCACCTAAAACTACTATATTTTGGGGTGAAAAGGGGGAGAGATGTACTGAAATGAAAGATAAAGCTTTAATACTTAAAACATGAAAGGGTGATGCACCAGACAGATGTAAAGAACCTTTGCAAAATTGAAGCATGCACAACACAACCAGATACAACAAGCAAATATACATAGAATAGATGATTCTAACAGAGGTAAGAAGCAAGATGATTGAGAGGAACAAGAAATATTCATAGACAACCATATGCAGATTCACATAGAGATAGAAAAATCAGCAAAAGGCATGGTAACTTGCATATATCTAATGAAAGGCAAAGTTACAGCATGAAAAGTTCTGTTTGGAAATAGGGAGAACAAGATGCTCCAAAGAAGTTTTCCAACCCTTTTTACATCATAAGCCTCAGCTTATATAGCATTTCAAAACTAACCTAGGTTGGTTACAAAATCTGCTCAGGGAGCTGTAATTAGAAAATATCCTCAAGAAGAACGTCCTAGCTGCCAGGAGTAATGGCACGAAAAGATCTGTAATAGGGGTAGATGGAAGATATTTCTGAGTCTTTAATGCAGGTAGCTGCATCATCGATCTGATCCTTAGAAGCGGTGGAGGATAACCTAGCATTGAATGCAAGCAGCTGCCTCCGACAGTTCTTGACAATCAGGTGGTGGAGGAAAGACTAGAGATAAAGCGGTGGTGGGATATTTTGGGCCATCAATGTGAGCTATGCCCTCCTGTGCAACAATAAATGCAAAAAATATCTTCACCAACCCAAGAAAGTCATTGTAGAAAAAGTCCACTCGACCAACATGAAGATCTGGATCAGATATGGAAGTGGGAACCCTCCTAAAGAATTCCTACCAAAAGGTCATCATCCTGATATTTTCAAATTTCTGCAAGACATGATTATCCCACATGCACATGGAGAAGACACCTTCATCACTTTATAAGCTAGGCCGTGAGCATATATAATGTCAATGCTTTTTCTCCTGACGGCATCATCATAAGCCTTAACATCATCCTCCTTCAGCATGATATCCTGTTGCTCTAAATATCACCCTGACATCAGCAAGTCACCTACACCATCACCCGTTGGCCAGACCTCTAACATCGGTGAGCCATCAGCATGTCTGGCCTATATGAAAAGTCACCTCGATATGAAATTAGCCCTGAGCCTCATCATCATCTTCAAGACCCATGAAATGTCCTCCTGATGGAAAAATCCTCCTGACGAGCTCATCCAGATAATTCATATCAACCTGATGTGAAATATCACCTCGCAGAAAATATCCTCCTAATGGAAGTAGCATGATATAAAAATATCGCCCTGATGTATGAAAATTAGGATGACGTCAGTAGGATGTTGGGCGATCCAGCGAACATGAAGTGAAAACATAACATTAGGATGATCTTTAACTAAGATCACCCGATATTCAAATGTGATGACCCCTCGGAAGATCGGGCCATACTTAGAAACTTTGTAGCACCAACATCAGGATGATCTTCAGCTAAGATCACCTGATGTTAAAATATCATCTTGATGCGAAAGATCGGGTTGGCAGAAATATGATGACCCTCGCAAGAAAGATGATCCTTCCCCTAGAATGGATCTGGATGACGTCAGCGGCATATGACTTGGTTTATTATTGCAGTTACCATGATGTCATCGTCATGTTGGCCATGGGGAGATATCTCGCAAGAAGGATGATGTTTCATATATTGGATGATATTTCAAATGTAGGGTGATATTCAGAAATATCACCCGATGTTCGAAATATGATCCGATACATGAAATATGACCCTATGGAAAGAAGATGACCCGATATTCAAATGTTATGACCCTCCATAACTTCCTCATCTTAGTGAATTTTAGGGTGATGTAAAAAACAAACCTACCTATTTTTCCAACCTCTTTCACATGGTAAGCCTCTTCAAGCAAGCTTCAAATTTTGAAATTGGGTTAAGACCTCAGGATCATAAATATGGCTTTCATGGGGATATGCATATTGACTGATCCTGCTTGGATTATTTTGACTCCTACTAGAGGAAAAATAGGTCAATAGTGACAAAGCCCAGGTAAATCAATTCTTGTTTCAAGAAGTCAGACTTTTCCAAGTTTATCATTAACTTCTGATCTTGTAGCCTCTTCAAGACTATCTCCAAATGTTTCAAGTGTTCTTCCCTGCTCTTACTAAACACCAAGATATCATCAAGGTAGACTACCACAAATTTCTCTATGAATTCCTGCAACACCTCATTCATTAGTCTCATAAAGGTTCTAGGGGCATTTGAAAGACCAAAAGGCATCACAAGCCACTCATACAACCCTTGATTGGTTTTGAATGTTGTCTTCCACTCACCCCCCTCTCTTATTCATATTTGGTGATACCCACTCTTTAAGTCTATCTTGGAGAAATAAGTAGCCCCTCCCAAACAATCCATTAGATCTTCTATTCTAGGAATAGGAAACCTATACCTGATGGTTATCCTATTTATGGCACTAGAATTGGTACAAAGCCTCCATTTCCCATTCTTCTTTTGGGCTAAAATAGTAGGTACTGCACATGGGCTAAGTCTCTTCCTTATCAGCCCTTTGTTTAGGAGTTCTTGAACCTGATTTGCTATCTCTTCATTCTGTTGAGGAGTCATTTTATATGCTGCCTTATTAGGAAGTACTACTCCTGGTATGAGGTCTATCTAGTGGCTAATATCTCTGACAGGTGGCAAGGAATCAGGTAAGTCTGTTGCAATCACTCCTTTGTAACTTTCAAGTAGATCTCTAACCTCCTTAGGTCCTACTTCCCTCACACTTTCCTCTCTTTCCCCCTTAGGCTTCATAATCAAAGCAAAACCTACTCCATCACCTTCCTTTAATGTGTCCATGAATTCTTTTTCTCCTACCATCATTAAACTAGACCCTACATGTTGTGGATCCTCTTCTACCAATGACTATATCCTATAAGTCACACCATCCTTTTGGAATGAGTAAGCATTCTTTTCTCCATCATGATGAGCCTTTCTATCAAACTGCCATGGTCTGCCTAACAAAAGATGGCAAGCATCCATTGGAAGGATGTCACACAAGATTTTATCTTTATACCCCCCAATACTGAATTCTACCCATGCTTGTTCATTGATGAGTATGTGCTGCCCCTTGTTCAACCAACTGACTTTATATGGACTGCTATGGGGTATCTTTTCTAGATTCAACTTATTCACTGCTTCCAAAGATATGATATTATTAGTAGAACCAGAGTCAATAATAACTTTATAAACCTTACCTTGGATCTTGCAGTTGATTCTAAACAAAGACCTTCTTTGAGATGGTTCAGTTTGCACTGGTTCCTTGAGCAGTGTCCTCTTGATCATCAGATTTTCTCCCATCTCTGATGTTAGATTCACTTTAGGAGATGTCACACTCCTTGCATCTTCTTGAATCAAAGTGGTCCTCTTCTCACCACCATGAGAAGTTGAGGCCTTCTCTTGACACTTGTATGTCAGGTGTCCTATCTGATTGCAGTTATAACATCTCATATTGGAGAACTTAGATCCTCTACCTGATCCATTGTCCCACCGCTTCCATTAGGCCTTCTTCCTCGGTAGCCTCCTCTGCTACTTGAGTCTCCAACTTGCTCTTCTTGGTTAGACTCACCACTAGGCCTCTGGTTAGGACTTCTTCCTCCAAAACTGCCTCTGCCTCTAAAACTTCTTCCTCCTCTACTTCTATTATTCTGCTCACTCTTTCTCTTTATCTTCTCTTCAGCCCTTAAGGCCATTTGGAAACACTTGTTCACTGTTTCTAGTGCTAAGATGTTGATCTCATCTTGGATGTTCATCCTTAGGCCATTCAGATACCTTGTCACCTTCTTTGACTCTTCTTCTTGTCTCTTTGATCTAAGATCAAGTTTATGAAACTCTTGTGTGTATGCATTCACATCAAGGTCTCTTTGTCTGAGGTTCTGCAATTTCTTATACATCTGTACGTTATAGTCCAGGGGTAAGAATTGTGCCTTGATTTTGGTCTTCATCCTTTCCCATGAGGTTATCATATTCTTCCCCTCCTTGACTCTCTCTCCTTGCTCATAATTCCACCATGCAAGAGCAGACCCCTTCAATCTTACCTTTGCCAACTTAACCCTCTTATCATCAAGGACTTCTTTGTATTCGAAATGATTGTTCAATGCCTTAATCCAGTCAATCACCTCTTCAGCTTCCATACTTCCACTATACATAGGTAACCCATCTATGGTATCCCTATTGACTAAATTCAAAGCATTTACAAATGCCCTCTGGTCTGCTGGTATCTCCTCTATCCTCTTATCGGTTTCATCAATTTTTGTATCTCCTTCCTTGCTGTCACTTTCATCTTCCCTGTCTTTACCCTGGGTTCTTTTCAAGTCCACAAGCTTGGCCTCAAACATTACTTCAATTAGTTTCTTCACTGCATCTTGTGACATGCTTTTAGGAGGCATCATGTTATCCTCTGCTTCATTATGATTGTCTGACATACACTAAGACCACACCACCTGTGTGATCTTCAAAACTCGCTCTGATACCAATATGATGGGGAGTGCACAGTGAAAACGTAGAATGGGTCCCACTTTTCTCACAGATGGCAAGACTTAACAAAAGAGTCATTGATACATCTTGGTTCTCAGACAACAAGGATCAATATGACCTTCTCAAGTCTTACCGTTGATCTACCTTACACTAATAGCTCAACTGAATTCATCTTCGGCAAGATACAATAGGACTCACACCAAATCAATCAACTCTTCATCGTCGGCGATACTTACTTCTATCGATAAACTCCTTTGATGTGCTTCTGATATGCCGATGGCATTTTTCTTTGGTGAGACTCTTCTTGAAGGCAAGCACTTACAAATCTGGCTGATGCACTGATGGACCAACTCACTCAGCGAGACTGCTCAACTTCGGCGGACTTGTTGTGAGTCCCAGTGACTTGCTGATGCACAACTTACTTTCTTCCTCTTCAATCGAACCCTAGCACATGGAGATGCTAGGTCAACCTACTATGGAAAAACACTCTATCTGGATCCTGTGCACCATCGGACACAAAAACAAAACAAGAAACAAAACAAATACTTGTACAACAAAGCCATTGCACTGATTTCGACAGAAATCGTACTAGTGGAATGCTTCACGTTGACATACTACAACAATGGAATGCACAGAAAGAATAGAAATCTACAGTTATACAAATTGCAGTTACAAAGAATAGAAACCAAATTGATAGAACATAATAGTTTTATTTCTCCTTAGAACAATACACACTCACATACTTCTTCTTCCTCTCTTTCGATGGTTCCTTCCTTTGGTTGTTATCATCTCAACCTGCCAATAGTTGGAAAACCAACCAATGCAAACAATTGGGAGACCAACTGATCCAAAACTGCTTCAAACTATCCTACTGCCCTATTTTGGCACTATGTGATTACAATATGACAAAAGTGTGTTTTAAGTCACTTTGGACTTACAAAATGGATTCTAGGTCCTGAAAGACCTAGAGACAAACTAAAATAAAAATGCAATGGTCAAATAGACCTTATTACAAAAGAAAACAAGATTTTCTATGTGCTCTTGCACCAATATGTCATGTGTTGGATGATGATGGGTAATCCTTGGGTTGCATAAGATAGATTGATAGTTTGTGAAGTATTATATGGAGGTGGAGGAAGTGATGTAAGTTGATCAACAAAAGAGACAACGATGCTAGGATTGGCTTGTGATACAATAGATGGGTCACTCATGTCAATGAGACTAACATTGGTGTTATATGGTGTGTTGGATGGATTCATGGAAATTGGGGAGACCATATTAGAGGTGATAGGAATATGAGTGTGGGGTGTGGTTTCCACATGTGATGCAATAGGAGTAGAGGTTTGCAATGGCTACAAGACTTGTATGGCTTGTGGTGTTTGGATAGCTTGTGAAACTTGCAGAGTTTGTGATATTGGGATAACTTGTGATATTTGGGAAGTTGGCACTTGTGAAACATGGATAGCTTGTGATACTTGAGGTTGAGATACGGTCATGGTAGGAGAAGGAGTATGTTGTAGAACATGAAAAGGTGGAAAGCTCAGATTTTGTAAAAGGAAAGGAAGTACCTTAGTTGGAGTTATCAAAGGTTCTAGAGTGCACTTTGAGTGTGGTGGGTTTGATGGGGTAGCAATAGGCAATGAAAGAGATGGGTTGGAAGGTGGATTTTGTAGGATGGATATGGTGTGAGATGGTGTGGCTATAGTGGATGGTCCCTTTGTGACAACAACAAGAGTGTTTGGATCATGTTCTCTAATAGCAGATATGTCAAAGTCACTTGGTAATTTGGCTCCCATACCTAATTGCAAGAAATAGTGATTAGGATCAGATAAAACAAGCTTCTCAACTTTGTCCCATATGTGTGTGTCTCAAAATTCTGATAAGTCATCTTGGGATTGCTCTTCATAGGTCTTTGAAAATGTTTGAGGTTGCACTTGTTGTGAAGATGATGGTCCAACAGTGTATCTTTCGAGCACAAACATGTAAGAAGGCATACTAGTTGTGAATCGAGTTGCATCTCTAAGGGGTGTTGATAGAGATTCTTACATTTTGGCTTCCATCTTAGCTCACAATTTTGCTTCCATTTTAGCTCTTTATTGGCTCCTAGTTTAAGGCATGCTGGTTGATGTTTTGAATTGGACTAGCTTGTCAAGGTTGAGACCCAAAAGGTGATGGTTGGCTGATTTCTTGGTGTTGGTTTATTTTTCTAGTTTGTCGGTTGCTTGGTTTTCTAATGGGTTGTTGGTTGTTGTTGTTGTTGGATAAACTTCCCTAGAGGATAGCTCACACACTCAAGGGAAAATCTGGTCGCTGATGTTGTTTGTTGGTATTACTAGGGCTAGGTAAAGCCAAAAGGATAATATTTGGTTGCTAGTTTTGGTGGTTGGTTTTTGTTTTGGGGTCTCAAAAGGATGGAAAGCTCAAAAAGTCCAATGGTTTGATATGCTCAAGATAGGAGATAATGATTAAGTGACTATAGATGCTCAGAGGACTATCTAAAAGATGATGATAGGGCTAAGAAAGTTTGAAAATGCAACTGATTTGGCTAGGTTGATACTGATTGCTAATATTTGACCAGAAGTGACAGGTAATAGCTCAGAAGTGATTCAAAAGATACCAAAAGTGATTACTAATAGCTCAAAAGTGATCTAGTTTTGTTACAAGTGACAGGCTACAGTGTTAACTAGAGGCGACTAGGTTTGCTAGAGGCAATCAGTTTCAGGTTAAGAGTGATGCAGATTTTGTCAAAAGTGATGGACTATCATTTAAACGTGGTGCCAATTCTTCCAAAAGCAAATAACTACTGTTTAAACATGATTTGGGTCTTTGCAAAAGGTGAGAAACTATTGTTTAAAAGTAGTCTAGATTTCTAAAAGTGAGCAGTTATTGTTGAGAGGTGATATGTGTCTGACAAAGGGTGTGTTTGATTGATGTTTTTGACAAGAAAATAGTGATTTCAATCACTCACACTCTGATAATCACAAACTTGTACAACCTAGGTTAGGAAAGGATTATATTTGTTGAGTCCCCTTGCCATGCTTTTTCAAAGCAGATAGCTTTAGGATCATGGTAGCACCAGTTCCCCTCCACAGTACTCACTTCTTACGCATACCAAGATCCAGATTTCCCAAGGCTTGTTTCCCCACCAAACCTTAGAATTGTCCCTGTTATGTCTACTAAGAACCATTAGAATCAAGGGAGCTTCAAAGGTCCCACCTTTTGCGTCAACAAATAGAAGAATTTTGGCTACTACACAAGGTTTCTAGTAAGGGTATCCATTTGGGTGGCTACACATGCGGCAATTCACTTCGTTAATGTAGGCTTCCTAGCCCAAAGAGGTTATGCTCTAAGGGGTTTTGGGGGAAAAATTCATTGGTGTAACACAGCAGCACTCGTTGTTTGTGTCTTTCGACACAAACACTTTTCTTATATAGGGGTTTGGAAGGACTTGACTTTAGCCCATTACCTCTTAGGTCATACCCTTTCTCACACCAAGAAGGCAGGCCCTCTAAAGATAATAACAAGTTCTCATGCACCCAAGATACATTTGATAGGCAAGGGGAGAGGATACTTTTTCTATTATATTTGGGTTACAAACATGCACAACAAGTAATCCAAAAAAAAGATAAATCAAGCATGGAGCAAACAATGATTCTTTTAAGCACCAAGCCCAAATGTTCCTAAATTAGTGATAAAATGAAATGTCTTGGACTGATCAAAGCTATAGTACATATGTTAGTAGTTTCACAACCTCCTTTTCTTAGAAAATCAATAAGATGCTACAAAAAGAGATGATTAATAACCAAGAAAACCCTAACTGTGAATAATAGAATTGAAAGTGACACACAGTTACTAGAGCTGACTGACTACTGCTCAAAAGCGATCTAAATTCTACTGAAAGTGAATTGTTGCTGCTCAAAAGTGATGCCAAAAACCTAGATGTGAACTGTTAATGCTCAAAAGTGACCTATTTCTGCCAGATGCGTAAAATTCCCTGCAAAAAATTAGATGTTAGCAGAAAAACCCTAAATTGTAGGAAGGGACCCAGACAACCAAAAGTGATCAGTTTTAGGTTAAAAGCAATGTGAATTTGATCAAAGGTGATCACTGTTGGTTTAAAATTGATCTATAAAATGCTAAAGGCAGTAGATTGTAGCTTAAAAACAATGCAAAAGTTCTTAAGGTGATTGGTTTTCACTTAAAAGCAATCGTGAATTGTTGTAAGCACTCTGAAAATCTGATCTTCATAGAAAACAACTTCAAATAGTAAAGTTAATCAAGGACATGAGTCCCACCGGGCATGCCAAAATGTGATAGGTAAAAATTAGGTTAATAAGATCAAGCATACAAATGAAAACCTAATCCTACCACCATCAAAGAATCGAATCGAAGTGAAATCAAAAGCATGTAATTCAAGAACAAAATCACCTAGATTGTATGATTCCTTGTTTATGATGTGGATTGCTTCTTCAACAATAAACAATTATGAAGATCAAAGCTTCCATGATGGATGGATGATAATGATAATATGCTAGATGGATGCTAAAGTGCTCAATATGCTCAAGATGATAATGTAGATGCTATATGAAAATAGTGGATAGATGTAGTATGGAATGAGAGGGTGTTTATATAGACCTCAACCGAAATCAATCAATCGTAGAGATTTTGTGGCTATGTGAATGGTTGAGATGAAATAATAGTCATAGGTGAATGTGTAAATGACAAGTGGAGGGAAGATAAGAATCCTATGTGATCATGTACATAAAAAGTACATGTGAAAGATAATAAAAGATGTAGTACCACACAAGTTTTTAAATAAAATAGGCACACATGTTGGCTTGTGAAGATAAATGATAAAGGAAATTAATTAAATAAATAAAATTTATTTAATTAATTGGAAAGTAGGATTATAAAGGGAATTTTAATTAAGTAAATAAGATTTATTTAATTAAAATAGATAGAATGAAGAAATAATTAAACAATTAAAAATTATTTAATTATAGATTAAAAGAAATAGATAATGAATTAATTAAATAAATATAAATTTATTTAATTAATAGAAGAAATAAGTGATTTTGATGAATAGAGAAATTGCTCAAGTGTGTTAGACAAATGCAGATGCAATATTTGATACTAATGATAACTAGGTCAATTTTGGGTGTCTATAGGTGACAATCCTTCGGGTACATTATGTGATATGATGTCCTCATACTCTATCAACAACTCTATTATCTCCTCTGGTTGTGATTCTTCAGTCTCCTTCTTCAATGTTTCAAGCTTCTTAGGGATCAATGCATAACACATATTCTCATGTCTCAAACCATCCAAGAATTTCCTTCTGTCTACCAAATAGATTCTAGCATTCCCACATACTTCACTCTTAGGATCATCTTGCATAGGAATCAAAGTAATTCTCTTTCCATTTGATGTTATAGTATATGCATTCTTTCTCCCATCATGTATAGATTTTCTATCATACTGCCAAGGTCTACCCAACAAAATATGACAAACATCCATAGACATAATATCACACAATACTTCATCATGATAAGATCCAATATGAGATTTCACCAAACATTGTTCACTCAATAATACCTTATGATCATCCTGAATCCATGCTATTTGATATGGCTTAGGGTGTTTCAATATTTCCAACTTTATCTTAGTAACCATCTCCTCTAAAACTAAATTATCTGACCTACCACTATCAATTACAGCTTTACAACATTTACCTCTTGATTTGCATCTAGTTCTAAGAAAACTTTTCCTCTACAGTGGTTCCTCATTTATCTATACTTGAAATAGTGTTCTCCTCATAACAAGTGATTCTCCTTTCTCAGGTTTACCAACTGAACTTGGTGATCCAACAGGTTCTTCTTCCACATAGGCTACTCTTCCACTATTCTTTGTTCCCTTGCTTGTACTCCCTTGATTACATTCAAATGCTTTATGACCTTCACCTCCACAATTAAAATAGGATCCTCTAAAACTTCTCCTATCAGGTCCTCTTCCTTCTCTTTTGTATTCTTCACTCCAGTATGGACTAGGGTTTCCTTTGTAGTAGAAAGTTCTATCATCTCTCCGGTAACCATTGTTATCCCTATCTTCCTTCTTGAATGTGTTTTCTTGTCTGTTCTTCTCCGCATATGATTCCTCTCCTCCAGAAAATGTTTTACCTCCTCTGCCTCTCTATCTCTGATCATGCCTTTTGTTTAACTTTTCCTCAACTTTCAGGGCAAACTGATATGCTTCTTCCATTGTTGTCATTCTTACCAAACTTAGTTCTTCTTGAATATTTAATTTCAACCCATTGATGTATCTAGCTACTTTCTCCTTGCTTGATTCACTCTATCATATCCTTATGATCATCTTATGAAATTATTTAGTGTACTTCACAAATTTCTCTTTTTGTCTCAGGTTTTGCAATCTTTTTAACAGTTCCAACTAATAGTCAATAGGTATAAACTAATTCTTCAATTTTGTCACCATTCTATCCAACTTTGCAATCTTCTCTTTTCCTCTTTTGTTTCTATCCAACTGAACTTCTTTCCACCATATAGAAGAATGTCCTTTTAAGCTTGTCCTTGCAATTTTCACCTTCTTGGGATCTTCAACTTCTTCATACTCAAAGTATTCTTCCATGTCATTTATCCAATCAATCAACTCATCAGGATTCAAATTGCTAGTATAGTTCAGTACTTAAACTCTAGATCTCTTTGCAATCTTTATGATAGCTCTCAACATCTTGACTTGATCTAATTCTTCTTCTTCATCATCTCCTAGGATTACTTCATTTTGATCAATGGATTTAAATTCTTCATTATCATCACTTTCAACATTAGGTCAAGGTGTAAGTCCCCTTCTCCGATCTTCTTCAATAGCATCCAAGTGATCTTGCATTGTTTTCATCATTTCCATCATCTCATCCATTCTTCTAGCCATTGTACCAATAGCAGGGATTCTCATTGGTGGCATCTCTTTCTATGATCAAGTGTAACTACCTCAAATTTGGTGATCGAGATACAAGGTGACAGCTACCTCACAATTGGTGATTGGTTGCAACACAAGTAACCTGCCTTGGATTCAACAATATGTTCCCAGCAAGATCTTAAAAATTTATTCACCAACTTTGCTCAATTCACTCCCAAAGATTCAAACTTTTTCTCTGATACCACTTGGTGTAGTCACGGTTAGGAGGGTCCATAATGTGAACTATCCAGGCCATGTAGCTAAAGTAAACACAATGGAAACAACTCAAAGATATAAATAAAATGTAGATTTAGTCATTCAACATATATCATAGAATTTAAATACAAATTGGTTGGCAACATGCGGGCTTACAATTAGGGATCACAAGCTTGATTTCACAATTACAAAATATGCACAAGATATAGCTTTGAAGCTCCTTTGTGAGAAATTTAAATTATCACTATCTCTATGTAATTCACTACTTTCCTATTCATATATTACATCAATTTATATCATCTTTGAAACATAAGATTCCTCCACGTCGACCAAGGAAGATCACAAACTCCAATGAAGAGTTGTAATGTGTGTACATGGATAGGTTAGACCTAATTGAATAGAACTCCTCCGCAAATGAATGGAATGGTGTACGGATCTTAGGGAAGGTCAGCCATGAACCAAACAACATTGAATGATGTGTCATTTAGCTCCACAAGTATTCTCCTTTAGCTGATTGTCTGAGACTGTCAGGATGCTCTATTCTCAGAAAACAGTCGATCTTCTGATAGCAATATCTTACTGGTACCTGATCCAAATGATCTAAATTTTTGATATGATGTGAATGAATGTGTCTACATGCTATGTCTAGCTCAGCAAGGTCTTAAATGCAATTGTGGTAGAATACGAACCAAAATATAGAAATTGCTACTGACTGAACTAATTGTTCTGAACTAGAAAATAAAAAGAAACAAACTAAAATACAAATGTTTTTGGTTGATACAAGATTGCTCTTGAACTAGGGAAGCTCCTGCACAAGATTCATTTATATCAACAAAAGCCTCCGTTGATTCTGTTGATGACTGTTTTGATGCAATCATAACAATAAGTTAAAATTCACATATAATGAACTGAAACTATACTTGAAAGATAAGAAGAAATCATTTGAGATTCAACTAATCCCAAGTCTACAATGGTTCGGTTGGTCAAGTTCAGTTGGTCAATGTGAAGCTGTAATGTTCAAGGGGCCTTACGTAGTTTAGGTTTGTTTGGTGGTTTATTGGACTAAGAATGTGCAAAAAAGGTCATGAGATATGTCAATACTTTTCATTCCTTTGCATAAAAGTGATACTGTGCTGCAAGTTTTAGATGGTTTTCTTGAATTTTTTGCAGCTTTCTTCTTTATCTATTTATGAAAACTGTCTACTTATAGCTCTGTTATGCATGCTTCTTCAAATTTGAGACAATTTCCTTTAGATTTCTACGTTTTCAGCTAAATATTTCAGATGGGTTGGGAAAAGTTAGAAAGATCTAATCTATACCTCATTTAATCTACCGAAGGATCTAATTGTTTCTGTTATGCACTATGTAAATACCACAGTAATTTGATCAAATCCACAGTAAAAACCTTAAATGTATGTTCTGAGCATTTTCACAAACATACATTTAAAATTGCAAGCTCTCAAAGAAAAAATTTCAAAACACAAAGAAGAGCAGGAGAACACTCAGAAGATAGATGCAGAACTCCAGATTCTATTGTATTAGAAACGAATAGTCATACATGATTTACAATATAGGAATGACTCTTAGTTTCATTGATCATACTACAGAGAACTTACAAGCTTTACAGATACAGTAAGACAACCAGACATTCCACGCGCACCTTACTGCAGACAAACAGGCGACCTCCTTCTTCTACTTCTAAACTATGATAACTTGCTGTATGTTCCTAAAAGAAAAATCCTGTTGTAGCCCCTGTTGTTTTCCTAAAATCCCTGTTGTAAAGTATTACAGTGTAGAGAGGCACAATATAAAGACATTCTGATTGTCCTCACTACAGCAAAAACCTAACTGAACCCCTGGTTACAGCAATAAATACAGGTGAACCAGTTCTTCAAAATATCTCTGAGCAGTGTCAAATCTGGGCGAAATATTGCCCCTTCTGAGAAGTTCCGGCAGCTGGGTAATAGCTTCTGTTTGTCTATTGTAGTAATACTCTCAGCTGCAACCTTGTTCTTTACTTGACTGGCCTTGACTTTTTTGCACTTCGTCTTTATCTTCCTGCTCCTGAGATCAGATTTCCTTCCTCCATGAGGTCACTGTGTTGACTTTCCAGCTACCTCCTCAACTGCAAGCCTGCAAGACAAGACAAGCAATAAGTATTTCATTTATCACATAAACAGCAGGAAATTAAAATAATCGTTTAAATCCAGGTGACTGCGCAAAATCGTGGAAATCGGGTTAAAAATACTCTTAAAACGCATTCAAAATGCATTCAGACCGCTCAAAACCCATCGGGTCAACCATCGCTGACCGAAAAAATGCCACAGGCGCCAAAAAATGGTTTAAAACTCCACCACTTCATTTCCCGCCCATCGGCATGACTATCGCTATCGGCGTGTCAAAAAACATGTTGGCCGATATTCACTTCATCTGCATGATATTTTGGAAATATGATGCTCTCCCTTCTAAAGGTCCAGATGACGTCATCAGGATGTTTCGCTTCTGTATATTGGGGAAAAGAACAACATCATCATCATCATCATGTTGAAGGAGAATAGGAGGATATGGAATATGATCCTGCTACTGAGGAAAGGAAAATGATGGTGACGTCATCGTCATATTCGGGCTTCATTAAAATGCAAAAGATGACGTCATCATCATGTTCAGTTAAGATTAGGGGATAATTGTAATATTGGGTCACCTAAGGAGCATGATCAGGATGATGAATGTAATATGACCCCTTTGCGGCCAAGGTAACCCTCTCGAAAGATCAGGATGATGATGATCATCAGGATATTTGGGGCTTTTGTTGAACTTAGAATAAGACGTCATCAGGATGTTTCGCTAACCGGATCATGTTTTGGAAAATATCCTGCCGAAGGGAAATGTGATGATGATGATCATCAGGATATTTGCAAAAGGTCATATTTCTCGGCAGGAGGACTTCACGAAATATCGGGTAGACAAACAAGATCATGATGATCTTGACAATATGACAGGATAAAAAAAAATGATGATCCTCCTCATCGAATTATCATGATGACGTAACCATCATATTCCATCTTCGAAGCATGAAGATGAGTTGAGGTCATCATCAGGTTAGCGCTAGGGTGATATTTAAAATATGATCATGCAAAAGGAGATCAGGAGGATATGATGACGTCATCATCATCTTAACGAATTTCAGCAAATATGACCCTCTTGTGAAAGATCAGGATGATGACCCTCCAATAGGATTTTGGCATGCGCATGCAAATTATGCAGATGGTGGATTTTCTAAGTCAGGGTGATATTGTAATATCAGCATGATATTATAATATCAGGTAATGTTAAAATATCAGCATGATGCTCGCGATACAAAAGACCGCTCGACGGGGAAAACTTACTATGACTTAAAGTTGACGTCTGGATATTTGAACCTCAGGATATTATCGGGGGGGTGTTTCAAATATGATGATGATGTTCTTCATACAGCAAAACCGAGTTTATAAAATATGACCCTCCTAAAATCATGATGCTCACAATGCGCATAAGGCCATTTGATGGGTAAAGGGCACTACCACCTAAGATTGACGTCTGGGTATTGCGACTGCATGATTTTTATCGGGTGATAGACCAAGATCATGATGACCTTGACAACATGAAAAAAATATGATGATTACTTGCGATTATCAGGTTTGACCAAAACTTTGACTGTGCATAACTTCCACATATGGACGAATTTTCAAGTGAAGTAAAAGGCAAACCTGCATGGAATTTCAAGCTCTTTCTAAATATGAGGTCACAGAAACAAAATATGAACATTGACAAACTGACCTCATGATGATGACCAACCTCATCCTGACCTTCATGATGATGATGCACCTGACTCATTTTTACCAAACCGCCAGAAAGCAGACAAACACAAGCAGAAGCAAAAAGCAAAACATCAGCAGGGGTCCCCATTTTGCTAAGGAGAATAATGGGGCGTGTTGTGAACATCACAACAACTAGCAACCAAAACAAAACAATTAAATTCAGAGTGTTCAAGGAAACTAGATGAAATGAACTCATAACTTCCAACTATCTTTCTTGCAAATTACTATTCAGCTTGAGACTCAAAGTATTCAATAAAGATGCATGAATTTCCATTTTCAGTTTAGTTGTGTGCACGTGATTAATTATCCTCATCTTGAAGATCGGTTGAACAAACTAGTGACTGACATTATCCTACGTAGGTGAGGATATTCCCTCATAGCCGACCGGATAGAGCCTTACTGCCAGCGAGCGTCTATAGCCCCGGCAAGGTTATCGTTACAATTCTCCTGAGTAGAGCCCCATTGCCAGCGAGCGTCCATAGCCCCGGTAGAGTTACTTAGATGGCTTAATCTGGATTTTCAGTATAATCCGCTTTATTTATTTATTTTTTTTTTTGTTTTCTAATTTTGAAAGATTTCATAAGATATAGCAATTTGTAACTTCATGATGCAAGGAGTGGACACTTGCTGAAATTAAGCTGAGAATTGTAATGGTAGCAAGGGTGACCTATAATTTTTCACCTAATATCTACACTGGTAAGTTCAACAAACCCAAGGATTTTAGGTGTGTCATCATGAGAAACCTGCTTCGAATTCTCAATCACATTTATTGAATACAAAACTTCAGAAGATGAATAACTCTCTACATTCATGACAGTGACAAATTATGTGTAAATTACAAATGGTTAACCTGAATATCCTAAATTTTATACTGTTTTGAATGGTTGCTAGTTTTGCTCCTTAATACTCTAAAGTAAAATAAAGATCCCTGCTAAGGAGACAACAAACAAACCAAACAAACAAGCTGTACAAACAACACAACAAAAGAAAGAACTGTACAAACAGAAAGAAACAAAAAGCACAAACAAACAGAAGACAAGCTATACAAACAGCCAACCCAAAAGAAAACACACAAGAAAAATTGTACATTATCCACAGCACTTTACATAAAGAAAAAAGGACTGCCTCCCTTTTATCTCAAGCCTGGAAGTAGTGTTTCAAATGCTGGCCATTAACTGGTAATGGCACATCTTCTCCAGTCAAGGTCTTAAGTCTAAAGGTGTTATCTCCTATTATTTCTGAGATTTGTAATGGACCCAGCCATAATTTATCAAATTTTCCATGGCTTCCTTTCTTTTCATGTGCTTTGTCCCAGCACAACACTAAGTCTGATATCCTAAATGTCTTGACTCTTGCCCTTTTGTCAAACCACCTCTTAACAACTGCTTGGTGTTTGGCAAACTTCTTGAGGGCTTGACCTCTTTTCTCCTCTAGTTGTAACATTTGCACTATTCTGGCTTCCCTATGGTTATCAAAGCCTAGATATTCATTGGCAAACTTCCAGGTTGGTATTCTCAGATTAACCGGAAGTATGGGATCAGTCCCATAAACTAAGTGATAAGGTGTGCTACCTAAAGCTGTTTTAAACTTGGTCCTGTCTACCCATAATGCATATCCTAACAGAGTATTCCACTGTCTAGGACTTTTGGCAATTAACCTCTTGATTATGTCTAATAAAATTTTGTTTGTTGATTCAGCCAGTCCATTACCTTGAGGGTAATAATTCGAAGAAAACCTTAGAATAATCCCATATTCAAATGCCCATTTAGAAAATTTTAAAGAAGAGAAAGCAGGGCCGTTATCACATACCAATGAATAGGGCGTTCCAAACTTGGTGATAATGTTTTCTTCAAGGAACTTGATAACTACCTCAGTTGTGGAAAATTTGTAGCAGGTGGCCTTAGTCCACCTTGTACAATAGTCTGTTACTGTCAATATAAATTTGTGTCCTGCAGAAGATGGGGGATTGATGACTCCGATAAAATCCAAGCCCCACTGTGCAAACGGTCTGGACTCGATCACAGGCTGCAATGGATTGGCCAGATTTCTCCCTTTGTCTACTGCAGTCTGACAGGTGTGGCAACTTCTGATGTGACTCTTAGTATCTTTAAACATAGTGGGCCAGTAATAGCTCACCCTCAATATTTTGTGTGTTGTAGCTAAATGGGAACCATGACCGGTTCCGTACTTGTCATGTAGTTCTGTCAACACTCTATCAGCTTCAGTTCTGTTTATGCATCTCAGGTAAATTCCATCATGGTTCTTCCTGAATAGAAGACCTCCTTGCACCATATAATTTTGTGCCTTAATCTTCAAAGCTCTCCTCTGAGAAGCCTTCATCTTGCTTGGGTACTTTCCAGCTATCAGGAAGGTGCTTAAATCATCGTACCAACCTGATGCGTCTTGGGAATTCAATACATATTGTTGTTTTATCAGATTTGGATCCATGTTTGCTATTGTCTGCACCAATGCCTGCCCTCTGACCAGCTTTGCGGGAATGATCTCCATGTCAAATTCTTGCAGTGTGGTGATCCATTCGGCTCTTTTTTCTCCAGGCTCGTTTTGCATCAGCAACATTTTTACTGCTGCGTCTGGTACTATGGCTTTAATCTGGCTGCGCAGAATATAGTGTCTAAATTTTTTCACAGCCTTCACTAATGCGAATGCCTGTCTTTCGATATCTAGATATCTCAGCTGTGCATCCTTCAGAGGTGCACTCATAAATGCTATGGGCCTCTCTCCATTATTTTCACCCTTCTGTGTCAAGGCAGCCGCGACAGAATGAGAAGATGCAAAGGGGTAGATGTAAAACGGGTTTGTGTAGTCTGGACTTGCCAATACAGGGGCATTAGAAATTGCCTCCTTGATATCTTCAAATGCGGCTTTGGCCACTGGCGTCCATTCCATCTGTGCATCTTTCTTCAACATAGCATTCAACGGCTGCATGATCTCTGCAAAACCTGTTATAAACTTCTGAACAAAGTTAATTTTACCAAAAAATGATTTCAATTCTTTCCTACTATTTGGTATTTGCAAATTTTTTATGGATTCTATTCTATCCGGATCAATTGAAATTCCATTTTCAGAAATGACATGGCCTAATAGTTTACCTTCAGTTACGCCAAATATACATTTCTTAGGATTAAGGGAAATCCCATACCTTTCACATCGCTTGAGTACTTTTCTGAGGTCCTCAGCGTGGGTGGATGCATCCTTGGAATATACAGTTAAATCATCCATATACACAACAATGCATTTACCTGATAATCCACGGAATGCAACGTCCATGGCCCTCTGAAAAGTGGCACCTGCATTAATTAGACCAAAAGGCATTCTTCTATACGCATAATTTCCCCATTTGCAAGTGAAGGTGGTTTTTAGTCTATCTTCTCTATCAATTAAGACCTGGTTATAACCTGAAAAACCATCTAAAAAAAGACATCATCTTTGCGCCATTTACTACTTGCAGTAGTTCGTCTATTGGGGGCAAAGGATAATTATCCTTTTCAGATGCCTTGTTTAAATTTCTGAGGTCTGCGCACAACCTGATGTCTCTGTTTTTCTTCCTCACTGGTACTAAGTTAGCTACCCAGACAGAATGTCTGACTGGGAAAATTATTCCAGCGGATAGTAATTTTTTAACTTCCTCAAAGATTAAAGGCTCTAGAATGGCATTTACAGGCCTCTGTTTCTACCTAAATGGTTTGACTTCTTTTCTTAAAGGTATTACGTGAGTTATGATGGACTCATCAAATGTTTTCAAGTCTTCGTAAGTCCATGCTATGACATGTTTATATTCTTTCAGAACGTCCAGAACCTCTTTTCTAATTTTCTCAGAGCAAGCTTTCCCAATTAGTACACTTTGTGGATTTAGCTCAGTCCCTAAATTATGTAAATCATACCTACCCCCTTTGTTTTGGGTAAGTCTTTCTATCTTATTATTCCGTCGAAGTCAAAGATGTGTTCTAATTCAATTACTCCTTTTGGTAAGAAGTTGCTCTTTAAATTGATCATATCTTCTTCGTCCCATGTTACTTTAGGCCTTTCTTGTTCATCAATGATTTGGGCCTCAAATGCCTCATTACAAGTTAGAAAATTAATAATTTGCTGATCCTCTCCAAATACCTGAAAGTGTGTAACGTTGTCTGGTATACTGGGCACGTTAACTAACTCAACAGCAAATCATCTTAGTCCTGTCAGTGTCAATGGTTCTAATGTACTAGCAGCAACTGCTAATGCATCTGGCCTATGGTTCAGCTCTCTAGGAATGTGCTCTATGTTAAAAGCATCAAACGAACCCATTAAACTCCATACTCTATGTCTGTAACTAATCATCTTCTTATAATTGCAGGCATATAGTTTCCTCACTTGTCTGACTACTAATTCAGAGTCTGAAAATACTCTGATGGTTTTTACCCCTTTCTTGATGGCCATGACAAGTCCTAAAATTAGGGCCTCATATTCAGCAATATTGTTAGTGCAGGAAAATTGTAATCTATATGCTGCCAAATGTGATTTACCTTGAGGATTTATGAGTTCAATACCCGCACCTGTGCCCTGTTTTGATTTGGACCCATCACATTTTAACGTCCACATGCCATCTTTACTTTTTTGATCTTTTACCTTAGCATACCTTGTCCCTTTTATTGCCTGTGGGGTGTTGTCTTGTTTATCCATGGGTTTTTCCATTTGGTTGTCTTGCATATGTGTGTTTTTAGTTTGCAACTCAGAAAGATAACTACCCTTGTCCTCTATTTCTTTTCCTAAATATGGAATCAAGGCATCTATATTATCCTGAACATATCTCTATGTCAGATCAGGATTCTCATTTTTCTCTTGTGACTCTACCCTCCCTATGCACTTTTTGTATTCATATTCAATGATATCTTTGCATATTTCACAATTCTCCTCAGAATGTTGCCTATCATGGACTCTACACCTATTTTTATATAACTTACATTGGACTGGGAGATTGTGTGTAACGCACTCTTCCACCTCTCGTCTAATGGCACGACCAAATTTGTCTATTGCATTATTTTCTTCATCTGAAGAATTTCCGTCAGAATCAATGAATAGTGCCATTCTATTGCTGACACACTTCTTTCTAATGTTTAACATCATAATCTCTTCAATCTGCATCCCATTGTTGGTAATTCTATAGACACCTGGTTCAACAGCAGCATATAATATTTTATTAGTTCGATTATACTCTGTTATCATATGTTTCATTCTGGGCTCTGCCTCTATTCTGATCTGGTTTGGGATGCCTCTCCACGGTAACCACATGTGTGAAAAGTCAGTAGCCATATATCCGTTTAATGTCTTGGACCAATCCCTACTTAGCAACATTCCATAATTTACGGGTATATCCACTACTTGAATGTCAATGATTTGGCTTACCCTAGGGTCTGAAGCTAATTGCACTTGTATGTTCATGAGTTCTCCTATCACGCTAACCTCGGTCTTATCTAATTGCGTGACAACCTTGGCAGATTTGGTGGGAGTCAGCCCAAGAGTTTTACATATTCCTAAGGGCATTACGTTGGCTGAAGCACCAGAATCTACCATGCAATTGTGTATATTCTTCCCATACAACCTAACAGTTAACAAGAAAGGTTGAGTATCCCTCTTATCCGCATGTATTACTACATTAGTATTGGAAGCCTGCTCAACTTTCTTACCTTTCTCCTTAGGTGGTGAATCACTATTAGGAACAGTTATATCAGTAGACACCTTGTTTGTTATGGATGTATCCAGGGATTTTAAGAAAGCATTTCTGATCCTTGGGGTCTTCAATAATTCATTTAGAGGTATACTGACCTTAATTTTCTTTATTTCCTCTGACTAGCAATTCATTAATCTTGTTGTCTCTATTGCTTCTGTCTTACTTGTTTGATCCTTTTGCACTGCTGTTCCGTTATTTGTGTGCTGACTAGCTTTAAGTATGGCAGGATTGTTGCTAGCATTCTGATCTGGGGGTGTATTGATGTTATTCGGAGGAGTGGAAGTGGTGAAAGGTCCTCCCGGCCTAGGGTTGTTCCTCAAATTGTAGGTGTGACCTTTATTTGTCTGTTGAAAGGCTTGCACCTCTTCTGTTTCATTTAATATCTCATTTTTAGATTCAAAAGGAAACTAAAAAGCATTTAACACAAAGGCTGATTCAAGATAAAGACTTTCACAACAGTATGGTTCATCCTCTAGCAATTCATCCTCTTTCTCTTCTGCAGTTGCAAAGGTAAACGTTTCTAAGACTAATGCTGTGTCATATTCTGAGGGTACTACCTCATTACCCTTAGGAATGAGAAATTTAGAGGTAGGAGGCTGTACATCTACGTTGAAAATACTAGCTGCCAAGTGGAACTGTGGACAGTCGTGCTCAGCATGGGCATTGGTATTGTGAAATCTGCACCAATTTTTGAGTGCTGTACTAGCCATTTGTATGCTAGTCGTTTGTTTTGCACCATGATTATCTGTATTCTCAAAAGGAGAAGCCAGAGTACCGTTGTTGGGCCCAGTGTTCCATGTCTTGGGTGGCCTAGGTTGATTCTGATTTTTGTTATTATTGCCCCAGGTCCTATTATCTATCACTGGCCCCCTATTTTGCATTGGTTGCCCCTGACTGGGGCCTTGATGCTGATTGTAGCTTTGGTTCTGATTGTACTGCTGATTTTGGTTGAGACTATAATTCTGATTTTGGTCTTGGTTGTGATTTTGATGTGGATTGTAGTTTTGGTTGCTTCTTCCATAGAGGTTCTCATTTCTTAGTTGTGTTACTTCGGTCGTTAATCTTTTCAAATGTGCAGTAATTTCTTTGATTTCTTCCCTATCCTCTTGTGCTTTTGCCACAGTTATATCCCTAGGAAGTTGGAAGAAAGGCTGACCATTATTTTGACCGTTATTGGAAGTACTAGCCGTGTAAGGAGTTATAGCTTGGATTGGAGTAGGATTATACACAGGTGTGTAAGAAGGAACTGGATTTACTAGTGGAGCATGTTGCACAGGGACTCCATTCCATGGGTGTGCCTGATTCTGCACCCCAAAATTTCCTCCATTGACAAATGGACTATAAGTTGTATGCCTCATTTCTTGGTTCACTGAGGCTGCCTCTTTATAGGCTTTGGATATTGAATCTATGTCAGGTTTTCTTTTGACAAACATGGCAGTTAAAGGATCCAAGGCAGCATAGTACATAGCCAACAAGGGAGCATCATCTATGGTATAAGGGGCTACCAGCCTAGAATAGGCCTTTTGAAATCTGTCATTGAAATTATCAATTAGCTCTCCCTCACCTCGTTTTATAGCAGCCAATTTATGATACAAAGCGCAAGGGTCAATGGGTCCTCTAAATCTTGACAGAAATGCTTCTTCCATAAGTGCCCAGGAAGAAATGTAACCATTGGGTAAGTTTACGTACCAGCTAGAGGCCTGCTCATTGAAGGTGTAAGGAAACAATCTACACACAACATCCTCGTGCTCTAACATAGCCCTAAAACATGCTTCCTTAAATATTCTACTATGATCTTCTGGGTCCTAATGCAACTGGTATTTGGGACATATCTTTTCCGAATTTTTTGGCATCTCATGATAATCATTGAAGAGTATGGGAGAATTGACATCGAAATAAGCCATTGTAGGTGGTTGAGCTTGACTTGAACTTGCAGGAATACCTGGATTGATTGGTGGATTAGGATTTAGAGGAGGATTGAGACCCCCAGGAGTGCCTGAACCAAGATTTAAAGATCTGAACAGTGATCTGTCAGGACTCACAATACTACGGATGTTAAAAGGTGACCCAGGAGGTGTTCCAGATGAACTTCCCACTTGCGATATCTTTGGATTCCAAATTAAAGGGCTTTTACTTCGCCTTGTATCAGGTAGTTGCACAAATATATCTCCTGAACTGGATCTAGACCTAGTCACTCTATTGCTGTCGTTAGCTAGTTTGAAATGAAACCTAACTCAGGAAGGCCCTCCTTCTAGCGCCAGAAAACTGTTGATGACTGTTTTGATGCAATCATAACAATAAGTTAAAATTCACATATAATGAACTGAAACTATACTTGAAAGATAAGAAGGAATCATTTGAGATTCAACTAATCCCAAGTCTACAATGGTTCGGTTGGTCAAGTTCAGTTGGTCAATGTGAAGCTGTAATGTTCAAGGGGCCTTACATAGTTTAGGTTTGTTTGGTGGTTTACTGGACTAAGAATGTGCAAAAAAGGTCATGAGATATGTCAATACTTTTCATTCCTTTGCATAAAAGTGATACTGTGCTGCAAGTTTTAGATGGTTTTCTTGAATTTTTTGCAGCTTTCTTCTTTATCTATTTATGAAAACTGTCTACTTATAGCTCTGTTATGCATGCTTCTTCAAATTTGAGACAATTTCCTTTAGATTTCTATGTTTTCAGCAAAATATTTCAGATGGGTTGGGAAAAGTTAGAAAGATCTAATCTATACCTCATTTAATCTACCGAAGGATCTAATTGTTTCTGTTATGCACTATGTAAATACCACAGTAATTTGATCAAATCCACAGTAAAAACCTTAAATGTAAGTTCTGAGCATTTTCACAAACATACATTTAAAATTGCAAGCTCTCAAAGAAAAAATTTCAAAACACAAAGAAGAGCAGGAGAACACTCAGAAGATAGATGCAGAACTCCAGATTCTATTGTATTAGAAACGAATAGTCATACATGATTTACAATATAGGAATGACTCTTAGTTTCATTGATCATACTACAGAGAACTTACAAGCTTTACAGATACAGTAAGACAGCCAGACATTCCACGCGCACCTTACTGCAGACAAACAGGCGACCTCCTTCTTCTACTTCTAAACTATGATAACTTGTTGTATGTTCCTAAAAGAAAAAATCCTGTTGTAGCCCCTGTTGTTTTCCTAAAATCCCTGTTGTAAAGTATTACAGTGTAGAGAGGCACAATATAAAGACATTCTGATTGTCCTCACTACAGCAAAAACCTAACTAAACCCCTGGTTCAAACCCCTGGTTACAGCAATAAATACAGGTGAACCAGTTCTTCAAAATATCTCTGAGCAGTGTCAAATCTGGGCGAAATATTACCCCTTCTGAGAAGTTCCAGCAGCTGGGTAATAACTTCTGTTTGTCTGTTGTAGTAATACTCTCAGCTGCAACCTTGTTCTTTACTTGAATGGCCTTGACTTTTTTGCACTTTGTCTTTATCTTCCTGCTCCTGAGATCAGATTTCCTTCCTCCATGAGGTCACTGTGTTGACTTTCCAGCTGCTTCCTCAACTGCAAGCCTGCAAGACAAGACAAGCAATAAGTATTTCATTTATCACATAAACAACAGGAAATTAAAATAATCGTTTAAATCCAGGTGACTGCGCAAAATCGTGGAAATCGGGTTCAAAATACTCTTAAAACGTGTTCAAAACGCATTCAGACCGCTCAAAACCCATCGGGTCAACCATCGCTGACCGAAAAAATGCCACAAGCGCCAAAAAATGGTTTAAAACTCCACCGCTTCATTTCCCACCCATCGGCATGACTATCGCTATCGGCGTGTCAAAAAACATGTTGGCCGATATTCACTTCATCTACATGATATTTTGGAAATATGATGCTCTCCCTTCTGAAGGTCCAGATGACGTCATCAGGATGTTTCGCTTCTGTATATTGGGGAAAAGAACAACATCATCATCATCATCATGTTGAAGGAGAATAGGAAGATATGGAATATGATCCTACTACTGAGGAAAGGAAAATGATGGTGACGTCATCGTCATATTCGGGCTTCATTAAAATGCAAAAGATGACATCATCATCATGTTCAGTTAAGATCAGGGGATAATTGTAATACCGGGTCACCTAAGGAGTATGATCAGGATGATGAATGTAATATGACCCCTTTGCGGCCAAGGTAACCCTCTCGAAAGATCAGGATGATGATGATCATCAGGATATTTGGGGCTTTTGTCGAACTTAGAATAAGACGTCATCAGGATGTTTCGCTAACCGGATCATGTTTTGGAAAATATCCTACCGAAGGGAAATGTGATGATGATGATCATCAGGATATTTGCAAAAGGTCATATTTCTCGGTAGGAGGACTTCACGAAATATCGGGTAGACAAACAAGATCATGATGATCTTGACAATATGACAGGATAAAAAAAAAATGATGATCCTCCTCATCGAATTATCATGATGACGTAACCATCATATTCCATTTTCGAAGCATGAAGATGAGTTGAGGTCATCATCAGGTTAGTGCTAGGGTGATATTTAAAATATGATCAGGCAAAAGGAGATCAGGAGGATATGATGACGTCATCATCATCTTAGCGAATTTCAGCAAATATGACCCTCTTGTGAAAGATCAGGATGATGACCCTCCAATAGGATTTTGGCATGCGCATGCAAATTATGCAGATGGTGGATTTTCTAAGTCAGGGTGATATTGTAATATCAGCATGATATTATAATATCAGGTAATGTTAAAATATCAGCATGATGCTCGCGATACAAAAGACCGCTCAACGGGGAAAACTTACTATGACTTAAAGTTGACGTCCAGATATTTGAACCTCAGGATATTATCAGGGGGGCGTTTCAAATATGATGATGATGTTCTTCATACAGCAAAACCGAGTTTATAAAATATGACCCTCCTAAAATCATGATGCTCACGATGCGCATAAGGCCATTTGACGGGTAAAGGGCACTACCACCTAAGATTGACGTCTAGATATTGCGACTGCATGATTTTTATCGGGTGATAGACCAAGATCATGATGACCTTGACAACATGAAAAAAATATGATGATTACTTGCGATTATCAGGTTTGACCAAAACTTTGATTGTGCATAACTTCCACATATGGACGAATTTTCAAGTGAAGTAAAAGGCAAACCTGCATGGAATTTCAAGCTCTTTCTAAATATGAGGTCACAGAAACAAAATATGAACTTTGACAAACTGACCTCATGATGATGACCAACCTCATCCTGACCTTCATGATGATGATGCACCTGACTCATTTTTACCAAACCGCCAGAAAGCAGACAAACACAAGCAGAAGCAAAAAGCAAAACATCAGCAGGGGTCCCCATTTTGCTAAGGAGCATAATGGGGCGTGTTGTGAACATCACAACAGATTCCTTTTCCCATGTGATGGATTGTCCTTTCTTGAGAATCTTGTAAATTGTCTTAGTCTTCTCAACGAAGTTAGATACAAATTACCTCACAAAGTTGATATTCCCAAAGAAGGATTGAACACCCTTGACTATTTTGGACTGAGGGATAAGGTCAATGGCCTTAACTCTTTTAGGATCTATTCTAACCCCATCTCTAGACACAATATGTCCTAGTAATTTTCCCTCTTCTACTCCAAATTGGCATTTCTTGGGATACAAAGTGATCCCATACTCCAAAAAATCTATTAGAAATCATTTGTAAATGCTTGCAATAATCTTTCCTATCCTTGGCAAATGTAGTAAGGTCATCTTGATATAAAACCATTATCTCATCAATGAGGCCTGTAAAGGCCACATCCATTACCCTTTGAAATGTTGATCCTACATTTTTCAACCCAAATGACATTCTCAGATAAACATAAGTTCCCCAAGGAGTACTAAATGTTATATTTTACTATTCTAACTCCTTAACCAGCACCTGATTATATCCTTAGAATCCATCCATCATGGACATCATTTCTGAACTAATATCCCTCTACAAAAGATGATCCATGCTTGGAAGAAGATAATTATCCTTTAGGGACATGATGTTTAGGTTTCTGAAAACTACAAAAAATATAATCTCCCCATTCTTTTTACCTACTGGGACAAGATTAGACACCCACTTGAAATATCTAATTGGTTTTATAATAGTTCCCTCTTTCAACATCAACAATTCTTTCTACATCTTGGGAGATATAATGGGATTTATAGGCCTTTGTTTATTCCTAAATGGCTTTGCATTAGGTTGAAGGGGAACTGTGTACTAAAATAAATCCTCCCTATGAGCCTTCAGCTCATCATAAGACCATGCAAAACATTTTTTGAAGTTTTTTAATAAAAAATTAACATTTTCTTCTCATGGGTTTTGAGCCCCTTACCAATAAACACCATCCTTGGTGCCTCTTGAGTGCCAAGGTTAACAACTTCAACATTTTCTACTTCCACTAGTTTTCCTTTACTTTTCTAGTGATCTAAATTGTCAAACATTATTTCCAAAGACACCAACCCTTTTGGAATGGTGTGTTTCTTCAACTACACTACCTCACTACCAAACAAAGTTTTCTTTGAATCAACAACTTCTACCATTGGCTGCTAATCAATCAATTGATTGTCAAACTCATCCATGCAATTTAGAAAACTATAAATCTGATTACAATCGTTGAAAACTTTCCAATGGTATATGTTATTAGGAATTGTAGGCCTGGTTAGAATCTAAATAGCATAGTGGGATAGAGGATGTGAATCTAGTTGTGGGTAAAACTTTAAACCAAAATAGCTAATGCATCTATTTTTTCATTTATGCTCCTTTCAATCAATTTGATACCAATGGCATCAAATAGCTCCATTATGTCCAAGATAGCATTTTTGTATGATGCGAGTTTTCTATCCCTAGAAACAAAGGCATTTATGATTTGTTGCATAACTGATTCTAAGTCACCATATATTTTTAGGCACTTGATTTTGTGCTTGTGAGCTACATTCAGACCTAGCAGTAATGCCTCATATTCAGCTATATTATTAGTACATTGAAAATCAAGCCTAAAAGACATACTAAATTGTTCCCCATCTGGTCCTATCAAAATAATTCTAGCACCTAATCCTTCTCTTAAGTATGCACCATCAAAGTACAATGTCCATAACACATTTTCAGAATGCATATGAGCAACAATCTATGGTAGATTAGCACACAATTTATGTTCATTATCCTCACAACAACCCATAAAACAGTCTATATTAGTATCAAAGAAGTTGACTTCTTGGGTTTTATAATGGTCATCTATGTCTTAGTCTTCTGCCTTCTTCTCCCTGTGAAGCTTTTGTTGCAATGTGTGCACCCTTGGTATCCTTATGTTGTGCAACGTAGTGCTTGGGTTCATGATAAGGCTTAACCACCACCCATAGATTCATTAACTCTAGCAATTGTATCAGGCATTAACAAGTCAATCTTTTGGTGCAACAACAACTGTCTTTGCAAAAATTGGTATCCAAGCCTGGGTCATGGGTTTAAACCCATCACTTACATTGGGGGGTGATTATTGCAAGGTGTGCACCCTTGGTCTCCTTATGTTGTGCAACATAGCACTTGGGTTCATGACAAGGATTTATCACCTCCTATGGATTCATTAACTCTAGTGGTTATATTAGGCATTAATAAGTCAATCTTTTGGTGCAATGGTAACCACCTTTGCAACAGCTTTACTTCCACTCCCTGGACTAGAATAGTGGCATATGATAAGTCCATCTGTATACTTCCACCCATAGAAGTTGCTAACTTCCTAGATAGTAACATACCCCATTTAGTAGGGCAGTCCACAATAATTATGTCCATTAGGAATAATTTGTTTGGATATACAACAATTTTGACCTCAACATCCTTGACAAGACCAATCACATTCACCTCCCTAGAATACATAGAAAAACATTTTCCAAAAGACTTGGACACCTCCAAACCCAAATCATTCATGAGTTCAAGTGGCATGACATTGCTAGATGCTCCACAATCAAGAATGCAGTTGTGTAGCAACCATCCATTTATGATGAAAGTTGTGTAGAAAGGATCCACAACCATTCGACTATTTACCATAGATAACCCTACGTAAACTTCAATTGTTTCATTATCTTTAAGAAGAGCAATATTGGGCTGTAAAGGTGCACTGGATGCTATGATAAATGAGACAGCCCTATCCCTATGCCCAAGAATTCTAATGAGTTCCCCTATAGGGACTAAAATTTAGATTTGGCTAAAGACTTGAGCCATGTCAATAGGGTTATAATTGGGAAAGAAGCATCACATGAGATAGTAACATCATTTGCACAGGGAATGTAAGGTATTACTTGACTTGATGAAATATCCTTACCTTTTTCCTTAATACTCCCCGTATCCTTTTTTGGTTCCCTTTGTGCTTGAGGTTGATCATGCTTGTTACTAACTTTTGGATAATGAACCCCTAGAATAGGTATAGTAGTTGACTGCACACTTTGTACTAGATTCTTCTACACTTATTTCTTTCTTGCTGCTAGTGGCTATGTTGGAATTTTCTTCTTTTCAGGTGCATTCCTCTTAGGAACTACACCATATTTGCTCTCTAGGTTTGCCTTTTTCTTTTCTTTCTCACGTCCAAATGTACCATGTCTTGACTCTATAGAAGGAGAGTTCTACATAGGCACTTTCCTATTCCTCAACTAATAACCTCCTTGAACTTGTATAATGGTTGCATTAGTCAAGGCTTTCAAATATTTTTTAGAAGGTCAGGATTGCTTGTACTTCTTCTACATAAGATCACTCAAATGCCCAAAATCATGAGTTGGCAACTAATATCTCTTTGCACCTTCATCATAATCATATTGAAAATTATAATCATCTTCCTCATAACTATCATAATCTGCATCTTGACCCATCTCATAATCCTCCATGGAAAACTAATTTATCTCCTCCTCATAATGCTTAACCGCACCTTCTTCATTTGGAAATTCTTCATCTCTGCTCATTGAATGAGCTACTACACAATTAGCTGGATCAAGGGGATGAAAGCATGCCTAGCATCACAAAGACTCATCTTGAAAGTTGACTTGATTGTTTCTCAATGGATCAAGAGTGTCCCATTCAGTCTATTTGAAGCTTACATGTGTAGGGGCAACTTATCTCTCATTATGCTTTGGTCTCTTAGATCAATCAGTGTTATAAGGCTTATTATGCAATCTCTAATTTTCATTGAAATTTATTGCAGCACCCTAAGGCGGCAACCTATTGTCATTTCTAGCAACTTTATAAGACAAATCCTTGACAACCCCCATGAGCTTATCCAACTTGTCAACAATAGTGAGGGGTTTGTCGAAAGATGGCTTATCTAACTGGGACAATTTTACATCAGACTTTTTGATATTCTTCTCCAAAGCTCTCATTTTGCTTTTGGTGTTCATGGTTGTAGTATATGCCTCTCTTAATGTTTGTGGATTCTTGTCCCTCAAAAAATAACCAATTTCTGAATCAAACGCACCACAATAAAAACTAAACACATAGATTCATTAGGTCTCATATGAGGAGGTATCTTTCTCATTGTCATGATTAAACGGCCATTGAAATCAATGATTGTTTCATTTATGGCCTTTTTGATGGTTGTGAGTTCATGGATAGAAAACATGGAGTCAATCTTGTCCCATACTACAATCTAAATACTCTCATGAACTCCTCTCAGGAACCAATACTATTATCAAGGAGATCTTTGTTGAAATTAAGGGACATTGAGAGGGGGGGGTGAATCAGTGTTCTGCAAAACTTAGTATTATCTTTCTTTATTAATTTACCACATACATTCAAAAGAAATAAGCATGAACTTAAGAACAACAACAATAAGATCATCACACATGAACACTAGGATTTTTATGTGGAAACCCAGTTAAGGGAAAAACCATGGCGAGGGTTAACCCATAAGATTTTATACTCTGTTAAAAGTATTACAAATGGGAAGGAACATGACTTTGGGCACACTACCAAGAGATCACTGCTCAAAGGAGATTCACTGCATAAAAGATCAATTACAAAAAGTTCACTGAAATACTTGAACTAAAGAACAACATTTAATAGGGGAAATTAGTCCCTGAAGTGCACACACCCTTGTCACAATGTTTTTGTTTTATTTCACCAATTTCTTTAATTCATCAATCAAGCTAATTACTTGAAATTCTTGACTCACCAAAGATACTATCAAAGGATCAAAGGATTGAGATATATTTGACAATTTTTACTCAGACTCTTTTATTTTCTTCTCAATATCCTCTACAACTTTTGGCCAAGATAAAAAAAATTTGTACACATCTCCTCCTTTAGTGAGGTCATTTTGAATACTTTTTACACTAGTATCCAACACAATTCTATCATTTTCAATCATTCCTTTCAGTTCACTAAATCAATTATCATTAAATTCATTCCAAACTTTGACTTTCACTGACTTTTCAAAAGACTCAAAGTGGGTACTTACAAAATTTATTATGCTCTTCAACTGATTGGAAGGAGAATTAGATGAATCCTTCTAAAAAGTTGGCATAATCTTTTCCAAAATGCCAGAAGCAAGACTGAGCAACTCATTGTCCTCAATGTGAGATTTTAGGATCTCCTCTCTTGTCTTTGCTTGTGGAAATGATGCTAACTTCAACTTTTGAATAGGGGAAAGAGTATCCAAACTGATAGGCCCTTGAATTAGATCTGGTTCATCAAATTCAAGATTATCTTTCTCAAGAAATTCCTTCACTACACCTACAATGTCTCTTATCATGCATATAGTTCCATCTTTCTTCTCTTGAGATTCACAATTCAGATCCTTACCAGTATCATCATCAGTATTATCTTGCTTTTGTTCTTCAACACTCTTAGTTGTTTCTTCTTTTTGATCTTCCTTGTCCTTAACTTCTTCTTTCTGCTCTTTATTCTTCTCAGTATCACCTTCAGTAGGAGCATTTATTTCCATATTCATCTCTGCATTTTCTTCACAAGTTTGATCCAGAGGAATTTGAGTATCCTCTACACCATCAACATTATCTTCCTTTATTTAATATTTCCTCTTCTAGAATAGAGAAATTATCTACCTCAGCTTGTTGCTCATTTTTCTTCAACTCTTCATCATTCAAAATGGATGTATCATCAGCATCAATAGGTTCTTCAATGACCACAAAAAACTTATTCTTGTCTAGGAATTTCTTGAAAATTTATTCTATTTCTTTGACCGCTTCATCAATGTCTCCAAGCATTAGCTTATTCATCCTAATTTTGCTTCTGAATTCATCTTTAATTTCTTTGAAAATTTTATTTGCTTCCTTCCTTGAGATTACTGGACATAGGATGGACAACACATGTTCTCTTAGCTCCAAATTCTTTGCTTTAGTAGCTTCTTTTCTCATCTCCAAAATGTCACTTAGACTCTTAGGGATTTCTATCAAAATTTCCACAAGTGCTCCATTGAATGTATTCAAGTACTTAACAGTAGCATCCTCCAAAATTTTCTTGTTGGCATCATCAAAGTTGTCATAATATTCTGTTATGGGCTTCAAATTCCCATGAACAATTACTGCATTCACAATATCTTCAATTGACAAGGTGGATTTTTCAACATGAGTCTTAGTCTTTTGTCTTTTTCTCACCTTTGCACTTCTGGAGGGCTTGTCTTTGACAACCCTTGGTGCTTCTTCTTTCTTTGACTTTATTTCTTTCACTACTTCATCTGATTCTGTCTCCTCATCATCTTTTAGGCTCACGTACATTCCGGAGGCTTTTGTCTTCTTTCTCTTTCCTTCTTTATCAGATGGTTTATCTTCTGGTTTATCTATACTAGTAGACATTGAGTGACTAGAGGTAGCAGGACAACTTCTTGTTCTTCTTTTGTTGGCTAGGGGGGCTTCTAGACTATAGGGTTGTTCATTGTCTGGCTTTTCTTCTTCAACTTTCTTGGTTCTCTTCATGGCTTCTCTTACAGCTTCTTTGGTTATTCCAATAGTTTCTACATACATTTCAACTTGCCTTTGGACCTTTTTATTAGTTTCAGGTCTTTGGAGCTCAACATGTAGTTTCAAATTAAGCTCAATATATGTATCAAATCTCTCAACTAAGGTATCTTTTAGTTTTCTCAGAAGTTGTTGAACATACATTTCTAGTATTTATTTATCAACTTCATACCCCATGGGCATGATCCATACAGTCCTTGGTTCAACTACTTCCATCAAGCATTGATCTGTTTCCACCATGAAACAAATTGTATCCTTTTACTTTTCCACCACAAACTTAGGGATTCTTTCCCTTGATTGCATCATATTCTAGAAATTCTTGAAATATCCCCAAAGAGAAGTCCTTTGGGCATTAGAGTCACCAATATTGTGCAAGTGGTCTCTTATTTGTATGGCAATAGGCTTGTCACTGGTCCAATATAGGGTTTTCATCCCACGCAACTCATTGATGAAATAAAAGAACAAGCACAAGACCAACATACCATACTTGAATGTATTCTTCTTATCCTTCTTGATCTTGTTTAGTTTCTCCATTAGCTAGTTCTACAGCAGCTCACACAAATCATAGTTAGTATTTTCTTTTAACATCTGATAAGCAGCGTAAATGGTTGTACTGGACACTAAGTTTTTCCTATTGGAGTGGTATATCTTATACACAATCACCATAGATACAAATTTGACATCTAGAATAGATATATCATTTGTTGTCATTGCTCTTTTATCAAACTTTGAGCTGGTAGCTTCAGTTACAGCCTAATTCTTCATTGATTTTAACATTGGTAGTCCACTAGATGAGTTCAATCCTATTATAGCCTTGATGATATCCTTAGTGATCTTAAAGGGTTTCATTAACCACATAAATTCAGCATGCATCTGACTCAGTACATACCGGACCCACTCCTCCTCATCAAAAGATGAGAACTCAATAACTTGAATGAAGTCTTTGTCTTCCAGCACCTTATACTTAGGTTTAAGATCATAAATCTCATCCCTTGGGTGATTCTCAAACAAATCCAGTAACTTTGAATTCCCAAACTCATCTATGCTAGCATGAATGTAAGCCCTAATATTTTCTATGTGCAACACACCATGTAAAACATCAGAAAGGGCACCTAATGGATCAACCTCTACAGATTTGTATGGATGCTTTTTGAATTTAGGTCAGGGCCTTTTGATGATGTCAACAACCAATGGAGTAGCCATATCTAGAGATTGTAAATTTAGAAAGCTTTACAGAGAATACCTTATTTCGCCAATCAAGGTTTTCATTTAGATATCTTCTTCACACTTCAGTCTCTTGGAAATCTTCACGTAGAGCTCACCTTCCTTCTTTCTTCTTGGATTCAAAGTGATTCTGAAGTCACTTGAGTTTCTTTTTAACCTCTGCACACCTACTTTTTGATGTAATAAATTTGTTTTCCCTAACTCTTTTGGATACCCTATATCTTGATACAATTTCTCACAGATTGCTTTGCAAGTTGCCACATCAACCTCTTTTCTTCTGGAAATTCTTTCAGACAATCTTCAATAGGCCATTCTATCTTCTCTCATCATGCCAAATTTAGGCACCCACTTATTGGAAGGGGGAATTAGATTTTCAATACAGCTCCCCCTGAGCCAGAGCTCCTATTTCAATTCTCGGAGGAATTACCAGCACCAGATTCTAGTGCAGACCCATCACCATCATTCATTACACCTTTCTCCACTCATGTTTTGTTCATTTTACTCTAGATCGCATTCACATCTACTTTGTCATTGCCTTTATCTTATCTCTGCACATTCTGGATTCTATTTACTGGACCCTTTCTATTATCATTCCTTCTTCTGTAGAACCTTGCAATATGACCAGATCTATTGAAATTAAAGCACACAACATTTCTTTGCTCATTTACTTGATTTCCTCTTGATCTGCAATGTGTCCAAATCTATTGCATGCAAAACATTTGCCAGTGAAAGAATTAACTTTTCCTCTATCGTTAGAGTTATTCATCATCATACTTCCGCATTCATTAGATCTATGACCATACCTTTTACAATTGAAGCATTGACCAGAGAAGGATGGACCACTTTAATTCACTCTACTTCTACACTAAGTAGCTCTATGACCAAATTTATTGCAATTGCAACAATTTCCATTGAAGGATGGATACCTTTGAGAATTAGGTTGTCTAACTAGATGTCTTCTAGGTCTGTTTCTCTAATTCCTTGATTCAAATTTTCTTTGACTAGATCTAGAGCTTTCACCTTTCTCATGTCCCAAACCATGCTTATCATCTGCCTTCTTCTGACTATCAAGTAGCACCTAAAGTTTAGTTGAGGTTATCTTAAACTTCTCTTTGTATTCATTTGCAGCCTCTAGGTCATGTTTGAGAATGACAATTTGCCTTTCAAGTTGTTCGTCATTATACCTAGTTTCTTGTAGATCAGACTCTAGATGGCCAATTATTCTATCTAATCTGCAACACTCTTCTATTCTTTCTTTTAGAGACTGATTTAGGTTTTCTTCAGTCTTCTTCCTTTCCTTGATTTCCTTGGTTAGCCTCATCACCCTGGATTCCATATCATGTTTAAGGACAACTTCTTTTGGTAGCTTCTCACATTTCATTGTCTTCTCCTTCAGATCCTCATCCATGCCATTGTCTTCCTTCTGATTTGCTAACTATTGAAGTAGCTCCTTCCTCTTTTCCATAGATTTTCTCACTTGCCCTCTGAAAGTCTGAATGAAATCCTTAGCATCTTTAAGGTTCTCTCACAGTTCTTTAACTTCTGCTCTAGACTGATCAAGATCTTCTAAAGTAACTTGAAGTTATTCATTGATGCAATCAGAATACTTGAATGAACCCATTAAAACACCTTCCCAGATCTTCCTCAAGATGTTAAACTTCTTCCAAGGAACCTTTCTCTGATACCAATTGTTGAAATTAAGGAACTCTAAGAGGGAGGGTGAATTAGTGTTCTACAAAACTTATTATTATGTTCCTTTATTAATTTACCACATACATTCAAAAGAAAGAAGTATGAACTTAAGAACAACAACAACAAGATCATGACACATGAAGACCAATATTTTTACATGGAAACCCGGTTAAGGGAAAAACCACGGTGGGGATTAACCCACAAGATTTTATACTCTATTAAAAGTATTACAAATGGGAAGGCACATGCCTTCGGGCACACTGCCCAAAGATCACTACTCAAAGGAGGTTCACTGCCTACAAGATCAATTCCAAAGAGTTTGTTGAAATACTTGAATTGAAGAATAGCATCTAACAATGCAAGATTATAGTTCTGATTAGGCTCAATATACTGACTTCACACACTTTATGTCACTACCCTATTTCACTATTCTGCCATGATCCAAAGCTTACATATCTTTCCTTCACACTTGATATTGCCACACTACGCACCTATCACATCATATTTGCACATCCATGCCTCCAAAATGCTTGAACCCATCGATCATATATATATCTGTTGACCCATTTTCCCCTGTCCAGAGCTAAATAGTTCACCCGGTACTTTTCCTTGAAAATCCTTTGCAAAATGTTCCTATAAAGCTTAAAGTGCCAAATTTCCTAAAAAGCCTTGCCTAAAAAACCTTACCATTGGAAAGAGCTTGAAAAAATAGGTAGGTTTACTTTTTACATCACCCTAAAATTTAGCCAAATAAAGAAATTATTCATGGTCAAAGTTTTGGTCAACAAACAATTCAAATGTACATTTGGCGGGCTTGCAAATCTCTATTGGCCTTAGAAAATGATGAAAACGGTGAGTTTTATGCATTTCTAAATGTATATCAGGCTTAAGAAGGTGCATGTACATGGAGGAATCTTTCGCAGATCCCTGAGATGTTCCTGGTTTGTATATCTGGTTGCAAGGAGAAACATGCAAGGAAAATTATAGAAAGGAGGAGAAACATACAAGGAAAATTATACAAAGCAGGAGATACATTACAGGAATATTCCCTCAATGCATATCGGGTTTCAAATGCATATTATGTTGTATGTTTGCACATGCAACGAAAACAAACAAGGTTTGACATACAGTGCATCCACTATAGTGGAATGTACATTCGGCCTTGTATGTTTCTTTGTATATTTTGTTTAGATGTTTGCACATACTAGCGAAACATACAGAGAAACATACAAGGCCGAACGTACAAGAGGTGGGGCCTGTGAATATACAAGGCCGATTGTATGTTAGAAGATAGATGTGAGCATGAACAATAGAATGCATTGTTCGCTTGTATGTTTGCACATACAAAGCCGATATACAAAGGTTTATATACAAGCTGGACCCGATTGCATTTTTAACTTGTTTTATAAAGTCTTGGGGTCCATGGCTTGTATATGGGCGATTGTATATTGTGATATACAAGTCAGAAATACAAGGGTTGTATGCAAGGCAGACTTGAATTGAAGATCAAATTCAACATTTCAGGTCTCGGGTCCGCCTTGTATAGGTATAAGTATTTTGTATATTTGAATATGCAAGGAAATATACAAATAAAGTGATACAAGCCAGATCCGACCTAGCAGTCAAACCAGTTGATAAATTTTTGGGGTCCGTGGCTTGTATATGGGCAATTGTATATTGTGATATACAAGCAAACAGACAAAGGAAGTATACAAGCCAGATTTCAATGTCTTTTCAGGCTATTTCATAAAATTTGAAGTCCGCAGCTTGCATGTACAATTGTGCTTGTATATTGCAATATGCAAAGGGCAGATATAGTTTTCAGCAATGTTCCTTGAACCAGCTCAGCAACAAATCAGGTGGTGCCACATGGAAGCAGACATACATGCAAGTTATCATACAAATGGTGGGGTCTGCATATACAAAGGGAAATTGTATGCATATACAATTTTGAAATTCAAAGGGTAAATTCAAGTCCGATATACAAGGCGCCACACATATACAAAAGAGTTGCAAAGAAGGTTTTGGATGCCAATTCAGGTGGCAAATTCAAGTGATATATACACAGATGCAAAGCAATATATACAGGTGGTTGACTAAAACTTTGACCACCTATATCTTCTCCGTCTTGGCGAATTTCAACATGTTGTAAGAAATAAAGATGCATATTTTGTCCCCTTTTTCATTCGGCAAGGTTTTTAGGAGTTTTTATCACTTTTCAATTTTAGATCTAGAGTCGCATGTTTTGAGCAGTGGACATTTTAGCGACTTTTTGGGGCAGGATGCAAATATTTTTCACATTTATTTTTGTAGGTAATAGAAGCTACTCACATTGATGGTAAAAGATATTTCTCCACCATCCTGTTTCAGATATTTTAAGGTATGCATTGTTGAGGATCGATGATGTAGCAGCTTGCATTGAAGATTTAAAATATCTTTTATCTGCCCAGTGCCAGATATTTGGTGCCATAATTCCTACAGCTGGATAGTCACTAAATGTAGATATTTTCTGAGACAGCTCTTAGAGCACATTTTTGTAACTGACCTAGGTTAGTTTGGAATGCTATACATATGCATTCATATGATGTAAATAGGGTTGGAAAATTTTTAGCATTCAGGCTTTCTGTTTCCAAACAGAGCCTTCTATACTATAACTGTGCCTTCCCACTGAATATACTCAAGTTATTTTGCCTCTTTGGACTGGTTTCTAGTCTTGTGTGAATCTGCATATGGTTGTTTGTGAATGTCTTTATTCCTGTCAATCATCTAGTTTCACACCTTTGCTACGATCAATTGAATCTGTGTATGTTTGCTTGATATATTCGGTTATGCTGTGCATTTCTTTAGTATTGTGACGGTTCTTTTATTAAACTTGGTGAATCACCCTTTGTTTTAAAGCTTTTGTTTCATCCTTCACTTTAAAGTATTCTTTCTCTCTTTTCCTCTTAAGATTCAATAGTTTTAGGTGATAACAAGTTAAGGAAGCCGGCCTTCTCCAGAGGTCTGATCTCATTTAGCAAAGTCCTACACTTGGAGATCATTCCCATGTTACTCCAAATTGCAGAGGTTTCACAACTATATGCAAGGGTGCAAATCTGAGAGATAACAACTTTGGCAAGCCCAGTGGGACCCTGAGTTAGAACATAATCAACTTAACAATCATTATTGTTGGTTTTGATGCACAACCAATGATTTTAGACCTATAAGAGGTTAAAGTTTGCATATCTGGTGACTCACACTGAGGAAGAACAAGTAGGCTAGTCCTGTTGATACATGTTTTATGAGAAAGATTCAAACCAGGAGTTTGAGCTCATTTGAATATTTGCAGCTGTCTTCACCTAGAAGGCAGAGCAGAGCTATAGTAAGAATCTCAGCTTCTAAAAGGATACAGTCAACTCCTCTAAGTTTCAGGCCGGTTGCACCTGTAGTCCTTGCTACGGTCCAAACTATCCTACCTCTAGCTATCCTAATGGCAAGAAATCATCCATTCATGGCTTTTGATGGGGGTAGCCCTTTAAATTTAACAATACATGATGTGATACCCATTGCATCTTTGAAGAGTTTGCCCTATTTCACAGGGGAAAATTAAACTACCCCTATTGAGCACATTAGAGACGTGGCTTCTCTATGTGGAGTGCATCACATCACCCAATAAAACATAGCCATCAGGCTGCTAGCTCCTTCTTTCAAGGGAAAAGTATTACAATGGTTTAGGAGCCTACCAGTGCAGACCATCACAACTTGGGATGATCTAGGTGATAAGTTAAATAAGCAATTTTAGGATAAATCAGACAACTTGTCACTGGTTGAACAGATGACCACCATAAAGAGAGCTCCTCAAGAGTAAATGATGGACTTTAACTTTAGATTCCAGAAGACATGGGGCAGAATCCCTGACATGGTAAGGCCTCTAGCTGAATATGCATTCTTGTATTTTTTGAAAGCCCTAAACAGTGATATTTCAGTAATGATTCAATCATTAGGAGGTACTAGTTTGCCTACCGCATATGAAATGGCTATTAGGGCAGAGAATAATCTAATTCAGGCTAGAAAAATAGCACCTAGGCCACCCATACCCATCTTTCCCAAAATTCAAGCTTCCATGCCTTTACCAATTCCATATTTCGCCCCTTTACCTTTTATTGCAGCACTACCAAGTACTGCCAACTCTGAAGTTGCTACTTCTAGCTCATCACAAGAATTAAAGGATATCAAAAATAGCCAATAGAAAATAGAAAATATTTTGCAAACTTTTGGCAATGAACTAGTGAGCATTAAAAAATAGCAATCCCAGAGCAAACAATCTTACTAGTCACAACCTCAAGGGCAAAATCAGCAGCCATATCAAGGCCAAAATCAGCCTTATCAAGCTAATAGGCCTCCATATCAAAGTAACTACCAAGGTGCCAGACAGAATGTAAATCAAAGGCCTTTTTAGCCTTATAATCCAACACCTATTATTGTTGTCAGGGACTTTGTCCCTACTTAGAACAATCTTGCATCTAAGTATGAATGGTGCTATCCATGTAATCAGCCACATAGCCAAGCAACCTGTTCAAATGGAGTCATAAATCAAGCTTTAATGGTGCAAAATGTGGCATTCTCACAGCCAAACATCCCAAATGATGGAGCTGTACAACAACAAGAGCAACCTCAGAGTGATTCTACCTTCATAAATTGGCAAGAAGGCAAATTATATGGTGTAAACAGTGATAACACCTTGGTTGCAGCAAATACAAGAACCAAGAAGAGGGGTTATGAGGTAGACCAAGCAAAACAAAAAGAGAAAGGACATGCTAGTGCTTCTACATCACATATTCCCCATATTCTACAAAGAATTAACCTATTAGCCGCAAGGGGGATGCCTCATTTGCAAGCAGAGGTTGCTACTACAAAATCAAATCAGAAGGTAAGTGCCATTCCATCTTTCAATATTATTGAAAATATTAAGAAAATGAATGTAGCAATGTCCATGTGGGATTCCTTAGCCATACCAGGCCAAAAGGACATATTGCAATCTGCCTTATCTGATTTGAAAGTGTCTAACGATACAACTATTGACCCATATAGGGTTGTCCTTACCAATTCATCTGAGGATAACAACAAACAGCCCAATAAAGGTGCTAAACCTCTCCCATTTTATGTATCTTTGATAATTGGAGACAAATTAGTACACAACTGTATGGTGGATAGTGGTGCAAGTAGTTCTGTGATGCCTAAATAGATTGTGGATCAATTAGGACTCAAATACCAGCCTTTTGAGAAGGGTGTACTCCAATTAGATGGCACAACTGTTAATACTGTGGGTGTAATAAAAGACCTAGGTCTCACTCTACATACCTGTTCCATTTCACAGGAGATGTTCATCATAGATTTGCCTCCTTATTTTGCCATGTCCTTATCAAGAGAATTTACAGCCAAGATAGGAAGATATTTATCCTTAGATTGGTCCCACATGTTTTTCAGGACTAGATATTGCACCAAAGTAACTTTAAAATCTGAGTTACTTTCAAATCATCACATAGATCCCTACACACCAAGTGTTGTTAATACAAACTGCATTATTTCTGATGACCCTGAATTAGTTGCTACTCAAGAACTACAAGATGAAAGCATACCAGAGGTACTCTTAAGGGAGTGGTCCTCAGGAAATGTTGTAGATGATCCTGAGGGACACATCCAAGAAACTGGTATGGGGGTTTATATACTTCATGAGTCTGAAACAATGATTCCAAATCTCGTGAAAGGTTTAGAACAACAGACAGATCAGCAAGATGGGGTGTGGAAAATATATTTTGATGGCTCTAGGAATAAGAATGGATCTAGTAGTGTTGTAATGCTGGTATCATCACAAGGTGAAAAATATTTTTCTTCTTTTTGTTTTGCCTTTGCATGTACAAACAACACTGCTGAATATGACAGATTAATCCAAGGCTTGCAATGGGCAAGCAAGAGGAAAATAGGATGTTTACAAGTGTATGGGGACATTGAACTCATTGTCAATCAGGTGAGAGGATTGCACCTTACAAAAAATGATGTTCTGAAATGCTATAAACATAGGGTGTGGGACATGATTGAAGAATTTAATGCTTTCAACCTGATCTCTATTCCAACGAGCCAGAACTCTCATGTTGATAGGTTATCTACAATTAGAGCTCAGTTTGATATCCCTAGTGATATTCAATGAGATAAGGTGCAGCCTCATGTCAAAATAGTTGACAAGCCTTCTATCCCTGACAATAATATTCATTGGCAAGTTTTTGAAAGTGATGAACAGATCCTACATTTCTTGTTAGAAGAGGATGAATTTTCTGTGATAAATCAGGATAAACTCAAACAGTAGTATGGCAATGATCATTTTGTTCAATTCAGAACAAACAAGTTGCCCAAGGGATTGGTAACCTTAGAATCTATTTTTAGTACAGATGGTTAATTGAAGAAAAGCAAGATTAGCATGCAGGTTAAAGAAGAGCATTACGAGGAGCTAGAAATTTTCAAAGGTAAGCTTCTTAAACTTGGTAAAATCTACTCAACTGAAGACAGAAGAGCTTTTATTGCTCTTTGTTAAGAATTTGAGGGTGTGTTTGCTTGGGATTATTCAAACCTGAAAGGGTTCAACCCTCAGATTGCCCAACACACCATAGAATTAGAACCAGATACTAAACTTGTAAGATAGAAGCAAAAGGCCTCTAAATCCCAAGTTAGAGCCCCTCATGATTAAAGAACTGACTAAATTAATTGAAGGGAAAATCATTTTTCCAATCAAGTATACTTCTTGCATCTCCAACCTTGTCCCTGTGAGAAAAAAGAATGGAGAGATTAGGCTATGTGTCAACTTCAGAGACCTCAATAGAGCCTCCTTAAAAGACCACTACCCATTGCCTTCAATGGAGCAAATTCTGCAGGTAGTGGCTAGCTCTAAAAGATTCTCCTTGTTTGATGGTTTTTCTAGTTACAATCAGGTGTTAGTCAAGGAGGGGGATCAGTTCAAGACTATTTTCACCACCAAGTGGGGTACCATGGCCTACAAAAGGATGCCTTTCGGCCTCTCAAATGTTGGCTCTACTTTTCAGAGAGCCATGGATATGGCCTTTAAGGGTTTGATGTATAAATTAGTACTGGTGTACCTGGATGACATTGCAGTTTTTTCTAAGAACGTAATGAAGCATTTACCCCATCTAAGGCTAGTATTTGAGAGATGCAAGGAATTCGAGATATCTCTCAATCCCAAGAAGTGCATATTCGCTATGCATGAAGGCAAGCTTTTAGGGCACGTTGTATCGAAGGAAGGCATTACCATTGATCCTGAAAGGGTAAGGGCATTTTGGAGATACCTTTACCCAGCCACAAAACGGGACTACAAAGTTTTATTGGTAGAATTAATTTTCTGTGAACATTCATCCCTGATATATTGCGAATCTTTTGAAGCCTTTGACGTTCATGTTAAAGAAGAATATAGTTTTCAGTTGGATGAAAGAGGCTAAACTTATCTTTGAATCCACAAAAGAAGTATTATCAGCTGCGCCGATTCTAGTAAACCCTGACTTCTCCAAATATTTTATTTTGTATGCTTATGACATCCTAGATACAATCTCTGTGATTCTGGTACAGCAACAAAGTGGCAGCTTTGAGTAGCCAATCACTTTCTTTAGCCAAGGGCTGGAAGAGTACGAGAAAAGGTATAGCTTTGTTGAGAAACATGTTCTTGCAGTGGTCAAGAGCCTCAAGAAGTTTTGACATCTTGTTTCTAATAACAAGATACATTTGATGGTTGCTCATCCTAGTGTGAAGGAGTTCCTGTTGAGTAAAGATGTTAGTGAGAAAAGGGTTGGTTGGGTAACCAAAGTCATGGAATATGATGTAGAGATCAAGATAACCAAGCTTGTCAGAGGCAGAGGACTCAGTGAACAACTCACTACCAGTTCAGAGAATGAAATAGCAAAAGAAGAAGAGGTGCTTTTGACTATTGAAGAAGAGCATTAGAATGATACAGCATCAGAAATGGGCACAAGTTGGGTTAGTAACATGGCTCAATTTCTGCAAACTAGTAAATGTCCAGCAGGTCTAAACAAGACCAAAAGAAGATATTTTAGACTATAGTCTATCCCATACGTTCTAATCAATGGCATCCTTTTCCAGAAAGATTTTAATGGTATATTTCTAAGATGCATTGATTATGATTAGACTGATAAAGTGCTTCATGAGTTTCATGATGGAACTGCAGGGGGTCATTTTGCCCCAAGGACTACTACTTGGAAAGTAATGAGAGCTAGCTATTATTGGCCTAACTTATTTAAGGATGCCCATGCATGGGTCAGAAAATGTATAAAGTGTGTCATTTTTGCAGGCAAAGGAAGGATGCCAGCTTTACCTCTGCAGCCAATTCAGGCAGAGCAACCCTTTATGAAATGGGGCATTGATTTTATAGGTCCTATTAGCCCACCATCAAGTGTAGGCCATAGGTGGATTCATACAGCTACAGACTATTTCACAAGGTGGACTGAAGCAGTGGCTCTGAAGGAATCCAATGAAATGTTGTTTTAAATTTTTATCATGATTTGGTTTCCAGATTTGGAGTGCTCGAGTCTATCATCTCAGACAATGCTTTGGCCTTCATAGGATTGAAAATAACTGACTGGGCTATTAAGAATGGGATCTATCTGAGTACTTCATCAAATTATTACCCACAGGGTAATGGTTTGGCTGAATCTACAAATAAAAATCTCATAAGGATTATTAAAAGATCAATGGAAGATAACTAGAGGACCTGGCACACTAACCTAAAATTTTCCCTAGGGGCAAATAGAATAACTCCTAAAAGGTCTATTGGGAACTCTCCATATCTACTAGTGTATGGAAAAGAGGTAAGATTGCCTATATCTCTAGAGCTGCCAGCCCTAGACATCATGAATTAGTTGGAGATGTTTGAAGAGGAGGACCCCATGGCTGTCAAATATGCTCAACTTCTAGAGCTTGAAGAAATTAGAGACAATGCTATGAGGAATATGGAGTATCATCAGCTTCAGACCAAAAGAAATTTTGATTAGAAGGCCACTGCTAGAATCTTTAGGGAGGGTGATATGGTGCTCAAATGGGATGAATTGAAAAGCAGACTAGGAAAGCATTCCAAGTTCAACAACATGTGGAGTGGCCCATTTTTCATTGCTAAATGCAAGAAGCACAATGCATTTGAGTTATCAAATATGGATGGAGAAAATCTGCCTATCCCGGTTAATGGGATACACCTGAAGAGGTGTTTTGAGGTATGAGTGCTTTGTAAATCAGTAGATTAGGTCTCTATGCTTTCAATAAGTGCTGCTGCACAATAGTTTAGATCCTTTTGTTTTTCCTTAGTGATGTTTAGCACAGTTGAGGGGGTTTCCTTTAGCATTTTTGTCTTGGCTTGGTCTTCCAAATGTTCTTCACTGTCAAGGTGCTGAGTTGCTAAAGTTAGGTTTCTTTGTCAGTACATATCTTTTGTCTTTGAATGACCCCATGCCCAATGGATGCTATAAGGCCACTGATCTTATGTTTAGCAGGCAAACATCTCATAGAAGTCACCAAATTGTTGACCCATTTTGCTCTGTCCAGAGCTAAACAGTTCACCTGGTACTTTTCCTTGAAAATCCTTTGGAAAATGTTCGTATAAAGCTTAAAGTGCCAAATTTCCTAAAAATCCTTGCCTAAAAAACCTTACCATTGGAAAGAGCTTGAAAAAATAGGTAGTTTTACTTTTTACATCACCCTGAAATTTGGCCAAATAAAGAAATTATTAATGGTCAAAGCTTTGGTAAACATACAGTTCAAATATACATTTGGCGGGCTTGCAAATCCCTATCAGCCTTAGAAAATGATGAAAAAGGTGAGTTTTATGCATTTCTAAATGTATATCGAGCTTAGGAAGGTGCATGTACAAGGAGGAATCTTTCATAGATTCCTAGGATATTCCCAGTTTGTATATCTGGTGGCAAGGAGAAACATCCAAGGAAAATTATACAAAGGAGGAGAAACATACAAGGAAAATTATACAAAGCAGGAGATACATTACAGGAATATTCCCTCAATGCATATTGGGTTTCAAATGCATATTATGTTGTATGTTTGCACATATAATGAAAAGAAACAAGGTTTGACATACAGTGCATCCGCTACAGTGGAATGTACATTCGGCCTTGTATGTTTCTTTGTATATTTCATTTATATGTTTGCACATACCAGCGAAACATACAGAGAAAAATACAAGGCCAAATACACAAAAGGTGGGGCCTGCACACATACAAGGCCATATCTTAGAAGGTACAAGTGAGCATGAATAGTAGAATGCATATTTCACTTGTATATTTGCACATACAAAGCCGATATACAAAGGTTTATATACAAGCCGAACCCGATTGCATTTTTAACTTGTTTTATAAAGTCTTGGGGTCCATGGCTTGTATATGGGCGATTGCATATTGTGATATACAAGTCAGAGATACAAGGGTTGTATGCAAGGCAGACTTGAATCAAAGATCAAATTCAGCATTTCAAGTCTTGGGTCCGCCTTCTATATGTATAAGTGTTTTGTATATTTGAACATGCAGGGAAATATACAAATAAAATGGTACAAGCTGGATCTGACCCAGCAGTCAAAGTCATTAATAAATTTTTGGGGTCGATGGCTAGTATATGGGTGATTGTATATTGTAATATACAAGCAAACAGACAAGGGAAGTATACAAGCTAGATTTCAACGTCTTTCTAAGCTATTTCATAAAATTTGAAGTTCACAGCTTCCATGTACAATTGTGCTTGTATATTGCAATATGTAAAATTCATATACAGTTTTTAGCGATGCTCCTTGAACCAACTCAGTAACGAATCAGGCGGTGCCATGTGGCGGTAGAATACATGTAAGTTATCATACAAATGGTGCGGCTCGCATATACAAAGGGAAATTGTATGCATATACAATTTCAAAATTCAAAGGGCAAATTCAAGTCCGATATACAAGGCACCATGCATATACAAAGGAGTTGTAGAGAAGGTTTTGGATGCTGATTTAGGTGGCAAATTCAAGTGATATATACACAGATGTAAAGTGATATATACAGGCGGTTGAACAAAACTTTGATCACCTGTATCTCCTCCATCTTGGCAAATTTTTACATGCTGTAAGAGACAAAGATGCATATTTTTGTCCCCTCTTTCATTTGGCAAAGTTTTTAGGAGTTTTTATCACTTTTCAATTTTAGATTAGGAGTTGCATGTTTTGAGTGGTGGACGTTTCAGCGACTTTTTGGGGTAGGATGCAGATATTTTTCGCATTTATTTCTACAGGTAATAGAAGCTACTCACATTGATGGTAAAAGTTTTTTCTCCACCATCCTGTTTCAGATATTTCAAGGTATGCATTGCTGAGGATCGATGATGTAGCAGCTTGCATTAAAGACTTAAAATATCTTTTATCTACCAAGTGCCAAATATTTAGCACCATAATTCTTGCGGCTGGACAGTCACTAAATGTAGATATTTTCTGAGATAGCTCTTAGAGCACATTTTTGTAACTGACCTAGTTTAGTTTGCAATGCTATATATATGCATTCATATGATGTAAATAGGGTTGGAAAATTTTTAACATTTAGGCTTTTTGTTTCCAAACAGAGCCTTCTATACTATAACTGTGCCTTCCCACTGAATATACTCAAGTTATTTTGCCTCTTTGGACTGATTTCTAGTCTTGTGTGAATCTGCATATGGTTGTTTGTGAATGTCTCTGTTCCTCTAAATCATCTGGTTTCTCACCTTTGCTAGGATCAATTGAATCTATGTATGTTTTCTTTTTATATTCAGTTATGCTGTGCATTTCCTTAGTATTGTGAGGGTTCTTTTATTAAACCTGGTGAATCACCCTTTTTTTCAACCTTTTGTTTCGTCCTTCACTTTAAAGCATTCTTTCTCTCTTTTCCTCTTAAGATTCAGTAGTTTTTGGTGATAACCAGTTAAGGAAGCCGGCCTTCTCCAGAGGTTTGATCTCATTTAGAAAAGTCCCACACTTGGAGATCATTCCCATGTTACTCTAGATTGTAGAGGTTTCACAACTATATGAAAGGGTACAAATCTAAGAGATAACAATATCCACAACATGAAATTTCATCAACTATAGTTAGCCTCAAGAAAACTTAGAAAGTTTTTCAAGATTACTGTTCTGTCGGCTGAATCCATGCACAAACATCAATGTAGAGCAAAACCTATGTATTCAAGTCACCACACATGTCGGTGAATACCACTAGATCTCATAAGTTACTCAACCAACCACTTCCCTTAATTTGTACAAGGATCAAACACTAAATCAGCTTGTTCTTCACTAGACTGAACTGTCTGACCAAAACCTAATACTCAAATGCTTGTAACTTTCAATCCCTTCATCACCGAAGGCTAAAACTTTGGATTTAGGTACCCCTAACATCCCTTAACATTCCATCAGATCTATAGCACAATATGATTAACTGTGGAGAAATGTAGACCAAAATGTTGAACCCTATCATATGCTCTATTCCTATCTATCCGGACTTAGACAAATCTGCAATCTGACTTCTGGTATGATCAAATGATATAATGCATATGTGTAAGATAGATTCAGTTGGCATTAATGACAACACCTGACACGCCTAGCAATGTCTCTTGCTAACAAGTTTTATACCATTCTTTATCACTCTCTTTCAATGAGTTTACAAATAATTTCATGATGACATCTTCATCCTCTATTTCAAATTCATTAGTGAAATTAATGAAATACCTTAGATGTTCCTAACCTGTGACAATATTATTATATTCAAACTTATGAATCTTCTCCCAATATCATTTGGAATTGGATTAGGAAAGTCAAGTATGCCAAATAAATCAAATTGTTTGTACCTTTCAACTCCTAGAGGCTTCCTCTGTGGAGAAAATCTTTGTGTTTGTCTTCATTGGGTAAGCCTAACATTATAAACATTGACATGTTGTTGATTTACTTGATTTTGTGGTGGTTGATTCTTAATGCTTTGGGCATGGGAATTATTCACACCCTGTTATCCCATCAAGTGTTGTCATTGATGTTGTTGTTATTGATCTTATTATTGCTATTGATGTTGTCTCTGATTATTTTGTAGGTTATGGCCCTACTACTATACATTCTAGTTTTGTTGGGCTTGTTGTTGATCAAGTAGGGCCTGCACTTCTCTTTGTCTATTCTTGAGGTGATCAAGAAAGTCAAGTTCATCTGAGATTCTTCTTGCTCTTTCCTCATCACTGCACTATTATTGATGATCTCACTCATTAGGAATGTTATCATGCTAACCTCCAAGTAATCCCATGGGAGAATTAGGATGCCTTGTATCCTGATATGTTTCTTCATTCTCATTGGCATTCCTAAACTTCCTCAAATGTGGATAATGAGACCTATCTCAACTTCCTCTACCAATAACATTTTCATTTCTTCTAATATCATACTCATTTGTATTTATTATTCTATTTGTTCTGAGCATGTTATCTATAGAATCCTCAGAAGTATAATTGTATTGGCTCCCAAGGTCAACAAATATATTGTCTTGGGTATTCACTAGAGGGACCACATTGGGGTATCTTGTCCTATATCTAATCCTCCTATTTCTTGCACTACATCAGGATTCCTTATGCCTAGATTGTTGTTAGTTCCTTCTTCTAGGCATTGTAAAACTCTTATCAAACTACAATTAATCTTCTAGGTTGTAAAACAGGGTCACCACTTCCCCTAGTGGAAGAAATATTGAACAAATATTGCACTTCAATGATGCAACAACTAGAAAATAATTCAATGGGTCCCTGACAACAATGCCAAAATGTTGGTTCCCAAAATTACATCAACACAAAACTCTAAAATGTTTCTAGATCACCTAGGCTAAGGAAGTTGTCAAGGTGATAAAAAGAGGTTTATCAATAAGTTAGGGGCTATTTTGGCCAACTAATAGGAGTGGGTATACTCCTCTGCTATTTGATCTTAGTTTAAACTCTAGAGGGATATTCCAATGGGTATACCTAGGTAGGTATTGACTTCAAACTAGATGAATAGCTAAAAATATTCGAACAACCAAACCCAAATCACTTTTTTAGCCCCAAATTTGTCATTAAGCTAAGAATAGTTGGTTATTATAAGACCCCTATATAGATGATGAAAGCAATCCTACATAATGAGGATGCATTTGGAAATACTATTGTGTCTAAAGATAGATATGAAGTTTTGTTTTAAAAGATTCAGTAATCATGCCTATCTATTGGGTTGTAGAGTCTGACATTCAACAGAAGAATACAACTGCAAAGAAGTATATGATTGCCTATGTGAAGATTCAAATGAATGAAAATCAATTGGTTCATTAGATTGAATCAGTGGAATTATAGAAAGGTATGCTATTTTTCTTTTCTATCTTCATTTCACCTTCTATATTTTTGTCACCTATCTTACCTTCTTATATGTTCTTGGTCCTAGTTGATTAGCTTCATTTCATTATAGAGTTCAATGATGTACTCATTTTAGCGAAATAGTGCAACTGCATTTGCATACATAATTTGAGTATGATGGAGGTAAGCATAATTCTTAGGAAGTTGTCTTTGGAAGGAAAGTAATATATGTTTTAATGATTATTTCATGATAATATGTCCTTTAGTTACTATTTTGTAATGATTTTTACATAGAAACTTGAAATGTCAATCTACGATGATTTTGCAAGAATGACAAATAGGAAAAATATAGTATTAATGCACATTTAGATGACATTACAATTAAACTCATAAAAACAAACAAGATGTCACAACAAGACAATTGTCCCCCTAAATTTGTGCTAGTAATATATATTGTCATCAAAACAACAACTAACACTTACTATCACTACAAATCATTGGATCAATAATTCCTTTAAACAACCACTACATATGATCATAAAAGGAATTGAAGACAATGGAAAGTTCTACATAATCAATTTAATACTTGAAATATAGTTCAAAATTTAGTATGATAGAGAACACCCACTCCTCTTTCTTGTTTCAATAGTAATTACACCATTTAGCATTCATGCCTCAACTATACATGCAATCACTAAGATTTTAATTAAATAAATGTAACCATTGCAATGACAAACATTATAAACATTTCTAAAAGACATGAAGAACATCTTCTATATCCTCATCACCAAGATTAGGTTCATGTCCCCAAGTTACTACTAAAAATAAATGGCAAGTTACATGAAGCAATCCCCTAACAATAACATCTTTGTTTTAATGGCATGTCTATAATTCTTAAAAGAGACCTTACCGAACTACTTCCTATTAAGTAAAAACCTATCCTTGCATCACACTCAACTAAAAACATTCTATGACACAAATTTAATACAATTTTTAAATTACAAAAACTATTTCAACAACAAGGTGACACTACAAATTAAACACAAATCTATCATACAGTACATAACACATGCAATGTAGAACCAACATAACATAAATAAGAAGTATTAGTGAGCCATTAAACAAATAACTAACAAGAATTGAAAAAGAATATTTTGACCAATAAATTATCTTATTTGCTACAAATGAACTATAAGATTACACAACAAAAAGATGCTAAGACTACTAGATCTACCTATTGTATTTAGTATTAGAGTAAATGCATAACATAAATCAAGTATTGATACTAAGGATGAGAAACTTACCTAAGAGATATTATTAAGCACACATCAATGATTCATGCCTACAACAAACTTATGGATTCAAGTTGGCCCTGTTAATGGATCTCTCAAAGAGGTCAAATAAACTATATACCCCATTGTATCTAAACCCCCATAATTGCCTACATATTTTAGAGTAATATTTGACAACTACAATGGTCCAACATGGGATCAAAAAGACCCAAAAACTATACCAATTCAATCTATATCATGAGACAATCATAGATAATTACCACTATCCATGGCATGGTTAATCATGATAGACAAATCACAATGCCTTACTCTACAAAAGGCCATAATCAATAATGGTAAAACTCAAAGGAAAGGTCTAACATTTACAACTATGTCTAAACTTAAACCCATAAAGTCCTTCATATAGAACCTATATACTCTTTTGATCGCTATATTAAAATGAAACAAAATCCCTACAACTTTATGAGAAAGAATGAAGAGGCTTGCCTAAAATCACTCTCTTTATAGAAAATTTAGGTATGTAAGTTTAACTACACTCTCTCTCACATATAAATTTAAAATTCTTGTTTCAATATTTTATTTATCACAATTTTAAAGAAAAAATCAAAACATAACATACAAATTATAATGTTTATGTTGTACAAGTGTGCTAGTGTATTTATTATCTAATGCACATCATGCACATAGATTAATTCCACATGGCATTAATCCTACTTAAGTGTCTTAGTTAGTGGGAGTTAGCTTGCTGCCTCTTGTGAGTCTTGAGGAAGTTAACTCACAACTAGTTCTACTTAGTGGGAGTCAAATGTCTAGTCTTCTCCACTAAGTCTGGGTGGTTGTTTCTTCCCTCTCTCCTATATGTACATCTCATTTCATGGGTTAATACATCACTATTGGTATCTAGTTTCATGTAATATTTTTGCTTGCATATTCTTTTTTTTCAATAACATGCAGGGGCATGCAATTACTAAACTTTTGTTTCTTGACCAGTATTGACAATCAATCTAGTGTATCTTGGAAAATTTCACATGGTATCAAAGTTATTCTAGAATTTGATTACTAGTGTGGTACTATTTATTGAGTTATTTTTTAAAACACTAGTTTCATGCATTCTTTTTTGGCTGATGTGTGTCTGTGTGTGTTCTTGAAACAATGTGCAGAGGGGTATTAATTCACAAGGGAGAAAGCACAAGTTGAACACTGAAGGTTGATCTACATTGCTCAACTAGGAATGTGAGAGAGGTCAAACTAGGCATGTGAGAGGTTGATCCAAATGTGTGAAAGAGGCTTGATCTAGTGTGAGTAGGGGTAGCAGAGGCCTGATTAGGCATGTGAAAGAGGCTCGATCCAACACCAGTAGGGGTAAAAAAGACCCAATTTGGCATGTGAAGGGGTAGTCGAGGCCAGATCCTTCACAAAAGGAGTCTTCCATAAGCATTGAACAGAGGCAGCAATGCATCACAGTCACCGAACAGAGGATACAAGGCGTCAAATATAACATATGTGCAGCCATCACGAAAAATTCAGCCCCTGGTCATATGATAGGGTCATATGAGATCTTAAACCTAGAGCCACCTACTAGTGAGAGCTTAAATTTCCCCCCCCCTCTCTTTAATCTCCATTTTAAAGGCAATTTTTAATTTTTTAGTGTAAATTAAATAGGCAACATAAGCTAATAGAAAAATTGTTGTAACTTTTGACAAGAAACTCAAAATTGAGTGCCATTTTTTTAAAGTGAATTTTTTAATGCCTAATCCATTGGAAATATCATCACACTATAATTCTAAAGTGTCATTTTTCATTCCATTAGACATTCCTATGCACTAAACATATAAAGTGCCAAAATCTGTAGTGGCTCTCAAATATTAAATCAAGGGGGTATTTTTGTGTCGTGTCTTGTACACTTCCACACTTCCTTCTACATTCCATTTCCACACTTCTAATTTCTACAAAAACTTATATTAAGCATGGATTTAAATCTATATATCATACCTCTAACACACTTTAACTATCATGAATGGAAACTTAAGGTGCAACTTGTGCTAAAGAATAAAGAGTTGTATAGGGTAATAATGGGCATTGACATTGAACCCACTATTGAAGATGCTAAAGTAAAATAGTTTAATAAATGTGATCAAGCCTTCAAGTTTCTATGTCTTACTCTATTCCTCAAACTCCTTTTTCATGTAGAAGTCTTGAAAACACCTAATGAGGTTTAGCTTGCATTAGAAAAACTCTTTACTAAGGTAGATGAAATGAGAAGTTATGAGTTAGAGAATGAACTCATAAGCTTGGTCCCTAGTTCCTTTGACACTCTACAGGACTACTTCACTAAGTTCAAATCACTAAGTTTGTAGTTGGAAGAATGTGGAATGGAAAATAATTGGATGATCAACTTGTTCTTTCTATACTCTCAAACTTAGGTCCGTAGTATTATGTGTTTATATCTAGCTTCTACTCCACCAAAAGGTCTACATGGAATGTGCCTTCTCTAGATGACTTTATTGGGTACTTGACTGGGGAGAAGGATATGTTAATACAAATGGGCATTATGAAGTACTTAAAACCTCAAGCCCTCATTGCTGTGAATGGAAAGCAACAATAGGCTTCAAACAACAAAGGGAAGAAGCAAAACACTCAGAATGACAAGGAGACCAAGAAAAATAAAAAAAGTGAGCCCTCCAAAACCAATAGTGAGAGCTCTTCTAACCAAGGGAAATCTAAGAAATAAATATTTAAGTCTATATATTGAAAGAAACTTGGGCACGATGAGCACAAATGTATGAAGAAATAGATTGTCCACCTCTCTCATCTTCTTGAGAAGAACAACATAAGGGTCCTTGCATTTATCACACAATCTAGATCAACCCAAAAATCCAATAATGCAATGGAGAAAGGTAAAGAGAAGTATAAGGGAAAGGCACTAGTCAAATTACATCCTCATCAACTCCATGTTGGATCATTGACTCGGGTGCCTCACACCATCTGGGTTCCTCAAAAGTTAAATTCTCTTCCTTAGAGCCTTATAGTGTGTCTTATATCACTTTGGGTGATCACACTCCAGCAATAGTTATAGGGAGAGGGGTTTTTGAAATTCAAGGTGGAACATTCACAAAATTTTCTATGTGTACCTTCTCTTTTAGATAATCTCCTATTAGTGTATCAGATTACCCACATAGGGAAGGGCATAAGAATTCATTTATCTCCATATTTAGTTGAAATTAAGGAGTTTCATAGCAACAATCTAGTAGATTTGGGAAGGGTAGATAAAAAATCTAGGTTGTACACCTCTCACTTTCCACCCGATGTTTCTGCTACAACATTGCTTACTCATTTAGATGGTGTTATAAAATTATGGCATGAGCAGTTCAACCACCTTAACTATCGCTACCTTGAGCAACTAAGTCAATAGGATATGGTAATAGGGTTTCCTAGTGTTAAATTTTATAAGGGTCTTTGTGAGGGTTCTACCCTTCAGAAGGATCTTGAAGAGAAATTTGGAAAAGGAAAATCTTGGAGGGATACACAAGTCTTAGAGCTTGTTCACAAAGATGTATCAGGGGCATTTACCCGTCCATCTTTCACTAAGTCAAGGTATGTTATCACTTTCATAGATGACTTCTCTAGATACATATGGGTCTACTTTAGTAGAAATCTGAAGTCTTCAACAAATTTCAAGACTTCAAGGCTCTTGCTAAAACATAGTTAGAAAACATCATCAAGGTTCCTCAAACTGAAAATGGGGGTGAGTAGATCAACAAAACATTTGAGAAATTTTGTAAAATAGAGGGGATAGAGTTACAGTACATAGTTCCTTATACTCCCCAACATAATAGTGTTGTAGAACGTAAGAATAGATCCTTAAAAGAGATGGCTAAGTACATGATACACTTCAAGGACCTTACACCATAGTGCTAGACATAAGTAATCAATTGTGCTTGTTACATTCAGAATTGAGTTCCTCATAAAGACTTGAAGGGTATCACTCCCTTTGAATCTTAGACACGTAGGAAACCATCAATTGGGCACTTCAAGATTTTTAGATCTCTAATCATGGCATGTATACTGAAGTAAAATCACAAGGCTATGGATCCTCAATCTAAACCTTACATCTTTGTGAGTTATATAGATGGTGTAAAAGGTTATCACCTGCTCCACTTGACCACACATGAGTTCTTCATTGAGAGGAGTGTTATTTTCAAGAGAGTCTTGCAAACTATATACTTGACATTTATCCTTCTATTCTGGACTCACTTGACTTTGAAGATTCTTCTGAAGATTCAGATCATTTACAATAAATTCTTGAGGCAAAGTCTTCTTCTACTTCTTTCAATTTTGACAATGAGGGTAGTGATGGGGAGTCATCATCTTCTACTTCTAGACTTGCTTTGAAGGTTGATATTTCAGCACCTGACTCACCCACATCTCAACCTCTTTGGGCTAGATAAAGACTTCAAAATGCAGGTACTTGGGTAGGGAATCTAGTAGATGGCAAACATATATGATTAGATTTTTAGAGTGGGCCACATGTTTTCTATGCCTCAACCCTTGATCCATAGACATTATGAGAGGCATTAGGCATACTTCGGTGGGATAATGTTATGCATGAGGAATATGATTCCTTAATCAAAAATCACACTTGGGACTTGACTTGACTTCCTAAGGGAAGGAATATAGTTTGATGTAGGTGGATATATTAGACCACGTTTGTTGCAGATGGGTCAATTCACAAGTACAAGGCATGTTTGGTTGCCAAGGGTTTTTCACAAGTTGGTATTGACTACACAAATACCTTTGCACCCATGGTCAAAATGACTTCAATACAACTTATTCTTTCCATTACTACCTGTAGACACCTAAAAGTAACTCATTTCATCATTTATCAATTCATTGCATTTTCACCATCTACATAGGCATTTAGGTAGCTTTGTCCTAGCACACTTGTCTTGAAACACCAAATCAGCCATCTTTCTAATTAATTAAATAAATCATATTTATTCACTTAATTTCTCTCTAGTTTTATTCTAATTTCTTCTATTTCTCATAATTAAATAATTTTTATTATTTAATTATTTCTTATATTTTTTCTTCTAAACAATTAAATAAATTTCTTAATTTATTTTATTGTCTCCCTCTATCATAAATAAATAAAATCAATATTTTATTTATTTATCTTATCATCACCTCTATAAATTAAATAACTTTCAATTTATTTAATTTATTTCTTTTCTAATTTAAAATCATCTCTTATCTTATCACTTTTTTCTATGTGTACAAGTTGGTTTTGTTCATTGGAATGATCTAGATTAAATTCTAATTGGTTCTAAAATTAGCTATCCTCATCATCAAGCTCTTAAAATAGAACCTCCCTCTATTTTAAGTAAATTTATTTTATCATCAATAACAACCCAACTACAATCATTTAAAATAGCTCTTACCTATGGACACATAGCTTGTACACATTCATCTATGTCATCTTTTAATCTTAACTGCTCAACATAGCCACCTAATCTTCAGCATTGATTGATTTTGGTTGAGCTCTATATAAACACTCTCTCATTGCATACTTCTCATCTAGAATTCAAGCATTATCATAGAGTCTACATTATCATCCTAAGCATATTGAGCATTTGAGCATCTATTGAGCATATTATCAATTATCATCTATCCATCATGGTAGCTTTGATCTTCATGATTGTTCATTGTTGAGAAGCAATCCACATCACAAAACAATGAATCATATAATCTAGGTGATCTTGTTCTTGAATTGCATGCATTTGATTTCACTTGGATTCAATTTTTTGATGGTGGTAGGATTAGGTTTTGGTTTTCATGCTTGATCTTATTAACCTGATTTTTTACCTATCCACATTTTAGCAAGCCTGGTGGGACTCATGTCCTTTATTAACTTTATTGTTTAAAGTTGTTTTTGTGAAGTTTAGATTTTTTGGAGCACTTATGATATAGGAGCATCCCTGGTTCAAGAACAATCTTGCATCAACCAAAAACATTTGTATTTCAATTTGTTTGTCTTTCAGTTTATTTCTTTTCATTTTCCAGTTCAGTATTAGGCAGTTTAGTCAGAAGTAGTTCCTGCTTTTTGGTCTGGTATTCTACCATAGTTGCATTTCACATCTTGCAGATCAGGGTTTAGCATCTAGATGCATTCATCTCCATCATATCCATAATTTAGAGCATTTGGATTAGTTAGCAGAAAGTTATCACTATTAGAAGATTGACTATTTTCTTAAGAATAGAGCATCCTGACAGTCTCTGATAATCAACTGAAGGAGAAGAATTATGGAGCATTCCTTGACTTGTAAAGCTTAATGATACATCATTTAATGATATATGGTTCATGGTTGACCTTCTTCGAAGGTACGCATGTTAAACCATTCATTTGACGAAGTGTTATATGCATTTAGGTCTGACCTATCTATATGCACCCATTACAGTTCTCTCTAGGAGTTTGTGACCTTCCTTAGCTGATGCAAAGGAATCTTATGATCCATACTTGATATATATTGATGTAATAGATCCTTAGGAAAGCAATTCAAAGCTCTCATAATTTACAAGATCAATAGTTTGGATTCTTTACGAAGGAACTTGAAATCTTTATCTTGCATATGTATGTAATTAGGCCTATGATCCCTAATTGTAAGCCCTCATGTTGCCAACTAACCTATATTTAAATTTTATGATATACTGAATGAATGAATCTACATTTGTTCTATTTACTTGAGTTGTTTCCATTGTGTTTATTCTTGTTGCATGCTCCAGATAGTTCACTTTGTGAACCCTCCTTTCGTGACTGCACCAAGTGGTATCAGAGTGAAAGTTTGAATCTTTGGGAGTGGATTGAGCAAAGTTGGCAAAGGAATTCCGTAAGATCTTGTTGTGGATAGATCGCTGAATTGAGGCAGGTTACTTTTGTCACAACCGATTGCCAATTGTGAGGTAGTTGTCACCTTGTAGCCTGATCACTGAACTTGATGCAATTTACACTTCATCCTAGGAAGAATGCTGCTGAGGAAAGTTACTGTGATTGGAACAATGGCTAGTAGAATGAATGAAATGATGGAGATGATAAAAAAAATGTGAATTCATTTGGATGTTGTTGAGGAAGATAGGCGAAGAGATTGACACCAAGACCTAATGCTGAAAGCGATGATGAAGAAGAATTTCAATCTGTTGACCAAATTAGCGAAACCCTAGGAGGTGATGAAGAAGAAGAATCAGACCAAGTAAAGATGCTACCAGCTTTTTTAAAGATTGGAAAGAGACCTAGAATTGATGTGCTGAACTATATTGGTAATTTAAATCTTGAAGAGTTGATTGATTGGATAAATGACATGGAAGAATACTTTGAATATGAGGAAATTGAAGATTTGGAGAAGGTGAAATTTACAAAAGAAAAATTGAAAGGACATGCTGCTATATGGTTGAAGGAAGTTCAGTTAGAAAGAAAAGATTACAAAATGGGATAGGATGGTGACAAAACTGAAGAATCAATTCATACTTGCTGACTATGAGCTGGAACTATTGAAAAGATTGCAAAACCTAAGACAAAAGGAGAAATCTATAAAGGAGTATGCTGAAGAATTTCACAAGATGATCATAAGAATAGGACATAGTGAAGCAAGCAAGGAGAAAGTGGCTAGATACATCAATGGACTAATATTGAACATTCAAGAAGAACTAAGCTTGGTAAGGATGACATCTTTGGAGGAAGCATATCACTTTGCCTTGAAAGTTGAAGAGAAGCTGAATAAGAGGCATGATTAGAGACAGAAAGGTAGAGAAGGTAAATTTTAGAGAGAAAGAACATTTTTTGAATTTGAGAGATCATTTGTGGAGTAGAACAAGTTTGACAGCCCATTTAACAAGGATGACAGAGATAACAATGCTTACCAGAGAGATGACAGAAACTTTTACCAGAGAGGAAACCCCAATGCATACCAGAATGAAGGATACAGAAGAGAAGGAGGAGGGTTTGATAAGAGAACATTCAGAGGTACTTGTTTCAAGTGTGGGGGTGAAGGACATAGAGCATTTGAGTGTAATTAGGGTAGTACAAGAAACAAGATAGAAAATAGTGGAAGAGCAACTTATGTGGAGGAAACTATTAGATCACCAAGTTCAGTTGGTAAACTAGTGAAAGGAGAATCACCTGTGATGAGAAGAGCACTATTTTAATCATAAACAAATGAAGAACTACCGCAGAGGAAGAGTTTGTTCAGAACAAGATGTAAATAAAGAGGTAAGTGTTGCAAAGCTATAATTGATAGTGGTAGTTCTGATAACTAGTTTTAGATTAGATGGTGACTAAACTCAAGTTGGAAAGATTGAAACACCCTAAGCCCTATTAGATAGCATGGATTTAGGATGATCATAAGGTACTGGTGAGTGAACAATGTTTGGTGAAATTTCATATTAGATCTTATCATGATGAAGTCTTGTGTGATATTATGCCTATGGATGTTTGTTATATCTTGTTGGGTAGACCTTAGCAATATGATAGAAAAACTATACATGATGGGAGAAAGAATACATACACTATAATAGAAAATGGAAAGAGAATTACTTTCATTCCTTTGGAGGAAGATCCTAGAGATGTGGTATGTGGAGATACTAGAATTTGTTTGGTGGATGGAAGGAAATTTCTTGATGGTTTGAGACATGAGAATATGTGTTATGCCTTAATTCCTAAGAAGCTTGAAGCATTGAAGAAAGAGACTAAAGAATCACAACCAGAGGAGATAAAAGAGTTGTTGATAGAATATGAAGACATCATATCAGACAATGTACTAGAAGGATTGCCACTTATAAAGAGCATCAATCATCACATGGATCTTATATCAGGAGCAAGTTTGCCTAACAAAGTAGCACATAGAATGACACCAATAGAGAATGGAGAATTGAACAAACAAATACAGAAGTTGTTGAGAAAAGGTTTGATTAGAGAAATCTTGAGTCCTTGTGCAGTACCTGCAGTGCTAGCACCAAAGAAGAATGGCAAATGGAGAATGTGTACTAATTCCAGAGTAAGAAACAAAATCACACTTAAGTATAGATTTTCTTTACCTAGGATGGATGATATCATGGATTGTTTGAGTGGAGAAAGATCTTTCACAAAGATAGATTTGAAAAGTGGATACCATCATATTAGAATCAGAGAAGGTGATGAATGGAAGACTTCTTTTAAGACAAATGAAGGATTGTATGAGTGGTTACTGATGCCCTTTAGATTGAAAAATGCACCTAGTACTTTCATGAGATTGATGAATAAAGTCTTGAAGAAATTCTTAGGTAAGTTTGTTATTGTGTATTTGGATGACATTCTGATTTTTAGTAAGACAAAAGAGGAACATTTGTGGCATATTAGACAAGTTTTACAGAGGTTGAGAGAAGAGAAATTGTTGATAAACATCAAGAAGTGTAGTTTCATGAAAGAAGAGTTGGTATATTTGGGATTTATGATTTATGCGGAATGATTGAAGATGGACCCAAAGAAAGTGAGAGCAATAGTTGAATGGCCTACACTGGAGAGCATTGGAGAAGTGAGATCATTTCATGGACTGGCTAGTTTCTACTGGAAGTTCATTAGAAATTTTAGTTTAGTTTGTAACCCTATGACAGAGACAATGAGAGGTGATAGAAAAGACTTTAAGTGGTTATGCATATAGGAGAATGCCTTTTGGTTTGATTAATGTAGGTGCTACTTTTTAGCAAGCCATGGACATTGCATTTTGAGGACTGTCAGGTAAGTGTATTGTAATTTATATGGATGATCTAACTGTATATTCTAAAGATGCATAAACTCATGCAGAAGATTTGAGAAGAGTACTTAGAAGATGTGAAAGGTATGGAATTTCTCTTAATCCCAAGAAGTGTTCATTTGGAGTAATAAAAGGAAAATTATTAGGACATATCATTTCTAAAAATGGAATATCAATTGATCCAGATAGAATTGAAGGGATTAAAAAGTTGCAATTGCCTAACAGTAAGAAAGAGTTAAAGTATTTCTTTAGAAAAATTAACTTTATTTGGAAATTCATTACAGGATTTGCAGAGATTGTGCAACCATTGAATGCAATGCTAAAGAAGGATGCAAAAATAGAATGGTCACCAGTAGCTCAGGCCACATTTGAAGATATTAAGGAGGCCATTTCTAATGCTCCTATGTTAGCAAGTCCAGATTATATCAAGCCATTTTACATTTATTCGTTTGCATATACACACTTAGTTGCTACTACTTTGACACAAAAAGGAGAAGAAAATGAAGAAAAACCTATTGCTTTCATGAGTGCACCTTTGAAAGAAGCACAATTGAAATATTTAGACACAAAGAGGTAGGCGTTTACACTAGTAAGGGTAGTAAAAAAGTTTAGGTACTACATCTTGTGAAGACAAGTTAAGGCTATAGTACCAGATGCAGCAGTGAAGATGTTACTAATGCAAAATGAACCTGGAGAGAAAAGAGCCAAATGGATCACCATAATACAAGAGTTTGATATGGAGATTATTCCGATGAAGTTAGTTAGAAGTCAGACATTAGTATAGACAATAGCCAATACATATCCAAATTTGGTGAAGCAACAGTATGTATTAAATTCTAATGATGTATCAGGTTGGTATAATGATTTAAACACATTTATGATATTAGGAAAATATCCAAATAAGATGAAGTCCTCTTATAGGATAGCCTTGAAGATAAAAGCACATAGATATATGGTACAAGGTGGTCTTTTGTTCAAAAGGAATCATGAGGGAATATGCTTGAGGTGTTTGAACAGAGGAGAAGAAGACAAGGTATTCTTAGAGTTGCATGATAAATATGGAATAGCTCATGGTTCCCACTTAGCTACTACTCATAAGATCTTGAGAGCTGGCTATTATTGGCCTACCATATTTAAAGATACAGAGAATCATATTAGAAGCTATCATACCTATCAAACTATAGCAAACAAGGGAAGAAATCAAGCTAATCCACTACAACCAGTTATTAAGTCTAGGTCTATTGCACAATGGGGTTTATATTTCATTAGAGTCATAAATCCTCCATCATCTGCTAGGCATAAGTTTATACTAACAGTGACTAACTATTGTACGAGGTGGACAAAGGCAACATGTAAATTCTCTACTACTAAAGTCATCATCAAATTTCTAGAAGAAAACATCATTACAAGGTTTGGGGCTCCCTATGCTCTAGTATGTGGTAATGGCCCTACCTTTTCTTCTCTAAAATTTTCTAAGTGGGCATTTGAGTATAGAATCATTTTAAAGTTTTCCCTAAATTATTACCCTCATGGTAATGGTTTGGTAGAATCTACTAACAAAATCATGTTAGATATCATTAAGAAGCTAATTGTAAAAAATCCAAAAGAATGGAACACATTGTTAAAGTACGTACTGTAGGTGGATAGGACTAAGGTTAAGTCAACCTTAGGAAATGCACCTTATCACCTAGTTTATGGGACTGATCCCATACTTCCAGTGAATTTAAGAATACCTATCTAGAAGTTTGCTAATGAGTATTTAGGTTTTGATGATCATAGAGAGGCTAGATTGGTCTAAATGTTACAGTTGGATGAGAAGAGGATCAAGCCATAGATAAATTTACTAAACACCAAGTTGTGGTCAAAAGGTGGTTTGACAAAAGAGCAAGGGTCAAAACATTTAGAATATCAGATCTAGTGTTGTGTTGGGATAAAGCACATGAAAAGAAAAGAAATCATGAAAAATTTGATAAATTGTGGTTAGGTCCACTATACGTCATAGAGATAATAGGAGACAATACCTTTAGGCTCAAGACTTTGACTAGAGAAGATGTACCACTACCTATTAATGGCCAACATTTGAAACGTTACTTCCAAGCTTGAGATAACAGGGTTTGTTCTATTATGTATCATATTGTAATTAGTGTATAGGGTTTATTTTTGTTTTGTTGTTTTTTTGTTGTTGTTCTGTCTTGTTTTGTTTTTTTTTGTTTTATTGTTTGGTTGGTTGGTTTGTTGTGTTTTCTTGGTAGGGATATTTGTTTTGATTTAAGGTATGTAGGAGTAGATTAACAACCACTAAAAACAACAGAAAATTCAAAACATTCAGGTTAATCATTTGAAACTTATGCATAACTTGTGATTTTCATAAATGTAGAGTAGTGTTTGACTTGTGAAATTTTGTATTCAATAATTGTGAGTTGAGTATTCAAGGGACGTTTCTCATGATGACACACCTAAAATCCTTAGGTTTGTTGAACATACTAGTGTAGGTGTTAAGTGAAAAATTGGAGGTCACCCTTACTACCATTACAATTCTCAACTTAATTTTAGCAAGTGATCATACCTTGCATCATGAATTTACAATGATAATATCTTATCATTCTTATGTTACACAGAGTTAAATAATATAAATAAATAAAATGGAATTTAAGGAAAATCTAGATTAAGTCATCTAAGTAACTCTACCGGGGCTATAGATGCTTGCTGGTAGTGGGGCTCTACTTAGGAGAATTGTAACAATAACCTTGTCGGGGCTATGGACACCTGCTGGAAGCAAGGCTCTATCTGGTTGGCTATAAGGGAATGACATCAACTATGTAGTTTAACACCAGTCACTAGTTTAGTAAACTCATTTTCAAGATGAGGATTATTAATCACATGCACACACCTAAAATCTATTGAAAGATTCATGCACCTTATTGAATACATTGAGTCTCAGATTAAAAAATGGTTTGCAGAAAAGAAAGTTGGAAGTTATGAATTTATTTCACTTAGTTTTCTTTAATGATTTAAATTTAGTTGTTTTGTTTGGTTGCTAGTTGTTGTGATGCTCACAACACGACCCATTTTACCTCTTAGCAAATGAGGACCCCTGCTGTGGCTGTTTACTTTCTACTTGTGTGTAGTCTTGCTTGGTGGTAAAGGGAAAAGAGGTCAGTATTACAAATCATGTAAAAATTTGAAAAGAACTAGCATTAAGTACTAGGAGAGAATAGTGGTGAATTCGTTGTTAAAAATGAGTAAAGGTTGCTTTTTGAACCAGTAAAAAATTCCTAAAATTCTACTAGATATATGTGATTTCGGTAAAATGCATTATAAAAGGGTTTGTATATTGCATATACAAAGTCATTTGTATGTGAATTCGTTGTATAAGTCATGTCAAGTACAATTGGGTTTTGTATTTTGGTAGTTTACATGCATATGCTTAATGTTTGTATCCTTTATATGCAAGTCGAACGCGATAAGTTTTCAGAAGTGGAATGAATAAAGTGTCAAGTTCACATTGTATATTGGTTTGTATATATGTTTAATCTAAGCACAAATAATATACAAGATGATATACATTCATGGACCCAAGGGAGATATAAAGTATGGTTCATTAAGGTGAGAAAGGTACGTCCCGCAATTTGTATGTTTGTATATTTCAGTTTTACATCTTTAACATACATACAAGTGCAGATTCCAAAAGATAGTTAAATCTGATGTAAGCAATGCATTGTATCTTAGCTTTTTCAAGTAAGTATGCATTCACTAAGTATACATGTATGGATTTGTAAGGATTATGCAATACAGTTAATAAAAGTGAAAAGTCTGAAATGGTTGTATAAGGGTTTGCATGTATAAGGGATTGTATCTAAGTGTAGATACATTTATGTTTTGAAGAAGATACAAGTGGGTAAGTAAAGTGGGGCCCGCAGTAGTGTATCTTGTGGTTGTATGTTGAATGTACAAATAGAGATACAAGGGAAGATATAAAGGAATGAAAGGTAAGATTCAATGTAGATTTCAAAAAGAGATGAAATAAACTTAATGCTTCGTATGTATGAAGGATTGTATATTAACCACATACAATCCCGATATGCAAAGAGGTAAAGTGCAACGTCAGGAATTATAAAAGGATAAAAGGTTTGTATGGGTTGCATTTGTATGATGATTTGCATCTATTTTATATACATTATGATATACAAATAAAAGATACAAAGTTGAACATAAGGTGAAAGGTAACATTATTTTACAACCCGTTGCATGTTTAGGCTTATACATTAAAGACATAGAAAGTGATATACAAAAAAGTAATATACAAGGAGACATACAAAAAATGATATGTATGCAAGGGGCTAACTAATGGATATAAAGAATAAACCTAAGGTTATAGCAAGAGCGCCAAGGAATCTTGGTAGGATAGACTTTAAAGAAGAGATACATCTAATGATAACAATGTTGAGTAGGCTAGTAGGTCTAAGAGATGCAACAAAAATGTGAACCCTTGATATTCACTGTCATTCAATTCATAAGGGAAGCAAAAAAGGAAGATGGAAAAATTCACTGGGCCAAGAGTATTAGTACAACCATTTGGAAGCAGGCTATGTTGAGAAGACAAAAGATGATGCCTTTTTATTTGTCTTTATATGTATTATACTCATGTACAGCAATGATTTGTCCATACATAATTAGAATTGATAGAGTTGGGACTATGGGGAATGGCCCAGGTCAGATGTTAGTATATGAATATTATCCAGACTTACAAGAGGATAATACACTGAAGAAATATGCCTTGGTCAATGATGTATTTTATACTTACATGGAAATAGTTTTGAAGGTAGAAAAGGATAAAAGATTATCTGAGGATGCAGAGACCACTATTGGATTGCACAATTCTTGGTATATACAATTCCAACAATTCACCTATATTATAACTGAGGGTTTTCAGGGGAAGCCATTCATGTTACCCAGATATCCATCAAATAAGTTGATTGTATTGGAATTTTCAAGACAAAATCTAAATGCTTTCAGAATGTATAAGAAGAAGTGGAATAGAGGAAATATTAAACTTTCTTGGGAAATTAGAAGATATTTTTGCTACAGTGAGGAAGTGGTTGGATATTCACAGAGGGAATTAAGATATTATGGCTTTGAAGAATTTAAACTAGCAAGATGGTTTGATCCTTTCCACAGGATCGAAAGAACCATTGATCCTAAATTTAAACATCAAGTGCACATTGAGGACTACTGGTTAGATTGCAAAGATGATAGAGAGGTAAGGAAAAGAGCACACAAAAGGCTAACAGTGGAACACATGAAAACTATGGGGGAAATCTATGTGCCTCCATAAATTAAAGATGATAATGAATTGTTACATCATAGCTATAAGAGTGCCAGGCTTGTTCCTATTAGAGAGCTTGATTGGTCACAACCATGGAATAAATCTTTGGATACATTATCCAAACTAGACATTTTGTTTTCCAAGACATGGTTAAAGGATGAAATAGAAGACTCGGGGCTAAAGGAATTGAGCCCACATTTCCAAAGAAAGGTAAGAAAAGATTAAGGGAGCATCAAGATGAGCTCCAATGCTTCTATGAGAAGAAGAGAAAGGTTGTAGAAGCAAAGATTATTGAAAATGATAAGAATGCCACCCTAATGGATCCATATGCCTTGGGGGTGAAATTGGTAGTATCATCAGGCACATTTATGGAAGCAGAGTCATCTAGCCATAACACCAGTGCATAGCAGACCCAAGTTGCTAAATGTTCAATAGGACAAAATATCATGAAGGCAATAGTAGTGGAAACATCAAAAGGAGAAACATCAAAACAAAGTGATGTTATAGGTACATAGAAAATAGGTGACAAATTGAGTGGCATACCTAGTCAGGCCACATTAGAAGAAAAAAGACAAACATATGCAAAGGTTAAAACATAATTGGCTAAAGAAAAACTACAAGAGTCAAGATTGTAGGAAGCCAAATAAGTAGGGGAGACTGTCAATGTTGAAGACGATAGCAGTGATAGTGAGGTTAGTGAGGTAAATCCTGAGACAAGAAAAGAAACTGGTATGGATGAAGAGCAATCAAGTGAATACTCTAGTGAAGAAGAAGAGTAGAATACTCGGATAGATATGGAGATTGAACAAGGTTCACAATCTAAAGGAGAAAATGTACAAGATAAAGCAAAGGCAATAGATCATTTTAGTATATTAGTGTCACCTAATATTATTAGAGAGGTGCAGGATGTAGCACACCAGATAGAGGAATCTGAAAAGGAAGACACACTAGAAAAAACAATAAAGGGAACACCAGCCTAGGTTAAGAAGGAAATAGAGATGAGTGCTACTAGTACTGATGTGTTAGGTATTTTGAATATGTATGATGAGAATAGTGAAGAAGAAAACAATACAGAGGAAGAAAAGAATACAGAGAGTAAGCATGAAAAGAAGAAAGATACAGAGGAACTTAAAAAGAGCACAGGTTCACCTTCACAAATAGAACAAACAAACATGTCTGAGAAAGTGCAAGAACAAGTTGAAACAACATGAGAATAAATGGAAATATCAGATAAGCCTGAGGAAAGCATGGATAACATAGAAAATGTTGTTGAAGGTAATATTTAACATGAGAAACAACAAGAAGGTATGGATATAGAAGATACAGAGAAAAAAGCTAAGGAAGAAGAAGAAGAAAAAGAGTCTTCGGAGGAAAAGAATTTAGAGAAGGAGAATTCAAGGGAAGGTGATGAAGAGGGAGGAGATACTAAAATAGAGGAAGATGATAATGAGGGTGAGTCTAAACAACAAAATGATCAACTTGACCCAAAACAAGGCCCTCAGCCTCATCTCCCTCAACAACAAAAAGAGCAACGAGAACAAGCAGAAATAGAGAAGCCTCAAGAGGAGGTGATCAATGAAGAGAAAATAGAAAAGGTTGCAAAGGAGGTTCCAGCCTAGCTAGGCTCGAAAGTTAGGAGAGAAAAGGTAGAGGTACAATTGGTACCTATTGATATTAAAATCCTATTAGGTGGTTCCACACCACAGAAAGAAAAGAGAAAAGCTAGAACCATGTCATCCATACAAAGAGGTCTATCTGGATCTAGAATGCTGAATCTAGCTATACCACAAAAAGATAAATCAAAAGGAGAAATAACCATTGAAGATTATAAAATACTCAATTTTTATCTAGGGCACACGACCTGAGAACAACACGTAAGTGAGTGGGAAGACATGCATCAGGCCACTGCAAAGATATTGAAGAAAGATAAGGATAAACATGAATACCTGAAGGGGCACATTGTCCAACTACAGTAGTTTATCAAAGGGATGTGTGATCCTAGTGCCAATATACCAGAATTGCTAATAGAAATGATAGTATTATCTAACAAAGGTAAAAGAAATGGGAAATAAGAAGATTGAAGCCAACATTTTTGAGAAATGACTTAAAGGTTTGATACATAAAGGAGAAGAAACAACAAGGTAGGCATCAACTAGTTGGGAAATGGCTTTAGTAGAGAAGCGCAAATCCAACGTTATATTACATAATTGCCAATTTAGAAAAGAGGAATGTAAATTAGAAATAAAGAAACTTGATGAAATAAAAGATAGAGCAGAGGAACTAATAATTGAGGGAGCCATTACTCCTCGAATGGTCAATCAGTTACCATAGGCTAAATTAGAATTGAAGTATGAAGAAGAAATTCTTAAGAGATGCATCACTAACACAAGGGACCTAGAAGAGGTCACAGATAGTATGATAAGGATACATATGAAATTGATAGAGAAGCTTATTGGGCATGAATGCTTAGAAGTACCTGCATATGGAGTGGAAAAGGCAGTGAAGGAATTTAAGGCAATATACTCACCATGTTTGGAGAACCCCACGGTGCACTTGAGCACATAAATGATTGATTCTATGATGGAAATAGGTGCTAAACTCAGAAAACATTAGAAAAATGTTGAAGACTTGGCAACAAAAGAGAAGAAGTTAAAAGAAGGATTCCATGCATAGGAATTCACATGGGAAAAAATCTAGGAAAGTGATCGTACTTTTTATCAAAGGAGTAACATGTAATTTTGCAAAGTACATGAGTAAATAGAAAGTATTGAAGGAGAACATGCAGGGTTAGAATGTAATTGAAAAATAGTGTCACCCAAAGTCAACAAACAAGAGAAGGTCAGCGGGCATCTTTATTATGAAAAGATTCCAAAAGCCATCCTTTGAGGCAAACAAAGATACCATAAAGATATTTTGGGAAACAGTTAAGAATGGATGCACACCATTGATCTGTAAAGTATGAATGCTAACTGTTATTGAGTTTTGTAACTATAGTAGTGTGAAGCTTCAAATTCTATATAAGAATCTCTGCTACTTGTAACATATTACATAGGGATTTTAGTATTGTAGTTTGCACTTATAATTTGTGAGAGTATTGGAATAGAGAAGATATTTCTTTTAGTTAGAAAAGGAGGTTTCCTATGTCTGCATCAAAGATTACGTGGAATGTTTGGTCTCCTTGGTGTATCTGTAAAAACATTTGTAAGTTTTCTAGTAATTTGATTAATGAAACAAAGGTCATTCTTACATTGTAAATCTTATATGACTTTGTGCTTGAATACAAGTAAGCTCAAATTTATGCATCTATTATAGAGTGTTTTCTGACTCTTACTAGTATTTGAAGTATTATTCTTTAAAAGCTTGCATTCTCTAGTGTATGTTCATGAAAATGTTCAGGACTTTACATTTGAATATTTAAATGTGTTGAGTTGATCAATTTACTGTATGCTTTAGGACATGAGTAATAGAACATTTAAATCCTATAGTGAAATAATACTTAGTTTGAGTTTCTCTAACTTTTCTCCAACAATTGAAAACTAATTAGCTTAAACACAGAAATCTAAAGGAAATTGTCTTGCATTTGAATAAAGAATGAGAAATTGCAGTGGTATTTGACAATTTTCGTATAAATTTGAAAGTAAAGTTTGTTTCATTGAAATTCATACAAAGATTTTTGATAAAATAGTGAATTTATGCAAAAGAATGAATACTTTGTTGATATTTGCAACAATTTGCATAGTTTGAATCCAGTAAGTCACTGATTATCTTAATTCATGTAAGGCCCCTTGAATATTATAGTTTCACATCAACCTGCTGAATTATCCACAAGGTCAAGACCTAACCATACAGATATTTGAGATTAAGAATTCTTAGTTAATTCTTCATATCTTTCAGGACAGCTAAGGTTCATTTTGTGAATTTTAACTTTTGTTATGAATGTGTAAAAATAATCATCAACAAAACCCTTTGAGAGCAACAAGATTGCAGACTACAAATTAGAATATTAATGTAGATTTGTTGCTTTTTAAACACCAAATTCCAATGTTTTATTATTAATTAAGAAGATAAGTGTATGTCAATGTGAGGATAAAATGAGCAATTATTTATGTCCTTAAATACTAGTACATAACATCAAATAGGGATAATGTGTGTTTAGTTAGTCTTAGACAAGAAAGGTAAAAATAACATGTCACTCAAATTTTTATTTTTTAATTTGAAGTTTACTCTTGTGATCACTTAAATCAAACTCTAATTTCTAGCTTAATAAAAATTTTATGCATGGAATGAGAAGAAAAAGAAGTTAAGCATGACATTAAATACTTGGGAGAACATTTTATATGCATGAAATTCAAAATGGGGGTGTAGACACCTAAAAATTTTCTAACCCTTCAACCACCCTTTGACATCTTCACATCACTAACTATCCATTCCAATTAATTAAATAAATTCATTTTATTTAATTAATTTATCCCTAATCAGCTACCCTTACCTATCTATCCATCATTTGTGATCAATCAATTAATTCATCTAATTTATCACTATACCTTATAACTATATCGTCATTGATTAAATAAATATTCTCAATATTTATTTAGTTAATTTCTACATCTTCCTAAACCCTGATTAATTAAATAAATCATATTTATTTGATTAATCTACCCTACTAATCAACCTAAACCTAGCCTAATTGATTAAATAGCGATTATTTAATGAACTACCCTAGCCTGCCTATCCTCTAGACCTAAATTAATTAAATGAACCCTTATTTAATTAAGTTTAACCTCTGATTATCCCACTCACTAATTTTCTCCAGCCACATTAATTAATCTAATCCTCTTAATTAGCTTGGTCAAACCTTGATTAACCCATCCTCCCACATACATTGAATAAAAATTAATCTTTCATTCAAAAGGTCACATCTTCCTTACATGTGTAAGAACCCATAATTACACATGTGACCTTGATTTGTACCTCTACACATAAAGTGGAATTTTTAATTCCACTTGCTCCAAGGAAATTATTTATTTTTTCTCATCCATCTAATCTCATTTAATGCTAACTATTCCCCAAAATAAATTTTTAATTGATTTTGATTCTCATCACCCTTCCCCATGTTAATTTAAAATTCACATTTAATCCTATACATCTAATATTGTTGATGAGATCTTAACTCTTGATCGCATCTTCTCATCTCAACCATTGATCTCTAATTTGAATCCTAGCCATTGGATTCAAATCCCCCTCAAATGGCCTATAAATAGATCCCTCACCCAATCCATTTACATCACTTCTTCATCATATCAAAACCATCCCAAAATTTATATCTTCTCATCTCATCTTAACCTCATAATGCCAAAATCATTCCTCATCTCCATAGCCAAACCATCTCTCATTCTTATCTCCATCTCGATCTCTATCTAAATCCATTATCCTCATCATATTGTGTTGAGCAAGCAAGGAGCAATCCACATTCTCTATCTCAACATTGGGTAAAGCTAGGAGCTCTTAGGTGCAAGCTCCTCAACCTTATAAAAGGAGGAAGAAATAGCAAGGTATAACTTAGTGTTTTTGTGCATTTTGTTTGTTTTTCTAACCTGGTCCATTTTCTTTGCACTTAGGGGGAAAATAACGAAAAGGTTATAGCTCAATTGGTTGAGATAATTGGTGAGGATGATGGTATGTTCCTTGATTATGTCATCCATCAAGCTTCAAACCATTGGAACTATGATTGGGCCAAGTTTACCCCTAGGTGACTTTGACTAATGGGATACCTCTACTTGTAGCTATTTAGCTAAAAGATAACTTCTAGTTTAGATGTATGCTTACTCATCATGTTATAATCTACATATTCAAATAAGAGCATAGATGTTGATATCTATATAAACCAATTGTTTGAGAGATAAAAAGTAAATAAATAGAAAATCTAATGTTGATGAAGTGTTCAAGTGAGAAAGCAAGTGATGGGAATTGAATGCAACAGCTTGAATAATCCTACCATTTGTAATGGACCTAACTCAAGCAATTTTATCATATACATTCATTCTCTTTAGAAAATTTAGCATGTTCACAATCCCCAAGTCCATGTCTAATGCTTGATTTTGTGTAGATGTGATCTTGCAAGGGGAATTTACCATGTTCATTTCTTTGGCCTTGGGTGATGTCATATGAGGAGTATTACTAAATAGTGGAGTAAGGAAGTGAGGTTTCAGAAAAACAAGTAAGCAATTTAAAATCTAGTAGGTTGGTAGTGTGACCAAGCAATAATTAAGTTTGTAGTTTCTACCTATATGAATACAAAGCCCACACATTTGGAGATTATGAGTATAGAGGGATTACAAGAACAAGAGAAAAGAAGCATATCATAGTTTATAGGAAACTTCTAAGAGTGTACAAACTTATATAAGAATTATATTAATGTGGATAGTGGGAGAAATTTTTAAAAAAGAAAATTTTATATGCATGTGGATGTGTTCTAAATATCCATAGGTTGCCTAGTAGTAGTATGCAAAAGTGAGAGGTACTTTATAATTTTTCCTATGAAGGAGGGTTTGTGACTTGATTCTCAATGTTGGAGGTGGGAGATGGCCAAGGGAAATCAATATGTGAAGCAAGAGGATGTAGTTGTGTGTGAATATGCAAAAGGATCATATGAGAAGGAACTTAAGGCATCATCACTAGGGTTTTTGTATTGTCTTTGGAAACGAAGAAGAATGACACATGTATAAATACTTTTGTTGAAAACTCAAACCCTAAATGTAATGGTTCATGGTACTATACAAGAGTTGATGAGCACATAAGAAAATCTCTGGTCAAAGTACCCATGATCATGACTAAGAACAAAAACAAGTCAATTGTAACTTATTATTCCCTAAGTTGTACAAGCATAAATTCTCCTTGGGCAAATAGGTTAACAATGTAAATGTGTCAATGTTTATCTTTACACATGACTTTGATTGAACTCATGGTAAGCATTGCTTTAGCAGGGGTTAGGGAGCACTTCATAGTCAAGGAATATAGCCATGTTTGAAAAAGGAGAATATAAAGGTTGCTTTTATAAACCATGTTCATATGTGCCTACATTAAATGCCTTTGGACTTTGTGTTTTGTTGCGATTTACAAGATTAGGGGTCACACTTGTAGGATTTGCAAAGGAGAGTCCAATTTTAGCACCTTGGAATATTGAATCCATTTATTCAACCTTTATAGAAAGCCAACTAGTTAGGTTTGTGACTCTCATGGTTCATCCTTTTTTTGAAGATTGCAACATCTTGCATATTGGCTATGATAGGTCATGCCAAGAGAGGTTGAAGTCAAATGTGTCTATCCAATTAATGGTGTATGAAGTGCGGTAATAACATTTTTACTCTTCCTTGCTTTTGTTTTCTCACCTTCCTTTTTTTATTTTTTTAATTATGTGATTAGATTAGGTTGATTAGATGTAGATTTTAGTTTTAATTTCTATTTTTAGTATTAGGGTTTTTTATTTATAATCTGATGAATTATTTTTCATATAAGGAAAAAATGGAATGTTTTTTACTCAATTATGATGTATGGTAATTATTAATTTCAGATTTCATTCATTGTAATACAATTTAAGAACACAATCTTTCAAATTTAATCACCTTTGGGTTTGTAAATTATTAAAAAAATTTAATTTATTCATGTATGGAAGAAAATTACAATTTTTTTGTCAAATTTTCATATGCTACAATTCTAATTTTAATGTTTATTTACTATTAAGAAGTTATAATCAACCATTTCTTTCAAGATTGAAGTTGAAACTAATTGTACTAAGGTCTAAAATTTATACCTTACATCTGAGATATGTCCATAAGATTGAATTTAAAAATCATCAAAAGTAATTTTAGGTTACATAAAATTTATTGTACTATTTTACGTCATTAAATTTTGTTTATGACTCTTAGTATTCCATCAGAGCCCTTTAAATAGGACTACCAAAATGCTTTCCTACTTAGTTATTTTGAGTGACATTGCAGTCTATAAACCAAATAGAGACTCTTGAGGATAAATAAATTCTAAGGAGGTGAACAATTGTTTTTCCAATGAGTTTGTGTATCAAAAGATGAGTCAACAAAATTGGAGGTAGAAGAAGGGGTTGGAATTGGAACATAAGGGCATACAAACTAGGTGTAAATCAATTCAATCAAAATTCAAGTGGTCAAAAATTTTGAATAGTAAGAAGACAAGGGGTGATAAATAATGCCCTGAGGCTACTTTGACTTCATCTAGAAAAAGTCCAGTAATCTTCACTATTCCACCTTTTAGTCCTCAATACTTCTCACCTACAACTCTGTTGAATATAAATAGTGGTTGTAAAAGTAGTCCTCAATCTTCAAATATTGTAACTATACCTTAATTAATCAACTCCTACAACATCAATTATAGGCATAATATTAGTAATAAATACTTCCCCTCTAATAATGATGATAGCCCACACATGGTTAGGAGGGAAATGTCATTTGCCTTTGGCTAGAGATATACATGAATTTCCCAAGAACCCTAAGAGGTTTTATTATAGATATGTTCATGGTGGAATGAGAACAATTGGAGAACATATTGGAGATTTTAAAGATTCTATTATAAGAATTCAAATTCAATATGAAGATGTTTCTTTCCACTTGTTTCCTTTCTGATGTAGGAGCATCTAGTGGTGTAAGGGCAATCTTGTATCACCCAAAAAGATGTTGATTCAAAATCATTGAAGTTATTTTCTTTTCTTTCCATAATTACTATTTCTAGTTCCATAATCACTTGAATAATGATGTAGGACTTTTAGTTTTTCCAAACTATTATTTCTGGAAAGTTTAACTGCTATTTTTGGAAAGTTTGCATTTGGGCACAGATGGAAGTAAAAATTTACAAGAATCTTTGTAAATGAAATATAAGACCTTTGGCAAAGGAATCAGGCAAAGATCACTTGTGAGATGAAAATATTAAAGTTTCCATTTTCCAAAAAACCCTTGAAATTTTCCAAAATTTGATATGAGGCACTAAAACATCCCATAACATCCCCAAAAGTTAATAGAAATCCATTTATGGATTTTCTACATGATAGTTCACTTCATAATCTCTTCGACACTTAAAACGGTTAATCAATTGGACACCCAGATCAAAAGTTATGCTTCCTGAAAGTTGACCTACTTTTGGAGGGAGTTGCAAATTTCAAAATTTTGCTGGAAGCCACCAAGAAGGGCTATTTATGACTATTTTTAGGAACCCTAGGTAGTATTAGAGATAAGGGGGAAGTGTAGAGTCAATAATAGGTGGGAAAATAGAAACCCTAGCTGATTTGGGGTTACAGAAGGTTGAAGATTCTAGAGTCTTGTGATATGAAGTTGTAATGTGATGCAACCGATAGAAGATTGATTCCTCTTATTATGTTTAAGCTTTTGTAAGGTAATGAGTTGTCCAAATCAATAAAATATCATTCTATTTTTAGTGTGCAATTTTTTTTGTTTTGTGTTTTGTTATTTACTCCCTTCATCAAGTGGTATCAGAGCAAGGGTTCCTGAGTGTGTAGACAAATCATCGACTGTGAAGAAGTTTGCACCAGGACTTGAGGTTGTAGGTTTTCTATGGAGATCAAGATGTCTCCACAAAGAAATCATATTGGGAGGAATACTTTGATGGAAGAGAGTTTTAGAGCCTTGCAAAGGCAAATTGATGCATTACAAGAGGAGCTGCGAAGAGGGTTTGAGCTGACAACAAGAGAAGAAAGCGAAGATTAAGCTGAAGAAGAGCTATTTGAGGAAGAACAAGAAGCTGTAGGAGATCCTATAGAAGTTAGGTTGTTGAGCACCATTTCAAAGATTGGAAAGAGGCCCAGGATTGAAGTTTCTACCTATTCAGGAGATTTGAATGCATAACAACTTATTGATTGGATAAATGACATGGAATAATATTTTGAGTATGTAGACGAGGATGACCTAGATCAGGTCAAGTTTACGTAAACAAAGTGTAACATCAGAAAATGTCCCATTGGGGGCTTTTCCCTCATAAGGTTTAGTTCCTGGGTCTCTTAGCTACATTTAGGACATCTTGCATCATATTTTGACATCCCAATGGAATGAACCATGGGTTTTATGACAAATGGAACCTAGGGTGACCCCTTGAACCTAATCCTGATCAAAATAGGGGGGGAGGACTTGGGCACCCATGCCCTAGTCCTCCTCTATTTTGGGTCAGTCCCAAATTTTGAGTGTCTACTTGTGGCTGTTAATTAGGTCCTATGTCGACACGGTAAGTTGTGAATTACAAAATTCTTGGTGGGAATGTTTGTAGTTGCATATATAATCATTTTCAGGCATTCATTTGTAAACTAGATGATTATTGGCAAGCTATTGTGTTATAAAATTGATTCAAGGCGTTCATTGTGTAGCAAGAGCAGATACTGTGTTGTTTATGTGTTTGTATTTGTAGATTTGAACAATCATCTCCTCATGGCATGAAGGGCTTCTTCCTCCCATGAGATCATTACAAGGTGACATCATTTTGTTTTTGAGCATTTATCATTTGGTTTTTACCTCTGTCTCCCAAGGGCATGCACTCTCTATCTGAAAATGGTGTTTGAAAGACTTGAATGTCTCTCTGGGGCTTGATTGAGGCAAGCCTCTAAACACCACAACCCCCTCCCAAAGTTTTCATGATTGAAGGTTATAGGTTGAAGATATAGGAAAAGTGAAGGTGCAGGAAGGCATTACAAAGTGTTAGATTTGTAGATCTGAGTTGAAAATAGCACCCTGGACTTGGGCGCTCACTCTTTAGTCATTTGGATTCCGTGATGGGAAAATCTCTAACACAACAAGAATAGGTTGCAGATCAAGCTTCTAGATCCTGACAAAAACCTATGCATTGGACTTGGATGCCCACTCATAGTCCCTGACTATTCTGTTTCCAAACCCTAAAAATAGGTACAGAGTTATTTATCATTTTACATCTTTTTGTAGCATCATTTTTTGATATTCAGCGGATTGCTTCCATATTTGCATAATTAGGGTTTTGCATAATTAAACATAATTGGTGATCAAATCATACAAATCCAAGTTTCCCTATATCTCATAGTGACCAAGCATCTGATAGTGCATTTCCACTTGACCCAAAGTCCTTGAAAGAAATGGTGAAAGGAGGATACACACAAAACTACCAAACACCAACTATCCAAAATTTTACTGTTTACGTTTTGGTGAACCAGTGTTGTTGGACTTGTTTGAACCTTGGTGAGTGTTTTTATTTATATTTGCATTGATTTCAATCATTTATAGTATCATTCATCTTATTGCATTGGAAAACTTACAAAAGAATTGAAAATTTTGAAAATGGTGAAAAAAACTGCATTCTAGGGTTTGCATGTAACATTAATTAATTTGAATTTCATCAAATTTATAATTTTTGAATTAGATCTGAGCTAAATTTCAGAAAATTATAAAAATCCAATCACTTGCATTGCATTTTCATGAAAAAATTGTTAGGGTTTTGTTGAAAATTGTCAATTTTTAGTATAACCTGGTAATTCCAAAATCTAGGTTTTGTAGGCAAAATATTGTTTCATATTTTTCTACCAATCTTAGACACTAATTAAAATTTTCATTTGGATTTAGTGTTGCATTTTTGTGTGAATTTGCATTTAGATCTTAAAAATTTGCATTTTTGCATAGAAAATTTCAACAAAAAACTAGCATTTTCATTGATTTTTCATTAGATTTGCACTTCATTTATGAATCTTAATTATTGGAAATCATTTTCAGATCTGAGATAATTTAATTTTCATATAAATCAGCTTTCAAAACATTTATATATCATTTTACATTAAGATCTCAAACCTAGGGCTTGAAAAACCTTGATTTTCACTAGATTTGACCTTATCGACTCTCTAGATTGGCACTATAGGCATGATGCGAAGAATATTTTTGCACTAATAGGCTTTTATCAGGGTTATTATCTACTTAAGCTCCCAAAAATCTTCACAACACCTTTTTATCGGGCCCTTGCATTGAAAATTTGGTGAAAATTACACATTTTTGCTATATTTGCCCTAGGGTTTGACCTAGTTTGCACCCTAAGCATGTTGTAAAATATTTTATGCTTCTAAGTGACTTATGTCACTGATATTATTTTCTACACCTCATAAAATTCTTTATAACACTCCTTTTATTAGGTCTTGGGATCGAAAAATGGTGGAAAATTGCATATTTTAGGGCATTTTCACTAGGTTTTAACTTGTCGTCATAATAGATTTGCATGAGTCTAAGAAATCGCTGTCCTAAGAGAAATATCCCTTTAAAAATAAGCATAAGACACATGGGATCTATTTCTCTTGAAGAAGTTGGTACATTAAACTCCTTCTTTACAAAAGGAGAGACACAAATGTTACAAGATATTACACCTATCACAATTACTATGGAAGAGCAAACTTTTCAAGATGTTGATGATACTATTGAGGTGACATGACATGTATCTGATGAGAAAGTAGATAAACTTGATAAAGACCTAGCTGAATTCTAAGACTATGTGCAAATTGAGAAGATAGCTGAAGAAGCTGGCTAAAAGCACAAAGTTGCGTCACACTTTTATAAACGAAACGACCAACACTGATCCAACTTTTAAACTTGAATCACTAAAAAGTGACATATATGTTTTGAATTTTGAAATGATGTAAACCAATAAAATATTTATTTTTTAGTATATCTTATGTTTGTATTTTTTGAAAAAATTTTAAAAAATATTTGAATATAGTTTTTAATAAATTGACACTATAATTTAGTTGCTAATAAAATGCTAAAAAATGAAGTTACATGACACATCAATCTTTATATAGTAAATTTTAATTCTTTTTCTTTAATTTTTTTGTGTGTATTTACAACTTGAAACTTTAGTGCATGGATATATTATTTTCCAATTTTGATAAATATATATTTTTAAATAAATAATAAAATGTGTGTGTATTAAAATGTAGATGTTTCCATTTGACGTCAACTTTCATATTAATTATTTATATAAAATAGAAAAAAATTTATACCATCTTGATATAGATTCTTTTATGTAGTGCATCATATTTTCTTCAAATTTTTAATAAATTTTACTATTTTTCCTTGACATGGTAATTGACCTAACATTTTGTGTTGATAACCTACTTTTAGTAAAAATAGAGGAAAATATAAATGATAATTAAACTATTAAAATATATATATTTTTGAAAACTAAACTTATAGATCTACAAAAGGGTGTTTTTATATTTTTAAAAACATGTTATTTACATGAGTAGAATTTTATTGAAATATCAAGTTTTTCAAATAATTTTATTTTTTTGATAAATTGGCCTCATAGTGGTGCTACATATGCATTTAGCCAATGATTTTAGTTGGAAAAGTTGTGGACATATCTAACTTAGTTAGAATAAATCTTACAAGATCATATGTGACCAAAATTAATTTTTAGTTAGAAATACTTAAATTCACTTGTGCTGATAAGTCGACTGAAAGTGTGACATAGCTTTGTGCTTTTACATAACTATACATGTGATTCACCATGTAAGTGAATTGATAAAAGAGGGACAAGATGGTGTTAATGCAATTCGTGGTTTAGCATATATTGTACAAACCAATATCATGCCAATGATTGAATGTGTAAAAGTGATAAATAACACTTTATCACCGTCTCATACACAAGTAGCAGCACCTATACTGACTACGAGAATATCTACCCTTACATCAATGATCTTAACAACTGATGCAAATGCTTGTAGTAATGCTACCAATGGTATTAGAGTATCTAATGGCACTAATTACAAAGTTGTGGGATTTAATTATCAAAATCTGGTTTCTAAGGGGACCTCTTCTACAAATAATTGCTCTCAACCACCTCTTTATCCCACCTATTCCTAACCTCCCATTACATATAGTTATTCTCAACCACCTTCCACCTACCGTTATGTCCAACTACCGTTGACCCATTCAAAGCCTCTACCTATCATATCTCAGACTTAATCACCTCATCACTTTGGTTCCAATTCCGCGCAGCAAACCACATCTCCCAATGATGCCATTCTAAACCAACTTTTGCAAGGCATGACCTCTTTACAATAAAAGATAACAAATCTGACAAATACTTTGCAGCCCAATATGCCAACATATCATACCCGTAATCCCCTTTCCTATGCAATTTTGAGAAGTCCTATCCCTAACAGGTTTGAGACTCCTCACTTTGAAAAATATGGTAGAAAAGGTGATCCTAATACTCATGTGGCACTTTTATAGCTATGTGTAGTGATTTCTATTTTGAAGAGGATTTGTTGGCAAAACTTTTCCCACAATTTCTCAAAGATACTACTTTAGAATGGTTTTGCTCTTTGCCTCCAAATTCAATACACTCCTTTTCGCAGTTGATTGATCAATTTTTACAACATTTTCAAGCAAACATTGGACCTCAAGTCTCTTTGATTGATTTAGTTTATTGCAAGCAAGGTCTGAAAGAGAAGTTAACTAAGTTTATTAGTTGGTATCAAGCTTTATATGCACAAATCCAATATTAGATGAAAGATGATGATGTTCAAAAGGTGTTTATCACTAATCTACAGTCTGACCTCTATGATAAGATCCTCTTGATGATGTATAACTCCTTTCAACATTTATGTACTACCCTTCATGATTATCAACTTTTGTCTAGTCAGTATGAAGACCAAAACTCATAGGCTCAAGTTGGTCAATCCATGGGTGGATTGTCACAAAACAACTTTAAGAGGAATAATAATAGGAGTTTCATCAAGATTAATGGAATGAATATGAACAACTTTTCTAATGTGTCTTCTATTAGTAATCTAAAGAAAGTATCATATAAACCAAGAAAATTTACTCTAATATCTGAGTCTTATCATTCTATCATGAATTAAGCTGTGAGTAATAACCTTTTGAAGTACACCCCCGATTAAGCTTGTCAATCCTAGTAGAGCACAAGGACCTTACTTTGATGCTAATGTCTTTCGTCATTTTCATTGGACACAAGGACATGATACTGAATGATGTATGTGTCTTAAACATGAAATACAAGACCTCATTGATTTGAATGTCATCTAAGTATCGGGTGTGAATGATAAAAAAAATAAGTCAGTTGCTCCGCTAATTCAAAATCTACAAATCTTCACTAATCCTTTCCCTAAACATATTGATAACAATATGTTGGAACAAGGGCTAATAGAAGTAGCTGATGATGATTACTTGGAATATGATAACATCGTGGGTATGATTGAAGTGGATAATGAAAAATAGGATAACCCAACTCATCCACAAAGAAATGGAATTTATGATGAGGTTCCTCCTTCGTTATCCTTATATGTATTGGGAGATAACTAGAATGCATTAGAAAAACAAATAGAACAACCGATACAAATGAGTGAGATGGTACAAGATGATTCTTGTTACTATTCTAGACAACTTCACCAATGAAAACTTGCTAAAAATCAGAAAAGAATAAGATGATTGTCAGCATCTAGAAATAATAATGGTTCTCCTCATAAGCAACAAAAGGTTTCATTTACACAAGGATTTAAAAAACAAACATCATACAATAACAAACAAGACTTTCATAAGAACCACTCAAACTTTACACTTAATATGATCGAATACCTCTCCAAGAGGTTCACAAGTTCAAAAATTTTATACAAAGATCCTAGAGGTAAGTATCTCTAACCTTTTATCTCTCTCATGATGTGCTTCCTCCGTGATGTGTTATGTGTTGTTTAGGCCTCTTGGGATGACCCTTGATTCTCTCATAAAGTTTGGGATACCAAGAGACCACCTCTATTCTGACCTTCTTCTAGTTGTATCATCATTCTTCCATATTGCCTCTCTTTCTGTTTTCATCATTGTGTGTTGTGTCTTACAGACATAACATTGCAGTTGGTGAATTGGGGGCACCCTCCTATGTGACTATCCCTAAGACACTTGTTTCTCCTCTCTTATGTATTTTTTACCTTCCTCTAGTGTTTCTATCTTGCGGGCAGATGACGAAAAACATTTATACTGGTCTGGACATAGTGTCCCTTTAGCAAGAAATAAAAAATTGGACTTAGTTCCTAATATGATGATGGGGTTGTAATATATTATCCAACACATGGCTAGTAGAAGCACTCCATGCTTTCTACATATTGATTTTGATGATGTTTTTTTATCTCACTTATAAACTATAACAATATTGCTACTCCATGCATTTTGTTTGTCTTTGAATCTCGCCTTAGTGGTACTCGGTTCAGAGATTTTCGTGATATAGCCCCATGATTATCCTCGATCTCTAAATTCATGGTATAACCTTGGCTCTTGGTGTGAATAATCATATGCATTGATGTTGTTGTTTATCATGATTATGTAGACACTAACATGTTTCTTGCAGGGATGTGTTTGTGGGAATATTTGGCGATTGTAAAGTACATGTCACCTCTGGGGGCCATGGGCTTTGTGAAAGTCTATGTTCCCTTGTGTGTTTTCTTCCTACCATAACATTCTTGATATTGATGCATGATATCAACCACCTTAAAGTGGGGGCATATATAAGGTAAGATGTCTATTGTAGATGTTAGCAATGTGCTTGTCCTCAAGTGTAGTTTAAAGACTGGTGGCGATGAGTCCCTCCTACACTCTAAGTTTGTTTACAATCAATCAATCAATTAATCAATCAATCAATCATCTTAATCCCTCTATGGACGCACGGGTGGTGTATCTCTTGCAGAGTGTGCCCATCCTATCATTTTCAAAAGACCTTTACGTAGGTGGCGAGTGGTTCAGTGACTAACTCAACCCTTAAGCATGTCTTTGGTGATTGTTGTGGTGAATCAAAATCATAGGTGTGTGCCTATAATGTGCCTGAGATGGTGATGAGCCTAGAAATAGGAACACTCCATCGCTTGTCTATCATGTTTTCTCCGTGTCTTCAAAGTGTGTGTGTTTGGTGTGCTTGCTTTGTTTGGTGTGTTTGTTGCCCCATATACAGTCTAAAGACTAGTGTGATGAGTTCTTCTTACATTTTGGGAGGTTTTGCATGTCTTGCATGTGTGTTGTCCCATATATGCAATTTAAAGACTAGTGCGCTGAGTGCTTCTTGCATTATGGGAGGTATGTTTACTTTCCTGTACTTGCATCTGCATTTCATATATATGAGAAAAAGAAAACAAAAGATATCATCTCTGTCTTCCATGCATTAACTATCTTATATGCATCTATTGTCTTCTTCGTGTTTTACATGACTGTAACTGTCTTCTCCGTGTTTTACGTGAATGTCATTATCTTCAATGTGTCTAGCATGTCTTCTCCGTATTTGGCATGTCTACGGTGTTTGCTGACTGTACTTTAAAGTATTTATTGGCCTTGCATTTATACATACATTAAATTGGGGGCTAAATGTAATGTTGAAAAATGTCCCCTTGGGGGCTTTTCCCTCATAAGGTTTAGCTCCTGGGTCTCTTAGTTGCATTTAGGACATCTTGCATCATATTTTGACATCCCGATGGAATGAAATCTAGGTTTTATGACAAATGGGACCTAGGGGGACCCCTTAAACATAACCCTAACCAAAATAGGGGGGAGGACTTGGGTGCATGTGCCTTAGTCTTGCACTATTTTGGGTCAGTCCCAAATTTTGAGTGTCATCTTGTAACCATTAATTAGGTCCTATGCTGACACGGTAAGTTTTAAATTACGAAATTCTCGGCAGGAATGTTTTTAGTTGCATATATAAACATGTTTAGCCATTCATTTGTAAACTAGATGATTACTAGAAAGCTATTGTGTTCTAAAAGTGATTCAAGGCATTCATTGTGTGGCAAGAGTAGATATTGTGTTATTTATGTGTTTATATTTGTATACTTGAGAAATCATCTCCTCATGGCATGAAGGGCATCTTCCTCCCACGAGATCTTCACTACAAGGTGACATCATTTGTGTTTTTGATCATTTATCATTTGGTTTTTGCCTCTGCCTCCAAAGGGCATGCACTCTCTATCTGACAATGATGTTCGGAAGACTTGAATGTCTCTCTAGGGCTTGACCGAGGCAAGCCTCGAAACACCACAACCACCTCCCAAAGTTTTTATGATTGCAGGTTATAGGTTGATGATACATGAAAAGTGAAGTTGCAAAAAGGCATTATAGAGTGTTGGATTTATAGATTTGAGTTAAAAATAGCACCCTAGACTTGGGCGCCCACTCTTTAGTCCTCCAGATTATGTGATGGGAAGATCTCTAATATAGTAGGAATAGGTTGCAGATCAAGCTTCCAGATCTTGACAAAAACCTAGGAATTGGACTTAGATGCCCGCTCATTAGTCCTTGACTATTCCGTTTCTGAACCCTGAAAACAAGTGCACAATTATTTGTCATTTTACATCTTTCTGTAGTAGTATTTTTTTATATTCGTTTGTTTGCTTCCGTATTTGCATAATTATGGTTTTGATGTATAATTGAGCATAATTGAGCATAATTGGTGATCAAATCATACAAATCCAAGTTTCCCTACATCGCATAGTGACCAAGGGTCCAATAGTGCATTGCCACTCGACCCGAAGTCCTTGAATGAAAGGGTGAAAGGAGGATGCACACAAAAACTACCAAACACTAACTATCCAAAATTTTACTCTTTACACAAAGTTGAAGGGCCATGCCAATATTTCGTGGAAGGAGGTCTAGTTAGAGAGTAATAGAAGAGAAAAATATGATGCAGAGCCTAAACCAACATTCAACCTATGGTTTTACAAAGTATTTAATGGAGGAAGACAACTCACTATTTTGGAGGACAAAGTACACTTGGTTCACAACTCATACCAAGGGCTCAAGAAAGACCTCATTCAAGGGACTAAATCTTGATAGGGAAGACATCCACAAGGTCCTTTGGCACCTTGGAAAACATGTCCCAACCATCCAACATGGTCTTGCAACTATCCCAATGGTACTTCCTTCACAAACCTGTCCTAGGCCTTGTAGCTCTTTATTTAGACTCAGACAACCATAACTCTTAATTCAGACCTGTAAATAGGAATCTCTGACAATCTAGTGATACCCTTTTGGATTGGTCACAACATATCCAAAAGTGGTTATGACCTATTTTGGAAAGTATAACCCAACCTATAACCTCTCCTAGTTGTCTAGAGTCCCAATTAGCCCTATTTTGCAAAGCAACCACCCTATTCAACCCTCACAAAAATTTCTAAACCATATGGACACTTCAAAGACATGTCTAAACAAAATATTCTCCTAGTTTTAGGGCCCTACAACCTTCCTTGATTGTCTAATGCAATGTTGCCCCCTCACAAATCCTCAACACATGGTCTTGTTGGGCTCTTACATAACAAACTCACACCAACTTGATCCTCTACACTTGGAACCTTCATAATCCCTAAGAATGCAATGAGAACAATCCATTCCACCAATTCTAGATAGAGAAGATCAGTGGAATGGATGGAGAACCCATCGTTTCAATCAAACCTTTGTCTAGGGTTCTAAAAACCAATTTGGGGAAAATCACTTATAACCCTCTTCAAAACTCACTTCAAGAGCCCCAACTAGATTCAATAAATAGATAACACCATATATTACTAATGCATTATGCTGGGAGAAGATGAGAAAGTTGTATAGGAGCAGGGTACGGGCTATAGCAGTGGTTAAAGTCACAAAATTGTAGATTTGACAAACCTACTCACAGAAAAATATGCACAACTTCTTTCATACCAAATGAAATGTCTTCAAACTGGATCCAAATTAAATCTAACTCATTTCTCCTCCTATTCCAATCATTAAATTTTCATCATAAACCTATACCTCTAAATGGTATGGCCTATTATGACATAGAATTCTGAAATGTGCAAGAAAAAGGTAGAAAACAAAGATATCTTTATTGGTTTTCACTTCCAAACTTCACCACACACATGCTATTCTCTCCTCCACATTTTTAGGACTCTCAATCTTTTGTCTTCACTACGGTGGGTAGTTGGAGTCGATGGGAGGCAAGGGAAACTATCCTCAACCACCCAAACTGCCCATGCAACTGTTCTTAGTCACTTTCCTTGAGTGTATTTGATCACTTTTGATCATTCGATTACATTTTATGACTACATTACATTGAATGTGATCATGAACAACCTTAATTAGTCTTCTAACAACATGAAAGACTCCTACATCCACCATAATGCCATAAAATGGCTTGTAAATTGTGATTAGAGCATGACTACCCCTTTACACCTTATGATTGCCCCTTTACAAACATGATATCAACATAATATTAATGGACATAGTCCTTATTACAAAACATGAGAAATGGTCTTTCAAGACCTTATTAACACCCATGGTCTCTTAGAACATAAAAACTTCAAAATGTGCCTTATGGGGGTTTGGTGACACCTCAGGTGCTCCTACACCATACTCCCCCTCTACAAAAGAACTCATGCCCCATGAGGAAAGACTAAAATCATCTCCACAACATTGGCCAAAAGCATGATCATCCTTAGATCTGCTCCATGGACTCAAGTACTGCAACATGGGCTGCCAAATTGGAATCATGACATTGTCATCTTGCAAGTTGGTCTGCACTTTGGGGATCACATCTGAATAGGACGTGTTTGTTGTCCTTGGACTTGGCAATGGCATCCATCTTGCCTTCCTTCACTTACAAAGACTTTCACCTTGATGAGAAGCCCACATACTTGTCTCTCTCTCTACTACAACTGCAGACTGTTTGGGTTCTTCCTTGTGTGGCATATCCTGCTCTTGCAAATTGACCACTACATTCACTGTTGTATCAGCACCTTGCACCACTATACCTACACTTTTAACTTCTACAACAACCTTATCCTGCACCAAAGGACACACTACCATTCCAATCAAAACGTTAGCCTTCCAATCAATTACTAATTCATCTTTTACATCAGACTTTGGTTTGAACTTGTTTATGACAACACCTTGAACCTTTCTGTCAAATGGTATGGGTTATTTCTTCCCACACATGATCACTGTATTCATTAGACCTGCATCTTCATCATCCTCAAGGAGTGGCAACAAAGTAAATGTCTTGCCTTGACTATGTATGGTACATGTATTATTCTTGCCACTATACCATACATCCCTATCATATTGCCAGGGTCTACCAAGAAGTAAATGACAACAATTCATGGGTACTACATCACAGAGTACCTTATCCCTATATCCTCTAATAGAAAACTCAACAATAGCTTTTTCATTAACCAAGAGAATTTGATTATCACTCACCCATGACACCCTATATGGCAACTCCTGAGGAATCCTTTGTAAATTCAACTTATTAACCATTTCATTTGAAACCATATTTGTAGTAGATCATGAATAAACTATAACCTTACATACCTTGTCCTTGCACTTACATGTGGTTTTGAAAAGAGCTATCATATTCAATGGCTTTTTTGATGCTTGCAATGGTGTTCTTCTCATCATTAATGTCTCTCCATCTTGAACTGGGGCTGCACTCCCAATTGGAGAATTAACACTTTCATCTACCTCCTCTTCTTGCACATATTGAACCCTCTTTTCATTCCTCCTTTCACTACCACCGGATGTAGAACTTTGTTTCATTGGACACTTGTATGCTATATGACCAATCTCATTACAATGATAACATCTCCCAGTGAAAACATTAGAACTTCTACCTCCACCTCTTGTGCCTCTAAATCCCCCTCTAAAATTAGAAACTTGGTCCTTACCTCTACTTGGTCCTTACCTCTTCCTTGTCTCTCTTGCCTTCTTTGTAACTTTTCTTCAACCTTCATGCCATCTTGTAGCATTCTTGAACTGTCCTTGGTGTTGTGAGACTAAGTTCATATTGGATATTGTACCTCAACCCATTGAGATACCTTGTTACCTTCTCTTCATCATCTTCCTCATGTGTTGTCCTGATATCCAACTTATGAAACTCTTCCGTATATGCTTGCACATCCTTCTCCTTTTGCTTCAAATTTTGTAGCCTTTTGTACAACTGAACATAGTAGTCATTGGGCAAAAACTTTGCCTTCAACTTCTCCACCATCTTGCTCCAAGAAGTGATATTTGGCTTGTCTTTCTTCCATCTATCAGCCTACACACAATCCCACCATAACAAAGCATGGCCTTTCAATCTTGATTTGGCCACCTTAACCTTCTAATTTTCTTCCACTTCTTCACACTCGAAGAAGTTTTCCAAAGCTCCAATCTAATCTATAAGTTCTTCACCATCTAATCTCCCTCCATACATTGGTAAATCTGCCTTGAGTTTGTGGTCACTTGCTTTAACTACATTAAGAAGTTTTGCCATCCTTGCATCTTCTGGATCCAATTCTTCCTCTTGTGGAACTTCTTCTCCACCTTCTTCCTCTAACTCACTCTCACCTTCATCAACTCTCCTCCTATCTCTAGCTTTAAGCGCCTTCAACTCCCTAGCAATTGTTGATCCACCTTTTGGAGGCATCTTGCCTTCAACTATCCAAATTTTCTTCTCTCAACCTTCAAGAATCTACTCCATTTCTTTGATACCACTATGATGCAAAGCCTTAACCAACATTCAACCTATGGTTTTACAAAGTATTTAATGGAGGAAGACAACTCACTATTTTGGAGGACAAAGAACACTTGGTTCACAACCCATACCAAGGGCTCAAGCAATACCTCAATCAAGGGACTCAATCTTGATAGGGAAGACATCCACAAGGTCCTTTGGAAACTTGGACAACATGTCCCAACCATCCAACATGGTCTTGCAACTATCCCAATGGTACTTCACAAACCTGTCCTAGGCCTTGTAGCCCTTTATTTAGACTCAGTCAACCATAACTCCTAATTCAGACCTATAAACAAGAATCTTTGACAATCTAGAGGTATCCTTTTGAATTGTCCACAACATATCCAAAATTGGGTATGACATGTTTTGGAAAGTATAACCCAACCTATAACCCCTCCTAGTTGTCTAGAGCCCCAATTAGCCATATTTTGCAAAGCAACCACCCTATTCAACCCTCACAGAAACTTCTAAACCATATGGACACTTCAAAGACATGTCTAAACAAAAGATTCTCCTAGTTTTAGTGCCCTACAACCTTCCTTGATGGTCTAATGCAATGTTGTCCCCTCACAAAGCCTCAACACATGGTCTTGTTGGGCTCTTACATAACAAACTCACACCAAATTGGTCCTCTACACTTGGAACCTTCATAATCCCTAAGAATACAATGAGAACAATCCATTCCACTAATTCTAGAGAGAGAATATTAGTGAAATGGATGGATAACCCATCATTTCAATCAAACCCTTGTCTAGGGTTCTAAAAACTACTTTAGTTTCAAGAGCCCCAACTAGATTCAATAAACAACTAACACCATATATTACCAATGCAGGATGTTGGGAGAAGATGACAAAGTCATACAGGAGCAGGGTATAGGCTGTATCAGTGGTTAAACTTAGAAAATTGTAGATTTGACAGACCTACTCATAGAAAAATATGCACAACTTCTTTCATACCCAATGAAATGTCTTGAAACTGGATCCAAATTAAAGCTAACTCATTTCTCCTCCTATTCAAATCATTAAATGTTCATGACAAACTTGTACCTCTAAATGGTATGGCCTGTTATGACTGAGAATTGTGAAATGTGCAGGAAAAAGGTAGAAAACAAAGATTTCTTTATTGGTTTTCACTTCTAAACTTCACCACACACATGCTATTGTCTCCTCCACATTTTTAGGCCTCTCAATCTTTTGTCTGCACTATGGTGGGTAGTTGGAGTCAATGGGAGGCAAGGGAAACTATCCTCAACCACCCAAACTGTCCTTGCAACTATTCTTAGTCACTTTCCTTAAGTGTATTTGGTCACTTTTGATCATTTGATTACATTTTATGACTACATTACATTGAATGTGATCATGAACAACCTTAATCAGCCTTCTAACAACATGAAAGACTCCTACATCCACCATAATGCCATAAAATGGCTTGTAAATTATGATTAGAGCATGATTGCCCCTTTACACCTTATGACTACCCCTTTACAAACATGATATTAATGGACATAGTCCTTATTACAAAACATGAGAAATAGTCTTTCAAGACCTTATTAACACCCATAGTCTCTTCAAACACAAAAACTTCAAAATGTGCCTTATGGGGGTTTGGTGACACCTCAAGTGCTCCTACACCAAAAAGAAAGATTAAGAGATGGGATCAGATGGTGGAGAAACTGAAGAAGCAGTTCATTCTTGTGGACTATGAGATGGAGTTGCTGAAGAAACTACAATGATTGAAGCAAGGTAGAAAGTCTATTAAGGAGTATATAGAAGGGTTTTATAAGATTACTATTAGGACAAGCCATGCAGAGGTCAACAAGGAGAAGGTAGCCGGTTACATTAATGGGTTAAGGCCAAGTATTCAAGAGGAGTTGAGCCTAGTTAGAATGACCACCATAGAAGATGTGTACTAGTTTTCCCTAAAGGTGGAAGAGAAGATGAATAAAAGGTTTGAAAGAAAGCAAAGGGGAAGAGGTCAAGGTGGAAGGACTAGTGGAAGATCATATGGAGGCCGAAATAAAGATCCAAAGAAAAGCGAAGAAGCTAGCACTAGTTGAAATCAGAGAGGAGATAATGCCTACCACCCACATGACTACAACAATGGTTAGAAAATAGGAAGAGAAAGAGGCTAACCTGGGCAAGGACCTAGAAGAGGAGGTTTTAGAGGAACCTGTTTCCAATGTGGAGAAGAAGGGCATCGAGCATACGAGTGTCTATAACATCAAGGAAGGATGAATAGAAGACTTGAAGGTAATGAATCAGTTGCACATGTAGATGAAGATGCATAGACTAAGCATTTGAAAGATGCTAATAGGGGGGAAACCCTAGTTGTCAAATAAACTTTGTTGAATGAGGAGAAAGAACCCAATCCAAGGAAGAGTTTATTCCACACAAGGTGCAAATGTGAAGGTAAGTGTTTTGATATTATTATTGACAGTGGAAGCACTAACAATCTTGTTACAGAGGAGATGCTAATAAGCTGAAATTGACAAGAAGAAAGTATCCACATCCATATTGAATCGCATGGTTGTAGAAGGACCATAGAGCTTTGGTCAATGAACAATGTTTAGTCAATTTCACTTAGATTGGCAACTACCATGATGAGGTGTTGTGTGATATCATACCAATGGATGCATGTCATATGTTGTTGGGGAGGTCGTGGTAGTATGATAGGTGCACTATCCATGATGGCCGTGCAAACACATATTCTCTAACGAAGGATGGAGTTCATCATAAGTTGAAGCCCTTGAAGTAGGTGGAAGAAAAGGTATGTAGTACTACTAGAATGTGCTTTGTAGATGGTAGAAAATTTTTGGAGGGTATGAAGCATGAGTGTTCTTGCTATTCATTGATTCCTAAGATCAGTCAAGAGAAAAGTGAAGATGTACCAGCAAAAGTCTCAATATGTTGGAAGATTTTTAGGACATTATCTCTGATAATGTACCAGAGGGTTTACCACCGGTGAGGAAGATAAGTCATCAAATTGATCTGATACCAAGAACTAGTTTGCCAAATAAGGCAGCCCACAAAATGACCCCTACAGAGAATGAAGAGCTGAACAAACAAGTTTAGGAGTTGTTGAGGAAGGGACTGATAAGAGAGAGCCTAAGTCCATGTGCGGTACCTGCACTACTAGCATCAAAGAAAGATGGAGAGTGTAGGATGTGTACAAATTCTTGAGCCATCAATAACATCATGATCAAGTACATATTTCCATTGCCCAGAAATGGGTGACATAATGGATTGTTTGAGTCAAGCCAAGTACTTCAAAAAGATTGACCTAAAGAGTGGGTATCACCAGATCCAAATAAGAGAAGGAGATGAATGGAAGATAGCCTTCAAGACAAAGGAGGTATTGAAAGAGTTTTTGGGAAATATTGTTATTGTTTATTTGGATGACATTTTGATTTTCAGTAGGACTTGGGATGAGAATCTAATGCATATAAGAAGAGTTTTGGAGAAGCTAACGGAGGAGAAGTTGATTAATCTGAAGAAATGAAGTTTTGTAAAGAAGGAGTTGGTATACCTGGGATTTGTTGTCTCAGAGGAAGGTCTTAAGATGGAGCTAGAGAAGGTGAGGGCTATCATTGAATGGCCTATGCAAAGGAGTACTAGAGAGGTACAATCTTTTCATGGTTTGGTAAGTTTTTACAGAAACTTTATTAAGAATTTAAGTAGCATTTGTGCACCCCTAACTGAGAAAATGAGAGGGGATAGAAAAGAGTTTAAATGGACTACAGGGGCAAATAAGAGTTTTGATACATTGAAGAAAAAAGTCACAGAGCAACTTGTTTTGGCACTTCTAGATTTCAATAAGGTATTTCAAGTAGATTGTGATGCTAGTGGCAGTGCTATAAGAATTTTTTTGAGTCAAAATACCAAGTTTGTTGGTTATTTCTGGAGGACATTATAGAAGAAGTTGAAGATAGATCTGAAGTTTAGTTCTACACACCATCCATACAGTGATGGATAGATAGAAGTGGTAAATATGAGTTTGGGTAACTTGCTACGATGGTTAGTAGGAGATAAGCCCAAGGGATGGGATTTGATTTTACCACAAGAAAAATTTACTTACAACAATTCTGTCAATAGGAGTACTAGTAATGACCATTCTAAATTGTATATGGCAATAGTCCAAGAAATGCTTTAGAGTTAAGGATGCTGGACAAAGGAGAAAAGACAAGTGCTGAGGCTGAAGACTTTGCAGAACACCTGAAGAATTTGCATGAAGAGGTGAGAAAGCACATCAATAAGGTGAATATTCAATACAAGGCTAAGGCAGATTAGAAGAGGATATATAAGGAGTTCTAGGTACGAGATGAACTCATGGTTCACTTGAGAAAAGAAAGGTTCCCAATTAGAACTTATAATAAGTTAAAAATGAAGAAATTTAGACCATGCAGAATCTTGAAGAAACATGATTCAAGAAATACATATGATGTAGAATTGCCAAGTAGGATCAACATTTAACCTATGTTCAACATTACTTATTTAACAGAATATCATGAAGGTGACACATAGGATAGATCAATAGAAGAACAGTGGAGTATCTCGGCATCTACTTTAATGGAGGAGATAGAAGAGATCTTGGATAGGCATGTGGGAAGAAGTACTTGAAATAGGAAATATGAAGAATATATGGTGAAATGGAAAGGAGGGACTATTGAAGATTCTTCTTGGTTTTCTAAGGCAGAGGTTGACTATTTGGGTTTTTGCTCAAACAAACACCTAAGATGTGATAGGGTCACTTCTCAAATTTCACTGGGTGTCTAATGTAGGAGCATCCAGTGGTGTAAGGGCAATCTTGCATCACCCAAAAAGATGTTGATTCAAAATCATTAAAGTTGTTTTCTTATCTTTCCATAATTAGTATTTCTGACCTTCCATAATTGCTTGAATAATGACGTAGGACTTTTAGTTTTTCCAAACTGCTATTTTTGGAAAGTTTAATTGCTATTTTTGGAAAGTTTGCATTTGGGCACAGATGGAAGTAAAAATTTACAGGAATCTTCATAAATGAAATATAAGACCTTTGGCAAAGGAATCGGGCAAAGGTCATTTGTGAGTTGAAAAATATTAAAGTTTCTATTTTCCAAAAAACCCCTAAAATTTTTTGAAACCAGATATGAGGCACTAAAACATCCCATAACATCCCCAAAAGTTGACAGAAATCCATATACGTGTTTTCAGCGTGATAGCTCACTTTGCAAGCTTTCTAACGCTCAAAACAATTTGTCAATTAGACACCCGGATCAAAATTTATGCTTCCCGAAAGTTTACCTACTTTTGGAGGGAGTTGGAGATTTTGAAATTTTTCTAGAAGCCACCAAAAAGGGCTATTTATGACTATTTTTTGGAACCTTGGATAGTAGCACAGATAAGGGGGAAGTGTAGAGTCAAGAATAGGTGGGAAAATAGAAACCCTAGCTGATTTGGGGTTACAAAAGGCTGAAGATTCTAGAGTCTTGTGCTAGGAAGCTGTAATGTGATGCAGCTGGTGGAGGATTGATTCCTCTAATTGTATTTGAGCTTCTATAATGTAATGAGTTGTCTAAATCAATAAAATATCATTCTATTTTCTGTGTGTAGTTTCTATCCCTTCATCACTTTCACTTTAGATGAAGCATCTTATAGTGGTATTTGGGGCTACCAAATAGGTCAAATTAAATTGGAATCAATTTGAAAGTGCTTTCTTGGAGCATTTTAGAATCTCAATCGATCTAGTAGTCCTATACCACCAATTTACTATAGCTGGGAGAAAAACAAATGATCTATTAAACCAATTTAATGTAATATTTCATAAGTTATACATGAGGCTTAAAGATCCTTACAATGTAGCTAAAAACATGGAAATTAAGACATATTTAACAACATTGGATCCATTGACATCAATGTCTATGAGGAAAAACACACCAAAGCCATCACCTCAAAATAATCCTACAATAATGTCCTTAGTTTATTCATGGGCTATTAAGGTTAAAAAACCAAAGATGCCAAAAAATTATAACCTTGGAGCATTACCTTCTTTAGGACATCCAACCATGTAAAACAAAATTCAACTGAATTAAGATCTCATGCAAAGGACTCCACTACTAAATACCATTCTTGGGGTATATAATCCAAATCAAGTGGTGAACATGTTTCCTACATGGATTAAGTTTTCCCACAAATGAACAATCAACAAAATGGCCTAGCCTTTTAAAATCAATATTTGGCACATGTTATAACCAATTCGAGAGACTGGTCCAATACAAGGAATGAAACAACTTGAGTAATCCCACTATTTTCAATGCACCTAACTTACTCAATTTTATCTTATATGTTCATTCTCTTTACTAGATTTGCCATGTTCATGAGCCCCAAGTGATCTTAGAAGGGAGATTTATCCCATTGAACTCATTATTCTTTTCTTTGTCCTTGAGTGGTTTCATACGAGGAGTTATACTAAAGAGTGGAGTAATGAAGTGAAGTTATATAAAATAAGTAGAAAATTCAAAATATAGCAAGTTGGTAGGGTGAAGAAGCATGTAGTTTGTAGTTTCTACATATATGCATAGGAGGCCAACAAATTTTGAGAGTATGAGTATCATGGGATTAAAAGAAGTAAAGAAAAGAATAAAATCATAGCTTTTAGGAAATTTTCAAGAGTGTGTAAAATTATATGAGCATTGTGGTAATGTGGAAACTAGGAGCAATTCATCGAAAAGCAATTTTTTGATACATCTGGGTAGGTTCTAAAAGTCCATAGGTTGCCTAGTAGTAGGATGTAGAAAGTGAGAGGCAATTTATAATATTTCCTAGGAAGGAAGGTTTGTAAATTAATTCTTAAAGTCTAAGGTGGGATGACATGAGGAAATTAATATGTGAGTCAAGAGGATGTAGTTGTGTGCAAATAAGCAAGGGGATCTTATAGGAAGGAACTTAAGGCATCATCACACTAGGGTTTTTGTAGTGTATTAGGAAAGAAACAAAAATGAAACATAAATACTTATTTTAAAAAACACAAACTTTAAATTTAATGGTTTGTAATACTATACAAGAGAATGAGATGAGTGAATAGGGAAAGCTTAGGTAAAATTACTTGTTATTATGGCCAAGAATAGAAGCAAATCAATTGTAAAATGTGACTTCCTAAGTCATATCAGCATGAATTCTCATTGGATAAATTGGTTAATGGATGCAAATGTGGGAATGTGTATCTTTACATGTGATGTTGACTGAACTCATCATAAGGATTTCTTTAGAAGGGGTCAAAGAGCACTTCATAGTCAACAGATATAAATTCAAGTTTAAAAATTAAAATATAAAGGTTTCTTTTATAAATCATGTTCATATATGCCTACATTAAATGCCTTTGGACATTGTTTTTTGTGGCAATTTACAAGATTAGGGGTCACACATGTAAGATTTGCAAAGGAGAGTGTAAGTTCCACAAGTAAAGGAAAAAATAGGTTGTGGTTTGTGTGATCCTACAATAGTGTGTCTCACTTAAGGGGTATCTCTATTTTTACCTAAAATCACTTAATTTTTCAAAAAATGTATATAGTCTTTCCTTCACATATAAATTTTATAGATAATTAAACAAAAACATTTTTCCACTTTACTAGAAAGACCCAATTTGAAAATAAAAGTCATTTTACACACAAAAGTGTTATATCAAAAATCAAGAAGAATGACAAGAGCATTATGTGCATTTTGATGCCTTTTGTGGGTAGCAAGTGACCAAGTATCTAATAACTAGCAATTATACTTTATTGTACAATGGGTACATCAAAGAGGTCTTAAAGGTGAATTATTAGGTCCTTAAGAAAATGGTGCACTAACATAAGTGTAGCTCCTTGTGGATACATGTCATCTTTGAAAGTCAATCTCTCTCCCAGCCTCCCTTTCTCCCTCTTTCTCATCCTCTATCTCACACTTAGCTGACTAGTCAATTTGAATTGTTAACATTGATTTCCCTCACTTATATAATCTGAATCGAATCAGTAGGGATTAGATGTCAAAATGGTCTAACAAGTGTCGTGAATCTAAATTATATGGATTCATAGAGATTAGATGGAAACATGGCTTATTTTTCAACATAGACATTAGAAGAGTCATCGATCTAGTCAACAATGGTAAGTTGTTTTCATTTATAGAGTATTCAAAGAAAACCCCTACCACTACCCGTACTATTATAGTCGATAGCTTTTAGTTGGTATCAACTTCATATCCTAAAATGTTTAAAGAGAGATTCCTCTCTCTCTCTCTCTCTCTCTCTCTCTCTCTCTCTCTCTATATATATATATATATATATATATATATATATATATATATATATATATATATATATATATATATCGTGAGAGAAGGGTGGAGATTGAGAATGAAGTGACAAAGAGATATGGAGATAATGAGAACATATATCTATAAATATCCCTCTGTCTCTCTCTAGTCTTTCTCTCCCTCTCTGTCCCTTTGTGTCTATATCTCTATCTCCCCTTGCTCTCCCTCTCTATCTCTTTTTTTTGCTCTCTCTACTACTCTCTCTATATCTCTGTCTCCCTCTCTATCTCTATATTTCTCTATATATATATCTCTCTACCTCTCTCTATAACAAACCATGTCTTAGTGCACACAAACATTGGCATTATAAATATAGAAGGTAGATGGAAAACAAATATGCACATTAAGACATAGTTTATGATTAAATTAGAATCCCAAATGATGAAAATATAGACAAAAAGTTCTTTCTCAATGCTTTATCACCAACCTATATATAGGCACATGAAATCAACAAAATCCATTTTACACATATCTTACAATCATGGCATTCCATGAGACTAGAGGTCTTTAATGCATTTTATTAAATACTTCCCTATGTGCCGACACCACAAGCTCTCTGTGTCATAGGAAAATGGAGCACTGGTATAGGTGATATGTAGTATTGCATGTGGCTTTGTACAATACAACGTTGGGACTATCAAATGTGAACTGACCTGACCATCAAACTCTTGCCAAAAGGTGATGATGCAATTACACACCAAGAATCCAAACCTTTTATCCATGGGAAGTTTCATTTAAGAGTTCATGTCATACACTTTATGAGACATTTAATTATAACATATAATTTATTTGAATTCCATATTTAATTATAAATTCCAATTCATATACGGGGCTGCAGGGTGGGAGGCCCTTTCACCCCCCACCCAGCCCCGACCGATAGGAGGAGGAGGGGCCCACCCATCCCTGTAAAACTATAAACCTCCCGGGGGGGCCGGGGTTGGGTGGGATGCCGAAGTGCCTTGGTGGTTAAGTTGTTGGGTGGGTGGGATTAGAAATTCGGCGAGCCCCGGGGGCGGTTTTCTTCATTGAGGGGAGAACTTTCCAGAGAACTCATTACTGTAATTGCAATTTTATTTTTTCCTACTACTCTTCAAGTCAATTCAATAAAAGCGTTTCTCTCACCTCGCCCTATCCAATAGTCCGCCATTATTGAAAACTCCTTTCAAAATCACCTTTTTCACTTTTTTCCCAATCTTTGTTATGACATCTAAACTATGAGCCTGTGATGCATATGAAATTGGAAGTTGTCACGTTAGATATATTATTTTCCTTAAATATATTAAGTTTTCGCCTTTTTCCCAATCTTTGTTATGAACATCTAGACTAGAAGCCTGTGGTACATATGAAATTGGAAGTTGTCACGTTAGATATATTCTTTTCTTTAAATATTTTAAGTTTAAATTACGCTCACCATTCTAGAATAGAAGACTTTTGTGAAGAGTTCTTGAAATTCAAAGGCATGCTAAGACCAACTTTATTTTAGTGAAAGGAAGAGGAGATTTATCACCAATGTAAAATTTGAAAGACTTGGACTTACATTCGTAACTCTGCCGCTGGACAATTACACGGAGAATGACTTGGTTGACTTGACTTACATTTAGGGATCTAATTGCGTAACAGCAACGTTCTTTGCAAGTGATAAGATTAATATTTTCCGCAGTCTGATATTGTAGAGGCGTGTTGATGTAAACAATCGTGACAGGCGAACACGGCAGGCATGTTCAAGTATCGTGACCTACACTGACATGGAGAAGACCTCCACTAAGCCGAGTACTACTCTTCAAGTCAATTCAATAAAAGTGGCTCAATCCAACAGTCAAGCATTATTGAAAGCTCCTTTCAAAATTGCCTTTTTCCCGATCTTTGTTATGACACGACTACCATTCTGCCTTGTTTTTTTTTGTGGCTGCAGTCTGATATTGTAGAGGCGAGTGGATGTAAGCAATAATGATAGTCGAACATGGAGAAGACGCTAGACTTTGCAAGGCTAAAAGGGCATTCCCCGTGACTCAGAATCTATTGAAAGACCTCCACTAAGGCAATTAACACTGACTTCCAGTAACCCAACTAGAATTCCATTGAGCCAAGTAGTATTTTTTTTTGCATTCGGACTACTGTTTGCAAAATAGATCAATGATCTGTTCTTACTTTCTTTACTGACGTGAAATATTTGTTTCTTATATGTTAAATCAAATTATTCGTTATTTATTTTCGGCTATATTCTTGTCAATTGAGAGGCACATTTGATTTAATTTCTTTTTCTTTTTTGTTTTGGTGGCATGTAAGCATTAAAAAAGCCTAATATTTTAAGTGGAGATAAACTTTGTAACGGTGAAGAATGCATCTGTATAATTTTTTCCTTAGTTTAGTTTTAATTTGGGATAACGTTTTAAATATATTCGTAGGCTTGTCCTCTGTAGCAGCGTGGTACCACGCCAATGATTGCAGGATAGGATGCACAAAATGGATATTTTAAATATATCTATGTAAAAGATGTCTAAAGATATCTTTGATGTTTTTAGATAAATGTATTTAAGATATTTTTTTACGTACAATTTTAATCAATTATTTACTCCATATCCTAAGTACATAATTATATTAATAGTGTCAAAAATAAATTATTTAAATAGTTATCTTATTTTATTTCTTAAAATACTCAAAATTTCCAATTATTTTATTTTTACAGTGATTTTTTCTATAGTTTTGAAAAAGATTAATGAAAGCAAAACAAATTATTTATTTCATATGAACTATTTTTGAAATAAGAGATTTATAAATTAAAACTACTAGAAATACACAAATAAATAATTAAATAGATAGCTATTTTATTTTATTTATTTCTTAAGGCCTATTTTTTTAAAACACGTATAAAATCACTATAGAAAACATTATATTTCAATTTAAACCTAATTTAACTATACTAAGAGTTTACTCATGGACAATCTAAATCATTTTCCTACTTTTTTTCACCTCACTCTACATTTGTTTCATTATTTTTCTCCCAATAGGTGGTAAGCATGGTGAACCACCACAAATCTAAGCAAGTAATAAAAAATTTTATTTATTTATTTACCTTCTCTTTATGCATAGGTCAAATGTATTCTAAAAGTTTTTATTTTTATTATTAAATATTAATACTTTGACATGTGAAATTGATGTCAAATTTAAGGTAAAAGCTAAGAGTTTTTGTTAACATGCTCACACCATTACACTCTGCCCCTTGCTACCATTGTAGTTACCCCTCTTGGCATATTAAATCGTGTATTTTGTGCATAATTAAGCATGCATATTTAGTCTTTCTTACACCTAATTTTATGCTTATTGCTTATCCTAACATGTTCCTTGTGTGATTGGCTTATCTATTTGACTCTGATCTTGTGTTCAATCATATCAGACATAGATTTGACATAGTTGTCTGAATCAAGTCATGTTTGTAGATGTTAGGTTGTCCTCACAGCTGCAATCTTGATTGTTTTAATTGAAAAAACAAAATAAAACATTTAGCTAACAAACCCTTCTTTACACTTTGGTCCTAGGCTAACTCTAGACTTTGGTGTTATGCTTATGTATCTAAAGACTTTCGTTTGCATCCATTTTGATCATCAAATCATGGAATCATTGCATTAATGTTTATCATTCAATCATTGAATATCACAAGAACAATCATTCGTGTCTACAATCAAATCAAACAAGGAATATATAGCATATTTGATCGCATTCACTCTAGTGCATGTGAATCACCTAGCATTCATTCTAGAATCCATGTGCATGTTTTAAACTTGTTGTCTGTCAAGATATTTTTAACTAGAACTAGCATGACAAAGAAACCCTAAGAGTGTGATAGAAGTTATCATTGCATATTATTTTATTTTATAAACAATTTATATGGTAGAATCCAGAGATAATCATAGGTCATGTTCCTAAGCATAGACCAAGTTTGCAAGCATGGACTAGGTTTGTATTTGTGAAGGTGACCTAATAAAGGAAGGCAAGGTATATTTTGATTCTGCTTCTCATACTCTAGAGTGTCCATAGATTTTGAGGTGCATTAATTTCATTATCTTTGTTAAACAAACATTCATCTTATGTCATGGAGCTAAGTAATCTTTGTCTTCATTAATTACTATTTATGGCATGGTTATAGTTGTTGGCTAATATTTTAATTGATTTGGATTGTATTCCACTTTAATAAATTGCATTAAATCTAGGTTGATTAGTGCTTGATTGTTTTATGGTGTGGCCTTTAAAACACACCCCTTATTATTTCAAAATCAGGGACCCTCATTTTCATTTGCAATTTTTAATTTAATTTTTAAGTTGCATATTTTTTTATTTAAGAGGGTCAAATTTTAGTCTTACCATTTTTAGGATGTTTGGCTTTTAATGCCAAGATTTCTTATTTAGGGCCTAAGAGAAAACAAACCCAAAAATCTTAGAGTAATAGTATTACTAGAATTTATCAACCAATTTGTACATATATGGAAATATGCAATTGGATCCCAAACCTTAGTTCAATATATTACTAAACTCATTCAATAAAATTGTCGATGTTCTAAACATGCAACCAACCCTCAATCCTCAATTCACTTAAGCATTAGACTTCCTTGACTAAATTGAAAACATGAAATCATGTAAGAAAACCTCAGAACCCCAAGGGTTTGCAAGTATTAATTGCTCACATGTGTGAACTGGCTTTGAAACCCCATGACCTTTTAGATCTCCCCATTTCAGCTTCTTGCACTCATGCTCTTTCCTACAAACAAGTGACTTCTCCTTCCACAAGGACATTTTAATTGTATTTGATCATTGGCATTCTGATCTTGTGGTAGATTTATGGGTGCTCTGTGTTTTTCATAGTTGGCCATCTAATCTTTTAGGTTTTCTCTTCTTCTCTTCCTTTTGTATTTGATCTGTGTTTGAGGGTTTTTATTTCAATAATTTTTTTCTTTTGTAGTTTCTTTATTGTGGAATTGTGCTACAATTTTAAGGTAAAAACTTATCTTGGAGGAAGGATTTCATTACACATTAATCATTTTTTGATGTAGGAGCATCTCGGGTGAATACACAATCCTACGTTACATGGAGTCACTTGTGGGAAAACTATCATGGATGCATTTGTGTACTACATAATAGGAGAAACAAACAATATCGACCTCTATCAAGTCTAGTTATAGCATTCAAATTCTGGGAGGATATTCACATGGCACTGTTATGGTGATAGCTAAACTTATAGATTTTAATTTTAATTTATATTCCTTCATATTACATGATGAAGACTAACATTTTCATAGACATAGTAACTGTTGTGAGGATCCTAAACCAAGACTTTGCAAAAGGTTCGTATGCTATGGAATATTCTACGCATGATGTCTCTAATGCTTGATAGGAAGGGAGTTGAAGTATTAACAACACTCACATATGGAAATATTTAATCCATCTACATACTGATAGATGCCAAGAGGGGGATTTGTGTAGGTTGTGTGTGGAACGAAAAACAATTGTCATAATGAGGAGAACTCAAAGGCCATAGGCAGCATAGGGGAATTGAGCATAGGAGAATTGAAACTTTGTGAAACTTTAATCTTCCACACATGGGTTTATTGGGAGTGGTTATCTAATGAAGACAAGTTAAAAGAAAACAAAAGTCAAAGACAAATAATAGTGTATATGTATTAAAAGACCAAGCATTTAATTACTTTTTATGTAATACAAAATAATAGAAATGCCATGGAATGCATTGCCTTGGGTTCTATTCGCATGAAGTGATATAAAATACATCAAAACTTTGGATTAGAAGAGGAAAAGTTGAGGGAGAGAGGAATGGTCAGCTACATCAAATGAAAACTAAATGCCTGGTAAGTAGAAGGGGTCGGCCTACAAAAGGAGGAAAGAGGTGAATAGAAGAGGAGGATAGTAGATTAATATAACTAAGGAGGTTGATCTTGTGAATAGAGCAACCAATTTGGGAGGGGTCCTAGCTAGTGAGAGGAAATAAAACATAGCTAAAATTTATGGATAAAATCAATTGGGTGTGGATTGGTCAGATTGGAGGAACAACAATAGTAGGTGAAACACCACACATAAAAAAGATCACAACAAATTGGTAGAGAAGAGGAGGTTGATTCATGATTTGGGGGAAGCCCAAGAGCTTCAATTAATTGAAAGATCTTAGCAGATCTAATCGTCCAATAAAAAAATAGGTATGAAGAGGAAATTGGTTGGGCAGCATAGATAGAGTGACAAATTGAATGGGAAGCATAGAAGATTCATTGCTATAAAGGAAATGTTGTCGAATTAAAGTGATTGATCCTAAGTGATGGAGATGGCTGCTAGACCTTTAGTGAAAAAGATAAACACATAAAAGGATTGGTCTCAAGAAGAAGGAATAGGGCATGGTGTATTATGCCAAGTGAAGGAAAAGAGATTAGGTGTACATCTAGATAGAGAGTTGAAGATAGTCGCTGCCAAGGAGGATAAAATCTATGTATAAGAATGATCCAAAAGATCATGAAATGTGTAGATATAATATAAATTGTATTTTGATTTGAAAGGATAATATTAATAATTAGTGTTTCTTTGTTTTGCAATCTTGTTGTTGTGTTTTTGTTTTTCATGTTGGGAAGGTCACTTGCAAAGAGAGGAAGTGTCTGCATCAAATGGTATAAGAGCCAAAGATCTTGAGTGCATATGCAGAGTACTGAACATGAGGCATCCTATGCCAAGACTCACGAGAGAGAAGGCAATTGTGGAGAGATCAAAAGATTGTTGGAAGTAAAGAGGAGTTTTGAGAAAGTGAGAGCTAGAGAGCCATGAAGAATTGTAGATTATGAAGAGTGTGACATGTGGAAGACTGCAGCAACATGAGGATATTCGTAAGGAATCATGTGTAATGGGAAGGCTAGAAATAATATCAGGAGAGGAACATTTTGATCATGATGACAGATATAACTATGAGAGTAGATAGGTTAGTAGCATTCCCACATGAAGAGATTGTGAGGGATGAGTTCATAGCAAAGGCATGTTATAAAGAAGGCATGAAGGAAAAGAATAAAGAAGATGAAGATGAAGAGTTGTGTGCAGTAGTGGTTAAAAATGTAAAGGTGGGCAGCGAGAATGAGGAGATTGAGATGGCAGAAATGGAGTTCAAGGAAGTTACAGCGAAAAGTGAAGACAAACATGAGTTATTGTTGTCAATTTTGGCATTAGAGAAGGATTGGTTTGATAAGCTCACCGATGGAGGAACAAACATGAATATCATAGCGAACCCTGACAAAGATGATGTTGGAGCTGTGAAGGAAAAAGAGGTCAATCATGAACATTTTGATTTCACTTGTGATTGTTCTTCCATAGTATGAGTAGAAGAGGATACTGTTGTAGAAGATGAAGTAGCAGTTGTAGATTTGTGTGTAGACACTGCATATTTTCTTGTAGAAATTATGGAGGATGCTACAGGTGGATTTTGGTGGAGGTGGTCAGTTTGTGGTGGGTTGGATCCCATGAAGAAGAGGAAAGTAGAGAGCATTTGGTAGAGGAGGACAATCTTTAGTGGATGTGAATCCATGAGAGTAGAAAGGAGTGGTGAATGGGGTTGTGGGTGGAGGATGACACGTGTGCCAGCTAGATGTTGTAAAAAGAGGAAGAAGAATTGATCATGCACACATATCTCAACAATGGAGTTCATTGTAGGTTAGTTGCAACCTGAAAGGGTGATTCTATCACTCAACTCCATCTTTTTTAGCCTATGCTCACAAACTTTCTACTTGGCATGTCTGATGCAGGAGCATCCTATGTGAATACGCAATCCTGCTTCACATGGCATCACTTATGGGAAAAATATCATGGATGAGTTTGTGTACTACATAATAGGAGAAACAAACATTATGGAACTCTATCAAGTCTAGTTATAACATTTGAATTTCGGGAGGATATTCACATGGCACTTTTATGGCGACAACTAAACTTATAGATTTTAATTTGAATTTATATTCCTTCATATTACATGATGAAGACTAACATTTTCGTAGACATAGTGACTCTTATGAGGATCCTAAATCGAGACTTTGGAGAAGGTTCCTATGCTATGGAATATTCTACACATGATGTCTCTAATGCTTGACAGGAAGGGAGTTGAAGTATTAACACCACTCACCTATGGAAATATTTAATCCATTTGCATACTGATAGACACCAAGAAGGGGATTTGTGTTGGTTGTGTGTGGAAAGAAAAACAATTGTCACAATGAGGAACTCAAAGGCCATGGCCAGCATAGGGGAATTGAGCATAGGACAACTGAAACTTTGTGAAACTTTAATCTTCCACGCATGGGTTTATTGGAAGCGGTTATCTGATGAAGACAAGTTAAAAGAAAACAAAAGTCAAAGATAAATGACAGCATATATGTATTAAAAGACCAAGCATTCAATTGCTTTGTATGTAATACAAAATAACTAAAATGCCTTGGGATGCATTATGTCAGGTTCTATTCACATGATGTGATATAAAATACATCAAAACTTTGGATTAGAAGAGGAAAAGTTGAGGGAGAGAGAAACGGTCAGCTACATCAAATAAAAACTAAATGCCTGGTAAGTAGAGGGGGTCGGCCAAAAAAAGAATGAGGAAAGACGTGAATGGAAGAGGAGGATAGTAGATTAATATCACTGAGGGGGTTGATCTTGTGATTAGAGTGTAATATAAAATAACATATATGCCTTGGGATGTGTTACCTCAGGTTCTATTCGCATGAAGTGATATGAAATACATCAAAACTTTGGATTAGAAGAGGAAAAGTTGAGGGAGAGAGGAACAAACAACTACATCAAATAAAAACTAAATGCCTGGTAAGTACATGGGGTCAGACTACAAAATAATGAGGAAAGAGGTGAATGGAAGAGGAGAATAGTAGATTAATATCACTAAGGAGGTCAATTTTGTGATTATAGTGGCTAGTTTGGGAGGGGTCCCAGCTAGCAAGAGGAAATAAAACATAGCTCAAATGTATGGATAAAGTCGATTGGGTGTGGATTGGTCAAATTAGAGGAACAACAATGGAAGGTGAAACGCCACACATAAAAAAAGATCACAGCAAATTGATAGAGAAGAGGAGGTCAATTCATGATTTGGGGGAAGCCCAAGAGCTTTAGTTAATTGAATGATTGTAGCAGATCTAATTGTCTATTGAAAAAATAGGTATGGAGAGGAAATTGGGTGGGCGGCATAGATTGAGTGGCAAATTGAATGGGAAGCATAGAAGATTCATTTCTATAAAGGAAACATTGTCGAATTAAAGTGATTTGTGCCGAGTGATGGAGATGGTTGCTAGACCTTTAGTGAAAAAGATAAACACATAAAAGAATTGGTCTCTAGAAGAAGGAACACGACATGGTCTATTATGTTGTGTGAAGGAAAAGAGATAAGGTGTGCAGCTAGATAGAGAGTTGAAGAGAGTCACTGCCAAGGAGGATGAAATCTGTGTATAAGAATGATCCAAAAGATCATGAAATGTTTAGAGATATTACTGATTGTATTTTGATGTGAAAGGATAATAATGATAATTAGTGTTTCTTTGTGTTGCAATATTGTTGTTGAGTTTTTGGTTTTGCATGTTGGGAAGGTCACTTGCAGAGAGAGGAAGTGTCTACATCATTTTGAAACCCTAACCCTAGATAAAAAACCTAGGTTCAAATTCATCCCTAAACTTTGACAAGTGTCACAAGTCAATACTTTTACCTCGATTCACACACATGTAACTTCATTAAACAACTCTAAGGCCTTAATATTTTCATTGAATTAGGCTTATGGTTTGAATCTCACAAACTAATAATTAAATGTTAAAATGCTAAGAGTTATGTTTTCATAGATTCTTGTTCAAATTGTATATGTGCAAAAGTGTGATAAAATCTTGAAAACCTAAACACTTTTTATATTGGACTTCTAGACCAAAAACAAAAGTATGTAAAATTCTAAATGTACCCTAGAACACTAAATCCTTATCATATCAAACTTTAAAATTCAATTTGCAAATGTGCAAATTTGTAAGTGAGGCCCAAAACCTTGAAGACCTTTATATGTTGAACTTTCAGTTAAAAAATGCAAGCATTGCAGACATGCAATTATGGCCTGAAAACTTCAAGTTCCCAAATGTTAGACTTTTCCACTCTTTTTACACTTGCAAAACCATGCATTAAGATCTAGAAACCCTAAAACACATAAGGATCTAGTCTTTTGACCTGATTTACAGACTTACAAATAGGCATCAAGACCTCAAAACCCTAAAACATGTAATCTAGATTTTTTGACCCAATCTACATTCATGAAAATGTACAATCAAACCTTGAAACCTTGAAAAGCATGTATTCTATACTTTATATCCTGATCTATATACATGCAAATATGCAAACCTTGGAACCCCAAAAAAGATACAATTTGACCATTAAACCCTTGTAGTTCTTTAGGAACTAGATCTTTTGGATTTGAAAGCATGCAATCAAACCCTCAAACCCTGTTGGTATTATAAATGTTAATTTTTTTAATTTCCCAAAATTATAGGGTTTTCTTAAGACATTAAAGCTAATCCCATTATGTCTTAGGTAGGACACAAGCACACACTATGTCTTCACCTACTGAGATGAATTATTAATTCAAAGGTGTGATGTAACTCTCCAACATTAGGGACATAGACCTTACGCATTTGGTCCTATAAGAGTTCAGAAAGAGGAAGAGAGATGTTAATGGGGAAAATCTAATGGCCAAGAACCTAGCAGGAAGTGGTCTTATATAGGAAACTGCCTTTCCCATTTCCATTCAATCTATTGATCTAATCATGGCATGTGCTAAATTCTGTGGCAATGATACAAGAGAGATTATGAATATAAAGGGACATTGTGTTTTACAAATTTAATCTCAGTATATATAGGATATGTCAAGGATATCTCTATTAGAGAAGTGTATGTAGATATTAGCATGGACTCTTCCAAGACTTACTATGATGTTAATATGGACTAGTGTTCAATAAAATTGCTAGACTTGATGAATAAAATTGCAGATGTTGTAAACATGCAACTAGACCTTGAACCTTAATTAATTTAAGCATTAGTCTTCCTTGACTAATTTGAAAGCATGCAATAATGCAAGAAAACCTCAAAACCCCAAGGGTTGGTGAGTATTAATTTCTCACTTGAGTGAATGACCTTTACAACCCCATGAACTTAATTATATATCTCCATTTCATCTTCTTGCACTCATCTTCTTTCCTGTAAGAAAGTGCCTTCTCCTTGCACAAAGATTTTTCAATTGCATTTGATCATTGACATTCTGGTCTTGTAGTAGATTCATGGTTGCTTTGTGTTTTTCATAGTTGGCCATCTACCTTTTTAGGTTTTCTCCTCTTCTCTTCCATTTGCATTTGATTTTTGTTTGAGGGTTTTAGTCTCAGCAATTTTTTTCTTTTATATTTTCTTTATTGTGTGAATTATGATTAGATTTTATATTAAAAACATAACTTTGAGGGAGGGTTTCATTACATAGTAACTATTTTGTAAACTCTACCGTTAGCTAAAATACCTAGGTTCAAATTCATCCCTGAACTCTGACAAGTGTCTTGAGTCAATAATTTTACATTGATTCACACACATGTAAATTTTTTGAACAACTCTAAGGCCTTAAGACTTGCGTTGATTCAAGATTATGGTTTGAATAAAAAAAACTAATAGTTAAATGTGAAAAGACTAAGATTTATGTTTTCATAGTTTCTTGTTGAAATTGTAAATGTGAAAAAGTTTGAAGAAACCTTGAAAACCTTTATCGGACTTTTAGACAAAAAATGCAAGTATGCAAAATTGTAAATGTACCTTAGAACCCCAATGCCTTATCAAATTAAAATTTTATACTCAAATTGCAAAAGTGCAAATTTATAATTCAGGCCATAAACGTCAAAGACCTTATATGTCAAACTTTCAAGTCAAAATTATAAGTGTTGCAAACATTAGGGCCAAAAACCTTGAAGATCTCAAATGTTAGACTTTTCCACTTTTTTACACTTGACAAACCATGCATTGAAATCCCAAAACCCTAAAATACATAAGGATCTAGTCTCTTGACTTGATTTGCAAACTTGAAAATAGATATTGGGACCCTAAAACCCTAAAAAAAACATGTAATCTAGACTTTCTGACCCCATCTAAATACATGAAAATGTGTAGTCAAATTTTAAAACTTTGGAAAACATGTAATCTATAATTTCTATCTTAATCTATATACATGCAAATATGTAAACCTCAAACCCCCCAAAAGCTACAATTTAACCTTTAAACTCATGTAGTTCATTAGGAACTATATCTTTTGGATTTGAAAGCTTGCAATCAAACCCTCAAACTCCTCCCATGTTATAAATGTTGATGTTTTCAATTTCCCAAACTTGTAGGGTTTTCTTAAGACATTAATGCTAATTTCATCATGTATTTGGTAGGACACTTGTGCACACTATATCTTCACCTACCAAGATGAATTAAAATTTCAAATGTGTGATAGGACTCTCCAACATAAGGGACATAAGCCTTTGCCATGTGGTCCTAGAAGAGTTCAAAAAAAGGATGAAAGATGCCAATGGGTCAAATTTAACAGCCAAGAACCTAGCTGGAAGTGGTCTTATCTAGGAAACTAGATTTTCTATTTCCATTTAATCAATTTATCTAATCATGACATGTTCTAGATTCTTTAGAAAAGATACAAGAGAGATTTAAAATATAAAGGGCCACATATTTTGTAAATTCAACCTCAGTATATACAAGGGATGTTGGATCTCTCCATCACAGAAGTGTATGTAGATATTACCACTGACTGTTCCAAGAAATAAGATGATGTTAATATGGACTAGTGTACAATCATCATGAACAAGCATAGGATCAATAAATTGAGGAAACCTATCACCAAACTTCCAATGAAACAACATAGGAGTGATTTTCCCTAAGTGAGTGACAACATAAACTCACCAAAAAAAGTAATTGGATTGGACAATGCCTAGAATTTTAGATTGGATAATCCAGTACATGCCCAAGATTTTTAGGGGAAAAGAGTACATTGATTGGGCCATTTTGATTAGTGATAAGTTAAATTAATAGTTGAGTAACATCAATGAGTGAAAGGATTTCTATATGAATTCATACCTTGTATGTATTTTAGCTATAACTGTTTATGCTAGAAACTGAAAAATAAATAAGAACATAGTGATCCTATTCCAATGCCTACATAACTCAAGAAATAATCAAAGTGTACACTAATCAAATTAAGACCATAGTCACAATATCACCATGGTACGACTATCGAGGGCTTCAAGATGGGCATTCAAAGAGTGGCATTGGGGTGGATTTGATGGATGAGCAGAGAGTGAAGGCAAAGCCACCAATTGACAGGTGTCGACTTGTTTTGAGGCTGCATGGCTCTCCACAAAGCTTAAATGTGGGCAGTTGGCACCCTTTTAAGGGCCCAACATGTCAATTTTAAGTTCAACTCAACCCCTTTTAGGCCTACATGTTCCAAATTAGTTTACAATCCATAAAACATTTTTAAATTTTTTTAAATCATATTGTATGAATCTGAGGCTGTACAACCCAAAAAAATTAACAAAATTGCCACTGAAAGTCCCAAAGCTATTTTTGATGATTTGACATGCATTTTTAAAGTCTTTGGCTCTTTTGAACATGATGACAAGGTCAAATTTGACAAAAAATGCTCTAAAATTCAACGTTCCTCTGAATTTTGAAAAAACACTCACTTCAAACCTTTGCAGATTTGGCTTCTAGAATTTAAATTGAACCAAATAAAAATATAATATGATTATTTTGACTACTTTGAATCTAATGGAAAGCTCAGTTTTATACAAAAATACACTGCAAATTATTCTTGTTGATTTTTCTTCGATTTTGATAAAGGACTTACAAATTTGAAGCTTTGATACCATGTGAGAGTCGCTGATTGACTCAAGCTGCCAAAATCACCTACAAAACCTAAGATTTCTTTTTATAAGAGAAAAAATGTAGAATATGAATTTACACTTGATATTAGATCCAATAAATGAAATTAAATTGATAAATTACATATGACATCTTACTTTTATAATTACAAGATAGGAATTCCTATGTGACTTAAAACCCCTAATAAACATAATAGAATGTAATTAAATATTTAATTACACCAACACTAAATGTATTGTCATTTAATTAAATTCTCACATTTACTTTATTAAGAATATCAATTATTAGACACCAACTTTTAATGAATTAATATAACTCAACTTATATAAAATTATATACATTTTATTAAATTAACTTTAAGAAAAAAATAATACCCCTTAGAAACATATGAATAAATAATTATAGAAAATGTTTATTTTATTGGTAAACACCATTTTAATTTAGTATTTTATACTAAAAAGATGGAATCAAACAACAACATTTAGGATAAACCTATGTAAATGAAATTCAATCAAAGCAAAATGAAAACACCATCAAAAATGCTCTTGGATGTCTGGAGACCTTTTGCTTGGCCTCAGGTTCTTCCATCAAGTGGCACAAAACATTATGTTACAGGCAGTCAATTCTTCCCATTTCTCATTGGTTCCAGCAATATGGCTAGCACTGGGTTTCTCATGGTGAAATTTTCTGATTCCTCGGTATTCCTTTTGCCTTCTAGGGCAATTCTGCTAATCTTTGGTAAGTTGTTCTTACCCGTGTGGAACAAAAGCTTGCAGTCTAGATTACTAAGACAGTATCTCTGGCTAGTAAATTACAGATTTGTTCTAAAGTCTTGGAAGCAACCCATGTTTATTACTCTTCTTGCTGGGCACCTTGAAAAGCTTCATATGCCAAGCTAGAAAAACTATTGAGGGATTTTCTTTGGACCTCTTCTAACACATGCCATGGCTTTCACCATGTTGTATGGGAGTTTTTCTATTTACCCAAAGATTCTGGAGGTCTTGGTATTCTTTCTAGTCAACACCAAGGCACTGCTTTGGCCATCAAGTGGATCATTCGTGCTCTCACTGGCAATCAGGCATGGAAAGTTTTACTCAGGCACAACATTGAAATGGGACATCCTTTGCACAAGCTTGCTTGGAAAGGGATTGGCTTTTCTACTCTCCTTGTCATGAGAGAGCTAATTCATGTCTCGGTCACATTTGTTCTTAAAATCATTTGGATAGCCTGGGAGAAAGTTAAACCTTGGTTATGCTAGTTTGGTGATAGATTTTGTGTTGGTCTTTCCTTCAATCACCTTAATATCTAGTGGTCACCTCTTTTATCCACTCTAGGCCAACCTTTGGCCAAAGTGCCTAGGTTAAAAGCTCTTAGATTTCCTAAAAAAGGTATCCAAACCTTACAGAATATTTTTCATCGGCCCACAATGAGCCTCATGGCATGGGAGCCATTTCAAGTCAAATTTGGCCTTCAGGGAATTGATCAAGCTACTTATGATAGAGTTATCACTTCAATTCTAGTTTAAATACTTCACAAAGTTGGAATTCAATCCACCAAGCCTTGGTGGAAGGACTGGAAATGGTATCGAGAAACACCAATGCATCATTACAAGCCAAGGCTTTCTTACAGATGGCTCTCACCCCATTTGCCAATGAGAGATATGCTTAATAAGTGATGACTCATTCATAGTTCAATGGCTCTTTGGCATAACAGATTTAAAACTGTTTGGTCTACCATTCTTGAACCAAAGTTAGCTCATTTTGCCTGGTGCATTCTTTTTCAAGGGATGCTAGTCGATGCTAGGTTGTCTCATCTTGGGGTTCAGGATCCCTGATGTCCTTTTTGTGGGCAACCTAAGACGTTTCAACTTCTATTCTGGTATTGCACCATAGCCCAACAATTTTGGCTATGGATTCATGATTTCTTTCACCCTTTTAGACCAAAGCCTTTATCATGGCAAATTATCCTTCTGGGTAATTCTCCCAGGTTTCCTAGAAGATTTACTTAGATTTGGCATATATTCAAGGTGGGGATTCTTTTTACATTATGGAAAGATCATAATTCTTGTATATTTTTAGATAGCCACATTGGAACTTCTATTTCTCTTTAGATTAAAACTATTATATGTTCTAATGTTCCTCTGCAGATACAAGTTCAAGTAAATAAGGTTGCCTTGGAAGTGGCTCACTTACAAAATTACTGGATCATTGGGGAAATGCCCCTTGTACTGTGGCACGGGTTCCTTCATCTCCTTCTGCTGTCAAAGCTCATTCTCCTTCTCAAGGTAACATACAAAGAAGTGGATCAGCCAAAGACTCTCAGCCCCACTCCCAGCCTACTCCACATCGTGGACCTCACCATCATAGACGCTCGGCCTCTCCATGAAATTTTGCATGGACTTCAGGTTGTCCTGCCAATGCTACTGAGGATAATGCGGGTTGGCCTACTGGAGATAATTTTGGTTGGCCTTCAGGTGATAATACAGGATGGAATGCTCCTGGTCCTTCCAATCCAACCAGCACTAGTTGGCACAATACTAAAGTATTTCCATGGTTAAATTTTGCTATCTCACCTCAGCATGAGGAGCCAAATGCGCAGAATAAAAACTGGGAGAATGATGATGGCTGGGCACCACTAGATGTTACCCTGGACCTCACAGCAATATGGGGGAACCCAGATGATAGGGATCTGCCATCTATAGGTGTGGCTTTGGCCACTTAATTCTGCTTTCTATTATGTTTTCATAATCTCTGTTCTACTTTTATGCTTTGATACTTTGATACTCTACAAATTTCTGGGCTACGCCCATTTGACATTCGGGGTGTGCCTTTATACCATGCATCTATTTTTTGTGAAGATGTTTTTATTTACCTATATTAGATAGATTGGCATTTTCATCAAAAAAAAATTGAATGAACATAATTGTGCACAGATAATCTATTGTGCTATCCTTTTTAGGAGCATCAGAAAAATTTATGATTCACATTTCCCACCATTTTTCTTATTTATCAGGCATAAAACAATTTTATAGCCTCCAACCATTTTCTTGACACTTTCTTGGTCTTGAAAGCCTATCGGCTAATTAGCCGATAGGCTTTTATATGTGAGCATTATAGTACTCAAAATATTGTCCATGCCAAAAAAAAAAATTCTAAACTCATTTGTTTTTCCTATCGGCATATTCCTTGAATCTCCTATGGATGCAAGTGTTAGTTATTATAATTAGCTGATAGGCTTTTATATGTGAACATCATAGTGCTCAGAATTGTCTCAAGCGGTAAAAAATTTCACACCGAAGAATTTTCTAAACTCGTCAGTTGTTCCAACGATAGGAAGAAATCATCTTACAAACAGTCTCATGTGGCTTAAATGTCCCGTGGGGTACTATAGGATTTCTATTTTTTTTAGAAGGAAAGGGAAAATGGTTGAAAGCAAATAGCTCGCCGGGGAGCGCGAAGAGAAAAAAAATCAACTTCCAAGGAATCGATGCAAGGTCGTGGAGGAATTGTTTTTTTAAAAGGTATTTGGATCATTTCTTAGTTTTTCTAGCACAAAGACTAAAATCTATTTTCTTACTGCAATTTTATTAACCACATTAAAATTGAAACTCCATTACTGCCTTTTTAAATGTTCTGCTACATATAAAATTGGGAGCTAGAAAAGGAAGTTTTTATTCTTTTCTATTTTTTTAATGGAGAGTATGTTTTATTGATATCATGAAGTGATACAATGCAGAGAATTTATACAAGGCAAGGATGATGTAGTATGATGCAGTTCACATAACTATGTATAACAGATTTAAATATAACTGTATAACAGTTTTAATTGCAACATAGTAAATGACAATTAACAATGTAATACCATTGTTATGTCAACATTCCCCCCTTTATTACATTGTTCCTACAATAGTACCAAGGGACCCCACCTAGATGCTAATATACTCAACAAAGTTGATTACATAATATGAATAGATATTTTATAGAAGATCTTCTCCCACAGAACAAATCCTGAACCAAGCATTGGGGCTCCATCATGCTGTCTTGTCTACCCTCAAAAAGGCGTAGCTTCAAGCTATGTTCTTGAGCTCTTTAGTCTCGAACTCTCAAATCATAAAGTCTTGAATTATTCGACAATAATCCCTAAGAGATATGACAGATCTCTATCATTGTCTAGTGACCGCGAAAGGGTATAATTCTTGATCATATACTCTGAAGCTCGCTGGACAACAATCTATATTGAGATCAACACCAAATCCCAAACCTGTCTCCAAAACAAAATCTTCACAAAACATACATTCTTCAAATCTGTCAACATCAACAAAGAAAAGCAAAATAACCAAAACCAAAAATGCTTCTCATGCAAAGCATCATCTCAAAGCGAGAAGCTAACTTGAGATGATGGAAAATCCTCCATCCTCTAATGCCGCCTACCTCCAATATGACCCTATTGCATTTTAACCAACTGATGTCTTGGATGAGTCTTTGGAGGCCTCATCAGGAATAGAAAAGATGGCCCTGAAAGCATAAGCTATCTTTGACATATGTGCATTCATGATGATAATGTCAATTTGAACCAATGATAGACCCATACACTAATCAACCTTATATCTCCAAGACATTATTAAACCTTCATCAAATTAAGCCTTCAACATTTTTTACCTTATTACTCCAAATAAAAATAATATCTCTAAGAATGATTATATGTTCACAAAACAAAATTCACCTATATCTTGCTTATCTCCAAGTAAAAGAATTTATAATTATAAGGAACTTTGCAAGTGTATAACCATTCACCTCTAACAAGATAAGAGATTCCCTTCTATGGCCAAACTTCTCTTGAAATGCATTACTCAACTCTTTTGCAAATAAAAAATTTCAACTTCATTTATAGCTATGTATTAATCTCTTCTTCTTGACCACAAAACACTTAAAAATGATTTTAACTTCACAAATCTACACATACTAGCAAGGATCATCAAATTCCAGGTAATTAAATTGGACCAAATCTGCACCTTTCACTCCTCTATCATACTTTCATTCTACTCCAAGAAACTACCAGCATTCAAGTATACAAAGAAGAATAATGCTCAAACAACAATTGGTAGTTAGAAGCAATTGATGGCAGTTTAAACAAGAAACAAATGACTTGAGCATAGATCTTAGCAAACAACAATGCCTTTGAATAGATACCACTCATTTGCATTTGGCACTTCCAATGCAAATAACCAATCACTTCTCAAGAAGGAATCATATTTGGCATGGCTATATTCTTCAATGCCTGGCAAAATTTGTCAAATAAAGTGTGACAATTTAGGGCAATTTACAATGATGGGATCTTGGCAGTATCTCCTCTTTCACTGCAACATACAGTACAAACTTCAAATGTCATCAAGAATGAATGTACACTGAACAATATTCTTTCATGCCTTATACAACATGTTCTTCCAACGGCTTCCACAGATGGATTATGTGTAGCATATTTGGAATGACTGAAATGCCTTCTTCTGCAACTTCTTCTAGCGTAGGCTTCCACACACCTCACATTGCACAAGATCTTTTAGATGTGCTTTGATACCAAATAATGTAGAGTATGTTTTATTGATATCATGAAATGATACAATACAGAGAATTTATACAAGGGAAGGATGATGTAGTACGATGCAGTTCACATAATCGTGTATAACAGTTTTAAATATAACTGTATAATAGTTATAACTGCTACAACATAGTAAATGACAACTAACAATGTAATACCGTTGTTATGCCAACATTTTTTGGCATTCTTTTTATTTTTAGGAAATAATAAAACTTTTCCAAGTTGACAATTCATTTATTTTAGAAGACTTGCCTATACAACTGGCCTCAAATTTTAGATCCATGGCAAGGAATATTTGCATCAAGAAAGAGAACAAAAATAGACAATAGATTGGGCATTTTCAAATTACATGAAATCATTCAACAATGTGTGTTTACTAGGTAATCTATCTACTAACACTAAAAATTATTGCAATGAATTCAATTATCAGATGGAGGAGGGAAATCAACTTGCAAAATCAATTTATCTCAGCTAAAGGTCATGGAGGAGAAGAAGTAAAGAATTGGAATTGGGGGGGGAGGGGAAGAATGGGGATGGGTCATGAACCTTTCTTCACTTACAATTCTTATCAATATGGTAATATTGGTTTAATTACAAACATGGGATGATATATATCTATAGACACTTAAAGGAATTTTTACATAAATTCTCGTAAGACCTGGATGCCATACATATTTAAAGTCAAAATTACAACTATTGTAATTTCCTTCACAAACATCAGTAGTGACAAGAACAACATGGTTCCATTAATTCACATCACAAGATAACAATCCAATTTCAAATTGTAGCTAATTTTCCCATATAAAAGACTTAAAAATAGTGTGTGTTCACACATAGTCTTGTAGCAAGTGTTTAACAAGTAAAACTTACCATTTTATACTACAAAATCTTGAGCTTAAAAACCTTGTAGCGGAATTTAATTGCTTAAATGAAAGAGCATGATGGTAAAATTGAGCATTTTACTTCTTCTAAGTGTTATTGTCAAAAAAACAATAATGGTTTTCAGATGTTTTTCAGGTAGTTTCCACTAACTACCATAACAATTTATTACAACTAAGAATATTGGCCTTTCTTGAAACAAAATCTTGTTTTTTTCTAGGGTAGAAGGGAAGAGAGAATTGGAAATATACCGTACAATCAAACTAAAATGACATAAAAAGTATATAAATGGAGATTTTGATGCCTATAGATGAAAGAGAGTATGCTGGGAATTTATAATAGTTTAGATACACATTTGGGATGTGCCTCATATGATAATGAAATTTAAGTGTTTAAGATAATACATGTTTTTCATTCAACATATAATGAATCTAGACATGGTCACTATTGCTGGCATTGTTATATGATTGGACAGGAGAATGTTGGATGGTCAATCTATTCATTGTAGTTCACTCTAATTGAAATCATAAACATTTTAATTTATATCTCTTAAACCTATGCTTATTATTAAGCATACCCAGATACAATTCTAAGCCACTTTTGATTAAAATTAGATGTTGACCCTCAAACTGTCCAAATGTAACATACACCCCTATGTATATGTTTTTATGACCTTTTTTTTGTGTTTTCTGATGTTGTGCTATTTAGGGTTTTATGGGTTGTTTTTACATATTTGTTTTGTTAGAAATGAAAGCAACACTACTTCAATGGAAATCTACTTCAAGATAAATTTCAGCAATCTTTAAGTGTGTATTAACAATGGAGATTATAATCAAAACATAAAACCCACTACAGAGAAAATGCCAAACATGAAGAACTCAACACAAGACACAATGACACGGTGCTTAATGTGGAGAAAACCCTTGTGGGTAAAAAAATCCACACAGGAAAGAGGCCCAATGTTTGTATTAATCTACAAAAGATTGTACAATACAACAACACCACCAATCTCTCCACAAGTCTTCAATCTGATAGCATTCCTACAACACTTGAGTACCTAAAATTTGTATTACAACAATAAATACATGGAAAATACTTATAGAAATGTTTTCCACTCCATTCTAGGCCTTTACCTTCTCTCTCCTAAGATTCTCCAACCTGTAAACATTAATTACCATCATACAAGCATCTTACACTTGTCCAAAAATAGCCATGCAAAGGTTGGGGGCCCAAGACTAAATCTGGCCTCTTACAGCATCTTATGACATGTCATAACCATCATAGATTCCGCAAAAGAGTATCTTTCCAACATAGGAACCTTGAGCTAAATATAGAAAATATAAAACTAACATATCCGTCATATGCATCATAGAATCTCAGAATCTTATGACAACTTGCAACTATCATAGATTCACTTACCAAACATTATGACAATTGTCATACATGCTAAAAATAGTAGATTCCTCAAGGGAATACGCATAGGAGATTCTTTATCCCAACATTCTCCCACTTGACATTATACATTGTAAATCAACCCATAGGAAATCAAATGAAAAAATAATCAGGCACTAGAAACAAGGCCCATGGCCTCTCTGCACCACACAAACTTCTCTGTGCTCATAGGTTTGGTCAATGAATATGCAACATTCTCCTGAGTGTCTATCTTCTTTAGCTCAATCTCTACATTTGCAACCAACTCTCAAACAAAGTGATACTAAACATCAACATGCTTAGCCAAGCATGCTACATGGGATTCTTGGCCAAACAAATAGCACTCTGGCTATCACAACCAATCTAAATGACTCTGCAATCAAAACCAATACTTATACATAGTCTTCTCAACCAAACTGCCTCCTTAGAGACATGAGTAGCATCCATATACTCTGCTTATGTGGTGGACAATGCAACTTTGGGCTGCCTCTTACTCATCGAACTCACTGCACCTCCAAACAGAGTAGACACATAGCCACTAGTGGACCTTTGACTATGCAAGTCACCTGCCCAATCTACATCAACAAAACCCTATATGTCCAAAGATGTATCAGTACTATTGGTACCAGAATAAACCAAACAATGATCAGGAGTACCTGCAAGATATTTAAACACCCTCTTCGCATAGTTCCAATGTTGTCTACCAGGGTTAGACATAAATCTACTCAAAACTCACACTACTTGGACAATATCTAGTCTAGTGCAAACCATTGCATACATCAAACTCCCTACAACACTAGCATATGGCACATTAGACATGTCCTCAAGATCATCCTCAGTCTTTGGACACATATCTAATGAAATCTTAGTACCAATGGGTAAAGAAACTCTAACTGGGTTACAATCTTGCAAACGAAACCATTGCAAAATAGTATTCACATACTTACTTTGTGACAACCAAAGGTTTTTGTTAACTCTATCCCTCCTGATCTCCATTCCAAAAATATACCTTGTAGCACCAAGATCCTCCATCTCAAATGCACCTGAAAGTTGGGCTTTAAGCTCACTGATCATACCCTTAGTATTGCTGAAAAATAACATGTCATCAACATACAAAGCAATAACCAGTATAGAATCATCAATACAATGAATGCAAACACAATGATACTCCTCACTTCTAACAAAACCTAATTTCAAAACAAATGAGTCAAACTTTTGATACCAAATTCTGGGGGACTGTTTTAGACCATAAATAGACCTCTTTAACCTGCAAACCCAATGTTCTTTTCCTTTTACCTCAAAACCTGTAGGCTATTGCAAATAAATTTCTTCTTCAAGGTCTCCATGTAAGAATGCAGTCTTAACATCCATTTGCTCAATCTCCCAATCATAAGCTGTAGCAATGGATAAGAGAAATCTAATAGAAGTCAATTTAGCAACAGGAGAGAATATCTCACCAAAATCAACTCCCTCTCTCTGGGAGTAACCCTTGGTTGCCAATCTAGCCTTGTACTTCTCTAATGACCCTTCTACTCCAAACTTCTTCTTGAAGACCCACCTACATCCTATGGCCTTTCTTCCTTTGGACAAATGAATAAGATCCTAAGTATTACAAGAGTCTAAAGCCATCATCTCCTCCTGCATGGCTAGCTACCAAGACTCACTATCATCTGCAGAAATAGCTTCCCTGTAGGATCGAGGTTCATCGTTAGTACTCAATAAAGCATATACACAACAAAAATCTTGTGGGCTATACCTGTCAACTAGATTCTGTTGTCTTGTGGATCTCCTCAAGGGTGGAGTAAGAGACTCTAGTCATTCTTTTGTATGATCATCTAAAACAACTTCTTTTGTAATTACAGACTCATCTTCATCAAAACTACTCAAATCTTCTTCTTCTTCACCCCCCAATCCATCATTCTATTTTTCATAAGGTGCATCTTGCTGCTATAAATCAAAGTGCACCTTCTTTACCTTTTCTTCTTTCTTTTTGGGCTGCTCAAGTTCAGAAATAGCTCTAAGTTCCCTGAAAATAACATCTCTTGAAAAGATAATCTTATGGGTTACTGGATTCCAAAGCTTATAACCTTTGACAGTATCACCATATCCAATGAATGTACACTTTTTAGCCTTTGGATCCAACTTAGATCACTTTTCTTTAGGCACATGAACAGAATCCTCATAGTCAAAAACCCTTAAATGTGAAACAAAAGGTTTCTTACCTATCCATAGTTCATAAGGTGTCAAATTAAGAGACTTACAACGAGATCTGTTTATCAAGTGGCAAGCAGTACATATAGCCTCTACCCAAAAGCATTTATCCAAATGTGCATCACTACACATACTTCTAGCTATTTCCATAATTGTTTTGTTCATCCTTTCTACAACACCATTCTGTTGTGGTGTATACAGAGTTGTCTTTTGTCTGATTATACCTACATGCTTGCAAAACTCATCAAATTCCTTAGAGAAATATTCTCCTCCATTGTCAGATCTTAATATTTTTATTTTTAAACTTGATTGGTTCTCTACTAAGACCTTGAATTTCTTAAACTTGGTGAAAACTTTAGATTTATGTTTCATAAAATAAATCCATGTAAATCTAGATACATCATCAATGAAGGTGACAAAATAACAAGATTTTCTGATAGATTCATTATCCATAGGTCCAAACATGTCCGTATGAATAATTTCTAATTTCTCTTTTGCTCTATTGCTTCTTGAAGGAAATGTTTTTCTATTTTGTTTACCAACACACAATGCTCACAGAAATCAAAGTGCTCATCAGAATAGGAGAAACCATCCAACAAATTTTTATTCTTAATAGTTTTGAATATATTATTATTCGTGTGACCCAATCTACAGTGCCACAACATACATGTATTTTCAGTAGTGGCGTCGGATACATAGAAGGCATTACAAGTTGTAGTGGCTTCAAGCTTAAACAAGTTCCTAAATCTCTTTCCTTTCGCTACCACCAAGTTCCCTCTCACCAATTTGTAGCCATTCTTTTCAAATGTCACATGCATTCCCAAATCATTCAACTTTGAAACTAAAATTAGATTTCTAGCTAATCCAAGAACATGCAAAACACTAGGGAGGGTTTTAATCCTCCCATCACTGAAACACAAAAATACCTTTCCTTTCCCGAAAATCAGATATGAAGAGTTATCACCAAGGTAGATATTACCTCCATCATATTCTTCATATGAGGAGAACCATTCCTTATGCGGGGTCATATGAAATGAGCATCCTGAGTCAACTAACTAGTTATCATTAGGAACAACATTACATGCAGAAAGTAAAAAATCTTCACCTACATTAGAGGACTTATCCGTAACACTCTCTCACTGTTTCTTTGGGTTTTCGCACTCCTTCTTGACATGTCCCCTTTTTCTGTAGTTCCAACATTTAACTTTGTTCTTTTTACCAGGAGTTTTAGACTAGCCCTTGGACTTGTCCTTAGCCCCTCTCTAATCTCCTTTAGGTCCCCTTTCCTTAGACCTTCCCCTGACACTAAGAGCATCCCCTGAACTATCTGAACTCTTCTTACTCAATTCCTGTGATAGTAGCATTGAAACAAGAGCATCCAACTTTAGATCCGCAAGGTTAGAAGTGATAGCAAGGATAACATTTTCCCAAGACTTGGGTAAAGAAAAAAGAAGTAAGATACATGTATCTTCCTCACTAACCTCAACATCTATTGAATCAAGCTGACTCAATAACAAATTAAAAGAATTTAAATGCTATGCAACTGATTCACCTTCTCGTATTTTCATGGAAAACAATTTTATTTCTAAATAAAGTTTATCTACCATACTCTTGGCTTTATAGATCTTACCCAATCGATTCCAGAACTTGTGTGTGGTCTCCTCCTTTGTGACATTCAATAGGATAGAGTCTGAAAGACACAACCAGGTGGTTCCCCATGCCTTCTTATCCAGTCTATCCCACTCATCTTGAGAGACATCATCAACTTTCTTCTCTTTTTGAATAGCCAATCATTAGTTTCTTTCTTCCAAAAAATCTTCCATTTTCAGCTTCTACAACTCATACCCCATTTTGTTGAACTTCTCAATGTCCAATTGAGAGGTTGATGCAATAGTGGATGTAGCCATAATAACAACACAAGATCTACAAAATAAACACAACCAAATCTCCCACTGTAGCTATAGCTTCCACACTACCACCCAAGAGTCAAATTTGGCCAGGTTCTGATACGAAATGTTAGAAATGAAAGCAACACTACTTCAATAGAAATCTGATTCAAGATAAATTTCAGCAATCTTTAAGTGTACATTAACAATGGAGAATGTAATCAAAACATAACACCCACTATAGAGAGAATACCAAATATGAAGAACTCAACACAAGACACAATGACACAGTGTTTAACATGGAGAAAACCCTTGCAAGTAAAAAACTCCACACATGAAAGAGGCCCAATGTTTGTATTAATCTGCAAAATATTGTACAATATAACAACACCACCAATCTCTCCACAAGTCTTCAATCCGACAACATTCCTGTAGTACATGAGTACCTAAAATTTATATTGTAGCAACAAATACATGGCAAATACTTATAGAAATGTTTTCCACTCCATTCTAGGCATTCACCTTCTCTCTCCTAAGATTCTCCAACCTGTAAACATTAATTACCATCTTACAAGCATCTTACACTTGTCCAAAAACAACCATGCAAAGGTTAGGGGACCAAGACTAAATCTGGCCTCTTATAGCATCTTATGATGCATCATAACCATCATAAATTCCACAAAAGACTATGTTTCCAAAATAGGAACCTTGAGCTAAATATAGCAAATATACAACTAACATATCCATCATATGCGTCATAGAATCTCATAATCTTATGACAACTTGCAGCTCTCATAGATTTAATTACCAAACATTATGACAATTGTCATACATGCCAAAAATAGTAGATTACTCAAGGGAGCATGGCTACCCTCATTTACATTGAGTTTTTACATCTGCCAACAGTAAAAATCACTCTGTAATTACCTTCAATTACTCTGAAATTACCCCTGCTAGAGAAACTAGTACATCTCCTCATGGATAATTACAAATTACATATAATAAATGGAATAAATATAATATTGAGATTTACAAGGTTAATGGCACCTTATCCCAACATGTTTTTGGCATTACATGTATGAAATATAAAGTATATGAACAAACCCAGAAAATATACAATGAATTTGCACAAACTAAAGATGACCCAGATCATAAAAAGTGCTAAAACTAATTATAATGAAATACCCACTTGGAAATCTTCAACTTGATTGATTACAAGAAATGACAGCAACATTACATGGCCATGGGAAGCACTTCAAAATTCATACAATGCATTAAAGTTGTAGATTACAATGGCTACAATGTTGTAGCAGACCCTAGGCACCTAGATTCAAGGAGTTTGTTGATGTAGAAATGTTGAAGATGACCTCCTAGATAGTCCAAGTCCAACTCCAGCATGGTACAACATGTTGTAGGGTTATATCAGTCCTAAACCCCCCAAAATCGTTTCATGAATTTTGTCTTCTACCTCTGGAAAGTTTGCAGCAATGAATCGACCAGCTATAGATGAGAACCACGCATAATATTGCAAGATATCAGCTATAGCATGAAGTACGGCCTCCTATATGGTATGACCTGCCTATGGGAAGTATAGCCAGTCTAAAAAGGCACTATAGCAGAAATAAAAACTCCACAAATAACTTATTTTAGTCCCTCAAACCTATACTCTAATCTGCAATAACAATCTCCTACAAAAACTTCACTTCAAGCTCAAACGATCACTAAAATGGATTTCCCAAAAGCCCAAATGGAACCCCTATGTGAAGCTCCTCCAATCCTCTCTTGATGCAAATTTTCATGCATGAAGAAAGGCGAATATGCAAAGGTTTTTGTCTCTACAAATCAATATTCGAAACCCTAGAGCTAAGGTCAATCCTAATGCATGGGAAAACTCAATATGAGAGCAATTTTCACAAAGTATAGCATAACCAAATGAAGTTCTCTTTTGATCTTTTATTTGCCTCCTTCCTCAATCACCAAGAGGGATTTATTTTATTTATTTTTAAATTATAACCCAACCCCTTGTCTTCCCATGAGGGGCGCTCATCCCTAGGCATGTAACTTTAAGTTACAACTTGCACATTATAAACACTTTATAACTTAGAGTTATATTGAAACCTCATAAAATCATATAAGTTAAAAATTTAATTTGACTTATATTACATTGTTTAGGCTCTAGTCATATGGGTAAAAACAAGAAGTTGGGTCCACATATAGGGGAAGTGTCATGCAAAAAAAATCCCAACAGGAACGGGCACCCGAGCCTAGAATGGGCATCCATTTTGTTTTATAGAACAGGTACCTGTTTTATTTTTTACTATTTTTAGAAACGAGTAGCCATTTTAAAACAGGTACTCGTTTAATTTTTTTTTTTTTTAGAACGGGTACCCATTTTATTTTTTATTATTTTTTAGAACGGGTACCCATTTTGTTTTCTATTATTTTTTAGAACGAGTACTAGTTTCTAAAATTTTGAATTTCACACCCACACTTTTGGTTTCGTTTTAGGCTTGGGAAAGGCATGGGTAGCCAACCTTGAGCCTTGGAACTACAAGTATTTCTCTAAGTACAGAACCAAAGGAAAGACTGACTTCACCTATATGGCTAATGACATTTTTTTCTGAATTTTTTTACAAAATTAAAACCCATTACAGATCATAGTGACTAGTTTTCAAATATGTAATTTTTTTTTGGATTGGACTTATTTTTCTATTTATTATTTAACTTATGAGCAAACTAGTCCAAAAACTTGAAATGACAGGTGTTCGCATTTTTTTAATAACTTTTAATTTTCAAAAAAAAAATTTTAAAATATATCATCAATCTACACATCATTCTATACACAATGAAAAAAAAAATTAATTTTATGACTTTTTTTGCTCAAATTATGTTGGTCGTACACGAGGGGTTTTCAAAAGTAGCAACTAGGCCTAATAAAAAATAATAAAAAAAAATATTTGGAAAAAAATTATAAAAAAAATCCTCATCAAACTTCACTATACTACACATCTTTTCCCAAAAAGATTTTGAAAAATAATTTTATGTAGGTCAAATTATGTTGGTCGTACACGTGCATGGTATAGTTAAAAAAAAGTGACTTTTAAATAGTGGATTTTAGAAATACCTATTGAAAATCAATTTGTATCATCTGGGTATTGAAAAACATTACATATTTGGAAACTAGACTCTGAGTACTACATTTTATATTTAGTGACTTTTTAAAAGATTCCATCTCTAAGTGCTTCAAATTTTAAGGTCAAATGTGACAAATTCTAAAAATCAGAGAAAACACCACTTTTTGGCCAAAAAGTGGACCCAACTTCTTGCACTGACCCATATCGAGACCATGAATATTGTGCCAAGGACCCCCACAACTGCCCTGCCAAAAATAGTAACTGCTCTACTCATGACTTACTATAAATAGTAAGTCCCTGGAATGACTTCCTAAAGAACTCCATTAGCCTACGAAAGTCAAATTATAGGCTAACCCTGGTCCACTGGAGCAATGAGCTAGATGTGGGAGATTACAGTCTGCCCTTCCCAAGATTACTTGTCCTCAAGAAACCTCAACTTTGGATGCTACAAAATCTGCTCATTCTCCCAGGTGGCATCATCCACTAGTAAATTTTTTTTGTTTCACCAAGTACTCTCTGATAACTTGTTTCCTCAAGTGTCTCTCCCAGGTGTTAATAATAGCCTTTTGTACTAAGATCAACTTCCCCTCCTCGTCTAATGGTGGAAGCTCAACTAAAGGAATTATGTTGTGGCCAAGAGCTTTCTTCAATCTGGAAACATGGAATACATTGTGCACCCTACTGTCTGATGGTAGGTCAAGCTCGTATGCCACTTCACCCACTCTTCTGATAATCCTAAAAGGAACATAAAACTTGGGTTTGAACTTCTCTACTTTGTCTTCATAAGATTAGACTACCTGTAGGGTTTGAGCCTCAAATACACCATATCCCCAACCTCAAAACTCCTCTCCACTCAGTGGTGATTAGCGTACAACTTCTGCTAATTCTGTGTCTGCTGTATATTTTCCTTGAGTTCCCTTAAGATGTCCTGACTATCCTATAAGAGATCCTTTGCCTTAGGCACCTAACTATCACCAAGCAAGAGATCTATAAAACATGGGGCATCATAACCATACAGTGCCCTGAAAGGAGTCATTTGGATAGACATGTGATGAGTAGTATTGTAACAGTACTCCCCTAGGTGCAGCCATTTGACCCAAGCTTTTTGTTGCCTTGACACATAATTGCATAGGTACCCCTCTAACCATTTATTCACCACCTCTGTTTGGCCATCTATTTGTGGGTGGTAACTAGTACTAGGAGTCAACTCAGTATCACAAAGTCTAAATAACTCCTGCCAAAATATACTTAGGAACTTGTTGTCCCTGTCATTGACTATGCTTTTGGGTACCTCATGTAACCTGGATATCTCCATAAAGAATAAATTAGCCACCTGGGCAACTATAAAGGTTGTTGAAATGGCAAAAAAATGTGCAAATTTGGTGAGTTTATCGACCACCACATATATATAGTCCTTCCCTTGCACCTTAGGCAACCCTATAATGAAGTCCATGGAGATACATTCCCACTTTTGATTGGGAATCGGCAATGGTTGTAGTAACCCTACAAGAAAGGTATGCTCATGCTTATTTTCCTAGCAAATGGGACACTCATGAACATACTTCTGCACTTCATCTTTCAGTCCATTCCATGTGAACCTCTCCCGAATCTGTTTATATGTCTTGAAGAATCTAGGATGGCCAGCCATCGGTGTATCATAGAAAGTTTTTATCACCTTATGTTTGAATTGTGAATTAGGCACCAAGAATATTTTGTCCTTATATATAATCAAGGCATTCACCACAGAAGACCTCTCATCCATATTAGTGCCCTCAATGACTCTTGCTACCCAAGAGTCCTTAGCATACTCTGCTATAATCATCTCCCTCCAATCAACAGAGATGTCTCCAACTAAGCATAAGTGAGGTCAACCTGATAAGCATTTGCAACTATGTTCTTCTTGCCTTTGACATACTTGACATCAAAATCATATGCATGTAACCTGCTCACCCACTTTTGTTGTCTGTCATTCAGATCCTTCTAGTTCATAAAGTATTTGATGTTGTTATGATTTGTTTTGATTATGAATTTTCCTCCAACTAGATAAGGCCTGAACTTGGCCAATGCATGCATTATGGCCAACATCTCTTGGTCATACACTGAGTAACTCCTCTCAACACCCTAAAGTTTCTTATTTTCAAAAGATATAGGGTTCTTTTCCTACATAAGCACTACCCCTATTCCCTCTCCAGAAGCATCACACTACAACTCAAATGTTTTGGTGAAATCAGGAATCACAAGCATGGGGCAAGTAGACATTAAGTGCTTGAAATGATCAAAGCACTACTGGGCTGAATTGGACCACACAAAGGCTCCCTTCTTTGTCAAATCTGTAAAAGGTGCTACTGTCTATGAGAACCCTTTTACAAACCTCCTATAAAAATCACATAGTCCAAAGAAGCTCTTAAGTTGTGTGAATTTTGTAGGTGGGGACTAATCAACAATCGCCTTTATCTTATCTAGATCTACCCTGACACCATCTGCACTAATAATGTGACCTAGATAGAGCAACTCTATCATATCAAAGTCACACTTAGATTCTTTGGCACAAAGGGACTCACTCTCCAAAATACTCAACACCTCCTCTAGATGTCTCAAGTGATCCTCCCAAGTCCTGCTGAAAAATAATATGTCATCGAAGAAGAACAATACAAACTTCTGAAGCTACTGTCTGAAAATCTAGTTCATACAACTCTGGTAGGTAGCAGGTGCATTGGTCAAACTGAATGGCATCACCAAAAACTCAAAGTGGCCATAATGACACCTGAAAGCAGTCTTCTCTACATCCTCTACCCTCAAGTGAATTTGATGGTACCTTGCTCTAAGATCTATCTTAGAAAAATAGCAAGAACGATACAACTCATCTATTAACTCATCAATCTTCAGAACATGATACCTATTTTTGATGGTTTTCTTATTCAATGCCCTGTAGTCGATGGACATCCTAATTGTCCCATCCTTTTTGACAAGAACATCTGCTGAAGCAAATGGGCTCTTAGTAGGTCGGATGTGTCCTATCTCCAACAACTCCTTAATTGTTTTTTCAATTTTATTCTTGAGCCTTTTTGGATGATGGTAAGGAGTGATCATGATGGGCTTGGTCCCATCCTCTAGCTCAATCACATGCTCTATGCCTCTATTAGGAGGCACTCCTAGTGGTATATCTCCAAACACCTTGTTGTTCTTAGATAGAAGCTTCTGAATATCAGGATGATAACTACCCTTCTTCTATGGTGACGACTCTGGCATAATAAGGCACTCTACTACCCACTCCACCTAGTCATGTCTCAACAACCTCTCCATTCACTTTAGTGATACCAGTCAAGGTCCACCATTTGATATACCTCTAAGGCATATTTTCCTCCCATTGAATTCAAATCTCATTTCTATCTTCTTTACATTCATGGTGAACTCCTTTAACTAGCTCATCCAATGCATGCCAAGAACAACATCTATATCCCTGATACCAACAACATAGAAGTCATCTACCAACTCATAATCACCCATGATGATCTTTAATCTTGATATCTTCCTATTGCACTACATTTTGAATCTGTCGGCTACCATCACCTTGAAGCCTTCAAATTCCTCTGTCTTTAAGCCCCTGCAAGCTACCAACCCCTCATTAATAAAATTATGAGTAGCTCCTATATCAATGAAGGTAATAATGCACTGTCCACTGAGTACACCATGCATCTTGAAAGAACCGACCTTCTGGAAACTAGATAACTGAGCAATAATACCTCCATTGCTAGTACTATACTATGAATCTCTCATCTCCACTATCTCCATGATCAAAAGGTCAATCTAAATCTGAATTGAATGCCTCTGATTGAGTATCCTTAGTTAAATAGTACTTGATCAATTTTTCCTTAGCCTTGTGTGGACACTTATGCGAGGGATCCCATGGTTCTCTACAATGGAAGCAAAGTTTCTTCTTCCCATACTCATTAAGCTGATCATCTGTTAGCATGCTTGATCTATCCTTCTATTGTTCAACATCTCTATGGAAGTGTCTCTTCTCCTTCTCCTTATCCCTCCTGTGTGGAAATCCCTTAGACAAAAAATTTCTCCTCCACACTGATGACTCCATATCTCAGGCCTTCTTCATGGCCTCTTGTAGTAAAGTAGGGTCAAAACCCTTAACCCAACCACGAAGTGGGTCTGATAATCCATCAATAAAAAGGATCACCAATCTGCACTCAGAAATATCGGGGACCATAATAGATAGGTCATGGAACTCAGAAATGTAGGAGTCAACCAATCCACTCTACCTCAGTTGTGCTAACTCCTTAAACTGTAACTCTGGGTCCTTATAGAATCTGTCAATCAACCTACCTGTAAACTCCATGTATGAAGTAATCTTATCATGACCCATTGTGACCTTTCCATTGCTCCACCACTTATGTGCTACCCCCTCCAAATGCAAAGTTGCATAAGTAATGGTGTCCTCCTCAAGCATGGGACTAATCTACAAGTAGCTATCCAATTTCTAGACCCAAGCTCTCACAGTGGTTTTATCTGATCCATCAAAGTAGGGAAGTGTCATCTTACTCTCTTTCTTTTGCAACCCCTGGTTCTGAGGTCTACGTCCTCTACAAGGTATATTCTTAATCCTAATGTCAGAGTATTCTACAAAGGTCATTTCAGCCCTGAACTCTACACTAGAAGCTCTCTAATCCCTCAGAATCTCCTCTTGAAACTCAGCTTGTGTAGGATCCTGCTCAAGAACTTGGTTCTGTGGAGCAAATGTAGGGATACCAGGTCTATCACCTGTTGTAAACTATGAATCCCTTCTGTGAGTAACCAAGGCCTCATCCTCATCATCTTTGAATCTGTGTCTATCATCCTGGTTCCTATCTCCATTATTCATGTTCCCCTAATTTTTGTCACCATTATGTCTATAATGTTAGAAAATGTCCCCTTGGGGGCTTTTCCCTCAAAAGGTTTAGCTCCCAGGTCTTTAGTGTGCATTTAGGACATATTACTTCATATTTCAACATCCTAATGGAATGAACCCTAGGTATATGACAAATCAGACCTAGGGGGACCTCTTGAGTTTAACCCTGCCCAAAAAAGGGGGGGAGGATTTGGGCACTCGCGCCCTAGTCCTACTCTATTTTGGGTCAGGCCCAAATTTCTATTGTCAGTTTATGACCATTATTTGGTCCCTAGGATGACATGGTAAGTTAAAATTTATGAAATGTTGGCGAGAATGTTTGTAATTGCATATAAGAGTATGTTTAGGCATTCATTTGTAAACTGATGGCTATTGCAAACTTTATGCATTCTAAAGGTGATTCAAGGCTTTCATTATGTTGCAAGAGAAGATTGTGTTGTCTGTGTTTGTGTTTGCAGATTTGAGCATCCATCTCCTCATGGAATGAAGAGCTTCTTCCTCCCATGAGATCTTCACTACAAGGTGATATCATTTTGTGTTATTGAGCATTTATCATTTGGTATTTGCCTCTGCCTCCTAAGGGCATGCACTCTCTATCTGACAATGGTGTTCAGAAGACTTGAATGTCACTCTGGGGCTTACTAAGGCAAGCCTCTAAATAACACAACCCCCTCCCAAAGTTTTCATGATTGCAAGTTACAGGTTGGAGTTGTAGATAAAGTGAAGTTGCAGGAGGGTACAATAGAATGTCAGGATTGCAGATCAGTGAAAGAAATAACTACCTGGACTTGGGTGCCCTCTCATTAGTCCTCAAAGTTTTGCAATGGGAAAATCTTTGATACATCAGATACAGGTTGCAGACTAAGTTTTTGGATCTTGACAAAAAGTAGGGCATTGGACTTGGGCGCCTAATCTTTAGTCCCTAACTTTTTCGCCTCAGAACCTTGAAAATAGGTGCACAATTATTTGTTATTTTACATCTTTCTGTAAAAGCATTTTCTGTAATTCATTTGTTTACTGTCATATTTGCTTAATTAGGGTTTTGAGGTACAATTGAGCATAAGAGAAGGAAATTGTCAATCTAATCATAAAAATCCAAGTTTCCCTACATTCATAAGTGACCAAGGACTTGATAGTACTTTTCCACTCGATCCTAAGGTCCTTGAATGTAATTGGTTAAAGGAGGATTCAAACACTAAACAAAACAATCAAAAGTTTACTACATTACATTTTGGTGAACCCATGTTTTTATTGAATTTGGAACCTTTCTAATTGCTTGAATTCATATTTTGGTTGATTTCATTCATTCATATAGTCATTCATTTTATTGCATTGAGAAAATTTCAAAAAGAAATTGAAAAATTTGAAAAAATTACATTTTAGGGTTACTATTTTGCATCAATTCATTTGAATTTCATCTAATTTCTAATTTTTGCATTAGATATAAGATAAATTGTATAAAATTACAAAAATTCAATAATTTACATTGCTTTATCGTCATACAATTGCTAGGGTTTTGTAGAAATTTTGACACGTTTCATATAACCTAGTAATTCCAAAATCTAGGGTTTGTAGGCAAAATCTTCTTTCAAATTTTTCTACTGATTTTAGAGACTCATTCAAATTGGTATTTGGCTTTAGTCTTGCATTTTATAACAAATTTGCATTTAGATTTCAAATATTTGCATTTTTGTATAGAAAATTTCAATAAAAAACTAGCAATTTTCATGCATTTTCATTAGATTTGCACTTGCATTTTGCTTCATAGGCTGTGGAATTCATTTTATGATATGTGTATATTTCATTTTCATCATAAATCATATTTCAAAACATTCATCTAGCATTCTGTGTCAAGATCTCAAACCTAGGGATGCAAAAATGTTGATTTTCACTAGATTTGGCTTTATCGACTCTCTAAATTTGCACCATAAGCATGTTGTGAAGAGTATTTTTTCACTAATTAGTTGTTATCATGGTAATTATATGTTTCCCCTCCTAAAAATCTTCACAACACCCTTTTATTGGCCTCTTGTATTGAAAATTTGGTGAAAAACTACACATTTTTGCTATTTTGCCCTAAGGTTTGGCCTAGTTCACAGTCCAAGTGTGTTGTGACAAATTTTATGGATTGAGGTGACTGATATCATTTCTTTTATTTTTTAAACCTCCTAAAATTCATTACAACACCCAATTTGCTAGGTATTGGAGTTGAAAACCCATGAAAAATAGCCTATTTTTGCTATATTTTCACTAGGGTTTGACCTTAAGTGGCACTATAAGTGTGTTGTGATGGATATTTTGGAATTAAGTGGATGTTATTACTGATATAATTTTATTTCCATTGTCATTTTCCTTACAACACCCTTTGTCATGCTCTTTTGCATTGAGATTTGGTGAAAAAATCACATATTTTAGCATATTTTCACTGTATTTTGACTTGTCATCATCTTAAATTTGCATCAAGAGTGTGTTGTGAAAGATCTTATTTATGTATTGGATTGATATCAGACATAATTTTCTACCCCTAATCTATTTCCTTACAACACCTTTGATTTCATTCATTTACATTGAAAAAAGTACAAAAAATCAAGCATTTAGGTAATTTTTGCATATAGTTTTATACTTGTCTTTTGCATAAACTTTTGAAAAAATTTTAAAAATCTGATTTGAGATTGATTTATATATCATGGCTACTTCTTTGGAAGATTTGTTTGCATACATCATAGACATTGATCATTTATCTAAATTCACTAATAAACATGATGTTGATCTCTCTATGTGCTCCACATATGAAATCCTTTACTATATATCTGATTTTATAGCTTCACAAATCTCATGGGAATATATCCTTTGATATTGGATGATCTCACTAAATTCATGATCAATAGTATATATACTAGTGATGACCTTAAGATGTTAGATGAAGCCTTAGATGACTTTATGGAGCATTCCACTATGGCACCTATTGCTAAAACATGTGATGATAACTTTGGTTTACCTTATGATCCCTCTCCCAAAGTTGTTCCTCCTCATGAGGACACTTTGATACAAGAGGATGATTTCATTGATACATCTCTTACCATCATACCACCACCTTCCCATTGCACTACTCTCCCTAGCCAAGATGAAGCATTGGTGAATGAGGAGATCCCTTTAAGAAACATCATTCCATGGGTCGACAATGAGCTTTCATCTAACAACAATAAATACTCTCTCCCTATCATAGTGCATGAAACCTCTATGGATCATCCCACCAACCTTCTTCCTTTAGTTGATTATTCACACAACTTGGATTTCACTACGGAAGAGAAGACCTTTAATGTTCCTCTTTGTTTGAATATTCAAGTCATTTGGACATCACTAAGGATGTAGCACTAGTGGATGAGGAGAAGTATCTCACATTAAATCCCTTAAGGATGGATGTTGAGATCACTCAAAATAATTTTCTTCTCCCACCACCTCAGAGGATAGTGAATAAGTATACTAATGAACTTCAACAAGAACACATTCCACCTAACATTGAATCAAACTAAGAAGCATTTAAGAATGAACAAAAAAATAATGACAAAGACTTGACAATTGCATCTTATATTTGTGATTGGGAAGAGAATGATCTGATTGTTGATGACTTCTAGCATGGACCTTTCTACAGATAAGTATCTCTAACCCTTTATTTATCTCATGATGTGCTTCCCTCGTGATGTGTTATGTGTTGTTTAGGCTTCTTGGGATGACCCCTGATTCTCTTGTAAGGTTCAGGATACTAGGAGACTGCATCTGTTGTGATCTTCTTCTATTTGTATCATCATTCTTCTATATTGCCTCTCTCTTTGATTTCATTGTTGTGTGTTATGTCTTACGGACATAACATTGTAGTTGGTGACTTGGGGGCACCCTCCTACGTGACTTTCCCTAAGACACTTGTTTCTCCTCTCTTATTTATTGTTTCCCTTCATCTAGTGTTTCTATCTAGCAGGAGGATGATGAAAAATAGTTATACTGATGTGGACCTAGCGTCCCTTTCAAGAGAAATTAAAAATTGGAGTTAGTTCCTAATACGATGATGGGGTTGTATATCTTATCCAACACTTGGCTAGTGGAAGCACTCGTTCTTTGTGGGTAGTGATTTTGATGATGTTTTTATATCATTTACAAATCATAACAATACTGATGCTCTGTGCACTTTGTTTGTCTTTGAATCTTCCTCCCATGAGATCTTCACTACAAGGTGATATCATTTGTGTTATTGAGCATTTATCATTTGGTTTTTGCCTCTACCTCCCAAGGGCATGTACTCTCTATCTGAAAATGATGATCAGAAGATTTGAATGTCTCTCTAGGGCTTGACTGAGGAAATCCTATAAACACCACAACCCCCTCCTAGAGTTTTCATGATTGCACATTACAGGTTGGAGTTGTAGACAAAGTGAAGTTGCAAGAGGGTACAACAAAGTGTCAGGATTGCAGATCAGTGAAAGAAATAGCTACCTAGACTTGGGTGCCTGCTCATTAGTCCTCAAAGTTCCACAATGGGACAATTTCTGAGATAGGAGATACAGGTTGCAGACTGAGTTTCTAGATCTCGACAAAAAGTAGGGCATTGGACTTGGGCGTCCACTCTTTAGTCCCTAACTTTTTCACCTCAGAACCCCAAAAATAGGTGCATAATTATTTGTTATTTTACATCTTTCTGCACAAGCATTTTCTGTAATTCATCCATTTACTATCGTATTTGCATAATTAGGGTTTTAAGGTACAATTGAGCATAAGAGAAGGAAATTGTCAATCTAATCATAAAAATCCAAGTTTCCCTACATTAGTAAGTGACCAAGGACCTGATATTGCTTTTCCACTCGATCCTAAGGTCCTTGAATTTAATTGGTGAAAGGAGGATTCAAACACTAAACTAAACAATCCAAATTTTACTACATTACAGTGTCTATCACCCACATTATGCCTATTCCTATCCCCCCCATTGTCTCTGTGTCTAGATCACTGTCATTGTTCCTATTCCTGTCACCTCCATTATACATGTTCCCTTCATAGTGATTATCCCTGTTATTTCTTCCATCCCTAGGAAGCAACTGCTTGAGGGTATGTGATATCTCTTGCTGTGACTCTCTCAACTCCTATCTAGACTCCCTCAACTCTCTCTCTAAGGCCAATGAGCTCCTAGTTAGCACATTTAGGATCTCACACATGCTAGGTTCCTCACCTTCTGTATCACCCATTTCTCCTATAGGTTCTATGACTCGAGGTAGTTCACCTAAAAATGGGTCTATTTGGGAAACTTGGGAATCTTCCTTGGTAGCGACAACCTCTATCTCTGACTCAAAAGGATCTACTATGGGTACTGGATGCTCCAGTTCTTCTATCTATGGTACCTCTCTTCCCTATATGCTCTATGGGTTTTGTATTCCTGGTCTTGGTGTGATATTATACCTATCAGTAGGTTGCATATCTCACTTTCAACTTCTGCATGTCATATTTAAACTCACAGGATGGCAAGATTTTCTGCTCTGATACCACTGTAACATACACCCCTCTGTATATGTTTGTTTGACTAATTTTTTAATTTATTTTCTGATGCTTTTCTATCTAGGTTTTTTTATGGGTTGTTTTTGCATGTTTGTTTTTGGCATTGCATGTATGAAATATAAAGTATATGAACAAACCCAAAAAATATACAATGAATTTGCAAAAACTAAAGATGACCCAGATCATAAAAAGTGCTAAAACTAATGATAATGAAATACCCACTTGGAAATCTTCAACTTGATTGATTGCTAGAAATGATAGCAACATTACATGGTCATGGAAAATGCTTCAAAATTCATACAATGTATTAAAGTGGCAGATTACAATGGCTGCAATGTTGTAGCAGACCCTAGGTGCCTAGATTCAAGGAGTTTGTTGATGTAAAAATGTTGAAGATGACCTCCTAGACAACCCACATCCAACTCCAGCATGGTATGATCTGTTGCAGGGTTATATCAGTCCTAAACCCCCCCAAATCACTTCATGAATTTTGTCTTCTTCCTCTGGAAAGTCTGCAACAATGAATCGACCAGCTATAGATGAGAACCAGCCACAAAATTGCAAGATATCAGCTATAGCAAGAAGTACAGCCTCCTATAGGGTACGGCCTGCCTATGGGAAGTATGGCCAGTTTGAAAAGGCATTGCAGTAGCAATAAAAACTCTACAATTGAATTATTTCAGTCCCTCAAACCTATACTCTGATTTTCAATAACAATCTCCTCCAAAATCTTCACTTCAAGCTCAAACAATCACTAAAATGGATTTCCTGAAAGCCCAAATGGAACCCTTGTGTGAAGCTCCTCCAATCCTCTCCTGATGCAATCTTTCATGCATGAAGAAAGGCAAATCTACAAAGGTTTTTATCTCTACAAATCAATATTTGAAACCCTAGAGCCAAGCTCAATCCCAATGCATGGGCAAACTCAATATGAGAGCAATTTTCACAAAGTATAGCATAACCAAATGAAGTTCTCTTTTGATCTTTTATTTGCCTCCTTCCTCAACATCTAAGAGGGATTTATTTTATTTATTTTTAAATTATAATCCAACCCCTTCTCTTCCCATGAGGGGTGCTCATCCCTAGGCATGTAACTTTATGTTACAACTTGCACATTATAAATACTTTATAACTTAAAGTTATATCGAAACCTAATAAAATAATATAAATTAAATAATATAAGTTAAATATTTAATTTGACTTATGTTACATCATTTAGGCTCTAGTCATATCAACACCATGAATATTGTGCCAAGGACCCTCACAACTGCTTGCCAAAAATAGTAACTGCTTGGCTCATGACTTACTATAAATAGTAAGTCCCTAGAATGACTTCCTAAAGAACTCCATTAGCCTACGGAAGTTGAATTATAGGCTAACCCTGGTCCACTAGAGAAATGAGCTAGATGGGGGACATTACACCAAATTGTAGTCTCAATGGGAAGTAAAGTGAAATGTTAAATTTAATCTTCTATGGTTGCCATCTCTGTAACATAAGACCATAGTTATTGTTCAAGCCTAGTTATTTGCAATGATTGGAACTTTGCAAATCTATAAATTAAATCTTCAGTAAATCTCTTGAACATATGTTAACATGGATGAATAGCCTCTATAATGAAATTGCCTTGTGAAAATATTTTTGGACTCTCAAGGATATGGAAAAATGGATCACCTTGCTTGACACATGTAAGTCTTGAAAGAGTTGAATAAATAGATGCCATTTATTATCAAAATACAAATTTATAGTCAAATCATATATAAATTTATTATTATATAATTAATTATGTAATATTAAAACATTAATTCTTAATATTTATAAACTGACTTCAAAAATATATTTAAATGGTACTTTTAATTTGTAGACACCTAAAAGTGTCCTCAATTGCAAAGCATTAATCTCTTCCATATTCTCCTATTTTTCCTTAATTTTCCTCTATGGTTAATTAATTAATTTTAATTAATCATTCACTATCCTAATGTCCCTCTTCACTCAATTAATTCAAATAAATATCCCACCACCTAATTACCAAAATCCCCTTTCACATGCATCCTTTCAATAAATTAAATAAATTGGACAAAATTTATTTAATTTAAAAATCATCCTCCACCTCACTATTTCTTCTAATTTAAAATTTTCTTTTGTTCTCTAGTGGTGAGGAAACCCTAACTCATCTTAACCCTCCATTTGGCTCCAAAGTCAACAATGAATCCTATCCCTCCATTCAAATCAGGTTTTCTATAAAATCACTCATTCATCTTCATTTTGACCTTTATGTTCTTCTTGGCTCAGAATCTCTTGTATACTCTCTCCAAAATCTTGCTAATCACATACATGAGCTTCTCAAGTTTGTGCAAAATCTACAAATCTGAGAACATAATGCAAGATGGAGGAGAACAATGGAGATAAGACAATACTAGCTTAAATTTTAGTTGTTTTTCATGCTTGTTTGATTATTTTGTAGGCTAGATTGCACTTCATTATAGTTAGGGCTTAGTTAGTTTTCTATTTTTCACATTATACCTTATTTTCCCTAACACAAAATGGTGAATCTGATGTGAATGTGCGTAAAACCTAACCTTTTTTGGTGACTTCTAAAAATCTAGTTTTGTAGGTGACCTCTAGAGCTCAAACGAACCTCACCATTGAGTCCAGGAGGCCCTTTAGGTGAGAAGCGACTATAAATTTGTTAAATTTGGCTACAGAAAAAAAGAAAAAAAAATAGTTTTAGCCCATCCACTAGGCCATACCGTACAGATCCATACGGAGCCGTACGAACTCTATGTAGGGGTCATTGTCAAAAATCCTAGTTTCTCTTTCTAGTTTTAGTAACTAATGTTGTTGGTATTACATGCTTAAAATTTTTGGTAATTGAGTTGCAAGTTTAAATCTTTGTTGAGGCCTCTAGTTTGATGTATGGTTCTTGTGGCTAACATTTTCAGTTTTGCAGGTTTAAATTTTTGCTACTGCAGAATTAAATCTCTCTGTCGCCTATGTGTAAACCTTGGTTGAAGCCCAAAATTTCTAGCCACCTCCACACAAACCCTGGTCGCCACCTATAGGCCCCCTTCGAAAAACCCTAACCCCCATATGCATCCTACTGCCTTTGGTAAAAATCATAATCTCTTGGTCGACACTTGGTTTTAAATGACCACCAATTTTTTCTTAAACCTAAGCTTGGTAAATTGCACCCTGCAAAACTTCCTTATACCTCCTGCCCTAAAACACCAATTAGACTCCCATCAAAATCCATAGTTTTCACCTCCAAAAAAGTTGCCACCAAAGTTTAGTGTCACCTCTCCTCTACAGTATCAACCACCGCCTATCCAAAGAAAAAAAAAACCTATGCAATCTGATCTCCACCCATCACTCACTGTCTAGCCTCTACCCTTGATATCCCAGTTGCCACTCAAATTCTTCGACGGGAGGTTTTAAACCTTGGCCGATGGGTTTCAAGCCTTGGTCGATGGCTTTCAAACTATGGCCTTAGGCATTTTCAAGGTTTTCAAACCATTGTTTACATTCAAATCCATGCATATAACATACCACCAACAGTCTCTGCAGCAAAACTTTTCAATAGATTGGACTTGTCTCACGCTATTCAAAATCCACGCTAGGAAATTTTCTAAACTATTGGTTGTTCCTAAAGGTGTATTCCTTCAAATGTCGGTGGTACCCACATAACTCCCTCCAGGTTACAAAACTACCCATCCTTCAAACCACGGTCCCCTCTAATATCAGCCCTAATTGCCTGTGATGAGCCATCCAACATTCGTTAGCTGCTTGAGCCATCCTTTAGCATGGTCATGCGGGTTTAAACTGTAGCTTCTTCTTTAACATTCTCATTGTAGGTAGTTCAAACTACAGATCATCCCTTTGGCCTCTCAGTCACTTTTGTGACCAGGAGGGGGGGTTTACCTATTGGCCCTCTCCTATTCATCTTTTTTTTTAATTTCTTTTTGCACAGCCTCGGCCCCTGGTCATATGCGTTACTAGGGGCATGGCTGAGACATAACTACCAAAACTAAACCACCCTCTTAACCATTGTATGTGATCATGTTCAATCAAAGGGCTAGTGGTTATTGTTAACAGCTAAGCCTGACCCCCTTGTCTTCCATATGCCCTAATAGGGCAGTTTAATTGCATTTTTCTATAACTCGGCCATTCGACATTGAAAATTTCCAAATGAGGGCTCATCGAAAAGATAACTCGGTGAAATTTATAATGGTATAGGTTTGATTAGGTAAAGGTGCCATTTTATCAGATATTTTTTTGGTCAAATTCAACCTAGGGTTCAAACATCAAACGAGCATAACTAGTGGAAATTTGGTCCATTTTTAGTTGATTTTTTTTTTAAATTGCTTAAAATTTTCTAAATTTTCTGATGCCACTATTAGTTTTACTATGAATGATTAGTTTTCTTAGATATTTTCCAAATTCAATTCTATGTCCTGTTTGACTTGGTGGTTTGCAAAATGAGGCATCTACTTGATATTTCATGCTTTTTACATTATCATGGAGATATTGTGCTTCTGATGTCTGATTTGTAGCTTGTGGTATTTGCTAGGAAAATAATTTGAACTGAAACTATTAATACATTTGATGCAGGGTTCCTTTCAATTTCATGTGCATGTGCTTTTTTATAATAGGAACATTTGGATTTGGTGCAATAAAATGAACATCATCTTGTTGTTTTCACACATCTTTTGTACCTTAAAATGAGTCAGTGTCTTCTTTGCTTGGTGACTTTGCTTGTGTTTATGAGGTGTGTATGCTCTTCCCTCACACTATAAGCGACTTTAGGAATCAAAAACACTTCTTGAACACTTGCATTAGTCACACCACACATTTAATTTCTAAGGGTGAATGAACATTTGTCCAGTGTGGCATAAGTCCAAAAATACATATGCTCTCCCCTTGCATTGTCATATGAACTTGGGGATCAAAAGTATTTTTGACCAGTTCTTAGGTCACTTTTGTTTCCCTTTAGAGTGGGCCTACTCTTGAGACACATCTGCAAGGAGAATTCATTTGCAACCACAAGTAGTACTTTCATCCAGTCTGCTATACAAAATAGGATAAGGTGAAAGCCAAGTCCAAACTGGTATCAGCGCTTACCGTACAATGCTAGCTTGAAAGAAGGCATACCTTTACATTTATGAGACTCTTAGTAGGGCTATTCAAAGCTTTAAGTAGCTTGGTGGATTCTTGTTACATGCTGATCCCCCAAATATTCAGTAGAAACCTTTGTTTAGTGGTGAAAATCCTTTTATTTGTTGGTGCAAGAGGTCAGACCTCTGAAGCCGTCCCACATTCTCGCAGTTCAAAGTTAAAATAGAAAATTCCTTGAGATATTCGGGCCTCTAGGAATTTGAATTTTGGTGCACCCGAGAAGTGTGTGTCATGTAAGGGGGAGCCAGTGCCACCAAACTTCTAAGCTATCCGTTCTGAATAAGTGCAGCTTAGATTTATCCGTAGTGGGAATACAACAAATATTGTCTTTGCCAGCTTAGGATCGTGCATGTTTACAAGTGTTTTCAAACTTGTCAAGAATCACTAAAAAATAGCCAATTTGATTTCCAAGTGTCTTCTATGATCAATGTGTATGCTTGGTTAGTCATTATCCTAAACATTCAAATCCATCCATTCATTCCAAGTCATCATATCCTTATCACCCTTCCTAATTACATCATCTGACCATCCACACTTTGATCATCATACTTGCCCCATCCTAATTGCATCCTAATTACATTATCATCATTCCACATCATCCTCTTCCTAATCCAATCAACACCATTCCAAGTAAAACCAACACATAACCTTCATCCTTTTCATTCAACATATCCTAATGCATTTTCATCCTAATCGGTCTAAATCATCTAAACTTTTCCTTCCTCATCATTCCTCCCATCAATCAATCCTAATCATATCCTAACCATTCATTCCAATCCAATCCAATCAATTTCATCCTAATCATTCCCAATCACAATACACCATAACCCTAGGGAAACCTTTGAGAATCTACCCTCCCTATCAAATCCAATTGCAACTGTGTCAAAACCTTATAGACCTGCTAGTTCTGTTCACCCACTACATATTTAATTTCATTCCTCTATGATCAAATTTCATCACAACATTTCATTAGAATTCAGCCCTTGCAATCTATAGAGGTTCCCAAAAAATAGTCTTCCTAGGGTTGAAACATAGGGAGAAACTGTCAAAGCTTGACTGTATCACAAGTACAAATCTAGACCAAGAGACCTTGACATCATTTTCAATTCAATCACAATTTGGGGTTAATACTTCAAGGCTAGTTTAAGTCCATCCTTCCAAGTGGATTCTGAAACTCATGGGTTCACTTTAATCAATCATTTCTTCAACTTGGGCTTAATACTCCAATGCTAGTTTAAGTCCATCCTTCCAAGTGACTTCTGAAACTCATGGGTTCACTTTAATCAATCATTTCTTCCACTTGGGCTTAATACTCCAAAGCTAGTTTAAGTCCATCCTTCAAAGTGAATTTTGAAACTCATGGGTTCACTTTAATCAATCATTTCTTCCACTTGGGCTTAATACTCCAAAGCTAGTTTAAGTCCATCCTTCCAAGTGAATTCTAAAACTCATGATTTCACTTTAATCAATCATTTCTTACACACCTCAAGGTCTTGATAAATTCAATTTATACTTTGACAAGGTCATCACTTATGCTTGGCGTGATGACTGGGGCAACTTGGTGCCTTGCGTGTGATCAGGAGTCCATTGGGTGTGAATGAAAGGCATCCTATCCATTGGGAAGAATAATCGCTTCCTTGCATAAGGACTTGCACACCTCATAGTTATCTCATCGCATGTTTTGACAAGGTACCACAGTTACTAGTCTAAGTCATGCATTCCTTATCTTTCATGTGCCTATTTCACAAGGGATCACATTTTCACACTTTGGCCTCTGTCATGCCATTGTGATTGTCATCCCTTAACATAATAAGTTCTATGATGATAAGCAGAAAAATTGCAAGTGAGAAGCTCAAAAATCAATCAAAGTAAGATCTCATTTCCATTCTTCTAGCCAAATCTTTCATTCCTCCACCTTCATCGTAGCTTAACATATCATTCATTTCTTCTATCCATTCCCCTATCTTTCTTCCTTGATCAATCCCCTTTCATTTCGAGAGCCTACCCATGTTTGTCCAACCCACCTACCCTCTTGAGGGGGAATCATCACCCTATCTTTCCTTCATCATCCTTTCCCTCTATCCATTTCCTTAGCTTCTTTGAAATGATGTTACTCAACATAAATCTCATCATCTCGAACATCATCTCAAAGGGGAGAAAAAGTAGACACCTAAAAGTGTCCTTGGATTGCAAAGCATTAATCTCTTCCATATTCTCCTATTTTTCCCTAATTTTCCTCTATGGTTAATAAACTAATTTTAATTAATTAATTATTTAATCATTCACTATCCTAATGTCCCTCTTCACTCAATTAATTCAAACAAATATCCCATCACCTAATTGTGAAAATCCCCTTTCACATTCATCCTTTTAATAAATTAAATAAATTGGACAAAATTTATTTAATTTAAAAATCATGCTCCACCTCACTATTTCTTCTAATTTAAAATTTTCTTTTGTCCTCTAGTGTTAAGGAAACACTAACTCATCTCAGCCCTCCATTCAAATTGGGTCTTCTATAAACTCACTCATTCAACTTCCTTTTGACCTTTATGTTCTTCTTGGCTCAGAATCTACTATATACTCTCTTCAAAATATTGGTAATCACATACATGAGCTTCTCAAGCTTGTGCAAAATCTACAAATCTAAGAACATAATGCAAGATGGAGGAGAACAATGAAGATAAGACAATACTAGCTTAGATTTTTAGTTGTTTTTCATGCTTGTTCGATTATTTTCTAGGCTAGATTACACTTCATTGTAGTTAGGGTTTAGTTAGTTTGTTGTTTTCCACATTAAACTTGATTTTCCCTGACACATAATTTACTATTGGCGTATTCGTTGAACCTCCTATGGGTGCAAGTGCTACTAGTTAAGACAAGCTACCTACACAGTATAACTCTCATGCTTGACAAATCAGAATGACATGCTAGTCTTCACTAACATCACCTAACCCAATTGCAGAAAATAGATTTTTTTCGCATGAGGGAAGACTAATAATTTTTTGTTTAAAGCGACTAAGAATTATAGTCCAATACATAAACCATCATAGCCAATGAAGGCATGCAAAGTTGGATTACATCATGCACAACCCTTATGTGCCTCCAATTAATTTAGAGGCATGTGTTGTAGATGATCTTGGAAGATGCTTTTAGAATAAAAATGTCATGTGAACCAGTATCTTGTGTGGTACAGAAGCCCAAGCACAGATAGTTAGGGAATGGCTTAAATCATTATTACAGAATATTTTTATTCATCAATCTAACTTTATTAACTCCTCTATAATTAGAGATAAATTTGTAGGTGGGATGTTAATGGTGTGCTGGATCATACAATCCTATCCCAAGTTCATTAATGTTTTTAAACCTATGTAAATGGTTGAATTTGGATAGTTAAGTTTTTGGTAGTTTTATATGTGTATCCTCCTTTCGCCCTTTCATTCAAGGACCTTGGGTCAAGTTGTAATGTACTATCATACCCTAGGTCAGTATGAGATGTAGGAAAATTTGGATTTGTATGATTTGATTGTCAATTATGTTCACTTATGCTTAATTATACATCAAAACCCTAATTATGTAAGTACGACAGCAAACAGACGAATAACAGAAAATGCTACTATAGAAAGATGTAAAATGACAATTAACTATGCACCTATTTTTGGGGTTCAGAAGCGGAATGATTAGGGACTAAAGAGCGGGTGCCCAAGTCCAATGCCTAGGTTTTCATCAGGATCTAGAGACAAGACCTGAAACCTATTCCTATTGTCAGAGATTTTCCCATCACAAAACTTTGAGGACTAATGAGTGGGTTCCCAAGTCTAGGGTGCTATTTTCAACTTGGATCTGTGAATCTGACACTCTGTAATGCCCTCCTATAACTCCACTTTTCCTGTATCTCTGACCTATAACCTGCAATCATAGAAACTTTGGGAGGGGGCTTTGGTGTTTAGATGATTGCCTTAGTCAAGCCCCAGAGAGACATTCAATTCTTCCAAACACCATTTTTAGATAGAGAGTGTGTGCCCTTGGAGGCACAGGCAAAAACCAAATGATAAATGCTTAAAAACACAAATGATTTCACCTTGTATTGAAGATCTCATGAAAAAAACAAGCTCTTCATGCCATGAGGAGATGATTGCTCAAATCTGCAAATACAAACACATAAACAACACAAATCTACTCTTGCTACAGAATGAATGCATTGAATCACTTTCACAAGAATGCCTCAAGATCACAATAATAATCTAGTTAACAAATGAATGCCTAAACATGCTTTTATATGAAACTACAAAGACTCCCACCAAGAATTTCGTAATTCAAACTTACCATGTCGGCATAGGACCCAAATAACAGTCACAAGCTGACACCCAAAATTTGGGATTAACCCAAAGTAGGGAAAGACTGGGGTGTGGGCACCGATGTCGCCCCCCTATTTTGGTCAAGGTTAGGTTCAAGGGATCCCCCTAGGTCCCATTTGTCATGAAACTTAGGGATCATTTCATCGAGATGTCAAAATATGATACAAGATGTCCTAAATGCATATAAAAGACCCGAGAGCTAAACCTTAGGAGGGAAAATCCAGCCTATAATTTTTTGTCTATGTAAATGAATCATCTACGTATACCTAGAACAAGCCATATCTGCTTACCCTAAAAGAGGGCTCCTAATCAAATTTAAAAGAAAAGTTTTGATGTCTACAAATGAATGAAGTGAATCATGATTAGATATCATCCATAATATATTTCTGGATAGTTTGAGTTTCACCATTATAAAACAAGAAAGTACCTGGAACCATTACCCTGATAGACTTTACTTCCTACATAAATCAAATAACCACCAATGTGAACAATTGAAATCAGCATTCATTATGCCATTAACACATGCAATGTGACATAGATGAGATGTCGTGAATGAGACCATGTGAACACACATCACATGCTACACGATGATTTAGTAGAGGTTGCTGTTTGGACTGGTGTATCCACAAGAAAGGGCTGGGGAGGAATGGTGATATCAATAGTTTCTTCCAACATTTGAATCACTCTGCACATAGAAGGCCATTGAGAAGGGTTGTACTGAATGCAATACAGTCCCAACATGTTCAACTTCTTGGCTATAACTTCATCTTCATCATCTGTGATATTTTCTCCTCCTAGCTTTCAAAATTCTCCCATTTCCACTTGTTTGAATGCCCTCTCTGGATAGTAAAATTTGCTAGATCTAGTTTCTTTCATGTCAAAGTTCTTTCTTCCTCCCACTATTTGCATCACCAACATACCATAACTATACATATTTGATTTTTCAGTCATGCGTCCATTGCTTTTAGACCACACCTCTAGAGTCACATAACTAGGGGTTCCTCTAGCACCTATTAGAGAGACATGGCTTTTTTCTCTCTTTGTTAGTTTTGCCAAACCAAAATCTACAACCTTTGGGGAGAAATTTGCATCTAGTAATATATTATGGGGTTTTATATCACAATGCAATATCCTACTTTGATAGTCGTCATGTAGTTATGCAATCCCACTGGCTGTACCCATTGTAATGGAATACAATTGTTTCCAATCCAATTAATTTTGATCATCTCCATGGATAGATTTTTCAAGGGAGCCATTGACCATGTACTCATAAATCAAAGCTCTTTTAGACCCCTCGAAGCAATATCCCAAAAGTTGCACCAAATGCAAGTGGTGGATCCTTCTAATGGTAGCAATTTCATTCATAAATTGGATTCGACTATGTTTCAATTTGTCAAGAATTTTAATTGCTACCATACATTCACTAGGAAGCTCACCTTTCAAAACTGTACCAAAACATCCTTGACCAAGTTTCACTATAAAATTATGGGTGTATCTTTGAATCTGATGATAAGGATATATGGTGGGAATTCCTATGTGCAAAAAGTTATTTATTGAAGGAGGTTTGGAGTCAAGGGGATCCATATACCCTCTAATGTCCTACTCCTCTCGGTGCTCCTCTTTCTTACGATTGATTCTAATGTAAATTAAAATTATGGTTGAGGTAATGAAGACACCATTTAAAAGACCTATAACTATAATAAAATTCATAGCCAATTCTAATGTTGTTAGATGGCACGAAGTATGTTGCAGTATACTGTAGGACCTATTATTATGAAAGTGACAAATATTTTTGAATAATCTACTCTAGGTGTTTGTGCAAATCCCTTGTCAAGGAATCTTACCTTGTGTTGTTTCACAGAACCATCAGCATGATATTTTACCTTATAGAGACATTTGAACTAGCTTCCATCTCTTCATTCATAGCATCAATCCAAACTTTCTCTTTTAGTGCTTCTTCATACATAGAGGGTTCAACTTGATTTTATTCAATTTGAGTTTATCAGTATAGTATAAGAGCATTAGTTTTAAAATCTTCAATTGGTGTCAAAGCAGGTTGTAGAAGATTGTTTTTGCAGGCAGTAGGCTAATAGTTTTCTCCAAGAATTATTAGAAAGGAAAATGGTGGCAATTTTCCATTCCAGCTTCCGTTGTTTATCAGAGACAACTATGAATATTGGAGTATAAAGATGAAGACCCTAATATTATCCCAATATCTATGGGAATTAGTAGAAGTAGGATACACAGAACCTATAGATCAAAATGCTTTGAATGCTTTAATAGAAAACCAACAAACTCAGTTGAAAGAAGACAAGAAAAAAGATAATAGAGCTCTCTTCACCATCCAATCTGCATTAGATATGTCAATTTTCCCTGTATAATTGGTATGACAAAGTCAAAGGATGCATGGGCAGCCCTACAAACTACATATGAAGGATCTGACAAAATAAGATTGGTAAGACTTCAAACCCTTCAAAGAGATTTTCAATATTTAAGGATGAAAGAAGTTGAGTCTATTCAAGTGTTTATCACTAGGACTCAAAGTAATGTGAACCATTTTAAAACTCAAGGGGAAAGTGTTAGAGAGGAAAAAATTGTAGAAAATATTTTGACATCCCTTCCTCCAAAATTTGATCCAGTGGTCATAGCCATTGAAGAAAGTAAAGTTCTAACCACATTCAAGTTGCAAAGTTGATAGGTTCTTTGCAATCTCATGAGGAGTGTATGTAGCGTTCTACAAAGAGTTTGGTACACACATTCTAGTCTACAATAAGAATTGAAGAAAAATCTTCAACTTCTTTTTCTCCATCAAATAAGTCTCAAGGGAAGCCTTCTACTAGTAGAAGATGTGGTAGAGGAAGAGGAAGAAGTTCACTGGATCGTAGAACCATATAGTGTAGATATTGTGAAAGGTATGGACACTATGAATCTAAATGTAAAAAGAAAAAATATGATTTGAATAAGTCAAGAGCCAACTATACTAAAGAGTATTTTGAAGATGCAAAGCACTCCACATTTTTCACTAGCAATTGGGTAAAAGAACCTCAAAAGGATGTGTGGTTCCTGGATAGCGGTTTCTCCAATCATATGATAGGTAAATCTGATCTCTTTGTCAAATTAGATGAATATGTGAGAAGTCAAGTAAAAATTAGTGATGATAAAGAGGTTGATGTAATGGGAAAAAGGTACCCTTGCAATGAAAACTAGGCAAGGAGAAACTACTTTTATTCATGACACTTTGCATGTACCCAAATTATAGCATAATCTTTTAAGTATTTGGTAGCTTGTAGCAAAAAATTATAATGTTGTGTTTGAGAATAACTGCTGCAAAATATTTGTTAAATCAGCTAACCATCATCTTGTAGCAAAGGCTTGTATGACAGGGAGTAGATTATTTCCTCTCACATTGGTGTCCACTAAGATGCATGTCCTAAAGGAGACCACAGATGATTTGTGGCTATGGCACCAATGGTATGGTCATTTGAATTTTCAAGGATTAAGTTTGCTTCATAATAAAGACATGGTGAGAGGACTTCCTACAATTCAGGAAAAAAAAGAAGTTTGTTCAGGGTGTGCACTTGGCAAGCAGCATCGAGATAGTTTTTCGGTGAACAAATCATGGAGGGAAAAATCTCCTCTAGAGCTTGTGCATTCTGACATTTGTGGTCACATGCAAGAAGAACCTTTGGGTAAAAATATTTATTTTTTGACATTCATTGATAATTTCTCATGTCACACATAGGTTTATTAAATTCTTAAGCAAAAATCTAAGGCATTTGAATGTTTCAAACACTTTAAGGCTATGGTAGAAAATCAAAGCAGGTATTTTCTCAAAATACTGAGAATAAACAGAGGGGGAGAATTCACTTCCAAAGAGTTTGCTGATGTTTGTAACACTCATGGTATTCAGAGATAGCTCACAACATCTTGTACTCCCTAGCAAAATGGTATTGTAGAAAGGTAGAACCATACTATTATGCAAATGGCATGAAGCTGTACACTTGAAATTGTGACTCTGGTTGCCTAGGGGCTATCGGGTCAGATTTCGGCATGCACATGGACCCTTTCCCTCCTTGCCACGGGGTGATCCACCATGTCACTCTCACTCATGTGGGAGTAGCTAGTCGAGAGGAGGTGAGACATGGCTGGGGTTTGGCTCGTTTGAGAGCTAGACTTCGCGAAGGGGGTTGGCAAAATCTATGGCCATTGTTGTTGTGCACTTTGTTTAATATTTCACTCAATTGCTATGGTAGTTGAAATAACCCTATGACCCAAAGGGTCACTAGTTTCTCTCCTTTTATTTGGGTTTCTTGAATTCCTCCTTTGTGTGGGTAAGCAATTGATTTTGTTAATGGCTTCTACTATTTCTATGTCTCTAAGAAATGCTCTGTGTAGTTGTAATTGTCTAATTTCTTCAACAAACAATAGAACAAATGGGTTTCCTTGTGGTGTAATGTGTGTTTGTTGTTGAATTTGTGGATGAATGTCCTTGATCTCATCTTAGATAGCCCTTACTCACTCTCCTCTTCCTACTAAACACATTCGTGAATCAAGATAGAGAAAGTTGTGTAATTGCTAACTCTAACCAGATCTAGGGTTCTGACCTAGGGTTTGTTTGTGAATACCTCATGATGGAATCAAGGGTTTTGTAATGTTGTCTATTTTAGCAGATCTATATGAATGCAAGCTAAATGATAATATGCAAAGCATCTTTTTGGTATTTTTAGAGTATTTTTTGGAAAGGAAAATGCTTCTAATCTATGCAATAAATGTGTATGCAATCCTATATGAAAAGTTGAATATATGTTTTTGTGGGTTTTTGGTATTTTCAATGTAGTCTAATTAAATGGAAAGGAAAGATGATTTTTCTAACAAAGTAGATCTATGAAAGTAAGAACAATTAATCTAGCATGCAAGATCTAACATATCAAGGAAAAAGCACAATGTTACTATTTCCAAGAGCAAAGTGTGATGATCTAATTACTATGAAAGCAATGAAAAGAACCTAAAAGAGATGAAGATTTGAAGACTACACTACCCTCAGTATCCTTGTGTAGGTAACCTTGAATCCTTTTGTGACAACAGGTGATTCTCTCGACGACAAAAAGACTCAAAGAAGTGAAAAGAAGCTTTTGTGAAGCTTGTGCGAGCTTGAGGCAAGCTTCGATTGAGCACAATGGAATAAAAAAAGAAGAAACATAGCATTGCTTGTCTAAACAATTAAAGTAAAAGGCACTTACGTCCTGTATCAGCATATGAATGCTAGATTGGAGAGCAAACTTGGCAAGAACTGGTGCACAATGAATTTACCTCCCTTTGTGCTTAAGGGAGGGGGGTATTTATAGGTTTGAAGAAGGGATTGGATTGAGGAGTTAACTCATTTGATTTATGAGTTAACAGGAATAGATTGCGGAGTTAACAAGCTTGATTACCCAATGAACTTAGTTGATTAGGGAGTGATGAAGCAATGATAGCTTATCACTGAAGAAGAAATGGAGGTGAGAAAATACATGAGATTGATTAGAGAGTTAATTTGAGATCAAATAGAGCTAATTATGCATGTGTAGGTGCATGAAATAGTTAACTCTATATCAAGGATCAAAAATCATGCAAACAAAAGGAAAAATGATCGAAAATAGAGCTAAAACATGACAGAAACTTTAGTTTTTCTGTGGATCAAAAGATGGTAGGGTCACCCAGGGAGATCCTGGGTCGGCTAGGGGGTGACCCTAGATCATGAGTGTAGAATGTAGAAATTAGGATGGTAGAAAGCAAGGGGGAAGAAAAGGATGGATTCTGCACTAGAAAACAGGTCAATTATGTGGAAGAATCCAAATCTCCACTTGCGTCCTCAAGATCCCCTATGGGGATCTAGAAATAATAGGGGGATATTTGGATTAGATGGTTCAAATAAAAAATGGAAAGCGGGAGATGGATCAGGGGACCTCTAGAAGGCTTCTATGAGGTGTACTAGACGAAATACAAAGGGGAGAGGTGAAAACTCACCTACAAGACACTTACAAGGCTTAGGATCAAGGTCAAAATCTAGAAAATGCAAGTCGACAAGTGTCGCAACAAGTGTCGAAAAGCGTCACAAACAAGGAAGAAAAGAAATCAACAAAGCAAAAAGGACACAAGACAAGAAGAAATGACACATCATCAAGAGGCCTGCTGCCCAAAGGATTTATTTTCATGATTACATGTACGTGACTAGGATTTGAATCATCATAGGGGTCCTTGTGGAGGGAGTGCATGATTTTGGTGCTTACATATTTTCCCCCTCGGGGACGGTAGTCTACATGAAAGGTAGGTACCGTTCCTGAACTAGGCCTTACCTGTTGTCAATTTTTTCATATTTTGTACCTGCAATAACTAGTATCAGTCTGGCATTTAAATACATCAAAATGAATAGTGAAAATTGAAATGATGAACTTGCCATGGATTGTTTGAGTTTGACTAGTCGCTTTCTTTTGTTGGTTTGAACCTATAGGTATGAGAGCACGTAAAACAATACACAGAACACAAGCATAAAAGCAAGAAACTAAGCTAAATGCATGAAATAAAACTAAACTAAGGGCAAATCAAGAGAGTCAAACTATGAGATCGAAGTGAAACAACGACGGAATCATTCGCATGAGTAGTCATTGGAAAGGTATCATCTAGGGGATCGCAGAGATGGCTACTTCTTCCTTAGCTATAGAGAGTCAAGTGAGTAATCAATAAAAGACTCTCCTCCAAATCCTAGGTTGGATTTTATGAAAAATCTCTTGAAATCATCTTTTTTTTAGTGATTTTTCTTGTCGCATTGTGTTTCTTGCATCGTTTAGAACAATGTTGAACTTTCATTTTCTGAAATCAGTCAAGAAATAGGGCTTTTGGACCAATTTTTGCTTGAGGCGCCACTCTTTAGGGTTACCCCTTTTGGCAAGTAGGGTCACCTTGGGGGATCCTATCCGACAAGAAGATTGCCCTGGGGGATCCTACTTTGCAACAAGATTGCTCGGTGGGTGACCTGGCTAGCAACTGGGTTGCCTGGGGGTGACCCTATAGGGTTGAATCTTGGCTGCACTTGATGTTACTTATTGCTTCTTTCACTCTGAACTGACATGTTTTGGTTACTTAATCTTCTTGTTTATTACAATTTTTTATGTTTTACACACTTTTTTTGGGTTTTTATGAGTTTACGAGATCTAACCTAAACTTCTCTTACAATTTTGCGAGAGATGCGCATTCGATGGAATGTCGGATGAGAGAAAGGGTGGCTTTCAATGTTGTTTTCTTCTCTTAATGCAGAGGATCGCACCATACTCAAGAGGACAGGCCTTGGGAGAGTTTGTCATGTTCCTGTGGTCCATCCTATATCTCACATATGCTGTGATATTCTGACTTACTGGGACGCAAATAGGAACACATTCAAGTTCCCACAGATTTATGGGGAGTGGACTATCATTCTTTATGACATGTATCACATTATTGGGGTTCCTGTGAGGGGTCAGACTCTATTTCTTCCTGCTAGTGCATCTCATGAGAACAAGGCTTCTTGGGCTACTTTTATGGGGGTTAATCAGCCCGGGGATCAAACATGTGTTCTACTTTCTTCAGTACCACAACTTTGCATTCCACTCCTGAGGAAACTCCTTATTGGTTTGATTGCTTCAAGGCTGTCAGGAGACAAGGCCTCAACTAGACTAAGATAGTGTTGGGCACCCATCATTTGTGGTTTGGAGGAAGGTATAGTTTATGCGTGGGGACATGACATCCTAGCCATGGTCTACAGAGATTTTTATTGGATCTCTTGACGAGGGGCTCTTGCTTTCAGCCATTCTTCCTTGATTATGACATGGATCTTTGAGCATGTGAGACCCTATCAAAAGCTTATTCCTCTTCTAGACAAGTGACTTCTGAGAGCAGCATAGTGGGCACATGTTGGACATTATGATGCTACTCTTCCGACTGTCGCCACCCTTATGGATGATGACATGATTGCTAATCCTTATCATGATATGGAGGGGGTTTGGACCCAAGATGCTGAGGTGAGATCATACTGTCGTGAGGTCTCAAAGATCATAGATCACAATGGTCAGGTTGAGGTTCATTGGGTGGACTAACTCTTGTAGCAGTTTGGTGAGGAGATCTTGGAGGCCCTGCCCCCAGTGTCCACTTGTTATAGGACCATTTGAGAGATGGGGGAGATTAGACAGAGCAGCATCATTTGGACACCTTTGACTCTAGGTGTCTTTATCACTAAATCTTCTAGAGGTAGATGGAGGGGAGGGAGCGGGACTCCTTCCGATCTGTGATTGTGATAGTTTATTCAGAGTCTACTGATAAGGATTATGTTCCTAATAGCGATGGTTTGTCAAATGAGACTCCGCTCGAGGATGAGGATTTTGATGACATTGATGTCCCGCATGAGGTTCCTGACATCCCTGAGGGTCCTCCTACTATTCCTTGACATCCTCATTCAGATGAGGTGATGCATCAGCTTGATCTTGATTTGTAGTCTAGAGATCCACGTGAGTTCAATTTACTAGCTCTTATTTTGACTTTGGTTTGGACTTTTCTCTTCTCTTTTTGCTTTTCGTGCGGCATTGACTTGGTCTTGTCTTTGATTTGGCACTTTTAAGTAATGTCAAAGAATGGAGGGACTTGGTTCATGAGGTTAATGTTGGATTAACCTTTCCTTTCACTATGATGCCTCTTGAATGTCTTTTGGATGACCCTAGTGTCCCCCTACTATAGGACAACACACAGACATTTTTGCTCTTGTTGACCATGGGTGTAAGATGATCACTGAGTTGAGGGCCTAGGTAAACATGCTTCAGGGTGAGAACAAAGTATTATGGGAGATGGCTTGCCTCAATGTTAGGTGCTCTGACACTAGCATGGCAGGGCCTTCATAGCTGCATGCCCATAGTAGAGCACATCATTCTCATAGCTCTCATGGAGCGACGAGCGGTAGTCGTAGATGGAGGAGCCAAAGCCCCAAGGGTTCTATCAGAGGGAACCAACCCTAACTTTGGTTTCCTTTTTCAAATTTGTACCCCCTTGCATTGGGAGCCTCTACTTCTCTCAAGAGTGTTTTGCTCTTTAGCTCTCTAATACCCATTGTATGAACTTTAGATGTATCGATGAAAGTTTATCCTTTTCTATGGTTTTTCTCTTTGTCGAATGTCGTACCCATCTCTTGTGCATGTTTGGAAGTTTTTTAGCAATATGTTTGATTATGCTTGATCTTTTCAACTCTTTTAACAAATACAAATATGAAAATGATGACATTTTTTTTTGTAATTTTGTAGAACCTATGTATGCTATGTTGTTTACAATATGATAATGTAAGAACACAAGTGTTGTAAATGAAACTATAACACTTTGCTGAATGTCATGAGATATGACACTTTGACTTTATTGTTTTGAGACTCTTTTTTTATTTTGATATGAATGCAATTTGGAACAAACAAAATGATTGCTCTTAAAAATGATTTTTGGTTTAGGGGATTGTGGGTTGTCTTGATATAAGAGACCTATTCAAGGATACGAGATAGGATTTAGGGAAAACTCAAGTGGGGAGTGAAAATGAATACAGAGTGTTTCTGATTTCTAGGCTTTGCTAAAGGCTAAACAATGATCCTTATCTAGATAGGACAATCTGACAAGCTTTTAACTTAGACAAGCAACAAAATTTATAGGTGTTCACTAGACTTAGATCATAGATGTCAAGCAAGATAGCCCTGAGGTAAAGGACATCCGGGAAAGAACAAGGGTCCCTAAATAGAAGATGATCCTAGAGATTACTAGACTTTTTGACTTTTCTTAGCTAGTGTGTGTGTGTGTGTGTGTGCGTGCTTAGTAGCTTTCTTTCTCTGTTAGAATGTCACTCTTGAGGCTTTGAGCTTAGACTGATCTCCACCCAAGAGTATAGACATTCAACAATCTTCTATTTTTCACTCTTTTTTTGTCTCTCTTTTTGTATTTTTCTTACTTGACTTTTCTCATTTTGGGGGAATTTTGACTTTTTCAAGAAATGAATGCTTTTTGGACTCTTTGCTATTTAATGCTTTGATCTCTCAATCCTCACTTTTGACACTCTTATTTTGATCACTCATTTTTTTATTCTCTCATATTTTAGATTGCTTCCTTCAGAGTTTTGATCTTCCTAACATTTTTGGCCAAGAAAGATAAGGGGTTGAGCACCACCTAAAGTTTTTGTAACCTGGTCGGACTTCTCTTGTCCTTAGGGAAGAATTGAGAAGGTCTACTTGCAATCTTCCTTTGAACACTATAGGTTTGAATACTAACTTTTCTTAGACCTAACATCTTGACTTATTAAGACTGGGATCAGTGTAAAGCTAAGAGCTAGGCTTTGATTTAGAATCACTGGGAATGAAGGGGGATAATAGCAAGTTGTGAAAAATGAGGAATCTCTAGGTCTTGAAAAGATGACGTATATCTAGGCAATATATACTCCTTACTGAAAGGAAAATAGTACAAGAGCTAGTCACTAATAGTAATGCAACACGAACAGAATGATACTGAAATGCTAGAAACAAATTGTTTTTGACATTTTTTATTTTTATGATTTTTTTTGTAATTTTATGTCTTCCATTTTTTTGTTTTTTAGACATAGTATTTCTTGAGGTGAAAGGCATTGACTATTTTTCCAAATTCCTCTCCCTCCATTGTGCACAAGAGATAAGCACCATTTCCGATATCTTCTTTAACCATGTAGGGGCCTTTCTAGCCTTTCGGAAAGGCTCTCTTTCGTCTCTTTTTCTTGTTTTTTGTGCTACCTCTTCTTAGGACTAGTTCTGCTATTGGTATGGTTTATGGCTTGATCCTATTATTTCCAATTCAGTGGTTTCTCTAGGCATTGTGAGATGTAGTAGATCCTAAAAGGCATGTTGGTGGGAGGGAGTCCAATACAAGACTCCTTCGAAATTGAGTAATTCCATCAACAGATTGAACTGTTCTTGCATATATATCTTTATTTCTAGTCTCTCTTGGATTCTTTGTAGGAATTGGTATAGTTCAAGAGGAGTTTGTGGTTCCCTTTGTTTGTCAGGGGGGACAAATCTTATAATCATCCTCCCATTGGGTTTTGGTCTCAAGTCCATGGCATACCCAATATAACTTTTCAGTAGTTCAAAAATGATTGGGTCATCGATGCCAACTGTCACTCTCATCTTCCACTCCCTATGAAAGATTCCCTCACTTTCTTCATCTTCATGAGGTAATCTCTCCACCATTTCTATTTGTACTCGAGGTGCTTCCCATTCACTGAGTTCATTTGATTGAATTGAGGAGGAAGTGGTTGGTTTCTCTTGTGGTTTGGATAGTACAAACATCTTAGGTAACACCTATATAACATTGGTTGAGTCATTGTTCAAAGAATATTCTTCTTCCATGGGTAATAGTAGTTGATGCAAGTCCTCAATTGGTGTGAGGGGCTCATATGATTCTATTTCTTTAGGTGGTATGGGGATATGTGACTTACTTATATCTAGTGTTGCCATTTGAAATATCTAGTCTTCGGTTCTATGAGGCTTTTCCCCTATGCATGGGAAAAGTTTATAGACTTCATGGAAGCCAATGGTGAGTATCTCTAGGGGGAATTGGAGTGGTCCATCCCTTTTGATCAACTCCATGATTTTGATTATCTTTTCCTTGGGTACCACTTCTTTCTGCTTTGGTGGTGGCCCATTTTCCATAGTTTTGACGTCTATTGTATTCACGGTCTTTTCTAGGGTTCCCATCCTTTTGATACATATTGATTGTGGTGTTTGACTTGGGATTGTTAACTTGTTGGTAGGGAGTTCATAGTCTATTGGAATCCCTATGCATTTGTTTGGGGTATTAGACTTTAACATGCTGAATGGTTCTAGATCTCCGTGCACAACATATACCTTCCCTAGGTGTTGGAACTGAACTTCTTGAAATAGTGTGGATGGCACATCTTTCATTGTATGTATCCATGGCCTTCCAAGAATTAAATTATATCAAGTGTCTTTGTTTATGACATAAAAGGTGGTTGAAATGGTCTTTGGACCAAGGTCATTAGGACAGTGATTTTTCCTATGGTGGCTGCCTTCAAATTGTCATATCTTCTTAAAGTATCCCTTGAAGCGGTGATGTTGGTGTGCCCATAGCCCATTCTCTCCAAAAGGGATAAAGGCACTATATTCATTGTAGCTCCTTCATCGATCAATGTTCATTTGATACATGTGTTGTAGATCCATACTTGAAGATATAATGTAGGGTCTCCCTTTTTGGTTAGTTCTTCCTTAGAGGGCATCCACCGTAAATCAGAGAAGAACCCTAGATCTTTAAGTTCTAAGTTTGGTGGGTTGAGATCATAATCCACATGGTTGATTTGTTCACTAGGTGGTGGCATGATTTGATCTAGATATCTCAGGCCTATGGCTTTTAACAAAGTTGAACGATGTGCAAGGGAGTTTGTGAGAAAATCAATGAATGAGATGTGAGCATATGTTTTCTTTAGGTCTTCTATGAGTTCGTAAGGCCAGATTGGAGTTGGTGTGGGTTCAACTACTGAAATGGTACCTTCACATGCTTTGATTTGCTCATTGTCTTCCTCATGATTCTCCCCTTTTTCTTCATTGTGCATGATCTCAACTAATCCCATCAACTTAGTTTCTCCTTTTTGTCCTAGTTGGGATGGGATTTTAGGGTTACTATCTTCGGTTGCTTTATCTTGATTTGTTTCTATATTTTTGTGTGTAGGGAATGGATCTTGATATATCCTCATATTCATGTTTGAGGTTCTATCAGAGCTTGACTATGCCTTGTATCTTTGATGTCTAGAGTGATCTTTTATGGGTTCAGTAAAATTTCTATGAACAAGCGTTGTTGATCCTCTGGAAGATTTTCTATGAATCTATTGTATTCCCTACAAGATTCTGTGCTATGCCCCTTTGTTCTATGGAAAGAATAATACTGGTTGTATTCATAAGTGGGTCTCTCATATCTTCCATCATTTATGTTCCCATTTCTGTTGCAGTTCCAACTTTGATAATTATTGTGAGGATAGTACCCATTATTTTTTGGTCGATCTATGGCGTTTATGTTGGGAGGATAGTAATCTCTCCCTTTGTAATCATAGTTTATCCTTTTGATTGGGGGTTGATCTATTACCCCATTTGTGGTTGCATTCCTATTGTTTTTGAGAATCCTAACAATAGGGGCATTTCTTGCCATATCTTCTTTTGTTATTTTTCCGTTTGAGCCATAAACGTTTCATCCACTGTTGATGGTAGTTTGATCAATTCTTAAAGCACTTTCCAACACCTCTTCATAGGACTTGTATGGTAGTTTCTGAACATCTTCTCTCATGTCTTTGTTGAGGGCATGCAAGAAGAGGTCACATAGTTCTCGGTGGTCCATGTTTGGAGCGCTAGTTGATGAATTGAGTACTTGTCTCCATCGAGTGATGAAGTGTGCTACGGATTCATTCAGTTCTTGTTTCATCATGAGGAACTCTCTAATCCCTATTTTCACAAGTTTGTTCATGTCAAATGCCATGAAAAATTCTCTGATTAGTTGTCTAAATGAATGGATTGAAGCCTATGGAAAGTGATAATACCAATCCAAGGCGATGCCTTCAAGTGTTTTTGGAAAAATCTTTGTGACAACTCCATCCCAAGGAAGGAGTTCTCTTATGGCTGTAGTATAAGCTTTGATGTGGGAGTTCGGATCTCTGTCTCCTCTAAACTTTGGGAGATTTGGTAGAGGCTGGGGTAGTTACACATTTCTTATACTCTGGTCTATAGGCTCTTTCAAATATTTTAGATATGTTCCTAAGAAAGTACTCTGAGATTGCGGGGTTGTTAGCAATAACCCTGTGGGTAGGTTTTGAAATCCCATTATCAGATTCATTGGATTGCTCTGAATGGGAGGATTCCCATTCAAACAAGTGTCATTACTATCATGTCTTGAATAGTAATTGAGGTAAGGGGGTTTTTGAGATGCCCCCTAGTCTTGTTTGTGAGATTTTGTTCTTTTCTCTAGAGTATCTTGTTCTACTTCTAGGATCCTAATTCTCTGTACTAGAGTTACGATTACATCTGTAGGAGTTGCAATTCTAGTGTTTTCTTCATTTCTAGGATGTTCTCTTTGACAGAACCCCTCTCACGCGGCCTTCTCTTTTTATTCCTCTTCTAAGGAAATCCTTAATGCTTCTTGAGCATCTTTGGTTTCTTGTAGATGCCTTTCCAACCTTCTGACCTCTTCATCAAGGTGATTATTTGATGTACTTGTGGAAGGTTGTTCCAGTTGATGTACTTCCAATCTTATCCTTCTAGCCTTATGTGGTGCATTTGGTATGGCTGAGTCATTTTCCTAAGCTGGGTTATTGAAGGATAGAGAATGCCTAGACTCTTTTGGATCAGGCTCATAATTAGAGTCTTCATAATCATAGCAATTTGTAACTTTTACATCTAGATGAGGTAGCACATACCTATCAAAATAAGGTGTTTTAGGTTCATTTTAGGGAAAATTTCCCTGGTTTAAGTCTAGTTCCATCATATTCGAGGGTGCCATAGACACTGCAGAATAAATGGAATAGATAGTGGCATAGACGATGGAAGTTGAAGTGGCTATGAAAAGCAACAAAAGAATGATTGAATGTTTTTGCAAAGAAAATGCAAAAATCTCAACTCAAAGGCTTTGCTCTTAACGTCATGTTCACCAAAATATGTATGCTCAGAATCGTGACTCTGGTTACCTGGGGGCTGTCAGGTTGGATTTCGGCACACACATGGACCCTTTCCCTCCTTGCCACGGGGTTATCTACCATGTCCCTCTCATTCACATGGGAGTAGCCAGTCGAGATGAGGAGAGACACAATGGGGGTCTATCTTGTTTGAGAGATGGACTTCATGAAGGGGGGTCAGCAAGATCTATGGCCATTATTGTTGTGTGTTTTGTTGAATGTTTTGCTCAATTGTTATGGTAGTTGAAATAACCCTATGAACCGAAGGGTCACCAGTTTCTCTCCTATTTGGGTTCCTTGAATTCCACCTTTGTGTGAGTAAATAGTTGTTTTCATTAATGGCTTATGATGTTTCTATGTCTCTGAGAAATGCTCTATGTAGTTGTAATTACCTAATTTCTTCAACCAACAATAGAACAAATTCGTCTCCTTGTGGTGCAATGTGTGTCTGTTGTTGAATTTGTGGATGAATCTCCTCAATCTTGTCTCAGATAGCCCTTACCCACTCTCCTCTTACTCCAAAACACATTTGTAAATCAGGATAGAGAAAGTTGTGTAATTTCTAACTCTAACTAGATCTGGGGTTCTAACCTAGGGTTTTTTGACCTAGGGTTTGTTTGTGAATACCTCATGATGGAATCGAGGGTTTTGTAATGTTATCTAATTTATCAGATCTATATGAATGCAAGCTAAATGATAATATGCAAAGCATCTTTTGGTATTTTTAGAATATTTTTTGGAAAGGAAAATGCTTCTAATCTATGCAATAAATGTGCATGCAATGCTATATGAAAAGTTAAATCTATATTTTTGTGGGTTTTTGGTATATTCAATGCAATCTAATTAAATGGAAAAGAAAGATGCTTTTTCTAACAAAGTAGATCTATGAATATAAGAATGATTAATCTAGCATGCAAGATCTAACCTATCAAGGAAAAGGCACAATGTTACTATTCCCAAGAGCAAAATGTGATGATCTAATTACTATGAAAGCAATGAAAAGAAGCTAAAAGAGATGAAGATTTGAAGGCTTCACTAACCTTAGTATACTTGTGCAGGCAACCTCAAATCCTTGTGATAGCAGGTGATTCTCTCAATGACAAAAAGACTCAAAGAAGCTTTTATGAAGCTTGTGTGAGCTCGATGCAAGCTTGGATTGAGTACAATGGCATAAGAAAAAAGAAGCAACATAGCATTTCTTGTCCGAACAATCAAAGTAAAAGGCACTTATGTCTTGTATGAGCATATGAATGTTAGATTGGAGAGCAAATATGGAAAGAACTAGTGAACAATGAATTTGCCTCCCTTTGTGCTTAAGGGAGGGGGTATTTATAGGTTTGAAGAAGGGATTGGATTGAGGATTTAACTCATTTGATTGATGAGTTAACATGAATAGATTGGAGAATTAACAAGGTTGATTACCCAGTGAACTTAGCTTATTAGGGACTCATGAAGCAATGATAACTTATCACTGAAGAAGAAATGGAGGTGACATAATGCATGATATTGATTAGAGGGTTAATTTGAGATCAAATAGAGCTAATTAGGCATGTGTAGGTTCATGAAATAGTTAACTCTATATCAAGGATAAAAAAATCATGCAAACAGAAGGAAAAAAAGGCAAAAATAGAGCTAAAATGTGAGAGAAACTTTAGTTTTTCCACGAGTCAAAAGATGACAGGTCACCACCTTTGTCAGATAGGGTTGCCCAAGGAAATCCTAGGTCAGCCAGGTGGCAACCCTAGATCAGGAGTGCAGAATGCAGAAATCAAGATGGCAGAAAGCAAGGGGGAAGAAAATGATGGATTTTGCACCAGAAAATATGTCAATCATGTGGAAGAATCCAAATCTCCACTTGTGTCCTCAAGATCTCTAGTGGGGATTTGGAAATAATTGGGGAAGATTTGGATTGGATGGTCAAAATAAAAAATAGAAAGCAATAGATGGATTGAGGGACCTCTAGAAGGCTTCTATGAGGTGCACTAGATGAAATACAAAGGGGAGAGGTGAAAACTCACCTACAAGACACTTACAAGGCTTAGGATCAAGGTCAAAATCTAGAAAATGCAAGTTGACAAGTGTCGCAACAAGTGTCGAAAAGTGTCACAGTTAGGGAAGAAAAGAAATTGACAAAGTAGAAACAACACAAGAGAAGAAGAAAGGACACATCATTAAGAGGCCTACTGCCCAAAGGATTTATTTTCATGCTTACATGTACATGACAAGGATTTGAATCATCATAGGGGCCCTAATGGAGGGAGTGCGTGATTTTGGTGCTTACAGAAGCATGTTGTAGTCCAAAAATATTCCTAATTGCTATTGGGGAGTCGCAATACCAACCATAATTTATATCTTGAATCGAAGTCCAACAAAATTACTTGAGAATATCACTATAAAGGAAGCTTGGAGTGGACACAAGCCCTCCGTAGCTCACTTTTGTCTATTTGGTTGCCCCTCATATGGTCATGTTCCAGTTCAAAAGTAGAAGTTGGATGCAAAATCCCAACTTTGTATCTTTGTGGGCTATTTAGATTCCACAAAAGGATATAAATTCTATAACTTTGACAAAAAGCAATAGATTATTAGTCGGGATGTGGTTTTTGATGAAGGGGGAGTATGGTAATGGAAAAAGGGTGTACAACAAAAATCACCTATAATTATGAACATAGAAGATGACAATGTTCCTCCTCTCCCCACAAGTTCAAGTGGAAGATCAACCTCCAACAGTAGCCCAAGTTCAAGTTCTCTAATCTCAAGTTCACGAAGTTCTTCTAATAGCACAAATTTAGGTGATAGTTCAAGTCTAGTATCAAGTCCAAGCTCTTCAAGAAAGGTGCGAGGTTTAAATGAAATTTATTAGAGGAGTACAAATATAAATCCAGTTGTTCATTTTGCCTTTCTTAGTCAAATTCAAGTTGAACACTTTATGTATGTAGAAGAAGTAAAAGAGAAAGTGTGGATTGATGCTATGCATTAAGAGATGGAAGTAGGTGTCAAATAGCTCTATAAGGTAAAATATCATGTTGATGGTTCTGTGAAATGACACAAGGAAAGATTCATTACCAAGGGATTTGTACAAACACCTAGAGTAGATTATTCAGAAACATTTGTCACTTTCAGAGACTAGTTAGGCATCATCCCTATTGATCTTCCAGGGGCGAATAGGCCATTACCCATTTGGAAGAAAATTTAAATGAGAATTCATTTTAAAAGGAAATTAAGGAAAAAATTCATACTCTAAAGTAATTTACCTTCTTTATATCTTTAGGGCATCCATCATTTATAGATGCGTACAATTTAGAAGGAAGGAAGAAGCATAGTTTGTCTCTGCCTCTACATTCCAAACACTTGATTTGCTGGAGACTATCGCTGAATGGAGGTTTGCTATTATAGATAAGAAGGGTTCCCCTTGTGTATATATCAAAACTTGGATAAAAACTATTATCATCCCAATAGCCAAAAGAGGAGGTGATAGAGCACTCATTGTAAAGGTTGTTATCATAGGTAACCCGAATGGTTCTGCTTGTATAAGATGACTTTGTGATCCCTTCCACTACCCTAAAAGTGTCTCACCAACTGAACCCTTTGATTGAAGGCATATGTAATGGAATGCTTTGATTTTCAAAGCATTAAACATCACTCATCGCATAGCACATGTTAAAGGGGTATTTGACAAGGGAATCATTACATGTACGACAAGAACAACTTTCATAGGAAGGATATGGATAAGAGGCATTTTCTAATAAGTGAGAAAAGTATGTAATAACAAGAATGGAAAAGAGAATGGAGAAACCCATGATTTTCATATTGAAATTCAAAAAATTGAAGGAATGCATCCATTGCAAATGCAAGTGATGAATCCAAATCTCCTCACCTGGCCTTTGTAAAAGATCAAAAGGAACACAGAAACATCCTTGAGTCACTATCAGAATGAATCCTCTTACCAAATCCTCCGAGCTTTAATGTACTCACCATTCAATAAACTAACACTTGCACTCGTAGGATGTTCAAGGAATACGCCAATAGGAACAACCGACATCTTTAGAAAATTTACCGGTGTGAGAAAATTCTAAGCAATATAATGCTCACATATAAAAGCCTATCAGCTAAATTATTGCTTTATATTATTGCTTTATTGATCCATAAATAATTGAATTATTACACCTAGAGGCGTTCCTACATTCACAACACGGATGGGAGCTGAAAGATTCCAAATTTTCTATGTAAACTTATAAGATTCCAATCTAGAATCTTTATAAAAAAACCAAATAGTCACTCCACAAATTAAAAGAACCAAAACAAAAGGTGAAAGGAATAAAAAAATACATGCTCGATGGAAATGAAGGTGGATGGCAGTTTCAAAGAAGCCATCACTATGCATTAAGATGAAAGAAAGAAACGTTACATAATGGCATATCAAAAGAAACACATTCAATCTATTTATATTTCCTCCTTCCTTAATTTATTTTCACATGTAGAATGAACATATTAAATTGTAGTATTTGAGGTGAGGTGAAAGGGAGACATAAATTGATTAAAAAATAGGCACCTCCAAAGGATATCTTTCAGCGTACTTTAGATTTATATTTTTAAATATAAATATACTAGTTAAGCTTTAATTTGAACCCTAAATCTTAATAAGTAGAAGGAATATTTTGAGTCAAGTTGGTACATACATGGAAGAAATGACAAAAAGGAAAATGACTTACATAAAGGACAACTTCCTCCTAGAAAAAATTATATATATTAAATATATCTGGTCTTAAATTATTAGTCCTACCAAAAGTAGGTTATTAATGCATCCATCCTATGCAATAGCCCTTGCTCGATAGGGAATCACCGTTAAGTATTTAAAGCTTGAAACAACAAGGTTAAAGTCCCAAATCGTTATTTTATGTTGGGATTTAAGTAAAATGATTTTCTTGATTGCAGATTGGTTGATGTTGTGAGTGTGAAAATTAATTAAATAGATTTAATTTTATGGTATTTTAAAATGAATGGAAAGTGATTAAATTTTATTAGATATGTAGTTGATTTTTTTTAATCATTGTTAATTGTTGAATTGAATTTATATTAGTGTGATGTCAATAAGCAAACAAATTATTAATTGATAAATTAGTGTAGTGTCATGTTAATTGTTAAATTATTCTCTTGCTAAAAAAATATTATTTTATCGGAGCGAGGATGTATGAAATGAGTGAAGGCACGCAGCCGGGCTGTGGTGAGGGAGAGCAGATTAAATGTGATGGCAGGAGGTTGCACAAATCAATGGACAATACTCAGGGTAGGGGCAAATAGTGACTTGTTTTTGGGAGGCATCAGTATGGCACCTTCCTGGAGCGCTCTAGTCCTCCCAAGAAAACCCTAGTTGCTGCTCCTTTGGGGAAATCTGCTGTGGAGAATGTTGTTGCTCCTCGTGCCTTTGATCCTCTTGTTGTGAATGATGTGAGGGTTTCTTTTGGCACCATGCCCTTCATCCCGGTTGATGGGTGCAAAAATTGGGCTAACCCATTTCATGTATTCTCTGACTATTGTCGTGAGCATACTAAACTGGTAAACACTAATCCACCCAATCCTCTAGTTTCTTCTAATCCCCCCTTCTCTAAAAATAGATAGTGGATCTCAATCTGGCAATGTTCGATTTTCTTTTGTGGATTCGGTTGTTTCCTTCTCTGATGAATCGATAGATTTTTGCATTTCTAATGGTTGTATTGCTGCAATCGCTGAGGAATGCGGTAACCATTCTGTGGTTTTGAGATGCATTCATAGACATCCTTTGGTGGCTTCTATTCTTGATTGGATCAAATGCACCTGGAGTAATCTCCCTCTCCCTGTCATTGAATCTTTGGACTTTGGTTTTTTCTTGATAACCTTTTGTTATGTGGAGGACGGTAACTTTGTTTTGAAGAAAGGACCTTGGTTTTTCAGTAACTCTAGTCTCTTTATTTCTCCTTGGTCACCTTTCTTTGACTCAACTATAGCAAAGATTACTCTTGTTCCTGTTTGGATCAGGCTTTACAATTTGTCCCTAATTCTACGTAATGTAGATCTACTTAGCAATATGATCAACTAGGTGGGGTCTTTTGTCATGCTTGATTCAGATTTGGTGGCTTCAGATCATAGATTCTATAGGGTTTGTGCAATGGTGGATATCTCTAAACCCTTCACTCATTCTATCTGGATTCATTCTTCACATGGTGTCTGGACTCAGTTTTTAAACTATGAAGGTTTACCTTTTCATTGCTTCTGCTGCAATAAGCTTGGTCACATAATTGATGCTTGCTCTCTTCATCATTTGGCTGGGACAAGGAATGTTTTCTTGAAGAAGTGGGTCAAAAAGGGCAGTGCTTTGGATACTGATTTCATTTAGAGGAATCATGGTATGTTTTTTGAACCCCCAAGAGCTAGGGCCAATTTTGGACCAGTGGGCAGATCCTTTTTCTCTTTGAATTATCCATATCCATGAGAGTCCACCTAATTCTCCTTTGGGACGGAGGAGGATGGCTCTGATTCTGATGGCACTTTCCCTTTCATGGAGGAATTGGAAGAGAAAATTTAGGATTATTTTGATGATTTCACTCTAGATCCGCCTGAGAAACTTGGGATTCATCAGCCTTTAAGTGGCAAACTGAAACCTAATTGTGGCTCAAAATGAAAGGATGGGAGGAAATCTGATGCTGAAAAGCTTCATATTGAAGGTTCAGAAGTGGTGGAAGCTAGCTCTCAGTGGACCTTGGATGTGCTTCTCTTTTGAAACACTTGAAGGGCATAGTTTTGTCGGTGCCTGAGCTTTGTCTTCTCTTCTTAAGTGTCTTTGCATCTATACTGAAAACTTGTTTCAGTTGTTTATTCTACTATAGTTATCTTTAGTTCTCCTCTTTCTTCCTTTGTTCTTCTAAAGGCTTCTATTGCTCTCACCATCTTCTTTGCTACGTGGCAGTTTTTTACAATTTTTTCTATTACTATTTTAATAAAATCTCTCTTACAAACCAATTTTTTTTTTACTATTATTGTTAATTGTTAAATTAGTGCCTTATTAACAAGAAAACAAATTTAATGTATTGATTTGGTAAGCAAACTATTTTGATTTGCAAAAAATAATAATTCTTTTAAAATAGTATTTTGTTGGCTTTATAATAATTAGTCTTGCTAATGGGTAGGATACTAATACATCTATTGGATGAAAAAAAAATTGTGATTGGCTTTGCAATAATTAGGCCTTCCAATGGGCAGGGTGCTAATGCATCTATTAAATGCAGGAAAAAATGTGTAGTAGCCAATTGATGTTGAATATTTAGAGTTGAAAACAAAAGGGCTAAAGTCCAAAATTGTTAACTATTTTTCTGTTCATGAATTTGTTGGTGTTGTGAATAGTAAGTGTGGAAGTGAAATAAATAATTAAATTTGTGTTGGTCCCAAACTAAATGGAAAGTGGTAATTGATAGTGTTCACAAGAAGGTACCAATATGTAGTTGAATTTATTGGGTCTTTAATTAGTGTCATGCCAACAAGAAAACAAGTTTAATCTATTGATTGGTAAAAAAAATTAATTAGAAATATAGCAGAAAAAAATAAATATATAAATAAATAATTAGAAACATATTCTAATTTTTACAAGTGAATTTAATGGATTGATTCGGTAAATTTTTTTAACTAGAAAACAATGTAAAATATATATAAATAAATAAATAGTTATAACCATATTCTGATTTTACATATTCTATTTTTTTGTTATTGTTATTGAGAAAGAAGGGAACAAATGATTGGATATATAAATGAAAAATTATTCTAATAAAACATTGAGCAAAGAAATCCTACAATCCTACATCCTATCCAATGGATTGAATTGATAAGGATACAAAAACTAGTATCCTCTAATGAACAAATGTGTCAACATTAGCAATGAACATATATTATGGATAGTTGTGGACCTAGACAAAATAAGTTTGGCATTTGAACCTGCTCTCAAGGAAATGGTTGGCTTTGTAGATTGTGTGTTGCAGTACAAAAATAACACAAGTAAAGTTGCTAGTTTAAGTGTGTATGTTCTTGCATTGAATTGGATCTATTTTAATTGTTGCTAGACTAATTCAACTTGTATCCTACCTAAATGTCTATTTTGTTATTGACAAGAGGGCTACTTGATCAAGGGTTGCTTTATTCACTAGAATATATTCTTGTCAAATTGTACAACTTTTATTAGTTAGGTGAAGTGTTTTTGTATCCTTTGTGGCTCCTAATTGCTATCACATTTTTCCATGTCCCCACTTTTAAAATCAACTTCTTGTAGTCTTCAATAATTCTAGAAAATAACATATATTTGCCCTTGCCATGATTCAACTTATATCTTACCTAAATAAACTATATGTCTATTTTGTTATAGTAAAGATGATCAGTTGATTGGGGGTTGTCCTATTCGCAAGAATTTGTTCTTGTCAATTTTTACAACCCTTCCATTGGGCTAAAATCTCTTGGCCATTCTCTGTTGAGCCTAACCTATATTTGGCTTGTTTCTTGTTTCTACTTTACAAATCCATTTATTTTGGTCTTCACTATTCATGTTTCTATTGGATTTAGGACAGACAACTGAGGAGGGGGGGGTGAATTAGTTGTCCAAAACTTTCTTACAATAAACAACTTAAATCCTTATCTTAATTCAACATTACAATAATAAATCAATCATGAAACTTAATGCAATAATTCAAGAGCAGAAACACATTCATAGATATGACACCAAGATTTTTGACGTAGAAAACCTAGTTAAGGGAAAAACCACGGGGTGATTAACCCAAGATTGTATTCTCTGTTAGAAGAATAGAAAGAAAAAAATGGCACATGCCAATTAGGGCTAACTGCTAGAGCACACTGCTCACAAGAGGCTCACTTCCTATAGGAGACACACTATCTACAAAATAATAAGTATTACATACTTGAACTGAAGAATAGCATCATCACCATGCTTGAGTTAGTTCCATTTAAGCCCAATACCTATGCCCTGCCTTTTGCTCTCCTCCTCTTTACAACTCTCATCTCCACAAGATACTTTTGAAATAAGTATACAATCCCTTATTTATACAAGTTATTGACTTAGGAATTATCATCCAAGTCAAAATACATTATAGAGCAAATATAAAATACATCATGATTAATTACAAAAGACTTCACGCGGATCAACACACTATCGGCCACATAGAACTGAGACTTCAATCTTCTTCTAGGAACACGCCAATCATCACATAACAACTTCACGATCATCCGAAGGAGGTGTAACTCATCCGGTCGGCTAGACTTATGAAGAACACCATCATCTAGAAGTAATTATTCAAATGTGAGCTCAAACTTCAATGTGGACCACCAACACGAACTGGACACGATCCGAAGACCTCCACAAGATTGCTTGAATCACCAAGAACATCTGCACTACATCTTCTTACTAGAATCATTCTCTCCTTCATCTGGAACCTCAAGAACATAGTTTGTCATCACTGTCATAAAGGAATAGATGCTTGCGGACCTCCAGACCATGATCCAATTGAGTTGTCAACTCACATTGACTTCCTACACACTCCACCAAATCCATAAAATAAGATATTTGATTTCTAGATCTCACTGGACCTTTCTATATTACTCTATCACCTCTAAACATCTACTAGAATTGGTTTTACTTAAGTGGCTATAACTTCTTCAGATCTTCATGCGGACCTCTGAAATATTTACTAGATCATCTTAAGATACATATCTACAAACCCTTTGAAGCGCATCCTCTGATCTTCATCTTATCTTGGTTCTTTACCTCACTGACTTCAGTGTTCTTCTTTGATCCTGATATGACAAATTTTCTCAATATCCTCAAGATATAGCTCAGCTAATCCTTATCATTAATGCAACAGGAGTATGTTGACATCAATGACAACACCGTTTAGGCCCATACTTGCAACAATCTCCCCCTTTGTCATTGATGGCAACACAAGATGTGAAAAACTATTTTAACCATCAAGACAAGAACTTTTCTTTACTGACACAACTCCCCCTATCAATCACAAGTCTTCTCTTCCTTTACTGCTCCCCCTTTGATCAACAACCACTTATTTTTCACATGTCTTCTCTCCCATTTTATATCAATGGCAAAGGGCACAAACTTGCAACTCCACCACTTCAGAATCATACCAGCTACTCCCCCTGAGTAGTAGCTCCCCAACATCAATCCGGACCAGAAGATATGACTATGATATCCACCGAACTGATGCACATTAGTGCACCTTAGTTCACCACCAGAGGGGTAATAACCCCTAACTTCTCCCTGAGATACTCAAAAGAGTCCTTAGGTAGAGGTTTAGTAAATATATCTGCAATCTGATCCTTGGAAGGCACAAACTCCAATTTGACTTCATTCTTGTTCACTTTCTCTCTTAAAAAGTGAAACTTGATTGATATATGTTTAGTCTTTGAATGCAACACCGGATTCTTTGAGATGTTAATTGCACTTGAGTTATCACAAAAGATTGTGATAGGTTCCTCATACTCCACTCTGATGTCTCTTAGCATCTGCTTCATCCACAAAACTTGAGTGCAACTACCTGCTACTGCAATATATTCTACTTCAGCTATGGACAGAGATATTTCCTCTTGTTTCTTGCTTAGCCAAGAAACCAATCTCTTCCCCAAAAAGAATGCTCCACCACTGGTACTCTTCTGGTCATCGACATCTCCTGCCCAATCCACATATGTATATGCATGAAGAGAGAAATCATGATCTCTAGGATACCATAGACCATACTCAACTGTCCCTTTTAGATATCTCAAAATCCTCTTGATTGCCATGACATGAGATTCTCTAGGATCAGCTTGGAATCTAGCAACAAGACCAACAACATTCATAATGTGAGGTCTAGTTTGAGTGAGATACAACAATCCTCCAATCATTGACCTATACTTTTTTCTGATAAGCCTTAGGTGAGTCATCATCTTTTCTGAATTTACATCCAGTTACCATGGGAGTATTCATTGTCTTTGAATCTTCCATCCCAAATTTCTTCAACAATTCTTTCACATATTTGGTCTGAGAAATGAAGATTCCTTTCTTTGTTTGAGTGATTTGTAGACCCAAGAAGAATTTCATTTCCCCAAGCATGGACATTTCAAATTCACTTTTCATTTGATTTGCAAAAGTTTTGCACATACTATCTCTTCCTCCAAAAATGATATCATCAACAAACACTTCAACTATCAAGATGTTTTCATGATCAATTTTGAAATACAAATTACTGTCAGCAGTACCTTTGTTGAAACCAATCTTCAAAAGATCCTTATCCAATCTTTCATACCAAGCTCTTGGGGCTTTCTTGAGTCCATATAGTGTTTTCTTCAATTTGCAGACCATATCACCATGATCAGACAATTAAAATCCATCCGGTTGCTCAATGTATACTTCTTCTTCCAAGTCACCATTCAAGAAGGCAGACTTGACATCCATCTAATATACTTTGAAATCCTTGAAGGTAGAAAAAGTAAGAAATAATCTGACTGCTTCAATTCTTGCCACCGGAGCAAAAGTTTCTTCAAAATCAACTCCTTCTATTTGAGAGTAACCCTTGTAGACTAATCTGGCTTTATTTCTGATTACTTCACCAACTTCATTCAGTTTGTTTTAGAAGACCCATTTGGTTCCAATCACATTCTTGTTTCTAGGTCTGGGAACAAGATCCCAAGTGTGATTTTTCTTAATTTGCATCAGCTCTTCCTCCATTGCTTTAGTCTAGTTTTCATCATTGCAAGCTTCATTCACTATCTTAGGTTCAATCTTTGAAATCAGACAATACTCTTTTGAATCTTGAGTAATCCTTCTTCTCGTTTGTACATCTTTGCTTTTATCACCTATGATTTAATCATCAGAGTGGTTCAATTTAACATACCTAGGAATTTTGGGATTTTCTAACACTTCTACTTCTTGAACAGGTTCATCCAAATTCATCTTTTCTTCCTAGTTAACTAGATCTATTTGAATCTGAATCTCAGAAGGTGCTTGGACTCCTAGGAAAAAAACATTATTCTAATCATCTTCATCATATTCATAAAACCTTGAGGGTTTTTCAATCCCTTCATCAACCTTCACATTTGTACTTTCTATAATCTTTCTCAATCTCTTGTTATAACACCGGTATGCTTTTCTTTGAGTAGAATAACCCAAAAATATTCCTTCATCACTTCTAGCATCAAATTTGCCTAAATCTTCATCTCTTTTAATGTAACATTTGCTACCAAAAACTCTGAAATACCTCATAGTGGGAGTGATGCCAAAACAAAGTTCATAAGGAGTCTTACCGGTATTGCTTCTGATTTATACCCAATTGAGAGTATAGACTGCAGTGCGTACAGCTTCTCTCCAATAGATTTGAGGAACATTTGCTTCCATCATCATGGTTCTAGATTCTTCCTGGATGGTCTAGTTCTTTCTCTCCACTACTCCATTCTGCTGTGGAGTCCTAGGAGTAGACAACTATCTTTTTATTCCATGTTTCTCACAAAATTCTAGGAACTCACTGGATGTGAATTCTCCACCTCTATCAGACCTTAGACATTTCAATTTTAATCTGGTTTCATTCTCTACCATATCCTTGAATATTTTGAATTTCTCAAGAGCTTCTGATTTCTCCTTCAGAAAAGTTACCCACATCATCTGGGAGTAGTCATCAATCAATAGCATGAAGTATCTATCACCTTGCACACTTTTGATTCTTGCCGGACCACATAAATCAGTATGAACTAAGTCTAATAATCTAGTAGAATATTGTTCCTTACTTTTTAATGTGACTCTACTCAGCTTACCCAACTGACATTCTTTGCACAAGCTATTAGTAGGTTTCACAAGTCTTGGAAGATCTCTTACAGCCTGAGTGTTGCTTATCTTGATAATATTATCAAAATTCACATGACACATTCTCCTATGCCACAACCAACTTTGATCTACTTGAACAAATAAGCAACTTTTACCAGTACCAACCAAGTGGAAGATGTCACCTTTAGTCTAAGTACCGGATGCAATCTCAGTTCCAAAACTTTCAAAGATCTTGCATTTTCTATTTTTGAATCAGAGATCATAGCCTTTGTCCACCAACTGTCCAACACTGAGAAGATTGTGCTTCAATCCTTCAACATATAGTACATTACCAGATTTATTCTTTCCATCAAAAGAAATAGTTCCTCTACCTTTGATTCTACCAGTAGAATTATCATCAAATTTTACCACTCCTCCTTCATACCTTTCCAAATCTATGAACTTATTTTTTTCACCTGTCATATGGTGGGAGCATCCACTGTCAATGACCCAATCATCCTTTTCTTCAACTTGGGCAGCCAGAGCTCTTTCTACCACTTTATGATTGACAGATTCAGAGGGCATCAGATCTTCTTCCTTGATGGAAATAAACACCTAGTCACTTTTGGATTTGTTAGGGTATGGCTTTGAAAATCTTCTTCCTTGTTAGGGTTTGTCCTTGAAGATCTTCTTCCTTGATGGCAATAAACACCCAGTCACTTCATGAACATAGTAACAATTCTTCTAGAACCTTGATCTATTAGGGTTTGGCCTTGAAAATCTTTTTGGACACCTTGAGGCAAAATGACCAATCTTATTGCAGTTAAAACACTTAAAAGGCAATTTTCCTTCATACTTACTGGATCCTCTTGGTAGTCTTTTTACAATAAGGGCTTCAAGTTGAGAAGTTTCAACTTCTTCTTCTTCTTCCAGGTCTTTTCTTGATTTTTCATACCATGATGGTTTTCTTGAAGAGTTCTCTCTTGGATGAAACATTTGTTTGCCTTTAACAGATGCACTAGTTTTGAATGTAGATTCAGTCTTGGGGGGGCATCTCCAAACTTGATCAATTCAAATGCAGCTAATTTACCGACCAATTGATCTCTTGTGACACCTGAATGAGCTCTGAATTCTTCAATGGTAGAAACCTTGTATTTGTAAGAATCAGGAAGCGATCTGAGAACTTTGCCAACAATCTCATCTTCATCCAAGACTCCACCAGCACATCTAATGCCACAAATAAGGTCATTTACTCTTGGCATAAAAGTAGTGATATTTTCATCATCTCTCATCTTCAAATTTTCAAAATTTCCTTTTAGATTCTATAGCCTGGCACATTTAACAAACTTGTCTTCTTCATGTAAAAGTTTCAATTTTTCCCAAATCTGAAAAGCAGTTTGTAGGTCAACAACATTTGACAGCTCTGAATCAGACATGGCACTTAGAAGAGCTTCTTTAGCCCACAGATTACTTTTAGCATCTGTGATTTCATCTTCACTCTCTGCACCATTCTCTGGAGGAGTGTACTTCATTGAAGCCATGGTCTAATACTGCATTCCCATACATTACAAGTGACATTGCATATGACTTTTCCAAAGATTAAAATTGGTTCCATCAAACTTTGGACTATCCTTCTTGAAGGATGACATCCTGGATCTCCTTAAGCAGTTAAGCTCTTTTTAGAGGAACTTAGCTCTGATAACAACTGTTGGATTTAGGATAGACAACTGAGAGGGGGGGATGAATTAGTTGTCTAAAACTTTCTTGCAATTAACCACTTAAATACTTATCTTAATTCAGCATTAGAATAATAAATCAATCATGAAACTTAATGCAACAGTTCAAGAGCAGAAACACATTCACACATATGACACCAAAATTTCTAACATGGAAAACCCGGTTAAGCTAAAAACCATGGGGTGATTAACCCAAGATTGTATTCTCTGTTAGAAGAATAGAAAGAACAAAATGGCACATGCCAATTAGGGCTCACTGCCTAAGCACACTGCTCACAAGAGGCCCACTGCCTACAGGAGACACACTATCTACAAAATAATAAGTATTACATACTTGAACTAAAGAATAGCATCATCACCATGCTTGAGTCAGTTCCATTTAAGCCCAATACATGTTCTCTGCCTTTCGCTCTCCTCCTCTTTACCACACTCTCATGTCCACAAGATACTTTTGAAATGACTTTAGAATCCCTTATTTATACAAGATATTGACTTAGGAATTATCATTCAAGTCGGTATACATTACAGAGCAAATACAAAATACATCATGATTAATTACAAAAGACTTCATGCAGATCAACACATTGTCAGCCACATAGAACTGAGACTTCAATCTTCTTCTAGGAACATGCCAATCATCACATAACAACTTCAAGATCGTCCGCAGGAGGTGTAACTCATCCGGTCAGCCAGACTTATGAAGAACACCATCATCTAGAAGTAATTCTTGAAATGCAAGCTCAAACTTCAATGTGGACCACCAACACGAACTGGACACGATCCGAAGACCTCCACAAGCTTGCCTGAATCACCAAGAACATCCACACTACATCTTCTTACTAGAATCATTATCTCCTTTATCCAAAACCTCAAGAACATAGTTTGTCATCACTGTCATAAAGGAATAGATGCTTGCGGACCTCCAGATCATGATCCAATTGATTTGTCAACTCACAATGACTTCCTACACACTCCACCAAATTTACAGAACAAGATATTTCATTTCCAGATCTCACCGGACCTTTCTGTATTACTCTGTCACCTTTGAACATCTGTTGAAACTAGTTTTACTTAAGTGGCCATAACTTCTTCAGATCTTCATGCAAACCTCTAAAATATTTATTCGATCATCTTAAGACACATATCTACAAACCATTTGAAGCATAGATCCTCTGATCTTCATCTTATCTTGGATCTTTACCTCACTGACTTCAATGTTCTTCTTTGATCCCGATATGACTAATTTTCTCAATATCCTCAGCATACAGCTCAACCAATCCTCATCATTAATGCAACAGGAGTATGTTGACATCAATGACAACACCAGTTAGGTCCATACTTGCAACAATTTCATGGTGTTGGGTAAATTTCATCATAGGAGTTGCACTTTTGATACTTGGTTGCTAGACCTAATATGTCCTAAAGCTACCTGTTTTTGCATACAATCAAGCATTGTATAGGGAATTGATTAATGATAACTAGAATTAGAAGGGTTTGAGGCTAATTCAATTGATTGTCCATCAATATGTTACATCTCGTCATAACTAGGTGCACTCCCCAAGGGATTTTTTAGGGGTGTACTTGTTCTAGGGAGGCATGCCTAGTATTTAATTCTAAGACTCCCACACTTTGTTGGAACCTAGGAGAAGAAAAGATAAGCCCAAAGGAAATGCTTACACATCATTTTGATAATCAAGGAGAAAGACATGAGAAAAACTAGAGAAAATGAGGGTTAAATACACATTAAGGAAGACAATAAAATTAAATGCTACATGGGTGGGATAAGGTTCACATGGGAAATGATAAACGTAAAGCTTAGACAATGATCAGAAACACATGAAAAGGGGATACACAAGCACATAGATTTAAACAAAGATATCTTCAATAACATCTGACTCACATAACTCTTAGCAAGTTCATGTATCCTCATGTAATATTCCTACAACTTTAACAACTCCTACTCTATGTCTTATAGACTAAGCACAAACACAAATATAATTTAAACCCTCTCTAATATTATTTGATGAAAATAAAGATACGGTTTGATGAAATTTGTTATGGAATAAAAAGTGGACAAATGCCTTTTTACCTCCTAGTTTAGCTCCTAGGTTCCCTTGTTTACTCTACAAGCAAATTATTCATCCTAATGAGAAATCCCTTGAAACTCATGTCAAATGGGAACTAGGGCCCAATTTAAAGCTTAAGTCCTGACCAAAAAGGCCCCTTGGGACTTGGGTGCTCGTACCCAAGTGTACCCTAATTGGTTGGGATAAAATTTAATATATGTCGGCATAGGAATTTTAAATGGGTCCTTCCTTGTTGGCTCTTTTAATTAATTTGTAAATGTTTAATGGCAAAACATATATAAACAAGTGTTTGAATTCATTTTGTAGGAAGTTGATGATATCAAAGTTATGATATTATGAAAAGGTGAATTCAAGGCATTCATTATGTTTGTAGTAGACTTGTGTTAGTATTGTGTTTGTTGCATATTTGGAATCATTATCAACATCCTAATGAGTTGAAGAATGTTCATCCTCTTAAGGGCTTTGCCCCCAAGATGCCATTATCATTGGGTTTGAATCATTTCATCATCTTTTGGATTATCTTTAGCCTTTCTCCTACAAGGACACAATCTCTCTCTAATAACATTGTTGGGAAAGCTTGAATGCTAACCCAAGATTTGACTGAGGCAAATCCCTAAACACCACAACCCCCAAAAAAATTTCTTCTTTTGTGCATGTTACAAGTGTGGGAATTGCAGGAATAAAGGTATAGGGAGGTTGCTTGAGGGATAAATATTCAAGATCCAAAAGTAGAGTTTGGAAATTCCATTATAGTAGACTTAGATACTAGCCTCAATGTCTAGAAGCTAAAACAAACCTTGAATTCAACATCAGAGCATTATTTAAGACATTTTTCTAGTTTTGAGGTATCAAATATTAGGACTTTCTAGACTCGAGTGCTAGGCCTAGAGTCTTCTAACAATTCAACTTCTAAAGGACAAGTTTGGATAGCTCACTAATCATCTTGGTACTTTCATATCCTAATTTGTTGTTGTTGTTTCTCTGTTATAAGTTAGTTATCCAAATTCTAGGGTTTAGTGCATTGAATGGCCTAGGCTTTGATAAAAGGATTGGTTGAATCACATCTTTCCTCTACAAACAAGAGCACAAAATCAATATATGAGTCCTCTTCGATCTTGTAGTTACTTATCTCAGTTTTGTCCTTGAATGTTGTAGTGAAAGGAGGGTTTGATCTAGTGTACCCGCATGCATTCATCATATCATCCTCTTGTTCCTATTAAATATTTTGGTGAATCCATGTTTTAAGGAATTTGCATCTTGCTGAGTGTTGAAATCATATTTTGCATTACTTCATATCATACTTGTCATTCTACTTTGAAAATTTTGCATACATTTTGAAAAAATTTGAAAAAATAAGCATTCTAGGCTTGCATAAAGGCATAGTTTTGCATTATTTTTAGTGCATATTATTGGACGCACTTAAATTTTTGATTTTAAGTTATATCTAAAACAAACTATAACACTTAATCATTTCATGTTATCATATATTACATTTGTATATCTCATTTGTAAGGGTTTTGTTAAAAAATTGTATTTTGCATATAACATAGTTTTTTGTAAAAAGTGTTAGGGTTAGCTGGTAGAAGATGTCAATTAAATGCAAATAACGATTAAATAGAGGAATGAAAATACATAGAAATAATAACAGTGAGAGACAATTTTAACGTGGTTCACCCAAACTCAGGCTACATCCACCAACAGAGAGTCCAATATTATTATCTAGTAAATCAAACTGATTACAACCAACAATCCCTGCAACTCAATACCGCTACAAATGCTATAATACAATCAACAAAAACCCTATCCCTTAGCCACTTTTATTAACCCTTATGTCAGTTACAAAAATAAGGTTTTTTTATGTCGGTCAATAGAAAAATAACTCCCGGCGCCTTTATAAAATAATAAAAAAACATGTGAGGTTTCAGGGGCACTGCCCCCAAGCCCCTGTGAGGGCACTACCCTTGGACCCCACAAGGGACGCTACCCCTTAACCCCGTAGGAATTTGACCCCCACAAGGGGCGCTACCCCAAAACCCCTGCAAGGGGTGCTACCCCTTAACCCCGTAGGAAATTGGGGCGAAATCATGCCGATAAAAGTAGGGAAAATTTAACCTCTGAGTCTAATTAGGCTCCATATAACAACAATCTCCCACTTGGAGACTGATCAGATTCCACAACATATCATCTCCCACTTAGAGACTGATCATAACACCTCTGACCCTATAACTCCCACAGGAAATAAGCACCCTAGAATCTATTATTCTAATATTTTGTTTTCAGTCTTGAAAACCAACTGAAGATGAAGAGGAGCTCAACTTCTCCCTTGTTATTGTCTTTGTAAACATATCTATTGGATTTTCATCTGTATGTATATTTTCAAGCCATAACTATCCATCATCTAAAACTAATCGAATGAAGTGATACCTCAACTGTATATGTTTGGTCTTTAAATGCAAGGAAGAATTCTTTGCAAGATGTATGGCACTCTGGCTATCCGTAAACAAATAATTTTTAGCCTATTGTTTACCCAATTCTTCCTTGAAAGATTACAGCCATATCATCTCTTTGCTTGCCTCTGTTGCAGCTACATACTCTACCTTTGTGGTGGATAAAGCAACCACCTTTTGCAACCTAGAGATCTAACTCGCCGCTATCCCACCTACAGTAAAGACATAACCTATAGTACTCTGCCTGGTATCAATATCCGCTACCAAATCTGAGTCTACATAACTTGCTATATCGATATTAGAGCCCCCAAAACATAAATGTTTATTAGATGTACGTCTCAAATATCTGTGAATCTATTTTACTGCATTTCAATGCTCTAATTTGAGATGACTTATATACTTGTTGACAACTCCTACAACATGTGCAATATCTGGTCTTGTGCATACCATGGTATACATTAAACTTCCTACAACTAAAGCATATAGTACCTTGGACATTTTGTCTTCCTCCTCTTGTGTCTTTGGACACATCTCCTTCAATTTTAAATGACTAGGCAAAAGTGTGCTGACATCTTTTGCATTCTCCATATGGAATCTCTACAACACCTTTTCAACATAATTAGCCCGAGAGAGAGTCAATTTTTTATTCTTCCTATCTCTACAAATTTTCATACCAAGGATTTGTTTTACTACCCCCAAATCCTTCATAGAAAATGACTGTGCTAACTGGTATTTTAACTCTCTTATGTGATCCATGTTAGACCCTGCTACAAGCATGCCATCAACATATAAACATAAAATAATGTAGTTGTCATTATCTAACCTCTTAAAATAAACATAATGGTTAGAATTACATTTACTGTAGCCTTGCTCATCCATAAAACTATTAAATTTCAAAGACCATTGTTGACGTGCTTGTTTCAAGCCATACAAACTCTTCTTCAATTTGCACACCAATTTCTCCTTACCTTTGACCTCAAATCCTTGGGGTTGTTCCATATATATCTCCTCCTCCAAATCACCATGGAGAAAGGTAGTTTTAACAACTAGCTATTCCAAATGCAAATCTTCAGCAATACTTAAAACAATATAAATAGAAGTCATCTTAACAACTAGAGAAAAAATCTCATCAAAATGAATGCCATTTTTCTGTGCAAATCCTTTTACAACTAACCTGGCTTTAAATCTTTTGTTACCTCCATCTTCCTCTTTTAGCCTATAAACCCATTTTTTTGGTAAAGCCTTTGTAGCTGTAGGCAACTTACATAATTCCCAAGCCTGATTTTTCAACAAGGAGTCTATTTCTTCTTTCATTACAAGCTCCCACTGAACCTCTGTATCCACCTGCATAGCTTCATCATACCCTTCCAGTTCACCAGCATCTATTAACAAAATAGAATACAAAGAGGAAGAAAACCTTTCAGGAGTTCTACTTAGCCTTGTTGACCATCTAACATTTACTAGAGTTTGTGGTATTTCTTGTTGTTGTTGCAGAGCATGAGGAACCACTAGAACATCATTGTTTGGAGTATCATCCAGCACCACATAATCATTTTCTTTCTTCTCATGTTGCTGCAACTGATCTTTGTCCAACACCTTCTCATTGAATACAACATCCCTGCTTCTCTTAATTTTCTGATTTTCAACATCCCAAAGCCTATAACCAAATTCATCAATGCCATATGCAACGAAGATACATTTTTTTTATTTTGCATCTAGCTTGGTTCTATTTTCAGAATCTACATGTGCAAATGCTTCACATCCAAAGGTTTTGAGAAAAGAATAACTCACCTTCTTACCTATCCATGCTTCCTTTGGTATACCACAGCCCAAAGGAACTAAAGGACCTCTGTTAATTAAATAGACAACAGTGTTGATAGCCTTTACCCACATGTTTAAAGGCAACCTAGCATGCAACCTCATGGTCCTTGCATGCTCCATTATTATCCTATTCATGTGCTCAGCAACTCCATTCTCCTGTGGAGTCCCTGGAACCATTTTATACCTACAAATTCCATTAAAGGAATAATAATCCTCAAATTCTTTACTGTAATATTCACCACCATTATCAGATCTGAGACATTTTAGTATTTTACCTGTCTCATTCTCAACCAAGCTTTTCCATTTCTTAAATGTTTCAAATACATTAGAGTTCTTCCCAAGGAAATAAATCGAAACCTTCCTAGTTGTATCATCTATGAATGTAACATAATACCGAGAGCCACCAAGAGAAGATACCTGAGCCAGTCCCCATACATCTATATGTACAAACTCTAACTTTTCATCTTTCTTTTGCTTCCCATCCTTGAGAAAACTAACTCTCTTTTGTTTGCCATGCACACAACTTTCACAGAAATCCATATTAATACATTTCAGACCTAGTAAAACTTTCTTAGAATGAAGTACCTTCATACTCTTTTCACTTATATTCTAAAGTCTGTTATGCCACAGTGTTGTCTCAAAACCTGCAACAACTGTTTTGATCTCTTCCTGCGAACCTATAGCAACTGTTCCTAAACCTGTTTAGTTTTTCTCTGTAACAACTAAAGTAGAAGGAACAATATGACCTGTACAAAGATATAAGGTGCCTACTTTCACACCTTTTGCTACTATTAAGGCACCTCTTGTAACCTTCCAATTTTTATCAGTAAATGTAACAATGCAACCTTCATCAACTAGTTGTCCTGCTAAAATTAAATTCCTACTCAGCCTTGGAACGTGCCTTACCTCTTGTAGTAGCCAGTGGTTCCCATTCTGCAACTTAATCTTGATTCTTCCCTTTCCAATAATCTAATACGGTTCGTTATCTCCCAAATAAACTAGCCCAAAATCTCCTTGGACATAATCAAGAAAATAATTTCTATGGGGCGTAGCATGAAATGAAGCCCCTGAATCTAAAACCCATGAATCATCAACATTATCTAGGGAAAGAATCAAAGCATCATCTTCAGATTTATTACTTACAACATTTGTCTCTTTATTTCCTTCTTGTTTGTCTCCTTCTTTATTCTTCCGAGACTAGTAATCTTTCTTTAGATGACCTAGTTTCCCACACTACTAGTAATCCTTCTATCATTTGGATTAGGATCTCTTATCCTTTGATTTTCCTCATGACTTCCCATGACCTCCAGAACCTTTTTCTCTCTCCTTTTATCTACCCCTGCTTTCTGCATTCAAAAACTACCTGATGTGGACCTCCTGAGCTTTTCTGTCACATTTTGTCGCTACGGATAACACCAACAACATCATCAAATTTCAAAGTGTTTGAACTAGAGATAGAGTTACTTATAGCCATTAGCAAGCTATTCTAGCTTTTTGGCAAAGAAGATAAAATGAAGAGAGCCCTCACCTCTTCATCAAATTTCACTTTTATAGAAGTTAGTTGACTGGTAATTGTATTAAACTCTTTTAAATGATCTATCACAAATCCACCTTCAACCATTTTCAAATTAAACAAACGCTTCATGAGAAATACCTTATTTGAGGCTGAGGGTTTTTCATACAATTTAGCCAAAGCTTTCATCAATTCACTTGTTGTCATCACTTCTGATATATTGAACACCACAGATGGTTCCAGGCACAACCTAATGGTTCTGAGTGTCTTTCTATCTAGAAGATTCCAATCCTCATCAATCATTGCTTCCAATTTCTTGGATATTCCTTCCAACAACCTCCATAGATCCTTCTAATAGAGATAATCCTCCATCTACATCTTCCATAATTGATAGTTCTTCCCATTGAATTTATCTACCTTCAATTTACCCTCATCTGCCATTGCTCCCACTCAATCATGAGACTTCTGCTCAACCGTGAGGCCTTCCTGTAGACGATAATCAAACACAAACTGCTCTGATATCACTTGTTAGGGTTAGCTGGTAGAAGATATCAATTAAATGCAAATAAAGATTAAATAGAGGAATGCAAATACATAGAAATAATAATAGTGAGAGCCAGTTTTAATGTGGTTCACCCAAACTCGGGCTACATCCACCAACAGAGAGTAATATTATTATCCAATAAATCAAACTGATTACAACCATCAATCCCTGCAACTCAATACCATTGCAAATGCTACAATACAATCAACAGAAACCCTAACCCTTAGCCACTTTTATCAAGCCTTATGTTAGTTATAGAAATAAGGTTTTTTATGTTAGCCAGTAGAAAAATAACTCCTAACGCCTTTATAAAATAATAAAAAATGTGTGAGGTTTCAGGGGCGCTACCCCTGAGCCCCTATGAGGGCACTACCCCTGGACCCCGTAAGGGGTGCTACCCCTTGACCCCGTCTTGGGGGCACTGCTCCTTGACCCCATAAGAATTTGGGGGAAACTAAGCTGATAAAAGTAGGGAAAATTTAACCTCCGAGTCTAATTAGGATCCATATAACAACAAAAAGCTAGGGTTAGTAGTAAAAATCTTCTTTGAGATTTTTCTACTCCTTTAAACATTCATTCATATCTGATTTTGAGTTGTAGTGTTTCTTCATTGAGCATTCTTGCATTGAAATTTCAAATTTTGTAATTACATAGTGTATATTTAACCATTAAGGGTTTTTACACATTTTCTTCACAGTTATTTGAGAAAATTTTACATCATTCCATTTGCCTTGTTGTGAAGCACTATTTACATCATGTATACTTTATGTTTCATGAAATTCATGTGTTTTTGCTCTTCAAAAACCTAATTTTCTCAAACTAGTGCTTTGGTGTGAAATAGTCTCACATACACATGGTTTTTCATCACAATAAGGATGCTATGGTCCCTCCTTGAGTTTATGGGAAGAGAAAGACTCCTAAACTTGAAATAACCTTTACACCACATTATAGAACAATTGGATACATTTAGGAACCTCTTTACATCACCGCACATATAAGTGTAAACCCTACAAGAGGGGTACTTATCGAGCTTAATTATATGATGAATGTGATTATTGAAGAGTTCCTCTACGCACATGATTTGATACAAAAATCTTATGAGCCCACACATATTATTATTAAGACACATATTGGAGCTTTCCTCCCCACTATACGAAAGATTAAATTATTGATTAAAGTAGTTGAGAAAGATTTGGAACAATCATTATATATCATTTCTACCTCTAAGCTATTTCATGTGAAACTAGGACATCCATGGCTCAAGTCCATGAAAGCAGTCCCCTCTACAATTCATAAATGTCTAAAATTTCCTCACCAAGGGAGTGTTGCAAGTATGAGGTGATCCAGTGTTGTCATTGATGTCAACATACTCATATTGCATTGGCAAGAAGGATTTGATGAGCTGTATGCGGAGGATATTGAGAAAATTAGCCTCAGTCAGGAACAGTGAAGAACAGTGATGAGAAGAAGGCAAATGTGTTGTATGGGTTGAGAACCGGAGGATGCGGATTAAAGGGTTTGTAGATATGAGTCTTGAGATGCTTCAATTACGATTTCAGAGGTCCGCATGAAGATCTGAAGAAGTTGTGGCTGCCGGTGTAGAACCAGTCCCGGCAAGTGCTTAGAGGTGACAGAGGATCACAGAAAGGTCCGGTGAGGTCCGGAATTGTACAATCCTAATATGCGGATTGGCAAGAGTGTTTAAGATGTCCTTGTGATGTTCCATCTCGAGTTGTGTATGATTTGGAGGTCCGGAAATACCTCTTGCATTATAACAGTAGCAACAGACAGTGTTCTTGGAGTTCCGGATAAGGAGGATAAGAGATTTCAATAAGAAAATGAAATGCAGACGTACCTGGTCATTTAGGCAAGCTTGTGAAGGTTCTTAGATCATGTTCAGGTTGTGTTGTTGGTCCGCATTGATTTGTGTATGATTTGGAGGTCCGGAAGTATCTCTTGCATTATGGCAATGGTGACAGACTGTGTTCTTGAAGTTCCGGATGAGGAAGACAAGAGATTCAAGTAGGTAAAGGAAGTGCGGATGTATCCGGTCTTTCAGGCAGGCCTGTGAAGGTTCTTGGATCATGTTGAAGTTATGTTGTTGGTCCGCATTGATAGTAGAACCCGGAATTGAAGATATTCTTCCGGATGAAGTTCTTGCTCTGTTTAGCCGACCGGATGAGATGTTCATCCTTGTGGTGGCCGACCGGATGTGTTATTCATCTTGCGGATGTTCTTATGGTTGTTTGCCGACTTAGATGTTTGTTCCTAAGTTGATGTCTTGTATAAATAACGGTTTGTGAGTTCATTTCAAAGTGTGTGGTGTGTGGATGAGTGTGGCATAGCGAAGAGAAGTGCGAAAGGCAGAGCAGAGGTTTTTGGGCTTAATTGGAACTGATCCGGACATGATAGAGATGTCATTCTCCAGTTCAAGACTGTGATTTTTATCACTTTGTAGACAGTGTGTCTCCTTGTAGGCAGTGGGCCTCTTTGTGAGCAGTGTGCTCGGGCAGTGAGCCCTTATTGGCATGTGCCATTCATTTTTCTTTATTCTTCTAACAGAGAATAATTCTTGGGTTAATCACCCCGTGGTTTTTCCCTTAACCGGGTTTTCCACGTCAAAATCTTGGTGTTCAATGTGTTGATACTTATCTGCTCTTGTGTTTATGTATTATGCTTTCATGGATGATTATTTGATATGCTGCTAACTAACAACAAAGAATCAAGTGTTTGAAATAACAAGAAGTTTTATACAACTGATTCACCCCCCCCCTCTCAGTTGTATGCCCTAGATCCAACAATTGGTATCAGAGCCAAGTTCCTCTGACAGGAGCTTAACCGCTTGAGGAGATCCAGGATGTCGTCATACAAGAAGGATAGTCCAAAGTTCGATGGAACCAACTTCACTCTCTGGAAGGGTCGCATGAAGTGTCACTTGGAATGTATGGGAAAAGCATACTTGGATATGGTTTCAAAACCATATGTACCTCCACAAGGTGGTCCGACAACTCTGAATGAAATCACAGAAGCTGAAAACAATCTGCGGACCAAGGAAGCTCTTCTAAGCGCATTGAATGACTCAGATCTCTCGAATGTTATTGACCTACCAACTGCATATGAGATCCTGACTAAGCTGGAACTTCTGTATGAAGGAGATGAGTTTGTCAAAAGTGCAAGGTTACAAAGCCTGAAAGGGAAATTTGAAAGATTGAAAATGAGAGATGATGAAAACATCACTACCTTCATGCCAAGAGTAAATGAGCTGGTATGTGGAATCAGAAATGCTGGTGGAACTTTAGATGAAAATGAGATTGTCTGCAAAATCCTAAGATCCCTTCCTGCTGCCTACAAAATCAAAGTTGCTGCCATTGATGAATTCAGAGCCCACACAACTGTCACAAGAGAACAACTGACTGGCAAACTAGCTGCATTTGAAATGACCGAGTTTGGAGATGATCCTCCCAAGACTGAATCTGCTTTCAAGGCCAGTGCCTATGTGAAAGGCAAACAGAGATTTGATCCGGGTGAAAACTCATCAAGGAGAATGTCATGGTATGATCAAGCAAGAAGAGACATGGAAGAAGAAGAAGCAGAAATAGCTCAACTTGAAGCCCTCATTGCAAAGAGACTGCCAAGAGGATCCGGTAAGTATGAAGGAAAACTACCCTTTAAGTGTTTCAACTGCAATAAGATTGGTCATTTTGCCTCAAGATGTCCGGAGAGATCTGCAAGATCTAATACTCACAGACAAAGGTTTCAAAAGAATTGCTATTATGTTCATGAAGAAGATGACAATGAAGGAGTAACAGATGATGAATCAGAACTAGGAAGCAAATACGGAAATGAGTGGGTGTTTATAGCCATCAAGGAAGAAGATTCAATACTCTCTGAATCTGTCAATCACAAAGTTGTTGAAAAAGCCTTGGCTGCTCAAGTGGATGAAAAGGATGATTGGGTTATTGACAGTGGATGTTCTCACCATATGACTGGTGACAAGAATAAGTTCTTAGATTTGGAAAGATATGAAGGTGGAATGGTAAAGTTTGGTGACAATTCTGCTGGCAGAATCAGAGGTAGGGGAACTATTTCCTTTGATGGTAAAAGCAAAACAGGAAATGTACTGTATGTTGAAGGATTGAAGCATAATCTTCTCAGTGTTGGTCAGCTAGTGGACAAAGGCTATGATCTCCGGTTCAAGAATGGAAAATGCAGAATCTTTACAAGCTCTGGAACTGAAATTGCATCCGGTACTCAGACAAAAGGTAATATCTTTCATCTGGTTGGTTCAAATAAAAGTTGTTTGTTTGTTCAAATTGATCAGAGTTGGTTATGGCATAGAAGAATGTGTCATGTAAATTTTGATAACATTGTCAAGATAAGCAATACTCAGGCTGTAAGAGATCTTCCAAAATTGATGAAACCTACAAATAGTTTGTGCAAAGAATGCCAGCTAGGTAAACAAAGCAGAGTCTCTTTCAAAAGCAAAGATCAGTCTTCTACCAGATTGCTGGAATTAGTACATACTGATCTATGTGGTCCAACAAGAATCAAGAGTCTGCAGGGTGATAGATATTTCATGTTGTTGATTGATGATCATTCCCGGATGATGTGGGTTACCTTTCTAAAAGAAAAGTCAGAAGCTTTTGAGAAGTTCAAAACCTTCAAAGCTATGGTGGAGAATCAAACCGGATTAAGACTAAAGTGTCTAAGGTCTGATAGAGGTGGTGAATTTACATCTAGTGAATTCATTGACTTTTGTGAGAAACAGGGTATAAGGAGACAGTTGTCTGCTCCTAAGACTCCATAGCAGAATGGAGTAGTTGAGAGAAAGAACCGGACCATCCAGGAAGCTGCCCGGACAATGATGTTGGAAGCAAATGTTCCTCAAATGTTTTGGAAGGAAGCCATCAGCACTGCAGTCTACACTCTCAATCGAGTTCAAATCAGAAACAACACCGGTAAGACCCCCTATGAACTCTGGTTTGGCATCACTCCTACTGTGAAATATTTCAGAGTATTTGGTAGCAAGTGTTATATTAAGAGAGATGAAGATCTAGGAAAGTTTGATGCTAGAAGTGATGAAGGAATTTTCTTGGGCTACTCCACTCAAAGCAAAGCATACCGGTGTTACAATAAGAGATTGAGGAAGATGATAGAAAGCACCAATGTGAAAGTTGATGAAGGAATTGAGAAGCCTTCAAGATTTTATGAGATTGATGAAGATGACCAAGAGAGTGTTCAAGGACCTCAATCCTCTCCGGTGAGACAGAGTCAGCCTGATCCGGTAAATCAGGAAGAAGAGATAGGTTTGAATGAGCCTGATCAAGAAGCAGCAGTGCAGGATACTCCCAAAATTCCAAGGTATGTAAAACTGAACCACTCTGAAGATCAAATCATAGGTGACAAAAGCAAAGGTGTACAAACTAGAAGGAATGTTGCTCAAAATCAGAATGAATGTTGTCTGATTTCAAAGATTGAACCTAAAACAATAAATGAAGCCTGCAATGATGAAAACTGGACAAAAGCTATGGAAGATGAATTGATGCAAATTGAGAAAAATCATACTTGGGATCTTGTTCCCAGACCTAGTGACAGGAATGTAATTGGAACCAAGTGGGTCTTCCGGAACAAACTAAATGAAGCTGGTGAAGTAATCAGAAACAAAGCTAGATTGGTCTGCAAAGGCTACTCTCAAATAGAAGGAATTGACTTTGAAGAGACTTTTGCTCCGGTGGCAAGAATTGAAGCAGTCAGATTACTTCTTGCATTTGCTGCCTTCAAAGACTTCAAGGTATATCAGATGGATGTCAAGTCTGGTTTCCTAAATGGTGATCTGGAAGAAGAAGTCTACATTGAACAACCGGATGGTTTTCAATTGTCTGACAATGATGATATGGTCTGCAAATTAAAGAAAGCTTTGTATGGATTGAAGCAAGCCCCAAGAGCATGGTATGAAAGGTTGGATAAGCATCTTGTGCAGATTGGATTCAACAAAGGTACTGCTGACAGTAACTTATATTTCAAAATTGATCATGAAAATATTTTAATTGTTGAAGTATTTGTGGATGATATCATTTTTGGAGGAAGAGATAGTATGTGCAAAACTTTTGCAAATCAGATGAAAAGTGAGTTTGAAATGTCTATGCTTGGTGAAATGAATTTCTTCTTGGGTCTGCAAATTACTCAAACAAAAGAAGGGATCTTCATTTCTCAGACCAAATATGTGAAAGAATTGTTAAAGAAATTTGGTATGGAAGACTCAAAATCTATGAACACTCCTATGGCAACCGGATGTAAGTTAAGCAAAGATGATGACTCTCCAAAGGCAGATCAGACAAAGTATAGATCAATGATTGGTGGATTGTTGTACCTCACTCAAACTAGACCAGATATAATGCAGGCTGTTGGTCTTGTGGCAAGATTCCAGGCTGATCCTAGAGAATCTCATGTTATGGCAATCAAAAGAATTTTTAGGTACTTGAAAGGAACAGTGGAGTATGGTCTATGGTACCCTAGAGATCCGGACTTCTCTCTTCATGCTTACACAGATGCAGACTGGGCAGGAGATGTGGATGACAGGAAGAGCACTAGTGGTGGAGCATTCTTTTTGGGGAAGAGATTGGTTTCATGGTTAAGCAAGAAACAAGATGCAATATCTCTGTCTACAACTGAAGCAGAATACATTGCAGCAGCAGGTAGTTGCACTCAAATCTTATGGATGAAGCAGATGCTAAGAGACATCAAAGTTGAATATGAGGAGCCTATCACAATTTTCTGTGATAATTCAAGTGCAATTAATATCTCCAAGAATCCGGTATTGCATTCTAAGACTAAGCACATATCTATCAAATTTCACTTCTTGAGAGAACAAGTAAACAAGGAAGAAGTCAGATTGGAGTATGTTCCCTCCAAGGATCAGATTGCAGATATCTTTACAAAACCTCTTCCCAAGGATTCTTTTGAATCTCTCCGGGAGAAGTTAGGGGTCATGGCCCCTCCGGTGATGAACTAAGATGCACTAATGTGCATCAGTCCGGTGAATATCACAGTCATATCTTGTGATCCGGATTGATGATGGGGAGCTGCTACTCAGGGGGAGCAGCTGGTATGATTCTGATGTATTAGAATTGCAAGTATGAGCCCTTTGCCATTGATGTCAAAGGGGGAGAGAAGACATGTGAAAAACAAGTGGTTGATGATCAAAGGGGGAGCAGTAAAGGTAGAGAAGACATGTGAAAAGTTGTTGTTGATAGGGGGAGCTGTGACAGAAACGAGAAGTTCTTGTCTTGATGGTTTTTCACATCATATGTTGCCATCAATGACAAAGGGGGAGATTGTTGCAAGTATGAGGTGATCCAGTGTTGTCATTGATGTCAACATACTCATATTGCATTGGCAAGAAGGATTTGATGAGCTGTATGCGGAGGATATTGAGAAAATTAGCCTCAGTCAGGAACAGTGAAGAACAGTGATGAGAAGAAGGCAAATGTGTTGTATGGGTTGAGAACCGGAGGATGCGGATTAAAGGGTTTGTAGATATGAGTCTTGAGATGCTTCAATTACGATTTCAGAGGTCCGCATGAAGATCTGAAGAAGTTGTGGCTGCCGGTGTAGAACCAGTCCCGGCAAGTGCTTAGAGGTGACAGAGGATCACAGAAAGGTCCGGTGAGGTCCGGAATTGTACAATCCTAATATGCGGATTGGCAAGAGTGTTTGAGATGTCCTTGTGATGTTCCATCTCGAGTTGTGTATGATTTGGAGGTCCGAAAATACCTCTTGCATTATAACAGTAGCAACAGACAGTGTTCTTGGAGTTCCGGATAAGGAGGATAAGAGATTTCAGTAAGAAAATGAAATGCGGACGTACCTGGTCATTCAGGCAAGCTTGTGAAGGTTCTTAGATCATGTTCAGGTTGTGTTGTTGGTCCGCATTGATTTGTGTATGATTTGGAGGTCCGGAAGTATCTCTTGCATTATGGCAATGGTGACAGACTGTGTTCTTGAAGTTCCGGATGAGGAAGACAAGAGATTCAAGTAGGTAAAGGAAGTACGGATGTATCCGGTCTTTCAGGCAGGCCTGTGAAGGTTCTTGGATCATGTTGAAGTTATGTTGTTGGTCCGCATTGATAGTAGAACCCGGAATTGAAGATATTCTTCCGGATGAAGTTCTTGCTCTGTTTAGCCGACCGGATGAGATGTTCATCCTTGTGGTGGCCGACCGGATGTGTTATTCATCTTGCGGATGTTCTTATGGTTGTTTGCCGACTTAGATGTTTGTTCCCAAGTTGATGTCTTGTATAAATAACGGTTTGTGAGTTCATTTCAAAGTGTGTGGTGTGTGGATGAGTGTGGCATAGCGAAGAGAAGTGCGAAAGGCAGAGCAGAGGTTTTTGGGCTTAATTGGAACTGATCCGGACATGATAGAGATGTCATTCTCCAGTTCAAGACTGTGATTTTTATCACTTTGTAGACAGTGTGTCTCCTTGTAGGCAGTGGGCCTCTTTGTGAGCAGTGTGCTCGGGCAGTGAGCCCTTATTGGCATGTGCCATTCATTTTTCTTTATTCTTCTAACAGAGAATAATTCTTGGGTTAATCACCCCGTGGTTTTTCCCTTAACCGGGTTTTCCACGTCAAAATCTTGGTGTTCAATGTGTTGATACTTATCTGCTCTTGTGTTTATGTATTATGCTTTCATGGATGATTATTTGATATGCTGCTAACTAACAACAAAGAATCAAGTGTTTGAAATAACAAGAAGTTTTATACAACTGATTCACCCCCCCCCCCCTCTCAGTTGTATGCCCTAGATCCAACAGGGAGAGTGTATGTTGTCCACCATAGTAGATGGAAACCTATGTTTTCTCAGAGAAAGTTCAACGTAGACTACTTTTGGCCACAACCTACTGAGCCTCCTCAACCAAGAGAAGATCAAGTCTCCCTAGGATTTCAAAGATACAAAGAAAATGTAATAACTAAATTGGCTAGACCTCCTATTGAACAAATAATAAGTGAAGATCAGCCCAAATTAAAAGAACCCCCTTGACCATGAGGTAAGGGAGTCTTTTTCAAAGTTCCTCCTCCACCATCCTTACAAGGATCAGGAGATACCCATAAAGAACAAATCATTCAATCACAAAAAATTAACTTGGTGCTAGCTTCTTCTTTTGGAATGTCAAAGACTGTGGAAAATCATGTGAATCCTTTTGCAAACATCACTAATAAAAAAAAAGAAGGAATAGGAAAGCAAGAGAAAGAAGAAATACAAGACAAACCTTAGCTTGGCAAGCAACACTTCAATAAGAAAAAATTCCACCAATGGATATTGAATCAAATAAGGAAGAGCTAAAAGTTGAAGAGTTAAAGGACAATGATTCAAGTTTGGAAATTGTACCTTATGTATCTATTTCCCTTTGCATTCAATATTGAGAGGAAGATGATTTGCTCGATGACAACTGCTAGTTTAATTGTATAAATAGGTAAGTATCTCTAATCCTTGTTAGCCACCTTTTTTGTAGCATCTCTTTGAGTTGCTCCCTTATGTGGCCTCCTCTTATGTGTTCTGTTATATGTTGTTTAGGTCTCTTTGGATAACCCTTGATACTCTTGTAAGGTCAAGGATACAAGGAGACTGCCTCTATTGTGACCATTCTTCTATTTGTCTCTATATTCTTCTACTTTCCTCTCCTCTATTTTATTATTGTGTGTTGTACCTTGGGGGCATAACATTGTGGATGATGTATTGGAGGAATCTTCCCATGTTGTAAACCCAAGTCACTCTTCTCTCCTCTCTCATTTTTATTGTTCATTGATTTTACTAGTTGGCAGATGACAAAAACAAACAAATATTGCTAAGGACCATGTGTCCCTTCAGAAAGAAAGAAAAAATGAACCTAGACAATATATGAAGATGGGGTTGATATATATATTTGATTCTTGACTAGTTGAATCACTCCGTGTTGTGAATTTTTTTGTGACAAACCTCTACAATACTCTAAATCTTCTTCTATGCACCTTGGATTGTTTTATATCTCACCTTGTTGCTACACTCAGTTGTGAGATACCTGTAATATATCCCAATGAATATACTCAGTTCCAAACTTGCAAGTGTAGCCTTGGTCTTTGATGTGGTCTAATATATGATTTATGCTTAGCTTCTATGAATTGATTTGGTTGTTATTTTAGAGTAAGATTTTATAACCAAATCTTGTACATTTTGTTGATTATCTTAGAAAATCATATGGATGTGTTTGTGGGAACATTTGGTGATCATGGCACATGTCAATTTTGGGGCATGGCCTTTGCGAATGATCTTGTCCCTTGACTCTACCTTAATGTGCTTAATATGAGAAAGAGGGATGAACCACCTTAAGGTGGGGGCATATTAATGGTATTTGCTTGATTACTTTCACACTGACAAAGCATGTTTGAAAGCCCTCATCATGAGGCAGAATGGTGTATCTCTTTAGCTAGTACACATAATGTTAAGAAAAAAGCCCTCTTCGTGAATTGGAATGGTGTGTCTCTTGAGCTAGTGCACATCCTTTTAAGTAAAAATCCTTGATCATGAGGTAGGATGGTGTATCTCTTGAGCTAGTGCACATCCTTTTATATAAATCCCTCATCATGAGGTGGGATGGTGTATCTCTTGAGCTAAAGTCCTCATCATGAGGTGGCGTTGGATCTTAAGTCATTCACCCTTAAGCATTTCTTTGGTAGTTGTGGTAGCCTAGTTTAACTATCAAGTGTGTTTGGCATGTTTAGATAGTGGAGTACAGTGATGAACTCCTTCCTATTGCCCATGTTTGTCATATATAAGATGTATAGTGTGTCAACGACATGCTATGTGGTGCTCGTGTATTCCATATGTCTTTCATGTGTTTTATGTGTCTTCCTTGCATGTCTTTTTTGTGTGTGGCATGGTCTAAAGATGTGTTGCAACGAGCCCCCTTGTCACGTTGTATCTGTTTTGTGTCTTTACATGTGTGTTTTGTTTACTTTAGTTAGGATTATATATATATATATATATATATATATATATATGTACATATATATATATATATATGTATAGATATATATATATATGTACATATATATATATGTACATATATATATATGTACATATATATATATATACATATATATATATATATAAAGATATATATATATGTATATATATGTATATATATAATTGCTTAAATCATGTCTTCTTTTCATGTGTTCTTTATGTCTTGCATGGTTGTGTTCATGTCTTCTTCATGTACTGCATGTTTCAACTATCTTCTCTGAGTATTTTGTGCTTCCTTACTATATAATTCACTATGTCTTATGTGACTGCTAAGTGTTTTCTTATGTTTTTGTAAATCTGGGAGCTAGAAATAGTCCTTCAAACTTAGGGTGTGTCTTCATTCTAGTGTCTGATGTGTTTTATGTGTTTTTGATATGCTTTGAATGTACTTTAATATGGGTTGTATCGAAGCATCGCACACACATTGAAGTGGGGGCTAAATGTTATGTTGTAAAAAGTGGACACATGCTTTTTTACCTCCTAGTTTAACTCCTAGGTCCCCATCTCATATGGTTATGGTATGACAATCAAGCTAGTTGAGTATGCACTTAAAGTTGAAGCCGACACTCATGTGAAATTAATATGTGGTTAAGACAATGTTTGAATTGTCATTCTAAGTGGCTCTACTATAAGTGCTTGAGCCCCCTTGTCACGTTGTATCTATTTTGTGTCTTTACATTTGTGTTTTGTTTACTTTAGTTAGGATTATATATATGTGTGTGTGTGTGTGTGTGTGTGTACACAGATATATGTATATATGTATATATATGTATATATATATATGTATATATATATATACAGATATGTATATATATAAAGATATATATATGTATAAAGATATATATATATATATGTATATGTATAATTGCTTAAATCACATCTTCTTTTCATGTGTTCTTTATGTCTTGCATGGTTGTGTTCATGTCTTCTTCATGTATTGCGTGCTTCAACTATCTTCTCTGAGTATTTTGTGCTTCCTTACTATATAATTCACTATGTCTTATGTGACTGCTAAGTGTTTTCTTATGTTTTCCTAAGTCTGAGAGCTAGAAATAGTCCTTCAAACTTAGGGTGTGTCTTCATTCTAGTGTCTGATGTGTTTGATGTGTTTTTGATATGCTTTGAATGTACTTCAATATGGGTTGTATCATATGATCGCACACACATTGAAGTGGGGGCTAAATGTTATGTTGTAAAAATTGGACACATGCCTTTTTACCTCCTAGTTTAACTCCTAGGTCCCCATCTCATATGGTTATGGTATGACAATCAAGCTAGTTGAGTATGCACTTAAAGTTGAAGCCGACACTCATGTGAAATTAATATGTGGTTAAGACAATGTTTGAATTATCATTCTAAGTGGCTCTACTATAAGTCCTAACCTATATGAAGATTCATGAATGTTTGTTTAGGTCCGCATTACTGTTTGTGCCTAAGATCAAGCCACAAGGTATAATATTTGTGTACATGCTTCATGCTTGGCCAACGGACTTAGTTTTAAGATAAATCATATTACAGATATATATATTTGATGGATTTTGGCATTGGTGATTTGTAGTAATGCGAAGATAGTGTGAATTCTATGTGTATGCGATCCAAGGTGATTTTGTGATAAGAAAAAAGCAGTAAGGGGAGAAAAATAGAGTATATGTAAAGTAGAGAAGAAAAGTAGGGAAAATATAATGAAGATTTTTGAATTTGTGTATTGAGATATTAATGGAACTGTACTTCAACATTCTGTAGATGCATTTGTAGCAGTCATCTCTTAGCAGTGAGCCAATCCTTCTTCTATCTTCTTTTCTCTTTTTGGTAGTGAGCCTATTGCAGTGAGCACTTCTTTGGATAGTGATTCCTTAGGCAGTGAGCCCTAAGGTAGTGATCCTTCATGTAATTCATTTTTGATATCATAATATATTGTGAGCTAACACTCACCATGGTTTTTCCCTTTTTGGTTTTTCCACATAAAAATCCTGGTGTCTATGTGTTATGTCTTTATGCTTGTTGTTCTTATGTTTATTCTACTTTCATGTTATTGAATTTTGTAATTTGATTAATGAATATGTAAAGAAGTGGTTTTGTGGAATACTGATTCACCCCCCCTCTTAGTATTCCTTGTATTCAACAATTGATATCAGAGAAAGGTTCATTAGAAGAAGTTTAACAGCTTGAGGAAGATTTGGGAAAAAGTACTAATGGCAGCTAGAAGGTATCATGCTCCAGGCAGTGTCACAATTGATCAAGAATTAAAAACACCTCTTGAAGATCTTGATAAGTATGAAGCAAATATCCAGGATTTGAAGAAAAATGTCAAAGAAGTAGATGAATGCATCCTGAAGCTAAGAGAGCAAGCTAATAGATCAATGGATAGGAATAGAGAGCCAAGTGAACAGTTGATTGAAGCAAATGAAACCCTAAATAATTTATCAAGGTTAGTTGAAGAGAAAGAAAAAGCTGAGGAAAATTTGAATCAAATGTTGAAAGACAAGTCTGAAGAATGTGAAAAGTTGGCAAAAGATGTTATACTTCTAAAGTATGGTTTGGAGGTGGCAAAGAATTACAAAGAAAAGTTCAAAATAAGCTCTATAAAGCTTGATGAGTTGCTTCATAGTCAAAAAAATGTAGATGACAAGAAAGGTTTGGGATTTGAAGAAGGGGAAAGTTCTAGTTCAAGTCAAGAAAACATTGAGATGAGGAAGAACAAAGGCAACTAGTTCAAGAATCAGAGAAGAAGACCTAGAAGACCTATGGTCAAGTAGCCTAATGCTCAAAGGTACCCATCTTTCAATGGCTATTGTCTTAAATGCAATAAGTATGGTCATAGAGTTACTCAGTGCATGATTAGAATGAATCAAAATGTTCTATCATTTTCTAGTCAGTGTTTTAATTGCAAGAAAATTGGTCATAAAGCAAATGAGTGTAGAAGTATGCTAAGGAATGGTCCTAACAATGCAGGAAATACTAAATCTTTCAATGGAAAGTACTTTTCTTGCAATAGATTTGGACACATGGCTAACCAATGCAAATCAAGAATAAATAAAACAAATGGGAGGAATCAAGGACAAAGGAATGTGGTATGCTACAATTACAATAGGTTTGGACATGTTACAAGATTCTACAAAAGCAAGAATGAGAAAAGAGACTATCCTACTTAGAAGAGGAAAACATAGCAGAGAGAAGATGAAGGTAAGAACAAGGTTGATCTAGTGGAAATCAAGAAGGAAATAAGGAAGATCTAGATTAAGAAGGATGTTAATGAGGTCAAGGATAGATCCACACTAGCTTTTGATGCAGATACTTCCTTAGGGAAGTAAATTGGGAGCTCTGGCTCACGGGGAGCTTTCAGTGAATATTTTAATCCCCTAGCTAGATAATTGGTGTTGAGATCCAATACTAAAGAATGAGTTAAAATAGTATTGGATGAATCATTCAGAGAAAGAACCAGAAGAAAAAGACTTAATGTGGTACATTGCTGAGTAATTCTAATTGATTGTGTTCTATGGTGAAGAATTTGATAGATTTTTGAAAACTGCATTTATGATGACTAGGTTTTCACAACAAGGGTTAAAAAGCTTCTCATTTAAAAGACAAATCACTTTGCATCCAAGCTATCAAGTCTCAAAGGAAAACTAAAGCAAAATTTTAAGTGTCTTTAATGATTACCAAAAATTTGAAGCAACTCAGAGCGATTCAAGTGAAGAAAATCCTAGTTCGGCATAAAAAAGTATTTGCAGTTTGAAAGCCTACTGTGAACTTGTTTGAATCATTACAAAAATGGAAACTCCACAAGTTGTTGATATCACTGAGAGAGCTAGACCAAAATTCAAGAAACACCCTTTCAAATCAATAGAAGTCGATCCAAATGGTGCATTTTCAGAAATTTTGTTTGGTGTAATGCATGTGGAGGATGTTAGGGCTTACATTCATGTTTCCCTAGAAGAGCATGGTGATAGAAAATTATTATATTTATATCTAAAACATCTAAGTGGTGATAAATTTGAGTTGAAGGAAGAATATAAGGCTTTGGAAGAAAATAAATTCATTCAGTATAAAGACTTCCCAACATTTGTAGAAGGTGAATGGGTCTGGTACATGTTAATTAGGATCCACAATGAATTCATGTGGCTTGAGAAGCCCTTTATGATCACCAAGGATGCGATTAGGGCTGTGACAGGACTAAATTCTATCAGAAACATGCCCTTGTTAAAAGTTGTGAAAAATAGCACTGTGACAGAGGCAACTAGAGCCCAATCTGACAAGACGGGATTGACAGTTAATGATATTACAAACCATGTAGTAAGATTTGCATCAATGGTAATTGGATATAAAGTTTACTTCACCAACCAGGAGAACTCAGTCTCCAATACTTCTATATACACTGCTTATCAGATGATTAAGGAGAATGCAGACTATCATCTTTGTGAATTGCTATGACTGTAATTAATGGAAAACTTGAAGAAGACAAAAGAGAGAAATTATCCCTTTAAATTTGGTACATTGATCATCTACTTATTTTTCTACTTCGTGCAAGAATTACCAAGAATAAAGAATTTGTTCTGGTTAAATAGTCAACTAGTTGTAGCACAAATTAGAGATCATCTAAGTAGCATAGGAAGCTATGATGAACAGAATACAGCCCTGTGGGGCTATTTCAAAAATTTCCAAAAAAATATGCAATCTAGGGAAAGGATTCCCAAGGTAATTGTTGAAAAATATAAGAATGGCATATGCTTCATTGTAACTAAAGACCAGTACATGATGGAAGCTATTGAGCCTAGAATAGTCTAGGTTCTACCAATGGGGTATGAAGTGTTGGTGTAATTAAATATTTAATAACACTTTAATAAGTTCACTTAGGGCTTATTTTTGTTCTTAGGTTAATATTAAGTCATATTAGGGTTTTATTCAACTTGCATATATAAAAGCAAGTTGTCACATGTAATTATAAATCCATTTCATTAATTGTATCCAATATTGTGCAAATTATTCCTCTTTTCTTTTTTTCTTGTGGAAGGTAAATCTTAGGTTTTGCAGGTGATCCTGGTGGCTTCAGTTAATTATCAACTCCAACTTAAAGTGGATGGAAAAATAATGGATAATTATGCTCAACACATGTTGAACAAACCTAGGGACCCTAAAGAAGAAAGATTTATGACCTATGAGGAACTATCAATAGAAGTTCATGTTGAACTAAGTAAGCCAAAAATTTTGAAGAAGGCCTAGAAGATTGAGAGGATTATGCCATAAAAAAGGGTTTTACCAAAGAACAAATCAGAGAAAAAAGGACAAGGGTTGAAGCAGAAAGGGTGGCCAAAGGGAATCAAGATGAACCTGTGAAGACTCCAGAAGAGACTAAGAAATCAAAAGATCTTACAATAACAAAGAAAAGAACAAGAGCTTCTAGTTCTCAAGCTGAATCTACTGGAACAACCTCTGCAACTACAATTGAATCCTTTGTTCCTACTCTTGTAAAAACACCTACAAAGAAAACTACTAAAAGATAAAAGACAAAAGGACACAGAATGTATGTCAGTTTAAGAAAAGATGATGATGAGGAAACATAATCAAATGAAGAGGTTAAGAAGATGAAAGATAAATCAGCTAAAGCCCCTGGTACTAGTCAAGATAGGCCCTCTGGAAAGGAGATAGGAAGAAAGAAGGTAAATAAAGCAAAGTCTAAAAAAGTATAGGCTACATTAAGTTTAGAGGAAGTCTTGAAGGCCATTATAGTTGATGGCAATCTAAAACCTATTGCCCAACTGTATGATGATTATGATGATGCAGATAAAAGCATCATTGAGACTGTTGTCATCAAATGCTTGGACATATACAATAAAGTTCTTATTGAGATAATTACTAACCTCCTGTTGGTTATGATGTTAGTCACAAACACACAGATAAAGAATTACAAAGCAAACCTTTATCATCTTGCAAGATACGATGAATTCAAAGAACTCATGATCCCAAGTCTCTGTAGATTAGTTCATAATCTACTGATGTTGCTCACTGGTTTGATGTGCCTTGTTGTTTTCCATTCAAGGAGCCTTATGTTTCTGTTTCCAAGAATTAATGCTTGAACCTCTAATTTTCCACCCGCTTTTTGTAAATCCTTTAACAAACAAGGTTAATCTTAATGTATTTAATAGATGATGAGGATATTTTCTAAGTTTGATCAATTCTTCTGATCATCAACTACTATTGATTAGTTTTCACTTTTGAACTATGAATTTATCTATATAATGTGCTTTCAAGCAGATATTTGCATGGTTACTATTAAGATTTGTATGTATTTGCATGATATTTTCAATTGTAGATGATATTTAACTCAAATATGCTATGAATATTCAATTTTCTATGGGATATCAGCATATTTCTTGGTATTTGCTCTATATTTTCTGTGAATTTGCAATTATGATGGTGATTTCAATGAAATTAAACAAATTGTAACAAATGCTTGCTAAACTTTACTAAAATGGTTGAATCTTTAGCTATTGGTCCACATACATTCAAAATATTGTCATGAAGGGAAGGAATCAAACCATAGGTTCACTAGGATGTTCCACAGCTAGGTATGGTTGATGCTAACTTCAAAGGAAAAGGAATGAAAGCAACATGCACAACATGAATTGCACTCCAAGGGATGTAGAAAATTAAGTACAAGTCAAGAATTCATTGACAAATTACATAAAGTTTGCAATTGTATGTAATCTAGATCTTCTTCTTCATTAAGTATACAATAGACATGTACATTTACAATCAGCTTTGAGAGTTAGTCCCGAGGCTTTAGTAATCTAGTCTCAATTAAGTTTCAAATGAGTAAAAAGTGCACTCCAGATCCCTTTTATAGAATAAGGGGGGAGGTGGTTACAAAAGATCCTATGATCAAGATTTGTCATTCAAGATCAATGGCATACATTTCCCTTTGACTAAGTCAATAGTTTACATGTGGCACAGGTTGCCAGTTTGCAACCATCTGTTATTACTTCATGCACCTGATCATGTGCATCATGTTCATTCCTCATCCTCCTCATTAGTGGATAAATTTTCCTCTGCAGGCACACATTTATGTCCCTTGATGGGCTCATATACTTGCACTATTCTTTCAAACTCCCCTCCATCTTGGAATTTGGTCTTCTTGACTACATGTTCTTGTGATTTAATCTGTGCTTGTAATGTAGACCATTTATTCTTTCTGCTATTTAACATCTCATTATACTTTTCTATTTTTGCCTTCATACTCATGGTCTTATTAATTGTGTCCTTTGATAGGTGATTTAGGGGGCCATCTGTAGCAAGTTTGAAATTGTCTTGGAAAGCCTTAATTGCAAAGTCTTCATCCTTTTTTTCTAGGGCCTCCAAAATTTTTACCTCATTAGATAGGAGCTTATGCAATTTGACAGTAATATCCTTAAGCTTTGTATTGCACTTCTTAAGTATCCCACTCTCAAATTTAGCATCCTCATACCATATATTTAGTAACATGGATGTTTGATTGTTCAATATCTTGTTGGATATCAGGACATTGACATTTATGTGCTTCATTTTTACCATGGTAGTTAGATATTTCTTAATTTTAATTGACCACTACCCAACCTCCTTTTGCAGTTTTTCCCCCTTGCTCTTCATTGTGCTGAGCAAGTTCTAGTTATTGAGAGAGGTCTTTATTACCTTCTCTGCCTCTGTAATAAATTGGATGAACCAATTGTCCATAATGTGTTCCTTATGATTCATGATATCTAGCCCAGTGACCTCATCCTATGATATAAAGGTCAAAGGGGCAAAAGTGTTGACTGGCATATTATTTGGTTCTATCAACCCCTTTATGAATGTGTACAATTGGGCAATGTGCCCCTTGTGCCCCTTATTTTTGTTCTTCTCTCTATCTACAGTCTTCAATAAATAATCAATGATATCCTTGGCCTCTTGGCCCACTTGTTCTTCTGTAGCAAAGCTTGAATCAATAGTGGACATCTGAAATTCATTAATACTTATCTCTCCTTTTTCTTTGGCTACTATAGATATAGCTATTTCAGCTGTCCTCCTACCTATTGTTGAATCTCTCTTTATGGTTGAGGTGGCCCTAGCCCTTTTCCTTGGTCTTACTATATTAGATGTAAACAATGAAGTAATATCAAATTAAAGTACCACACTAGGGGGAGGTGCATGTACCTCTTGTTGTAGCCAATATGGCACTTCATCAGTAGACCCCCAATAGCTGGTATGTTCAATTTGAACATTATGTGTTCCCATGTTCTATTCCACCCTTGGTGGTGATGGATCTTTCCTTTGCTCATCATGTACTTCCTCTTCATACTCTTCTTCATGAGCAAGGACTTCTTGTGTATCTTCTTCAACTTTATCTAGTTCTTCTTGTGATGGTGGTGGATCTGCATGAGCATCAGGATTGCTCTGTTCTATCATTCCTTCTTGATCTTTATGACCTTCTTCATCTATATTTCTTTTCTCTCCCTGGTCATCATCCACCTAATAGCTTGTTCCTCATCATTTGATATATTTGTTTCATTAGGATCTTGGGATTTTTCTATTCCATTTTGTCTAGCTCTCCTTCAGGTATCTGCTCATCACCCTGACCATCCTACTGATCAACTATCTCTTGTTCCTCCATTTGTAGATTCAATTCAAAATTTCTTTGTTTGGAAGGTGTGCCCTTATCTTCATTTGGGTCATCCTCACCCTGATATGCTAGGTCTACTATAGCTAGGTTGGTAACCTGATCTACCAATTCTGCTAGACCAATTTGTTGTCCTACTATCTTAGGATTACCCTATATAATCTCCTCTTCATCAGCCTTCTGTTGTGCCATCAGAGTACCATGAGGGGTCATTTTGGTATTTTTCACTAGTACCTCCATAGGACTAGCTGATACTTCATCCACTATATCATCAACTGATAAGTCTATTGTCTCATCCAAAGGAAAAGGCACTTCATCTCTCCTACCTTGCCTTTCTTTCCTCTACTCCTTAGCCATTTCTATCTTGAAATGCACTATCTTAGGAATAGGGCCTTCATGCTATAGGGTTCTTTTGATGCCCTCACCACCAAAACCTTTTAATATTATGGTGGGATTCCTTTCTATTGCTCCCCTCATTGCAGATGCTTGTTTTTGAGGTGTCTCCTGGACTTTCTTATTATTCCTGCATATCAAGGAATCATCATCAATAATGCTTTCTCCTTCCTCTATGATAGTAGGTGTAGGCTTTGGAGTAGGCTTGTGTTTCTTTGTGGGTGCATGAGAAGTTGTTGTAGCAGAAGTAGAGGCTATGTCCCCCTTGGGTTGGGGATAACGAATGATTGTCACCCCACCAATTTGACTATTCTTCTTTGATTTACTCAGCTGTCTCTCTCCTTTTGATGCTCTCTTTTCCTTTAGGAAGTCATTATACTCCTCATCTATTAATTATTTTATTTTCCTATTATTATCAACTGTGAGAGCCATCCCTTTCTTCTTTAACTTGGTAACCTCTGCCTCCACCCAGTCCTTAGTTAATGATATAACTTTTTGGGTTATCTGTTCCAATGAGGTTTCTTCTAGCTGGTTCCAGTCTGGGAGGATATAGTTTCATTATATATTTTCTTAGTCTTGTATTCCTAAGACATGATGTTCCCATCATCTTCATGTAGTTGTACAGGCACTGGTATGCAATCAAGAGTATAGATTATTTTTAAAGTAAGCCTTTGGAAACCCCTCCTTCTCACTTTCACTTCATCATCGCAGTTAGCCCAATAGCCTTCCAGATGCATCTGATGCATTGGCTTCTTGCATAATGCTTGCATCTTGCCATGTGGGTCATATGGCCTAGATAGTGAGAAAGGTTGTAATGACATTAATTGCAATCCCCCTATTGCCTCCTTGACACTTTGTTTATTGGGGCACATGTACCATCCAATCATGATTGGGAGCAAAATGTTAGGAATCATTCCCTTTTCAATGTAGGTTTCAACTGAATGTAGTATCTGCCCGGTTAGTACCATTAGGATGACCTTGTCAATAGGATATCTTGGAAACATGAGAGGTTTCCCAGTAAAACGTTCTATCTTGATATAAGTGAATGTGGGGAATTGGATTAACCAGGCCCCATCCTTGAATATCATGGCTTGAGCTTCCATGCTCAGCCTCTTAGCTCTATCCTCTACAACGATCCTTACTAAATGCATGGAAAATGAGTCATTTATTCTCTGATAATGTTGGAGAGAATTCCTCTATTTTAGTTGTGGATAGTGGTCCCATATGTTGACATCTCTAGGGTTACTTCCAACCCTACCCACTGTTTGCAATCTACTGAATGTACCTTTGAATTCACATGCATAAACAACATATGAAGACATGTGGAACATGTTGGCCTTTCCTCCCAACTTCCTCATTCCTTCATCTAGGCTATCACTTATGATCCTAGCCCATTGGCATCTATTGACTGTATCTGCCAGCATTCTCATAAGGCCATACATCTAATTCTCAAATGTTCTAGCATTTGGCCTTCCTGTCATGTGACAGAGCATCACCATCATATATTGAAAATCAAGTGCGAAATCTAACTTATACATATGCACAGGTAACTTGGCAGCATCCTTATACGTGCTATCATTAGCTCTCCATGAATACATAATTTTCTTGCAATCCTTCTTAGTTTTGTTATACTTCTTTTCCATTTTCTCTAGATATATTGCAAATACCTCAGGTCCTTTGGGCAAATTAAAAGCTATAGTTATGCCATCGACTGAAAAGTCTGCATACACCCATCCATGTTTCTCTACCTTCCTAGTATTTGTATTATAATTACGTGTACATTTGACTACCAACTTAGTGGCTTCCATTGCATAAGGAAACCCTCCTACATGCCACATGCCTGAATTGTAAATCTAGATAAGAAGGGGATCTCCACCTCCTTGCTTTGACCTTGTCATCCATTCATCCAGATCAGTATCATGAATCTGACTATATATAAAGGTAACTTCCTCTGGTTGTATGCACATGGGTTTTAGAAATACTGTATCTAATCTATTCTTGTGGAGCGCCATTGAATCCTGCAATAAATCATATGTATTTCTTACCTCAACTTATCATGTGATCATGTAATTCTATGGTAATACAAATATCTTGATGATTTATATCATCATTCAATACATTTTGTTCATCATCACATCGATTTACTATGGTGAAAACAATTTTACCTGCTCATTCTAACCATAAATGATAAAAGAGGGATTTACCATTATAATACTTGATATAGGCTACACTTTTTACTATTTGGTTGATATTCAGATGCACACATTTATCTTGTAGACACTTTCTTCCATTCACCATTTGAATCCATACCTGTTCCATTGCTTTCACAATTTATAGTAATACAGTGCTCTTAATTCCCACAGTGGCTTCGTAATTTTGTTTGGTTACTTGATAGATTCAAAAATGAGCTTAATCTTCACCTTTAACCAAAAGCAATGGCGAATTAGGGTGTGATTAATGTCACTCTATCGACATCCATTGATTGACACCTAAGGACTGGAGATGCTAATAGGTGGTGGGTGATTATTCAAAAATTTGGAAGGTTCAACCACCATTAGACTAACATTTAATGCTGGGTTGTATCTTTGTAGATATCAGGAATATTCATAAATATGACTGATATATGGGAATATGATGATGACATCATCATGAAGATGACCAACTATTGACCAATGACTAGAATAGGGTCATCATACCCCCTTTTAGTAATCATGATAATATAAGGTGTTGACATGATCCGGTCAGCATGCCATGTTGTAGCTTCCTATTGGTCTTCAAGGAATCCATGTGTTACATGCCTCAAGTGTGGATATGAGGATATTAAGGAATATGAGGGATCTTAGTTTTGCAAAAACATCTGTCCTCATTCAAAGACTAGGGTGACATCATTGTCATCGTTAGTATTTCAAATCCTCCTGGGAGATGATGTCATCATCATATTGGCGAAGATCAGACATGTTAGCTAATATGATGAATATTTGAGAAATAGATGACCTTCTAGTTGTTAGGCATATTGATGACGTCATCATCATATCGAGTCTTCTTTCCATCAGGTTAGAATGATGTCATCGTCATATTAAGGAAGACTAGGGATCTTAACTAATATGATAGATATTAAGAAATAGCCTGATGCTAAGTGTTTACAATATATTTGAAGGTGATCCACATATTAACAAATATCAGGGATATTAGGGAATATGACCCACCTTGAATGTGCGCAGGTACTTGATGGGTAGATAATCCCTCACGTTTAAATTTGATGTTTGCATATTACCAAATATCTAGATATCAGGTTTCTCTTCGTTAAAACATATATGAGGGATATTCGTGAATATCAAGCATACCAGGGAATGTGATGATCCTCCAAAAATATCATTTTTGACCGAACTTTGATTGAGTATAACTTTCCACCCATAAGGAATTTCATGGTGATCCAAAAGGAAAACCTGCTTAGAATTTTGTAGTCTTTCACATTATGGGGCTCATGATGATAGAGATTGACTTTGACATTTAACCTTTTTCTATGAGGCATATGCATACCTGGGGGTGATACTTGGATGCATTTGATACTTGAATTTTACCATACCGCCCAAAGCAAGAAAAGCAAGGGAAAGCCAAAAAAGAGTTGGGTCCTTGCTTTTCTAAGGAAAAATGGGGTGTGTTGTGTAACCACACAACAAATTTTCACCAAAGAAAACAAAAAAATTCTAATAATTCAAGAGGTTAGAATAAGTTAGAACATCATGCTCCATCTCTTGTTAAACATTAGCATCATGTTCTTCTAGATGGTATCATATTCATCAATGGAACAATGTATTGCAAGGGATCAAGTATGTGCATGTGATTCATATCCCTCATCTTGAAGATGAGTTGAAAGCACTAGTGATGACCTTAAGCTACATAATTTGTTTTGTCCCTCATAGGCGACCTAGATAGAGCCTTGCTGTCGAAAGGCATCCATAGCTCCGACAAGGTTATCTTTGCAATTCCACTAAGTAGAGCCCCACTGCTAGCAAGTGTCCATAGCCTCAATAGAGTTACTTAGATGGCCTAATTTTTTCTTTATATATTCAATATATTTCTTCTATTTTTTTTGTATTCATAAGATGTCATCATGTAAGCAGATTTTGTAAGCCGTAGTTACTTGTTGATTTAGTTTGGGAATTGCAATGGTAGCAAGGGAAACCTTTTGATTTTTCACTGAACCCCACACTGGTATGTTCAACAAACCCAAGGCTATTAGGTGTGTCATGTGAAGATCTCCTTGAGAAAGAAAAGCAATACTGATGAATAGGATATCACAGACCTGATCAGGGATACTTGTTAACATGAGATACAGTCTATGTAAAAACTTATATCTAACTCTTGAATTCTAACAATTTCAGTGGTGTTCTATAGTGAAAAGGTGCATCATTTTGCTAAATCAAAGCAAAGAATCAACACCAACAAACCAAAGGCAATCACACAAAGCAAGCTATATAAACAACTATATAAAATGTACATTATGGTACAATATCATGACCTGACCCTGTCTAAGCTTGGAAATAATGTTTAAGGAATTTTGTATTGACCGATAATATAACATCCTCACCTATTAGGGTCTTGAGTCTGTAAGCACTATCTCCTAGGATCTCTAAAATCTAGAAAGGACCTATCCAAAGTTTATCAAACTTTCTGTGATCACCTTTCTTTTCATGTGCTTTGTCCCAAGATAGGACTAGAGGTCTGAAACCCTAAAAGCTTTTATCCTAGCTCTTTTATCAAACTAACATTTGATAATAGCTTTATGTTTGGTGAATTGATCAATTGTCCTATCTCTCTTTTCTTCTAGGAGCATGAGTTGTAGCAACCTAACTTCTTGTTTATTATCTATACCCAAATACTCTTGTACAAACTATAATGTGGGGATCTTGAGATTAACAGGGAGGATGGGATCCACCCCATATACTAAGTGGTAAGGAGAATTTCCTAAAGTGACTTTCACTTTGGTTCGATCTACCCATACGGTATACTTAAGCAGTGTATTCCATTCCCTAGGGTTCTTTTCTATCAACTGCTTTATGATACTCAATAATTTTTTGTTTGTTGACTCTGCTAATCCATTTCCCTGGGGATAGTAGTTTGAAGAGAATTTTAAAATGATTCCATAATCAAAAGCCCAACTAGATAATATTAATGATGCAAAAGTCGGTCCATTATCACATACTAGGGCATATGGAACTCCATACTTGGTTACTATGTTATTCTCTAGGAACTTGATCACATCCTCTACAGTACATGTTTTGCTGCTGACTGCTTCAATCCACCTAGTGCAATAATCAGTGATTGTCAAAACATACATGTGACCTGAAGATGATGGAGGATTGATAGGACCTATAAAGTTCATGCCCCATTGGGCAAATGGGCGCATCTCCATAACTGGGTGCAAGAGCTGGGCAACATATTTCTCCCTGTTGGTGGCAACTTGACAAGTGTGGAAACATTTGATGTTCTCTACAGTGTCCTTAAAAATTGTTGGCCAGTAATATCGTGCTCTCAAGATAGAGTGTGCAGTGGCTAAATGGGAACCATGAATTGTTCCCAATTTGTCATGTAACTCAACAAGAACCTTGTCTGCTTCCAATTTATCCAAACATCTAAGGTATCTCCCTTCATAATTCTTTTTGAAAAGGACTCCTCCTTTGGTCATGTATTTTTGTGATCTTATCTTCAGAGCTCTCCTTTGAGAAGCTTGCATCTTCAATGGGCATCTCCCAGTGATCAGGATATGTCTGATATCAGAACACCATTCTTTATTTTTTTATCGTTCACAATGTATTGTTGACTCACTATTTTAGGACCAATCTCATAAATTATCTGGCTTAGGGCTTGACCTCTAACCAATTTCATGTGTGTTATGTCCATGTCATATTCTTGGAGTTCACTATTATCCACTTGGCTCTTTTCTCTCCAGGTTCACTTTGCATCAAGAGCATTTTTACTGTTGCATCTGGTACCACAACAATTACCTTACTTCCTAGGATGTAATGTCTAAATATCTTTACTGCTATGAACAAAGAAAGAGCTTGTCTTTCAACATCCATATATCTAAGCTCGGCATCTTTAAATGGAGAACTCATGAAAGCTATAGGTTTTTCTTCCTTGGCTTCATTCCTTTGTGTCGGGACTATTGCACATGTATGTTCTGAAGAAAATGAATAAACATAAAATTCTCTTTTGTAATCTAGGATGATCAAGATAGGTGCATCTGATATGGCTTTCTTGATGTTCTCAAATGCAGCCTTTGCTTCAGGTGTCCATTCGATCTTGGCATCTTTCTTAAGCATTTGATTGAGTGGTCTAACAATCTCTACAAACCCTGTGATGAACTTTCTTACAAATTTAATCTTACCAAAATAAGATTTGAGTTCCTTTTTACTCCCAGGAAGTTGTAACTTCATGATGGATTCTACCAGGTAGAAGGGTCAATGGTGATCCCATTTTCTGATATTAGGTGACCAAGTAACTTACTTGTGGTTACTTTGAATATGCATTTCTTTGGAGTGAGTGAGATACCATATTGCTTACATTTCTTGAGCACCCTTCTGAGGTCTTCTATGTAGTCACCTCTCTTCTTTAAAAAGACAGTTAGGTTGTCCATATATATAACTATGCATTTGCCAATCAATCCCCTAAATGCTATGTCCATTGCACGCTAGAATGTGGCTCCATCATTGATCAAGCCAAAAGGCATGCATCTATAGGCAAATATCCCCCACTTGGTGGTGAATGCTCTTTTTAATCTATCTATTTTATCCACCATTACCTGGTTGTATCCTATGAAACCATCCAGGAATGACATCACTTGAGCTCCATTCACTATTTGTAAGACTTCATCCAATGAAGGTAATGGATAATTATCCTTCTCTGAGGCCGTATTCAGATTTTTGAACTCTACACAGGCATATATCACCATTTTTCTTTCTTACTGGAACCAGATTGGCTACCCATGTTGAGTGCCTGATAGGAAATATGATCCTAGCATCTAGCAATTTCTTAACTTCTTCAAAGATGATAGGTTCCAGCAATGCATTGACTAGTCTCTACTTTTGCCTGAAAGGTTTAGCATCCAGTTTCAGGTTTCAGTAAAATAGTGTGGGTGATAATTGATGTTTCATATGTCTTTAGCTCATCATAAGTCCAGGCGATAACATGAATATAATCCTTCAATGCTTGGATTATCCCTGCCTTTTCTTCTTCAGTGTAGACATTACCAATTAGGACATTCCTTACATATTCATTTTGTCCTATGCTGACTGGTGAATATTCTCCCCCATCGGTCTTAGGGAGATACTTTTGTTTCATCATGTTATGTAGATCAAAGGCCTTTTCTAATTTAATCATACCTTTGGGAATATTATTGCTTGGTAAGTCCATTATCTCTTCCTCTCCCATATATGATCTTCCAAATTCTTCTCATCTAGGATTTGTGCATCAAATATATCTCTATTTTCTATGACATCCAAGATATGTTGATCATCATCAAACACTTGAAGATTAGTGGCATTGTCAGGTATGGAGAGTATTGATATTAGCTCAACTAAAATATCTTTAATCTAGAAATGGACAATGGCTCTAATGTACTAGGAGCCTATACTAAAGCATTTCCTCTACGATTTTGTTCTCTAGGGACATGGGTGATATTAAATGCATCAAAGTCTTCAATCAAGTCCCAAACCCTATGCCTGTAATTGGATAACTTCTAGTAGTTGCAAGAATAGATGCTTCTTACTTGTTTTACCACCAATTTTGAGTCTCCAAAGACGTACAGAATCTTAACTTTCTTCTTAAGAGCAAACATCAACCCATTTATTAAAGATTCATACTCTATCACATTATTGGTACATGGGAATTGTAATCTGTATGCTATTAAAAGGACTTTCCTATTGGGTCAATAAGGTCTATCCCTACTCCAGCTCCTTGTTTTGACTTGGATCCATCAAACCTAAGGATCCATGGCTTACCTTTTGTTAATGACTTATCAGGGCCTTATCTTTTCTTTTTAGCTCTAGTAGTTGCACTGCCTGATATCCATTTCAACTTTTGGGATACGTTCTCTATTATTTTTGGTGATTGATGTGAACATTATCCCCCTTTTCTTTTCACTTCTATGCTATCATCTCTATCACCATCTGATTGTACTTTAATCTCTTTCGTTTTCACTTTAGGTATGTCTCTATTATCAGATAACTGATTCCTTAAACAAAACTATTCTTTTCTATTCAGTATATGCAAGCATAATTGGCATGTGGTTTCTGAATGTGGTGCCTCATGGAGTTTGCACCAACCTTTAATTAAAGCATGATAAGGAGAAACCTCCTGCAATGTAAGCCTTTGAATTTGTTTAGATAGAAACCTCTCAAACTTTGCTAGGTTACTTCCCTTATCTTCATCTAACAATTCATAATCTGAATCAATTAAGAAGTTAGTCCCTGGGGTGATGCTACTTTCATCTCTGTGAGTATTTCCATCATACATCAGGATCTCATCTAGGTTATGCATGTAACTTTCATCCTGATGTGTAATTTCTATAGATTCTCTTGTATCTGCAGAAGACAAATAAGAATCATTATTATCATAACTAGGTATATTACCTACCACGGTTGAAGATGATCCCTTCTCGCTATAAGCTCATTCCAATTCCATCATATCCAAGCATGCCTCACAAGTTTTCTCTGAATATGCTTCGTCATGTAACCTGCACTAGCCTTCAATCAGGATATCCTCATTGGATATACCTAGTATCTAGTAACATTGCATCTCTCTAGATAAGTACAATTCAAAATCTTTAAAATGATCTATTTCCTCATTATCACCTGAACTATAATTAGACTCTATGATCATCCTATTATCCTAATGAACATTTATGTGCATGTGTGTATTATACATTAGAACTTCCTCTATTCTGACTATTTGGGGTTTGATGGTATAAACTCCTAGTTCAACATCCAAATACAATATTTTATTGGTATTATTATATTTTGTGATTATATGTTTCATCCTTGGTTCATCTTTTAGCCTTATTTGATTAGGAGTCCCCTTCTAGGGTAACCACATGTGGCTAAAATTAGTAGACATGTAACCATTGAGTGTTTTTGACCAATCTCTATTGAGAAACATCCCATAGGTATCAGGATATCCACCACTTGGATGTCAATGTAATACTGAACCCTTGGTTCTAATGCTAGTTGCATGTGAATATGGGTTGGTTCTCCTATCACACTTACTTCAATTTTATCTAACTGTGTCACCTCTTTGAGGGACTTGGCTAGATGCAACCCTAAGGCATTGCAAATGGATAGTGGCATCACATTTGTTGATGCACCTGAATCCACTAAACAATTATGCAAGTTCTTTCCAAATATTCTTAAAGTAAGTAGGAGTTGGGGTGATTTAGTTTTGTCTTTATATAGAGTCATAGCTGAGGTCTCTACAGCCTGAATAGTAGCCTGCACCCTAGGTTTAGAATTATTCTATTTAGGTATAGGATCTTTAGTCAAGCTCTAACTTAGATTATGACCCTGATTATTATCCCTTGGAGTAGATTCATCTAAAGATTTTACAAAAGCCTTTTTGCTGACTGGGGTTTTAAGTAACTTTGATAGAGATAAGTTGATTTTGACCTTTTTCATTTCTTCTTCCAAATATGTGACTAGTTTGTTAGATTCAGGGAGCTAAATGATGGGTTTTGATACTGTATTTTGGCGTGTAATATACTAAGTATTAACCTTGGTAAGACCACGATTACTGGTAGCTTTGGGATCAAGTGGAGTGTTGAAATTATTGGGAGGAATTGATGTGGTTAAAGGACTAGGAGGTCTGTTAGGATTACTCCTAAGGTTGTAATTATGCCTACCCTAATATTGTTGTTGGTAAGCATGACCTTCTTCATGTTCTGGTTCTGGCTCATTTTCATCTTCAAATGGAAACACATAATTTGTCTCAAACTCTAAGGTAGACTCCTCACATGCCAGCATGTAGTTCTCATGACAGGAGGTCATCTAATGATGTTGATGTTGATGGCTAGTGGAGCTTTCTAATATTAGGGTAGACTCATATCCTAAAGGAACTGTTAGGTCTCAAAAATGCAAGTTGCTAATCCTAAGAGGATGCCAGGCTCTATGTTTGGATTTGCAACGTTTTTGAACTAACTTGACGAAATCAACCTTCAAGGTTTGATGATTTCCTACACTTTAGGTCCTACTATACCTAGGTGGGTGAACCTTGAAATATTAAAGCAGTCTGAGTGTGGATGAATGGACTAACTAGGTCTATCTACAATGGCATAGGATGTAGGATAGATGACAAAGCTGACTAATTAATTCTATGTATAATGTTTAATAAGTGATTGGCAGAAATTGTATAAGCAATATCAAGGTAAAAAGGTTTTAATTAATGAGTTGAATGAGACTAGTGCCTTGTTGGGTAACAGAGTCAATTTGAAGGACTAAGAACAGTAGTTTCTTAATGGTAATAATTCTAGATATTTGGCACAGTTCTGGTTTATATCTTGTATAAACGTGCAAGTAAATGACTGACAGACTCTTCTTGATAATCCAACCAAATAAAATCAGATATCTTATAATTCACCAGAAGGTACTTTAATCCTTACTTGAAGGAACCAAATGAAATGAATAGACAAGATTAACAGATAATATTTTACTGGAGACAGCATGTCAATCCTAATTATATGGCTCTACTTAGTAATCCCAACTTACTACTTCCAGGCTACTGTGAATAAATCAGAAGGGTTTAATTCCTTATGATGGACACCAACTGAATTAATCACACAGATACAGCAAATGTTTATTAACAGATTAAATATATACTTGATATCTTAATCTGAATAACAGGGAAATGCAGAAATGGAGACAGCCACACAATTGAATAATTTCAACAAATAACTGATACCAAAGTAGAAATACTGAATCAGAGAACTTCAAACTTCTTCTTCAAATAAAATATGCAACACAGTCATTTTGGAATATTATGTATGTGTATATATGAATATCTTCTACTGCTGATGATTTTTCAGCATAGATCGTTTAAACTTATATAGATATTTTCATGAAGAGATACAACTCTTCAATAAGTCTCTTGGGATTTTAACCAACATAAACAATAATTACATAAGCTTAATCAGGCTCTGTTTAGCCATAAATAGACTTTTTCCAGATGATCTAAATACTCCTACGCACGGTGAGAATCAGTAAGCTCAACTGCACTCTTGGTGATTATATCAAGGGTGACCATTTCCTCCAATTGTTTGCAAACTTCTGTAGACACAGATGCTTTATCTTTTAGAGCTCCTGTGGCTTTGTGCAATATAACTTGACAATCAACAGTACACTCTTCTTTGCTCTTTACCTCTCCGTTATCTTTAAATATCCTGGGCACTCCTACGTCTGAGGCATCAGTCCCTTCCTTAGCATCAGCTTTGAGTTTATCATAATAATTCTGGTGCCGTTTGAGCAATGCTCTTGCATCAGAGATATCTGTACCATCAGTGGCACTTCTGTTTTGCAACTCAATCACCTTTTCTTGTATCCTCTTATCAAGCCTTTCATGTTCTTTGACTACTTTATGATTTTCCGAGTAGTTATCCCAAAACTGGTTTAACCACCGTACCATGTTTGCATACCTGCTCTGCAGTATTGTAACAAATGCATCTATTTGAATTTGTTTGGCCTGATCATGGGATATTACTTGACTACTTTGTGAGCTCTCACCTTGAGTTATTCTTTTCGTAGATTGGCCAAAGGTGCTCTTAACAACGTCCTTCAAGTAGTCATTCTCTTTTGTTAATCTTTCACAATTCAGCTTATAAGCATCTCTTTCCTTGATTAACATCTGAGCTTGTGCTTTATTTAACTTTGTAACATTGATACCAATGTCTGCAGTAATTATGGGGTCAGTTTCACCTGCTCTGAAAGTCATAACATGGCCAAAAGTTTTCTCAGTGTCTATGATGGCCGTCTTCTTATGGGGAGGATACAATGCCCATATCATTAAAGAATTTTCATCATTATTGTATCTCGTTCCCATATAGACTTCATTAACTCCTTCTGGAGTAAGCTTATACTTGTCATTAGCATTATTCAAAAAGCTATCAAAAACCAAAGCAGAATTTAAATCCAAACTGGGAAAAATCATAACCCCTGCATCTTTGAGCAGCTGTCTGCCTCTGCTTGGTGTCATGTCCTGCATTTCCTTATCCACTGTCTCCTTCAACATATCTAATAACTGTTTTTCATTGTCAGGAGAAACATTATCTACTGACTCTCTAATTTCTTTTCCCTTGTATTTATACAGGAATGATTTAAATTCCTTCGAATGAATGAATGTATCATCTGACACAAAAGAATCATAAGCCTTTTGGCGTGGATCTTCATCAGCAGACCCCTCCTCATCATGTATCACAACTGGAGGCTGATATTGTTGCATTTTTCTTTTAGACATTTCTATTGTCTTATCTTGTGGCTATTCTTGTTCAGTCAATTCTTCCTCTTCAGAGGATACCACTTCAACTTCTGCCAACTGCTTTTTCTTTTCATTTAAATCTCTGTTATATTTCTCCACCACCAAGTCAACTTCAGCCTCTTCCAAATTTCTAATGACATCATCATGTGGATAATGTATGTGCATGTATCCACTGAGATTTTGTTTTCTTCTTGCATAGTCAATGAAACCTTCAGGGTCAAACCCTTTCCTCACCTCAGCAGTCACCATGTTATAATGCATTAGTTTATCCAAAATGAGATTGTATCCTTCTTTTGAAACCACAGTAAAATCTCCAAAGCACAAAGTACTGTGCATGAATGATTGTTTATCATGCGAACTTAGATGCATGACATTTGAACAATGCATTTGCCTAATTATTTCCAAATATGCAATTCTGTCAGGGACAGTTTTAGGCAATATAAATGGAGCATCCTCAAAACCATACACTCTGATCATAGTAGCATCCTCAAAACAATACCAATCTCCCCAATTATGAGTGACAGTAGGGGGGCCACCAAAATCTTTTGGTCTGAGGAATCTTTTTATTTCATTTGAAATTGAATATTCACAGGGGTGGTTGAAATACCTATATAGCACTTTAACACAATGCTCTTCAAATTGAGCATAGCTGGAGTTAGCATACCTGCTATCCCAGATTCTGGTCCACATTTGTACAGGTATCTTTTCCCCTTTCTTATCCGCAGCAACAACTTGAAACTCATTTGGCCACAATCCTACTTCCTGGCCATAGTATAAGACCATATGCATGAGCATCGAGTAATGCTCAAAAGAGCATGCTGGAGCATTGTTTTTTATTGCAGATAGACCAGAGTCTATTCTAGTAGCAACATAGGAGGCATAATCAAATTGTCTGGCATTGTGACATTGAATATCAGAGGCTATGACCATTAGAGGAATAGTCATGAACTCAGGGACCTCTGAGCCAAGGACTTGGCCTACAGAATAGTAAGTATATTGAATGTATGGTTCAAAAATGGATACATGAAAGGGAGGGCCATCATTCTCAGTCAAGGGTATCACTTCTCCTTCAATCCTAGGTCTATGAATGGGTAACCTCCATCCATTGTAGGTTGTATCCATTCTCCAGTATTCTTTATCTAAATCTTCATAAACAATAGGGACAGTGCACAAATCATCCAAATCATACACCTCACAAATAGCATTTTTTGATAGGTGTACAATTGGTTCTCCTTGAGGGTTGTAGATAGCTTTCAGGCCTGAATTGTAATGCCTGGCTAATAGTTGAAGGAGTTCTACATTCAAGAATACATTAGGTACAACCAGTTTGCCTAAATTCATGTGCCATGGGTTTGACACAGGAGCATTTCTAAATCTTCTGTTGTAGTGGAATCTGAAGAGTTCATATCCCCTAATTGGGGTCCAAATATCTCCCAGGCGCTTATGTTTGTCTTCAAATTTTTCTACTTCTGCCCTGAGTTGGGCAGACCTCCTGGCCTTGGGAGTTGACCCAGGCAACTGATCAATCAGGTCCTGATTTAGTTTTCTGTCTTTCACTTTTTCTTCAGGGGTTTGATCAGTTTTTTGCTTTTTTGGCTTACTGGTTTCCCCTTGTGATTTTCTTCCTTTTCCTTTCCCCGGAGTTTCCATTTTTTGAAAAATTTGGCAGGAAATTCAAATACAGGCAATATAGTGGTTTGTGTATGTGTACCTGTCGTTCGATGGCTGGAATTGGAAGCCTTTGCTTTTGCCCTGAGAATTCTTCTGTATTCTGCTCTCGGACGGTTTTTTGCAATTATAATGATCGTATGAACTTCGTAGCCGTTTTGTATTAATTATCTGATCAATTCAATGTTCATCGCTGTGAAGTGTCACATCGCCATAACTCTTCTTATCGGCGTGATTTTTGAAATGTCTGGGCGACCTCAACATTTTTTATGGCGCGGACAGTCAATCGGCGTGACCCCTCAATTGTATTCCCGACGCCATGTAGTATCATATTTCAAGTGGGTGCGACCATCGGCATGACTTCCTTCATCGCCAAGGGTTTTAGATCTCTCTGTGATATGGCGAGTCCCACCGATATGCTTTGCTTATCGGGAAGATTGAGATTATCAGGATACTAAAATTATGTTTTCCCGATCTTTATTGTCTTACCGATAATCTCTTCATGTATGAACTTTTATCTTTATCAGAATGACATTCACTATCGGGATAGCTTTCTTAAGATATCCTGATCCAAATCATCTCCCCGATGCCCTTTGTCACATCCTTCATCGGGCAAAGTTTAGTAAAGTGTCACCGACACCTTTTGATCGCTGTGACTTATGAATCGGCAAGACTTGTTTCTTTTGTTCCGATATGTCAAGTTATCCCGATAGAGGTGCATCGCTATGAGTCTTGCCGATGGCTTTCTTATCGCCAAGACTTTTGATCATCGGAGGCTTACTTGTTTTCTATTCCGATGGTTCATTTCTCACCGATGACTATTTGCTTTGTTACCCTCGCATGCTGTTCGGTGAAACTTTTGCCAAAAGTGCTTCATCGGTATGATATATACCGTCGGGGCAGCTTCTAAAAGATCATCCGATAGATATTTGTCATACCGATCGGCATGACCACTTGCCTTTCTTGCCGATGTAAAGTCATCGGTGTTGCTTACTCCATCGGTGACCTCCATAATTCTTCTTCCGATCTCTATTTTCACGCCGATGGTTGTTTTCAAACAATTCCTTGTGTATCGGTGTAAGCCACACGACCTCTTGCCGACGGATTGATTTTGATGAAATTTGACACTGCTCATCCCTAGACATTTTATGAGATACAAAAATTTTATATTATGGTCCTTTTGGGATATTCCTCAGGGTTTATTCAAATATGATGGAGTAAGGAAATAGTAAAATTTTGAAATTTTTACTGTGCTAACAGTGGCTCTGTCTGGGATGTATACTCCCTGTGAGTATACAAGGATCCAGATCTCCTGGGGAAGTAGACCACATATTTTATTATTTTGGGGTGAGGTTTTATGAAACTGGGAAAAGGAAAGGAACAAATGATGGGGAGCGGGAATGATTCCTAGACTACTATGCATGGAATAAGATATTTTTGAGAATTATTTGAATGTTGTCCATGCACTGGCAACACTCAATTCTCTTTGTACATGTTTATGAAAAGAACTACTTCAAGTATTGCCCATGTACTGGCAATTCCTGCTCCTCTCCTGACATATTCTGTACATAGTAAGAATCATCACCTCCCTTGCCAGTGATAACAAAAGGACCCAACCACAGGGCTTCAAATTTTCCATGTTTTCCTTTGTCTTGACATCTTGCATTCCACATTAGTACCAGATCATTTATTTCAAACTTTCTTTCTTTGGCCTTTTTGTCAAAGAGATATTTTACCTGTGATTGTAATTTAATATTCTGTTTCTGAGCCATTCTTCTTGTTTCATCAAGCTCTGCTAATTGTTCCAACCTTTCCTCCATTGGTTCAGGGATATTCAAGTCTTCCTGGAGAATGAATTTGTATACTGGTATAAGATTTTCTAATGGTAATCTTTCTTGGGTTCCATATACCAATTCATAAGGGGATCTACCAATTGCCCTTTTTATAGTAATCCTGTCAGCCCATACTGCCATTCTTAATTTTGAATCCCAAGCCTTCTTATTTCTATCCAACATTCTTTTTATGATTTTCAACAGACTCTTATTACTTGATTCAGCTTGTCCATTGGCCTGTGGATGGTAAGGAGCAGCATAAGAAACAGTGATACCATGTGTACTGCAAAAACCTTTGAATTCATCAGATCTAAAGCACATCCCATTATCAGTAATCAGTCTTACAGGAGTACCAAATCTGCATATAATGTTATCCATTAGAAAATTTATCACAACTTTACTAGTAGCCTGTCTAGTTGGGATTGCTTCCACCCATTTTGTAAAGTAATCAGTAGCTACTAAAATCCATCGGTGCCCCCCACTTGATTTCTCTGAAATTTCACCTATAAAATCAATACCCCACTGATAAAATGGAGCCTCAACTTGCATAGGTTTTAAGGGTAGTGCTCCATGATACTTTAACTTCCCTGAGAACTTTTGGCATGCTTCACACTTTCTAGTGTACTGGTATGAATCGTTAAAGACTTTAGGCCAATAGTACCCTGCCCTCAAAATCTTGTGGGCTGTGGTTTTTGCTGAGAAATGTCCTCCGCACATGCCTTCATGCAACTCCTTCATAATATGTTTTGATTGATATTCATCCAAACATAATAGTAGAACCCCATCTCTATTTTTCCAATAGAGATCTCCACCAATGAGTACATATTTTGAAGCTTGTAGTTTGAGTGTCCTTGTTTTGTTATCATCATATCATTCAGGACACTTCATATGTTTTAGATAATATACTATATCAGTATACCACGGAGTGCGTTCAATACTGGTACTTGCATCAACATTACATATCTGGGAAGCTTCTAGATTACTTTCAGCCATCAATTTGGCAAGACCCTGTCCTCTTACTAATTTAGTGATTTGGATTTCAATGTTGAATTCCTGAATCCTATTGATCCACCTACATCTCCTACCGGTGACCTCAGTTTGGATCAGTACATCCTTCACTGCAGCATTAGGAACATATGCTATGATTTTAGCCCCCACCAAATATGGTCTAAAGTTTTTTACTGCTTTTACTAATGCATATGCCTGTTTTTCAATAATGTCATACTTCAACTTTGCATTCTGAAGGGACTTGCTAAAGAAAGAGATTGGCTGTTCATATCCATCATTGTTTTTCTGCAACAACACTGCTGCCACTGTATGATAGGAAGCAAATGAAAAAAGTTGGAAAGGTTTGCCGAAGTCAGGGGATATTAAGACTGGAGCTTGTTTGATGGCCTCCTTAATGTTACCAAATGCTTCCACTGCTTCTGTTGTCCATTTCATATCTGAGTTCTTCTTCAGCATTCTTGATATAGGACAAACAATCTCTGCGAAATTTGGTATAAATCTTCTGACAAAATTTATCTGACCAAAAAATGATTGTATAGCTTTTACATTTTTTGGAATAGGGACCTGATCAATTGCTTTCACCCTTTCAGGATCTATTTTAACTCCTTCCTTCGAGACTATAAGGCCAAGCAATTTTCCTTCTGTTACTGCAAATTGGCATTTTTTAGGATTCAATGATATTCCATATTCTAGGGCTTTGACAAATATCTGTTCTAGATGTGTGCAATGATCTTCGGCCTTTTTTGAATATGCTGTTAAGTCATCTTGATAGACTATCATAATCTTATTGATCAATTCAGCAAAAGCTACATCCATCGCTCTTTGAAATGTTGCCCCAGCATTAGTTAATCCAAATGGCATTCTCAAGTATACATATGTTCCCCACGGAGTGGTGAATGCGGTCTTGAATTGTTCAGACTCCTTAACCTTTACCTGATTGTAGCCGGAGAAACCATCCATCATGGATAGTAATTCACATCCAGTAACTTTCTGTAATATCGCCTCCATATTGGGAAGAGGATAATTATCTTTGAGAGAAGATTTATTCAGGTTTCTGAAATCCACACACAGTCTAATGTCACCATTCTTTTTCCTGACAGGTACTAAGTTTGAGACCCAGGAAGAATGTCTAATAGGTTTGATTATAGCTCCGTCCCTTAACTTTGTAAGTTCCTCCAGCATTTTCGGAGCCAATGTAGGATTAATCGGCCTTTGTTTCTGTCTAAATGGTTTTGCATCTGGTTTGAGTGGTATCTCATGTTGAAATAGATCCTCTCTATATGCCTTTAAGTCATCATATGACCAAGCAAACACATGCCTATACTTCCTAAGTAGATTGATAATTCTACTTCTGATTTTCTGGTCAAGATTCCTCCCAATATATACATTTTTTGGGGTTGTTTGAGTCCCCAAGTTCACTTCCTCAAGATTCTCAGGTATCACTGGTGTTTCTTTCTTCTTGTATCTATCATGCCCATTAAATGCTTTTTCTAATGCAATAAGCCCTTTGGGTATCTTATTTGTCTTCAGCTGAACCACTTCTTGGCCAAAAAGGGTTTCTTTCCCATCGTGTTCCTCCACAAATGCACTGAAATCAATTTCTTGATTTTCATAATAATCAGCACAATGTAAGAAATTGATTATATCAGCATCGCTATCAAACACCTGCCAGTTCTGTATATTATCAGGGATGGTAGGTCTAGTTTTAAATTCTACTTCTGTGATCCCTCCTAATGTTAGATCATCTCTCTTTAATGCAATGTTTGCTAAAAAGTCTGCCATGATGTTTTTAGACCTATCAACCCAGCTGATTGAAAAAGCATCAAATAATTCAACACTATCCCAAACTGCATTTCTATACTGTCTTAATCTTTTATTCTTAGATAAATATTTTTCTCTTACTTGGGAGATGACCAATTCAGAATCACCATAGACAGCCAACTTTTTTATTTTGTATTTGGTGGCTATGTTTAGGCCAATGAGCAGGGCTTCATACTCAGCTACGTTATTGGTGCATTCGAATGTCAATAAGAAAGAGTATTTGAATGTTTTACCTCCTGGTGAGATAAAAACTACTCCGGCCCCATTTCCTATCTTGCTGCATGCACCGTCGAAATACATTTTCCACAAATCATTCTCTCTTTTCATAGATTCAGTGTGTATTGGGTCAGTGTTATGCAATTCTGGGGTAGTTTCTCCAACTCTGAAAACTCCTAAATCTGTGTCACAAAAGAAATTCACCTGATGCTGGTCCATTCTTTCTATAATATTGTCATACCTTGGTTCTCTGCACAACTTAATTTCCTTGTCACCTACTGGTATGGTGGCATATGATAGATCTAATTGAACATTACCTCCTACCATTGCAGCCCACTGCCTTGATAACAGCATTCCATAATACGGTGGGATATCAACCACAGTGATGTCAATGTTATATGTTGCTTCAGGATGTGAAGCAAGTTTTATCTCTACATCTTTCATAATACCTACTACTGGAATAGATCTGTTATCCATTGCATAACACTGGCCATACGTAGTATCAACCCACATCCCTAATTCTTTCATCACTGCTATAGGCATGATATTCATAGCAGCACCTGAATCAATCATACAATTCCTGACTATTCTGTTCCTGATTACTAGTGTAGTATAGAATGGATCTACCTGTGAGGGATTTTTTGTAAGTGTGTCACCAAGGTATACCTCAGGCATCTTAAAATTTTCTTGATGCACATTATTTGTTGTTTTTTCAAACCCTTTATGTTTTGCATTTGGTGTATCAGAAATCATCTTGACAACTGTACTCCTATATTTATCTATTTTCATCATCTCTAAGAGTGGGACTGATATCTTCACCTGAGACATTGCCTGTGCAATGTCAAAAGAAGGGGTTATGATCTGGTCATTCTTTTCTATTTTTGTGTTCTCCTTTTCTAGATTTTCTTTCATTTTATTTTTATCCCCCTTTTCTGGTTCTTTAGGTGATGATTTTGTATTATTCCCTTTGTTATTCTGGTCTTTTATGAATACACTCCCAGGAGTTCCTTGCTCAACATTTGTTGTTCTATTCCTTAAGTTATAAGTGTTTCGAGCTTGAGCCACTGCAGCCACTGTGAGAGCTTCTCTTTCATCCTCAGTAGGCCTTCTCCATTGACCACATGACTTGTTGTTACAACTATCTTCCTGGTCTGAGAATACCTGCTGTTCCCCCATGTTAATATGATATTTTTGGTTCCCTACATCATACTCATACCCTTCTTCCTCTGAAGAAGAATAATCTTCTGTTACCACACATGGTGTATCCTGCATCATATTGATGGTGTGATTATCCCTGTTATAGTTGTATAGCATTTCCTCTTGCTGTATTGATTTAGCTACCTCACAGTATTCAGGCAAATGTGGTAAGTTACATACAAAACACCAAGGTTTATTTTCCGCCATATGTGCCATGTTTCTCTTCAAGGGATCAAGAGTATCCTTTCCATATGGTTGCTTTCTGTTACTATCTATAGGTCTTCCATCCTTCCAATTTGTATTGTAAGGCATGTCATGTAGCCTAGGTCTCTCATGCCTATGCTGACCCTCTGGTTTAATCTGTTGAGCATTTGGATTCTGAAGATTCCTATGATTATCCCTTTTACTGACCATCCCTGCAGCCTTCCTATTATTTTCAATGGTTATGGCCACTTTCTGTGCTTCGGCCAAGGTTGCAGGACACCTGTTTCTAAGTTCATATCCTGTTTTGGGATCAAATGCTTTCATATAGATACTCAGTGCTGCCTGGTCAGATAACTTGGCTCCATGTGGTACCTTATTATGTAACTTGGAGAACTTCAAATTAAAATCAAACACTGATTCGTTTTGATACTTCTGTATACTTATCAGTTCATGCAGTGCAAACTCAGGAGCATATTGGTTACCATACTGATCCTTAAACTGGTTATGGAAATCAGTAATTGAATTGATTGATGCATCGGGCAAGCTATTAAACCAATCTCTGGCATCTTCAGTGAGGGACATCATAAATAACCTCATTCTAATGTCTTCCCAGTCCATACCTATATCCTGTACAAAAGCATTAAAACTTCTGATATGATCTTCTGCAGATACTGCATTGTTTCCAGTAAACTTGGGAACCATGTTTCTCCAAGTACTATCCATAGGATATGGATATAACTGATATCCAGTCAAATCAAATTGACTGCATATATTAGCAAGGTTTTGGGGAGGGAAATTGAGATGTGGTGGATTGGGATAGTAATTATATCCACCTGGTGGCTGATGATATGCATATTGTTGATGTTGGTTCATATGGGGATTTATGTGTTGATTTTGTGGCCTATAATATTGTTGACCAGGGGGTGGGTAATTATTTGCCATATGTAGGGATGCATTACGTATGGGAGGTGGTCTGGGGTTTTGGGGAATAGTGTTCTGATGATTTCCAGAAGCATGTGAGTTTTGAGCACTACTTGTATTTTGTTGTGTATTTCTTGAAATATTCCCTCTATGCGGGGGTACATATTTAGGGGGAGCTGTTTTGGCTTTATTTCTCCTCTGTTGAATTTCTTGCTGTAATAACTCCTTCTCCTCTTGTATCTTGTACCTTTCGAGTTCTTTCCTGAGCATGAGTATTTCCTGTTTCTCATCACTCATGTCTTGATTATTTATTTCCTGATATTCTGGATTGTCATTCATTCCCTGATTTGACAATTCATATCCTATCTCTTCTCCCTGGTCAAACGAGGCCTTGAAATCATGTTCAGCTTGGTTCCTATCAATATCCCTCATGACCTTTGCATCATGATCCCACTGTTCTTGAGGAGTGGGTCTGTACCTTGCCAAAATATCATCAGTTGCTCCACTGAGGTTCTCGTTTGAATCATGCAGAGGTGTGAATTTGTTGTGAATTGCAATATTTTGTTCTGAATCATTCTCCTAGATGTCTAGATTATTATCTTGGTGGGAATATTTTGGATTCACATTTCTTTTGGAGATGTTTCTAAGTGGTGGAGATGACTGCAAATTTCTGCCTTCCATCTTGGATCTCCTACCATCCATTTGAAATTTTTGTTATAATTGTAACTAGAGTCGCCACCTATTGAATAGGAAAAGTTTATGTTTTTATCTGTAAGGTTCTTGTCACCAGCAGAGTTACCAAAAAGAAATTTTAAATGACTCTATGAAAGAAAGGATTAATTTCTAAGGTCTTTTTACTAAGTCCCCAGTAGAGTCGCCAATTTGTTAGGTCTCAAAAATGCAAGTTGCTAATCCTAAGAGGATGCCAGGCTCTATGTTTGGATTTGCAACGTTTTTGAACTAACTTGACGAAATCAACCTTCAAGGTTTGATGATTTCCTACACTTTAGGTCCTACTATACCTAGGTGGGTGAACCTTGAAATATTAAAGCAGTCTGAGTGTGAATGAATGGACTAACTAGGTCTATCTACAATGGCATAGGATGTAGGATAGATGACAAAGCTGACTAATTAATTCTATGTATAATGTTTAATAAGTGATTGGCAGAAATTGTATAAGCAATATCAAGGTAAAAAGGTTTTAATTAATGAGTTGAATGAGACTAGTGCCTTGTTGGGTAACAGAGTCAATTTGAAGGACTAAGAACAGTAGTTTCTTAATGGTAATAATTCTAGATATTTGGCACAGTTCTGGTTTATATCTTGTATAAACGTGCAAGTAAATGACTGACAGACTCTTCTTGATAATCCAACCAAATAAAATCAGATATCTTATAATTCACCAGAAGGTACTTTAATCCTTACTTGAAGGAACCAAATGAAATGAATAGACAAGATTAACAGATAATATTTTACTGGAGACAGCGGGTCAATCCTAATTATATGGCTCTACTTAGTAATCCCAACTTACTACTTCCAGGCTACTGTGAATAAATCAGAAGGGTTTAATTCCTTATGATGGACACCAACTGAATTAATCACACAGATACAGCAAATGTGTATTGACAGATTAAATATATACTTGATATCTTAATCTGAATAACAGGGAAATGCAGAAATGGAGACAGCCACACAATTGAATAATTTCAACAAATAACTGATACCAAAGTAGAAATACTGAATCAGAGAACTTCAAACTTCTTCAAATAAAATATGCAACACAGTCATTTTGGAATATTATGTATATGTATATATGAATATCTTCTACTGCTGATGATTTTTCAGCATAGATCGTTTAAACTTATATAGATATTTTCATGAAGAGATACAACTCTTCAATAAGTCTCTTGGGATTTTAACCAACATAAACAATAATTACGTAAGCTTAATCAGGCTCTGTTTAGCCATAAATAGACTTTTTCCAGATGATCTAAATACTCCTGCGCACGGTGAGAATCAGTAAGCTCAACTGCACTCCTGGTGATTATATCAAGGGTGACAATTTCCTCTAATTGTTTGCAAACTTCTGTAGACACAGAGGCTTTATCTTTTAGAGCTCCTGTGGCTTTGTGCAATATAACTTGACAATCAACAGTCCACTCTTCTTTGCTCTTTACCTCTCCGTTATCTTTAAATATCCTGGGCACTCCTACGTCTGAGGCATCAGTCCCTTCCTTAGCATCAGCTTTGAGTTTATCATAATAATTCTGGTGCCGTTTTAGCAATGCTCTTGCATCAGAGATATCTGTACCATCAGTGGCACTTCTATTTTGCAACTCAATCACCTTTTCTTGTATCCTCTTATCAAGCCTTTCATGTTCTTTGACTGCTTTATGATTTTCCGAGTAGTTATCCCAAACCTGGTTTAACCACCGTACCATGTTTGCATACCTGCTCTGCAGTATTGTAACAAATGCATCTATTTGAATTTGTTTGGCCTGATCATGGGATATTACTTGACTACTTTGTGAGCTCTCACCTTGAGTTATTCTTTTCGTAGATTGGCCAAAGGTACTCTTAACAGCGTCCTTCAAGTAGTCATTCTCTTTTGTTAATCTTTCACAATTCAGCTTATAAGCATCTCTTTCCTTGATTAACATCTGAGCTTGTGCTTTATTTAACTTTGCAACATTGATACCAATGTCTGCAGTAATTATGGGGCAGTTTCACCTGCTCTGAAAGTCATAACATGGCCAAAAGTTTTCTCAGTGTCTATGATGGCCGTCTTCTTATGGGGAGGATACAATGCCCATATCATTAAAGAATTTTCATCATTATTGTATCTCGTTCCCATATAGACTTCATTAACTCCTTCTGGAGTAAGCTTATACTTGTCATTAGCATTATTCAAAAAGCTATCAAAAACCAAAGCAGAATTTAAATCCAAACCGGGAAAAATCATAACCCCTGCATCTTTGAGCAGTTGTCTGCCTCTGCTTGGTGTCATGTCCTGCATTTCCTTATCCACTGTCTCCTTCAACATATCTAATAACTGTTTTTCATTGTCAGCAGAAACATTATCTACTGACTCTCTAATTTCTTTTCCCTTGTATTTATACAGGAATGATTTAAATTCCTTCGAATGAATGAATGTATCATCTGACACAAAAGAATCATAAGCCTTTTGGCGTGGATCTTCATCAGCAGACCCCTCCTCATCATGTATCACAACTGGAGGCTGATATTGTTGCATTTTTCTTTTAGACATTTCTATTGTCTTATCTTGTGGCTGTTCTTGTTCAGTCAATTCTTCCTCTTCAGAGGATACCACTTCAACTTCTGCCAACTGCTTTTTCTTTTCATTTAAATCTCTGTTATATTTCTCCACCACCAAGTCAACTTCAGCCTCTTCCAAATTTCTAATGACATCATCATGTGGATAATGTATGTGCATGTATCCACTGAGATTTTGTTTTCTTCTTGCATAGTCAATGAAACCTTCAGGGTCAAACCCTTTCCTCACCTCAGCAGTCACCATGTTATAATGCATTAGTTTATCCAAAATGAGATTGTATCCTTCTTTTGAAACCACAGTAAAATCTCCAAAGCACAAAGTACTGGGCATGAATGATTGTTTATCATGCGAACTTAGATGCATGACATTTGAACAATGCATTTGCCTAATTATTTCCAAATATGCAATTCTGTCAGGGACAGTTTTAGGCAATATAAATGGAGCATCCTCAAAACCATACACTCTGATCATAGTAGCATCCTCAAAACAATACCAATCTCCCCAATTATGAGTGACAGTAGGGGGGCCACCAAAATCTTTTGGTCTGAGGAATCTTTTTATTTCATTTGAAATTGAATATTCACAGGGGTGGTTGAAATACCTATATAGCACTTTAACACAATGCTCTTCAAATTGAGCATAGCTGGAGTTAGCATACCTGCTATCCCAGATTCTGGTCCACATTTGTACAGGTATCTTTTCCCCTTTCTTATCCGCAGCAACAACTTGAAACTCATTTGGCCACAATCCTACTTCCTGGCCATAGTATAAGACCATATGCATGAGCATCGAGTAATGCTCAAAAGAGCATGCTGGAGCATTGTTTTTTATTGCAGATAGACCAGAGTCTATTCTAGTAGCAACATAGGAGGCATAATCAAATTGTCTGGCATTGTGACATTGAATATCAGAGGCTATGACCATTAGAGGAATAGTCATGAACTCAGGGACCTCTGAGCCAAGGACTTGGCCTACAGAATAGTAAGTATATTGAATGTATGGTTCAAAAATGGATACATGAAAGGGAAGGCCATCATTCTCAGTCAAGGGTATCACTTCTGCTTCAATCCTGGGTCTATGAATGGGTAACCTCCATCCATTGTAGGTTGTATCCATTCTCCAGTATTCTTTATCCAAATCTTCATAAACAATAGGGACAGTGCACAAATCATCCAAATCATACACCTCACAAATAGCATTTTTTGATAGGTGTACAATTGGTTCTCCTTGAGGGTTGCAGATAGCTTTCAGGCCTGAATTGTAATGCCTGGCTAATAGTTGAAGGAGTTCTACATTCAAGAATACATTAGGTACAACCAGTTTGCCTAAATTCATGTGCCATGGGTTGGACACAGGAGCATTTCTAAATCTTCTGTTGTAGTGGAATCTGAAGAGTTCATATCCCCTAATTGGGGTCCAAATATCTCCCAGGCGCTTATGTTTGTCTTCCAATTTTTCTACTTCTGCCCTGAGTTGGGCAGACCTCCTGGCCTTGGGAGTTGACCCAGGCAACTGATCAATCAAGTCCTAATTTAGTTTTCTGTCTTTCACTTTTTCTTCAGGGGTTTGATCAGTTTTTTGCTTTTTTGGCTTACTGGTTTCCCCTTGTGATTTTCTTCCTTTTCCTTTCCCCGGAGTTTCCATTTTTTGAAAAATTTGGCAGGAAATTCAAATACAGGCAATATAGTGGTTTGTGTATGTGTACCTGTCGTTCGATGGCTGGAATTGGAAGCCTTTGCTTTTGCCCTGAGAATTCTTCTGTATTCTGCTCTCGGACGGTTTTTTGCAATTATAATGATCGTATGAACTTCGTAGCCGTTTTGTATTAATTATCTGATCAATTCAATGTTCATCGCTGTGAAGTGTCACATCGCCATAACTCTTCTTATCGGCGTCATTTTTGAAATGTCTGGGCGACCTCAACGTTTTTTATGGCGCAGACAGTCAATCGGCGTGACCCCTCAATTGTATTCCCGATGCCATGTAGTATCATATTTCAAGTGGGTGCGACCATCGGCATGACTTCCTTCATCGCCAAGGGTTTTAGATCTCTCTGCGATATGGCGAGTCCCACCGATATGCTTTGCTTATCGGGAAGATTGAGATTATCGGGATACTAAAATTATGTTTTCCCGATCTTTATTGTCTTATCGATAATCTCTTCATGTATGAACTTTTATCTTTATCGGAATGACATTCACTATCGGGATAGCTTTCTTAAGATATCCCGATCCAAATCATCTCCCCGATGCCCTTTGTCACATCCTTCATCGGGCAAAGTTTAGTAAAGTGTCACCGACACCTTTTGATCGCCGTGACTTATGAATCGGCAAGACTTGTTTCTTTTGTTCCGATATGTCAAGTTATCCCGATAGAGGTGCATCGCTGTGAGTCTTGCCGATGGCTTTCTTATCGCCAAGACTTTTGATCATCGGAGGCTTACTTGTTTTCTATTCCGATGGTTCATTTCTCACCGATGACTATTTGCTTTGTTACCCTCGCATGCTGTTCGGTGAAACTTTTGCCGAAAGTGCTTCATCGGTATGATATATACTGTCGGGGCAGCTTCTAAAAGATCATCCGATAGATATTTGTCATACCGATCGGCATGACCACTTGCCTTTCTTGCCGATGTAAAGTCATCGGTGTTGCTTACTCCATCGGTGACCTCCATAATTCTTCTTCCGATCTCTATTTTCACGCCGATGGTTGTTTTCAAACAATTCCTTGTGTATCGGTGTAAGCCACACGACCTCTTGCCGATGGATTGATTTTGATGAAATTTGACACTGCTCATCCCTAGACATTTTATGAGATACAAAAATTTTATATTATGGTCCTTTTGGGATATTCCTCAGGGTTTATTCAAATATGATGGAGTAAGGAAATAGTAAAATTTTGAAATTTTTACTGTGCTAACAGGAATAATCTCATTCCCTTCAAGATGAGGAGGATCTCCTATAGTATTGGATAAGTCAGTGTGGAAAATACTAGCTGCTATTTTAAACTAAGGACAATCTAACTCTGCATGTGCATTGGTATTATGCATCCTACACCAATTAGTGAGGGCATCTTCTGCTAGATTCACCCTGGTTATTTGTTTAGGTTCATTGGGAGGCTAATTGTCTAGTGGTGATGGTAATGAACCATTATTTGGTCTAGTGTTCCATGTTCTAGGTGGTCTAGGAGAAGTATTATTGTTATTGTTGTTGAAGTTCCTTTCATGGTTATATCCTTTGTCAGGATATCCAGACCTATCATTATTGTTTCTGTATCCTCTATCATGATATCCTCTATTCTGGTTTGGTTGAGAATAGAAGCTTTGGTTTCCCATGTGTGTAATCTTAGTTGTCAACTTCCTTAATTGTTTAGATATCTCTTTAATGTCACTCTTCTCCTCCTGCACCTTGGCTACTACATTCTCTTGCTGAGGTTTAAAGAAAGTACTACCACAATTGCTTTTGCCTGCATCCTAAGTTATCTATCCAGGATGAGGTATCATCTAGCCATTTCCATTTGGAGGAGGCATAATGCTAAGGGGAGGTACTTGCAGGGGACTAAGCATGATGGCTAGAGGTATTATGATTCCATTGCCTTGAGTGTGCATAGGATATTCAGGATATCCAGCATTAGGTGTAAAGCCTGGGGTTAACTGCTTATTAACTTTAACAGCTTCCTCAAATGCACTAGATAGTGAAGTAATTGGTGGATGTATTCTTCTGATGAACATAAAGGTCAAAGGATCTAAGGTTGAATAGTATATGGATCTGGTTGCTTCATCAACTACATTGTATGGAGCAACTAACTTGTAATACATCTTTTGAAACCTAGCATTGACATTGGAGATCATTTGTCCCTCAACTCTTTTAATAGTGGAAAACATGTGGTAAGTGATGGGTAGATCTATGGGCATTTTGAATCTCCCTACAAAATCTTTCTCTAAAGCATCCCAAGAACCAATGGTTGATTGAGTTAGACTGATATACTAGATATAGGCTTCTTCTCCTAAGGAGTAAGGGAACAATCTGCACACCATGTCCTAATGTTTTATTCTTTCTCTAGAGTAGATATCCTTATATGTCCTGATATGATCTTCTATATCCTGATATGGATGATATTTTGGACATATTTTCTCAGGAGTTTTAGGCAAAGGATGATATGTAGTAAACACAAGTGGTGACTGAGTTGCAAAGAAAGACATTATGGCTAGTGCTTGATGAACTTGAGGAATAATTGGAGACCCTAGAGGTGACTGAGGTACAGTTAGAGACACCAAAGGTGTTACAGTATATCTAGATGAGGATGTTGATGCACTAGACTTGGGAGTATGATGAATGTCAATTATCCAGGGTCTAAGTCTACGAATAGGTAATTCTTCAAGAAGTCCAACGGATCTGGACCTAGTATTAGGCCTGCGAGCCAAGATTTTAACAACTTAAGATAGAATATGAATATTTTGGTTGGATCTTTGCAAAGATAAGAGGAAATAATCTTCTAGGGTGGATATTTATGATCAAGACACTAAAATAAGCAAATATTTGCACAAAATGCAAATATGAGTAGGAACTGGGCTTTTAATCATAAATATCAGGTTATCTGACCACATAGACATGATACTACAGGATATTTGCTAGAAAACTTGAACAATGACTTAATATTGAAGACTTTAAACAATTCACTACAAAGATCAAAGTATTCATGACAATATTGAGATATTTATGATCAAAACTCAAAAATTGACCTGAAACGAGTGCATCTTTGCACAACAACTTAAAGTAAGACTAATTCTTATGAGATTTGACAAGATCAACTTGTGTATACACAAGAGTAATGTGTATGCAACTGATTCAAGAAGCAGACGAGTATGAGGCCCTCCTAGGACAAATTTATGTTAGTTATGACGTTAGTCACAAACACACATAGATAAAGAATTGCAAATCAAACCTTTAACATCTTTCAAGATATGATGAATTCAAAGAATTCATGATCCCAAGTCTCCGTGGATTAGTTCACAATCTAGTAATGTTGCTCACTAGTTTGATGTGCCTTGTTGTTTTCTATTCAAGGGGCCTTACATTTCTATTTCCAAGAATTAATGCTTGAACCCTGATTTTCCACCTACTTTCTGTAAATCTTTTAACAAACAAGGTTAATCTTACTGTATTTAATAGATGATGAGGATATTTTCTAAGTTTCATCAATTATTTTGATCATCAACTGCTATTGATTAGTTTTCACCTCTGTAATGTGAATTTATCTAAATAATGTGCTTTCAAGAAGATATTTGCATGGTTACTATTAATATTTGTATGTATTTGCATGAAAATTTCAATTGTACATGCTATTTAACTCAAATATGCTATGAATATTTAGTTTTCTATGCGATATTAGCATATTTCTTGGTATTTGCTCTATATTTTCTGTGAATTTGTAATTGTGATGGTGATTTCAATGAAATTAAGAAAATTGTAATGAATGCTTGCTAAACTTTACTAAAATAGTTCAATCTTTAGCTGTTGGTCCACATACATTCCAGATACTGTCATGAAATGAAGGAATCAAACCATAGGTTCACTAGGATGTTCCACAACAAGGTATGGTTGATGCTAACTTCAAAGGAAAAGGAATGAAAGAAACATGCACAACATGAATTGCACTCTAAGGGATGCAAAATATTGAAGTACAAGTCAAGAACTTATCCGCAAATTACTCAAAGTTTACAATTGTATGTAATCTAGATCTTCTTCTTCATTAAGTATGCAACAGACATGTACATTTATAATCAACTTTAAGAGTTAGTCCTACTAGTTGGCAACCATCTGGTATTACTTTTGTACTAATCACATGCATCATGTTCATTCCTCATCCTCCTCATCAGTGGATAATTTTTCCTCTACAAGCACACCTATCTATCCCCTGATGGGCTCATATACTTACACTATTCTTTCAATCTCCCCTCCATCTTGGACTTTGGCCTTCTTGACTACATGTTCTTGTAATTTAATGTATGCTTGTAATGTTGACCATTTATTCTTTCTCTTATTTAACATCTCATTATACTTTTCTACTTTTGCCTTCATCCGCATGGCCTTATTAATTGTGGCCTCTGATGGGTGATTTAGAGGGTCATTTGTAGTAATTTTGAAATTGTCCTAGAAGGCCTTAATTGCAAAGTCTTCATCCTGATTTTCAATCTTTCCTTCCACCTTTTCTTTCAAGGCCTCCAAAATTTCTACCTCATGAGACAAGAGCTTATGCAAATTGACACTAATATCCTTTATCTTTACATTACACTTCTTAAGTATCTCACTCTCAAATTTAGCATCATCATACCATTAATTTAGTAACATGGATGTTTGATTGTTCAGTATCTTGTTGGGTATCAGGACATTGACATTTATGCGCTTCATTTCTGCCAAGGTAGTCAGATGTTTCTCAATTCTAATTGACCATTGCCCAACCTCCTTTTATAGTTTGTCCCCCTTCATCTTCATTGTGCTAAGCAAGTTTTGATTATTGAGAGAGGTCTTTATTATATTCTTTGCCTCTGCAATAAATTGGATGAACCAAATGTCCATCTTGTGTACCTTATGCTTCATGATATCTAGTCCAGTGACCTCATCCTCTGATATAATGGTCAAAGGGGCAGAAGTGTTGACTGGCATATTATTTGGGTCTATCAACCCCTTTATGAATGCGTGCAATTGGGCAATGTACCCCTTGTGCACCTTAATTTTTTCTTCTCTTTATCTACACTCTTCAATAAAGAATCAATTATATCCTTGGCCTCTTGGCCCTCTTGTTCTTCTATAGCAAAGCCCAAATCAATAGTGGTCATCTGAAATTCATTAATACTTATCTCTCCTTTTGCTTTGGCTACTATAGGTATAGCTATTTTAGCTATCCTCCTACATGTTAATGAATCTCTCTTTATGGTCGAGGTGGCCCTAGCCCTTCTCCTTGATTTTACTGTATTAGATGTAAACAATGAAGTAATATCAAATTCAGGTGCCACACTAGAGGGAGGTGCATGTACCTCTTGCTGTAGCCAATATGGTACTTCATCAGTAGACCCCTACTGGTTGGTATGTTCAATTTGAACCTTCTGTGTTACCATGTTCTATTCCACCCTTGGTGGTGAGGGATCTTTCCTTTGCTCATCAGGTACTTCATCTTCATGCTCTTCTTCATGAGCAGGGACTTCTTGTGTATCTTCTTCAACTTTATCCTATTCTTCTTGTGATGGTGGTGGATCTACATGAGCATCAAGATTGCTCTGTTCTATCGCTCCTTCTTGATCTTTGTGACCTTTTTCATCTATATTTCTTTTCTCTCCCTAGTCATCATCCACCTGATAGCTTTGTTTCTCATCCTTTGATATATTTGTTTCATTAGGATCTTGGGGTTTTTCTATTTCCATTTTGTATGTCTCTCCTTCAAGTATCTGCTCATCACCTTGACCATCTTATTGATCAGCTATCTCTTCTTGCTCCATTTGCACATTCATTTCTAATTTTCTTTGTTTGAGAGGTGTGCCCTTATCTTCATTTTGGTCATTCTCACCCTGATATGCTAGGTCTATTGCAGCTGGGCTGGTAACTTGATCTACCAATTCTACCAGACCAATTTGTTGTGCTACTGTCTCATGATTACCCTATATAATCTCCTCTTCATCAGCCTTCTGTTGTGCCATCGGAGTACCATGAGGGGTCATTTTGGTATTTTTCACTAGTACCTCCATAGGACTAGCCGATACTTCACTCACTATATCATCATCTGATAAGTCTACTGTTTCATCCAAAGGAAAAGGCACTTCATCTCTCCTACCTTACCTTTCTTTCCTCTGCTCCTCAGCATTTTATGTCTTGAAATGCACTATCTTAGGAATAAGGACTTCATGCTACAAGGTTCTATTGATGCCCTCACCACCAACTCCTTTCAATATTATGGTGGGATTCCTTTCTATTGCTCCCCTCATTACAGATGCTTATTTTTGAGGTGTCTCCTGGACTTTCTTCTTCTTCCAGTGTATCAAGAGATCATCATCATCAGTTCTTTCTCCTTCCTCTACGACAGTAGGTGCAGGCATTGGAGTAGGCTTTGGAGCAAGCTTTTGCTTCTTTGTGGGTGCATGAGAAGTAGTAGTAGAAGTAGAGGTTGTGTCCCTCTTGGGTTGGGGATAACAAATGATTGTCACCCCACTAGTTTGACTATTCTTCTTTAATTTACTTTGTTGCCTCTCTCCTTTTGATGCTCTTTTTTCCTTGAGGAAGTCATCATACTCCTCAGCTATTAATTCTTTTCTTTTCATCTTATTATCAACTATGAGAGTCATCCCCTTGTTCTTCAACTTGGTAACCTTTGCCTCCACCTAGTACTTGGTTAATGATATAACCTTTTGGGTTATTGTTTCCAATGAGGTTTCTTCTGGATGGTTCTAGTAAGGGGAGGATATAGTTTCATTATATATTTTCTTAGTCATGTATTCTTGAGACATGATGTTCCCATCATCTTCGTACAATTGTACATGCACTAGTATGCAGTCAAAAGTATGGATCTATTTCAAAGTAACCCTTTGGAAACCCCTCCTTCTCACTTCCACTTCTTCATCGTAGTCATCCCAATAGTCTTCCAGATGCATCTGATGCATCGACTTGTTGAATAATGATTGCATTTTGCCATATGGGTCATATTTCCTAGACAGTGAGAAAGGTTGTAATGACATTAACTGCAATCCCCCTATTTCCCCCTTGACACTTTCTTTATCGGGGCACATGTACAATCCAATCATGATTGGGAACAAAATATTAGGAATCTTTCCCTTTTCAACGTAGGTCTCAACTGAAGGCAGTATCTGCCTAGCCAGCTCTGTCAAGATGACCTTGTTAGTAGGATATCTTGGCAACATGAGAGGTTGACTAGTATAACCTTTCATCCTAATATAAGTGAATGTGGGGAATTGGATGAACCAAGCCCCATGCTTGTATATCATGGCTTGAGCTTCCATGTTCAGCCTCTTAGCTTTGTCTTCTTCCATGGTCCTTACTAAATGCATGGAAAATGAGTGACTTATTCTCTGATAATGTTGGAGAGAATTCCTCTATTTTAGCTATGGATAGTGGTCCCATATGTTGACATCTCCAGGGTTACTTCCAACCCTACCACTGTTTACAATCTACTGAATGTGGCTTTAAATGCACATGCATAAACAACATAAGAAGACATGTGTAACATGTTGTCCTTTCCTCCCAACTTCCTCATTCCTTCATTTAGTCTATCACTTATGATTCTAGGCCATTGGGGTTTTTCAACTGTATCTGCCACCATTCTCATGAGGCCATACATCGAATTCTCAAATGTTCCAACATTTGGCCTTCCTATCATGCGACAGAGCATCACCATCATATATTGAAACTCAGGTGCAAAATTGAACTTATACATATGCACAAGTAACTAAGAAGTAGCCTTATACATGTTGTCATTGGCTCTCCATGAATACATAATTTTCCTACAATCCTTCTCAGTTTTGTTGTACTTCTTTTCAATTTTCTCTAGATTTATCCCACATACCTTAGGAGATTTGGGCAAATTAAAAGTTACAATTATGCCATCGACTAAAAAGTCTGCATACACCTAACCATGTTTCTCTACCTTCCTAGTATTTGTATTATAATTACATGGACATTCCACTACCAGCTCAGTGGCTTCCATCACATAAGGAAACCCTCCTACATGCCACATGCCTAAGTTGTAAATGTTGATAAGCAGGGGATCTTCATGTCCTTTCTTGAACCTTGTTGTTTATTCATCTAGATCAGTATTTCTTGGATGAGTATCATTAATCTAACCATATCTGAAGACAACTCCTTCTAGTTGTATGCACATGGGTTCAAAAATTCTATATCTGATCTATTCTTGCGGAGTGCCATTGAATCCTGCAATAGATCATATGCATTTCTTACACTAACTTATCATGTTATCAAGCAATTCTATGATAATATGAATATTCTGATGAATTAAATCATCATTCAATACATTTTATGCATCATCACATTGATTTACTATGGTGAAAACAATTTTACCTGCTCATTCTAACCATAAACGACAAAAGAGGGTTTTGTCATTACATACCTGATATATGCTACCCTTTTTACTATTTGGTTGATATCCAGATGCACATGTTTACCATGCAAAAAATTTCTTCCATTCACCATTTGAATCCGCACCCATTCCATTGCTTTCACAATTTACAGTAATACTGCTTAATTCTCACAGTGACTCGGTAATTTCATTTGAATACTTGATAGATTCAAAAATGAGATTAATCTTCACTTTTAAACAAAAGCAACAGTGAATTAGGGTGTGATTAATGTCACTCTATCAACATCCGTTGATCGACACCTAAAGATTGGAGATGGTAATAGGTGGTAGGAGATTATTCAAAAATTTGAAAGGTTCAACCACCATTAGACTAACATTTAATGTAGGGCTATATCTTCATAGATATCAGGGATATTCAAGAATATGATTGATATTTGGGAATATGATGATGACATCATCATGAAGATGACCAACTATTGACTAATGACTAGAAAAGGGTCATCATACCCCCTTTTAGTAATCACGATAATATAAGGTGTTGACATGATCCGGTCAGTGTACCATGTGGTAGCTTCCTATTGGTGTTCAAGGATCCATGTGTTACGTGCCTCAAGTGTGGATATGAGGATATTAAGGAATATGATCGATCTTAGTTTTGCAAAAGACATCCCTCCTCATTCGAAGATCAGGGTGATGTCATCATCATCATTATTATTTCAAATCCTCCTGGGAGATGATGTCACCATCATTTTAATGAAGATCAGGCATGTTACCTAATATGACGGATATTTGAGAAATAGATGACCTTCTAGTTGTCAAGCATATTGATGACATCATCGTCATATTAGGTCTTCTTTCCATCAGGTTAGAATGATGTCATCATCATATTAAGGAAGATCAGGGATTTTAAATAATATGATGGATACTAAGAAATATCCTGATGCTAAGTGTTTACATTATATTTGAAGGTGATCCGCATATTAACAAATATCAGGGATATTAGGGAATATGACCCACCTTGAATGTGTGCGGGTACTTGATGGGTAGATAATACCTCCTGTTTAAATTTGACATTTGCATATTAGCAAATATGTAGATATCAGGTTTCTCTTCATTAAAACATATATGAGGGATATTCGTGAATATCATGGATATCAAGCAATAAGATGATCCTTCAAAAATATTAGGTTTGACCAAACTTTGACCAAGCATAACTTTCTACCCTTAAGGAATTTCAGGGTGATCCAAAAGGCAAACCTGCTTAGAATTTTGTAGTCTTTGACATTATAGGGTTCATGATGATAGAGACTAACTTTGATTTTTAACCTTTTTCTATGAGGCATATGCATACCTGAGGGTGATACTTGGATGCATACGATACTTGACTTTTACCATACCACCCAAAGAAAGAAAAGCAAGGGAAAGAAAAAAAAGAGTTGGGTCCTTGTTTTGCTAAGGTAAAATGGGGCATGTTGTGTAACCACACAACACCTCCTAGACAATTTGGGGAGTATAGTGTCTACAAGAAAAGAAGTTGCAATGGCCAAGGACATTGAGCTTAGAGAACATACACTAATAGAACTATGTCCCGAGATCACTCCAGAAGAAAAGGAAAAAGTCTCCAGAGTGCTTGGTGGAGAATTTAGAACAAAGAGGAGGATGAACACTCTCATGTCAGATGACATTGAGAAGGTAGTTAAAGAAACTAAGGAAATCAATTTGAGAGTGTTGAAGGAATTTCATCTCCCAACCATATATGATAATGAACAAACAAGTGTTGGAGATCACACATCTGCTAAAAAATTTAGTATGGACCAAGGGCTAGATAAAAATAATGAAGAGATAAAGGAGAAAGAAGATCAAGCCCCTGCTAGTGATGGTCTAGATACAGCTGACAAGGATCAAACTGAGACAAGTCCTCCTCTCGAGCATCAAGTTGATAATCAAGCAATCAAGGAGAAGACTGATGAGTAGAATAAATTTGATGATCAAGAACATGAACAAGTTGAGAGAAGCCCTTCACTAGAGAAAAACATTGTTCAACAAGAGGCTATGGATCTAGAACCACCTAAGCAAAACCAAGAAGAAGAAGTCTCTAATGAAATGACAAAAGACACTGCTACTGACACCATTAGCAAAGACCCTATAGAAATGGTAAGGGAATTTCTTTAGAAACAACAGGAAAGTTAATTGTTGGACTCAAATGAGTTTCTACAAAGTCCCATAATCATGGCCTATATATTCCCATTACAAAAAATGAAACTTGGGAAAAATTTTCATGCAAAGACATAGGAAGAAATGGTGAAGTCACATATATAGAATAGTGAACTTATTAGTGAAGCATCTAATATCCTAGAGAAGTTGATGCCTTCACACCAAAAAGACACATCATTGCCACCAATAGATCAACTCAAGGGACTAATAAACTCAGTAAGTACACATTTTGAGTCATTTGAAAACTCTGTAGAAATAAAGGTTAGAAAAGAATATAATGAGAAAAGGTTAGCTGAATTAAAGACCATGATGGATAATGATAATATTCTGCTAGACAATGGAATCAAAAGTATAAAGAAGGCTATTAAAGAATCATATGATATATACAAATTTTTCTTATCATGGCCGGAAGTTACAAAGGAGGTAGAAGAAAAAATCATGGATTTGGAACTCCAATTGCTAAATATCTCTAAGTCATATGATCTAATAGCTGAATAATTAAGTACTAAAGAGATACAAGTTGTAAATATCCATAATGACTTAAGCAATCTGATGAATAAGAGGGATGAAGTTAAAAATAGATTATGCTAGTTAAGAGTGCTGATAAGTCCTATAATAGATTCAATGACTAGTCTTGCAGAAGAATCTTTGAAAGCAAAAGCAATAATTGATACACCCTCATATGTGCAGAAGGTAGAAAAATTAGTTTTTCTGATAAATGGTCACATTCAAATTTTGGAGAGAGTAAACATTAGATGGGATGGAGAGTCAGCTCTAATAAAGACAATTATACTGATATTCTACCTCCTACAACTAACTAAGATGGAAGATTGTACCTCTACATATGTGGCAGAGTATGACAGTTTTGAAGTTTTGACACAATTTTTCTACTTGTACATACACCTTTGCCATTGATGTCAAAGGGGGAGAAGAAGATCTAATGAAAAATGGCCAAACATCTCAAGGGAAGAAGAAAAACAGAGTGTATATAGTAAGGGGGAGCAAATAAGCATTTTTTACTAAGTGTTGCCATCAATGCCAAAGAGGGAGATTGTTGGCAACATAGTCAAGAGACACTGTTAGTATGATGGAGACCTAATGTTGGCATTGATGGCTACAATTCTTGTGACAAAGTTGTGCGTAGCCTTTTGGTCTGGAAAGACTAACTTAGCCTTTTTCTATGAGGCATATGCATACACGGGGGTGATACTTGGATGCATCTGATACTTGACTTTTTCCATACCACCCAAAGAAAGAAAAAAAAGGGAAAGCAAAAAAAGAGTTGGGTCCTTGTTTTGTTAAGGCAAAATGGGGCATGTTGTGTAACCACACAACACCTCCCAGACGATTTGGGGAGTATAGTGTTTGCAAGAAAAGAAGTTGCAATGGCCAAGGACATTGAGCTTAGAGAACATACACTAATAGAACTATGTCTCGAGATCACTCCAGAAGAAAAGGAAAAAGTCTCCAGAGTGCTTGGTGGAGAATTTAGAACAAAGAGGAGGATGAACACTCTCATGTCAGATGACATTGAGAGGGTAGTTAAAGAAACTGAGGAAATCAATTTGAGATTGTTGAAGGAATTTCATCTCCCAACCATATATGATAATGAACAAACAAGTGTTGGAGATCACACATTTGCTGCAGAATTCAATATGGACCAAGGGCTAGACAAAAATAATGAAGAGATAAAGGAGAAAGAAGATCAAGCCCCTGCTAGTGATGGTCTAGATACAACTAACAAGGATCAAACTAAGACAAGTCCTCCTCTAGAGCATCAAGCTGATAATCAAGCGATCAAGGAGAAGACTGATGAGTAGAATAAATTTGATGATCAAGAACGTGAACAAGTTGAGAGAAGCCCTTCACTAGAGAAAAAAATTGTTCAACAAGAGGCTATGGATCTAGAACCACCTGAGCAGAGCCAAGAAGAAGAAGTCTGTGATGAAATGACAAAAGACACTGCTACTGACACCATTAGCAAAGACCGGATAGAAATGGTAAGGGAATTTCTTTAGAAACAAAAGGAAAGTTAATTGTTGGACTCAAATGAGTTTCTACAAAGTCCCATAATCATGGCCTCTATATTCCCATTACAAAAAATGAAGCTTGGGACAAATTTTCATGCAAAGACATAGGAAGAAATGTTGAAGTCACATATACAGAACAGTGAACTTATTAGTGAAGCATCTGATATCCTAGAGAAGTTGATGCCTTCACACCAAAAAGACACATCATTGCCACCAATAGATCAACTCAAGGGACTAATAAACTCAGTAAGTACACATTTTGAGTCATTTGAAAACTCTGTAGAAATAAAGGTTAGAAAAGAATATAATGAGAAAAGGTTATCTGAATTAAAGACCATGATGGATAATGATAATATTCTGCTAGACAATGGAATCAAAAGTATAAAGAAGGCTATTAAAGAATCATATGATATATACAAATTTTTCTTATCATGGCCGGAAGTTACAAAGGAGGTAGAAGAAAAAATCATGGATTTGGAACTCCAATTCCTAAATATCTCTAAGTCATATGATCTGACAGCTGAATAATTTAGTAAAGAGATACAAGTTGTAAATATCCATAATGACTTAAGCAATCTGATGAATAAGAGGGATGAAGTTAAAAATAGATTATGCTAGTTAAGAGTGCTGATAAGTCCTAAAATAGATTCAATGACTAGTCTTGTAGAAGAATCTTTGAAAGCAAAAGCAATAATTGATACACCCTCATATGTGCAGAAGGTAGAAAAATTAGTTTTTCTGATAAATGGTCACATTCAAATTTTGGAGAGAGTAAACATTAGATGGGATGGAGAGTCAGCTCTAATAAAGACAATTATACTGATATTCTACCTCCTACAACTAACTAAGATGGAAGATTGTACCTCTACATATGAGGTAGAGTATGACAATTTTGAAGTTTTGACACAGTTTTTCTACTTGTACATACACCTTTGCCATTGATGTCAAAGGGGAAGAAGAAGATCCAGTGAAAAATGGCCAAACATCTCAAGGGAAGAAGAAAAACAGAGTGTAAATAGTAAGGGGGAGTAGATAAGCATTTTTTACTAAGTGTTACCATCAATGCCAAAGAGGGAGATTGTTGGCAACATAGTCAAGAGAGACTATTGGTATGATGGAGACCTAATGTTAGCATTGATGGCTAAAATTCTTGTGACAAAGGTGTGCATAGCCTTTTGGTCCAGAAAGACTAACTTAGCCAAAATTGACTAAGTATTGATAGGATACTAAGATAGTGATAGTAATTAAGTTGGTACTCCTCCACAATTGAAGATCTTGTTATGTGGTTTTGGTATGTTATTCACAGCTATCTAATGATGTCATGATTCAGTGTTCAAGTCTTGACTTCCTCTGGAAGTCATAGCATGATGTATCTAAGTCCGAGTGAATAGAGACGAGTCACGAACAGTGCAAAACACTTGAATAATCCACTCTACATTTCTCCGCCATTGAGTATTTTGATTTGTGGTTTAGAGGTGTTGTAAACACATATGTTAACTATCTAATTCTAGATTTACAGCATCTGAAGTCCTTCAAAAGATCATCTACAAGCCTCCAAGTTTTGACATAAAGTTTGACAGCCTTTCTTTGTGACAGAACAACAATTATGTGATTCACATTCTTCTATGAAATATTATTATGATCTGTGGTTCTAAAGGTATGATAAGAGGTTTGTAATGAATGTTGGTTATGAATTTCAAATCCTCATATGGTTTGCATTCAAGGTTATGGTATGACAGTCAAGGTAGTTGAGTATGCACTTAAACTTGAAGCTGACACTCGTGAAATCAATATGTGGTGAAAACATAATATTTGAATTATCATTCTAAGTGGTTCTACTATAAGTCCTAACCTATATGAAGATTCCTAAATGTTTTTTTGTGTCCACATTATTGTTTGGGCCTAAGATCAAGTTGACAAGGTATAATATTTGTGTACACGCTTCATGGTTGGCCTGCCAACCTAGTTATAAGATAAATCATATTGCGGATATATATATTTGATGGATTTCAGCAGTGGTGATTTGTAGTAATGCAAAGATAGTGTGAATTTGATGTGTATGCAATCCAAGGCAATTTAGTGATAAGAAAAGAGCAGTAAGGGGAGAAAAATAGAGTATATGTAAAGAAGAGAAAAAAAGTAGGGTAGATATAATGAAGACTTTTGAATCTATGTATTGAGCTATTAATGGAACTACACTTCAACATTCTGTAGATGCATTTGTAACAGGTATCTCTTGGCAGTGAGCCAATCCTTCTTCCATCTTCTTTTCTCTTTTTGGCAGTGAGCCTATTGCAGTGAGCACTTCTTTGGACAATGATTCCTTGGGCAGTGAGCCCTAAGGTAGTGAGCCTTCATGTAATTCAATTTTGATATCATAATATATTGTGAGCTAACACTCACCATGGTTTTTCCATTTTTAGGTTTTCCATGTAAAATCCTGGTGTCTATGTGTTATGTCTTTATGGCTGCTATAATTATGTTTATTCTTCTTTCATGTTATTGAATTTGGTAATTGGATTAATGAACATGTAAAGAAGTGGTTTTGTGGAATACTAATTCACCCCCCTCTTAGTATTCCTTATATTCAACATGAGCTACTGAGTATCGCTACTTGGTTTGATAGAGTTTGATTTTGATAGGGCATGTGTTCTGATAGTCTGCATTTTTCTGCAAGTTGATATCATGCTCTATGGTTCTGAAGCTCAGCTTAGGATGATGTGAAGAGTATTTGATATGATTTTCAAAGTGTTTGACAGTTAGACTGAACCAATGATAGTTTGTGTTTGAGGCTGACCTGTTAGTTTGACTTGTATGTTGCAAGTTCTATTGATTGGAATTTTATCCTAAGTGGTTCTACAGTTGGGACCAACATATAAGAATGTGTTTCAAATGTAAATTGTATCCATAAAGCATTCTAGTGAATGAATTTGGCCAACAAACTACATGTTGATTAACTACACACTTCATCTTAGTAGGCCAACCTTATGCGAAGAATCTAAGTGTTGTGGATATGTGTGTGTGTGTGTGTGTGTGTGTGTGTGTGTGTGTGTGTGTGATTGTGTGATCCAATTTGATGTTTGTATGGATAGATGTTCGAATATGAAGGTGTGTGTGTGACATGTTAAATATTGTGATTTTGTGAAAGTGACAAGTGCAGAAGAAGAGATCTTATTCTCATGTAAGAACAGAGTAGTGTAGCAGAGCAGTCAAGATGAAGAGTTTTGAGATAGATTTCTAAGAATCATTAGAACTATAATCATGCATTTGTAGATGCATTTGTAGAAGTTCATTTTGACAGTGAACCACCCTTCTATCTTCTTTCTTTTAGCAGTTAGCCACCTCTTGGTAGTGAACCTTTTTCTACTGAGCATTTTGGGCAGTGAGTCCTAGGTAGTGAACCCTAAGGTAGTGAGCCTCTTTGTAATTCTGTATTATTATTACATAATATATTATCATCTAACCCTCACCATGGTTTTCCCTTTTTGGGTTTTCCACATAAAAACCCTGGTGTTCATGTGTCTAGCCTTGTGGTTGTTCATGCTATGTTTAATTTGCTTTAATATTGTTGAATAGGCAAATGAATTAATGATTTAATGAGTGTATGGTTTAAGATAATATTGATTCACCCCCTCTCAGTATTCAAAGTATTCAACAATTTCTATCAGAGCCTGGTTCCTTGGAAGATGTCCAACAACTTAAAAAAGATCTTGGAGATTAAACACATGGCAGGGAAAATGTATTCTAGGCCTAAAGAAATTGATTCAACTAAAACCATAGAAGAAGAATGCATGCTTATTAGTGAAGAGGAACTCAAGGCTACTCTTGAAGATCTTCAAAAGATAGAAATAGAAAATGGGAATCTGAAAGAAAATGTCAAGGAAGCAGATGAGTGCATCAGAAAAATTGAGGGAGCAAGTTAAGAGGTTCAAAGAAAAGCATAAGGAAGTTAGTGAATAATTGAGATAAGAAAATGATACCTTGAATGATCTAAAAGTGGAAGTTGTAGAAAGAGCAAAAGATGGAGAAAGCCTAAACAAAATAATAAAAACAAATCTAAATAATGTACAAGGCTTGAATAAGAAGTTGTGGATCTAAAAGTTGATCTAAAATAGGCATGGATTAAAAAAGATAGATTCAAACTAAGTGCTACCAAGCTTGATAGAATACTTGCAAATCAGAAGAATCTTGATGACAAGGAAGGCCTAGGATTTGAGAAAGGTGAAAGTTCTAAAACATGTCAAGAAAAGAATGTTGTGATCAAAAAGGACAAAGCAAAATAGATCCAGAATCAAAGGAATAGACCTAGAAGACCACTGGTCAGGCAACCAAAAGCTAATGAATGCAGAAGTTAAATAAGGAATGGTTACAACAATGGAAGGAATGCTCAAACTTTCAAAGGTAACTACTTTATATGTAAGAGATTTCATCACAGAGCTAGTGAATGTAGAAGTTAGATAAGGAACAACTATAATAATGGAAGGAATGCACAATCTTTTAATGGAAATTGCTTTACATGCAATAGATTTGGACACAAGGCTAACCAATGTAGATCAAGGATGAATGGAAGGAACAATGGTCAGAAAAATGTTGTATGCTTCAATTGCAATAGGCCTAGACATATTGCAAGATTCTCCAGAAGCAAGAATATGAAGTGGGATAATCAAGCAGAGATGAACAAACTGGTACAAAAGGCAGATCTAGCAGAGACCAAGAAGGAGATGAAAAATATTTGGGTTAAGAAATAGATAGATGAAGTCAAGAATGAGTCCGCATCAGACTATGGTGCAAACACTTCCTCTGGGAAGTGAATTGGGAGCTCTAGTGTAGGGGGAGCTTTAATGAAATATTACATTCCCCTAGCCAGAAAAGTTGTGCTAATATTCAACATGAAGATATAAGTGTTACACAAGAAAATGTCTCCCTTGGGCATTTTCCCTCTTATGTTTAGCTCCTGGGTCCTTTAGAATGCATTTTGATCATCTTGCATGTTAATGATGACTTTTCGTGAAGAAACCCCTAAGTTTTATGACAAATGGGACCTAGGGGATGTACTTATAATGAATCCTTCCTGAAATAGGGAGAGGACTTGGGTGTCCACACCCTAGTCCTACCCTATTTTGGCTCACTTCACCTATTTTCATGTGTCGATTATGTGACCATCATTAGGTCCTATGACAACACCTCAAGATTAAATTATGAATTTCTTGGCAGGAAGTTGTTTAGTTACATATATAAGTATGTTTAGGCATTCATTTGTAGACTAGAAGATGATTATGATCTTTTGACATACATATGACTTGAGAGCTTTCAACGTATTCATTGTTGTAGAGTAGTATTATTTTATTATTGTATTTGTTATGCAAATTTGGCTTCATCTTCTCATTATGTGAAGGATCTTCATGTTCATGCGAGATACACCATCAAAGTGACATTCATTTGTGTTTTCAATCATTTATCAATTGGATTTTACCTCTATCCCATAGGGATATGCACTCTTTATTTGACAATGGTGTTCATAAGACTTGAATGTCTCTCTAGGGCTTGACTGAGGCAAACCTCTAAACACCACAACCCCCAACCCACTTTTCTATGATTGTAGGCTATGGGTTTCAGAAGAGAAAGAAGTGGAGTTGTAGGGAGGCATTATAGAGTGTCGAAAGTGTAGAGAAAAGAAGAAAATTAGGGCTTGGACTAGGGTACCCACTCATTAGTCCTTTAGATTCTAATACGGTGAAATCTCTATGATAGCAGAATTGTGTTGTAGACATTCTTCAAAGATCCTAACAAAAATAGGTACACTGGACTAGGGTGCCCACTCATTAGTCCCTAACTTCTCTATACATCAAACTTTGAAATCTGGTATGCATTTGATTTTTATCTGATATCTCTGTGTGCAACATTTTTTGTGATTTCTCTATTTGTTTACAATTTTACGAAAGTAGGGTTTTGAGCATAATCAGACTTAATTGAACAAAAATTTCACACAATTCCAATCTTCCCCTTTGTTCCAAGTGACAGGAGATCAGTACTTGAGTTCTATACTTGGTTGAATGTCCTTGAATGTTGGTGTGAAAGAAGGATTCCACATAAACCCTTAAAATTATCAAACCCCATTTTCACAGCTAAACATTTTGGTGAACCCGTGTTTATTATTTTTCACCTCACTGATGTTGTACTTTATAATTGCATTCATCTCATTCATTCATTTTATTTTCATCTTATTGCATCTGAAAAATTACAAAAGAATTTTGAAAAAATAGAAAATTTTGAAAAAATTGGCATTTTTAGCTTGCATTTTCAAATAATTTGAATTAATTTGCATTTAATTTCATTTAATTTCTATTATTTTCATCATATCTAATTTAAATTACAAAAATTCATCATTCATCATTCATTTACATTGCAGTTTCATGATTAAATTGTTAAAAATTGCTTGAAATTGTGCATTTTTCATATTACCTACTTTATGCATTAGCTAGGGTTTGTGGTTAAAATCTTGTTTTAGATTTTATTGCTATTTTAAACACTCATTTAGGACTGATTTATATCTGTACTGTTTCATCATAGTGTCTTTCTTGCAAAGTCCCATGTCTAGGGTTTGAAAACCTTGCATTTTCACTAGATTTGGCCTTATCGTCTCTCCAGAATTGCATCACAGGTTTTTTGTGAAGGATTTTACTACACTAATTGATTGTTTTTAGGGTTATAATATACTTGACCTCATCAAATTCCTTACAATACCATTTTTATTAGGCATTTGCATTGAAAATTGGTGGAAAATTATATATTTTAGGTGTATTTTCACTAGGTTTTGACTTGTCATCATTATAGATCTGCACTAAATGTGTGTTGTGAAGGATATTATTGGTTTATTGGACTGATATTAGACATATTATTTTTTTCCCCTCATCAATTTCCTTACAACACCTCTTCTTTCACTCATTTACATTAAAAAAATTTGAAAAAATCAAGCATTGTAGGTCATTTTCTCATATAGTTTTGCATTTGTTTCTTGCATAACATTTGAAAATATTTTAAATCTGATTTTACATTGATTTTAAAACATACACACATGGATTCTAATTGCAACAATAACACTAGGTTCCCTCCTAGGCCTTACATGAAAAGAAAGGTCCCTGAACCTGAAATTGTGTTTACACCTCATGATAGAACAATTGGAGACATTGAAGGACCTCTTTATATCACTTTGAACATAATGGGAAATCCTATGGATGGAACCCTTATTGATCCTAATTGCATGACCATTGTGGCAACAGATGAATACCTTTATTCACATGGTTTGATACAAGACTTCTATGACTCTTCAAACATGATGATTAAGACACATAAGAGAACCTTTATAAACACTTCTGGGAAAATATCTTTATCGGTCACTATATTTGAGAAATCCATAGAACAATTATTGATGTTGTCCTTGTATCTAACCTTTTTTGCATAAAATTATGGACCATGGTTAAAAGATATGAAAGCTATCCCTTCAACATTTATAACTATGTAAAATTCCCTTTGAATGGACAATTGCATACTATCCCTTGCAATAGATATAAATCTTTGGTTACAAGACAACACATTATCCTTGATTACTTTTGGGAATGATCTAAACTGGAACCAGAGCCACATATAGATTTTAACTTCTTGAGTTATAGAAACTATAAAACATAATTATTACATCAAGTGGCCGGTCCTTCTATTTAAGAAGCAATAAGAGACGAACAATCCACATTTGAAGAGAATCCTAGACCAAAAGGAAAAGGGCCCTATGCTGAGGTTTCTCCCTGGCCTTCCTTACAACGATCGAGTGGTAGTCGTTGAGAGAAAAACATTGTGCCGAGACAAATGAGATTTGGCCGTCATGCTTCCTCCTCTAAAACACAAAAACCTATGGATGAACAAGACACTATTTTAAAAGAGATAAATAGTAAGACAAGAAGGAATAAACAAGCAAGAGAAATGAGGAAGAGAAGACAAGTGTTTGCCCAATGAAACACATCTCAACAAGAAAACATCTCACCTAACATTGAATCAAACCAACAGGACCATAAGAATGGACAACTTGAAGAAAAGAATAAAAGTTGGGCTATGGTACCTTATGTCCCACTTTCTTCTAACATCGGGAGTGGGCAAATGATGATTTGATCATTGACAACCTTTAACTAGGTTGTCCCTACAGGTAAGTATTTCTAACCTTGGTGGTCACCTATGTTGTGGAATTATTTTCTTGTTTATGTGACCTCCCCTCTTATGTTGTGTTCTCCTTATGATGTGTTATATGTTGTTTATGCCACCTAGGATGACCTTTGATTCTCTTGTAAGGTCAAGGATCTTGAAAGACCGCATCTATTGTGACCTTCTTCTATTTGTATCATCATTCTTTTATATTGCTTCTCCTCTATTTTCATTGTTGTGTGTTGTGTCTTAAGGACATAGCATTGCGGTTGGTGACTTGGGGGTACCCTCCAATGTGATTGTCCCTAAGGCATTTGTTCTCCTCTCTTGATTGATTGTTTACCTTCCTCTAGTGGTCTATCTAGCTAGAGGATAATGAACAACAAATAATACTAATAAGGACCAAGTGTCCCTTAAGTGAGAAATAAAAAAATAGACCTAGTCCATACATGACGATGGGGTTGATATATATTATCTGACGTTTGGCTGGTAGAATCACACCATGTGATATTTTGATGTTATCTTATCATAATAACAAGCTATAATAATACAATTGCTCCATGCACTTTATTTATCTTTGAATCTCGCCTCATTTACATTCAATTCTGAGATCTTGCAGTATAGCCCCATGGTTATATTCAGTTTCCAAATCCATAGTGTAATCTTCGCTTCGTGATGTGATTATTTTCACACATTTCTTTTGATCATGTGATGTGGTTTTTGTATGCGAACATTTGGCGATTGTACATAACATGTCACCTCTGTGGGCATGGGATTTGCAAAAGCTCTTGTTCCCTTATGTGTTTTCTTCCTACCTTAACGTGCTTGATATCAATGCACGATATCAACCACCTTAAGGTGGGGGCATATAAAGGAAAGCTATCTGATGATTTTGATACTAACGAAGCGTGTTTTTAAGCCCTCTGCAGAGCTGGGATGTTGTATCTCCATGTTAGTACACATCTTTATTTCTATATTCCAATCATTAAGCCCTCTGTAGAGGTGGGATATAATGCATATCCTTTTATTTTAAGCCCTTCTATGGAAGGTGAGGATAGTGTATTTCTTGAGGAGATTGTACAATCCTGTCATTTTCAAAAAGTCCTCTGAGTAGGTGGGGACTAGATCTGAGACTATCCTAACCCTTAAGCGTGTCTTTGGCGATTGTTGTAGTGAATCACAATTGTTAGTGTGTGCCTGTAATGTTCTTGAGATGGCTGTGAACCTAGCAATAGGTTTCTTTCATCTCTTGTTTCCCATGTTTTCTCTGTGTCTTCCATGTGTGTGTGTATGGTGCGTCTATTCCCAAGCATAGTATAAAGACTGGTGGCAATGACTCCCTCCTATGCTTTGGGATTTGTATGGCATGTTTGTTCTCAAGTGCAATCTAAAGATTGGTGGCAATGAGTCCCTCCTACACTTTGAGATTTGTATGGCCCATCTATTGCCCCATATGCAGTCTAAAGACTGGTGGTGATGGGCACCTCCTGCATTATGGGATGTGCGTTTACGTTCCTTGTACTTCCATTTGTATTCATATGGGAAAAAATTAAAATGGAAAAAGAAATAATCACTGCATTCACTATGCTTTGTGTCTCTTTAATGCTATTTTATTCGTGTCTTGCATGACTGTTACTATCTTCTCCATGTTTTACATGCCTATTACTGTCTTCACTGTGATTGGCATGTCTATAATGTGTTTTCTCTAATGTCTACCTGAGACTAGAGGCTAGAAATGGTTCTCAATCTTTGCATCTGCATTAACTCTATGTGATTGGCATGTTTTTTGTGATTGTTGGCCATACTTAATGCATGTATGGGCCTTGCATTCATGCATACATTAAAGTGGGAGCTAAATGTTAAATCAAAAAATGTCTCCCTGGGGAAAATTTTCCCTCCTATGTTTAGCTCCTGGTCTTTAGAATGCATTTAGATCATCTTGCATGTTAATGATGACTTCTAGTGAATAAACCCCTAAGTTTTATGACAAATGGGACCTAGGGGATGTACTTATGATGAATCCTACCTGAAATAGGAGGAAGGACTTGGGTGCCCACACCATTGGCATGCCCTATTTTGGGTTAGGAACTATTTTCATGTGTCAGTTATGTGACCATTATTAGGTCCTATGCTGACACCTCAAGTTTGAATTATTAATTTTTTGGTGGTAAGTTGTTTAGTTGCATATATAGGCATGTTTAGGCATTCATTTGTAGACTAGAACATGATTATGAGATTTTGGCATACTTATGATTTGAGAGCTTTCAAAGTATTCATTGTTGTAGAGTAGCATTGTTTTGTTATTGTGTTTGTTATGAAGATTTGGCTTCATATTCTCATGACGTGAAGGATCTTCATGTTCATGGTAGCTACACCATCATGGTGACATTCATTTGTATTTTCAATCATTTATCAACTAGTTTTTGCCTCTATCCCACAATGACGAACACTCTTTATCTAACAATGGTGTTCAGAAGACTTGAATGTCTCTCTGGGGCTTGACTGAGGCAAGCCTCTAAACACCACAACCCCCAACTCAGTTTTCTTTGATTGCTGTAGACACTTAAAAATGTCTTGGGCCTACAAACGATGTTTTCACACATAATTTATCTCACATTCATATTTCTACTATTAATTGAGTAATTTTTAATTATTCACTTAATTCATTTCCCCTCTTATGCCTTTAATTAAATAAATTTTACTTTTTTGCTGTTATTCCTCCTTTAATTTGAATAAATACCCATTTATTTAAATTAAATTAGCAACCTTACCCTAGTTAAATAAGTTCCCACCTATTTAATTAAAATCCCTTACATTACCCCTTGCCTCTATAAAAATTAAATAAATGTATACCATTTATTTAATTTTAAATCACCTCCCACCTTACCATTTCCTCTAATTTAAAATTATCCTTTTTCCTTTTATGGCTAGAAACCCTAAATCATTCCAAGCCCTTGATCTTGCCTCCAAGTAAACTCTTCATCTCAACCATCCATTCAAATCCCCTCTTCTATAAAACCACCCTCTCCCTCTCATTTTCATATTTGACCACTTGCATAAGTCAACTTACCTTTGTTAGCACTTGACCTCCCATAGCATTTGCAAACCTGTAATTCCTAAGTGCATAAGATAGTCATAGTATCATAGGAACAATGGAGGAATTACATTAGTCAATCTAGTGTTTCTTGCTTTCATGCTTAGGATATTAGATTCTAGGTTGGTTTAGGGCTCCATTGCATGGTTAGGGTTTGAATTTGTTGTTTGAAGGGCTTTTACAGTGTTTTTACCTGACATGAACGGTCATACATTTCGTGAATTTTGAGTTTTCTAAATTTGTAGGTCTGTGCAATGCATAAGCTACTCAGTACGATGCTTGTGATGCTTGAGCCATATGGCATGATGTTTCTGTGGAGTCTGCAATGCATAGGAAGGTTTATGCGACACCTCTGGTAGGTAGGGTAAAACTCTGATATTTTGTGATTTTGAGCCTAAACCAATTAGTTTTTTGTAGGATTCTAACTTTTCTCTAATGCTCTATGTGTTTGGTTAACCCTCTGGTTTATGGTGCTTATTTTATTTTGGTTTTAAGAGCATTAGGGTTTCACATTTGAAAGGTTTTATCTAGGGTTTGTTATAAGCTTGTTTGAACATTTGGGTATATCTTGTGTATGTCTAAAAGTTCATCATCTTTCTGGCATCCAAGAGAGGACCTTACAACCTTAGGGTTTAGCATTTAGCACTCAAGTACATTTTTATGCATTATCAAGGTTTTTTTATGCTAATTTGTGTTTACAGAGACTGTGTGATGCTTAAGCTACCCTGTACACTGCCTATGCAGTTTTCTGCACCACCTACACAATTAGGGTTTATTTTCTAACATTTGCAGGAAAGGTGTTATGCTTGAACAGTTTCATGGGTTGCATGTGAAACTTTCTATACCACCTGTGCCTATGTGATGTTTGCATGGCTCTATGATGCTTCAGCCTCTTTCTACACCGCCTGTGCCTGTGTAACGTCTGCATGGCTCTATGCGATGCTTTGGCCTCTTTCTTCACTGCCTGCACATGTGTGATGTCTACATGGCACTTTGTGATGCTTCGACCTCTTTCTACAATGCATGTATCTGGTATTAAAAAACAAAGGGTTTTCTTTGGTTTTTCTCTTTTTGTATCAAGCTTAGGGGTTTTCTATCTTTTGCTGATATCTGTTGGTAGCTTGTGGCATTGAAGGGAAATCTTTATTCAAATCACTAACTTGTTTTGTAGGGTTTATTTCATTTCATGCATGTGTGGTTAACTTAAGAACATTTTCAATTTGGGTTAAAAAGAACACAACTTTCTTTGCCATCTACACTCATTTGGGATTAAAATAAACCTCACTCATTTGGGATATAAAGAACCACAACCCTACATTGTTTACATTTCATGTGCTAAAAAGAACAACAATCTTGCATTTTCACACCTTTGGCTAATACAAACCACAATCTTGCATTCTCTCACTCATTTGGGCTTAAAACAAACTTGCATCTGCACTCATTTAAAAAGATAAATAGGATTGCATCATCGTTTTCTATGTTTGGTGATTCTTGTTAGGGTTGTTGAAAGGTGTATGCTCTTCCCTCACACCATTGGTGATCTTGGGAATAAAAAACCCTCCACCTCAATTACATAAAATCACACCAAACTTAAAATAGATAAATTCGAAAGAACCCCCATGGGAGTGTGACCAAGTAAATGTGTATTCTCTCCCCTCACGTCTTAGTATGATCTTGGGGATCAAAAACATTTACTTGTGTTTCTTTTGTTGAACCTATAGAGGACTTGCCTCCTATTTTGTGAGAGAGAATGACCCAAGCGGTAATAAGCTAAAGCCAAGCTCTTTCAAACTGCTATATAAATAACATATTTTTGACAAAAGTCATAAGCAATAGGTGCTATTGTGTCATACCGAGGAATTTCTCCCTTAGTACCCTTGTGGTGCATGAATATCTATAGAGCATAACCTCTATAGCTTGGGAGGTCTCCTAAATTGAGTGAATTTCCACATGTATGGCCACCGAAATGAATTCCCTTACTAAGAACCTTTGTGCTAGTGGCCAAAAAACCCTTCTATTTGTTGACACAAGAGGTCAGACCTCTAAAGCCGTCCCACAGTCTCAAAATTCATAGTAGAGATAACAAATTTCTTGAGATTTTTGGGTCTTTATGAATTCAAAGCTTGGTGTGCTCGTGAAGTGAGTGTCATGTAAGGGGGAGCCAGTGCCACCAAGCTTCTAAGTTATTTTCTTTGAGTAAGTGTGGTTGGAGCAATCCAAGTGGGAATTCAACAGATATAGTTTTTTCCTAGCCTAGGGTTGTGCTTGTCTTCAAAGTGTTTTTAAAAACTTGTCACAAAAACATCAAACCAATAAGAGACATAGCCACAAATTGACTGTCGAGTGTTTTCATGACTGATGTTCTTTCTGATTCTCCACAAAATTTCAAAACAGACTTACAAAAATAATTTTAGGGCTTGCTAAAACTAAAAACACATTTGTTGAATAGTGAAATACATAAGAGGATTTCTAAAATGTATAAGAAACTGTGAAACACATATGCTTGACTCTGCACATTTCTGTAATGCATGCACCTGCAAACAAGTTGAAAACCTTAGGGAAACCTTTCAAACACCATTCTCCCAACCAAATTTCAAATACAACCATCTCAAAGACATCTCAGACCAGCCAGTTTTTTTCATCCCTTTAGGTTCCGTTTTCAAATCATTTCATTCTCATAGGATTAAGTTGCATACACAAGCTCATTTAGAATTAGACTTCATTCCCATTATTTACCATAATCATTTAGGCAACTATAGAACCTTAGGATTTCAGCCTTAGGCATCAATAGATTATTCAAAAATTAATCTTCCTAAGTTAAAACATAAGGAGAAACCATCGAAGTGTGACTACCTCATAAGTACAAAATTGGACCAAAAGACCTTGGCATCATTCTCATTTAATTGATCATTTGGGCCTAATACACACTTGACTAGTTTGGGTCCATCATCCAAAGTGAATTCTCATACTCATGAGCTAACTTTAATCAAACCATTCCTCTCACATCAAAATTCCAATGTCTTCATAAACCCAATTAGTACTTTGAAAGTCATTAGTAGATAATAGTATCCTATTGGAGCTAAACTTTGAGAAGATTAAAATCATTAGCCTCTACTAGAGTCCTAGGCATAATTCTGTTAGATCATTACCCCACCTTAGTTGCATCCACAAAACATCTCCATTCCTATTTTGCACAAAGCACTTAGATCTCTTCCACTAGCATACACTCATTTTCAACCTTAGAAAAGACCAAAAATATCCTGCCAGTTAGTATCATTAGGTATCCTTTAAAACTTGCATGGTGCATTCTTACCTTATCCAAAAAAAACCAAAAAACATTACATTCTCCTCCTTAGGGCAAGATCATTTTCCCACCTCAAACTAGTAGGTCATATATGGTCGAGACAAGGTTACAAAAGTAAAAGAAGGGAGAATCCTTAGAACACCCCACAAACACCATGAAGTTTTCATCCAACATGGGTAATCCCTTTGAGAACATCCTTTTGAAGGAACAAGACGACGAAATAACGCAACAAGAAATTGAAGAAGCTTCTCAAGACCCAAGGATGTTGTGCATTTTAGATGAGATGATCCATGCAAATGCCTAAAGTTACCTCATGAAACTCTTCCAAAATCATACTAGGCTTATCCCTGGGGTAGATATCAACATGATTGTAGGGTCACCATCTCATAATGCCGCTCAAAACTGACAAGAAAGGACACCTTCTTTTAGCCACACTAATTCAATGCAAGAAGTTGTCAATATTCCTGTAGGACAAACATCACAAGATTCCACAATATCGTATGTGACATTTGATGCCAACAATATGAATGTTGTGTCCCAACCATTGACCTTCCCAAATCCTTTTGTCTCGATGAACATGAACCATAACAAAAAGACATGAAGGATCCACATAGTAACCTCTAGGGGACAAAACACCACATCAAACGTGAACTTGAATATAGGCAATCCAAGTATAGATCCCCTTGGGCAAAATAACATTAATGCCTTGAATCAACAAGATGTTGACCCTAATGGGAAAAACACCAATACCATGTCAAATTCAAATACAACATTTGGGTCTACACACACAAATACCTTGAACCATCAATACATAGACCCACAAAATCAAAACAACAACATTTTCACCCATAAAAATGTCCTGAACCAAGAATATGTTGATCCTAGTGGTCAAAACACGAGATGTGTATCTATGCATAGAAATACCTTGAACCATCAATACATAGATCCACAAAATTAAAACAATGTTGTTGTATCCCATGCTTACACAAATATTAATACCACTCACAGCCATACCATGAATCAACAGTATGTGGACCCAAATAGTCAAAACAACAATGTTATGGCCAACACTCATACAAACACCATTCCCCAAAATAAACAAAACATTAACCAAAATGCTAGTGCCTTGCATCAAAACACCCACCATGTCCAAAACACCAACCACATCTCCCAAACAAATCCTCATAACATCCCAAACCAACATACCACTAGCACTTTGTCCCATTATCAACACATCAACCCCAACCAAAACTTACACTCGTCTTCATTACACATCCCCTTCAACAAAAACACCAACCCAATTGTCACAAATTTGGGACTGCAAAACACATCGGCACTAAGCATAGGTAACTCATATAAACACCCCATCACAAACACTATCAACACACCCATAAAAGTCCTCACCCAAGAGTTAGACAAACTAAAGCAACAATTCTCAAACTTACAAGTTTTAGGGACAAAGAAACCATACTCTATGGAGGACTTCTGCCCCTACCCATTTTACAAAAGCATTTATATGCCTCCTTTCCCCCCAAATTTTACTGCACCAAACATTAAAAAAAATAGGGGAAAGGGGAGTCCCATTGAACATGTACGTGAGTTCCATACTGCTTGTCTCGAGCTCGCCTATGATCATACCTACTTGATGAGACTCTTCCAAAGGAGCCTATTGCAGATATGTGCCTAATTGGTGTTGTCATTGATGTCAACATATCCTTATTGTCATTAGTGTCAACTGGATCTTATTCTATTGATTGTTTAGAAGACTTGTATGTTGAGGATATTGAGAAAATTAGCCTCTCCAGAAGAAACAAGTGAGTTACATAACTCTCTCAGAGACAGTGAAGATAGTGCAGTTCAATGAAGTAGATTGCTCCGCATTCCCAGTAAGATGAAGATCAGAGTCTGTAGATTAAAGGGTTTATAGAGGATTGTCTAATGTTTCTCTAGTCAAGATTTGAGAGGTCCACATGGAGAATTGGTGAAGTTATGGCCATTTGAGTAGAACTGGGTTTTGTAATTATTCAGGGGTGACAGAGTGATAGAAATTTGGTCTACATTGATCCGCATTGGAATATTGTGATCTATAGATCTAGAGGTATGTTTGGGATGTCAGTGTGTATCCTCAACTTAAGTGGTGCATGGTTTGGAGATCTGCAAGCAATCTTTCTAGTGTGACAGTCATGATAGTTGGTGTTCTTGAGTTGTTGAATGAAGATGTAAGTGGTTCTAGTGATCTGAGGTGGTGCAGTTGTTCCTGTTGATTTCATTGTGCTTGTGGTGGTCTCTGAATCAGGTGCCTATTGTGTTGGTGGTCCACATTGAGGATTGACCTCGTGGATGAAGATTTCTCCTTGGGTGTTACTGTTCTTTCTAGTCTTGGCCGATTAAATGCATGGTGTGTCTTGCGGATGATCTAAGAGAAGTTTTATGGAGCGAGGTGTGATGTTCAAGGAAGACTTGAGTCCTAGTTATGTTTGGTCAACAGTGTAGTGATTCGCATGTCACATTTTAAGTCTTGTGATTGTAATTTCTTGTAATGCCTATCTTGGAGAATGTTCTAGATAGATGATTGTTTGGTCAACTTTCCAAAGTCGATGACTTGTATAAATAAGTGTTGTGAAGTTGTGGAAATGTGTGGTGTGGAGCAAAGATACGAATATAGTGAGGAAGTGAGTGAGGACAGAGCAAAGGTGTTGTGGGCTGCAATGGAACTGAACCTTGCATGAAGAAGATGATGTTTCTCAGTTCAAACTTTCTGTGTTAATCTTGTGAATGTTCTTATAGGCAGTAAGCCTTTTTTGAGCAGTGAGCTCTGGGCAGTCTGCTTGAAGGCAAGTGCCTTCCCATTTTCTATTCTTTTAACAAAGAATAAATCTTGTGGGTTAACCCCCACCGTAGTTTTCCCTTAACCGAGTTTCCACGTAAAAATCCTAGTGTTATGTGTGTTGATTATGTTTCTACTCATGTGTTGTTGATTATGTTTCTACTCATGTGTTGTTGATTCATGCTTTCATGGTTATATCATTAATCTATTAATAAGTGGTAAAGAAGATTAATTGTAGCTAAAGATAAAAGTTTTGTGACAATTGATTCACCACCCAACTCTCAGTTGTCTATCCTAATTTCAACAATTGGTATCAGAGCCGGTTGCTCTAAAAGAAGCTTGACTACTTGAAGAGATATAGGATGTCAACATATAAGAAGGACAGTCTGAGATTTGATGGAACAAATTACTCTCTTTGGAAGAGTTGCATGGAGTATCATTTGCAATGTATGGGTGATCCTTATTGGTTGATAACTAAGGATGAGTATAAGCCTCCGCAGAAAGGTCTTTCAACTCCAGATGAACTCAAAGATGTTGAAAACAACATTCAAGCCAAAGAAGCATTGTTGAGTGCCCTGACTGATACTGAAATGACAAATGTCCTTAAATTAAAAACTTCTCATGAAATTTGGAAGAAGTTGGAAACTCTATATGAATGTGATAAATATGTCAAATGTGCTAAGTTGCAGAGCCTGAAGGGTAGATATGAAAATTTGAGGATGAGTGAAGATGAAAACATCACTTCCTACATGTAGAAGGTGAATGAACTTGTGTGGAGTATCAGGTGTGTTGGTGGAGTGCTAGAAGAATCAGAGGTTGTTCCCAAGGTACTCAAATCCTTACCTGTTTCATACAAGCATAAAGTTGCTGCTATTGAGGAGATCAGGACTGTGACAATGGTTACAAGAGATCAGTTGGTTGGCAAGCTTTCAGTATTTGAAATGAGTGAGTTTGGGGATTCTTTTCTAAATCAGAATCTGCATTTAAGGCTAGTATTTCCAGAAAACAAAGATTTGATCTAGGTGAAAGCTCTTCAAGAAAACTAACTAGATATGAGAAGGCAAGGAAGGAACTTGAAGAAGATGAATCTGAGCTTGAAGAACTTGAAGCTCTTTTTGCCAAAAGATTACCAAGAGGATCTGGTAAGTATGAACGAAAGTTGCCTTTCAAATGTTTTGCTTGCAATAAGATTGGGCCAAACCCTAATAGACCTAGGATTCAGAAGAAATGCTACTATGTCCAAGAAGCTACCGATGAAGGAGTTATAGATGATGAGTCTGATAAAGGAAGTACCTCTAGAAATTAATGGGTGTTCATTGCTATCAAAGAAGAAGATCCAGTGCCTACTAAATCTGTTATCTATGTGAATGTGGAAAGAGCCCTAGCTGCTCAAGTTGAAGAAAAGGATGAGTGGGTGATTGACAGTGGTTGTTCTCATCATATGACAAGTGATAAGAGTAAGTTTGTAAGTTTGGAGACAATTCAGCTAGTAGAATCGGTGGCAGAGGATCCATCTCTCTTGATGGTAAGAATAACACTAATGATGTTTTGTATGTAGAAGGGTTGAAGCATAATCCTCTTAGTGTTGGACAGTTGGTTGACAAAGGGTATGATCTCCAATTCAAGGATGGAAGATGCAAAATCTTGGGAAGCTCCAGAACTGTGATTGCATCTGGCACAAAAACTAGAGGTAATATCTTTTATTTAAGTGGTGCTGGTAAATGTTGTTTGATTGCTTAGATTGATCAGAGTTGGTTATGGCATAGAAGAATGTGTCATGTAAACTTTGATAACAATGTCAAGATAAGTACTACTCAGGCTGTGAGAGATCTTCCAAAGCTTGTAAAACCTGCTAATAGCATGTGTAAGGAATGTTAGTTGGGCAAACAGAGTAGAACAACATTCAAAAGTAAAGAACAATTTTCAAGTGGATTGTTGGAACTTGTGCACATTGATTTGTGTGGTCTTGCCAGAGTTAGGAGTTTACAAGGAGATAGATACTTTATGTTGTTGATTGATGATTACTCCCAAATGATGTGGGTCACTTTCTTGAAAGAGAAATCAGAAGCTCTTGACAGATTCAAGTTGTTCAAGGCTAGGGTGGAAAATGAGATTGGTGTGAAGATAAAGTGTCTGAGATCTGATAGAGGTGGAGAGTTTACCTCCATGAGTTTAATGCATTTTGTGAACAACATGGAATAAGAAGACAATTATCTGCTCCTAGGACTCCTTAGCAGAATGGAGTTGTGGAAAGGAAGAACCGGACTATTCAAGAGGCTTCTAGAACCATGATGATGGAGGCAAATGTTCCACATGTCTATTCGAGAGAGGGTGTGAGTACTGATGTCTACACTCTTAATTGGGTGCAGACCAAAGGTAATACTGGTAAAACACCTTACAAACTATGGTTTGGCAATGCTCCTTTTGTGAAATATTTTAGAGTTTTTGGTAGTAAATGATATATCAAAAGAGATGAAGATCTAGGGAAGTTTGATGCAAGATGTGATAAAGGATTATTTTTGGGTTACTTTAACCAAAGCAAGACATACCAATACTTTAACAAGAGATTGAAAAGGATTGTTGAAAGTGCTAATGTCAAGGTAGATGAAGGCATGGAGAGACCTTCCAAGTTTTATGGATATGAATCAGATGATGAAAATGAAAAGAAATTTCAAGCTCAAATTTAGATTCAAACTGCTCTAAAAAATCTAGTGACTCAAGAAGCTAATGCAAATTTTGAGGAACAAGTTCAAGAATCAAAAGTTCCAGAAAATCCCAAAACTCCCAGGTATGTAAGGTTGAATCATTCTAAAAATTAGATCATAGAAGATAAAAATAAAGGTGTTCAAACTAGAAGGAAAATTTACTCAAGATCAAGAGGAATATTGTTTGATTTCAAAGATAGAACCAAAATCAGTGAATAACGCTTGTAATGATAAAAGTTGGGCAAAAGCAATGGAAGAAGAAATAATGCAAATTGAAAAGAATCATACTTGGAATCTTGTTCCTAGACTAGAAAACAAAAATGTAATTAGAACTAAATGGGTCTTCTAGAATAAATTGAATGAAAATGGTGAAGTTGTGAGAAATAAAGCAAGATCGGTGTGCAAAAGATATTCTCAGGTAGAGAGAATTGATTTTAAAGAAATTTTTGCTCCGGTGGTAAGAATCGAAGCAGTCAGATTATTTCTTGCCTTTGTTGTTTACAAAGATTTCAAAGTCTACTAGATGGATGTCAAGTCAGCATTCCTGAATGGAGAATTGGAAGAAGTCTACATTGAGCAACCGGAAGGATTCCAGTTCTTTGATCAAGGAGATAAGGTCTACAGATTAAGGAAAGCATTGTATGGACTCAAGAAAGTCCCAAGAGCCTGGTATGCAGATTAGATAAGTATCTACTAAAGTTAGGTTTTAGCAAAGGCACAATTGACAGTAATCTTTATCTCAAAATCGATCATGAGCACATCTTGATTGTTGAGGTATTTATTGATGATATCATCTTTCATGGAAATGAGAGCATGTGTAAAACATTTGCTGATTAGATGTAAAATGAATTTGAGATGTCCATGTTTGGTGAAATGAATTTATTATTAGGTTTGCAAATCACTCAGTCAGATAAGGGCATCTTCATATCTCAATCTAAGTATGTGAAAGAGTTATTGAAAAAGTTTGGGATGGAGGATTCAAAAATAATGAGTACTCCTATGATAAATGGATGCAAGTTGAGTAAAGATGATGTTTCCCCTAAGGCAAATTAGAAAAGGTATAGATCAATGATTGGACGACTACTTTATCTGACTCAAACCAGACCTGATATTATGAATACAGTTGGCCTTGTTGCTAGATTTCAAGCTGATCCTAGAGAATCTCATGTTGTAGCAGTCAAAAGAATTTTTAGATATCTAAAGGTGACAACTGATTATGGCTTATGGTATCCTAAGGATGATGATTCCACTCTTCATGCATTTACAAATGCTTATTGGGTAGGAGATGTGGATAGCCATAAAAGTACTAGTAGTGGTGCATTTTTCTTGGGAAAAAGATTGCTTTCTTGGTTGAGCAAAAGCAGGAGGCAATATCTCTATCTACTGCAGAGGCAGAATATATAGCAGCAACAAATAATTGTACTCAAGTTTTGTGGATGAAGCAAATGCTGAAGGATATCAGAATTATGTTTGAAGAGCCTATTACAATCTTCTGTGACAATTCAAGTGCAATAAACATCTCAAAAAATTTGGTATTGCATTAAAAACAAAGCACATATCCATTAAGTTTCACTTTTTAAGAGAGAAGGTGAATGAGAATGAAGTCGGATTGGATTTTGTTTCTTTAAAAGATCAGATTGTAGATATCTTCACTAAGCCTCTACCTAAGGATATTTTTTAGTATCTAAGAGGGATGCTAGGGGTTATTACCCCTCCTATTTAGAACTAAGGTGCACTAGTGTGCATCAGTCTAGTGGAACTCACAGTCATATCTTATGATCTAGATTGGTGTTAAGGGGATGCTACCTAGGGGTAGTCAGTATGATTTTGGAATAAGAAACAAAAAGAGGAAGAGAGAATTGCAAATATGTGCCCTTTGCCATTGATGTCAAAGGGGGAGAGAAGTCATGTGAAAAAATTGGAAGTAAACAGTTGCTGGTGTAAGGGGGAGCAGTAAAGAACATGGCTACAAGTGTGATAAGAGAAAGGGAGAGAAGTACTTGTCTTGATGGTTGAAACAATTTTTTACATCATATGTTTCCATCAATGATAAAGGGGGAGATTGTTGCAAATATGTGCCTAATTGATGTTGTCATTGATGTCAACATATCTTTGTTGTCATTAGTGTCAACTGTATCTTATTCTATTACTTTTCTAGAAGACTTGTATGTTGAGGATATTGAGAAAATTAGCCTCTCTAGAAGAAAAAAGTGAGTTACATATCTCTCAGAGACAGTGAAGATAGTGTAGTTCCATGAAGTAGATTGCTCTGCATTCCTAGTAAGATGAAGACCAGAGTCTGCAGATTAAAGGGTTTATAGAGGATTGTCTAATGTTTCTCCAGTCAATATTTGAGAGGTCCGCATGGAGAATTGGTGAAGTTATGGCCATCTCAGTAGAACTGGGTTTTACAGTTGTTTAGAGGTGACAGAGTGATAGAAATTTGGTCCAGATTGATCTGCATTGGAATATTATGATTTGCAGATCTAGAGGTGCATTTGGGATGTCAATGTGTATCCTCAACTCAAGTAGTTTGTGGTTTGGAGGTCTGCAAGCAATCTTTCTAGTGTGACAGTCATGATAGTTGGTGTTCTTGAGTTGCCAAATGAAGATACAAGTGCTTCTGGTGATCTGAGGTGGTGTAGTTGTTCCTGTTGATTTTATTGTGCTTGTGGTGGTCTCTGAATCAGGTGCCTATTGTGTTGTTGGTCCGCATTGAGGATTGAGCTCATGGATGAAAATTTCTCCTTGGGTGTCACTGGTCTTTCCAGTCTTGGCTGACCAAATGCATGGTGCAAATTATGTGGAGCTACTATCGAGATGTCACCTGTACTGCTTCACTAGCACTGTGGATCAAGACTTTGGATGTACAGTTGGCTCCCTAGAAATTGCAAAATAACCATGCTAGTGTTGATAATTGAGAGGGGGGGTGAATCAGTTATCTTAATCTTGCTTTAAATTCAAACACCCAAATCCACTTTGTTATTCAATAGCATAGCAATTAATCATTCATGAAAGCTTAAAGAATAAACACCAGAGCATATAAACATCAACACATGAGACACCAAGATTTTGATGTGGAAAACCCAGTTAAGGGAAAAACCACAGGGTGATTAACCCAAGGATTATTCTCTGTTAGAAGAATAAGAAAAAGATGGCACATGCCAATTAGGGCTCACTACCTGAGCACACTACTCACAAGAGGCACATTGCCTACAAGAGACACAATGTCTACAAAGTGATAAGAATCACAAACTTGAACTGGAGATTGACATCTTCACCATGCCTAGATCAGTTCCATTTAAGTCCAAAAACTTCTACTCTGCCTTTCGCACTTCTCTTCGCTATATCACTCACATCCCCACAAGACACCCTTCAAAATGAATTCACAAACCCTTATTTATACAAGGCATCGACTTAGGAACAATCATCTAAGTCGGCAAACATCTACAAGATCATTCGCAAGACGTGTAATACATCTGGTCGGTCTGTTTCAGGAAGAACACCAATATCCATGGTTATTCTTCAAATGCAAACTCTAACTTCAATGCGGACTGCCAATAAGAATAGAAAATGATCCAAAGATCACCAAAACCTTTCCTGAGCCATCAAGAACATCCGCACTTTATCAGCTTACTGGAATTCTTCTGTTCTTCATCCAGAACTTCAAGAACATAGTCTGTTATCACTGTCATAATGAAAAAGCTTCTTCTAGACCTCTAAATCATTCACAAATCTAGTTGTCACTTCACACTGACTTCTTCAACACTCATTCTAATCCACCGAATGAGATAATGTAATTCCGGATCTCACCAGACCAATCTGCGACACTCTATCTCTACTAAACACCTGCCAGAACTAGTTCTACACAAACAGCCATAACTTCTTCAGATCTTTATGTGGACCTCTGAAATCTTAACTGGAACATCTCAAGACTCATATCTACAAACCCTTTAATCCATATCCTCTGATCCTCAACCTATTGAGTACTTTTGCATTCTTCTCATCATTGTTCTTTACTGTTCCTGATGGAGACTAGTTTCCTCAATAACCTCAGCACACAGCTCATCCAATCCTTCTTATCAATACAATATGAGTATGTTGACATCAATGACAACACTGGTTAACCTCATACTTGCAACAATGTCCCCCTTTGTCATTGATGGCAACATATGATGTGAAAAACCATCAAGACAAGAACTTCTCCTTTTTGTCACAGCTCCCCCTATCAGCAACAACTCTTCACATGTCTTCTCTTTCTTTACTGCTCCCCCTTTGATCATCAACCACTTGCTTTTCACATGTCTTCTCTCCCCCTTTGACATCAGTGGCAAAGGGCTCATATCAGTAGTCCCAACACATCAAAATTATACCAGCTGCTCCCCCTTAGTAGTAGCTCCCCATCATCAATCCGGATCACAAGATATGACTGTGATATCCACTGGATTGATGCACATTAGTGCATCCTAGTTCATCACTGGAGGGGCCATGACCCCTAACTTCTCCCTGAGATACTTAAAAGAGTCCTTGGGAAGAGGTTTAGTAAAAATATCTACAAGCTAATCCTTGGAGGGCACATACTCCAATCTGACTTCACCATTGTTCACTTGTTCTCTCAAAAAGTGAAATTTGATAGATATATGCTTGGTCTTAGAATGCAACACTAGATTCTTAGAAACATTTATTGCACTTGAATTATCACAGAAAATTATGATAGGCTCCTCATATTCTACTTGAATATCTCTTAGCATTTGCTTCATCCACAAAAGTTGAGTGCAACTACCTGCTGCTGCAATGTATTCTACTTCTGTTGTAGATAGGGATATTGCTTCTTGTTTCTTGCTTAGCCAAGAAACCAACCTTTTTCCCAAAAAGAATGCTCCTCCACTTGTACTCTTCCTATCATCTACATCTACCTAATCTGCATCTGTATATGCATGAAGAGAAAAGTCATGATCTCTAGTATACCATAGGCCATACTCAATTGTTCCTTTCAAGTACCTAAATATTATTTTGATTTCCATGACATGAGATTCTCTGGGATCAGCCTGGAATCTCACCACAAGACCAACAGCCTGCATTATATCTGGTCTTGTCTGAGTGAGATATAGTAATCCTCCAATCATTGATCTGTACTTTGTCTGATCTATCTTAGGAGAGTCATCATCTTTGCTCAACTTACATCCAGTAGCCATAGGAGTTTTCATTGGCTTTGAATCTTCCATTCCAAATTTCTTCAATAGTTCCTTCACATATTTGGTCTGAGAGATAAAGATTCCTTTCTTTGTCTAAGTAATTTGCAAACCCAAAAAAAAGTTCATTTCACTGAGCATTGACATTTCAAACTCACTTTTCATTTGGTTTGCAAAAGTTTTACACATACTGTCTCTTCCTCCAAAGATGATATCATCAACAAATACTTCAACAATCAAGATGTTTTCATGATCAATTTTGAAATATAGGTTACTATCAGCAGTACCTTTGTTAAAACCAATCTTCAAAAGATGTTTGTCTAGCCTCTCATACCATGCTATTGGGGCTTGCTTTAGACCATACAATGCCTTCTTTAATTTGCAGACCATATCACCACGCTCAAATAACTGAAATCCATCTGGTTGTTCAATGTACACCTCTTCTTCTAAGTCACCATTTAGGAAAGCAGATTTACATCCATCTGATACACTTTGAAATCTTTGAAGGCAGCAAATGCAAGAAATAGTCTGACTACTTCAATTCTTGCCACCAGAGAAAAGGTTTCTTCAAAACCAATCCCTTCTATTTGAGAGTAGCCTTTGCAGACTAATCTGGCTTTATTTATGATTACTTCACCTACTTCATTTAGTTTGTTCCAGAAGACCCATTTGGGTTCAATCACATTCTTGTTACTAGGTCTAGAAACAAGATCCCAAGTGTGATTTTTCTCAATTTGCATCAACTCTTTCTCCATTGCTTTGGTCCAATTTTCATCATTGTAGGCTTCATTTATTGTCTTAGGTTCAATCTTTGAGATCAGACAACATTCATCTAAATTTTGAGCAACATTCCTTCTAGTTTGCACAGCTTTGCTTTTGTCACCTATGATCTGATCTTCAAAGTGGTTCAGTCTTACATACCTTGGAACTTTAGGAGTTTCTTGCACTTCTGCTGCTTGATCAGGCTCATCCAGACCTATCTCTTCTTCCTGATTTACCGGATTAGTCTGAAACTAACCTTCAGGAGAGGATTGAGTTCCTTGAATCAGAACATCATTTTGATCATCTTCATCATACTCAAAAAATCTTGAGGGCTTTTCAATACCCTCATCAACCTTTACATTTGTACTTTCTATCATCTTTCTCAGTCTCTTATTGTAACACCAGTATGCTTTGCTTTGAGTGGAGTAACCCAAGAAAATTCCTTCATCACTTCTAGCATTAAACTTTCCTAGATCTTCATCTCTTTTAATGTAACATTTGCTACCAAATACTTTGAAATATCTCAAAGTAGGAGTGATGCCAAACTAAAGTTCATAGAGAGTCTTACCAGTATTGCTTCTGATTTGAACTTGATTGAGAGTGTAGACTACAGTGCTGACAGCTTCTCTCCAAAACATCTGAGGAACATTTGCTTCCATCATTATTGTCCTGGATGCTTCTTGGATGGTCTAGTTCTTTCTCTCAACTACTTCATTCTGCTGTGGAGTCCTAGGAGTAGACAACTGTCTCTTTATACCATGCTTCTCACAAAAGTCTATGAATTCACCGGATGTGAATTCACCACCTCTATCAGACCTCAGACATTTCAGCTTTAATCCGGTTTGATTCTCTATCATAGCCTTGAAGATTTTGAACTTCTCAGAAGCTTCTGATTTCTCTTTTAAGAAGGTAACCCACATCATCTGGGAATGGTCATCAATCAGTAACATGAAATATCTATCACCTTGCATACTCTTGATTCTTGTCAGACCACATAGATCAGTATGAACTAATTCCAATAATCTGATAGAGGACTAATCCTTGCTTTTGAATGAGACTCTTCTCTATTTACCTAGCTAAAATTCTTTGCACAAACTATTTGTAGGTTTTACCAACTTTGAAAGATCTCTTACAGCCTGAGTACTGCTTATCTTGATGATGTTATCAATATTTACATGACACATCCTTCTATGCCATAACCAACTCTGATCAACTTGAACAAACAGACAACTTTTACCAACACCAACCAAGTGGAAGATATTACCTTTAGTTTGAGTACTGGATGCAATCTCTATTCCGGATCTTTCAAAGATTTTGTATTTTCCATCCTTGAATCAGAGATCATAGCCTTTGTCCACCAACTGTCCAACACTGAGAAGATTGTGCTTCAAGCCTTCAACATACAACACATTACCAGTTTTGTTTCTTCCATTAAGAGAGATAGTTCCTCTTCCTCTGATTCTACCAGCAGAGTTGTCACCAAACTTTACCACTCCTTCATACCTTTCCAAATCTAAGAACTTGTTCTTGTCACCTGTCATATGGTGAGAGCATCCACTGTCAATAACCCAATCATCCTTTTCTTCAACTTGGGTAGCCAAAGCTCTTTCTTCAACCTTATGATTGATAGATATTGGATCTTCTTCCTTGATGGCAATAAACACCCATTCATTTCTAGATTTGTCTCCTATCTCTAATTCATCATCTGTTACTCCTTCATTATCAGCTTCTTCATGAACATAATAACAATTCTTTTGGAACCTTTGTCTGTTAGAATTTGACCTTGTAGATCTTTCCAGACATCTTGAGGCAAAGTGACCAATCTTATTGCAGTTGAAGCACTTAAAAGGTAATTTTCCTTCATACTTATGGGATCCTCTTGGCAGTCTTTTTGCAATGAGAGCTTCAAATTGAGTTGTTTCTACTTCTTCCTCTTCCATGTCTTTCCTTTCTTGATCATACCATGACAGCTTCTTTGAGGAGTTTTCTCCCGGATCAAATCTTTGTTTACCTTTCACATAGGCACTGGCTTTGAATGCAGATTCAGTCTTGGGGGGATCATCTCCAAACTCGGTCATTTCAAATGTAGCTAGTTTGCCAACCAATTGGTCTCTTGTGACAGTTGTATGAGCTCTGAATTCATCAATGGCAACAACCTTGATTTTGTAGGCAGCATGAAGGGATCTAAGAATTTTGCAAACAATCTCATTTTCATCCAAAACTCCACCAGCATTCCTAATTCCACACACCAGCTCATTTACTCTTGGCATAAAAGTAGTGATATTTTCATCATCTCTCATCTTCAATCTTTCAAATTTCCCTTTGAGACTCTACAACCTTGCACTCTTAACATACTCATCTCCTTCATGCAGAAGTTTCAGTTTGATCCAGATCTCATAGGTAGTTGGTAGGTCAATAACATTTGAGAGCTCTGAGTCAGTTAATGCGCTTAGAAGAGCTTCTTTGGTCCGCAGATTATTTTCAGCATCTGTGATTTCATTTAGAGTTGTCGGACCACCCTGTAGAGGTACATAAGCTTTTGTGACCATGGACAAGTATGCTTTTCCCATACACTCCAAGTGACATTTCATGTGACTTTTCCAAAGAGAAAAGTTGGTTCCATCAAACTTTAGACTATCCTTCTTAAATGACGACATACTAGATCTCCTCAAGTTGTTAAGCTCCTTTTAGAGGAACTTGGCTCTGATACCAATTGTTGATAACTGGGAGGGGGGGTGAATCAGTTATCCTAATCTTGCTTTAAATTCAAACACTCAAATCCACTTTGTTATTCAATAGCATAGCAATTAATCATTCATGAAAGTTTAAAGAATAAACACCAGAGTAGATAAACATCAACACATGAGACACCAAGATTTTGACGTGGAAAACCCGGTTAAGGGAAAACCACGGGGTGATTAACCCAAGGATTATTCTCTGTTAGAAGAATAAGAAAAAGATGGCACATGCCAATTAGGGTTCACTGCCTGAGCACACTGCTCACAAGAGGCACACTGCCTACAAGAGACACACTGTCTACAAAGTGATAAGAATCACAAACTTGAACTAGAGATTGACATCTTCACCATGCCTGGATCAGTTCTATTTAAGCCCAAAAACTTCTGCTCTACCTTTCACACTTCTCTTCACTATATCACTCACATCACCAAAAGATGCCCTTCAAAATGAATTCACAAACCCTTATTTATACAATACATCGACTTAGGAACAATCATCTAAGTCGACAAACATCTACAAGATCATTTGCAAGACGTGTAATACATCTGGTTGGCTTGTTTCAGGAAGAACACCAATATCTGTGGTTATTCTTCAAATGCAAACTCTAACTTCAATGCAGACCACCAATAAGAATAGAAAACCATCCAAAGATCACCAAAACCTTTCTTGAGCCATCAAGAACATCTGCACTTTATCATCTTACTGGAATTCTTCTGTTCTTCATCTGAAACTTCAAGAACACAGTCTGTTATCACTGTCATAATGAAAAAGCTTCTTCTGGACCTCCAAATCATTCACAAATCTAGTTGTCACTTCACACTGACTTCTTCAACACTCATTCTAATCCGTAAAATGAGATAATGTAATTCCGGATCTCACCGGACCAATCTGTGACACTCTATCTCTACTGAACACCTACCAGAACCGGTTCTACACAAATAGCCATAACTTCTTCAAATCTTTATGCGGACCTCTGAAATCTTAACTAGAACATCTCAAGACTCATATCTACAAACTCTTTAATCCACATCCTCTGATCCTCAACCTATTGAGTACTTTTGCCTTCTTCTCATCACTGTTCTTTACTGTTCCTGATGGAGACTAGTTTCCTTAATAACCTCAGCACACAACTCATCCAATCCTTCTTATCAATGCAATATGAGTATGTTGACATCAATGACAACACTGGTTAACCTCATACTTGCAACAGCTAGAAGGTGTAAAAATACTCAGGATGCAGGCTGCAACTTATCACTAAAATTTGATATTTAGATGGACATTTTTCACCATTCCACGGAGAAGAAAATCTACGTGCAAAGATATACCTACAGAACTACGAGATGTCGCCACATAGCAATGTCAAGCTTATGTATTAATTTGTTATGGGCCTCACCTGTCTTACATGGCAAGCCCTGAGGAATTATGTCATTCCACAGAGGTACTATGAAAGGAGGCAAACCTTTTCATTGAATTGCAAAAAGTTGCCAAGTGGTGGCCTTGCATCTTACATTGATACTGTGCCAGGTCCCACCACATACTTAACTGTGCCCACCTTAATGAAATTGATGGCCTATGGATAAGGCACATGGTGCTATCTGAATGGCTTGACCCCTTGACTGTGATGGAGATCACGGGGCTAATGTGGGACACTTAGGTGCTTTTTTGTCATTGTGTAGTGGAACATGGTGGACCCCAAGAAGAGCCCATGGAAACATGACACGTGGCAAGATTTGGCCATTTTGGCCTTGGGACTTTCCCTTTTGGTCTTCTATTTTGGAAGGAATTAGAGGAAAACTTTGAATTCCAACCCTCTGATTACATAGTTAAATGCACTCTTAGGTAGGGGTACTGACATTGACAAATGATACGCCTTCTGCCATTCCGTAGAAGGAATGGTGGACCCCAAGCAAAGCCTATAGAAACATGGAAATGTGACATGTGGCGTGGACTTTCAAGTCTTGACCTTCTAGTTTTTTGCTTTCTAATTGGGAATGAGTTAGAAATAAACTCTAAACTCTAAAAAAAATAGACTTAATCAGACTTTCCCTCTTTTAAACGATGAGAAAGGGAACTCCATGACTCCAAACTCTACTTTCCTTAAGAATTTTTAGACTTTGATGATTGGAAAGAAACACCTAACTCCAACAACCTTAGTAAGGTGTAAGGCCGAAACCCTAAACTTTGTTTTGACCTTTGCTTTGAACTTCTATAACTACTTCATTTTCTTGAATTTCAACATGATTCAAAAGCCAAAGCTACTCTAAATTTAAGTCTTTATCAATTGGTGACCATTTCTTAGGAAAATTCAGACCATGATTTTTGAAGGCATCAAGACATGACATTTTACCATACCACCCAAAGGAGAGCCCACAAGCAAAACAAAAGCAAAGTAGAAGCAAAAAGTTGGGTCCCTATTTTGCTAAGGCAAAATGGGGTGTGTCGTGAGACCACACAACATAACTCAGGGATCACTCTTGTACAACCCAAGTACACCCTTGATTTACTTGCTTTGTTGCACATGACTAACTATAAGCCATCTCCAACTCCCTTTTTATCTGGAGTTAAGCGTGAGGCTAATTGTACTACACCATTGATTGATGTAACCTTATAGGAACAACTTGTTGGCAATCTTATTTATTTAACCCATACCAAGCCCCATATTTCATATGTTGTAAGTATTATTTCCAGATTCATGTAGGACCCTCATGAGTTACAATGGAAAGTAGCTAAGAGGATACTTCACTTCCTTTAGGGCACTCTTCGATTCAGGATTCCTTATAGAGCTGGCACAAAGTTTTACTTGGTTAGATACATAGATTTAGATTGGGCTGGTCATACTAAGAATAGCAACTCCATTTCATGTTATAGTATCTCACTAGGTTTTGGTCCTATCAGCTGGTCTAGAAAAATGAAAATGCTATTACTTTTATCATCCACAGAGGTAGACTACAAGGGAGCTATCAATGCATCTACTAAGGCTATTTGGCTTCAATGGTTTCTCACTAAGTTTGGCATTCCATTCAAGCAATGCACAATCATCTATTGTGACAACTAGAGCACCATCCAGATATGCAAGAATTTGGTCTAGCACCAATAGACCAAACACATAGAGAGTCACGTGCATTTTATTTGGAAGCTTATTCATGGTCAGATCATCTACTTAGTTTTCTTCCATTCTTCAAAGCAGGTTGTTGATATGTTCATCAAACCTATTACTGAGAGCAAGTTCATTCATCAATGAGCTCTTCTTGGAGTGCAATCTACTTCAATAGTAGCATTATCTTTGAGGGGGCACTTCTATTCCTCTTCATCTTATTTTCTCTCTTTTGGGGGAGAGTTTTTTCCCACTAGGTGTTCTCCCTTTCTCCACTTGATGAGAGATGGCATTGTACATGGATACCTCATCAAGCCTAGTTTCTAAGACCCAATTTTTTTGTGTGTGCACATCTAATCTATTCTTATGTGGGGTGGTAGTGTATATATTATCTCATGCACATCATGTACAAGGATAATTCCGTATGGTATTTAGCCTACTTAGGTGTCCTAGTTAGTGGGAGTTAGCTCGCCACGTCTTGCAAGTCTTGAGGAAGTTAACTCACCACCTCTTGTAAGTCTTCAGGAAGTTAAATCGCCACTAGTTATAGTTAGTGGGAGTCAATTGTCTAGTCTTCTCCACTAATTCTAGGTGGTAGTTTCTTCCCTCTTGTATGTGTACATCTCATTTCATGGGTTAATGTATCATTGTTGGTATTGAGTTTCATGTAGTATGTTTCCTTTATACAAGTGGACAATCAACAATCAAACAATAATACAACAAAAGATTTGACCTTGTAGTCAAGAATTTATATTTTGTTCTTTAATTACAATAATTAAGAAAAACAATAGTTACACATTATGATTTTAGTTTAAGAACATTCTATTTCAATGCCTAAGAACATTAACAATTTTAAAATAAAAGCTCCTCTCCAACTCATTTTGTTAGGTCTCCAAGGATCTGACCTTTGCTAAATTTATAAATAACCCTCAATGTCAACAAGTAGGCTACTAAGTTGCAATTGTTTGTGAAGAAGAGGTCATCTTCCTTTTGGGGGATATGGAGGAAGTATTGAAGGAGATTATGGATAGAGCCTCAATCATTGAAGTGATTTTGATTTGCACATAGTCAACATTGTTAAATACTACAAATCTATCATTTTTATAACCTTGGGATGAAAAAAATGTGGTGTGACATAAAAAAAAAATTGTCCAAAAAATATGTGAAATTTTTTCTTTGGACATCTTTTGGCATTGAAAAATATTTAAAAATATCTACTAATAGATGAATTTGTGCAAATTTCTATTATAAAATACTATTTTATTTTAAATTAGAAGTTTTTATTTTTTAAAACAAAGGGGTAAAAACTTTATTAGAAATCAGAAAAGAGCATTACAATAATAACAAAGGGACCCAGCCCCAGAAAACAAGGCGAAAACCCCACATCATAAACAACATCAACTATCCTCATGTATCCTCCTATCCTCCTCCAAGAACCGGTCTAAATCCAGATGCAGCTCAGGGTTAACCTGATCCCAATCCTCAACTTTCCAACCACTATCCTGCTCAGAGGCCCATTTGGCCAAGCAGTCGGCAACTCGATTCCACTCCCTTGGGATGTGAACAAAGGATGCCTCCTCCAACCGAGAACTAACCTGAAGAATCTACTGAACCACCGAAGCCAACTGCCAATTAATATCAGATATCTTTCGCTCATTCAAGAGATTAATCAAAATCTGTGAATCAACTTCACATATAACTTTTCTCCAGCCCAAAGCAAGGGCCCTCTCAATAGCATGCAGAATTGCCAGACCCTCCATGAAGTTAACAGTCTTCACCCCCTCATGTATAGAGAACAGAAAAATCACCGACCCAGCTGAGTCCCTACCAACTCCACCAATTCCAGCAGGCCCAGGATTGCCCCTAGAAGAACCGTCAGTATTGATCTTTAAAAATCCATTGGGAGGAAGTAACCACCTTCCAACCCGTTGAACCCTCTTTTTTCCATGCCTACAGTTCCTGGAACTGACAAAAGAAGAATGAATTTCTTGAAGACCCAGTCTGGCCACCAACTCATCATCACCTCTCTCCAAGGGGAAAACCAAATCACAATTAGCTGAAATTGACTCCTGCACCATTCCTAGCATACGCAGCCAAACTTGCCGACCCACCAACTTCTGATCATGAAAAATTCGGCGGTTCCGCTCCAGCCAAATCTGCCAAAGCAAAAAGGTAGGACCCACGAACCAAACTTCCTGCAAAAAGGAAGCCATAGAAGGAGGTCTTCCCATACTATCCCAGAATTCAACCAAAGAGCACACATGAATACAAGGAAGCTTCCATACCTCCCACCACCAATGCCAAAGCTACACAACAAAGGGGCACCGGAAGAACAAATGCGAAGAATCCTCTTCTGCTCCCCCACACAAAACACAAATTGAAGGTCCTTGAAATCCCCGTTTACGAATGTTATCCCAGGTCAAACACCTATTCCAAGCCAAAGTCTAAACAAAGCAATTGCATTTAGGCCACGAGAGTTTATTCCACACCCTTTTCCACCAATGAACCTCAACCCCAGTTAGCTTCTGAGCCAATAACACCTGATAACTAGAAGCAACAGAGTAAACCCCCTTAGGATTATGGGTGCAAGCAAGAATATCCTCTTCCAGAAGAGAACTACAACTCCTACTATGAAGAATCTTGTGAAGCTCAACACTATCTTCCACAAGTCCCAAATCTGGCCACACTACGGGATCCTTCCAATGAGCTACCTCCAACTGACCAAAAGAAGCAACAAACTTGAAGTCACTCACCCTAGCCCAGCCAGCCTCGAGAAATCTTTGGCACAAAGGAAGAAGGTTGGGGAACTGAGAAGTAAGTGGAGGGAATCCATCCCAAGAATCTGACCAGAAGAGAGCTTCAGTTCCCTTTCTACAAATCCAAAATAAACCTTCCTTGATAAGCTTAGCACCCTTTTGAAGAGTATTCCAAATCACTGAACCTTTCCCCTCAAGAGGGTAATGAGGGAGATCCTGCCATGGAATCCCCGGGAAATACTTATGAGATAATATCCTGGCCCATGGCTGATCCAGTTCCACACACCATCTCCAAAATAGCTTAGCAGCCACAGCCACTCCAGATAACGCAGACTGTCGAAGACCAAGACCACCAAATTGCTTTGGGCTACACACAACATCCCACCTGACCAGGCTCCACTTGGAGGATGACAAACTTCCCGCCCATAAGAACTGCCTCGCAAGAGAATCCAACTCCCTTAGAAAACCCACTGGAGCCACCCGAAGCATACATTGGTAGATAGGGAGAGCCTGCACCACCGACTTGAGAAGCTGAACCCACCCCGCAAAAGACAACCATTTGTGGGTCCAATGATTAACTTTTGCACAGAGCTTATCAATAATATTCTGCCAAGAACCCTTGGGAAGAGGGCGAAAAGAAATTGGGAAACCCAGATACGTCAAGGGGAGAACCCCTATCTGAAACCTCAAGATATTAGCAATTCTTCTCTGAATGGGGGTCGGCGTATTGAAGAAGAATATGGATGACTTCTCCTCATTAATCAATTGTCCTGAAGCAACAAGATATATGTCCAACACCTGCCTCAAGTTAGTAGCTTCCCTAACAGTAGCCATCCCCATCAAGGCAGTATCATCAACAAACTGTAAATGAGATTGCGGAGGCAAGTCTCCACCCCATCGCCAACCCTGAATGGTGCCAAGCTCCAGCCTTCTTTTCAACAAACGTCCAAGGCCTTCCACAAGAAGCAGAAAAAGATACGGAGAAAGAGGATCCCCTTGGCGCAAGCCCCTTGAGGCACAAAAAAGTTTAGAATGATCTCCATTTATCAAAACTGAGAAGGAAACAGACGTGACACAGCTCATGACCCATTGGATCCACTCCTCACCAAAGCCAAAAGAAACAAGGATCTTCTGCAAAAAAGACCATCTAACCCTGTCATAAGCCTTAGCCATATCTAGCTTAATGAACATAGCCTTCTCATGGGAGTTGTCCATGGAGTGGATGGTCTCCGTAGCAATGACAACCCCGTCAAGAATCTGTCGACCCGCCACAAAACCACTCTGTTCCTCTGAAATCAGCACTTTAAGCCACCTCTTCAATCTCTCAGCCAATAACTTAGAAATGATTTTGTAAGCCACATTGCAAAGAGAAATAGGCTGGAACTGAGATAACCTATCAGCCCCTTCACACTTGGGTATGAGAGCAAGGAAGGTGGAATTCAGAGCACGAAGCATTTGCTTATTCCTCTGGGATTCAAGGACAACCACAAGAAGATCCAACTTTATGATATCCCAAAATTCCTAAAAAAATTCAATTGGGAAACCATCGGGACCAGGAGCTTTACCCTTCTTCATCTGAAACACAATCCCCTCCAGCTCATCAAGAGAGATATCTTTCATCAGATACTCATTCGCCTCCTTGGAGACCAACTAAGGAATACAAGAAAGAACCTGTGCTTCTTCAACAGAGCCCCCTCGAGAATCCTCCCTAAATAAAGTAGTAAAATATTGAGATGCCTCAGCAGAGATTTCCTGAAATGAAGCAAGACGTTCACCCCTATCATTCACCAAAAAAGGAATGGAATTACCATACCTCCTGTCCTTCACAGAATTGAAGAAGAAGGCGGTGTTTTTATCACCTTCCTGTAACCATTCAACCCGAGCCTTTTGCTTCCAATAGATTTCTTCCCGCAATTCAAATTCCTCAACCACTTTCAAAGTCTTAGCCTCCTCCCTTAGAAGATCCTCAGAGGCCCCATTCTCACGAATCAACTGCGTAATATTATTCAACTCCTCCTGGGCAGCAACCTTAGCATGAAAGATATTACCAAAACATCGCCGATTCCACCTTTTAAGCTGATATTTGACAAACTGAAGAAGCTTGGAGAATGTGTACATTGCCATACCAAAAGTTGGTCTACCAATCTGCCACCACTCAGCCACAAGTTCATGAAGAGTAGGATCCCGTAACCACATAATCTGGAACTTGAATGAGGGAGAACGAGGCTTCCGAGCAGAGATAATGCTAAGCTTAATATGCCAATGATCAGAGCCTCTCCAATCAAGAATTTCAGATCGAGTGGACCATAAGTCTCCAACCCAATAACAGGAAACCAAGAATCGATCAAGCCTCTCAGCAACACAACTCTCACCAATTCTCCTATTATTCCAAGTGAAGCAACCAGTACTTGGCAGAACATCAATAAGATTTAATTCAGAAATGCTAGCTCTGAATAACAGAGCAGAAGGCTCCAACCTAGGAATACCACCTCTTTTCTCAGACAACTCCACAATAGTATTAAAATCGCCAGCCATAACCCACAGATGGTAAGGAGCTAAGCTACGAACAAAACGAAGATGGGACCAAAGAAGTTGTTTACCCAGAAACTCCACAGGAGCATACACATTAGAGAGGAGAATACACTCACCAGTCTCATACCAAGAGGCGACTAGGGATATAGAGGATCTAGAGGACATCCACCAGAGAGGGAAAATCTTCCGAGGGTTCCAAAAACAAGCCACCCCTCCAGAAGCACCAAGAGCCCCCATACACTGGCATTCACCATATTTCCACAACTTAGGAGCCATGGCCAACATATTATCTACAGATAATTTAGTCTCCTGAAGAAAAAGAACATCCAGAGAATGATTCCTAACCAAATCACGAACAGCTTTTTGTCGAGGGCCACTGTTCAAGCCCCTTACATTCCATGAGAGAACAATCATTTCTGGGGGCATGAAAAATGTGAATCCAGAGTCTTGACTGACCCTGACTCCACCAAAGTTTCCCCAGTTAATTTAATCTTCTCCATATCCTTCTTCCTTCCCAACTTGGAAGTCCTATCACTAATCCCTTTCTTCAATTCAATTTGCTGAATACCCAAAAGAGGGGAGGCCAAAGAGCTCTTCCCCACATTCTTGCCTCCTTTCAGGGGCAATGGGGAACCACCTCCACCATTCTTCGAAGCTCCAATAGAAGATTCTTGTTCAGTCTGGACAATCAATTGTTGATCCATATCCATCTCTCCAACCCCAATCTCTTGCACAACCTGCATGGCCTCCAATGGTGGCCCATCCTGTCCTGTACCCAAAGTTCCCTGATCCAAGTTCAACAACCCTGGATTCACTTCCCCCTGGCTGAGATCATCCAGCACCTCAAACCTATTAAAAGTTTCATCAACCTGCCTCTCCCTCAAGGTCTGCTTCTAGCCCCGATTCCTATTGCGAGCCTTGACAGGGACATAGCCATCATCTCCATTACCATCACCTGGAATAGGCTCCTTACCATTATCAGCCCTAGGTGGATTACAAGAAGGCTGAGAAGGTTGGGGCACCACAGGCTTAGCCCTAGGGCACCTACGCTGCAAGTGACCATATTCATGACAAAGGCGACACCGAAAAGGTAGGGTTTCGTAATCTAGCTGTTGCACCCAAGTATATGATCCAGCACTCACTTCAATAGAATCTGGTAGTGGCTTGCTTAAATCAATTTCTACACAGATACGAGCAAAAGTCATTACCTTTTTATACTGTGTCTGTTGTGAAGACCCAACAGGTTTACCGAGCATTGAAGCCACCAAATGCAACATGTCATCCCGCCAACACTCCACTGGAAACCATGGCAACCGAACCCAAACTGGGATCCGACTTGGTAGTGCCTTAGTCGGGTTGAAGCCAGCATGCCATGGCTTGATAAATAAACCCACCTGGTTATAAAAATAGGGGCCGCCCTCGAAGACTTTATTCCGATCTGCCATGCAATCAAAAGAGACCATAAAAAAGTTGTTCGCAAGGAGCCTAATCTCCATCTCCCCCTCTGGCATCCAAGTCCGCTGAGCCCAAGATTCTAAAAATTGCAGCGAGACTCTCAAACCCATGAACTTGCAATAAAAAGAGTGCCTTGAATAGTATTCAATATCATCTGCAAGCATTTCCATCGGGATAATCAACTTCGGTCGCTCTTTGCATCTTTCCAAACACCCATTAATCTTTGTTATTCGAGAACCACTAACCGATCCTAGATCATTCATCTCCATCGCTGAAGAAAACAGCGTATTATCAAAAACATTCACTCCATGCGCCGGAGGCTTCGAACCAACTGCTGATCGGAAATCCAAATTGGGGCTAGCCCCAGATGTTTCCCCACCCTGCATAGAAAAAAACAAGAACCCCAGCAGGCATGCAAACCCCCAGGACACGTTTGCAAGAAATAGAAAAAGACAAAACCTCAAGGGAAGGGTCAAAACCCTTCCACCCACAAGCCACCCAAACGGCAGCAAGAAGGCCTCCAGAAAAGAAAAAAACCCACCACCACCACCCCGAAAGATTCAACCCCCCCCACAACACAGAAGCGAGCAACACCCAGAGAATGGGCTAGGGCACGGTCGCCCTAGTTCGGCTTGCAGAGCACGCAAACACCATCCGTAAAAACCAATTAGAAGTTTTTATCAAATCATGTACAAACTTTATTTCATTTCAAATTAATGTCAAAAACACATAACATTAATTTATTTAATAAGAATTTATAAATATATTCTTACATCATTAACTAATTAAAAATATAACATCAACTTAATAATAAAATTCTTGATAATAAGAAGACTATATAAAAAAAAAAAAATCCATAAATTTTCACATTTCCATATATTTACTATCAATATATGCATTACACCTCTTAAAAATACAAAAAGACCACGTATCTCTACCTATATGCCTAAACATATAAACAATATTAAAATACATCTTGATATTTCTAGGAAGTGATAGCTGTTTATGTAGTTCATTTTCCTTTTGTGATTTCTCTGTGTATGTACAAACTTGGGGCCTAAATTTGACGATCAACCCTCCTTGTCAAGCAATTTTTTTATGACAACTATCCATTCAAATGTATCAACATACCTTACTATAAATAAAATTATACATAAACCCTATATATATATATAAATAATTTTATATAAATTTTGATAACCTATCCAAAACCTCTCCTTTCATATAGCCTATCCAAAATCTATACGAAATCTCTCCTTTCATATGATACAATCTTTTTAAAAAATTTGATTGTATCATACCACCATCAAATTTAGGTGCGTGCCGGAAATATTTGTTGTACCATTTCCTCTCCCAGACTCCCATTTACTATTGCAAAGTTAGCCTTTTCTTCTTCTTTCAACAAGTCTATTTTCTTCCATCAGTTTCATAAATTATTTCAATCCTATTACTTTTCCACACCCTCTATAATTATTAAGATTTAGTGTTCAAATAAAGCAATAATTTATTGCGGGGTCAAGAGGCTTCCGTTCTTACAGTGACTTGTCGCTATTTCTGTGTTTCTTCCTTCTCATTTTCTACAAAGCCCAGGCCACAAGATTTGGAGTCATCACTTGGATTTGCAACGGATCCATTCCTTCTTTACTTTTCCCACTTTCAAACTGAAAATTATGGGTCTCTCTATTCTCCTTCCCATTCTTGTTATTACATGCTTTGCTGCCTTCTTAGTAAATCCCTCTCATTCTCGGTATCCTTCGTATCAAAGTTGTTCTCCTCATACATGCAACGATTCCCTCATCAAATACCCCTTCAATGATTGCAGTATGCCTACTGAGTGCAGAAGAAATGAAAGCATTCGATTAGATATCCCTGGTACGTACGGGTTCTGTTCGGGAGAGCGGTTTAGGGTATTGGGAGGGATCACAGAATCATCTTATACAAGCAGAACCATTCGGGTTGCCTGTGATGACAACCTTCTCAATGATTGCTCTGTTAATTCCCCTTATGCCAGATGGTATAGACAAAGTATATTTTATCCCTCTGATAAATACACATGGGGAACAATTCTTATCTGTAATAGCAAACCAACATACATCAAGAATCTCCGGTCCATCGAGTGTTTGGAATGCAGAAGGAAACATGATTTATGCTTCTTCCTTCCTGCTGAATTATCCATAGATGATGAAAGTTGTACAGAGAAATACGGCGTTGTCATTCCAGGCAACATAAGCTATAACATCAGCGACGAAAAGAATCTCCGGGAGCTTTTTTACAAGGGATTTGAAATCAAATGGACTATCGGCGATCGTTGCCTTTCCTGTGAAGCCTCGGGCGGGATATGTTATACCCTAGATGACGATTACTTGTACGCGTGCATTTGTCGAGACGGTCCCCACAGATACAACTGCTCTGATGGTAATTTTTATATATCTCAATTTAATAATCAGGAGTTGACAGATATTGTGAAGGCTTGTCAAATTTTGTAACCACATAAAATAAATTGAAAGCTTGTTGAAAACTTCAAAACAGCTCTGGGTTTGGAAAATAACAAATTGAGAACTTAGCATTATTTTCGTTTTGAATTTTATTAAATAATTTCTCCTTTTTGTTGAAGTAGAACTTCTCAACCTGAAGAAATGGTGGATGACCTCAAGATTTAAAGCAGGTAAATTACTTCAGAGAATGAATTTTTTTCTTTAATTTCCTTTTAAATTCATTATCTCATTTAAATTTTCCTCTCACTGGGTAATGGCCCATGACCTTATCACTAGCTAAAAGCATTAGAATTGGCTATAAATTTAATTGCAGCTATGGGTGTTTTATCTGGTATCTTCATTGCCTCAACCATCATTTTTATTTACATCAGAATCAATCGAAAAAAAAGGCAGCAGCGAGAGGAAGAGCAGGACATTAGAGGGTATATGGATCCTCTTGATTCCAGACCTCCTTCTGTCGAAAACTTTCTAGACGCAGGAATTCCCACCAATTATTCATATCGTCAGATTAAAAGATACACCAACAGTTTTGCAGTGAGACTTGGCCAAGGAGGTTTCGGTACGGTTTTCAAAGGTGAGCTTCCTAATGGATGTATGGTGGCCGTTAAAATTCTTGACAAATCGAAACATAGTCGAATCCAATTCATGAATGAAGTGGTTACCATTGGAAGGATCCACCACTTCCATCTAGTGCGACTTTTGGGATATTGCTTCGAGGGGTCTAAAAGAGCCTTGATTTATGAGTACATGATCAATGGTTCCCTTGAAAAATATATCCATGGAGATGATCAGAATGTATTGGATTGGAATCAATTGTATTCCATTGCATTGGGTACAGCCCGTGGGATTGCATATCTACATGATGAGTGTCGAAGCAGGATATTGCACTGTGACATAAAACCCCATAATGTATTGTTAGATGCCAGTTTCTCCCCAAAGGTTGCAGATTTTGGTCTGGCAAAACTAACAGACAGAGAAGAAAGCCATGTCTCTCTGACAGGTGCTAGAGGAACCCCTGGTTATGTGGCTCCAGAGGTGTGGTCTAGAAGCAATGGACCCGTGACTGACAGGTCAGATGTGTACAGTTATGGTATGTTGATAATGGAAATGGTGGGAGGAAGAAAGAATCTTGACATGATGGCAACGAGATCCAGCAAATTTTATTATCCGGAGTGGGCATTCAAACAAGTGGAAATGGGAGAGTTTCGAAAGCTGAGAGGAGAAAATATAGCAGATGATGAAGCTGAAGTTATAGCCAAGAAGTTGAGCATGTTGGGACTGTGGTGCATTCAGTACGACCCTTCTCAACGGCCATCTATGAGTAGAGTGATTCAAATGTTGGAAGGAACTGTTGATATCACCATTCCTCCTCAGCCCTTTCCTGTGGATACACCAGTCCAAACAGCAGCTTCTACTGAATCATCGTCTAGCATGTGATGTGTGTTCACATGGTCTCATTCATGACTTCTCATCTATGTCGCATTGCATATGTGATGTGTTCACATGGTCTCATTCATTGTTGATAAGCTATGCTTGAATGCATGTAGGAGTGACAGAGTTTTTTAAGACTTGTTTAAGAAGACTTTTATCTTTTTAGGAATGCATGTTCAATGCAATATATGATAAACTCTATTTATAGCACAGCTATTTCTAGAATTTATAGTGATCATAGATGATCAGCTGTTTCTAGAATTTATAGTGATCATAGATAATCAACTTATTTTTAGACTAGCAAATTATTTTTGTTGTTAGTTTATTTTGGAGGCTACAAAGTCTTAAAAAAAGACTACCCTGTGCTTTTATAACAAAAAGGTTTCTCAAAATTCATGACATCTCATCTATGTCGCATTGCATATGTTAATGGCGCAATGAATGCTGATCTCAACTGTTAGCACTGGTGGCCAATCAACTTCTTGTTTAATTTATATAGGCCGCAGTATAGTCTATAAGCGTATTTTCTTGTTTTGTAATGGTGAAATTCAAACTGTCAAGAAATATATTATGAAATATATATAATCATGATTCACTTCTTTGAGTTGCGGACATCAAAACTTTTCTTTTAGCTTCGATTACGAAAGCCCTCTTTTAGGGTAAGCAGACATGCCTTCTTATAGAGATCCCCCCTGCTTCTTATGTGTACATGATTCATTTAAATAGACAATCAATTACGGGTTTAAAAACATTATTGAACTCGGAATAGGATTGTAAAATCCTGTACACCATTAACAAAGGAAGAGTTTAAAAGCCCGCAGTCGAAATCCGTGGACAGAGAATATTTTTGACGAATCAATCAACACTTGCAGAGGTCGAATCAATTGAGACTGGTCGAATGAACATGTCAGAAGTAAGAGTCAGACAATTAAAAAAATCGGAAAATTTGTAAAACAGTGGGTACACAACAGACCGGCTGTTTACTGTGGGCATCAAATCCCCTCCCTTCCCTCACCTCCCACGAAAAAGTCTTTCAAAAAAGTCAGATCGCTGAGGCAAAAATGTCCTTGGGCTTCTCTACCATTCCTTGACTGTGCTCAAGCTTTCAAGATCATCTGCAGCACATGCCTCTAAATTAATTGGAGGCGGAGAAGGGCTGTGGGAGGTAATCTACTTTCCTTGCCTTCATTGACTTTGATGGTTTACGTGTTGAACTATAACTCTAAGTCTCTTTAAACAAAAAAATATTAGTCCTCGCTGGCAAAAGAAATCGCTTTTCCGCAATTGAGTTACGTGATGTCAGTCAGTCCAGCACGTTATTCTGCTTGTTTTTGTCAAGCGTTAAGAGTACCGCGGCTAATAAATGTTATAACTAGCAGATAAACTTTCCCTGTGGGCTTTCAATTTCGAAGGGAAAATTAATTTGGATTAATCTCAAAAGTATATCATTTTGTATAAATTAGTTTATATTAATTTATTAAAAGTTGGTGTCCAATAATTGAGATTATAGAATAAAATAAATGTGAGAATATAAGATTGAAAAATGTTTGGGTAATGATGTAGACAATAAATTCAATGTCATTTTTTATATTTGTAGGGTTATTATTATTGATAAATGCCTTTGTTAACTTATTGTATGACCAAGTTGCAAGAGAATTGTGTCTTAATCAACCCCTTGAAATTGGACATTAGTAAAAACAACAATATTCATAGATGCAAGTGATCTTAGAATGATTATGTAGGCTACATTCCTTTTAAAGCACCAAATCAATGTCTGAACATGTCAATGATATGTAAATAGCTCTTGATTTTTTGAACCTCTTGTGTGATTCTTCAATTATTAGAATGAATGGATTGAATGCCTTTAAATACAAAGACATAGTAATATATTGAGTGCAGTGGTCGGTCTTGTTTCTTAGGGTGGCGGCTCTTCCTTGTTTTAGTTATCTGGGTGACGATCTGTTCTTGTTAATATTTTGTTTGGTTCCCTTCCCTCGTGAGCCTACGTGCTCGTATGATCGTAATTGTCGCGTGTTGGCCAACTTTTTTTATTCCATTTGTTTTGAAGTTTTGTTCTTTTTGGCTTCGGTTTGGCCTGAGTGACCTGATACAGTTTATATGCTTGTAATATGTTTTTGGTTAATATATGTATGAGGGGTCCCTCTACCCTCTTTTTATATATATATATATAATCACCTAAAAAATGTAGTAGTAGGCCCTTGGAGGGAAGGGTTTAAATTTAAGTATTTAATTTGGGAAATTAAAAATAGGTGTATGGGTAAATGTGATTTGGGACATCGATGAGGCTAGTGTGTTGCACAAGGAACCCAACTTTGTACAAAATTACATCTTTTAATAGTATGTTTGTGTATTAGGTACTCTCCTCAAAATATTCACAAAACTAAATGGGAAATGGTATGGTTTACAAATTTGACCATGACATTTTGCCCCCACTACATGTAAATCTTTATATTTTGTTCGTTAATTGCAATAATTAAGAAAAAAATATAGTTACACAGTATGATTTTTAGTTCAATGCATACAAACAACAATAATAATAAATAAAAAAAGCTCCTATCAAATTCATTTTGTTAGGCCTACAAGGATCCCACCTTTTACCAAAATTTTCAATAGCCCCGAACATCAATGAGCACGCTACTATGTTGCAGTTGTTTGTGAAGAAGAGGACATCTTTCTTTTGGGGGATATGAAAGAGGAAGCATTCAAGAAGACCATGACCAAATCTTGAATCATTGAAGCAACTTTGATCTCCATAATCAACAACATGAAATACTCCCAATCCACCATTTTTACAATCTTGGGATGAAAAAATTATGGTAGACATTAAACAAAAACATTAAAAAAATGTATAGTTTACAATAGAAGTTGTAATTAAATCATGTACAAACTTTATTTCATTTCAAATTAATGTTAGAAACACATAAGTTCAATTTATTTAATAAAAGTTTATTATCATTAATTAATCGAATACAGTATTAAAATTAATAATAAAATCGATTATTGATTAAAAGAAAAGTGCTAATAACTTGACTTTTTTGGGAATTTACCCTTTATGTAAGTCATTTGACTTTTTGTCGTTTCTTCTATGTGTGTACAAACTTGACCAGAGATATTCGTTGATGGGAGAGATGAATTTCCCCTCCCATTTACTACTTTAATGTTGGCCTTTTCTTCATCATTCTACAATTCTGTATTCTTCGATCAATTCCATTAACTATTTCCCATCCTATTACTTTTCACACCCTCTGTTATTAAGATTTCGCGTTCAAATTGAAGCTTAATAAAGAAATTATTACAGTGACTTGTCGGTATTTCTGTGTTTCTTCCTTTCCATCTTCTACAAAGCCCAGGCGAGGAGAATTGGAGTCATCACTTGCCTTTGCAAAGTTTTTCCCATTTCAAATGAAAATTATGGGTCTCTCTATTCTCTTTCCGATTCTTCTGATTACATGCTTTGCTGCCTCCTTAGTAAATGCCTCTCGTTGGTATCCTTCCTATCCTTCGTATCAAAGTTGTTCTCCTCATAGATGCAACGATTCCCTCATCAAATACCCCTTCAACGATTGCGGCGGTGCGAGTGCTCAGTGCAGAAGAAATGAAAGCATTCTATTACAAAACCTTTATATGAACGGGTTCTGTCCGGGAGATACGTTTAGAGTGGTGGGAGGGATGACAGAATCATCTTATACAAGCAGAACCATTCGGGTTGCCTGTGATGACAACCTTTTCGATAATTGCTCTGCCACTTCCTCTTATGCCGACTGGTATGGTCGTCAATTTTATCTTGCTGATAAATACAAATGGGGAACCATTCTTATCTGTAATAGTAAACCTCCATTCAGCGACAGTATCCAGCAAATCAAGTGTTTGGAATGCAGAAGCAGACACGATTTGTGCTTCTTCCTTCCTTCTCAATTATCCGGATATATAGATGATGAAAATTGTAGAGGCCGATACGGTGTTGTCATTCCGGGAAACAAAAGCTACAACATCACTGATGAAAAGAATTACCGGGAGCTCGTCCACACGGGATTCGAAGTCAAATGGAATATCAGCGGTGGTTGCCCTTCCTGTGAAGCCTCGGGCGGGATATGTTATACCGTATATGACGATTCCTTGTTCGCGTGCATTTGTCCCGACGGTCCCCACGGATACAACTGCTCTGATGGTAATTTTTATATATCTGAAGGCTTATCAAATTTATGACCACATAGAATAAATTGAAAGCTCGTTGAAAACATTCAAAACAACTCGTAGCCCAAATTGGCACTGAGCTCTGGGTTTAGAAGCGAAATTACAAATTGAGAAATAATCAGTAATTTCCTTTTGAGTTTTATTAAATAATCTCTCCTTTTTGTTGAAGGAAAACTTCTCACGAAGAAATGGTGGACGACCTCAAAATTTAAAGCAGGTAAATTACTTTGAGTATGAATTTTTTTCTTTAGTTTACTTTCAAAATTAATTATCTCATTTAAATTTTACTACAAATGGGTAATGGCTTGTGACCTTATCACTAGATAACAGCATTAGAATTGACTGTAAATTTTATTACAGGTGTTATATTTGGTATCTTCATTGCCTTGAGCGTCATTTTTATTTACGTCAGAATCAATCGAAAGAAAAGGCAGGAGCGAGAGGAGGAGCAGGACATTAGAGGGTATATGGATCCTCTTGATTCCAGACCTGTTTCAGTCGAGAATATTCTACACGCAGAAATTCCCACTAGATATTCATATCGTCAGATTAAAAGATACACCAACAATTTTGCAGTGAGACTTGGCCAAGGAGGTTTCGGTACAGTTTTCAAAGGTGAGCTTCCTAATGGATGTATGATGGCCGTTAAAATTCTTGACAAATCGAACCATAGTCGAATCCAATTCATGAATGAAGTGGCTACCATTGGAAGGATCCACCACTTGCATCTGGTGCGACTTTTGGGATATTGCTTCCAGGGGCCTAAAAAAGCTTTAATTTACGAGTACATGGTCAATGGTTCCCTTGAGAAATATATCCATGGAGATGATCAGAATGTATTGGATTGGAAACAATTGTATTCTATTGCAATGGGTGCAGCCCGTGGAATCGCATATCTACATGATGAGTGTCGAAGCAGGATATTGCACTGTGACATAAAACCCCATAATGTATTGTTAGATGCCAATTTCTCCCCAAAGGTTGCAGATTTCGGCCTAGCAAAACTAACAGATAGAGAAGAAAGCCATGTCTCTCTGACAGGTGCTAGAGGAACCCCTGGTTATGTGGCTCCAGAGGTGTGGTCTAGAAGCAATGGACCCGTGACTGACAGGTCAGATGTGTACAGTTATGGTATGTTGGTGATGGAAATGGTAGGAGGAAGAAAGAACTTTGACATAAAAGCAACCAGATCCAGCAAATTTTACTATCCAGAGTGGGCATTCAAACAAGTGGAAATGGGAGAATTTAGAAATCTGAGAGGAGAAAATATAACAGATGATGAAGATGGAGTTATAGCCAAGAAGTTGAGCATGTTGGGACTGTGGTGCATTCAGTACAACCCTTCTCAACGGCCATCTATGAGTAGAGTGATTCAAATGCTGGAAGGAACTGTTGATATCGCCATTCCTCCTCAGCCCTTTCCTGCCAATACATCTGTCCAAACAGCAGCCTCTACTGAATCATCTTCTAGCATGTGATATGTGTTTCACATGGTCTCATTCATGGCATCTCATCTATGTCGCATTGCATGTGTTAATGGCTCAATGAATGTTGATCTCATCCGTTATCATTGGGGTCCAATCAGCTTGTTATTATTTAATTTATATAGGCAATATATTCTACCAGGTTAATGGTGCCAGGCACTTTCTTGTTTTGTAATGGTGAAACTCAAACCGTCCAGAAATATATTATGCATGATATCTGATCATGATTCACTTCTTTCAGTTGCATAAAGCAAAACTTTTCTTTTAAATTCGATTAGGAAAGCCCTCTTTTAGGGTAAGCAGATACGACTTCTTATAGCGATTCCCCGTGCATGCAGGTATATTTATATGATCCATTTACATAGATAAACAATTACAGGTTTAAAAACATTAATGAACTCGGGATGGGTTTGTAAAATGCGGCACACCATTAATAACTGTCTTCTTAAATATCTGCAGATCATTACACTGGTCCTGATATATCTACTACAATAAAATACCCACAAGCATTCATTTTCTAAATTCATCTGCTGGCCAGCCATGAGTTCGCAGGACTCTGCCATCATAGGCCCTCCATTGAAGTATGCAAAAATTCACTGAATTTAAATAACTCTGAGAACAAATTGGCTAATGCTTCATTAACAACAGGCAATAGTGAAAGTATTGTCCACTGAAGAGATTCACTAGTTTACAATCTGTAATGGAACAATTTGTCGTTGTTCGATTATTTTAACTCTCTGAAATATTTTAATTATTATGTGGTTTACCATGACTCTGCAATCCCATCATAAACGTTGCACTCCCTTCACGGGCTGGTATATAAAATTTGTTTGCTTATGATCGTATCTGTTGAAAAAGTTGGCGCAAGAGACACCCAACACATGGCAGTTTGTCTGATTGTCGTCATCTGAGAACTTGGGCAATCAACAATTGCTTTTGTTTGCTTGTTTAGAGACATAACAAAGCTGTTTGTATTGCGGAGTAAAACAGTGGTGTACTTTATTTACCTTTTGTGCTGAGATTTCACAATGGTTTCTCTTTGTATATAATTAGGCAGGTCTCAACTATCATACGCGTTTGCAGTTTTGCGTGATATTTCAGCGTACATATGTTTGTCACATTTAAGTTGAAAGATCTGGCTTCCTAAATATTTAATGAACTTTGAGTATAGAGGTATTAGTAAAAAAGCCCCCCACATCCCTCGCTTCCCCACACAAAAAAAAAAAAAAGTCTTTCAAAAAAGTCCGATTGCTAAAGCAAAAATGTCCGAGGGGGTGAATCAGTGGTATACAAATTTTAACAAGACTTAGTGACCTTAAAATTTGTATTTCAAAACTTTGATATAAACACAACTCCTATTGACTGTAGATGACATCATGACAGCATTGGACAACTAAAACAGATTGATCAAAGTCAAGAATGCATCAACTCAATGTTGGGACTGTAAACAATGACTCATTATCATAAATCTTAACACATAGAGACTAACTGTGAAATATGATTGTTCATAAAGTGGACATGCACAATATCATTGTTTCAGACAGTGATATAAGATAAGTATGTGTTCATATAGACTAAAGTAAATTAAAATACTTTAAAACAAATGACACATGATAAGAAACTAAACATGAGAAACAAACTCATCAATGACAATCCATAACACAGATATTGTCCTGAGTGGAAAACCCTCCGGGGCATAAAAACCACTCGAAAAAGTGCCTCACTAGCTTACTAAAAGAATCTCACTGATTACATGCCTCACTGGCTACAGTTCAAGCCTCACTGGCTACAGTTGCCTCACTAGCAAAGGTCATTTCTTGTCTCACTGACTTGACCTTTCAATACATGCTTCAATCTTGAAAGAAAAAACAAATACAGAGGGACACTCTGTTTCACTGAATCCCAATACAACTCTGATCTAATATCATTGATAATGCATTCAGTCATATATCCTCAACATTACATCAGGTGTATACACAACCACCTATTTATTCTTCACATCAACCACAGAGATATATATTGTCCTCATATTTAAAGTCATTCTCTTTTTCTCTACACACAGATGGAAGAAGTATAACTATAAAACTGAAAATTGATTGGAAGTTTATAACCAACCAAGAAGTTATAACCAACAAACTGCTTCTTTAACCATGATAAAGTAATGTTCAAACTGTGCATAGAGTTAAAGAAGGCCCTTTTTCAAAACTGCCAAGTATACCCATACAGAACTAAACAAGTAACTATAACCAACTGAATTTTCAACTGAGTGTAACTGAATGTGTCAAGATTTCATATACCCACAAAGGAAAACTGACTTGAATGTCTTTGTCTTCGACTGTCAAGAAGAAAGAATAATTACCCTCGACAAATTTTGGTGCATAACAAAGTTTCATAAAAAATGTTGCATACCCATAAGTGGATTTAAACAGATCTGGCCATATCATAGTAGAAAAGAACTAAAATCTCTGTCATTGTTACCTTCGAAACCCTTTTCAAAACACAATCGAATAAAACTGCATCCTTGTTACCAAATCGATACAAATACTTTTTTTTTTTAAAATCTGGCGGTAGACTATACAGAGTTACTTATCATGAAGCCCCGAAAGACACACAAAAAAAATTACTCTATTTGAAAACCCATCATAACGAACCTGAAACAACAACAAATAGTAAGAAGATTTCAAACCCAACAGTCAATTGGGTCTCTATTTCACAATCAACTTTATGCATGATAAGCCTTTTAAAAAGAACGAGAGATAGAAAGGATATCACCTGGTAAGTTGATCGCCATAAACATTTGCTGTAGAATAAAGTCAAAAACCATTACCAAAAGCAAGTTAAGACAGTCAGCTTTGTCACATCTCTCAGATTCACAATCTTACAGAGATACCTATTGTTCTTTCCACAATTTTTCATGATAACATCTGAAATATGAAACCCTATCTCGGAGCCATATTTGCCAAGGTTAAACTAAGCATAATGATCAAAGTAAAGTATTTTTGCCTGATGACTTGCATTTTAGGTGAGCCCTAAAAGGGCCAGTAAAAGATCAACCAAAATAAAACATTCTTATTACCTTTTGCAAGTGCCGACAATCTGCCTAGCAGGTGAACACCATAAAGAAGCCTGATGACATAAACCTTGCAAAGTATTTTGTTTTGTGCATTAGGAAATACATGGTGAACACTTTTAGCACAATATTTTCAATATAAGATATGATGATCCCCTTATAACAATAAGACACATATCCTCCTATAAGTGGAGTCTTCATGAGCCAAACAATATATAATCCATGTGTCAAATACCTCTATCAATCTCCCTGTAGAGCATAGTGCTTTCATAGAATAGTGTATAAACAACTAGTGCCAACTGATTTGATCAAACATCAAATATGACCCATGATGAGCATGATATGCCACTAAGCATGATACCATAACAAACATCCGCCAATGCCAAATTCCAATGCCAACAAATCATGTGCCATCCAAAAGGAACCATATGAGTTTGTCACCATAACTGAAACAAGGTGATGAGTTTGTCACCATAACTGAAACAAGGTGATGCCAAACCATATGACCAAGAAAACCAAATGCCAATGAATTCAAATGAAGGATGCCATACTGAACATGGTTAAAGAAGAATATCAACTAAGCATTTGTCAATCTGTATCTCATCAAGGATATCAAACTAAAACATGATGTGTCAAACTAAAACTTAACACATACCAAGTTGTGTATTGTCATCAGGGACAAACAACTGAGGATGAAGTCAACAAACTCCCCCTTTGTCCATGATGGAAAAATAAAACTTCCTCTCCCCCTTTTTGACATCAAGGCAAAAGAAAGTGTAGCGTGCCTCCAATATACATTATAATCAAGAGAACCCTAAAACAAGAAACAACGAGGAGATATAGACAACCATACCAAGGCAATCCCAAGAAAGATAAGCATCTAGAATAGCTGAAACAGAGAACGAAATGTCAGCACCATAATGAAATAACAGCATGTAGCAAAAATAGACAACAACTATGGAACTTGTCACAAATAATGCCAATTATCAAGTAGAAACCATGCCACTATCATAAGATACTGAAAAACAACAAAAGATATAATTTTCTCCCCTTGTTAACAGCAATATCAAAGGAGTAACCATGACAAAATAGCATTGATTTAATAGTCAATACTCCCCCTACAACCATAATATTAATGTAGAGAACTCATCCATTGTTATGTCAATGGTATTATGTAACCACTGTGTCACTGTCCATCATTGAAACTCAGTCATAGCAAATGTAAATGTCTCTACTTTGTACCACATGTAAGACTACACTCAAATACAGAATGGACAAACTTATATACTAGTTGAAGCAGATCCAATACTAAAGATACAGTCAAAGAACACTGTCTAATAGACTGTTCTATAACTGAATTCCACTGTTTATGTTGAATGACATCTATATTACACTAAAATGTCCTGTCACTCCATATAACATCAATTGGCAAAGATAATGTAATGTTTTAGTGAACACATGAGAGCATAAGACACTGAACATGGTGCAAGTATAATGTCACCATAACTGTCTCTGAATTACACCTATGCAATGTTTTTAATAGGCACAGTCTCACTGTTAGCAAAAAAGGTCAGAAACCACTCTACTCAGAGCTCAGAGATCAAATTTTCTTCCATACTTTGATGGAAGCCATTCCTTGTGCCAAGATTTTCATCGGTGGACAAATTATACACTGCAAAGGCATTGTTTCAGATGATCATGATTATAAATATCTATTGTATCATATCAGAAATAATAGCTTCTAAAACACTTTACAACTTCATCCACCTCCAATGTCCTTGAAGAAGAAAAAAACAAGGCAATGAAAGGTCTTTCTGTCTTCAACCACTTCCAAGAACTTTAGATACTAATCATATTGACCATGATGAAACAAAAGAGAAAAGTTTGAATCAATAAATACCAATCACTGTTATATCCAAAAACCATTGTCAGAGCTCAAACTACTGCCACAGTTAGAGCATGCAGAACATGAAACAAAAATCACTAATTAGACCATGACCAATCAATCTGCCCTTAGTTATCTGAAATGTACTGGTAAATATAATATAATCCTACATACTTGCCATATTTTGCAAACATGACTACCAGGGCATTTTCCAATAATGTTGTCCCCTTGTGAACAGGGAAATATCATTGTTCTCAATGACTAATCCTATCCCAAAGAATGTAGAGCCTGAATTTACACCTATTTTCTCAACAAGACACCATACTTAACTATATACCTTAAAAAATGCATATGCCGTATCTGTGCTTCACTGTCAGAGATCATCATTGTTATACTTATCACGATCAAGTATGCACTATCACACATCATGATCTATTGTTCTGATCTATAAACTGAATTGCACTGTGTTTTTAACATTAAGTTACTCCCCCCATCTATGAGCATTAAAACATACTAGGACTGTTTCCATCATCAGACTATGAGTAAAAAACATCACTAAGATGACTTATAATTACTTGACAGAAGAAAGAACAATAACCTCAAGCACATTCTTTCATTAGAAAAAGTAAAACCAAGGGATGCTGACTAGATCTGCAGATTTTGATTACCAATAATGTGTTGACAGATATTTACTATCAAAAGTACAAAAAGACATACTTCACCAACTGTCACCATCAGAATACTTGTCAGAATCATGGCAAGAAAACATTGTGTCATCATGAGAAAAAGAAACTAATACAAACACTAATCACTTTCACCAAGCAAAACCATTCAAAACTTTGTATAACTATTCTCTCCGAATCAGTATCATTAGTTTCATTTAGATATCAACCATGTCTTAGTTTTAAACTCACTATCACTATCTAAAAGAACTATCTTTGCCTTTAGTTGTTCTTGGGGTAAGGATAGAGTATGGATTACCTCCCCCTTACAACGTGTTACTTCTCATGGAACAAATAAAGCTACTTGTGCAATGTGCACAAGGTCAGAGTGTGCTTTTCTTGGATCCAGTTTTCTTTTCCAAACCCAAACATGTTCATTCTTTTTCTTGTTTAAGGTACTATTCCAACAATATTGTGATTTCTATCCAATCCTGTTGCATCTATAACATATGATATTGCTAGAGGAATAATAATGTCTATTTCTTGAGTTTATATAATGACATCTTGCATGCATCTAGCAGTCTCTTCTCATATGTCCAACCTTATTGCAGTTATAGCAAACAACATTGTAGTTTTGATTTCACAAACCATAATAACTACAATCCCTAACTCTATGACCATACTTATGACAGACATAGCAATAACCATGAAACTAAGAATAGTTATACCTGACCGAATGATATTTCCTTATGGATGAAGGTCTTGAAAAAATGTTAGTTCTTCTTCTCCTAATATCAACAGTTTTATCATTTACTTTCTTCTTGTTGTCATTAGAAATAGTAGAATGATAATTAAGATCTATCTTCTACCTAGGAGTCTGTTTAACCTTGAAACTCTTCCTATCTATTGTTGCAAAAACTATTTCCCTTTTAAGTTCATCTTTAACACCAGAGCTTTCCCCTTTTCCATATCCTAAGCCTAAATGATCCTTGTAGTTTTTCTGACTACTCAATATTTCATCTAAAGCATTTGTGCCTTTCACAAACTTATGTATTTTGACAACATCTAGACTATTCTTTAGATTGACAACTTCACTTTCAAGTCTCAGACATTCAATTCTTTTCACCTCAAGATCAGAATTTGTTACATCTTTTATTCTTTTTGCTTCCTCAATTTATGTTTTTAGACTAATAATCAATTTATCAAATTCATTAACATGACTTTGTAATTCTGCAATATGATTTCTGGCATTTTTAAACTCTAAAGAAGCTTTTTCAAAATCTAAACATACCTTGTTCTTGAATTCTCTCTTGTTGAAGTTGCTCTTCTAATCTCTTATTCTCCTTCCTAAGTTCCTTGATTGTATCCAAGGCACACATAAGTTCTTCTTTTAAATTATTCTCACATTCTTGTTCATAATCATATTCATCCAAAAATAGGTCTCCTTCTTCATCATCAAATTCAACTACAAAATCATCAAATTCATGTCTACTCACATTCAAATTGTCATGATTCTGAACTGCAAGACTGATTTATTTATGACACTTTGTATCTTTATTCATGGTTGACTCATGCAACAATCCATTGTTGGACTTAACTGAGACTTGTTTTTCAATTTTATGATCAACATCTATCTTTTCTCTACTCAAGGCCTTATTCCTATTCTTTTTACCCATTGTACTCCACTTCTAGGAACCCTTAAGTTGGTTGGACTTCTTGCAAGGGTCTGTCTTTGATACCACTTGTTGGAGTACAATACCATTGAGAGGGGGGGTGAATCAGTGGTATACAAATTTTAACAAGACTTAGTGACCTTAAAATCTGTATTTCAAAACTTTTTATATAAACACAACTCCGATTGACTGTAGATGACATCATGACAGCCTTGGACAACTAAAATAGATTGATCAAAGTCAAGAATGCATCAACTCAATGTTTGGATTGTAAACAATGACTCATTATCATAAATCTTAACACATAGAGACTAACTGTGAAATATGATTGTTCATAAAGTGGACATGCACAACATCATTGTTTCAAACAGTGATATAAGATAAGTATGTGTTCATATAGACAAAAGTAAACTAAAAGACTTTAAAACAAATGACACATGATAAGCAACTAAACATGAGAAACAAACTCATCAATGACAATCCATAACACAGATATTGTCCCGAGTGGAAAACCCTCTGGAGCATAAAAATCACTCGAAAAAGTGCCTCACTGGCTTACTAAAAGAATCTCACTGATTACATGCCTCACTAGCTATTAATTCAAGCCTCACTGGCTACAGTTCAAGCCTCACCGGCTACAGTTGCTTCACTAGCAAAGGTCATTTCTTGTCTCACTGACTTGACCTTTCAATACATGCTTCAATCTTGAAGGAAAAAACTAATACAGAGGGACACTCTGTTTCACTGAATCCCAATACAACTCTGATCTAATAGCATTGATAATGCATTCAGTCACATATCCTCAACATTACATCAGGTGTATACACAACCACTTATTTATTCTTCACATCAACCAAAGAGATATATATTGTCTTCAAATTTAAAGTCATTCTCTTTTTCTCTACACACAGTTGGAAGAAGTATAACTGTAAAACTGAAAACTGATTGGAAGTTTATAACCAACAAACTGCTTCTTTAACCATGATAAAGTAATGTTCAAACTGTGCATAGAGTTAAAGAAGGCCCTTTTTCAAAACTGCCAAGTATACCCATACAGAACTAAACAAGTAACTATAACCAACTAAATTTTCAACTGAGTGTAACTGAATGTGTCAAGATTTCATATACCCACAAAGGAAAACTGACTTGAATGTCTTTGTCTTCGACTGTCAAGAAGAAAGAATAATTACCCTTGATAAATTTTGGTGCATAACAAAGTTTCATCAAAAATGTTGCATACCCATAAGTGGATTTTAATAGATTTGGCCATATCATAGTTGAAAAGAACTAAAATCTCTATCATTGTTACCTTTGAAACCCTTTTCAAAACACAATTGAATAAAACTGCATCCTTGTTACCAAATGGATACAAATGCTTTTTTGAAAAAAAAATCTGGCGGCAGACTATACAGAGTTACTTATCATGAAGCCCCAAAATACACACAAAAAAAATTGCTCTGTTTGAAAACCCATCATAACGAACCCGAAACAACAACAAGTAGTAAGTAGATTTCAAACACAACAGTCAACTGTGTCTCTATTTCACAATCAGCTTTATGCATGATAATCCTTTGAAAAAGAAGCAGAGATAGAAAGGATATCACCTGGTAAGTTGATTGCCATAAACATTTGTTGCAGAATAAAGTCAAAAACTATTACCAAAAGCAAGCTAAGATAGTCATCTTTGTCACATCTTATAGAGATACCTGTTTTTCTTTCCACAATTTTTCATGATAACATCTGAAATATGAAACCCTAGCTTGGAGCCATATTTGCCAAGGTTAAACTAAGCATAATGATCAAAGTAAAGACTTTTTGCCCGATGACTTGCACTCATAGTGAGCCCTAAAAGGGCTGGTAAAAGATCAACCGAAATAAAACATTCTTATTACCTTTTGCAAGTGCTGACAACCTGCCTAGCAGGTGAACACCATAAAGAAGCTCGATGACATAAATCTTGCAAAGTATTTTGTTTTGTGCATTAGGAAATACATGGTGAACACTTTTAGCACAATGTTTTTAATATAAGATATGATGATCCCCTTATAACAATAACACACATATCCTCCTTCTATAAGCAGAGTCTTCATGAGCGAAACAATATATAAGCCATGTGTCAAATACCTCTATCAACCTGCTGTAGAGCATAGTGCTGTCATAGAATAGTATATAAACAACTAGTGCCAACTGATTTGATCAAACATCAAATATGAGCCATGATGAGCATGATATGCCACTAAGCATGATACCATAACAAACATCCGCCAATGCCAAATGCCAATGCCAACAAATAATGTGCCATCCAAAAGGAACCATATGAGTTTGTCACCATAACTGAAACAAGGTGACGGCAAACCATATGACCAAGAAAACCAAATGCTAATGAAGGATTCCATACTGAACATGGTTAAAGAAGAATATCAACTGAGCATTTGTCAATCTATATCTCATCAAGGATATCAAACTGAAACATGATGTGTCAAACTGAAACTTAATACATACCAAGTTTTGTATTGTCATCAGGGACAAACAATTGAGGATGAAGTCAACAAACTCCCCCTTTGTCCATGATGGTAAAACACAACTTCCTCTCCCCCTTTTTGACATCAAGGCAAAGGAAAGTGTGTTGTGCCTCCAATATACATAAAAATCAAGAGAACCCTGAAACAAGAAACAATGAGTAGATATAGACAACCATACCAAGACAGTCCCAAGAAAGATGAGCATCCAGAATAGCTGAAACAAAGAACGAAATGTTAGCACCATAATGAAATAACATGTATCAAAAATAGACAACAACTGAGGAACGTCTCACAAATAATGCCAATTATCAAGTAGAAACCATGCCACTGTCATAAGATACTGAAAAACCACAAAAGATATAATTTTCTCCCCTTGTTAACAACAATATAAAAGGAGTAACCATGACAAAATAGCATTGATTTAACAATCAATACTCCCCCTGCAACCATAATATTAATGTAGAGACCTCATCCATTGTTATGTCAATGATATTATGTAACCACTGTGTCACTGTCCATCATTGAAACACAGTCACAACAAATGTAAATGCCTCTACTTTGTACCACACATAAGACCGCACTCAGATACAAAATGGACAAACTTATATACTAGTCGAAGTAGATCCAGTACTGAAGACACCGTCAAAGAACACTATCTAATAGACTGTTCTACAACTGAATTCCAATGTTTATGTTGAATGACATCTATATTACACTAAAATGTCCTGTCGCTCCATATAACATCAATTGGCAAAGACAATGTACTATTTTAGTGAACACATGAGAGGATAAGACACTGAACATGGTGTAAGTATAATGGTACTGAGTATAATGTCACCATAACTATCTCTGAATTACACCTATGCAATGTTTTTAATAGGCATAGTCTCACTGTCAGCAAAAAAGGTCAGAAACCACTGTACTCAGAGCTCAGAGATCAAATTTTCTTTCATACTTTGTTGGAAGCCATTCCTTGTGCCAAGATCTTCACCGGTGGACAAATTATACACTGCAAAGGCATTGTTTTAGATGATCATGATTATAAATATCTATTCTATCATATCAGAAATAATAGCTTCTAAAACACTTTACAACTTCGTCCACCTCCAATATCCTTGAAGAAGAAAAAAACAAGGCAATGAAAGGTCTATCTGTCTTCAACCACTACTAAGAACTTTAGATACTAATCATATTGACCATGATGAAACAAAAGACCAAAGTTTGAATCAATAAATACTAATCACTGTTATATCCAAAAACCACTGTTAGATCTCAAACTACTGCCACAGTTAGAGCATGCAGAAGATGAAACAAAAATCACTGATTAGAGCATGGCCAATCAATCTATCCTCAATTATCTAAAATGTACTGGTCAAGACACTATAATCCTACATACTTGCCATATTTTGCAAACATGACTACTAGGGTATTTGCCAACAATGTTGTTCCCTTGTGAAGAGGGAAATATCATTATTCTCAATGACTAATCCTATCCCAAGGAATGTAGAGCCTGAATTTACACCTGTTTTCTCAACAAGACACCATACTTAACTATATACCTTAAAAAATGCATATGCCTTATCTATCCTTCACTGTTAGAGATCATCATTGTTATACTTATCATGATCAAGTATGCACTATCACACATCATGATCTACTGTTCTGATCTATAAACTGAATTGCACTGTGTTTTTGACATTAAGTTACTCCCCCCATCTATGAGCATTAAAACATACTAGGACTATTTCCATCATCAGACTGTGAGTCAAAAACATCACTAAGATGACTTATAATTACTTGACAGAAGCAAGAACAATAACCTCAAGCACATTCTGTCATCAGGCAAACTAAAACCAAGGGATGATGACTAGATCTATAGATTCTAATTACCAATAATGTGTTGACAGATATTTACTATCAAAAGTACAAAAAGACATACTTCACCAACTGTCACCATTAGAATACTTATTAGAATCATGGCAAGAAAACATTGTGTCATCATGAGAAAAAGAAACTAATACAAACACCAATCACTTTCACCAAGCAAAACCATTCAAAACTTTGTATAACTATTATCTCTGAATCAGTATCATCAGTTTTATTCAGATATCAACCATGTCTTAGTTTTAAACTCACTATCACTGTCTAAAAGATCTATCTCTGCCTTTAGTTATTCTTGGGGTAAGGATAGAGCATGGAATACCTCCCCCTTACAACATGTTACTTCTCATGGAACAAATGAAGCTACTTGTGCAGTGTGCACAAGGTCAGAGTGTGCTTTTCTTGAATCTAGTTTTCTTTTCCAAACCCAAACATGTTCTTTCTTTTTCTTGTTTAAGGTACTATTCTAGCAATATTGTGATTTATGTCCAATCCTGTTGCATCTATAACATATGATATTGCTAGAGGAATAATAATGTTTGTTTCTTGAGTTTGTATAATCATATCTTGCATGCATCCAACAGTCTCTTCTCATATGTCCAACCTTATTGAAGTTATAGAAAACAACATTGTAGTTTTGATTTGACAAACCATAATAACTACAATCCCTAGCTCTATGACGATACTTATGACAGACATAACAATAACCATGAAACTGAGAATAGTTATACCTAACTGAATGATATTTCCTAATGTTTGAAGGTCTTGAAAAACTGTTAGTTCTTCTTCTCCTAATATCAACAATTTTATCCTTTGCTTTCTTCTTGTCGTCATTAGAAATAGTAGAATGATAATTAAGATCTATCTTTTGCCTAGGAGTCTGCTTAACCTTGAAACTCTTCCTATCTGCTATTGCAAAAACTATTTCCCTTTTAACTTCATCTTTAACACTAGAGCTTTCCCCTTTTTCATATCCTAAGCCTAAATGATCCTTGTAGTTTTTCTGACTACACAATATTTCATCTAAAGCATTTGTACCTTTCACAAACTTCTGTATTTTTACAATATCCAGACTACTCTTTAGATTGACAACTTCACTTTCAAGTCTCTAAAATTCAATTCTTTTAACTTCAAGATCAGAATTTGTTACATATTTTATTCTTTTTGCTTCCTCAATTTCAGTTTTTAGACTAATAATCAATTTATCAGATTCATTAACATGACTTTGTAATTCTACAATCTAACTAAAGAAACTTTTTCAAAATCTGAACATACCATGTTCTTGAATTCTATCTCTTGTTGAAGTTGCTCTTGTAATCTCTTATTCTCCTTCCTAAGTTCCTTGATTGCATCCAAGGCACACATGAGTTCTTCTTTTAAACTAATCTCACAATCTTGTTCATAATCATATTCATCCACAAATAGGTCTCCTTCTTCATCATCAAATTCAACTACAAAATCATCAAATTCTTGTCTAATCACATTCACATTGTCATGATTCTTAACTACAGGACTAATTTCTTTATGACACTTTGTATCTATATTCATGGTTGACTCATGCAACAATCCATTATTGGACTTAACTAAGACTTTTTTTTTCAATTTTATGATCAACATCTATCTTTTCTCTAATCAAGGCCTTATTCCTATTCTTTTTACCCATTATACTCCACTTCTAGGAACCCTTAAGTTGGTTAGACTTCTTGCAAGGGTCTGGCTCCAATACCACTTGTTGGAGTACAATACCACTGAGAGGGGAGGTGAATCAGTGGTATAAAAATTTTAACAAGACTTAGTGACCTTAAAATCTGTATTTCAAAACTTTGATATAAACACAACTCCTATTGATTGAAGATGACATCATGACAGCCTTGGACAACTAAAACAGATTCATCAAAGTCAAGAATGCATCAACTCAATGTTAGGACTATAAACAATGACTCATTATCATAAATCTTAACACATAGAGACTAACTGTGAAATATGATTGTTCATAAAGTGGACATGCACAGTGTTATTGTTTCAGACAGTGATATAAGATAAGTATGTGTTCATATAGACCAAAGTAAATTAGAAGACTTTAAAACAAATGACACATGATAAGCAACTAAACATGAGAAACAAACTCATCAATGACAATCCATAACACAGATATTGTCTTGAGTGGAAAACCCTCTGGGGCATAAAAACCACTCGAAAAAGTGCATCACTAGATTACTAAAAGAATCTCACTGATTACATGCCTCACTAGCTATTAATTCAAGCCTCATTGGCTACAGTTCAAGCCTCACCGGCTACAGTTGCCTCACTGGCAAAGGTCATTTCTTGTCTCACTGACTTGACCTTTCAATACATGCTTCAATCTTGAAGGAAAACACAAATACAAAGGGACACTCTCTTTCACTGAATCCCAATACAACTCTGATCTAATATCATTGATAATGCATTAAGTCATATACCCTCAACATTACATCAGGTGTATACACAACCACCTATTTATTCTTCACATCAACCACAGAGATATATACTGTCCTCAGAATTAAAGTCATTCTCTTTTTCTCTACACATAGTTGGAAGAAGTATAATTGTAAAACTAAAAACTAATTGGAAGTTTGTAACCAACCAAGAAGTTATAACCAACAAACTGCTTCTTTAACCATGATAAAGTAATGTTCAAACTATGCATAGAGTTAAAGAAGGCCCTTTTTCAAAACTGCCAAGTATACCCGTACAGAACTGAACAAGTAACTATAACCATCTAAATTTTCAACTAAGTGCAACTGAATGTGTCAAGATTTCATATACCCACAAAGGAAAATTGACTTGAATGTCTTTGTCTTTGATTATCAAGAAGAAAGAATAATTACTCTCGACAAATTTTGGTGCATAACAAAGTTTCATAAAAAATGTTGCATACCCATAAGTGGATTTTAACAGATCTGGCCATATCACAGTAGAAAAGAACTAAAATCTTTGTCATTGTTACCTTTGAAACCCTTTTCAAAACACAATCAAATAAAACTGCATCCTTGTTAGCAAATGGATACAAATGCTTTTTTTTTTTTAAATATGGCGGTAGACTATACAGAGTTACTTATCATGAAGCCCCAAAAGACACACAAAAAAAATTTGCTCTGTTTGAAAACCCATCATAACGAACCCGAAACAACAACAAATATTAAGTAGATTTCAAACCCAATAGTCAACTATGTCTCTATTTCACAAGCAACTTTATGCATGATAAGCCTTTTAAAAAGAACGAGAGATAGAAAGGATATCACCTGGTAAGTTGATCACCATAAACATTTGTTGTAGAATAAAGTAAAAAACCGTTACCAAAAGCAAGCTAAGACAATCAGCTTTGTCAAATTTGTCAGATTCACAATCTTACAAAGGTACCTGTTGTTCTTTCCATAATTTTTCGTGATAACATCTGAAATATGAAACCCTATCTCGGAGCCATATTTGCCCAGGTTAAACTAAGAATAATGATCAAAGTAAAGTCTTTTTGCCTGATGACTTGCACTCACGGTGAGCCCTAAAAGGGCCGGTAAAAGATCAACCAAAATAAAACATTCTTATTGCCTTTTGCAAGTTCCAACAACCTGCCTAGTAGGTGAACACCATAAAGAAGCCCAATGACATAAACCTTGCAAAGTATTTTGTTTTGCACATTAGGAAATACATGGTGAACACTTTTAGCACAATGTTTTCAATATAAGATATGATGATCCTCTTATAACAATAAGACATATATCCTCCTTCTATAAGCGGAGTCTTCATGAGCCAAACAATAAATAATCCATGTGTCAAATACCTCTATCAACTTGCCTGTAGAGCATAGTGTTGTCATAGAATAGTGTATAAACAACTAGTGCCAACTGATTTGATCAAACATCAAATATGAGCCATGATGAGCATGATATGCCACTAAGCATGATACCATAACAAACATCCACCAATGCCAAATGCTAATGCCAAAAAATCATGTGCCATCCAAAAAGAACCATATGAGTTTGTCACCATAACTAAAACAAGGTGATGAGTTTGTCACCATAACTTATACAAGGTGATGCCAAACCATATGTCCAAGAAAACCAAATGCCAATGAAGGATGCCATACTAAACATGGTTAAAGAAGAATATCAACTGAGCATTTGTCAATCTATATCTCATCAAGGATATCAAACTAAAACATGATGTGTCAAACTGAAACTTAACACATACCAAGTTGTGTATTGTCATCAGGGACAAACAACTGAAGATGAAGTCAACATATCCCATTACCTGACATGTTTTCTTCCAAAAGAAGCTTCCAAGGTCATCTGTAGAATAGGCCTCTAAATTAATTAGAGGCAGAGAAGGGTTGTGTGTGATGTAATCCCCGGGTAACCAACTTTCCCTGCCTTCATCAACTGTGATGGTTTACATATTGAAGTCTAATTCTTAGTCTCTTTAAACAAAAAAAATATTAGTCTTCTCTCTTGCAAAAGAGATCACTTTTCTGCAATTGGGTTAGGTGATGTCAGTGATGGTTTACGTATTGAACTCTAATTCTACTTGCAATTATCCAACGTCAGTCTCTCTAATATTATAATTAATCGATAGGCTTCCTTGTGGACTTTCTAAGAGCAAGAAATCGTCGAGAATATGGTCGGAGGCCATAAAATTGGTTGATGCTAGATACACTATTAAAATAGTGGTAGTCGTAAAATTCTGCGCGATAAACTATAATATGTCATTTTCCATATTTGTAGGGATAACATTATTGATAAATAATTTTGTTAAGTTATAATATGACCATGCCACAAGAGTATCGTGTCTTGATCAAACCTCTTAAAATTGAACAATATAAAAAACAATACTCTTAATGTATGCAAATGATCCTAGAATAATTGTGTAGGTTAGATTCCTTTAAGAGCACTAAATCTAAGTATGAACATGCAAATTATATATGTAGACACCTAAAATCTGGTCCAACATTTTAACTTAACACTATCATATTTCAATACTACATCATTTAATCACATGTCCCTCCTTCCAAAATTAATTAAATAAATCACATATCCCTCCTTCAAACATTTATTTAATTAAACTAGCTATTCTTCCAATGATCAATTAAATAAATTATATTTATTTAATTAAATCGATTTATCCTCCAACATTTCTCCATGGATTAAATAAATATATAATACTTATATTTATTTAACCAATCTAAATCCCCTTTCATCAATCCTATTAGTTAATTAAACAAACCAAGTTTATTTAACTAATTAATCTTACACATTCCTCTACTACTTTATTTAAAAATTAATAAAGTCAACTCACACAAAATTTAAAAAGTACCATTTTAATCTCCACTCTCCACTCAAAATGAGGTAATATACACCATCTAATTTCCTCAATCCTTGTCTTATTCACTTGCACTTATCCATAGCCTCTACTTGTGAGTATCTAGTTTCCCCATACATATGGATCAATCATGGCCCTTAAATGAATCTCCACACTCCAATGTAAGATCAAATCCAACCCATCCATGATCTCAATAAAAAATCTATAGAACCCTCATCTTCCAAGTACTTATAAAAGAATAAGGTGGAAGTTAGACAAGGACATGTGTTGTTGGATTCTAGAGAAACCGCATTTCTTCTCTCAAAAACAATAATCTTGAGCATATCCATGGCATGAAGAGGGCGTTCGTGAGAGAGTTTGTAACGTAGAAGAGGATTGGAAGAATTTTGAATGCATTCAACACATTTTCATTCACATGTTTTCTCTCAAGTTTGAAGACTTTGTCTTTGATGCTCTCTACAATTCTTCTTTTGAAAACTGAACTCCTACAACAACTATTGAAGGTTGGATATTATTAATATTGTGAGTTTACCTCTCTTAGCTCTTGGGGTTTTATGTCATTTGTTGTGAGGTTCTCTATTGCTGGTTTTTAAGGCTGCACACACTCTTCAATATTTTGTGAACTCAAAGCTCCCTCTTGTGTCTTCAAACTCGTAAGATCTTTTCGTTTGAGTTGTTAAATACTTTTTTCATTCAAATTGATTTTTTTTACATAAGTTGTTATATGGTGTAGAACACTATTTCACTTGCTTTGTTTGGTGTAGACCACCATTTTTCTTGTTAGTTGGACAAGCTGCACTTTGTTAGGTTTTTCTCCTCATAGACCAGGGAAGAAACTCTTGTTAATCTAGTTGTTTGCTTTTTCTAACCTTCCTAGACACACTTAGGATAAGAACACATGCATTGCCTTTTGATTTATATGTCATATCCTCTATTGCTACTCATGGAGGTAGAAATACCAACACAAGGACTTGACTTAGGCAAGTCCCCAAGCGACCCCACCATTTTTCCTCTTCTTTTTTGCAGTTTCCTTGGAGTGAAGATCATATAGTAGACATGGAGGGTTCATATTACTCCCTTTTGTGCTTGTCTCTCTTCATTCTCTATAGTTTAATTGGTTTTCTTTTCATTACTCTTTCAACCAGATATCACTAGGTATAGTTCTTGTTGAAACTTGTCCTATGCAGGTGCAATAGATTCATTTGGATTTAATAGTTTTTATTTTGCATTCATTTTGGACTCCAATACCCAGCACAGATGTCCTCATGGCACACTATCATTCTAGGTTGAGGCTCTCTCCTTGCAGCTGTAGGTTCCTCTTTCCAACCTCTTTTCATTTCTGCTCTTAGTTTCTATCATTTATGTTATTGTAGTTTCATTTGTATATTTTTTCCAATTTCCCCCATTGTTAATCACCTATTTAGGTTGCATTACTTTGTGTGGGACTCATAGTGGTTATGTAGTGAATCTAGGATAGAATAACTTGACATTCGACACCTCGAATAGAAAAACCCAACTGTAGTCATAGTGGAGAGTTCACTCAATCAAAGCTAGTAGATTGAGAAGTAATTTTTACATGCTACAGAGTTCATTGTATTTCATTATTTGTTTTGCATTCTCTTTTCTCAATCAAAGGTGTATCTAGGTTGAAGATAGGATCTTTATTCCATGCATTGTTCCTTGTTTTGCCTTAGATTTTGGTATAGACATTTTGCCATGCATGGAGGGACCATGTCCTTATCTTATCTTTGTGCTTGCAGACTCTTCCAAGGTATTTTTTTGCAATTTATCTGGACACATTCTAACTTTCAATCCTAGTTTAGTGTATGTACTGTATCAAAGGGTGTGTGCAAGAAGTTGGGTCCAAATATATGGGAATTGTCAAGAAAAAAGGTCTTGATAGGAACGTGATCCTGTTTCAAAAAAGTGAGATCCAATCTAGGTTTAGGTTCTTGATCCTAAATGGGAGCCTGTTATGGTTCGGGATCCCAGGCTAATGGGATCATGCTTCTAAATGAGGCCGTGTTCCTAAAAACTATTTTTTTTTAAATGGTCTGAGATCATGTTTTTTAGAATGGGTACCCATTTTAAAGCAGGATCATGTTCCAAAAGATTTGAAATCCTAACCCACCTTTTAAGTTTCCTTTTAGGATTGGGAAAGGCAATGGTAAACTAACCCTTAGCCTTGTACCTACAAGTACAAAGTCATGTCAATAGCAAGAGAAAAAACTAACTTTGGCAATATGGATGATGAGTTTTTTTTTAAAAAATTTAAAAAAATTAAAACCCATTATAGATGAAAATGTCTAGTTTTTAAATATGTAATTTTTTGATGATTGCATTTTATTTTCTATTTTTTAATTAATTTATGAGGAAACTAGTCGATAAACTTGAAATGTCAAGTGTTTGTATTATTTTAATAACTTTTGACTTTTTAAGTTTCTTTTAAAAATAATTATGTCATCAATCTATATACAATTCTTTACATAATGAAAAAAATAAAAAATGATTAGTTTATCTCAAATTATGATTGCTAGGCATGAGCGGTTTTTAGAAATAGCAATTAGGGCCAATAAAAAATTAATAAAAAAACATATTTCAAAAAAATTATAAGACGTCCTCATCAATCTTTAGTATAATACACATCTTTAACCAGAAGGAATTAAAAAAATACTTTTATTTAGGTCAAAATATGCTTGTCGAACATGTGCATGGTATGGTCCTAAAAAGGTGACTTTTAAAAAGTTGGCTTTTGTACAAGCCTCTACAAAATTAATTTGTATCATCTAGGTATTACAATAAATTACATAATTGAAAACTAGAATAAAAATCCTACATTTCATATTACTGGACTTTTTAAAAGTTCTATGTGTAAGTGCTTCAAATTTTTAGTACAACTATGACAAACTTCAATTTTTTAGGAAAAAAACACTTCCCACGTTTTGGCCAAAAAGTGGACCCAACTTCTTGAAGACACCCCAAACATTGTATTCATTCATAGATTTGGCATATCCACTCTCAAATTTAGATCACATCCACACTTTGTCTTCTATTTTAATCTTTTGTATGTTTGTACTTTATTGAGTAGCATATCCATGTCATAGCATATGTACTCTATCTTTTATATAGGTTTAGCATACCCACTCTACATAACAATGTATCCACTTTAGTTGTAGCATATACGATCTACACTTTGGTGCATTCATGTTCTATTAACTTTTATTTTGTTATTGGCACATGCACTCTATGTAATAGCATATCCACATTCATAGCATGTGCGCTCTAGGTTATAGTGTATATACTTAGATTCTATAATTTTTCTTATTTTGTTGGAGTTTTCTTCCTAACATTATTTTTACAAGTTGTGTTTTATTATTTTTTTGTAGTTATTGACCTCTTTTCTTGTAGGTTGCTAGTCCACAACCTCTAAGTGTCACAAACCACTAAATTTTGGTTCTTGTAGGTCCACTTATCAAAGATAATTCTTAAAACCTTGTATTTGTTTCACATTTTATTTTAAGGTCAATGAACATTGTTTGTTGTGCTTGTGTGTAAGGAAAATGTGTATGCTCTTCAATGACTCACATATCCTCTCCTCTTGCACCTTAGTGTGATCTTGAGGATCACAAATGAGTATATCTTTCCTTATTTCTTTTTATGGAGTTTAATGACTTGTATTTTTTCACCAAGAATTGGACCAAACCCTATGTTCTAGTGAGGTATATAAATCCTAGTAAGGGTAGAAATCCTCCCCTCAAGGTAGGAATTATCAATTTTTGTGTAATGAGGTGAAGTGAAGAGGGATTGTACCCCAATTTCATGAAATTGGGCCTCCCATACAACAAGGTATATTGAAGAAACCTTAGTAAGTCAATCTTCAACCTAATATAAGAACCTTTTGATTATTTGTCACTTATAATACATTACTAAGTGGTTCACCTCACAAACTTAGTTAGAATGTACCTTTGGAACTAGAATAATCAACCATTGATAAATTCCCATGGTTAGTGTTCTAAGATCCTGAGCCAATACTATTTGCAACCAAGTCTAGGTATATTTGTGGGCTCATAAGACAAACTCTCCTACTTGAATAAATAGGTTGTTCTTGTGTTTATCTCAATTGCACCTTTGTATCAAATTTGTGAAGCATTCAAAAATCTTAAAAAAACCCTCGAAAGATCAACATCCAACAACCTCAAAGGCTAAATCAAATCAAACAAACCCAAATCTGAAATCTAAAAATCAAAGATCCTTCCAAATCAAGAATCTAAAATCAAACCATTTGAGGTCTTAGATCTCTTAAACCAATCAAAATGTAAACATAGAAACAAGTCCCAAACCTTGAACTATCCAAAAATCTCACAAGTCATAAATCAACCCTAATCCAAAATCAATCTACCTAAGATTCTATATCTTACCAAATCAAACTTAGTCCCAATCCAAAATCAAGCTACCTAAGATCCTAGACCTTACCAAATCAATCCCAATCCAAAATTAGGCAAACTAAGATCCCAAATCTTACCAAATCAAACCTAATCCAAATCCACAATCAAGATATTAAGATCCAAATTTACAAATCAAATCCAACATCCAAAACTATCCAAAATCTTCAAATCAAATCAAAATAAAATACAATCTTATACCATCAAATCAAAACATCATCTTTATGCCCTCACAACTAGGCTTCAAGCCAAGTGAAAATGGAGTTTAATGAAAACAACCCCTTCCTCTTTGGACAAGGTTTGGCTTGAAATTCATACATTGGGGTTACTTCTCACCAATGATTTCTTGCTAATGTTAGTGAAGTTAGAAGTATTCACAATCAAAGAAAATACTCTCAAGAACTTATCAAAATTTTACACTTTGACCAAAGTTATTTCTTAGTTGATCATTTCATAAATCACAACAAGGACTTCTTTCTTCAACATCTCATTGTTGAATTAGGAGCTAAGATTCCCCCAACTTACAATTTAGAGAATATCAACATCATATGTCTGGAATCAACCACCTAAGACTATAATAATCCTTTGGTCCAAGAGGCCACTCCTCCAAATCATGACCCAACCATTTTCTATGTAGATGAAACTAATGAGGATGGTTCCAAAGTTCTGATTATCATTAGAAACACAATATTATCCAATGATCCACAAAATCAAAGCAATTCACAAATTTATTCACTTAATTTTTTGTGAAAAAATCAAAATCTCCATCCAATCAAAATCCCCATCCTAATCAACCTACTCAACAAGTCGTCATCATCAACAATCAACCCAAATCAAACAATAGTGCAAATCAATCCATCATAAATCATTCTATCCCTAATCATCAAGTGTACCATCCAACCCAAAAAACTTTGAATAATCTCTTCCATCACAATTCACAAGGACAACCCATCCAAAAAACTTAAACATTCGAACCACATATATAAAATTTCATCTCACCACCAAATCCCAACAACCTATTTGACCAAGAATTGAAAGACATGAAAAATTCCATTAGAAGGTTGCAACTAGGGACAACCAACCAACATAGACAATATAAGTTTGAAGACCTATGTTCCTATCCCTTTTATAGGACCATATCACAAATCCCCTTTCCTCCACGGAGATTCTAAAACTAGACAAATACAAAGGAAATGGTGATCCTCAAGACCATGTAAAGGAATGATGAAGACTTGGAATGGTTTCTACACCTTCCTTAAGGCTCAATCACTACAATTGCTAACTTGGTAGAAAGGTTTGTCAAACACTTTTCTTACAATGTCAAACATGAACTTAGTATGATGGACCATTAAAATTCCAAGCAATGTAATGGAAAAACCTTGCCCTCCTTCCTGTAATGTTGGAGAAGTCTAGTAAGTACATTCTTATGGTCTATTTGTATTAAACAATTTATCTACATCTTCATCACAAATCTAAACTAGGAAATGTCCTATCCACCTCCAAGTGCATTGTGTCACCTCATTTGATGAGATCATTGATAAATGGATGGACATTAAAAATTCCATCATTACTAAATGATTGGCATATATATTTTCCAAAGATTACAATCAATCCAAAAAACCTATATTCTATGCTAGAAATAGAAATATAGCCATTGATGTGGTCACCAACTCAAAGCATGTGCGAAACATGCAACATCCTACTGACATCACTATCCATCCCACCAACCAAACACAAAAACAAGAAGTGACAATGCACATCCTTGGGGAAACCCTTGGAGGTTGTCCTTTTTAAGTTTAAGATTCCATCAACCATGTAAATCTGATATATTTAATTAATCCTAACATTATTTTATAAATACATTCCATAAGGGATATCAATTGACTATCATAAATGTTTATCTTTGGTTGTAGTATTTTAAGATATTTACCTTGGGATCTAGTAAACAATTAAATGTGGGATTCCTAAGTCTATTATTGGCTTATGAAATGTTGTAATGTTTTTATTATTATTAAAGTTAGACATGTTATAAGGAATCAACCAATTTTGGGCACCCTATTATGATAAACTGTAAGAAGGTGTAAGAGGCTATTTTTATCCTACTATTGACTTTTCCCAAGGTGGGCATGGGATTTTCCATAATGGAGAACTACATGTGTGGAGGTAGTTATGACATGTGTAAGAGTGTCATTAATTCCTAATTGTGTAAGAGTGTTGAATTTTTCCAAGTTTAGGTACCATATTTTAGAAACCTCTTCTATAATCTTGTATTTCCTATTTAATAGAAGATCAAGGAATCTAGATTATGTATTGTATGTTTATAGGAACACAAATACAATAAAAGTGGATGTAGAATTAAATGAAATAATTGTATTGTAATATCATTTGAGGATAATACATACTTGTCCTCTTTTCTGGTGGAGTTTTTTTCCAAAAGGGTTTCTCCACATAAATCACTACATAGTCATGTAAATCTCTTAAGTTTTTTAATTTTTTTTTATTGTTGATTTACATGTGTTTATATCCATTTTTGAATTCTACAAATTAAATTTTTAATTTCTATATTGTAGTGGCTTGCCTTTATTTCTAACATTTGGTATCAAAGCCTAGCCAACTTTACTTCTTGGGTGGAAGAGTGAAGGCTTTCTATGTTGCGGTGGGAGTTGTGGTTGATTCTTTTTTGTAGATTTGTGTGTGTGGAAATCCATCATTGCATCAACATATCTATTAGATATTGATAAGTTCAATGGAACTAACTATGAGTTGCGAAAGCTAAAGATGGAGGACATCCATGAAGAGAAGGATCAAAGCTTGGATGAAATAGAGGAAAAAGTACCCAATAAAATAGATCAAGATGAGTGGGATAAGATGGACAAGAAGGAAGGGGGACAATCCAAATTTGTCTTGTAAATTTAGTTTTATTTAATGTAGTTGAGGAGTCCATTGCATATTCTCTATGGAATCATTTGATTGAGATCTACCAAGCCAAGAGTCTGGTAAATAAATTGTATTTTAAAATAAAATTGTTTTCTCTAAAAATGAAGGAAGGTGATTTGATTGTTGAGAATTTAAATATCTTTAATTTAATTTTGATTCAATTATCTTTTGTTGATTCTAAGATTGAGGAAGAATATAAATGCATTATGCCACTCTATTCTTTACCTAAGTCATGTGAGAATTTTATTTTTTCTTGTAGTACTAATTTCAAGGAACCCAAGCTGGATGCTCCTATTGCAACATTGTTGTCATAAGAAATGAGGAAGAATGTTATGGATAGCTCATTGGATGCTCTTCTTGTCAATGTAAAGTCCAAGGAAAGAGGTGGATCAAAAGGAGAATAGAAGGGGCCTAAAGACAAGTATAAGGGTAGATATAAAACTTCTGGTATAGAGAGTAGAGTGAAGTGTTGGAATTATTGAAAGAGGGGACATGTAAAAAAGGAATGTAAAAATAGAATGAAATAGTAGGATTCCTCTACAAAAAATTCCATGAAAACAAGTGATTAAGTCTTACTTTTTGCATGTAATATTATTTCTAATGAACATTGATTAGCTAACTCAAGATGCTCATATCAAATGACTCCTCATGAGGAGTTGTTTTTCACATACGAAGAATAAGATGAAGGTGTAGTTTGCCTTGAACACAATAGTTCATATCCAAAAGTTTGATTGGGCAAGGTAGAGTTGTGTTTGAGTAATGGGAGGATACAAATTATCCTTGGTGTTTGACATATTCCTAGATTGGCTAGAAATTTAATTTATGTATCTAAGTTGAATGATTTGGGAATGCATGTAATGTTTGATAAGTATGGTTTCATATTGGTGAGAGGGAGGTTGGTGGTAGCAAGAGGGACAAGATTGGGAATCTTGTTTAAGATGAAAACTATTACTTTATGTAAATCCACCTATGTGATGGAAAAATCTAAAACTACATGTATGTTATGGCACCAGAAATTGGACTACATAAGTGAAAAGTTTTAAAAACCATTATGAATAAAAATTTACTTGATTTTTTCTCCTATTATAATGAATATTTTGATTTTTGTGAGCATTATGTGTTAGGGAAATAAAATAGAACATCATTTACTTCAAGAAGTAATAAAGAAAAGAGTAAATTTAAAATTACTCATATAGATGTTTTTAGACTTGTGGATAATGATTCTTTTGTTAAATCTTTATATTTTGTGACCTTCCTTAATGATGTTTCAAGATATACTTAGATTTATTTTATGAGACATAAATATGAGGTTTCACAAATTTTAAGAAATTTAAAGTCTTAGTAGAGAATCAATTAGAACATATGATACAAGTATTGAGATCTAATAATGGAGGGGATTATTGTTCTAATGAATTTGTTGAGTTTTACAAGCATGAAGGTAACATAAGATAAAAGTCTACTTACACACCTCAATAGAATGGGGTTGTAGAAAGGATGAATTGCACTTTAATGGAAAGAGTTAGAAGTATATTAAGTGATGATGTGTGTACCACTTGTTACTTTGTTAATAGATCTCCATGCAAGGCTCTTGATTCAACACCTTATGAAGTGCAGACAGAGATCTGATTTTCAAGGAACTTCAAGCTATTTCTGAACCTAAACAACCAAAAGGTAAAGAATGGAAAAATATAGTACATTTTGAATTAAAGAAATAAGATGCACATAAATAAGAAAAAAATGATGGATTTGAGGATGAAGAGGAAGAAGAGCATTGAAGTGGGAGTTTTGAACTTAGGATGAATATGAGATTACAAAAGAGGTTGAGCATGTAGAAGAACAATAGGAAGAATCCCTTAATTCACCCTTAAGAAGATCTAAAATATAATGGAATCTAGTTCTCAGGTATAGACCACCAATTTAATGTTGTGTATTTAGTTTAATATTAAGTATTGATGATGAACCTACATCCTGTAAGGAAGATATTCTTGTATATATATAGCAAGTCTTGGCAACTAGCCATATTGGAGGAGATGATGGATCTAGACCCTTGTGATACCTAGAATCTTGTTCATTTTCCCAAAGGAAGGAAGGCCATTGGATGCAAGTGTGTCTACAAGAATAAAGTTAGAACAAAGAATTAAGTGGAAAAGTACAAGGCTAGGTTGGTAGCTTAGGGATTAGAATTCTTTTATCCAGGTTGGTAGCTAAGGGAAAGAAATATGCTCTCCTATTTCTAAATTACCTTCTATTAGAATTCTTTTATCCATAGGTACTGATTATAATTTTTAGATTGAGTAAACGGATATTTAGACTATATTTTTGCATCGAGATCTAGAATAGGAAATTCATATGCAACAACCTAAAGGTTTTGAGGGGGGAAGAAGGAAAGAACACTTGGTTTGAAGATTAATAAAATGGCCTCTTTATGATTTGAAACAATCACCCTGGATTTGGTATTAAAAATTTGATTCTTTTATGTTGAAATTATATTTTGTGATAAGTGAAAAGGATCACTATGTTTACATTACATGTATTGATGATCATATACTAATTGTTTCCTTGTATCTAAATGATTTATTGATTTGCAGTAACACCAATGGTATGATTAGTGAGCTAAAAGATCAAATTTTAGGTGTAATTGAGATGAAGGATTTTGGTGTAGAAAGGTACATATTGAGAATGGAAATTATGGGGATCATGAGAAAAAAAATATTTGGTTATCAAAAAGTAATTATGTGAATAATATTTTGCATAGATTTAATATATAGGACTCTATGCCAATTAGAATTCCTTTAGTTGTTGGCACTATGATTACTTTAGATATGTGTCCCAAGTATGAAGATGAATTTGGGGATATATCTAATGTGCCATATGCTAGTGTAGTAGGAAGTTTGATGTATGCAAAGGTTTGTACTAAGATATATATTTCCCAAGCAATGGGAGTATTGAGCATGTTTATGTGTAACCCTAGTAGACAACATTAAAATTATGTGAAGAGAGTGTTAAGATATTTGTGTGGTACTTCAAATTATTGTTTTTTTTTTGTTACTAAAAATGAGAATAAGACATCAGACATACAGGGTTTTGTCAATGCAAATTAGGCATGTGACTTGGATAGCCAAAGGTTCACTAGTGGGTATGTATTTACTCTATTTAGAGGAGCTATGAGTTGGATGAGTAAGAGACAACCCATGGTTTCTGTATCCACCATTGATGTAGAGTATATGGTCGCTACCCATGTCTCTAAGAAAGTAGTTTAGTTACAAAGGTTGTGTATAGGTATTGGTTTTGATTGTAATATAATTTAGACTGGTTGTGATAGCTAGAGTGCAATCTATTTAGTTGAGAATCCTATGTATCATGCTTGGACTATGCATGTAGATGTTTAGTATAACTTTATTTGAGAAATGGTTTCAAATAGACAAATTTGGTTGAAGAAGGTTTACACTTACAAGAATGTTGTAAATTATAATACCAAACCTGTGAACATAGAAAACTTCACTTGGTGTAGGGAGACCACTAGCCTTGTTTCTTATACTTAATTGATTTATGTTTTCTAATAGATGTATTTATAGTGTATGATGAAAAGTGGGAGAATTTTAGGATTAATGTGCCATCAAACTTGTAAATATAATATTATTAATTACTCCTAACAATATATTGTAAATGTATTCCGTAAGGGATGTGAGATCCATTGGCTACTATAAATATTTGTTTATGGTGACAGTAATTTATGATATTTATCTTGGGATAGTAAATAAGTAAATGTGGGATGCCGGAGTCTATTATTGGCTTATGACATGTTGTAAGGAATTTGTTATTATTAGACTCTTATGTGTTGTAAGGAATCAACCAATTTTGGGTAGCCTACTATGACAACTTGTAAGAAGGTGTAAGAGGCTATTTTTAACCCATTGTTGACTATTCCCAAGGTGGGTGTGGTATTTTTCCATAATGGAGTGGTACATGTGTGGAAGTGTTTATGGTAGGTGTAAGAGTGTCATTAATTCCTAATTTTTAAACCTCCCAATGTGTGCATTGGGGTTTTCCAAGTTTGGGTGTCATTTCCTATTTAACAAAAGATTGAGGAGAGTAGATTATGTATTATATATTTATAGGTACATAGTTGTAGTTAGAGTGAATTCATGATTGATGGAATTTGATGGTATTAGAATATAATTTGAAGATAATATAGACTTATCCTATTTTTTGATGGAGTTTTTTTTTTCCCAAAAGGATTTCTCCACATAAATAATTATGTCATGTGTAAATCCCTTGAGTTTTCTAATTTTTTTTAATTTCTGATTTACATGTTTTATCTCCACTTTGGCATTTTACAAATTAAATTTATGATTTGCAACATTATTTTAGATTTCTATATAGTAGTGGTTTGCCTTCATTTCTAACATTTGTTATTAGTGCTTAGCTAACTTTTCTTCTTAGGTAGAAGAGTGAAGGCTTTGTGTGCTACAATGGGAGTTCTGGTTGAATTTGTTTTACAAATTTATGTGTGTGGAATCCATGGATGCATCCACATCTTAGTTAGATATTATGAAAGATTCAGTTTTGTTGAATGTAGTTGAAGTGTCCACTCCATATTATCTATGGAAATGTTTGCGTGAGATCTACCAAGCCAATAGTCTTACATTTCATTTGATTTTGAGTCATATCACCATAATTGATGTTAAGATTGAGGAAGAAGATAAATGCATTATGCTACTTTGTTCTTTTACTAATTCATGTGAGAATTTCATTCTTTCTTATAGTACTAATCTTGTGGTTCCCAAGCTAGATTGAATTGTTGCAACATTATTGTCATAGGAAATGAAAAAGAAAGCTATGGTTAGCTCATCAGATGCACTTCATGTTAGGGGAAGTTCAAAGGAAAGATTTGTATGAAAAGAAGAACATAAGGTGCCTAAAGAAAAGTTTTAGGGAAACTCTAAAACTCCTAGTAGAAAGAATAGAGTGAAGTGTTGGAATTATAGAAAGAGGGACATGTGAAGAAGGAATGCATAAATAATAAGAAATAGTGGGATTCCTCTACAAAAAAGTCCTCAAAAATAGGTGATGAAGTCTTAAATTCTACATGTAATATTATTTCTAAAAAATTTGATTGGTTGACTCAAGATGCTCACATGATATCACTCCTCATAAGGAGTGGTTTTCCATATATTAAGAATATTATGGAGGTGAAGTCTACCTTGGAGACAATAGTTCATATTTGATAGTTGAATGGGTCAAGGTATAGTTGTGTTTCAGTGATGGGAAGATAAACACCCTCCATGGTGTTTTACATGTTCCTAGATTTTCTAGAATTTTAATTTCAATATCTAAGTTGAATGCTATGGGAATGCATGTAACATTTGATAAGCATGGTTGTAAATTGGTGAAAGGGAGCTTAATGGTAACAAGAGGGAAAATATTGGGAACTCTATTCAAGATGAATGCCACTACTTCATGTAAATCAATTTATGTGACTGAAAAATAAAAAAATATGTGTGTGTTGTGGCATTGTAGATTGGGCCATAGAAGTGAAAAGATTTTAGAAACCATTATGATTGAAAGTTACTTGACAGTTTCTCCTATATTTATGAGTATTTTAATTTTTGTGAGCATTATGTGTTTGGGAAACAAAATAGAGCATCATTTACTTCAGGAAGTAACAAAGCAAAGAATAAATTAGAAATTATTCATACAAATGTTTTTGGACCCATGGGTAATGATTCTTTTGGAAAATCTTGATATTTTGTGACATTCCTTGATGATGTTTCAAGATATCCTTAGATTTATTTTATGAGACATAAATATGAAGTTTTCACTAACTTGAAGAAATTTAAATTTTTTGTAGAGAATCAATCAGAACATAGGATAAAATTATTTAGATCTAACAATGGAGGGGAATATTATTCTAAGGAATTTGATGAGTTTTGCAAGCATGCAGGTATCATAAGGAAATATACTACTCCTTACATACCTCAATAGAACAGGTTTGTAGAAAGGATGAATCAAACTTTAACGGAAAGAGCCAAAAGTATGTTAAGTGATGCATAGTTGGATAAATGTTTTTGGACAAAATTTATGTGTATTATTTGTTACTTGATCAACATATCTCCTTGCAAGGCTCTTGATTTGACACCCTTTGAAGTGTGGATAGAGATGTGATTTTTAGGGAATTTAGAGCTATTTTTTATCCTAAACAACCAAAAGGCAAAGAAGGGAAAAGATAGTGAATTTGAGGATGCACAAAAAGAAGAACAAAATGATGGATTTGAGGATGAAGAGGAAGAAGAAGGTTCAAGTGGGAGTTCTAAGCAAGATGAATCTAAGATTACAAAAGAGGTTGAGCATGCAAAAGAACAAGAGGAAGAATCCCTTACTTGACCCTTGAGAAGATCCACATTACAATTAAATCTAGTTGATAGGTATATGCAACCAAGTTTCTATTATGTATTGGCTTTATTAACTACTGATGATGAACCTAGATCTTATAGGGAAGCTATTATTATATATGATAGTGAGTCTTGGAAACTAGAAATGTAGAAGGAGATGATGGATCTAGACTCTTTTGATAACTACAATCATGTTAATTTGCCCAAAGGAAGGCCATTGTATGTAAGCAGGTCTACAAGAAGAAATTTGGAGTAGACAGTTCATTGGAAAGTAGAAGGCTAGACTGATAGCCAAGGGCTACTCCCAAATAAATGGAGTTAATTTCACTAAAATATTCTCTCCTATTGCTAAAGTATCTCCTATTCTAGATTTCTTTTACCAATAGCTTTTACTTATGATTTTTAAATTGAGGAGATATATGTTAAGACTATATTTAGAAAAAAAAAACCTGAAATCAGGTAAACCAAAATGGGATCCCACTTTTTTATGAAATGGGATCCCGTTTTGCATCAAGATCCTGAGCCAAAAGTGAGGTCTCATTTTCTAGAAATAGGATCCCGTTTTGAAATGGGATCCCATTTTAGAACGGGATCACGTTTCAAAATGGGATCCCGTTTCATAAAATTTGAATTTCTGATGCAATTTTTACTATGGGCTTTGGGTCAGAAAAAGGCTTGGGAACTCAACCCTTGGCTTTGGACTTGGTTTGACCTGCAAATTGAAGGTCCTGTCAATGTCACAATAAAATAGTGACTTTGGGCATATGTCTGAAGGCCTTTTTTGCATAATTGTTTGACGAAATTAAAACCCATTATAGATGAGACAGTGTAGATTCCAAATATGTAATTTTTTTTACAATTGGATTATTTTTTCTATTTTTCAATTAATTTCTAATCAAACAGGTCCATAAACTTGAATTATCAAGATTTTTTAATATTTTAATAACTTTTTATTAAAATAATTTTTTGTAAAATTTTTTTAGGAAAATGTACTTGAGACAATTGTTTTCAATTTGAAAAAAAAAATCAAAAAATGATAAGTTTAGGTCATCTTATGCATGATGTACACAACGATATTTTAAAACACCAAACATGGCCAATAAAAAATTAACAAAAAACATATTCAATAAAAAATTACAAAAAAAATGGAAAACGTGCTTCAGTGAGTTACAAATCTTTTCCCAAAAGGATTTAGAAAAATATGATTATTTAGGTCAAAATATGGATGGCGTACACGTGCATGGTATAGTAAAAAAAGTGACTTTTAAACAGTGGTTTTTAGAAATGCATATTAAAAATCTATTTGTGTCATCTAGGTATTAAAAGTAAATAAATATTTGGAAATGAGACTCTAAGTACTACATTTGATATTTACTAACTTTTTCAAGGATTCCACCTTTAAGTGCTTCAAATTTTTAGGTCAAATGTGACAAATTCTGAAAATCAGGGAAAACACTTCCACTTTTTGGCCAAAAAGTGAACTCAACTTCTTGCACACAGGAAGTGAAGAACTTCATGCCATATCTTATGGGTACAAATATAGTTGCATATGTACCCCATTCAACTATGAAAGACATTTTCATGTAGTAGAAGGCTTCTAGAAAAAGATGTAGGTGGATCAACAGAATCCAAGAGTTTGACATTGAGGTGCAAGTCACCAAACTAGTTAAAGGCCAAGTTTTAACCAAGTTGATGGCAAATTCCAACTTAGAGGTTGTTGAAGTAAATAAAATAGATGTTGTTCCACCTAGTGATGCATGTGTTTTGAAAAATGATCCATGGTATAAAGGTGTTGTCTTTTATCTTGTCAACATGTAATGTCCCCCAGGTATGAGTGTCACTCAACAGAGGACCTTTAAGCTCCAATATCAAAGGTATGTCTTGATTAAAGGTGTATTAATGTGGAGAAATCATGAGGGACTTCTATTGAAGTGTCTGGACCAACAATAGTCTGAGGTAGTCATTGAAAAATATCATCAAGGTATATGTGGCGAGCACTTCCATGCCAAAACCACAGCACATAAAATCATCAGAGAAGGCTTTTGGTGGCCTAGTCTCTTCAATGATGTTGCCAAGCACATAATAAAATGTGATGCTTGGTAACATTTTTATAGCAAGATGAAATTTGCTAGAGCATTGCCCCTCATGCCAGTTGCAGTTGAAGCGCCATTTCAACAATGGGGTATTGATTTTATAGGGGAAATTCAAGAGAAATCTAGCAATGGATTTAAGTGGATCCTTGTAGCCAATGACTATTTCATCAAGTGGGTTGAGGCTATCCCCACTCCTAATGCCATATCCAAGGTGGTGATTGAATTTCTTTTGAACAATGTGATACCAGATTTGGAGTGCTATCCATAATTGTTGCAGATAATGCCATTTGATTTAGATCTAATGATATTACATTGATATGTGTTCCAAGTATGGAATCAAGCTGATCCACTCATCACCATACCATCCCTAGAGTAATGGAGAAGCTAAGTCCAGCAACAATAGTCTCATGAAGATCATAAAGAAGACGTTGGATTAGAATAAGAAAAGATGGGATGATAAATTAAAGTATGCTCTATGGGAAGATAGGATATAACTTTCAAGAAAGTATGCTCTATGGGCTGACAGGATAACCTTTAAGAAATCCATTGGAAGGATCCCATTTGAGCTGGTATATAGAGCAGAGGAAAAAATACCAATCTCATTGGAATTGCTAGTATATTAGCTGCTGCAGCAAATCAAAGAGGATGGAGATGATGCTTTGATGCTGAGAATGCACAATTTGGCTGAGTTGGATGAGGCTAGAAGGCTGCCACATGATAACAACTTACTGCAACAACAAAGGGCTGGACATTTGTTCAACAACAAAATAATAAAAAGGAACTTTTGGATTGGTAATTTGGTTCTCTTATGGAATGAAAAATTAGAGGACAAGGGTAAGCATTGTAAGTTTGAGCATTTCTAGATGGGCCCTTATCAAATTGATGACAACGCTGGATAGGACACATATTACATCAAAAGCATGGAGGGAGAAATTCTAGAGCTGCCCATCCATGGACTGCATTTGGATCTTTACTTCTCGTGAGTAAGTGCTTCCCCTAAACTTTGAATGTAGTCAATAATCTTATTGTGCCCTAATTTTTATGACTATATGTTGCCTTGTATATAAGCCTTTGTTTTAAATATGTTTGTGCTTTCCCTTTTTGTGTTTTTGTGTGTCATTTGGTTTGCCTAGAGATCTAGATCCTTGCTATGACATTGATTACCACACATGCCCAACCAGAGCCAATGTTGACACCTAAAAAATTAGTCCCCAAAATACCCCATTTTGCCCCTAATTTCCATCGGAATCCTCCATTGTTGAACCTATAGTTTATTACTGATCAAAGATATCTCCCATAGGTTTTCATGTGTTTGTCATTTGAAAATGCAAGATAGGACACCCAAACAATGACTAAGTCTAAAAAACTCTAAGCGTTTCCTTGTATTCTCACCTCTGTCACAGTTTTGAAGTTTGGAATTCATGCCTTCCACCTTGTGTTGTCTATCAGCTCTGAGGTTCGAAGCTCAAAATTTAACTAAGTGTTGAAATTTGTCTAAGTGAGTCAAAGATTAGAGATCAAAGTTTTGGTCTTTCATCTTGTTCATGGTGGGTGTCGGGGAGAAGCCCCAAATTCTAAAGTCCACTTAAGGTTCCAAAATTTTCTATGTAAAGCGAACTTAATCAAGAATACAATGCCCACATTTGGAGGTTACAAAATCAAGAATGAATTGCACTCTTACACCTATCATAACTACCTCAACATATGTATCACTCTATTATGGAGAATTCCCACACCCACAGGATGAAAATAGGCTAAAAATTGCCTCTTACACCTTCTTATAGGTTGTCATAATAGACTGCCCAAAATTGGTTGATTCCTTACAACACATAAGAGTCAAAAATTACCAAATTTCTTACATGTCATAAGACAATAATAGACTTGGGTACTATTGCACAAAATTTTGCTCACCATTTTTATTGCCATTCTAATTAAGGTTCATAGAAGGAAAGTAGAGTTTTGATGAAGATTCAACCTGTTGCAACCTGTTGAGTTATTGATTTTTTGAGATAGGTCTTTGCCAATTTGGGAGCATGCTACTAACATTGAGTATCAAGACACTTTAATCTTGAAACAATGAGCATAATAAAGATTCAACTAGTTTTAAGTTTCATTCGATCAGCAACACCCCAAGGTTTCTAATGCAAACTATGTCATTCATAAGGCTCGACCAAATATGAATAAGATTTTGGTACTATAGAGAATGTGTCATTCACAAGTCATGAGATTCAAAACTATTTAATGAGGCTGCTATGTTATAAAGGCAAAGGTCATTAATTTCTAGAATGCTAAGAGGCACAATATCAAATTCAAGGCACCATGTAAATAGTGTGCTAGAAATGCAACAAGACTTAGCCATTGATTGATTAACAATGGCACAAAAAAGGTAGTGTGAGCACTTAAAATTTAAGTCTTAGTCGATTATTGCAAGCACGTTCCTTTGATAGAGGTGTCATCTATCTTAATCTTTGAAGTAGCCTATTTCATAGGTCTTCAACCTTAGAATGTAGTGGCATTGAAATAAAGCATCGTATTTATTAAAGAGAAAACATCTTATAGTGGTATATCTAGTGCTGTCCACATATAGGAATGGCACCCAAGAAAATGAAAGGAGGTGATACTTTAGATGCACTAGTTACAAATCAAAAGAAAGTTATAAAATAAGTGCAGTCATCCAACATGAGCCATGACATCATATAAGATAGGGCGTTAGTCACCTTGTATAATGATGGAGCTAAATCAAAAGAGGTGTTTAAAGTGTCAACTGCAACTATATGAATCACCAATTAAATGTAATATGACCTTATAGTGCCTTCTGCTAAGATCTAAAATAGGTATTCCATATGAAATGTGTTGCCTTCTCCAGATAAATATCTTACAACCAGTCATGAAGATCAGCGAGGATTCATGGAAGGCTCAGGCCTCTGATCTTATGCTGCAAGAGTTTCTCCCTATCTGCACTAGTTGAAGGTGCCTATGTCCTCATGTAGGGGTCCCGTGTGATTGAGGCACCACCAAGTATTGAGATCAAGCTAGCCAGAGGAAGCTGCATTTCAAGTGGCCTCATCATATATGAAAGACACTTAACTCAAATAATAGAAGATCAGCAATGTGATGTGAGGTGCAATGAGTGATGTTAGTGTAAAAAAATAAGTAATAATGAAGAGAAATAGAGGCACATTCATAAGGCTCGGTCTCAAGAAGCAACACAACATATGAAGAATGGCCAGTAAGAAGAACATAGCAAGAGGAGCGGCTAATTTCAAATATATAACATGGCGCAAGTATAAAGAGAAGGCATTCGTTATCAAGAGGGCTCAGTCTACTTGGAGGGAATGAACACCATAAAAATATAGTCACAACCATATCTAGATGACGCCATCATTAATAAGACCCGAACAACCAAAGAGAGTATGGCCATGAAAAGAGATCAATGTCCAATGAGCCAAGGGTGTTGCCAAGATGGGGGCAATTTCAATCTAGAATGATGCAGTTTACATCAAGTATTTCAAATGCAGCATCAAATATAAAGCACAATGCATAAATACCTGCCATCCATATAAGATGGTGCTACAACATATAAGTGATGGCTCAATTCAAATCTGGTACAGTCATACAAAGGGTAAACATATTTAAATTGCCACAGTTATTCTGATAGAAGGTGTAGCCAGTAAGAGATATGGCACTCAGCTATGATCTATAAGTTCAATGCAAGAACAGTATGAAGAGAGGGCACAGTCTGATGAGGTGTATAATATGAATCAAGTGGCATTGGTTTATGATTGAATGCCATAGATTTTAAATATGAAATCAATATGTCTAGAGTGAAGAGGCGTAGCATTCCAAGTAATGACACTGTCTAAAATGGCACTTAGGCAGCATACTGGAGACTCATGTTTGAGAGAGGCTCAGTATATAAAGACTCAACTTGAAATAAGAGCATCGGCCTTTTCATGCCATGGAGCAGCTGTCAGTTTTGAAGAGGGCACTGCATATAAGGAGAAAGCATCGTTTAGTAGAGACACAGTATATCACAAGGCTCAGCAAAATAAGGGAACAAAAGCCTTTCAGAAGAAACATACAAAGTTTTTAGGTATAACAGAGAAATGCATTGACCATTAGATTCAGATGCAGATCAATGGTTTAGACTGGGAAGCTCAAGTTGATTCAGAGCCAAGCACGTGGAGTCATCCGTACAGTTTGAGAAGCAACTCAAAATCATCAGAAGCAAACACGTGGGTGAAGCGCTGCAGAGAAAGATAAAGGAGAAACCGGAAGAGACCACGTGGGGCAACCCGAAGGAAGAAATAAAGTTTTATTTCATTTTATTAATTCAATGGTTCATGTGAGTTTAAGTATGAGTTTTTTTAATGTTGAGTCTCATAAGGTGGGCCCCTCTTTCATATTAAACTGAAATGCTTTATTTTAAATAAACTTCCTCCTCATAAAAGCCACGGGAGATTATTTTACTTTTAATAAAGATTAAACTCTTTATTAAAATGGAGAAAGGTGGGTCCCTCGTGTGTATTAAAGCTAGGTGCCTAATCAAATAAAAATTCATAAGTGACTTTATAGTCACGAGAAGTAAAGGAGATGAAGCCCTAAATATGAATAGCCAATGTTATTTTTTAATGGTAGCCATGAGATGGAAGCAGCGGGAATTATTTTTCTCATGCTGGTAAATGTAGGCTAGAGGTAAAGGTATATATTTTCAGCCATAGTTTCAGTTGCCATTTTAGTTGCAAAATTAGTTACACAGCCAGTTCATTGCCAGATTTTGTGGGGTTTTCAGTTGGAGACAGTTGGGGCCGTTGAAGATATTTTTTGGGGTTTTTCAAGCTTATAAGAAGCCAGATCTGGGTCAGTTAAAGAGAGCTTTATAGTTTCACACACCAAGTAGAGTTTTAGAGTAGCAAACAAAGATTTTTCTTCTTGCCTTAGCAATTCTTTTTTTTTTAAGAATGTAACAGTTATTTTTGTGCAACAAATTTTTAGCCTCTATAACTAGTTATTGTTCAAATAATGAGAATATTGTCCTGTGCATATCTAGGTATTTCTCTATCTTGTTTCTTTAAGTTTTATGTTTCTTTGCCTTTATTAGATCCATTTATAAACTGGGTTTAACCATGCATTTTTGCTCTTTGATTCCAATTAAATCATATAAGGTTATCATTGTGCAGCTGAGTTTTAAATCTGGTGTATTGCCTTAGATCTAGGCATTTATTTCTACAAAATCCCATTTTATTTCTAACTTTTTTCCAAACCCCATTGAAAGAACGGAAGAGCCAGCTTCCTTAAAATTTGGATGTCACTCTGAGATGCAATCCCACATTTCAGAGTTTCCCATGTTGCTGCTGGATTAAACCCACAGATTTATGCATCAACAGGTACCCCACATTTACCTACCTACTATCCCAAGGTAAATATCATAAATTACTTTCACCGTAAATAAATATTTACTATAGTCAGTGGATCTCACATCCCTTATTGAATGCATTCAGAAAATAATGTTAGGAGTAATTAAACATATCATATTGATGGCACCTTAATCCTAACATTGTCCCACTTGACATCATACATTGTAAATACATCCATTAGAAAACATAAATCAACTAAGTTTTAAAAAACAAGTCCATTGGCCTCCATGCAACAAGTAAATTTTTTTGTACTCATAGGTTTGGTTAGATATTTTGCAACATTCTCTTGAGTGTCAACCTTCTTCAACTTAATATGTCCATTTTCAATCATTTCTTGAAAAAAATGATACTAAACATATACATGCTTAGTCTATGCATGGCACATAGGATTCTTAGATAAATAGATTGCACTCTAGCTATCACAAACAATCTAAATTATTTGCAATTAAAAACAATTCCTGTACAAAATCATTTTACCCAAACTATCTCCTTAGATAAATGGGTAGTAGTCATATACTATACTTTGGTGGTGGATAAATAAACCATGGGTTGCCTCTTACACATCCAACTCACAACTCCTGTAAAAAAAGTAAATACATACTCATTAGTGGCCCTTTAACTATCTAAGTCACCTACACAATCTACATCAACAAAACCCTATATGTCCAATGTCTTCTCCTCACTATTAGTATCAGAATTAAAAAAACAATAATCGAAAGTACCACACAAATATCTTAACATCGTCTGCACATAATTCTAAAGTTGTCTACTAAGATTAGACATAAGCCTTCTTAATACTCCCACTGCTTGGGTAATATTTGGCCTAGTGCAAATAATTACATACATCAAACCTCCTACTACACTAGCATATAGCATGTTAGACATACAATTAAAATCAACTTCACACTTGGGAGACATAAATAAAGTATGTTTAGGGACAATGGGTAAGGAATTCTAATTGTCTTATACTCCTACATATTAAAATAGTATTCACATACTTAGATTGTGACAACAAAAGATTTTTGTTCTTATGATCCCTCCTGATTTTCATTCTCAAATATGTACCTTGCTACCCATAGATCCCTCCTCTCAAAGCCACTTGAAATTTCACCTTTCAGCTCACTAATTATACCCTTGGTGTTATTCAGAAACATGCCATTCACATACAAGGTAGAAATTAGTATATGATCATCAATATATGTACAATATAAACATAGTGATCATCTTCACTTCTCACAAAACATAATTTCAACATAAAAAGTCTAATTTTTGATACCATATTCAAGGTGATTGTTTCAAACCATAAAGAGAACATTTTAATATTCAAACCAAGTGCTTTCACTTTTACCTCAAAACCCTTAGGTTGTTGCATATAAATTTCGTCTTCTAAAACCAAACCATAAGCATGCCTTTCCATAATAGAAAAATTTAACTCAGCAGCCTGCAAAGACTTGCTAGGAAATCCTATGGGCTGCTCAAATCCATCCTCATTCTTTTGTAATAATATAGTAGCAAGAATATAAAATGAAGCAAATGAGAAAAGCTCGAAGCACTTTGCATAATCTGGGCTTACTAACACTGGTGCATTTCTTAGAGCCTCCTTTATGTCAAGAAAAGATTTGGCTAATTCTTCATCCCATATGATGGATTGTCCCTTTTTAAGCATCTTGGAGATGGCTTTAGTCTTCTTAGTGAAGTTAGAGATGATTCTCCTTAAAAAATTAATTTGCCCAAGGAGGGACTGGACACCTTTGACTATTTTAGGCTAGAGAATAAGTTCAATAGCCTTAACTCTTTCTGGATCAATTCTGACCCCTTCCTTGGACACAATAGAGCCCAACAACTTTCCTTCTTCCACTCCAAATTGACATATATTGGGATTTAAAGAGATCCCATACTCTAAACATCTCTCAAAAATCAATTTCAAATGTTTGTAATGATCATTCCCATCCTTTGAAAATGCAGTTAGATCATCTTGGTATACAACCATGATCTTATTAATGAGGATAGCAAAGGCCACATCAATTGCTCTTTGAAACATAAATATTGCATTTTTTAGTCCAAATGGCATTCTCAGATACACATAGGTTCCCCAAGGAGTTGTGAAAGTTGTTTTTTATTGTATAGACTCCTTGACCAACACCTGATTATACCCTAAAACCCCATCCATCATTGACATCAGTTCTGTAACCAACAACCCTCTGCAGAAGGTGATCCATGCTTGGAAGAGGATAATTATCCTTAAAGGATTTAATGCTCAGATTTATAAAGTCAACACATAGTCTAATCTCCCCATTTTTCTTCCTTACTAGGACAAGATTAGACACCCACTCAGAATTCTTGATAGGCTTGAAGATACCTCCCTCCTTCACTTTTAACAACTCTTGTTGCATTTTGGGAGATAAGGTAGGGTTTATAGGCCTCTTCTTTTTCCTAAATGGTTTTGCATCAGGTTGAAGGGGGATAGTATGCTAAAATAAATCCTCCCTATAAGCTTTCAACTCATCATAGGACCACACAAAAAATGATCTGAATTTTTTCAATAAAGCAATCAACATTTGCTTTTCATGAGGCTTTAATTTCTTACCTATGTAAACCATTTTAGGTGCCTCCTAAGTTCCAAGGTTCACACCTTCAACATTGTCTTCTTCTAATGATTTACCTTTATTTTTCTAGCAGTCTGCATTATCAAACATTCTCTCCAACACCACCAATCCCTTGGGAACTGTATTGATCTTCAATTGCATGACCTCTCTACCAAATAATGTTTCCTTACCATTTTTCATTTCTACCATAGACTACTAGTCAATCACTTCACTATCAAACTCATCTATGTAATTGAGGAAACTCAAAATTTGATTACTATCATTGAAGAATTGCCAACTGTAGATATTATCTGGGATGGTTGGCCTTGTAAGTATTTCAACAACTCAAGATGGTCATGACCAAAATATGATTGAGGATCATATTTGGACATGAATACAGCCAGGGAATCTACCTTCTCATTTTTTGTTCTATCTATCCACTCAATACAAATGGTGTCAAACAAGTCCATGGTATCCCATACAACATTCATGTATACTTTTAGCCTATTGTCTTTGGCAACAAAAGTTTTTCTTATTTGTTTTACAATCAGCTTTGAGTCACAATATATTCTTAAGCACTAGATGCCATGTCTATGAGACACATTTAGACCCAATAGCAATGCTTCATATTCTACCACATTATTTGTGCATTGAAAATCTAGTCTAAAAGACATGTAGAACCGCTTACCATCTAGGGATGTCAAAATAATCCCAACAACCAAACCATCTTTGGAAAATGCACCATCAAAGTGCAACATCCAAAAATTAGATGTATCACAAACAACTGCAATAGGGTTAGAAGGTGAAACATCTCGGTAGAGATTATCATCACTGCTATATGCCATAAAATGGTCTATATTAGTATCAAAGAAATTTACTTCATGGGTCCATGCAGGATCATGGGGATCCAAAAAGTGATGATGTGATGAGCAAAATTTTGCCCTTATGGCTAACGACTTTTTTTAATCTAAATTTGATGAAATGAAAAGGGTTTATTGAAAAAAGTGTCAGCTTTCCACGAATATAAGATATTCCTTATTTTGAATTTAACAGATAATTATTATTGATTTTCTACATACATTATGACTAAAGTCCTGATTGATATGCTAATTGAAAAACTTCTATAATTTTCAAACAATTTCACATTTTTTGAATCTAAAAGATGCATCACATTATATTCTTTACATACTATAGAATGAAAAAAAATTGAATTTCATAAATTTTTGACCAAGTTATGGTAGTCAGACAAATAGCACATCCGAGCATGTGTCCTCTCCTTATATTGAAAGTTTTAAAAAAAAAAGTATTTTTTTCTTGTACTTAGGTTGGTCAGACATAGACCTATTTTTTTATCTTTTTTCTTGAAAATTTAATAGTACTGCATTGAAATTTCAATTTTTTGCAAAATAGACTTACATTTTTCCAAAAAAGGACTAGTAGTCTAGAAACTACATTGAATTTGTTACAAATTATGTTCTTACATATTTTTCAAATTATGTTAATAACCTATTCAAATTTTTATTCCAAGTTTCGTAACTCTATTTTTTAGAATTTTCATTGCCACTTAGGGGCCTAGTTTGGACCCCCATGATCTTGCATTAACCCTGATCTTCTTTTGTTTTGTATCTATCCTCTAAGTGTTAGTCTTCTACCTTCTTCTCCCTATGTAGTTTCACTTCCACGCCCTAGAATGGAATTGTAGCATATGATAGGTCCATTTGAATACTACAATCCACAGAAGCTTCCCACTTTCTAGATAATAACATGTCGCACTTGGTTGGCCAATCCACAATGATTATGTCCATGAGGAAAGACTTGTCTAGGTAAGCAGTGAGTTTGACCTCAACATACTTAACCAAAAATATGACATTAACCTCCCTATAATCCATGGCAAAACACTTACCAAAGGATTTGGACACCTTGAGTTCCAATTCATTCATGATTTCAAGAGGCATGACATTACTAGATGCCCTTGAATCCAGCATACAGTTGTGTAATAGCCAACCATTTATGATTAGAGTGGTGTAAAAGAGGTCTACTCCCATCTTTCTATTAACCATGGATGACCCTAAGTAGACCTCTATTGTTTCACCATGACTCACATCCTCATCATACTGCTGGAAACAACATGTTTTTATGCATCTACAATAGTAGTATAAGACTCTACCCTATCTCTATGCTCAAGGATTCTAAGGAGTTCCACTATTGACACAGAAATTCTAATTTAGTTAAAAAGTTCAGCCATGTCAATAGAGAGATAATTGGGCAAAGGAGTATCACATGAAACAGTTACATCATTTATAGAAGGAATATAAGGTATGATTTGATTGGACAAAATATCCTTACCTTCTTCTTTTATCTTCTCCTTTATTGGTCATTTTTGTGTCTGAGGCTGATCACGCTTATAACCACCTTTTGGATAATGAACCCCCATAATGGGTTTAGTATCTATAGGTTGTACAGATGGTATTGGATTCTTTTGAACATACTTTTTTTTCACTGTTGGAGATGACATTGAGGTTTTTTTCTTTTTAGGGATGTTTTTCTTGGAAGCACGGTTGCTCTTCTACTCCACGTTCCCTTTGGATATGTCCCTTAGTCGATCAATTTTTTTTGTTTTGATTCCTTGGAAAGGGTGTTGTGAACAGGGAAAGTTCTATTTCTCAGTTGATAGCCTCCTTGGACTTGCAAGATGGTTGCATTGGTCAATGCTTTCATATCCTCTTTTGAAGGCGTGGAATGCTTATATTTTTTCTACATAATATCCTTTGAATGCCCAAAATCATGAGCTGGTAACTGATATTTTTTTGGACCTTCATCATAATCATATTGAAAAAAATGATCATCTTCCTCATAACTATCATAATCAACATCTTGACACATCTTCTCATAATCTCCAATATCAAATTGATTTATTTCTTCTTCATAATACTCAGTTGCATCCTCTTGATTTGAAAATACTTCATCTCTGATCAATGAGTGCGCCACTGCATAGTTTGATGGATCATGGGATTTAGGAAAAAATCTTGGCACCATAAAGATTCATCTTGGAAATTAGCTTGATCCTTTTCTCAAAGGATTAGGGGTGTCCCTTTTAGGCTATTTGAAACTCACATGCCTGGAAGCAGCTTGTTTGTTATTTTGTTGTGGTCTCTTAGACCAATCACTATTATAAGGTCTGTTATGTAACCTCTGACCTTCATTAAAATGCATTGCAACACCCTGAGGTGGAAACCCTTTCTCATTTCTAGCAACCTTAAATGACAAATATTTCACAACCCCCATGAGTTTATCTAATTTGTCATCAGTAGTGAGGGGTTTATTAAAAGTAGGCTTATCTGGATTGGGCAATTTTACATCAACCCTTTTAATGTGCTTCCTTGAAGCTCTCATGTAACTTTCTATGTTTATTATGGTAGCATAATCCTCTCTTAATGCTTGTGGATTCTTGTCCCTCAAACAATAACCTAATTTTAAATTGGAAGAACCACAATATAAAACCAAGCACATAGATTCATTGGGTTTGATATGAGGAGGTACCTTTCTCATTATCATGATGAAGTGGCTATTAAAATAAGATACTATCTCATTGATGCCCTTTTTGATGGTTGTGAGCTCATGGATGGTAAACTTGGGGTCAATCCTATCCCCATACTGCAGTCTGAACACCCTCGTGAATTCCTCCCAAGAATCAATGTTGTTATCAGGGAGAGAATTGTACCATTCTTTGGCACTTTCTTCTAGTGAGTGCACAAATAACTTCATCATTACATCTTCATCTTCAATCTCATACTCATCAATGACATTAATGAAATGCCTTAAGTGTTCTTCACTAATGAGAGTGTTATTGCCTTGAAATCTTGGGATTTTCCCTATAATCTCAATTGGAATGGGATTAGGAAAATCAAGAATGCAAATGAAATTGAGTTTCTTATACCTTTTATCTCTCAACAACTACCTTAAATGTCTAATAAACCTTTGTGCTTGCCTTCACTGTGGATGCCTAATGTTTTGAATGTTGCCATGCTACTGGTTAACTTGGTTTTGTGGTGGTTGAATATTAATATTGTGAGTAGGGGCCTGATTTGTGCCATGCTATCCCATCTGATGTTGTTATTATCTCCGATTATGTTGCTAATTGCAATGTTGTTGAGGTGGATGCTGTTGATTAGCATTTTGATTTAGGTTCTGCTATTGTGCATTCTAGTTTTGCTATGCTTGCTAGTCAAGTTGAGCTTGTTGTTGATCAAGCAAGGCTTGCACTTCCTTCTATCTATGTCTATGATGATCAAGTAGATCTAGTTCATCTTGGATTCTTCTTTCTCTTTCCTCATCATTATGAGGCTGCTGCTATTGATTTTCCTCATTAGGAATGGTATCACACTAACTTCCAAGTGATCTTGTGGGAGAATCAAGATGCCTTGCATCCTAATATATCTCTTCATTATCACTAGGCATCTTGAATGTTCTCAAATATGGATCATGTGATCTATCTTTACTTCCTCTACCAATAATATTCCTGTTTCTCCTAACATTGTCTTCATTCTTATTCATCCTTCTGTTAGTTTTGAGCATGTTATATAAAGACTCCTTAGAAGTATACTCATATTGGCCTTTGAGATCAACAAATACATTACTTCTACCAGAGGTACTAGTCTGGTATCAGGTATTCAATAGAGGCACAACATTAGGGTTTCTTTTTCTCCATTTACTCATATTTCTTGCACTACTAGAGGATTCATCATGCCCAGGCTGTTCCTAGCTCTTTCCTCTATGCATGATGAATCTCTTTTCTATTCAAGATACAATTATTTTCTGGTTTTTTAAAAATAAAGTTGCCACTTCCCCTTGCTGGGAAGAAAATTTGAACAAACACTTTATTTCAAAATCACAGCAACCAGAAATACAATCTTGGCTCCCTAGTAATGACACCAAAATGTTGGTTCCCAAAATTACTACAACTCAAATCTCTAAAACATTCCTAAATCATTTAGGCTAGGGAATGTCGTCAAGGTGATAGGAAGAGGTTTATCAATAATTTTGGGGTGATTTTAGCCAACTACAATAGTGGGAAGTCTCCTCTGTTCTTTTGAGCTCAGCTTAAACTCTGGAAGAATATTCCAAGGGGTATTATACATGAGTAGGTATTTAAATCAGACAAGATGAACAAGTAAAAGTATTAACAACCAACGCCGATTGCTTTCTCAATCCCAAATCTATCGCTGAACTAAAAAAAATATGGTTGTTCTAAGACCCCTATATAGCTAATAATGGCAATCCTACACAATGAGGATGCATTAAAATTACATCTACTTCTAAAGATAGGATGTATTATTTTTGTTTTGAATATGGGTGATCTAAGGCTACTTAGACTGGTGCCTATCCATTGGGCTATAGAGTCTAATATTAAACAGAGGAAAATGACCACATAGAAATGTATAACTACCTATTTGATAAATCAAAAACAAAGAAATCAATACCAAATCATTTCAAGAATACTTAAGAATCAAACACCATACCATGCTCTTTCTTATGTAATATTGAAAAGATCATTTACAAAGCCTTGGAAATGAATTAAGAACTATCACATTCATTCAAATCAATCCTTACATTCATACCATAAAATGTGGCAAAAGAAAAACCTAACTGTGATCAAAGTTCACTAGAAAGAACACCCATAGTGGTGTAGAAAAATAGAGATTCAATACAAAGATTTTCAAAGTAAAAATTACATACATTTCATAGCTACTTTGTGTTAAACAAAGATTGCAAAAATAACATTACTATGTTTCCTTCTAGAGCTCACAATCCTACTCAGAAATTGCCAAAATGACCAACCACTATTGCATTTGAAAACTATGCATATATAGGATTATAGTTTAATGCCTCATTCAAAGTGCTGCACTCAGACAATGAGTATGCCCATGCCTTAATAAAATTAGTCATTCTGCTATGTCATAAAATCCTCATGTCTGGAAGCTTGCTCATTATTTCATAACTCTAAAAATGTCAGAAGAAGATTGCTTGCACTCTTTGTGTACCTAGGATAATAAAGAGGGCCGGTTCTAATTCATGTCCTGACATCTTGCAGCCCTTGACATATCCACTTTGTTTTCCAAATGTACCTGCGCATTAGAAAAATTTCACTACGCTACCCACTTTCCATTTATGGTAGTCTAGAACATTATCGACATGTTTGAAGGAGCAAGGAAGACTAGAAAGTTGAGCTCTGACAAATCAGACTTCATAGCTTGGGCCTTCCACCTTACAACTTGCATATTGGAAGAGAAGGAGTGGAGCATCTGACCCCAATTACATAGAATATGAAGGGCGTCGACGGTCGGGCCTTAGGCCTTCTTCCTTCCGCCTTCCAAAAGGAAGAAGAGAAAAGAGAGAACTCCTATCCACTAAAATCTGCCTTACAAATAAGAATGTTTGCCCTATCAAACTTTGGCCCTCGGGCCTTTGGCCCTACCACTTCCTAGAGAAAGAAGAAGAGAGAAAGTCTGAGCCTAGTAATTCTAAAGACTTAGTCACTTTTACAAAGGTTCGATGGAGTTACGAGTTTGGGCCTTCAGTGTTTCACCTACTTGGAAGAATAGAGAACACCACAACTCTGACCCCCGAAGTCTTCTTTACTTAGAAAATTTTGGAACCTTAGGTAAACTTCAAACTTTGGGGTTTCTCCATGACACCCACCATGAAAAAGACATAAGGCCGAAACTTCTGTTGAAGTTGGTAAACCAACCTCACAGATCCCAATGAACACCTGCAAGCAAATAACCTGTCACATAAAGGAGATCAAGAGGCACAAAAATGGTGCTCTACAACCTTGAAGCAAAAAATGCATTAACAAGAAAAAAAAAAATTACAAAGAGATCAATCCTTAAGAAAGGAGATCAAAACCCTAAAGGTGAAAACCCTAAGATGAAAATTAATAATTAATTAATAATTAATTATTAATGAGCCTAAGTTTAGCTTAAGTGAAAAATAAAGTAAAGGTGACTTAATTAATTAATCAATATGATTAAATTAATTAAGTAATTAACCTATTACTCTAACACCCCCCTTAAGATGAACTTAGGGAGAAGCTAAAAAAACTAAGGACAAAATGCATGAAAGCAAAGATGGGTCCCGGCAACTAGGCCTGATGAGGTACCCAAGTACAATGAAATCTCTATAAAGTGGAGAAAAGGAGAAAACCCAGTGGGAAAAAACTCCTCTCCTAAAAGAGATGCTGAAAGAAAGTACAAATGAATGTCTCAAGAGACTCTCTCAAGAACATATGCAGATATACAATCAGATACCCCCCCATGAGAGAGAGTGGAGACTCCAAAGCCCCCCCAGAATGAGAGAACCCCTGTGCCGATGATCAAACCAATGTGACTCCCCTGAGGAAGAAACCAATGCAACGGTCGATGATGAGGAAAGCCCTAGATGTGAGGTGGAAATAGAAGTCCTAGATGATGCTCATTGGAGAACAGAAGTGAAGCATGAGTGTCTGAATGACATGATGTTGAATCAAATGTAGCAACATTATCTGAATGACATGATGTTGAATCAAATGTATCAACATCAAACAACTCAAGATGATCCTGAAATGGAATCTCCAATGAAGATGGGATAACAGATGTGCTGAATTTGTCATCTGTGAGGAAATGAATATCCTCTGATATGGCCTCAACAACTGCACAAGATGGCTCGATGAGTGGAGCTACAATGTCAGTCAAACTTGAAGAGGGATCCTGCTGAACAGATGTGGTCTCAATAGGAAGTGGAGGTGTAGAAGTCTCAACACTGGTCTCATGAACAGATGGAAGAACACATAAGTTCAAGTGACCAAACTTCTCCTCAGATACAACATGCTCTCTTGGAGAAAGAGAGTGATACCCAGACAGTGGAGATGGTGGACCAAAGTGTGTGAATGCATACAATCGGGAAGAATGATCAACTGTCCCTGTTGCAACAATGTTGCCAGTCTGAATGTCTCTGATGTGCACTAAATCCAGTGTGAACTCAACTGTCTTCCCTATCCCACTGTGAGCAATCTGATAAATGGAGAGAAGGTTGGTGGACAAAGATGGTACACATAGTACATCATTGAATGTACCGTCATCAATGTCGATAGAACCTTTCCCACATACACTCATATAAGTGTTATTACCCATCAATATGTGTGGTGAGGATGCAACCTCAAAAGATGAGAACATGTCCTGAGAAGATGCCATATGGTGTGAAGCACCTGAATCCAATAGCCATCTAGATGAATGTGAACTGGTGGTTGCACATAATGCATGACCCTTGTGTGGAGTCTGTCCATCTATTTGGAATGATGGTGAAGAAGAAGACCCACCTGATGTAGATGAAGAAGAGGGATGAATATTGTTCTTCATAAGAAGAGCTGTCAAATCTGAAACCTGTTGTGCATATCCATCTATCTTCTTCTCATAGCATTTAGACTCATCATGTCCTGACTTATTACAATAAGTACACTTAGGTCTTTCTTTCTTCGATGATTCCCCCTTCGGAGAATGAGAATCAGAAGTGTTCTGTGAGCTGAAATCCTTCCCATGCTCTGTGGTCTTTGGTTTCTGTTTCTACTTTTGCTTCTGCTTCCCCTGAGATGACTGAGCTACCAATGTATGGTTCTGTGATCCTGGAAGAGCATCCAACTGTGATAACTTGGATTGCTCACGTGACAATCGATCACAAAATACCTCAAATGTAGGCATGGTAAATCGTGGACCCAAAGCATCCATGGTGGAGTAGAATGTAGAAGAGAATATCTGAAATGAACCTCGAAGCTTAGATAGAATCAGGTAAATACTCTCGGTGTCAGTTTTGGTCTTGCCACAACTCTACAAAAGTGATCTGAGTGATTTGAATTTCATCAAGAAATCCTCAATAGATGGAAATGAATCAGGTACCAAGGAAGTCAATTCTGCCTCAATCTGAAGTGCTCTGAACTCATTGATGGTGCCAAATAGATCATTGAATTTTGTCCACATTGCCCGAGGAGTTGTGCAACTCTCAAGGTGAAATAAAAGACTGTCTGAAACATGCAATGATATCAAACCCATGGCCTCATCCATTTTGTTCCTATGCTGTAGAATCTCAAACTGACGTTGCAACTGAGGCTGAATCTCATCCAAACAGGACCATAACCCCTTAGACATGAGAAGTCTGGTCATATGTGCTTTCCAGGTATGATAATTGTGTGGGGAAAGACGTTCAACTGATGAGGTGTCTGCCATGATGTTTGAGTTTTTGAAATGTGTTTAATGATAGAGGTTTCTGATTTCTGATGTGTATATACAGAAAGCAAAAAAAAACACCCCCCACAACACAAGAAACCAAACCCCAGTACAAATTCGAAAGCTGGAAAGCGTGAAAAAGAAAAAATCACTTCAGACTATTTTCTATGTACCTGGTGAACTTTCTGATGAAATAATCTACAGATCTGGAAAGAGCACTGTAAGACCTTTCCAACGCCTATTCGTTTGCAAAAAATGGAGTCCGTATGCAAGAGTTATGCCCCCGAAAGCGCGAAAACAAGGTTTGACTTTGACTGGCAATAAATATAGAAAAACAGAAAAACCAGGAAAAAAGACCTATACCACTGGATCAGGCTCGGAACCAGCTTTCCGGTGATATTTCGTTTTCAAAAATCCGAGTTCATATGCAAAAGTTATGGCCAAAATACCAAAACTGCTCCAAAAAGGGCTTTGGGGGAAGCCTGGCGGTTAACTAGCCGCTAACATTAACCGCTAGCATTAACCGCTAGCGGTTAACCGCTAGCGGTTAACTGACTGCAGCGCCTGTGCATTCTCTGTTTTTTTAATTTTTTTCTTGGATTGCATGCCGTACCAGGGCGTACGACCCAGAAATGGGAAAAAAAAACCTCCCGGAGTCACTGTGACTAATTTTGATGATTTGACAGTCAATTTTAGGGTTTTGGGGCACTCTGAACGCGATGGTAAGGTCCATTTGGGCTGAAAATGCTCCAAAAATTGCAGGTACCCTCTGGATCTGGAAACCCTCTCAAACTTCAAACCTTCATAGATCGGGCACCGTATAACCAAAATTGATGAAACGAAGGTCAATCTTGACTATTTCGAACCTTCTGGACGCAATGGTGAGGTCCAAATTGACTCAAGATGCACTGAAATGTCACTTTAAGGCAAGATCCCTTAAAAAATGAACAAGAAGCTGCAGATCTGGAGCTCTGATACTATGTTGAAGTTGGTAAACCAACCTCACAGATCCCAATGAACACCTGCAAGCAAATAACCTGTCACATAAAGGAGATCAAGAGGCACAAAAATGGTGCTCTACAACCTTGAAGCAAAAAATGCATTAACAAGAAAAAAAAAAAAATTACAAAGAGATCAATCCTGAAGAAAGGAGATCAAAACCCTAAAGGTGAAAACCCTAAGATGAAAATTAATAATTAATTATTAATGAGCCTAAGTTTAGCTTAAGTGAAAAATAAAGTAAAGGTGACTTAATTAATTAATCAATATGATTAAATTAATTAAGTAATTAACCTATTACTCTAACAACTTCGATCACCAATCTCTGACTCACTTAGACAAATTTCAACACTTAGGCAAATTTTGAGCCTCAAACCTCGTAGCCAATAGATGAGACAAGGCGAAAGGCATAACATTTGAACTTTGAAACTCCAACAGAGGTGAAAATACAAGGAAACACTTAGGGTTTTGTGGACTTAGTCATTTTTTTGGTTTCCTATCTTGTATTTTTAAATGGAAAACACATGAAAACCTATGGGAGATATCTCTGATCAATGATAAACTATAGCTTCAACAATGGAGGATTTATTTGGAAATTGGGGGCAACATGGGGTATTTTGGGGACTAATTTTTTAGGTGCCAACACCTTCATAAAAAAATTCATATTTAGAAAACTAGTTTTGGTTAGAGGTCATGTGAAACAATGCACCTAAGTCTATTAATCATGCACTTTCTTCTACACAAGTTACCAAATTTTCTATAAGGGCCTCTTCATCCTCCTTTTCAGAATCTGAATCAGAGTCAGACTTCTTTTTATTTTTCTTATTCTCCTCCTTACATTCTTTCCAACGATGACCAAGTTTACCATGATGCCAACAAATAACATTGGACTTGCTAGGAGATTTTGATCTCCCTATAGACTTAGATCTTGATTTGTCTTGTTGCTTCTTGTTCTTCTTGCCCTTTTCTTTGCTTCTACCTCAAACATTCAGAGCCGCTTTTGAACTGATGGAGGCCTTCCTTCTCATCTCTTTCGAAAGAAAAGATTCAATAACATCTTCAACTTTCAAGGTGACAAAGGCACTCTCAATGGCCATGACCAGAGAATCCAATGAATCAAGTAATGAACAAAGCAATATATGACATCTCTCATCTTCATCCATCTTGACACCAACTAATGTCAACCGAGCCACCAACATGTTGAAAACTTCTAGGTGCTCAGAGATTCATCCACCTTCTCCCATTCTCAAGGAATATAACTTTTTCCTAAGAAAGAGTTTGTTGACTAAAGACTTAGCCTGATAAATTTCACTGAGTTTCTTCCACAATAACTTTGTAGTGTTATCTTCATGGACAGTAATCAATACAGAGTCTACAAGACACAATCTTATCAAACCCTTAAGGTTACGGTCCATTATATCATACTGTGTAGCTGTGGTTGTATCTATGGGTCTCTGTATATTGGGATCCATGAAACCCCACACGTCTCGATCTACTGACAGATCTTCCATTTTCATGTTCCATAGCTCAAAGTTGTTGCAAGAAAAATTTTCAACCTCCATTCTCCCAAATGTGTTTCCCATCTGAAAAATGTTTGCAACAAGATCACAAAGTATTCTTTGTACAAGCTCCCATTGAAACTTTGATTAGCACAAAAAATGCACACAACCAACAACTAAAACCAAAGGTGATCAAGCTCTGATACCACTTGTAAGAATGTTAGAGTAGCATAAACAACTTCCTATGCCAATCTTGAGGAGTGGTATTGTGCAAACTTTTAAAATTGATCTAACAGTTATAGAAAATTTCAAAAGCACATTCAAAAATAGAAAATAAACAATGAAACACATAACACCAGATATACGTGGAGAAAACCCTTTTGGGTGAAAAACCCCATACTCCAAAAGTCTGCTCAATGTTTTCCAAATCCAACAACAAGATTACATACACTTGCAAAGCAAATTTATTACATGAGTATCACTAGTAAACAATTCTGGAAGAATTCTAGCAGTATTCCGGTAGCATAACAGTACTTGCAAACTCACACTCCCAATAGACTCCTTAAGCATTCAATTTGTAGACTTCTGGCTATACAAGAAAACCATCCGTGGTTTACAAAACCATGTGCAAAAATTCTTAGCCAAGATTCTAGTCTAAAATTAGGCTCTCACGTCCAAAGTATTCTCACCTGTTTTAGACCCTTACAGATGTCATAAAATCTGTCATATGGGCATCTTTTGACACCTATTAAACCAATTTTCAAAGCACCGACAATGTGTAATAGCTATAGGAAAATATTAAATGAAAGATAAATCCTACAGGAAATATGCAAAGTTGAGACACCTCATTTTCCCAACATTTTATGGAGCTATGGGTGTTTTATTTGATATCTTCATTACCTCATCCATCATTTTTATGTACATGAAAATCAATTGAATGAAAACGGAGCAGCAAAACCAAGAGCAGGACATTATAAGTTATCTGGATCCCCTTGACTCCAGACCTGCGTCAGTTGAGAACTTTTTATATGAAGGAATTCCTACCAAATAGTATTATTGCAGATTAAAAAATACATCAATTTTGTGGACAGATGTGAATGTGATATCTGTGGTTTAAATATCATCCATTTCAACAGTCAAAGGTCAATTTTGGCCAATAGAAATAAGACAAATATTTATCACTTTTTGTTGTGAATGAGGTGTAAAATTGGTATTGACTGTTTGACTATTGAAATAGATGATATTTAAAACAGATGTGAATGCTGCTGTGATGGTTTGTAGAGTTTTACTAGCAGTAGCAGCAAAGCAGGGGAGAAAGCTGATGTGAGAACCAAATAAAGATAGAATACACATGGCACTCACTAAAGCACTAAGCGCATTACTGTTCCATTTCAGTATCAGTAGGTATCAAGTGATCGTAACTGATAACAAACCTGTATGCCATTGATAATGATAAGTACATAAATGCCAGCTAACAATTCAGATCTTATCATCTTGCTAAGTGGTGATATGCCAACTAACACACTCGATGAGATCTCCTACTTGTTATTGATCATTGTGACCTTTCCTTTTCTTCTTTCTCTTATTAGTGGATTTTTTTTTCTAAATTTTGACAGTTCTAAACTGGTCATTATCTTGGCTGGGAACGTATACAACACTTTTAACATAATTTTTTAGTTTCCATCGTATTGGGTACTAATTTTATTGTTAGTATTAAACATGCAGGACTTTTTTAAGAGCTCAATAATTACTGCCACTACTTAATACGAGAGACGAAAGCGACGTCTCTAGACTTTAGCTCAATCCGTGTTGAACGGATAAGGTTTCGAAATTAATGTGATCAGAAAATAAAAATATTCTTCGCTCCTATGCTTTGAATCAGATTCACTGATTAAAATTGCGACAATGGACTAGACCTGTGCCGACAGACTTGACTTACGATATGTTTTAGTTTCTATCCTTTGTGCTATTCTTCTTTGTTTTTTTCTTGCTTACTCCGCAATTTGCTTTGTTACTTATGAATGTCCTCCAATAGTAGATTTTGAATGAAATACAATCTTTCTTTCTTTGGTTTCCATGTTGATTTCTTTGCATGAACTTCAATTAATTTAATTCCTTTTTATATTCAATTTGTTCATGCTTTTTTGTTATTTAGATTGACGTTCTCTTGTTTTGGCTCTTCGATGAGGGGGATATTCTTATTTTTTAATCTCTTTTGTATTCATTTTAGCTCATCAAAGTGTATTTTCTATCAATTTTAAATAGTGTCATATTTCTTATAAGGCACATCATTACATAGGTTCACAAAATTTGTGATTAATTTAAAGTGACTAGTATTAGAGATCAACTTATAATCAGCCCTTTTTTATTTTGGTCACTTGTTTTAGATGTATGAATTTGATGTATTGATGTAAAATAGATGGCACATCTTTGCATTATTCTATTTAGGGTCAATCAAGCAAGACACCAAATCTATCTTGATATTGGTATAACATGACATAAAAAGGCAACTATTTAAGTCCTCCTTTCAATTTTAAAATAATACAACACAATGAACTAATCATCATTCCATTAGTCATCATCAATGAACTAAGAATAGCATGCATGAAGGAGTTGAGGTAAGCTAGATCCCTAATCTATCTCTAGGATGATCATCCAACAAGAAGGAAATTAATTCTAGTCTTTGTCCCTAAAACCTTGCCTCAGGTACTGTTAGTCTATCTCCACACAGAAGAACTCCTAAGAGATAGTACACATTGTAAGGAGTGATGGTATAACCTTCTCTAATTCTAGGAACCCAAAAGGTGTTTTGGTCAACATCCTTGTAAGATAGATTGTTGCAGCAAAACCATGCATAAGGTTGCATGATTAGAACATGAAGGACTCTCACTAGTTCAACTCTCTACAAGATGTCCACATCTACTTTTCTTAATTTCCTCAATAGTTCCCACACACCATGCCTTGCATCTGTTCAAGGTATTCTAATAAATGTAACTACCATAAAAATTAAAAAAAACTATGTCAGCCTTTCGAATTTAACCATTAAAAAAATAAAATAAAAATGGAAATATTAAAAATCCCCAAAATATTATGAAACAACAAAGTCTACCTTACAATTGGAAAAGAAAAACCCACAAAATGCTACAAAAATGACAGTGGTTTGGTTATCCTTGACCAACAAGGGCAATCAAGAAGGTTTCTTTGGTGATCTTAAAGTCTCTTGGGTGACCTAGGGAATGCTACAAGGATGCTCAATTGCCCAACCTCCTCAACTTGTTCAACTAGATAGGTCCAAAAGGGGTGACCCTACCCGTGCCATATTCAAATCCTAGCTACCCCAAAGCATTCAAATTTTGATTAAAAATAGTAAAATGTAAGAACAAAAAAATGAATGGATCAATTAAAATGTCCAATGATAATTTGGCAATCCAATACCCAACCCATGTGGCATGCTAATTTCTCCTCACATGATTTTTTCACCTTTAGGGAAGCTCGCCTAGTACCATAGTACCATTCTTCAAGTGTTCTTCTCACTTGTCTTTGATCTCCATAGTGTTCCCAGCATTTTTGCCATCTGAAAGACTTGACGCCTGCCTTGAGTTGCAGGGGTGCCAAAGAAATTGTAGGGTCAATCAGGTGACCCATGTTAAGTTACAAGATCATCCAAGTGACCAAAACTAGTGGGAGGGGGTGACACATAGCCTAGTCTAGGTAACCCTGTCATCATTTGGCATGGTTGTGAGTCATTTACATTTACCTCTTTTTTTGTAGTTTCCTTCTCAAAACTGAACTTTTTCAATGGAAGATAGTATGTTTTATTTCCTAATTTAAAGATAAGATTTCATTCCTTCTTTGGCTTGATTTTCCCTTAACTTAAATTCAATAGGAGATAGTATGTTTTATTTCCTACTTTAAAGCTAAGATTTTATTCCTTCTTTGGCTTTATTTTCCCTTTGTTATCCTCTCCTCTTTTCCTACATAAACCCATCTTCTCTCATTCATAAGGGAGAGAAGTGGAGGAGATTTTATCATACACAAGCTTTAAGCAAATTTAAAAAAGCATTTATCCCTATTAGATAGAAAGACTAGGCTACCTCATCCCATATACATAGCAAATCACCTTTAGAAGTTTTGATTCCTCTTTATATAGCCTCAATCCCAAATCCTCTTGCTTAGTTACACTAGTAATCTAATGCTATCTTCCTAATCCTTGTATCTCATAGAAATCTAATACTCTCTTTGTCATCAATCCCATTTAGGATCTTTCATTTCTATCAAACAAAGTACCCCAAGGATAAAGGGAAAGAAGATACCTTAAATGAAGGGTAGATCCTCTAAGGACACACTCCAATAGTTCTTCAAGAAGCATCAAAGTTTCTTCCAAGTTCATTTACTTCAAAAAGATAAGTTCTTTATCCAAAGTTTTATTTTTTAGTAATTAGATCACATACTCTTTCCTAAGAGTTACAACACCTTATTTCTGCTTATTGGTTTATGTTAGATTCATTCTTACTTTCTTAGGTAGATTAAAGTTTAATTACTTATGTTGCTTTCCTTGCATGAAGATTAAATTCATTTAATTATCAATCAAAAATAATAAAAAGTGAATAGCATAGATTGTATTTGAATATCCATATAGGAATTGTTATCTTCATATAGAATAATTAATTCAAATTTTAAATTAGAAAAGCGTTAAAAAAAAGTAGTTAGAAGCTTTCTTTTCATGCCTTTAAAATAGCACATTTAGTTAAAATATTTAAAAAAATAAAACAAAGAAGAAAAGCCCTTAATACCATCATGAGACACTCAACAAAATTCAACAAACCAAGTTAAAAATTGCAATCTCAACAATATAAACAAACTCCCAAAATCACTCTCATTCAAGATTCCTCTCTCACATGACTTTTCACACTAAATTTGTCCTGAGATTAAGGAAAAATAGATAGAGGTAGTTTTGTATGAACTCCAAGAGAATCAACCCATCATCAAGGTAATCGAAGAACACAATGAACAAAAAATATTAACTGAATAACTTTGTGTAATAGAATGTACTATCTTTTACAAAGAACAATTGAAATCATTAATACTAGAATTACAACATTAGCGTTCCATTGACATACAAGACAACGTGCAATCATTCCAATGGTTCAACATCTAACCACACAAATCAACAAAATAATCTTTCATCTAGCCCTCTATCCTCGTGAAGTGAACAAGTCAACTGGTGTGATTCATATCAACAATACTATTACTCACTAGACGCCCCAAGTTCAAGAAGAGGGTAGTCAATTTGACTTCTCAGACCACTTGATTGAATTTTTCCACTAGAGTAAGAGTAGATTATATTTTGAGCATAAAGCAAGGGTTCAGTAAAATGTGTCATTATGAGCCCACATCTTCACTTTTGGGGTGAGGTGGATTTAAAATATCACACCAACAAACCCAAAAACTATATCAATCTAATTGTAAGATCCACACATATAATAATAGGAATAAGACAATGTAGAATATACATCTCAAATAACACAAAAGATGTTTGTGGGCCAAGATGCCCTAATATCTAATATATGACGAAATGGAATGAATCCTAAAGGTAGAGTAGCATCATAGGATACTCCTTATGGAAGAAGCCACTCCATGCTATATCTCCAAGAGATCCTAAATACAATATCATACTCAACACATATCCTAACAATCATAGTCACCTCCTTTATATATAACTCCCATTAATAACTTAATGTAGGGGTAATCACAATAAGGGCCTACTCATCACCTAATATAATTAATTACACAAATTGTCCACATGGCCCAATTTAACTAACTTAAGGAATGTGTACGACATGTCAGCATCTCCATCTTACTAAATACATCATATCATATCCATAGGTACATAACATTCCATACCTCCTTGAGATGTTCATCACAGAAACATGAGAAGAAGCCAAATAGTATGACTATTACATGTCATTAAAACTATCATGCCATGACCAATCATCCAACCATCTATACTTGATCTTCACACTGGTTTTAGCTCAATTACACCTATATCCTATACTTGATCAACATTTTGTTGCACCCATTTCTTTCAGTTCCTTATCATTGTAATTCCTCCTTTTTCATCATAAATATCCATTACTTCTATGATCTCACTATTTTTTGTAGTTTTCCCTTTGATTGGACATCTAGGTACATAGTTATTGTCTTGTTGATTCCCTATGTTATCATCCTTCCATGATTATTTCCTCTCACAATGATATGGATGCCTATATATTGCATATTATTTTATCACTAGAACACTCTTTAATTCTTCACCATTTTTTGCTACTTGTTTTATTGGATCATGAAAGAATTACTTGTCTACTCTTTTTTTCTATTTCTTGCTCCTCTTGTTTGTCCTCTAATTTATTGGTTGTATAATCTGAACAATACATTCTTGAACTTGCTCTTCCTTGCCTTTCCTTTGGATTTCCTTATGTCTACAATATCATGTAATGTAACATTTTTCCTTCTATACCAAAGCTTCAAGAATTTCTTCTACACGTAGGTTTTTATTATTGCCAATGTTTCTAACCAAAAATATCTAAGAATAATATCCAACCCATCCATATCCAATGCATGAATTTTTTAATGCAAAACATATTTATCCACAAAGAGCTCGAAATCCTCAAAAATTTGAATATCTTTACCCACTATTTTACTATCATTGATGTTCTTTTCTTGTACTTGTAGCTTCTTGGATAATTCCATGTTGATGAATTTCTACTTGTTGCTAGGGATTATAGAAATAGTAACCTTTTCGTTTCGAATAGATCCATTAAATTTAAGCATTAAATCTTCCTTCCTTGGAGCTAAAGTACATGTACTTTTATCCTTCATCTTCTCTTCATCATCCTCTTTTCCTTCTCCTCCTCCTTCTACCTCTTCTTCTTCTCCTTCTTCCTCTTCTTCTTTTGCTTCTCCATCTTCCTATTCTTAATCCCCTTCTCCTTCTCCTTCTCCTCCTTCTCCTTCTCCTCCTTCTTCTCCTTGTCCTTCTCCTTCTCCTTCCCCTCCCCCCTCCCCTCCCCCCTCCCCTGAAGCCCTTCTCCTCCTACTCCTCATCTTCTTTCATATCCTTCTTCTTGTTTAGCTCGTATATCAAAGAAAGCTTGATCTACTTCATCCAATGAAGAAATATCCTTACACAATAGTTTATACCAGTATTTAGCTCCATCTTTTAAGGATAACACAAACAAATGCACCAAATTATACTTTGACAATGATCTCTTTTATATTTTTTCCACCATTCTAATGCATCTCAATGTTTATCAAAATTTGGAAGCCCCATTGAAAGTAGGGTTATAAGAAAAAATGCTTTCAATGGAATACCATTCTACAAAAACTAATTGACAAAACTTTGACTTACTAAATTAATAATGTTGTCAGCCTCAAAACCAAAAATACAAATAATATAACCCTAATAAATTTTCACAAGATTCCATAAATATAAAAATATCAAAATAACTTCATTATTTGCAACCTAGAGAAGAAATTTATACAAAACATAAAATTGTAATAAATCACCTAAAATTGATGCTAACAACATTATTTTTAGATTGTAACTTCCTTATATGATTCTCCAACTTCTATAGAAAATTGTTGAAAATTTATGCATCTGTTTGGAAGGTATAGGAAAATCTTTATATTTTAGGGTTTCATCCTCACCTTTGTCCAAATTGTAGTTTTAATAACTCTTGGTAAGATCCACACATATTTAATGATATCAATGAGAGAATGTAGAAAATAGATATCACACAACACAAGATATTTATGGGCCAAGATTCCCTACTATCTAATATATGTAGAAATAGAATAAACCCTTAAGGTAGGGTGACCATACAATACTCTTTATTGAAGAAGCCACTCCATGTTATATCTCTAAGAGATCTTAAACATAATATCATACTAAACACATATATTTACAATGATAATCACTGCTTTTATATAGAGCTCCTCCTAACAACATAATGGAAGCGTAATCCCAATGAAGACCTACTCATCACCTAATATAGTTAATTGCGTAAGTTATCATATGACCCAATATAACTAAATTACCTTGGAATGTGTGCCACATGTTGGAATATCCATAATACTAAATACATTATAATATCATATCCCTAGGTATATAACATCCAACTTATGTCATGAAGCAATTATAGACATATAGCACTATCAACGGAATCGAGGATCATGATAGACAAATCACAGGGCCTTACACTACATAAAGCCATAATTGATATCAAGGTAAAACACAAAGGCAGGGCATTACATTTACAAATATATCTAAAGTTAAATCCATAAAAGGCCTTCATATATAACGTGCATTCACTTTCAATTGCTAGTCTATAATGAAACAAAATTGCTACAACATTATCAAAATGAAAGAAGAGGCTTGCCTACAATTACTTTTTTATGGAAAATACAAGTATTTAACTTTTATTACATGCTCTCTCATACGGTAACTCAAAAATATTGTTATAATATTTTATTTATTATTATTTTAAAGAAAAAGTCAAAACTAAACTAATAAATTACAATGTTTATGTTATATATAAGTGGATAGTCAAGAATCAAACAACAATATAGTAAGAGATTTCAACTCCTGGTCAAGAATTTTTATTTTATTCTATAATTACAATAATTAAACAGAAACTAGGGGAAATCTTGTGGTGAAATGGTGCATCTTCTTTCTTGTAGTGCCAACAACCCAGGTTCAAACCTCGCGAGGTCGCCCTCTACTGTGTCAATAATTGAGGGACCATATCTAGGGGCGATCCTATAGTGAAATAGTGGGGCTTCTTGCCTATAGTGCTAACAATCTAGGTTCAAACCTCGTGGGGTTAACCTCTACCGCCTCAACAATTGACGGACCTTACCCCCAATTTAATTTCAACTTCGAGGAGGGCAAAAAAGTCTCTGTAAGAGAATGCTTCACTCTGCTCCCAGAGCTCCGTCTCCTCCTTTCACTGGTGAGTTTATTGGCTCAGACAAGTCCCTTCGAAGCGGTGACAATTCTGGCATAGGTGCCAAGAGATTTTTTCCACCAGATCAAAGCTATGTCATAAAATCCTCATGTTTGGAAGCTTGCTCATTCTTTCATAACTCTGAAAATGTTAGAAGAAGATTGCTTACACTCTTTGTGTACCTAGGATAATAAAGAGGGTTGGTTCTAATTCATGCCCTGACATCTTGTAGCCCTTGACATATCCAATTTGTTTTCCAAATGTACCTGCACATTAGAAGAATTTCACTATCCTACCCATTTTCAATTTATGGTAGTCTGGAACATTATCGCCACGTTTGAAGGAGCAAGGAAGACTAGGAAGTTGAGCTCTGACAAATCAGACTTCGTAGCTTGGGCCTTCCACCTTACAACTTGCATATTGGAAGAGAAGGAGTGGAGTGCCTGACCCCAATTACATAGAATATGAAGGACGTCGATGGTCGGGCCTTGGGCCTTCTTCCTTTCACCTTCCAAAAGGAAGAAGAGAAAAGAGAGAACTCCTATCAGCTAAAATCTGCCTTACAAATAAGAATGTTTGCCCTATCGAACTTTGGCCCTTAGGCCTTTGGCCCTACCACTTCCTAGAGAAAGAAGAAGAGAGAAAGTTTGAGCCTCGTAATTCTGAAGACTTAGTCACTTTTACAAAGGTTCAATGGAGTTATGAGTTTGGGCCATCGGTGTTTCACCTACTTGGAAGAATAGAGAACACCACAACTCTGACCCCCAAAGTCTTCTTTACTTAGAAAATTTTGGAACCTTAGGAAAACTTCAAACTTTGGGGTTTCTCCATGACACCCACCATGAAGAAGACCTACGGCCAAAACTTCGATCTCTGATCTCTGACTCACTTAGACAAATTTCAACACTTAGGCAAATTTTGAGCCTCGGACCTCAGAGCCCATAGACAACACAAGGCAGAAGGCATAACATTTGAACTTTGAAACTCCAACAGAGGTGAAAATACAAAGAAACACTTAGAGTTTTGTGGACTTAGTCATTTTTTGGGTTTCCTATCTTGCATTTTTAAATGGAAAACACATGAAAACCTATGGGAGATATCTCTGATCAATTATAAACTATAGCTTCAACAATGGAGGATTTATTTGGAAATTGGGGGCAACATGGGGTATTTTGGGGATTAATTTTTTAGGTGCCAACACCTCCATAAAAATTTTCATATTTAGAAAACCAGTTTTGGTTAGAGGTCATGTGAAACAATGCACCTGAGTCTATTAACCATGCATCTTCTTCTGCACAAGTTGCCAAAGTTGCTATAAGGGCCTCACCATCCTCCTTTTCAAAATCTAAATCAATGTTGGGCTTCTTTTTCTTTTTCTTCTTCTCCTCCTTACATTCTTTCCAGTGATGACCAAGTTTGCCATGATGCCAACAAATAACATTGGACTTGCTAGGAGATTTTGATCTCCCTATAGACTTAGATCTTGATTTCTCTTGTTGCTTCTTGTTCTTCTTGCCCTTTTCTTTGCTTCTACCTCAAACATTCAGAGCCGCTTTTGAACTGATCGAGGCCTTCCTTCTTATCTCTTTCGAAAGAAAAGATTCAATAACATCTTCAACTTTCAAGGTGACAAAGGCACTCTCAATGGCCATGACCAGAGAATCCAATGAATCAAGTAACGAACAAAGCAATATATGACATCTCTCATCTTCATCCATCTTGACACCAACTAATGTCAACCGAGCCACCAACATGTTGAAAACTTCTAGGTGCTTAGAGATTCATCCACCTTCTCCCATTCTCAAGGAATATAACTTTTTCCTAAGAAAGAGTTTGTTGACTAAAGACTTAGCCTGATAAATTTCACTGAGTTTCTTCCACAATAACTTTGCAGTGTTATCTTCATGGACAGTAATCAATATAGAGTCTACAAGACACAATCTTATCAAACCCTTAGCTTTACGGTCCATTATATCGTACTGTGTAGCTGTGGTTGCATCTATGGGTCTCTGTATATTGCGATCCACGACACCCCACAAGTCTCGATCCATTAATAGATCTTCCATTTTCATGTTCCATAGCTCAAAGTTGTTGCAAGAAAAATTTTCAGCCTCCATTCTCCCAAATGTGTTTCCCATCTGAAAAATGCTTGCAACAAGATCACAAAGTATTCTCTGTACAAGCTCCCATTAAAACCTTGATTAGCACAAAAAATGCACACAACCAACAACTAAAACCAAAGGTGATCAAGCTCTGATACCACTTGTAAGAATGTTAGAGTAGCATAAACAACTTCCTATGCCAATCTTGAGGAGTGGTATTATGCAAACTTTAAAAATTGATCTAATAGTTACATAAAATTTCAAAAGCACATTCAAAAATAGAAAATAAACAATGAAACACATAACACCAGATATATGTGGAGAAAACCCTTTTGGGTGAAAAACCCCATACTCTAAAAGCCTGCTCAATGTTTTCCAAATCCAACAACAAGATTACATACACTTGCAGAGCAAATTTATTACATGAGTATCACTAGTAAATAATTCTGGAAGAATTCCAGCAATATTCCGGTAGCAGAACAGTACTTGCAAACTCACACTCCCAAACAACTCCTTAAGCCTTCAATTTATAGACTTCTGGCTATACAAGAAAACCATCCGTGGTTTACAAAACCATGTGCGAAACTTCTTAGCCAAGATTCTAGTCTAAAATTAGGCTCTCGCGTCCAAAGTATTCTCACCTGTTTTAGACCCTTACAGATGTCATAAAATCTGTCATAGTATGCCTAAAAATAGGCCTTCCATAACATACCACTATATGGGCATCTTTTGACACCTAATAAACCAATTTTCAAAGCACCGACAATGTGTAACAGCTATAGGAAAATATTAAATGAAAGATAAATACTACATGAAATATGCAAAGTTGAGACACCTCATTTTCCCAACATTTTATGCAGCTATGGGTGTTTTATTTGATATCTTCATTACCTCATCCATCATTTTTATGTACATGAAAATCAATTGAATGAAAACGGAGCAGCGAAACCGAGAGAAGGACATTATAAGTTATGTGCATCTCCTTGACTCCAGGCCTGCTTCGGTTGAGAACATTTTATATGAAGGAATTCCTACCGAATAGTATTCTTGTAGATTAAAAAATACATCAATTTTGTGGACAGATGTGAATGTGATATCTGTGGTTTAAATATCATCCATTTCAACAGTCAAAAGTCAATTTTGGCCAATAGAAATAAGACAAGTATTTGTCACCTTTTGTTGTGAATGAGGTGTAAAATTGGTATTGACTGTTTGACTATTGAAATAGATGATATTTAGAACAGATGTGAATGCTGCTGTGATGGTTTGTAGAGTTTTACTAGCAGTAGCAGCAAAGCAGGGGAGAAAGATGATGTGAGACCCAAATAAAGATAGAATACACGTGGCACTCACTAAAGCACTAAGCGCATTACTGTTCCATTTCAGTATCAGTAGGTATCAAGTGATCGTAACTGATAACAAACCTGTATGCCATTGATAATGATAAGTACATAAATGCCAGCTAACAATTCAGATCCTATCATCTTGCTAAGTAGTGATATGCCAACTAACACACTCGATGAGATCTCCTACTTGTTATTGATCATTGTGAGCTTTCCTTTTCTTCTTTCGTCTTATTAATGGATGCCTTTTTCTAAATTTTGACAGTTCTAAACTGGTCATTATCTTGGCTGGGAACGTATACAACACTTTTAACATAACTTTTTACTTTCCATCGTATTGGGTACTAATTTTATTGTTAGCACTAAACATGCAGGACTTTTTTAAGAGCTCAATAATTACTGCCACTACTTCATACGAGAGACGAAAGCGACGTCTCTAGACTTTAGCTCAATCCGTGTTGAACGGATAAAGTTTCGAAATTAATGTGATCAGAAAATAAGAATATTCTTTGCTCCTATGCTTTGAATCAGATTCACGGATTAAAATTGCGACAATGGACTAGACATGTGCCGACAGACTTGACTTACGATATGTTTTAGTTTCTATTCTTTGTGCTATTCTTCTTTGTTTTTTTTCTTGCTTACTCCGCAGTTTGCTTTGTTACTTATGAATATCCTCCAATAGTAGATTTTGAATGAAATACAATATTTCTTTCTTTGGTTTCCATGTTGATTTCTTTGCATGAAATTCAATTAATGTCATTCCTTTTTATATTCAATTGCTTCATGCTTTTTGTTATTAGTCCTTCTTTTTGGAGGTAACTATTGTTTTCACCGTAATAGCATTTTTTTGGGCGTTGGACTTTGTGCACGTGTTATAATCGAAATTAGCCTAAGCCTGTTTTCACCGTAATAGCATTTCTTTGGGCGTTGGACTTTGTGCAAGTGTTATAATCGAAATTAGCCTAAGCTTTTTAGTCTATCCTTGGTATTATTTTCCCGTTGATATCTGTGCAATGACAATAATCAAAGTTAAACCTAGTCGTTCTTTATTTAGCCCATTTACAATTTTTTAGCCCATTGGCAATTTAGTTGAGATAGTTTTTGGATTCTTAATATTTTAGCTTGTCTTTGCATAGGGTTTCCTTTCTTTTTGCTGCGTCTCGGCATGTGATCCAGCTTCAACTCGTGGCTGCTTTGAGATTTGCATGTCCTCATGGGTTCCAGCATGGACGTGTGTGGCCTATTTTCCCTTGCAGACACTGATGTAGAAGAAGGGTTTGTGGGAATGTCATTTTACATTCCGTTTCGAAGTAGTTGGCTTTCTTCAGCGTAGCATGGTATTTGGAAGGTGAGTTTTTTTTTTGGACTTTGTCTGCAAGTGCCCTCTTTCTATTGTTTTTCCCTGTATGGAATGTTTTTTTTTTTCAACAGAGTTTTAACATTCCGTTTCGAAGCAGTTGACTTTCTTCAGCACAGCGTGGAATTTGGAGGATAGTTGTTTTTTTATTCTTTGTCTACAACGTGCCCTGTTTCTTTTGTTTTCCCCTGTGTGTAATGTTTTTTTTAAACAGAGTTTTGGGTTCTGCTTGTAGTAGATAGTTCTAGTCGACCTAGAAAATTGATTTCCTAGACCATTTGCAAGGTAGATTCAACAGTGCTAGAAAAGGAATTGCATGTCATTCCTTTATACAAAGCTGACACACAAGTATTACAGACATCTTTCTATCTAGGTGGTTGGAACAACATTTTATTATGCTTTTATAGACATCCATCCCATGTTCCAAGACACTCATATTGGTACAGGCAGAGAGGATGCTAGCTCAGGGGATGAGACTTAGCTTGGCTATATGCTAGGGGATGGGAAATATTAACAAAGGTCATGGAAATTGAATTAATAGTTGCCAAATACAATTGTATATAGTTTCTAAAACCTTTTAATAAATCTATTATGTGCATTTCCTGCAATCAATGTGTTACAAGAGTTTTACAATCTCATTTTGCCATAGCTAAGAAATACGTTGGCGAAGGGCATAAGAGTAGATGTTATTACCATTTGCTCAAAAGTTTCTAATCCTTTTCAACAAATTGGCTGTGTTCACAAGCTGCATTTGCATGTTGCAGAAACCCCATTTTGGCGTAGGTAGGGTATATGCTAGCCAGACATCTTTCTGTCTAGGTGGCTGCAACAACATTTTATTATGCATTTATAGACGTCCATACCCTGTTCCAAGACACTCATATTGGTTGTTTTAAATAATTAGGCAGAGATGTATTTTACATCTGATGAGATTTCTCCTGGGCTGACGTGGATGACGACGATGATTACTATGCCACCACAGCACCACCTCCTCTGTTTGGGGCTCACGGCAGTCCATGCAGGGCAATGATGAGGTCGCAAAAGAGGAGACCTTGAGACAGGCCGAGGTATTTTGTTTTTTATTTATTTTTCTTCCTTGTCCATTTTGCGGAACAAGATTGTGAATTCCTCAGGGGGATTGTTTCCATTGTTTCAAATTCCATTTGTGGGTTATTGAATGTGGGTGTAGCAAAGGCGCTTCATTTCCTCTGTGGTTTTATTTTTATATCTTTTTTTTCCTATTTTTTCTGTGTGATAACCTAGGGTTTAGTGAAATGAGGCTTACTTATAGAGGAAATGAGTTAAATCTCTAATATCTTAATCAATGCAATCTCAAGGGGGGCGTTATGTAGTTGTAGCCAAATTAGGTTACGTGTTAATGTGTTTGAGCGAGCGACTTCTCATGGATGGAAATGATTGGTTTCTATTACTCGGCATGCCTAACTCATTAAGTTTGCTTGTTGCCATATATTTCACCTGGCTATATATCTTTGTTTGTCACCATTTATTGCACTTCGCTTTATATTTCCTTTAGTTAGGAGGAAGAACTGTTGCCAAGAGACACTATATGGATTCATGATTGTTGTCATTGATGGCAACAAAGTTCATCCCACACATCTGCAGGACATGGTATGTCTCTACTAGAAGTCAGAATGAAGAATGTTGTGGTCCGGTAAACAGGAACAGAGCATGTGGCAATGTCTGACAGACAGATCTGGATCTCTCAAAGGAAGTATCTTGGTAAAGTGCAGATTTGGGGAAGTCAAGAGGACTATCTTGACTGATAGATTCCAAGGTTTGAGCCTTCGGTGTGGAAAGGATAAAGAGATATGAATGCTTAAGTACCGGGTTCCCAATTGGTAGTGTGAACAGAGGAAGAACTGACTGGCAGAACATCAAACATTATTCTGGATGCGTTACTGATGTTGGTAAAGGTTATGAAGGCATGAATTATGTCTGGCCAACATGGTTAATTATTTCCACAAGTATATCCCTGATCCACATTAGTTGGTATGTAAGGATTCAGCCGACAGATCAGAGTCTATTGAAAATATTGACTATTCCGGTGCCGACTAGCAAGATGATGAAATCACTTGTGCGGATATATATATATAGGATGGATTTAGTTGTGAGAGGTGTTGTTGTGATATGTGATGTGCGAATAAAAGCAGAGCAGAGCAGAAGTAGTAAGGAAGGTCTGGTATGTGAAAGGAAAGGAGCATAAGAGAAGAGGAAAGATGAAGTGCAGCAGATCAGTGTACTGAGCCTAACTAGAACTAAACCTCAGCATATGTGGATGCTACTAATCAGTTAAAGTATTGTATAAGACTCATTTTGTAGATAGTGTGTCTCTTGTAGGCAGTGTGCCTCCTTGTGAGCAGTGTGCTCGAGCAGTGAGCCCTAATTGGCAAGTGCCATTTTGTATTTCCTTATTCTTCTAACAAAGAATAATCTTTGGGTTAATCACCCCGTGGTTTTCTCCCTTAACATTGTTCCCATGTCAAAAATATTGTGTCATGTGTATCTCCATCTCATGGTTATGTTTGCTTGTTTGAATTAATGCTGCATTGATTAATAAGAAAGTTCAAAAAAAGAAATAATTAGGATAACTGATTCACCCCCCCTCTCAGTTATCAAGAATTGGTATCAAAGACAAGTTCCTCCTAACAGAGCCTAATGGCTTAAGGAAGATCTGGGAGTTCAAATGGATGCATATGGTTTAAGGTAGCAACTCAAGACTGCCCTTGATTACCTTGAACACTCAAACTCTGAAGTCAATGAATTAAAGGAAAGACTCAAACAGGATGATGATTAGAGAACTAAAAGACAAACTAAGTCTCTCTATGAAAAAGAGAAAGGAGCTGCTTTAGCAATTGGCAAGACAAGGTGAAGCAAATAATGCAAATGAAGAGTTGAAGAAAAAAACTGAGTTGTGTGAAAAGTTATCAAAAGAAATCATTATGGTAAGACATGAAATGGAATCAAGAGTCATGAAGTTTACCTAAGAAGTTGAAGAGAAGAGAAAAACTGAAGATAATCTAAGACAATCTCTCAAGGAGAAATCAGAAGATTGCCACCAGATGGATAGAATTATCAGACATCTTGAATCTAATCTTGAAGATGCTAAAGGTAATAAAGAAAAACTTGAGGATCAAATTGTCTCTCTAAAAAGGGATCTTCAAACAACAAATGAGTATAAAGAGAAATTCAAGATAAGTTCTGCTCAACTTGAAGTTCTTCTTGGAAGTCAAAAGAAGGTAGATGACAAGTTTGGTTTGGGATATGAGAAAGGAGAAAGCTCCGGATCCAGTCAAAAGAATTTTGGATCAAAAAATCCAAGGATCAGGCCTAGAAAACCTCCGGTAAGATAGCCTAATGCTCAAAGATATCCATCCTTCAATGGATACTACCACAACTGCAATCACTTTGGTCACAAAGCTAATCAGTGTAGAAAGAGAATGAATTAGACTAATTCATCCTTCTCTGGACAGTGTTTTAACTGCAAAAGGTATGGTCACAAATCTCATGAATGCAGAATTATGCAAATGAACAAATCATTCAATGGTAGATGCTTTGCATGCAATAGAATAGGTCATATGGCTAATCAATGCAGATCAAGAGGATATCAATCTAATATGCAAAGAAATATCATTTGTCAAATTTGTAATAGATCCGGTCATATTGCAAAATTCTGTAGAAGCAAGAATCAGGACAAAAGAGGTCTAGTATATCATAGACAGAATCAAGATAAGGGGAAACAAAAGGTGAATGCAGATGAAGTTAAAAGTGAGTTAAACAAGATTTGGGTAAAGAAGAGTACAGAGAATGTAGAGGATGGATCCGCATCAGACTCTGGTGCTGATATTCCTTCTAGAAATTAAGAGATGAGCTCTGGCTCAGGGGGAGACACAAAGAAAAACTTGTTCCCCCAGCCAGTCAATTGGTGCCTGAAATTGGCACATGTGAAGCTGCAGATCAAATGGTTTCTAGAGAAACATGTAAAGAAGGTTAGGTAAAGATCTAGATCCGTAAGAAAATTTCAAAAGTTTAATTCCTTCAGAATTGGTCCGGTTAAACAAGTCTTCCATGAAAATAGGTTTCTTACAAGGTTGGCCTGGTATGGATCCAAATTGAAATAGCCTGATCTGCAGATATATGAGATGATCAGGAGAAGAAGTGGACATTGTGATTCATCACTAACATCGATCACAAAGGCATCATAATGATCCAGATGAGTTTCTTCCTCCTTGAACAAGGAAAACCAGGCAAACCGGAATGAATTAGGTTGCGCATTTATTGCAGGGTGAAAATTAGGGCTTCTTGGAATAAAAGAGTTCATTTCTCTACCATTTACACTTTTGCACACTCACATGCGAAGAAGAAAGAAAAGGAGCTCTGCAAACAACTTCTCCTAAAAGATCAAGGTAACTCTTCATACAGCTCTATTTGGATTTCTTCGTGTGCCCTAACCTGCGTAAAAGGTATTTATCGTTCTTGATATCCTTCAGTAAGATTATTTGATGATGGCTACTCCAAATATAGTAAAAATCTCTGATAGACCTCAACCCACATTTAAGAAACATCCATATAAATCCTTGGAGGTAGATCCCCTAGGAGCCTTTTCCAGTGTTCTGCATGGCGTTTTGCATACAGAAGACATTAGGGTTTACATACATGCAAATGTTGAAGAGTTTGGGGAATTCAAACTAAGAGATATCTATCACAAACAACTGTTAGATGATTCATTTGAGCTCAAACCCCAATACAAGGGCCTCCAGATTAAGCACTTTGCACAATTCATACATTCCCCCTATTTTACTGAGGATGAATGGGGCAGGTATGTTTTGAGCAGAATACATGACAACTTCATGTGGTTAAATGGACCATTCAAAATCACAAAAGATGCCATTAGGGCAGTTACCAGATTACACTCATCCAGTGGGATTCCTGTTCTTAAATCTGTGAAGAATCAAACTATGAGTGAGGCTACCAGATCCAAGTTTGACAAAAGAGCAATGACAGTAGATGACATCTCTGATCCGGATATCAAGTTTGCCTCCATGATCATTGGGTATAAAATATATCATTCTAGCAGGGAAAATTCTGTACCTGGAACTGCCATCTACACCGCATATGAAATGCTAAGAAAGGATGCAGACTATGATCTTTGCCAGCCTCTCTTGAACCAACTCATGGAGAATCCACAAAAAATAAAGAAAGATAAAAAGAATTCATTCAAGTATGGTGGATTGATACTGTGCTTATTCTTCTACTTTATGAATGAGCTTCCCGAATCTAGTAGCTAGGTATGGGAGAATGATAGACCAGTAGCTATCCAAATCAGAGATTATTTACATGGACTTGGTGACAACAAAGCACAAAATACAGCTCTGTGGGGATATTTCAAGAACTTTCAGAACATGATGCAAGCAAGAGAAAGGATTCCCTAGTCTCTTGTTGAGAAATACAAAGACACAATTTGCTTTATGGTAGAGACTGATCAGTGCTTAATGGAGGCAGTAGAACCAAGAACTGTATGGATCATGCCCATGGGGTATGAGGTTGATCAACAAATTGTGGAGCTGCATGTTCAACACATGCTAAGTCAGCCAAAGGATCCAAAGGTAGAAAGGTTTGGAACCTTTGAGGAGCTAAGTGTAAAGATTCATGTGGAGCTCAGAAAACCAGAGATCAAGAGGAAGGTGAGAAAAGAAGTAGAAAGTATTGCCCAAGGCCTTGGCATTTCAAAGGAGGCACTTGATACCAATAGGAAAAAGAGGCAAAAAGCTGAGGAAGAGAAGAAAGAGGCAGAAAAGGGAAGCAAGGAAAGTGCTCTGGTGGAAACCTCAACTCAGACCAGATCATCAAAGAGATCTGTACCTGTCACAGCCAAAAGCTCAAGACCATCAAAACTGAAAGTCCAGGCATCCGGCAAAAGAGAGAAAAGATCAAAGACAAAAGCCACAAGGGCTTATGCAAGTCAAAGAGATGAAGAGGAAACCGAATCAGATAAGGGGGTAAAGGAAATAAAGAAGCAGAAGAAGAAAGGATTTGGTAAACCCTCCATAGGCCAAGACAAGGAAGAAATGGCAGAGGAATTTATTGAAAAGCCCACCCTGTCTCTAGAAAGTGTAATCAAATCAGTCACTATGGATGGAAACCTTCAGCCAATGGCCGAATTCTATGATGATTACAATGAGGCTGACCAAAAGATCCTGCAGGAAGCTACAATCAAGTATCTGAACATATACAATAAGGCTTTCATTGAAATTATATCTCAAATTCCTAAGAGCCTAAAAAAGGAGTTAGAAATAAGAAAGAACAATGCCATGGTAAAAGATATTGAGATCCGAGAACAGATAGCTATTCAGCTATATCCTGCAATTGATCCCAAAACAATGAATATGATATTCAAAGATTACAAGGATGAATTCAGGAGCAAAGCAAGGATGAATCAGCTCATGCTTGGTGAAACTGACAAGGTGGCAAAAGAGACTAAAGAGATTCTCTAGAATACTCTTAAAAGGTTCAACATTCCCATCACAGAGGACTCTAGTAAAGACAAGAGCTCAGAATCCCCTATTCTGGAAGAAGTGGCTCATGGATAAACAAATATCTCTCCTCTGGTTTCCCCTACAGCTTCCGGATCTAAAGGAGAAGACACAATACAGGAGAAAGAAGTAGGAGTGAAGGAAAAAGAAGCTGACAGTACCAAGGTTGCAGAGGAAGAGAAGACCCCAACAGAAAAAACCACAACTGATTGTGGTAAGAATGTAGAATGAGAGAAAACTCCAAGGGACAGCCCTAAGACTGCAGAAGACAAGAAAAATTTGTCTCCGGCAAGAGACACTATAGAATTAGTCAAGGACTTCTTGACAAAAGCAGCTAGGGAGATTAATGAACCAGACCTATTAAAAGGGCCTCTGGACTTTGATTCTCTATCTCCGATGCAAACAATGAAGATAGCTTCATTTGCCAATGTGAAGGCCAAAGAGAAACTATTGAAATCTCACATGGAAGACTATGAGCTTATAGAGGTAGCATCCGGAGTTTTGGAAAAGATCATGCGAACTTTTCAGAAGGATCCCACAGCATCCTCTTCTGGTAATCTCAAAACTCTAGTCAGCAGTGTTAGTACATATTTTGATTCTCTAGAGAAGTCAGCTGAAGAAAAGGTCTGGAAGGAGTTTTTGAATAAGAGATTCTCAGAGGTACAAGGATTGATCATTAATGATAGAAGGAATATGAATATTGGGATAAAGAGCTTAGAAAATGCTCTTAAAAATGGCAGAGAAGTATACAAATTTTGTATTTCATGGTCCAAAGTAACAGTAGAGATTGAGAAGAAAATAAAAGAGCAAGACGATAAACTACTAAGTTTGTCTCAAAGTTTTGATCCTCTCTCTTCCTCCATAGTCAATCAAGAGTGTCAGATTATTGCAATCACAAATGCAATAAAGAATTTTGAGAAGGAAAGGAAGAACATGATCAGCCGGATGGGTGAACTTAGGAGGATCATTGTCCTTAAGTTAGAGGCCATGCATGAGGCCATAAGTGAAGCTCAAATCACAGCCCAGACAAATGATCTGATAGATCCTAAGAGGGTAGAAGATTTTGCATTTTTGTTGAGTGGTCACATCTCAATTTTGGATAGAATGAAGCAAAGTTGGACTACAGAACTCATCCAATTGAAAACAACTTTTGCAAACATACTGCAGTATATGTAAGTATTCCATATATATATACTTATACGGCTAAGTATAGTAAAATTTTTTGAAAATTTTGGTGTGCGGACCCTACTCTTTGCCATTGATGTCAAAGGGGGAGTGAGAAGCAGTGAAAAATGAGGAATCCAACTAAGGGGGAGCTCCGGAAAATGTATATAAAAATAGAGCATCAGCCAAGGGGAAGCATAGTGTAAACACTTAGTCATTTTTCACTAAGTGTTGCCATCAATGCCAAAGGGGGAGATTGTTGGCAAGAGACACTATATGGATTCATGATTGTTGTCATTGATGGCAACAAAGTTCATCCCACACATCCACAGGACATGGTATGTCTCTACCGGAAGTCAGAATGAAGAATGTTGTGGTCCGGTAAACAGGAATAGAGCATGTGGTGAGGTCCGACAGATAGATCCGGATCTCTCAGAGGAAGTATCTTGGTAAAGTGCAGATTTGGGAAAGTCAAGAGGACTACCTTGACTGATAGATTCCAAGGTTTGAGCCTCCGGTGTGGAAAGGATAAAGAGATATGAATGCTTAAGTATCGGGTTCCCAATTGGCAATGTGAACAGAGGAAGAACTGACTGGCAGAACATCAAACATTATTTCGAATGCGTTATTGATGTTGGTAAAGGTTATGAAGGTATGAATTATGTTTGTCTGACATGGTTAATGATTTCCACAAGTATATCCTTGATCCGCATTACTTGGTATGCAAGGATTCAGTCCATAGATTAGAGTCTATTGAAAATATTGACTATTCCGGTGCCGACTAGAAAGATGATGAAATCACTTGTGCGGATATATATATATATATATATATATATATATATATATATATATATATATATAGGATGGATTTAGTTGTGAGAGGTGTTTTTGTGATATGTGATGTGCGAATAAAAGCAGAGTAGAGCAGAAGTAGTAAGGAAGGTCCAGTATGTGAAAGGAAAGCAGCATAAGAGAAGAGGAAAGATGAAGTGTAGCAGATCACTGTACTGAGCCTAACCGGAACTGAACCACAGCATATGTGGATGCTACCAATCAGTTCAAGTATTGTATAAGACTCATTTTGTAGACAGTGTGTCTCTTGTAGGCAGTGTGCCTCCTTGTGAGCAGTGTGCTCAGGCAATGAGCCCTAATTGGCAAGTGTCATTTTGTATTTCCTTATTCTTCTAACAGAGAATAATCTTTGGGTTAATCACCCCGCGGTTTTCTCCTTTAACAGGGTTTCCATGTCAAAAATATTGTGTCATGTGTATCTCCATCTCATGGTTATGTTTGCTTGTTTGAATTAATGATGCATTGATTAATAAGAAAGTTCAGAAAAAGAAATAATTAGGATAATTGATTGACCCCCCCTCTCAATTATCAACAAGAACTAAGTTCTTTTTTTCCCCTTCCAGTAAATTGGTAACACGTACAGTGAATGCCTTGCCTTAATCATTTGCTAAGTTATTCCCAATTTGAGTATTAGCTTTCACAACCCTCCCTTTCACACATCAAACAACATTAACAGATTTTATGCAGCCGACATGGAAATTTACAAGGACAATGATACTTGCACCTTGAATTAAGATTATCTACAAATGTTGAATCTTTCTGGTCTTTATGTGCCCTTCTCCACCTGCAGTGCTAACTATTTTTAACATGCTTCCTCTTGTCTACTAAATGTGAGTTCTACTGATGTGATTGTTGTTTATTTGGGAGTTTTTGTTTGTATGATTTGCAAGTAAAAGATGGCAATTTGCCAATTGATTCAGCTACAGTAAGCAATGTTATGAGTTTATTCTCTTTGCACTCAAATTGATCTTTGCATATCATGTTAACTGTCCTAGTTATAATTGTGAACACTTATATTGCTATGCAGGTTATAATTCTAAATGCCCATAGTGTTGCATACAGTACTATAGAGAAAGTGCTAACATTTATGCAAATGCCAATGGTGCTCTTCAAAATTTTTGTCAGGGGTGGTACAAAGGGCACGAATGTCATACGGTTAACTCCATCTAGTTTTTTGGACATGTTATCTAATCGCTCCACATGAGCTTCTTTGAACAAGATGGCCCAGTGTAATATACAAGTAACAACCATAATCATGGAGAAGATGGCTTTCTGTTCTTTGTCCATTGCATTGTCAAAAATGAACTTGCTGCAATATTTACAAAAAACATGCATTGATTGTAGTTTAAAGGAATTCTTAGACCAAAGAACATTTACTTGGCTCCATTCTAGCCTTATTGTAACTCATGTCAGCAAATGGTGCTACTAGCTGACAATTCTGCAAAACAAAATGCTCAATGCAATACTTGTGGCAACAATGCAGTGTATACATACCAACACTGTTTACAATGCACCATAGAAAAAGTGGATGACAATCTTGAATGCTATCTGCAAAAGGACATGTTAAAACAACACTTTCTTGAATTTATAACTATTACTTTACAAAACTATAAAAAACACATATCAGCAGTTGTGTTCTTGTTGCGCAGGTTCAAAATACAGGGCACATTCCAACTTTCACTAGACAATTCTATTATGACTGTTACAAAAGAAAATAATATGTAACATAATTATGACACATGAACACACATAATATTCTCTAACATTTTGTGATCAGTACTGGTTACATAGATAGAATATACATGATGAAACTGCATGTTGTTGTTAAACATGTCTTTGCTTTGCTCCCTTTTTGCACCTACCTAGTTATTTTCTTACTCAACTTTCCTCCTTTGATACATAGCTTTTCCTACCAAGTATTACTTTAACTATTATGTGTACATGCATGTGCTCTCATGCTTCGGGTATTGATGCTATAGCCCCAGATTGGACTAATATTTTATCACATCTTGGAAGCATCCTTGTTAATCCCTAACTTTCCATAGTTAATATTGACATTAGATTTTTCCTGTTTGTGTATATATGCATTCCAATATCATACTGAAGGACATTTCTAATATTCTCAAGTCATTTATTCACAGCTATTCGTTAGAAATATAATACAACTCTTATTCTTGTGCTACATTTTGATTTGCATATTGATGCTCAAATAAATACATCAAACTATATGATGGATTGTCCCTTTTTAAGCATCTTGGAGATGGCTTTAGTCTTCTTAGTGAAGTTAGAGATGATTCTCCTTAAAAAATTAATTTGCCCAAGGAAGGACTAGACACCTTTGACTATTTTAGGCTAGAGAATAAGTTCAATAGCCTTAACTCTTTCTGGATCAATTCTGACCCCTTCCTTGGACACAATAGGGCCCAACAACTTTCCTTCTTCCACTCCAAATTGACATATATTGGGATTTAAAGAGATCCCATACTCTAAACATCTCTCAAAAATCAATTTCAAATGTTTGTAATGATCATTCCCATCCTTTGAAAATGCAGTTAGATCATCTTGGTATACAACCATGATCTTATTAATGAGGATAGCAAAGGCCACATCGATTGCTCTTTGAAACATAGATCTTGCATTTTTTAGTCCAAATGGCATTCTCAGATACACATAGGTTCCCCAAGGAGTTGTGAAAGTTGTTTTTTATTGTATAGACTCCCTGACCAACACTTGATTATACCCTAAAACCCCATCCATCATTGACATCAGTTCTGTAACCAACAACCCTCTGCAGAAGGTGATCCATGCTTGGAAGAGGATAATAATCCTTAAAGGATTTAATGCTCAGATTTATAAAGTCAACACATAGTCTAATCTCCCCATTTTTCTTCCTTACTGGGACAAGATTAGACACCCACTCAGAATTCTTGATAGGCTTGAAGATACCTCCCTCCTTCACTTTTAACAACTCTTGTTGCATTTTGGGAGATAAGGTAGGGTTTATAGGCCTCTTCTTTTGCCTAAATGATTTTGCATCAGGTTGAAGGGGGATAGTATGCTAAAATAAATCCTCCCTATAAGCTTTCAACTCATCATAGGACCACACAAAAAATGATCTGAATTTTTTCAATAAAGCAATCAACATTTGCTTTTCATGAGGCTTTAATTTCTTACCTATGTAAACCATTTTAGGTGCCTCCTAAGTTCCAAGGTTCACACCTTCAACATTGTCTTCTTCTAATGATTTACCTTTATTTTTCTAGCAGTCTGCATTATCAAACATTCTCTCCAACACCACCAATCCCTTGGGAACAGTATTGATCTTCAATTGCATGACCTCTCTACCAAATAATGTTTCCTTACCATTTTTCATTTCTACCATAGACTACTAGTCAATCACTTCACTATCAAACTCATCTATGTAATTGAGGAAACTCAAAATTTGATTACTATCATTGAAGACTTGCCAACTGTAGATATTATCTGGGATGGTTGGCCTTGTAAGTATTTCAACAACTTGATGGTCATGAACAAAATATGATTGAGGATCATATTTGGACATGAATATAGCCAAGGAATCTACCTTCTCATTTTTTGTTCTTTCTATCCACTCAATACAAATGGTGTCAAACAAGTCCATGGTATCCCATACAACATTCTTGTATACTTTTAGCCTATTGTCTTTGGCAACAAAAGTTTTTCTTATTTGTTTTACAATCAGCTTTGAGTCACCATATATTCTCAAGCACTAGATGCCATGTCTATGAGACACATTTAGACCCAATAGCAATGCTTCATATTCTACCACATTATTTGTGCATTGAAAATCTAGTCTAAAAGACATGTAGAACTGCTTACCATCTGGGGATGTCAAAATAATCCCAACACCCAAACCATCTTTGGAAAATGCACCATCAAAGTGCAACATCCAAAAATTAGATGTATCACAAACAACTGCAATAGGGTTAGAAGGTGAAACATCTCGGTAGAGATTATCATCACTGCTATATGCCATAAAATGGTCTATATTAGTATCAAAGAAATTTACTTAATGGGTCCATGCAGGATCATGGGGATCCAAAAAGTGGTGATGTGATGAGCAAAATTTTGCCCTTATGGCTAACGACTTTTTTTAATCTAAATTTGATGAAATGAAAAGGGTTTATTGAAAAAAGTGTCAGCTTTCCACGAATATAAGATATTCCTTATTTTGAATTTAATAGATAATTATTATTGATTTTCTACATACATTATGACTAAAGTCCTAATTGATAGGCTAATTGAAAAACTTCTATAATTTTCAAACAATTTCACATTTTTTGAATCTAAAAGATGCATCACATTATATTCTTTACATACTATAGAATGAAAAAAAATTGAATTTCATAAATTTTTGACCAAGTTATGGTAGTCAGAAAAATAGCACATCCGAGCATGTGTCCTCTCCTTATACTGAAAGTTTAAAAAAAAAAGTATTTTTTTCTTGTACTTAGGTTGGTCAGACATAGACCTATTTTTTTATCTTTTTTCTTGAAAATTTAATAGTACTGCATTGAAATTTCAATTTTTTGCCAAATAGACTTACATTTTTCCAAAAAAGGACTAGTAGCCTAGAAACTACATTGAATTTGTTACAAATTATGTTCTTACATATTTTTCAAATTATGTTAATAACCTATTCAAATTTTTATTCCAAGTTTCGTAACTCTATTTTTTAGAATTTTCATTGCCACTTAGGGGCCTAGTTTGGACCCCCATGATCTTGCATTGACCCTGATCTTCTTTTGTTTTGTATCTATCCTCTAAGTGTTAGTCTTCTACCTTCTTCTCCCTATGTAGTTTCACTTCCACGCCCTAGAATGGAATTGTAGCATATGATAGGTCCATTTGAATACTACAATCCACAGAAGCTTCCCACTTTCTAGATAATAACATGTCGCACTTGGTTGGGCAATCCACAATGATTATGTCCATGAGGAAAGACTTGTCTGGGTAAGCAGTGAGTTTGACCTCAACATACTTAACCAAAAATATGACATTCACCTCCCTATAATCCATGGCAAAACACTTACCAAAGGATTTGGACACCTTGAGTTCCAATTCATTCATGATTTCAAGAGGCATGACATTACTAGATGCCCTTGAATCCAGCATACAGTTGTGTAATAGCCAACCATTTATGATTAGAGTGGTGTAAAAGAGGTCTACTCCCATCTTTCTATTAACCATGGATGACCCTAAGTAGACCTCTATTGTTTCACCATGACTCACATCCTCATCATACTACTGGAAACAACATGTTTTTATGCATCTACAATAGTAGTATAAGACTCTGCCCTATCTCTATGCTCAAGGATTCTAAGGAGTTCCACTATTGACACAGAAATTCTAATTTAGTTAAAAAGTTCAGCCATGTCAATAGAGAGATAATTGGGCAAAGGAGTATCACATGAAATAGTTACATCATTTATAGAAGGAATATAAGGTATGATTTGATTGGACAAAATATCCTTACCTTCTTCCTTTGTCTTCTCCTTTACTGGTCATTTTTGTGTCTGAGGCTGATCACGCTTATAACCACCTTTTGGATAATGAACCCCCATAATGGGTTTAGTATCTACAGGTTGTACAGATGGTATTGGATTCTTTTGAACATACTTTTGTTTCACTGTTGGAGATGGCATTGAGGTTTTTTTCTTTTTAGGGATGTTTTTCTTGGAAGCACGGTTGCTCTTCTACTCCATGTTCCCTTTGGATATGTCCCTTAGTTGATCAATTTTTTTTGTTTTGATTCCTTGGAAAGGGTGTTGTGAACAGGGAAAGTTCTATTTCTCAGTTGATAGCCTCCTTGGACTTGCAAGATGGTTGCATTGGTCAATGCTTTCATATCCTCTTTTGAAGGCTTGGAATGCTTATATTTTTTCTACATAATATCCTTTGAATGCCCAAAATCATGAGCTGGTAACTAAAATTTTTTTGGACCTTCATCATAATCATATTGAAAAAAATGATCATCTTCCTCATAACTATCATAATCAACATCCTGACACATCTTCTCATAATCTCCAATATCAAATTGATTTATTTCTTCTTCATAATACTCAGTTGCATCCTCTTGATTTGAAAATACTTCATCTCCGATCAATGAGTGCGCCACTGCATAGTTTGATGGATCATGGGATTTAGGAAAAAATCTTGGCACCATAAAGATTCATCTTGGAAATTAGCTTGATCCTTTTCTCAAAGGATTAGGGGTGTCCCTTTTAGGCTATTTGAAACTCACATGCCTGGAAGCAGCTTGTTTGTTATTTTGTTGTGGTCTCTTAGACCAATCACTATTATAAGGTCTGTTATGTAACCTCTGACCTTCATTAAAATGCATTGCAACACCATGAGGTGGAAACCCTTTCTCATTTCTAGCAACCTTAAATGACAAATATTTCACAACCCCCATGAGTTTATCTAATTTGTCATCAGTAGTGAGGGGTTTATTAAAAGTAGGCTTATCTGGATTGGGCAATTTTACATCAACCCTTTTAATGTGCTTCCTTGAAGCTCTCATGTAACTTTCTATGTTTATTATGGTAGCATAATCCTTTCTTAATGCTTGTGGATTCTTGTCCCTCAAACAATAACCTAATTTTAAATTGGAAGAACCACAATATAAAACCAAGCACATAGATTCATTGGGTTTGATATGAGGAGGTACCTTTCTCATTATCATGATGAAGTGGCTATTAAAATAAGATACTATCTCATTGATGGCCTTCTTGATGGTTGTGAGCTCATGGATGGTAAACTTGGGGTCAATCCTATCCCCATACTGCAGTCTGAACACCCTCGTGAATTCCTCCCAAGAATCAATGTTGTTATCAGGGAGAGAATTGTACCATTCTTTGGCACTTTCTTCTAGTGAGTGCACAAATAACTTCATCATTACATCTTCATCTTCAATCTCATACTCATCAATGACATTAATGAAATGCCTTAAGTGTTCCTCACTAATGAGAGTGTTATTGCCTTGAAATCTTGGGATTTTCCCTATAATCTCAATTGGAATGGGATTAGGAAAATCAAGAATGCAAATGAAATTGAGTTTCTTATACCTTTTATCTCCCAACAGCTACCTTAAATGTCTAATAAACCTTTGTGCTTGCCTTCACTGTGCATGCCTAATGTTTTGAATGTTGCCATGCTACTGGTTAACTTGGTTTTGTGGTGGTTGAATATTAATATTGTGAGTAGGGGCCTGATTTGTGCCATGCTATCCCATCTGATGTTGTTATTATCTCCGATTATGTTGCTAATTGCAATGTTGTTGAGGTGGATGCTGTTGATTAGCATTTTGATTTAGGCTCTGCTGTTGTGCATTCTAGTTTTGCTATGCTTGCTGGTCAAGTTGAGCTTGTTGTTGATCAAGCAAGGCTTGCACTTCCTTCTATCTATGTCTATGATGATCAAGTAGATCTAGTTCATCTTGGATTCTTCTTTCTCTTTCCTCATCATTATGAGGCTGCTGCTATTGATTTTCCTCATTAGGAATGGTATCACACTAACTTCCAAGTGATCTTGTGGGAGAATCAAGATGCCTTGCATCCTAATATATCTCTTCATTATCACTAGGCATCTTGAATGTTCTCAAATATGGATCATGTGATCTATCTTTACTTCCTCTACCAATAATATTCCTGTTTCTTCTAACATTGTCTTCATTATTATTCATCCTTCTGTTAGTTCTGAGCATGTTATAAAAAGAGTCCTTAGAAGTATACTCATATTGGCCTTTGAGATCAACAAATACATTACTTCTACCAGAGGTACTAGTCTGGTATCAGGTATTCAATAGAGGCACAACATTAGGGTTTCTTTTTCTCCATTTACTCATATTTCTTGCACTACTAGAGGATTCATCATGCCCAGGCTGTTCCTAGCTCTTTCCTCTATGCATGATGAATCTCTTTTCTATTCAAGATACAATTATTTTCTAGTTTTTTAAAAATAAAGTTGCCACTTCCCCTTGCTGGGAAGAAAATTTGAACAAACACTTTATTTCAAAATCACAGCAACCAGAAATACAATCTTGGCTCCCTAGTAATGACACCAAAATGTTGGTTCCCAAAATTACTACAACTCAAAACTCTAAAACATTCCTAAATCATTTAGGCTAAGGAATGTCGTCAAGGTGATAGGAAGAGGTTTATCAATAATTTTGGGGTGATTTTAGCCAACTACAATAGTGGGAAGTCTCATCTGTTCTTTTGAGCTCAGCTTAAACTCTGGAAGAATATTCCAAGGGGTATTATACATGAGTAGGTATTTAAATCAGACAAGATGAACAAGTAAAAGTATTAACAACCAACACCGATTGCTTTCTCAATCCCAAATCTATCACTGAACTAAAAAAATATGGTTGTTCTAAGACCCCTATATAGCTAATAATGGCAATCCTACACAATGAGGATGCATTAAAATTACATCTACTTCTAAAGATAGGATGTATTGTTTTTGTTTTGAATATGGGTGATCTAAGGCTACTTAGACTGGTGCCTATCCATTGGGCTGTAGAGTCTAATATTAAATAGAGGAAAATGACCACATAGAAATGTATAACTACCTATTTGATAAATCGAAAACAAAGAAATCAATACCAAATCATTTCAAGAATACTTAAGAATCAAACACCATACTATGCTCTTTCTTATGTAATATTGAAAAGATCATTTACAAAGCCTTGGAAATGAATTAAGAACTATCACATTCATTCAAATCAATCCTTACATTCATACCATAAAATGTGGCAAGAGAAAACCTAACTGTGATCAAAGTTCACTAGAAAGAACACCCATAGTGGTGTAGAAAAATAGAGATTCAATACAAAGATTTTCAAAGTATATTACATACATTTCATAGCTACTTTGTGTTGAACAAAGATTGCAAAAATAACATTACTATGTTTCCTTCTAGAGCTCACAATCCTACTCAGAAATTGCCAAAATGACCAACCACTATTGCGTCTGAAAACTATGCATATATAGGATTATAGTTCAATGCCTCATTCAAAGTGCTGCACTCAGACAATGAGTATGCCCATGCCTTAATAAAATTAGTCATTCTGATATGTCATAAAATCCTCATGTCTGGAAGCTTGCTCATTATTTCATAACTCTAAAAATGTCAGAAGAAGATTGCTTGCACTCTTTGTGTACCTAGGATAATAAAGAGGGCTAGTTCTAATTCATGTCCTAACATCTTGCAGCCCTTGACATATCCACTTTGTTTTCCAAATGTACCTGCGCATTAGAAAAATTTCACTACACTACCCACTTTCCATTTATGGTAGTCTAGAACATTATCGACATGTTTGAAGGAGCAAGGAAGACAAGAAAGTTGAGCTCTGACAAATCAGACTTCATAGCTTGGGCCTTCCACCTTACAACTTGCATATTGGAAGAGAAGGAGTGGAGCATCTGACCCCAATTACATAGAATATGAAGGGCGTCGACGGTCGGGCCTTAGGTCTTCTTCCTTCCGCCTTCCAAAAGGAAGAAGAGAAAAGAGAGAACTCCTATCCACTAAAATCTGCCTTACAAATAAGAATGTTTGCCCTGTGAAACTTTGGCCCTCGGGCCTTTGGCCCTACCACTTCCTAGAGAAAGAAGAAGAGAGAAAGTCTGAGCCTAGTAATTCTAAAGACTTAGTCACTTTTACAAAAGTTTGATGGAGTTACGAGTTTGGGCCTTCAGTGTTTCACCTACTTGGAAGAATAGAGAACACCACAACTCTGACCCCCGAAGTCTTCTTTACTTAGAAAATTTTGGAACCTTAGGCAAACTTCAAACTTTGGGGTTTCTCCATGACACCCACCATGAAGAAGACATAAGGCCGAAACTTCGATCACCGATCTCTGACTCACTTAGACAAATTTCAACACTTAGGCAAATTTTGAGCCTCAAACCTCGGAGCCAATAGACGAGGGAAATGTGAAAGGCATAACATTTGAACTTTGAAACTCCAACAGAGGTGAAAATACAAGGAAACACTTAGAGTTTTGTGGACTTAGTCATTTTTTTGGTTTCCTATCTTGTATTTTTAAATGGAAAACACATGAAAACCTATGGGAGATATCTCTGATCAAGGATAAACTATAGCTTCAACAATGGAGGATTTATTTGGAAATTGGGGGCAACATGGGGTATTTTGGGGACTAATTTTTTAGGTGCCAACACCTCCATAAAAAAATTCATATTTAGAAAACTAGTTTTGGTTAGAGGTCATGTGAAACAATGCACCTAAGTCTATTAATCATGCACTTTCTTCTACACAAGTTACCAAATTTTCTATAAGGGCCTCTTCATCCTCCTTTTCAGAATCTGAATTAGAGTCAAACTTCTTTTTATTTTTCTTATTCTCCTCCTTACATTCTTTCCATCGATGACCAAGTTTGCCATGATGCCAACAAATAACATTGGACTTGCTAGGAGATTTTGATCTCCCTATAGACTTAGATCTTGATTTGTCTTGTTGCTTCTTGTTCTTCTTGCCCTTTTCTTTGCTTCTACCTCAAACATTCAGAGCCGCTTTTGAACTGATGGAGACCTTCCTTCTCATCTCTTTCGAAAGAAAAGATTCAATAACATCTTCAACTTTCAAGGTGACAAAGGCACTCTCAATGGCCATGACCAGAGAATCCAATGAATCAAGTAACGAACAAAACAATATATGACATCTCTCATCTTCATCCATCTTGACACCAACTAATGTCAACCGAGCCACCAACATGTTGAAAACTTCTAGGTGCTCAGAGATTCATCCACCTTCTCCCATTCTCAAGGAATATAACTTTTTCCTAAGAAAGAGTTTGTTGACTAAAGACTTAGCCTGATAAATTTCACTGAGTTTCTTCCACAATAACTTTGCAGTGTTATCTTCATGGACAGTAATCAATACAGAGTCTACAAGACACAATCTTATCAAACCCTTAAGGTTACGGTCCATTATATCATATTGTGTAGCTGTGGTTGCATCTATGGGTCTCTGTATATTGGGATGCATGAAACCCCACAAGTCTCGATCTACTAACAGATCTTCCATCATGTTCCATAGCTCAAAGTTGTTGCAAGAAAAATTTTCAACCTCCATTCTCCCAAATGTGTTTCCCATCTGAAAAATGTTTGCAAAAAGATCACAAAGTATTCTTTGTACAAGCTCCCATTGAAACTTTGATTAGCACAAAAAATGCACACAACCAACAACTAAAACCAAAGGTGATCAAGCTCTGATACCACTTGTAAGAATGTTAGAGTAGCATAAACAACTTCCTATGCCAATCTTGAGGAGTGGTATTGTGCAAACTTTAAAAATTGATCTAACAGTTATAGAAAATTTCAAAAGCACATTCAAAAATAGAAAATAAACAATGAAACACATAACACCAGATATACGTGGAGAAAACCCTTTTGGGTGAAAATCCCCATACTCCAAAAGTCTGCTCAATGTTTTCCAAATCCAACAACAAGATTACATACACTTGCAGAGCAAATTTATTACATGAGTATCACTAGTAAACAATTCTAGAAGAATTCTAGCAGTATTCCGGTAGCATAACAGTACTTGCAAACTCACACTCCCAATAGACTCCTTAAGCATTCAATTTGTAGACTTCTGGCTATACAAGAAAACCATCCGTGGTTTACAAAACCATGTGCGAAAATTCTTAGCCAAGATTCTAGTCTAAAATTAGGCTCTCACGTCCAAAGTATTCTCGCCTGTTTTAGACCCTTACAGATGTCATAAAATCTGTCATATGGGCATCTTTTGACACCTATTAAACCAATTTTCAAAGCACCGACAATGTGTAACAGCTATAGGAAAATATTAAATGAAAGATAAATCCTATATGAAATACGCAAAGTTGAGACACCTGATTTTCCCAACATTTTATGGAGCTATGGGTGTTTTATTTGATATCTTCATTACCTCATCCATCATTTTTATGTACATGAAAATCAATTGAATGAAAACGGAGCAGCAAAACCAAGAGCAGGACATTATAAGTTATCTGGATCCCCTTGACTCCAGACCTGCGTCAGTTGAGAACTTTTTATATGAAGGAATTCCTACCAAATAGTATTATTGCAGATTAAAAAATACATCAATTTTGTGGACAGATGTGAATGTGATATCTGTGGTTTAAATATCATCCATTTCAACAGTCAAAGGTCAATTTTGGCCAATAGAAATAAGACAAATATTTATCACCTTTTGTTGTGAATGAGGTGTAAAATTGGTATTGACTGTTTGACTATTGAAATAGATGATATTTAGAACAGATGTGAATGCTGCTGTGATGGTTTGTAGAGTTTTACTAGCAGTAGCAGCAAAGCAGGGGAGAAAGCTGATGTGAGAACCAAATAAAGATAGAATACACATGGCACTCACTAAAGCACTAAGCGCATTACTGTTCCATTTCAGTATCAGTAGGTATCAAGTGATCGTATCTGATAACAAACCTGTATGCCATTGATAATGATAAGTACATAAATGCCAGCTAACAATTCAGATCCTATCATCTTGCTAAGTAGTGATATGCCAACTAACACACTCGATGAGATCTCCTACTTGTTATTGATCATTGTGACCTTTCCTTTTCTTCTTTCTCTTATTAGTGGATGTCTTTTTCTAAATTTTGACAGTTCTAAACTGGTCATTATCTTGGCTGGGAACGTATACAACACTTTTAACATAATTTTTTACTTTCCATCGTATTGGGTACTAATTTTATTGTTAGTATTAAACATGCAGGACTTTTTTAAGAGCTCAATAATTACTGCCACTACTTAATACGAGAGACGAAAGCGACGTCTCTAGACTTTAGCTCAATCCGTGTTGAACGGATAAGGTTTCGAAATTAATGTGATCAGAAAATAAAAATATTCTTCGCTCCTATGCTTTGAATCAGATTCACTGATTAAAATTGCGACAATGGACTAGACCTGTGCCGACAGACTTGACTTACGATATGTTTTAGTTTCTATTCTTTGTGCTATTCTTCTTTGTTTTTTTCTTGCTTACTCCGCAATTTGCTTTGTTACTTATGAATGTCCTCCAATAGTAGATTTTGAATGAAATACAATCTTTCTTTCTTTGGTTTCCATGTTGATTTCTTTGCATGAACTTCAATTAATTTGATTCCTTTTTATATTCAATTTGTTCATGCTTTTTTGTTATTTAGATTGACGTTCTCTTGTTTTGGCTCTTCGATGAGGGGGATATTCTTATTTTTTAGTCTCTTTTGTATTCATTTTAGCTCATCAAAGTGTATTTTCTATCAATTTTGAATAGTGTCATATTTCTTATAAGGCACATCATTACATATGTTCACAAAATTTGTGATTAATTTAAAGCGACTAGTATTAGAGATCCACTTATAATCAGTCCTTTTTTATTTTGGTCACTTGTTTTAGATGTATGAACTTGATGTATTGATGTAAAATAGATGGCACATCTTTGCATTATTCTATCTAGGGTCAATCAAGCAAGACACCAAATCTATCTTGATATTGGTATAACATGACATAAAAAGGCAACTATTTAAGTCCTCCTTTCAATTTTAAAATAATACAACACAATGAACTAATCATCATTCCATTAGTCATCATCAATGAACTAAGAATAGCATGCATGAAGGAGTTGAGGTAAGCTAGATCCCTAATCTATCTCTAGGATGATCATCCAACAAGAAGGAAATTAATTCTAGTCTTTGTCCCTAAAACCTTGCCTCAGGTACTGTTAGTCTATCTCCACACAGAAGAACTCCTAAGAGATAGTACACATTGTAAGGAGTGATGGTATAACCTTCTCTAATTCTAGGAACCCAAAAGGTGTTCTGGTCAACATCCTTGTAAGATAGATTGCTGCAGCAAAACCATGCATAAGGTTGCATGATTAGAACATGAAGGACTCTCACTAGTTCAACTCTCTACAAGATGTCCACATCTACTTTTCTTAAGTTCCTCAATAGTTCCCACACACCATGCCTTGCATCTGTTCAAGGTATTCTAATAAATGTAACTATCATAAAAATTAAAAAAAACTATGTCAGCCTTTCGAATTTAACCATTAAAAAAATAAAATAAAAATGGAAATATTAAAAATCCCCAAAATATTATGAAACAACAAAGTCTACCTTACAATTGGAAAAGAAAAACCCGCAAAATGCTACAAAAATGACAGTGGTTTGGCTATCCCTGACCAACAAGGGCAATCAAGAAGGTTTCTTTGGTGATCTTAAAGTCTCTTGGGTGACCTAGGGAATGCTACAAGGATGCTCAATTGCCCAACCTCCTCAACTTGTTCAACTAGATAGGTCCAAAAGGGGTGACCCTACCCGTGCCATATTCAAATCCTAGCTACCCCAAAGCATTCAAATTTTGATTAAAAATAGTAAAATGTAAGAACAAAAAAATGAATGGATCAATTAAAATGTCCAATGATAATTTGGCAATCCAATACCCAACCCATGTGGCATGCTAATTTCTCCTCACATGATTTTTTTACCTTTAGGGAAGCTCGCCTAGTACCATAGTACCATTCTTCAAGTGTTCTTCTCACTTGTCTTTGATCTCCATAGTGTTCCCAGCATTTTTGCCATCTGAAAGACTTGATGCCTGCCTTGAGTTGCAGGGGTGCCAAAGAAATTGTAGGGTCAATCAGGTGACCCATGTTAAGTTACAAGATCATCCAAGTGACCAAAACTAGTGGGAGGGGGTGACACATAGCCTAGTCTAGGTAACCCTGTCATCATTTGGCATGGTTGTGAGTCATTTACATTTACCTCTTTTTTTGTAGTTTCCTTCTCAAAACTGAACTTTTTCAATGGAAGATAGTATGTTTTATTTCCTAATTTAAAGATAAGATTTCATTCCTTCTTTGGCTTGATTTTCCCTTAACTTAAATTCAATAGGAGATAGTATGTTTTATTTCCTACTTTAAAGCTAAGATTTTATTCCTTCTTTGGCTTTATTTTCCCTTTCTTATCCTCTCCTCTTTTCCTACATAAACCCCTCTTCTATCATTCATAAGGGAGAGAAGTGGAGGAGATTTTATCATACACAAGCTTTAAGCAAATTTAAAAAAGCATTTATCCCTATTAGATAGAAAGACTAGGCTACCTCATCCCATATACATAGCAAATCACCTTTAGAAGTTTTGATTCCTCTTTATATAGCCTCAATCCCAAATCCTCTTGTTTAGTTACACCAGTAATCTAATGCTATCTTCCTAATCCTTGTATCTCATAGAAATCTAATACTCTCTTTGTCATCAATCCCATTTAGGATCTTTCATTTCTATCAAACAAAGTACCCCAAGGATAAAGGGAAAGAAGATACCTTAAATGAAGGGTAGATCCTCTAAGGACACACTCCAACAGTTCTTCAAGAAGCATCAAAGTTTCTTCCAAGTTCATTTACTTCAAAAAGATAAGTTCTTTATCCAAAGTTTTATTTTTTAGTAATTAGATCACATACTCTTTCCTAAGAGTTACAACACCTTATTTCTGCTTATTGGTTTATGTTAGATTCATTCTTACTTTCTTAGGTAGATTAAAGTTTAATTACTTATGTTGCTTTCCTTGCATGAAGATTAAATTCATTTAATTATCAATCAAAAATAATAAAAAGTGAATAGCATAGATTGTATTTGAATATCCATATAGGAATTGTTATCTTCATATAGAATAATTAATTCAAATTTTAAATTAGAAAAGCATTAAAAAAAAGTAGTTAGAAGCTCTCTTTTCATGCCTTTAAAATAGCACATTTAGTTAAAATATTTTAAAAAATAAAACAAAGAAGAAAAGCCCTTAATACCATCATGAGACACTCAACAAAATTCAACAAACCAAGTTAAAAATTCCAATCTCAACAATATAAACAAACTCCCAAAATCACTCTCATTCAAGATTCCTCTCTCACATGACTTTTCACACTAAATTTGTCCTAAGATTAAGGAAAAATAGATAGAGGTAGTTTTGTATGAACTCCAAGAGAATCAACCCATCATCAAGGTAATCTAAGAACACAATGAACAAAAAATATTAACTGAATAACTTTGTGTAATAGAATGTACTATCTTTTACAAAGAACAATTGAAATCATTAATACTAGAATTACAACATTAGCGTTCCATTGACATACAAGACAACGTGCAATCATTCCAATGGTTCAACATCTAACCACACAAATCAACAAAATAATCTTTCATCTAGCCCTCTATCCTCGTGAAGTGAACAAGTCAACTGGTGTGATTCATATCAACAATACTATTACTCACTAGACGCCCCAAGTTCAAGAAGAGGGTAGTCAATTTGACTTCTCAGACCACTTGATTGAATTTTTCCACTAGAGTAAGAGTAGATTATATTTTGAGCATAAAGCAAGGGTTCAGTAAAATGTGTCATTATGAGCCCACATCTTCACTTTTGGGGTGAGGTGGATTTAAAATATCACACCAACAAACCCAAAAACTATATCAATCTAATTGTAAGATCCACACATATAATAATAGGAATAAGACAATGTAGACTATACATCTCAAATAACACAAAAGATGTTTGTGGGCCAAGATGCCCTAATATCTAATATATGATGAAATGGAATGAATCCTAAAGGTAGAGTAGCATCATAGGATACTCCTTATGGAAGAAGCCACTCCATGCTATATCTCCAAGAGATCCTAAATACAATATCATACTCAACACATATCCTAACAATCATAGTCACCTCCTTTATATATAACTCCCATTAATAACTTAATGTAGGGGTAATCACAATAAGGGCCTACTCATCACCTAATATAATTAATTACACAAATTGTCCACATGACCCAATTTAACTAACTTAAGGAATGTGTACGACATGTCAGCATCTCCATCTGACTAAATACATCATATCATATCCATAGGTACATAACATTCCATACCTCCTTGAGATGTTCATCACAGAAACATGAGAAGAAGCCAAATAGTATGACTACTACATGTCATTAAAACTATCATGCCATGACCAATCATCCAACCATCTATACTTGATCTTCACACTGGTTTTAGCTCAATTACACCTATATCCTATACTTGATCAACATTTTGTTGCACCCATTTCTTTCAGTTCCTTATCATTGTAATTCCTCCTTTTTCATCATGAATATCCATTACTTCTATGATCTCACTATTTTTTGTAGTTTTCCCTTTGATTGGACATCTAGGTACATAGTTATTGTCTTGTCAATTCCCTATGTTATCATGCTTCCATGATTATTTCCTCTCACAATGATATGGATGCCTATATATTGCATATTATTTTATCACTAGAACACTCTTTAATTCTTCACCATTTTTTGCTACTTGTTTTATTGGATCATGAAAGAATTACTTGTCTACTCTTTTTTTCTATTTCTTGCTCCTCTTGTTTGTCCTCTAATTTATTGGTTGTATAATCTGAACAATACATTCTTGAACTTGCTCTTCCTTGCCTTTCCTTTGGATTTCCTTATGTCTACAATATCATGTAATGTAACATTTTTCCTTCTATACAAAAGCTTCAAGAATTTCTTCTACACGTAGGTTTTTATTATTGCCAATGTTTCTAACCAAGAATATCTAAGAATAATATCCAACCCATCCATATCCAATGCATGAATTTTTTAATGCAAAACATATTTATTCACAAAGAGCTCCAAATCCTCAAAAATTTGAATATCTTTACCCACTATTTTACTATCATTGATGTTCTTTTCTTGTACTTGTAGCTTCTTGGATAATTCCATGTTGATGAATTTCTACTTGTTGCTAGGGATTATAGAAATAGTAACCTTTTCCTTTCGAATAGATCAATTAAATTTAAGCATTAAATCTTCCTTCCTTGGAGCTAAAGTACATGTACTTTTATCCTTCATCTTCTCTTCATCATCCTCTTTTCCTTCTCCTCCTCCTTCTACCTCTTCTTCTTCTCCTTCTTCCTCTTCTTCTTTTGCTTCTCCATCTTCCTATTCTTAATCCCCTTCTCCTTCTCCTTCTCCTCCTTCTCCTTCTCCTCCTTCTTCTCCTTCTCCTTCTCCTTCTCCTTCTCCTTCCCCTCCCCCCTCCCCTTGCCCCTCCCCTGAAGCCCTTCTCCTCCTACTCCTCATCTTCTTTCATATCCTTCTTCTTGTTTAGCTCATATATCTAAGAAAGCTTGATCTACTTCATCCAATGAAGAAATATCCTTACACAATAGTTTATACCAGTATTTAGCTCCATCTTTTAAGGATAACACAAACAAATGCACCAAATTATACTTTGACAATGATCTCTTTTATATTTTTTCCACCATTCTAATGCATCTCAATGTTTATCAAAATTTGGAAGCCCCATTGAAAGTAGGGTTATAAGAAAAAATGCTTTCAATGGAATACCATTCTACAAAAACTAATTGACAAAACTTTGACTTATTAAATTAATAATGTTGTCAGCCTCAAAACCAAAAATACAAATAATATAACCCTAATAAATTTTCACAAGATTCCATAAATATAAAAATATCAAAATAATTTCATTATTTGCAACCTAGAGAAGAAATTTATACAAAACATAAAATTGTAATAAATCACCTAAAATTGATGCTAACAACATTATTTTTAGATTGTAACTTCCTTATATGATTCTCCAACTTCTATAGAAAATTGTTGAAAATTTATGCATCTGTTTGGAAGGTATAGGAAAATCTTTAGATTTTAGGGTTTCATCCTCACCTTTGTCCAAATTGTAGTTTTAATAACTCTTGGTAAGATCCACACATATTTAATGATATCAATGAGAGAATGTAGAAAATAGATATCACACAACACAAGATATTTATGGGCCAAGATTCCCTACTATCTAATATATGTAGAAATAGAATAAACCCTTAAGGTAGGGTGACCATACAATACTCTTTATTGAAGAAGCCACTCCATGTTATATCTCTAAGAGATCTTAAACATAATATCATACTAAACACATATATTTACAATGATAATCACTGCTTTTATATAGAGCTCCTCCTAAAAACATAATGGAAGCGTAATCCCAATGAAGACCTACTCATCACCTAATATAGTTAATTGCGTAAGTTATCATATGACCCAATATAACTAAATTACCTTGGAATGTGTGCCACATGTTGGAATATCCATAATACTAAATACATTATAATATCATATCCCTAGGTATATAACATCCAACTTATGTCATGAAGCAATTATAGACATATAGCACTATCAACGGAATCAAGGATCATGATCTAGACAAATCACAGGGCCTTACACTACATAAAGCCATAATTGATATCAAGGTAAAACACAAAGGCAGGGCATTACATTTACAAATATATCTAAAGTTAAATCCATAAAAGGCCTTCATATATAACGTGCATTCACTTTCAATTGCTAGTCTATAATGAAACAAAATTGCTACAACATTATCAAAATGAAAGAAGAGGCTTGCCTACAATTACTTTTTTATGGAAAATACAAGTATTTAACTTTTATTACATGCTCTCTCATACGGCAACTCAAAAATATTGTTATAATATTTTATTTATTATTATTTTAAAGAAAAAGTCAAAACTAAACTAATAAATTACAATGTTTATGTTGTATATAAGTGGATAGTCAAGAATCAAACAACAATATAGTAAGAGACTTCAACTCCTAGTCAAGAATTTTTATTTTATTCTATAATTACAATAATTAAACAGAAACTAGGGGAAATCCTGTGGTGAAATGGTGCATCTTCTTTCTTGTAGTGCCAACAACCCAGGTTCAAACCTCGCGGGGTCGCCCTCTACTGTGTCAATAATTGAGGGACCATATCTAGGGGCGATCCTATGGTGAAATAGTGGGGCTTCTTGCCTATAGTGCTAATAATCCAGGTTCAAACCTCGTGGGGTTACCCTCTACCGCCTCAACAATTGACGGACCTTACCCCCAATTTAATTTCAACTTCAAGGAGGGCAAAAAAGTCTCTGTAAGAGAATGCTTCACTCTGCTCCCAGAGCTCCGTCTCCTCCTTTCACTAGTGAGTTTATTGGCTCAGACAAGTCCCTTCGAAGCGGTGACAATTCTGGCATAGGTGCCAAGAGATTTTTTCCACCAGATCAAAGCTATGTCATAAAATCCTCATGTCTGGAAGCTTGCTCATTCTTTCATAACTCTAAAAATGTTAGAAGAAGATTGGTTACACTCTTTGTGTACCTAGGATAATAAAGAGGGTTGGTTCTAATTCATGCCTTGACATCTTGTAGCCCTTGACATATCCAATTTGTTTTCCAAATGTACCTGCACATTAGAAGAATTTCACTATCCTACCCATTTTCCATTTATGGTAGTCTGGAACATTATCGGCACGTTTGAAGGAGCAAGGAAGACTAGGAAGTTGAGCTCTGACAAATCAGACTTTGTAGCTTGGGCCTTCCACCTTACAACTTGCATATTGGAAGAGAAGGAGTGGAGTGCCTGACCCCAATTACATAGAATATGAAGGGCGTCGATGGTCGGGGCTTGGGCCTTCTTCCTTTCACCTTCCAAAAGGAAGAAGAGAAAAGAGAGAACTCCTATCAGCCAAAATCTGCCTTACAAATAAGAATGTTTGCCCTATCGAACTTTGGCCCTTAGGCCTTTGGCCCTACCACTTCCTAGAGAAAGAAGAAGAGAGAAAGTTTGAGCCTCGTAATTCTGAAGACTTAGTCACTTTTACAAAGGTTCAATGGAGTTATGAGTTTGGGCCATCGGTGTTTCACCTACTTGGAAGAATAGAGAACACCACAACTCTGACCCCCAAAGTCTTCTTTACTTAGAAAATTTTGGAACCTTAGGAAAACTTCAAACTTTGGGGTTTCTCCATGACACCCACCATGAAGAAGACCTACGGCCAAAACTTCGATCTCTGATCTCTGACTCACTTAGACAAATTTCAACACTTAGGCAAATTTTGAGCCTCGGACCTCAGAGCCCATAGACAACACAAGGCAGAAGGCATAACATTTGAACTTTGAAACTCCAACAGAGGTGAAAATACAAAGAAACACTTAGAGTTTTGTGGACTTAGTCATTTTTTGGGTTTCCTATCTTGCATTTTTAAATGGAAAACACATGAAAACCTATGGGAGATATCTCTGATCAATTATAAACTATAGCTTCAACAATGGAGGATTTATTTGGAAATTGGGGGCAACATGGGGTATTTTGGGGATTAATTTTTTAGGTGCCAACACCTCCATAAAAATTTTCATATTTAGAAAACCAGTTTTGGTTAGAGGTCATGTGAAACAATGCACCTGAGTCTATTAACCATGCATCTTCTTCTGCACAAGTTGCCAAAGTTGCTATAAGGGCCTCACCATCCTCCTTTTCAAAATCTAAATCAATGTTGGGCTTCTTTTTCTTTTTCTTCTTCTCCTCCTTACATTCTTTCCAGCGATGACCAAGTTTGCCATGATGCCAACAAATAACATTGGACTTGCTAGGAGATTTTGATCTCCCTATAGACTTAGATCTTGATTTCTCTTGTTGCTTCTTGTTCTTCTTGCCCTTTTCTTTGCTTCTACCTCAAACATTCAGAGCCGCTTTTGAACTGATAGAGGCCTTCCTTCTCATCTCTTTCGAAAGAAAAGATTCAATAACATCTTCAACTTTCAAGGTGACAAAGGCACTCTCAATGGCCATGACCAGAGAATCCAATGAATCAAGTAACGAACAAAGCAATATATGACATCTCTCATCTTCATCCATCTTGACACCAACTAATGTCAACCGAGCCACCAACATGTTGAAAACTTCTAGGTGCTCAGAGATTCATCCACCTTCTCCCATTCTCAAGGAATATAACTTTTTCCTAAGAAAGAGTTTGTTGACTAAAGACTTAGCCTGATAAATTTCACTGAGTTTCTTCCACAATAACTTTGCAGTGTTATCTTCATGGACAGTAATCAATACAGAGTCTACATGACACAATCTTATCAAACCCTTAGCTTTACGGTCCATTATATCGTACTGTGTAGCTGTGGTTGCATCTATGGGTCTCTGTATATTACGATCCACGACACCCCACAAGTCTCGATCCATTAATAGATCTTCCATTTTCATATTCCATAGCTCAAAGTTGTTGCAAGAAAAATTTTCAGCCTCCATTTTCCCAAATGTGTTTCCCATCTGAAAAATGCTTGCAACAAGATCACAAAGTATTCTCTGTACAAGCTCCCATTAAAACCTTGAATAGCACAAAAAATGCACACAACCAACAACTAAAACCAAAGGTGATCAAGCTCTGATACCACTTGTAAGAATGTTAGAGTAGCATAAACAACTTCCTATGCAAATCTTGAGGAGTGGTATTGTGCAAACTTTAAAAATTGATCTAACAGTTACATAAAATTTCAAAAGCACATTCAAAAATAGAAAATAAACAATGAAACACATAACACCAGATATATGTGGAGAAAACCCTTTTGGGTGAAAAACCCCATACTCCAAAAGTCTGCTCAATGTTTTCCAAATCCAACAACAAGATTACATACACTTGCAGAGCAAATTTATTACATGAGTATCACTAGTAAACAATTCTGGAAGAATTCCAGCAATATTCCGGTGGCATAACAATACTTGCAAACTCACACTCCCAAACGACTCCTTAAGCCTTCAATTTATAGACTTCTGGCTATACAAGAAAACCATCCGTGGTTTACAAAACCATGTGCGAAACTTCTTAGCCAAGATTCTAGTCTAAAATTAGGCTCTCGCGTCCACAGTTTTCTCACCTGTTTTAGACCCTTACAGATGTCATAAAATCTGTCATAGTATGCCTAAAAATAGGCCTTCCATAACATACCACTATATGGGCATCTTTTGACACCTAATAAACCAATTTTCAAAGCACCGACAATGTGTAACAGCTATAGGAAAATATTAAATGAAAGATAAATACTACAGGAAATATGCAAAGTTGAGAAACCTCATTTTCCAAACATTTTATGCAGCTATTGGTGTTTTATTTGATATCTTCATTACCTCATCCATCATTTTTATGTGCATGAAAATCAATTGAATGAAAACGGAGCAGCGAAACCGAGAGAAGGACATTATAAGTTATGTGGATCTCCTTGACTCCAGACCTGCTTCGGTTGAGAACATTTTATGAAAAGGAATTCCTACCAAATAGTATTCTTGTAGATTAAAAAATACATCAATTTTGTAGACAGATGTGAATGTGATATCTCTGGTTTAAATATCATCCATTTCAACAGTCAAAAGTCAATTTTGGCCAATAGAAATAAGACAAGTATTTATCACCTTTTGTTGTGAATGAGGTGTAAAATTGGTATTGACTGTTTGACTATTGAAATAGATGATATTTAAAACAGATGTGAATGCTGCTGCGATGGTTTGTAGAGTTTTACTAGCAGTAGCAGCAAAGCAGGGGAGAAAGATGATGTGAGAACCAAATAAAGATAGAATACACGTGGCACTCACTAAAGCACTAAGCGCATTACTGTTCCATTTCAGTATCAGTAGGTATCAAGTGATCGTAACTGATAACAAACCTGTATGCCATTGATAATGATAAGTACATAAATGCCAGCTAACAATTCAGATCCTATCATCTTGCTAAGTAGTGATATGCCAACTAACACACTCGATGAGATCTCCTACTTGTTATTGATCATTGTGAGCTTTCCTTTTCTTCTTTCGTCTTATTAATGGATGCCTTTTTCTAAATTTTGACAGTTCTAAACTGGTCATTATCTTGGCTGGGAACGTATACAACACTTTTAACATAACTTTTTACTTTCCATCGTATTGGGTACTAATTTTATTGTTAGTTGTTGAGACATGGACCAGCTAGGACTCGAACCTAGGACCTTCCATTTGCTGCTGGAGTGCTCTACCACTGAGCTACTGGCCCCTCTTGGACCAGTCCATCGTCGGTCCGGGTGTGGCTTACACCAACACCCCCCCTTAAGCCACACCTCTCGTGTGCTTGGGGCTCCTAGCCTGGCTCTGATACCATGTTGAGACATGGACCAGCTAGGACTCGAACCTAGGACCTTCCATTTGCTGCTGGAGTGCTCTACCACTGAGCTACTGGCCCCTCTTGGACCAGTCCATCGTCGGTCCGGGTGTGGCTTACACCAACATTAGTACTAAACATGCAGGACTTTTTTAAGAGCTCAATAATTACTGCCACTACTTCATACGAGAGACGAAAGCGACGTCTCTAGACTTTAGCTCAATCCGTGTTGAACGGATAAGGTTTCGAAATTAATGTGATCAGAAAATAAGAATATTCTTCGCTCCTATGCTTTGAATCAGATTCACGGATTAAAATTGCGACAATGGACTAGACATGTGCAGACTTGACTTACGATATGTTTTAGTTTCTATTCTTTGTGCTATTCTTCTTTGTTTTTTTTCTTGCTTACTCCGCAGTTTGCTTTGTTACTTATGAATGTCCTCCAATAGTAGATTTTGAATGAAATACAATATTTCTTTCTTTGGTTTCCATGTTGATTTCTTTGCATGAAATTCAATTAATTTCATTCCTTTTTATATTCAATTGCTTCATGCTTTTTGTCATTAGTCCTTCTTTTTGGCAGGTAACTATTGTTTTCACCGTAATAGCATTTTTTTGGGCGTTGGACTTTGTGCACGTGTTATAATCGAAATTAGCCTAAGCTTGTTTTTACAGTAATAGCATTTCTTTGGGCGTTGGACTTTGTGCAAGTGTTATAATCGAAATTAGCCTAAGCTTTTTAGTCTATCCTTGGTATTATTTTCCCATTGATATCTGTGCAATGACAATAATCAAAGTTAAACCTAGTCGTTCTTTATTTAGCCCATTTACAATTTTTTAGCCCATTGGCAATTTAGTTGAGATAGTTTTTGGATTCTTAATATTTTAGCTTGTCTTTGCATAGGGTTTCCTTTCTTTTTGCTGCGTCTTGGCATGTGATCCAGCTTCAACTCGTGGCTGCTTTGAGATTTGCATGTCCTCATAGGTTCCAGCATGGACGTGTGTGGCCTATTTTCCCTTGCAGACACTGATGTAGAAGAAGGGTCTGTGGGAATGTCATTTTACATTCCGTTTCGAAGTAGTTGGCTTTCTTTAGCGTAGCATGGTATTTGGAAGGTGAGTTTTTTTTTTGGACTTTGTCTGCAAGTGCCCTCTTTCTATTGTTTTTCCCTGTATGGAATGTTTTTTTTTTTCAACAGAGTTTTAACATTCCGTTTCGAAGCAGTTGACTTTCTTCAGCGCAGCGTGGAATTTGGAGGATAGTTGTTTTTTTATTCTTTGTCTACAACGTGCCCTGTTTCTTTTGTTTTCCCCTGTGTGTAATGTTTTTTTTAAACAGAGTTTTGGGTTCTGCTTGTAGTAGATAGTTCTAGTCGACCTAGAAAATTGATTCCCTAGACCATTTGCAAGGTAGATTCAACAGTGCTAGAAAAGGAATTGCATGTCATTCCTTTATACAAAGCTGACACACAAGTATTACAGACATCTTTCTATCTAGGTGGCTGGAACAACATTTTATTATGCTTTTATAGACATCCATCCCATGTTCCAAGACACTCATGTTGGTACAGGCAGAGAGGATGCTAGCTCAGGGGATGAGACTTAGCTTGGCTATATGCTAGGGCATGGGAAATATTAACAAAGGTCATGGAAATTGAATTAATAGTTGCCAAATACAATTGTATATAGTTTCTAAAACCTTTTAATAAATCTATTATGTGCATTTCCTGTAATCAATGCATTACAAACAAGAGTTTTACAATCTCATTTTGCCATAGCTAAGAAATACGTTGGCGAAGGGCATAAGAGTAGATGTTATTACCATTTGCTCAAAAGTTTCTAATCCTTTTCAACAAATTGGCTGTGTTCACAAGCTACATTTGCATGTTGCAGAAACCCCATTTTGGCGTAGGTAGGGTATATGCTAGCCAGACATCTTTCTGTCTAGGTGGCTGCAACAACATTTTATTATGCTTTTATAGACGTCCATACCCTATTCCAAGACACTCATATTGGTTGTTTTAAATAATTAGGCAGAGATGTATTTTACATCTGATGAGATTTATCCTGGGCTGACGTGGATGACGACGATGATTACTATGCCACCACAGCACCACCTCCTCTGTTTGGGGCTCACAGCAGTCCGTGCAGGGCAATGATGAGGTCGCAAAAGAGGAGACCTTGAGTCAGGCCGAGGTATTTTGTTTCTTATTTATTTTTCTTCCTTGTCCATTTTGCGGAACAAGATTGTGAATTCCTCGGGGGGATTGTTTCCCTTGTTTCAAATTCCATTTGTGGGTTATTGAATGTGGGTGTAGCAAAGGCGCTTCATTTCCTCCGTGGTTTTATTTTTATATCATTTTTTTTCCTATTTTTTCTGTGTGATAACCTAGGGTTTAGTGAAATGAGGCTTACTTACAGAGGAAATGAGTTAAATCTCTAATATCTTAATCAATGCAATCTCAAGGGGGGCGTTATGTAGTTGTAGCCAAATTAGGTTACGTGTTAATGTGTTTGAGCGAGCGACTTCTCATGGATGGAAATGATTGGTTTCTATTACTCAACATGCCTAACTCATTAAGTTTGCTTGTTGCCATATATTTCACCTGGCTATATATCTTTGTTTGTCACCATTTATTGCACTTCGCTTTATATTTTCTTTAGTTAGGAGGAAGAACTGTTGGCAAGAGACACTATATGGATTCATGATTGTTGTCATTGATGGCAACAAAGTTCATCCCACACATCCGCAGGACATGGTATGTCTCTACTAGAAGTTAGAATGAAGAATGTTGTGGTCCGGTAAATAGGAACAGAGCATGTGGCAATGTCTGACAGACAGATCTGGATCTCTCAAAGGAAGTATCTTGGTAAAGTGCAGATTTGGGGAAGTCAAGAGGACTATCTTAACTGATAGATTCCAAGGTTTGAGCCTTCGGTGTCGAAAGGATAAAGAGATATGAATGCTTAAGTACTGGGTTCCCAATTGGTAGTGTGAACAGAGGAAGAACTGACCGGCAGAACATCAAACATTATTCTGGATGCGTTACTGATGTTGGTAAAGGTTATGAAGGCATGAATTATGTCTGGCCAACATGGTTAATTATTTCCACAAGTATATCCTTGATCCGCATTAGTTGGTATGCAAGGATTCAGCCGACAGATCAGAGTCTATTGAAAATATTGACTATTCCGGTGCCGACTAGAAGGATGGTGAAATCACTTGTGCGGATATATATATAGGATGGATTTAGTTGTGAGAGGTGTTGTTGTGATATGTGATGTGTGAATAAAAGCAGAGCAGAGCAGAAGCAGTAAGGAAGGTCTGGTATGTGAAAGGAAAGCAGCATAAGAGAAGAGGAAAGATGAAGTGTAGCAGATCAGTGTACTGAGCCTAACTTGAACTAAACCTTAGCATATGTGGATGCTACCAATCAGTTAAAGTATTGTATAAGACTCATTTTGTAGATAGTGTGTCTCTTGTAGGCAGTGTGCCTCCTTGTGAGCAGTGTGCTTGAGTAGTGAGCCCTAATTGGCAAGTGCCATTTTGTATTTCCTTATTCTTCTAACAGAGAATAATCTTTGGGTTAATCACCCCGTGGTTTTCTCCGTTAACATTGTTTCCATGTCAAAAATATTGTGTCATGTGTATCTCCATCTCATGGTTATGTTTGCTTGTTTGAATTAATGCTGCATTGATTAATAAGAAAGTTCAAAAAAAGAAATAATTAGGATAACTGATTCACCCCCCCTCTCAGTTATCAAGAATTGGTATCAGAGCCAAGTTCCTCCTAACAGAGCCTAACAGCTTAAGGAAGATCTGGGAGTTCAAATGGATGCATATGGTTTAAAGGAGCAACTCAAGACTTCCCTTGATTATCTTGAACACTCAAACTCTGAAGTCAATGAATTAAAGGAAAGACTCAAATAGGATGATGATTAGAGAACTAAAAGACAAATTAAGTCTCTCTATGAAAAAGAGAAAGGAGCTGCTTCAGCAATTGGCAAGACAAGGTCAAGCAAATAATGTAAATGAAGAGTTGAAGGAAAAAACTGAGTTGTGTGAAAAGTTATCAAAAGAAATCATTATGGTAAGACATGAAATGGAATCAAGAGTCATGAAGTTTACCTAAGAAGTTGAAGAGAAGAGAAAAACTGAAGATAATCTAAGACAATCTCTCAAGAAGAAATCAGAAGATTGCCACCAGATGGATAGAATTATCAGACATCTTGAATCTGATCTTGAAGATGCTAAAGGTAATAAAGAAAAACTTGAGGATCAAATTGTCTCTCTAAAAAGGGATCTTCAAACAACAAATGAGTATAAAGAGAAATTCAAGATAAGTTCTGCTCAACTTGAAGTTCTTCTTGGAAGTCAAAAGAAGGTAGATGACAAGTTTGGTTTGGGATATGAGAAAGGAGAAAGCTCCGGATCCGGTCAAAAGAATTTTGGATCAAAAAATCCAAGGATCAGGCCTAGAAAACCTCTGGTAAGACAGCCTAATGCTCAAAGATATCCATCCTTCAATGGATACTACCACAACTGCAATCACTTTGGTCACAAAGCTAATCAGTGTAGAAAGAGAATGAATCAGACTAATTCATCCTTTTCCGGACAGTGTTTTAACTGCAAAAGGTATGGTCACAAATCTCATGAATGCAGAATTATGCAAATGAACAAATCATTCAATGGTAGATGCTTTGCATGCAATAGAATAGGTCATATGGCTAATCAATGCAGATCAAGAGGATATCAATCCAATATGCAAGGAAATATCGTTTGTCAAATTTGTAATAGATCTGGTCATATTACAAAATTCTGTAGAAGCAAGAATCAGGACAAAAGAGGTCTAGTATATCATAGACAGAATCAAGATAAGGGGAAACAAAAGGTGAATGCGGATGAAGTTAAAAGTGAGTTAAACAAGATTTGGGTAAAGAAGAGTACAGAGAATGTAGAGGATGGATCCGCACCAGACTCTGGTGCTGATATTCCTTCTAGAAATTAAGAGATGAGCTCTGGCTCAGGGGGAGACACAAAGAAAAACTTGTTCCCCCAGCCAGTCAATTGGTGCCTGAAATTGGCACATGTGAAGCTGCGGATCAAATGGTTTCTAGAGAAACATGTAAAGAAGGTTAGGTAAAGATCTAGATCCGCAACAAAATCTAAAAAGTTTAATTCCTTCAGAATTGGTCCGGTTAAACAAGTCTTCCAGGAAAATAGGTTTCTTACAAGGTTGGCCCAGTATGGATCCAAATTGAAATAGCCTGATCTGTGGATATATGAGATGATCAGGGGAAGAAGTGGACATTGTGATTCATCACTAACATCGATCACAAAGGCATCATAATGATCCAGATGAGTTTCTTCCTCCTTGAACAAGGAAAACCAGGCAAACCGGAATGAATTAGGTTGCGCATTTATTGCAGGGTGAAAATTAGGGCTTCTTGGAATAAAAGAGTTCATTTGTCTGCCATTTACACTTTTGCACACTCACATGCGAAGAAGAAAGAAAAGGAGCTCTGCAAACAACTTCTCCCAAAAGATCAAGGTAACTCTTCATACAGCTCTATTCAAATTTCTTCGTGTGCCCTAACCTGCATAAAAGGTATTTATCATTCTTGATATCCTTCAGTAAGATTATTTGATGATGGCTACTCCAAATATAGTAAAAATATCTGATAGACCTCAGCCCACATTTAAGAAACATCCATATAAATCCTTGGAGGTAGATCCCCTAGGAGCCTTTTCCAGTGTTCTGCATGGCATTTTGCATACAGAAGACATTAGGGTTTACATACATGCAAATATTGAAGAGTTTGGGGAATTCAAACTAAGAGATATCTATCACAAACAACTATTAGATGATTCATTTGAGCTCAAACCCCAATACAAGGGCCTCCAGATTAAGCACTTTGCACAATTCATACATTTCCCCTACTTTACTGAGGATGAATGGGGCAGGTATGTTTTGAGCAGAATACATGACAACTTCATGTGGTTAAATGGACCATTCAAAATCACAAAAGATGCCATTAGGGCAGTTACCAGATTACACTCATCTAGTGGGATTCTTGTTCTTAAATCTGTGAAGAATCAAACTATGAGTGAGGCTACCAGATCCAAGTTTGACAAAAGAGCAATGACAGTAGATGACATCTCTGATCCAGATATCAAGTTTGCCTCCATGATCATTGGGTATAAAATATATCATTCTAGCAGGGAAAATTCTGTACCTGGAACTGCCATCTACACTACATATGAAATGCTAAGAAAGGATGCAGACTATGATCTTTGCCAGCCTCTCTTGAACCAACTCATGGAGAATCCGCAAAAAATAAAGAAAGATAAAAAGAATTCATTCAAGTATGGTGGATTGATACTGTGCTTATTCTTCTACTTTATGAATGAGCTTCCCGAATCTAGTAGCTAGGTATGGGAGAATGATAGACCAGTAGCTATCCAAATCAGAGATTATTTACATGGACTTGGTGACAACAAAGCACAAAATACAGCTGTGTGCGGATATTTCAAAAAAATTTAGAACATGATGCAAGCAAGAGAAAGGATTCCCTAGTCTCTTGTTGAGAAATACAAAGACACAATTTGCTTCATGGTAGAGATTGATCAGTGCTTAATGGAGGCAGTAGAACCAAGAACTGTATGGATCATGCCCATGGGGTATGAGGTTGATCAACAAATTGTGGAGCTGCATGTTCAACACATGCTAAGTCAGCCAAAGGATCCAAAGGCAGAAAGGTTTGGAACCTTTGAGGAGCTAAGTGTAAAGATTCATGTGGAGCTCAGAGAACCAGAGATCAAGAGGAAGGTGAGAAAAGAAGTAGAAAGTATTACCCAAGGCCTTGGCATTTCAAAGGAGGCACTTGATACCAATAGGGAAAAGAGGCAAAAAGCTGAGGAAGAGAAGAAAGAGGCAGAAAAGGGAAGCAAGGAAAGTGCTCCGGTGGAAAACTCAACTCAGACCAGATCATCAAAGAGATCTGTACCTGTCACAGCCAAAAGCTCAAGAACATGAAAACTGAAAGTCCAGGCATCCGGCAAAAGAGAGAAAAGATCAAAGACAAAAGCCACAAGGGCTTATGCAAGTCAAAGAGATGAAGAGGAAATTGAATCAGATAAGGGGGTAAAGGAAATAAAGAAGCAGAAGAAGAAAGGATTTGGTAAACACTCCATAGGCCAAGACAAGGAAGAAATGGCAGAGGAATTTATTGAAAAGCCCACCCTGTCTCTAGAAAGTGTAATCAAATTAGTCACTATGGATGGAAACCTTCAACCAATGGCTGAATTCTATGATGATTACAATGAGGCTGACCAAAAGATCCTGCAGGAAGCTACAATCAAGTATCTGAACATATACATTAAGGCTTTCATTGAAATTATATCTTTAATTCCTAAGAGCCTAAAAAAGGAGTTAGAAATAAGAAAGAACAATGCCATGACAAAAGATATTGAGATCCGAGAACAGATAGCTATTCAGCTATATCCTGCAATTGATCCCAAAATAATGAATATGATATTCAAAGATTACAAGGATGAATTCAGGAGCAAAGCAAGGATGAATCAGCTCATGCTTGGTGAAACTGACAAGGTGGCAAAAGAGACTAAAGAGATTCTCTGAAATACTCTTAAAAGGTTCAACATTCCCATCACAGAGGACTCTAGTAAAGACAAGAGCTCAAAATCCCCTATTCTGGAAGAAGTGGCTCATGGATAAACAAATATCTCTCCTCCGGTTTCCCCTACAGCTTCCGGATCTAAAGGAGAAGACACAATACAGGAGAAAGAAGTAGGAGTGAAGGAAAAAGAAGCTGACAGTACCAAGGTTGCAGAGGAAGAGAAGACCCCAACAGAAAAAACCACAACTGATAGTGGTAAGAATGTAGAAGGAGAGAAAACTCCAAGGGACAGCCCTAAGACTGCAGAAGACAAGAAAAATTTGTCTCCGGCAAGAGACACTGTAGAATTAGTCAAGGACTTCTTGACAAAAGCAGCTAGGGAGATTGATGAACCGGACCTATTAAAAGGGCCTCTGGACTTTGATTCTCTATCTCCGGTGCAAACAGTGAAGATAGCTTCATTTGCCAATGCGAAGGCCAAAGAGAAACTATTGAAATCTCACATGGAAGACTGTGAGCTTATAGAGGTAGCATCCGGAGTTTTGGAAAAGATCATGCCAACTTTTCAGAAGGATCCCACAGCATCCTCTTCTGGTAATCTCAAAACTCTAGTCAGCAGTGTTAGTACATATTTTGATTCTCTAGAGAAGTTAGCTGAAGAAAAGGTCCGGAAGGAGTTTTTGAATAAGAGATTCTCAGAGGTACAAGGATTGATCATTAATGATAGAAGGAATATGAATATTGGGATAAAGAGCTTAGAAAATGCTCTTAAAGATGGCGGAGAAGTATACAAATTTTGTATTTCATGGTCCAAAGTAACAGTAGAGATTGAGAAGAAAATAAAAGAGCAAGACGATAAACTACTAAGTTTGTCTCAAAGTTTTGATCCTCTCTCTTCCTCCATAGTCAATCAAGAGTGTCAGATTATTGCAATCACAAATGCAATAAAGAATTTTGAGAAGGAAAGGAAGAACATGATCAGCCAGATGGGTGAACTTAGGAGGATCATTGTCCCTAAGTTAGAGGCCATGCATGAGGCCATAAGTGAAGCTCAAATCACAACCCAGACAAATGATCCGATAGATCCTAAGAGGGTAGAAGCTTTTGCATTTTTGTTGAGTGGTCACATCTCAATTTTGGATAGAATGAAGCAAAGTTGGGTTGCAGAACTCATCCAATTGAAAACAACTTTTGCAAACATACTGCAGTATATGTAATTATTCCATATATATATACTTATACGGCTAAGTATAGTAAAATTTTTTGAAAATTTTGGTGTGCGGACCCTACCCTTTGCCATTGATGTCAAAGGGGGAGTGAGAAGCACTGAAAAATGAGGAATCCAACTAAGGGGGAGCTCTGAAAAATGTATATAAAAATAGAGCATCAGCCAAGGGGAAGCATAGTGTAAACACTTAGTCATTTTTCACTAAGTGTTGCCATCAATGCCAAAGGGGGAGATTGTTGGCAAGAGACACTATATGGATTCATGATTGTTTTCATTGATGGCAAGAAAGTTCATCCCACACATCCACAGGACATGGTATGTCTCTACCGGAAGTCAAAATGAAGAATGTTGTGGTCCGGTAAACAGGAACAGAGCATGTGGCGAGGTCCGACAGACAGATCCGGATCTCTCAGAGGAAGTATCTTGGTAAAGTGTAGATTTGGGGAAGTCAAGAGGACTATCTTGACTGATAGATTCCAAGGTTTGAGCCTCCGGTGTGGAAAGGATAAAGAGATATGAATGCTTAAGTACCGGGTTCCCAATTGGCAATGTGAACAGAGGAAGAACTGACTGGCAGAACATCAAACATTATTCCGAATGCGTTACTGATGTTGGTAAAGGTTATTAAGGCATGAATTATGTTTGTCTGACATGGTTAATGATTTCCACAAGTATATTCTTGATCCGCATTACTTGGTATGCAAGGATTCAGTCCACAGATTAGAGTCTATTGAAAATATTGACTATTCCGGTGCCGACTAGAAAGATGATGAAATCACTTGTGCGGATATATATATATATATATATATAGGATGGATTTAGTTGTGAGAGGTGTTGTTGTGATATGTGATGTGCGAATAAAAGCAGAGTAGAGCAGAAGTAGTAAGGAAGGTCCAGTATGTGAAAGGAAAGCAGCATAAGAGAAGAGGAAAGATGAAGTGCAGCAGATCAGTGTACTGAGCCTAACCAGAACTGAACCGCAGCATATGTGGATGCTACCAATCAGTTCAAGTATTATATAAGACTCATTTTGTAGACAGTGTGTCTCTTGTAGGCAGTGTGCCTCCTTGTGAGCAGTGTGCTCAGGCAATGAGCCCTAATTGGCAAGTGTCATTTTGTATTTCCTTATTCTTCTAACAGAGAATAATATTTGGGTTAATCACCCTGTGGTTTTCTCCCTTAACAGGGTTTCCATGTCAAAAATATTGTGTCATGTGTATCTCCATCTCATGGTTATGTTTGCTTCTTTGAATTAATGATGCATTGATTAATAAGAAAGTTCAGAAAAAGAAATAATTAGGATAATTGATTCACCCCCCCTCTCAATTATCAACAAGAACTAAGTTCTTTTTTTCCCCTTCCAGTAAATTGGTAACACGTACAGTGAATGCCTTGCCTTAATCATTTGCTAAGTTATTCCCAATTTGAGTATTAGCTTTCACAACCCTCCCTTTGGCACATCAAACAACATTAACAGATTTTATGCAGCCGACATGGAAATTTACAAGGGGCAATGATACTTGCACCTTGAATTAAGATTATCTACAAATGTTGAATCTTTTTGGTCTTTATGTGCCCTTTTCCACCTGCGGTGCTAACTATTTTTAACATGCTTCCTCTTGTCTACTAAATGTGAGTTCTGCTGATGTGATTGTTGTTTATTTGGGAGTTTTTGTTTGTATGATTTGCAAGTAAAAGATGGCAATTTGCCAATTGATTCAGCTACGGTAAGCAATGTTATGAGTTTATTCTCTTTGCACTCAAATTGATCTTTGCATATCATGTTAACTGTCCTAGTTATAATTGTGAAAACTTATATTGCTATGCAGGTTATAATTCTAAATGCCCATAGTGTTGCATACAGTACTATAGAGAAAGTGCTAACATTTATGCAAATGCCAATGGTGCTCTTCAAAATTTTTGTCAGGGGTGGTACAAAGGGCACGAATGTCATACGGTTAACTCCATCTAGTTTTTTGGACATGTTATCTAATTGCTCCACATGAGCTTCTTTGAACAAGATGGCCCAGTGTAATATACAAGTAACAACCATAATCATGGAGAAGATGGCTTTCTGTTCTTTGTCCATTACATTGTCAAAAACGAACTTGCTGCAATATTTACAAAAAACATGCATTGATTGTAGTTTAAAGGAATTCTTAGACCAAAGAACATTTACTTGGCTCCATTCCAGCCTTATTGTAACTCATGTCAGCAAATGGTGCTACTAGCTGACAATTCTGCAAAACAAAATGCTCAATGCAATACTTGTGGCAACAATGCAGTGTATACATACCAACACTGTTTACAATGCACCATAGAAAAAGTGGATGACAATCTTGATTGCTATCTGCAAAAGGACATGTTAAAACAACACTTTCCTGAATTTACAACTATTACTTTACAAAACTATAAAAAACACATATCAGCAGTTGTGTTCTTGTTGCGCAGGTTCAAAATATAAGGCACATTCCAACTTTCACTAGACAATTCTATTATGACTGTTACAAAAGAAAATAATATGTAACATAATTATGACACATGAACACACATAATATTCTCTAACATTTTGTGATCAGTACTGGTTACATAGATAGAATATACATGATGAAACTGCATGTTGTTGTTAAACATGTCTTTGCTTTGCTCCCTTTTTGCACCTACCTAGTTATTTTCTTACTCAACTTTCCTCCTTTGATACATAGCTTTTCCTACCGAGTATTACTTTAACTATTATGTGTACATGCATGTGCTCTCATGCTTCGGGTATTGATGCTATAGCCCCAGATTGGACTAATATTTTATCACATCTTGGAAGCATCCTTGTTAATCCCTAACTTTCCATAGTTAATATTGACATTAGATTTTTCCTGTTTGTGTATATATGCATTCCAGTATCATACTGAAGGACATTTCTAATATTCTCAGGTCATTTATTCAGAGCTATTCGTTAGAAATATAATACAACTCTTATTCTTGTGCTACATTTTGATTTGCATATTGATGCTCAAATAAATACATCAAACTATATGATGGATTGTCCCTTTTTAAGCATCTTGGAGATGGCTTTAGTCTTCTTAGTGAAGTTAGAGATTATTCTCCTTAAAAAATTAATTTGCCCAAGGAAGGACTAGACACCTTTGACTATTTTAGGCTAGAGAATAAGTTCAATAGCCTTAACTCTTTCTGGATCAATTCTGACCCCTTCCTTGGACACAATAGGGCCCAACAACTTTCCTTCTTCCACTCCAAATTGACATATATTGGGATTTAAAGAGATCCCATACTCTAAACATCTCTCAAAAATCAATTTCAAATGTTTGTAATGATCATTCCCATCCTTTGAAAATGCAGTTAGATTATCTTGGTATACAACCATGATCTTATTAATGAGGATAGCAAAGGCCACATCGATTGCTCTTTGAAACATAGATCTTGCATTTTTTAGTCCAAATGGCATTCTCAGATACACATAGGTTCCCCAAGGAGTTGTGAAAGTTGTTTTTTATTGTATAGACTCCGTGACCAACACCTGATTATACCCTAAAACCCCATCCATCATTGACATCAGTTCTGTAACCAACAACCCTCTGCAGAAGGTGATCCATGCTTGGAAGAGGATAATTATCCTTAAAGGATTTAATGCTCAGATTTATAAAGTCAACACATAGTCTAATCTCCCCATTTTTCTTCCTTACTGGGACAAGATTAGACACCCACTCAGAATTCTTGATAGGCTTGAAGATACCTCCCTCCTTCACTTTTAACAACTCTTGTTGCATTTTGGGAGATAAGGTAGGGTTTATAGGCCTCTTCTTTTGCCTAAATGGTTTTGCATCAGGTTGAAGGGGGATAGTATGCTAAAATAAATCCTCCCTATAAGCTTTCAACTCATCATAGGACCACACAAAAAATGATCTGAATTTTTTCAATAAAGCAATCAACATTTGCTTTTCATGTGGCTTTAATTTCTTACCTATGTAAACCATTTTAGGTGCCTCCTAAGTTCCAAGGTTCACACCTTCAACATTGTCTTCTTCTAATGATTTACCTTTATTTTTCTAGCAGTCTGCATTATCAAACATTCTCTCCAACACCACCAATCCCTTGGGAATAGTATTGATCTTCAATTGCATGACCTTTCTGCCAAATAATGTTTCCTTACCATTTTTCATTTCTACCATAGACTACTAGTCAATCACTTCACTATCAAACTCATCTATGTAATTGAGGAAACTCAAAATTTGATTACTATCATTGAAGACTTGCCAACTGTAGATATTATCTGGGATGGTTGGCCTTGTAAGTATTTCAACAACTTGATGGTCATGAACAAAATATGATTGAGGATCATATTTGGACATGAATACAGCCAGGGAATCTACCTTCTCATTTTTTGTTCTATCTATCCACTCAATACAAATGGTGTCAAACAAGTCCATGGTATCCCATACAACATTCTTGTATACTTTTAGCCTATTGTCTTTGGCAACAAAAGTTTTTCTTATTTGTTTTACAATCAGCTTTGAGTCACCATATATTCTCAAGCACTAGATGCCATGTCTATGAGACACATTTAGACCCAATAGCAATGCTTCATATTCTACCACATTATTTGTGCATTGAAAATCTAGTCTAAAAGACATGTAGAACCGCTTACCATCTGGGGATGTCAAAATAATCCCAACACCCAAACCATCTTTGGAAAATGCACCATCAAAGTGCAACATCCAAAAATTAGATGTATCACAAACAACTGCAATAGGGTTAGAAGGTGAAACATCTCGGTAGAGATTATCATCACTGCTATATGCCATAAAATGGTCTATATTAGTATCAAAGAAATTTACTTAATGGGTCCATGCAGGATCATGCGGATCCAAAAAGTGGTGATGTGATGAGCAAAATTTTGCCCTTATGGCTAACGACTTTTTTTAATCTAAATTTGATGAAATGAAAAGGGTTTATTGAAAAAAGTGTCAGCTTTCCACGAATATAAGATATTCCTTATTTTGAATTTAATAGATAATTATTATTGATTTTCTACATACATTATGACTAAAGTCCTGATTGATAGGCTAATTGAAAAACTTCTATAATTTTCAAACAATTTCACATTTTTTGAATCTAAAAGATGCATCACATTATATTCTTTACATACTATAGAATGAAAAAAAATTGAATTTCATAAATTTTTGACCAAGTTATGGTAGTCAGACAAATAGCACATCCGAGCATGTGTCCTCTCCTTATATTGAAAGTTTTTTTTAAAAAAGTATTTTTTTCTTGTACTTAGGTTGGTCAGACATAGACCTATTTTTTTATCTTTTTTCTTGAAAATTTAATAGTACTGCATTGAAATTTTAATTTTTTGCAAAATAGACTTACATTTTTCCAAAAAAGGACTAGTAGCCTAGAAACTACATTGAATTTGTTACAAATTATGTTCTTACATATTTTTCAAATTATGTTAATAACCTATTCAAATTTTTATTCCAAGTTTCGTAACTCTGTTTTTTAGAATTTTCATTGCCACTTAGGGGCCTAGTTTGGACCCCCATGATCTTGCATTGACCCTGATCTTATTTTGTTTTGTATCTGTCCTCTAAGTGTTAGTCTTCTACCTTCTTCTCCCTATGTAGTTTCACTTCCACGCCCTAGAATGGAATTGTAGCATATGATAGGTCCATTTGAATACTATAATCCACAGAAGCTTCCCACTTTCTAGATAATAACATGTCACACTTGGTTGGGCAATCCACAATGATTATGTCCATGAGGAAAGACTTGTCTGGGTAAGCAGTGAGTTTGACCTCAACATACTTAACCAAAAATATGACATTCACCTCCCTATAATCCATGGCAAAACACTTACCAAAGGATTTGGACACCTTGAGTTCCAATTCATTCATGATTTCAAGAGGCATGACATTACTAGATGCCCTTGAATCCAGCATACAATTGTGTAATAGCCAACCATTTATGATTAGAGTGGTGTAAAAGAGGTCTACTCCCATCTTTCTATTAACCATGGATGACCCTAAGTAGACCTCTATTGTTTCACCATGACTCGCATCCTCATCATACTACTGGAAACAACATGTTTTTATGCATCTACAATAGTAGTATAAGACTCTGCCCTATCTCTATGCTCAAGGATTCTAAGGAGTTCCACTATTGACACAGAAATTCTAATTTAGTTAAAAAGTTCAGCCATGTCAATAGAGAGATAATTGGGCAAAGGAGTATCACATGAAACAGTTACATCATTTATAGAAGGAATATAAGGTATGATTTGATTGGACAAAATATCCTTACCTTCTTCCTTTGTCTTCTCCTTTACTGGTCATTTTTGTGTCTGAGGCTGATCACGCTTATAACCACCTTTTGGATAATGAACCCCCATAATGGGTTTAGTATCTACAGGTTGTACAGATGGTATTGGATTCTTTTGAACATACTTTTGTTTCACTGTTGGAGATGGCATTGAGGTTTTTTTCTTTTTAGGGATGTTTTTCTTGGAAGCACGGTTGCTCTTCTACTCCACATTCCCTTTGGATATGTCCCTTAGTCGATCAATTTTTTTTGTTTTGATTCCTTGGAAAGGGTGTTGTGAATAGGGAAAGTTCTATTTCTCAGTTGATAGCCTCCTTGGACTTGCAAGATGGTTGCATTGGTCAATGCTTTCATATCCTCTTTTGAAGGCTTGGAATGCTTATATTTTTGCTACAAAATATCCTTTGAATGCCCAAAATCATGAGCTGGTAACTAATATTTTTTTGGACCTTCATCATAATCATATTGAAAAAAATGATCATCTTCCTCATAACTATCATAATCAACATCCTGACACATCTTCTCATAATCTCCAATATCAAATTGATTTATTTCTTCTTCATAATACTCAGTTGCATCCTCTTGATTTGAAAATACTTCATCTCTGATCAATGAGTGCGCCACTGCATAGTTTGATGGATCATGGGATTTAGGAAAAAATCTTGGCACCATAAATATTCATCTTGGAAATTAGCTTGATCCTTTTCTCAAAGGATTAGGGGTGTCCCTTTTAGGCTATTTGAAACTCACATGCCTGGAAGCAGCTTGTTTGTTATTTTGTTGTGGTATCTTAGACCAATCACTATTATAAGGTCTGTTATGTAACCTCTGACCTTCATTAAAATGCATTGCAACACCCTGAGGTGGAAACCCTTTCTCATTTCTAGCAACCTTAAATGACAAATATTTCACAACCCCCATGAGTTTATCTAATTTGTCATCAGTAGTGAGGGGTTTATTAAAAGTAGGCTTATCTGGATTGGGCAATTTTACATCAACCCTTTTAATGTGCTTCCTTGAAGCTCTCATGTAACTTTCTATGTTTATTATGGTAGCATAATCCTCTCTTAATGCTTGTGGATTATTGTCCCTCAAACAATAACCTAATTTTAAATTGGAAGAACCACAATATAAAACCAAGCACATAGATTCATTGGGTTTGATATGAGGAGGTACCTTTCTCATTATCATGATGAAGTGGCTATTAAAATAAGATACTATCTCATTGATGGCCTTCTTGATGGTTGTGAGCTCATGGATGGTAAACTTGGGGTCAATCCTATCCCCATACTGTAGTCTGAACACCCTCGTGAATTCCTCCCAAGAATCAATGTTGTTATCAGGGAGAGAATTGTACCATTCTTTGGCACTTTCTTCTAGTGAGTGCACAAATAACTTCATCATTACATCTTCATCTTCAATCTCATACTCATTAATGACATTAATGAAATGCCTTAAGTGTTCCTCACTAATGAGAGTGTTATTGCCTTGAAATCTTGGGATTTTCCCTATAATCTCAATTGGAATGGGATTAGGAAAATCAAGAATGCAAATGAAATTGAGTTTCTTATATCTTTTATCTCCCAACAGCTACCTTAAATGTCTAATAAACCTTTGTGCTTGCCTTCACTGTGCATGCCTAATGTTTTGAATGTTGCCATGCTACTGGTTAACTTGGTTTTGTGGTGGTTGAATATTAATATTGTGAGTAGGGGCCTAATTTGTGCCATGCTATCCCATCTGATGTTGTTATTATCTCTGATTATGTTGCTAATTGCAATGTTGTTGAGGTGGATGCTGTTGATTAGCATTTTGATTTAGGCTCTGCTGTTGTGCATTCTAGTTTTGCTATGCTTGCTGGTCAAGTTGAGCTTGTTGTTGATCAAGCAAGGCTTGCACTTCCTTCTATCTATGTCTATGATGATCAAGTAGATCTAGTTCATCTTGGATTCTTCTTTCTCTTTCCTCATCATTATGAGGCTGCTGCTATTGATTTTCCTCATTAGGAATGGTATCACACTAACTTCCAAGTGATCTTGTGGGAGAATCAAGATGCCTTGCATCCTAATATATCTCTTCATTATCACTAGGCATCTTGAATGTTCTCAAATATGGATCATGTGATCTATCTTTACTTCCTCTACCAATAATATTCCTATTTCTTCTAACATTGTCTTCATTCTTATTCATCCTTCTGTTAGTTCTGAGCATGTTATATAAAGAGTCCTTAGAAGTATACTCATATTGGCCTTTGAGATCAACAAATACATTACTTCTACCAGAGGTACTAGTCTGGTATCAGGTATTCAATAGAGGCACAACATTAGGGTTTCTTTTTCTCCATTTACTCATATTTCTTGCACTACTAGAGGATTCATCATGCCCAGGCTGTTCCTAGCTCTTTCCTCTATGCATGATGAATCTCTTTTCTATTCAAGATACAATTATTTTCTGGTTTTTTAAAAATAAAGTTGCCACTTCCCCTTGCTGGGAAGAAAATTTGAACAAACACTTTATTTCAAAATCACAGCAACCAGAAATACAATCTTGACTCCCTAGTAATGACACCAAAATGTTGGTTCACAAAATTACTACAACTCAAAACTCTAAAACATTCCTAAATCATTTAGGCTAGGGAATGTTGTCAAGGTGATAGGAAGAGGTTTATCAATAATTTTGGGGTGATTTTAGCCAACTACAATAGTGGGAAGTCTCCTATGTTCTTTTGAGCTCAGCTCAAACTCTGGAAGAATATTCCAAGGGGTATTATACATGAGTAGGTATTTAAATCAGACAAGATGAACAAGTAAAAGTATTAACAACCAACGCCGATTGCTTTCTCAATCCCAAATCTATCACTAAACTAAAAAAATATGGTTGTTCTAAGACCCCTATATAGCTAATAATGGCAATCCTACACAATGAGGATGCATTAAAATTACATCTACTTCTAAAGATAGGATGTATTGTTTTTGTTTTGAATATGAGTGATCTAAGGCTACTTAGACTAGTGCCTATCCATTGGGCTGTAGAGTCTAATATTAAATAGAGGAAAATGACCACATAGAAATGTATAACTACCTATTTGATAAATCAAAAACAAAGAAATCAATACCAAATCATTTCAAGAATACTTAAGAATCAAACACCATACTATGCTCTTTCTTATGTAATATTGAAAAGATCATTTACAAAGCCTTGGAAATGAATTAAGAACTATCACATTCATTCAAATCAGTCCTTACATTCATACCATAAAATGTGGCAAGAGAAAACCTAACTATGATCAAAGTTCACTAGAAAGAACACCCATAGTGGTGTAGAAAAATAGAGATTCAATACAAAGATTTTCAAAGTATATTACATACATTTCATAGCTACTTTGTGTTAAACAAAGATTGCAAAAATAACATTACTATGTTTCCTTCTAGAGCTCACAATCCTACTCAGAAATTGCCAAAATGACCAACCACTATTGCATCTAAAAACTATGCATATATAGGATTATAGTTCAATGCCTCATTCAAAGTGCTGCACTCAGACAATGAGTATGCCCATGCCTTAATAAAATCAGTCATTCTGCTATGTCATAAAATCCTCATGTCTGGAAGCTTGCTCATTATTTCATAACTCTAAAAATGTCAGAAGAAGATTGCTTGCACTCTTTGTGTACCTAGGATAATAAAGAGGGCCGGTTCTAATTCATGTCCTGACATCTTGCAGCCCTTGACATATCCACTTTGTTTTCCAAATGTACCTACGCATTAGAAAAATTTCACTACGCTACCCACTTTCCATTTATGGTAGTCTAGAACATTATCGACATGTTTGAGGGAGCAAGGAAGACTAGAAAGTTGAGCTCTGACAAATCAGACTTCATAGCTTGGGCCTTCCACCTTACAACTTGCATATTGGAAGAGAAGGAGTGGAGCATCTGACCCCAATTACATAGAATATGAAGGGCGTCGACGGTCGGGCCTTTAGCCTTCTTCCTTCCGCCTTCCAAAAGGAAGAAGAGAAAAGAGAGCACTCCTATCCACTAAAATCTACCTTACAAATAAGAATGTTTGCCCTGTCAAACTTTGGCCCTCGGGCCTTTGGCCCTACCACTTCCTAGAGAAAGAAGAAGAGAGAAAGTCTGAGCCTAGTAATTCTAAAGACTTAGTCACTTTTACAAAGGTTCGATGGAGTTATGAGTTTGGGCCTTCAGTGTTTCACCTACTTGGAAGAATAGAGAACACCACAACTCTGACCCCCGAAGTCTTCTTTACTTAGAAAATTTTGGAACCTTAGGCAACCTTCAAACTTTGGGGTTTCTCCATGACATCCACCATGAAGAAGACATAAGGCCGAAACTTCGATCACCGATCTCTAACTCACTTAGACAAATTTCAACACTTAGGCAAATTTTGAGCCTCAAACCTTGGAGCCAATAGACGAGACAAGGTGAAAGGCATAACATTTGAACTTTGAAACTCCAACAGAGGTGAAAATACAAGGAAACACTTAGAGTTTTGTGGACTTAGTCAGTTTTTTGGTTTCCTATCTTGTATTTTTAAATGGAAAACACATGAAAACCTATGGGAGATATCTCTAATCAATCATAAACTATAGCTTCAACAATGGAGGATTTATTTGGAAACTGGGGGCAACATGGGGTATTTTGGGGACTAATTTTTTAGATGCCAACACCTCCATAAAAAAATTCATATTTAGAAAACTAGTTTTGGTTAGAGGTCATGTGAAACAATGCACCTAAGTCTATTAATCATGCACTTTCTTCTACACAAGTTACCAAATTTTCTATAAGGGCCTCTTCATCCTCCTTTTCAGAATCTGAATCAGAGTCAGACTTCTTTTTATTTTTCTTATTCTCCTCCTTACATTCTTTCCACCGATGACCAAGTTTGCCATGATGCCAACAAATAACATTGGACTTGCTAGGAGATTTTGATCTCCCTATAGACTTAGATCTTGATTTGTCTTGTTGCTTCTTGTTCTTCTTGCCCTTTTCTTTGCTTCTACCTCAAACATTCAGAGCCACTTTTGAACTGATGGAGGCCTTCCTTCTCATCTCTTTCGAAAGAAAAGATTCAATAACATCTTCAACTTTCAAGGTGACAAAGGCACTTTCAATGGCCATGACCAGAGAATCCAATGAATCAAGTAACGAACAAAGCAATATATGACATCTCTCATCTTCATCCATCTTGACACCAACTAATGTCAACCGAGCCACCAACATGTTGAAAACTTCTAGGTGCTCAGAGATTCATCCACCTTCTCCCATTCTCAAGGAATATAACTTTTTCCTAAGAAAGAGTTTGTTGACTAAAGACTTAGCCTGATAAATTTCACTGAGTTTCTTCCACAATAACTTTGTAGTATTATCTTCATGGACAGTAATCAATATAGAGTCTACAAGACACAATCTTATCAAACCCTTAAGGTTACGGTCCATTATATCATACTGTGTAGCTGTGGTTGCATCTATGGGTCTCTGTATATTGGGATCCACGAAACCCCACAAGTCTCGATCTACTAACAGATCTTCCATTATGTTCCATAGCTCGAAGTTGTTGCAAGAAAAATTTTCAACCTCCATTCTCCCAAATGTGTTTCCCATCTGAAAAATGTTTGCAACAAGATCACAAAGTATTCTTTGTACAAGCTCCCATTGAAACTTTGATTAGCACAAAAAATGCACACAACCAACAACTAAAACCAAAGGTGATCAAGCTCTGATACCACTTGTAAGAATGTTAGAGTAGCATAAACAACTTCCTATGCAATTCTTGAGGAGTGGTATTGTGCAAACTTTAAAAATTGATCTAACAGTTATAGAAAATTTCAAAAGCACATTCAAAAATAGAAAATAAACAATGAAACACATAACACCAGATATACGTGGAGAAAACCCTTTTGGGTGAAAAACCCCATACTCCAAAAGTCTGTTCAATGTTTTCCAAATCCAACAACAAGATTACATACACTTGCAGAGCAAATTTATTACATGAGTATCACTAGTAAACAATTCTGGAAGAATTCTAGCAGTATTCCGGTAGCATAACAGTACTTGCAAACTCACACTCCCAATAGACTCCTTAAGCATTCAATTTGTAGACTTCTGGCTATACAAGAAAACCATCCGTGGTTTACAAAACCATGTACGAAAATTCTTAGCCAAGATTCTAGTCTAAAATTAGGCTCTCACGTCCAAAGTATTCTCACCTGTTTTAGACCCTTACAGATGTCATAAAATCTGTCATATGGGCATCTTTTGACACCTATTAAACCAATTTTCAAAGCACCGACAATGTGTAACAGCTATAGGAAAATATTAAATGAAAGATAAATCCTATAGGAAATATGCAAAGTTGAGACACCTGATTTTCCCAACATTTTATGGAGCTATGGGTGTTTTATTTGATATCTTCATTACCTCATCCATCATTTTTATGTACATGAAAATCAATTGAATGAAAACGGAGCAGCAAAACCAAGAGCAGGACATTATAAGTTATATGGATCCCCTTGACTCCAGACCTGCGTCAGTTGAGAACTTTTTATATGAAGGAATTCCTACCAAATAGTATTATTGCAGATTAAAAAATACATCAATTTTGTGGACAGATGTGAATGTGATATCTGTGGTTTAAATATCATCCATTTCAACAGTCAAAGGTCAATTTTGGCCAATAGAAATAAGACAAATATTTATCACTTTTTGTTGTGAATGAGGTGTAAAATTGGTATTGACTGTTTGACTATTGAAATAGATGATATTTAGAACAGATGTGAATGCTGCTGTGATGGTTTGTAGAGTTTTACTAGCAGTAGCAGCAAAGCAGGGGAGAAAGCTGATGTGAGAACCAAATAAAGATAGAATACACATGGCACTCACTAAAGCACTAAGCGCATTACTGTTCCATTTCAGTATCAGTAGGTATCAAGTGATCGTATCTGATAACAAACCTGTATGCCATTGATAATGATAAGTACATAAATGCCAGCTAACAATTCAGATCCTATCATCTTGCTAAGTAGTGATATGCCAACTAACACACTCGATGAGATCTCCTACTTGTTATTGATCATTGTGACCTTTCCTTTTCTTCTTTCTCTTATTAGTGGATGTCTTTTTCTAAATTTTGACAGTTCTAAACTGGTCATTATCTTGGCTGGGAACGTATACAACACTTTTAACATAATTTTTTACTTTCCATCGTATTGGGTACTAATTTTATTGTTAGTATTAAACATGCAGGACTTTTTTAAGAGCTCAATAATTACTGCCACTACTTAATACGAGAGACGAAAGCGACGTCTCTAGACTTTAGCTCAATCCGTGTTGAACGGATAAGGTTTCGAAATTAATGTGATCAGAAAATAAAAATATTCTTCGCTCCTATGCTTTGAATCAGATTCACTGATTAAAATTGCGACAATGGACTAGACCTGTGCCGACAGACTTGACTTACGATATGTTTTAGTTTCTATTCTTTGTGCTATTCTTCTTTGTTTTTTTCTTGCTTACTCCGCAATTTGCTTTGTTACTTATGAATGTCCTCCAATAGTAGATTTTGAATGAAATACAATCTTTCTTTCTTTGGTTTCCATGTTGATTTCTTTGCATGAACTTCAATTAATTTAACCGTTCAAAAAATAAAATAAAAATGGAAATATTAAAAATCCCCAAAATATTATGAAACAACAAAGTCTACCTTACAATTGGAAAAGAAAAACCCACAAAATGCTACAAAAATGATAAGTGGTTTGGCTATCCTTGACCAACAAGGGCAATCAAGAAGGTTTCTTTGGTGATCTTAAAGTCTCTTGGGTGACCTAGGGAATGCTACAAGGATGCTCAATTGCCCAACCTCCTCAACTTGTTCAACTAGATAGGTCTAAAAGGGGTGACCCTACCCGTGCCATATTCAAATCCTAGCTACCCCAAAGCATTCAAATTTTGATTAAAAATAGTAAAATGTAAGAACAAAAAAATGAATGGATCAATTAAAATGTCCAATGATAATTTGGCAATCCAATACCCAACCCATGTGGCATGCTAATTTCTCCTCACATGATTTTTTTACCTTTAGGGAAGCTCGCCTAGTACCATAGTACCATTCTTCAAGTGTTCTTCTCACTTGTCTTTGATCTCCATAGTGTTCCCAGCATTTTTGCCATCTGAAAGACTTGATGCCTGCCTTGAGTTGCAGGGGTGCCAAAGAAATTGTAGGGTCAATCAGGTGACCCATGTTAAGTTACAAGATCATCCAAGTGACCAAAACTAGTGGGAGGGGGTGACACATAGCCTAGTCTAGGTAACCCTGTCATCATTTGGCATGGTTGTGAGTCATTTACATTTACCTCTATTTTTGTAGTTTCCTTCTCAAAACTGAACTTTTTCAATGGAAGATAGTATGTTTTATTTCCTAATTTAAAGATAAGATTTCATTCCTTCTTTGGCTTGATTTTCCCTTAACTTAAATTCAATAGGAGATAGTATGTTTTATTTCCTACTTTAAAGCTAAGATTTTATTCCTTCTTTGGATTTATTTTCCCTTTGTTATCCTCTCCTCTTTTCCTACATAAACCCCTCTTCTCTCATTCATAAGGGAGAGAAGTCGAGGAGATTTTTTCATACACAAGCTTTAAGCAAATTTAAAAAAGCATTTATCCCTATTAGATAGAAAGACTAGGCTACCTCATCCCATATACATAGCAAATCACCTTTAGAAGTTTTGATTCCTCGTTATATAGCCTCAATCCCAAATCTTCTTGTTTAGTTACACCAGTAATCTAATGCTATCTTCCTAATCCTTGTATCTCATAGGAATCTAATACTCTCTTTGTCATCAATCCCATTTAGGATCTTTCATTTCTATCAAACAAAGTACCCCAAGGATAAAGGGAAAGAAGATACCTTAAATGAAGGGTAGATCCTCTAAGGACACACTCCAATAGTTCTTCAAGAAGCATCAAAGTTTCTTCCAAGTTCATTTACTTCAAAAAGATAAGTTCTTTATCCAAAGTTTTATTTTTTAGTAATTAGATCACATACTCTTTCCTAAGAGTTACAACACCTTATTTCTGCTTATTGGTTTATGTTAGATTCATTCTTACTTTCTTAGGTAGATTAAAGTTTAATTACTTATGTTGCTTTCCTTGCATGAAGATTAAATTTATTTAATTATCAATCAAAAATAATAAAAAGTGAATAGCATAGATTGTATTTGAATATCCATATAGGAATTGTTATCTTCATATAGAATAATTAATTCAAATTTTAAATTAAAAAAGCATTAAAAAAAAGTAGTTAGAAGCTCTCTTTTCATGCCTTTAAAATAGCACATTTAGTTAAAATATTTAAAAAAATAAAACAAAGAAGAAAAGCCCTTAATACCATCATGAGACACTCAACAAAATTCAACAAACCAAGTTAAAAATTGCAATCTCAACAATATAAACAAACTCCCAAAATCACTCTCATTCAAGATTCCTCTCTCACATGACTTTTCACACTAAATTTGTCCTGAGATTAAGGAAAAATAGATAGAGGTAGTTTTGTATGAACTCCAAGAGAATCAACCCATCATCAAGGTAATCTAAGAACACAATGAACAAAAAATATTAACTGAATAACTTTGTGTAATAGAATGTACTATCTTTTACAAAGAACAATTGAAATCATTAATACTAGAATTACAACATTAGTGTTCCATTGACATACAAGACAACGTGCAATCATTCCAATGGTTCAACATCTAACCACACAAATCAACAAAATAATCTTTCATCTAGCCCTCTATCCTTGTGAAGTGAACAAGTCAACTGGTGTGATTCATATCAATAATACTATTACTCACTAGACACCCCAAGTTCCAGAAGAGGGTAGTCAATTTGATTTCTCAGACCACTTGATCGAATTTTTCCACTAGAGTAAGAGTAGATTATATTTTGAGCATAAAGCAAGGGTTCAGTAAAATGTGTCATTATGAGCCCACATCATCACTTTTGGGGTGAGGTGGATTTAAAATATCACACCAACAAACCCAAAAACTATATCAATCTAATTGTAAGATCCACACATATAATAATAGGAATAAGACAATGTAGAATATACATCTCAAATAACACAAAAGATGTTTGTGGGCCAAGATGCCCTAATATCTAATATACGACGAAATGGAATGAATCCTAAAGGTAGAGTAGCATCATACGATACTCCTTATGGAAGAAGCCACTCCATGCTATATCTCCAAGAGATCCTAAATACAATATCATACTCAACACATATCCTAACAATCATAGTCACCTCCTTTATATATAACTCCCATTAATAACTTAATGTAGGGGTAATCACAATAAGGGCCTACTCATCACCTAATATAATTAATTACACAAATTGTCCACATGACCCAATTTAACTAGCTTAAGGATGTGTACGACATGTCAGCATCTCCATCTGACTAAATACATCATATCATATCCATAGGTACATAACATTCCATACCTCCTTGAGATGTTCATCACAAAAACATGAGAAGAAGCCAAATAGTATGACTATTACAAGTCATTAAAACTATCATGCCATGACCAATCATCCAACCATCTATACTTGATCTTGACACTGGTTTTAGCTCAATTACATCTATATCCTATACTTGATCAACATTTTGTTGCACCCATTTCTTTCAATTCCTTATCGTTGTAATTCCTCCTTTTTCATCATGAATATCTATTACTTCTATGATCTCACTATTTTTTGTAGTTTTCCCTTTGCTTGGACATCTAGATACATAGTTATTGTCTTGTTGATTCCCTATGTTATCATGCTTCCATGATTATTTCCTCTCACAATGATATGGATGCCTATATATTGCATATTATTTTATCACTAGAACACTCTTTAATTCTTCACCATTTTTTGCTACTTGTTTTATTGGATCATGAAAGAATTACTTGTCTACTCTTTTTTTCTATTTCTTGCTCCTCTTGTTTGTCCTCTAATTTATTGGTTGTATAATCTGAACAATACATTCTTGAACTTGCTCTTCCTTGCCTTTCCTTTGGATTTCCTTATGTCTACAATATCATGTAATGTAACATTTTTCCTTCTATACCAAAGCTTCAAGAATTTCTTCTACACGTAGGTTTTTATTATTGCCAATGTTTCTAACCAAGAATATCTAAGAATAATATCCAATTCATCCATATCCAATGCATGAATTTTTGAATGCAAAACATATTTATCCACAAAGAGCTCCAAATCCTCAAAAATTTGAATATCTTTACCCACTATTTTACTATCATTGATGTTCTTTTCTTGTACTTGTAGCTTCTTGGATAATTCCATGTTGATGGATTTCTACTTGTTGCTAGGGATTATAGAAATATTAACCTTTTCCTTTCGAATAGATCCATTAAATTTAAGCATTAAATCTTCCTTCCTTGGAGCTAAAGTACATGTACTTTTATCCTTCATCTTCTCTTCATCATCCTCTTTTCCTTTTCCTCCTCCTTCTACCTCTTCTTCTTCTCCTTCTTCCTCTTCTTCGTTTGCTTCTCCATCTTCCTATTCTTAATCCCCTTCTCCTTCTCGTTCTCCTCCTTCTCCTTCTCCTCCTTCTTCTCCTTCTCCTTCTCCTTCTCCTTCCCCTCCCCCCTCCCCTTGCCCCTCCCCTGAAGCCCTTCTCCTCCTACTCCTCATCTTCTTTCATATCCTTCTTCTTGTTTAGCTCGTATATCTAAGAAAGCTTGATCTACTTCATCCAATGAAGAAATATCCTTACACAATAATTTATACCAGTATTTAGCTCCATCTTTTAAGGATAACACAAACAAATGCACCAAATTATACTTTGACAATGATCTCTTTTATATTTTTTCCACCATTCTAATGCATCTCAATGTTTATCAAAATTTGGAAGCCCCATTGAAAGTAGGGTTATAAGAAAAAATGCTTTCAATGGAATACCATTCTACAAAAACTAATTGATAAAACTTTGACTTACTAAATTAATAATGTTGTCAGCCTCAAAACAAAAAATACAAATAATATAACCCTAATAAATTTTCACAAGATTCCATAAACAAAAAAATATCAAAATAATTTCATTATTTGCAACCTAGAGAAGAAATTTATACAAAACATAAAATTGTAATAAATCACCTAAAATTGATGCTAACAACATTATTTTTAGATTGTAACTTCCTTATATGATTCTCCAACTTCTATAGAAAATTGTTGAAAATTTATGCATCTGTTTGGAAGATATAGGAAAATCTTTAGATTTTAGGGTTTCATCCTCACCTTTGTCCAAATTGTAGTTTTAATAACTCTTGGTAAGATCCACACATATTTAATGATATCAATGAGAGAATGTAGAAAATAGATATCACACAACACAAGATATTTATGGGCCAAGATTCCCTACTATCTAATATATGTAGAAATATAATAAACCCTTAAGGTAGGGTGACCATACAATACTCTTTATTGAAGAAGCCACTCCATGTTATATCTCTAAGAGATCTTAAACATAATATCATACTAAACACATATCTTTACAATGATAATCACTGCTTTTATATAGAGCTCCTCCTAAAAACATAATGGAAGCGTAATCCCAATGAAGACCTACTCATCACCTAATATAGTTAATTGTGTAAGTTATCATATGACCCAATATAACTAAATTACCTTGGAATGTGTGCCACATGTTGGAATATCCATAATACTAAATACATTATAATATCATATCCCTAGGTATATAACATCCAACTTATGTCATGAAGCAATTATAGACATATAGCACTATCAATGGAATCGAGGATCATGATAGACAAATCACAGGGCCTTACACTACATAAAGCCATAATTGATATCAAGGTAAAACACAAAGGCAGGGCATTACATTTACAAATATATCTAAAGTTAAATCCATAAAAGGCCTTCATATATAACATGCATTCACTTTCAATTGCTAGTCTATAATGAAACAAAATTGCTGCAACATTATCAAAATGAAAGAAGAGGCTTGCCTACAATTACTTTTTTATGGAAAATACAAGTATGTAACTTTTATTACATGCTCTCTAATACGGCAACTCAAAAATATTGTTATAATATTTTATTTATTATTATTTTAAAGAAAAAGTTAAAACAAAACTAATAAATTACAATGTTTATGCTATATATAAGTGGATAGTCAAGAATCAAACAACAATATAGTAAGAGATTTCAACTCCTAGTCAAGAATTTTTATTTTATTCTATAATTACAATAATTAAACAGAAACTAGGGGAAATCCTATGGTGAAATGGTGTGTCTTCTTTCTTGTAGTGCCAACAACCCAGGTTCAAACCTCGCGGGGTCGCCCTCTACTGTGTCAATAATTGAGGGACCATATCTAGGGGCGATCCTGTGGTGAAATAGTGGGGCTTCTTGCCTATAGTGCTAATAATCCAGGTTCAAACCTCGTGGGGTTACCCTCTACCGCCTCAACAATTGAGGGACCTTACCCCCAATTTAATTTCAACTTCGAGGAGGGCAAAAAAGTCTCTATAGGAGAATGCTTCACTCTGCTCCCAGAGCTCCGTCTCCTCCTTTCACTGGTGAGTTTATTGGCTCAGACAAGTCCCTTCGAAGCGGTGACAATTCTGGCATAGGTGCCAAGAGATTTTTTCTACCAGATCAAAGCTATGTCATAAAATCCTCATGTCTGGAAGCTTGCTCATTCTTTCATAACTCTGAAAATGTTAGAAGAAGATTGCTTACACTCTTTGTGTACCTAGGATAATAAAGAGGGTTGGTTCTAATTCATGCCCTGACATCTTGCAGCCCTTGACATATCCAACTTGTTTTCTAAATGTACCTGCACATTAGAAGAATTTCACTATCCTACGCACTTTCCATTTATGGTAGTCTGGAGCATTATCGGCACGTTTGAAGGAGTAAGGAAGACTAGGAAGTTGAGCTCTGACAAATCAGACTTCGTAGCTTGGGCCTTCCACCTTACAACTTGCATATTGGAAGAGAAGGAGTGGAGTGCCTGACCCCAATTACATAGAATATGAAGGGCGTCGATGGTCAGGCTTTGGGCCTTCTTCCTTTCACCTTCCAAAAGGAAGAAGAGAAAAGAGAGGACTCCTATCAGCTGAAATCTGCCTTACAAATAAGAATGTTTGCCCTATCAAACTTTGGCCCTTGGGCCTTTGGCCCTACCACTTCCTAGAGAAAGAAGAAGAGAGAATTTTGAGCCTCATAATTCTGAAGACTTAGTCACTTTTACAAAGGTTCAATGGAGTTACGAGTTTGGGCCATTAGTGTTTCACCTACTTGGAAGAATAGAGAACACCACAACTCTGACCCCCAAAGTCTTCTTTACTTAGAAAATTTTGGAACCTTAGGAAAACTTCAAACTTTGGGGTTTCTCCATGACACCCACCATGAAGAAGACATACGGCCAAAACTTCGATCTCCGATCTCTGACTCACTTAGACAAATTTCAACACTTAGGCAAATTTTGAGCCTCGGACCTCAGAGCCAATAGACAACACAATGCGGAAGGCATAACATTTGAACTTTAAAACTCCAACAGAGGTGAAAATACAAGGAAACACTTAGAGTTTTGTGGACTTAGTCATTTTTTGGGTTTCCTATCTTGCATTTTTAAATGGAAAACACATGAAAACCTATGGGAGATATCTCTGATCAATTATAAACTATAGCTTCAACAATGGAGGATTTATTTGGAAATTGGGGGCAACATGTGGTATTTTGGGGATTAATTTTTTAGGTGCCAACACCTCCATAAAAAATTTCATATTTAGAAAACCAGTTTTGGTTAGAGGTCATGTGAAACAATGCACCTGAGTCTATTAACCATGCACTTTCTTCTGCACAAGTTGCCAAAGTTGCTATAAGGGCCTCACCATCCTCCTTTTCAAAATCTAAATCAGTGTTGGGCTTCTTTTTCTTTTTCTTCTTCTCCTCCTTACATTCTTTCCAGCGATGACCAAGTTTGCCATGATGCCAACAAATAACGTTGGACATGCTAGGAGATTTTGATCTCCCTATAGACTTAGATCTTGATTTCTCTTGTTGCTTCTTGTTCTTCTTGCCCTTTTCTTTGCTTCTACCTCAAACATTCAGAGCCTCTTTTGAACTGATGGAGACCTTCCTTCTCATCTCTTTCAAAAGCAAAGATTCAATAACATCTTCACCTTTCAAGGTGACAAAGGCACTCTCAATGGCCATGACCAGAGAATCCCATGAATCAAGTAACGAACAAAGCAGTATCTGACATCTCTCATCTTCATCCATCTTGACACCAACTAATGTCAACCGAGCCACCAACATGTTGAAAACTTCTAGGTGCTCAGAGATCCATCCACCTTCTTCCATTCTCAAGGATTATAACTTTTTCCTAAGAAAGAGTTAGTTGACTAAAGACTTAGCCAGATAAATTTCACTAAGTTTCTTCGACAATAACTTTGCGGTGTTATCTTCATGGACAGTAATCAATACAGAGTCTACAAGACACAATCTTATCAAACCCTTAGCTTTACAGTCCATTCTATCGTACTGTGTAGCTGTGGTTGCATCTATGGGTCTCTGTATATTGCGATCCACGACACCCCACAAGTCTCGATCCACTAATAGATCTTCCATTTTCATGTTCCATAGCTCAGAGTTGTTACAAGAAAAAATTTCAGCCTCCATTCTCCCAAATGTGTTTCCCATCTGAAAAATGCTTGCAACAAGATCACAAAGTATTCTTTGTACAAGCTCCCATTGAAACCTTGATTAGCACAAAAAATGCACACAACCAACAACTAGAACCAAAGGTGATCAAGCTCTGATACCACTTGTAAGAATGTTAGAGTAGCATAAACAACTTCCTATGCCAATCTTGAGGAGTGGTATTGTGCAAACTTTAAAAATTGATCTAACAGTTACATAAAATTTCAAAAGCACATTCAAAAATAGAAAATAAACAATGAAACACATAACACCAGATATATGTGGAGAAAACCCTTTTGGGTGAAAAACCCCATACTCCAAAAGCCTGCTCAATGTTTTCCAAATCCAACAACAAGATTACATACACTTGCAGAGCAAATTTATTACATGAGTATCACTAGTAAACAATTCTGGAAGAATTCCGGCAATATTCCGGTAGCATAACAGTACTTGCAAACTCACACTCCCAAATGACTCCTTAAGCCTTCAATTTATAGACTTCTGGCTATACAAGAAAACCATCCGTGGTTTACAAAACCATGTGCGAAACTTCTTAGCCAAGATTCTAGTCTAAAATTAGGCTCTCGCGTCCAAAGTATTCTCACCTGTTTTAGACCCTTACAGATGTCATAAAATTTGTCATAGTATGCCTAAAAATAGGCCTTCCATAACATACCACTATATGGGCATCTTTTGACACCTAATAAACCAATTTTCAAAGCACTGACAATGTGTAACAGCTATACGAAAATATTAAATGAAAGATAAATACTACAGGAAATATGCAAAGTTGAGACACCTCATTTTCCCAACATTTTATGCAGCTATGGGTGTTTTATTTGATATCTTCATTACCTCATCCATCATTTTTATGTACATGAAAATCAATTGAATGAAAACGGAGCAGCGAAACCAAGAGAAGGACATTATAAGTTATGTGCATCTCCTTGACTCCAGGCCTGCTTCGGTTGAGAACATTTTATATGAAGGAATTCCTACCAAATAGTATTCTTGTAGATTAAAAAATACATCAATTTTGTGGACAGATGTGAATGTGATATCTGTGGTTTAAATATCATCCATTTCAACAGTCAAAGGTCAATTTTGGCCAATAGAAATAAGACAAGTATTTATCACCTTTTGTTGTGAATGAGGTGTAAAATTGGTATTGACTGTTTGACTATTGAAATAGATGATATTTAGAACAGATGTGAATGCTGCTGTGATGGTTTGTAGAGTTTTACTAGCAGTAGCAGCAAAGCAGGGGAGAAAGATGATGTGAGAACCAAATAAAGATAGAATACACATGGCACTCACTAAAGCACTAAGCGCATTACTGTTCCATTTCAGTATCAATAGCTATCAAGTGATCGTAACTGATAACAAACCTGTATGCCATTGATAATGATAAGTACATAAATGCCAGCTAACAATTCAGATCCTATCATCTTGCTAAGTAGTGATATGCCAACTAACACACTCGATGAGATCTCCTACTTGTTATTGATCATTGTGAGCTTTCCTTTTCTTCTTTCGTCTTATTAATGGATGCCTTTTTCTAAATTTTGACAGTTCTCAACTGGTCGTTATCTTGGCTGGGAACCTAAACAACACTTTTAACATAACTTTTTACTTTCCATCGTATTGGGTACTAATTTTATTGTTAGTACTAAACATGCAGGACTTTTTTAAGAGCTCAATAATTACTGCCACTACTTCATACGAGAGACGAAAGCGACGTCTCTAGACTTTAGCTCAATCCGTGTTGAACGGATAAGGTTTCGAAATTAATGTGATCAGAAAATAGGAATATTCTTCGCTCCTATGCTTTGAATCAGATTCACCAATTAAAATTGCGACAATGGACTAGACATGTGCCGACAGACTTGACTTACGATATGTTTTAGTTTCTATTCTTTGTGCTATTCTTCTTTGTTTTTTTTCTTGCTTACTCCGCAGTTTGCTTTGTTTCGAAGCAGTTGACTTTCTTCAGTGCAGCGTGGAATTTGGAGGATAGTTGTTTTTTTATTCTTTGTCTACAACGTGCCCTGTTTCTTTTGTTTTCCCCTGTGTGTAATGTTTTTTTTAAATAGAGTTTTGGGTTCTGCTTGTAGTAGATAGTTCTAGTTGACCTAGAAAATTGATTCCCTAGACCATTTGCAAGGCAGATTCAGTAGTGCTAGAAAAGGAATTGCATGTCATTCCTTTATACAAAGCTGACACACAAGTATTACAGACATCTTTCTATCTAGGTGGCTGGAACAACATTTTATTATGCTTTTATAGACGTCGATCCCATGTTCCAAGACACTCATATTGGCACAGGCAGAGAGGATGCTAGCTCAGGGGATGAGACTTAGCTTGGCTATATGCTAGGGCATGGGAAATATTAACAAAGGTTATGGAAATTGAATTAATAGTTGCCAAATGCAATTGTATATAGTTTCTAAAACCTTTTAATAAATCCATTATGTGCATTTCCTGTAATCAATGCGTTACAAACAAGAGTTTTACAATCTCATTTTGCCATACCTAAGAAATATGTTGGCGAAGGGCATAAGAGTAGATGTTATTACCATTTGCTTAAAAGTTTCTAATCCTTTTCAACAAATTGGCTGTGTTCACAAGCTGCATTTGCATGTTGCAGAAACCCCACTTTGGCATAGGTAGGGTATATGCTAGCCAGACATCTTTCTGTCTGGGTGGCTGCAACAACATTTTATTATGCTTTTATAGACGTCCATACCCTGTTCCAAGACACTCATATTGGTTGTTTTAAATAATTAGGCAGAGATGTATTTTACATCTGATGAGATTTCTCCTGGGCTGACGTGGACAACGACGATGATTACTATGCCACCACAGCACCACCTCCTCCTGTTTGGGGCTCACAGCAGTCCGTGCAGGGCAATGATGAGGTCGCAAAAGAGGAGACCTTGAGTCAGGCCGAGGTATTTTGTTTTTTATTTATTTTTCTTCCTTGTCCATTTTGCGGAACAAGATTGTGAATTCCTCGGGGGGATTGTTTCCCTTGTTTCAAATTCCATTTGTGGGTCATTGAATGTGGGTGTAGCAAAGGTGCTTCATTTCCTCTGTGGTTATATTTTTATATCATTTTTTTTCCTATTTTTTTTGTGCGATAACCTAGGGTTTAGTGAAATGAGGCTTACTTACAGAGGAAATGAGTTAAATCTCTTATATCTTAATCAATGCAATCTCAAGGGGGGCGTTATGTAATTGTAGCCAAATTAGGTTACGTGTTAATGTGTTTGAGTGAGCGACTTCTCATGGATGGAAATGATTGGTTTCTATTATTCGGCACGCCTAACTCATTAAGTTTGCTTGTCGCCATGTATTTCACCTGGCTATATATCTTTGTTTGTCACCATTTATTGCACCTGGCTTTATATTTCCTTTAGTTAGGAGGAATAACTGTTGGCAAGAGACACTATATGGATTCATGATTGTTGTCATTGATGGCAACAAAGTTCATCCCACACATTCGCAGGACATGGTATGTCTCTACCAGAAGTCAGAATGAAGAATGTTGTGGTCCGGTAAACAGGAACAGAGCATGTGGCACCGTCCGACAGACAGATCTGGATCTCTCAGAGGAAGTATCTTGGTAAAGTGCACATTTGGGGAAGTCAAGAGGACTATCTTGACTGATAGATTCCAAGGTTTGAGCCTCCGGTGTGGAAAGGATAAAGAGATATGAATGCTTAAGTACCGGGTTCCCAATTGGTAGTGTGAACAGAGGAAGAATTGACTGGCAGAACATCAAACATTATTCTGGATGCGTTACTGATGTTGGTAAAGGTTATGAAGGCATGAATTGTTTTTGGCCGACATGGTTAATGATTTCCACAAGTATATCCTTGATCCGCATTACTTGGTATGCAAGGATTCAGCCGACAGATCAGAGTCTATTGAAAATATTAACTATTCCAGTGCCGACTAGAAAGATGATCAAATCACTTGAGTGGATATATATAGGATGGATTTAGTTGTGAGAGGTGTTGTTGTGATATGTGATGTGCGAATAAAAGCAGAGCAGAGCAGAAGCAGTAAGGAAGGTCTGGTATGTGAAAGGAAAGCAGCGTAAGAGAAGAGGAAAGATGAAGTGCAGCAGATCAGTGTACTGAGTCTAACCGGAACTGAACCCCAGCATATGTGGATGCTACCAATCAGTTCAAGTATTGTATAAGACTCATTTTGTAGACAGTGTGTCTCTTGTAGGCAGTGTGCCTCCTTGTGAGCAGTGTGCTCGAGCAGTGAGCCCTAATTGGCAAGTGCCATTTTGCATTTCCTTATTCTTCTAACAGAGAATAATCTTTAGGTTAATCACCCCGTGGTTTTCTCCCTTAACATTGTTTCCATGTCAAAAATATTGTGTCATGTGTATCTCCATCTCATGGTTATGTTTGCTTGTTTGAATTAATGCTGCATTGATTAATAAGAAAGTTCAAAAAAAGAAATAATTATGATAACTGATTCACCCCCCCTCTTAGTAATGAAGAATTGGTATCAGAGCCAAGTTCCTCCTAACAGAGCCTAACAGCTTGAGGAAGATCTGGGAGTTCAAATGGATGCATATGGTTTAAGGGAGCAACTCAAACTTTGAAGTCAATGAATTAAAGGAAAGACTCAAACAGGCTGATGATTTCATGAGAGAACTAAAAGACAAATTAAGTCTCTCTATGAAAAAGAGAAAGGAGCTGCTTCAGCAATTGGCAAGACAAGGTGAAGCAAATAATGCAAATGAAGAGTTGAAGAAAAAAACTAAGTTGTGTGAAAAGTTATGAAAAGAAATCATTATGGTAAGACATGAAAAGGAATCAGGAGTCATGAAGTTTACCTAAAAAGTTGAAGAGAAGAGAAAAACTGAAGATAATCTAAGACAATCTCTCAAGGAGAAATCAAAAGATTGCCACCAGATGGATAGAATTATCAGACATCTTGAATCTGATCTTGAAGATGCTAAAGGTAATAAAGAAAAACTTGAGGATCAAATTGTCTCTCTAAAAAGGGATCTTCAAACAACAAATGAGTATAAAGAGAAATTCAAGATAAGTTCTGCTCAACTTGAAGTTCTTCTTGGAAGTCAAAAGAAGGTAGATGACAAGTTTGGTTTGGGATATGAGAAAGGAGAAAGCTCCGGATCTAGTCAGAAGAATTTTGGATCAAAAAATCCAAGGATCGGGCCTAGAAGACCTCTGGTAAGATAGCCTAATGCTCAAATATATCCATCCTTCAATGGATACTGCCACAACTGCAATCACTTTGGTCACAAAGATAATCAGTGCAGAAAGAGAATGAATCAAACTAATTCATCCTTCTCCGGACAGTGTTTTAACTGCAAAAGGTATGGTCATAAATCTCATGAATGTAGAATTATTCAAATGAACAAATCATTCAATGGTAGATGCTTTGCATGCAATAGAATAGGTCATATGGCTAATCAATGCAGATCAAGAGGATATCAATCCAATATGCAAAGAAATGTTGTTTGTCAAATTTGTAATAGATCCGGTCATATTGTAAAATTCTGTAGAAGCAAGAATCAGGACAAAAGAGGTCTAGTATATCATAGACAGAATCAAGATAAGGGGAAACAAAAGGTGAATACAGGTGAAGTTAAAAGTGAGATGAACAAGATTTGGGTAAAGAAGAGTATAGAGAATGTAGAGGATGGATCCGCACCAGAGTCTGGTGCTGATATTCCTTCTAGAAATTAAGAGATGAGCTCTAGCTCAGGGGGAGACACAAAGAAAAACTTGTTCCCCCAGCCAGTCAATTGGTGCCTGAAATTGGCACATGTGAAGCTGCGGATCAAATGGTTTCTAGAGAAACATGTAAAGAAGGTCAGGTAAAGATCTGAGAGATCCGCAAGAAAATTTAAAAAGTTTAATTCCTTCAGAATTGGTCCGGTTAAACAAGTCTTCCAGAAAAATAGGTTTCTTACAAGGTTGGCCCGGTATGGATCCAAATTGAAATAGCCTGATCTGTGGATATATGAGATGATCAGGAGAAGAAGTGGACATTGTGATTCATCACTAACATCAATCACAAAGGCATCATAATGATCTGGATGAGTTTCTTCCTCCTTGAACAAGGAAAACCAGGCAAACTGGAATGAATTAGGTTGCGCATTTATTGCAGGGTGAAAATTAGGGCTTCTTGGAATAAAAGAGTTCATTTGTCTGTCATTTACACTTTTGCACACTCACATGCGAAGAAGAAAGAAAAAGAGCTCTGCAAACAACTTCTCCCAAAAGATCAAGGCAACTCTTCAAATAGCTCTATTCAGATTTCTTCATGTGCCCTAACCTGCGTAAAAGGTATTTATCGTTCTTGATATCCTTCAGTAAGATTGTTTGATGATGGCTACTCTGAATATAGTAAAAATCTCTGATAGACCTCGGCCCACATTTAAGAAACATCCATATAAATCCTTGGAGGTAGATCCCCTAGGAGCCTTTTCTAGTGTTCTGCATGGCGTTTTGCATACAGAAGACATTAGGGTTTACATACATACAAATATTGAAGAGTTTGGGGAATTCAAACTAAGAGATATCTATCACAAACAACTGTTAGATGATTCATTTGAGCTCAAACCCCAATACAAGGGCCTCCAGATTAAGCACTTTGCACAATTCATACATTTCCCCTATTTTACTGAGGATGAATGGGGTAGGTACATTTTGAGCAGAATACACAACAACTTCATGTGGTTAAGTGGACCATTCAAAATTACAAAAGATGCCATTAGGGCAGTTACCGGATTACACTCATCTGGTGGGATTCCTGTTCTTAAATCTGTGAAGAATCAAACTATGAGTGAGGCTACCGGATCCAAGTTTGACAAAAGAGCAATGACAATAGATGACATCTCTGATTTGGATATCAAGTGCCTCCATGATCATTGGGTATAAAATATATCATTCTAGCAGGGAAAATTCTGTACCTGGAACTGTCATCTACACTGCATATGAAATGCTAAGAAAGGATGCAGACTATGATCTTTGCCAGCCTCTCTTGAACCAACTCATGGAGAATCTGCAGAAAATAAAGAAAGATAAAAAGAATTCATTCAAGTATGGTGGATTGATACTGTGCTTATTCTTCTACTTTATGAATGAGCTTCCCGAATCTAGTAGCTAGGTATGGGAGAATGATAGACCAGTAGCTATCGAAATCAGAGATTATTTACATGGACTTGGTGACAAAAAAGCACAAAATACAGCTCTGTGGGGATATTTCAAGAACTTTCAGAACATGATGCAAGCAAGAGAAAGGATTCCCTAGTCTCTTGTTGAGAAATACAAAGACACAATTTGCTTTATGGTAGAGACTGATCAGTGCCTAATGGAGGCAGTAGAACCAAGAACTATATGGATCATGCCCATGGGGTATGAGGTTGATGAACAAATTGTGGAGCTGCATCTTCAACACATGCTAAGTCAGCCAAAGGATCCAAAGGCAGAAAGGTTTGGAACCTTTGAGGAGCTAAGTGTAAAGATTCATGTGTAGCTCAGAGAACCAGAGATCAAGAGGAAGGTGAGAAAAGAAGTAGAAAGTATTGCCCAAAGCCTTGGCATTTCAAAGGAGGCACTTGATACCAATAGGGAAAAGAGGTAAAAAGCTAAGGAAGAGAAGAAAGAGGTAGAAAAGTGAAGCAAGGAAAGTGCTCCGGTAGAAACCTCAACTCGGACCAAATCATCAAAGAGATCTGTACCTATCACAGCCAAAAGCTCAAGAACATCAAAACCGAAAGTCTAGGCATCCAGCAAAAGAGAGAAAAGATCAAAGACAAAAGCCACAAGGGCTTATGCAAGTCAAGGAGATGAAGAGGAAACCGAATTAGATAAGGGGGTAAAGGAAATAAAGAAGCAGAAGAAGAAAGGATTTGGTAAACCCTCCATAGGCCAAGACAAGGAAGAAATGGCAGAGGAATTTATTGAAAAGCCCACCCTATCTCTAGAAAGTGTAATCAAATCAGTCACTGTGGATGGAAACCTTCAACCAATGGCCGAATTCTATGATAATTACAATGAGGCTGACCAAAAGATCCTGCAGGAAGCTACAATCAAGTATCTGAACATATACAATAAGGCTTTCATTGAAATTATATCTCTAATTCCTAAGAGCCTAGAAAAGGAGTTAGCAATAAGAAAGAACAATGCCATGGCAAAAGACATTGAGATCCGAGAACAGATAGCTATTCAGCTATATCCTGCAGTCGATCCCAAAACAATGAATATGATATTCAAAGATTGCAAGGATGAATTCAGGAGCAAAGCAAGGATGAATCAGTTCATGCTTGGTGAAACCGACAAGGTGGCAAAAGAGACTAAAGAGATTCTCCAGAATACTCTTAAAAGGTTCAACATTCCCATCACAGAGGACTCTGGTAAAGACAAGAGCTCAGAATCCCCTATTCCAGAAGAAGTGGCTCATGGATAAACAAATATCTCTCCTCCAGTTTCCCCTACAGCTTCCGGATCTAAAGGAGAAGACACAATACAGGAGAAAGAAGCAGGAGTGAAGGAAAAAGAAGCTGACAGTACCAAGGTTGCAGAGGAAGAGAAGACCCCAACAGAGAAAACCACAACTGATAGTGGTAAGAATGTAGAAGGAGAGAAAACTCCAAGGGACAGCCCTAAGACTGCAGAAGACAAGAAAAATTTGTCTCCGGCAAGAGACACTGTAGAATCAGTCAAGGACTTCTTGACAAAAGCAGCTAGGGAGATTGATGAACTAGACCTATTAAAAGGGCCTCTGGACTTTGATTATCTATCTCCGGTGCAAACAATGAAGATAGCTTCATTTGCCAATGCGAAGGCCAAAGAGTAACTATTGAAATCTCACATGGAAGACTGTGAGCTTATAGAGGTAGCATCCGGAGTTTTGGAAAAGATCATGCCAACTTTTCAGAAGGATCCCACAGCATCCTCTTCTGGTAATCTCAAAACTCTAGTCAGCAGTGTTAGTACATATTTTGATTCTCTAGAGAAGTCAGCTGAAGAAAAGGTCCGGAAGGAGTTTTTGAATAAGAGATTCTCAGAGGTACAAGGATTGATCATTAATGATAGGAGGAATATGAATATTGGGATAAAGAGCTTAGAAAATGCTCTTAAAGATGGCGGAGAAGTACACAAATTTTGTATTTCATGGTCCAAAGTAATAGTAGAGACTGAGAAGAAAATAAAAGAGCAAGAGGATAAACTACTAAGTTTGTCTCAAAGTTTTGATCCTCTCTCTTCCTCCATAGTCAATCAAGAGTGTCAGATTATTGCAATCACAAATGCAATAAAGAATTTTTAGAAGGAAAGGAAGAACATGATCAGCCGGATGGGTGAACTTAGGAGGATCATTGTCCTTAAGTTAGAGGCCATGCATGAGGCCATAAGTGAAGCTCAAATCACAACCCAGACAAATGATCCGACAGATCCTAAGAAGGCAGAAGCTTTTGCATTTTTGTTGAGTGGTCACATCTCAATTTTGGATAGAATGAAGCAAAGTTGGGCAGTAGAACTCATCCAACTGAAAACAACTTTTGCAGACATACTGCAGTATATGTAAGTATTCCATATATATATACTTATATGACTAAGTATAGTAAAATTTTTTGAAAATTTTGGTGTACGGACCCTACCCTTTGCCATTGATGTCAAAGGGGGAGTGAGGAGCAGTGAAAAATGAGGAATCCAACTAAGGGGGAGCTTCAGAAAATGTATATAAAAATAGAGCATCAACCAAGGGGAACCATAGTGTAAACATTTAGTCATTTTTCACTAAGTGTTGCCATCAATGCCAAAGGGGGAGATTGTTGGTAACAGACACTATATGGATTCATGATTGTTCTCATTGATAGCAACAAAGTTTATCTCGCACATCCACAGGACATGGTATGTCTCTACCGGAAGTCAGAATGAAGAATGTTGTGGTCCAGTAAACAGGAACAGAGCATGTGGCGAGGTTCGACAGACAGATCCGGATCTCTCAGAGGAAGTATCTTGGTAAAGTGTAGATTTGGGGAAGTCAAGAGGACTATCTTGACTGATAGATTCCAAGGTTTGAGCCTCCGGTGTGGAAACGATAAAGAGATATGAATGCTTAAGTACCAGGTTACCAATTGGCAGTGTGAACAGAGGAAGAACTGACTGGCAGAACATCAAACATTATTCCGAATGCGTTACTGATGTTGGTAAAGGTTATGAAGGCATGAATTATGTTTGGCTAACATGGTTAATGATTTCCACAAGTATATCCTTGATCTGCATTACTTGGTATGCAAGGATTCAGTCGACAGATTAGAGTTTATTGAAAATATTGACTATTCCGGTGCCGACTAGAAAGATGATGAAATCACTTGTGCGGATATATATATAGGATGGATTTAGTTGTGAGAGGTGTTGTTGTGATATGTGATGTGCGAATAAAAGCAGAGCAGAGCAGAAGTAGTAAGGAAGGTCTGGTATGTGAAAGGAAAGCAGCATAAGAGAAGAGGAAAGATGAAGTGCAACAGATCAGTGTACTGAGCCTAACCAGAACTAAACCCCAGCATATGTGGATGCTACCAATCAATTCAAGTATTGTATAAGAATCATTTTGAAGACAGTGTATCTCTTGTAGGCAGTGTGCCTCCTTGTGAGCAGTGTGCTCAGGCAGTGAGCCCTAATTGGCAAGTGCCATTTTGTATTTCCTTATTCTTCTAACAGAGAATAATCTTTGGGTTAATCACCCCGTGGTTTTCTCCCTTAACAGGGTTTCCACGTCAAAAATATTGTGTCATGTGTATCTCCATCTCATGGTTATGTTTGCTTGTTTGAATTAATGATGCATTGATTAATAAGAAAGTTCAGAAAAAGAAATAATTAGGATAACTGATTCACCCCCCCCTCTCAGTTATCAACAAGAACTAAGTTCTTTTTTTCGCCTTCTAGTAAATTGGTAACACATATAGTGAATGCCTTGCCTTATTCACTTGCTAAGTTATTCCCAATTTGAGTATTAGCTTTCACAACCCTCCCTTTGGCACATCAAACAACATTAATAGATTTTATGCAGCCGACATGGAAATTTACAAGGGACAATGATACTTGCACCTTGAATTAAGATTATCTACAAATGTTGAATCTTTCTGGTCTTTATGTGCCCTTTTCCACCTGCGGTGCTAACTATTTTTAACATGCTTCCTCTTGTCTACTAAATGTGAGTTATACTGATGTGATTGTTATTTATTTGGGAGTTTTTGTTTGTATGATTTGCAAGTAAAAGATGGCAATTTGCCAATTGATTCAGCTACGGTAAGCAATGTTATGAGTTTATTCTCTTTGCACTCAAATTGATCTTTGCATATCATGTTAACTGCCCTAGGTATAATTATGAACACTTATATTGCTATGCAGGTTATAATTCTGAATGCCCATAGTGTTGTATACAGTACTGTAGAGAAAGTGCTAACATTTATGCAAATGCCAATGGTGCTCTTCAAAATTTTTGTCAGGGGTGGTACAAAGGGCACGAATGTCATACGGTTAACTCCATGTAGTTTTTTGGACATGTTATCTGATTGCTCCACATGAACTTCTTTGAACAAGATGGCCCAGTGTAATATACAGGTAACAACCATAATCATGGAGAAGCTGGCTTTCTGTTCTTTGTCCATTGCATTGTCAAAAATGAACTTGCTGCAATATTTACAAAAAACATGCATTGATTGCAGGTTAAAGGAATTCTTAGACCAAAGAACATTTACTTGGCTCCATTCCAGCCTTATTGTAACTCATGTCAGCAAATGGTGCTACTAGCTGACAATTCTGCAAAACAAAATGCTCAATGCAATACTTGTGGCAACAATGCAATGTATACATACCAACACTGTTTACAATGCACCATAGAAAAAGTGGATGACAATCTTGATTGCTATCTGCAAAAGGACATGTTAAAACAACACTTTCCTAAATTTACAACTATTACTTTACAAAACTATAAAAAAGACATATCAGCAGTTGTGTTTTTGTTGCGCAGGTTCAAAATACAAGGCACATTCCAACTTTCACTGGACAATTCTATTATGACTGTTACAAAAGAAAATAATATGTAACATAATTATGACACATGAACACACATAATATTCTCTAACATTTTGTGATTAGTACTGGTTACATAGATAGAATATACATGATGAAACTGCATGTTGTTGTTAAACATGTCTTTGCTTTGCTCCCTTTTTCCACCTACCTAGTTATTTTCTTACTCAACTTTCCTCCTTTGATACATAGCTTTTGCTACCGAGTATTACTTTTAACTATTATGTGTACATGCATGTGCTCTCATGCTTTGGGTATTGATGCTATAGCCCCAGATTGGACTAATATTTTATCACATCTTGGAAGCATCCTTGTTAATCCCTGACTTTCCATAGTTAATATTGACATTAGATTTTTCCTATTTGTGTATATATGCATTCCAGTATCATATTGAAGGACATTTCTAATATTCTTAGGTCATTTATTCACAGCTATTCGTTAGAAATATAATACAACTCTTATTCTTGTGCTACATTTTGATTTGCATATTGATGCTCAAATAAATACATCAAACTATATCTCAACATTTTTTTTGCTTATATAAACTTGTTCCTAATGCTAGCCATGATGGTGGATGTAAAGCACTCGAAATATAATTTTGATGGTCTAACAGGTAATGGCATGAACATACCTAATACAAGCTTTTGTAATTACTTAAATGCATTGGTCTGCAAGTGGTGGTTAAGGTAAGTTCCAATCCAAAGGCATTTTACTTTTGATTGAGTAATTATTTTTTTGAAAAGCTACAAGAATATCACATTAAATCTTTTTTTTTCTTGTGAAATTCTAGGCATGGATATGGGCTTTCCTCTAATGGGATGTGGGGTAAGCCATGGTCACATAGTTCATTAGCCTTGTCTACACTTCAACAATTTACATTCATGGTAGCTACAGAAGCCTACTCTACAACCTCTGCCAATTGTATTTGCTTGAAATCCTTAAAGCTTTTTCAACAAATCAATTTTGTCAATATATTTGTTTTAATAAAGTTGGCACCATGTTTCAAATTTCCAGTTGGAACACTGCAAATGGACTAGAAGCTCTATGATATGCATACCAACCTCTCTGGAGTTTTTTTAACACAATTGTGGCTTCACAATGCCCTGATTTCATTTCATTGTTCAATAGTATAGAGTTCTATTGCATAGCCAACTGTTCAAACATATCTTTACCATTCATTGCTTTATGACTAATTTTTTAACACCTTTAATTTTGTAGTCTTCTTGATAGCCATGCAGCACATTGGACAAAAAATCTATAGAATAGGTAACAAATTAACTTCCTAACAGGTTTATCTTTGTCATTTTTTTGGATAGTACAGAGTTTTATCATTGCTTTAGCACTGATTTTAAAACACCTTTTATTCTGCAACACAAAAGACATTGCAGCAACAATATTGTAACATGCTACCAGCTTTACTTGCATGGGGCTCTCAGAGAAGATACAACAAATTCTGAAGCACGCTCTTCTAAAGTCTATTATGACTCAGACAATTTTTCACCACCATTCTGTAGAAGCAACTCTGCATGTTAACTGACAAGCAAATATCACTGTCAGTATTGTTTACTTGCCAAATTCCTATCCTTTCTATTCTATAATTTCCATAATGTTGACCTAAATCATTAAAAGGAAATTTGTAGACAATTGAATCTGTGCTCCTGTCTCCTGTAAGAACTATGCGAAGTTACTCAATTGGACTGACTGAATACCCAAAGACAACATGGATGCAGTATTCAATCCAACAAAATTGCTTTCAAAATAATGCCCTTTCAATTAGCTTGCAGCTGTAGGTAGGGACTCCAGCTGTAGTGCATCCCTTGTTTAGATTGATGTTCTCTTGTTTTGGCTCTTCCATGTGGGGGATATTCTTATTTTTTAATCTCTTTTGTATTCATTCTAGTTCATCAAAGTGTATTTTCTATCAAATTTGGCACATCATTACATATGTTCACAAAATTTGTGATTAATTTAAAGTGACTAATATTAGATATCCATTTATAATCAGACTTTTTTATTATTTTTTATGTATGAACTTGATGTATTGATGTAAAATAGATGGCACATCTTTGCATTGTTCTGTTGAGGGTCTACCAAGTAAGACACCAAATCTATCTTGATATTAGTATAACATGACATATAAAGGTAACTATTTAAGTCCTTTTAATTTCAAAATAATACAACCAATGAACTAATCAACATTCCATTAGTCATCCTCAATGAAGTAAGAATAGCATGCACGAAGGAGTTGAGGTAAGCTAGATCCCTAATCTATCTCTAGGTGATCATCCACCAAGGAAATTGGTGCAGGGCACCTAAGAGCATTTTGATGCATTTTGAGAAATTATGGTTTTTGTTCAATGTGTTTGGTAATAAGGCTTTTAGTCATTGTTGTTTGGTCCATTTTCTATGGTCAAGAGGTTTGGGGTGACTATATAAACCTCAAATCCTTCTTAGTCCATTTGGACCCTAGTTATGCCACTTAGGCCTAGTAGGTCTAATGTTGGTTTTTTGTTTATTTTTTAGTCTAATTGGAAATTTTTGTGTTTTGGCATGTTTTAGAGGGAATGGTGGTTGGTTAGGTTCCATTGGACAAGTTGAACCAATCGACCTCTTTGTGTTATTGCCAAATGTCATAGTGACCAATGTTGTCAATGTTGTCAAATGACACATTTGGTCAGTTGCAACCCATTTTTGGAAGTTGAATCTATTTTGACAGTTGAAAACCAACTTGCGTCAAGTTATATTGCTGTCCTCTCACCCCAGAATGGAGGAGGAGATTTTGTATGCAATTTTGGGAACAAAAATCAAGAATTTGACTATTTTTCTGAAGAAAACATGTTTCTATAAAGACTGTACGGACTGAACTCTTGGTCTAATGTACTTTTTCTAAAACTAGAGTGAGTCTGGGTTCGAATGCAACTAGTTTGAGGTCTTGAAGTGGTCGGAGTCAAAAGTTATTGAATTTTCTTTCAAACTAGTCTAGAAACCCTGTTTTCTAGGGCTGTCCCACAAATTTAGCCCTACAATGCATTCCTGTTGATGAAATTTCATGCCACTTGGTGAAATGTAGGATAGGGGTGTATACTACTTGATTCCAAAATCTTTTTGTTGGGAAAGGCAGTCTTCTATTTTTAAGGTGATGCCTTAGGTCAAATATCTCTATGTATTTGACTGAAATTATGTAATTTGGTGATGTAAATGACAAAACTCTGATAAGGTGAGTGAATGAATGGTGGTTTTGAGTTGTTTGGGTGTGGTAGAGGTAATCCAAACTCTTGTCCCTAATCTATGACCCCAAATTAGACCACTTGCTTTGTAACCTAGCCCTAAAGTGATCAATTAGGCCTAGAGACCTAGTGGGTGTTCTGAGTTGCTGGAGTAGAGTTGGACCTGGAGGTTTGGAAGTTTGTTAGGACCCCTTAAAAGGTATTCAAATCCATAATTTACTTGCCTGGTCATTTAGGGTTTTGCCAAGTTGTGTGGAGAAAATTAGATTTGGAGGGCTAGTAGCTTCACTAGACCTAGTCAAGGTTAGAGAGTTGAATGAAGTTGGTGATCAAACCAAGTGTTGGTAAGGTGTTTGTATACCTACCTCAAGGTGTGGGAGAATCCTTGAAGGCTAAATAGAAGTCTAGGCAACAAATCCATAATATATCCTTGAATGTGCCTTTGATTGGTTGGTTGAAGACTAGGTGAGTGGGTGAGTGGGCTAAGGAGAACAAACTTATCTTGTGTTGTTGCTTCCCTTGTGCCACTCTGCATCAGGTGGTATCAAAGCCATCAAAAGAGATGGGAGATAGAGAAGAAGAGGAGGAAATTCCTTCAAAGGTGATAAATGCTGAATTGGCAAATATAGTAAGAGAGCAAGCAGCCAAAAACAAAAGGATGGAGGTTGAGATAGAGAAGTTGAAGAAGGACAAGGACAAGAAGAAGAAGCCAGAAGTCATCTTAGATTTAGATGAAGAAGAAGAAGTGCCTATGGAAGAGACACAAGGAGGCATGTCAGAAAGACAATTCCTAGATGCACTTGGAAAGTTGAGTAGAAAGGACACTAAAGGGGACTTACCTATGTTACCTGGTAAGATGAAGCCAGAGGAGTGCCTTGATTGGATTGAGGCAATGGAGAACTATTTTGAATGTGAAGAAGTGGCAGAAAATTAGAAAGTGAAGATTGCCAAATCAAGAATGAAAGGACCAGCCTTGAGTTGGTGGAACTTTATTCAAAATGAGAGGATAGAAGATGATAGGAACCCTATCTCTACATGGAGGAAGATGGTGCTTGAAATCAAGAAGCAATTTGTCCCTGAAGATTATGAGGTCAACTTAAACAAAAAGTTGCACAACTTGAGATAGAAGGACATGGACGTGAGCACCTACAAGAGGAGTTTCACAAGATGACATTGAAAGCCAAGATGCTTGAGAATGAAAAATAGAAGCTTGCAAGTTATCTCAATGGCCTTAAATTCTCCATTCAAGATGAATTAACCCTCTTTAACCCGAAGACAGTCCATAAGTGCTCTCAAATGGCATTGAGGATTAAGGACAAACCAAGGAGAAAAGGTTATTCATCCAGTAGAGGCAGAGGTAATATGAATTTCAAAGGTAGGGGCAGATTTCAAAATAGAGATAACTTTCCTAGATACCAAGAAGGTAGATCACAAGAAGGCAGCCAAGGACAGGCTGATAGAAACGGTGCTAATAAGGGTTAGTTTAGAGGGAGAGGTAATGGCAAAGGAAGAAGTGGGGGCAAAGGTCCCAATGTGTTTACTGGAAAGTGTTTCTCTTGCAATCAGATTGGACATCAGTCCTTTAGATGCCCGGAGAAGATTGTAAACACTACTGCAAATCAGAAAGAAAGAAGAGTACAACTCCTTCAAGAAGAGGACTGTCAAAGCACCACAAGTTATCAAACAGCCTCTTCCAAGTCTGCAGCACTTGAGAGTGGAGAGTGCATCATGTTTAATAGATCCCTCATCATGCCAGCCACCAAGGAGCAGCCCCAAAGGAACAACTTGTTCAGAACCACTTGCAAGGTGAAAGGAAAAGTTTGCAAGGTAATAGTTGATTCAGGTTCTTCTAAAAATTTGGCTTCTAATGAAATGGTGACTAAGTTAATTGGAAAGAATACCTCATCCTAACCCCTATAGAGTCTTTTGGCTAACCAAGGAACAACAAATTATGGTGAAAGAGCAATGTTGGGTTGAATTCAAGATAGGTGAATATCATGATAGGATTCTTTGTGAGATAGTAGATATGGATGCATGCCACCTTCTTCTTGGAAGGCCTTGGCAACATGACACAAGTGCCCAACATGATGGTAAGAAAAATGTGATTCATTTGTTCAAGAATGGTGAAAATTTCACAATGACTCCTTTGATTGATGATTGCAAAGAGAAGATCATTTCTAGTTCAGTTATGTTGGTAGGTGAAAAAGAGTTTTTGGCTGACCTCAAGGAAGAGAAAGTGCCATGTTTTGCAGTAGTCCTCAAGCCCAAGGATGTAAATCCCAAGAAGGTCAAAGTGTAGCAACCTCTTAGGAGGATTGGACCAAAGGAAGTGGAAGAACTATTGGAGAGGTTTCATGATGTGATAGCCGATGAGAGTAAGGATGCCCTTCCACCAAAGAGGGAGATTAGTCATTGCATTGATCTCATCCCTAGATCCACCCTACCAAACCAAGCAGCCTACAAGTTAACTCCAGAGCAAAATGCTAAAGTGGCAAGACAAATCCAAGACTTGTTGGATAAAGGGCTTATTAGGAGGAGTATTAGCCCATGTGCAGTACCTGTAGTACTTGCACCCAAGAAGGAAGGAACATGGAGACTATGCACTGATTCCAAGGCCATCAACAAGATCACTATCAGGATAAGGGAGGGGGATGAGTGGAAAACCACCTTCAAAACCAATGAAGGACTATTTGAATGGGTTGTCATGCCTTTTGGCTTGTCAAGTGCACCAAGCACCTTCATGAGATTGATGAACGAGGTGCTAAAACCTTTCCTTAACAAGTTTATTGTTGTGTACTTGGATGATATATTGATTTTTAGTGACAGCAAGGAAGACCACATAAGACATATCCATCAAGTGCTCAGGAGGCTTCAAGAGGAGAAGTTGAGAATCAATCTTGGCAAATGTGTCTCCTACAAGAAGAGTTGATATTCTTGGGGTTTGTCATCTCTAAGGGTAGCCTAAAAATGGATCCAAGCAAGGTGGAAGCCATTCTTAATTGGCCAACACCTACAACAACCTCTGAGGTAAGGAGTTTCCATGGTTTGTGTAGCTTTTATAGAAAGTTCATTAGAGGGTTTAGTGGCATTTGTGTGCCACTTGTTGACACCATAAAAGGGGGCAAGAAATGTGTGTTTGTATGGACAAATGAGGCCAACCAAGCCTTTGAACTGTTAAAGAAAAAAATATCAGAACAACCAGTCCTTGTTCTTCCTGATTTTGACAAGGTTTTTGTGGTAGAGTGTGATGCAAGTAAGAGGGCTGTAGGGGGAGTCCTAAGTCAAGATGGGAGGCCTGTAGCATTCTTTAGTGAGAAGTTAAATGAGGCAAAACAAAACTACTCCACCTATGATCTAGAGTTATATGCCATGGTTCAGTCATTGAAGAAATGGAGACACTACTTATTGCCAAAGGAATTTATAGTTTTTACTGATAACCATGCATTAAGCTTCTTGAATAGGCAACAGAAGTTAAACCACAGACATGTCAAGTGGATGGAGTACATCCAAGCATACACCTTCTCCATAAAACACAAGAAAGGAGTGGCCAATAAGGTAGCCGATGCCTTAAGTACGAGGAATCTTGTTGTGCTGACTATTCAGTTGGAAAGTACATGTATTCATGCCATCAAAGATCAGTATGTAGCAGATGAAGACTTCAAAGAGCCATACCCATCTTGCAAGGCCATGACAGGAAGGTATAATACTGATTTTCTAATTTTTTGTTACAAGATGGATATCTTTTCAAAGGTAGCATGTTGTGTATCCCAAGGGGGTCTGTTAGAGAGAATATTATCAAGGAAAAGCACTGTGGCAGCATGTTAGGCCACTTTGGCATTGATAAGACCCTAGAATTGGTTAGGAGATACTATTTTTGGGAAAAATTGCCAACTGATGTAAGGAAGTTTGTTGAAACTTGTCAAATTTGCCAAAGAGCAAAGGGGAATACATCAAATGAAGGTTTATACACTCCACTACCTATTCCTTCAAAGCCTTGGGATTCCATTAGCATGGACTTTGTACTTGGTTTGCCTAGGACCAAGAATGGACATGATAGCATCTTTGTGGTTGTTGATAGGTTCTCAAAAATGGCTCACTTCATCCCATGTAAAACCACACATGATGCCTCACACATAGCAGGTCTTTTCTTCAAGGAAATAGTCAGGTTACATGGTTTACCTTTGTCCATAATCTCTGACAGAGACCCCAAGTTCATAGGACACTTCTGGAGGACCCTTTGGAAAAGACTAGGTACAAATTTGTCCTTATCATCTGCCTATCACCCTCAGTCTGATGGACAAATAGAGGTGATTAATAGGTCACTTGGCAACCTCCTAAGATGCCTCACAAAGGAGCAAGGTGCTAGTTGGGATTCAATTTTGGCTCAGGCAGAGTTCTCATACAATAACACTATCAATAGAAGCATTGACCTGTCTCCTTTCTAAATTGTTTATGGTACTCACCCAAGGGGTATTTTGGAACTTAGGGAGGTTAAAAGACTAGAAAATAGCAGTGCCTTGGCTGAAGACTTCATTCAAGTGATGAAAGATGTCCATGAACAAGTACAACAAAAATTGCTATCCACTTCTTAGAAATATAAATAGTTTGCTGATAGAAGGAGAAGGGATTTGCAGTTCAAAGAAGGGGATTTGGTAATGGTCCATCTGAAGAAGGAGAGGCTCCCTACAGGTAAACACACTAAGCTACTCATGAAGAAGATTGGGCCTTGTGAAGTGCTCAAGAAATGTGGAGAAAATGCATATAAAATCAGACTTCCGGATGGCATTGCTTTGTCTCCAATTTTTAATGTTTCGGACCTTTATCCCTATAAAGGATCTAATCCTCAGATTACTGATGAAGAAGACCAAACTGATTAGACACTCCAAGAACTGATTCCTTCATCTCCTGATCATATTAAGTGCATTTTGGATAAGAGGATTGCAAAACAGACTAGGAGGCACACATATTATGAATATTTGGTGAAGTGGCTCAATAAACCTCAGGAGGATGCCAGTTGGATGAGAAGAGAAGCCATTGAAAAGGTAGGTTTCACATTTGACAACATCCCCAACTCAAGAGACTTGAGTTCTGTTTGACAGTGGGTGTATGGTGCAGGGCACCTAAGAGCATTTTGATGCATTTTGAGAAATTATGGTTTTTGTTCAATGTGTTTGGTAATAAGGCTTTTAGTCATTGTCGTTTGGTCCATTTTGTATGGTCAAGAGGTTTGGGGTGACTATAGAAACCTCAAATCCTTCTTAGTCCATTTGGACCCTACTTATGCCACTTAGGCCTAGTAGGTCTAATGTTGGTTTTTTGTTTGTTTTTTAGTCTAATTGGAAATTTTTGTGTTTTGGCATGTTTTAGAGGGAATGGTGGTTGGTTAGGTTCCACTGGGCAAGTTGAACCAATCGACCTCTTTGTGTTATTGCAAAATGTCATAGTGACCAATGTTGTCAATGTTGTCAAATGACACATTTGGTCAGTTGCAACCCATTTTTGGAAGTTGAATCTATTTTTATAGTTGAAAACCAACTTGGGTTGAGTTGTATTGCTGTCCTCTCACCCCAGAATGGAGGAGGATATTTTGTATGCAATTTTGGGCGCAAAAATCAAGAATTTAACTATTTTCTGAAGAAAACATGTTTCTGTACGGACTTACGGACTGAACTCTTGGTCTAATGTACTTTTTCTGAAACTAGAGTGAGTCTGGGTTCGAATGCAATTGGTTTGAGGTCTTGAAGTGGTCGGAGTCAAAAGTTATTGAATTTTCTTTCAAACTAGTCTAGAAACATACACAGTGGAATCCAGAAGCACATGCATACTTATTATCATGGACTGTGGAAAACTCATGCCTTCTAGTCTAGAAACCCTATTTTCTAGGGCTGTCCCACAAATTTGGCCCTAGAATGCATTCCCACCAATGAAATTTCATGCCACTCGATGAAATGCAGGCTAGGGGTGTATACTACTTGATTCCAAAAGATTTTTGCTGGGAAAGGCAATCTTCTATTTTTAAGGTGATGCCCTAGGTCAAATATCTCTATGTATTTGACTAAAATTATGTAATTTGGTGATGTAAATGACAAAAGTCTGATAAGGTGAGTGAATGAATGGTAGTTTTGAGTTGTTTGGGTTGGTAGAGGTAATCCAAACTCCTGTCCCTAATCTATGACCCCAAATTAGACCACTTGCTTTGTAACCTAGCCCTAAAGTGATTAATTAGGCCTAGAGACCTAGTGGGTTTCTGAGTTGCTGGAGTAGAGTTGGACCTGGAGGTTTGGAAGTTTGTTAGGACCCCTTAAAGGGTATTCAAATCCATAATTTACTTGCCTAGTCATTTAGGGTTTTGTCAAGTTGTGTGGAGAAAATTAGATTTGGAGGGCTAGTAGCCTCACTAGACCTAGTCAAGGTTAGAGAGTTGAATGAAGTTGGTGATCAAACCAAGTGTTGGTTAGGTGTTTGCAGACCTACCTCAAGGTGTGGGAGAAGCCTTGAAGGCTGAATAGAAGTCTAGGCAACAAATCCATAATATACCCTTGAATGTGCCTTTGATTGGTTAGTTGAAGGCTAGGTGAGTGGATGAGTGGGCTAAGGAGAACAAACTTATCTTGTGTTGTTGCTTCCCTTGTGCCACTTTGCATATAAAGGTAACTATTTAAGTCCTTTTAATTTCAAAATAATACAACCCAATGAACTAATCAACATTCCATTAGTCATCCTCAATGAAGTAAGAATAGCATGCATGAAGGAGTTGAGGTAAGCTAGATCCCTAATCTATCTCTAAGTGATCATCCACCAAGGAAATCAATTCTAGTCTTTTTCCCTAAAACCTTCCCTCAGGTACTATTAGTCTATCTCCACACACAAGAACTCCTAAGAGATAGTACACATTGTAAGGAGTGATGGTATACCCTTCTCTAATTCTAGGAAACCAAAAGGTGTTCTAACAATAATATCACTATTGTTACTTAAAATTGACGCTAACAATAATATATTTAGAATGTTACTTCCTTTTATGATTCTCCAATTTCTATAAAAAATTGTATAAAATTCATGCATCTATTTGGAAGATATACGAAAATCTTTAAATTTTAGGGTTTCATCCTCACCTTCATCCAAATTGTAATTTTAATAACTCTTGGTAAGATGCACACATATTTAATAATATCAATGAGAGAATGTAGAAAATAGATCTCACACAACACAAGATATTTATGGGCTGAGATGCCCTAATATCTAATATATGTAGAAATAGAATAAACCCTTAAGGTAGGGTGACTGTACAATATTCTTTATTGAAGAAGCCACTCCATGTTATATCTCTAGGAGATCCCAAAAATAATATCATACTAAACACATATATTTATAATGATAATCACCTCTTTTATATAGACCTCCTCCTAACAACATAATGGAAGCGTAATCCCAATGAAGGCCTACTCATCACCTAATATAGTTAATTGCGTAAGTTATCCATATGACCCAATATAACTAACTTAACTTGGGATGTGTACCACATGTTGGCATCTCCATCCTACTAAATACATTATAGTATCATATCCTTAGGTACATAACATCCAACTTATGTCATGAAGAAATTATAGACATATAGCACTATCAATGGAATCGAAAAGCATGATAGACAAATCACAAGGCCTTACACTACAAAAAGCCATAATAGATATCAAGGTAATACTCAAAGGCAAGGCATAACATTTACAAATATATCTAAAGTTAAATCCATAAAAGACCTTCATATAGAACTTGCATTCTCTTTCAATTGCTACTCTAGAATGAAACAAAATTGGTACAACGTTATTAAAATGAAAGAAGAGGCTTGCCTACAATTACTTTTTATAGAAAATACAAGTACATAACTTTTACTACATGCTCTCATATGGCAACACAAAAATATTGTTTGAATCTTTTATTTATTATTATTTTAAAGAAAAGGTCAAAACAAAACTAATAAATTATAACGTTTATGTTATATATAAGTGGATAGTCAAGAATCAGACAACAATATAGTAAGAGATTTCAACTCCTAGTCAAGAATTTTTATTTTATTCTATAATTACAATAATTAAGCAAAAACAATGGTTACACATTATGATTTTAGTATATGAACATTCTATTTCAATGCACATGACCAATAATAAAAGAAAACCTCCTACCAAATTATTGTTGTCATGTCTATAGTGATTTCACCTTTGCTAAATTTATGAATAGCTTTGAATGTCAACAAGCAAGGTACTATACATTGTAGTTGTTTGTGAAGAAGATGTCATCTTGCTTTTGGGGGATATGAAGGAGGAAACATTCAAAAAGACCATGACCATATTCTCAATCATGAAGTAATTTTGATTTCCACATAGTGAACAATGTAAAATGCTACCAATCCACCATTTTTACAACCTTGAGACAAAAATACATGGTATGACATTAAACAAAAAAATTGTAAAAAAACATATAATTTTTTTCTTGGGAAGTCTTTCAATATATATATATATATATATATACCTAATAGATGAATGTGTGCAAATTTCTATTATAAAATATTATTTTATCTTAATTCAAATTAAAAGTTGTTAAATCATATACAAACTTCATTTCATGTTACAAACACATAACATTAATTTATTTAATATAAAATTAAAATATATTCTTATAACACTAATTAATTAATACAAAATTAAAATTAATAATAAAATTTATAATTAATTAACTCATAAAAAATATTTCATTATTTTAATTTTTTGTTAAAGTTGCATTTCCTTAAATTTCCTATCAACATATTTATTACACCACCTTAAAAAAGCTATAAGTTCTAACCTAAATAACTTAAGACCAAGTATACGTTTAAACATGCAAACAATATTAAACCAAGTATACATTTAAACATGTGATATCTTGATTTTTCAATGAAGTGGTTCGTGTTTATGTAAGTCATTTTCCTTTTGTCATTTCTCTGTGCATGTATAAAATTAACTGGAAATATTTGTTGTACTCCAATGAATTTTCTCTCCCATTTACTATTGACTATCAAAATCATACCTAAGTCCAGGGACCCAGAGGAGATTTGTAACTAGTAGCCTATCACACTACTTAATGTCTCATACAAAATCCTTGCCAAGGCTCTCGCCCTGAAGCTCCGCTCCATGTTCCCTTTAATTGTGCAGACTGAACAAACAAGATTCATCAAATCTTGTTTCATATTGGATAACATTATTGCTATCTAGGAATGGAGTGGGCTTGCCACTTTCAGCAACTAGCGCTCTTCCTAAAACTTGAATATGCCAAAGCTTATGACCTCATTGAATGGTCGTTCATTCTTGCCATGTTGCAGGTACTTGGGCTTGAGTCGTGCTTCCTCTAGATGGTTAGGATGCTTTTCACAAATGCTTTAGCTTCCATCAGCATTGCTGGGAAATAGTCTAGCTCCTTTAGGGTTTCATAGATCCATATGGCAAGGATGTCCCCTCATTCCAACTCTTTATGTTTTAGTTGTGGAAGGATTTGGATATCGGCTTGCTCATGTTGTTTCCCAATCTCGAGTCAAAGGGATTTATCTCCCCAACTCTTCTCAACAGCTTGTTAATGGCCATTTTTCCAATGACTCCTTTCTCACTCTTTGAAGAGGAGAATAATGTTAAACAGGCTCTCCAATGATTGGACATGTTTTGCTAGGATTCAGGTTGTACCATCCAATGGAAAAAACACTCAATGTTATCAGCAATCCTTCCTTCGCAAGCCCGGTTAGCTTCTTTCCTTTTGGTGGAAATGGATTTATCATGGAGAAGTTTTTAGACTCCTAGGGATCCCTTTTGTCTTTTGGGCTTCTTTTGTAGATCTTTGGTAGGTTGTGGTTGCTAGAATTGAGAAAAAGCTTCAATATTGGATAACCAAGCCTCTCTCTTTGGCTGGAAAATTTTAGATTTGTTCTAAAGTGCTCACTGACATGCATTTTTACTATTCTTCCTACTGGGTCCCTTCTAAGATCTCCTGCTCTAACATTGAGAATCTTATCAGAGACATTCTTTGGGCTTATAGCGATGGGCACTAGGTCTTCCATCATGTTGTATGCGAGTATTATTGCCTTCCATGCAAAGCTATGGGGCTTAGTATCATTTCTATTTGGCTACAGGGCATTGTTCTTTCTACCAAATGGGTCATCAGATCCCTTGAAGGCAATGAAGCTTAGACAATTCTTATTTTCCACTGCATTAGGATGGGAGTCCCTTTAGGACATCCTACTTGGAAAGGTTTGGGCATGGGAACGCTCCTTACCATGTGGGAGCTCATCACTATTCAAGGTACTTTTGTCATCAAAAGTATTTAGAGGGATTAGGAAGCCATAGCACCCTGAATTCAGTGGGTGGGTGATGACTTTCATAATGGCTTATCAATTAATCAATAGTCCATTTGGCGGTCTCCTCTTCTTAGATCTAAAGGCCAACTTATGGCTAAAATGCCTTGGATCCATGCTCTACATTTTTTCAAACATGGACTATGGGTGCTACTTGATTTTATTCATAGGGATGGCACCAAAACTCTTCTACCATAGCCTAAATTCAAGCTCAAATTCAAGCTTACCAATCAAGACTAGGAGACTTTTCGAGATGTTATTGACTCTCTTCCCCCTTAGATGATTAACAAGATTGGGGTTTGATCCCTCAAACCTTTTGTTGGATACAAGGTAGATAACTGAGAGGGGGGGGTGAATTAGTTATCTCAAAATTTCCTTAACTTTCTTATCTTTTGTTATCTTAATATTCAGTGTTGCATCAAAACATGAAAGCATATGTAATCATAAGAGAAGAAATAAAATCAACACACATAACACAAGGATTTTTACATGGAAACCCCGTTAAGGGAAAAACCACGGGGTGACTAACCCAAGATTGTATTCTCTGTTAAAAGAATAAAGGAGTACAAAATGGCACTTGCCAATTAGGGCTCACTGTCTGAGCACACTAATCACAAGAAGCATACTACCTATAAGAGACTCACTATCTATAGAACTTACAGAAGATAATCAAGTGTTTGAACTGATGTGAAGCATATACAAATGCAAGAGTTCAGTTCTAGTTAGGCATAATAGACTGATTTAATGCACCTTATTCTTCCCCTATTTTAATACTGTTGCTCTATCACATCCAAACTTGAATTACTGCTCTCACTTTTATCCTTGCTTTTCTTCACACTTTTTTTCATTCATTCTTCACAATGCACACCTACATACTAGAATCCATCTAGTATATATATCCGGATCAAGGATTTCATCAACTTCCTAGTCAGCAACCAGAACACTCAAGATATTTGCAAGTTACTGATCTGTCAGCTGAATCCATGCTTGATTTGTGATGCGTATCAAAAACATAGGCATAAAAGTCATTAATCATGTTAGCTAACAATATATAATCTGACAAGTTGATTGATCAACACCTTTTACTCATCCGGATTGAAGTCTGATACTCTGTCAGTCAGTTCTTTCTCTGCCTGCTCTACCTGACTAGAACCCAACACTCAGATGCTCATATCTTTTTCATGCTTTATCACCAGAGGCTAAATCTCTAGAATACAGTAGCCATGATACCTCTCTTGGCTTGTCCAAGTCCACAACTTGCTGAGTTACACCATCTGAGAGATCTGGACCTAATTGTTGGACCTTGTTACATACTTTGTTCTTGTTCACCAGACCAAAACAATCTTCAATCTGCCTTTCAGTATAGGCATACTATGTACTGCAGATGTGTGGGATAGACTTTGTTGCCATCAATGGAAACACTTATGAAGCCACATAGTGTCTCTTGCCAACAATCTCCCCCTTTGGCATTGATGGCAACACTTAGTGAAAAATGGCTAAGTGTCGCAGTAACTCCCCCTTGGCTGATGCTCTGTCTTTTGCACTATTTTACCGAAGCTCCCCCTTAGTTGGATTCCATATTTTTCACTACTCCTCACTCCCCCTTTGACATCAATGGCAAAGGGCGGGATCCGCATCCCAAAATTTGCAAAAATTATCCTATACATGGCCACATAAGTATATATATATATATATATATATGTTATACTTACATATACTTAAGTATATCCGCAAAAGTAGTCTTCAACTGTACAAACTCTGTGGCTTAGCTCTATTTCATCCTATCCAAAATGGAGATGTGACCACTCAACAAAAAGCATATGCTTCTGCCCTTCTTAAATCTACTGGATCACTGGTCTGGGCTGTGGTCTGAGCATCTGTCAAGGCCTCATGCATTGCCTCTAGGTTAGGGATAATTATCCCTCTAAGCTCACTCATTCTGTTCATTATGTTCTTCTTTTCTTTGTCCAGCCTCTTTATTTCATTTATGATAACAATGGCCTAGCATTCCTGATTCATTAGAGAGGTAGTAAGGGGATCAACATTCTGAGATAAACTTGACAGTTTACCTTCTTGTTCTTTCACTTTCTTCTCAATGTCCTATGTCACTTTGGGCCAAGATAAACAAAATTTGTATATATCCCCACCATCTTTAAGAGCATTTTCAAGGCTCTTTATTCCAATGTCAAGGGTCCTCCTATCATTAGCAATGAGTCCTTGTACTTCAGTGAATCTCTTTCCCAGAAACTCCTTCCAGACCTTTGCTTCTACTGATTTCTCTAGAGATTCAAAATGAGTGCTAATAGAATTTACCAAAGATTTCTTGAAAGTTATCGGATGGTGAGGCCAAAGGATCCTTTTGGAAGGATGGCATGATCTTTTCGAGCATCCCAGATGCAATCTCCAATAGTTCACAGTCTTCCATGTGAGATTTCAAAAGTTTTTCTTTTTCTTTGGCTTGAGTAAAATATGTTATTTTCATTGTCTAAATCGGAGAGAGAGAGTCAAAATTTAGTGGCCCTAGAAATAGCTCAAGTTCATCTATCTCCATCATTTCTTTGTCTAGGATGTTCTTCACTACCTCTACAGTGTCTCTTGCTGGTGATTGAGTCTTCTTTTCTTTTGGGATATCAAAACAGTCATCATTAGTCTTTTCTACTTGTTCTTCTTCTTTTCCCTTAACCTCCTCTTCTTGACTCACTTTCTCCTCTTTTCTACCTTCTCCTTCAGCTTCAAAACCTGGAATGTTTGCAGTGGGATCTAGAGGAGAGATGTCAGCTGTGTTTACTTCTTTATGAACTTCTTCTTCCGAAATAGAGGAATCTAAGTCCTCGGTCTTCTCTTCATCTAATTTCTTTGATCCTTCTACATCTTTGTCGGAAGATTCTTCATTGATTACATTTAATCCTTCAACATCCGTGCTAGAAAGCTCTTCATATGTTACCTCTACAATGGGAAGATTGAATCTCTTCAAAGCATTTTGGATGATATCTTTTATTTCATTTGCTACTTGGTTAGTCTCTCCAAGCATGAGTTTATTCATTCTTGCCTTACTCCAGAACTCATCCTTGTAATCTTTGAAGATCATGTCCATTTGTTTTGGAGTGATAGATGGGTAAAGTTGTATCATTATTTGTTCCCAGATTTCTAAGTTTTTCTCCTTTGTATTCACCTTTCTTTGCTCCAATACTTCTTCTAGGCTTTTTGGAATTAAACAAATTATTTCAATGAATGCTTTGTTATAGATATTCAAGTACCTTACAGTAGCTTCCTCCAGAATTCTTTTGTCAGCATCATTATATTCATCATAGAACTATGTTATTGGCTATAGGTTCCCATCCACAGTGACTGCCTTGATGACATCATCAATGGAAAGAGCTATTTTTTCAACAAATTCCTCTGCTTTCTCTTCCTCATCTCTGCTAGCAGAGAACTTTCTGGATTTTCTCTTCTTCTTCATTTTCTTGATTTCCTCATCAGATTTTGTTTATTCATCATCTTTAAGGGTTGTATATGACCTTGTGGCTTTGGTCTTTGTCCTCTTTTCTCCCTTTCCGGATGTCTTAACTTTCGGTTTGGAAGCCTTTGAGATTTTAGGAGTGGCAGGTGCAAAGCTCTTGGAAGATCTGGTCTGGGAGGAGGCTTGTACTGGAGTGTATCCTTTCTTTGCTTCTTGTTTTTCTTTTTCAACCTTTTCCATCTTCTCTCTATTTGCATCAACAACCTCCTTTGATAGGCCAAATCTTTTGGCAATTTCCTCAACTTCCCTTCTTACCTTCCTCTTTGTTTCTGGCTGTCTTAACTCAACATGTATTTTTACACTTAGCTCTTGGAAGGTTCCAAACCTTTCTGCCTCAGTGTCCTAGGGCTAGCTCAGCAGATGTTGACTATGAAGCTCCAAGATTTTTTCATCGACTTCATATCCCATATGCATTATCCACATAGTCCTTGGCTCAATTACCTCCATTAGGCATTGGTTAGTGTCAACCATGAAGCACATTGTGTCCTTGTATTTCTCAACTATGGATTGAGGTATTCTCTCTCTAGCTTGCATCATGCTTTGGAAGTTTTTAAAGTAACCCCAGAGGGCTGTGTTTTGAGCTTGAGCATCACCAAGTCCATACATATAATCTCTAATCTGGATAGCAATTGGTTTATCATTTTGCCAAACCCAACCATGTTATCCATGTAGCTCATTCATATAATAGAAGAACAGGCATAGTATTAGGCTACCATATTTAAAGGAATTCTTCTTATCCTTTTTGATCTTCTACAGGTTTTCCAACAGTTGATTTAGAAGAAGCTCACATAGATCATAGTCTGCATCTTCCCTCAACATTTGATAAGTTGCATAGATTGTTGTGCCAGACAGAATTCTCCCTACTCAAATGATAGATTTTGTACCTGATTATCATTGAGGCAAACTTGACATCTGGATCTATGATGTCATCTATGGTCATTACTCTTTTATCAAACTTAGATTCAGTGGCTTCGGTTACTATTTGGTTCTTCATAGATTTAAGTGCAGGTAACCCATTGGATGAGTGCAGTCCGGTCACAACCATGATGGCATCTTTGGTTATCTTGAAAGGCCTCATTAGCCACATGAAATTGTCATGCATCCTACTTAGAATATACTGGACCCATTCGTCCTCTGCAAAAGATGGAAAATGTATACAATGTTCGAAGTGTTTGTCTCTTAGGGTCTTGAATTTAGGTCTGAGTCCAAAATTTTCATCCATTAACTGATTTTGATATATGTCAATCAATTTCGAGTCTCCAAAATCTTTGATGTTTGCATGAATATAAACCCTAACATCTTCTACATGCAATACTCCATGAGGAATGCTATAAAATGTGCCTAAAGGATCAACTTCTAGAGATTTATAAGGGTGTTTCTTGAATTTAGGATGCAGCCTATCAGTGATCTTGACAACCATTGGAGTAGTCATTTTGCAAGAGATTCAGAGAGAGATTTTTAGAATGGAAGTACCTTTTCACGTTTTAGGGTTTGAAATAGGAGTCGGAACAAATCGCTGATTGAATTTGATTTTCCAGTTGATCTTGCGTAAATTGTAGAAACTTTGTTGCAAAGCTCTTCTTTTCTTCTTCATGAGTGCAAGTGTGCAAATAATGAGTGAAAGAACCCTTATATCCTTGCACAAACCCTAATTTCCTTTTGTAATAAATGTACAACTTAAGTTATCTGGTTGCCCTGTTTTGAGAGAGATCTTCTTGAATCACTGCGCTGAACTTGGAATCATTTTTAGTGAGGATTGACAATGTATCTTCTTTTCTTCAATCATGCCATGGGTCTATAGATCAAAGCATTTCAATTTTGAATTATATTAGATCTGTTTGTGAAAATCCTACTTTACTAGATAGCAGTCGGAACCAGATTAACTGGAGTGGTTAGAAATCTTTCAAAACTTCATGTGGATCTTTCACATTTTGACTGAAGGTTATCTAGATAGTTTTTCGAGAACCCTTTAATCCGCAGTGACAGATGTTTACTCAAGTGCCAAATTTAGGCACCAGCTGACTAGCTGGGGGAAATTGTTTTTCTCTGTGACTCCCCCTGAGCCATAGCTCACTTTTTAGTTTTCAGAAGGAATATCAGCACCAGATTCTGGTGCGGATCCATCTCCAATATTTTCTATACTCTTCTTTACCCAAATCTTGCCCATCTCCTTTTGAACTTCATCTACATTCACTTTACCTTTGCCCTTTTCTTGTTTTTGATTATGTTGCACTAGACCTTTTCTATCCTGATTTCTGCTTCTGCAGAATTCGACAATATGACAGATCTATTGCAATTGTAACAGACAACATTTCTTTGCTTATTTGATTGATATCCTCTTGATCTACAATGATTAGCCATATGTCCCATTCTATTACATGCAAAGCATCTACCATTGAATGAATAGTTTATTTGCATATTTCTGCATTCATGAGATTTGTGACCATACCTTTTGCAGTTGAAACATTGTCTAAAGAAGGATGGATTATTCTGATTCATTCTCCTCCTGCACTGAGTTGCTCTATGACCAAAATTATTGCAATTGCAGCAGTATCCATTGAAGGATGGATATCTTTGGGCATTTGGTTACCGTATCGGAGGTCTTCTAGGCCTATTTCTTTGATTTCCTGATCCAAAGTTCTTCTAACCGGATCCAGAGCTTTCACCTTTCTCATATCCCAAGCCACACTTATCATCTACCCCCTTTTGGCTTTCAAGAAGAAATTCAAGTTGGGCTGAGCTTATCTTGAATTTTTCTTTGTATTCATTTGCAGTTTGAAGATCTTGTTTAAGAGTGTCTATTTTATTCTCAAGTTGTTCTTTATTATCTCTAGCTTCTTCAAGATCAGATTCAAGATGCCTGATTATTCTGTCCATTTTGTGGCAGTCCTCTGTTTTCTCTTTGAGGGATTATTTTAGATTATCTTCAATCTTTTTTTTTCTTCAATCTCTTAGGTGAACTTCATAACTCCTGATTCCATTTCATGTGTCATCATAACGACTTCTTTTGAGAGTTTTTCACATAGCTTGGTTTTTTCATTTAGACCCTCATCAGTATTATTGGCTTTGTTCTGATCTGCTAGTTTCTGAAGTAATTCCTTTCTCTTTTTCATAGAAATACTGAGTTTCTCTTTCAGCTCATTGATGAATTCATCAGCTTCCCTGAGTTGCTCTCTCAGGTTATTGACCTCAGAGTGAGATTGCTCAAGATCATCTAGGGTAGATTGTAGTTATTCTTTCATACCATATTCATCCATTGAGATTCCCGGATCTTCCTCAAGCTGTTAGATTTTTCAAAGGAACTTGGCTCTAATACCAATTGTTGGATACAAGGCAGTTAACTAAGAGGGGGGGGGGTGAATCAGTTATCTCAAAATTTCCTGAACTTTCTTGTCTTTTGTTATCTTAAAATTCAGTGTTGCATCAAAACATGAAAGCATATGTAATCAGAAGAGAAGAAATAAAATCAACACACATAACACAAGATTTTTACGTGGAAACCCTGTTAAGGGAAAAACCATGGGGTGACTAACCCAAGATTGTATTCTCTGTTAAAAGAATTAAGGAGTACAAAATGACACTTGGCAATTAGGGCTCACTACCCAAGCACACTGCCTACAAGAGACTCACTGTCTACAGAACTTACATAAGATAATCAAGTGTTTGAACTGATGTGAAGCATCTACAAATGTAAGAGTTCAGTTTCGGTTAGGCACAATACACTAAGCTGATGCACTTCATTCTTCCCCTATTTTAATACTATTGCTCTGTCACATCTGGACTTGAATTACTGCTCTCACTTTTATCCTTGCTTTTCTTTGCAATTTTTTTCATTCATTCTTCACAATGCACACCTACATAATGGAATCCATTTGGTATATATATCTGCATCAAGGATTTCATCAACTTCCTAGTCAGCAACCAGGACACTCAAGATATTTGCAAGTTACTGATATGTCGGCTGAATCCATGCTTGATTTGTGATGTGTATCAAAAACATAGGCATAGAAGTCATTAATCATGTTGGCCAACAATATATAATCTGACAAGTTGCTTGATCAACACCTTTTACTCTGCCGATCAGTTCTTTCTCTACCTGCTCTGCCTGACTAAAATCCAACACTCAGATGCTCATATCTTTTTCATGCTTTATCACCCGAGGCTAAATCTATGGAATACAATAGTCATGATACCTCTCTTGGCTTGTCCAAGTCCGCAACTTGCTGAGTTACACCATCTGAGAGATCCGGACCTGATTGTCGGACCTTGTTACATACTCTGTTCTTGTTCACCGGACTAAAACAATCTTCAATCTGCCTTTCGGTAGAGGCATACTATGTACTGCGGATGTGTGGGATAGACTTTGTTGCCATCAATGACAACACTTATGAAGCCACATAGTGTCCCTTGCCAACACCTTTTTCAAAGGATCGGAAGTGGAACCTAAATACCCCTTTCAAAAGTTACAAACCCCCCAAAGGCTATTTCTAGATTTCACCACATCTCCCCATTGTGGAGTAGCTCAACCATCATTGGCAGCTTCAATCCTCTCTTGGAACTTGTCATCACTGGTTCCATTGTATTTGGTCAGTTGTGCTAGAACCCAAGCTGGCTCATTTTTCTGGTTCATGCTTTACCAAGGGTTCCCAATGGGGGCTTGGCTCGTCCATATGGGTATTACGTGCCCTCACTATCCTTTATGTGGACAACTCGAGAGCCTCAAGCATTTGTTTTGGTTTTGCCCTTGGGCTCAAGAAGCCTGGAAGTGGATTCATGAGTTTTTTACCATTTCTACCTACCCCCTTCTCTTGGCATATGGTTCTATTAGGAGACTGGCCTAACCTCCCATATAAGTACACCCAAATTTGGCATGCTTTCAGGGTGGAGATTCTATTAAGTATTTGGAAAGACAAAAATGTCGCCTTCTTTTCCAATTGCAATGCAACTATTCATTTCTCTCTATACAGTAAAGATATGGTTTGCTCTAATGTGTTAATGCACTGCTAATGTATGGGGGAATAATCCTAATGATCAAGATCTAACTTCTATTGTTGTTGCTTTCGCAACTTAATATTTTTGAGCTTTGCACTTTGTTATCGTCTTTGTTTTGACCATAGGGCCCATTAAAACTTTGGGGTGTGATTTGTGCTCTATTCATCCCTTTTTGTGGATATTGTACTTTTTTTATATATTATATATATATATAATAATGGAAATATTCATAAAGAAAAATTAGCCTTAACCTTTCCTTCATCTTTCTACAGTTTTATATTCTTCCATCAATTTCATAAATTATTTCCCATCTTATTACTTTTGCACACCCTCTCTTTATCATTAAGATTGAGTGTTCAAATTGAAGCTTAATAATTGAATTATTTAATACTCAATAAAGCAATAGTTTAGTAAATGAGAAGTCGTTGAAATCAAAAGTAAAAATTTCACTCTCAAATCCATAAACTGCTTGGTGTAGCCGACATCATTAAAAACTTTCTATTTCATTTCATGTGCCTTCAAGGGAGTCTCTAGATTTGTAGCCTCTGACTTTTCCATGATTCCCCTTTTCATAACATGTAGTCATCCATTTTCGGTGGCTACACCTAACCTTCAATTAAAAAGTTTTACCGAACCTCGTGTTTGACTGACGCGAGCTTTGAGTTTGGCGAAACTGCGTGTAATCTTCCATTGACAAACATGCCGTGCGGTTACTTTCACTTTATATTTGGTTAGTAAGCCGGTAGGCTTCTTATGTTGGAAAATTGTCTCATGCCGTTGGAAAAAAATTCTGTACTGGAATTAAGTCTGCAATCTCCATATTTAAGATGCCGGCTGTTTACGATGGAAGGCATTAAAGCTGGGAGGATTTGGTCAAGGTATTTTTGTGTTTCTTCCTTCTAATCTTGTACAAAGCCCAGGTGAGGAGATTTGGATGCATTCCTTTAGTTTTCCCAATTTCGAACTGAAAATAATGGGTTTCTCTATTTTCTTTCCCATTCTTCTTCTTACATGCTTTGCTGCCTTCTTAGTAAATCCCTCTGATGGGTATCCTTCGTATCAAAGTTGTTCTCCTCATACATGCAACGATTCCCTCATCAAATACCCCTTCAACGATTGCGGCGGTACGAGTGCTCAGTGCAGAAGAAATGAAAGCATTCTATTACAAAACCTTTATACGAACGGGTTCTGTCCGGGAGATACGTTTAGAGTGGTGGGAGGGATGACAGAATCATCTTATACAAGCAGAACCATTCGGGTTGCCTGTGATGACAACCTTTTCGATAATTGCTCTGCCACTTCCTCTTATGCCGACTGGTATGGTCGTCAATTTTATCTTCCTGATAAATACACATGGGGAACCATTCTTATCTGTGATAGCAAACCTCCTTACAGCGACAATCTCAAGCCAATAAAGTGTTTGGAATGCAGAAGCAGAGACGATTTATGCTTCTTCCTTCCTGCTAAATTATCCACAAATGATGCAAGTTGTCCATACCAATACGGCGTTGTCATTCCGGGAAACAAAAGCTATAACATTAGTGACGAAAAGAATCTCCGGGAGCTTCTCTACAAAGGATTTGAAATCAAATGGAATATGAGCAATCAGTGCCTTTCCTGTGAAGCCTCGGGCGGGATATGTTATACCCCTTCTTACTAAATCGTGTGCATTTGTCCAGACGGTCCCCACGAATACAACTGCTCTGGTAATAATTAGGAGTTGAGACATATTTTCGAGGCTTATGAAATTTTGTAACCACGTAAAATAAATTGAAAGCTCGTAGCCCAAATTGTCTTAGGGCTCTGGGTTTGGAAAATAACAAATTGAGCACTTAAACATTATTTTCATTTTGAGTTTTACTAAATAATCTCTCCTTTTTTTGAAGGAAAACTTCTCATCAAGAAAAAATGGTGGATGACCTCAAGATATAAAGCAGGTAAATTCTTTCAGAGTATGAATTTTTTTCTTTAATTATCTCATTTAATAAATTTGTTAAATGTTTTTTAGAAAATTATGTATAGCTTTCTTTTATTCTCATTGTGAATGATTATGGATGCAAAAATAAGTTATACACAGTTTTCTCCAATTTTTTTTTACAAATTCATCAAATAGACTGGAAATATCATGTCTTTTATTTCATTTAAAAGTTTCTCGGAATGGATAATGGCCCTGACCTTATCACTAGATAACAGCATTAAAATCGGTTGTAAATTTTATTGCAGCTATGGGTGTTTTATCTGGTATCTTGATTGCCTCAATCATCATTTTTATTTACATCAAAATCAATCGAAAAAAAAGGCAGCAGCGAGAGGAAGAGCAGGACATTAGAGGGTATATGGATCCCCTTGATTCCAGACCTCCTTCAGTCGAGAATTTTCTACACACAGGAATTCCCACTAGATATTCATATCGTCAGATTAAAAGATACACCAACGATTTTGCAGTAAGACTTGGCCAAGGAGGTTTTGGTACAGTTTACAAAGGTGAGCTTCCTAATGGATGTATGGTCGCCGTAAAAATTCTTGACAAATCAAAACATAGTCGAATCCAATTCATGAATGAAGTGGCTACCATTGGAAGGATCCACCACTTGCATCTGGTGCGACTTTTGGGATATTGCTTCGAGGGGTCTAAAAGAGCCTTGATTTACGAGTACATGGTCAATGGTTCCCTTGAAAAATATATCCATGGAGATGATCAGAATGTATTGGATTGGAAGCAATTGTATTCCATTGCATTGGGTACAGCCCGTGGGATTGCATATCTACATGATGAGTGTCGAAGCAGGATATTGCACTGTGACATAAAACCCCATAATGTATTGTTAGATGCCAATTTCTCCCCAAAGGTTGCAGATTTTGGTCTGGCAAAACTAACAGATAGAGAAGAAAGCCATGTCTCTCTGACAGGTGCTAGAGGAACCCCTGGTTATGTGGCTCCAGAGGTGTGGTCTAGAAGCAATGGACCCGTCACTGACAGATCAGATGTGTACGGTTATGGTATGTTGGTGATGGAAATGGTGGGAGGAAGAAAGAACTTTGACATGAAAGCAACCAGATCCAGCAAATTTTATTATCCAGAATGGGCATTCAAACAAGTGGAAATGGGGGAGTTTCGAAATCTGAGAGGAGGAAAAATAGCAGATGATGAAGACGAAGTTATAGCCAAGAAGTTGAGCATGTTAGGACTGTGGTGCATTCAGTACGACCCTTCTCAACGGCCTTCTATGAGTAGAGTGATTCAAATGTTGGAAGGAACTGTTGATATAGCCATTCCTCCTCAGCCCTTTCCTGTGGATACACTATTCCAAACAGAAGCCTCTACTGAATCATCTTCTAGCATGTGATGTGTGTTCACATGGTCTCATTCATGACATCTCATCTATGTCGCATTGCATATGTTACTGGCGCCATGAATGCTGATCTCAATTGTTAGCGTTGGTGGCCAATCAGCTTCTTGTTTAATTTATATAGGCCGCAGTATGGTTATCAGGCTAATGGTGCCAGGTACTTTATTGTTTTGTAATGGTGAAATTCAAACTGTCCTGAAATATATTATGCATGATATCTAAACATGATTCACTTCTTTAAGTTGCAGACATGAAAACTTTTCTTTCAAATTCTATTAGGAAAGTCCTCTATAGTGATTCCCCTTGCTTCTTATATGTACATGATTCATTTAAATAGACAAACAATTACAGGTTTAGAATTATTATTGAACTCGAGATAAGATTAATCCAGCACACCATTAACAACCTACGTGCAAATCTCTAATTACATAGGAATTTATACAAATCCCCCCATTCCCTCACTTCCCCTCAAAAATGTCTTTCAAAAATGTCATATTGTTGAAGCAAAAATGTCTTATAATAATTTTTTAATTTCATCCACTTCAACAGTTAAGAGTCAATTTTGACCAATAAAAATAAGAGAAATATTTACCAATTTTTATTGTGAAGAGAGTGTAAAATTACTATTGATTATTTGACTGAATAATATTTAAATAGAGTTCCTTGAATATGATTGGGCTTCTCTGCCACTCAAGCTTCTGATCCATATCACGTTTTCTTCTGAAAGCAGATTCCAAGATCATCTGCAGCACACGCCTCTAAATTAATTGGAGGCAAAGAAGGGCTGTCGGATGTAATCCCCTGACAGCCTACTTTCCCCGCCTTCGTTGACTCTGATGGTTTACGTATTCAACTCTAACTCTCTGTCTCTTTAAACAAAAAAATATTAGTCTTATCTCTAGTAAAAGAAATCGCTTTTCCACAATTGGGTTAGGAAATTTCTATTATAAAATGCAAATTTTTATTATAAAATGTGATTTTATTTTAAATTAGAAGTGTTTTTTGTTGGGTCAAATCAGGTACAAATTTATTTCATTTCAAATTAATGTAAAAAACAACAACATTAATTTATTTAATGAGAGTTCATAAATATATTCTTATATCATTAACTAATTAATATAATATTAAATTAATAATAAAGTTTTTGATAAAAAGAAAATTAAAGAAAAAAACAACCAATAAATTTTCACATTTCTATATATTTGCTATTAATATGTGTATTATATTGATGACTGTGTGAAGAAACGAGCTTCTTTGCTCGAAGAGATTGCCTTAATAGTTAAGGTCCTCTCTCCTCACTTTTGCAGTGACAATTTTATAGCGTGGATCCCACTGGTGTGGCTTGAGGTTAAGGAATTCGGGGAGTTAGGCAATGGCTTTTTTTCATTTTCATTTTCAGACAAGGAGAATAGGGACAAGGTTCTGGCCAAAAGGTTATGGAAGTTTGATAAAAGAGCTGAATTCTGTCAGAAATGGAAACCCAATTTTAATATTGGCAAAGAATAAATTCCTATACTCATGTTTTGGATCCAGCTTCCCTACCTACCCATGGAATATAGAGACCCTGACGCTTTGTCAAAAATAGGAAATGTAATGGGTATTGGTTGTTAGCATTAGTATTACATTGTTAATTGTCATGTTACAGTTATAAAGTTGTTATACAAACTGCATTGATAGTTATGTGAATTGTTGCATCGTCCTTCTATACATCTGCATTGTATCATTTCAAATACATCAATAAAACATTTTTACTGCCCCTTCATATGGTATCAGAGCACTGCTAATTCTTGTGCTTGTGAGAAGATGTAGATCGATGCAGAATAGAGGTTGCGTGTTCAGCATGGAAGAAGGTGTTCTTTGCAAGATGATGTTTGTCTCTCTTAATTGCTGTGTGGAATTTTGAATGCTGGATATTCCAAAACAGAAGATTTACCTTTAATACAGAAAGATGAGAGTGCATTCCAATTAATACGGAAAGATGAGAGTGCATTCCAATATATTTTTTTAAAGGCACTATTGCCATCAAGACGTGGATGTCAGACACTCTTTGAAGGACCCTACCAAGATCATTTTGAGTTGAGTGAAGCCATCCCCATTCCAAGGCAAGTTGATTTTGAGAAATAGGGAGAACTACAAAGCATGTAAATCATCCCATACTATAGTTATTTCTGTATGATCGTTGGCAGCCTGTGTAGATTGCTTTTGTTTGTTGCAGTCACCGTAAGAATCTATTTCTTCTTCCCTACACCTTGGTTATGGTTATTCAATATTGAGAGATTCTTTCCTTTTGTGGTATGCAGGATGATTATGGTGATAATTATATCAATAGGAAGGTGTATTTGTTTTATTTGTTAAAAATCAGGGTGTAATCTTTTGAAATTGGAGTGGATGGCACATGTTGACTTGAGAGAAGTTGTGTGAGGGAGTTTACCTTTTCTTAATTGATATTGTAATGGTTGAATGACACTAAAGTACGAAGAGGGCACTGTTGGTTTTTTTGCTGACTGGATACTTTCTCCTAGATTTCCCTACAAGGTAGCTATCAATGATCAACAGGATCTCTGGGCCAGGGGCCAACAGTATAGGAGATAGACTCTATTTTTATCTCCTCTTCCTCTTCAGGCTCTGTAAAACCTAGGGGGGTATTCCCTATTCAACATCCATGAGAATATGCATACAAAGGCTGGGATGCTGACACAAAGCAGATAAGTCCTCCTGTAAGTAGACCAAAACTGTAAGATAAGAGCAAAGGGGCTAGCTTTGGGCCTATTTTCAATTGTAGACAGAGGACCTAGGATCCTAAAACTAATTCTACTGTCCTAATGGTTGTTTTGGAGTTTAATTTTGATTTTGTATTTGGATGCAGAGCTGGACCTAGTGTATAACCTCAACACAGAGCTAGATTGGTGCCTATCCAGGGCTTGGAGTCAGTAGCCATACACCTGTGAATGATCAACATGATCAACTAAAACTAGATTTCAAGGGGATATATGTGATATCTGCCTTACAGATATCTCCCAATACAGAGTGTTAAGCTATCTATACTTATGGCATCCTTATTGCAGTATACCCTTCCCAATATTCAATATGAAAACCCTTTAATCTACCCTTTGAGCAGAAATTAAAAGATCAAGCATTCAATACATGAATTCTGTATTCTAGAATCTTAGACGTCCCTTAGATATCTAAACTCAGAAGAAGAATACATGCAATACTGGAGACAGAACTAACAAAACACATGCAGATAAAGCATTACTCATATAAGACCAATTGAGAAATTAGTACATTCATGTAGGAAACATACAACAGGAGATACATGAACTCACAAGGCTTCCTGCACAGAGCAACCAGAACCAGTTGTATTGTATTACAGAGCTAAAATGTCTAACTTTCAACAACAAAAAAAATGAGTAACACCACCTACTTAAAATAGCCAAATAGTGTACTCACAGCAATTAATTACATGGCCAAAAGTCAAAAATCTGCCAGATACAATTCATGAGAAATGACACTCAAAAGTCATCAATGTAGTAGGGGACAAAACATGGAGAAGCAAGAGAAGGACAGGAAGTAGATGAACTCGAGCCTTGTGCCACTATTGGAAAATTTTATGACATAAATCAGGTACATGACTGTTCAACCGCTCGCCCATGTCTCTGCACATCACCATTAAAGGCTTCAACCACTCGCAGCCAACAGAAAACTGTCACAGCGTTCAAATGAAAGCTTCCCGCCAAAATGCATTACGCTCAAAGTTTAAATTACACAGGAAGAATAGTCCCACATGCACCCTGCCGAGACCACTTTAGCATCTTAAAAGCATGGCCACATGCATACCAAGTGTCAAGCGCTTTTGCCCCGCTCGACCCACAAGCCTTCGCCAAAAGCCCATCGCCATGACATATACCATCAGCTCGCCCAAAAAAATCTCATCGATCACATCGGTCTCACCGACGAATGCCTCAATTGCCTTCAAAACTCCCCATCGGCCAGAGTAACACCATCGGGCCAACGCATTCCATCCTCGCCGACACAGCCAGTCACACCGACCACCACACCATATCTAGGTCTTCGATGAGACATTAACCATCGGAGTGACACCAAGCTCCTTCACTGATAGCACCACTCTCTCCGATGGTCACTCCATACTCCCAGGTCTTCGGCAAGACCACACACCATCGGCGCAGCAAAAATTACCCCCACCAATAACATCAATCACTCCGATGAACCCTTCCTTCGGCAAGACACATGCCATGTCGGCCCAACTCAGAATTCCTTCGCTGACAGCCAACACTACACCGATAACACTTCATCGGTGAGACCAAACACAAAGTCCACCTGATGGCCACCTTGCATTCCCCATCGGCCTGATCAACCATATCGGCAGAGGTCAAAACCCCTCTGTTGATCGCAATAGTCTTGTCGATGGTCTCCCCGTCGCCAAGACAATCTCCCTTGTCACCCCGATATGACGAACATCAACTCCACCATCAGCCAGACCTCTAACTGTCAATCCAACATGAATTTCCTTCACCGATGAAGAGTGTTACATCGACGAACACTTCCCCTTGAAAACATCGAACCATCCTCTGTTGGCGAGACAAACCACATTGGTGGAACCAAAAGTACTCCAGCCGATAGGCTAAGCTCTTGCCGATGGATAGGAAGACTTAGGGTTTAAATGAAAAAACCCTCCAAACATCCAAGTTCAACTCTAGGCCAAAATGGGTACCAACACTGGCTCTGAATGGGGACGTACAGGTGCAAAACTACAACGAGAACCTCAAATCTCTGGGCAGACCAGGCAAAAAGCAAGAAACCATGGACTGTACAAGACATTTACAAACAATATACATATTTTTACAAATGTGCACAGAGATAGGTCATTTATGCAAAATAAAACTTGAGGAATTGACCATGCACAGGCAATTCCAGCATCTCACCATCTAGGGCCTAGAGGAAATAAGAGTCCTCCCCATGAGTATTGCAAACCTGATATGGGCCCATCCATAAGGGTTCAAACTTACCATGTTTGCCCTTGTCCTAATTTTTTGCATTCCAGATGAGCACTAAATCATTGATTTGAAACTTCCTTTCTGCTGCTCTCTTGTCAAACAGATACTTCACACTCTGTTGTCTCTTGAGATTGATCTGGTGGGTTTTCCTTCTGTTTTCATCCAGTGCAACCAACTAGTTTACTCCTTCTGTCATGGAGTCTTCAATCTCCTCATCATTCTCTTGGATGAATCTATAAACTAGTAGGAGATTGTTTATAGGCAGCCTGGCTAATGCACCATATACTAGTTTAAAAGGGGACCTTCTAATTGCTTTCTTCACTGTCACCCTGTCAGCCCATAATGCCAATTTTAATTTTGAATCCCAAGCTCTCTTGTTCTTATCCACTATCCTCTTGATAATTTTCATGATGCTTTTATTGCTCAACTCTGCTTGACCATTTCCTTGTGGGTGGTATGGTGATGCATATGATAGATTTATCCCATACTTGTTGCAAAAATCAACAAATTCACCTGATCTGAAGCACATTGCATTATCTATGACTATCTTGAATGGTACTCCAAACCTGATGATAATATTTTCCAGTATGAAATCCATCACCACCTTACTTGTAGCCCTCTTAGTTGGAATGGCTTCAATCCATTTAGTGAAATAATCAGTTGCTACCAAAATCCAACTGTGTCCCCCACTTGACTTCTCTGCAATTTCTCCTATGAAATCAATTCCCCATTGTTGAAATACAGCATCCACAGTTATAATTCTAAGGGGCAGTGCACCTTCATATCTCAACTTTCCTGAGAACCTTTGGCAAGGGTCACACTTCCTCACTAACCTTTGTGCATTTGAAAAGAGAGTGGGCCACCAATATCCTGCTCTTAGAATCTTATGAGCTATTGTTTGGGCAGTATAATATCCACCACACAATCCTCTATGCATGTCATTCAAAACATTGTTGGCTACATCTTCATCCACACACCTTAGCAGCACACCATTAGGGTTCTTCCAGTATAGCTCACCTTGAACAATAACATACCTGATTGCATGTAGTTTTAAGGTTCTCTTTTGACTGTCACTGAAATGGGAAGGACAATTCAGATTTTGCAAGTAATATATAATGTCCTTATACCATTCAGATTATGATATATTTACACTCTCATTCTGGACTACATTGACTTGGCATGCTTCCAAGTTTGACCGTGCTATCATTTTGGCTAATCCTTGTCCTCTTACCAACTTGGTAATTTGTATTTCTATGTTGAACTCCTGCAATTTGTTTATCCATCTGCACCTCCTACTGAGTGAAGATGTCTTTGACTGTTGCATGAGGGACATATGCAACGATCTGGGATCCTACCAGATATGGCCTGAAACTCTTGATTGCTCTGACTAGTCCATATGCTTGTTTCTCCATGATATCATATTTTAACTCAGAAGCCTGCAAGGACACACTAAAGAAAGCTATGGGCTGTTCAAAACCATCCTCATTTTTCTGTAACAAACATGCAGCAATAGTGTGGAAAAAAGAAAATGAAAATAATTGAAATGGCCTAGAGAAATTAGGAGATTTAAGAATAGGGGCCATCTTGATTGCTTCCTTGATGTCCTGAAAAGATCTGCTTGCTTCACCTTCCCAACTGACAATCTCATCTTTCTTCAACATTTTAAAAATGTTCCTTGTGGTTTCTGCAAAGTTGGGAACAAATCTCCTAACAAAATTTATTTGTCCAAAGAAAGACTGGACTCCTTTTACTGTTTTAGGCATCTAAATTCTGTCAATGGCAGCCACCCTTTCTGGATCTATCCTTATTCCATCCTTGGAAACAATGTGCCACAGGAGCTTTCCTTCAACTACCCCAAAAGCACACTTCTTTGGATTTAGAGAAATGCCATACTCCAGTGCTCTAATGAAAATCTGTTCTAAATGCATACAATGTTTCTCTTCCTTCTTTGAATAAGTGGTCAGATCATCCTGATAAATAGCCAAGATTGAATCAATCAACCCTGCAAAAGCAACATCCATTGCTCTTTGAAATGTAGCACCTGCATTTGTCAGTCCAAATGGCATTCTAACATATACATATGTTCCCCATAGAGTGGTGAAGGCAGTCTTGTATTGTTCTGATTCCTTTACCTTCACCTGGTTATAACCTGAGAATCCATCCATCATGGATAGGAGTTCACAACCAGTCACTTTCTGCAACATAGCTTCCATATTAGGCAATGGATAATTATCCTTTAAAGAGGATACATTCAAGTTCCTAAAGTCAACACAAAGCCTAACATCACCATTCTTTTTTCTGACTGGGACAAGGTTAGACACCCAAGTTGAATGTCTGATTGGCATGATTATTCCAGCCTCCCTAAGCTTTTTGAGTTCTTGCATTTTTGGAGCTAAGGTAGGATTAATAGGCCTTTGTTTCTGTCTAAATGGCTTAGCTCCAGGATTCAATGGGATCTCATGCTGGAATAGGTCTTCTCTATAAGCTTTAAGATCTTCATATGACCAAGCAAAAACATGTTTATACCTTTTCAGTAATGTAATCAGCAGGCTCCTAATGTGTGGTTTGAGCTACTTACCAATGTATACCTTCTTGGGGGCCTGAGATGTCCCCAAATTTATCTCTTCTAAATCATCTTTGTTTGTGGGAGATATCTTTGTGACTAATTGGTCTCTACTGTCAAAAGCTCTTTCCGAAGCTACTAACCCTCTAGGAATTTTATTAGTCTTCAACTGAACTATTTCTTTTCCCATAAGAGTTTCTTTTCCATCTACAGTTTCTACAAAAGCTTGAAAATCAATTTCTTGATTCTCATATTCATCTATGCAGTGCAAAAATCTTAACAAGTCCTTATCATCATTAAACACTTGCCAACTGCATATGTTTTCTGGTACTGCAGGCCTGATTTTAACTTCCACATTTGTAACATCTGATAGAGTAATATCATCTGGCCTTACTGCCACATTAGCTAAGAAATCAGCCATAACATTTTTTGATCTCTCTACCCAGCCTATTGAAAATGCATCAAATAATTTAACTGTATCCCAAACAACATGCTTGTATTGTTTTAATCTTTTGTTTTTTGAAGCATATCTATCTCTATCTTGGGATACAATTAACAAAGAATCCCCAAATACCCTTAGCATCTTGATTCCATGCTTGAGAGCTATATTTAATCCTAAGAGTAAGGCTTCATACTTTGCAATGTTGTTTGTACAAGCAAACTTTAGCAAGATGGAGAATTTGAGGAGCTTACCATTTGGAGACAGGAAAACAACTCCAGCTCTAGAACCTTCCTTTGCACAAGCTCCATCAAAAAACATGGTCCATAGACCCTGCTGGTCTGGCTCTCCAATACAAACATGTTTCTCCTTGTCCTCTTTATCATCTGAGACAACCTTGAAGTTATCACAGTCAATGTTTACAAAGCATACATGTTCCTCTGATTCTTGGTCTTCCACTGTCTCTGATGATCTTTCTTCTCTGATTAGCTTAACATCCCTACCATTCATTGGAATCATAGCATATGACAGGTCCAGCTGCATACGTCCACCAATCAGTGCTGCCCATCTTCTTGACAACAGCATACCATACTGTGGCTTGATGTCAACCACTGTTATATTCATTCTGTAGCTCTTTTCAGGAAATGCTGCTAGTCTGAAATCCACATCCTTCATGATTCCAATAACTAGTACCTCTCTAGCATCCATAGCATAACATTTTCCACATGCCTTGTCTATTTTCAATCCAGCTTATTGCATGATGGCTAAAGGCATGATGTTTGTAGATGCTCCATAATCAAGCATACAATTTCTAATTATTTTTCCATTTATAACCAGGGATACATAAAATGGTTCCACTTGTGAAGGGCACTTTGTCATGGTCACCCCTAAATATACCTCAGGAGCTTCATCCTCTTCATTACATAAAACATGCTTCTCACCTTGGATCTGAACATTTTGCTTAGCTTGACAAGGTACTCCTGAAATTAGGGATACTGTCCTATTCTTGATTTCTTCAACTTTCATCAGTTCCATCAATGGGATAGAAACCTTTACCTGAGAGAGGATTTGAGTGATATCAAATGGAGCAAAATTTTGTATGACAGTTGTAGCTTGCTCCATGGTCTTATTCTTATCTTGAACTGATTTAGCTTTTATTTTCATAGTCCCCTGATCATCATTCTTGTTTTGGGAACCTTTACTTTGGTCTTCAACCTGGGGGATTCTATTTTCTAGTCCTTGATATTCATGACCTGTTCTTTGTTTAAAATTTTGCTTGTTATTACCCCACTACCTTTTTTGTGGTTCAATCCCCTTATGACTATGTACTGGCTAACCTGCAAGAGCATTCTCTGGTTGAGGTGGGCTGCTTATCTGAGCTTTACCTCTGAGATTGTAGTTGCTTTTGACTTGGGCCACTGCTGCAGCTATGAGGGCCCTAATTTCCTCATCAGAAGGTCTTTGCAGGTTACTCAAAAAACTGTGTGAGCCCTGAGCATACACATAACTATCTTCATTATCCTCATCATAAAAAACTTATTGACAGGCCTGAGTCCCATCATCTACATTCTCATCAGCATCATGAGGAAGGTGTCCACCGCACATGGACAGCATATTAACAGCATCATCTTGCACATAATGTGGCTCATTGCATTCATTACAAGACACAGCATTATCATACAAAGACTGAGCAATCATGCATTGTGACTGTGAATGTGACATCTGACAAATTATGCACCATGGAGTATCATCAGCAATATTTATAGATTTCTTCAAAGGATCAGGAGTTTCCTTGGTATGTTGAACTCTCTGATTTGTGTTGTTATGTGGAAATATAAGCTTACCATTATGCCAATTGGTATTATATGGCATATCATGCAATGATGGTCTCTTTTCCTGCCATTGGTAAACTTGCCTATCAGGACCTATCCCTTTTTCACTTCTAGCCAGTCTATAGCTTAGGTCCTTAACAACATTTGCCAATTTGTCTATTTTATCTTTAGGGGCAGATGTATTACCTTGAGTGTTTTAAGGCTTGTTTGGATTCTACAGAATTTTCACATCATCCCTCCTGTTTGTTTTGCCTGATGCTTTCCTATTGTTCTCAATATTCACTGCAATTCTAAAAGCATCCCTGAGAGTAACAGGACCTTTATCTCTTAATCCATATGCAATTTTGGCATCAAAAGCATTGATATACAATATTATGCACATAGGTTCATTTGGCCTCATGTGATGTGGCAGTTTGTTCAACACTTTAGTAAATCTTGCATTAAAATCTGCAACATGCTCATTTGACCCTTTAGTGATACTAGTGAACTCATTTACAAAAAAGCTAGGGTTAGTTTTGTCACCATACTGCTCCTTAAACATCCTTTTGAAATCATCCCATGATGAAATGCTCCGATCAGGCAAATTTTTGTACCATTCTTTAGCCTCATCTACTAAAGATTGCATGGATGACTTCATGAAAACATCCTCATGTTCAACCTCAAAGTTGTCCATGACATTTTGAAAAGCTCTTAGATGATCTTCCCCTAACACAGTGTTATTTCCTAAAATTTTTGGCACTTGCAGCCTTACATGCTTGTAATGGGGTTTGGATATCCAGGAATACCATCAAACACCAGCTGTCTGAATCTATCCAACTGCATGGGCTGTCTATCAAACTAATTAGCATTAATATTCCTGTTTGCATTCTGATTTCTTACATTGTTTAATGGCATTCTGGTATCATTTACATTGTGTCTTTGATCGTTATGCTGATGTTGCACTTCATTTCTTTGCTGATGTCTCTGCACATTTGCATTTTCAAGGGTAGGGACTGAATCGTTCTGAGCAGTCCTTAAAGCTTGCACTTTCTGTCTCATGTCATCTCTAACTTTCATGGCTTGTAGATATTCTAATTCTGCTCTTAGGCTTTTGATTTCTTCAGCCAACTGTTCCTCTTTAGGCATGGAGGTAGATGGTCTCATACCATTCTGGTCATCATCTTCATCATCCCTCAAAGATTCTGCCTCTTCAAATCTTTCACCAAGGTCTAAGAAAGGGCGTTCTTGGAATACCTCTGACCTCATCCTCAGGCTACCACCCTGTTGTCTCTCATATGCACCTTGAATATCAGCTTCTGCATTTGAAAAATAAGGCACATGCTATCTTGATGGCCTAGGGTTATCCTAAGTATCATCATCATTCCTGGGGGAACCTTCATGACTGACTGAGATGGTTCCTTTTCTTCTATACATCATCCTTCTTTCCAATGGTAACTCTTCAAATAGAGGATTACGTTGGGATCTTCTCCCATGCATATAAATTTTACTTTGACCGGTTGGGAGATTACTTCGGAGTCGCCACCTATAACTAGGAACTATTTTTACCAGGGATGAAAAGATAATTTCTTTACTACATAGTCCCCAGTAGAGTCACCAATTTCTATTGGTTTTTTCCTTGACTGGATACTTTCTCCCAGATTTCCCTACAGGGTAGCCATCAATGATCAACAGGATATCTGGGCCAGGGGCTAACAGTATAGGAGATAGACTCTATTTTTATCTCCTCTTCTTCTTCAGGCTCTGCAAAACCTAGGGCAGTATTCCCTATTCAACATCCATGAGAATATGCATACAAAGGCTGGGATGCTGACACAAAGCAGATAAGTCCTCCTGTAAGTAGACCAAAACTGTAAGATAAGAGCAAAGGGGCTAGCTTTGGGCCTATTTTCAGTTGTAGACAGAGGACCTAGGATCCTAAAACTAATTCTACTGTCCTAATGGTTGTTTTGGAGTTTGATTTTGATTTTGTATTTGGATACAGAGCTGGACCTGGTGTATAACCTCAACACAGAGCTAGATTGGTGCCTATCCAGGGCTTGCAGTTAGTAGCCATACACCTGTGAATGATCAACATGAACAACTAAAACTGGATTTCAAGGGGATATATGTGATATCTGCCTTACAGATATATCCCAATACAGAGTGTTAAGCTATCTATACTTATGGCATCCCTATTGTAGTATACCCTTCCCAATATTCAATCTAAAAACCCTTTAATCTACCCTTTGAGCAGAAGTTAAAAGATCAAGCATTCAATACAAGAATTCTATATTCTAGAATCTTAGACATCCCTTAGATATCTAAACTCAGAAGAAGAATACATGCAATACTGGAGACAGAATTAACAAAACACATGCAAATAAAGCATTACTCATATAAGACCAATCAAGAAATCAGTACATTCATGCAGGAAACATACAACAGGAGATACATAAACTCACAAAGCTTCCTGCACAGAGCAACCAGAACTAGTTGTATTGTATTACAGAGCTGAAATGTCCAACTTTCAACAACAACAAAAATGAGTAACACCACCTGCTTAAAATAGCCAGATAGTGTACTCACAGCAATTAATTACATGGCCAAAAGTCAAAAATCTGCTAGATACAGTTCATGAGAAATGGCACTCAAAAGTCATCAATGTAGTAGGGGACAAAACATGGAGAAGCAAGAGAAGGATAGGAAGTAGATGACCTCGAGCCTTGTGCCACCATTAGAAAATTTTATGCCATAAATTAGGTACATGACTATTCGACCACTCACCCATGCCTTTGCACATCACCATTAAAGGCTTCAACCACCCACAGCCAACGGAAAACTGTCGCAGCGTTCAAATGAAAACTTCCTGCCAAAATACATTACGCTCAAAGTTCAAATTACACAGGAAGAATAGTCCCACATGCACCCTGCCAAGACCACTTTAGCATCTTAAAAGTATGGCCACATGCATACCAAGTGTCAAGCGCTTTTGCCCCGCTCGACCCACAAGCCTTCGCCAAAAGCCCATCGCCATGACACATATCATCAGCTCACCCAAAAAAACTCTCACCGATCACATCGGTCTCATCGACGAACGCCTCAATTGCCTTCAAAACTCCCCATCGGCCAGAGTAACACCATCGGGCCAACGCATTCCATCCTCACTGACACAACCAATCACGCCGACCACCACACCATATCTAGGTCTTCGGCGAGACATTAACCATTGAAGCGACACCAAGCTCCTTCACTGATAGCACCACTCTCTTTGATGGTCACTCCATACTCCCAGGTCTTTGTCAATACCACACACCATCGGTGCAACAAAAATTACCCTCGCTGATAACATTGATCACTCCAATGAACCCTTCCTTCGGCAGGACACACGCCGATGACACCTCATTGGCCAAACCCCCCACTGTTGGCCCAACTCAGAATTCCTTCGCCGACAGCCAACACTACACCGATAACACTTCATCGGTGAGACCAAACACAAAGTCCACCCGATGGCCACCTTGCATTCCCCATTGGCCTGATCAACCATATCGGCAGAGGTCAAAACCCCTCTGCCGATCGCAATAGTCTTGCCAATGGTCTTCCCGTCGCCAAGATAATCTCCCTTGTCACCCCGATATGCTGAACATCAACTCCACCATCGGCCAGACCTCCAACTGTCAGTCCAACATGAATTTCCTTCACCGATGAAGAGTGTTACACTGATGAACACTTCCCCTTGAAAACTTCCAACCATCCTCCATCGGCGAGACAAACCACATCGGTGGAACCAAAAATACTCCAACCGATAGGCTAAGCTCTTGCCAATGGACATGAAGACTTAGGGTTTAAATGAAAAAACCCTCCAAACATCCAAGTTCAACTCTAGGCCAAAATAGGTACCAATAGGCACATTTGTAAAACACAATCATATTTAGAATTTAATTAGTAAAAGGAGATTTTATTCAATTTATATTATTTGTATCGAGTAATAAAGGAATTATGGTGATATAAGTGATAAATAGGTATAAGGGTTTTTTTAAAGGAGAAATAAGTAGGATGTTTTTGTTAAAGTTGAAATTACATGTTTTGGAGTTATAAGATTGAAATTTTTGTAAACATAATCATAAGAAGTTATATGTGTTTACACCATATTTTAAAAGGGTCCATTATTGGTTGAAATTGATATCACCATTTTTTCATTATAGCCACACATATTACATGGCTACTTCATATAAATCTTGTATGCTCAAGAATGATTGTGCTTTCGAGGCCATGCATGCTACACTTGATAGAGATTTTGAAGGTATGAATGCACATATGTCAAAGATCACTTATGCTTTCAAGGACATCTTTTCTATTCTTGATGAGGCCTCCAAAGACTCATCTATGACATCAGTTGGTTAAAGTGTAATAGTGTCATATTGGAGGCAGGTAGCATCAGAGGATGGAGGATTTTCCATCATCTCAAGTTAGCTTCTCACTTTGAGATAATGCTTTGCATGAGAAGCATTTTTGGTTTTGGTTGTTTTGCTTTGCTTTGGTAATGCTGATAGATTTGAAGAATGTATGTTTTGTGAAGATTTTGTTTTGGAGACAGGTTTGGGATTTGGTGTTGAGCTCAATATGGATTGTTGTCCAGTGAGCTTCAAAGAGTATATGATCAAGAATTATACACTTTCGCGGTCACTAGATAATGGCAAAGATATGTCGTCTCTTTTAGGGTTCATTGTCTTATAATTCAAGACTGTGATTTGAAAGTTCGGGACTAAAGAGCTCAAGAACACAACTCGAAGCTATGCCTTTCCGAGGGTAGACAAGACAGCATGATGGAGCCCTGCTTGGTTCAGGATTTGTTTTTTGGGAGAAGATCTTCTATAAAATATGTATTCATATTATGTAATCAGCTTTGTTGAGTATTTTAGCATTTAGGGGGTTCCCTTGGTACTATTGCAGGAACAATGTAATAAGGGGGGAATGTTAGCATTAGTATTACATTATTAATTGTCAGGTTGCAGTTATAAAGCTATTATACAAACTGCATCGACAATTATATGAATTGCTGCATCGTCCTATAAATCTGCATTGTATCATTTCAAATACATCAATAAAACATTTTAACTGCTCCTTCATTTGTCAGGAGGTGGATATTAGTTCAAGCTCTATTTGGTCATCTACCATTAGATTGTGCTTATTATTAGAGACAAAGGAGCTTTTGCCCAAGTGAATAACCCTTTAGTCTTCTGAAGGTCCTTGGGTCCAATAAATTTTCTTTGATGAAGGACTACAACCTAAAGATTTGCTATGGCCTAATGATCTTCTAGACTAGAAGAAGATGGAAGAGAATATAGTCGTTAACCCAAGCCTTGAAGCAACTTTGGACCAGCCAAAGCGGTATGAGTAGTTCTTGATCAAAAATAGTGTAGATTCTAGTTGCCAAAAAGATTTGTCTCCCCTTAGGAGTTGCGATCTTTACATGGTCACATAAATTCATCAGAAGAGTCCAGAGGATCAAGGGATAGATGTCTTGGCTCATACAATCATGGAAGGTGTAGAGGAAGGGGAACCTATTAATTTATAGGTGGTTTTCTCTCCCCCTTATGGGAGAAACTTAACCGGACTTGAGAATAACCAATCCACTAGGAATTTTGAAGGGAAAGAAGCAAAAGATTTGGAGCAAAGCTGGGATACGGATCAATTTGGAGAGGATATTACAGTGGACCAGAATCCAAAAGGAGGTTTGAATGAAGAGGATGAAGAAGTAGAGGATAGGTTTATAGAACCTCCAAGGGAACCTAGCCAAAATAATGAGAGCTTAAAGGCTGATGTAGCCAACAACATACACTCAATAAAATTGTGCCATTAATCACGTGTGAGAGCCAAAGATTTGGAAACTGCAAAAAAAACTTCTATTCACCAACTCTACTGCTACAATGAGAGAAAACTCTCTTATATCCAAGAAAAGAAAAAAATCAAAAATTACCATTTTTGGCAGATTTTGACAATTGTTAGTTTTTTCCATTTTAGGTAATTTTACATTCATATCTTGAGAATCCAGACTTTTTCCAAAAACTTCCTAAAACTAAGGTTGGACAAAAAGCCAACTAACATCCTAAATTTGAAACATGAGTTTCGATTTATTAAAAAAAACAACTTTTAAAAAACTAGGAAAAAACACTAAATTGTCATTTTGAGGGCCAAGATGAAAGTTTCAAGCCTTGAAAAAGTGCGAAGATGGGATCCAACCAATTATGGTAGATTGGGAAACCACATGGCACCTCATAATGCATCCACCCGTAAAATTTCATAGAAAACCCACATCCGAGTCAAAAGTTATGACCTCTGGAAGTTTCTACATCATTCTCCTCTAGTTGAAAAGAAGGCAACTCCTGTAAGTTGTTTTATGGAACTTGTGCCACTTGTCCAAATCCATCTTCTTCAATTCCCACTCTAGAATACATATATTATCTGCTTGTGTTAGCCCTTCCCACTGTACTAGAAACTTGTTGTCTTGACCCTGTTGCATGCATATAGCCTGCTTGTCTAGAATCTGTGCAATCTTTTCTCTTTTCTCACTTTGAACTTGTTGTTGTTGCCTATCTACTTCCACCTCACCTTTAATTTTCTTGTATTTCAACTTGTTGTAAGTGTTTCAACTTTCTTTGGAGTTAATAATGTAGGTACAACACATGGGCTCAGTCTCTCCATTACCACACCTTTCCTTATGAGACCTCTCACTTGTCGATTGATTTCTGTATGGTTGGTAGGACTCATTGTGTAAGTTTCCTGATTAGGTATGGATGCTCCTGGGATCAAATCAATATGTTGCTGAATATCTCTCTTTTGTGATAGACCCTCAGGCACAACATCAACATGTTCTTCTAGTACCTTGGGTGCTTCTGCTGGTACTGGTATTTCCTTACCATCTTCTTTCTATGCCATTAGTGCATAACAAAACCCTATCACCTTCATTTCCCTAACAAGTTCTTTCATGGACAACATACTCTCAACTATCCTTTCATCCTTAAGGAGTAATAAAATCACTTTAGAACCGTCTTTCCAAAAAATGTATGTATTCCTTTCTCCATCATGCATGACCTTGCTATCATATTGCCATGGCCTTCCCAACAACACATGACATGCATCCATTAGAATGAGATCACACCATATTTCCTCCTTATAATTCTTTCCTATGGAGAACTTAACTAAACACCTCTTATCAACAGTGACTTCATTTCCCTTTTTAAACCATGCAATATGATAAGGATGGGGATGTTTTTCATAGTGTAGGTTCAATTTATCTACCATTTCTCTAGAAACCATATTTTCACAACTACCACTGTCAATAATAACTTGACATAGCTTTCCTCCTGAGGTGCACTTGGTTCAAAAAATATTAGTTCGAAGCCAAGAATAATCACAACCTTTAATTTGTACTTGTTCTTTTTCTAGAATGACCATTATTCTTCTCATCATGAGACTCTCACCCATATCTAGCAGAACCTCTAGTTATGTTCCTTCTCCTTCATTCACAGGTTGAACCAAGTTCAACCTGGGTTGTTCTTCTTGTCTTCTTTCATGCATGTGATAGTCTGGACACTCAAATGCCTTGTGACCCTCCTCACCACACCTAAAACAAATGAAAGGTTTTCGTGGGTTTTCCCATCCTCTGCCACCATTGTAACCTCTGCCCCTCTGAAATCCTCTTCCCCTTTGTTGATTTTCAGGATCTTGCCATATATCTTCTAGTTTGTCTATTCCTTGGGATGATTCTCCCTAATTATAACTTATGTTACCTCGCAATGGAGATGATGTCCCACTCCTTGCTCCCCCATTCTTTTGAAAATACTGTCTACTTTATTTTTCTTCAGCCTTTAAAGCTAATTTCTATGCTTCTTCCATACTGCTAACCCTGTGCATGCTCAATTCATCTTGAATAGAGAATTTGAGACCATTTACATACCTTGCAGTCATTTGTTCATTAGTTTCTTGATTCTCCACGTGAATGGATAGTTTGTAAAATTCATCTATGTAGTCTTAAACAATAGATAGATTTTGTCTCAAATTTTGAAATCTACGAAAAAGAGTTTGTGCATAATCCATAGGCAAACATTTCTCTCTCAGCTTCTTCTTCATTTTGCTCCAAGTCCTGATTTTAGTCTTTCCCTTTCTAGTTCTTTCCTTTACAGATGATCCCGTCAGATCATGGCATGACCCTTTAACTCAGTGCATGCAAATTTCACCTTTTTTTCCTCTGTCATAGTCTTCCATTCAAAGAATTTCCCCATGTTATTCAACCAATCTATCAACTCCTCTAGTTTGAGACTACCTGCATACTCTAAAACTTTAATTTTGATCCCATCATTGTTTCCCTCTAATGCTCTGAGCATCCTCTCTTCAAAACTCATGCCTTCTAATTCTTCTTCTTTTTCATGTTCTCTATCTTGATCTGCACCTCCTTGACCTATCTCTTCATCAGATTCGTCTCATCCTCTACCCAGTCTTTGGTTTTCCATCTGTTTTGTAAGTTCTGCTATTTGCCTTTATAGATTTTGCATTTCTCTATGCATCTGGGCAAGACCACCTCTTCCTCTTCCTCTCCCAGCCATCTTCCTACTCTAATACCAGATGATGTAGCCAACAACATACACTCAATAAAATTGTGCCATTAATCATGTGTGAGAGCCAAACGTTTGGAAACTAGAAAAAAAAATTCTATTCACCAACTCTACTGCTACAATAAGAGAAAACTCTCTTATATCCAAGAAAACAAAAAAAAATAAAAAATTACCTTTTTTGGCAGATTTTGACAATTGTCAGTTTTTGCCATTTTAGGTAATTTTACATTCATATCTTGAGAATCCAGTTTTTTCTCAAAAACTTCCTAAAACTAAGGTAGGATGAAAAGCAAACTAACATCTTAAATTCGAAACATGAGTTTCAAGTTATTAAAAAAAACAACTTTAAAAAAACTAGGAAAATCCACTAAATTGCCATTTTAAGGACCAAGATGAAACTTTCAAGCCCCAAAAAAGTACCAAGATGGGGTCCAACTGACTAGGGTGGGTTGGGAAACCACATGCCACCTTATAATGCATCCACCTGTAGAATTTCATAGAAAGCCCACATCTGATTCAAAAGTTATGACGTCTGGAAGTTTCTACATCAAAGACTTTGCTAGATGAAGTGATTACAAAGGTTACGTGCAAAATTTATGATGAGAATGCAAATGAAGTTCTCGTGGAAGAAGAGGATATAGAACTAGGAAGGCCTCTTGGTATCTTGCAGATAGTGATGAACTCAAAGATGGGAAAGGAAATGCCAGTCTCCATAAGAAAGAGTGCCAAACAAAGAAAATCCAAAACTCAAATTGAGATTGATGTTGGAATCCAAAAAACTATCAATACATTTTTAAAAAGGAGGAGAACTAAGAGCTCTCCTCAGGAGACATGAGGATCCTTACATGGAATGTTAAAGTCATTAATGCCCGTAACAAGACACGCCTCATCAAATTTCAAATTGATGAGGAGAAGAGTGATATTATTCTTCTACACAAAACTAAATTATCTTTAGAGCAAGGTGAGAATGTTTTTAAGTCATGGAAGGGGTGGGAGTATTCTTTGGTTCTTGTGTGTGGAGCTTCAGGCAGAATGGTGATTTTATGGAAATCTCAGCTCCCAACAATGCAGAGGTTATAGGGAGGAGAAACCACTGGCTAATTGGTATATTCCCAAGAGCTATAAATGAAAAGGATCTCTAGGTGAGTTGCATTTATTGCTTAATGCAGTCAAGGTAGGAGGGTCCAATGAAGGGTTGTCCAACCTTGTAGCCTTAAACAACTAACAACATGAATAATACAAAATGCAACGGAAGTAAATAACTACTGACAGAAAAAAAGAGACATTCATACACTCATGACATGAGATATATCTTGGGAAAACTATAAAAATCCAGCCTTCAAAGCTCATTCCTCTTATATTATGATCTTAAAACACATTATATTTGCCTCTAGGGCTTAACAGATGTTATGTCATAGCTCGGGGTTACAAAAGATTCATATAGTAATACTTTTCATGATTTCTTTCTTCTACATCTCAATTCTCTGCTCGACAACTTCTTCTACTATTTGCTCTACCTTCTACTCTATCCTGTTACTCATTTGGATCAAAAAAACTTATGATCTTGTTGCATATCTTCGTGCTATTAATCATTGCCTAGAAACACCCCTTAACCTCTCATTTATATCCTTTGCAGGTCTTCATAACATTATCAAGTTGGCCTAATTGCAATGGCTAGTTAGGTATCATGTAGACAGATAAGTCAGACCTAAACATAAGGCATTGCTCTACTGGTACATAGAACTTCGTGCAGATCAGGGAATTTATTTGCAGACTGTTCTCCTTTTTCAACTCTTCCAAACATTCCTTTAGATCTCCGTTTCGCTATTCCACCTTCCTAAACAACTTGAATCCTTTTTCTAATTCTGCAAAACTCTTTTCAACATACTCAAACAACTTTAGCTCTTCTTCTAATTCTTCATTTCTTCTTTTTACAATTTTCAATTCTTCTTCAAGGGCATCATATTTTTCTTCTCCTATTTCTTCTATCATCTCCCTCAACTCTGAATTAAACCTTTTGATTTCAAACAACCCTTCTTCTAAAATATCCTTTTTGCATATTAGGTTTTCATTCTCTTTCTTCATCATTTTTCCAATTCAGATCTTTCTTTCCTTGACTTTCTTTAGTGATGACACTTATTACTTATAGAGTTTCACACTTCTTCTACAGGTTCACAACCACTCCAACTAGATTCATAATGTGCTCTGATACCACTTGATGCAGTCAAGATAGGAGGGTCCAATGAAGGACTGTCTAACCTTGCAGCCTTAAACAACTAACAACATGAATAATACGTAATGCAATGGAAGTAAATAGCTACCAATAGAAAGAGACATTCATACACTCATGATACAAGATATATCCTGGGAAAACCATAATAGGGAAAAAACCTAGCTTTCAAATCTCATTCCTCTTATATTATGATCTCAAAACACATTACATCTGCCTCTATGGATTAATAGATGTTAGGCTACAGTCCAGGGTTACAAAAGATATATACAGTAATACTTATCCATGATTTCTTTCTTCCACATCTCAATTATCTGCATAATTTCTTCTGTTGTCTACTCTACCTTCTACTCTATCTTGTTACTCATTCAGATAAAAACAACTTATGATCTTTCTTCATATCTTCATGCTATAGATCACTGCCTAGAAACACCCCTTTACCTCTCATTTATATCCTCTATAAGTCTTCATAGCATTATCAAGTCAACCTAATTGAAAAGGCTAGTTAGGTATCATGTAGATAGATAGGTTGGACCTAAACATTAGGCATTGCTCTACTGGTGCATAGAAATTCCTGTGGATCCCCATGGAGGTTGAAAAGATCCTCAATTTCCTTGAATAATGATCATTTCCGCTCTGCAAGTCATGAATTTTCTCTGCAAGCCAATTATTCTCCACTCAACACTGTCAGCTCTGCTCTGTGAAGACAAGTTAAAACAAATAATCTTTTGCTAGTAATATCTCTTTGGATATGAACCCAAATGATCTAAATTTTTTATATGATAGTTGAGATGTCTAGATTCTAATTTCTACTCTACGACTCCTAATATGCAAATGCAGTAATCTCTAAGGTCTCTCTCTCAAATACTTTGTAATTGAATGTTAATTGTCTCAACTGATTTGAATCTTCCATATGCTCCACTAATTTGAATGATTTTTTAGATGCTCCTACATCAAACTCTCAAGGTTATTTGAAAAGTGAGCCTCTTCACTTTAGCTTGTATTATGTTAAATTCAATGTTGTTTCTATGAATAGGTTCAACGGTCTGTTCATAGGTACTTGTAACTACCTCAAAGTTGGCAATCTATTCAAGTCCACCCTACAAAACTACTTCAAGTTCTTCCAAGTTTGGCATTCTACTTGCAATCCTTGCACTGTCCCAATGATCAGTGGTCTAAGCAAGTCTTCTCCGCAAGCTACTAATATCTTGTCATTCCCTCTTTTTCTACGACATCAACTTCTCTTTTTTGTTATGCTTCAGTCTTGTTCACACAACTTCATTTCTCAGATTATTTTACACAAATCTAATCTAGTTTCTCAGATGTTCATCCTATAACATAATTCTCCTTAAGATCAATGCTTCACCTTCTTCTCATTTCTCTATCATATCTGATGACTCAAAAGGTTCCTCTTCCTCTGCATAAACTGCCTCTGCATTAGTTATTGTTTCCTCATCATTAGTCTCTGCATAAACTACCTCTGCATTAGTTATTGTTTCCTCATCATTAGTCTCTGCATAAGCTATCTCTACATCATTTACTACTTCTTCATTAGTTTCTTTGGTAACAGGGTCTTGGTGACATTCATTGCTTGATTCTTTTCTCCTCCAGACTTGAAAACAAGTTCAATGCTCTTTCATTTCTTCGGTATCCTTCGCTGTGATAAGAATTGTGACTCCTATCATTTCTCCCTCTATATTTTGAATTAGAGTCCTTGTTGCTCTGCATAAGGTCTAATTTTTTTACGACAATTATCCATTCAAATGTATCTTTAAAATATGAACATACCATAATATAAATAAAATTATACATAAACAAAATATATATCATCATAATTTTATATAAATTTTGATAACCTATCCAAAATCTCTCCTTTCATATAGCCTATCCAAAATCTCTCCTTCCATATGATACAATCTTTTAAAAATTTTAAAATTTTTGATTGTATCATACGACCATCAAATTTAGGCGCGTGTTGGAAAAATTAAATCAACACACTGTGCTTCCAATTTAGGAGGCAAAAATAAATCTATATATTCCTTTGAATTAACTTCCTCAATTTACAAGAGATTCAATGAATCTCTTTATAGAGATTACAAGGATTAAAAATAACATCAAGAAAACCTTCTAAAACTATCACATGCAAAAAAATAAAAAATCTGCAACTATTTTCACTTTTGTTTCCTCAACATGCATTACACATGAGAAAAAACTTATTTAGAAACTTCTAAAAAACAAACTCTGAATATGCAAGCATCACTTATCAACATAGTCCCCCTTGGCGCATGCGTTTGTCGAGACGGTCCCCAGGTATACAACTGCTCTCTAAATTAATTGGAGGCGGAGAAGGGCTGTGGGATGTAATCTACTTTTCCCTGCCTTCATTGACTTTGACGGTTTACGTGTTGAACTATCACTCTAAGTCTCTTTAAACAAAAAAATATTAGTCCTCTGTGGCAAAAGAAATCGCTTTTCCGCAATTGGGTTACGTGATGTCAGTTAAGCTCAGCACGTTAGTCTGCTTGTATTTGTCAAGCGTTAGAGTTACGCGGTCCAGGTCGTCTTAAATGTTATAACTAGCCGATAAACTTTCCCTGTGGGCTTTCAATTTCTAAGGGAAGATTAATTTGGATAAATCTCAAAAAGTATATCATTTTGTATAAATTAGTTTATATTAATTTATTAAAAGTTGCTGTCTAATAATTGATATTATGTAATAAAATAAATGTGAGAATATAATTAAATGATAATATATTTAGTTTTATGATTGAAAAATGTTTGGGTGATGATGTAGACAATAAATTCAATGTCATTTTTTTATATTTGTAGGGTTATTAGTAATGATAAATGTCTTTGTTAACTTATCGTATGACCAAGCTGTAAGAGAATTGGGTCTTAATCAACCCCTTGAAATTGGACATTAGTAAAAACAACAATCTTCATATATGGAAATGGTCTTAAAATGATTATGTAGACAACATTCCTTTTAAATCACCAAATCAAATTGTGAACATGTGAATGATATGTAAATAGCACTTGATTTTTTGAATCTCTTTTGTGATTCTTCAATTATTAGAATGAATGCATTGAACGCCTTTAAATATAAAGACATAGTAATATATCACCTAAAAATGTAGTTAGTAGGCCCGTGGAGGGAGGGGTTTAAATTTAAGTATTTACTTTGAGAAGTTAAAAATAGGTGTATGGGTAAATGTAATTTGGGACATAGATGAGGCTAGTGTGTTGCACAAGGAAACCAACTTTGTACAAAAGTACAACTTTTAATAGTATGTTTGTGTATCAGGTACTCTCCTCAAAATAGGCACAAAACTAAATGGGAAATAACATGGCTATACAAATTTGACCATGACATTTTCCCCCCACTACATGTGAATCTTAAAATGATCATGTATCTCAAAGTATGTAGCACTCACAAACATGCTTGTAAAGTAAATATTCAAACACTCAAAGTATATTGTCACGGGTCTATATAAAATAATTGACCCTATGAGCATATGATCATGTGTGGTCACCTTTTGTGTATGTCTTTTCCATAACATTAATTTATAAAAAGCATTTGTAATCATTTTCATATCTAAACATAGGAACATCAGTGACAAGATATGTCTCTAGGAAAGAATTAGTTGTATCTACGGGACAAAGAATTGTTAGAAGAGGAAATAATAACTTACATGAAAAGAAAATATAACCTAAACATGTGGTCATAAAATCATGTAAATTTATAAGCATCAAATCATATAGTAATGTAAGCATATAGTAATGTGAGAAAATAACAATGATTGTAAAGAATGTATTGTGTAAGAATATGGGCTAGAGAGGGTATCAGCGAGATAAGAATGTTGCCCCCAACATTGACAATAAAATGGTGGTGCAACCCTCAATGGCCTATTGACACCCATGTAAGTATATCAAGTATTAGGATAGGCATATTCCACCATATGTAGTATCCAAAAGCATCTACACACAAAGGTCAGTAAGGTATTTAGTCCCTTGTGGTAATAGAAATAGGAATAATTGTAAAAAAATAAAAACTATGTACAAGGGCCCTAAGATAAGGCATAAAGCCAAGGAAGAGGGCATATTTTCCAAAATAGAAGGCCTAAAGCCATTATAAGGGGCTAGAGCGTACAATCATGTGTAGCATAAAAATGATGGAGCAAGTCCCCAAGGTATACCAATAATAGATGGAATGTCGAAGAGAGGGAAACGTGATGCCCAAAAATGTAATATAAAGACGACTACTCAGTGTAGTCCCCACAAATATAAAGATGCAATTACGAAGGTGTAACATATGAAAAGTGGAAAGGCATTCTTGATGTCCCACAAGTGTAAATGATAGATGTGGCAACGTGATTGCATAAGGTCTGAAGAGGAAAAGAAATATGCACCCAATGTAAAGGTATTTAAAAGTAAGATCATTATACAATCATGATACACAAATCAAAAGACCTTTCACTACATAAATCCATAATTGATATCAAGGTAAAACTGAAAGACAAGGCCTAACATTTACAACTATGTTTAGAGTTAAATCCATAAAAGGCCTTTGTATAGAACCTACATTATGTTTTTATCACTAGTAAAAAATAAGTCTAAATCCCTATAATATTATTAGAAAGAAAGAAGAGTCTTGCTTAGAATTACTCTCTTTATAGCAAATGTAAGTATGTAAATTTTATTGCATGCTCTATCACATAACAATTCAAAATTCCTATTTGAATCTTTTATTTATCCTTATTTTAACGAAAAATCAAAACATACCTAGTCAATTACAATGTTTATGTTATACAAGTTGATACTTAACAATTAAAGAATAATATAGTAAGAGATTTGACCTCCTAGTCAAGATTTTTTTTTTGTTCGTTAATTACAATAATTAAGAGAAAACAATAGTTAGACATTATGATTTTAGTATAAGAACATTCTATTTCAATGCATACAAACAATAATATAATTTTAAAAGAAAAGCTCCTAACAATCTGATTTTGTTAGTTCTATAAGGATCCCACCTTTTACCAAATTTTTCAATAGCCCCAAGCGTCAACAAGCATGCTACTATGTTGCAGTTATTTGTGAATAAGAGGACATCTTTCTTTTGGCGGATATGAAGGACGAAGCATTCAAGAAGACCATGGTCAAATCTTGAATCATCGAAATAATTTTGATCTCCATAGTCAACAACATGAAATACTACCAATCCACCATTTTTATAATCTTGGGATGAAAAATTTATGATAGACATTAAACAAAAAATTGTAAAAAAAATGATGTATGAATTTTTTTTGAAACATCTTTTAGTATTGACAAATTATATTAAAAAATGTGTGCAAATTTCTATTGCAAAATATTATTTTATTTGATTTCAAATTAAAAGTTATAATCAACGCATGTACAAACTTTATTTCATTTGAAATTAATATTAAAAACACATAACTTCAATTTATTTAATAAAAGTTTATAAATATCATTAATTAATTAAATACAGTATTAAAATTAATAGTAAAATTCACTGTTATTAAATAGTAAAATTCATTGTTATTAAAATTCAAGTGCTAATATCTTATTTTTTCAAGGAATTTGCCCTCTATTTAAGTCATATGACTTTTTGTTGTTTCTATGTGTGTACAAACTTGACCGGAGATATTCGTTGATGGGAGAGATGAATTTCCCTCCCATTTACTATTTGAGTGTTGCCGTTTTCTTCATCTTTCTACAATTCTATATTCTTTGATCAATTCCATTAATTATTTCCCATCCGATTACTTTTCACACCCTCTGTTTATTATTTGACCATATTTATTAATTAATTGAAACTCAGAATACTGTTGTATTCTGAATTTCAATTAATTAATAAATACGGTCAAATGTGCATCCAGAATGCTGGATAGACAATACGCTCTTTATTATTAAGATTTAGCGATCAAATTGAAGCTTAATAAAGCAATTATTAGTGACTTGTCGGTATTTCTGTGTTTCTTCCTTTCCATCTTCTACAAAGCCCAGGTGAGGAGATTTTGAGTCATCACTTGCGTTTGGAACGGATGCATTCCTCCTACGGTTTCTTTGTTCTCTTTCCCATTCTTCTTATTACATGCTTTGCTGCCTCCTTAGTAAATGCCTCTTATTGGTATCCTTTGTATCCTTCGTATAAAAGTTGTTCTCCTCGTACATGCAACGATTCCCTCATCAAATACCCCTTCAGATTGGATTGGAAACAATTGTATTCTATTGCAATGGGTGCAGCCCGTGGAATTGCATATCTACATGATGAGTGTCTAAGCAGGATATTGCACTGTGACATAAAACCCCATAATGTATTGCTGGATGCCAATTTCTCCCCAAAGGTTGCAGATTTTGGCCTAGCAAAACTAACAGATAGAGAAGAAAGTCATGTCTCTCTGACAGGTGCTAGAGGAACCCCTGGTTATGTGGCTCCAGAAGTGTGTTCTAGAAGCAATGGACCCGTGACTGACAGATCAGATGTCTACAGTTATGGTATGTCGGTGATGGAAATGGTGGGTGGAAGAAAGAACTTTGACATGAAAGCAACCAGATCCAGCAAATTTTACTAGCCAGAGTGGGCATTCAAAAAAGTGAAATGGGAGAATTTAGAAATCTGAGAGGAGAAAATATAACAGATGATGAAGATGGAGTTATAGCCAAGAAGTTGAGCATGTTGGGACTATGGTGCATTCAGTACAACCCTTCTCAACGGCCTTCTATGAGTAGAGTGATTCAAATGCTGGAAGGAATTGTTGATATCACCAATCCTCCTCAGCCCTTTCTTGCCAATACATCAGTCCAAACAGCAGCCTCTACCGAATCATCTTCTAGCATGTGATATGTGTTCACTGTTAGAAAATAATGAATAACGGAAGACTAAGTGTAAGTGCTGGCAATATTATTTTGTGTTGTCAATCAATTACTGTAGATGTGTCAACAAGAGTTGTAGAGGTGTCAGTTAGATTGAGTTAAGTGTCATGTTAGATTCCAGATTTATAGGGAGTTGTTGAGCTCCTCTCCTATTATAAATTTGTAATATCTTTGATGAATAATACATGTTACATTTGCTTTGTTTATTATTTACTCAATATTTTATCATGGTATCAGAGCCAAGTTGGGTGTGACTCCATCATGGAAGTGCCCAAAAAGATGAAAGCATCTTATATGAAATTCAGTTTTCTGTAGGAAGTGTTGTGCAGTCCTCCTTTCTCTATTCTTTGCTTTTAATATTCTGAAGTTAAAGATACTATTTGCGAAAGTGCTTCCACCTCCCTACTGGTTTCTATGTTGCAGCTTCATCAATGGTTGAAATTGTTTTTATGTTTTTATTTGGGCGGAAGTTGCCGAAGAAACCCTACACTCTCTACCTCCTCAGTTTTTGTTTGCTTGCTGTTTGTTTCTTCTGTCCAAGAGAAGATACATGAATATGGAGGAAAAGTGTATGTAGTGATTGAATTAAACTTTGTTAGCTATATAAAGATCAGCCATTTGTAAAGCCAAGGCGTGGCTTTGACCAAGAGCTGTTTACTGTCATTTCTTTCTTTAATTTGATGTTGAATCTTTGTCGCTGTCAACTCTTAACTAGATTGTTCATGGATATTTCCTATGTGCGTAGGCTAAATTTGGTGGACTGTTGTTTCTTTTGTCTGTGGTCAAATGTGTATATTGTGAAGGCTGGTTCATTGAAAGGAGGAGCGTGGATTAGTCAGAGTGTTGTGGCTTCTTCCATCAGATCATGACCTTGGTTGATTGCACTCACACTAGGGTTGCACTCGCGTCTGCTCTCCACTGCAATACTTTACAGTTTGCCCATCTGTTTCCTTGTAATAATAGTTGGGGGTGGATGCGAGATGGCAGAAGGGCCTTGAGTACTGACTATATAATTCAGGTTGGCATGTTGGCTGGAGTTTCAAGCTTGGTGCTCATTATGTTTGGCACGATTGGAGGATAATTTTGGTCACTCTTCTCTTGAGAAAGGGAGTGAGAGTTCTGATGGAAGGATGCCTTGCCGTGTTAGTGACAGCATTTGCTGACACAATAGATGAGATGGGATCATCAAAGCACATTTAGAAAAGGTTGTCAGAGGAAATATGGGTTCCTCAACATGCCTCCATTTATGGTGATGGAGGAGGAGTGGTGCATGAGATCTTAGAGGAGCAATGTTGTGCTCATGTGAGAGTTGGACTTATTTTAAGTTATTCATTAAGAGGGGATGTTAGAAAATAATGAATAACTGAAGACTAAGTGTAAGTGCTGGCAATATTATTTTGTGTTGTCAATCAATTACTGTAGATGTGTCAACAAGAGTTGTAGAGGTGTTACTTAGATTGAGTTAAGTGTCATGTTAGATTCCAGATTTATAGGGAGTTGTTGAGCTCCTCTCCTATTATAAATTTGTAATATCTTTGATGAATAATACATGTTACATTTGTTTTGTTTATTATTTACTCAATATTTTATCATTCACATGGTCTCATTCATGTCATCTCATCTATGTCGCATTGCATACGTTAATGGCTCAATGAATGTTGATCGCATCGGTTAGTATTTGTGTCCAATCAGCTTGTTCTTTAATTTATGTAGGCAATATAGTCTATCATGTTAATGGTGCCAGGTACTGTGGCAAAACTCAAAACCATCCAGAAATATATTATGCATGATATCTAATCATGATTCACTTCTTTCAGTTGCAGAGAGAAAAACTTTTCTTTTAAATTCGATTACAAAAGCCCTCTTTTAGGGTAAGCAAATATGACTTCTTATAGTGATTCCTCGTGCATGTAGGTATATTTATAGGTTTAAAAACATTAATGAACTCGGGATGGGATTGTAAAATGCAGTACACCATTAATAACCCACATGCAAATCTCTGATTATAGAGGTATTAATAAAAAAGCCCCTCATATCCCTCGCCTCCCCACAAAAAAAGGGTCAAATTACTAAAGTAAAAATGTACTGTAATAATGCTCTGAGCCATTCCCTGACTGTGATTGGGTTTCTCTACCACTCAAGCTATTGGTCCATATGACACATTTTCTTCTAAAAGCAGCTTCCAAAGTCATTTGTAGAACAAGCCTCTAAATTAATTGGAGCCAGAGAAAGGTTGTGTGTGATGTAATTGTTGTGTGCAGAGGCAAAAGACACATAAAACAAATTTTTTTGTTGCCTTGCATAATCGATTACATTCACGTCCTTTTATAGAGGTTTTAGAAATTTCTGGAAAAGCATACAAAACCACATATTCAGCGCATGATGGACTAGAGGTCAGTGGAGAGCATTGGAAGAAAGTTTTACATTAAATGGATGAAGCTTCTATTTTTAATGCATTTGGTGGAGTACTTTGACTGTGATTTTTTCTAGATGGGCAGTGGTGAACAGTTGGTAGAAATTACCAGATATTTCTAACATTCCCCCTAATTTCTACTATCAACAACTAATTACATCAATATTTACAATGCCCAAAATATCTCAAATCCTCAAATTGGTCTTGTGCTAATGCCTTTGTGAATATATCTGCAAGTTGCTCCTTTGATCTGTAGTGCTGTAGGATTATCTCTCCATTGTTGACCAATTCTCGAATGAAGTGATATCTAGTGTTAATGTGCTTTGTCCTCTTGTGAAAAACATGATTATTTGATAGTGCAATGGTGGACTTGTTGTCACAATAGATTGTAGTAGGCTCCTCTTACTCATGCATTAGATCCTTCAAGATTCTTCGCATCCAAACTGCTTGACATGCTTCTTATGTTCCTACTACATATTCTGCTTCTACTGATGAGATTGTCACTATTGGTTGTTTCTTTGATGCCCATGCTACAATACCTATTCCAAGATGAAATTCATATCCAGATGTACTCTTTCTATCATCAATACTCCCTGCAAAATCACTATCTGTATATCCAACTAACTAAACATCATCTGAAGTAGAATACATTATGCCATAATTCATAGTTCCTGCAATATACCTCAATAACCTTTTTCCTGCTTGCCAATGTGAGTTCTTTGGTGAATCCATGAATCTAGAAATCAAACTAACTCCATACATTATATCTGGCCTAGTTGCTATGAGATACATCAAACTACCAACCAATTTTTTGAATATATTTGAATCAAAATCCATCTAATTATCTTCTCTACTTAGTTTTGTGCCTATTGCCATAGGTGTAGAAACTGGACTACAATTTATCATTCTAAACCTTCTCAAAACATCTTTTACATATTTACTTTGACAAATAAAAATGCCCTTATCATTCTATGTGACTTCAATTCCAAGAAAATATTTCATTAAACCCAAATCTGTCATCTCAAATTATTTTTTCATTGTTGATTTAAACATGTCAAAAGAAAGATTACCTATAAAGATCAAATCATCAACATATAAGCAAACAATCAAAATCCGACCTTGTTCATTGACCTTGGTGTATAGTGTAGGCTAACTAGTGCTTCTGCTAAATCCATTCTTTATCATGTATGAATCAATCCTGTTGTACTAAGCTCTTGGTGCTTGCTTCAATCCATAGATTGCCTTCTTCAACCTGTAAACCTTGTCTTCATATCATTTTATTTCATATCCTAGTGGCTACTACACATAAACTTCTTTTTCCAAATATCCATTCAAAAAAGTTGATTTGACATCCATTTGATAAACTTTCCAATTGTTTTGAGCTGCAATAGCTAGTACCATCCTAATTGTGTGAAATCTTGCTACGGGTACAAATGTTTTATTGTAATCAACTCCATATTCTTGTGAAAATGTTTCATTGTAATCAACTCCATATTCTTGTACAAATCCCTTAGCTACTAATCTTGCCTTACATTTGTCAACTTCTCCATTTGCCTTATATTTAGTTTTATAAAGCTATTTCGCACCTATGCATTCTTTATCCTTAGGTAAATCAACTAGATCCCATGTATCATTTTTCTCAATAGATTCCATTTCATCATTCATTGCATTAATCCAATGTTCTTCCTTAATTGCATCTTTAAAATATATAGGATCTTGAGAAAATAAAGCAAAATTAGATTGCAAATCTATCCTATCTCCTTGATCATATATTTCTTGCAAGATTCTAGTCTTTTTGCCCCTTAGTCTTGGTCTCAATGATGCAAGTGTAGGATTTGAGTCATTACTTACTTGTGGACTTGATGATCCTCCTTGCTCAACTTCCCTTTGTGAGTTTTCTCCTTGTGGACTTCTTGATGGTGTTCCTCCTTGCTCATTTGATTGTTCTCTTTGTTCTCCTTGTTCTCCTTGACCTTTTTCTTCTTGTTCTTCATATGGTATTCTTGCTATACCTGTAATTGTCTTGTCTATATTGCCATCCCAAGATTCTTCCTCTTTGAATACAACATCCCTACTAATAATGACTTTCTTGGTTATAGTATTAAAGAACTTATATGCCTTAGATTGTTCATCATAGCCAATAAAAATGCATTTTTCACTTTTATCATCCAATTTACTCCTTATTTATTTAGGAGCATGTGCATATGCAATACAACCAAATACTCTAAAATGAGAAACACTATGATGCTTACCACTCCATGATTGTTGTGGAATCATGTCCTTCACAATCTTTCTTGGACTCCTGTTCATTATATAATTTGCACAAGCAACTGCTTCAGCCCAATACTCATTAGGTAGATTCTTACCTTTCAACATGCTCCTTGCCATCTCCATTATTGTTTGATTCTTCCTTTCTGCAACACCTTTCTATTGAGGTGTGTAACTTGTAGTGAACTGCTTCTTTATTCCATGATACCTGCAATAATCCAAAAACCTATTTGACTTGTATTCTCCTCCTCTATCTGATATTGATATCTTGATAGATAGGCCACTTTGTTCCTCAGCCAATGCTTTAAACTCCTTGAACTTGCCAAATGTTTCAGATTTGTATTTGAGAAAATAAACCCATGTGTTCCTATTATAATCATCAATGAATGTTAGAAAATAAATGCCCCCCCTTATGATGGTGTTTTTATTGGACCACATATATATGTATGCATAATTTCTAAATGTACCCAAGCTCTATATGACATTTCCTTTGGAAAACTCTCTATGTTGCTTAGCCAAAATACAACTTTCACATGAACTCAATGGTGTTTCAATAGGGGGTAAACCTCTTACCATTTCCTTTCTTTGCAACAAACACAATCCTTTGAAGTTTAGATGACCATACCTCATATGCCATACCCATGCTTGATCTTGACTTGATGCCTTGAAACTTGCTTCAATCTCCTCCATCATTTCACTTTTCATGCGAAGTGGGAACATTCTGTTATTTGTCATTTCAACTTTTGCAATCACCATGTTACTTGGGGAAATATCGAATATAGTGCAAACATTATCCTCAAAAGCAACTCTATAACCCTTTTGAATAAGTTGTCCCACACTTATGAGATTATGCTTTAAACCACCTACAAAATAAACATCGGGAATAGTCTTCTTGCCAAGTTTTATTATCACACTAATTGCACCTTTTCCCATGACTTCAACTATGTTATCATTACCCAATTTGATTTTTGATTTAACTGAAGTATCCAAATTCTCAAACAACTCTTTGTTTCTAGTCGTGATTATTAGAACCACTATCTAGAAACCAAATGTTACTAGAACTTTCCTCAGCTACATGACATGTAATAAATAAAGCCCTTGAATTACTTTCAAAAAAGTTTGCATTTTGCTTTCTCATCTCAGCTTGTTTCTTTCGACATTCATTAGTAAAGTGACCATACTTCTTGTAGTAATAACATTGCACATTTGATTTATCATACCTTTGTGATGCCTGATTGTTATTGCGTCCCCTTGAGCTGAAATTTTGATTTCTCCTTCCTCTCGAATCTGGACTCTTTCTTTCTTCTCTTTGAAAATTGTTTCTTCCTCTTCCTCTTCCTCCGAATCCTAGATTTCCTCTTCCTCTATCTCTGCCAAATGCCATTTGTGTTTTGAATGCATGCTCCAATGAGGTATTGTCATTCCTGTTTATCCTATCTTCATAATTCTTCAAAGAACCAACCAACTCATCTATAGAATATTTAGTCAAATCCTTGAATTCTTCAATCACCACAACAATTGCATCAATTTTTTTAGGCAAACATCTTAAAATGTTTTCTACAACCTTTTGATCTATTAGCTCATCACCAGTCTGCCTTATTTGATTAACCAAATCCATAGCATGATATGTGAATTGATCTACTGATTCAGAATCTTTCATTTGCAAATTTTCAAATTCTTTTCTAAGTGCTTGTAATCTGGCAATTTTTACCTTACTAGTTTACGTATTGAACTCTATAATTCTACTTGTAATTGTCCAATGTTAGAGTCTCTAATATTATAATTAGCCGATAGGCTTCCTTGTGGACTTTCAAGAGCAAGAAATCAACGAGAAAATGATTGGAGGCTGTAAAATTGGTTGATGCCAGATAAACTGTAAAATGGTGGCAGTCGTAAAATTCCCTGATGCCAAGTAAATTCTAATATCTCATTTTTTGATATTTGTAGGGATAACACTAGCATATTTATATTTAAAAAAATATATCTTAAGTATGTCAAGAGATGAGGCAATGTAAATAGAGATGAATATGGGTCTTTTGATATGCCATTATGTGTAATGTTTCTTTCTTTGATCTTAGTGGATAGTGATGGCTTCTTTGAAATTGCTATCCACCTTTCTTTCCATCCCACTTGCATTTTATTTTTTTATTTTTCTTATTTCTTCCACCACCTCTTTTTTTTATTTTTTTATTTTTATCAGAATCTTATAAAATTTCATAGAATCTAAATTTCTTTATGAATCTTTTAGCTCTTGTTCTACCTCCGTGCTGTGAATGTAGGAATGCCTCTTAGCGAACACCTCTCGGCGTAACTAGTATACCTATATTTTAAAAATATAATATATCTAAAGTACACTGAGAGATATCCTTCTCTAGGCAATGTAAATAGAGATGAATGTGCATCTTTTGATATACTATTCCATGTAACGTTTCTTTCTTTGATCTTAGTGGACAGTGATGGCTTCTTTTAAACTGCCATCCACCTTCATTTCCATCCCCATTGCATTTTATTTTTTAATTTTTTCTTTTATTCCTTTCACCTTCTCTTTTTTTATATTTATATTTTTATCAAAATCTTATAAAATTTCATAGAATTTGAATATGTTTATGAATCTTTTAGCTCTTGTTCTCCATCCATGCTATGAATGTAGGAATGCCTCTCAGTGCAATTATTGATAAATACGTTTGTTAAGTTACAATACGACCATGTCACAAGAGCATTGTGCCTTGATTAACCTCTTAGAATTGAACAACATAAAAAACAACTCTTAATACATGCAAATGAGAACTAGTATATTTATATTTAAAAATATATATCTACAATACACTGAGCGATATCTTCCAATTTCTTTTTTGGTTTTTGGTTTTTATTTTTTTATTTTTTATAAATTACTGGCAGTTAGAATAGCATTTCATTTCCCATTAAATATATTTCTTATTCTTGGCATTTAAAAATTACTTGCAACTAGAATATTTGTATTTTGGTATAAAATAAAAAAAAGCATCTTTACGCGTGGTGTCAGGTTTAGTGGAGTATTTATTGTGGTGTTTAATTAGGATCCTCTATCATAATCTCAAAATCTTATTATTTTTAGATTAGAATCTTGTAAAATTACACAGAATCTTGGAATCTTTTATCTCTTCAACTCCACCCCTGATGTAATTGTAGAATGCCTCTCGGCCTAATAATTGTGTAGGTTAGATTCCTTTTAGAGCAATAAATCTAAGTGTGAACATGCAAATTATATATGTAAACACCTAAAATCTGCTCCAACATTTTAACTTAACAGTATCATATTTCTATCACCACATCATTTAATCACATGTCCCTCCTTCCAAAATTAATTAAATAAATCACATATCCCTCCTTCCAAAATTAATTAAATAAATCACATATCCCTGCTTCCAACATTTATTTAATTAAACTAGCTATTCTTCCAATGATCAATTAAATAAATTATATTTATTAAATTAAATCGATTTATCCTCTAACATTTCTCCATGGATTAAATAAATAGATAATATTTATTTAACCAATCTAAATCCCCTCTCATCATTCCTATTAGTTAATTAAACAAACCAAGTTTATTTAACTAATTAATCATACACATTCCTCTACCACTTTATTTAAAAATTAATAAATTCAACTCACACAAAATCTAAAAAGTACCTTTTTAATCTCCACCCTCCACTCAAAATGAGGTAATCTACACCATCTATTTTCCTCAATCCTTGTCTTATTCACTTGCACTTATCTGTAGCCTCCACTTGTGAGTATATCATTTCCCCATACATATGGATCAATCATGGCCCTTAAATGAATATCCACACTCCAATCTATGAATCAAATCCAAATGATCTATGATCTCAATAAAAAATCGATAGAACCCTCATCTTTCAAGCACTTATAAAAGAATAAGGTGGAAGTTATACAATCACATGTGCTGTTGGATTCTAGAGAAACCTCACTTCTCTCAAAGACAATAATCTTAAGCATATCCATGGCATCAAGAGGGCATTCGTGGGAGAGTTTGTAATGTACAAGAGGATAGGAATAATTTTGAATGCATTCAACACATTTTTCATTCACATGTTGTTTTCTCTTAAGTTTGAAGACTTTGACTTTGATGCTCTCTATGATTCTTCTTTTGAAAACTGAACTCCTACAACAGCTATGGAAGGTTGGATATTGTTGATATTTTAAGATTACCTCTCTTAGCTCTTAGGGTTTTGTGGCATTTGTTGTGAGGTTCTCTATTGTTGGTTTTTAAGGCTGCACACACTCTTGAAGATTGTGGGAACTCAAAGCTCCCTCTTATGTCTTCAAACTACTATGATCTTTCCATTTGAGTTGTTAAATACTTGTTCATTCAAATCAATTTTCTTTGTATAATTTGTTATATGGTGTAGACCACTATTTCACTTGCTTTGTTTGATGTAGACCACCATTTTTCTTATTAGTTGCACAAGCTACACTTTGTAGGTTTTTCTCCTCATAGACCAGGGAAGAAACTCTTGTTAATCTAGTTGTTTGCTTGTTGTTCTTACCTTCCTAGACACACTTAGGATAAGAACACATGCATTTCCTTTCAATTTCTATCATATCCTCTATTGCTACTCATGAAGGTAGAAATACCAACACAAGGACTTGACTGAGGTAAGTCCCCAAGTAACCCCATCATTTTTCTACTTCTTCTTGTAGTTTCCTTGGAGTGAAGATCATATAGCTACCAGGAGGTTTCATATTACTTCCTTTTGTGCTTGTCTCTCTTCATTCTCCTTAGTTTAATTGGTTTTCTTTTCATTACTATTTCAACTAGATATCATTAGGTATAGTTCTTGTTTAAACTTGTCCTATGCAGGTGCTATAGATTCATTTGTATTTAATAGTTTTTATTTTGCATTCATTTTGGACTCCAACACCTAGCACAGATGTCCTCATGGCACACTGTCATCCTAGGTTGAGGCTATCTCCTTGTAGCTATAGTTTCCTCTTTCCAACCTCTTTTCATTTCTACTCTTAGTTTCTATCATTTATGTTACTATAGTTTCATTTCTGCATTTTTTCTAGTTTTTCCCTCATTGTAACAATCACCTATTTAGATTGCATTACTTTGTGTGGGACTCATAGTGGTTCTATAGTGAATCTAGGATAGAATAACTTGACATTCGACCCCTTCAATAGCAAAAACCAAGTGTAGTCAGAGTGGAGAGTTCACTCAATCAAAGCTAGTAGATTGAGAAGTAATTTTTGCATTCTACAAAGTTCACTGTCTTTCATTATTTGTTTTGCATTCTCTTTGCTCAATCAAAGGTGTATCTAGGTTGAAGATAGGATCTCTATTCCATGCATTATTCCTTGTTTTGTCTTAGATTTTGGTATATACATTTTGGCATGCATGGAGGGACCATGTCCTTATCTTATCTTTGTGCTTGTAGGCTCATCCAAGGTGTTTTTTTGGCAAGTTATCTAGACACATTCTAGCTATCAATCCTAGTTCACTGTATGCACTCTATAAAAGGGTCTGTGCAAGATATTGGGTCTACATATAGGGGAAGTGTTAGGAAAAAAAGTCTTAATATGATCTAGGAGCATCTGGAAGAATTTAAAAAATTGGAACAATTAACAATGAAATTGTAGAGTGCTAGAGAAAGTAACCTTGGAGAATACCTCATTTTACCCTATTTGAATATTAAAGGCTACAGAGCTGGACTTAGCATCTAGACATAGTCATCTACAACATACCCAAAACTCAGATCATTTGCGTTCAATTCTGGAGAGATATAGCTATCAGAAGATTAGCTATTTTTTTTTACCTATTTCACAGAGCATAGACAACAGTATTCAGTGGAGTCTAATTGTCTTGCAGAGTGATTACATAACTTATAGAGCTAAAAGAAACATTATTCAATGAATTTTAGGACCTGGCTAACCTTCATGGAGATCCACATGAAGTTCCAAGCATCAGTAGAGCAATGCCTTATGTTTAGGTCTGACCTATCTGTGTCTACATGTTATTTGACTAGCCATTGTAATTAGGCCGACTTGTTAAGGATTAGAAGTCTTGTGGAGGATATAAATCAGAGGTAAAGGATTGTTTCTAGGCAGTGATTGATAGCATGAAGATATGGAGAAAGATAATAAGTGCTTTGATTCTAAGAAGAAGCATAATTGAAGCAGAGAGAAGAGCAGTGAGAAGATGAAGTTGTAGAGTAGAGAATTGACAAGCAAAAGTAGGAAATCGTGAAAGAGTGTTATTATATAAATCTTTTGTAAACCTGGGTTGTGACCTAGCATCTATGAGAGCCCAAGTGACACATGTAATATATTTTAATATCATAATATAAGAAGAATGAGCTTTGAAGGATAGGTTTATCCCTGTTAGGGTTTTCCGAGGATATATCTTGTGTCATGTGTTCATGAATATCTTTTATCTTTCTATTATTAACTATAGGCTTCCATTGCCTTCTTGTGATGGTCATGTTGGTAGTTGTTTAAGGCTGCAAGGCTGGACAATCCTTCATTGGATCCTCCTACCTTGACTGCATGAAGTGGTATTAGAGTTGGTTTCAAATCTACTGGGTTGGTTACGAATCTATTAGAAGGTGGCGAATATGATAAAAGCGTTGAATAAGTGTGAAGCCCTAGAAGTAACAAGTGTCACCACTGAAGAAGATCAAGACATGGAAAATTTGGTAAACTTTTCAAATTAAATTGTTTATCTGATTTCTTTCAATGGGGAAATTTGGAAAAAGGATGAAGAAGGAAAATGAGACCCTAATATGCGAAAGAGATACTCTAGAAGAAGAATTGTGTGAAATCAAGAAGTGTAATTTAGAATTGTAGGAAAGGATAAGAGAACTAGGAAAAGATAAATATGATGCTCTTGCAGAAGAATTGGATAATGTCAAAAGGAGGAATGAAGAACTAGAAGTAGAACTGAAGTTGTTTGAGGATATTGAAAAGAGATTTGAAGAATTGGAAGAAGGATTCAAGTTGTTTAGGAAGGTGGAATAGAGAAACAAAGATCTAGAGGAAAGTTTGAAAGAGTTGAACAAGGAGAATAGTTTGCAGAAGAATGAAATATCAAATTTGAGGGAACATGTTAAACACTTGGAACAATCACTTGAAGCATGTAGAGAAGTGAATGAAAACCTGAGATCTAAGCCTAAATTTTGTGATGTTTCAGGTGATACTAATAATTTGTGTGATGTTGCATAAAGTGAGGTTAAAGATGACAGTGTAACTGAACCTATAGTTGTTGGTGAAGCTATTGGTTTCAAGATCATGCAAAGAATGGGATATGAAGGAAAAGGATTGGGAAAGCATCAACACAGAATTATAGAACCTATTGAACCAGTAATGAGATCAAGAAGTGAAGGCCTTGGGTATGACAGAGGTAAGGATGTTATTGCAACTTTAGACAAATCAAATTAGAGAAAGAAAGATGGATCAAAATGGAAACATGTTACCTGTATGTTTTAGAGATTGTATGACTAGTAGTATTCATATGTCGGAGGAGGATGTAGAAAAGGAAGACCTTATGCAAAGTAGAACAAGAACAATAATTCAAACCATAGAGGGAGAAATGACAGGAGTCATAATTCTTATCATAGTGTAGGATGCCAAAGGAATGAAAGAGAAATTGCTAGAAGAATGACTTGTTTTCATCTCTGGAGGAGAAAAGAATCAAGCAGTAAAAGTCAACAAGAACCTGCTACTGGAGAGTCTTATGATGAGAAAACAATAAATGGTGTAGAGATAGTTTATGTAAAAGAAGAAAAGCATGTTGAAACAGAGGTAGTTGATGCAGACTTGAGGAAGAACCTATTGATACAGAGGTAGTTTATGCGTAGGAAGAGGAACCTTTTGAGTCATCAGATTTGATAGAGAAACCAAAAGAAGGTGAAGCATTGAGCTTAAAGAGAATTGTGTTATAGATTGAACATCTGAGAAACCAGAGAAAGCTTTGTAAAATCATCTAAGGAAGTAGTGCAAGAGAAATTCTATATGAAATCATCAGAGAAACAAAGTTGTGTGAACAAGTGTGAAGCATAGTAGGAAAAGAAGTTCATGTGGTAGAGAAAGAAGGAATGGCAAGATATTCTAATGGAAGAGAAAGTTTGTGTACCAAAGTAAAGGAAAGAAGGATAAATAAATAGAGGAAAGTGTTGGAGCAGTATATGCAGAGTAAAAATTGTAAATATTTTGATGTGTGTGAGAGAAATTGTGTCTGAAAACTAGAGATCAGAAAGTGTTGCAAAGAGAATTCAGAAGTGTGTTGGTTGTATCAAGGAAATAACAAGATTGTTCTGGAGGATGCATGTATGTATTGATTGACTCTTAATTGATTGAAGCAGACACTGATTTTGAGGTATCTTGTAGAGAAGACTTGCTTAGATCGCCAATCATTGATGCAGTGCAAGTCTTGCAAGTAGACCACCAAACCTAGATCACTAGAAGATGAAGAACTCAAGGTAGTTTTGTAGGGTGGACTTGAACCGAATGCCGACCTTGAGGTAGTTACAAGTACCTAAAAATAGATCACCGAATCTATTGATAGAAACAACATTGAACTTGACATATTACAGACCAAAGTGAAGAGGTTCACTTTTCAAATAACCCTAAGAGTCTGAAGCAAAGAGCATCTGGAAGCATTCAAACAATTGGAACAGTTAACAGTGAAGTTGTAGAGTGACAGAGAAAGTGACCTTGGAGAATACCGCATTTTAGCACATTTGAATATTAGAGGTTGCAAAGTTGGACTTAGCATCTAGACATAGTCATCTACAACATCCAAAACTTAGATCATTTGGGTTTGATTTTAGAGAGATATCAGAAGATTAGCTATTTTTTTACCTATTTCACATAGCAGAGCCAATAGTGTTCAGTGGAGTCTAATTGGCTTGTGGAGTCATTATGTAACTTGGAGAGCTAAAAGGAACATTATTAAATGAAGTTTAGGACCTGCCTAACCTTCATGGAGATCTACATGAAGTTCTAAGCATCAGTGGAGCAATGCCTTTTGTTTAGGTTTAACCTATTTGTGTCTACACATTATCTGACTAGCTGTTGCAATTAGGCTAACTTGTTAAGGATTATAATTCTTGCAGAGGATATAAATGAGAGGTAAAGGATTATTTCTAGGCAATGATTGATAGCATGAAGATATGGAGCAAGATAATAAGTGTTTTGATCCGAAGAAGAAGCAGAATTGAAGCAGAGAGCAAAGCAGTGAGAAGATGAAGTTACAGAGCAGAGAATTGACAAGAAAAAGAAGCAAATCATGCAAGTGTGTTATTATATGAATCTTTTGTAACCCTGGGCTACGACCTAGCATTTGTGAGAGCTCGAGTGACACATGTAATATGTTTTGATATCATAATATAAGAAGAATGAGCTATGAAGGTTGGGTTCTTCCCTGTTAGGGTTTTCCTAGGATATATCTTGTGTCATGTGTTCATGAATATCTTTTATCTTTCTATTGTTAACTATAAGCTTTCATTGCCTTCTTTTAATGGTCATGGTGCTAGCTGTTTAAGGTTGCAAGGCTGGACAGTCCTTCATTGGACCCTCCTACCTTGATTGCATCAAGTGGTATCAGAGCGAGTTTCGAATCTACTAGTTGGTGGCAAATTTGTTAGAATGTGGTGAATATGATAAAAGTATTGATGAAGTGTGAATCCCTAGAAGTAACAAGTGTCACCATTGAAGAAGATCAAGACAAGGAAGAGTCTATAAGCTTTTCGAATTAAATTGTTTATCTAATTTGTTTCAATGGGGTAAACTGGAAAAAAGATGAAGAAGGAAAATGAAGGCCTAATACGTGAAAGGGATACTCTGGAAGAAGAATTGTGTGAAATCAAGAAGTGTAATTCAAAATTACAAGAAAGGATAAGAGAACTAGGAAAAGACAAATATGATGCTCTTGAAGAAGAATTAGAAAATGTCAAAAGGAGGAATGAAGAACTAGAAGCAGAACTGAAGTTATTTGAGGATATTGAAAATAGATTTGAAGAATTGGAAGAAGGATTCAAGTTGTTTAGGAAGGTGGAACAGAGAAACAGAGATCTGGAGGAAAGTTTGAAAGAGTTGAACAAGGAGAACAGTTTGTAGAAGAATGAAATATCAAATTTGAAGGAATAGGTTAAACAGTTTGAATAGTCACTTGAAGCATGCAGAGAAGAGAATGAAAATCTGAGATATAAGCCTGAGTTTTGTGATGTTTCATGTGATACTAATGATTTGTGTGATGTTGCAGAAACTAAGGTTGAAGATGATAGTGTTACTAAACCTACAGTTCTTGGTGATGGTATTGGTTTCAAGATCATGTAGAGAATGGGATATGAAGGAAAAGGATTGGGAAAGCATTAGCAAGGAATTACAGAACCTATCAAACTAGTAATGAGATCAAGAAGTGAAGGCCTTGGGTATGGAAAAGTTAAGTATGTTGCAAGTTCAGACAAGTCAAATAAGAGAAGGAAAGATGGACTATGGATGGATTGATGGAGCAAAATGGAAATATGTTACATGTATGTTCCAAAGATTGTATAACTGGCAGTATTCATATGTTGGAGGATGCAGAAAAGAAAGACCTTATGCAGAGTAGAAAAAGAATAGTAATTCAAACCACATAGGAAGAAATGATAGGAGTCATTTAATTCTTATCACAATGCAGGATGCCAAAGGAATGAAAGAAAAATTGCCACAAGAAGAACCTATTTTCAAGTCTAGAGGAGAAAAGAATCATGTAGTACAAGTCAACAAGAACCTACTACTGGAGAGGCTTATGATGAGAAAACAATAAATGATGCAGAGATAGTTTATGTAGAAGAAGAAGAGCCTATTAATATAGAGGTAGTTCATGCAGAAGAGGAAGAACCTATTGATATAGAGGTATTTTATGCAGAGGAAGAGGAACCTTTTCAGTCATCAGATTTGATAGAGAAACTAGAAGAAGGTGAAGCATTGTTCTTAAGGAGAATTGTGTTATAGACTGAACATCTGAGAAACCAGAGCAAGCTTTGTAAAATCATCTAAGGAAGAAGAGCAAGAGAAAGTCTGTATGAAATCATTTGAGAAACAAAGTTGTGTGAATAAGTGTGAAGCATAGCAGGAAAAGAAGTTCATGTGGCAGAGAAAGAGGGAATGACAAGATATTCTACTGGAAGAGAAAGTTTCTATACTGGAGTAAAGGAAACAAGGATAAATAAATAGAGGAAAGTGTTGGAGCAGTATATGCAGAGTAGAAATTGTAAAGATTTTGATGTGAGAGAAATTGTGTGTAAAAACTAGAGATCAGAAAGTGTTGCAGAGAGAATTCAGAAGTGTATTGGGTGTATCAAGGAAATAACAAGATTGTTCTAGAGGATGCATGTATTTATTGATTGAAGCTATGTATTGATTGAAGTAGACATTGATCTTGAGGCAGCTTGCAGAGCAGGCTTGCTCAAACCATTGATCATTGAGGTAGTGCAAGGCTTGCAAGTAGACCACCGAACCTAGATCAGCCAAACATGAAGAACTTGAGGTAGTTTTGTAGGGTGGACTTGAACAGAACGTCGACCTTGAGGCAGTTGCAAGTACCTAAAAATAGATTGCCAAACCTATTCATAGAAACAACATTGAATTTGTCATATTATAGACCAAAGTGAAGAGGCTCACTTTTCAAATAACCCTGAGAGTCTGATGCAGGAGCATCTAGAAGCATTCAAACAATTGGAACAGTTAATAGTGAAATTGTAGAGTGACAGAGAAGTCAACCTTGGAGAATACCGCATTTGAATATTAGAGGCTGCAAAATTGGACTTAGAATCTAGACATATTCATCTGCAACATATCCAAAACTTAGATCATTTGAGTTTGATTATGGAGAGATAGCACTATTAGAAGATTATCTATTTTTTACCTGTTTCACAGAGCAGAGCCGACAGTGTTTAGTGGAGTCTAGTTGTCTTGCGAAGCAATTATGTAACTTGCAGACCTAAAAGGAACATTACTAAATGAAGTTTAGGACCTAGCTAACCTTCATGAAGATCCACATGAAGTTCCAAGCATCAGTGGAGCAATGCCTTATGTTTAGGTCTGAAATATCTATGTCTACACGTTATCTGACTAGCCGTTTCAATTAGGCTAACTTGTTAAGGATTAGAAGTCTTGTGGAGGATATAAATGAGAGGTAAAGGATTGTTTCTAGGTAGTGATTTGTAGCATGAAGATATGGAGTAAGATAATAAGTTTTTTGATTTGAAGAAGAAGCAGAATTCAAGCAGAGAGTAGAGCAGTGAGAAGATGAAGTTACAAAGCAGAGAATTGACAAGCAAAAGGAGGAAATCATGAAAGAGTCATATTATATGAATCTTTTGTAACCCTAAGCTATGGCCTAGCATCTGTTAGAGCCCGAGTGGGACATGTAATATGTTTTGATTTCATAATATAAGAATAATGAGCTTTGAAGGTTGGGTTTTTCCCTGTTAGGGTTTTCCCAGGATATATCTTGCGTCGTGTCTTCATGAATATCTTTTATCTTTTTGTTGTTAACTATAAGCTTCTGTTGCCTTCTTGTGATGGTCATGCTGCTAGTTGTTTAAGGTTGCAAGGCTATACAGTCCTTCATTGGACCCTCCTACCTTGACTGCATCATGATAGGAATGAGAACTCGTGTAAAAAATATGAGATCCCATCTAGGCTCACGGTGTCAATCCTAAATGGGAGCCCATTATGGTTCGGGATCCCAGCCTAATGGGATCTTGCTTCTAAAGGAGGCCCTGTTCCTAAAAACTATTTATTTTTAAAAAAAATAGTTTGAGATCATGTTTTTCACAATGGATACCCATTTTAAAGTAGGATCCTGTCCCAAAATATTTGAAATGCTAACCCACCTTTTGAGTTTCCTTTTAGGCTTGGGAAAGGCATGGTAACTTGACCCTTAGCCTTGGACTTGCAAGTACAAGGTCATGTCAATAGCAAGAGAAAAAACTAACTTTGGCAATATGGCTGATGACTTTTTTTGGATTTTTTTATAAAATTAAAACCCATTATAGACGATGATGTCTAGTTTTTAAATATGTAATTTTTTATGATCGGATTTTGTTTTCTATTTTTTGATTAATTTATGAGGAAACAAGTCAATAAACTTGAAATGTGAGGTGTTTGTATTGTTTTAATAACTTTTAATTTTTTAAGTTTCTTTTAAAAATAATTATATGCCGTCAATGTATATACAATTATTTACACAATAAAAAAAATAAAAAAATGATTAGTTTATCTCAAATTATGCTTGTTATGCACAAGGGGTTTTTAGAATTAGCAATTAGGGCCAATAAAAAATTAATAAAGAAATATATTTTGAAAAAATTATAAGATATTCTCATCAATCTTCAGTATAATACACATCTTTTGCCAGAAGGAATTCGTAAAATACTTTTATTTAGGTCAAATTATGCTTACCGAACACATGCATGGTACAATCCTAAAAAGTGACTTTTAAAAAGTTGGATTTTGTATAAGCCTCTACAAAATTAATTTGTATCATGTGGGTATTACAATAAATTACATATTTGAAAACTAGACTAAAAATCCCACATTTCATACTACTGGACTTTTTAAGGATTCTACATGTAAGCATTTCAAAATTTTAGTCCAACTGTGACAAAATTTGATTTAAAAAAAAAAAAAACACTTCCCACTTTTTGGTCAAAAAGTGAACCCAACTTCTTGCACTCACTCCAAACGTTGGATTCATTCATAGATTTGGCATATCCACTCTCCATTTTAGATCACATCCACACTTTGTCTTCTATTTTAATCTTTTGGCATTTGTACTTTATTGAGTAGCATATCCATGTCATAGTGTATGTATTTTATCTTTTCTATAGGTTTAGCATACCCACTCTACATAACAATGTATCCACTTTAGTCATAGCATATGCGCTCTACACTTTGGTGCATTCATGTTCTATTTGCTTTTCTTTTGTTGTTGGTGCATGCACTCTATGTAATAGCATATCCATATTTTTCATAGCATATGTGCTCTAGGTTATAGTGTATATACTTATATTGTATCATTTTTCTTATTTTGTTGGATTTTTCTTTCTAACAGTATTTTTACAAGTTGTGTTTTATTATTTTTTGTAGTTATTGACCTCTTTTCTTGTAGGTTGCTAGTCCATAACCTCCAAATGTCACAAACAACTAAATTTTGGTGCTTGTAGGTCAACTTATCAAATATAATTCTTATAACCTTTTATTTTTTTCATATTTTATTTTGAGGTCAATGAACATTGTTTGTTGTGCTTGTGTGTAAGGAAAATGTTTATGATCTTCTATCACACCACAAGGTGACCTTGAGAATAAAAAACACCCCCTTTCACTCTTTGTCTCCTAAAAGACAAACTCACATATGCTCTCGTCTTGCACCTTAGTGTGATCTTGAGGATCAGAAATGACTATCTCTTTCTTTATCTCTTTTTATGGGGTTTAATGACTTGTATTTTTATCACCAAGCATTGGCCCAAACCCTATGTGCTAGTAAGGTATATAAATTCAAGGAAGGGTAGAAATACTCCCCTTAAGGTAGGAATTATCATTTTTTGTGTAATGAGGTGAAGTGAAGAGGGATTGTACCCCAATAAAACACCCTAGACAAATTCCCCATGCAACAAGGTATATTGAGGAAACCCTAGTAAGTCAATCTTCAACCTAACATAAGAACCTTTTGATTATTTGTCACTTATAATGCACTACTAAGTGGTTCACCTCACAAACTTAGTTAGAATGCACCTCTGGAACTAGAATAATCAACCAGTGATAAATTCCCATGTTTAGTACTCTAAGATCACATGCCAATACTATTTACAACAAAGTCTAGGTATATTTGTGGGCTCATAAGACAAACACTCCTACTTGAATAAATAGGTTGTTCTTGTGTTTATCTAGTTTGCATATTTGTGTCAAATTTGTTAAACATTAAAAAATCTTTAAAAAATCCTTGAAAGAACAACATCCAACAACCTCAAAGGCTAAATAAAATCAAACCAACCCAAATCTGAAATCTAAGAATCAAAGATCCTTCCAATTCAAGAATTTACAATCAAACTATTTGAGGTCTTAGATCTCTTAAGACAATCAAAATGTAAATATAGAAAGAAGTCCCAAACCTTGAACTATCCAAAAAGCTCACAAGTCATAAATCAACCCTAATCCAAAATCAATCTACCTAAGATTCTATATCTTACCAAATAAAACTTAGTCCCAATCCAAAATCAAGCTACCTAAGATCCTAGACCTTACCAAATCAATCCCAATCCAAAATTAGGCTAACTAAGATCCCAAATCTTACCGAATCAAACCTAATCCAAATCCACAATCAAGATATTAAGATCCAAATATCCAAATCAAATACAACATCAAAAACTATCCAAAATCTTCAAATCAAATCAAAATAAAAAATAATCTTATACCATCAAATCAAAACATCGTCTTTATTCCCTCAACAACTAGGCTTCCAGAAAGTGAAAATGGAGTTTAATAAAAATAACCCCTTCCTCTTTGGACAAGGTCTAGATTTAAATTCATACATTGGGGTTACTTCTGACCAATGATTTCTTGATAATGTTAGTGAAGTCAGAAGTATTCACAATGATAAAAGAAAATACTCTCAAGAACTTATCAAAATTTTAGACTTTGACCAAAGTTATTCCTTAGTTGATCAGTTCATATAACACAACAAGGACTTCTTTCTTCAACATATTATTGTTTAATTAAGAGCTAAGCTTCCCCCAACTTACAATTTAGAGAATCTCAACATCATATGTCTGGAATCAACCACCTAAGACTATCATAATCTTCTAGTCTAGGAGGCCACTCCTCCAAATCATGACCCAACCATTTTCTATGTAGATCAGACTAATGAGGATGGTGCCAATGTTCCCATTATCATTAGAAACACAATATTATCCAATGATCCACAAAATCAAGGAAAGCCACAACTTTCTTCTCTTAAATTTTTGTGACAAAATCAAAATATCCATCCAATCAAAATCCCCATCCTAATCAACCTAGTCAACAAGTCCTTAACATCAACAATCAACCCAAATCAGACAATATTACAAATCAATCCATCCTAAATCATTCTATCCCTAATCATTAAGTGTACCATCCAACCCAAAAACCTTTGAATAATCTCTTCCATCACAATTCACAAGGACAACCCATCCAAAAAACTTAAACATTCCAACCACATATATCAAATTGCATCTCACCACCAAATCCCAACAACCCATTTGACCAAGAATGGAAAGAAACGAAAATTTACATTAAAGGGTTGTAACTAGAGACATCCAACCAACATAGACAATATAAGTTTGAAGAACTATGTCCCTATCCCTTCGATAGGACCATATCACAAATCCCCTTTCCTCCACTGAGATTCTAAAACTAGACAAATGCAAAGGAAAGGGTGATCCTTGAGACCATGTAAAGGAATTTTACATGACACCCCAAGAGGTGGCCTATCATGATATCTATATTTGAAGGTTTTCCTCAAATTTTGGAAGGTGCAGACTTGGAATGGTTTCTACACCTTCCTTAAGGCTCGATTACTACAATTGCTATCTTGGTAGAAAGGTTTATCAAACACTTTTCCTACAATGTCAAACATGAACTTAGTATGATGAACCATTAAAATTCCAAAAAATGTAATGGAAGAACTAATGAATTTTTTATTTGAGGGATGTGGGGAGGAGTGTTAAACAAGGTTTGACCAAACTAATCAAGGTGATTAGTTTAATTAATGTGTCTGTAGTAAATTAGTGGATGGGTTAATTAGGGGTTAGGATTAATTAAATGGTATTTTATTTAATTAATCCTAGGTCTAGGGTCATGTAGGTTAGGGTAGCTAATTAAATGGTTTTTTATTGAGTTGAATTTTCATGGTGCTTGCAAAGGTAATCCAGGGTCTTTGGGTGCTGGGTGTGTGTTAAGAAATTGGAATGGGGAAATACTTAAGGCTATCTCTTAAACTTGGATTTTGTTCTAATAATGAGGCTGAAGCCTTGGCACTGGTTGCAGGTCTAAAATTAGCTTCAAATTGTGGGGTTAAAGATGTTATTATTAAACGAGATTCCATGAATATAGTGAATGCTATTAAAAAGATTTTGGTTCCTAGTTGGAAAATTGGTTATATCTTAGATGATGCCTTGAATTTAATCAAATCCTTTGCAAATTTCCAAATTCTTCATTCATATAGGGAAGGGAACAAATTAGATGATTTTCTTTCCAATTTGTTTTGTGATTAGGAGAGGGAATATTTTGAATGGGATACTGATTCTCTGTGGTGCTTGAATGGTTTTGTAACAATTTTTGAAGAAGATAGGAAGTTCATTTCAGTTTAAGGATGTTTAGTTTGGGAATGAAGTTTGGCACTTCTTTTTGAATTCAAATCAGAGAGGAAACATCTTTGGTTGGGCTTTGGGTGGTAAGAAGTATGTAACTATTTTTAGAGACAAGATCCCTTTTTCACAAACTAAAGTCTAATTTGGCAGGATTATAGTTGTTAGCTTCCTTTTATCCTTTCACGTCATTATAACTCTTTGGCTCAAAATTTGTTACATTTGTGTGGATGGCACTTATAGTGTACTATTTCTTTTATTTCATCCATTTCAAACTGAGTTGGTATGCAGTACTTTTGGCCATCATCTGTGGTGTTTCTAGATCTTTCACATAGACACTTAATAAATTATCCTAAATTGAATACTATTCTCACTACTTAGTTTATGGTCTCCGGCGCTCGTGATTAATTTCTTCCTACTTTGAGGGATCTTTTGTTGGAGTAATGCGTTTAAATCTTAGAAACTCTCAGATTCCCTTGCCAATTCATAAATTGGAGCAACCTTCTCTAGGGGTCTCTCGTGCTTCCTCCTTGAGTGAAATCTTCAAACTTTATGATGAGGATATTGAGAGAGCAATTGTTTCTGTGTGTGGTCATGACTTCTTTCATCTTCCTATGGTGTTGTATCCATCTTAGGTGATATCACACTTTCTTTCTAATTATATGGATCCCATTCAAGATGTTAATCTAGCGAGAAGGCTCGATCATATGTTTGTGTAAGATTTTCTATTTTATGCAGATATTTTTAACACAACTGTGGTAGATTATGATATTCATTTGGGAACTACTCCCATTGGGGGTCTTTTTACTATGCAAGATATTGTTCACAAGCCCGTGATGCATTGTCTTTTCACTTCTTTTCTTCATGGGTTGTAGCATAATTATAGGATGTCTATCCTAAATGGCCTTCACTGTCATGGCAGAGAGGTTGGTGATGAAGTGGTTGATACAGTTAGAGAGGTGTTTAGGGATTTATTTCATCTGCTTCATTTTAAATTACCTCCTCCCCCCCTCCACCTACAATAGTTATTGGTGATGCAAATATTGTGATGTTGGAGGATCCTTAGCTTATGTATCTTTTTGCCATGAGAAGGAGACCGTGTTTTCAAGGTGAATATGGTGACTGTTGATTTTGATTATGATTTTTTGGGTAGCAGTTTTGAAGAAGGTCAACTATTTTAAGCTTTCTCTTCCAGTGCCTCTTTCCTTTTCTATTTGTGCTATGAATATGTAAACTTTGTATACTCTGCTACTTTTGTATTTACCCACCGATGATGTAATTGAAGCTTTACTAGTCTTAAGGTGGCTATTTTGGGGCAATTTTACATGTTTATGTCCCTATTTCATATTGTAATTCCATATTGTAAATACATATGGAAAATCATGTAATGTTGATAGGTTTTTGGAGCTATAACCAGAGGTTTTCTTCTTGGTTCTTTCTTGTCGGTATGCTCCTCATGAACCAGGGTTTTTTATTATTTCCTATATTTTAATATAATAGTTTAGTGGCTTTGCCACTTTTTCTTAAAAAAAAAAGGTATGACTATTGAATTAATTAAATTAATTCAATCTTGAAGGTGAAATGATGAATAGTCAGGTGTTGGAGGGAATAAATAATTAATTAATTAGAAGGAAAATTAGTGATGTTGGTGATGTTAGAGGTCAGTTGAATGGTAACAACATTTTAAGTGTCTACATTTTATTAAACTCTCACATGTTGTAAGGAATCAACCAATTTTGGCCACCCTTTTATGACAACCTATAACAAGGTGTTAGAGGCTATTTTTGGCCTATTGTTGACTTTTCCCAAGGTGGGCATGGGAATTTCCATAATGGAGAACTATATGTGTGGAGGTAGTTATGATATGTGTAAGAGTGTCATTAATTCCTAATTTTGTAACCTCCCAATGTGGGTGTTGAATTTTTCCATGTTTGGGCACCATATTTTAGAAACTTCCTCTATAATCTTGCATTTCCTATTTAACAAAAGATCAAGGAGTATAGCTTGTGTATTGTATGTTTATAGGTACACAACTATAATCAAAGTGGATGAAGAATTAAAGGAAATTATTGTATTGTAATATCATTTGAAGATAATACAGACTTGTCCTCTTTTTGGGTGGAGTTTTTTCTGAAAGGATTTCTCCACATGTTGGTTAACAGATTTGTCATTCAATTCTATATTCTCTTAACCAAACAATGACAAATGTTACCATAGTTGAGTCAATTACAATGGTATTTTATAACTAACTTTCTGCTTATTTTACAAGGTGGCAACTACCTTCGAATGGTATACAATGAATTAAATTGTATATGTTGCTTTTAACTAGAAAGCAAGAAAAGGTCGTGCTTTTAACCAAAAAGCTTTGAAAGGAGATCTCACACATCTAAATAAACTAATACTTAAAGAAGTTCAAAGACCTCAAGTGATAATTGAAGAAGAAAGAATTTAAATTCCCATCACCATGACATATTCACTCAAAGATAAACATCCATAATAATGAAATCACTAACTGAATTCTCCAATATAAATAAAGACAACCACTGATATTGCATTCAACATAGGAAGAATGATAATCCAAACATCACAACACAAAGACCATATATGCTCGAACAATCCTAACAAAATATCCTTTTCTATATTGAAGTAAACAGAAATTAAAACATTTATCAGGAGTATCTAACTTAATTGAGAAAATCAAAGTTTTTCCCAAAAAGAAAGATCCATACTATGTCGCCTATAGCATATTTATAATATCCACATAATAACTATTTCTTAGGAAATAGAACGGTTTCTTGGAGACAACCGTTTTAAATTAGTCTTTTAAAAAGAAGTCTAAGAGCCAAATATTAAGAAATGCATGAAAGAAATAAAATCTAACTCGCCACTCCCTTGCCTTCCTTAGGGTCTTCAACACTTTTGCCACCTTGGTCTTTAGCCATCACCTCATGTACTTTAACTCTCAGCCTATACTCCCGATACTTGCTGATGATAGCTATGATATTCTTGCTCCCTAGTGTAGCAGTAATCTATAGCCTAGTTCTGAATCTTGTGAAAGTCTTGCTTATCCCTACCATAGTTTCCTGAATCATATCATCTCTATTTCTGAAACCATTAAGATAAACCTATATTAGGCCCATTTTACCTAGCGATTCTCCAGAAACAACCTCAGGATCAGCAAGTTCATTATAAAGCATCTCCTTGGCCTCCATGGTGATTTCTTTAGGATCCCATAGATTTTCTCCAAACTCATCCAAAATGTTCACTTCCAGTGTTTGGCAATCCCTTTGAATACCAATCATTAAATCTAGATAATCCTGTAGGGCCTTATTAATTTTCTCAATAAGATTATCATACATGTTTAGCTTCCAATCTAATGAGTCAGCCTAGGATGGGTCAATTTCACAAGGATCATTAGCCAAGTTTTCTTTCATGAGTGTTATAGGATCTAAAGCTACCAACTCAGAAACCTCTTTTGAAAGCACATAGGTACTACCTTGCTCTTTTCTCACTTGTTGGAGTTGAGGCTGATTAATTATTTTCTTTTGTTATGCACTTGGGAATAACTTTGTATCATTTTGGTTAAGAAAAACATAATATCACAAGACAAATTTTCCACCCACTCAGTAATAGCCTTGGAAAAATTTTGATTCTTTTTTATTTGCTGGATAGTACTTGCATCAATTCTAATGACCTTTGAGCTAGATCCTTCCTGTGGTCTAGGTATTACTATGGACTGGATGAATTTGCTCAAAGACAAAATCTGAGACTGGAGCTTTATATTCTCTTTTCTCTCCTCCTTAGCTCTTTTAATCAAGACATTCACAAAAAAATTTGCATGATATGAATCCCACTCCAAAGTAGAAGGGCCCAAGTCAATATGACTTATTTTGTAGTCAGCCTCAGTAATCTCATCTTCATTCAAATCTTTCACATGGTCTGCAATTTCTAGCATCTGATGTCCAGAGGTAGCATCATTGACAATTCTTGACATCCTTATGGCCTTTTTAGGTTTAGAAGTGGTTTGTAACAACTTAGCAACTATATCTACTTCAACTACAATAGTAGGTACAAATTTCCTGTTCTTATCCATAGCTTTCTTCAACCACCCTGGAGAAGATGACACCATGCCAGTACTAACATTGCTAGAAATAGTTGTAACTTGATTATCATTTGAAATAGAAACAGACACTTCCTCAGTAGCAGGAGAAGAAGGAATTTCCATAAATGGTGGGAATGAACCATCATCAACAATATGCTAAAAAATAGAATCAGAAGATACAGGTGCAGACTTGGCAGGGGCATTTTTCTTTGCAGAAGCAGGCAAAAGGGGGCCATCCAATTCACAAACTGATTTTAATTTTGAAGTTTCTTCTGGCCTTCCTCCATCTCCTTGAGATTGTGAATTAGAATTAGATGTTAAAACCACTTGTCTTCCTGTGGAAATTCATACACCAGAACTTTGTACAGGCCTCTATTCATTGACCTTAGGATTCCCTTGTTCGTGAGGCACACCAGCACATCCATACCATCTCCCAGTCAGCCAATCTTCAGTTCTTTTTATTACAATAGCAGAATGAAATCTCAAATCCACAACTTCTTTTTTAGACTAATTAATCCAGGGAAGGGGTTTGGTGACCAGGGTTTGATATTCTTCATCAATTATTTCAGAATCCTCTTCTATCCCATCTGTAATGTAAATAGAAAGGCCAAAGCCCTCAATTTGACTCAAGGTGAGTCACATACAATTTCTCCTCTGAACTTCCCTATCATCTATACAATCTTCCCAAAAATCCTCCAAAGTTGGACAATGTTCATAAGAACCAGAGCCATAAAATTTTTGATTTACATAATTTTTACTATCAAAACTTGGCCTCATTGACAAAGAGTGCAAGTTAAACTTGGCCAAAACATGCTCTGCTCCTCTAGAGACCTCATTTGTTTTACATAAATAGGAAGATAAATTTAATGGGAAATCACACCCCTTCTTTTTCATGCTACAGTATTTGACGTTTACTACAGACATCTGCTTACATACCTCTAGAAAAATGACAAAATCACTGGGGTACCTTGGCAATTTTGTTGTTGCATTTTCATAACCCCCCACTCTCAGATAGGTAAACCTATCAAACTAGATATAGAAACTTCCAAATTCCATGATTAAGGAAGTAGCTTTTGGTGAAATTCTTAGTTCAAGGTTTCCATCTAAATTCCTTACTATATACATCAGAAAGGCATCATTTACACGGCAGTAATCTTTCATTCCTACATCCTTTTTCAACTGAGGGAAGTAACTATACACAGGTGTGCTTGGGGTTAAAGACCCATGTGGTCTTAACCCAACCCAAACAACCTCTTGACTAGCTAGAATGTAAACCAGGTATGAGCACATATGAAAGGTTAAAGTCTCTTGAAATTTTACCAACTGCTCATTCAAGTGGAAAAAGTAATGATTTCAGCCCAATTTATGAATTTATCTTCACTGCATATTATCAAAATGAAACATCCAGTCCTCAAAAGAATCTATATTTTCACTTCCCACTACATGATGCAGCAAAGTAATAATATCTAAAATTTCATCTTTGAAATGGGCTCTTTTAAGCTTTTGAGGGAGCTGAGACTTACCTCTCTTTTCAGACTTTAACCAATTTCGTGCAATGGTGTTCTTGCACCAGTCTTCATTTTCTTGGAAGAAATTGATTCTAATAGCTACGGACATCTCTTCAAAATCTTGCCTTTCTAGAATTCTTAACACACGAGTGATATTTTCTAGGTCAATTCTTCCTATGACCGTCCCATCTTTGGCTTTAATTTCAAAACTTCTAGGGATGTATCTTCTTGCCCAAGCCATGACCAAATCTTCACTCTACATAGAGATAGGGAATCATCCTGTATGCGCCAAACCACTCTGCAATATTTTCTCTGTAAAAGGTGAATTATCTTCTTACCACAGGTGAGACCAAAACTCCTCCAAATCAATGTGACCTAGCTTAGTGTCACTTATACCAGAATAAATTTTCTCAATTCCAGAGTTATGGGGAGTTCCCAAATATTTGAATTTTATTACCACTGTAGAGATAGCTAAGTATAGAGAAAGCAATAGCAGATTATGGGAGAAATGGTGGTTGCATCACTTGGAGCAAAATTTGCAACAAAGAGAGAGAAACTACGTATGCTCGAGGGAAGCCATTATGTGCTTTAAATGTTGGCTCGACGTGGCATTCAATGTACATGTTGAGGACATAACCTTAAGATTTGCCCACCTCCTGAAAATCCTAAAAAGACATTCCCTTCATGTGTTGTGCTAATCATTTAATGATCATTATGAGTCCTAGGAACCGACTGAGAACCTTCTTTGTCATAGAGTCATGAGTTGTTGATACCTTAGAACCTCAAGTCGAAGATTTTGAAGTTTCAAAAACCTCCAACTAGGAGACCACAAAAGCAACGACCGAGAGAAGACTTAGCAATGTAATACATAGTCAGGGAGTTAGTGAGTTCAGTAACTTTAGAACCACGTGACAAGGTTGCGATCTTTAGAAAATTAGTGACTAGGTTAAGAAAATATTAGCATATGTGAAACCTTTAAGAGTTTGTAAAGGAACCAAGGGGAAACACAGGACATTGGAACTTAGACAAAAAATTGATAAGGCATGTGAATAGGCAATGAAAAATACAAGACTCGAGAACAAAATAGGGATAACATCTGGCTCTAAATGGGGACAAGGACCAAAGGGACATAGAGAATCTAGAAAACCATGGCACAAAGCCTTATTCATTGGGCAAACAAAGGGAAAACACATCAAAAAAGGAATAGAAAGAAACTATGATACAAAGGGAATGATTTGAGACTATTACCAATTAAACATTTTCAAATCTTGTCCATTATAGGCAAGAGGTAAAGGAGTACCATCCGGATAAGCCAACAGGAAAGAATTATCACTAATAACCTGTTTGATTAGAAAAGGCCCCCTCCATAGGGAGTCAAACTTTTTGTGAGCACTTTTTGGTTCTCGCCTTCTATCCCAGAGAAGTACTGAGTCTCCAACAGCGAAATTTATTTATCTTTCTCTTCTGTCAAAAACCTTTTTAACCATTTGTTGATGTTTGGCTATTTTATCCATAACTATTTCTCTTTCCTCTTCCATCTTATTTAAATACATGATTCTCTTTTCAATTGCAGATTGGAATTCCTCATTTTCTATGGCTTTCTATAAATCTAAAGTTGAAAGATCTAAAGAGATAGGAATAGTACTATCAATTCCATTTACAAATTGGAAAGGTGACATACCTATCACCCTTTTATAAGTGATTATGTCCTCCCACAGAGCATCATACAATTTCTTATGCCAACCCCTTTGATTCTCATCTATCAGTTTCTTAACAATGGATATCAGATTTTTGTTGCTGGATTCGGCTTGCCCATTGCCCTGAGGATAATAATCAGAAGAATCCCCCAAGATGATACCATACTCATAGAAAAAGAGAGCAATTTTAGATAATGAAAAAGAACTAGCATTATCAGTAACTATTTTTGTTGGGATGCTAAATCTTGCTATGATGTTCTCTTTCAGGAAATTACATGCAACTTCTAAGGTAGTTTGTTTTACCAGAATAGCTTCTACCGACTTGGTAAAATAGTCAGTGGCAGTAAGAATGTGTGTGTCTAGCACTTGAACTAGGGTTAACAGGGCCAATAAAATCCAATCCCCACTGCTGGAAAGGTTCATCGATCACCACAGGCTTCAATGGCAAGGCTGCAAGATGAGGTCTGCTAGCAAATTTTAAGCACTTTTCACATTTAGACACTCACTCATGAGCATCTCTAAACATGCTAAGCCAATAAAAACATTGGCATAAGATCTTAAAGGCTATCATAGAGGTAGAGACATGCCCACCACGAGCTTCATCATGAAAGTCTTTCAACAGTTTGCTCTATTGTTCTTTATCAACATACCTAAGAAATGTTCCATCTACCCCCTTCTTATATAGGTTTCCTTCCCAAAGAACATACTTGCTTGCTTTTAGCTTTAAATTCCTTTTTTCTTTGGCTGATAAGTGTGTAGAACAGTCACCATAGGTTAAGAAATATGAAACATCTAAAAACCATTCATCAGTTGTACTGGTAAAGAGAACTAGAGGCAACTGTTCTTCTTCAGCAACTTTATTTTCTAAGATCAGTTTACACAAACCTTTGCCCCTGACTAAGTTGGTAGGCCTAATATCTACATCATATTCCTATACTTTTGCTATCCAAGACCCCCGTTTATTACATCCAACTTCTTGTTGAGTGAGAATACTTTTGACAATGGTTTCGGGGACAAAAACAATGGTATGTGAATGCAGAATATAGAACCTAAAGATTTTTAAAGCTCTAAGAATAGCATAAGCATGTTTCTCAAGTGGGGAATATTTAAGTTCATAATTCTTGAGAGGGGTACTGATAAAGGAAACAGGGGCTTCTATGCCTTGCTCATTTTTTGCATTAAGATAGCTGATAAAGTATGTTTTGATGCATAATAATACACAATAAAGTCTTTATTGAAATCAGGGCATACCAGGGTGGGTGCGTTGGTTATGGTGACCTTTATATCTTCAAATAATTTCTTCCCTTCATTTCTCCACTTGAAGACCAGATGGTTCTTCATCATATCAGCTATGGGCTTTGTCAATTCAGCAAACTCAGGTACAAACCTCCTCAGGAAATTCACTTGGCCAAAGAAGGACCTAGTGCCATCTTTATTTGCAGGCAACCCCAATTGCATGATATCTTTCACCCTTTTTGGGTCAACCTTGATTCCATCCTTTGAGATGATGTGTCCCAAAAGCTTCCCTTCTGTAATAGTAAATATAGACTTCTTGGGGTTTAATGAGATTCCTTGTTCTCTGCAATGTTGCAATATGATTTCCAGATCATGAACATGATTGGCCCTTTTCTTTGAGAATACTATTAGATCATCTAAATACACCACAATGTTTTTATTTTTCAAGTCACCAAATGATAGATCCATAGCCCTCTAGAAAGTTGCACCTGCATTGATGAGTCCAAATTGCATTCTGTTGTAGGCAAATACACCAATGTGAGTGGTGAATGTTGTCTTATGCTAGTCTTCTAAGGCCACTTCAATTTGATTATAACCTAAAAAACCATCTAACATTGACATCATCTCAGAACTTGTAACAATCTATAAAATGTGATCCATGATAGGCAGTGGGTAGTTATCCTTTAATGAAGCTTGGTTTAAGTTCCTAAAATCAACACAAATTCTTATTTCCCCATTCTTCTTCCTAACAAGAACTATGTTTTCTATCCATGTAGAATGATGAATGCAATACATGATCTTGGCCTTTAGCATCTTATCTATCTCATTAAAAATAGCCTCTACTATCTTTGGATTATATATTCATTTTTTCTGTCTATAAGGTGCAGTGCCAGGTTTCAATGGTATCTTATGCTACAGTTCTCCATTCTTGAACTTCTAAATTGACATAGCACCATGTGAAAACATCTTTGTACTATGTTAGCAAAGAAATCAATCTTTCCCTTTCCTGAGGGGAGCAACATTTTCCTATACACACTATCTTGGGATCTTCATTTGTGCCAATATTGACATGGTCATAATCAACAGATGATTCAGCACTGACCTTATTCTTTTGCTTCAGGTACTGGTCATGTCTATTGAATAAATCTTTTAGAGAAACCAAACCCTTAGGTATTTTGTTACCTTTCAATTGAATCATTTCAGACTTCTCACCATCAGGGGTACTGATATGTCCTTCTCAAACATTATTGCTTACATCATCGCTTCCTTCAAAGAAGATGTTAGCAAAAGCTTTGACTTTTTCTAGAAATGCAATGATCTGCCTATCACTATTGAATACTTGCCAATGATTTACATTATTAGAAACACTAGGGTGATACATTACTTCAATTCTATAAGATTTATCCTTAAAGTATGGATGAGGTAATAGCAAAGATGCAGATACAGTTAGTGAATCTGCTCTGGTATTGTCACGACCCCTAATTTCAATAATTAATTTTACCTATTAATTATGAAATTTTATTGAGAATAATTAATATTTATTTATAGTTTCAAGTTAGTGGAGCTAATTTTAGATTTGTTTATGAAATTATGATATCAGTTATAAAGAGAATAGAATTTAGCAGTAAGGTCTTGATATGGTTTAGTTAATTGATTTAAATTAATTATTCTTGTGTGTTGTGGGGAATAAGAGCTATTTTATCATTATTTTGAAAAAATTAAGACCATAGGTCAATCACCTATGGGTAGGGTACTTGTTTATTCATAAAAAATATGTTTTAGAGTGGTTTTAATGCATTTTTAGTGCACAAGAAAATGGGTGACGAAATTTGGAAGTGGTAGAGTCTTCTTCTCTCGAAGAGTCTTAGAGAATTCAAGTCATCAAGAAAATAAATAAAAGGAAATCCAAGAAACACATTTCTTAAAAAGAAATGAATGCCACAAGAAAGAAGAGGAATACAACGAGTCATTGGAGCCCAAAAGAAGAATATGAAACTTGGAAAAAAGAGATATTATAAGGAGATGAAGTTTGCTTCAGGGGGGAATCAAGAGTAGAGCCCTGGTTTATTTTTTATTTTTGCAGGTCATCAAGAGTAGAGCCCAGGTTTATTTTTTATTTTTGTAGGTCATCAAGAGGATGTTCATAGCTGATGTTGAAGAATTCTTGAAGGAAATTACAACCATTTTGATGAGGCAAAGAAAACATACATCCACGGTAACTTGTTAGATGAAAAATTTCTAAATTTCTTGAGGACGATAATAAAATCTTAGATAGAAGAAATGAAGCTCTCAACTAAATAATATGGAAGCTCTCACATTAAGGAATCTTGGAGTCTTTCTTCGAATGCGTTTAGAGGTATTCTTCATTAATTAAATCCTTGAGGTATTTCCTTGAAAAATCACCATTATTTATGTTAAAGTTATTCTGAAAATGCTTTTAAGAAAACTTCTTGTTGTCTCATGAAATCAATCTTATCATACAAAGTAGTTTATAAAAAGGTTTCTAGATTTTGAGAATCATGTTTTCAGCTTTGTGAAATACTTTACGCTTTTCAATTTTGTTAGGTATTTTGAAAGTTATCACATTTTTACAACTACTATAGAAAAGATTGAAAATCTAGGGTTTTGTTGGTAGTTTACTTTGTTGGAAATAAATTATTCTCATTACATAAGTGTGTTAAATGAATTCTCATATTTTTTTTCTTGGAACGGGTATGATTAGATAATCTTTCATATATTTAGTTGTATCCAAAAATTAGATTGAATCAAGAATATTCTTGTAGTGTAAGAAGGTCAAATTCGATCCTTATGTTGATTAGTTTATAAAAACAATTGTTAGATCAGACATATATATTGCATTATTATTTGAAATGTCAAAATTAAAGTAAATAAAAAATCTTTAATCTTTTATTATTTCTATCATTTATTATAATATAGGGATTTCTTTTGAGTAATTAATTCATTCTCGATTTATAATCAAGTTTGGGGTAAATCAACATTTGAGGGAAAGGGATGATTGCATTAAACACTACCTCCTCATCTTATATAAATTTTCTAATTAGTTTTTGGGTTTTATTCCCCTTATTCTTGGATTTCCAAAACATCTTGAATTTTGGAATTACATTAAGAAATGTGAAAGTTATGATAGATTTACTACTGAGTGGTTTTTCATGTTAAAGCTATGTCTATTCAATTAATTGATATTTTCAACCATCTAGATGTTGGCCTTGAGAGACACTACATGACATGTCATGTGCTATCATTGATGGCAACTAAGTCCATTCCACACATCCGTAGTGTAGTATCAGATCATACCAGAAGTCAGTTCCAAGATTTGTCAAGTCCAAATAGACAGCAACAGGGTATATGGAAGAGTTCAGTATTTTGGTCAGCAGATTTCTCTAGTTAATCATTGTGAGTTGCAAACCTGAGGGAGTGTAGAGAAATTTTAGGAAAATCCAAATCTAGGATTTCAGCCTCTAGTGACAAAGGGATTAAAAGTTATGAGCATCTGAGTACCGGGTCCTAATATGACATAATAGTTCAGTGAAGAATAGGCTGACTTATGTTAGATCCTTGTGTGGATCCAGTAGAAGTGTTTTGGTGAGTTATGTATGGGATATAATGTTAGTGGCTAACATGTATGGTGACATGCAAGTGTTATTTCTGGTATGCATCAATATTGGTGTATGGGTTCAGCCGACATAACAGAGTACTTATATTGTTTGTTAAGTTCTTCATAAGGTTGACAGAAAGGTGATTAAATTTCTTAAGGTGGATATTTATAGCTGATGGATTCGAGTGTATTGGAGGCATGTTGATATGTGAATATGGAGTAAGTGCGGAAAGGGCAGATAGAAGTGTGAAAGAGAAGAGATCTAAGGTCCAGATTATAGTAGAGCAATAAACAGGGCAAAGTAAAAGATGAAATGTGTAAGATCAGTATTTTGTGATTAAATAGAACTAAATCTTTGCATTGGTAGATATATGAATTATCAGTTCAAACACATTGTAATCTTCTTTCTGTAGGCAGTGAGCCTAAATGCATGTGCATTCTCCTTTTGTAATACGTTTAACAGCGTATAATCTTTGTGGGTTAACCGCCACCACGGTTTTTCCTTAACCAGGTTTCCACGTTAAAAATCTTGGTGTCAAGTGTTTTATTATGCTTCTGCTCATGTGTGATTGATTCTTACTTTTCATGGTTAAATCATTAATTTGCTATTAAGTGGTAAAGAAGAATTAACTATAGCAATTATTAAAGTTTTGTGACAACTGATTCACCCCCCCTCTCAGTTGTCTGCCCTAATTCCAATAATTGGTATCAGAGCCATGTTCCTTGAAAGAATCCTAACTACTTGAGGAAGATCTGGGAAGGAGTTTTAATGGGTTCATTTAGAGAACAACTTCAATTGGCTTTAGATGATCTTGACCAATCCAAAGAAGAAGTAGATGACCTAAAAGTGAACCTTAAGGATGCTGATGATTGCATTGAATTTCTAAAAGACAAATTAAAGAAATCAATGGAAAAAAGGAAGGAACTACTTCATCAGCTAGCTAATCTTATTGAAGAAAATGGATTGAATGAGGCTTTGGAAGAAAAGAAAAAGGAATGTGAGAAGCTGACAAAAGAAGTTTCTATTCTAAAACATGAGATGGAATCTAGGGTAATGAGGCTAACCAAAGAAATTGAACAAAGGCAGAAGACTAAAGAAGACCTGAATCAAACTCTAAAAGAAAGAACTGAAGAATGTTTTAGATTAGATAGAATAGCTGGCCATCTAGAGTTTGATCTACAAGAAAGTAGAGACAATGAGAGAGGACTTGAAAAGCAAATTGTCATTCTTAGACATGACCTAGAAGTTGCAAATGAATACAAGGAGAAGTTCAATATAAGCTCAACTAAACTTGAAGCATTGCCTAAAATTTAGAAGAAGGTTGATGACAAGCATGGTCTTTGGTATGAGTTCAAGGTGAAAGCTCTAGATCTAGAAAAAGAAATTTTAATCAAGGAATGGGAGAAACAGACCTAGAAGACCTCCGGTAAGACAACCTAATGCTCAAAGGTATCCATATTTTAATGGAAATTATTTCAATTGTAGTAAATTTGGTCATAAACCTACTTAGTACAGAAGTAGAGTAAATCAAAGTGGTCCATCCTTCTCCAGTCAATGTTTCAATTGTAAGAGGTATGGCCATAGATCCAATGAATGCAAAAGCATGATAATAAATAACTCTAACAATAGAGGAAATGGGAATTCTTTCAATGGCAAATGCTTTGCATACAATAGATTTGGACATATGGCTAATCAGTGCAAATCAAGGGGAATTCAATCAAATGGGAAAATAAATGTTGTGTGCTTCAATTGTAACCGATCTGGTCATATTGCAATATTCTGTAGAAGTAGGAATAATGAAAGAAGAGGTCCGGTAAATAGAAAACTGGATGAGCCAAGACAAGACAAAGACAAAGGCAAAGTTGATGTGAATGAAGTCCAGAATGAAATGAACAAGACATGGATGAAGAAATGTATTTAATGAATGTTGACAATAGGTCCACACCAGAATCTGGTGCTAATAATTCCTCTAGGAATTGAGTTAGGAGCTCTGGCTCAGGGGGAGTTGCATTGAAAATCAAATTCCCCTAGCCAGTAAGTAGGTGCCTGAATTTGGCACCATGTGAAAAGATAATTTGGGTTACTATAGAGTATATGAAAGGATTTCTAGAAGAAAAGAAGTAGATTTGACGATTTGTGGAGCAATTGAAGATCAATTGTATGCAAAAACTGTGTAACCGGATGTGTTAGGAAAGAGTATTTATTACAAAGGCAAATTAGGAATAACCACATAAATCATGAATCAAGCATTAGAGAACTAAATCATAAAGAAATCATATATTTAGTAATTGCCAAAATCTTTTTCATCTTGTACCCCCTTATGATTGCCTCATCATGCTATGTCTACAACTCATATAAAATCTTTAATAACATAAGAATTGTAGAGATTTCTGAAGACATTGAAATAACAATAGAAAAATGTATAATAACAACATAAAAATATATTAATATTTTGAATGTAACTTTTAATAAATCACATTAGGATATCATATAAAATATTAAGCTATATCAAATAAAATGGCAACAAATATTTTATTTTATACAATTATAATTACATGGACAAAATTGAAAGAAAATTATTATTACAAGTACAAAGACCATAACATTATTGGTAACCACACAATATTTATTTATGTAAATGAATATTGGTGATGTAGAGAGTTGGTTTAACATTCATTCTACCTCTCGAGTTAAATCTCTCAAAACTTTGAGAATATCACCACCATTATCATTTGAAAGATAGAAAGTGCAAATTATGTTAAGAATAGGAAAATGAAATGCAAAATGCACAATGGTGTCTCTAAGTTGACCATTGAGATAACATCCAATAAATGATCAATTTATTTGTCATTCATTTACATAAATAAATATTGTGTTGTTACCAATAATGTTATGGTCTTTGTACTTGTAATAATAATTTTCTTTCAATTGTGTCCATGTAATTATAATTGTATAAAATAAAATATTTGTTGCCATTTTATTTCATATAGCTTAATATTTAATATGATATTCTAATGTGATTTATTAAAAGTACATTCAAAATATTAATATATTTTTATGTTGTTATTATACATATTTCTATTGTTATTTCAATGTCTTCATGACTCTCTACAATTCTTATGCTATTAAAGATTTTATATAAGTTGTATACATAGCATGATGAGGCAATCATAAGGGGGTACAAGATGAAAAAGATTTTGGCAATTACTAAATATATGATTTCTTTATGATTTAATTCTCTAATGCTTGATTCATGATTTATGTGGTTATTCATTTAATACCATTTTATTATTTTTATTTACAAAAAAAAGTTGAATTTGTTATAGTTTTTATAACCTTGTCCACTAACTACTACATTTAATGACTTTCTAATATAATATAAATATATACTATTTAACAATAGACCTATAAATATTTGTCCCTATGGGCCATTTGATAGCACCTTTGGTTCATATACACACACAAAGTGAATGTCAAAAGCACACTCAAATAATAAATGGATGTCAAAATTCAACTGCACACTTCACACAAACAATAAATGGATTCCGAGACACTAAACAAAGTGAACTCCAAAATTCAAATAAATAAGTGGATGCCAAAGTTCAAAAACACATATAAAGTGAATCCCAAAAGTTCAAACAAAAAGTGCACACAAAGTAATGCATAAAGTTCAATCACACTTCAAACAAACAAAAAGTGGATGGAAAACTGAATCACACTAAACAAATAAAATTCAAAGATACTTCAAAAAAACAATCAATGAATGCCAAAATTTAAGGACAAACACACACTTCATACAAACAATAAATGCAAAAAAAGTGAATTCAATTTTAAACATACAAAGTGAAACAAATATAACTCAATGCCAAAGTACAAACCCATACTTCACACAAATAATAAGTATATCAAATTAAAGTGAATGCCAAAGTTGCACTCCATACAAACAATAAATAGATTCCAAAGTAAAACACACTAAATAAACATGTACAAAATACAACTTACAAATAGTATAACACTAATTATTACAATGTTAATAGATTTCATCGTGGTTGAATGTGAGCCCATAGTTTTCAGGGTTTATTTATGAATTAGTTCTCTATCATTCACAATTTAGTTCATATGGTTATTCATTTAATACCATTCCATTATTTTTATTTAAACTATCTAGCAATAGGCCTATAAATATTTGTGCCTATCGGCCATTTGATAACACCTTTGGTGCTTTTACTAGTTTTATTTCATGCCGTGTAAAGGAGAGCTACATCAAAATTTTAGTGGGTAAAACATGCAACAGTAAGATACTTTTGCATGAGATCAAAGGCAATAAAACATGAGTTATCTCATAGAGATTAACATGCAACAAATAGAGACAAATTTGAGGCAATTTATTTTCCTTTATTATCAAAGTTTAGAGGAATTATCAAAGAGACAGAGTAATCAACAATAGTATAAGATTTCTTGTAGGTATTTTTGGCAAGTTTTCTCCAAATCAAATGAATCTAATGCACTATGCCTTCAAGGCCTTTCATGTCTTCATTTCAATTCACCGATGAAGGGAAAATGGTTTTTCTATGCCATTATTTTCTATTAGAATGTTTCTCATTCTCTTACCTCAGATCTATGGCCTTCATTTGTAAATATGAGATTATCAAACCTATTGCAGCTAAATGATTATGTGATTGTCACTTTTCATTCATTGTATTTGTGTTTATCTTGTCTCTTGTTTTCGAATCCTATGCAATTAAATCTTTTACAAGTTGGAAACTTTATGGTTGGCGGATCACCATGTTAGTTTTCGCTTTCAAGTTTTTCCTTCTCTTTTCTCCAAAAATGTAAAAACAAGTTTATTGAAAATCCTACAAAGAGCCATATTCTAGAATCCCAAAGGTCATCTCACAAGCCAATCCCAAGTTTGCAAGATTTCCCATGTTGGTGCAGGTTTGCATGCAGGTGTAGCGTTCAGGTGCAAACTTCATTATAAATAGTAAACTTACTAAAAATAGAAAGCCTTGCCTTTTTTATCCTTTTTTAGAACTTTTGAATGTTTTAAATGAATCTTCAAGATAATGGGTAATTTTCAAAACCAAAATTGAAATCTTGAAAATAAAATAAAATCATTTTTTGGGTGATGCAAGATAGCTCTTACACCTTTGGATGCTCCTGGATCAATACTTTAGGGAAATATTTATTGTATATGTTATTTATAGAATTTGTAACTGTTGTAGTGGTTTAGTGGGGATTTTGCCATTGTAGTGTGTGATTTTTGTTTATTAGGGGGATACGTTGCTCATGATAGAGGGGATTTTGGAAGACTAGGCTAATAACTATTAAAGAGGATTTTGTGATGTATTTAAGCTCTAAAATAAAAGATGTATTTTTCCATTGTAAACTTAAATATATTGATTTTATTTCTATAGCTAACATATGTTAATAGATTATAGAGTAGAGAATAATAGGATTCTTTTTTATTGGTTACTATATAGTGTTTTTGCTATTTTATTTGATTCATTATGTATTAGAATAGAATACTTAGCTTATAGAAACAAATATTATCTACATAATTTTCTCACAATTGATCCAACTCTTTTGTGTAAGTTTTATTTGTTAGAATATGATATATCCATTTGTACTTAAGTGTTGTGTTGAAATCCTCGGTTAACAAATTCTCTTGATTAGATGAGTGTCTATTGTTTATTTTGGCATTGTGCATATTATTGATTCCATTCAATCATTTTTTCCTAATACATGGACCAATAAGGTATTTCTACATTTATAATTCACTAATTGTTCTCTACCACATAGACCATTATGTTCTTCCTATTTTGTATTTTGTTCTCTAATACATAGATCGTTCTTTCCTCGTCTTAATTATGGACCATAGAATATGATTGAAATTTTGAAGTAAATATTTTAATATTTCTATTTTGTTTATTGTACACTAAAATTCCATAAAGTATGTACTATTTCCTCTATATTCTCCAGCCGAGGTCGAATAATTTTAGTTCTATAGTATGAGTTAAATTTTTACTCTTATTGATGAAATAGGTACCTTGTTATGTACCAAGGAAGGTTTTTAAATCTTATGTTAGTGTTTTTTTATTAAAGTGTATCCTCTTTTCTCTATATGACATAGAGTTCAACTAATGAAGAATAGAATTGGCATTTTTTGGTAGGTTGTAGATGAATTGGTAAAGGGACGTGAACAGTTTGAATGGTGAGTGCTTGCAACTTGCACACTATGGAGTGTAATAAAATATCTCAATAACTACATCCTAGATTGTTCTAAATGGAATATCTAATATATTTCTTTGCAAGTGGAAATAAGGCCACTTTGAAGTATATGGTGAATAAATAAAAAAGCTAGACCTTTAAGGTGGAGAGACTAAACTAATTATGGATTCACATGTTCTCCAATAAGTAACATTAGGTTCATAAAGATATTTAATAGCTTGGCATTCATTGGGAACAAGCACTCTAGAGTAACTAACAAAATTCTAGAGTTAAGTTTGAACCTTGAGATAAGAATGGAAGTGGTGTGTCATATTTACAATGTTTTGTATTTGGAGGTCTAAGAGCATCATATATTTTTATTTGATGATCTATGAACATTGAATTTCAATTTAACCAATGATGGATAGTTATAACAAACATTACATAAATAGTTTTTTTAAGGGATGTAAGATTCCAATAACTATGTATATGCATGAGTGGAACATATAGCTATTGCAACTTATCATAAAAAATATGAATAAGGAAACCATATCAAGGTTTTATTTACTAGATATGGCCATCATAATGCCTTGTATATTAATAATGACTAAACTTAGTCAAATTCAATAAAATTGGATGACTATAATTCTCAAATACAACTATCTTAATAAGTCTGAGTTATCCAAGTTAGAGGACAAGCCCTTTCAACATATGCACCTAATTTATTGTAAAGTTTTAGAAACTTCATTGATGTGCCCTCTCACTATTGGAGGCAAAACTCCTTTTCTAGCTTCTAGATACCTTCAAAGATAAGTTGATAGTAAAAAGAGTCATTCAAATTAGATCAATTTGGGAATAGTTCAATCTTTTATAACATGAAAAAATTGTATTTCCTAAATTTTATATTGGTTGAAGAAAGAAGCCTAACATACAACATCTATCCCAATTTGAAAACCATTATGAAATAGTAATGATAGTCTTATCATATTTAATCTTCCATAACTATATTAGATAATTATTGTGAACTCTTGCATAAGAACATTAACCCAATATTCAAATCTTCTAGTTAATTTATCTATGTATATTGGCACCCATATTTTGTATGTGTGCATACCCACCATACAACTTAACCTCTAACCATACATTGTTTCTTCCTGTAGACTATCTTGACATCGGTGATTTCTATTATACGGATAACCTATATAAGGAAGAACCAACACTTTTTGCATGGGAGCTCATGAATGAGCCCCCATTTTTAGAGTGATACTTCTAGAAGAACTATCTAGGTAGGTCAATGCTTATTTTTAGAATAGAGTCTATATCTATTATAATGATCTACTCTAGATTTTAGATATAGTAGATTTTCAAGTTCTTTTAACCAATTTTCAAATTTTATGCATTATTTGTTCTAATGAGGGAATGTTGCATTCTTGTAGTGGATAAGTAGGCATTGATAGAAGAAATGGATACTCATGTCAAATCTACTGATGGAAACCACATTCCAGAGGTAGATCTTGACAATTTTTATGGTGACTAGAAAATAGGTCAATCTAGGCTTCTCTATGTGGATAGATTTCATTGTCAGTAATAAAATCAAAGATCTTGATTTTGTAACTAATCACTTGTACCTAGATATTTGGTAAGTTTTTAAAGATTATGAAATTAATTCATTGATCCTTCAAACCAATAGAAAATAGATTTTAGCAACAAAATCACTATATAAAACACATATTATTTAGAGAAAAAATATAAATTATAGCCAAATAAAAGAACACCATCCATTACTTTTGATGCCAAGAATAAACACACTATGTTGATTTTGAAATTGTTGATACAAAATTACAATGGGAAAGACTTATTTATAGTTTTTTATATCCCCAAAACAAGCATTATGAGCACTAAAAATAACACTCCAATTAAATACAAACTATAAGAAATAAATCAAGCCAACTAAAGATGGCATAAAATCATAAAAATTGAAATACCAAAAAGCTACCATGCATAACAACAAACAGTGGAGCACAATTATCCAACATACTCCACCTTGATTCTCAATGGACTGACAAGTCAATCCTGTAGCTTCAAAAACTAGACTTTTGTAATTTCCTTGGTGAATATATTTGTAAGTTGTTCTTGAGTGATAATGTACTTCAAATCAACATATTTCTTTTTTATCTATATTAAATAAAAATATATATCAAATCAAAAAAATTTGACCTACTCTGATGTACAAGATTCCTTTCCAACTTGATAGAACTCATGTTATCACATAAAATCACTATAGTTTGAATTTATTTTTCCCTAATTTCCTCTAACATGTTTTTGAGCCATAATGCTTGTGTACCTATGGACTTGACTGCAACATACTCTTCTTGTATAGATGAAAGAGCAACTAAAAGTTTCTTCCTTGAGCTCCATGTAACCAAACTCGAACTAAGTGAAAAGAAATCACTAGATGTGGACTTCCAATCATACAATCTACCTCCCCAATCAGAATCACTAAAGATAAGAAGTTCAAACCTTTTAGAAGCATAATAATGAATGCCAAAATTAATAATTCCTTTGACATACCTTAATATTCTCTTTCTTTCCTTCATATAAAATTTGGATGGCTCAGTTATGTACCGTGAAACAAGAGAAACTAAATAACGAATATCTAGCATTGTCTATGTTAGAAATATAAAACTTCCAATAATACTTTTGTAAGTTATTTCATTAACTATTTTAGCACCATCTTCTCCATATAAAACAACTCCATCAGTAGTAGGAGTGGATTCTGCCTTACAATCAATCATACTAAATTTTTTCAACATATTCTTTGCATACTTTATTTGAAAAATGAAGATTCCGCCTTCACTTTGATGAATCTCTATTCCTAGGAAATATTGCATTAGACCTAAATCTTTCATTTCAAATTAATTCATCATAGAATAATTGAATTCATCCTTTATCTTAAAACTTCTACCCATATATAACAAATCATCAACATACAAAATTACAATAAGGATATCATTACCTATTTTCTTGTAATAAATAGTAGGCCCACTCTTGCTTCTTTGAAAGTCATTCTGCTAAAATTATCCACCAATCCTAGCATATCATGCTCTTGGTGCTTACTTTAGGCAATACAAAGCCTTCTCCAAATTGTAGACTTGGTTTTCTTTTCCTTGCACTTCAAATCCCTATGGCTATTGTACATAAACTTCCTCTTCTAAATACCCATTCATGAAGGAACTTTTCATATCCATTTATTATGTTTCTAGTGAAATCACCATTCTAATGGTCTCTCATATTTCTACTATTCCAAATGTCTCTTCATAATATTGCATACCTCTATGTGAATCATTTTACAACTAATTGTGCCTTGTGTCTTTCAACACATCCATCATTGTTGTACTTAGTTTTATAGATCTACTTTGTTCCAATACATTCTTGTCATGTGGAAGTTATGTAAGCTCCCATGTATTATTCCTATGAATGGAATCTATCTCTTCTTGAATGGATTGCACTCAAACATCATTAGTGCATGCCCCTGCAAAACATGATGGTTCAAAATCAACTTGAAAAAGTAAAGAAAAATTTTCCATCTCACCTCTTGGATTCTCTTCATGTGCTTGTCTTGTACTCTAATAAATTTCACTTAGGCTTCTTATCTTCCTTGTAGATCTTGGACTTGAAGTTGGGCATGTAATTTGAATTAAATAACTAGATGAGGGGCTACTTGGTGGACATGTAGTAATTGGAACTAAAATACTAGTGGATTGCTCATTAATGATATCATCAATATTTCCACCACTATAAATAAATTTAGACTTCACATTATGGCCTTTTCATGACCATACACACCCCTTTCATTAAAAATGTATCTCTTCACATTACAATTTTGTTAGTGAGAGGATTATACAATCTATATAGCTTTATTTTGTTCATTGTACCCGAATATTAGAATGAACAAGATGAAGTGGATATGCACCCTCCATGCAATTCCATTTAGGCATTTCTCTCTTGAATGTTTTCCTTTAGCACATCCTTCACAAACGTCCTTGTGTTCTTCAACCTTAGGCAAACCATAAACTAACTATTCGGATGTTAGTAGCTTCAAACAATGAAAATTCAAGTGTCCATATCTAATATGCTATAACTACATTTTATCTCCATATGTCATATTGGCAAGACTATTATTATGTTCAAGAAACTTCAATGTAAACATCCTATTTTTTGACATAGGAACAATTGTAACCACCATATTTTCTTGATTCTTGTCGTATATTATACATTGTTTGTTTTGAAACACCACTTTGTAATTCCTTTTCACATAGCTATCCTACACTCAAAAAATTATTTTTTAACTATGGAGTGTAATAAATACCATTAACACATTTCTTACCTTCTGTAGTATTCACCTCCATAGCTCATTTTTTTTGCAACATCCAAAGACTTGTTTTAATTTTGCTTTTCTACTAGAGTTATCTTAGTATTAGCAATTGATTTAAATATCATCATTTCTAGAGTTAAACAATTTAAAGTATGCAAGGTTATCGATTCCCATGTAAGTTACAACATGTAATATTTTAATAAAAAATCTAATGTAAATAATTAACATAGCAGTTTGTATTTATTAACATGATCCGATAATCAATTAATTTTGGAATGAAGAAGAGTGGGAGTGGGAGCAAGAGAGGGTTTGCTAGTAGTTCCAACATAGAAGAGGATGGAGAGGGAGACACAGACGAGCATGGGGATGTAGTCACCTCGTGGTGCATTCCTACTTACTCCCCTTACAGTGCTGAGAATGAGTATCTCTTTGTTAGGGTGGAGGTCTTCAGGGTGGAGAAATGCTAGTTTGGATATGGGTGCTCTATGTTTCAAGGTTTGCCATCATGACAGTTTGGTTATGGGTGCTCTATGTATTAGGGTCCATCTTCGGGAAAGTCACGAGCCCCATGAAGGATTTTTTCCCCTTGGGCCTTGGTGGTTACAAAGGATTCCTTTATTTAGAAAATAACAAAAACTTGGCTGAAGATGTCAACCAAGGATAGAGAGTGTTTGATGTCATCTATGAATGACAAGGTGATGCATGACGAGGGAGTGACTACCTCCTCTCACATGTGTTGGAGAATAGACTAGTGAAGGTGGTGGGGCTTTTGGGTTGGGGTTTCAGGTTGATGACCAGTGCCAAAATATCCAAGATTTGGAAATGGATAGGTCGGTATCTACTCTCTCTTTAGGTGAGACTCTAGATGGAATGATCTGGTTCCTAATTCTACTTTGGAGAAGTTTGTCTTCCAGAGGAGGTTTTCTCTATTCAGGAATAAACTCAATAGTGATGTTTCTAAATTGTGGGCTAGAAGAAAATCCAAGCCCTATTATTATACTTTACATATGGATGTTGGATGCTTCTAAAGGAAAGTATGATGGTTATTTATCCAACCTTGCTAAGGGTTTGATGAACATGTTTAGTCATGTCCCAGTGACTGCTCAAAAACTATCTAGGTTTCCTACGGAGGAGTCACCATTCTGCTGGATTAGTTTCTTTGTTCCAAATCTATTTTGTTTAAATCCTTGGAAAAAGGGTTTCCTTCCAAAGGGTTTTAGACCCCGGAGAGTGCATCATCTATGGTCTCTTGTTCTAACAATAAGAGTGTTTGGATGTAGCTAGAGTCATTTTTGTAGTTGGTGTTAGTGAGTTTTCTCATTAACTATTGTTTTTGGATGCATCATTTCTATTGTTTCTTTGTGCATCAGTATCTGGGATGTTGATGTTTGGCTATTTGTTTTAGCTTCCAGGGCCCTCTCAAAAACTAGTTTTGTGGATTCATTTTTGGCATTTCTTTTGGTATCGTCTGGCTAAGTTTACTCTACTTGGCAGTGTTTGGTTGTAAAGGGTTTTGGGTCCCTTCAAAACCTATTTTACCCCTAATCAAAAGCATGATCCCATAATTTGATTAACATCAAAAACCATCTATATAAGATTTCTAATATCTTTTAACAATAAGTTCAGTACTTATGAAGATTAGATCACTTAGATCAACCACTCCCACCTTAGGAAGATTTCAGTGATCTTGTCGCTCATGGCTATAGAATACTCTAGGAGGAATAATTCTTATTCAAAACATAATGTAACATGGTCAAGACAAGTGCTCCAAAGCCATGTTTGATAGAGAAATTTCTCAACGCAAGTTCTCAATAGAGAAAGTTCACAATACAAGTGCTCTAGAGCCATGCTCAAGAGATCAAAAGCTCAACACAATCCTTGGTGAAGACAATCTAGAGTATACTTTTTACCCCATATTGGACACACTTTGTGTGCCCCTTCTCCAATGCCCCATAACCCATTAGACCACCTTCTTCTTCCTTGAGTGTTCTCTATGCCCTTTCCAAGACTCACATAAATGATTTATATAACCTTTTAAGAAATAATTTTTAAATCATCACACCCTTTCACAAAGGAGGTCTTTAATATTTTTTAATAAATATAATAATTCCTCCCTTTTAAAAAACCTAGTCTTTTAAAATATTCATTATTATCCCCCCTTTTAACTAAAAGGTCACAATAACTTTTATTTTTCTATCTCGTTTTTTAAATAATAGGTTAGATAACCTTTATTTCCTTATAATTTTAAAGGGTTATTCATAAAATAACATTCTTTTCTATTTGGGGGCAAAAAGTCACATAACATTTCTCCCCCTATAAATTAGATAATGTCCTCAGTAGCTCAATTTGAATCTAAAACATAATTCACCAAAAATAATTGGTCAAATAAGTGTGAATGCAACACTATTACAATGAATCTATTTCACTTTAACTTCATCTATAATTAAATTAGAATTATATGGGATCTAATTGTGATTTCAGTTTAGCTAGAAGGAATTATTGAAAAGATCTAATATAGATTTTTTAATCTTTTAGGTGTCAAATAAACATATAAAATAACATAAAAATGCTTTTCTAATCAATAACATGATTAGAACTATAAGTACATTTTCACATGAGATAGATCATGAATTTACACTTGAGGAGATAATGTAAGTGTAGATACTAAGTCTCCTATCTTATTAGTTATTTTTTAAATTTGGTGATTCACATAAACCCTTATCTTTAATATAGACATTTTAATCTTTTAGGTGTCAATTAAACATATAATTTACATAAGTATTATCGTGTAATCACATAACACTTACCTACTAAATGACATGCATATCCCATACTATGTAGTCACTCCTCATTGAGTAATATATAATCTACATACTCAAAATACATTCCAAGATGAGAGTCATGCATTTTAGACTACATGAATATCCTCTTTTCCTATTTCAAATACAATTAAATGGAAACAAATACATAATTATCCTTAATCAAAGTTTATATCATTTCCTAGTCAATCAAATAAAGTTTTGGGACAAGTCTAAATCTAATAAGGATTCAAATGTAAATTGGTTTATTACTATCAATAGGGTGTTTATAATACCTAACTTGGTGACAAATCATTCCAATATAATGTCAAAGGCTCATGACTAATAAAAATTGATATAACGTTCCAAGGGTCTTAGTCCTATACAAAACACGTACAAGGTTATTGGGTTGGTCAAGTGCAATAATAAAGTATAATAAATAAAGATGGTACAAAGATTTCAAATAAGACATCTTAAGAAAAATAGAAGAAGAACAACAACAAATTATTACCACCCATGGTGCACTTCATAAAAAATACTCAAATTTGTAAATAATAGATTTATATTAATATAATTATTGTTGAACTTCCATATCAAAAGAAAAATTAGAAGTTGTCTCTCCCCTATAAAATTTGGCATGTCCCCATGGCAAATGCTAAGATAATCTATTTGGTTTCATATCTTATAAAAATATTGTTTCATACCACCTAACTCATTCAAACAACATCATATTTTCCAAAGTTTAAGATGTGAAAATGGTCCTGTAACATGTGGTTATGGGCCACAATATAACCTACATAACAAATTTGAATACCAATTTATCCTATCACTACTTTATCCAACTAATTAATTGACTTCACATAGTTCAAGGAATTGAGTACCAAATTTTCCTATCACTACTTTTTCTAACCAATTAACTGATGTCACATAGTTCAAAGAAATATACACACACAAAAAAAATCAAGCACCATTATAGTTTAGTCTTCATTTAACACTTTTCTTTGTTTATAGATTATGCTTTTTGTGATGTCCCCAAATTTGGAAAACCCTAAACTACCCTAATGTATCAATTTCAATTAATCAACCTTGTGTTTGAGGAAGTTTATAACTTGATTGGGTACATGTTTAATACTTGCAATCAAATTAGTAACATCTATAATAAAAAAAACAAATATCATGTAAAATATATATTGGAATCTTTGGATTTCTAATTAATTCTTCCCAGAGCAAAATGGTTTGATAGGGTGCCCAAGAAACCCTCTACCCTAGGACCAAGAGTGGGTACCTTACCCCTCTTGGCCCCATGTGGCCTCTTGCCATCCATATGGGGTGGCGTGCCTAGCGAGGCATCCTATCACCATTTCCCTTATCAGAACCATTTTGTTTCCTCTTATGATTCAATAAATTATTAGGATGGGAGGTTAGGAATGCAACTACAACAATTTGTTCTAGAAATCACTCCATCTAAGCCCAAGAGTGGCTTCCTATGCCCCCTTGGCCCACAAGTGGCAGGCCTCAACCATCCACCATGGGGTGACGTACTTAGAGGATGATCCCAACGTCGTTTCCCCTCGTTGTAGGCCCTCCATTTCCACAACCATGATGGTTTATCACAATTAGATAATATTATATTGTAATAAGTCAGTAACACAGATTCTATATCATATTTGGGCAAGAATTTATAATTATTATCATGATTAATAAGCATGGAATTCTCTGCAACTATGTTGTGCTTACAATAATTAAATAGATAACCTTTCAACTATATGCATTTGTCATTATTTATCACATGGCATTTAACATAAGAGACATAGGGTTAGATACATCATACCAAGAAGGTAATTTTTGCCTTGGTATCCTTTAGGACTCTTAGGATCTAACTCCTTCCTTCTGTGCTATTTTGCTTATTCATACTTATATTTTCTGCTATATGATTTTATATTCCTGATACATCTTGCAGATCTGCTATCCCTATATTCTCCAGCTCAAACATATGAACTTCTTATATATGTATATTAGTTCATATATATTCTTAAACTTAGAAGATATATTCTTAATCTGTATATAAATCAGATTATTCCCTTCATAGATCTGTTGTTTATGCCGAGACAAATTTGCTCATAATACACTTAATACACCCATAATTCTACTGGAATATACTCAGAAATCTGTCCTAAATTATCTTCTTTCTATCCTCCATATACAGGTCTACTGGTGTATATGCTTTTCTTCTATTCCCCTTTTCTAATCTGCATATTCTTTCTTCATTCCCCATCAACCGTACTTCACAATCTCAATATATATGTCCTCAAGAGAGGCAATTTTAGCAAGGAACATACCCCTTCATAATAAAGAGAGACTGCCAATAGTAATTTATAATAGAGAGACAACAAATATAAGTCGCACCCTTAGTCACTGATCGCTGCTTTCATAACAATCTAATTTTATCATATGATAATCGCTGTAATTGAAAACCATTATCTTAATCCCTTTATAATATAAATTGATTCTCTTTATCAATCAAACCATATCGTATCTCATGCATCTCTTCATTAATTATTGATCGGCCTAAAGAATTTATACAAAGCACTGCCTATAGAAACACATTTTTTTAATCACAAATTGCTTATTGTATATTCACTGCTTGCTGTGAATATTTATTGGTAATTCTTAATGTATATACTGATTACTATATACATTGACCTTTTATCTTTTGGTCTTCTTACTGTCTGTAGTATATGGTAAATCGCTGCAACTTTAACAAGTCACACCCCCCTTGTCATCATTGATGTCTGAAGCATAAGTCTTTTTACCTTTTAAATAAGTCTTGTATTATGTCGGTCCTTAATAAATAATTTACTCATATTAAATCCTTTACATAGCAAAGCATACAATCTATTAAGGACTCTATTTAACTTATTCGCTGCCAAGTATTTAATTATTGTCTTTGTCCTTTGCGGACCCATCTTCCTCATACTTAATTACTCACTTTATACTTACAAATATATATATTTATTTATTTTTATATATTATAATAATATTTAAATTATTAATATTTATATTTATATTTGTATTTATATATTATTATTTATAAATACGATAAATATATTATATAAGAAATGTTTATATAATAATATCATTTAATATTTTTTATATATTATACATATAATTATCATTTGAATTAACGATGGAAGGAATATTATAGACACCATATTGTAAGAGGGTAATTTCATCATTTATCATTATGTTTAAATCTTTAATTTAAACAACGCCTTAATATTCGGGACATCATATATTTAATTCGTAGTGTTCAATCTATTCCAATTTATTCTATTAGTCAATTTCTTAGGTGTCATTTTAACTAAAGATAGTCATAATTTGTTCCACAATCCTAATGTTCCTTAAGTACAACTGCTAATTTGCTTACAAGATGAAGGTTATGTAGTTAGGACAATTCTTTTTCAAAATATAATTTTATAATAATAATAATGTGCAAATTAATAAGCATTTAGGGGTCAATTTTAATTTTGGTAGGGTTGACTTGAGGCAAAAATTTACATCTACACCTAGATACAACCCACATGAAAGCCAATTTAGGAATTCATTAGCGAAGCACCTCACTATATTCATTGCCTAAGAAACTATTAATTTTATACCCTTTTAAATTACAATATAAGTGTGTTCCCTTTTTACACCCCTCACTATTCATCAAAAATCCTTACTACACTTGTATTAATGATTATTATAAACTCTTTACTAATCATACATATTGATGAGTGTTATTGAATAGATATAAAGAGGCAATATGGGTTCACAAAAGGAAAATGGAAAACTAGTGTAGAATTGGGAGAATACATCAATTGAAAGGGAAAAATAATATCTAACAATGACAATAAATTATATGGAGATGATTCTCTCTCCATGAATAATCTCTTTTTTAAAGCAGTAAATATAATCAGCTCCATATCACATGGAACTAACTATTAATTATTCTCAACCATACAATAATAGATGAATTATTAATCCCAAAAATATTTCTAAAGGAATGCAATAATTATAGCCCATAAAGCACTCTCTAAATATATATTTTCCCAAGAGTGAAGAATTTAGAAGTATCTTATTAAGGATAAGATATTATTGTAAACTTAACATAGGGATACAAAAACTTGTCATCACACAATGAGTGGCATTAGCTATGCTACAACGCTAAATTGAAAATCCACTGTTAACTTGCTATGCCATAAAATTAAGAATCTACCAAATGAAATAAAGCATAGGTATTATATTTTCTTGACATGCTGTATGACAAAAACTTATTGGTGATTAATAAGTTTCATGGAATGCTTGGTTGGTTTTGTTAAATTGCTAAAAATCATCATTGATAAACATTTAAGTGTTCAATGGTTTTGGCATCTAAAATTTTATGGTCCTTAATTATATTTAATTTATGCTAGATATCCTGTGATGCCCCATCATGCAACCCTAGAGTGATAGACTAATAACTAACCATGTCACAACATAAACTGTAATAACAATAATGTCATCATAACACATGTCAATAACCATATTAGTCAACCATAGTCCATCATGAACATAATAAGCATAAACCATAAATCTAACTACTCAAATGTCTCAAAATTATCTAAAAGCAATGGAAAACTATCAACTGACACAAGCCAAAATTGAGGGGCATTACATATTCTCCTAAGTATCCTAAGTTGTGTTCATATGAAATAGTTTTTGCTAAAGTGTTGAATAATTCCCTTAGTGATTTCTTCTTGGTCGTGCTTTCCTCTTTTGAATGAAGTAATGAATCTCTCATTAAAGGAAAAGTATGTTAAGCACTACTTTTATTAGTTTTAATATTTCAAAAGGTCTGATCAAAAAGTTTTTCCTTTAGTTAGAATCCTTCAAAATGTTTAATATAACTTTCAAGTGTTTTAGAACAACTAATCTCACATCCAACATTCCTATGCATTCACCCATAGGAATATTCACAACAAAGTGTCTAGGATTTGTAGAGGTTCATGAAATATCAATACAACCTATTGATTAGTTATTAATGAAATTTATATGAGATCAAGAATAATGAAAAATAACTATTTGATTGGACTCACCCAAAAATAATAGAAGCTGATTTACTAGTAGTAATAACTATTATATCAAAATACAATGTTGTTTATGCTTTCAATAGAAATATTTAGGTAAAATAATATAAGAAAATAGACATAACATTCAATTGTACTATGGAAATGAGCCATCACAACTTAGTGCAAAAGTAGCAAGATTTTGAGGAATTCAATTTAGAAGAGGAAAGAAGTAACAAAAATAGGTGCTTCAAGAAAAAAGATTAACAAGGCACCATCAACTACTACAAAAACTATATTGAGATTGTGGAAGGAAAGAAAAAAAATGACAAGGAAACAACTAAGGAGTTTTATCATTCTTATTCCAAAAGATTTGAGGCATTGTTACATATGGGGAGGTTCTAGTGGTTCTAAATGATTCCACCAAGGGATTCACTTGGAGCCTGACAATCTCAAAAAATTCTATAGAAAATTCCACTCTTAATATGCTCAAAGACACATATTAGAGATATTTCTTTTGAGTTATTTGTATATTAAGGTACAATAGATGTCCCATTCTTAGAATAGAGTAATGCAAGATGATACAAGATAAAATGATAAAGTATGGCATAACTTAATAGTATATGGTAAGAGAAAAGTATAAGAATGAATTTATGTATAAGAGAAGTATATAGTAAAAGTGAATGTACAATGAGATACACTATTTGGTGTGTGTGTGTATGTGTGTGTGTGTGCGCGTGCACGTGTGTGGGGTCATCCCAAAATAATGGGTTACACTTTTTGGCCAAACTTGACATTGAAATCAACATTTTGAACTAAATCTTCACATTCTGACACCTATAGCCGCTAAACCGTTAGGAATTTGAAGATGATGCAAACTAGAGATTTGTGAGATTTTGTTTGTAGATTCTAAATATATATTTTTAAAAAAATTTGGGGTTCAATTGTAAAAAATTTTGCGTCTCCTTTGATAACTGGTTTTTAATAGTAAACAACATTTTTTTAAAGTAATGTGTATTCTGTAGCACATAACTTTTTTTCTACAAAGGATAAAATTCTGATTCTTTTGAATTTAGATTGGTAACACTGATATATAGGGCATGCATTTGGTTTTATAATGTTTTGTTGAATATTTTTATTTTAATTAAGTTTTGAAGTCAAACCAATTATAATTTAGACATAGGCGTATTCCGTAAAACATAAATTTTTCTATATGTATCGAAATTCAATTTTTTTTGTTGAAACAAGGACATCAATAGCTAGGGCATAGATTTCTTTTAGGATTTTTTTTACTAATTTACTAATTTTCCATGTGTGTAGAACATAGAACTTGATGTTTGTTGAAAAACCTACATTCACAAGAAATGAAAATAAATATAACAATCAAATTAAATATATTTAAAATTATACTTTTTGGGTAGCTTATAATAAGGACTACATACCTACAAAACATAAATTTTAAATGAATTCATTTGATCCCCCAAAAGGTAAATCAAAAGTGTTTTTTTATCAGCATTTTGATATGTGTAAGGAGACTCCATTATAGGTATGGTTTAAAACTAGCAGGGTTCTATCCAAGGGGATTTGAATTTAAGTGTGTTTGATAAAACTCTCTTCAATTAAAATCCTATGCAAATGCAAATGTCATATGTGTGAATGCATGTACCTCTTCAAAATTTAATTATTCATTGTTAATCACACTTTTGTGTTGTATTAGCTCTAATCTATGTTTCACTCTAATACCAAAATGTAATGCTACTTTTCTCCTAGTGTTATTTAGTTATTAGAAGTAGATTAAATACAAACTTTATTACTAGAGTTAAACAATTTAAAGCATGCAAGGTTATCAGTTCTAATGTAAATTACATGTAATAATATAATAAGAACTCTAAAGTAAATAATTAACATATTAATATAGATAACATGTTCCCATAATCACATTAACACTTGAAATCACATATATAATATATTCCCAATATCTTTTAACAATAAGTTTGGTACTTATTTTAATAAAAGCACTTGGATTGACCATTCTCACCCTAGGAATATTTTAGTGGTCTTGGCCCTCATAGCTATGGAATACTATAGGATGAACAAGTCTTATTCAAAACATAGTGTGACATGCTCAATACAAGTGTTCCAAAGACATGCTTGATAGAGAAAATTGTCAACAAAAGTGCTCAATAGAGTAAACACTTAGCACAAGTGCTCTAGAGATATGCTCAATAGAGAAAACACTCAACATAAGTGCTTAAGACAAGCCCTAGCCCAGACAATTCCAAGTTTACTCTATACTCTGAGTTAGACACACTCTGTGTGCCCCTTCTCTAATGGTGATAGACCACCATACCACCTTCTTCTTCCTTGAATAATCTCCATTCCCTTTCTAACTCTCACATAAATGCTTAATATAACCTTATAAGGGGTGGTTTCTAAACAATCACAACCTTTCACAAAGGTTGATGTAGGAGCATCCCTAGTTCAAGAGTAATCTTGCATCAAACAAAAATATTTACATCTCAGTTTGTTTGCAGTTCAATTGTTTCTTTTCATTTTCTAGTTCAGTTTAGGAAGTTTAGTTAGTAGCAGTTTCTATATTTTGGTCCACATTCTACCATAGTTGCATTTCAGATCTTGCAGAGCTGGACTTAGCATCTAGATTCATTCATCTATATATGAATATCCAAAATTTAGAGCATTTAGATTAAGTACCAGAAAGTTATCACTGTCAGAAGATTGATTGTTTTCTCAGAACATAGCACCCTGATAGTCTCAGACAATTAGCTAAAGGAGAAGACTCGCGGAGCATTCCTCGACTTATGGAGCCTAATGACACATCATTCAATGATCTTTGGTTCATGACCGACCTTCCTCGTGATCCACACATCATTCCATTCATTTACAGAGGTGTTATATGCATTTAGGTCTGACCTATCTGTGTACACACGTTACAACTCTTAATTAGAGTTTGTGATCTTATTTAGTTGACACGGAGGAATCTTTTGTACCAGAAATGATATATATTGATGTAATAGATCCCTAGGAAAGAAGATTTGATAGTTAGCGATTGATTCACAATCCTTAGATTAGATTTTGAGTGAAGGGACTTACAAGCTATATATTGTGCATATTCTGATATTTTGTAATCAGCCGTGTGAGCCTAATTGTAAGCCCTCATGTTGCCAGTTGATCTGTATTTGAATTCTATGATATACTAAATGACTGAATCTACATTAAGATCTTGCTGTGGATAGATCACTAAATTGAGGCAGGTTACTTGTGTCACAACTGATCACCGATTGTGAGGCAATTGTCACCTTGTAGCCCGATCACCGAACTTGAGGTAGTTTGCACTTGATCCTAGGAAGAATGGTGCCGAGGAGAGTTGATGCTATTAGAACAATGGCTGGTAGAATGGATAAGATGATGGAAATGATGAAAATAATGAGAATTCAATTGGATTCTATTGAAGAAGATAGGCAAAGAGGATTGACACCTAAACCTAATATTGAAAGTGATGATGAAGAAGAATTTCAATCTATTGAACAAGTTGGTGAAACCTTAGGAGGTGATGCAGAAGAAGAATCAGATCAAGTCAAGATGTTGTGAGCTATTTCAAAGATTGGAAAGAGACCTAGAGTTGATGTGTCAAATTATACTGGTAATTTGAACCTTGAATAATTGATTGACTGGATAAATGACATGGAAGAATACTTTGAATATGAAGAAGTTGAAGATCTAGAGAAGGTGAAATTTACAAAGATAAAGTTCAAAGGACATGCTTCTATATGGTGGAAGGAAGTTCAGTTGGATAGGAACCGAAGAGGAAAAGAAAAGATTACAAAGTTGGACATGATGGTGACAAAATTGAAGAATCAGTTTATACCTGCTGACTATGAGTTGGAGCTATTGAAAAGATTGCAACATCTAAAGGAATATACTGAATAATTTCATAAGATGATCATAAGAATAGGACATAGTGAAGAAAGAAAAGAGAAAGTGGCTAGATACATCAATGGACTAAGATTGAACATTCAAGAAGAAGTAAGTCTAGTGAGGATGACATCTTTGGAAGAAGCATATCAGTTTGCCCTAAAGGTTGAAGAAAAATTGAACAAGAGACATAATCAGAGATAGAGAGGCAGAGGAGGTAAATTTTAGAAAGGTAAAACATTTTATAGAGGAGATAGATCACATCCGGAGAAGAACAAGTTTGACGGCACATTCAAGAAGGATGACAAAGATAATAATGCATACCAGAGAGGAAACCCTAGTGCATACTGGAATGAAGGATACAGAAGAGAAGGGAGAGGATTTGATAAGATACCATTCAGAGTAACTTGTTTCAAGTGTGGAGGTGAAGGACATAGAGCATTTGAATGTAATCAAGGGATTACAAGAAAGAGAACAAAGAACAGTGGAAGAGCAGCCTATGTTGAAGAAGAACCTGTTTGATCACCTAGTTCAGTTGGCAAACTAGAGAAAGGAGAATCACTGGTGATGAAGAGAGTACTATTTCAAGTAGAAACAAATGAGGAACCACCATAGAGGAAAAGTTTATTTAGAACCAGATGCAAAAAGAGGTAAATGTTGTAAGGTTGTAATTGATAGTGGTAGTTCAGATAACCTAGTTTTAGAGGAGATGGTGACTAAGCTGAAGTTGGAAAGATTGAAACACCCTAAGCCCTATCAGATAGCATGGATTCAAGATGATCATATGGTATTGGTGAGTGAACAATGTTTGGTAAAATTTCATATTAGATCTTATCATAATGAAGTCTTGTGTTATATTATGCCTATGGGTGTATGTCATATCTTGTTGGGTAGAACTTGGCAGTATGATAGAAAATCTATACATGATGGGGAAAAGAGCACATATACTATAACATCAAATGGGAAGAGAATTACCTTGATTCCTTTGGAGGATGATCCTAAAAGTGAAGTATGTGGAAATGCTAGATTCTGTTTGGTAGATGGAATACATTTTTTGGATGGTTTGAGACATGAGAATATGTGTTATGCTTTGATTCCTAAGAAGTCTGAAACATTGAAGGAGACTGAAGAATCACAACTAGAGGAGGTAATAGAGTTGCTGATAGAGTATGAAGACATCATATTAGATAACATACCTGAAGGATTGCCACCTATAAGGAGTATCAGTCATCACATCAATCTTATACTGGGAGCTAGTTTGCTAATAAAGAAACACATAGAATGACACTAGCAGAGAGTGAAGAATTAAATAGATAGATACAAGAGTTGTTGAGAAAAGGTTTGATCAAAGAAAGTTTGAGTCCTTGTGCAATACCTGTAGTGTTAGCACCTATGAAGGATGGAGAATGGAGAATCTGTACTGACTCTAGAGCAATAAACAAGATCATAGTTAAGTATAGATTTTATTTACCTAGGATGGATGATATTATGGATTGTTTGAGTGGAGCAAGATATTTCACAAAGATAGATTTGAAGAGTGGATACCATCAGATTAGAATTAGAGAGGGAGATGAATGGAAGACTGCTTTTAAAATAAATGAAGGATTGTATGAATGGTTAGTGATGCCTTTCAAATTGACAAATGCACCTAGTACTTTCATGAGATTGATGAATGAAGTTCTGAAGAAATTCTTGGGTAAGTTTGTTATTGTGTATTTGGATAATATTATGATTTTCAATAAGACAAAAGAAGAACATTTGTGGCATATTAGACATGTTTTGCAGATGTTGAGAGAGGAGAAATTGCTGATAAACATCAAGAAGTGTAGTTTCATGAAAGAAGAATTGGTGTATTTGGGATTTGTGATTTCTATGGAAGTATTGAAGATGGACCTAGAGAAAGTAAGAGCAATTGTTGAATGGCCTACACTAGAGAGCATTGGAGAGGTTAGATCATTTCATGGATTGGCTAGTTTCTACCAGAAGTTCATCAGAAATTTCAGTTCAGTTTGTAACCCTATGATGGAGATAATGAGAGGTGACAGAAAAGACTTTAAGTGGACATCAAGAGTAGATAAAAGTTTTGAGTTGTTGAAATAGAAGGTGACTGAGGAACCTGTTATAGCATTACCAGATTTCAATAAGGTATTTCAAGTAGATTGTGATGCAAGTGGTAGTACAATTGGAGTAGCATTAAGTCAAGAAGGTGGACTTGTAGCATATTTCTGTGAGAAGTTGAATGATACAAGGAGAAGATATTTAGTTTGTGATCAAGAGTGTTATGCTATAATTCAAGCCTTGAAGAAGTGGAGACATTATTTGTTGCCTAAATAATTTTGGTTGTATATAGATGATCAAGCTTTATAGTATTTGAATAGTCAAAGTAAGTTGAATCAGAGACATATGAGATGGGTAGAGTTCATGTAGAGTTATACATTTGTATTAAAGTATAGGAGTGGAAAATCAAACAAAGTTGCTGATGCATTGAGTAGGAGAAGAAACTTGTTGACAAAGATGAGAGTTGAAGTGTTGGGATTTGATGAATTGAAGAACATGTATGAGGGAGACACTAATTTTGTAGAACCTTGGAAAGCATGTAAGGAACTTGTTGTGATAGATACTAGTAAGTGGTTTCATTATTTCATTCAGGAGGATATGTTGTTTAGAGGAAATCAGTTGTGCATACCTAGAATTTCAGTAAGAGATAATTTGATCAAGGAGAAACATAGTGGTGGATTGGCAGGGCATTTTGGCATTGATAAAATAGTGGCATTGGTGAGCAAAAATTACTTTTGGCCTCAGACACATAAGGATGTTAGGAAGTTTGTGCAGAGTTGTAGATTTTGTCAAGTTGCAAAAGGAAGTAGTCAGAATATTGGATTGTATAAACCTTTGATAGTACCAGAGAGATCTTGGGAATACATAAGTATGGATTTTGTAATGGGATTGTCTAAGACACAGAGAGGACATGATTCAATATTTGTAGTGGTAGACATAGTTGCAAAGATAGCTCATTTCATACCTTGTAAGAAGACAACTGATGTAGTGCATGTAGCAGACGTATTTTTTAAGGAGATTGTGAGGTTGCATGGATTACCTAAGACCATAATTTCAGACAAAGACACTAGATTCCTTGGATATTTTTGGAAGACACTTTGGAAGAAGATGAAGATAGGCTTGAAGTTCAGTTCAACATTTCATCCACAAATTGATGGACAGACAGAGGTAGTGAATAGGAGTTTGTGAAACTTGTTGAGATGTTTGGTTGGAGAAAAGGTAAGAAGATGGGATTTAATTCTTCCACAAGTACAATTTGCATACAATAATTCAATGAATAGGAGCACTGGAAGAACACCTTTTGAGATTGTTACTAGAGTAAACCCTAGAGGAGTTGCAGAGTTGAGAGATATCAGTATGGAAGAAAAGAGAAGTGCAGAAGTAGAAGAATTTGTAGATCACACGAAGATAGTGCATAATCAGGGTAAGAAGCATTTGGAAGACTTGAACAACAAATATAAGGAGCAAGTATATGAGAAGAGAAGACATAAAAAATTTGAAGTTAGAGATGAAGTGATGGTATACTTGAGAAAAGAAAGATTTCCAGTTGGGACATATAACAAGTTGAAGATTAAGAAGTTTGGACCTTGTAGGATACTCAGGAAATTTGATTCAAGAAATGCATACGAAGTAGAGTTACTAGAGACATTGGGTATATCACCTATTTTCAACATTGCAAAACTATACTACTATCATGAAGCAGAGTTCAGTGACAGCATGGCAGAGGACTTAAAGTAGCAGTTACCAAAACAAGCACTAGAAAAAATTGAAGACATTTTGGATAGCAAAGTTGGACGCAACACTGGAGGAAGACAATACAAAGAATACCTTGTGAAGTGGAAAGGTAGACCAGAAGAAGATTCAACATGGATTTCTTGTAGTGCCCCTCATTTTGGCTTTTAGACAGTTGATAGTATTTTAGTTACACTTAGATACTTTTGAGACGTGTGGATGATAAACTTTTTATTTATGCTTAGTTATGCTCATCATGGATTATGGATTATTGATGCAGTTGTTGATATTTTGTTATGATCAATATAGTGGCATTGTTTATATTATAGTAAATGATGTGTTTTCACATGATCAGTTAATGGTTAGATGATTATGTAGAGTAGAGTTATCATGCTTTATGTGATTGGTTGATACCTGATTGTTGGTTAGAGATGTTCATGTTATATGCCATGCTTTCAGTGAAGGGACGGTGTAGTACTACTCATTATGAGTGCCCTACTACGCTGTGACTCCCTATCATTATGTGTTGTTATATATGTATTTTCTCATATGCAACACTTTATTTTGATGCAGGTTGCAGCTACTAGGCATCAACTCCACTTGAAATAGCAGGTCTGAGGATGCCTTTACACCAATGGATGATGTGGATGGGAGATAACATGGGGTTCCCTCTATCATCCAGTGTCTTTAGTTCGTGGTCATCCATGTATTTCCAGTCATGAGTATAGTTGTTGATTAGTTTGTACTTGTTTCTAGGTATAGGTCACCCTGCGGTATGTGGTTGTCTTTTATTGTTGTCTTATGGTTAATTCTATAGAGTTAGGAATCTTTTTTGAAATAGTGTCGTTATTTGATTTTATAGTTAATATGTATTTGTAGAATATTACTAATTATCACAGTAATAATAATAAAAAAATAATAATGACTACCTTAAATACAATTATAATATTTAGTTATTTAATGAGAGAATTTAAGAAAATTAAACATTTGGTTTTATGGAATGAAAATAATAATAACAATAAGTTTATATTCATACATCAATATTAGTTATTGAGAATATTAATTAGTGGATTTTTTTATATTAAATTAGAGGAGTAAATTTGAAAGCTAGCAATAATAGTGATATTGTAATATGTTATTGATTTTATTTGACGTGGGAGATTTTCTTTTATCATTAATTCATTGTTGGAGTGAGTTGTTGGAAAATTTAAAATATTTCGTTGGAGGTGTTATGAATGCAATTAATTTTGAGTTTGTGGGTATCTATAACAGAGAGAATAGTGATAGTGGGTATCAATTGTATTGTCTATTTTGGGGTTTTAGAGAAGATTATTTGAAAATGAGAGTTTTGAGAAAAGGGAGACAGAAAAATTTGGGAAAAGATTGAAGAAAATTTTTGTAGAAGAGAAAGGGAATGAGAAGAAAATTTGGGAAATTATAGGAAGAGAATTCAGGAGATTGAAATCTTAGTATGGGTATGTGTTGTAACAAGTTGCTCTGCTACAGTTAGTATCTTTGTGTAAAATAAAATTTTAGTGTGTCTGTTGATCTATGCAATTCCTTGATTCGTTTTATCAAACTAGATTAAAGTCCTGCCCCTCTGTGACTTTCTCCAAATTTTAGGAAAATACTGTCATTTCCTCCTTTTGTCCACCAAACAATAATTTATTCTATGTCTTATCACAATCATACCGCATACTATATGCATTTATCAAATCCATATGGTGCACAATCTACAAACTGAAGAGAACTTGTGTCTCAAATTACTACTTGAACCTCTTAGTTGAACCTATGCATTGAACCACTTCGTTGAACCTATGTGTTGAACCTCTTGGTTGAACCCATGCATTGAACCTCTTCATTGAACCTTTCTGGAGTTCATTTGATAGGTTCAATGACTCCTTGGTTCATTGGTTCGAGGATATGCGATGTTGGCATCGCTGTGACGAAGTGCTATCGGCAGGACCGTGTTGAAGGCCATTGGCATCGGTGAGACAAGGGCCGTCGAAATAAGCATCGAAGGTTTGTTCGATGCTGAGTGTCACCCCGATGGAAGCATTCAACCATCGGCAAGACAAGGCCTATCGGCCAAACTATGTGGAGTTACTCCAACAGGAGCAGTCACTCCGATGGCGTATGTCTATCGGTAAGAGAATACCTGTCAGCATTACCTAAAGGAGTTGGGCCGATGTATTGCGGTTATCCCGATGGAGGTATTGGTGAGACGAAGCACTGTCGGAGTGGGAGCTAATTCTTGTGCCGATGGTGAAAGGTATTCCGATGGTAACCTTGGTGATCGAGGAGACTATGCTCATTGGTGGGAGGTGAAGTCTGTGGGCCGATGGTAGTTGTTATGTCGATGGACTTGGAGGCTTGGAGGCTTGGTATTGTCGGCAACAAAATTGCCGACAATAGCCTTTGGTTTGTTGGCGTTTATAAACTACGATGTCATCGGTGACTTGGTAGATGTGGGACTAAACGTCTCACTAAAATATGAACCGTTGCGACGGTTAGATGGCAGCGACGCCTAAGGAATTTGTTCTATCAGTTAGAGTAGAAGTGAGTAATGACTCCTGTTCTTGCAGACTGGAAATAGAATGATAAGTCTACAGGTGTCGTTGGTATCATTATGATGAGACTTAAAGAAAGGTTCGTTCTGTAAATATACAGTGAGCAAACTGTTGGTAGTAAGTTGAGAATCAAAACCAGAGCAAGAAGCTGAGTTCTTTATTGTAACTGTAAATCTTACTGTAATAAAGATTGTTTTCTTGTGGTGGTGGGTTTTTTACCCGTAAGGGTTTTTCCCACGTAATACTATGTGTCTGTGTTCTGAATATTGTCTATTTTGGTTTCTCTTGTGTATTCATCTGTGTTATTGAAATTTAAAAAGTGACTGGTCTACACTGTCCCCTGGGAATTAACATTAGGGAAGCTGTCTTCCGCACCTGTGCTTTCCTTACAAGTGGTATCAGAGCCTGGCCCGTTGTGTTATCCTTGTGGGTAGTTTGGGTTTTTTGTGTTAATTCTGTTGTGTGGGAGTTCTGTAGAGTGTTATTTTTAAATTAAATAAAGATGGCTAGTACATCAGACAAAATAGACATTGAGAAATTCAATGGCACAAACTTTGAGTTGTGGAAACTTAAAGTTGAAGATATGTTAGTCTATAGAGACCTTTGGGTTGCTGTGTCTAGAGTTCAACCCACAGGCATGAAGCAAGAAGATTGGGATCTAATATGTAGAAAAGCCAAAGGACTGATAAGACTGAGTTTATCTGACTCTGTTCTATTGAACATCCATGAGGAGAAGTCTGCAAGTGATTTGTGGAAAAAGTTGAATAATATTTATCAGGGCAAGTCCTTGGTAAATAAACTTTTCCTCAGAAAGAAATTGTATTCTCTGAAGATGGATGAAGGTACATCTGTAGCAGAACATCTAAGTGCATTCAATACGATTGTTGCTCAGTTGACATCTATAGGTGTAAAAATAGAAGAGGAAGATCACTGTATGCTTCTGTTATGTTCCTTACCTGACTCGTGGGACCATCTGGTGATGGCTATTGGAAGTACAACAACTATGTTTTCTCAGGAAACTGTTGTTGCCTCTTTGTTGTCTGAAGAGATGCGGAGGAAATCTTCTGGAATGGCCAAAGAGGCTCTGTCAGTTCATGGTAGATCAAAGGAAAGAGGCAAGAAGAAGGACAAGAAGTCTAAGTCTAAATCAGAGGGGAAATCAAAATCTCCTAGTAAGAAGTCCAAGGTGAAGTACTGGAATTGTGGGCAGAAAGGTCATATCAAGAAAGACTGCAAAGAGGAGAAAAAGAAGAAGAAGAACTTCTCTGACTCTGAGTCTTCACATAGTGATGCTGATGCTTTCATTGCTGCTCTGGCAACACCTGCTTCTGAAGACGTTTGGTTGATTGATTCAGGAGCATCTTTTCATATGACATCTCATAGAGAGTGGTTCACGAAGTATGAACCCTATGCTGGTGGCAAGGTGTTCCTAGCTAGTGATTCAACGCTGGAAATTATTGGCTGAGGTCGAGTCAGAATCTAGTTCCCGGATGGCAGAATAAAGGGAATGAATGGAGTTCTTCATATACCAGGTCTGGCTCAAAATTTACTTTCTTTTAGTAAGCTTAATGATGTTGGAGTGCAAGTTACTTTTGTGAATGGTGGCTGTAAGATGACTAGAGGTTCTATTGTTCTGGAAAAAGGTGAACGCATTGGAACTCTGTATAGGTTAGATGCTAAACCAGTGTGCTGTAATAATGTCTCTGCAAAATCTGAAAAAGCTACTATTGTAACACATGATGTAAATTCTATGGAATTTAAACTTCCTGCAGAGAAAATAATGCTCTGGCATCATAGACTTGGTCACATCAGTGAGAAAGGTTTAAAAACCTTGAAAAACAAAAAACTGGTAGATGGGCTGATTGATTGTAATCTGGAGTTCGATTTCTGTGAACATTGTATATATGGAAAGCAAAACTGTGTTTCATTTTACTCTAGTTCTCATAAATCTTCTGGTGTTCTAGACTATGTGCATTCTGATGTTTTTGGTCTAGTTGATGTTCCTTCTTTATCTAAGTCAAGATACTATGTATCGTTCATTGATGATTATTCGAGAAGGGCATTTGTATATTTTTTGAAAAATAAATCAGAAGTGTACAGTCGATTTAAAGAATTTAAAACTCTTGTGGAAAATCAGACTGGTAGAAAACTAAAATGCTTGAGAACAGATAACGGTGGTGAATATTGCAATGCAGATTTTGATAAGTATTGTGTAGACCATGGAATTAAAAGGCATAAAACTACACCTTATACTCCACAACAGAATGGAGTTGCTGAAAGGTTAAATCGATCGTTGATGGAGAAAGCAAGAAGTATGTTGAGTTATGCTGGTCTTGAACAGAAGTTCTAGGCTGAGGCAGTTGCTACAGCTTGTTACTTGCTGAATCGTTCTCCTACATCAGCATTGGTTGATAAGACACCTATGGAAGCATGGTCTGGTAAGAAGCCCTCTCTAAGGCATATTCGAGTCTTTGGCTGTGAGGCATATGCTCATATTCCTGAAGTTAAAAGATCTAAGTTGGATAACAAGGCAGTTAAATGTATCTTTGTTGGCTATGGAGTTGGTATTAAAGGGTACAAACTTTGGAATCCTGAAACTGAAAAGGTAATCTACAGCAGGAATGTAATTTTTAGAGAGCTGAAACCGTTGGTTGTTGATCCTCAGCCGGAAAAGACAGAAGAAAAGAAAGAAAAGAGTGTTGTGAATGTTCCTCTGACCCCTGTAAAAGAGGAACAACAAGCACCAAGTGTAGATGGTTCAGACGAGAGTTCAAGTAGCTCCGAAGATTCTGATCCAGAGCAAGAACCTGAACCTGCACCTCAACCTTTGAGGAGATCTACACGTGAAAGAAGACAACCAGATAGGTATGGATTTTCAGTACTTGATTCAACTTGTGCCTATGCTTTACTTACTGATACTGATGAACCTAGGATTGTGAAAGAAGCTATTAGTGTACCTGATTCAGATTCTTGGTTGGAAGCCATGCATAGTGAAATGACATCATTGGAGAAGAATGGAACCTGGGATCTGGTGCCCTTGCCTGAAGGAAGAAAACCTGCAGGCTGTAAGTGGGTATTTAAGAAGAAATATGGTCCAGATGGTAGTATTGAGAAGTACAAGGCAAGACTGGTTGCTAAGGGGTATTCCCAAAAGGAAGGTATTGATTATGGAGAAATCTTTTTTCCTGTAGCTAAGCTGACATCCATTAGATTTCTGTTGTCACTTGCAACAGCATATGATTTTGAAATTGAGCAGATGGATGTGACAACAACATTTCTTCATGGAGACCTTAAAGAAGAAATTTATATGTCCCAGCCAGAGCATTTTGTGGAAAAAGGTAAAGAACATCTGGTATGTAAACTTAAAAAGTCTCTTTATGGTTTGAAACAGTCTCCCAGAATGTGGTATCAAAAGTTTGATACGTATGTTTTATCCTTGGGGTATGTGAGATCTAAATCTGATCATTGTGTCTATTATAAAACTGAAGGTGACCAGATTCTTATAATTGCACTATATGTGGATGACATGTTGTTCATTGGCAATGGTAAGGGGATGATCTCAGAATTAAAATCTCAGTTGTCCTTGAAATTTGAAATGAAAAATCTGGGGGCAGCAAAGTACATTCTGGGAATGGAGATCAAAAGGGACAGATCTAAGAGAAAAATTTGGCTCAGCCAGAGGAAGTATATTACCAATGTTCTTGATAAGTTTCATATGTCTAATTCTAAATAGTTAGTTGTTCCAGTTTTGCAGGGAACGAAATTATCTATTGAAGATTGTCTAGAATCTTCAAATGACATTGATGACATGAAGAGAATACCTTATGCAAGTGCTGTTGGCAATTTAATGTATGCAATGGTCTGTACCAGACCAGACATTGCCCAAGCAGTGGGAGTTTTGAGCTGGTTTATGGCGAATCCAGGCAGATCACATTGGGATGCTGTGAAAAGAGTTATGAGGTATTTGAAGGGAACTTCTGACTATGCTATTTGTTACCATGGAAACTCAGATGGGTCTAAGAGATCTATCAGCATTCAGGGATATGTTGATTCTGATTGGGCAGGGGACATTGACAGTAGGAGATCCACCAGTGGATACGTGTTCACGTTACATGGTGGTGCTATCAGTTGGATGAGCAAGCGACAGGCTGTAGTCACTTTGTCCACAACAGAGGCAGAGTACATGGCAGCCACTCGTGCATGCCAAGAAGCTGTTTGGTTGAAGAGGTTGTGTTCTGATGTTGGTTTTAATGCAGGGCAAATACAAATTCACTGTGACAGTCAAAGTGCCATATGTTTGGCAAAGAATCCTACATTTCATGCTAGGACAAAACATATTGATGTCCAATATCACTTTGTTCGTGATATGGTGGAAGACAGGAAGGTGAAGCTGGAAAAAGTTGACACTTTGGAAAATGTTGTTGATGCCTTAACTAAACCAGTGAACACAGCCAAGTTCAAATGGTGCTCAGATGAAATGGGTCTTCGGGCCCATAGTTCTCAATAATCAAATGAGGACTAAGAGGTAGCAGTAATGTCTTCGACAAGTGGGAGATTGAAGAGAACTTGTGTCTCAAATTACTACTTGAACCTCTTAGTTGAACCTACGCATTGAACCACTTCGTTGAACCTATGTGTTGAACCTCTTGGTAACCCATTCATTGAACCTCTTCGTTGAACCTTTCTGGAGTTCATTTGGTAGGTTCAATGACTCCTTGGTTCATTGGTTTGAGGATATGCGATGTTGGCATCACTGTGACGAAGTGCTATCGGCAGGACCGTGTTGAAGGCCATTGGCATCAGTGAGACAAGGGCCGTCAGAATAAGCATCGAAGGTTTGTCTGATGCTGAGTGTCACCCCGATGGAAGCGTTCAACCATCGGCAAGACAAGGCCTATCGGCCAAACTATGTGGAGTTACTCCGACAGGAGCAGTCACTCCGATGGCGTATGTCTATCGGCAAGAGAATACCTGTCGGCATTACCTAAAGGAGTTGGGCTGATGTATTGCGGTTATCCCGATGGAGGTATCGGTGAGACGAAGCACTGTCAGAGCGGGAGCTAATTCTTGTGCCGATGGTGAAAGGTATTCCGATGATAACCTTGGTGATCGAGGAGACTATGCTCATCGGTGGGAGGTGAAGTCTGTGGGCCAATGGTAGTTGTTATGCCGATGGACTTGGAGGCTTGGAGGCTTGGTATTATCCACAACGAAATTGCCGACAATAGCCTTTGGTTTGTTGGCGTTTATAAACTGCGATGTCATCGGCGACTTGGTAGATGTGGGACTAAACGTCTCACTGAAATATGAACCATTGCGATGGTTAGATGGTAGCGACGCCTAAGGAATTTGTTCTATCAGTTAGAGAAGAAGTGAGTAACGACTCCTGTTCTTGCAGACTGGAAATAGAATGATAAGTCTACAGGTGTCTTGGTATCATTATGATGAGACTTAAAGAAAGGTTCATTCTATAAATATACAGTGAGCGAACTGTTGGTAGTAAGTCAAGAATCAAAACCAGAGCAAGAAGCTGAGTTCTTTATTGTAACTGTAAATCTTACTGTAATAAAGATTGTTTTCTTGTGGTGGTGGGTTTTTTTACCCATAAGGGTTTTTCCCACGTAATACTGTGTGTCTGTGTTCTGAATATTGTCTATTTTGGTTTCTCTTGTGTATTCATCTGTGTTATTGAAATTTAAAAAGTGACTGGTCTACACTGTCCCCTGGGAATTAACATTAGGGAAGCTGTCTTCCGCACCTGTGCTTTCCTTACACAAACATCATATTTCAATGCGAATATTCTCCTGAAGCAATAACCTTCTATGGAGCACCATAAAACGTAAGTATAAATTCATGGCAACCTTATTCCTTATATTACTAAAACACAAGGATGTTATGGCCGACCTCCATGTTAACCATCTGTAATTTTCTCATTTTGCCCTAAGTTGTTTAATTTTCTCTTGGCCACATTTGCCTCATTCTGAAGCAAACTTAAACCTAGTTGCATGTATAGGAATCCATTGTAACTTGCATCTTTATTTCATTATAAAACTATGATGTATATGATGTCCAGTATAACGTTAGTGCCTCCTCTAGATTGTCCTTTGAATCTAGCAATCGAACTGAACTAGTAAATTAGATATAGATGATTTTATTCTTTTTGACACTGTCGATGAAGCATTAGCTGCAAATAGTTCTGAGCAGCTACGTATTTGTGGCTCATACTTTCTATACCCCAACTCTTCGCTCTGAATGGGCATACCCCCTGCCGGACCTCTGGAATGAGTTTATTCTTTTTAAAATTATACTAATGTTTCTGTAGATACCTTCACCATCACCGCATGACCTTATTAGTGATGTTTTGTCTTAAAAACTATGCTTCAGCGAGTAGAGTGAGTCACTTTTACTATAATCGTTAAACTTTTTCAACTTTGTTGGCATCACACAGCTAAAAAATAGAGTTGACCAAACCTGTATCAATGAATCTCATGGCAATATTTAATCTTCACGAGCCTATTCATTCTTGAGGGACAATGTTTATTTGAGCACGTTACCTCTTGCTTTTGGAATTGTAGACCCAACCAATCAGCTCACCCTCACTCTTTTTTGACAAAGTTTTCCTTATCCTTGAAGGCTGTTGTATGCCGTTGGAATGACTCCTCCATTGAAAAAAAAAATCTAAATGATTACAGTGATATACATGATTTGATAAACTTCACCTAGATTAAGACTTTTAGAAACTTCTATTTTCTCCTTGCTCTAAATCGCTGCCAGTAAGGAAGAGATCAATATTAGTTGAAAAAGAAACTATGCAGTGAGGAAAAATAGTATTTATCAATATTCTCATTTAAACACTAGCTATAAGGTAGTAGAAAATAAAGACACTGATTTGTAGGTCTGGAGTTTACTATTGATCATTATAGTTTATTAGCTTGTAGTCATAGAATCCGAAACCATTCATTGAAAGTATTCAAATTTAGAAATTGATGGTAATTATTTTATTTTATGTATTTCAAGTTAGATTATAACTGTTAATTATTTCTCACCTATTCACAAAGCTAGGTGGTATGTAGTTTCCGAAATACACTTATTGCTTATGCAATATCGATAATCCTAGAATAGGCATCACCTTTAGAATCAATAGTTTAATGTGTTTATTTTCTATGTCAAATCAAGTTATTTAGAGGTAAGTATAATTAGAATAATGGACACTTTGTAGTTGTTTAAGTTAGAATTTATAGATTAGTTTTTCAGTAAATGTAAATAGGATAGTTAAGTAAATATAATATAAAATTTGCTTATAATTCCCTGCATTTAGTTAATCACAAAATTAGAAATTTCTCTTTAAATTTGCCTTATATTCTTCCTTATTTATATCATGAGCATTGTAGGAAGGTAGTGTAAATTTTTACATAGGTAGTAAATTTATGTTTTCTTTTTTAATGTCGTAGTGTTATTGTTTTTATCACTGTCTTATGTGTGTGAGTAAAAGTCTTCATGTATAGTTGAAGCTCTTTTATTGTTTTACCGCATTTTGGAACTGGTGGTGCTTGCATAAGCAATCAGGTTTTAAGCATTTAAATATGCAGGCACCTTCCAAAAATTCAAAAAATTTCTAACACTCTTGACCTCTACAATTGAAAAAATGCAAAAATCAGTAAAGGTGCAGATGTCTTTGTATATACAAGGCTATTTGTATATACATGCAGGTAAAATGTAGATTGGCGGGCTTGCAAAATCTCTATCGGCCTCCAAAAACTGATGAAAAAATGAGTTTTATGCATTTTGGAATGCATATTGGGTGCATATACAAAGGTGGAATCTTTCGCAGATCCCTGGGAATATTCCCGCTGTGTATATTGGGTTGCATGTAGAGATACAAAGGGAAAAATGTACAAGGGTAGTGGACATGCTTCTACTATAGTGCAATGTACAAGTGATCCTGTATATCGAGCTACATACAAAGCCGCTAGCATGCATTTCAAACATACAAAGAAAAGATGCATTCCTGGAATATTCTGTCACATATTCTGCAGTTGTATATGAGGTTTTGTATATTTGTGTTTGTATATCGGTACATACAAAGGTACAAATATACATTTTCTATAGTGCCACAGGGGAGACACAAGTGATGGGGCCCACCAGTTGTATGTGCATTCATTTGTATGTTTGCACATATAGGCCAATATACAATGAAGAAATATACATTCCAGACCCGATTGAAAATCAAATGCAGTGAATAATGTTTCAGGTCCGCAGCATGTATATTGGGCACTTGTATGTACCAATGTACATTTGAAAGATACAAGGGTTAAGATGCAAGCCAGATTTCAAAGCAACTTCAACATGCCTCATTAAAATTTGAAATCCACCTTGTACGTATGAGGCGAATGTACATGCACATTTACAAGGAATTATGCAAGAAAAGGGGATACAAGCTGGACCTGAATTGAATTTCAATTTGTTCTAAACAAGTTTGGGGTCTACCTTGTATATCAAACAGATGTATATGCATTTTGCATATACAAGGGATTTTTGAAGGGTGAACAGTGGCGATTGTATATGCATCCGTTCTTGCATATATAAGGATGAAATGGCAAAATAGTGAATGGAAAAGTCATAGATAGAGGAAAAAGCCACCTGCATGGCGCGATATAATTGGCTCTTGGCTTTTCTACAGGTTTTTGAGCCGTTGGATCTCAGCGATGGGGGGAAATCGATGGCCCTGTTTTGAATGCTCGATGAAGGAAGGACTTTTTGTGTGTCTGCACCAATTTGAGTGGGAAAAGCTTCATAGACAAGCAGAACTGTAATGGCTGCGGGTAGCTAAGCATTAATGGCATTTTTTAGATGCATCGTTGGAGGAAATGACAGATGAACTACCAGATTTAAGAGAAAATCTTCAGGCGGCGGTGCAGATCCCGATTCTCACCTGCTCCTTCCTCTTTGTCCCTCTGCAGCATTTAATTTTTAAGTGTCATTTCTCATGCATTGTATCTGGCAAAATTTTGATTTACCTTGTAATTAATTTTGCTAAGTACACAGTCTTGGTATAAAAGGCCAAAACTATGTTATTACATATGTTCAGTTTCAGTGTCGATGTTATATGAAAAATGCTTATTGCATGTGTTTTGTTGTCTATCTCCACTTGTTGTATGCATTTCGTCTTCTGAATTTGGTTGCTAAGGGTTTCTCAAATTCTAGAATATAGATTTATGTATTGCATGCCTAATCTCTAACTTCCATTCAAGGAGTGGATTAAATCATTTTAGGTTAAGGTATGGAGAAGATTGTATATCAATTGGGATGTCTGTAAGTATGCACAGTTAAATACCTTTTCTTGGGTGGTGCTTGTAAGGAAAGCATCAAATCTGACCCCTTGAAACTTGAATGACAGTTGCAAGCCATTCTCATGTATACGTCTAGTTGACTCCTTACCCTGAGATAGGCACTGGTATGCTTCTTGTGTAGTAGTTATGATCCAAGACCCCTGTCTTGAATCCAAACCATTCCATATTTCCAACCTGTTAGTTGTAGGAGTAGGATTAGGAAACCCTGCATACTCTCATCCTTAACCAGACATATATGTCCAAGAAAGTTGCCAAACTTGTGATCTATCATTTAGATCTTGGTCCATGCATGAGAGTATTCTCCCTATTATTGTAAAGCTAAATCTTTCTGTCATTTGGAGAGTAAATGTTACATCTTTATCAAATAGGGACACCCCCCTTGGTGCGGCAGAACTAGAAGTGAAGGGGAGGCAACTCACATAAGCTCCTGTGTCTATTGGCCGAATCTGCCTGTGCATTGGAACTGGTGAACCCTCTGCCGATTCAGAAAAAATCACCAATAGGAACTATGAATTCCTTGAGTTGTGTCGATCTCCAGAGGCATAGAATGTTATAGTTATGCATTATGTTGTGGCACTTGTCAGTTGTTATGAAGATTTTGATGTCATGGATGAAATGTATTCAAGTATTGTTTATTAAAGGAATTTCTTGCATTATTGGGGTGTGATCAGGTTCTATATACTGTTGGTTGGTAGGGCTTCCTAGGTGCAAAAAAGGGGAGTGGCCTTCAATGCAGGGCCAGCTCCCAAAGTGGCAGTCATGGTAACCGATCGAAGGTAGTTAACAAGCGATAATTTTATAATAATTGACCTAGGAGGAAAAGGGTAGAATTTCACATTAAGCAAGAAGTATTTTTCCTCCCCTACACCTGTAGTACTAGTTTAGGCTAATGGTGGGATGAGAGGGTTTGGTTTCCGAATGTGTGACCTACGGGGCCAGCACCTAGAGAGAGGCAGTTAGGGTAACCATAGATGGGGGTCAGCGTCTAGAGAGACAGTCAGGGTAATCCATGTAGAACCATGCGATGATAGTCCTTCCTATTGCACTCTAGCTTGCCCTATTCTCTTACTTCTGGATGTTGATTGTTGAGTTCTATTATGTCCGCATGAGAACCTGAGGTGTTCCTATTTCCAATTAGTCCTTTTGTTCTTGCTTTTGTTAAGGGACCTCATTGTTATCTCCTAGCTCAGGGGGTGGACCTCAGGGTTCCAGATGGTTAGGTGGAAGAGCTTATTCTATTGGTTTTTCTTGGCATCATTGTTTGTGTTCGTGGTAGATGTGTCTTTTCTGTTCCAGTTCTACATCTGCATTTGAAGATTCGTAATATGCTTCCAAAATTGTATAACCATGACTTATATTGCAAATTGTTGTAATCAGTCAAGAAGCCTTGTAATTATATATCTGATCTTATTTGTATTTATACACATTTGTAAACGGAAGGATGTAATCTTTCTATGATGTAACAAGACTTCTTATGGGCATTTATGATGTATCATGTTCTTAATAATCTACGTGTTATTAATGCAGTTATGGTCCCTAGAGATGTTAGTGTATTGAATGTTTTAAATGATGAAATTAGTTATTACTTTATCTAGTGATTAATGCATTTACTTGTTTTAAAAAAAAATCAGCATTTTATTTCTTAGTTTAACCTAACTCTCTAGGGTTGCATGACAAGGCATTACATTTGGTATCAGAGCTACGTTTAAACACTGGGTACTCTAGTAATATTGAGCCCATTATGTAACATAGTGCTTAAACTCTATAGATTAAATTCTATCCCTAGCATTTCCCTCACTTTGTGTATTGAATTGTTCTTTGGTGTTGTACACTTGTGTATGTAGATGCCTAGGGGTTGAGGTAGAGGACATGGGAGAGGTGGTGGTGGTACACCTCCTCCTAGTTCCCCTCATGAGAGTGCTCACGAAGGCAAGGGTCAAAACATGGAAGGATAGGGTCAGCCTGAGGGAGCTCAGTTGTATCAATCACTTGAGGAGGCCCTTGCCCATCTAGGCCTGAGATAGGAGGTAGAGCATCCAGGAGCGGGACAGGAAGTGGCTCAGCCAGAACTTAGAGAAAGAGAGAGATCACCTAGGAGGAGAGAATTGATAGCTGAGAAGGAGGTCACTTTAGCCAGTCACATGAGAGATCTTCTGAGGGCATGCCCTCCCACCTTTGATAGATTTGGTAGTGGCTTGGAGGTAGAGACCTAGTTACTGGATTTAGGTAGGTGTTTTACCATGCACTTGTATGGTAGTAACACTAAGGCTAGATGTGCTATCTTGCATCTTAGAGGTTTTTCTTTGACTTGGCGGCGTTTAGAGGAGCAGAAGCTACACCTGGACATTAGTACTATTTCTTGGGAGTTATTCTTAGAGAGATTCAGAGCTCGCTTCCTGTCAGATCATTGGAAGCAGCACCGTGCAAATGAGTTCCATGAGCTAAGGCAGATGGCCATGTCAATAGAGCAGTATGAGCATAGATTTTATGAGCTCAAGCAGTATGCAGGCATCAAAGATGAAGAGACTATGTTGGTACAACATTTTATCAGGGGCTTAAATGCTTGAATTAGTGGAGGGGTTCATGTCTTTGAACCTAAGACTATGGAGGTAGTAGTGGAGAAAGCCCAGTTAGTAGAGGTGAATTTGGCAATGGCACTTGGAGGACATACAAGTGTGCATATTGGTAGTGTACCTTCTGCAGGCTTCGGGTCTCATGGTGGTCACACTCAGGCATCAAGTTCTTATAGAGGTTATCATGCACCCTTAAAGGGTGGATAGTAGTAGCAACATTCTTAGGCCAAAGTGAAGAATACTCAGTCTTAGTAGGGTAATAGATTTTAGAATAGGAAAGATCAGTCTTGCCAGCGGAACAGATGTAACTGCTTTGATCAGCTAGCTCAGAGCACATAGTCTACAATGAGCAAAGGGAGTTATTAGCAGTCTAATGCATTTCAAAGTGGTAGAGGATTTGGTAGAGGCACAGGTTGTTTTTCTTATGGCCAGCAGGGCCACATAGCTAGATAGTGTACTTAGAAGAATGCTTTAGGATATGGGCATAGACTAGTAGCTTTGAAGCTAACTGTAGGTGATGTAGGTAGATCGCACAGAGTTTCTGTAGCAGTTGATAACTGCCAGGTAGAGCATTAGGGCACCATGGTGGAGACTTCTGGATTTATGTGAGGTATTGGTTTTTCTATTCTTTTTGATTCTGGTGCTTCTAATTCATTTGTTTCTCCTTCTCTTGTGGAGTGTTGTGGTCTAGTGGTAGCAAAGTAAGATGTTAAGTGACAGGTTGAATTAGCATCCATGGCTAAGGTCATAGTTGTGTCTTTAGTGCATGGTTGTGAGTTGAGGATTGGTCCTCTATCTACCACAGTCGATCTATGCATCCTACCCCTTAAATCTTATGATATAGTTTTGGGTATGAATTGGCTAGATTCACATCAGGTAGTGATAGATTGTTGGCATAAGTCAGTGAGGTGTATGGATGATTTGGGTAGAGAGGTGGAGGTGGTTGGTATCCAGAGACCCATTTCCCTACATATGATCTCTTCTATGTAGCTTAAGAGGTGTATGAGTCAGGGATGTTAGCTTTTTGCAGTGACAGTTAATGACCTGGAGATAGAGGAGAGTCGAGAGACATCTCTTGATGATCATCCACTTCTTAGAGAGTATGCTAATGTTTTTCCTAGTGATATTTTGGGGATGCCACCTAAGGTGACATTGACTTTAGGATTGATCTTATTCCTGGTGCAGAACCTATCTCACGAGATCCATACTAGATGACCACTCAGAAGCTTAAGGAGCTTAGATTGTAGTTGGAGGAGTTGTTAGATAAGGGATTTATTCGACCTAGTTTTTCTCCTTCGTGAGCACCTGTGATTTTTGTGAAGAAGAAGGATGGATCGCTGTGGCTATGTATAGACTATCGATAGTTTAATAAGGTGGCAGTGAAGAATAGGTACCCCTTGCCACTAATTGATGATCTATTTGATCAGATTAAGGGAGCTAAGGTGTTTTAAAAAATTGACCTTAAGTCGAGATACCATCAGTTATAGATCTTTGAGGCAGATATTCATAAAATAGCATTTCGCACCCATTATGGACATTATGAGTTTACTGTTGTATCATTCAGGTTGACAAATGCACCTTCAGTATTCATGAGGCTGATGAATAGTATATTTCACACTTATCTCAACAGGTTTGTCCTTGTATTTCTAGATGATATATTGATTTATTTGAAGACTATGGAGAAGCATGAGGAGTATTTGCATCAGGTGTTGCAATGTTTGAGAGAAAATTAGCTCTATGCTAATTTGTCAAAATGTGAGTTCTTTTAGATAGAAGTGAAGTACTTGGGTCATGTCATTTCTAGAGAGGGTATTGCAGTGGATCCTTTGAAGATCCAAGCTATTATGGATTGGCCTACACTTACTAATGTCTCTGAGGTTCACAAATTTATGGGTTTGAAAGGCTACTACCGTCGTTTTGTTCAGGGTTTTTTGAGGATAGCCCACCCTATTACTTATCTTCAGAGGAAAGGGAAGAGGTTTGTTTGGTCAGAGCAGTGTCAGACAGCTTTCAGACCCTTAAGGTGTAAGGACCTGCTTGATCCAAACTCAAATTTTCAAAAATATTACTTTATTAACAAGTTTTTATGAGATATATCAAGACTTTCATTGAGTACTCAGGAAAAACTTTGGCCAAAATAGCCATATGTTCAAAATGAAACATTCTTAAGCCAACCTGGGCTCTTCTATCCTTTGGGCAAATAGGTTCATACGGAACTAGGTCAAATGGACCTTATCGCTACCTAATTCGGGTAGAACAAACAGTGGCCAAAAGGCCTAGTGGGTCAAACAGACCAATATTGTATCCAATCCGTGATACATAAACATAACAGCCTAATGGGCTAAAGAGGACAGGAATCATTATGCTCTGGCTAGAAACTTCTGACTCCCTCAGGACCATTATAGGTTCATGAGTCACTTCCTGGGGACCACAGTCTGCCCAGACACTGTACTGAGGATGTCAACCAGGGAACACATAACATCAACTTGTACTCACATCAATTTACGGCAATGCTGGGTATAAGTAATCCACCCCAGGGATTCTTCTGAGTACTAGGAGAGTTCTTAAGTTACCTAGATAACCTTTTAACTAGAGATCGAGATTATGAAGTTGATTATTAAAGAGTACCCTATATCCAAGGGACCTGAGTACTACAGGCATCCTCACTCAAGTGATACAGAAATGGAATTCCAAAGAAACTAGTATTGCAAACACACCTCCTAGGAATGTTTGGCGTTTAAGTTTTCAAGTGTGAATAATTTACCTATCATGCATATTTCCCCGATAAGGTCTTCCCGTTGATCGTCCTACAACAATTTTTGATAGTCTCACCTTTTTCTTTTTCTTAATCTTTTTAGTCAGGTATCCGAGGAGATTTTCCCTTGCTGTAGATTTAACTTAGACATGTTCCTTATTACTCCCTGACGATTTAGAGGGATGGTGCCTAGACGCCATTGTTGCAGCTATGTTAGGAGTGAGGTACTTGGTTCAACATGACGGCATTACCCATAAACGTGACCCAGAGGTATCGTAAATACTGAACACTACGAATGTTTGAGTTTGGATGTTTAATTACAAGGTTTACCTTGCTAATAGAAAAACTTTATCTATATCAAAATAAATACAAAGATAAAGGGAACATGCTTTATAAATTTGTTTATGCAAATTGAATAGGCCTAGAAATGATACAATTACTGCCATTAATTCATAATTGTACATGCATAATTAGAAAAGATATTTTATCAATAATGCACATAAGGATGCAGTCTTAAGAGAAACAAGGAAATCTTATCTTATCATATAAGTAAAAAATTGATACAATTTCTTGCAGGATCATTGCTAACTTCCCTTTAAACCAATAAGTCATAAAACAAAGCAGACATCTTCAACAAGAGCATTATTTCCATAACTTGAGTAAAATTAACAAGGTTCTCATTAACCAAACTAGTCAATAGATATTCTAATGTCCAACCGATTTAAAATTAACATAATTTAGGTTCATTTGACTTTAATACACTTGTCCTTGCAATTTACATGCTCAAAAACAACATGGTTCATTTACCCCATTATTAGTCATTCTCCCCGGTAACTTTAATGTTTTAAGTTGTTTTAGTGTGCTTTTACCTAAGGAAACATAAGTATTAATTTAAGATGACTTTTTTGATTGTATTGAATTTTCCTAACATTTAGAAACTTAATAACATGGATACTCACTCATAGAGGTTCTCCTTTGTTAAATAGAACATTCTGCTAGTGTCTATATGTGGCCCAAAGGGCTAATTCTTTAGATTCATAGATAGTTGTATTTACAAAGTTATCTAGAACTTTATATTATTGCTTGATTAGCGAGTTCTTGTATAGAAATGTTGAGTATCCAATTGATTGACATTAACATGGTTCACATTTTTTTTTATATACAATGATTCATTCATGTGATATATCCACCAAGAATTTTAATGTGATAATGGAAGAACTCAATCATTAGTCCAAGATTTTTGTTCTTGGCCTATTATCAAGATCTTTTCTTAAAGTACCCTCCTAGATTCATATATTATTCAAGTCCATTTATAATTAAGAACCAATGTTGTACCATTACCTAGTTAATTATATATTAATAAGTCTATATATGTTTTTGACTACAAAATACCTTTTGTTAAATAATGGCATCTAGTTAGACAACCATCCCAAAACTTTGTGTCCTAGTAAGGTGATCCATAGTTCCAAAATATTTTCACAAGGCATTATAGAGACTATCCTTTCATATGTGCTCAAGTGATTTGTTCAAGATTTAATTTACAAAATCAATAATACTTGAAAAACTAGGAGATAATAGGAGGGACTCAAAAACCTCTTCTGCAATTATCATTCTTCTTCAACCAACCGAATCTAACTCCTCAATGCAACCATATCACTATGCAATCAGTTGAAGTTGTTGTTATTTAACAGTTAAATTTATTATTTTTATTATTATCAATATGTAAAATTTATGGGTATTAATTAACTGATAGGCTTTTACTGGAAATTTTCTAAACTCGTTGGTTATTCCTTTCAGCGTATTCCTTATGGTGCAATTCATAAAATATTATTGACACCCACTGTTCATCTCAATCTCGCAGCATTATGTAGAGAGGGCTAATTGAAGGAGGTTCTGCACCCTCTGCTTACTGCACACAACATCTAATGATTACAAGATATACACAGTGGATTTGATGAAAAGGCTTCTAGAACTTTCAAGCAAATGAATTTGGCAGGCATGAAGCCAAATCCACGACCTTTGCCAGCGTCTCTTCTGTCTGTGCCTATGTGGAGCTTTAGAATAGGGCATTGACATAAATAGAGTTGTAAGGAATGACAAACTACATCAGATGTGGTATTAAAAATTCCTAGTATACACAACACATATGGGCAATTTACAGGATATGCCAGAATTAGATTTGAGGAAAAAGATTTTTAGAAAAAATTGAAAAATGAAATTCAAGGATAGAGCATGGACATCCATCCTAGCATAAAGGAAAGAAGTTTACATATACAATTTCCATTCACCAAGACTTTCACAAAAACTTATAAATAATTTACAATTTTATTCTAAGACATACCATCAAAATGAATTCAAATCTAAAATTTATCAACAAACATTCAAGATCCAAACTTTCAAAATAAAATGATGAAGGGGAGAACTTCTTACAGATTTCTCCAGCACTCCCAAATTAGAGATCAGTGCCTTTCTTCCTTACAATTCTATGCAATTTATAGAAAATTAGAACCTTTAATGCATCCTCCACTCTTTTTTATTAATGGTAATAAATTAGAAAGTGGATTTGCAAATCTTTAATGCATCCTCCCCTTTTTAGTGGATTTGCAAATCTTATCCTCAAATTTTTTAATGGTAATCTTATCCTCAACATTTTTTATTGTAATCTTATCCTTTCAAATCTATAATGCATCCCCCACTCTTTTTTTAATGATAATAATTGGAAAGTGGATTTGCAAATGCATCCTCCACTTTTTAGTGGATTTGCAAATCTTATCCTCAATTTTTTAGTGGAGTCCATTGTTAAATTGTTTATTATTTGTATTTTTAAATGAGTATACATTTATGTTTAATTTTCAAATTAGAATGCAAAAATAAATTGAGTTGTGACATCCTTCTCCCCTAAATTTATGCATCATCCCGATGCATGTTAGAAATAAGATCAAAACATATAAATCCATATCAGAATATCTACTTTTAAAGTCCATATTTCAAAAATAGTTTAACATAGATAAAGATAACAAGGTGTATTATTTGAGCATAACTATCTGTATCAACATCATTGTCCTTAAGCAAGGTTTGAAGTTTGTTGAGTTAATAAATAACTAGAGTTTATTCAAAATAAATGCAGATAGAGCTGTTGCATTTCCATAGTGTCTTCCCATGTAGCATTCTCAGGTGAGTATTGGTCCCACTGGACTTTAGATTGGTCCACTATCCTGTTGCAGAGCTGGAACTAGCACCTCTTGATGATTCTACATGGCTCTTTTGTTATTGTACCTAGTTCTTCCACCTGCAGGGCATTCTAATCAAGAATATGCTTAGGGTTAGGTATATACATTTTTAACAAGGATACATGGAACACGTCATGAATGCAGCTCAGTGCTGGAGGTAGGGCCAAGCAGTAAGCTATAGGATTGATTTCCTCAAGTACTTCAAAAGGCCCAACATAGCGAGGGGTTAGCTTTGACTTCCTTCCAAAATAGATGGAACTTTTATGAGGACGAACTCTTAGGAACACCTTTTCACCAAATTAAAATCTTTTCGGTGTCCTATTCTTATCTGCATAACTTTTCTGGTGATCTGAGGCTTCCTTCAACCTCTGTCGAATAAGTTGCACTTGGTTGTCCATATCTTTCAACATTTCAGGGCCAACCAGTATCCTATCTTCCAATTTATCCCAACTTAATGGTGTTCGACAAGGTCTCCCATAAAGAACTGCAAAGGGTGCCATACCTATTACTGCTTGGAAGGAATTGTTATAGGCAAACTCAACTAATGGCAAATATTCCTCCCATTTAGTCTGTTGATCCATACAATACATACGAAGGAGGTCTTCCAGAATTTGGTTGGTTCTTTCTGTTTGTCCATCTGTCTCAGGATGATAAGCTGTGCTAAAATTCAACTGTGTTCCTAAGGCAGCTTGCAATGTGGTCTAAAATCTAGAAGTGAACTTCACATCTCTATCAGAGATGATTTTCTCAGGAATTCCATGCAACCTAAAAATTTCCTTTATGAACCTTTTTGCTACTGCAGGTGCATCATCTGTTAGGTTTCCTGGTATGAAGTGGGCAACCTTAGTGAGTTTATCCACTACCACCAAAATGCAATTGTGCCTATGAGATGTCATTGGTAGCCCTTGGACAAAATCCATACTTATGACTTGCCATTTATAGAAAGGTACATCATGTGGATAAAGAAGTCCTGCTGGGTGCACATGTTCTGCCTTAACTCTTTGACATTCTAGGCATCTAGCAACTATGTCTACCACATCCTTCTTCATTCCTGGCCAAAAATATATTCTTTTGAGGTCTGCATACATCTTATTCACTCCTGGATGTCCTGAATATGGAGCCTTATGTGCCTCTGTGAAGATCATACCCCTTAGTTCTGCATTATCAGGAACATATATTCTTCCATGGTGCCTCATTAGTCCATCATAATCGAAAGCATAATCCAAATACCTAGGTTCCATAGAGATATTAGCTAGAGATGTCTTAACCTAAGCATACCATGGGTCATGTTTCTACTCGAAGAGTATTTGTTGCTTTAGTTTTATGTGCAAGTTGGATATGGCCATTATGTGTCTCCTCCTACTGAGAGCATCGACCACCCTATTTTCTTTCCCCTTGATATATGCAATCTCAAAGTCATACTCACTTAGGAAATCTAACCACCTTCTCTATCTTGCATTCAAATGAGGTTGAGTGAAGATATATTTTAGTCCTTGATGGTCTATTTTAAGCTCAAATGGTTTTCCCAACAAGAAATGTCTCCATTTTTGCAAGGCATGAACTATGGCTGCAAGTTCAAGGTCATGGGGGGCATAATTGACTTCATGGATTTTTAGTTTCCATGATTCATAAGCCACTACTCCTTCCCCTTGGAAAAGAACTCCTCCTAGTCCTTCTATGGGTGCATCTGTTACTACTATGAAGTTACCATTAGGGTCAGGCACTTTTAGAATTGGAGGTGATGTTAGCCTTTCCTTCGGTACTTGAAAAGCCTTATCACACTGCTCAGTCCAAATGAACTTTTTATTCTTCTTTTACAAGGATGTGATTGGATTGGCTATCCTTGAAAAGTCTTTCACAAACCTTCTGTAGTACCCTGCCAATCCCATAAAACTTCTTACTTTGGTCACATTTGTAGGGATAGGCCATTCAATGATGGCTTTTACTTTATTAGGATCTACCACTATACCCTCAGCTGAAATGATATGCCCTAAATAGTGAACCCTCCTTTCAAAGAAGGAGCATTTGGATAACTTTCCAAACAACTTATGCTTTCGCAACCTTTGTAAGACTGCCTAGAGATGGGTTAAGTGTTCCTCTTCATCCTTGAAATATATTAAAATGTCATCTAGAAACACAATCACAAACTTATCCAGAAAATCGTGGAACACACTATTCATTAGATTCATAAAGACAGCTGGAGCATTTGTTAGCCCAAATGGAGCTACAGTGAATTCATAGTGTCCATACCTAGTCCTAAATGTTGTCTTTGGGATGTCTTCTTCTTTTATCCTTAATTGGTGATAGCCTGAGTAGAGGTCAATTTTGGAGAACATTGAGGCTCCCCTCATTTGATCAAATAGATCATCAATACGAGGCAAAGGATACCTATTCCTCACAGTGGCCTTATTCAACATTTTGTAGTCAATGCACAACCTTAGTGTCCCATCCTTCTTCTTTACAAATATGACTGGTGCTCCCCAAGGTGATAAACTAGGCCTTATCAACCCTTTCTCTAGCAATTCTTGCAATTGTATTTTCAATTCTTGGAGTTCTGTGGTGTTCATCCTATATGGGGCTTTAGATATAGGTGCAGTTCCAGGAAGTATATCGATTGAAAAATTGAATTCCTTTTTAGGAGGTAATCCAGGTAGCTCTTCAGGAAACACATCCTTGTAGTCCCAAAGGAACGAACTATTTTCAAAAGTAGGGGCTTCTTTCTCTTCTCCCTTCTCATCTAAAGATACTAAGAATATCTGATTTCCTCATTTTCGTCTTGCCTTCTTTAGTTGCATAGCAGAAATGGTCCCCACTAATATAGGTTTGTAAATTCCTTGGATCCTAACTCTACACCCCTTATCATCTACACACTCCACCACTTTGTTATAGCAATCTATGTTAGCCTTATGACTCGTTAGCCAACTTATTCCGATTATGACATCATAGGTTCCTAGGGGTGCAACATATAAGTCAACTTTGGTTTCTAATTTAGGAAACTTAATGGGGGCTCCTCTTATGTACTTGTTCACTTTTTGTATAGCCTTGTCCCCATACTGAACCGTCCATGATGATTCCATATTCTTAGTTTGCAAAGACATTTTTCTTACCAATTATGGGGAAATAAAATTCTCGGAAGAACCAGTATCTATCAAAATAGTTATGGGTTTACCAAAAAGCATACCTCTTGTCTCCATAGGTACATTTTGATGATGAGTTTGTTGATATCTGGCGGCAGCATGTATTTGATGTTGCCGAGGTTGCTGTGGTTGATTGTACCCATTCCTTTCTGAACAATCCCTTGCATAATGATTGCCTCCACACATAAAGCATCCACCAGGGGGTCCATTAGAAATTTGGGGTGGTGCATTCCCATCATTTGTCCTGACATTACTATTGTAATTGTTCGTATGATCCTAATTACCAATGGATTCTATTCTACCCCAGTCTCTCCTCTTGTTCTTCTGAGCTCCTCTATTGTTCTTATTGTCTAGTTTCCTTTTGAAGACAATTTGTTTGTCCTGCTTTGCCACCGATAGTGCCTGTAATTTATTTTCCTATTTGAGTGCCTTCTCCAAGACTTGATTCATGTTGTTAGGGGCAAACATATCCACTTCTGCCCCAATATCAGTATTCAACCCCAAAAGAAACTTCCTTGCCTGAGACCTTTCATCCTTTTGATAGATAGGAACATATTTCAGTAGTTTCACAAATCTATCCTAATATTGTTGGACTATGAGATTTCCTTGTCTAAGATTTAGAAACTCAGTCATCTTCTCATCATAAAATAGTTGTGGAAGCCATCTCTCAAGGAAGTGGCTCACAAATTGCCTCCAAGTCAGGTTTTCTTTTGAATAACAATATTGTTCTTTTATGTTTATCCACCAACTAGCAGTTTCTCCTTCTAACTGATAGGCTCCCTAGGTTGCCTTGATGTTTTCTGAGTAGTTTCTTAGTTCAAAATATTTCTCCATTTTGATTAGCCATCCTTCTGCAGAATCCCCCACATGTTTATCGTCAAATTTAGGAGGAGTTATCTTCTTGAGGTCTTGTGAGATATCTAGAGTGGTAATATCCTATCGAGGCCTAGGAACCTCTAGCTCATTAATTGTTTGAGCAATGTGTACTTTCATACCTTGATGTTCATCTTCAAGTTCTAGAATGTTTTCTATAGTTCCCTGTCTAGTCTTCAAGTCTTGTACAGTTTTCTCAAGGTTTTCCAACTTTTTTCTCTGTTCTGTCAACAACTGAATAATTGCTTCTATACCCGCATTTGGGTTTACAACTAGTTCTTGGTTTACAACTGGTTCTTGGTTGACTGGTTCCTCTCCATGCAAATCTCACAAATTTTAGGTTCTTGCCATTTAATTATGAAACAAGGAGAGAGGTGATTTACCACTTGCTACAATTTTTGGTTTACAACATGCAAATTGACTATAATTAAATCTATCACAATTCTTATCTTGAATACTAATTATTATCAATTTTTAGTTTGTAGGCCTTCAGGCCGAGTGTTTAAACCACGCTCTAATACCACATGTAAGGACCCGCTTGATCCAAACTCAAATTTTCAAAAATTTTACTTTATTAACAAGTTCTTATGAGATATATCAAGACTTTCATTGAGTACTCAGGAAAAACTCTGGCCAAAATAGTCATATGTTCAAAATGGAACATTCTTAAGCTAACCCAGGCTCTTCTATCCTTTGGGCAAATAGGTTCATACGGAACCAGGTCAAACGAACCTTATCGCTACCTGATTCGGGTAGAACAAACAGTGGCCAAAAGTGTAGGAGTTCGGACAACACTGAGAGGGGGGTGAATCAGTGTTGTGTAGATTTTTGCAACTTATTATAACTTTTGATTTACAAGACTCAGAAAGAGAAAGTCATCAATAAACTATGTACAAGTTTGATAGTGAAAATTATGAGCAGGACCACATGGAGATAAATTTTAACATAGAAGCAAAAACACACATAGAAGCATATCATTAACACAAGAATTACTGGAGTGGAAAACCCTCTCTGGGTAGAAAAACTACTCATGAAGTGCCTCACTGGCTTAACTTTGAAAACATCTTACAAAGCCTCACCAGCTGAATATTATGTCTCATTGACTATTGAGGTCTCACTGACCTACAAGCCTCACTGGCATACTGTTTAGAAGCACTAGCTTCAAGGAGCACCAACCCCTATTACAGAACAAACTGAAAACACAAATTCAGAGGGTTTCTCTGTTTCAATAAAAAACATTTATTCTCTCTCATATGTCTGTCAAAATGGCCATTCTATTTCATCAACCCAAATCATGTACCAACTCAGATATTCAAAATCAATCCTCTATATGTCCACTCAACAACACCGCATCTTTTTATATATCTTTACAAAACACCTGCATGACCAATGTATAAAGATTGAATGTCTTTTCATATTCCACAGAGCACCTCAAACATATGAAGACATCATGATGAATACCTCATTAACCATCTCCTGAACACTTTTGACATCAATGACAACCTAACACCTTCAATCTCCCCCTTTGTCATTGATGGCAAAACCACCTGATGCAATTTTTCTTTCTCCCCCTTTTTGACATCTTATGACAAAGACAATTATCTCCCCTTTATCATCCTTCATACCAACCAAGAATTGAAATACCACTTAAGACACTGATTATTTTTGCAATTTGCCATCCAAAACTTTTCTTGAGAGCTCTGATCTCTTTCCATGTTCATCTGCATATTGAACAACCATAAAAACCTGAGAGCAACAAGACATCAAACAATCATGTAAGGCATATTAAACCAAGCACCAAACCACTGTTACAAGCTGCCCATAGACTACACTATACCACTTCTAATCACAACACAAATTTGTAGATGAAGATGAAACACTGACATCAATAAGATCCTCTGATTACTTCCTTTAACAAACTCCTGAAACAACACTTTTTAACCTGAAATAACAAATCTTCAAGATTTCCCATGTGATAAAGTTCACAAACAATCACTGCTCAGAATTACCTGACAAGAATAAACAACATAACTCAACTCAACCCTGAACCACTTCCTGAAATAGTCCTGAAGCAACATATCAAACATGAAGACTCCTTATCACACAGTTCTCGACAAAAGATGCCAAGATGACCATTTTTTATAAGACCTTTACTTGCCTCTAATACAAGATTCATCATCAATGTCATAAGAAACTCTAGATTATCATAACTTGAAGCTCATACCTGAAACCACCAAACCTTTCTAAACCATATTAATGAGGAAGAACATGTCAAATTATTATACCAATGATCATGAACATTTATTCTGCAACCAATCTATTCTTGCACATCCTTTTTGACATGAAAAGAATGAAGATCATCATGCTGTTCCTGCACATCTTTTTACAACACATTGTCAAATCTGACAACCATTATCAATACCTTTGCAAAAACAAATTAATTGACTTATTCCATTTGCAACTTCCTCAACCAACACATGCTAACATCTCAAGAGAACTTCTTGAGAATACTCAAGATTGCACAACTTTCACCATCAAACTCTTCCTGTAACAACACTTTGCAACAATGTCAATTCTGGTATATATTGCAATCAACATGAATTAATTTAACCATCAAGTACTTCCTGTAACACCAAATGCAGATGAGAGTTCCTTGAGAACACCTTAACTGAAGCATATGTCAACTTAATCATGTAAATATCAAATATGATCCAGTAAACATGTGACTGATTATGAACACCTAACATACACCTGACATATCTGACATACACTGAAACTCAATATCATCAGAAACTTCATATCATTATCAAATAAGCAAGTTAAACAAAACAAGATCATCAAGTTGATAAACATCAATTGAACTCCTTCTTTAACTTTTTGGGGAAAAGTGATAAGACAAGAACAACTCCCCCTCACATCATGCTATCTGTTATGCAACTGATGATGTAACTTGTGGTGGATGCACAAGTTTGGGATTTACCTTCTCATGATTCTATTTTTGCTTCCACACTTTTACAAGTTCTTTCTTTCTCCAAACCTTTTCTGCCTCTTTCCATTTCCAACCTATCAAATTAGATGATCCTTTTTTGCAACTATGAGCTTTATGACCAAAAGAATTGCAATTATAACAAACTATGTTATAATCATAACCAAATGACTGATAATACCTTTGAGCACTGATATTAAGCTTCTCTGTAGGATTATACCTTCTATGCATTTTGCAATTTCTTTGTATGTGTCCAACATTATTGCACTTATAACAAACAGTATCAGTATTTCTTCTGCAACTAACTGATTTGTGCCCAAATTGATTACAAGTATAACAAAAACCATTAAAAGAATAGTTATACCTGTACATGTATGCTTGTCTAACATGAGCATTTCTTTTTCTTTGATTATGCATTTTGTTTTTAGTGACAACATTCAAATCAATCTTCTTTCTGGGAGTCTCTCTAGCTTTTGAACATTCTCCTTCTTCAAAACCAAGTCCAGTAGTGTCTCCATATAGTTTTTGTTTACCAAGCATCTTATGTAGCTTGCTTGTGCTTTCTTCAAACTCCTTATACTTCTTAGATAAAGCTTTGAGACCATCATACTCTTTTCTCAGATTGATAATATCACTCTCTAGTTTTAGATTCTCAATCCTTGCAGCTTCAAGGTTAGATATTGAGACATCAGCTATCCTCTTAGCTTCTTCAATTTCTGATTTCAAACTGACAATCAATTTGTTTGATTCACTTGCTTGATTCTTCAAGTCTACAATCAGGTTTCTAGTATCTTCAAGATCTGTAAAAGCTTTGTCTTTTAAAACTCTTTCTTGCTGCAATTGCAACATTAATTTCTTGTTCTCCTTCTTATAATTCTTGAGATCAGTTAGAGCATATATGAGCTCTCCTTCCAGATCAATCTCACAGTCTTGTTCATCATAATCCTAATCATCATCACTTTGATCATCATCACTTGTGATGCTAGCTTTTTCTGAATTTGTTTGGGATTGAACTTCAACTTCTTCATTTGAAAGTCTCTTTTCATTGCTACTTTCTTCACACACCAGAGTGTCCCCTTCTTTATCATTATCTTGATAAATCCTTTTCAATCTCCTCCACATATCCTGAGCTGTAACACAATCCATAACTTTACAAATAACATTATTAGACAGAGCAGATAATATAGCCTTCTTTGCAATATCATTATATTCAAGAACTTCTTTGTTACTTATAGAATTACCATTTTCAACTGACATTAAAACATCATATCCTAAGGAGGATAAATATACTTGCATTCTAACATACCAAACTGAAAAATTTGAACCATCAAACTGAGGAACATCTGAAACAATATTAGATTCAACATGGAGAACATCTTTATCAACTGACTTTATATCAACATCTGGATTTGATATGAATGATGTCTTTTGTGTCTTTTGACCAGAATGAATCTTAACATTTCTCATGTTCTTATTTCTCCTGCACTTACCCATTGAACTCCACACACAAGACCTACCCAAGCTGATTAAGCTGCAGAAGGGAACCTAGGCTCTGATACCAATTGTAGAAGTTCGGACAACACTGAGAGGGGGGGTGAATCAGTGTTGTGTAGATTTTTGCAACTTATTATAACTTTTGATTTACAAGACTCAGAAAGAGAAAGTCATCAATAAACTATGTACAAGTTTGATAGTGAAAATTATGAGCAGGACCACATAGAGATAAATTTTAACATAGAAGCAAAAACACACATAGAAGCATATCATTAACACAAGAATTACTGGAGTGGAAAACCCTCTCTGGGTAGAAAAACCACTCATGAAGTGCCTCACTGGCTTAACTTTGAAAACATCTTACAAAGCCTCACCGGATGAATATTATGTCTCACTGACTATTGAGGTCTCACTGACCTACAAGCCTCACTGGCATACTATTTAGAAGCACTAGCTTCAAGGAGCACCAACCCCTATTACAGAACAAACTGAAAACACAAATTCAGAGGGTTTCTCTATTTCAATACAAAACATTTATTCTCTCTCATATGTCTGTCAAAATGGCCATTCTATTTCATCAACCCAAATCATGTACCAACTCAGATATTCAAAATCAATCCTCTATATGTCCACTCAACAACACTGCATCTTTTTATATATCTTTACAAAACACCTGCATGACCAATGGATAAAGATTGAATGTCTTTTCATATTCCACAGAGCACCTCAAACATATGAAGACATCATGATGAATACCTCATTAACCATCTCCTGAACACTTTTGACATCAATGACAACCTAACACCATCAAAAAGGCCTAGTGGGTCAAACAGACCAATATTCTATCTAATCTGGGATACATAAACATAACAGACTAACGGGCTAAAGAGGACCAAAATTGTTATGCTCTGGCCAGAGACTTCTGACTCCCTCGGGACCAATATAGGTTCATGAGTCACTTCCTAGGGACCACAGTCTTCCCAGACACTGTACTGAGGATGTCGACAAGGGAACACATAACATCAACTTGTACTCACCTTAGTTTATAATAACACTGGGTACAAGTAATCCACCCCAGAGATTCTTCTAAGTACTAGGAGAGTTCTTAAGTTACCTAGATAACCTTTTAACTAGAGATCGAGATTATGAAGTTGATTATTAAAGAGTACCCTATATCTGAGGGACTTGAATACTGGGGGCATCCTTCGCCGTCCAGAATGCATACATACCCTATATCCACAGGATCAAGGCCCTCTACAGATGCGATCTACACAACAAATGCGAACATGTAGTTCTGTCTTGCACTATGTTTATGTAATTGTGGTTGGTACATAGTTCTTCACCGACTGACCACTCACTCAAGTGATACAGAAACATAATTCCAAAGAAACTAGTATTGCAAACACACCTCCTGGGAGTGTTTGGCGTTTAAGTTTTCAAGTGTGAATAATTTACCTATCATGCATATTTCCTTGATGAGGTCTTCCCGTTGATCATCCTACAACAATTTTTGATAGTCTCACCTTTTTCTTTTTCTTAATCTTTTTAGTCAGGTATCCGAGGAGATTTTCCCTTCCTGCAGATTTAACTTAGACATGTTCCTTATTGCTCCCTGACGATTTAGAGGGATGGTGCCCAGACGTTGTTGTTGCAGCTATGTTAGGTGCGAGGTACTTGATTCAATGCGACGGCATTACCCGTAAACATGACCCAGAGGTGCCGTAAATACTGAACACTATGAATGTTTGAGTTTGGACATTTAATTACAAGGTTTACCTTGCTAATAGAAAAACTTTATCTATATCAAAATAAATAAAAAGATAACGGGAACATGCTTGATAAATTTGTTTATGCAAATTGAATAGGCCTAGAAATGATACAATTACTGCCATTAATTCATAATTGTACATGCATAAGTAGAAAAGATATTTTATCAATAATGCACATAAGGATGCAGTCTTAAGAGAAACAAGGAAATCTTATCTTATCATATAAGTAAAAAATTGATACAATTTCTTGCAGGATCATTGCTAACTTCCCTTTAAACCAATAAGTCATAAAACAAAGCAGACATCTTCAACAAGAGCATTATTTCTATAACTTGAGTAAAATTAACAATGTTCTCATTAACCAAACTAGTCAATAGATATTCTAATTGTTCAACCAATTTAAAATTTACATAATTTATGTTCATTCAACTTTAATACACTTGTCCTTGCAATTTACATGCTCAAAAACAACATGGTTCATTTACCCCATTATTAGTCATTCTCCCCGGAAACTTTAATGTTTTAAGTTGTTTTAGTGTTCTTTTAACTAAAGAAACATAAGTATTAATTTAAGATGACTTTTTTAATTGTATTCAATTTTCCTAACACTTAGAAACTTAATAACATGGATACTCATGCATAGAGGTTCTCCTTTGTTAAGTAGGACATTCCGCTAGTGTCTATATGTGGCCCAAAGGGCTAATTCTTTAGATTCATAGATAGTTGTATTTACAAAGTTATCTAGAACTTTATATTATTGCTTGATTAGCGAGTTCTTGTATAGGAATGTTGACTATCCAATTGATTGACATTAACATGGTTCACATTTTTCTTTATATACAATGATTCATTCATCTGATATATCCACCAAGAATTTTAATGTGATAATGGAAGAACTCAATCATTAGTCCAAGATTTTTGTTCTTGGCCTATTATCAAGATCTTTTCTTAAAGTACCCTCCTAGATTCATATATTATTCAAGTCCATTTATAATTAAGAACCAATGTTTTACCATTACCTAGTTAATTATATATTAATAAGTCTATATATGTTTTTGACTACAAAATACCTTTTGTTAAATAATGGCATCTATTTAGACAACCATCCCAAAACTTTGTGTCCTAGTAAGGTGATCCATAGTTCCAAAATATTTTCACAAGGCATTACAGAGACTATCCTTTCATATGTGCTCAAGTGATTTGTTCAAGATTTAATTTACAAAATCAATAATACTTGAAAAACTAGGAGATAATAGGAGGGACTCAAAAACCTCTTCTGCAATTATCATTCTTCTTCAACCAACCGAATCTATCTCCTTAATGCAACCATATCACTATGCAATCGGTTGAAATTATTATTATTTAACAGTTAAATTTATTTATTTATTTATTATCAATATTTAAAATTTATAATTATTATTTATAATTTTTAAATTGTAAAATTTATGGGTATTAATTAAATGATAGGCTTTTACTGGAAATTTTCTAAACACATTGGTTATTCCTTTCAGTGTATTCCTTATGGTGCAATTCATAAAATATTATTGACATCCACTGTTCATCTCAATCTCACAGCATTATGTAGAGAGGGCTAATTGAAGGAGGCTCTACACTGTCCACTTACTGCACACAACATCCAATGATTACAGGATATACATAGTGGATTTGATGAAAAGGCTTCTAGAGCTTTCAAGCAAATGAATTCGGTAGGCATGAAGCCAAATCCATGACCTTTGCCAGTGTCTCTTCTGTCTGTGCCTATGTGGAGCTTTAGAACAGAGCATTGACATAAATAGAGGTATAAGGAATGAAAAACTACATCAAATGTGGTATTAAAAATTCCTAGTATACACAACACACATGGGCAATTTATAGGATATGCCAGAATTAGATTTGAGGAAAAAGATTTTTAGAAAAATTTGAAAAATGAAATTCAGGGATAGAGCATGGACATCCATCCTAGCATAAAGGAAAGAAGTTTACATATACAATTTCCATTCACCAAGACTTTCACAAAAACTTATAAACAATTTACAATTTTATTCTAAGACATACCATCAAAATGAATTCAAATCTAAATTTTATCAACAAACATTCAAGATCCAAACTTTCAAAACAAAATGATGAAGGGGAGAACTTCTTACAGATTTCTCTAGCACTCCCAAATTAGAGATCAGTGCCCTTTTTCCTCACAATTCTAGGCAATTTATAGAAAATTACAACCTTTAATGCATCCTCCACTCTTTTTTTTTAATGGTAATAAATTGGAAAGTGGATTTGCAAATCTTTAATGCATCCTCCACTTTTTAGTGGATTTGCAAATCTTTGATGCATCCTCCACTTTTTAGTGGATTTGTAAATCTTATCCTCAACTTTTTAAATGGTAATCTTATCCTTGCAAATCTATAATGCATCCTCCACTCTTTTTTTTTTAATGATAATAATTGGAAAGTGGATTTGCAAATGCATCCTCCACTTATTAGTGATTTGTAAATCTTATCCTCAACTTTTTAGTGGAGTCCATTGTTAAATTGTTTATTATTTGTATTTTTAAATGAGTATACATTTATGTTTAATTTTCAAATTAGAATGCAAAAATAAATTGAGTTGTGACATAAGGAGTAGTTGACTAGTGCACCTATTCTAGCAATTCCTGATCCTATTGGGGTCTTTTGCCGCTATTGCAACACCTCCCTAATTTCTCATGAAATCATGGAACCCAAGGACTTGTTTTTGTTTTTCGTTGCTTCTATTGCTCTTTGCGTGTTTTTCTCCTTGCCTTTTGTGTCTGGATTTGGTGTGTCATTTGTTTTGTAGTTTCAGCTCCCTATAGCTCAATGTTCCACCGTGCAATTTATTTTGCCTTGAGCTCCCTAGGCCATGTTGTCTCCTTCTCTTGTATTTGCTAGTGGTTGCATCATTTGACATTTCCCCAAATTCTCGTAAATTGATGTGCATAATCCGCCCTAATCTTAGACTTCTTCATCTTTTGTAAATTTCGCTTATGTTTATTATTATATGAAATAAATAATTTATTTGACAAGGAATTTATACAGCTCTGTATAATGTATATAAATAATAATGTATATATTAATATTATATATATAAACATCAACAATTATAATATATATACTAATATTACATATATAAATATAAACAATTATAATGTATATATTCATCATTTTAAGCTATACTCTATTTTATATTAGTTTCTTTATATTTTTACTTATAATAAATAAAATGAGTCCCATCTATATGTTAGATTTTAGTTTTTACATCTTTAATTTAAATTTTGGCTTTTATATCTTTAATTTAGGACTCTAGCTTCTATATCTTTAATTTAAGAGTTTTAATTTTCTCTTAGTTTTAAAGTTTTATAAGGTAGTTTTATCTCATGTAAAAAGTGAGAAACACTTTCTAAGTCTTTGTTTCATTTCTTTGTGTGCCTGAGATATCTGATTTAAACATATGGATGAAGGCACCGGGAATGGTAAAGCATTAATGAAGAGCTAGCAATAGACGTCACCTATCAAATGGAGTGGCTACTTGGCTTCTTTTTCAGAGATCAAATCAGCATTCAGAGAGACTGGAAGTGTAAAGTGAACGTAATGGGAGGCGCCTATCTCCATATCAGTAGCAAATACAATGCATTCATACATGTTTCAAGCAATCAGTAGCAACATTAATGAAGAGCCAATAGATAAAGCTATAGAATTTTAATGCACAAGGAAATATTGGGACGCCTACAGTCAACATATAATGACAACATTTAATAACAAGGAGAAGCATGGAGATGAAGGAAACTAGAGGCCTTCCATATCCTACATAGAAGTTGCCTCCATTAAATGAAATTGCAGAAGGTTTTAAATTACATGATAAGGTGCTAGCATGGGTCAACATTAAATTTCAGATCTAATTCAAAACAGGATGAATTTGTACAATGCACCTACATTCACGTGGGTTGTCCATCCTTGAAGAATGATTAAATGCATAGTAGAGGAGAAAATCTGTACGTTTGATGCCTTTTATGACAGATGGGAATTCAAAACAATAGAAAAAGATTTAAAATGCAAAGAAAGTACAAAATGCTTGCATATTTTGTCAACCAGATTCACCTTTAAATAGAATAGAAAGGTAACTTGGAGATGAAGGAAAAATCTACACAAAGAGATGCATTTAATCAGAAATTAGAGGCACATATAAGGGAGTAGGGGTCACCTACCTCTATAGGGGCCACCTATCTCCATAGGGGCGTCCCAACCAGAGCAGCAAGAAAAGTTTAAAAAAAAGAATGGAATAGAAAGGAGTGAACATGAAGAAACCAAGGCACCTCTAGATATGGACAAGGACAGAGATCTCTCTTTCTAGCAGCATTTAAAAGGCTAAAACATATGAGCCACCTATTGATCTGAGAGGTCACCTACCTCTGTGGGAGGCGTACTATGACAGAAACATGTGAAGACATTGAATAAGGTAAGAGCAGGGTAGTGTAAAAAAGGGAGGAGACAGTTTTGGACGAGGGGATTCATTCTGCACAGGCTAGAGAAGTGACTATTGGAGTTAGTTTTTTTTTAGTCTATATTGTGTAATCACTGGCAACAGCAAGTCTTGTAAAAACTTTTATTTGATGTTTTAATAAAAAATTGTGTTTCCTGAGTTGTTCTCACACCGTGAGATCTATGATATGATGTTTAAATTGATGTAAACAAGTTTAAAGGAGAGAATGTCTTGAATATTTGGTCTAATTCACTGAGATACCTCTTGTGCATGGTAATGGTGGAGTTGCTTGGTGTTCTTATATCAACACATCCACAGAAGATAGCATCAACTTGGGCTTCTGATTGTGCAACTGCAGATCAAGCCAAGATTGATTCAGCATCAACTTGGACAACATCAGTTTGAATATCAAATCATCTCTCTCGATTGAGGACAACAAGCTCTTTCTCCCCAACCCCTTCCTCTTTTGAAATTTTTTTTAAAAAATGTGCAGATTATAGTAGATTTTTCTTCATCATCGTGAAGCTTTAGATTAGTTTGGAATTTTTATTTTACTTCAAATTTTACAAATCAAATAATCAGTACAATATATCTATAAATATAATTGTCAAATTTAGTTTTACTGATTGGCATTAGTTGTTTAGTTAACCTTTTACGTTGATTTTAATTTTATTAGTGGGAGAGGTAGAGCATGTAAATATTTTAATGAATATTAGTATATTCTACTTTTTCTTATTTCAATAGTTTTCATTGTGGCTAATAGTTAAGTTATTAAATCATTTTGATATAAATAGTGTGTACAATTAGTTTGTAGATTTAATTTTATAAATAATAATTCTCTAGTTTATCTAAATTTCTGAACCCATTAAACTGAGCTAAGCACCTAGTATGATAGGAATCCAATCCAGGCCCCTTGTGAAATCTATACATTAAAACCACTGAGTCATCCACTCTCACCGTGACCCGGTACCCCCTAAGACCTTGGGGAGATCACTCGATCTCCTTGCAAGAGAGGAGTTGGACTTCGACTCCTGAGGTTTGACATCGTGCACTTTTGTAGGTCAACAGGGACTTTGTTGTGTGTACAGATACTTCCTTGGAGGGTTTGGGAGTAGTACTGATGCAGGATGGTCGTGTGATTTCCTGAGTCTCGCAAACTCAAGGATCACGAGTTGAATTATCTCGCACATGATCTAGAGTTGGCCATAGTTGTGCATGCCTTGGTGAGGTGGAGGCATTTTCTTTTGGGACATCAATTTGAGCTGCACAGTGATCATCGTAGTTTACAGTATATTTTCATGTAGCCAAACCTAAATGTGAGGCAAAGGTGATGGATGGAGTTCTTGTGCAAGTATGAATTTGAGGTAAAGTATATTCAGGGTAAGGAAAATGTTGTGGCAGATGCTCTTAGTCATCAGAGGCATGAGATCTCAGCAGTTACTCTCATAGTTGATTTGAGGGGTCAGATTCTTGCAGCACTTCCTACTGACAGTTGGTATCAAGAGGTAAAGTCTGAAGTTGAGTCAGGTAAACCTTTGGAGGGTAGATTTTCCAATTACACTCTTGAGTTAGATGGTCTTTTATGACATTTGGGTCGTATTTATGTTCTTAGCTCTTGGGGTCTTTGTACCCTAATTATGTTAGAGGCACATTGGGCACCCTATTCTTCTCATCTGAGTGCCAAGAAGATGCATACAGATCTACGTCAGTTATATCTTTGGAGTGGTATGAATTGGGACATTGCTGATTTTGTGTCAAGATGCCTTGAGTGTCAGAGGGTGAAGGCAGAGCATCAGCACCCTGTAAGTCTTTTGCAGCCCCATCTTATTCCAGAATAGAAATGGGACATCATTTCTTTAGACTTCATAGTTGGATTGCTAGTATCCTCCCATCAACATGAGACTATTTTGGTCACTGTGGATAGGTTGACGAAGGTAGCTCACTTCTCTCCTATCCGTTCATCTTATAATGCTTCTAGGGTGGCCAGAGTATTCCTAGAGGACATAGTTAGACTACATGAGATTCCTCATAGGATCATCTCTGATAGGGATCTAGTGTTTACTTCAACCCTTTGGACTTCTCTATAGCATGCCTTGGGGACACAGCTGAACTTTAGTTTAGCATACCATCCGGAGACTGATGGACAGACTGAGATGGTTAATCAGGTCCTCGAGGATATGCTTGTTACAAGTATGAGGACAACTGGTGTTGCCATTGATGTCAACATACTCATGTTGCATTAATGAGAAGGATTAGATGAGCTGTGTGCTAAGGGTATTGAGAGAATTAGTCTCAATCAAGAAAAGTGAAGAACAGTGATGACAAGAAGGCAAAAGTCCTCAATAGGTTGAGGATCAGAGGATGTGGTTTAAAGGGTTTATAGATATAAGTCTTGAGATGCTCCAGTCAAGATTTTAGAGGTCTGCATGAAGATCTAAAGGAGTTATGATAGCTCAAGTAGAACCGGTTCTGACAGATGTTCAGTGGTGACAGAGTGTCATAGATTGGTCCGGTGAGATCCAGAATTGCAAATTATCTCATTCTGCAGATTGGAAGGAGTGTTGAAGAAGTCCATGTGAAGTGACAACTAGATTTGTTCATGGTTTGGAGGTCCGGAAGCACCTTTTTCATTATGACAATGATGACAAACTGTGTTCTTGAAGTTTCGAGTGAAGAAGAGAAGAATTCCAGTAAGCTAATAAAGTGCGGATGTTCTTGATGACTTAGGAAAAGTTTTGGTGATCTTTGGATCGTGTACAATTCTTATTGGTGGTCCGCATTGAAGTTAGAGTTTACATTTGAAGAATAACCACAGATATTGGTGTCCTTCTTGAGACTAGCCGACCGGATGTATTACACGTCTTGCGAATGATCTTGGAGGTGTTTGTCGACTTAGATGATTGTTCCTAAGTCGATGCCTTGTATAAATAAGGGATTGTGAATTCATTTTGAAGTGTGTCTTGGTGCAAATGCATGTGGCATAGCGAAGAAGAAGAGCGAAAGTCAAAGCAGGAGTTCTGGGCTTAAATGGAACTGATCCAGGCATGGTAAAGATGTCAATCTCTAGTTCAAGTTTGTGATACTTGTTACTTTGTAGATAGTCTGTCTCTTGTAGGCAGTGTGCCTCTTATGAGCAGTGTGCTCAGGCAGTGAGCCCTAATTGGCATGTGCCATCTATTTTTCTTATTCTTGTAACAGAGAATAATCCTTAGATTAATCACTCCGTGGTTTTTCCCTTGACTAGGTTTTCCATGTCAAAATCTTGGTATCTCATGTGTTGATGTGTATTTGCTCTGGTGTTGATGCTTTATGCTTCCATGAGTGATTAATTGATATGCTATTAAATAACAAAGAGGATTTAAGTGTTTGAATTAGAAGCAAGTTTTGTACAACTAATTCACCCCCCCTCTCAGTTGTGTGCCCTAAATCCAAAAATTGGTATCAGAGCCAAGTTCCTCTAAAAGGAGCTTAACTACTTGAGGAGATCCAGGATGTCATCATACAAGAAGGATAGTCTGAAGTTTGATGGAACCAACTTCTCTCTTTGGAAAGGTCACATGAAATGTCACTTGTAGTGTATGAGAAAGGCATATTGGTCCATGGTCACAAAAACTTATACACCTCCACAGGGTGGTCCGACAACTCTAAATGAAATCAAAGATGCTGAAAACAATTTGCAGACTGAAGAGGCTCTTCTTAGCACATTAACTGACTCAAAGCTCTCAAATGTTATTGACCTACCGATTGCCTATGAGATCTGGATCAAACTGGAACTTCTGAATGAAGGAGATGATTATGTTAAGAGTGCAAGGTTGCAGAGTCTCAAAGGGAAATTTGAAAGATTGAAAATGAGAGATGATGAAAATATTACTACCTTTATGCCAAGAGTAAATGAGCTGGTGTGTGGAATTAGGAATGCTGGTGGAGTTTTGGATGAAAATGAGATTGTTGGAAAAATTCTCAAATCCCTTCCTGCTACCTACAAAATCAAGGTTGTTACCATTGATGAATTCAGAGCCCATACAACTATCACAAGAGACCAATTGGCTGGCAAATTGGCTGCATTTGAAATGACCGAGTTTGGAGATGATCCCCCCAAGACTGAATCTGCATTCAAAGCCAGTGCCTCTATGAAAGGTAAACAAAGATTTGATCCAGGAGAAAACTCTTCAAGGAAGCTATCATGGTATGATCAAGCAAGAAGAGATATGGAAGTGGAAGAAGCAGAAACAGCTCAACTTGAAGCCCTCATTGCAAAGAGACTGCTAAGAGGATCTGGTAAGTATGAAGGAAAATTACCCTTTAAGTGCTTCAATTGCAATAAGATTGGTCATTTTGCTTCAAGATGTCCGGAAAGATCTACAAGGCCAAATTCTAATAGACAAAGGTACCAAAAGAATTGTTAGTATGTTCATGAAGAAGATGATAATGAAGGAGTAACAGATGATGAATCAGAGATAGAAAACAAATCCAGAAATGAATGGGTGTTTATTGCCATCAAATAAGAAGATCCAATATACTCTGAATTTGTCAATCATAAGGTTGTAGAAAGAGCTTTGGCTACCCAAGTTGAAGAAAAGGATGATTAGGTTATTGACAGTGGATGCTCTCACCATATGACAGGTGACAAGAACAAGTTCTTAGATTTGGAAAGGTATGAAGGAGGAATGGTAAAGTTTGGTGATAATTCTACTGGTAGAATCAGAGGTAGGGGAACTATTTCTTTTGATGGAAAGAACAAGACCGGTAATGTACTGTATGTTGAAGGATTGCAGCACAATTTTCTCAGTGTTCGACAGTTGGTGGACAAAGGTTATGATCTCTGGTTCAAGAATGGAAGATGCAAAATCTTTGAAAGCTCTAGAACTGAGATTGCATATGGTACTCAAACAAAAGGTAATATCTTCCATCTAGTTGGTAATAATAAAAGTTGTCTATTTGTTCAAGTTGATCAGAGTTGGTTATGGCATAGAAGGATATGTCATGTAAATTTTGATAACATCATCAAGATAAGCAATACTCAGGCTATAAGAGATCTTCCAAAATTGGTAAAACCTACAAATAGTTTGTGCAAAGAATGTCAACTGGGTAAACAGAGCAGAGTCTCATTCAAAACCAAGGATCAGTCCTCTACCTGATTATTGGAATTAGTTCATACTGATCCATGCGGTTCGACAAGAATCAAGAGTATGCAAGGTGACAGATATTTCATGTTACTGATTGATGACCATTCCCAAATGATGTGGGTTACCTTTTTGAAAGAGAAATCAGAAGCTTTTGAGAAGTTCAAAATCTTCAAGGCTATGGTAGAGAATCAAACTAGATTAAAACTAAAATGTCTGAGGTCTGATAGAGGTTGTGAATTCACATCCGATGAATTCATAGATTTTTGTGAGAAGCATGGTATAAAGAGACAATTATCTACTCCTAGGACTCCACAGTAGAATGGAGTAGTAGAGAGAAAGAACCAGACCATCTAGGAAGCATCCAGGACAATGATGATGGAAGCAAATGTTCCCCAGATGTTTTGGAGAGAAGTTGTCAGCACTGCAGTCTATACTCTCAATCAAGTTCAAATCAGAAGCAATACCAGTAAGACTCCTTATGAACTTTGGTTTGGCATCACTCCTACTATGAGATATTTCAGAGTATTTGGTAGCAAATGTTACATTAAAAGAGATGAAGATCTAGGAAAGTATGATGCTAGAAGTGATGAAAGAATTTTCTTGGGTTACTCCACTCAAAGCAAAGCATACCAGTGTTATAACAAGAGACTAAGAAAGATGATAGAAAGTACAAATGTGAAGGTTGATGAGGGAATAGAGAAACCCTCAAGGTTTTATGAGTATGATGAAGATGATCAAGATGGTGTTCTGGTTCAAGGAGCTCAATCCTCTCCTGAAAGTCAGATTCAGACTGATCCGGTAAATCAGGAAGAAGAGATAGGTTTGAATGAGCCTAATCAAGAAGCAGAAGTGCAAGAAACTCCGAAACTTCTAAGGTATGTAAGACTGAACCACTCTGAAGATCAGATCATAGGTGACAAAAGCAAAGGTGTGCAAACTAAAATGAAAATTGCTCAAAATTTAGATGAAGCTTGCAATGATGAAAATTGGACCAAAGCAATGGAGGAAGAGTTGATGCAAATTGAGAAAAATCACACTTGGGATCTTGTTTCTAGACCTAGTAACAAGAATGTGATTGGAACCAAATGGGTCTTCCGGAACAAACTAAATGAAGTTGGTGAAGTAATAAAAAATAAAGCCAGATTAGTCTGCAAAGGCTACTCTCAAATAGAAGGGATTGATTTTGAGGAAACCTTTGCTCTGGTGGCAAGAATTGAAGCAGTCAGACTAGTTCTTGCATTTGCTACCTTCAAAGATTTCAAAGTGTATCAGATGGATGTCAAATCTGCTTTCCTGAATGGTGACTTAGAAGAAGAGGTGTACATTAAACAACCGGATGGATATCAGTTATCTGAGCATGGTGATATGGTTTGTAAATTAAAGAAGGCAATATATTGTCTAAAGCAAGCTCCAAGAGCATGGTATGAAAGGATGGACAAACATCTTTTGAAGATTGGTTTCAACAAAGGTACTGCTGATAGTAACCTATATTTCAAAATTGATCATGAAAACATCTTGATTGTTGAAGTATTTGTTAATGATATCATCTTTGGAGGAAGAGACAGTATGTGTAAAACCTTTGCAAATTAAATGAAAAGTGAGTTTGAAATGTCAATGCTTAGTGAAATGAATTTCTTCTTGGGTCTGCAAATTACTCAGAGAAAGAAAGGAATCATTATCTCTCAGACCAAATATGTGAAAGAATTATTGAGGAAATTTGGAATGGAAGATTCAAAGCCAATGAACACTCCCATGGCAACTAGATGCAAGTTGAGCAAAGATGATGAATCTCCTAAGACAGATCAAACAAAGTACAGAACAATGATTGGAGGATTATTGTACCTCACACAAACTAGACCAGATATAATGCAGGCTGTTGGTCTTGTGGCGAGATTCCAGGTTGATCCCAGAGAATCTCATGTCATGGCAATCAAAAGAATTTTTAGGTACTTAAAAGGGACAATTGAGTATGGTCTATGGTATCCTAGAGATCATGATTTTTCTCTTCATGCATATACAAATGCAGATTGGGCAGGAGATGTGGATGATAGGAAGAGTACAAGTGGAGGAGCATTCTTTTTGGGAAAAAGGTTGGTTTCTTGGCTAAGCAAGAAACAAGAGGCAATATCCCTATCTACAACTGAAGCAGAATACATTGTAGCAGCAGGAAGTTGCACTCAACTTTTGTGGATAAAGCAAATGCTAAGAGATATTCAAGTAGAATATGAGAAGCCTATCACAATTTTTTGTGATAATTCAAGTGCAATAAATATTTCTAAGAATCCGGTGTTGCATTCTAATACCAAGCATATATCTATCAAATTTCACTTTCTGAGAGAGCAAGTGAACAAGGGTGAAGTCAAATTGGAGTATGTACCCTCCAAGGATCAGCTTGCAGATATTTTTACTAAACCTCTTCCCAAGGACTCTTTTGAGTATCTTAGGGAGAAGTTAGGGGTTATTGCCCCTCCGGTGATGAACTAGGATGCACTGATGTGCATCAGTTCGGTGGATATCACAGTCATATCTTGTGATCCAGATTGATGGTGGGGAGCTGCTACTCAGGGGGAGTAGCTGGTATGATTATGATGTGTTAGAATTGCAAGTATGAGCCCTTTTCCATTGATGTCAAAGGGGGAGAGAAGACATGTGAAAAACAAGTGGTTGATGATCAAAGGGGGAGTAGTAAAGGAAGAGAAGACATGTGAAGAGTAGTTGGTGATAGGGGGAGCTGTGACAGAAAGGAGAGGTTCTTGTCTTGATGGTTTTTCACATCATATGTTGCCATCAATGACAAAGGGGGAGATTATTGCAAGTATGAGGATAACTGGTGTTGTCATTGATGTCAACATACTCATGTTGCATTAATGAGAAGGATTAGATGAGCTGTGTGCTGAGGGTATTAAGAGAATTAGTCTCAATCAGGAACAGTGAAGAACAGTGATGACAAGAAGACAAAAGTCCTAAATAGGTTAAGGATCAGAGGATGCGGTTTAAAGGGTTTATAGATATAAGTCTTGAGATGCTCTAGTCAATATTTCAGAGGTCCGCATGAAGATCTGAAGGAGTTATGATAGATCAAGTAGAACTAGTTCCGACAGAGGTTCATTGGTGACAGAGTGTCACAGATTGGTTCGGTGAGATCCAGAATTGCATTAGCTCATTCTGTGGATTGGAAGGAGTGTTGAAGAAGTCCGTGTGAAGTGACAACTAGATTTGTTCATGGTTTGGAGGTCCAAAAGCACCTTTTTCATTATGACAGTGATGACAGACTGTGTTCTTGAAGTTCCGGGTGGAGAAGAGAAGAATTCCAGTAAGCTGATAAAGTGCAGATGTTCTTGATGACTCAGGAAAGGTTTTGGTGATCTTTGGATCATGTACAATTCTTATTGGCAGTCCGCATTGAAGTTAGAGTTTGTATTTGAAGAATAACCATGGATATTGGTGTCCTTGAGACTGGTCGACTGGATGTATTACACATCTTGCGAATGATCTTGTAGGTGTTTACCAACTTAGATGATTGTTCCTAAGTCGATGCCTAGTATAAATAAGGGATTGTGAATTCATTTTGAAGTGTGTCTTGGTGCAAATGCGTGTGGCATAGTGAAGAAGAAGAGCGAAAGGAAGAGCAGGAGTTCTGGGCTTAAATGGAACTGATCCAGGCATGGTAAAGATGTCAATCTCCAGTTCAAGTTTGTGATACTTGTTACTTTGTAGACAGTGTGTCTCTTGTAGGCAGTGTGCCTCTTGTGAGCAGTGTGCTCGGGTAGTGAGCCCTAATTGGCATGTGCCATCTATTTTTCTTATTCTTCTAACAGAGAATAATCCTTGGGTTAATCACCCCGTGGTTTTTCCCTTGACCGGGTTTTCCATGTCAAAATCTTGGTGTCTCATGTGTTGATGTGTATCTTCTCTAGTGTTTATGCTTTATTCTTCCATAAGTGATTAATTGATATGCTATTAAATAACAAAGAGGATTTAAGTTTTTGAATTAGAAGCAAGTTTTGTATAACTGATTCACCCCCCTCTCAGTTGTGTGCCCTAAATCCAACAATGCTTAGGTTGTATGTTATGGATCAGCAGAGCCATTGGGAGGACTATTTGTATTTGGTGGAGTTTGCATATAATAATGGATATCACAGCTCTATCGGTATGTCTCTATTTTAGGCTTTGTATGGTCATCCTTGTCGAACCCCATTGAGTCAGGATCATCTTGAGGATAGAGTTATTCTAGATATGCTTAGAGAGATGGAGTAGTAGGTTGAGCATATTAGAGAGCATTTGGTGGTAGCACAGGACAAGAAGAAGAAGTATACAAATGCTCATAGCTTCGATCAATAATTTTCAATTGGGGATCAAGTGTTCTTGTGTGTGCGACCACAGAAGAGTCTGATTTGTTACAGAAAAAGGCTCTAAACTTGCACCACGCTTTGTTGGACCATTTGAGATGTTGGAGAGTATTGGTCCTGTCATTTATCATCTTGCTTTACCGCCTAGTCTTTCACTCATCCATGATGTGTTTCATGTTTCTGTACTTAGACACTATTATCCAGCTATTGCTCATGTTCTTGATTGAAATGCCCTACAGGTAGAGGATGGGAAGCTGGCTTTGGAGCTCGTAGGCATTCTGCAACATAGGAGACTCACACTTAGGGGAAGAGACATGGAGCAGGTCAGGGTCCAGTGGGATCCTAATGATGAGACTTCTACCTGGGAGGATGCATCCAAGATGTAGGAGTTATATCCCTACTTTTTTGCAGGCTTCTAGGAGTAATCCTGATTATGGGGGGGAGGATGTAGTGCCCCTCATTTTAGCTTTTAGATAGTTGATAGTATTTTAGTTACACTTAGATACTTTTGAGACATGTGGATGATAGACTTCTTATTTATGCTTAGTTATGCTCATCATGGATTATGGATTATTGATGTAATTGTTGATATTTGTTATGATCATTATAGTGACATTGTTGATATTGTAGTAAATGATGTGTTTTCACATGATCAGTTAATGGTTAGATGATTATGTAGAGTAGAGTTATGATGCTTTATATGATCAGTTGATACCTAATTGTTAGTTAGATATGTTCATTTTATATGTCGTGCTTTCAGTGAAGGGATGGTGTAGTACTACTCATTATGAGTACCCTACTACACTGTGACTCCCTATCACAGTGTGTTGTTATATATGTATTTGCACATATGCAACACTTTGTTTTGATGTAGGTTACAGGTACCAGACATTGACTCCACATAAACTAGCAGGTCTAAGCATGCCTTTACACCAATGGATAATGTGGATGGGAGATAACATGGGGTTCCCTCTGTCAGCCAATGTCTTTAGTTTGTCGTCATCCATGTATTTCTAGTCATGAGTATAGTTGTTGATCAGCTTGCACTTATTTCAAGGTATAGGTCACCCTACGGTATGTGGTTGTCTTATGGTTAATCCTATAGAGTCATTAATCTTTTTTGAAATAGTGTCGTCATTTGATTTTATAGTTAATGTGTATTTGTAGAATATTACTAATTATCATAGTAATAATAATAAAAAAATAATAATGACTAGCTTAAACACAATTATAATAGTTAGTTATTTAATGAGAGAATTTAAGAAAATTAAACAATTGGTTTTATGGAATGAAAATAATAATAGTAATAATAAGTTTATATTCATACATCAATATTAGTTATTGAGAATATTAATTAGTGGATTTTTTTTATATTAAATTAGATGAGTAGCTTTGAAAGCTAGTAATAATAGTGATATTGTAATATGTTATTGATTTTATCTGACATGGGAGATTTTATTTTATCATTAATTCATTGTTGGAGTGGGTTGTCAGAAAATTGAAAATTATTCCGTTGGAGATGTTATGAATGCAATTAATTTTGAGATTGTGGGTATCTGTAATGGAGAGAATGGTGATAGTGGGTATCAATTATTTTGTTTATTTTGAGGTTTTGGGGAAGATTATTTGAAAAAGAGAGTTTTGAGAAAAGGGAGCTAGAAAAATTTGGGAAAAGATTGGGGAAAATTTTTACAGAAGAGAAAGGGAACAAGAGGTGAAAATTTGGGGAATTGGGGGAAGAGAATTTAGGAGATTGAAATCTCAGTCCGGGTATGTGCTCTAACAAGTTGCTCTATTGCAGTTAGTATGTCTAGGTAAAATGAAATTTTAGTGTGTGTTGATCTGTGCAATTCCTCGATTCATTTTATCAAACTCGATTGAAGTCCTGCCTCTCTCTCCAGACATTAGTAAAATACTATCATTTCCTCCTTTTGTCTGCCAAACAATAATCTATTATGTGTCTTATCACAATCGTACCCCATACTATATGCATTTATCAAATCCATTTGGTGCACAATCCACAAACATCATATTTCAGTGTGAATATTCTCTTGAAGTAATAACCTTCTAGGGAGCACCATAAAATGTATGTATAAATTCATGGCAACCTTATTCCTTATATTACTGAAACACAAGGAAGTTATGGCTAACCTTCGTGTTAACTGTCTATAATTTCCTCATTTTGCCCTAAGTTGTTCAATTTTCTCTTGGCCACATTTGCCTCATTTTGAAGCAAACTTAAACCCAGTTGCATGTGTAGAAATCCATTGTAACCTGCATCTTTATTTCATTATAAAACTATGATGTAGATGATGTCCAGTATAATGTTAGTGCCTCCTCTAGATTGTCCTTTGAATTTGGCAATTGAACTGAATCAGTAAATTAGATATAGATGATTTTATTCTTTTTGACACTGTCGATGAAGCATTGGCTACAAACAGTTCTGAGCAGCTGCATATTTGTGGCTCATACTTTCCATACCCCAACTCTTCACTCTGAATGGGCATACCCCCTCCTGGACCTCTGGCACAAGTTTATTGTTTTTAAAATTATACTAATCTTTCTGTAGATACCTTCACCATTGCTGCATGACCTTATTAGTGACGTTTTGTCTTAAAAACTATGCTTCAATGAGTAGAGTGAATCACTTTTATTATAATCGTTAAACTTTTTCAGCTTTGTTGGTTTCACGTAGCTAAAAAATAGAGTCAACCAAACCTATATCAATGAATCTCATGGCAATATTTAATCTTCACAAGCCTATTCATTCATAAGGGACAATGTTTATTTGAGCACGTTACCTCTTTCTTTTGGAATTGTAGTGACCAGACCCAACCAATGGGCTCGCCCTCACTCTTTTTCGACAAATTTTTCCTTATCCTTGAAGGTCATTGTACGGCGCTGGAATGGCTCCTCCACTGAATAGAAAAATAATTTGAATGATTACAGTCATATACATGATTTGATAAACTTCATCTAGATTAAGACTTTTAGAAACTTCTATTTTGTCCTTGCTCTAAATCACTGCCAGTAAGGAAGAAATCAGTATTAGTGGAAAAATAAACTGTGTAGTGAGGAAAAACATTATTTAGGAATATTCTCATTTAAACACTATCTATAAGGTAGTAGAAAATGAAGACTGATTTGTAGGTCTGGAGTTTACTCTTGATCATTATAGCTTATTATCTTGTAGTCATAGAATCTGAAACCACTCATTGAAAGCATTCAAATATAGAAATTGATGGTAATTATTTTATTTTATGTATTTCAAGTTAGATTATAATAGTTAATTATTTATCACCTATTCACAAAGCTACGTGGTATGTAGTTTCTTAAATACACTTATTGCTTATGCAATATTAGTAATCCTAGAATATGCATCACCTTTAGAATCAATAGTTTAATGTGTTTATTTTCTATGTCAAATCAAGTTATTTAGAGGTAAGTATAATTAGAATAATGGACACTTCGTAGTTGTTTAAGTTATAATTTATAGATGAGTTCTTAGCAAATGTAAATAGGATAGTTAAGTAAATATAATATAAAATTTGCTTATAATTCCTTGCATTTAGTTAATCACAAAATCAGAAATTTCTCTTTAAATTTTCCTTATATTATTCCTTATTTATATCATGAGCATTGCAAGAAGGTAGTGTAAATTTTTACGTAGGTAGTAAAAGTATGTTTTCTTCTTTAATGTCACAGTGTTATTATTTATCACTGGCTTATGTGTGAGTAAAAGTCTTCGTGTATAGTTGAAGCTCTTTGATTGTTTTACCGCATTTTGGAACTAAGAATTCCTTGAGTTTCATCGATCTCCAGATGTGTAGAATGTTACATTTATGAATTATGTTGTGGCACTTGTCAGTTGTTACGAGGATTTTGATGTCATGGATGAAATGTATTCAAGTATTGTTTATTAAAGGAATTTCTTGCATTATTGGGGTGTGATCAAGTTCTATATACTATTGGTTGGTAGGGCTTCCTAGTTGCAAAAAGGGGGAGTGGCCTTTGATGTGGGGCTGGTGCCCAAAATGGTAGTCAGGGTAACCCATAGAAGGTAGTTAACAAGTGATAATTTTATAATAATTGACCTAGGGGGAAAAGGGTAGAATTTCACATTAAGCAAGATAAGTATTTTTCCTCCCCCACACCTATAGTGCTAGTTTAGGCTAAGGGTGGGATGAGAGAGTTTGGTTTCTGCATGTGTGACCTATGGGGCCGGTGCCTAGAGAGAGGCAGTCAGGGTAACCATAGATGGGTGCCAGCGTCTAGAGAGAGACAGTCAGGGTAACCCATGTAGAACCATGTGATGACACTCCTTCCTACTGCACTCTAGCTTGCCCATTCTCTTGCTTCTGGATGTTGATTGTTGAGTTTTGTTATGTCCACATGAGAAACCTAAGGTGTTCCTATTTCCAATTAGTCCTTTTGTTCTTACTTTTGTCAGGGGACCTTATTGTTATCTCCTAGCTCAGGGGGTGGACCTCAGGGTTCCACATGGTTGAGTGGAAGAGCTTATTCCATTAGTTTTTCTTGGCATCATTGTTCATGTTTGTGGCAGATGTGTCTTTTCTATTCTAGTTCTACATCTACATTTGAAGATTCGTTGTCATGCCCGCATCTCCCATGCAGTCATGAGACACAACACATGTATCATGTCCACATTTGCCATGTGGTCATGATACAAACTACGAAAAACTTTTCCAGCTATCCCTACCTGAACCCCCTCGCATGCGTCTGCGTGCTCGGTGGCAACATGCCTAAGGCGTAAACATGTCAACATAACCGCAAAGGTAAAGATTGTCTAGGGGGTATGCGACACGTAGGGTGTCACTTCTAGGGTTAGACTGATTTAATCTGAACCCTAAGTTTCCTAGGTGAAGATGATTTCAACATCAAACCCTAACTTAACTCAGATCAAAAAGTGATAAGTAGAACAATGGCAAGATGGCGCGTGATTCAAGTGGAATGATGGATTTAAAATAATTAAAATGACGCATAAAATAAACCCTAAAAATCTAACAAAATTCTAGCAGCATAATATGTTTTCTATAAACGCAAAATAAATTTAAAAATAAAACATCAAGAAGGGACCTCATAAAATTTTAAGAATAAAAATTAAATTAAACTAAGGAACAAAATCAACAATATATGGTAGAATAATAAAATAAATTTAATCGATAAGACGTTGATTAAATTCAATAGAAAACCCGAGTTCGTTATTAAATATAATTTTGGCATTATGTTTAATAACTTACTCAAAAAAATAATTGATGAGGGAAGAGAGTTTAAATAACTCACCTCGTAAAATAATAATAAGAAAATAGACCATTAATAAAAAAACTCTAAAATCCTACTATGGGAAGAAAAATATCCCAACTAAGATAAATTTAAATCAAAGGAAATAAAAGAATTCTTCCCAAATAGACTAAAATCTATCCCCAAGATAAAATAATTTTCCAAGGCAATTAATTTAAATGTAAACCCCATCAAATTTTTAAAACAAGGATAAATAAAACTCGTAAGGGGAAATGAACAAAGGCAAAAAGAAATTTAAAAGAAATGAAAATTAAAACCTCTCTTCACATTTCCCTCATAACAAAAGATATTGTTTTCTAAAATAGAGGCCTTAATTTCAATTTGAAATTGTTTTCTATTTACCCTAATTATATGTTAAGTTATCTCACATTAGAGTTGCCCTAATCTCTTATTCCTTTGTTATGTTTTCATGTTTGCAGGTCTAGGGTTTGAGGAGGCCATTGGAGGCCATGGATTTCTTTGCATCCCCCATGGAGGTATTCACAGTTACAAAAATGCCTCGCTAATCTTTTCTTTTTGTTACATAAACCTAATTTAATATAATAGATATTCAAAGCTGGGAAGATAGTAATGAAATCACATGCTGTAGGGATTGAAGTCAAGGGGAGCCTGAACAGTGGTGGCACTGGTGAGAGGGGGCGGTGAGTGTTAGAAGGCCACAGTGGTGGCACTGTGGTAGCCGAGGGGTGGAGGTTGATGGAGACATGGCCAGAGATAGCGGAGGTTGCGGTTTATGGTGGGAGGCGGTTCCGTGGGTGGCGCATAGGGGGTTTTCGAGCGGAGGTTTGAGTGGGGTGTGGAAATGGTAGCCGTAGAGTGGGAGTCCATGTGGCAGTGCTAAAAGAAGAGGTCCACAATTTTGAAGGGAGGTATGGGGTGTGGGGGAGGCGGAGCCCCCACCCACACCTGCAAGTGTGGGTGGAGGCTCCACCTCCCCCACACCCTTTGACTGTTATGAAACGGGGGGGAGCTGTGGGTGCTGCCCACAGTCCCCCTTTGGTATATATATTTTTCTTTTATTTTATTTTTTGTTTAAACTCAAACACAGTTTGCTCAAAACAAAAAAATACTCTTCATACTCACTAACTTCTCTGTTATAAAGTTTGTCCAGCGTATAGGTAATGTGCATATCTATATATTATTTGTATATATATATAAATATGTAGGTATGTGTATATACACACATATATAATATATTTATATATTTATATATAGATATATATACTCCAAGTAATCATAGTCTGTAAAAAGAAAGGAATCCACAGTGTAAATATATATATATATATATATATATATATATATATATCTCCCTTCTTTCTTTGTAAAATGAGCAATATATGAAATCAGCCTAACAAGCATTTTTTTTTTTTTTTAAATTCCTCTTCTATGCTAACTGTATATACACAGTGGTAGGAAAATAATTTGAACAGTATTTTGTACATTCCCCCTTTTTTTTAATTTATTATATAAAACACATACAACAACAGAAATATGTATTCCTTTGAAACATTCTAGTTAACCAGAAATAACCCCTTTTTCTCTCTTTTTTTTAATTTTTTTTTAATTATATAAAACACATACAGCAATAAAAATATGTATTCCTTTGAAACATTCTAGTTAACTAGAAATAACCCCTTTTTCTCTCTTTTTTTTTACAATACAATAAGGCAGAAATGCATTTAAATTTACACTTTATTTCCTTCCAAGATCAACTATTGCAATGGAACTTTTTCAAGCACCAACAAATGGCAACTCAAGTTTTCTATTGCTTCTATATGCAGTAAATCTAGGCAGCAATATTGCAACTCCTACATTTTTTTTTTGAAACATAATGATAGAAATACACAAAACATTTCTCAAATCTCAACTCACAAACTAGGGAGGTAAACAACATTTAAATAAATAACAGAATGTTTACATATCTTTTGTTTTTAAAACTTTACTCACAAAATGGGAAGACAAATAGTATCTAGATAGATTGAAAACAATATTTACATTTCTCAACTTTTTGACAACCAACTTCATAAATCTAAAACTGGTCAAAATAAATACAATAAGGCCATATTGGCCATGGCTCCAACTGCCAACACAAAGAACTATAAGAACACCCAAAGGAGATCCAAAATAACTCAATCTTTTTACACATAAACCTACAAGCAGACACAACAAAAGAAGAACATTCTAGCCACCACAAAAATATATCCTCCCTACTGTAGACCTGCAAGTGGGTCACCTCCGAGCTAGGGAGGTAGGGATTCACATAGGTGAACATTCCACAATAAAAAAAAAGCATCAACAACACAAATCAGCCCATAGGATTGTCACAAAACTCAACTCATAGGAATGAGTTGTAGAGGGTAGGGAATGGACCCCTTAACTTAAAAGGGCTCTCAAAAGATAAAATATCATGCTCATGGCCTCAAGCCAAATAAAATCTCTAAAACACCATTCTCCACAAAATCACAATGATCTCCATGGCACTCTTGCCATTTTAATAGACTTCTCCACAAATAAAATCCCTCAAGGCAAAAATACATAATGTGGGAGAGACCTCAAGGAGGTTCCTTTCCCCTACCCAAACTAGTTGAGCATTACCTCTATTGGAGGTGCTCTCACCATAACTCCCATCCCAACAAAACAAAACAATGCAACAACAAAACAACCAAAAACTATAACATAACACATTAAATAAGCTAGGGTGAGAAAACAAGTAACATGCCTACCTTCAAAGCCCTTATGATGGAAGCAAGTTGGTGAAGAGCTCCTAGCCTTCCCAAGCCTTCCAATCCTTCAAGCAATCCTCTAACTCTCTCAAACTCCTAAAAAAAAATAGCAAAAAGAATAAAATTCTAGAACCCCACACTCCTCAACAAGAGGAGCTAATATAGGCCATGAATTTGGCCTTGAGGAATGAGAAGGTGACACTTGTCACCTTCTCCTTCCTCCTCCCATGCCACTTGCAAGGGAGAGAAAGTGTGAGTATGACAAGTGTCATCCTCCCATTCCCTCTCAATCATCACCTTGTCCACTTGTGCTCTTACACATGTGTGAGAGGACAAGTGGTGAGGTGGCAACTCCACTCACACCCATAAGAGGATAAGGGATGCCATATGGCATCCTCCTATTCTCTCAAGAAGCCATCCTCCTCCAAGATGCTCTCACACATGTGTGAGAGTCTTGGGGGAAGCTCCCACACACTTGGGAGTCTTGGAGACCTCCCAAGTCTTCCTTGGGAAGGGAGATGAGTCCTTCCCAAGGCATGACTCATCTCCCACTTCCCTTAATTCAAATTTTCGTCACTCCTACTAAACCATGGTTTAGAGTGACCAAACTTGAGTCAAATCTAGGGTTAGGTAGTCCAAGTTGACCCTAGACTTATGGGTAACCACCTAGGGTAGCTTTTGGGACTCTAGGGTTCACCAAGGGGGTTAAAAATCACATTTAAATGGCCTCAAAATAAAATAAATACCAAGTGTAAATCAAGTAAAATGATACAACACTCATTATTAAATAAATAGACAAGGGGTACTAAGGTCGAAATAATAAAAATTAAATCAATTACTTAAATCAACATTCAAATTCAAACGTGATCCTTATCCCTCTTGGGAATGGATCAGATTTACAGGGGATAACATAGTGTGAATCCTACCTCCAATTTTCCCATGGCCAGGGAATGTGAAGTCTGCACATCTCGATCAAGTGCCAGTCATATCATGGAATCATAGCCGAAGCAACTGGAATTAAATTCACGCAATTCAAATACATCAATAATCATCAATACATAACTCCAATTTAAACTGCATTTCAAATCATATGTCAAATAGTCGACATCACATAATTAATTAAAACTCATCACGAAATATCATCTAATATATTCTATGTGTCAAATCACAAAATATCATCCACTATGATCGAATCAAATCACATATGTCAAATCAAAGTCCTATCATAATCAGGAGATAATAAACAAGTCTGCATAATAAAACCATAGTCACTAAAGGTCTGATAATGTCATCACAAAATAGCATAATCGATCAAAATAAGGGAGGTGAAATAATCGGCCTCACATCCTCTCCCCCTAAGACTGAACTTCCTCTTAGAAGTCATAAAAAAGGTGAGGATGGAGTGCCCTCAAACTAGCTACATCCTCCCAAGTCACTGTGACCTTGTCATATCGATCCCACTGGACGCTAACCTGGTCCAGCTCTTGACCTCGAAGGCCCAGTGTCTGACGAGCCAATATGCGAATTGGCTCCAAAGCCAATTGCCCATCCACCTCTACCTGTAAAGCACTCTAGTCTAGCACGTGAGATAAATCAGATATATATCACCTCAAAACATAAATATGAAAGACATCGTGAATACGTGACAGGCTAGGTGGCAACGCTAGATGATAGGCAACTAGTCCTATCCGTTCCAAAATCTCAAAGGGTCCTACAAACTATGGTGCGAGCTTAGAGCCCCTTCCATAAGGGATAGGACTCTTGTGTGGCCGCACTCTAAGGAATACCCTATCACCCACTGAGAAGCTCCGATCAATCCTCTTAGCATCGGCATACTTCTTCTGCCTATCCTATGCCTCCTATAACCTCTATCTAATCATTGTGACCTACTGCTCCATATCCTGTACAGGCTCTGGACCAATGGCAACTCTGTCCTCTATCTGATCCCAACTCAATGGTGTCTTGCAAGGTCTGTCATATAAAGCCTAAAAGGGAGGCATACCTAACGAGTTGTGATGCCCATTATTGTAGGCAAACTCAACCAGACACAGATACTCCTCCCATCTAGACTGATGGTCCATAACATGCATCCGAAGCATGTCCTACAACACCTGATTCACCCGCTCTGTCTGTCCATCTGCCTCGGGATGATAAGTGGAGCTAAAGTTGAGCTATGTACCAAACGCCTGCTGCAAGGCTCTCTAGAATACTAAAGTGAAAACTGGGTCTCTATCTAAAATAATATGGTGAGGTACTCCATGTAATCTCACAATATCATCTAAGAATACTCTCGCCACTGCTGACACGTTGTATGTCGTGTGTACAGGTGAGAAAAGTGCTACTTTGGTCAACTTGTCGACTGTCACCATGATGGCATCATAGCAACACGAAGACATAGAAAGACCAACAATGAAATCCATGGAAATGGTGTCCCATTTCCACTCAGGTATGTCATGTGGGTATAGAAGACCTGCTGGATGCTGATGCTTGGCCTTGACCCTCTAGCACTCAAGGGATCGAGCAACAAACTCTACTATGTCACATCTCATACCCGCCCAATGGTACAGCTGTGAGAGCTTGGCATGCATCTTCTTCACCCCTAGATGAGCTGTATATGGTGCTCTGTGAGCCTTTGATAACACTACAATACGTAGGTCACCTATGCGGGGTACATAGATGTGCTGTCGATGACGAAGTAAACCATCTCCCTCAAGTGAATACCCTATAAACTTTCCCACAAGGGCCCTCTGTGCACTGATCTCCTGCTATACCTCTAGATACCACTCATCCTCTGGCAAATGCTGAATAATGCGATCCCTCAAGTCCACACTCAGAGTCAAGGTAAAGAGGTTGTGGTGCCTCTGACTCAATGTGTCAGCAACCACATTCTCCTTCCCTTTGATGTAGTGGACATCAAAGTCATACTCGCAGAGGAACTCCATCCAACACCACTGACGGGCGTTCAGATTTAGCTATGTAAAGATGTACTGAAGGATGTGATGATCAGAATGGAGCTCAAAGTGATGACCCAAAAAGAAATGTCTCCAACGAATTAGAGCATGAACTACTACCACGAACTCCAAGTCATGCATGGGGTAGTTCAGCTCATGGGTCTTGAGCTTTCACGACTCATACGCGATCGCTCTACCACCCTGCATAAGTATAGCTCCCAATCCCTCAAGTGATGCATCCGTGCAAACCATAAAATCTGTTGCAGGATCAGGAACTGCTAAAATAGGAACGCTGGTGAGACACTCCTTGAGGACCTTGAAGGCCCTCTCGCACTGCTTAGTCCAAAGAAAGCTCTTACCTTTCCACTGAAGGGAAGTGATGAGGTACACAATCTAAGAAAATCCCTCAACAAAATGATGGTAATATCTAGCTAACGCCATAAAACTCCTGACCTTTATCACACTAGTGGGTGCTGGCCAATCCCTGATAGCCCTGATCTTCGATGGATCTACTGAGATTCCATCGCCAGATAGGATATGCCCCAGATACTAAACCTTTGTCTTGAAAAATACACACTTCACCAAGTTCCTATAAAGATTCTACTCTCGCAAACACTGAAGAACCTAACGAAGGTGCTCCTCATGCTCCTCCTCGGTCCATGAATAGATCAAAATGTCATTGAGGAAAATGATCATGAACTGATCCAAATAGGTACGGAACACCCCGTTCATGAGACTCATGAACACTGTAGGGGCATTCCTCAAGCCGAAGGGAACCACTGTGAACTCATAGTGGCCATAACGAGTCCAAAAGGTGGTCTTATGGATATCAACCTCTGTGATACGTAGCTGATGATACCCGGACTTCAGGTCTATCTTAGAGAACACCTTGGCTCCTTGCATCTGATAAAAAAGATCATCGATCCTGGGCAGAGGATAACGATTCTTCACCGCCACCTTATTCAACTGCCTGTAGTCCATACACAAACGAAGAGACCCATCCTTTTTCTTCATGAAGATGACAAGAGCATCCCAAGGTGAAACGCTTGGTTGGATGTGCCCCTTCTTGATCAAGTCCTCCAACTGTAACTTGAGCTCAGTGAGCTCATGCGTGGTCATCTTATAGGGTGCATGAGACACTAGCTCGGCACTCGATACTAAGTGTATGTGGAAGTCTACCTCTCAACGGGGTGGCATCCCTGGTAACTCTATTGGAAACACATTGACAAACTCTTTAAGGATGGGATAATCATCCAAAGATGCCTCTAGCTCATCATCTGATCTGTCGTTCACTATGATGGTGAACATCTGACATCCCTTCCACATGCAGTGCTTAAGCTACTAAGCGGATATCATATGCACTATTGTGGGCTTCTGCATGGCCACAATCTCAACTGATGTGTCGTGATTGTCTAAATAGTTGATCGCCTTTTAGCGACAATCTAGCTTGGCTTGATGAGCCGTAAGCCAATCCATGCCCAACACCACATCATATGATCCTAATGTCATGACTCTAAGGTCGCATACTGTGGTAAAGGGTCCCAAAGCAATCTCACAGTCATGGACTAAGGCATCTACTATTAGTTTGGCACCTGATGCCAACTCAACCACCCACCTATCACCCTGCCTAGAGGTCACCAGCCTACAACGCTCCACTAATGATGGAGATATGAATGAATCAGTAGGACCAGAATCAGAGAGAATAGAAATGGGGTTACCCCAATCATACCTAACATCTCAATCACTGACACCTAAAAATCTACCTGGCAGTTATCAACCGTTGCAAACATGCGGTGGGATCTACCCACATCACCCACAATCTGCTCGGATCCTCCTATACGAGGCTGTCCCCCTACTGTAAAACCCTGTGGACACTCTCTAGCTAGGTGTCCAGCTCCACCACAAACATAACAAGGGCCCCTAGCCTGAACCTATCTAGTCTGAGTCCTACTCGACTGCTACTGCCCTGATCTACCAGTAGACCCCTGTGAGCCCCTATAAGACTACTGTGACCTCGCGGGTCCCACAGGTGGTCCCTGCGACCTCTGATCTCTGCGCGGGCCCTGCTGTTGCCAACCTCTATTATGTCCCCCATGTGACCTCTACTGTGTCCTAGCTCTCTGCTGCTGCTATGGCTACTGCTGCTGTGGGAGCCTAGGAGGTAAGGGTATGGAACTAAATCCTCCTCTATGAGGTGGTTGTGATGGTCTACGGAAACTCTACTGATGTTGTTGCTGTCCTCGATCCTGAAAGTGAGGGCGTGAACCCTGCCCTCGTCCCTGAATCTCCTCAGTGATGTATACCTTCTCGGTAGCATCACTCAAAGTCTAGGGGTCTGCCATTCGAATAGGCCCTGCTATACTGTGGTTCAGTCCTCTGATAAACTTATGCACCAGGAGTTTCTCGTCATGCAGATACTCCGCATATCTAGATAACTTTGCAAACCTACCCTCATACTGAGCCATTGTAAGACCCCTCTGCTGTAGGTCATGGAACTCGTCTATACGACTCTGCTTGTAATGGTTTGATAAGTAGCACGCATTGAAGTGCTCAATGAAGGTCTCCCATGTGAGGGTGTTTAAAGAAATGTGACGCTTGCACTCCTTAGTGTGCCACCAGTTAGCTGATGCACCACGCAACAAGTGTACCACCACATGGGCCTTCGTGTTGCCCTCGTAAGGATGCAACGTGAAGCATCTGTCTAAACTGATAAGCCAGGCCTCTACCTCGGCTCCCTCTGTGGTCCTGATGAATGTAGGAGGGTTCAACCTCAATATATCCCTAGTAGGGTCTCCTCTGTCTCTAGACCTCCTGATAGGGTCATCTGTATAGTAGTCATAAGGCCTGTGACCAAAGTACTCTACCTGTACTACCTCATCATATCTAACATGATGTGAAGGACTCCTGCTACGGGCCCTGTCAGCCGAACCAACCTCCTCTATCTCTAGAAACTCGACATAAGGCTCCACATGTGGTGCCTCTCGTGGCTCTGTGCGGGGCTCCATGCGTGGCTCAACACGGGACTCACCTCATGGCTCCATGCGTGGCTCCTCTCACAGATCCTCGTAGGGCTTGACACGTGGCTCTAAGCGTGGCTCAACTATAGCCGGTGGAAGCCTATCTAGAACTACCTGTAAGGCCTACAAAATCTGTGGCCCAATGTTTGGTATGGCCAGTGGTGCCTGCGGTATCTGTGGGACTGGCTGATCCGGTCCCTCAGCTAAAGAGTCAGTGTGCACCTCGGTGGGTGGAGTGCAGTGGGACTGTGCTCGCCGAGCTCATCGGGGAGGCATCCTACAAAAACAAGGTAACCACAAATTAATCAAAGTTGTGGAAATAAAATGTGTCCAAAATAAGCCCAGTGTTTAAACTTAGGCTCTGATACCCAATGTCATGCCCGCATCTCCCATGCGGTCATGAGACACAACACACGTGTCATGTCCACATTTACCATGTGGTCATGACACGAATTGTGAAAAACTTTTCTACCTATCCCTAGGAACCCCCTCACACGTGTTTGCGTGCTCGGTGGCAACATGTTAATGTAGGGACTTCCGGAGGTCATAAATTTTGACTCGAATGTGGGTTTTCTACGAAATTCTACAGGTGGATATGTTATGAGGTGGCCAGTGGTTTCCCAACCGACCCTAGTCGGTTGGTCCTCGTCTTGGCACTTTTTTGGGGCTTGAAACTTTCATCTTGGCCCTCAAAATGCAAATTAGTGTTTTTTTCTAGTTTTTTAAAAGTTACTTTTTTTAATAACTCGGAACTCATGTTTTGAATTTAGGATGTTAGTTGATTTTTCATCCTACCTTAGCTTTATGAGTTTTTTGGGAAAAAATTGGATTCTCAAGATATGATTGTAAAATTACCTAAAATGGCAAAATTTGACGATTGTCGAAATCTGTCAAAAAAGATAATTTTTTTTTTGTTTTCTTAGATATAAGAGAGTTTTCTCTGATTGTAGGGGCAGATTTGATGAATAGAAGTTTTGTTATGTTTTAGCTTCCAAATCTTTGTCTCTCATGTTTAATGGCACAATTCTGTTGAGTGTATGTTGTGTGCTGCATCATTAAACATGAGAGACAACATACACTCAACAGAATTGTGCCATTAAACATGAGAGACAAAGATTTGGAAGCTGAAACATAACAAAACTTCTATTCATCAAATCTGCCCCTACAATGAGAGAAAACTCTCTTATATCTAAGAAAACAAAAAAAAACAAAAAAATTACCTTTTTTGACAGATTTCGACAATCGTCAGATTTTGCCATTTTAGGTAATTTTACAATCATATCTTGAGAATCCAATTTTTTTCTAAAAAACTCATAAAGCTAAGGTAGGACGAAAAACCAACTAACATCCTAAATTCAAAACATGAGTTTCAAGTTATTAAAAAAAACTAGAAAAAAACACTAATTTGCCATTTTGAGGGCCAAGATGAAAGTTTCAAGCCCCGAAAAAGTGCCAAGACAAGGTCCAACCGACTAGGGTGGTTGGAAAATCACTGGCCACCTCATAACGCATCCACCTATAAAATTTTGTAGAAAACCCACATCCGAGTCAAAAGTTATGACCTCCGGAAGTCCCTACATCAGACATTAAGTTGAGTGCAAATGAATGCAGGTACTCATTGAAGATGAGAATATGGTTGAGGTAGAGGTGTTCTAGCCACTTGGTATGAACTGTTTGGGATGGTTAACTCTAATGCAATCACACACTCACGTAGTCTCATTTGCATTTTGAATGGTTTAGTATGCATTAATTGTGTGTATAGTAAATATGATGGATGGTTAAATACTTATAAAAATAATGAGTTTTAAATGTCCTTTTTGAATGCATCATTTAATTATAAATATTAAGGCTATTTTGATTATATTTAAATTCGTGTATTTTTATTTAATAATAAGTGTTTTCATATTTTGTTTGAAAAAAAATATCTATTTTAGATTTAAAACAACTATGTTTAAATAGATAAATATATAATATTATTATTATTATTACAAATTGCTTATTGAATTGTTTTTAGTAATTGTGTTTTATGAAAAATAGATAAATTATATTAATAATATATTTGGAATCTAATTAAAAGAATTAAATTAATTTATTGTCATGCAAATGACAAAAATATAATTTAATTATCATTATACAAATGATAGAAATACAACAAGTTATTTTATTTAAATTTAAATAGAATTTGAGGATCTTTTAGATTAAAATCTTATGCAAAATCAGAGGTAATATTTAGTTATTAAAAAAAGAAAGAAAACTAAAAATAAGAGACACCAAAAATTAAGGAGAGATTTTTAATAAAAAGAAGAAATGCATTTTAAAAGAGGGAGAAAAAACAATCAAGAACAATGATAGTAAAATGGTGATAACTTTGTCATCATAAAATGAAATATGATACTTAAACTATTCTGGAAATTTGGGGAAGAGAAGAATAAAACCCAAAAAGACTTTGAAGAGGTTCTCATCTTTTAATGAGTGGTTTAATAAAAGAAAAGGATTTGATTTCATTTCTGAACATCGACACAAAAGGGTTAGCAGATAGGGAATCACCATCTTCAAGCGACTGATATCTCTAGAGCTAGGAGTGATAGGTAGAAGCAAAAGAGAAGCATTAAGGCAGAATCAACCTCTCCTTTCTTGCTATCGAACTGGGTACTCTCCTTGTTTTTAATTATAATAAATAATGGTTGGTTATGATTGCTTAAAATATAGCAAATTAGACCTATGTTTTTGGTTCTTTCTAGACTGCAATAGCCAACAATCTAGGTTCCTTGTTTTTAAATTTAACTCCCTTGAGTCATCTATTTTATATCTGCAATCTAAGTAGATTCAACCTTTCCTTTTAGTGCTTGTGTAATATCCATCTGGCTATTGGGTAACTTTACCTACTGTTATGGGTGTTTGGCCTCTTTGCCTTGATCAACCTTCCTTCTACCTTATTCCTGTGACCAAATCTTCTTCAACTGCAGTGTTGATATTAGATTGGCATGCTATTTTTTTATTGTCTTGTTGTTCCTTGCATTCCTAATTTATGGTAAGAAAATATCCTCTCTCCTTGATCTTGTTATGACCACTGAAAACATAGATAACTAAGTTTCTGGTAGTTGTTAGATTAATCTATGGCAGACTTAAAATATTATTAATATCACAGTCTTGTTTTCTATTAAAATCACTCTTTGGAAAACCTACAATTGATAAATGTTATCTTTTTTGTTTTTCTATTAAAAATCAATCATTTTTCTAGAAATCAACTTCTTCTTATTGATCAAACAAATGTTCAAATAACTCTTACACTTAGATGATAATATGGGATTCCTGTAGGTATCCCTTTTTTATTTTATTACTATTCAAAATATATTTTAATCATGGTCATTGAATGATAGTAATCTGATTATGAACTCTATTTTTTATTTTTATTTTGTTACAGTTCCTGTTGCAGTTACCACAGGAAGATTGTTTTTCTTGTTTCTTTCACTTCCTGTCATAGCAGTGATAGTAAGGTTGATAAATTATTTAGAAAACCTATTATTTTATGAACATTTGAAGGAGTAGAATAAAAGTTAAAAACTATCTTTTTCTTAAACGTTACTATGATGAAATAAATTCTGAGATGTAAATATCATTATCTTAGTAAAACTTGTTGAAAAGAATTGGCGTACTTGATTAGAATGATTTAGAAACTCAATACATATTATGGAAATAGAATGAGAAATCAATTTAATATGAACAAATGATGCAATTGTATGAACAAATGATGGACTATTGCTTTAAAGGTGTGTTTTCATGATTGATGCATGGGAAAGGGATTAGAAATGGTCATAGGTGATTCTGGATTTATTTATTTTATTTATTCATTAATTTATTTATTTACTTGTTTATTTGGGGAAAGAAGGTAGATTTTTCTCTAGGAATGTGTTTGGGTTACTTTTTGGGATAGAATGTAAAATGTGGATTATCAGAGATGGCTTTTCCTTTTTTTGAGAATTGAACCAGGTTACTATGTTTAAAGGTTTAGATGTAAACGAGCTGACATTGAAAAAGATATTTATTTTGTCTAGCAAACTTATATATATGTATATGTATATGTATATGTATATCAAGTAATTACACTTCCTTGGATCCCTTCATGAGATGAAGGAAACCCAACCCTTCATGAAATGTCTAGCTACCTAAAAATAACTAGTAGGATGGAAGACTCGATGCAACCCTGATGTCTGAATGTGCAATTCTAAATAATGAAATGCAGATTGTCTTATAACAGGATGTGGTAGATATATATATGTGTATGTGTATATATGTGTGTGTAGATATATGTGTGTGTGTATATATATGTATATGTATATATGTATATATATACACACACATATATATGTATGTATGTATATGTATATATCCACATATATTCACACACACACATACACACACACATATATATACGCCACATCATGTTGTAAGACAATCTACACTTCATTATTTAGAATTGCACATTCAGACATTAGGGTTACATCGGGTATTCCCTCCTGCCAGTTATTTCTAGGTAGCTAGACATTTCATGTAGGGCTGGATTTCCTTCATCTCATGAAGGGATCCAAGGAAGTGTAATTACTTCATAGTTGGGTGGAAAAGCACCTAGACCATGTTCTTGTTTCCCAGCTCGTAGGTAGAGGACCACTTGGTTCGTGTGACTGATGAGCATATTTATTTATGTATTCTTGTTGAACATGTTTATTGTAACTTGTAATTAGATGTATTATGGCATGAATGCCAATGGACTTGTATATTATTTTATAGTTCTTTTACCTAGGATGAGCACGTGAATTGTAAGATTTAATGACTTTATTGATTTCTATTGATGGGATTATCTTTGCAAGATTTAATGATTCTTGTGGATTCTTATTTATAAGGTTTTTCTTTTGTGAAGATTTATTGACTTTATTGAATCTTATTTATGAGACTTATCTTTTTACTTGTAATTAAGTGGATTAATTGCATCATTTTACTTTAATTATTCTGAAGTTATAATTACATGGATTAATTACCTCATTTTATTTTCTTTATTACAATGTTGAAATTTAAATTGATTATTTACTCTATTTACTTAGTTTTACTTTTGTGATGGTTTTGAGGGCTTTTACATTTGGTATTAGAGCATGGTTCGAGCATTGGGAGCTCTAGGTGTGTGTTGCTCAGTTTGATCGAGTAGGTGTGGGTCCTTATGTATTGGCCTGCTGTGAATAGCATGAGCAATCTTTTTACTGGGTTAGATAGACCTTGATGATTGTTCTTGGTATGAATGAACTAAGTTTTTTTTCTTTTAGAGTTATGCATTAGTATATGAATGAGGATGTTGGATCATATGTTTGACTTATTTTATTTTGCCTTTTGGTGAATGCTTGCTTGAAATACATAATGCATTATTTTATTGAGAGCATGATCATGAATATGGATTCAATATGTTGCTATAAGCAAGATAGTATTGCATTTCCTTATTGAATGTTTTAAGGAGAGAATTGATAACCACTACTTGTAGGAAGAATGGTGTGTTGTGATATCTTGGTTGTTAAATGTTTGCAAGTATAAGACTATATGAATGTTTTATTTTGCTGTAAATTTGTGCTTGAAAGGAGAAAGGCTATTTTTGCTTCTATGCTTTTGGTAAGTTGCCTTCCAAGACAAGTGTTGATTATGGGGAAATATGGAAGTAGGTTTTCTTTTCAAAAACCTACCCATCATTAATCAGTTTTGTATTTAATTACCTGCCATATCTTGTTAATGAGATGCTGCATTCAAGTTAGGGATGCATGTAGGTTAATAGGCATGTTGTTTCCCTCTCATGTTGTTGTTCTTGATGAAAAATACAAAACCCTCAGGTGTGTGTGGCACAATGACAATTGGATATCAATGACAGTTGGCTATCATGACAAATTGGGTATTTGGCTTTTGTTATTGGTGGCTTGGCATAGCTTGATAGATACTATTGGTACAAGATACTATTGGCATTCATGCTTAGCATTCTGATGGAGATATTGTTGGTATTCATGCTTATTATTTAATGATTGGTATTCATAATTAACATTTGATATGCAAGTTGGTGTGCTATACATTTATGAGTTTGATCATTATTCAAGATCTATGAAGTTGGGATTGTGGTTAAATGCAAATCAAATGTTATTCAATGTTATCATTTTATAAAGGTATCTTGTGGTTAGTAAGGTTGTCTTAAATGTTCCAAATGACACCTTTTACACGAGTTATTTTTTTGTGCAATAAAAGAAATTACTAAGACTTGCATTCTATTGGGAACTTAAGTTGTCAACCTACTAGGTAGGTTTTGAGCTTGGTAAAAGGTTAAGTTTTATGTTTTTCCTTTTTTTGGTCACCAGGACCTTCAGGGCATGCCAAGACAAGTAGTCAAGAGAATAATACGATGGAAAAGAATGTTTTTGGAGCTTTTTTTACTATATTTTCCTTTGAGATGTCTCTCTCTCGACCTAGGGTTACAGTTTCATACAAAGATTTTGAAGATTTTGTCATGATTGCTGGGAGATTTTTGGGATTCGACATAGCTAACTTTCAGTGGAGTGAGCTAGTTCATTTTGATTGCTTCTTTTGACTTCTAGTCACAACAAAAGGTTTTTCTTGTCAGCTTATACAAGTGATATTGTTCATTTGCATTTCTATTTGAAGAATCATAATTCCTTTCTGAAGTTTTTGAGTTTTGTTTGCATGAAGAAGAGGAAAGATCTGTAGTATAGTTTGAACTTATTGATAGACTTGATTTTTCTTTCCTTGATTGATTCTTGTTATGGATTTCTTTTATAAACTCTCTACATTTAAAAAATGGTTTAAATCTGCAATAGTTTTCTCGGGCTCATTGAGTTTTCTTGGTTAGAGGTATCTTGATAGAAAATCTTTTATTGTTGGTTTAAAACTTGAAATTACTTAGACCCAAGAGGTCTCTCTATCACTTATACTTAAGTCTATCTTGATTTGAGCTTTGTGGTTGTTGGTTAAGAAGACAATTATCAAAACAAATTGTAACTTCTCATAACTCAAGTTGTATGGCACAAATATTTGAGGGTTTACATTTTTTGTTGATGGAAAACAGTTATAAACAATAGTCGGTTAACAAACATAAAGAGTTAGGGTTTAAAAAATAAAGGTTCGCCCATTTAACCTAACCTTGCGGTCCATATATGATGGTACTTTTTGCTTAACTCTAAAGGTTCTAAACTATTGTACATACTATATTTGTCATAGAAAAGAAAAGAGTTTTGAGGTTATCTTGAGCAATTTTGTTTAAGCCTTGAGTTAAGATGGAACCATTCGACCATATGGGTCTTTCAGTTATTTGTTCCAGAGGAAAATTCTTCACATAGGTACATTGTTTCAGTTACAGGTTCAAACTATTTCATGAGAAGAGGAAGGCATTGTGAAATGTATAAGACATGATATGTAAACACCTGGTATGAGATTGATGAATGTGTATCTTACACTATCATTGAGATTGTAATAGGGTGTTAATTCACAATCTATTATGAGTTGATGTGCATAGTTGTTGTTATGCATTCATGAGTCTCAAATAATGAGACAATAAAAAACTCAATTTTAGTGAAACAAAGAAACCCTTTGTATTGTATATTTTCATCTGAACTTTGAGAAGTTATAAGTGATCATGTCAGTGAGACAATATTCAGAACATTTCCAGTGAGGCTTGTGTTTCCAATGAGGCTTGTGTTGCCAGTAAGGCATTTTGTAGTCAGTGAGACATAAAGACTAGTGAGGCTCTGTAATTGGTATTTTTAATGATTAGGCGAGTGAGGCATTTTCTGGAGTGATTTTTCATCCCTAGAGAGTTTTCCACTCATCAAATCTTTGTGTTATGGTCGCTTGTGATTATGTTTCTCATAATAATCTATTCATGAGTTTATGTTCATTGTTTCATGATTTAACTATTACATATTATTGTTGACATGATGCTCATTTTGAGTCAGTACAAATGCATGATTATCACAGTCCAATGAAAGTTATAAAACTGTCTCTTTTATTTTTTAGTCCTATAGTCATGATTCAACAAATATTAATATGATATTCATAAATTGGTTTAGATGGTTCATCATAGTGTATCAACAGTTGTCTTGTTCTTTCATGTGCACAAGTTGTGATAGTCCATTTCAGTTCATAAATGAATGTCTTGTTTTCATTATAAAAAGGTTGAAGTTCATAATTTCTAAAAGTTCATTAATGGTTGTCAAAAACAAGTTTGTTTTATAAGACACTAATTCACCCCCCCTCAGTATCTTCCGTACTCGAACACATGCACTAGATTGTACTTTGTCGATTGTTTACGAGTTGCTAGACCCTTCAAGCAAGGTTAGGCATTCTTCAAGTTTGATTCTGATTTCTTCTATCCGAATGCAATATTTGTTGCTAGTTATCTTGAGTGATGTTGTGTTGAAATGATCTTAGGATATAGAAGTGATTGGAGTCTTAGAGGACTTGGTTGCTTGTGCGATTGAGTGTGTTCTCTTAAATCACCCTAATTTTGGTACCAAGCATAGTGTAGCATCGTACTCCCCCTCTAGTGGCTAGAATTAGTCACATAGTTCATGCAATGTAAAAACTTTTGAATCTGATATTTATCTTTTTGACTTTGATAATTTATCTAAATGTTGTAAATACCATCATTGAATATATATTTTTATTTATGAAAATGTATAGCCATCAAAAATTTGATATTTACTTATCTTGTGACCTTGATGGTCATGTTTGATTTATAGTTGAAATTGAGCTCATTTTATACCATATTGTTGAAATTGAATTTTTCTATTCTTCAAAATTTATTTATTTATTTATTGTTGGTGGCTATGGTTGAATGTTTTAAAATTATTGGTCATGTATCATGTTATGTTTTCTATCATGTCCATGATGCACCTCTGATGTGTTGTATAAGGGAGTGGGATGCAAAGAATTTACTGTTTCATAGCGAGTGTGTAATAAGATCTTTGGTAGATTGAGTTCATTAATTGTTGTTAGATGTATTAACATTGTTGAAGTGTTGAGGAAGTTCTTAAATGAATTTTAGTATCGCTATGGATCACTTGAAGTAAGATGAAATTTTGTATGAAGTTGAAGGTTTATTGGGCGAAAAGGAATTTTTGATAGAAGAATTGGAAAAAGTTAATAAAGAATTGTTGAATGTTAAAAGGAATAATATAGAATATATGGAAAGAATAAAGGAGTTAGGAAAGGAAAAGTATGAATTTTTTGGTGAAAATGACCTTTTGGAAAAAGAATTGGTGAAAGAAGAGTTGAAGTTGTTTGAAGGAAATAATAATTGCAAGAAAAGTTGAAGAACCTAGAAGGAGAAAATTCAAATAGAAAGATCAAATTGATGAGTTAAAATAAATGTTTGCAGCATGCCATAAAGAAAATGAGTGTTGAAATCAACCATTAGTTTGTGAAGTCTCATGTGACATAGATGATTTGTGTTCTTTTTATCAATCATTTGTGATGAGAGCCATTTACATCCCATTTTATGCCACATTTTAGCCTTTTTCATATGACTTCAATCCCATTCCGACATTCCATTTCCATTCCATATCCTACTATTTTATCATTTTATGTTGCATATGATTAAATGTATATAAGTGGTATTTAATACAGTTTTGAGGATAAAAATGTGAGAAATAATTATTGATTATCTTTACTAATAAATGTTGTCATCTTAAGCCTTGTAACATGTATCTCATAGCATGTAGATTTCTTATCATTTTCATACAACCTTCTTGTCGCATTCTTCACACGAACTTCCTATCACCTTCTGAATAGGAATGTGGCATGTATTTATTGCTATAGTTTCTCCTTCTATGTGGTTGAATTCAAGTTCACCTATTAATTTCTACAGCCACGTGCCACAAGTTGAGGAAGTCAAACTGCAACTTCCAACTATACAACACTAGATTTCCTCTCCATATTATTGGATATGATATAACCATGGGAATGCTTTGCAAATATCACTGTCATTATTTTCTATTACTTTATCTTCTATTAGCTTAAAGCATGATTATTATAGGAAATCATTTTTGTAAAAGTATTATTAGTATATTGTTAAGAAATAGGTCTAGTCTGCTAAGGAAAGATTGGCCACAGGGAAATTAAAATGTTTCTTAACCAACCGATTTACCTTCACCACTGATTTGTAAACTTCAAACATATTTTTGTTTATGCTTTATAGCTATATAAACACCCATATGTAATATAGCTCTTGGGGAAGAATGAAGAAGATATATTCAATATCCTTATTGTAAACATTTTTAATTCCTTTCAAAAATTCTGTGAGTTTTATACTCATCAATTTACTTGGAGGAAGGGCACCCACTCTTCAGCCATCGATGAAGTGTAAATATTTATTTTCCTTAGATTATGTTTTCATGTGTTATGATTTTAATTGATTACGTTTTGCATTTTTATGTTATGTATTTGATATGTAAATGCTTTACATTTTATTTCCATGTTGCAAAATTAATGCTATGGTTTTCATGTCTGATACTTGTTGATTAAGTTTATGTTTCAAAATTTATCATTACAATTTTTGCATAGTTCCTATCATGATTTCTATTAGAAATACTATAGAACTAGTGACAATTTATGTAGTAGTTCCTGTCACAGAAAAACCAGAAACATTAATCTTTCATTCAAATTAAACAATTGATTGATTTTAGGAATGCATTTCATCCCCACTCACCTCACAACTTGTAGCCCATGTGCAGATAGCCACGACACCTTTCATAAGCTTACGATCCCCAGATTGGCATTTTGACCGAGCTGAATCTAATTTAAATTCTTTAAACTAGTTTTGGCCTATCAATTTGATAGTTGATGAAGTTGCTTATTGCTAAAGAATGTAAGGATGAAAATGATGATGAATATGCTATCATAGCTAGTTGTTTTGATGATAATGTTGGTTTGAAAATCTTGAAGAAAATTGAATATATAAACAAAGGTTTGGGTAAGCATGGACAAGGAATCAAAGAGCCCATTGAGTCAATTGTGGGGACTAAGTATGAAAGTCTTAGGTATCAAGGTAAATGAAAAAGAAAAGACAAATGCTTTTGCAAGTACTAAGAAGTCATTTTAAAAAAAGGATGTTTTAGATTGTTTTAATTGTGATAGAGAAGGACATAGAAAAGAAAATTGTTGGAATTTACATCCTTGCAAAATTTTGAGGTTTGGAAAAATCATAGTGAAAAAACATATTGGAATAGAGAGTTGAAAAATGAATCTAAGACAAGTTGTTTGGAAATGAACTGTGGATAGATTAATGTATTTGATTGGCAAAAGAATATAGGTATGCTTATAATGTTTTATAGACATAAGTCTTCTCATGTTGAGAAAAAGGAAAAAGAATTGAAACAAAACAACCAAATATAGTGAGCATCCAAGTGCATAGAATAGAAAGAAATTGACGAAATTCAATTATTTTAGCATTCTATAGAAGCACAAGGAATACAAAGAAGAGTTTTTTTTTCAAAAATTTTGAATTGTAGATCAGGTTGAAATAAAGTTTGGTTGCAAGTAATAAAAGAGGAAATGGATTTCATTGATAGGAATAATATGAGTGGTATAGTTCAAAGGAATTGATGCACACTAAGTGGATATGACCTAGTTGGTGCACCTTTGGAGTTTTGTCGTGTTAATGGAGGTCTCGAGCAATGTTTGTTTGGGAGGATTGATCTTTTGATATTATATTGTCTTACCATGCTATTGAATGTGTATTGTGATGAGTTGATTTATGCCTTCTTGGTGTGCATTAAAAATGTGATTATTATTCTTATGCTAGAATGAATGAAATTGAGTGGTAGTTGTACCATATGATGGATTAGATATTGAATTGGTAGTTGTGCCATGCGAATTGGTTAATTGATTATGTACTTGAATTTATTTGATGGACGTAATGTTAAATGCGAAATTGAGATATTATTTTTTATAAGGTCGAGTAGGACCAATACTTTTGAGGATGGTGCCACATAGGAGGAAGTAAAGGAAATTAATATGTTTTGTTAGAATTGATGAATACCTTAATGATACTTTGAGTTATTGTTATTGTTTTATGATACTTTGATGCTTTGTTGATGGTAGATTGATTCATTATTTTTGACGTGTAATAAGACATCGAGATGATGTCTCTTCCTAGTGGGGAAGGATGTCACCTTTTGTTTTTATGGACTATATTATTATTCTAGATTAGTGAACATTTACCATGATTGTTTTACTTCATGTAAGTTCCACATGTGTGAGGGTAACTATCATGATGTTATATTTACATAAATTATAAAGTTGATTTAAATATTAAATATTATCGATATGATTATGATGTTTTGTTTTGGCTATGTTTTTGGGAACTAACCTATTCATGTCGAGTTGAGTGAAAATGAATGCAAGTACTTGTCAAAAATGAGAACATGGTTGAGGTTGAGGTATTCTAGCCACTTGGCAAGAACTGTTTGGGATGGTTAACTTTGATGCAATCACACACTCACATAGTCTCATATTGTATTTGAATGGTTTAATATGTATTAATTGTGTGGATACTAAATATGATGGATGGTTAGATACTTACAAAAATAATGAGTTTTAAATGTCTTTTTTGATTGCATGATTTAATTATAAATATTAAGGTTCTTTTGATTATATTTAAAATGGTGTATTTTTATTTTATTAATGTGTTTTCATATTTTGTTTGAAAAAAATATCTATTTTACATTTTAAAAACTATGTTTAAATAGATAGATATATATTATTATTATTATTACAAATGGCTTCTTGAGTTGTTTTTAGTAATTGTGCTTTATTAAAAATAGATAAATTATATTAATAATATTAATAATATATTTAAAATATAATTAAAGAAATTAAATTAATTTGCTGTCATGCAAATGACAATAATATAATTTAATTATCCTCATGCAAATGATAGAAATATCATAAGTTATTTTATTCAAATTTAAATAGAATTTGATAATCTTTTAAATTAAAATCTCATGCAAAATTAGAGGTAATCTTCAGTTATCAAAAAAGAAAGAAAACTAAAAATAAGAAAAGCCAAAAATTAAGGAGAGATTTTTAATAAAAAGAAGAAAGGCATTTTAAAAGAGGGAGAAAAACTATTCAAGAATAGTGATAGTAAAACAATGATAACTTTGTCATATCAAAACAAAATTTGAAACCATAAACTATTTTGGAAATCAAGAGAAGAGAAGAATAAAACTCAGAAATACTTTGAAGAGATTCACAAATTTTAGTGAGAAGTTTAACCAAAAAAAGGACATGATTTCATTTCTAAACATCAACATAGAAGGGTTAGCGGATAGGCGATCACCATCTTCAAGAGGCTAATATCTCTGGAGTGAGGAGTGACAGGTAGTAGAAAAAGAGCAACATCAAGGCATAATCAACCTCTCCTTTATTTTTATCAAACTGAGTACTCTCCTTGTTTTTAATTACAATAAATAATGGTTGGTTATGATTGTTTAAAACATAGCAAATCAGACCTACATTTTTTGTTCTTTCTGGACTACGACAACTAACAATCTATGCTCCTTATTTTCAAATTTAAACTCCCTTGAGTTGGCTATTTTATATCTATGATGTAAGTAGATTCAACCTTTTCTTTAAGTGCCTATGTAATATCCATCTGGTTGTTGGGTAAATCGACCCGCTATTATGGGCATTTGGCCTCTTTGCCTTGATCGACTTTCCTTTTACCTCATTCCTTTCATCAAATATTCTTCAACTATAACATTGATATTGGATTGGCCTATTCTTTTATTTTCTTATTGTTCCTTGCATTCCTAATTTGTGCTAAGAAAATCACCTCTCTCCTTGATCTTGTTATGACCATTGAAAACATAGGTAACCAAATTTCTGGTAGTTGTTAGATTAATCTCTCGCAGACCTAAAATATTACTACTATCACAGTCTTGTTTGTGAATAAAATTAATCTTTAGTAGACCTACAACTAATAACTGTTATCATTTTTCTTTTCTATAAAAAAATCAAATTTTTTTCCAAAAATTAACTTCTTATTGATCAAACAAATGTGCAAATAACTCTTACACTGAGATGATAATATGGGATTCTTGTAGCTATTCCTTCTTTTATTTTATTACTATTTAAAATCTATTTTAATCATGGTCATTGAATGATAGTAATATGATTATGAACTCTATTTTTATTTTAATTCTATTACAGTTCATGTTGCAGTTGCGAGACGAAGACAATTTTTCTTATTTCTTTGACTTACTGTCACAGCAGTGACAGTAAGGTTGACAAATTATTTAGAAAATGTATTATTTTATGAATATTTGAAGGAATAGAATAAAAGTTAAAAATTATCTTTTTCCTATATGTTATTATGATGAAATAAATTATGAGATGTAAATATCATTATCTTATTAAAAATTCTTGAAATGAATTGCCACACTTGATTAGAATGGTTTAGAAAACTCAATACACATTATGGAAATAGAATGGAATATGAACTAGGAAATGAAATTGATTAATAGTTTTATAGATGCAATTGTATGAACAAATGATGATTGATGCATGGGAAAGGGATTAGAAATGGTAATAGGTGATTTTGGATTTATTTATTTACTTGTTTACTTGGGGAAAGAAGGTATGTTTTCATCTAGGAATGTGTTTGGTTACTTTTTGGGCTGGGATGCTGGATGTAGGTTATCAGAGATGGCTTTTCCTTTTTTAGGAATTGAACCAGGTTACTATGTTGAAACATTAAGATCTAAATGAGTTGACATTGAAAAAGATGTTTGTTTTGTCTAGAAAACTTATATATATACCACATCCTGTTGTGAAATAATCTACATTAAATTATTTAGAATTGCACATTCAAACATCAGGGTTGCATTGGATGTTCCCTCTTGCCAGTTGTTTCTAGGTAGCTGGGTTTCCTTTGTTTCATGAAGGGATACGAGGAAGTGTAATTACTTCATGGTTGGGTGGAAAAGCACCTGGGCCATGTTCTTGTCTCTCGGCTCATAGGTGGAGGACCACATGGTTCATACGACTTATGAGTGTATTGATTTATTTATTCTTGTTGAACATGTTTATTGTAACTTGTAATTGGTTGTATTATGGCATGAATGCCAATGGACTTGTAGATTATTTTATAGTGCTTTTACCTAGGATGAGCATGTGAATTGTAAGATTTAATGACTTTATTGATTTATATTGATGAGATTATCTTTTGCAAGCTTTAATGATTCTTATGGATTCTTATTTATGATTTTTTTTTGTGAAGATTTATTGACTTTATTGAATCTTATTAACAAGACTTAACTTTTTACTTGTAATTAATCAGATTAATTACATCATTTTACTTTCGTTATTATGTTGTTGTAATTAAGTGGATTAATTACCTCATTTTATTTTCTTTATTGTGATGTTGTAATTTAAATGGATTATTTACTCTATTTACTTCATTTTACTTTTTTGATGGTTTTGAGGGCTTTTACACAAGCCAACAATCCTTCCAAAAATGAATCTTGCGACCTTTCCTGAATTTCCATTTGATCTATGGACCAATCAAATTGTAGAAAACCCTTAAGAAGTTCTAAGTGCTTGAGCCCATAGGAAGAATTATGGAGTTCCTAAAGAGATTATCCACATTATTCTGCAAGTATTTGTCTTGTAACACCCTGCTCCAAAGCCTATCTTTTTCTACATATAATCTCTAGACCATTTTGTCTCCTAAAGCAAGGTTCCTATGTTTACTTTGTTTGAATCCCAATCCACCAAGATGCTTTGGGCAACAAATCTTCTCCCACTTCACTAGGTTATATTTAAAGGTGCTATCACTACCACACAAAAGGAAAGATTTCTAAATCAAATCCAGGAACTTAGCCACTTTACCTAGAATCTAAAAAACTGACTTCACAAAGATTAGAATTGAGGACAAGAAAGCCTTGATCAAGGTGATTATGCCATATGGGGAAAGACATTTTCCTTTCCACAAAGCCAACTTGCCATACACTCTATCAATGAGGCTCCTTTAATTAGTCTCAAAAGAACTTTTATCAAACAAAGGCATACCTAAATATCTGCTTTGGATATTATCTACTTCATACCCCAATTTTTTTTGTATTTATAAGATTTCAACACAAAAGTCCTTAAGGAAAAAATTCCTAGATTTAGAAGTGTTCACCTTTTGACCAGCAGCATGTTCCTATTGCAAAATAATTTTCTTAATACAACTAGGCTCCCTAACCAAACAATCTTGGAAGAGGATAGTGTCATCAACAAATTGAAGATGAATAATGTTGCTTACTCCACTAAAGACCTACAAAACTTTTGAATTCCCATCTAAAGCCTCCTTTTTCAAATTTCTTAGCATTAGAAAATTCTTTAGCAGAACCATTAATCAAAAGGGCATAAGAAACAGATGAAATGCAGCTATATATCCAATCACACCAAGCCTTCCAAAACTAAAACTTTAATAACACCTTAATAAGAAATTGCTAATAAATTTGATCATAAGCTTTATTCATATCTAATATAAGCACCATACCTTATTTCTTCCTAGTCTTGATAGAATGAATTGTTTCATGTGCCAAGATGATGTCATCCAAGATTTGTCTTCCTTTTAGAAAACCACTTTGTTCTTCAGATATGAAACCTTTCAAACACCTTTTTTGTCTTAATTACTATAGCCTCCAAAACAATTTTATAAATTGTATTATAGAGGGAAATTGGCCAATACTCATCAAAATACTTTGCTGACTTATTTTTAGGGATCAGGGCCAAAAAATTAAGGTTCCAAGACTTTAGTTTAGATCTTCTACACCTACTTTCTTCAGCAACCCTCCAAACTTCCTCCCTAACAATATCCCAAAATTTGCGGAATAATTTAGCATTGAACACATCTGGACCTAGGGATTTTCTAGCGCCTAAAGAGAAAATGATTTGCTTAAATTCGTCTCTCATGAAGGGACTGAGAAGAGCATCATTCTGAGCTGCGTCAATCCCCTATTTGATATTATATAATAGCTCTTCCTACACTTCTTCAATCTATAGGACCTTTGTGTCCAACAACTCCTTTAAAAATTTCACACCATCCTTTTTTATAACCTCTACATCCTTAATGATCAAGCCAAGGGAAGTTGAATTTTGACAATTTTGCTATATTGTCTTCATATGTTGATAGTCAGATGGAATAAAATAGTATTCTTATCAACATCCTTCAACCACTTAATTTTGGATTTCTAATGCTAGAAAATTTCCTCTATTCTACAAATAAGATCCAATTCTTTCACCTTTTGAAATTTTGCTTCTCTGAGTTTAGATGAAAGAATGTAAACATAGATAGTCCCCTTGATTGAGGTCAGCTCATTTTCTACCTTAATCTTTTTCTTGAAAATATTTCCTATCCTCTCCCTATTCCAAATTCTAGCCAACTTCTTCACTTTTTCTAATTTCCTCTTGATTATAAACCTTTTGTATCCTTTAAATTCCTTGAACTACTAATTACCCAATAGATCTTTGAACTGAAGGAGAATATACTAGAAGGCCTCCCTTTTAAAGAGGATGCCACTAGGATTCTTGAATTATTTGAAGCTTAAGGCAATTGACCAATGATTAGATCCATTGAATTGTGAAACTTCAAAAAGTAAGGGATAGGAAGACAAGAGCCACTTCGAGCTAACCAAGATTATGTCCAATTTACAAAGTATGTTCTCTTTTATAGTCCTGTTATTCTAAGTAAACCATCATCTCTTAGTAATAATATCAACCAACGATAAAATTTCACAAAACTTCCTAAAATCCAAGCCATCTGGCTACCACCCTTCTTCTATTCTAGGCATAAAATGGCATCGATGTCTTAGCCTAAAGTTAGTAGTATATTCCCACACCTGAAGTCTCTCACTTGCCACATTTGGACCATATACATTAGAGACAATAAATGAATCCTTCCTAGATTGTGAGAAAATTTAGATTCAAAGGAAATTAGGAGAGTCTTCAACCTTCTCCCTTGAGACACTATGCTTGTTCTAGAAAATGGCAAGCCTACCTATAGATCCAATTGCATCTATTGTCACACCTTCACCATGCTTCCATAACCAACTCATCAAGTCTCTGAGGGTAGAATCATCAACTTTTGTTTCTTGAAGGAGAAAAATATCACGACCTTCAATCTTTATAATCTATTTAACCAAGCAACATTTTTATGGGCTATTTAGGCTGCAAACATTCCAGGTGATCACCTTCATATCTTCCTAGAGGTAGGGAGGTGCTTGCCCCCAGATTTAACAATTTTTTTATTAATGCTTGTCTTCCATTCTCTAATTTCACTAGTGCCTTCATCTTAACTTTGTTGTTTTCTATTTTCCTACCTTTAATGTTTGCTCTCCATGCATATATCATAATTGTTACTTTTCTACCCGCTCTCTGATAGCTTCTAGTTGTAATACTCAACCCCTCATCATTCTCCTCACCATCTCCCACAAAAAGACTTGCAATCCAATCTCTTCCACCTTTGAGATCACCATCCTCACCATCCAAAGGAGAAATGAGATCACCAAGTTCAAGAGACGGGTCCAAAATCTAATTGGCTTCCATCTTGCTTAGAATCACTCAGTCCTGAGGGAACCCCCCACCACCATATTAGGGTTAGTGAGTGGAAGTGCAGACTCAAAACCCACATCATTCTCCAGACCAATCTTCAAATGATCTTTCTAGGGCAAAGGAATCAGAGAGTTTGTTCTTTCCATGGAAGAGGAAATGAAAAATGGAGATCTTTTCTTCTTCAAATCCTCATCCTCAGAACTATAGATAACACCCTTCATCACAGAATTCCTTCTAAAATGGCCAATCTTTTAACATTTAAAGTACCTTAAAGGGAGACACTCATAATCTATTTCCTTTTTCCATTCCCCCATAATTGAAGTCAACTTGATAGAACTCTTGAGAGGTTCTCTAAGGTTAACTCTAACACATATTCTAGCATCAGTAGCCTAAAGATTGCCACGAGACAAATATGAGAAAACTGTTGCAAGGTGTGACCCTTGGTCTCCATGTTCAGTGCTGCATTGTGGTGGTTTGTGACAAGGGATTAACCGCCTCCCGTGCTTGTTAACTCAAGTGGTATTATCAAGCATTAATAGGTTGATCTTTTGGTGCAACAACAACTAACAATTGGTATCAGAGCTGAGGTCATAGGTTCAAACCCTGTGCTTGTGCTGAGGGGGGTTGTTGCAAGGTGTGACCCTTGGTCTCCTTGTTTAGCACTGCACTGCGGTGGTTTGCGACAAGGGCTTAACTGCCTCCCATGCTTGTTAATTCAAGTAGTTGTATCAGGGATTAATAGGTTGATCTTTTGGTGCAACAACAACTAACACAAACATACTCTCCTAAGGAGTTACCAATTAATCTGAACACCTCTTTTGACCTAGAGTGGGACATCTTTTATCTTCTCCTTCTATGGATCAAATTTAGGCATCCATGGGCATATATACAAACCTACGAAACCCATAAACCATGGTCCACCCTTAAGCATACATTCTCCTTTGAGTTCAAAGTGGAAAATGATCTCCAAAAACCCTAAGGGGAAAAATTAATCTTAGGGGAGGGACTCTTCCAATGTTGGTTGATCTAATCTTTTATTCTCTCCAAAGATGGCCAGATACCAATAAAATTCACAATCACAATGTTTTTCTTCAACAATAGAACCTTGCAATTCAAAAAATTATTTGGAATATGAATACAAGGAATCTCATTAGAGATCCATAGGTTAACATTCCCAATTGAGATACAACCAGATGTTTTTCCCATCAGATTGGAAGCCATCATAGACTCCCAAGTTTTAAATTTATCTAACCAAGATCTCACCCATTTCCCATACACTAGGTCTTCTTCCAGGAGTTTGGTATTAATTTTATTGCATTTGCTCATTCTATTTCCCAGAGACTTGTCCATGGAATTTCTCTACCTAATTCTTCCTGCCAATTAGTAAATGGTCATTTTGCTGATGACTCCTTTTTAACTCTAGTGGAGGAAGAAAATACAGTAAAAAATGCTCTTGGATGTCTCAAAACCTTTTGTTTGGCCTTTAGGTCTTCCATTCAATGGCATACAACCCTATGTTACAAGTAATCAATTCTTCTCACTCCACATTGGATTCAATAGTATGGCTAGTGCTGGGTTTCTCATGGTGAAATCTTTCAATTTCTTGGCATCCCATTTGCCTTTTAGGCCACCTCTACAGGTTTCTGGAAAGTTCTTTCTTAGGTGGAACAAAAACTTGCTAGATAACCAAGCCACTTTCTTTGGCTAGAAAAAATTAGGTTTGTTCTAAGGTTTTAGTAACAACTCATGATTACTATTCTTCTTGTTGGGCTCCGTCAAAAGCCTCTTATGCCAAATTGAAAAAAAAATTGAGATATTTTCTTTGGACCTCTTCTGAAACTTACCGTGGTTTTCACCATGTTACATGGGAGTTCTATTGCTTACCTAGAGATTCAGGTGGCCTTGGTCTTGTTTCCACCCAGTGATAAGGCACTACTTTATGCATTAAAAAGATTCAAAAGTTCAAGAGTTTAAAAGTTCCATATTTGATCAATTGTCCATTCCTGTTGTACACTCCTCATCATATTGGTATTAGAGCTTTAAAAAGGTTCTATTGTTGATCTGGTATATGTCAGCAGAGGAGAGCGAAGGAGAGGCTAGCAATATGCCTCCAAAGGGGATGACCATTGAAGTGGTCAAGAAGTTCAAGGAGATGGAAGAGAAGATCAAAACTAGAGTCAGGGAAGCACTCTAAGAAGAATTGAAGGAACTGAAGATAGGAAAAAGGATAGAGGAAGGTTCAGATGAAGAGTAAGAGAATAAGGAATAAGAAGAGGAACAAGAAGAGATAGAGATACCAGCTGATCAAAAGCATTTCCTAGAAGCCATTAAGGCTATTGGTAAGGACTCTTCGGAGGCTCAGATAGATATCCCCATGTTCAGTGGAAAGATGAATGCTGACGAAGTCATGGAATGGATTGAGGCTCTAAATAACTACTTTGAATACAACGAAGTTCTTGAGAATAAGAGACTTAAATTTGCAAAAACCAAACTAAAAGGTGCTGCCCTTACGTGGTGGAATTACACCCAAGGAGAAAGGGTAAAGAATGGGAAGAGTATGATATCTTCATGGAGCAGAATACTAGAGAAGATAAAGTCCCAGTTCCTTCCATCTGACGAGGAGTAGATTTATAGGAAAATGCAGAACCTCAAGCAAAAAGATATGGATGGAGCTACTTACACCAAGGAGTTTCACAAATACACTCTTCGTTGTGGGTACATAGAGGAGGAAAAAGCTAAAGTAGCAAGGTATCTAAATGGTTTGAGGTTCAATATTCAAGATGAGATAAGTTTATTAACCCCTGAAACCATGGAGAAATGCTTTCAAGTAGCATTAAGGGCTGAAGAGAAGCTGAAGAGGAAAGGTGAACAGCAAGGTAGAGGAAGAGGTGGCAAAACATTTAGAGGCAGAGGTAGTTTTGGAGTAGAAAGTCCTAACCAAAGGCCTAATGGTGAGTCTAGCCAAGGAGAGCAAGTTTGGGACTCAAGTAGTAGAGGAGGCTACCAACAAAGAAGGCCTAATGGAAGAGGTGGGACAAATGGATTAGGTAGAGGATGCACGTTCTCCAATATGAGATATTATAACTGTAATCAGATAGGGCACCTAGCTTATAAGTGTCCAGAGAAGGCCTCAACTTGTCATGGTAATGAGAGAAGAGCCACATTGACTTAAGAGGATGCAAGGAGTGTGACATCTCCTGAAGTGAATTTGACATTAGAGATGGGAGAAAATTTGATGATCAAGAGAACGCTACTCAAAGAACCAGTGCAGACTGAACCGTCACAAAGAAGAGCTTTGTTTAGAGTCAACTACAAGATCCAAGGTAAGGTTTGTAAAGTTATTATTAACTGTGGTTCTACTGACAATATTATATCTTTGGAAGTAGTAGATAAATTGAAATTAGAAAAGATACCCCATAGCTATCCATATAGGGTCAGTTGGTTAAACAAGGGACAACATTTAGTCATCAATGAACAAGCATGGGTAGAATTTAGTATTTGGGGGTATAGAGACAAGATTTTGTGTGACATCCTTCCAATGGATGCTTGCCATCTTCTGCTAGGCAGACCATGGCAGTTTGACAGAAAGGCTCATCATGATGGGGAAAAGAATGCTTACTCATTCCAAAAGGATGGTGTAACTTATAGGATACAGTCATTGGTAGAAGGTGATCCATAGCCTATAGGATCTAGTGTAATGCTAGTAGGAGAAAAAAAATTCATGGATACACTAAAGGAAGGTGGTGGAGTAGGTTTTTCTTTGATTGTGAAGCCTAAGGGGGAAAAGAAGGAAAATGTGAGAGAAGTAGGGCCTAAGGAGGTTAGAGATTTGCTTGAGAGTTACAAAGGAGTGATTGCAAAAGATATACCTCATTCCCTATCACCTATTAGAGACATTAGCCATCAGATAGACCTCATACCTGGAGTAGTACTCCCTAATAAGGCAACACATAAAATGACTCCTCAACAGAATGAAGAAATAGCAAATCAGGTTCAAGAACTCCTAAACAAAGGACTGATAAGAAATAGCCTTAGCCCGTGTGTAGTCCCTACTATTTTTGCCCCAAAGAAGGATGGGAAATGGAGTCTTTGCACCGATTCTAGGGCCATCAATAGGATAACCATCATGTATAGGTTTCCTATTCCTAGAATAGATGATCTAATGGATTATTTGGGAGGGGCCATTTATTTCACGAAGATAGACTTAAAGAGTGGGTATCACCAGATAAGGATAAGAGAGGGGGATGAGTGGAAGATGGCATTTAAAACCAATGAAGGGTTGTATGAGTGGCATATGATGCCTTTTGGTCTTTCAAATGCCCTAAGCACCTTTATGAGGCTGATGAATGAGGTGTTGCAGGAGTTCATAGGGAAATTTGTGGTAGTCTACCTTGATGATATCTTGGTGTTCAGTAAGAGAAAGGAAGAACATTTGAAACATTTGGAGATAGTCTTGAAGAGGCTGCAAGATCAGAAGTTACTGATAAAATTGGAAAAGTGTGACTTCATGATACAAGAATTGGTGTACCTAGGTTTTGTCATCTCTAAGGGTGATTTAAAAATGGATCCTTCCAAGGTAGAGGCTATTTTGAATTGGCCTACACCTAGGACAGTAGGAGAGGTCAGAAGTTTTCATGGCTTGGCCACATTTTATAGAAAATTTATTAAGAACTACAGTGATATTTGTGCACCTATGTTGGAGACCATCAAGGGTGACGGTAAGGTGAAGTTTGTGTGGACAAAAGAGGCAGACCAGAGTTTTGAAAGTCTGAAGCAGAAAGTTACCAAGTATCCTATCTTAGTACTTCCTAATTTCAATAACATTTTTACTATTGAATGTGATGCAAGTGGGCTGGCCATAGGAGTAGTGTTGAGCCAAGAAGGCAAACCAGTAGCCTTTTTTAGTGAGAAATTGAATGAAGGTAAGAGGAAGTACTCCTGTTATGATTTAGAATTGTATGCCTTGGTACAAGCTCTAAAAAAGTGTAGGCATTATTTGCTTCCCAAAGAATTCATCATGTACACTGACAATCATGCTCTTAGTTTTTTGAATGGACATGAAAAGATCAGCCATAGACACATGAAGTGGATGGAAAGTCTTCAAGCATAAAACTTCACCATCAATCATAAGAAAGGGATAACCAATAAGACTGCAGATGCTCTAAGTAGGAGGGTGTTAACAGTGCAAGAAATGTAGTTGCAAAGCATGGGTGTTGAAGCACTCAAAGGATTGTATGAAGAGGATCATGATTTCAAGGAAATTTATAGGGTATGCAATGAGTTTGCCAATGCTTTCCATACTAAATTTTCTTATTATACATTGCAAGATGGCCTTTTGTTCAAAGGAAGTTAGCTATGTATTCCTCAGTGTTCAATGAGGGATAATATAGTGAAGGAAAAACACAGTTGTCGTTTATGAGGACATTTTGGACTAAATAAGACTTTAGATCTGGTAAGAAGATTTTACTTTTGGCCAAAGATGTAATCTGATATCAGAAGGTTTGTTGAGAGTTGGATGGTATGTCAGAGAGCAAAGGGGGTCTCAACCAATGCAGGACTATACCAACCTTTACCCATCCTAGACAGACCTTGGGAAAGTTTGAGTATGGATTTTGTGATGGGATTACCAAAGATAAGGACAGGTTGTGACAGTGTGTTTGTTGTGGTAGATAGATTCAGCAAAATGACACACTTTATTCCTTGTAAAACCACCAATGATGCTAGCTACATTGCAGGTTTGTTCTTTTAAGAAATTGTTAGGATTCATGGATTGCCTTTGAGCATTGTGTCTGACAGGGATAGAAAATTTGTGGGACATTTTTTGAGAACCCTGTGGAAACGATTGGGTACAAACTTGTCTTTTAGCTCAGCCTACCACCTCAGACTGATGGCCAAACTAAGGTTGGGAATAGGTTATTAGACAATCTGCTGAGATGTTTGACAAGAGAACATAGCAGTAGTTGGGATGTGGTACTCCTAGAAGCAGAGTATGCCTATAATGATTCTACAAACATAAGCACGTGTTTATGTCCTTTTGAAATTGTCTATGGTAGTCACCATTGGGGAGTATTTGAATTGAGAGATGTTCAGGGTTTGGACAAGAGGAGTGGACATGCTAATACATTTGCAGAGGCTATGAAGGAGATTCACCAACAAGTCAGGGATACTCTACACAAGACTAGTCAGCAAATCAAGGCTAGAGTGGATCAACGAAGGAGAGATGTGTAGTACCAAATCAAAGATCTAGTCATGGTTCACCTTAATAAGAATAGACTGTCCAAGGGAAGCCATAACAAGTTGAGGATTAGGAAAATTGGACCTTGTCAAATTTTAGAGAAATATGGTCCTAATGCTTACAAACTTGAACTCCCTGATGATATTGCTATTTCCCCTATATTCAATGTTGTTGATCTAACATTATATAGGAGTCCTGATATAGGAGAAGGTATAGCAGATTCTGTCCAAGACAATGCAGAGTGGGTGCAACATTTACCACCTAAGGAACCACCTAAGATGGAGTGTATTTTGGATAGCAGGGTGGCCAAGAAGACAAGAAATCAAACCTATTTTGAGCACTTAGTCAAATGGCAAGGACTTCCAAACTCAGAAGCCACATGGATGCTGGAAGAAGACATCAAAAAGCAAGGTGGTGATTTGCAGCAGTTAATCTCTAAGAGGACTTGAGACAACTTTCACCCAAGGAGTATGGTACAGGAGCACCTAGAAAATCCTATTTTCTTTTGTAATAAGGTCCATTTGACCAATGCATTTTCATTACAGTTTGTCTCTAGGTCCTTCATGGTGCAGGAGCACCAAGATGTCGAGATTCAACTTGATTTTCAGGTTGTCTTATTTTGTTCAATAAGGTCTTTTTCATGTTGTAATAAGGCTTAATGCCATTCTTGTAATGGACATTGTCCAAATAGCTAGATTCTACTATTGTCTTGTTGCAAGTCCTAGTTAGGACAGTCATTTTGCATAGGCAGTCTTAGGGAGTCATTAAATTTTAATATTTGTATAGGATAGTCATTTAAAATTCTCCATGTTTGTTAGCCTATAATGGCATGTCAAAGGGTGGAAAGATGTAACACCTTGTCATAGGTTAACTACTCGTTAAAAAAGCAAAGACTAGTCATTACTGTCCTAAAGAAAAGACAGTTTTCTAAAAATAGTGAAAAGACAACAGTTAGAAATCAGAAAAAATAAGAAAGATCGATGGTTTTGGATGCCAAACATTTTTTGCTATGTATGAAGGCTTGTGTTAAACCAAGGAAGCATTATGGTGAAGAGAACATTGAATATATTTGACAGAAACAACAAGAAGAACTATTTTTTTACCTTTCTATGTTTTTTCTATTTTTTCACTATTTTGCAGGCCGTACCCGTGCCTGTATGGAATTTCCATAGTACATGGGCATGTTGGATGGAAAGTAGATCAAGTTAGCTTTGATTTGAGTCTTGTGTGGGATCTTAACAATGTACTAGGTGGAAGATATTGCTAATTTCCCCAAAACTATTTTTTTGAATTTGTTGTTTCCTTTTAAAAATCACTGTTTTCTGTAGTTTTCCATACTTGTACGGCCTGAAGAAGAGTGGTGTCCTTGTTGGACGAATAGAGGAGTGTGTTGACTTTACCTTGCAGGTTATTTAAAGCCTTGACTCCCATCTATATCTCTGTTCTTCCCCTTTGATTGAAATTGATTCTTTAAACCTAGGTTTGGGTTCCTTTTTGACAGTCCAATGAATATTTCTCCATTCCATTGATATTTCCTATCTGTGATCAGTGGAATGGAATGTAGGATGGTTGTTGTAGAAGCTTGTGAAGGATAGAGGGCAAGAGGATGGTTGGAGTTGAGTTTATCAAGTAAATAACTCTATAGAAGTCTGGTGTTGAAGACTAAGAGAAGGACAACAGTAGCTTAGTGTTTATCCTTGATTGTAAATAGTGGTCAATCTACAAATACCATGCTTTGGGAATCAATACAAAGAACTCCTGATCTAGCAATGATCCTGTGGTAAGGAGTAGAAGGAGATTTCTTGGAGAAAACAGTCCTCTATGCCTTGTGCTGTCTCTGTCAGCTCTCTTTGAGACTGTCATTGCCAAGAAGGTAGTTGTTTTGTTTTCTAGGCTATTGATTTGTCAATGAAGACATTGGTATGTGTGCATGTTATGGATTGATGTGTTACAAAGGGATTGGGTCTCTATAGAGGGAGACTACCCCAAGGAGGTAGTGTGACTATTTACTAGTGGAGTCATAAGGTTGTGACTATCTTGAGAAGGTAGAATAAGGACTGCTATCCTATAGACCCTATTTAGTAGTTTGGCAAGAAACCTAGATGGAACCTTGATGGAGTTGACATCTTGGAAGGTGTTTTGGAGTCCTCCTTCAATGGTGTATGTCAAGAACAAGTTGCTGTGGTGTTGAAACAATCCCTTGTAAGGAGATTATTCTAAGTTAGAGACAGTGAATAGTGAGAGTTATGGCATTGGAGATTTGAAGTGTTCCCTGCAGTGATAGGTTGTTTGTCACTAGTTGAAGTGCTCTGCATCATTTGTGGTATCAGAGCTAGCTAGTAGATCTTTGAGGGTGTTGTGGATCTTGTGAAGAAGATAAACGTCTGTGAGAGTTTGTGAAGATGCCTCCTAAAAACTAGATAGCAAGAGAGAATGCTGAGCTAAGAGAAGCCTTAGAAGCAAGAGAGAAAGAGCTGAGGAACAGAAGAGAACATGATGCTGCTAGAGACAGAGAGCTGAGGCAAGTAAGAAGGGAGAATGCAACAATCTTGGCAAGATTGGAAGCATTAGAGAAGAATCCAAGAAAGGATGAACAAGATGATTTAGAAGGAGATGAGGATGTTGATGAGAATCCTCCTGAAAATGAGTTAGATGCTGAAGAAAAGAAGTTTGTAAGATTGCTGAAGGCAATCCAAGGAAGTGGAACTAAGGCAAACATAGAGCTACCTATCTATCAGGGGAAGATGGATAGTGAAGAAGTGTTAGGGTGGATAGATGCCTTGGAAATTTTTTTTGAATATGAGGAGATGAGTGATGAGAAAAAGATTAAGTTTGCAAAAACAAAACTAAAAGGAACAACACTTACCTGGTGGAGTAGTGTGTAGACAGAGAGAGTGGCTAGAGGTGCATCAAGAATCACTTCTTGGGGTAGGATGAAGGACATGATGAAGGATCAGTTTCTTTCATCTGATTACTCCATTCAGACAAAGAGGATGAGACAGAATCTGAAGCAGAAGGACATGGATGTTATGTCCTATACTGAGCAATTTCATAAGCTTAGTATTAGAGGTGGATTAGGAGATGAAGAAAAGTGGCAAGATACCTTAATGGGCTTAGGTATAACTTGCAGGATGAGATTGGTTTGTCAGTACCAAAATCACTTGGAGAGTGTTTTCAGTTAGCCATCAGGGCTGAAGAGAGAGTGAAGAGGAAGCAAGAAAGGCAAGGAGGTTATGGAAGAGGAAATAGAGGTAGGGGCAAACCTACTAATGAAGTTCAGAATAGCAATGAGAAGGGTAAGGAGTTGTCTACAGAATAGAGAGGTTGATATAGAGGTGGAGCTAGATTTGGATCAGGAAGAGGAGTGTTCACAGGTAGGTGTTATCACTACAACGAGGTGGGACACAAATCTTTCAACTGTCCTAAGAAGGATAGTGTTGACAAGACTAAGGATAAAAGAGTTCACTTGGCACAAGAGGAGGAGAAGCCAGAAGAACCAGAAATGTCGTCAGCCTCTCCTATGCTGGATGGAGAGATGCTCATGGTGGAAAGAGGTAAGATGCAGCAAACACCACAGGTATCTATTTTTAGAACTAATTGTTTGAGCCATGGCAAGATATGCAAGTTGATTGTAGATTCAGGTTCTCATGATAACTTAGTTTCTTGGGAAATGGTGAATAAATTGGGGTTGAAGACTTTTGATCATCCCAGTCCTTACCATGTCACTTGGGTGAGTCAAGAATAGCAGGTAATGGTCACTAAGAAGGCTTATGTTGATTTCACAATTGGTCCATATCAGGACTATGTTTTGTGTGATGTTATTCCTATGACATGTGGGCATGTAATCTTGGGCAGACCATGGCAGTATTCGAGAAGGACAATTCATGATGGGTATACTAATACCTATGTAGTGCACAAAGATGGTAAGAAGTTCAAATTGATTCCTTTACCTTGTGAGGAGAAGAAGGAACAGGTTACAATTTGCTTTGGACAAAAATCAAAGTTGAATGTGTAGGTTAAGGATGATTGTACACAGCAGCAATAGTTGCAACAGAGTAAGGTGGATGACAGTCCTAGAGAGTAATAGGCTTGGGACTTGAGTTATGTTAAGGTAGGGGACATTGAGTGTCCTATAAGGAGCCAAAATAAGGAAGGCAAACAACAGAAGGTACCGGGAGGAATGAATCAGAGCCTCCAGTTGAGAAGCACTGAAGCATTGCAGCAGCAAGGTCCTAGGCAAGGACACCAAAACAAGTTTAATGGTACCAACACTATTTACAGGAGCCAGGCAGGTTGGAGAAGGAGGAAGATAACTCTTAGAGAGTTCATGTTCCCTATCACCAGTCAGAGGAACATCCCAACAAGATGGAAGAATGGATGGAGTAGATCCCCTAACTCTTGGGACAAGAGTTTTCATCATGCCGGGGAGTATGGTGCAGGAGCACCAAGATGTCGAGATTCTACTTGATTTTCAAGTTGTCTTATTTTGTTCAATAAGGTCTTTTTCATGTTGTAATAAGGCTTAATGCCATTCTTGTAATGGACTATGTCCAAATAGCTAGATTCTACTATTGTCTTGTTGCAAGTCCTAGTTAGGATAGTCATTTTACATAGGCAGTATTAGGGAGTCATTAAATTTTATTATTTGTATAGGATAGTCATTTAAAATTCTCCATGTTTGTTATCTTATAATGGCATGTCAAAGGGTGGAAAGATGTAACACCTTGTCATAGGTTAACTACTTGTTAAAAAAGCAAAGATTAGTCATCAAAAACAGTCATTGCTGTCCTAAAGAAGAGACAGTTTTCTAAAAACAGTGAAAAGACAGTAGTCAGAAATCAGAAAAAATAAGAAAGATTGATGGTTTTGGATGCCAAACATTTTTTGCTATGTATGAAGGATTGTGTTAAGCCAAGGAAGCATTATGGTGAAGAGAACATTGAATAGATTTGAGAGAAACAACAAGAAGAACTATTTTTTTACCTTTCTATGTTTTTTTCTATTTTTTCACTGTTTTGAAGGCCGTACCCGTGCCTGTACAGAATTCCCATAGTACATGGGCATGTTGGATGGAAAACAGATCAAGTTAGCTTTGATTTGAGTCTTGTGTGGGATCTTAACAATGCACTAGGTGGAAGATATTGCTAATTTCCCCAAAACTATTTTTTTAATTTGCTGTTTCCTTTTAAAAATCACTATTTTCTGCAATTTTCCGTACTTGTACGGCCTGAAGAAGAGTGGTGTCCCTATTGGGTGAATAGAGGAGTGTGTTGACTTTACCTTGCAGGTTATTTGAAGCCTTGGCTCCCATCTATATCTCTATTCTTCCCCTTTGATTGAAAGTGATTCTTTAAACGTAGGTTTGGGTTCCTTTTTGACAGTCCAATGAATATTTCTCCATTCCACTGATATTTCCTATTTGTGATCAGTGGAATGGAATGTAGGATGGTTGTGGTAGAAGCTTGTGAAGGATAGAGGGTAGGAGGACATTTAGAGTTGAGTTTGTCAAGTAAATGACTCTATAGAAGTCTGGTGTTGAAGACTAAGAGAAGGACAATAGTAGCTTAGTGTTTATCCTTGATTGTAAATAGTGGTCAATCTGCAAATGCCATGCTTTGGGGATCAATACAAAGAATTCCTGATCTAGAATTTATCCTGTGGTAAGGAGTAGAAGGAGATTTCTTGGAGAAAATAGTCATCTATGCCTTGTGCTATCTCTGTCAACTCTCTTTGAGACTATCATTGCCAAGAAGGTAATTGTTTTGTTTTCTATGCTATTGATTTGTCAATGAAGACATTGGTATGTGTGCATGTTATGGATTGATGTGTTGCAAAGGGATTGGGTCTGTGTAGAGGGAGACTACCCCAAGGAGGTAGTGTGACTGTTTACTAGTGGAGTCATAAGGTTGTGACTGTCTTGAGAAGGTAGAGTAAGGACTGCTGTCCTGTAGACCCTGTTTAGTGGTTTGGTAAGAAACCTAGATGGAACCTTGATGGAGTTGACATCTTGGAAGGTGTTTTGGAGTCCTCCTTCAATGGTGTATGTCAAGAACAAGTTGCTATGGTGTTCAAACCATCTCTTGTAAGGAGATTGTTCTCAATTAGAGATAGTGAATAGTGAGAGTTATGGCATTGGAGATTTGAAGTGTCCCTTGCAGTGACAGGTTGTTTGTCACTAGTTGAAGTGCTCTACCTCACTTCAAGACCTAGAACCCATTTTTGTAAGTCCAAAGTGACTTAAAACACACTTTTGTCATATTCTAATCACATAGTGCCAAAATAGGGCCATAGGATAGTTTGAAGTAGTTTTGGATTGGTTGTTCTCCCAATTGTTTGCATCAGTTGGTTTTCCAACTGCTGGCAGGTTGAGTTGATATGAACTAGAGGAAGGAGAAGTGTGTGTAGGTGATTGTGTATTTTGTTCTGAGGAGAAATAAAATTGTTATATTCTGTCAATTTGGATTTTTGTTCTCTATAACTGTAATTTGTATAACTCTAGATCTCTATTCTTTCTGTGCTTTCCATTGTTACAGTATGTCGACGTGAAGCATTCCACTGGTATGATTTCTATCAAAATTAGTGGAATGGCTTCATTGTACAAGTATTTATTTTTGTTTCTTGTTTTGTTTTTGTGTTCAATGGTGTAGAGGATCCAGACAGAATGTTTTGTATAGTAGGGTGACCTAGCATCTCCATGTGCTAGGGTTCAGTTGAAGAGGAAGAAAGTAAGTTGTACATCAGTGAGTCACTGGGACTCACAACAAGTCTGCCAAAGTCAAGTAGTCTCACTAAGGAAGTTGGTCCATCAGTGCATCGACCAGAGTTTGTAAGTGCTCACCAATGAGAAGAGTCTCTTCGAAGACAAAAGTCATCGGTGTATCGGTGAGACAAATTTTAACATGGCTGATAGTAATTATCTTTCCAACAAGTGAAAGTCAAAGGTGATGTTGGAGTGGTTGGTGTATCAGCAAAGTAGAATCTAAAGTAGCCAATAGCACTTTTCTTGCCGATAGGCAAGAAGTGTACAGTCACCCATCGGGAAGAGTTGCGATGTCGGAGTGACAAGTTCGAAGATGATTGATGGTGATTTTCTTTCTGAAAGGCAAGGAATGTTGAAACTCACGTCGGAGTGACTAAGACTTCAGAGAGATAAGTTGTAAAGAGGCTGATGGACAACGTGTTGCTGAAAATGAAAGGAAGAGATCTGTTCACCGAGCCTAGGAACGGTTCTTTAAAAGGTTCAAGAGTTCAAAAGTTCCATATTTGATCAATTGTCCATTCCCACTATGTGCTTCTCATCACATACAACCCTATGTTACAAGTAATCAATTCTTCTCACTCCACATTGGATTCAACAATATGGCTGGTGCTGGGTTTCCCATTGTGAAATCTTTCAATTTCTTGGCATCCCATTTGCCTTTTAGGCCAAGCCACTTTCTTTGGCTAGAAAATTTTAGGTTTGTTCTAAGGTTTTAGTAACAACTCATGTTTAATATTCTTCTTGTTGGGCTCTGTCAAAAGCCTCTTATGCCAAATTGGAAAATCTTTTGAGAGACTTTCTTGGGAGCTCTTTTGAGACTCACTGTGGTTTTCACTGTGTTGCATGGGATTTTTATTTCTTACCTAGAGATTCAGGTGGCCTTGTTCTTGTTTGCACCCAGTGATAAGGCACTACTTTATGCATTAAAAAGATCATTCATGCTCTCACTAGCAATGAGGCTTGGAAAATTATACTCAGGCACAATATTGAAATGGGACATCCTATTCAAAGACCTGCTTGGAAGGGAATTGGGTTCTTCACCATCCTTGTAATGAGAGAGCTAGTACAAATCTGAGGAACCTTTTTTACTAAAAGAATTTGGAAAGCTTAGGTGAAAGTCAAACCCTGGCTCCTCTAGACGGGGGCTAGGTTTCAAGATGGCATCTCATTCAATCAATAGAACATTTGGTGGTCAACCATGTTAGCTAGTGCAAGCTATCCATTAGCCAAGTTGCCTTGGTTAAAAGTTCTTAGATTTCACAAAAAAGGTATCCAGACTCTTCAAGACATTTTTCATAGACCCACCATGAGTCTTATGTCATGGGAAACTCTTTGAGTTCAATTTGGTCTTAAATGTCATTCCACCAAACATGATTCACAAGGTGGGCATCCAATCAATCAAGCCTCGGTGGAAAGACTGGAAGTGGTGTCCAGAAATCCCAATGGAAAATTATAAGCCTCATCTTGGCTATAGTTGGCTTTTGCCTCATTTACCAATGGTAGACACTCTCAATAAGCATTGGCTCCTCCACTCTTCAGTATCTATTTTGCACAACATATTTTCTACTATATGGTTAGCCATTCTTGAGCCAAAACTTGCCCACTTTGCCTAGTGCCTTCTTTTTCAAGCTTTACTAGTGGGGGCAAGGCTTTTTCACCTAGGGATTCAGGACCCTCATTACCCTTTTTGTTCACAATCTGAGACTTTTCAACATCTCTTCTAGTTTTGTACCAGGGCTTAGCAAATGTGGCTGTGAATTTATGATTTCTTTAGGCCTTTTAGACCGGAGCCTCTTTACTAGAAAATAATTATTTTAGGTGATTCTCCCAGATTCCCTACAAGATTTACTCAAATTTGGCATATTTTAGGGTGGAAATTCTCTTCAATATTTGGAAGGATCACAATTCTTGCATATTTTCTCAAAGACACATTGGTATATCTATTTCTCTATATGCTAAAGCTATTATATGTTCTAATGTTCTACTGTAGATTCAAATTTAGGGAAACAAAGTGGCACTTGATGTTTTTCACTTACAGGAACATTTTGACCACTCAAGTAATGCACCTTGCACATGTTAGAATTAGGCTAGACAATTGAGGGGGGGTGAATCAGTTGTCCCAAAACTTTATCATTTGCAACAATATCACTTAGAACTGATTAAAACATTTAGAGTAGGAATCATCAACACATGAGCAGAAGCAATTAAACACACATGACATAGTGATTTTTAATGTGGAAACTTGGTTAACGGTAAAACCACGGTGGGGATTAACCCACAAATATTATACTTTGTTAAAAGTATTACAATTGGGAATGCACATGCATTTGGGCTCACTGCCCAGAGCTCACTTCTCAAAAGAAGGCTTGCTGCCTACAGAAGGATCACTACCTATAGAAAGATGATTACAATGAATTTGAACTGATAATTAGCATCTACTAATGCAAGGATTCAGTTCCAATTAAGCATAGAATACTGACTTGATACACTTCATCCTCGCTCTGCCCTATTTACTATTTCGCTAACATCTAAACCTTAGATGTCTGCTCCTTTCACAATTATTCCATAGTTGCATCACACACACACAAATCACTTAAATCCATCAGCTATATATATATCTGTATCATGATATTCGATCACTTTTCAATCATCTTCAAGAACACTTAGAAATTTGTTGAAGACTCTGCTATGTCAGCTAAATCCATGCATAACTTGTAATGTGGATCAAAACTTGCATTCACAAATCATTAATCATGTCGGCCACTATCATTGATTATCACAAATCATCCAACTAACAACTTCTATTTATTCATAACCAAGATCAATTACAAGGTTGGCCTGTTCTTCTCCTATTTACACTATCAAACTATAACCCCATACTCAGATGCAAATAACTTTTGAGTCCTTCAACACCGGATGTTAAAATTCTAGATTTAGATTTCCCTGACAATCCTTATATCACCTCCATCATTTAGAGCATTTTGAATACTCTTTATACTAATACCAAGTATCATTCCTTATTAGGCTCTTTATTTCACTAAATTTCTTATCCATAAATTCATTTGTAACTTTAGTCTCTGCAAACTTCTTGAAAGACTCAAAATGTGTACTTATAGAAGTTACAAGATTCTTCAGATTTTTGAAAGGAGAGTCAGAAGAATTCTTTTGGAAGGTTGGCATTATCTTCTGCAATACTCTAGTTGCAAGGCCTAGTAGCTCACTGTCCTCAATGTGAGATCTCAACATCTTTTCTCTTACCTTGGCTTGTGTGAAGGATGCTATCTTCATTACTTGAACTGGAGAGAGGGCATCTAGATTGATCAGTCCTTGAAATAGCTCCAGTTCATCAAACTCAAGCATTTCTTTACTTAGAAAACCTTTTACTACATCTGTAGTGTCTCTTGCCATAATTATTGAACCACCTTCCTTTCCTTGAGATTTGTCAATGTTAGTATCAGGACTGATTTGTTTAGATGCATCAACATTTGCGCCATCTTCTTCTATTTTATCTTCCTTACCGTCTTCTTTTTCTTCCTATTTACCTTTTTCTATATCATATGTATGGGAATCTTTTCTTTGTCTTTACCACTTGCTACCTATTCTGGAGGGCTTTGTGTAGTAGCAATATTATCTTCTTTTCTGGATTGATTAGGTGGAGTTAGAGTGTCTCCTGCATCATCAATTTTGTCCACCATCTTTGTGTCTTATTTGTTTATTTTCTCCTCTTCTAGAATAAAGGAGTCATCAACTTCAGTTTGTTGCTCACTGATGTTTACTTTTTCAACATCTAGAATTGATGAATCAATCCCATCATTTGTCTCTTCATAGGTTTGCTCCAGAGGATCTAGAGTATCATCTTGGTAATCATTTTCTTTTCTAGTTCCAGATGTGTAGGATTACCTTCCTCAACTTGGTCCTCAGAGACAACATAATATTTATCTTTATCTAGGGCCTTCCTCAAAATTTCCTCTATTTCTTTTGCAATTTCCTCAGTTTCCCCAACCATTAGCTTGTTCATCCTTACTTTGCTTCTGTAATCATCTTTTACTTTCTTGAGTATTTTATCTTCTTCCTTTTTGGAAATTACTAGCCACAAAGTGGAGAGGACATATTCTCTAAGTTCTAGATCTTTAGCCTTGGCTGCTTCTTTCCTCATCTCCAGTATTTTCCTTAAACTTTTAGGAAGTTCTTGTAAAATTTCCAGTAGAGCTCTATTGAATTTATTCAAGTACATGATGGTGGCATCTTCCAAAGTTTTCTTATTTGCTTGATCAAAATTATCATAATAATCTTTGATAGGCCTTAGATTTCCATGAATAGTAATTGTTTTTACTATTTCATCAACTGTCATAGTAACCTTACCAATTTGTTTCTTTTTACTTTCCTTTTTTCTTTCAGAAGGCTAGTCCTCAGAAGCCTTTGAAGTCTTGGCTTTCTTGGATCTCATGTTTTTAACTTTTTCATTTGTCTCCGTCTCTTCATCATTTTTTGTGCCCACATACGTTCTTGTGGCCTTCATTTTATTTCTCTTACTTCCTTCATTGGATGGTCTATCTTCTAGTTTTGCAGATATAGGGGGAACATAAGCAGCAGTAGAGCTTCTAGTAGTTCTTGAAGTGGAGGATGGTCCCATTGAAGCATCTTCTTGTTTCTTGTCCTACCTTTCCTTTTCAACCTTTTCAATTATTTCTTTGTTTTGCTTCACTATTTCCTTGGTTAGTCCAATGCTCTCAGCATACTTTTCAACTTTCTTCTGCACTTTCCTTTTGGTCTCTGGCTGTTTGAACTCCACATGTAATTTTAGACTTAGCTCCTTATATGTTCCAAACCTTTCTACAGATGTGTCTTTTGATTTGCTTAGGAGATGTTGAGAATACATTTCCAAAACTTTCTCATCAATCTCATAGCCCATTGGCATAATCCATATGGTTCTGGGTTCCACAGTCTCCATTAGGTACTAATCAGTGTCACCCATAAAGCATATTTCATTCTCATATTTCTCACAATTGACTTAGGGATTCTCTCTCTTGCATGCATCATACTTTGAAATTTTTTAAAGTAACCCCAAATGGCTTTCTTCTGAGCTTGGTAATCACCAAGGCTGAGTAGATGATCTTTTATTTGCCATATGACTGGCCTATCATTTGTCCAGTGCACACCTTGGACTCCAGGCACTTCATTCATAAAATAGAAGAACAAACATATAAGCAAGGAACTATACTTGAAGGTATTTTTCTTATCTTTCTTTATTTTGTTTAGATTTTGAATCAACTAATTTTGTAGCAGCTCACATAGGTCATAATAAGCATTCTCCTTCAATATTTGATATGCTGCATATATTGCAGTTCTAGAGATAGAATTTTCCCTATTGGAGTGATAGACCTTGTAGCTAATCACCATGGATGTAAACTTGACATCTAGTTCTATAATGTCATTAATGGTCATTGATCTCTTGTCAAACTTCGTACCTATTGCATTGGTAACAGTTTGGTTTTTTCATGGCTTTCAGCATGGGTAATCCACCAATTGAATTTAACCCAGTCACAATTTTGATAACATCCTTTGTAATCTTGAATGGTTTCAATAGCCATATGAGCTCATCATGTATTTGGCTCAATATATATAGAACCCACTCATTCTCATCAAATGTTAGAAATTTAATGACTTGGAGAATTTTTTTTCTTGATAGGGCTTTGAATTCTGGTTTCAATTTATAGCTATCATCCCTTAGATAGTTGTTAAACAAATTCAAGGGTTTCAGGTTTCCAAATTCATCAATGCTACAATGGATGTATGCCCTAATATCCTCAACTTGCAGTATGCCATATGGAACATTAGAAAATACACTTAATGGCTCAAATTCAACTGACTTGTATGGGTGCTTCTTAAATATTGGTTAGGGCCTTTTGGTTACATCAACAACTAGAGGTGTAGCCATTTGCAGAGATTGAAATTTCAAGAGATTTCACAGAAAATAGAAGTACCTTGTTTTGTAGGTTAGGGTTTTGGTTGGAAACCCTCTTCGCACTTCAACTCTTGAAAATTCTCTCCTCAAAACTCTTTCACTTTCTTTCTTTTTTCTTTCCTCTAATGCAAAGTGATTCGAATGAAGAATGAGCGACCCTTTTATGCTCCGTAAGACCTAATTTTCCTTTGTAATAAATGCTCTACCCTAACACATCTGGTTGCTCTATTTCTATACATAGTTGACTTTTAATTGCTCCATAAATCATTAAAGCCACTTCTTTTCTTCCAAAAATTCTTTCAAATGATTTGCAGTGACTCAAATTATCTTTTCCCTTTGTGCTAGATTTAGGCATCCACTTACTGGCTAGGGGAATTTGTTTTTCAATGCAACTCCCCATGACCCAGAGCTCCTAATTCAATTCCCAGAGGAATTATCAGCACTGACTTCCAGTGCAGACCCATTATTAATGTTCACAATTGTTTTCTTGACCCATGTATTTCTCATTTCATTCTTGATCTCATTCACATCAATTTTTCTTTTGCCTTTGTCTTGTCTCAGCTCATCTGGTTTTCTGCTTACCAAACCTCTTCTTTCATAATTCCTACTTCTATAGAATCTTGTAATATGATCAGATCTATTGCAGTTGAAGCATACAACATTTCTTTGCTTATATACTTGATTTCCTCTTAATCTACACTGATTAGCCATGTGTCCATATCCATTGCAAGTAAAGCAATAAACATTGAAAGAGTTGCCATTTTCTCTAGAGTTATTCATTATCATACTTCTGCATTCATTTGATCTATGACCATACGTCTTACACTTGAAACATTGTCCAGAGAAGGATGGAGCTCTATGACCAGATTTATTGCAATTAAAACAATTTCCATTGAATGATGGATATCTTTGAGCATTAGGCTATCTTACCAGAGGTCTTCTAGGTCTATTTCTCCCATTCCTTGGTTAAATTTCTTTTTTGTCTGGATCAGAAGCTTTCCCCTTTCTCATATCCAAGACCATGCTTATCATTAACCTTTTTCTGTCCTTCAAGTAGTGCTTCAAGTTTAGCTAAGCTTATCTTGAACTTCTCCTTGTATTCATTTGCAACTTCTAGGTCATGTCTGAGAATGACAAATTATCTTTCAAGTTCTCTTTCATTGTCTCTTCTTTCTTGTAGGTCAAACTCTAGATAGCTAGCTACTTTATCCAATCTGTAGCATTCTTTAGTTCTTTCTTTTAGAGTTTGATTCAATTCTTCTTCAGTCTTCTTCCTTTTCTCAATTTATTTGGTTAGCCTCATTGCCCTAGATTCAATCTCAACTTTCAGAGTAGCAACTTCTTTTGACAACTTCTCACATTCCTTTGTCTTTTCTTCCAGGGCTTCATTCATGCCATTTTCTTCAGTTAAACTGGATAACCACAGAAGTGGCTCCTTTCTCTTTTCCATAGATTTCTTTAATTTATCTTTTAACATTTCAATGGTATCATCAGCAAATTTAAGCCCATCTTTTAGATTAGATACTTTTGATTTGGACTGACCAAGATCTTCTAGGGCCAACCAAAGTAAATCTTTGATTGAACCCATTGAAAACTCCTTCCAAGATCTTTGCTCAAGCTGTTAGCCTTCTTTCAAGGAACCTTTCTTTGATACCAATTGTTAGAATTAGGCTGGACAACTAAAAGGGGGGTTTTATCCCAAAACTTTATCATTTGTAACAATATCACTTAGAATTGATTAAAACATTTAAAGCATGAATCATCAACACATGAGTAGAAAAAATTAAACATGCATTTGGGCTCATTGCCTAGAGCTCACTACTCAAAAGAAGGCTCACTGCATATAGAAAGATGATTACAATGAATTTGAACTGATAATTAGCATCTACCAATGCAAAGATTCAATTTCAATTAAGCATAGAATACTAACTTGATACACTTCATCCTCACTCTACCTTGTTTACTGTTCTACTTGTTACTGCTTGCATGAGTAGTCTGGTTTTAGTTAAAAAAATGCAAAAAATCAGTTAAGGTGCAAGTGTCTTTGTATATACAAAGATGTTTGTATATACATATAGGTCAAAATGTGCATTGGTGGGTCAGAAATCTCATTCGGCTTCCAGAAATGGTAAATTTTTTGAGTTATATGTATTTCTAAGTGTATATCAGGTTGCATGTGCATTGGGGGAATCTTCTGTAAGATTCTGGGAATATTCACCACTTGTATATCAGCCCTGCTTGTTTATCAGGCTTGTATGTAGAATATGCAAGTCAAACATAGAAAGGTAAAGATACATTGCAGGAATATCCTGGAGAAGATTCCTTGCTTGTATGTGCAAGGGAATGTACATTGAAAATATACGAAGGCTCGTGACATGCAAAGTGAACAGTGCCATGGATATACAAATGTGGATTGTCTGCAATATACATTCAAGTGCATATATAATGGTTAGATGCATTCATCGCATATTCTCTAAAGATTCCCTATTTGCATGTAAAGGGCAAATGTACATTCGGTGATATACAATTGAAGATACTAGCAAAATATACAAGGGACCTTGTATGTTCCACAACATACAAAAATAGAGGGTGCATTTGATGGGGCCCGCCACTTGTATAAAGTGATTGTATGTTCGAACATACAATGGAAGTGCATTCCAAAAATGCAAGGCGGACCTGAGGTTGTTTTCATTTTGTTCTAAAGCAGTGTGGCATCCGCGGCTTGTACATTGCATTTGTATATGCGATGTGCAAGGAAATGTGCAAAGGAAAGAGAAAGTGGGTAAAGCCCACCACTTGTATATTTGCACTTGTATATGTGCCAATATACAAACTCATGAGGATACAAGGCCTGGACTTGAAAGTTTTTCAAATCCTGTAGATAGATGCCATGGAGTCCACCTTACGTTTTGTGCTTGTATGTGTGAAATATGCAAAGCAATGGATGTAGGACAGAGATACAAGCCAGACCTGAACTGAATTCCAGTTTGTTCTATAACATTTGACGTCCACCTTGTATGTTGTATATGCATTTGGGTTTGCATATACAAGAGCGATAAAGGTGAAATAAAAAGAGAAAAAGTCACCAATAGAGGGTCAAGGTGCCTACATGGCACGATATCATTGGCTGGCAACTCTTCATGCATGTTTTGGGACCATTGATTTCGGTGATGGGTTTTTGATCAACGACTGGGTTTTGAACCTTCAGCGATGGTTTTCTCCTTGTGTTAGCAGTCATTTTTTTTTAAGAGAAATTTCTATGGGTGCGCTACTACGATTCCCAAGAGAAGCTACGGGTGGTTAAGCCATTAATGGTAGGATTGCAGACAGGCATGGGCCAATGGTTGAATGGCCAAGTACCTAGTTTATGATGGAGGGTCTTCTAGCAGCGGCACAAGGCTCAAGTCCAACTACTCCTTGCCCTTCTCTTGTTTCTTCCTGTTTTGTCCCCTGCCTCATTTATGATTTTGAGCGCCATTTCTAGTGTAGTGTATCTGGTAGGAACTTTTGACATTGTCATGTTATTAATTTTTGCTGGGTACACAGTCTTGGTATAAAAAGTAAAGCTGTGTTACTCATTCGTTGTTGGAAACTGGACAAATTTTTGGTGCTGTGATAAGATACAACTTCATTGGTGGCCCTGTTTGGGAAGTTTTTGTGAGTTTATGAATCTCATGTTGTATGTTTAATGCATAAATCTACTAGTTTCATGTTGATTTAAATGAGTAATGCTTCATTGCATGTGTTCTGTTATTTGTCTCCAAATTGAATGTATTCTTCTTTTGAATCTGAACATCTAAGGGGTGTCTAAGATTCTTGAATATGGATTTGCTATGTTGAATGCTTGGTCTTTTACTTCTACTCAAGGAGTAGATTAAATGTTTTAGGTTAAAGTGTTAAGAAGAATATATTGCAGTGAGGATTTTCTAAGCAGAGGTAACTAAATACTCAATTCTGGGAAGTATCTGTAAGGCAGATATTAAACATCCCCTTGAAACTCAGTCATTAATATAAGTTTATGTGTACATTCACATGTGTATGTCTATTGACTCCGAGCCCTAAAATAGGCACTAATGCAGTCTTGTATTGAGGTCACAACCAAGGTCCTAGTTTTGAATCGAAATACAAAACAAACTCAAACTTCATGTACAAACCTTTAGGATAGTAGAAGTAGTTTTAAGACCACAATCCTCTAATTCACAACTAAATATAGGCCCAAAGCTAGCCCCTTTGCACTTATTCCATAGTTTTGGTTTGCATAATAGAGGATTTCTCTGCTTTGTGTCAGCATCCCAGTCCTTTCATAGCATATCTCATGGATGTTGAATAGGGAATACCCCCCTTGGTTCTGCAGAGCCTAAAGAAGAAGAGGAGATATCTATAGAGTCTATCTCCTGTACTGTTAGCCGCTGGCCCAGGAATCCTATTGATCATTGATGGCTACCATGTAGGGACTATTGGGAATAAGCATCTAGTCGGATTGAGAGGTAACACTACTAACATCTGAACCTTAGATGTATGCTCTTTTTGCACTTATTCCATAGTTACATCACACACACATAAATCACTTAAATCCATCATCTATATATAATTGCATCATGATATTCAATCACTTTTTAGTCATCTTCAAGAACACTTAGAACTTTGTTGAAGACTTTGCTCTGTCAGCTAAATCCATACATAACTTGTAATGCAGACCAAAACTTGCATTCACAAAGCGTTAATCATGTCAGCCACTATCACTGATCATCACAAATCATCCAACTGACAAATTCCACTTATCCAGAACCAAGATCAATTAGAAGGTCAGCTTGTTCTTCTGTTGTCTGCATTGTCAAACTATAACCCCATACTCAGATGTAAATAAATTTTGAGTGCTTCATCACTGGAGGTTAAAATTCTAGATTTAGATTGCCCTGAGAATCCTTATGACTCCTCCAGATCTATAACATACTTTGATTTACCACCAAAGAGATCTGGACCAAGATACCAAACCCTGTCACAAGCTCTATTTCTATCTACGCAGGCTTAGATAAATTCTGATTCTAACTTCTGGTATGAACAAATTATGTTATGTGGATGTGTGGAATAGTCTTAGTTGCCATCAATGACAACACCTGTCATGTGAATCAATGTCTCTTGCCAACAATACGATGGCATAGGTACCTTCCTCTCCTTCCTCTTCTAGAGACAGCTCACCTTCTCATGGCCAGCGGTGATGAAGAGGCTCTGCCAGGGACTCCTAGCCCTGTTCTCAGCCTCCTCCTCAACATGGATCTCACCCTCACAAGAAATCTTCCTCTCCATACAATCAAGGTTGGACTTCTAGTCCTCCTATGGGAGATGCAGATAGCAATGTAGTTTGGCCCTCTGGTGCTTCCAACCATGGTGCTTTCAATCCAACTAATACTTGTTGGGATACTAATAAATTTCTTCCACATCTAGATCTAGCCATTTCACCTCAGAAGGAGAATGTTAGTGCAGAGAATAAGAATGAATAGAATGATGATGGATGGGATCTTCCTAATGTCATCCCGAGCCCTGCATCAGTATGGGGTAATCTAGAGGATAGGGACCCTCAATCTATTGGCACTGCATTGGTGTCTTGATATTCATTTCTATTTTGCTTTTTATAATTTCTATTATGTAATTTTGGGTAGTTACCCTTAGACTTTTTGGGCTATGCTCATATGATTCTAATATTTTTGGAGTGTACCTTTATACCACGCGACCCATTTTTGTGAAAGTGTTTTACTTATCCTACGATTAATAGATAATATCACATTTTCATTAAAAAAATAAAATTTGCCTCCTCCATCAACTTGGGGACTACCTTGACCTTCGCTTCCTTTGCTCATTTTTTTGCTCCACACGAAATCATAGTGTCGAACTCATGATGTAACCTTTTTTGTTTTAATTTAAAAAAATAATTAGATTTTTTATGATATTTTATATATTTTATCATGATAGTATATATATATATATACACACACACATAGATTTATAGTTTAGGATTCATTTTTTTTAGATTCTAAATGTAATGCCCCTCATTTTTGGCTTGTGATAGTTGCTAGTTTCACGTTACTCTTTGTCAATTCTGAGACAGTTGTTAGTTCTTTTATTACATTTAGACAGTGTGAGACATTTGAGTTATTAGGCTTATGGTTTATACTTAGTTTGATTATGATGGACTATGTTCGACTGATATAGTTTTGGCATGTGTTATGAGTTTATGATGACATTATTATTATTCCAGTTATGATGAGATTGACATGATTAGTAATGGGTCAATATTATCATGTTTTATTTGATTTATTGATGTCTAATTTTATATAATCTGTTTATAGTCTTGTTTCAGAGCAGGGATGGTGTAGTACTACTCAATTGGAGCACCCTACTCCACCATGATTCTTTGACTCTGTGTGTGTTTGATATATATGTAGTTGATTATATACAACCTATTGTTCTTACGTAGGTTGCAGGTAGTGGGCCTCAACTCCACCTGACTTAGTAGGTCTGAGCAGGTCCTTATGCTAATGGGTAACATTGATGGAGATAGAATGAGGTTTATTCCCCTAGGTCAGTCTCAGTCTTCAGTTGTTGGTCATCATGTGTCATGTGGAGTATTGTCATGTTTGTTTAAGTTGGTCCTATGTGTATTTTGGTTATACCTTAATGAATTATTATTATAATAATAATGCTATTGATATGTTCAATTTGATAGTATGTTATTTAGTCGTAAAACTAGGAATGTTATTTAGGTAAATTTTAATATAGTTTAAAACTAATTATTTTAATGTTTTATTTTTATTTTTAAAAAGAGTCATAAGTTTTAGTGTGGTTAATTATTTTCTTGATATTTAAAGACTAGTATTAGGTAATAATTTAATTTTGTGAGTTGTCGAATGTAAATTTTTAAGATTTGGGAAAATCTCTATTATTAGTAAAATTTTAAATTTCCTCGGAGGAGTGGGGATTCTAGGTAATGGATGCATGATTATGGTAATTTATGAGATGAGACATTTTGTTTTTAAAGGGGGGCAAAATTTGGGGAAAAAGGGATTACTGAAGTGAAAGAATTTTTGAGTGGAAGAATTTGGGAACTCCAGATCCAATTTTTGGGTATGTTCTGTATATTATTTTTGTTTGGAGAAGTGTTATTTGTGTTTTGGGATGAAATATTTCCTCTCTTCTATGCTCTTGACTTAGTTAGCCCAGGGTTGTTCTTGTCTTCCTGTCATTAACCTCACTCTCGTTCTGTGTAGTTGACCATCTTTGCAATTTTCTAAGTCGAATCTTGGGGCCTTCATGTTTCCTTGTGTCAAATCAAATCACATTTAGTTGTGTCTTATTGCCATTCCTTTCTCTGCAATTACCCATAGTGGTGAATGGTTGATTTGAAGTATCCTGGCAAGCCAATAGTTTTCTTTTAATCATTCGAACCATTTTTAAGAACCCTTGTAATCATGGGGGTAAACTTCGCTTGAGGTAGCTCATTGGGAGCACTTTGGCATCACCAAATCCCCAATAAATGATCTATCTATCTACTTAAACTAGTAGTATCTCCTAAAAAGGTTCTAAAATCCAAATCTTTACCTATTCAATTCTCAAAACTGCCACTTTCCCTCTACTCACTATTGATGAGTCTATATAGCTATTTTTATTTTAACCATGGCATGCTAATCTTGTTGTTTCTACTCCATGTGCCTTTATCACCTATAAAACAAAAACTCAGTTAGGAAATTTCATGTGAGTATCATTGATTTAATTCTTATCAACTTCCTGTTCATTATAGACATTACCTTATTGCTAGAGTGCCTTTGATGTAATTCTTACTATAATTTCTGAATGCATAGTTACCTTCTTCAAGGCGTTGAAGGGCCTTATGGTTCAAACCCTGAGTCTTTCATATTAATCCCTTAAAATATGAAGGCCTAGCCTCATCCTAATCCCATTTGTTGTCTTTGTTTGACTCATCCCCACTCTATCACCATTTGCACTCAGGTAGATATGCTTGAGTAACCAATTTAGATCAAACTGTTGATTTCATTTTGGTTGACCCTTGGCTATAGACCACCGGGAGACGTCCAACTTAAGATTGAATTCAGATATCTTACCAGCATTACTACTAATTTTGTTGTTTGGCCTTTCTTTATTTAGCCCTGTGTTGGGCACAGGCCGTGTTCTCATTTTGGCCTTAAACCTTTCTTTAAATCCTCTGTAACCTACATTTACTTCATCATTACCTTCTACACACAGCATAACATCTTTTATCCAGTGTTCGCCAACAGATCTTTGTTTTTTTTTCAAACACAATGATTCATTGATCATGCTGAGCACTATTATTGCTCATGTAGCTGATCTCCAGCCAAACAAATTAATTCTCTGAGTTGATCCATTTATCGATTACCAATTAATGGTTTTAGTGATCCTTCTTTTTGCATGTAATTATCCCTTAGGAGAGAGTTTTAGAAATTTGGACATATAATAGAAAGGTCCTTAAATTATTTTTAGCTCTACTAGATCATATTGATCGAACTTCAGTTATGATCAAGGGAATTTAGTAATTTTTCTTTCAATCTTTTTATTTAATTGTCCATGGTCGATATTGATAATGGAAAATAATAAAGTTTTAAATAGAATAAATTACCTAAATTTTATCATTCGTTGCTAATAATTTAAAAGTAGAAAATTTACCATTATTTCTATTTTTTTTGCATTATATTGTTATATTATTAAATCTATCTATTAGAACATGCTTGTTAGTATTTAGTATTAGAAATTATTATTAAATCAACATTATCCAAATTATAGTATTATGATATTTTGGGAAAAACTCATAATATGCATCCTAGGATATTTTGATGTTTTAATTTAGACAATGAGTATATTATCATTGTAATGGTCTTTTCATTGAAATATGTTACAGAATTGAAATCATAGTGTTGTAGTGAATTGTCAAAGTTAATTGCAATAGCGGTAAGTCGAGTATAGTGGTGTTGATACTTTCATTGGATTACTTGAAATCATGTATCGAGATTACCTTTTTGTTCCCTATAGTAATGATGAGTTGTTGTTATCAGACTTTTAGCCCCAAAGGCTTTTGGTGTTATTGGTTGCCTTAAGGTCATATGTTTGCATGTGAGAAAAATTGTTGGAACTAGGTTTTGGAAATTGAATTGTGTAATGTTTTAGTATGCAAGAGGTCAAATGCCTTGCAGTGTCAAAATTTATCATTTCTATTTGTTGGCTAGGGGTGCTAGTTACAGCCATGAGAGTGGCTTTTGTGGTGGGGCCGGTGCCTAAAGTGGCTGCTTGGATAACCCCATAGAAGTTGTAATCAAGTGATAACTTAATAATATATCTAGGTGGGTAGGGTAGTAATTCACATAACAAGATAAGAATGATGCCTCACCCATGCCTTAACTGCTCTCATAGGCTAAGGATGGGATGAGAAGGCTTGGTTGGCAAGGTTGACCTCCTTGTCCCCATGAGAGGATGTGTTGGCTCTGCATGTGTCACCCTATGGGATTGGTACCAAAGAGGGGTCGCTAGGATAACCATAGATGGGGTCAGGCTTGTAGTGAGAGATAGCCTGGATAACCCATGTTAGGACCATGCGATGACAGTCTCCTCGCTACAACTTAGTTACTTCCCTCTTTAACTTTTATTATTGCCTCTGGAGTACTTCTTGGTCTTGTGTAGTCTTGTTAATCTAGTTGGTCTGTATGTATTTGGTTATATTTGTTGTTATATCTTTTGTCTTAGTGGAATCCTCATTGTTATCTCCTAGCTCAGAGGGGTGGACCTTAGGGTTCCACATGGTTGGGTGGCAGAGCTATCCATTGGTCTTCTTGGTTGTTTGGTTCGTGATCAGTATAGAATTGTTTCAGTTCTAGATTTACTCTTCAGCTTTGAGATTTTGTATACATTCATAATTGTACTATTTGTAAACTGAGGTATTTAGTCTTGTAATCTAGTATTGAGCCTTGTAATTATTCCTCTCTGTAATTGTATAATGTAATATTCTTTTGTTGTTTTGTAATGCGTATCACTTGTATGGTTATAATTTTATCTGATGCAGTTGTGTTCCCTTGAAGTGTTAGCCAATCATTTCATTTAGTGTTGTTATTATTGTAATTATATTTAATGTATAATGCATTTCCTTTCTTCAAAAAAAAAAATTCTATATTTTGTCTTTTGTTAGTTTAACTCTCTAGGGTTGCATGACAGGGCATCACATTTGGTATCAGAGCCAAGTTTAAACATTGGGTACTCTGGTTACAATTGAGCCCATTATGTGACCTAGTACTTAAAATCTATAGATTAACTTCACCCTTGTTGTTTCCTCTCTATGTGTAATAAATTATCCTTTGATGTTGTAGGTAGATGCCTAGAGGTAGGGGTCATGGTCATTGTAGAGGTAGACATCATGGGAAAGGTGGTGGTGGTACACCTCCTCCCAGTTCTCCTCATGAGAGTGCCCATGAAGGTGAGGATCAGAATATGGAAGGTCAGGACCAGCTTGAGGGAGCACAGTTACGATAGTTACTTAAGGAAGCCCTTGCCTATTTAGGCCCTAGGCAGGAGGTTGAGCAACCTAGAGGAGGTCAGGAGGTGGATTAGCCAGAACCTAGGGAAAGAGAGAGATCACCTAGGTGAAGAGAGTTGTCAACTGAGCAAGAGGCCACACTAGCTAGCCATACGAGAGATCTTCTGAGGGCATGCCCTCCCACCTTTGATGAAGCTGGTAGTGGTCTAGAGACAAAGACTAGGTTATTGGATATAGGTAGGTGTTTTGCCATGGATTCTTATGGCAGCAACACCAAAGCCAGATGTACTATTTTGTATGTCTGAGGGTTTCCTTCGACTTGGTGGTGGTTAGAGGAACATAAGCTGCATTTGGACATTAGCACTATTTCTTGGGAGTTGTTCTTAGAAAGATTTAGAGCCCATTTCCTATCTGATCATTGGAGGCAGGGTCATGTAGAGGAGTTCCATGAGTTGCGGCAGATGGCCATGTCAGTTGAGCAGTATGAGTGTAGATTTTATGAGCTCAAGTAGTATACAGGTATTGGAAATGACAAATCTATGTTAGTGCAACATTTTATCAGGGGGTTGAATGCCTAGATTAGTGGAGGGGTTCGTGTATTTGAACCCAAGTCTATGGAGGTTGTAGTGGAGAAATCTCGGTTAGTGGAGGAGAATTTGGCTATGGCACTCAGTGGGCATACAGGTGTGCATATTGGTAGTGCACCATCTGTAGGATATAGTTCTCATGGTGGTCATGCTTAGGCATGAGGATCTCATGCACCCCCAAAGGGTGGAAAGTAGCAACACTCTCAGTCCAAACCAAAGAATTCTCAGCCCCAGCAGGGTAACAGATTTGAAAATAAGAAGAACTAGAATTGGCAGCATGCTAGATAGGATCATGTTGATCAAGCTGCTTAGAGCACACAGTTCACAGTGAGCAGGGGTAGTTTCCAGTAGTCTAGTTCTTTTCAGGTTGGCGGTGGTTTTGGTAGAGGAACCGAGTGTTTCTCTTGTGGCCAACAAGGCTATAGTGGTTGGTCATGCAGGTAGATCACACAGAGTCTTTGTAGTGATTAATAACTGTCAGGCAGAGCACCAGGACACCATGGTGGAGACTTCAGGTTTCATGTGAGGTATTAGTTTTTCTATTCTCTTTGATTCTAGTGCATTTGTTTCATTCATATCTCCTTCTCTTATGGAGCATTGTGGCTTAGTAGCAACAAAGTAGGATGATAGGTGGCAGGTTGAGTTAGCTTTTGGGGCTAAGGTTGTAGTTGAGTCTCTAGTGCTCGATTGTGAGTTGAGGATTGGCTCTCTATCTACTATAGTAGACCTTCGCATCCTACCCCTTGGTTCATATGATATAGTTTTGGGGATGGATTAGTTAGAGGCCCATCAAGTAGTCATCAATTGTTGGCATAAGTTTGTTAGATGTGTGGATGATTCCAATCTTGAGGTGGAGGTAGTAGGAGTTTAGAGGCCTATTTTCCTATGTATGATCTCTACTATGCAGCTTAAGAGATGCATGCATCAGGGATGTTAGGTTTTCATAGTATTAGTTAGTGACTTGGAGATGGAGGAGAGTTGAGAGGCATCTCTTGATGATCATCCACTTTTGAGGGAGTATGCAGATATCTTTCCTTCTGAGATTCCCAGGATGCCACCTAAGTGTGACATTGACTTCAGGATTGATCTTGTTCCTAGCGCAGAGCCTATCTCATAAGCTCCATACAAGATGACCACTCAAGAGCTTAAGGAGCTTCAATTGCAGTTGGAAGAGTTGTTAGCCAAAGGATTCATTCGACCTAGTGTTTATCCTTGGGGAGCACCTATGATCTTTGTGAAAAAGAAGGATGGATCTCTACGGCTATGTATCGACTATCGATAGCTCAATAAGCTGAGTGAAAAATAGATATCCCTTGCCTTAGATCGATGATTTGTTTGACCAGATTAAGGGCACAAATGTGTTTTCTAAAATTGATTTTAAGTTAGGATATCACCAGTTGCAAATATTTGAGATAGATATTCATAAAACTGCATTTCACACCTATTATGGACATTATGAGTTCATAGTAGTACCATTCAGGTTTACGAATGCACCTTCAATATTCATGAGCCTGATGAATGGTGTTCTCTGCACTTATCTTGATAGGTTTGTCCTTGTATTTCTATGTGATATATTGATCTATTTGAGGACTATGGAGGAGCATGAGTAGCATTTGCATTAGGTGTTGCAGTGTCTAAGAGAAAATCAGCTCTATGCTAATTTGTTGAAGTACAAATTTTTTCAGACAGGTGAAGTATTTGGGTCATGTCATCTCTGGAGAGGGTATTGTGGTGGATCCTTCAAAGATCCAAGCTATTATGGATTGGCCTACACATACTAATGTTTCTGAGGTCCATAGTTTCATGGGTTTGGTAGGTTACTATTGCCATTTTGTTATGGGGTTTTCAAGGATTGTCCATCCTATTACTTCTCTTCAGAGGAAAGGGAAGAAGTTTGTTTGGTTAGATCAGTGTCAGAAAACTTTTTAGAACCTTAAGGGGTAGTTGACCAATGCACCTATTTTAGTAGTTCCTGATCCTACTAGGGACTTTGTTGTTTGTATAGATGCTTCATTGGAGGGTTTAGGTGCAGTTCTGATGTAGGATGGTCGCGTGATTGCCTATGAGTTGATCATGAATTAAACTATCCCACTCATGATCTGGAGTTAGTTGTAGTTGTGCATGCCTTGGTGAGATGGAGGCATTATATTTTAGGGCATCAGTTTAAGCTACATAGTGATCATCGTAGCTTGTAGTATATTTTCACATAGCCAAACTTGAATGTGAGGCAGAGGCATTGGATTGAGTTGTTGTGCGAGTATGACTTTGAGGTCAAATATATTCAGGGCAAGGAGAATGTGGTAGCAGATGTTCTTAGTTGTCAGAGACATGAGATCTTAGTGGTCTCTCTCACAGTTGATTTGAGAAGTCAGATTCTCACAACAATTCCTACTAGCAGTTGGTACCAAGAGGTGAAGTCTAAGATTAAGTCAGGTAGATCTTTAGAGGGTAGATTTTTCGGTTACTCTCTTTAGCCAGATGGTCTTTTACAACATTTGGGCCATATCCATGTTCCTAGTTCTGAGGGTCTTTGAACCCTAGTGTTGTCAGAGGCGCATCGGGCACCTTATTCTGCTCATCTAGGTGTCAAGAAGATGAATGCAGATCTGCGTCAGCTATAATTTTGGAGTGGCATGAAGTGGGATATTGCTGATTTTGTGTTGAGATGTCTCAAGTGTTAGAGGGTGAAGGTGGAGCATCAGCACCCTATAGGTCTTTTGTAGCCTCATTTGGTCCCAGAATGGAAATGGGACATCATTTTGATAAACTTCATTGTGGGTTTGCTGGTATCCTATCGTTGACACGATGGTATTATGGTCACTGTGGATAGGTTGACGAAGGTAGCTCACTTCTTTCCCGTCCATTCTTGTTATAATGCCTCTACAGTGGCCAGAGTGTTCTTGGAGGACATAGTCAGACTTCATGGGATTCCTCATAGGATCATCTTTGATAGGGATCTAGTGTTCACTTCTGCTCTTTGGACTTCTCTATAGCATGCCTTAGGGACATAGATGAACTTTAGTTCAGCTTACCATCCTAAGACTGATGGTCAGATCGAGAGGGTTAATCAGGTTCTCAAGGATATGCTTAGGATGTATGTGATGGATCGGCAGAGCTATTGGGAGGACTATCTATACATGGTGGAGTTTTCTTATAATAATGGATAGCACAGTTCTATCTACATGTCTCCATTTTAGGCCTTGTATGGTCGACCTTGTAGGACCCCTCTGAGTTGGTATCATCTCAAGGATAGAGTTCTTCTAGGTCCTGGTATGTTTAGAGATGTGGAGCAGTAGGTTAAGAGGATTAGAGAGCATTTGGTGGTAGCAAAGGATAGATAGAAGAAATATGTAGATGCTCATAGGATCAATCGATAGTTTTCAGTTGGCGATTAGGTGTTCTTGTGTGTGCAACCACAAAAGAGTCTGATCCATTACAGAAAGGGCTCTAAGCTAGCACCATGCTTTGTTGGACCTTTTGAGGTGTTGGAGAGCATCATTCCTATTTCTTATCATCTTACTTTGCTGCCTAGCATTTCATGCATCCATGATGTGTTCCATGTTTCTATAATTAGACCTTACTATCTAGATATTGCTCATGTTCTTGATTGGACTGCTCTACAGGTAGAGGACGGGCAGTTGGCTTTGGAGCCCATAGGCATTTTGTAGAATAGGAGACTTGCTCTAAGGGGTAGAGATGTGGAGCAAGTCAGGGTCCAGTTGGATCCTAGTGATGAGACTTTTGCTACCTAGGAGGATGCTTCGAGCATGAGAGGGTTATACCTTTATTTATTTGTAGGCTTCGAGGAGTAGGCATGACTCTAGGGGGAGGATGTAATGCCCCTCATTTTCGGCTTGTTATAGTTGCTAGTTTCACATTACTCTTGTCAGTTCTAAGACAGTTGTTAGTTCTTTTATTGCATTCAGACAGTCTGAGACATTTGAGTTATTAGGCTTATGGTTTATACTTATTTTGATCATAATGGACTATGTTAGACTGATATAGTCTTGGAATGTGTTATGAGTTTATGATGACATTATTTTTATTCCAGTTATGATGAGATTGGGATGATTAGTAATGGGTTAATATTATCATGTTTTATTCAATTTGTTGATGTCTAATTTTATATAAAATGTTTATAGTCTTGTTTTAGAATAGGGATGGTGTAGTACTACTTGATTTGAGCACCCTACTACGTCATGATTGTCTGACTCTGTGTGTGTTTGATATATATGTAGTTGATCGTATACAACCTATTGTTCTTACGTAGGTTGTAGGTAGTGGGCCTCAATTCCACCTAACTTAGTAGGTCTGAGCACGTCCTTACGCTAATGGGTAATGTTGATGGAGATAATATAAGGTTTATTCCACTAGGTAAGTCTCAGTCTTCAATTATTGGTCATCATGTGTCATGTGGAGTATTGTCGTGTTTGTTTAAGTTGGGCCTATGTGTATTTTGGTTATACCTTAATGAATTATTATTATAATAATAATGCTATTGATATGTTCAATTTGATAGTATGTTATTTAGTCGTAAAACTGGGATTGTTATTTAGGTAGATTTAATATAGTTTAAAACTAATTATTTTAATGTTTTTTTTTTAAAAAGACTAAGTCATAAGTTTCAATGTGGTAAATTATTAGCTTGTTATTTAAAGAGTAGTATTAGGTAATAATTTAATGTTGTGAGTTGTCAAATGTAAATTTTCAAGATTTGGGAAAATCTCTATTATTAGTAAAATTTTAAATTTTCTCGGAGGAGTGACGATTCTGGGTAATGGATGCATGATTGTGGTAATTTATGAGATGAGCCATTTTTTTTAAGGGGGGGCAGAATTTGCGGAAAAAGGGGTTACTGAAGCAAAAGAATTTTGGAGTGGAAGAATTTGGGAAGCTCCAGATCCAATTTCTAGGTATGTTCTGTATATTATTTTTGTTTGGATAAGTGTTATTTGTGTTTTGGGATGAAATATTTCCTTTATTCTGTGCTCTTGAATCAGTTAGCCAAGGGTTGTTCATCTGCCTGTCATTAACCTCACTCTTGTTCTCTGTAGTTGACCATCTTTACAATTTTATAAGTCAAATCTTGGGGCCTTCATGTTTCCTTGTGTCAAATCAAATCACATTCAGTCATGTCTTATTGCCATTCCTTTCTCTGCAATTATCCATAGCACTGAATGGTTGATTTGAAGTATCCCAGCAAGCCAATAGTTTTCTTTTAATCATTCAAACCATTTTTAAGAACCCTTGTAATCATGGGGGCAAACTTCGCTTGAGGTAGCTAATTGGGAGCACTTTAGCATCGCGAAATCCCCAATAAATGATCTGTCAATCCGTTTAAACTGATAGTATCTCCTAAAAAGGTTCTAACACCCAAATCATTGCCTATTCAATTCTCAAAACTGCCACTTTCCCTCTGCTCGCTATTGATGAGTCTTTATAGCTATATTTTATTTTAACCATGGCATGCTAATGCTGTCATTTCTGCTCCATATGCCTTTATCACCTATAAATAAAAAACTCATTTAGGAAATTTCATGCGAGTATCATTGATTTAATTCTTATCAACTTCCTATTCATTGTAGACATTACCTTATTGCTAGAGCACCTTTAATGTAATTCTTACTGTAATTTCTGAACACATAGTTACCTTCTTCAAGGTGTCAAAGGGCCTTATGGTTCAGACCTTGCATCTTTCATATTAAACCCTTAAAATATGAAGGCCTACCTTTGTCCTAATCCAATTTTCTATCTATATTTGCCCCATCCCCACTCTCTCACCATTCACACTCATGTAGATATGCTTGAGTAACCAATTTAGATTGAACTATCAATTTCATTTTGGCTGACCCTTGGTTGCAGACCACCGGGAGATGTCCAACTTGAGATTGAATTCAAATTTATTACCAATATTATTGCCAATTTTTTTGTTTGGCCTTTCTTTATTTAGGCCCTGTGTTGGGTGCAGGTCACGTTCTCATTTTGGCCTTAAACCTTTCTTTAAATCCTCTATAACCTACATTTACTTCATCATTACCTTCTACACACAGCATAACATCTTTGGTCTAGTGTTTGCCAACAAATCTTTGTTTTTTTCAATCACAATGATTCATTGATTAGGCTGAGCACTATTATTGCTCATGTAGCTGATCTCCACCCAAAAAAATTAATTCTTTGAGTTGATCCATTCATCGATTACCAATTAATGGTTTTAGTGATCCTTGTTTTTGCATGTAATTATCCCTTAGGAGAGAGTTTTAGAAATTTGGACGTATAATAGAAAGCTCCTTAAATTATTTTTAGCTCTACTAGATCGTATTGATCGAACTTTAGTTATGATCAAGGGAATTTAGTAATTTTCCTTTCAATCTTTTTATTTAATTATCCATGGTTGATATGGATAATGGAAAATAATAAAGTTTTAAATGGAATAAATTACCTAAACTTCATGATTCATTGCTAATAATTTAAAAGTAGAAAATTTACCATTATTTCTATTTTTTTGGCATTATATTGTTATATTATTAAATCTATCTATTGGAACATACTTGTTAGTATTTAGCATTAGAAATTATTATTAAATCAACATTAGCCAAATTATACTATTATGATATTTTGGAAAAGACTAGTAGTATGCATGCTAGGATATTCTAATGTTTTAATTTAGACAATGAGTATATTATCATTGTATTGATCTTTTCATTCAAATATGTTATAGAATTGAAATCATAGTGTTGTAGTGATTTGTCAAAGTTAATTGTAGTAGTGGTAAGTCAAGTATAGTGGTGTTGATACTTTCATTGGATTATTTGAAATCATGTCTGGATATTACATTTTTGTTCCCCATAGTAATGATGAGTTGTTATCGGACTTTTAGCCCCAGAGGCTTTTGGTGTTATGGGTTGCCTTAAGGTCGTATGTTTGCATGTGAGAAAAAATGTTGAAATTGGGTTTTGGAAATTGAATTGTGTAATGTTTTAGTATGCAAGAGGTCAAATGCCTTGCAGTGTCAAAATTTGTGGTTTCTATTTGTTGGTTAGGGGTGCTAGTTGTAGTCATGAGAGTGGCTTTCGTGGTGGGGCCGGTGCCCAAAGTGGTTGCCTAGATAACCCCATGAAAGTTGTAATCAAGTGACAACTTAATAATATATCTAGGTGGGTCAGGTAGTAATTCACATAACAAGATAAGCATGATGCCTCAACCATGCCTTGAGTGCTCTCATTGGCTAAGGATGGGATGAGAAGGCCTGGTTGGCAAGGTCGACCTCCTTCTCCCCATGAGAGGATGTGTTGGCTCTGCATGTGTCACCCTATGGGGCCAGTGCCAGAGAGCAGTCACTAAGATAACCATAGATGGGGGCCGGCTTGTAGTGAGAGATAGAATAGATAACCCATGTTAGGACCATGTGATGACACTCTCCTTACTGTAGCTTAGTTACTTCCCTCTTTAACTTTTATTGTTTCCTCTGGAGTACTACCTAGTCTAGTGCAGTCTTGTTAATCTAGTTGGTCTATGTCAAGTCTGTATCTGTTTGGTTATATTTGTTGTTGTATCTTTTGTCTTAGTGGAATCCTCATTGTTATCTCCTAGCTCTGAGGGGTGGACCTTAGGGTTCCGCATGGTTGGGTGGCAGAGCTATCCATTAGTCTTCTTGGTTGTTTGGTTCATGATCAGTACAGAAGTGTTCCAGTTCTAGATTTGCTCTTCACCTTCAAGTTGTTGTATACATTCATAATTGTACTATTTGTAAATTTATGTATTCAATCTTGTAATATGGTAGTGAGCCTTGTAATTATTCCTCTCTGTAATTGTATAATCTAATATTCTTCTGTTGTTTTGTAATGTGTATCACTTGTATGGTTATAATTTTATCTAATGCAGTTGTGTTCCCTAGAATTGTTAGCTGATCATTTCATTTAGTGTTTTTTTTATTGTAATTATATTTAATGTATAATGCATTTCCTTCCCTCAAAAAAAAATTATGTATTTTGTCTTTTGTTAGTCTAACACTCCGAGGTTGCATGACAGGGCATCACACTAAATGAAAAAATGAAATGTATATAAAGGTGAATTTTAAAGGGTTTATAGACACCTAAAAATAAAATGACCCAATATATAACCATGTCCACTTATCCCCTTTTAAGTATATTAATTGAAATAATAGAACTTGAGATATAATATACTAGTGAAAATTTAATAAGGATTCAATACAAGTGCACATATAGATGCGTAATCACACATTTTACAAGTCATATCAAAGAAACAACAAATCAAATGGTGGTACATAAGGTGATAGGTAATAATGCCTTGGTGCACCCAAAGTTTTAGACACCATGTACTATTTGTGCACAATGTTAGGGTGTGTGGGCACTCGGTCCTTTCCTCCATTGAGATTTAAAGAAAAGGGAATTTCTCATTGCAAAATGTTAATATTTGTATATCGATATAAAATTTTATATCTAAATAATACGTATGATTTTTTTAACATAAAATTGAAATCTAAAGGCTCTTAGACTTTGTAGATGAATTAAATAATTATGTTTAATTAATTACTTCTATTATTAACTTTTAAGTGTATAAATTTACTATTAATTAAATTAATTATAAAACAATCAATAAAGCAAACATTATCACACAATTTACATATATTTAATATGGAAAATCATAAACAACCAAAGATAAAATCATCATTTTAATAACTAAAACACTTACAAAATCATTTACCACTTCTCCTCACTTTCCCACTTCTCACTTCCACATGGTTTGTAAAACCTCTTGTACCAAAATATTCTTTCAAAAATTGAATATTTTGCCAATGAGAGAGAAGCTCGACATGGTTGGTAAAACCTCTTGTAGCAAAATATTCTCTCAAAAATTGAGGTATTTTGTGACACTTATTTGAAACTAGTATTAATAATTTAATAGTTTATTAGATTATTAATCATTAAATAATATATGCTTTATAAAATCATATAATAAGTATAAGTTTTTATAATTGTATATTAGAATAAAATATAAATATCATAATGGTACATGACCCGGTAATAACATTATGTACTGACAATAGGTAACTAGGTATCATTATTGACATTTAAATTTTGTCCAAGTTGGGTCTAAAAGTTGTTAGGGCATGTAGCAGGATTGTGATGTGTGAAGCAAGGATGGAACCAAGTAGTTGCTTCTTGCATGTAGTAATTTTAGGCTATGACCATCTTTGTATTATGATTATAAAGAATTTACTTTAGGGGTTGTTCCATTGGGACTAGTTGATTGTGTGGTTGGCTAGTGGATCCATTTTCTTGATAAACTATCTTTTTTTAAAGGTTTTGACAATTTTGAAAAGGTCTATAGCTATTATTGGCTTTGTGGCTATACTATTAATCTTGAGGGCATTGATTATTAGGATATTGTGGTCTATGAACATTATTTTACTCTCTTGTTAGGGCAATGACATCATCAAACATATTCCTTAGCAAATTTCTCATTTCATCAAGCTCACTGGGAGTGTATGTCTTAGAAAACTGGTATTTAGGTAGTAGTTTTGGGGACAAGATACATAGTGGCAATATTTGTAGGTTGGTTTGTAGGGGCAAGTTTGTATGGAGGTCAGATGTTGGGAAACAATGACATATCTAGTGAGGTACCAACTAGCCAATCTAAATTAGATCATTTTTAATAGTAATGGCAATATCATATGCATTCAGGAGAGTGATTTTATCCTTCAACTTGACCATCATGGAAATCTTGGAGTCTATCAACTTTAGATGGTAAATGTACACCAACTTGATGGGGGACAAACCTCTATGGGAATCTATTTCCATGTTTTTGGAAATCTATTGTTGAAATCCTCTAGCATTTCTATTGGAGCTCTCTTTATAGTAGTAAGTTGTTATAGAAATGAGGTGGAATCTCCCTTTTCTATGAATTTGCTGATCAATGGTTTGCTCAACTGATCCAATTAGTTATTAACAAAGCATATAAGCATCAATACTAGTCAATCTACTTTGACTTATATGAAGAAACATGTAATCTAACTGTAATACTTTTGTCTCTAATATTGTGAGGTGTGCAATGGTTCACAATGACATGTAAATGTTTAGGAGTGATAGAGTCCTTTAATATAAAGTATGAAAGAGAGTGCAATGCAACATCTAGAATGGCTCCACATATAATGGGTGGTATATATGAATAAGTAGACTTCTAGTATTCCATGTAGGGAATATTCTTGGAGGTTGTTGACTGGCCATTATAACATTAGCTTGTTAGGTTTGAGGTCTTCTTCTTGAGATGAATACAAGGTTTTGTACCAAGATATGCGGATTATCTCTAGTTGTATATCTTGTGGTGTTTCTTGGGGTCAAGCATTCTAGATTGTTCTTAGTGATAGTTCCATAGAGAGAGTGACAAGGTGATAAATAATCTACATGGCCAAGGTCTCACCTAAACTTGGCCAAGTGTGGTTTGAACCTTAGGATAGGGCTAAAGTTTAAAAGGGTTCAAGTCCCACTTAGTGTGCTAGAATAATTGTTGATTTAGTCCTTGGTCTTGGTCTAGATTAATGTGTCATGCATGACTGTCAACACATGGAAAGACTAGCTACTATGGGATGTGACCAACAAGTCAACCTCTAGTATTAGAAGGTAAGATCTTTACTTGTCCTAAGCTAAGTCTAAAGTAAATGTAATGAAAAGGGAAGAGAATGTAGTAAAAAATAATGTAAAAAAGACATATGTTTAATAGATGTGTCCTTAGAACTAGATTAGATCTTAATAACTCATAATAAATTATTCAACAAATGAGTATATACACATAACAAATAATAAACAAACAAATAAATTATAATAATATTATTGGAAAGAAAATTCTTATATTTAGTTCATTAGCCACCTAACCATTACATGAATATAATATCCTTTGGAGACATGAATATAGGATCCCTTATATATCTCGAAGGAGGTCAAGATCAAGATCAAGCATTAGGCTCAAAATCTCAATTGCTAGTCACTCAACTCAACCCTTGGATTTTACATTAAGTTCATGAGATTAGATATAGAAAAGAAAATATAAAGTACAAGTAGGCACACATTCTAGTATTTATAGAGAAGTACCACCCATAATGATACACTTTTCCAATAAAAGAAGAAGTTTATATTTGTGGGCTAGTCGAGGATGTGATGTGTATGCAAATTTAGTGCCATGAATTATCTTACTAGTGGATAGAGACTATTGTGTAGGATATTGGTATAAAATCCATTTAAGGCTTCTACATATTACAAAACCTTAGAATAGTAGGTGGGTGTATTTCTATCATTATGCATCATGCAAGATAGAAGTCATTGGCCTTGAATGCTGGATCAATATTGATAAAAGATTTGAACTTTCAAGGAATAGAGAATCCTACCAAAACATTGATGAGATAAGGAATAGTGTACATATGTTATAGGGAAGCCATAGATTGAAAACTATGCAATTTTAGATTTCTATGAGAAAGATTTGTGCAACAATGGTCATGCATCCTATGGTTCATTGGATTAGCTTGTGATGATAGACTAAACTATGTGTGTGAGTTTGAAGAAATCATAGAGTTTCACCCCCCATGAGGCCACTTGAGCATGTCATATAGCATTGGTAGTTACTAACTTCCAATAAATTAGCTTTTAGAGGTGGAGCCTGCTGTATGAAATAACACTACACCATTGAAAAGGGATTCTAATAGCTAACATGGACCAATAGTAGGACTTTAGGCATGATTCTTTCTTGGCATTATTAAGAAGCCCCATAATTTGTCAGATCAATTTGACTAAGTAAGATCAATGGTGTACTTGAAATAATAATTGAACTCTTCACCAAGATGATTGAGACACACCAAAATCACCAAAATGATTGACAAAGATGATCTACCAATGTTGTAGGCATTGTTATTCAATCACAAACAAGGTAGAAGGAATTCTACAACGTATAGTGAAGAATTCACTATAGTATTATTCATAGACGTGTGAACCTTTTCAACCATCACTCTCCAATCCTTCACCATGTCATGAAAAATGGTCATGTACATCTATGTGCTTCATTTGTTCATGAAAAATTGGGTTCTTTGCCAAGATAATAGTACTTTGACTATCACATCTAATCTAATCTACCCTATGAATTAAACCAACATCTAAACATCATATTTGAAGACAAGTAATCTCCTTATAGGAATGATTAGTTACCATGTATTATATCTCTATCATGGATAAAATGAGGTCATAGCCTATCACTTTCTCATTCAACTAATTGTACCATCAACTAGGTTAAATACATAACCACTAGTATAGCTCTTTCTATTTACATCTTTTGTCAAATATGAGTCCACAAACCCCTAAATATTAATTAAGTGTTATAGGTCCAATGAGGAATTACCTCCCTAATAAAATATAGAGTACTTGGAAGTACCTCACAAATATTTGAAGTACTTCTTCATTACTACCAATGATCCCAACAAGGATTAGCCATGAAATTAGTCAACATTCCACTACTTCAACAATATCTACTCTAGAGAAAATGACCTTACTCCCACTTATTGCTGGTACCCCTCCCTTTTTATCTGAAGATGTATTTCCACCACTCCTAGACCCTAGTTGAGACATGTGCTCTAGCAGTGACATTGACACTGGCACTGAAATCCTCATTTTTTCTATCTCTCTTGGTTCTAGGTGGTGCAGGAGCACATTCTCTGTAGTGCAGGGTCATCTTTTCTTTTGTTGTCTCATAAGGCTCTTAAGCCATTTCATTTTGTAATAAGGGTCAATTTGGTCCCATGAATGTAATTGTGCAAGGCACACATGTAGTTTTGCTTGTATGAAGGGTAAACCAACGGCTAACTGATTTGAAAATCAGTTTGCACGGTTGGAGGGGATAACTGCTGTCTCTACATCTTCTTTAGAGGCAGGTTGTATGTCACACGGGGCAGAGAGAGGGAAGTGTGTATTACAACAAGTTCTTTTTGATAACTGAATAAAGAGAGTTCTGGGTATGATCTGTGTTGATTTTCTTGGTTGTTCTTAGTGATTTGATATCTTTATCCTGATTTTGTAATTGGAACCCTAACCGGATGCTATCTGTCAATCCATAGTGACTCTGTAGTGTGCAGACGGTGTAAAACCCACGGTTCCACAGTGACTGGTTCATAACCTAGGAGTAGGGTTTTGATTCATACATGGAGGCCCTTTCCTCTGTCCACTGAAACCCTATATAGTATCAGTGTGATGGGGGAAAGACTTTTCACGTTTATTGTTGTTGAATTCTTACCCAGGAAGCCAGTGAACTTAGTCAAGTTCAACTAGACATCGTCATGTGGCTAGTCAGGAAATCATAGTGAAATTGGATAGTTTTGCTGTGGGATCAGATTGCTACAAGTGATCGAGGGTTTGATATATGAAACGGCCAAATTCCATTGTTCTGTCGAAGGGAATCTGAGTTCGGCGTCACAAAACAGTTGGGAGTCTATCGGCGTAAGATCAAGTGTCAGAATAGCTTTTTGAAGGACCCCCAATAGACTATGTCTAACCGATGAATCGGACATCGGCATGAAATACTCTCCGTCTTGCTGAAGATTGGTATAGTGTCAGAGACACATACCATTGTTATTCGCATCGGTGAGAGAAACGATAACGAGCTAAGGAAAATACACTTAGCCGACGGTATAAAGTTTCACCGATTGGTGAGACATCCTTGGAGTATCGCCGATAAAGAGTATCGGCGTGAGGAAGCGACGTCGGGAGAAGACTTGGAAGTCCCTCCGATGAGTGAAGGTCATGCCGATAGTAGAAGACATATTGGTGTGAGAGTTATTATCGGGAGTTTAAGTAGAAGTCTGGCCGAAGCAATAGGTCTTACCGACGATTAAGTTCAACGCAATGCACATCGGTAAGAGTATGTATATCGGGTAACTAAAAGAAAGTTATACCGATAGTATCGGTCTGGCCGATGTACCTGACAGTATCGGTGAAACATTGGGAGACCTGTTGCCGATAGGGAAGATATAGTCAAATCTTCATTCGCTTCTGCTGGCACTCTGCATCAAATTGGTATCAGAGCCAATATTCTGAATCACATCCGTGTATGTCAGACGAAGAATTGGAGATAGAAATAGAGGCTAGCACAATGCCTCCCAAGACGATGAGTAAAGTAGCCATCCAGAAGATGGTGGAAGAAATGCTCGAAGAGAGACTGAAGGAAGAAAGATCCAAAGAGAAAGATGGAATCACTTCTGAGTCAGAAGAGGACGAAGAAGGAGAAACTGGGGAGAATCCTCAAGGAGAAGGTATGACTGCTGATCAAAAGGCATTTCTGAACGCACTCAAGGGTCATGGAGATAGTGGTGATCTGAAAATGGATGTTCCCACGTTCAATGGGAAACTGGATGGAGATACTCTTGTAGACTGGATTGAAGCCATAAGTAATTACTTTGACTTCAAAGAGTATAGTGATAGTAAGAAAGTAAAGTTTGCAAAGACCAGACTGAGAGGTTCTGCATTGGTTTGGTGGAACTACACTCAATGTGAAAGGGAGAAGGTTGGAAAGAGTCCAATCACCAAGTGGAGCAGAATGGTGGCCATGCTGAGAGCTAAATTTCTACCATGTGATTATGATCTGCAGACTATCAGAAAGTTTAATCATCTTAGGCAGAAAGATATGGACGTGGCTACATACACTGAAGAATTCCACAGATTGAGCATGAGAGCCAATCACAGAGAAGAAGAAAAAGAGCTGGTGGCCAGATACCTGGATGGACTGAGGTACAATATACAGGATGAGTTCAGTATGGTGGTTCCCAAGACTGTGGATGAATGTTTTCAGTTAGCCTCTAGGGCAGAGGATAAACTGAAAAGGAGAGGTGATCAAAATAACAAAGGAAGAGGTGGCAGGAACAATAGAGGAAGAGGTAATTTTGGCAGAGGACAGCCAAACAAAGGTGAAAGTTCAAGTCGACAAGAATCACGTTCTGATACAGAACAAAAAGGTGGTGGTTTTGGAGGTTGGAGAAGACCTAATGGCAGAGGAAGAGGTGGTGGTGCAGGCAGAGGACGTGGAGTCTTCACTGGAAGATGTTACAACTGCAATCAAGTAGGCCACACTGCAAGTAAGTGCCCTGAGAAGGCATCTAGCTCTCATGATGGTGGGAGAAGGAACCAACTATTGTAGGAGGATGATTGTCAGAGTGTAAACTCACCAATTGGTAGTGCTGCACCAGTGCTTGAAGGAGAGAATATGATGATTAAGAGGACCCTCGTGAAGATGCCATTGAAGCAGGAGCCCCCACAAAGGAAGAATCTCTTCAGAACCCAAGGAATAGCATATGGTAAGCTCTGTAAAATCATTGTTGATTCAGGTTCTACTGAAAATGTAGTGTCTACTGAAATGGTAGAAAAGTGTAAACTGAAAAGATTACCCCATCTTAATCCTCACAAAATATCTTGGTTGAATAAGAATCAGAACTATTTGGTGGAAGAACAAACTTGGGTAGAGTTTGAACTAGGTGATTATAGGGATAAGGTGCTATGTGAAATTATTCCTATGGATGCTTGTCACCTTCTTCTTGGACGACCTTGGCAGTATGATGTGAAGGCACAGCATGATGGTGAAAAGAATACATATATGATCACCAAGAATGGTAAGAAGTTTCAGATGGATCCCTTACCAGAGCAGGTTGGAGAGAAGAGAAATGACAATAGTGTCATGTTAGTGAGTGGCAAAGAGTTCCTACAACTCATGATGGAGGAGGATACCCAAGGGTATGCACTGATGATGAAGCCTATATCCAATCAGCAAAGCAAACAGCAGAAGGAGATTCCATTGGAAGTGCAACAATTACTAGATAAGTACCAAGATCTTGTGGTAGAGGATACTCCTAACTCCTTACCACTTATGAGGGACATAAGTCATCAGATTGACTTGATTCCTGGAGCCACATTACCCAACAAAGCTGCCTACAAGTTGACACCATAGCAGAATGAAGAAGTAGGTAGACAGATTCAAGAACTTTTGGAGAAAGGTTTGATTAGGAAAAGTCTTAGTCCATGTGCAGTCCCTAGTGTACTTGCTCCTAAGAAAGATGGCAAATGGAGATTATGCACTGATTCAAGGGCTATCAATAAGATCACCATAAGGTATAGATTTCCTATGCCAAGAATTGAGGATCTGTTGGACTATCTTGGTGGTTCATGTTACTATTCCAAGATTGATTTGAAATCTGGTTATCACCAGATCAGAATAAGGCAGGGAGATGAATGGAAGACTGCCTTCAAAACAAATGAATGTCTCTATGAGTGGCTTGTCATGCCATTTGGACTCAGTAATGCTCCAAGCACATTCATGCGGTTGATGAATGAGGTACTTGTAGAATTTATTGGCAAATTTGTTATTGTTTATCTTGATGACATATTGATTTTCAGCAGGACCAAAGAAGAGCATGTGAAGCATCTTGGACAGGTGTTAAAGAAATTGCATGAGAGTAAGTTGATGATCAACTTGGATAAATGTGATTTTATGAAAACTGAACTAGTGTATCTTGGATTTGTGATTTCCAATGGCTGTTTGAAAATGGATCCTACAAAAGTTGAGGCTATTCTCAATTGGCCTACTCCTAAGACAGTAGGAGATGTAAGAAGTTTTCATGGTTTGGCAACTTTTTACAGGAAGTTCATTAAAGGGTTTAGTCACATAAGTGCTCCTATTCTCAATACCATCAAGGGTGGAGTGAAGTGTAAATTTCAATGGACAAAACAAGCAGATGATAGTTTTGAACTGATGAAACAGAAAGTGGCCGAGTTACCTACGTTGGTACTCCCTGATTTTGACAAAGTTTTTGTTGTGGAATGTGATGCAAGCCAACAGGCTATAGGTGCTGTTCTTAGTCAGGAAGGACATCCAGTAGCATTCTTTTCAGAGAAGTTGAATGAGGCCAAACAGAGGTATTCTACCTATGACCTAGAGTTGTATGCAATGGTGCAAGCTCTGAAAAAATGGAGACATTATTTACTGCCAAAAGAGTTCATTGTTTTTACTGACAACCATGCTCTTAGCTTCCTAAATAGTCAAGAAAAGTTGAATCATAGGCACGTCAAGTGGATGGAACAATTGCAGGCCTATACCTTCACTATTAAGCATAAGAAAGGTGTTGCCAACAAAGTGGCAGATGCTTTGAGTAGAAGGATACTGGTCATACAGGAAGTACAAATGGAACATATGGGTCTAGAATGTCTGAAGGAGTTGTACAAGGATGATGTAGATTTCAAGGCTGCCTATGAAGTGTGTGCAAGTTTGGCTAACACTTTTCATGGTGAGTATTCTGATTTTGTGCTGCAAGAAGGGCTCCTATTTTAAGGTAGTTTGTTGTGTGTTCCTAATTGTTCAATGAGGGACAATATCATCAAGGAGAAGCACAATGGAGCCTTAGGAGGACATTTTGGGTTGGACAAGACTTTGGAACAAGTCACCAGGTTCTACTATTGGCCTAAGGTACAGACAGATGTAAGGAGATATGTTGCAAGCTGTACCATATGTCAAAAGGCCAAAGGTATGTCTTCTAATGCTGGTTTGTACCAACCACTGCCCATTCCCACCAGACCTTGGGAAAACATTAGTATGGACTTTGTGCTTGGTCTTCCTAGGACAGCAAGGGGTGTAGACAGTGTTTTTGTCATTGTGGATAGATTCAGTAAGATGGCTCATTTTGTGCCATGCAAATGCACAAATGATGCATCTCATATTGCTGGTCTCTTTTTCAGAGAGGTGGTCAGAATTCATGGTTTACCCCTATCAATTGTTACTGATAGAGACTCCAAATTTGTTGGTCATTTTTGGAGGACCCTATGGAGAAAATTGGGCACACAGTTGTCTTTCTCATCAGCCTACCATCCCCAGATTGATGGTCAGACTGAGGTTGTTAATAGGTCCTTGGGAAACCTTTTGAGATGCCTTACCAAACAGCATGGATTGGCATGGGATTTAGTGATCAGTCAAGCTGAATATGCTTATAATGATTCAAGAAACAGAAGTACTGGGAAAAGCCCTTTTGAAATAGTTTATGGTTTCCACCCAAGAGGACCACTTGAACTCAAAGACCTCCAAGGATGGGATAAAAGGAGTGCTCTAGGAGAAGACTTTGCTGTTACCATGAAAACATTACATGATCAGGTCAAGCTTCAGTTGGAGAAAACTGTCTCCAAGTACAAGGATAGGGCAGATCTGAAGCGAAGGGAGGTACAGTTCAAGGTAGGAGATTTGGTGATGGCCTACCTCAGAAAGGAAAGATTACCTAAGGGGCAACCAACCAAATTGTTGATGAAGAAGATAGGACCATGTAGGGTAGTGCATAAATTTGGTCCAAATGCATATGAGATAGAATTACCATCTGGCCTCGGTATCTCTCCCATTTTCAATGTTGCAGACCTGTTCCCTTTTAGACCTCCATTACATGCTGAAGATGGCTCAGATGCTGTGATTAAAGATGAAGACTAGATCAGAGATTTACCTCCAAGTAAGCCTTTGCAGTTGGAATGCATTTTGGATTCCAAAATTGTCAAGAAGACAAGAAAGGGTGTATACAAAGACTACTTGGTCAAGTGGTAGGATCTTCCTAATTCAGAGGCAACCTGGATGAGTGAAGCAGATATTCTAAAGCATGGGAAGACACTTCAGCAGTTAGCAACTCAAGGGACTTGAGTTTTTCCTGCAGGGGGAGTATGGTGCAGGAGCACATTCTTTGTAGTGCAGGGTCATCTTTTCTTTTGTTGTCTCATAAGGCTCTTAAGCCATTTCATTTTGTAATAAGGGTCAATTTGGTCCCATGAATGTAATTGTGCAAGGCACACATGTAGTTTTGCTTCTATGAAGGGTAAACCAATGGCTAACTGATTTGAAAATCAGTTTGCACGGTTGGAGGGGATAACTGCTATCTCTACATCTTCTTTAGAGGCAGGTTGTATGTCACATGGGGCAGAGAGAGGGAAGTGTGTATTACAACAAGTTCTTTTTGATAACTGAATAAAGAGAGTTCTGGGTATGATCTGTGTTGATTTTCTTGGTTGTTCTTAGTGATTTGATATCTTTATCCTGATTTTGTAATTGGAACCCTAACCGGATGCTATCTGTCAATCCATAGTGACTCTGTAGTGTGCAGACAGTGTAAAACCCATGGTTCCACAGTGACTGGTTTGTAACCTAGGAGTAGGGTTTTGATTCATACATGGAGGCCCTTTCCTTTGTCCACTGAAACCCTGTATAGTATCAGTGTGATGGGGGAAAGACTTTTCACGTTTATTGTTGTTGAATTCTTACCCAGGAAGCCAGCGAACTTAGTCAAGTTTGACTAGACATCGTCATGTGGCTAGTCGGGAAATCAGAGTGAAATTGGATAGTTTTACTGTGGGATCAGATTGCTACAAGTGATCGAGGGTTTGATATATGAAACGACCAAATTCCATTGTTCTGTCGAAGGGAATCTGAGTTCGGTGTCACAGAACAGTTGGGAGTCTATCGGCATAAGATCAAGTGTCGGAATAGCTTTTTGAAGGACCCCCGATAGACTATGTCTAACCGATGAATCAGACATCGGCGTGAAATACTCTCCGTCTTGCCGAAGATTGGTATAGTGTCAGAGACACATACCATTGTTATTCGCATCGGTGAGAGAAACGATAACGAGCTAAGGAAAATACACTTAGCCGACAGTATAAAGTTTCACCGATCGGTGAGACATCCTCGGAGTATCGCCGATAAAGAGTATCGGCGTGAGGAAGCACCGTCGGAGAAGACTTGGAAGTCCCTCCGATGAGTGAAGGTCATGCCGATAGTAGAATACATATCGGTGTGAGAGTTATTATCGGGAGTTTAAGTAGAAGTCTGGCCGAAGCAATAGGTCTTACCGACGATTAAGTTCAACGCAATGCACATCGGTAAGAGTATGTATATCGGGTAACTAAAAGAAAGTTATACCGACAGTATCGGTCTGGCCGATGTACCTGACAGTATCGGTGAAACATTGGGAGACCTCTTGCCGATAGGGAAGATATAGTCAAATCTTCATTCGCTTCTGCTGGCACTCTGCATCACTAGGCATGCCATGCTTGGGGTTGAATATAACATTGATATTCCATGTTTAGGTGTGCAGGTGTCTATGGCATCTCCTAGGTGCAGTTCTTTAGGTGGTGTGAAGGCACCGAAAGGTCCACTATCCTAGGCGGCCATAGCTAGTTCAAGGGCTCTTGACCACTATTATCAATACAAAAAACTCAACCCTTGCTCTATTCACAATCCACCCTAGTCATGGTGTGTGGACAAGATGTGATAGATAATGAATACTTCTTTATTTTTCATGGTTTTGCCTACAAATGAACAATTTATGGTCTTCTCTTCCTAACCTATGCAAATGTGTCCTTGAATCATGGAAGCCTCTCATTGGAGGTAAGATCAAGCCTTGTCCTAAAAGTTTATTCATTGTGACTTTTGCCTCTTCAAAGGACATGCATATGGTGTTGGATGACTAATTATAGATGCAAGAAGATCACTTCCTCTTGGTGAAGCCATGGAATAAGTCCTTCAACTCCCTCACAATTTGGGTTAGGCATCCTAATTTTCCTCTCTATTTCTTGGAGGATTCCTACTACAAGGCCATTAGCAATGCAATTAGCTACTTTTTGATGGTTGACTCTACTATCTCCTTTAAGGATCACTTAATGTATGCTTGTATACTAGTGGACATTGATATCTCCAAGCCTCTTCAGGGGGATATTCTTTTGATTGTGGAGAATAGGCCTTGGATGCAACCTATTGACTATGATGGTCACCCCTTTAGATGTAGACAATGTTTTTCTATTGGAAACTTGGCTTCTAATTGTCCCCACTATCATCACATGGGTGTAGCCACATGGTGGAGTAATGGCCACAATGATCACTTGACAATTAATGCTTCTAAATATTTGGTGGATGGTTTCTCGCAAGATAAAAAGCCTTCTATAGATGTTTCTCATCTCCTCCTCATGTTCCTCTTACGGTGAGTCAAATCCCCAAGAGGGTATCCCATGTGGTTGGCATGACTATAGTTAAACTCCATCCAAGTCTCCTTCTTCTAACTAGGCTCAAATTTCTTCCTTTTTGGCTCTCATCTCTCCCACAAAGCATTGTGAGGAGTTCTGAGCCCTAGATTTCACTATGGATTCAATGTAACCTCCAACTTATATCGCAAGAATGTCTCTCTTTGCATGAGATGCCTCTGATGTAGGCATCAATTGAGGGCATACACATCCTCTCTCCTCATTCTATGGATTTTGATTTTGGTGTTTCTTGGATTCTAGTCCAAAGAAGGAAGAGAATTTTTCCTAAAGAGGTTTTTGACTCCCATACTTAAGTGAAGGGTGTGTAGATTCCGAGGATGGGATCTGGCATTGTGTAGGTTATCGATCCTTTGTTTTTGTGTGTTTTCTATTTTGTTGCTTTCATTTGGCTTGCAATGGTGGTCTATTTTTTTGTCCCATATCTCATCATACTTGTTCAATAAATGCTTGTGATTGTTACTATGTAAAAGGGTCTTGTCCCTTTCAAAAAATCTCTTTTATCAATATCAAAGATGATATCTAGTCTAGAATAGACCATAGCCTACACAAGACTACTAAAAACACTAGAATAGTGAACATTAGACACATCCTCCATCTTTCCAAGTGTAGATAAAAATTTCTTAACTAAAAACTTTGTTCCCACTAAAATAATAACACTCACTAGTCGACAATTTACCATGTTGATATGTTGCAATACAAAATCAAAATAATTACTCTACCCCAACCAAAGCTTTCTACTAATCTTATCTCTTTTAATCTCCATGCCTAAGATGAATTTCGTAGCCCCCACATTTTTCGTATCAAACTTTAATGAGATTTGACACTTCTAATCATAATAATCTCGTTATTATTACCAAATATCAACATATCATCCACATAAAACTTGATATTTAAAGGAAATGATGCCATCTTTCTTAAAATGTATATTCGTTTGACTTGTACCACACAAATTCCAACCTCAAGACATAAGAATCAGATTTGTAGTACCACATTTTGGGTGACTATTTGAGACTATACAAAAACTTTTCAATCTTCAAATCATTGTCTCCTTAGCTTTTACAACATAGTGCTTATGCTATGTCATGTAAATTTATTCAATCAAGTCACCAGGTAGGAATGTTGTCTTTACATACATGTACTGAATGTTAGGATCAAAGTCAACTATAATAGATCCTCTCAAACTAGGAATATCCTTTCACAACTAGTCTTGCCTTGTTTATCTTAGTTTATGTCTAAACTAAACTTTTTTCTTGAAAACTCATTTAAAACCAAAAATCTTCCTCCCTTTCAACACATAAACCAAGTCCTAAACATCATTCCTTTTCAATAAAACCATCCAATCATCTATGGATAATCTCTAGGACTCACTATCATCCATCCTCATTACCTCATTCATAGCTTTATGTTCATTAGTGTTAGTAATCAAGGAAAAAATACATTTTATATTAGGTTGCCTCCTCTACTAAGTGGACCTTCTTAAAATATGAGGTAGATTTTATTCCTCCTTTAAGCTCTCAGAGATCTTAATACAATCTTTTTCATTTCGTCCATCTTGAACCATTCACTCAACCTTATGTGTAGCTATCTTAATCTTTGGTTATAATCATAATGTGGACTTCACACTTGATTCTAATTAATTCACTACAAGAGAAGGCTTGATCACTCTAATTGAAAATATAGACCATTATTTGTCTAGAATCCTAAATCGTGTACTCATTCAAATCATCATTGTAGCTGATGAACATATAATTTAGAACCTTATAATCTATCTTTGAGCAGTTCTTACACGTAGGAACATAGACTTTACACCCAAAAACTCAAAGATGTTGAATTTCGGCCTTCATACCCATCCAAATAACCATAAGGGTTTCATCAACACATGCTAATGTGGGAGAAATATTAATCAAGTACCACTTGGTGCTAACCACCATTACCTAGAATTTATGTTCTAATTGTAGCATTAGAAATTGCATACCGTTGCAATTTCACACTACCTTTGGTGACCACTTTTGTGTTTGCTTCTTCTTTATGCATTTTAAGCTTATTTTTAGCCTCTTTTCTCAATTTCATAGAATTCTATTTTACTTCTTTGTGATTCTCCTAGCCTAGATATGATTCACAATATTCTAAGGTAGAGTCACTTGGATGCTAGTTCTTAGCATGGACGTCCAAATATCATGTTGGCATCCCACAAGTATGAAATGATTAATGAGATACTTTTAAGACATGTTGAGCATCTTCTGTGGTGTATGAGATTCACATAACACCTCTACAACTCTTGCATGTTGACTCATTATTCCCTCTCATTAAATAAATAATCTAGTTTCTGAATTACTCTCTTTCTCTTGGCTCGTTTCTCTACAACTTTGATAGAAATCTTGTGAATACTCTCTTGCATTGATGTCTACAACAACTATTGAGGATTCCATGCTCTTTGGAATGGAAGGATTTTCTTTGTGGTATCTTCTTGCATCTTGATCATTTGTGAAGGCTCTTCCTTTAGGTTTTGAAGTTGTTTGTACCAAATTCCAGCCCTTGAGGAGCTATAGCCTTCTTCTTGTCATCTAAGCTAGTGATATTTTTTTAATTTGCTGATTACTATTTTTTTATTTGAATCTATTTACATAAAATTTAGTTATTTTCTTTGATATTTAATGGTGTAGACCACCATCCATTTATTTTCCTTGTTGCATGCTCTAGGATATTCTTCCTCGTAGGCCAAGGAAGCTACTCCTAGTTTATTTTCACATTGTAATTGCACTAAATTACTAGATGCAAGTAGGATAAGAGAACACGCTGTATTTTTCTACTCTCTATCATTCACTACTTGTAGAGGTTGGAAGAACAAAGTAGGGGCTTGAGTGAGGTGAGCTTCTTTATAGGACAACATTTTTCTTCTATTTCAATAGTAGGTTCCTTACAGAGAAACACTCAAACACACATAAGTTTTGTTGGTATTTCTCCTTCCTTCCGTTTCATTTCAGTTAGTTTTGTTTTATTAGCATATATATAATTTAAAAATTCTTGTGCTATCCAAATACTTTTGGGTTGTACATTTGTATGTAACTTAGTTTGTTGTGCATGTACCTAAGATCTGTAAATAGTTGATCATTTTTATTTTTTCTAGCTTAGAGGACACTAGCACTTAGCATAGAAATCCCCATGGCATAGTTTTATCCAAGGTAGTGAGCCTCTTCTTCAAGTTCCAGGTTCCATTTCTTTTGTTCTTTCTACTTTTGTACTTCATTTTTTAAGAATTTTATATACAACTATCTATTTTCTAGCCTTTTTATCAATTTATTTCTTTCTTGTAAGCATCTAGTTTAGTTTCTTTATTTTTGTTGGTATATAAAGTGATTTTTAGACCTAGAGTAGGTTTAGAGAATTAGACAAAGAAGAACCCAATTGTAACATTAGTGAAAAGCTCCCTTGGTTGATACGTTCAATTGAGGAGTAGTTTTTCCTACACTACATTTTGGTGAACCCTTTTCATCACATTTATCATCACATAGTACTATGTGTTATGAAGATGAAACTTTATTTATGAGCTTCACAATCTAATATTCAAATTTTGAATACATTGTATGTAGGAGTTTAAGACATCTTTCTATGGTTTATTCTACATTTATCCTACCACTCATATTGGATTTGCTCCAAATTTCATAAAATTCTCTTTTGAACATGCCATAATAAATATTACTTCTCCTTCTTCCATAATTGTTCCATTGACTTCTTTCTATTATGCGAAAGCAACTTTTGATCATGAGGAAACCTTTAGTTATGTCCTACCAGAGAAAATTTAGGGCTTAGATCACCATTTGGCTGATTTGTAGAACCTTCTATGTCATGACGACATACCAGTTTTGTTGTCCCTCTAGTTGTTTCTAGTTTTGTTATGTTAACTAGTCATAGAAAAGGTCTTGATTTCCTATGTGCCATTGTGCATATAGTTCATAGTGACACTCCACCTTTAGTGATCTACATTACAATGCCTCAAGATTCACACTCTAATATAACAGGCAATCAGTGGTCTTTTCCTCTTCCTTCTTTAGGTATTCAAATTTTTCACATCATCACAAATGGCTACCAGTGCCCCACAAATTGATAGCATCGGTACTAGTTTGTTTGGAGGTGTCATGAAACCTATACGCTAGTATGAATTTGTTCTACCCTCAAGGCCCTTGTATTTTACTTTTCCTACCAGTGCCCTCAAAGTTAGCCAATAGTTGTCTTTACTCTTTACTTCCACTCCTCTCCCTGCACCCACTCACATGACGAATCTCATTACTAACCAACTTCTATAAAATGTTGGTTGTATTCAGCAACAACTCGCCTTACTTTACACCTCACCCACATAGCCCCTCTTCCTTTCTTATTACAAACATAGTCATCTTTCCCTCACTTTCCTTTCTACTTCATTTCTCCAAAACATTGAGACATTAAATTTTGGAAAATACTTTGGTAAATGAGACCCATAAACACATGTATTTTCTTTCACTACTTTATGTAGTAATTTCATCTTTCATGATGCCTTGATAGAAAAACTATTCTCATGATCATTGAAAGATAACACTTTGGACTAGTTTTGTATGCTTCTTGATGATTCTATCATTTCTTTTGAACAACTGGTAAATTAGTTCCTTCAACATATTCAAGACAACATTAGAGCTTCAGTCACATTCACTAACCTTGTTCATTTTAGAAAGGTTGGAAATGAGAAGGTAATTGACTTTATCTATAGTTATCAAGATCTTTTCTAAAAGACTCCTTATGCTTTTCCTGACTCTAATGTGCAGAGGGTATTTATTTGGAACCTATAACCTCAAATTAGAGACAAGATTATACTTATAAAATATATATGATTTGTACATCTATGCATGCATCACTAAAGGATTACAAAAATTTTGTAATCTAGTTCAAGGATTCTACCTCATCGGCTCTTGGTAGTCAGCTTGATAGACCTTCTTTACAAATTATAAAAAGAATCAAAATTTATTTAAAAATATTTCATCTATATTTATCAACAATATAGTGGCTAAAGCCCCTTATTAGGATGCTTTAGCCCTCTCTTCTTCAAGATCATTAAATAATAATAAATTCACTCCTCTTACAATTTTTCTATCTAATTCTCCAACAACTCCTAAATAACAATATAGTGCAGCTACCTCATATCAGTCCTCTAGACACCCACAAACTATTTATGCCTTCATTGACCCGAAGGTCCTTTTCCAATTCCATAGGGTGCCTAGACATGATACTAAAAAATGTTTGCATCTCAAGAACATTATGCAAGATCTTATTGACTAGAATGTGATCTAGGTCTTTGGTGCGAATGCAAAAGCAAATAAGTCTATCACTATGCCTAACCATCACCTATATCTCTATGCCAAAATGTTGCATCATTCTTCTAATATTTTTGCCCTTGCTTCACTTTCCATGGAACTAGTTGCTCCTTTTGACATTCCTTCTTCCTCTATGTTTACCCAAATGGTGGGCATGGTGGACACTCCCTCTCACCCCACTTGAGAGTGCTCTATCCGTAAGCCTACCATTTCCTTCTCTCATATGGATGTTCCTACTTATGTATATGAAGGACATCTTTATATTGTAGCCAAGGTTAATGGGTAGCCTATAAAGGCTGTCCATATTGACCCTATGTGTATGGTGAATATAACTACAAAGGAATTCTTATATGTCCATGAAATCTACAAAGACTTGTACAAGAAATTAGAGGTCTTTATACGATGCCATGATTGGATGTCACCCTACCCTTGGTTTGGTCACCCTCCCCATCTATGTGGGACCCAAAACCCTTGATGTATCTTTCTTAATTATTCCAATAGTTGATCACATTCATCTAAAGTTAAGCTATCCATGGCTCACCATGATGAAAGCAGTTCCTTTAGTAATCCATTAGTGTTTAAAGTTTCCTCACAATGGTGATGTGCATACAATCCGTCATAACAAATTCAAGCCGTTGGCCATGAGAGTAAACTTTTCCTTGGATTACTTCTAGCCCACTTTGACCAAGCCCCTTCATGTGTGCAATAACTACTTATTTATTTCTTATCAAAATTTCAATCCCTCTCGTATCACCTAGTTGTCTATTAATTCTTCCTCTTCATGTTCTATGACTACTCCCTTAGTTACATTACCTCTAGAGGTTGCTTCAGTTCCTTCTACTGCTTCTCAAGTAGTTAATGCAAATTGGTCTACACATAGTGCACTTCCTCATCCCCATTTTGGCTTGTATTAGGAGGTCCCATAGGTCTAGTCTCTTATACAAGACCTAGAGGTCAACTACCTATACAACCTTGAGCACTACACATTCCTAAGAACTCTCAACCTTCAGTAGTTTCTTCCATTCCTCCTACCTCTTTGGTGGCATGGGGAAAGAAACCCATGCTAAGAAGTTCTCCCCCTCCCCTAGAGATTACTTGACTCTTAGTGGCTTCTTTTGTTCCTCTTTTCTTTTTGATGGCATGAGGAAAGAAACTCATCTCATAGAATCTCCCTTCTCCCTTAGTGGTTTCCCAACCATTTGTGGTTCCTTATTTTCCTCCTTCTACCCCTACTATAGAAAAGTAAATGGAACCTATGTTGGTAAACCCTCCAATTTCTTTAGTGGAGTCTCTTACTCACACACAACATAACCAACTTGTGAGAGATCACAAGCATCGACACCATTCTATATCCTAAGAATGCACTACTAATGTTAAGCCTCTTCTAGAGAATACCCTCCCTTGTAGCCACCTATGGACCTTATTTCCCCTTTAGAGCCCCAACCTCCTATCTCATTGCCTACCTCTATCCCATCACCAATTCCTTCCTCTCTGTCATTGGAAAAATATGAACATCACCCTCAAAGGGTAGGAGTAGTCTTGGATCCAAACATGGAGATTCCTATTCTTCCATCCATCCCTGATATAACACCCTTTAATGAACCCTTAGATCCTCCAAATGTTAGTGTGATCTCTAATCCCTCTATCTTCTCTTGTCCCATTTCAACATACTCACCATGTAATTTTCCATGATATTATCCACCTTGCTACTATTGACATAGACATCCTAAGTTCACTATCGAAGAACAAACCTGATCACTATCCCACCCCTTCATTTTGTAAGCCTATGTGCATGCCACCATTGTTACCACCTCTTGTCCCTTCTTCATCATTTATTTTGTCTATGGAGGACATCCCTACACTTGAATATCTTAGTGCTCACATTCTTGTTGATATCATTATTTTGATAATGACTAGATCTTGATTCCTCCCATGCAGAGTGAATCATAGAGTTTGTCTCAAATATCCCCTTATTGTCCATGATCTTGAAATGTTTGTTAATAATTGTTTCTCCTAGTGCTCCTAAGGAACCTACTCCTACTAGTGATCCTCTGAACTTGGTTTTAGGGGAGTCTGCATGACCACTCTTTATGTGGTCTTGTTGTTAGTTCTTCCTTTGTCCCCCTAAACTTATCAAGATTGGGACTAGAATGATTTAATGATGCCTAATCTATGAGGGATATGTTTTTGTGCAATTGCATGGTTGATTGTAATGTTTTCCCTGCAAATGTAAATTTATGTTTTTTAGTTCTTCTTGGAGGACCCATGACACGCTTGTAGACATGTGGATATAGGAAGAATTCCCATGGTGTGAAATTCTTCTATTTATCAAGTTGCATTCTTCTATATGTTATTTCTTTGTTTCTTGTGACATTTTGAGGATGATGAAAACCATTCGAAGATTTATCTTCCTTTCATGTTGACCCTATTATTTTATTTTTTATTTGTTTTGTTGTGACATTCTTCCTCTATACTTTTAGTTCGACATATTTAGGGAATGATGATGATTCTATGATTTATCCATTAATAATTCTATTCCCCAGTGCATATTGACCCCAAATCTAATAGATCCCTTTGTGACTTTTTAGTGATGTTTCTTGTTGTATGTGACGTGTCTTTGAATTGCTTGGTGTCATACAATGCTTACACAAGTCTTTGTGTATCATGCTTGAAACATAACTTGCATTGCCTCTCCCTTGGGCTCAACATATGTTCCTTTTTCTAGATGTGGCTTTTGAAACATACCTTTTCCATAAAGATATGTTTCCTAAACATACTATTACTTTATGCAATTATTTTAAGGTGGGACTATAGTTTCATGATTTGCACCTTTGCACACACCATGCTGTTGGTATGCTCATCACACTGTTTGCTCCTTGCAACATTTGTAGCTTGTGGTCCTAAGTAGACCTACTTTCTTGGCTTGACCATCCATTTTAGCTACTCCTTTAGAACTTTTTTTTGAGTCACCTAACAATGCAATTTGTTTTCCTAGTGGCTGACAAGAGTTGGGTAGTATTCCTAGCTCTCATAGCATGCTATCCCTAGAGCCATACTTATCATTCCATCTATCTCTTGTAGTGTTCTAGAAATTCCTCTTTTCTTTTTATTTCTTTTCCTTTTTGTGTGTATGTTGTGTGTTAGATTAGAATGTGTATTAGACTATATTTTTTGTTAACCCTAATGTTTTGGAAAATTATATTTGGTATAATCTTGTTTGGCATGTGTGTGTGTGCGTGTACATGTGTGTGTGTGTGGATTTGATATTACCTTATCTACATGTTTTTGTTGTTTAATACTATTGTGTTGCAAGTTCTTAGTTTAGGGGCTTCATTCCTCTACTCAAATAGTTCTACATCCTCTATAGTATCCTTTTTAAAAGGTAGTATTGGTGATATTTTTCTTTTTCTACCTTAGAATATAGATTCATGTAGTTGCATAAGCTTGCTAAAGTGGGAGCTAAATGTAGCATCAAAAATTACATACCCTTACAATTTCACATTACATTTCGCAACCACTTTGGTGACTACTTCCTTTTTGTGCATTTTAGGCTTATTTTTAACATCTTTCTCTCAATTTCATAAAATTTTATTTTAGTGCTTTTGATTCTCCTATCTTGGAGATGATTCATTAAATTTTGAGGTAGATTTAGTTGAACACTATTGCTTAGTGTGGACAACTACATGTTTCGTTGGCATACAGTGAGTATGAAATGGTTAGTGAGCTACTTTCAGGACATGTTAGGCATCTCCTACAATGTGTAAGATTCCTATAATGAATCTACACCCTCGAATGACTCTCTCCTCCTGCATGTTGACTCATCCAAGTTCCCTCTCATTTAAGAAAGAATCTATTTTCTTAATTACTCTCTTTATCTTGGCTCTCTTCTCTGCAAAATCATAGAAAATCTTGTGAATACACTCTTGCATTTATCTCTACAACAACTATGGAGGATTCCATGCTCTTTGGAATGGTAACATTTTCCTTGTGGTATCTTCTTGCAACTTGATCATTTGAGAAGGCTCTTCCTTGGGGTTTTGAAGATATTTGTACCATATTCCAACCCTTGAGGAGTTGTAGCCTCCTTCTTGCCATCTAAGATGGTGATATTGTTCTATTTTATTGATTAATATTTTTTTATTTAAATTTTATACATACAATGTAGTTAATTTCTTTGATGGTTTATGGTGTAGACCACCATCCATTTATTTTCCTTGTTGCATGCTCTAGGATATTCTTCCCCATAGACCAAAGAAGCTACTCCTAGTTTATTTTCATAGTGTCATTACTTTGAGTTCCTAGACAAAAGTAGGATAAGAGCACACACTTTATTTATCTACTTTCTCTATCATTCAATTCTTGTGGAGGTCAGAAGACCCAAGAAGGATCTTGACTGAGGTAAGCTCTTTTAAAACACAACATTTTTCTTCTATTGAAGCAGCAGGTTCCTTAAGGAGAAACACACAAACACATAAAGGTTTTTTTTGTGTTTTTACCTCCTATTTTATTTCATTTAATTGTGTTTTATGACCATATATAATTATTTTAAAAAATTGTATTTCTATTTGAGTACTTCTAGGTTGTATTTTTGTATGTAGTTCTATTGTGTAAGTACCCAGGATCTGTATAGAGTTGATCATTTTTATATTTCTATCTTAGAGGATGCAAGAGTATAGCACATATATCCCCAAGGTATTTTGTCATCCAAGGTAGTGAGCCTCTTCTTCAAGTTCTAGGTTCCATTTATTTTTCTCTTTCAACTTATGTACTTGATTTTTCTAGAATTTTGTATACAGTTGTCTATTTTCCAGCATTTCATGATTTTTTCTTTCTTGTTAGCATTTAGTTTACTTTCTTTATTTCTATTGGTATATAAAGTGGCTTTTCTAGACCTAGATTAGGTTTAAAACATTATACAAAGTAGAACCTGAGTGTAACATTAGCACTTCTAAAGCTCCCTTGGTTGATATGTTGTATTGAGTAGTTTTTCCCATGCTACACTAATCTAGCCCCATTAAGCATACTACAATCCCTCTGCATCAGCATTATATTCATCCTCTCTACAGCTCCATTTTTTTGATGAATATATGGAGTTTCTTATGCCATGCAATGTCATTCTCTTTATGGAATTTATCAAATTCTGCCAAACCAAATTTATCTACCATTATTGGTTCTCAACACCTTGATCTATCTTCTTATCTATATCTCCATGTTAGCTACTTAAACTCCCTAAATTTATTAAAGACCTCATATTTATGTTTGATAAAGTAGACCCAGGTCCTTCTAGAGAAATAATCAATAAAATTAATGTAATACAAGGATTTTGATAATGATAGACCATCTACTAGACCTAAAGCATTTCTATGAATAAGATCTAAAATCTCATCAATATAATGAGAGTTTGAGTAAAATTGGAAAAGATTATATTTTTCTATAAATATAATGTTCACAAAAATCAAAATCAAGAGAATAATCAACACGCACCTTTATAACATTTTTATTTTTAAGATCCTTATATATTTTTCACCAATGTGGCATATGTGCTATTGCAACAACATGTTCTTCTTAGCAAGTAACTTAACTTCTAATGTAAGAGCATGCTTATGTACTCAAACTACTTTACCACTAGAACTAGATACACCAAATCCCTTCGCTACAAGTTTTTTATGCTAAAGGTGTAGATTCTATAAATCTCTTGACAATATAGCAATAGAAGAACTATTGCATTGGATACAGGTGCTAGCATCAAGTCAAAAGAGAGTTTCAATCTAAATTGTCTTCAAAATCACTAGAACTCCTCAAATGATCTTAAACCTTTCATTACTAAATACCACTTACTCACATCATTCATGTTTCTAATAGATAATAGGTTTCCTACCAAACCTAGGCTATGTAGAACTCCTAAGATTTCTTTGATTATCCTTGTTCATACCTTTCTCTTTTCCTTCAAACTTCCATACAATAAGTGCATCTTTGGTAGCTTCTACATTCTTTCATATTTTCTCTTCTAAAATAAGAGCACATGTTACTTCTTCAAGAATTATATTAGTGGAAGTGCTACCAATGGTCATTACTAGATTATCCCAATAATCTAGAAAAGAACATAACAAAGTAATACTTTGTTCTTTTTACCATCCATCTAGGTTCTAGTGGATCTCATATAGGTCATAAAAATTTTGAAGGCATTCAAATCTTTTGACATAGACTCAACATCATCAAGGAATAGAGCTTCTTTGATAGAAAACTCTTGTTCACTAGAGATTTATCCTAGTACAAGTTACCCAACTTCTTCAATAGGGAATACATGGTGGATTCTCCTAAAACATACATGAGCACTAAATTTGTATAACATAGTCCTATAAGACTCCTTATTTTTCTATCAACACCTTCTATTCATCTAATAATATAGCCATATGTTTATTTATGAACAACACTAACAAATCTTGATCTATGAATAAATCTTCAATTTCAAGCTTCCATAGCTCAAATTTGGTGTCATTAAATAGTTCCATCTCAATCCATGTCAAGATTTCCATCTTCCATGAAACAAATATCTCTTATATGTACAACTACCACTCAAACCAAGATTAGTCCAAAAAATTATTTTCCTAACACCTAGGACATAGAGTTGATCAAGATATAATACCAAATGAAAAGAAGATAGAAAAAACACTTTCTACACTAATCTAAGAGGAGATAAATGCATATAAAATATGATCAAATAGTTTAATAGAAAAAAATTAAACAAAAAACATTTTCCACATGGCACAATTTTATCTTAGGAAAACCCTTTGAGAAAAAACATAGCCTTCAAAACTCAAACCAATTGTATTTCTAGCAAGATCAATATGATTACAATACAAATATAGGCTTGATATCTCATAGGAGATTACACCAACATATAAATCTATAGATATTTTTGTAGCATAATGATACCCTAAAATATAATACTATGAAACATCTATGTCAAGCACCAAACAAATAGGAGCCCAAACCATAAACCATGAGTGATTTACAAAACCATGTACCAAACCCATGACCCATAAATGGTGCTATATAACAAGGCATGAATCATAATTTCATTTCCAAGGGTGGTAAAATAAATATTTTTTAAGATATTCTCTTACATCTATTATAACCTATCATAACATGTCATAAGTACATATCCAAGTTGGTTGTTCCATTTTGGCTGCACTATCTCCAACCAAAGATGATTTATGATACATCATAACATGCATCATAAGTTGGTAAACAAGTCAAGAATGTAACTCCCCTTTGAAATTCTCTTACATATGTCATATAGGCACCATAAGATCTCCTAAGAATTTTACAATGTCATAAGATGTTTGAAGAACTTCTTACACACATCATACAATACAATACACATGACAAATATTTTCACCTCAAAGTGGGATAGGAACCCTTTTCTATGAGGGTTTACAAATAATTAATAAATAATAAATCAATTGTTAGGATTGCAAGATGTATGGCACACCTATCCAAACAATTTTAATACATCATTTATGTCATTTTTGTTAAGAAAAGTGTCTCAACCTTGCAACTTCAAAAGATTACTATTCTTCCCAATTTTGGTCTATTTGAATACCCTTTAGCTTAGAGAATGGTCTAGAACCTTCAAAGTTTCCAAAAATTTCCAAACGAGCTAAAAATAGCGAGACTTACTATTTTTAGTAAGTCCTTCAATTGACCTCAGATTGACATGAAATTTCCCCAAAAGGTGCAGAATAGCTAAGTAAACATCTTAGGTGAGTTTTGAGTCAAGATCGTATCTAGATTGTGAGATCTTAAAGTTTATGTTTTTTGAAACTGCTGAAAAAGTTTCAAACTCAATTATCAGAATCAAAACTTCTCTAAATGTCCCAAAAATGTCATAACTAGCATAGAAATCTACAGGTTGATAGATATCTTCACGATCTTTCTAATGCATTAAACGATTCATCAATCAGACACCCAGATCAAAAGTTATGGCCTCCGGAAGTTGGACCTTCTATTTTGGGAAATTAAAAAATGTGTTGGACACATAAAAGAGTTGTAAAGGGGAGAGTTAGACGTGTTGGTGTGTGGTTTGGCATATCAAAAGGCATCTTTGATTGGAGATAATTTGGGCACCACTTTTTGGTATTTTTGGCTCATGGTTTTGTAATTACCATTGGCGGTGTACTATATTGTATCTCCTATATATCAAGAGCTTGAGGTGGAGGTTGGATGTAAGAATCTTATAGATGTCAAGTTACCTCTTGGATCTCTGGTTGGATATACTCCTATAAAATCTTGCTCTGCAAGTATATTGTAATCTTCGTGATTCTTGAATAATATATTAGACAACTTTGGAGTGTGGGGTTTTTTACCTGAAATAATTTTCCCCATGTATATTTTGTGTTGTGAGTTGTGTGTTTGCATTTGGAAGTTGTTGTTATCTTTCTGTTAATGTGCATCTTATTCTATAACTGTAAAAGTAAAAATTTGCATAAGTCTTCCTCATTAGATCAGTGTAGGAAGCATTTCTGTATACCTTTCTTCCTTTCAGTTGGTGTCGGAGCCTGATCACCTTTGGTTCTAGTTGTTGGGTAGAGGGTTTTTTGAGCTAATCTTTGTTTGAGTGGGAGCTTGTGTAGAGGATTTTGTAATCTTTGTTGCAGGTAAGAGATGGCGAGCACATCTGGGAGCTTTGAGATAGAGAAGTTTAATGGCAGTAATTTCAAGTTGTGGAAACTCAAAATGGAGTACATGCTTGTAGATTGGGATTTATGGGAAGCCATATCTAGTAAAAAACCAATGGCAATGTCTCAAGAAGACTGGGATCTCAAAGATCAAAAAGCTAAGGGTTTGATAAGACTCTATTTGGATGATTCAGTGCTCTTGAATATCCATGAACATAAGACTGCAAAGGAACTTTGGAAGAAGCTTGGATATGTCTATTAGGCTAAATTTCTGGTGAACAAGTTATTCCTATGAAATAAACTATATTCTTTAAGGATGGAAGATGGAGGATCTGTTGTTGATCACCTAAATACATTCAATATACTTTTTGCCTAGTTGACTTTAGTTGGTGTGAAGATGGAGGAGGATGATTGATGTATGACATTACTATGTTGCTTACCAGATTTGTGGGACCACCTTGTTATGGCCATTAGGAGTACCACTACAACCTTCAAGATAGATGAAGTGGTTTCTTCATTATTGTCTGAAGAGATGCGGAGAAAGTCTTTTGAATTGGCTAAGAAGGCTCTTGCAGTTTAGAGTATATATAAAGAGAAGGGAAATAAAAGGGATAAAAAGAAGGAAGAAAAATGAAGATCAAAATCCCGTGAGAGATCTAAGTCTCTCAGGAAATCCAAGCCCCTAAGTAGGAACTGCGGCAAACCTAGTCACTTTCGCAAGGAGTGCAAGGAGGAGAAAAAAGAAGAAGAATTATGATTTAGATTCTGACAAGCCCTCTTAGAATGAAGTAGAAGCATTTGTCACTACCTTGGCAATGCATTCATCTGAGGATGTGCGGCTTATTGACTCTGGTGCATCTTTCCACATGACCTCGCATCGGGGCTAGTTTTCAAAGTATGAAGAATATAATAGTGGAAAGGTGTACTTAGGTGATTATTCTCACCTATATATTGTTAGAAGTGGAAGAGTTTTTATTTGATTCCCTAATGGATGAGTAAAATGAATCAACAGTGTTTTGCATATCCTTGGTTTGACATGGAACATTCTTTCTATAAGTAAATTGAATGATGTGGGTGTGTAGGTTATTTTCTCGAATGGAGGATGTAAGATGACTAGAGGATCTATGGTGTTGGCTAAGGGTGTTTGGATTGGCACTCTATTTCAGCTTGATGGATGCGTAGTTCAATGCAATAGTGCCTCTATTTCAAAGAAGAGAGCTTCAAAGTATTTATCCTCACTATTGGAACTAGCAGCGAAGACGACTATTGCATATACTTTTGATGGTCATGTTTTCTGGGTACCTAAGGGTGCTCATTCTATGGAGATGACACTTCCACCTGAGAAGACAATGTTATGGCACCAGAGGCTTGGTCACATTTGTGAAAAGGGTTTGAGGACCCTAAAGAATAAAAATCTTGTTGAGGGTATGAATGATTGTAACCTTGAGTTTAATTTCTATGAACATTGCATTTATGGAAAACAAAACCATGTTCAGTTTTATTCCAATTCTCACAAATCTTCTAAGGTATTGGACTTGATTCATTCTGATGTGTTTGGTCCTGTTAATGTTCCTTCAATTTTAAAATATATTTACTTTGTTTCATTCATTAATGATTATAGTAGGACATGTGTACTCCCTTAGAATTAAATATGAAGTCTTTAATAGATTCAAAGAGTTCAAAGCTCTTGTAGAGAATTAGAAGGATAGAAAGATTAAGTGTTTGAGGACTGACAATGGTGGTGAGTTATGTTTAGTAGATTTCAACAAGTTTTGTAAAGAACAGGGGATTGAGAGGCATAAGACAACTCTATATACCACTTAGTGGAATGGATTTGTAGAGGATGAATAGAATTTTGATGGAGATGGAAAGGAGTATGCTAAGTAGAGTTGGTCTTGAACAAAAGTTCTAAGTTGAAGCTATTGCTACCATGTGTTACCTGGTTAATAGGTATCCTACATCAATGCTCATTGATAAGACACCTATGGAGGTATGGTCTGGTAATAATCCTTCATTAAGACACATTTGAGTATTTACTTGTGAGGCATATTGACATGTGCCTAAGGAGAAGAGGTCTAAGTTCAACAACAAGACTGTAGAGTGTATCTTCATTAGTTATGACATCGGTGTGAAAGAGTATAAGATTTGGGATCTAGTAGCTGAGAGAGTTCTATTTAGAAGAAGCGTGATCTTTAGAAAGCTTAATCCTTCTTCTGTTATCTTACATCTAGAGAAAGAAGAGAAGAAAGATGATGTGGTTCAGCTTCCTTCGACCCTTGAGAAAGTTGAACCAAAAACGTCTATTGGACCTAATAATGAGGAGAGCTCTAGTAGCTCTGAAACCTCAAAAGAAGATGAAGAACCTCAACCTCAACCTTTGAGGATGTCCACGTAGATAAGGAAACAACCTGATAGGTTTGGTTATTCATTACAATATTCTAGTTGTATTTTTGGTTTGATTTCTAACACTGATGAGCCTAGAACTGTTAAAGAGGTGATGGGTATGAAAGATACAAGTTCCTAGAAGGAGGCCATGGAAGAGGAAATGGCTTCTTTTGAAAAGAATAATACTTGGGACTTGGTGCCTTTGCCTAAAGGACAAAAACCTGTTGGATGTAAATGGGTGTTCAAAAAGAAATTTGGTATAGATGGTAGTGTTGAGAAATATAAGGCTAGATTGGTTGTAAAGGAGTATTCTTAGGTGAAGGGAATTGACTATGGTTAAATTTTCTCTCCTATTGCAAAGTTGACATCTATTTGGTTTCTATTATCTCTTGCAACAACATATGATCTAGAAGTGGAACAGATGGATGTGAAGACAACATTCCTTCATGGTGACTTGGAGGAGGAAATCTATATGTCATGCCTAGAGCACTAAGTGGTGAAAGGTAAAGAAAATTTGGTTTGTAAGTTGAAAAAGTCTTTGTATGGTTTGAAATAGTCTCCTAGGATGTGGTACCAAAAGTTTGATGCCTTTGTGTTGAGTATTGGATTTTAGAGATCAAAATCAAATCATTGTGTTTATTATAAGTTTGATAATGATCACATTCTTATTATTGCATTGTATGTCGATGATATATTACTCATTAGAAATGGTAAAACTTTGATTTCTAATTTAAAGTCTTAGTTGTCAACATAGTTTGAGATGAAAAATCTTGGGGTAGCTCAATACATTAGGGGAATGGAAATTAGACGAGAAAGAGCAAATAGAAAACTTTTGTTAGGCTAGAGTAAGTATGTTAACATTGTGTTGGAGAGATTCAACTTGATGGATTACAGACCTCTGACTATTCCTATTACAATGGGGATAAAGTTATCAATTGAAGATTGTCCAAAGTCTCTTGAGATACAAGATATGAGCAGAGTTCCTCATGCTAGTGTAGCTGGCAGTTTGATGTATGTGATGGTTTGCACAAGACTAGACATTACCCAAGCAGTGGGAGTCCTTAGTTGATTTATGGCTAATCCTGGATGGGTACATTGGGATGTAGTGAAGAGAGTGTTCAGATATTTATAGGGTACTTCTAAGTATTCCTTATGTTATCATGGTTATCCTATAGGAATTTGAGATTTACTTTGTATTCATGGATTTGTGGATTCAGATTGGGTAGGTGACATTGACAATATGAGATCCACCAGTACTTATGTGTTCACTATGTTTGGTGGTACTATTAGTTTGATGAGTAAGTGGCAACCTATGGTCACTTTGTCCACTACTGAAGTTGAGTACATGGTAGTAACTCATGCTTGTAAAGAAGCCATTTGGCTTACAAGATTGTGTTCTAATGTTGGGTTTCATGAAGGGAAGATTACTATTTGTTGTGATAGTCAGAGTGCCATATGTTTGGGAAAGAATCCTACTTTCCATGCAAGGACTAAGCATATTGATGTCTAGTACCATTTTGTTTGTGACATGAGAGAGGATAGGAAAGTAAACATTGAAAATGTTGAAACTTTGATGAGTGTTGTAGATTCCTTGACAAAACCTGTGAGCACAGAGAAGTTGAAATGGTGTTCAGAGTCTATGGGCCTCATGGCCCCTAGTAATTAAATCATGGTGTTGGTACTCCCTTTTCTCTTGCAAGGTGTTTGACAAGTGGGAGAATGTTAAGAAAAGTGTCTCAACCTTGCAACTTTTAAAGATTACTATTCTTCCTAGTTTTGGTCTTTTTAAATACCCTTTATCTTGGAGAATGGTCTGGAACCTTCAAAGTTTCCAAAAGTTTTCAAATGAGCTAAAAATAGTGAGACTTACTATTTTTAGTAATTCCTTCAATTAATCTTAGATTGACATGAAATTTTTCCAAAAGGTGCGAAACAGCTAAGTAAACATCTTGGGTGAGTTTTGACTCAAGATCATAGATGGATTGTGAGATATTAAAGTTTATATTTTTTGAAACTACCAAAAAAGTTTCAAACTCAATTATCAGAATCAAAACTTCTCTAAACATCTTGAAAATTGTCATAACTAGTGTAGCATGTTATAGGGTCACAGATCTCTTCATGATATTTTTGATGCATTAAACGGTTCATCAATCGAACAGCTGGATCAAAATTTATTGCCTCCGGAAGTTGGACATTTTGTTTTGGAAAATAAAAAAATGTGTTGGACACATAAAAGAGATATAAAGGGGAGAGTTACATGTGCTGGTGTGTGGTTTGGTGCATCACAAGGTATCTTTGATTGGAGATAATTTGGGCACCACTTTTTGGTGGTTTTGGCTCATGGTTTTGTAATTACCATTGGTGGTGTACTATATTGTATCTCCTATATATCAGGAACTTGAGATGGAGGTTGGATGTAATAATCTTATAGATGTCGAGTTACCTCCTAGATCTCTAGTTGGATATACTCCTATAAAATCTTTCTCTGCAAGTATATTGTAATCTTCGTGATTCCTGAATAATATATTGGGTGCCTTTGGAGTGTGGGGTTTTTTATTTGAAAGGATTTTCCCTACATATATCTTGTGTTGTGAGTTGTGTGTTTGCATTTGGAAGTTGTTATTATCTTTATGTTAATGTGCATCTTAATATGTAACTATAAAAGTAAAAATTTGCATAAGTCTCTCCTCATTAGATTAGTGTAGGAAGCGTTTCTGCATACCTTTCTCCCTTTCAAATTTTAAGCATTAAATCACTAAACACTTATAATTCAAATTATATTTATCAATGTAATCAATAATACTCCTTTTAAAAGTTTACAATTTGCATTTAAAGTTGAATTAATATCGAACATTTATTATGAGAGATAAAATATACATATTTATAATTGAGCTTATTTTTCCTAATCCATCAAATGCTCAACTATAAGGAATTTGAAAACAATTTAGTTCAACATTATCTTTAATAAAAATGGGCGTAGTCTATGAGTGATATATTTGTTTGACAATATATATAGTAAGCGTTAAGAACATATTTTAATATCTTCTTATAAATTGGTACAATTTTACTTATATGAGAACATGGTATGTGCATGGAAATGAGAGACAAAAAGGTATTAAATATTCTTAATTTTTTTGAAATTAGCTAAACCTCAACATTGATGAGAAATTTGTGATGCCTACACTCAAAATAAAAATGTGATCTAAGAACAAGAATTTTATTACTCCAAATCTAGTTTCTAAACTACTAAGGATTTTTAAAATTGGTTAAGATTAACAGGGTCAAATGCTAACTTCACACAAAGATGTTTCCATTTTTATCACTAAAATATAATAGTGTCTCATGTGTGCACCCTAATTGTTTTTGTTGTGTTAAGTAGTTTTCGAAACTAATCGGTGGAAAGATCGCTAAGAGCTAGTGTACTAAATTTTATATTTTTTTTGATATTTTTTTTGGTGATTTTAGAAGTGGATGCATCCAAATAAATGTATCACTATGCATACACATCATATAACTTCCAATAAAATAATTAAAAAAATAGGAAAGAATTAATGTACATAATTTGAAGTATATAATGATTTTAAATATATTTTTTCAAATTTAGATAAATGGATCAAAAGTTATGAAGAAAAGGAAATACCATGTATTTCAAGAATATGAAGACATTATTAAAAGAATAAAAATAAATATCTTAACTTATTTAAATATTAAAAAATATATGGTTAACAAGATAAAAAGTAGCTTGTCTTTTTGGTGGCGATTTAGTGAAACTTCATTGTAAAACACATAAAGATTATGAGGATGAGCTTCAAATTCTTTATTTTATGTTAAAAACATATATTTAGGATCCAAAAAGGAGACCCAACCATTAGGCTTACAAATCCAATAATAATGGGTGTGAGTTTAAAATTTCTGAATTATGGTATTACAAATGCATGGGTGTTATGTTTTACAATATTTTCAGCTTTAAAATAATGTGAAACATAATATTTATGCATTATAACACATATGAGACATAAAATATACACATTATAATGTGTGTGTTATGGTCTAGACTAATCCAAACCATAATGCATATGCATGTTACAAAGCATGTACATGTTTTTCTTAAAATCTCTCATTTGGCCACTTTTTTTGTCCCTCATCTTGGTGCACTAACTCAACACTTGAATTTGAATTTGAAACGAGATCTACCCCAAACAAATAATTTTTTTTAATTACTTAACCATTATGATCACCTAAAAAGGAATTGTATTTCCTTTAAATCCAAATTTTTAAAATATAAAGCAAAGCCAAACTTTTCTTGAGCAACTTCCATGAATTCACAAAGTAGAACTTTGTAGCAACCACATGTAAAGTCTAGTCTTATTTTTCCAGAGATTCTAAATAGAAATCCTTCTACTCACAAAACCAATATTTTCTCAATTGAGATGAGAATTTGATAATCAAATGTTACAATTAATTATTCTAATGTAAAATATAATAAATGTGAAAACAATTAAAATTGAAGTTATAAATTTTGTACCATCATTTATGAAAAATACATGAGAATAATATATTATTTACATTTTATTTCCCACAAAAATTCCAAATATAATTTTGTATCTTACATATAGTTTCAAACATAGATATTAATACTAATAGCTTTCATTTCAATAAATGCAAAGTTATATATATAATCTCATAAAAAAGTTCCTATAATAAAATACCATTTATTTAATTTCATTCTAAGTTCCTTTAGATTGTCTCTTACATTTTTTGGTGGAACAATAGTTTTTATCATTTGGGACCATACAAACTTCTTTAACCATTTTACATGATCACAATAATTTATGATGAAACAATTCTTTGTTAGTATTCCATCATCTTTTACTTTTCATGAGAAACATTTATTTGGCATCATATGGTTTAATTTTTCATATCTCATGAAGATCTTCTCTCAACATATCACCTTCTCCCAAAAGCTTCTTAGAATCAAAATGAAATTTTCACATCAATGTTAAATAATTATTTTTATACACTTTATCAATTGGACTACTTGTGTCTTTTTAATATATTTTAAAAATCAAAATCTTAAAACAAACTTTATTACTACAAACTTAAAAACACACTTAATCCAGGATGTCATCTTGAATTAAATTTTTTTGTTGTATGAACTTCTTGTAGAGTACTTCACTTACAGAAAAGATCCATGTTTAATATGAGTTGATAATTTTTCTATTTTTCTATAAAAATAAATAGTAATCTCAAAACAATAAAATAAAGAGTTTAACCAATAGATATTTATTAATTTTTTTGTTATTAATACTTGAAGAATTAAATTGAGTAATTCATGGTGTTGATCCATGACTCTCACCTATAAATTTTGTACAAGCAATTTGTATATCCAACTCAATGTCTTTTGCATATAGAATGTTCTTTGTTTATGAGAGAATTAACACAATCTAAATTTAATATAACTAAAACACCATAATGTTTAAACCACTAATTTCTATACCTAAATAATATCTACCTTGAGATGTTGGAGCCATCGCATTGTGTTCTTCACCATTTGACAATGCATCCATTATGACGTCTTTATCATTTAATACAGTTGTCCTTGAAACAAAAGTTTTCCTTAAATAATATAAAAGAGACATAGAATATTTAATATATTAAAATAGTAAACAAACATTAAATAAATAATTCATTTGGATATATTCCTTATTATTTGTTATATTTTTGTCTAGCCATCTTAAGTTTCATTATTTGTGTCTTCTTCATTTTAATCTACATCAAAAAAAATATTAATAAAATGCCATTAATAAAAAAATATGGACCATCATCTCAAACAATAAAATACATTATCATTTTTCCCACTACTATTAAAAATGAAAAACTTTATCATTTAATACATACATCCCTTAATATAGTTAAAATAGGAAAAAACTATATCCGAAACCATTAACACCTCATTCTTTAAGAAATATTCATCTTTAATATTACTCGATGAGTATTTATCTAGTATATTAAATTAAACATCTCCCAACATAATTTATTTTACATCCAAGCATATGATTTGGTGAAATAAAATTTTGTATTATTTGTAGTATGTTGACATCATGGGGTTAATTTCCACTGATATAAAAAATAAATAATAATCACATCATGAGTTTTGATTTAATGTGATCCTTCATCTCCATTCTCTTCATCATTCCCACATATAAAAAGAATTAATTGGTATTTTTATTTTATTTTATTTAAAGAACATAATCTTTATTAAACATTATAGTCAACAATATTCCATAACATATAGATTAGTAGAAAGTTTATGTGGGTATCAAGGTTCCAATGTCTTGTAGAAAGTTTTTTAAAAACTTTCTTCGTTGATAGCTTCTACAATACATGTTAGTCTTCTTCATCTTTATCTCAATCACACATGTTAGTATAGCGCATCTAGCAAATAAAAAGAAAACCAATCCTCCCGTTGATGTATAGGAAATGATGTCAAACCAAAAAATTCATCTCTCACATAGAAAAGGATGAAGTATACTATCCATTTCCATCATTTATTTTTTCAATGGTTTTTCTTGGAATTGGTTCATCACCCTTTTGTATCCAATCAATATTCATAGGAAATCTTTCTTATTCTTCATTAGCTTTACACAAACCAAATAGACTACATATAGCTTGACGATTAAAAAATTCCAGCAGGTTGTATAACTTTTAGATTCCTTTTTTCCAACTAATCTTCACATTATGATCTATCTTTTCTTTCTCATATTCTTTTCCTGTATTTTTATTCTTGTTACTATTCTTGTTTATTTTATTTTTATATATAACTACTAGAGCATATCTAACAAGTGACAGTTTCTAATTTGGAATTAGAAATCTACACAAACACTAAGGATTTCATTCTTAGAAATAAATGTAAACCACCTATTATTATTTCTGAGGAAAATGCTAATTACGTCAAGAAAGATTAAAAATAATTAAATAACATTGAAAAGAATCCAAATATGATATCTTAGACAATTTAAATGTTGGACATTGAATGGAACAAAAAAATGACATGTGAAATAAATACAGTCAAGTTATTGGTGTTTCACCACCTATCTAAAGCCTTAATACATTTTTTGGTACAATTTTTTATTCTCTAGGGAATTTATTTTTTTCGTCATTTTTCCATGATAAATTTTCTTTCTTTTTTATACTTTTTAAAATAATATCATAATTGTGCAATATAGGTTGTATGATTATTGTACATTTTTATAATGTTTTCTTTTGTACATTTTCTTTTATTGCATTTGTATTCATCCTTAGATTCCATATACTCTAAAAGATTTTCTCTAACATTTCTCTTTTGTTTTACTATTTTACAATGCTCCTTTATCAATATTTTTCTTCTCCTAGAGGAATTTATGAAGACATCTAGAATTTACCTTGATGAATCAATTTAGATAATATATTAAGTTGAACACCTATCATACCTTAAAAATATCAAAATAAACTTATTATGAATTTCTTTGCCATGCCATTTTTTTAAAATATTCTTTGTTAATTTTATTTTGTGAACATTCTAAACATCTACTATGATGGTAAAGTTATGTTACAGTTTTTTTCCCTAGAAGGAAACACTCTTTTAATGAGGGCATTGTACTATGACTGAAAATGAACTTGTATTATAGACATTGTTGGATTGAAGACTAAAGAGGAGATTTATAATGTTATATTGTAAACTCTATTGAAGTTAATACATACTGGTGCATCTCTTCTCTCTTCTTGTGTGGAGTTTTTTTTCTAAAAGAATTTCTCTGGATAAATAATGTGTTGATAAGTAGGAGGTATTTTTCGTAGCATGTCAAATTATGATATTTTATTTTAGGGTTTAATTGTGTATTTTTTTAGTCAAACACATGACCCATTATTCATGAGTAGTGGTTCAAGTGAACCCATCTCTCATGTTAATGAATGGTCCACTTAGCACTCATTGCATCTAGGTGATGCACATAGGGGTGAAGCATCAAGACTTCCCAGGAGGTCACCCATCCCAGTACTACTCTAACTCAAGCGCGCTTAACCATGGAGTTTCCCCCAAGATCAAGCCCACTTAGCTTGATACCCCATTTGCAATGAGTGCTAAGTGAACCATTCATTAACATGAGAGATGGGTTCATGTGAACCACTACTCATGAAATATGGGTCATGTGTTTGAGTCAAAAAACTACGCAGTTAAAACCTGAAATAAAATATCATAAATAATGTGTTACATGTTTGATCTTCTATTCCATTATTTCTTTGTGTTGATTTCATACCATCTCCCTTTTGGTTCTGCATAGTTAAATATCTATATTATAGTTGTAATAAGTTTTCCATTTATAGTTGTTTACCTTTATTTCTAACAACCACTACCCAAAAATATTCACTGATGCCCATAGGTGGATAAGAAATTACAATAGCTACCAATTTTATACTTGTAAAATGGAAAGGCATATCTTCCCCCTAAAGACCATATATAAAGATCAACCATTTGCTTTGTGGGGCTTGGACTTCATTGGAATAATCAACTCCCTATCAAATATGGCCCATAGATTCATCTTGACTACCACAAACTACTTCATGGTATAAAGTGCGTCTGTAGTTTTGTAACCATCCTGTCCTATTTTTGTATTCTATCCTTTCCCCTCCTAATTCTTTCTAACTATACTTCCTCCCACAAACAATATCGTGTCCTTTTAACTTGGTCTTTGTAAACTTAACCCTCATTGGATTCTCAATTTCCTCATGCTCAAACTATTATTCCAAATAATTTGTACAATCAATCAATTCCATAGGCTTCAAATTACTAAAATAGTTTGAGATCTCAATTCTAGACCTCCTACCAATTTCAGAAATGGTTTTCAATACCTTCACTTGTTCAGATTCTTCTTCTAAGTCTTCCAATTCCTACACATCTTCCCTTGTGTCTTATTCCACATCAATTTCATCATCATATCTTAGACTCCAACCTCTTTTCCTATATTTTCCCAAAGATTTCAATCTAATTAATTTTTTCTTACCTCTTCAAATACTTCATCCAACTTTTGATAGGAATTTTGAAAACTCCTTGGATTCTTCATCGAAACATCTTTCTTGTTATAACTCCTTGATGATATTAAATGATTTAGAGTAACAAATATATGTTAGATCTAGGGCACAAAATTGAGAGGGGGGGTGAATTAGTTGTACAAAAACCTTGCTTCTACTTCAAACACTTGTTTCTTCTTATTAGTTAACAACATATCAATTAACCATTCATGAAAGCAGAAAGCATGAACACTGGAGTAGATAAACAATCAACACATTAGACACCAAGATTTTGACGTGGAAAACCCAGTTAAGGGAAAAACCACGGGGTGATTAACCCAAGGATTATTCTCTATTAGAAGAATAAGAAAAATGAATGGCACATGCCAATTAGGGCTCACTGCCCGAGCACACTGCTCACAAGGAGGCACACTGCCTACAAACAGACACACTGTCTACAAGATCATAAGGATCACAACCTTGAACTGGAGAATGACATCTTTACCATGTCTGGATCAGTTCCATTTAAGCCTGAAACACTTCTGCTTTACCTTTCGCTCTTTCGCTATACCACACTCATCCGCTCCACCAAACACTTCAAAATGAACTCAGAAACCTTTATTTATACAAGACATCGACTTAGGAACAATCATCTAAGTCGGAAATCAACTATAAGAATATTCTCAAGATGAATAACACATCCGGTCGGCCATCACAAGAACATTCGCAGGATGAACAACTCATCCGGTCGGCTAGTCTGAACAAGAACTTCATCCAGAAGAATATCTTCAATTCCGGGCTCTACCATCAATGTGGACCAACAACACAACCTCAATATGATCCAAGAACCTTCACAAGCCTGCCTAAATGACCAGGTACATCCACGCTTCCTCTACTCACTAGAATCTCTTCTCTTCCTCATTCGAAACTACAAGAACACAGTCTATCGCCACTGTCATACTACAAGAGGTGCTTTCGGACCTCCAAACCACATACCAATCAAGATGACACATCACAAGGACATCCCGAACACTCTATCCAATCCGCAGAATAGGACAATGCACTTCCAGATCTCACCAGACCTTTTTTGAAACACTCTGTCACTCCGGAGCATCTCCCAAAATTGGTTCTACTTGATCGATCACAACTTCTTCACATCTTCATGTGGACCTCTGAAACCTTAACTGGATCATCTCAAGACTCATATCTACAAACCCTTTAATCCGCATCCTCTGAATCTCAACCTATTGAGTGCTTTTACCTTCTTCACATCACTGTTCTTCACTATTCTTGATTGAGACTAATTTTCTTAATATCCTCAGCACATAGTTCATCCAATCCTTCTTGTCAATGCAATATGAGTATGTTGACATCAATGACAACACTTGTTCACCTCATACTTGCAACAATCTCCCCCTTTGTCATTGATGGCAACATATGATGTGAAAAACCATCAAGATAAGAATTTCTCCTTTCTGTCACAGCTCCCCCTATCAACAGCAACTCTTCACATGTCTTCTCTTCCTTTAATGCTCCCCCTTTGATCATCAACCACTTGTTTTTCACATGTCTTCTCTCCCCCTTTGACATCAATGGCAAAGGGCTCATACTTGTAATTCTAACATATCAGAATCATACCAGCTACTCCCCATCACCAATCTGGATCACAAGATATGACTGTGATATCCACCAGACTAATGCACATCAGTGCATCCTAGTTCATCATTGGAGGGGTCATGACCCCTAACTTCTCCTGGAGATACTCAAAAGAGTCATTGGGAAGAGGTTTAGTAAAGATATCTGCAATCTGATCCTTGGAGGATACATACTCCAATTTGACTTCATCCTTGTTCACTTGTTCCCTCAGAAAGTGAAACTTGATAGATATGTGCTTGGTCTTAGAATGCAACACCGGATTCTTAGAAATATTTATTGCACTTGAATTATCACAGAAAATTATGATAGGCTCCTCATATTCTACTTTAATGTCTTTTAGCATCTGCTTCATCCATAAGATTTGAGTGCAACTACCTGCTGCTGCAATGTATTCTGCTTCAGTTGTAGATAGAGATATTGTATCCTGTTTCTTGCTTAGCCAAGAAACCAATCTCTTTCCCAAAAAGAATGCTCCACCACTGGTGCTCTTCCGGTCATCCACATCTCTTGCCCAATCTGCATCTGTATATGCATGAAGAGAGAAATCATGATCTCTAGGATACCACAAACCATAGTCAACTATCCCTTTTAGATATCTAAAAATCCTCTTGATTGCCATAACATGAGATTCTCTAGGATCAGCCTAAAATCTTGCCACAAGACCAACAACCTGCATTATATCTAGTCTAGTCTGAGTGAGATACAACAATCCACCAATCATTGATCTATACTTTGTCTGGTCTGCCTTAGGAGAGTCATCATCTTTGCTCAACTTGCATCCGGTTGCCATGGGAGTATTCATTGGCTTTGAATCTTCCATCACAAATTTCTTCAACAATTCTTTCACATATTTAGTCTGAGAAATGAAGATCCCTTTCTTTGTTTGAGTAATTTGCAGACCCAAGAAGAAATTCATTTCACCAAGCATAGACATCTCAAACTTACTTTTCATCTGATTTGCAAAAGTTTTACACATACTATCTCTTCCTCCAAAAATGATATCATCCACAAACACTTCAACAATCAAAATGCTTTCATGATCAATTTTGAAATATAAGTTACTGTCAGCAGTACCTTTGTTGAATCCAATCTGCACAAGATGCTTATCTAATCTTTCATACCATGCTCTTGGGGCTTGCTTTAAACCATACAGTGCTTTCTTCAGCTTGCAGACCACATCATCATGATCAGACAGTTGAAATCCATCTGGTTGTTCAATGTAAACTTCTTCTTCCACATCACCATTTAGGAAGGCAGACTTGACATCCATCTGATATACCTTGAAGTCTTTGAAAGCAGTAAATACAAGAAATAATCTGACTGCTTCAATTCTTGCCACCGGAGCAAAGGTTTCTTCAAAATCAATTCCTTCTATTTGAGAGTAGCCTTTGCAGACCAATCTAGCTTTGTTTCTGATCACTTCACCAACTTCATTTAGTTTGTTCCGGAAGACCCATTTGGTTCCAATCACATTCTTGTTTCTAGGTCTGGGAACAAGATCCCAAGTATGATTTTTCTCAATTTGCATCAACTCTTCATTGCTTTGGTCTAGTTTTCATCATTGCAAGCTTCATTAATTGTCCTAGGTTCAATCTTTAAAATCAGACAGCATTCATTTGAATCTTGAGCAATTCTTCTCCTTGTTTGTACCCCTTTGCTTTTGTCACCTATGATCTGATCTTTAGAATGATTTAGAGTTACATACCTTGGAACTTTGGGAGTTTCTTGTACTACTGTTTCTTGATCAGGCTCATTTAGACAAACCTCTTCTTCCTAATTTACCAGATCAGTCTGTATCTAAATTTTAGAGGAGGATTGAGCTCCTTGCACCAGAGAATCATTCTGATCATCTTCATCACATTCATAGAATCTTGAGGGCTTCTCAATTCCTTCATCAACCTTCACATTTGTACTTTCTATCATCTTTCTCAATCTCTTATTGTAACACCAGTAGGCTTTACTTTGAGTGGAGTAACCCAAGAAAATTCCTTCATCACTTCTAGCATCAAACTTTCTTAGATCTTCATCTCTTTTGATATAACACTTGCTACCAAATACTCTGAAATATCTCACAGTAGGAGTTACACCAAACCAAAGTTCATAAGGAGTCTTATCGGTATTGCTTCTGATTTGAACTTGATTAAGAGTGTAGACTGCAGTACTGACAGCTTCTCTCCAAAACATCTGGGGAACATTTGCTTCCATCATCATTGTCCTGGATGCTTCCTAGATGGTTCGATTATTTCTCTCAACAACTCCATTCTGTTGTGGAGTCCTAGGGGCAAACAATTGTCTCCTTATGCCATGCTTCTCACAAAAGTCTATGAATTCACTGGATGTGAATTCACCACCTCTATCAGACTTCAGACACTTCAGTTTCAATCCGGTTTGATTCTCTACCATAGCTTTGAAGATTTTGAACTTCTCAAGGGCTTCTGATTTCTCTTTTAGGAAGGTAACCCACATCATTCGGGAATGATCATCAATCAGTAACATGAAATATCTATCACCTTGCATGCTCTTGATTCTTGTCAGACCACATAGATCAATATGGACTAATTCCAGTAATCCGGTAGTGGACTGATCCTTGCTTTTGAAAGAGACTCTGCTCTGTTTACCTAGCTGACATTCTTTGCACAAACTATTTGTAGGTTTCACTAATTTAGGAAGATCTCTTACAGCCTAAGTATTGCTTATCTTGATGATGTTATCAAAATTCACATGACACATCCTTCTATGCCATAACCAACTCTGATCAACTTGAACAAACAGACAACTTTTATTAGAACCAACTAGATGGAAGATATTACCTTTTGTTTGGGTACCGGATACAATCTCAGTTTCAGAGCTTTCAAAGATCCTGCATCTTCCATTCTTGAACCAGAGATCATAGCCTTTGTCCACCAACTGACCAACACTGAGAAGATTGTGTTTCAATCCTTCAACATAAAGTACATTATCAGTTTTGCTCTTTCCATCAAAAGAAATAGTTCCTCTACCTCTGATTCTGCCAATAGAATTATCACCAAACTTTACCATTCCTCCTTCATACCTTTCCAAATCTAAGAACTTGTTCTTGTCACCTGTCATATGGTGAGAACAACCACTGTCAATAACCCAATCATCCTTTTCTTTAACCTGGACAACCAAAGCTCTTTCTACAACCTTATGATTGACAGATTCAGAGGATAATGAATCTTCTTCCTTGATGGCAATAAACACCCATTCATTTCTGGATTTGCTTCCCATTTCTGATTCATCATCTATTACTCCTTCATTATCATCTTCTTCATGAACATAATAGCAGTTCTTTTGAAACCTTTGTCTGTTAGCATTTGACCTTGCAGATCTTTCTAGACATCTTGAAGCAAAATGACCAATCTTATTGCAGTTGAAGCACTTAAAGGGTAGTTTTCCTTCATACTTACCGGATCCTCTTGGTAGTCTCTTTGCAATGAGGGCTTCAAGTTGAGCTATTTCTGCTTCTTCCTCTTCCATGTCTTTCCTTGCTTGATCATACCATGACAGCTTCCTTGAAGAATTCTCTCCCAGATCAAATCTTTGTTTGCCTTTCACATAGGCACTGGCCTTGAATACAGATTCAGTCTTGGGGTGATCATCTCCAAACTCAGTCATCTCAAATGCAGCCAATTTGCCAGCCAATTGTTCTCTTGTGACAATTGTATGGGCTCTAAATTCATCAATGGCAGCAACCTTGATTTTGTAGGCAGTAGGAAGGGATCTGAGAATTTTGCAAACAATTTCATTTTCATCTAGAACTCCGCCAGCATTCCTGATTCCACATACCAGCTCATTCACTCTTGGCATAAAGGTAGTGATATTTTTATTATCTCTCATCTTCAATCTTTCAAATTTCCCTTTCAGACTTTGCAACCTTGCACTCCTAACAAGCTCATCTCCTTCATGCAGAAGTTCTAGTTTAACCCAGATCTCATATGCAGTTGGTAGGTCAATGACATTTGAGAGCTCTGAATCATTCAGAGTTGACGGACCACCCTGTGGAAGTACATATGGTTTTGAAACCATGTTCAAGTAAGCTTTTCCCATACACTCTAAGTGACATTTCATGCGACTTTTCCAGAGAGTGAAGTTGGTTCCATCAAACTTCGAACTATCCTTCTTGTATGACAACATCCTGGATCTCCTCAAGCGGTTAAGCTCCTTCTAGAGGAACTTGGCTCTGATACCAATTGTTAGATCTAGGGCACACAACTAAGAGGGGGGGTGAATCAATTGTACAAAGACCTTGCTTCTACTTCAAACACTTGTTTCTTCTTATTAGTTAACAGCATATCAATTAACCATTCATGAAAGCAGAAAGCATAAACACTGGAGCAGATAAACAATCAACACATTAGACACCAAGATTTTGATGTGGAAAACCCGGTTAAGGGAAAAACCATGGGGTGATTAACCCAAGGATTATTCTCTGTTAGAAGAATAAGAAAAATGAATGGCACATGCCAATTAGGGCTCACTGCCTGAGCACACTGCTCACAAGGAGGCACACTGCCTATAAAGAGACACACTGTCTACAAGATCATAAGGATCACAACCTTGAACTGGAGAATGACATCTTCACCATGTCTAGATCAGTTCCATTTAAGCCTGAAACACTTCTGCTCTGCCTTTCGCTCTTTCACCATACCACACTCATTCGCTCCACCACACACTTTGAAATGAACTCACAAACCTTTATTTATACAAGACATCAACTTAGGAACAATCATCTAAGTTGGCAATCAACCATAAGAACATTCACAAGATGAATAACACATCCGGTCAGCCATCACAAGAACATTCGCAGGATGAACAACTCATCCGGTCGGCTAGTCTGAACAAGAACTTCATCTGGAAGAATACCTTCAATTTCGAGCTCTACCATTAATGCGAACCAACAACACAACCTCAATATGATCCAAGAACCTTCACAAGCCTGTCTGAATGACCAGGTACATCCGCGCTTCCTCTACTCACTGGAATCTCTTCTCTTCCTCATCCAGAACTACAAGAACATAGTCTATCGCCATTGTCATACTGCAAGAGGTGCTTTTGGACCTCCAAACCATATACCAATCGAGATGACACTACATAAGGACATCCCACACACTATGTCCAATCCACAGAATAGGATAATGCACTTCCAGATCTCACCGGACCTTTTTGTAACACTCTGTCACTCCGGAGCATCTCCCAGAACCGGTTCTACTTGATCGATCACAACTTCTTCACATCTTCATGCGGACCTCTGAAATCTTAACTGGATCATCTCAAGACTCATATCTACAAACCCTTTAATCTGCATCCTCTGAATCTCAACCTATTGAGTACTTTTGCCTTCTTCTCATCACTATTCTTCACTGTTCCTGATTGAGACCAATTTTCTCAATATCCTCAGCACATAGCTCATCCAATCCTTCTTGTCAATGCAATATGAGTATGTTGACATCAATGACAACACTTGTTCACCTCATACTTGCAACAATATATAGCTATCCAAAATGATCTACATCAATTGTGAGTTGGCACAAAGCTCAATACTTCATGAAACGTGTGGTTGACTAGTGAAACTAATTCCTTGAACAAAATAATGGTAATATAAGAGAAATTTGTGTTCTTCCCAATGCTCACTTCTCTGGTTCCAACAAATTTTCATGTGTTTCTTGATTTTCGTAAACTTCAAATGGTCTACTGTCAAAGGAAAAATATAACTATGATAATCTACCACCTGGAGTAGGTCTTCAAACCAAGTTATGTTGCTCTATCTGTCCATTTATTCCCAAACATGGGAATGAAATCCAAATACCTCTATAAAACATTATCTCAAAACTACAAGACCAAAATATAAACTTTCATGACTGACTAGTTAATGAAATCCTACAAGTAAACAAAACAAGTGGAAGAAAATATTTTTCTATGATGAAAGATTGCTCTTTTCCCCTGGGATGCTTCTACATCACATATGCATGCAATGTGGGTATTGAATTAGTTGATGGCCATTCCATCAAATCTATAATTGATGAATTTAATGATACATTTAACAAATTTGTTGATTGAATTGAAATTTAACTACTACATGCCCCTTGAGTTGAAATGGTAACACAATGATCACCAAGTTATCTTAGATAACCAAGACCTAGTTATACAGGCCTTGGGGTTGTTGATCTCTCTAAGAGACTAATAACCTTTTAGAAAAGGTGACATACACCTAGTATTTCACCTAAGTTGTTGAGTGTGTTAAGAAAACCATCAACAAATTAGAATTAGAAGGAGGGATTTATTATTTAGTTCCTATTAGCTTTGTGTAAAACTTCCATTCAAACTATAAATAAGAGTTTTAATTACTAGATCAAATTCAATAGAGGGAGCTTTGAGTTTCTCTTCCTCTCACATCATCAAAAGACAAGGATTGACAAGGGTAATTTTGTATCTGAGAATACCAAGTCAACTAATACTTCACCGAGACCTATAATCCTATTACTCTCTTTGTTGTTCCATATAATCCAGCAATGGTTCTATTTTCTAGTAAGAATTCCCTTCTTAATACTCATAGGGATATCCATGATCTACCTAGGAACCCTAAGAAGTTTTGTCCTAAGTATGTCCATGGTGAGGGTAGAACAAGAAGAGAATAAACCTAGGGTTTCAAGTATGCAACATTGAGAATAAAATTCTACTATGAACAATGTGGCCTATAGATCATTCACTTTTACCTTAGGATAAACTACTTATAATTGGTACCTTGGCCTACCTTCTAGCTCTATCACAAGATAGAGTGATTTGGAAATCATTTTCCTCAACAATTTCAAATTCCCTATTGATCTTTCCATGTTGTACCATCACTTTGCAACTACCTGAAGGGAAATTACCAAGCCAATGACCATGTTTAATATTCATTTCCATAAAACCTATACCATGTTTAAAGATTCTTATACATTGGTGCAATCACGGTTAGGAGGGTCCTCAAAGAGAACTATCTAGACCATGTAGATAGAGTAAACACAATAGAAACAACTCAAAGATATAAAGAAAATGTAGATTTAGTCATTCAATATATCATGAATTTCAAATATGAATTAGCCAGCAACATGCGGGCTTACAAATAGATCTCATAGACCTGGTTACAAAATATTAGGATATGCACAAGATATAGCTTTGAAGTTCCTTCGCACAAATTCAAACAATCAACCTATCAATATGTGAATAACTACTTTCCTAGGGATCTATTACATCATTATATATCATCTTTGGTGCAAAATTTTCCTCTGCATCGGCCAAGGAAGATCACAAACTCCAATGAAAAGTTGTAACATGTGTACATGGATAGGTCGGACCTAAATGAATAGAACTCCTCCACAAGTGAATGGAATGATATGTGGATATTGGGAACGGTCAGCCATAAACCAACAACATTGAATGATGTGTCATTAGGCTTCGAAGGATGTGAAATGCTCTATAGGTCTTTTCCTTCAGCTGATTATCTAAGACTATCAAAATGCTTTGTTATGAAAAAATAGTCAATCTTCTAATAGCAATAACTTTTTGGTATATAATCTAAATACTCTAAAAATTTGATATGTTGTGCATGAATGAATCTAGATGCTAAGTCCAGCTCCTTAATATTTTAAATGTAACTGCAGTAGAATGCAAACCACAATATAGAAACTGTTGGTGATGAAATTGTCTGAAATGAATTGGAAAATCAAAAGAAACAATCTAAACTACAAACAAACTAAAATGCTAATATTTTTGGTTGATGCAAGATTTCTCTTGAACCAGGGATGCTCCTGCATCAAACATCTGGGGTTATTGAGAAAGTGAGCCCCTCACTTTGTTGGGGCTAGAGGACAACCAAGGCAGTCTACCTCAGCCTAAGAAATCTATGATGAATCTTCTTCCGATCTTCCTTTCCACTTCATAAGGTATTCTTTGTGTTGTCTCCCTTCGGTGCTACATCCAACTCTATTATCCAAAGTGTCTTGAATCTATTCCGATGCTTGTTGTGGTAACAACTTCTTCAATTATTCTTCAATGTTGTCACTAAACTTTGCTTCATGATACTGATATAGGTCTATAATGTTGAAAATAGGTGATATGCCCAATTTATCTGGTAGCTCCACTTCATATGCATTCCTTGAATCAAACTTTTTGAGTATCCTATAAGGTCCAAAATTCTTCATCTTCAACTTGTCATATGTCTCAACGAGAAATCTTTTTTTTCTCAAGTATACCATTACTTCATCGCGAACTCCAAATTCTTTATGTCTCCTCTTCTCATCTGCTTGTTCTATATACTTACTATTCATATCCTCTAAATGCTTCTTCACCTAATTATGCACTATCTCCATATGTTCTACAAATTCTTCTTCTTCTGCACTTCTCTTTTCCTTCATATTGATATTTCTCAACTATGTTACTCCTCTAGGGTTTACAATAGTAACAATATCAAAAGGTATGCTTCTGGTACTCCTATTTACTAAATTATTGTATGCAAACTCTGCTTGCAAAAGAATCAAATCCCAACTTCTTGTCTTCTCTCCAACCAAACATCTCAACAAGTTCCCCAAACTCTTATTCACTACCTTTGTCTGTCCATCAGTCTGTGGATGAAATGTAGAACTAAACTTCAAATCTGTCTTCATCTTTTTCCAAAGGGTCTTCTAAAAGTATCCATGAAATCTGGTATCTCTATCCAAAATTGTACTTTAGATAATCCATGCAATCTCACAATCTCCTTGAAAACAGGTTAGCTACATGCACTACATCAATTGTCTCCTTACAAGGTATGAAATGTGTCATCTTTGAAAATATGTCCACCACTACAAATATTAAATCATGTCCTCTCTATGTCTTCGGCAATCTCATTACAAAATCCATACTTATATCTTCCCAATAAAATTTCTGGTACTGTCAAAGGTTTATACAATCCAATATTCTGACTACTCCCTTTTGTAACTTGCCAAACTCTACAACTTTGCACAAATTTCCTAACATCGTTATGTATTTGAGAACAAAAGGAATTTTCACTTACCAAAGCCACTATTTTATCAGTGCTACGGTATCCTGCTAATCCACCATTGTGTTTCTCCTTGATTAAATTTTCTCTCATGGAAATTCTAGGTATGTACAATTGATTTCCTCTCAACAACATATCACCTTGAATGAAATAGTCCAACCACTTGCTCCTATCTATCACAATAGGTTCCTTACATGCTTACCAAGGTTCTACAAAAATGAGATCTTCTTCGTACATGTTCTTCAACTCATCAAATCCTAACACCTCAATTCTCATCTCTGTCAACAAGTTTCTTCTCCTACTCAATGCATTTGTGACTTTGTTTGATTTTCCACTCCGATGTTCTGACTCAAATGTATAACTCTGCATGAACTCTACCCATCTCATATGTCACTGATTCAACTTTACTTGACTATTCAAATATTGTAAAGCTTGATGATCTGTATACAACACAAACTCCTTAGGCAACAAGTAATGTCTCCACTTCTTCAAGGCTTGAATTATGGCATAGAACTCTTGATCATAAATTGAATATCTTCTCCTTGAATTATTCAACTTCTCACTTAAATATGCTATGGGTCTACCTTCTTGACTTAACACTAGTCCAATTGCATTTCCACTTGCATCATAATCTACTTGAAATACCTTATTGAAATTTGGTAATGCCAAAATAGGTTGCTCTGTCACTTTCTTCTTCAATAATTCAAAACTTTTATCTACTCCTGATGTCCACTTGAAATCTTTTCTATTGCCTCTCATTATCTCTGTCATAGGGTTACAAACCGAACTAAATTTTTTTATGAACTCCCGGTAGAAACTAGCCAATACATGAAATGATCTAACTTCTCCAATGCTCTCTGGTGTAGGCCATTTAAGAATTGCTCTTACTTTCTTAGGGTCCATCTTCAATCCTTCCATAGAAATCACAAATCTCAAATATACCAATTCTTCCTTCATAAAACTACACTTCTTGATGTTGATTAGCAACTTCTCTTCTCTCAGCCTCTGCAATACTTGACTTAGATGCTACAAATGTTCTTCTTTTTTCTTACTAAAAATTAGAATGTCATTCAGATATACAATAAAAAAACTTACCCAAGAATTTCTTCAAAACTTCATTCATCAATCTTATGAAAGTACTAGGTGCATTTGTCAGTCCAAAAGGCATTACTAACCATTCATAATCCCCCATTTGTCTTAAAGTAGTCTTCCATGCATCTCCTTCCCTGATTCTGATATAATGGTATCCACTCTTCAAATCTATCTTTGTGAAATATTTTTCTCCACTTAAACAGTCCATAATGTCATCCATCCTAGGTAAAGGAAATCTATACTTAATTGTGATCTTGTTGATTGCTCTAGAGTCTATACACATTCTCTATTCTCCATCTTTCTTAGGTGCTAACATTACAGGTACTACACAAAGGACATAAAATTTCTCTGATCAATCCCTTCCTCAATAGTTCATGTATCTTCGTATTCAATTCTTCATTCTCTACTAGTGTCATTCAATGTGCTTCTTTGTTAGGTAAACTAGCTCCAGGTATAAGATCCATGTGATGAATGATACTTTTGATTGGTGGCAATCCTTTAGGTACATTGTCTGATGTAATGTATTCATATTCTGTCATCAATTCAGTTATATACTCCGATCGTGATTCTCTAGTTTCCTTCTTCAATGTTTCAATATTCTTAGGGATCAAAGCATAACACATATTCTCATGTCTCTAACCATGCAAAAAATTTCTTCCATCTACCAAATAGATTCTAGCATTCCTAGATACTTCACTCTTAGGATCATCTTCCAAAGGAATCAAAGTAATTCTCTTTCCATTTGATGTTATAGTGTGTGTATTCTTTCTCCCATCATGTATATCTTTCCTATCATACTGCCAAGGTCTAACCAACAAGATATGACAAACATCCATAGGAATAATATCACACAAGACTTCATCATGATATGATCCAATATGAAATTTCACCAAACATTGTTCACTCACCAATACCTTATGATCATCTTGAATCCATGCTATCTAATAAGGCTTAAGGTGTTTCAATCTTTCCAACTTCAGCTTAGTCACCATCTCCTTTGAAACTAGGTTATATAAACTATCACTGTCAATTAAAACTTTACAAGATTTACCTCCTGATTTACATCTAGTTCTGAACAAACTCTTCCTCTACAATGGTTCCTCATTTATCTCTTCTTGAAATAGTGCTCTCCTCATGACAAGTAATTCTCCTTTCTTAGGTTTACCAACTAAACTAGGTGATCCAACAGGTTCTTCTTCAACATAGGTTGTTCTTCCAAGGTCCTCTATCCTCTTGTCTATACTTCCCTGATTACATTCAAATGCTCTATGTACTTCACCTCCACAATGAAACAAGTTCCTCTTAATGTTCTCCTATCAGGTCCTCTTCCTTCTATTTTGTATCCTTCATTCTAGTATGGACTAGGGTTCCCTTTGTGATAGCTAGCATCTCTTTGGTATGCATTGTTATCTCTATCATGGGTAAGTGCAGGAAGATGGGGGGCCAAAAAGGGGTCTTAAGTGGCCACTTTTTTTCTGAAATCAGGAAATACTGGCCTTGGATGAGAAATTGAGCATAGTTACACTCAAAATTTGGAGATGCAACCAAAACAATGTTCGTAGTGCTCCGAGTCTACTTTCTAAACTACTATTTTGTTTTGAAAATGGCATAGATTAAGGGGTTCAAAAGAGGGAGCCACAGAAATTGGTGTTGTTTTTGTCAAAAAAACATAACATAGCATGTTTTGTGGCTCCCTCAAAAGGTCAACTTTTTTTTGGTATTTTTAAAATCGCTTTAGTGAGAAATTAGCTAATAGCATGTAGTTTATGTCCGAGTTTTTTGATAATTTTTTGATGAATATTTGATTTTTTACTAATTTTCAAAGTGGACACATCCTAAAAAATAGAATTTTGGCCATGCTACCCCTATAAATTTTGAAAACTAATTGAAAATTATTTTTTTATTTTTTTAATATTTGTAGAATGGAGTCTAGTTTCTAAATATGTAATTTTTTTTAAATTTGAATGAATAGTTATTTTACAATGAAAAAAGGACCAAATAGTGGTTTTTGCCTAAAAACGAACACACAAACAAAAGAAATTAAAGATGAAAGGCTTAACATTGTTAAAATGTGAAAAAAATCACATCGTCAAATAGCTAAGAGAAAGCCTAACATTACCCATGTGTTTGATTTGTTCGACCTTGAAACAAGTACAAATCTGAGGGTTAGCACGAACAAAATTATGTGAAATTTTGAAGAATATAGAAAAACACGTCTGTGACTATTCATAAGGCACTCCAAGCCTTTGGGTTGGAAATCCAAAGCAAATCCCAAGCCCAAGGCTTGGGATTCCCAAAGCAAGAAATAACGTGAGCGTGTTATAACACGCTCACATTATGTTTTGCCTTGCATTTTTCTTTCCCGCAAGTCTGTTGTTTGTCATGTTTGACATAACGCGAGCGCGTTATAACGCGCTCACGTTATGTTCCCCTCAAATTTTTTTACGTTCAAGGCTATTAATCATGAGGGTTAAGGGATAAGGGATAGAGTTGGAGGGTTTAGGGATAAGAGATTAGCATTTAAGGTATAGTATCGAGCCCGTTGAGGGTCTAGGAATAGGGATAGCATTTAGGGTTTAGGGATGAGGGATGACAGATTAGGGTTGAGGGTTTAGGGTTTAGGGATAGGGTTGAGGGTCGAGGGATCGGAGTTAAGGGTTGAGGGATTAGGGTTTGAAATTGAGGGTTGAGGGTTGAGGTTCAAGGGTCAAGGGTTTAGGGATAGGGTTTAGGGTCGAGGGATTAGGGTTAAAGTAGAGTGTGGAGGGTCTAAGGATTAGGGATAGGGTTGGAGGGTTTAGGGATAAGGGATTAGGGTTTAAGGTATAGTATTGAGTCTGTTGAGGGTTTAGGAATAGGGATAGCATTTAGGGTTTAGGGATGAGGGATTATAGTTGAGGGATGATGGATTAAGGTTGAGGGTTGAGGGATTAGGGTTTAGGGTTGAGGGTTGAGGGATTAGGGTTTAAGGTATAGTGTTGATGGTTAAGGGTTGAGGGTTTAGGATTAGGGTTTAGGGTTGATGGATTAGCATTTAATGTCGAGGTTAGGGTTAGAGTGTCGAGGGTAGAGGGATTAGGGATAGGGTTTAGTGTTAAAGGTTTAAGGCTTAAGATATAGTGTCAAGTGTTGAGGGTGTAAGGATAGGGTTTAAGTTTTAAGGGTTAAGGGTTGAGGGATAGGGATTAGGGTTTAAGGTATAGTGTTGAGGGTTGAGGGATCAGAGTTAAGGGCTGAGGGATTAGGGTTTGACGTTGAGGGTTGAGGGTTGAGGTTCGAGGGTCAAGGGTTTAGGCATAGGGTCGAGGGTCGAGGAATTAGGGTTAAAGTAGAGTGTGGAGGGTATAAGGATTAGGGATAGGGTTGGAGGGTTTAGGAATAAGGGATTAGGGTTTAAGGTATAGTATCGATTCTGTTGAGGGTGTAGGAATAGGGATAGCATTTAGGGTTTAGGGATGAGGGATTAGAGTTGAGGCATAACGGATTAGGGTTGAGGGTTGAGGGATTAGGGTTTAGGGATAAGGTTTAGGGTTGAGGGCTGAGGGATTAGGGTTTAAGGTATAGTGCTGAGGGTTTAGGGATGGGGTTTAGGGTTGAGGGATTAGAGTGAAGGGTTGAGGGATTAGGATTTGATGTTGAGGGTTGAGGGTTTAGGGTTTAGGGTTAGGGTTGAGAGATGAGGGATCAGAGTTAAGGGTTGAGGGATTAGGGTTTGACGTCGAGGGTTAAGGGTTGAGGTTCGAGGGTCAAGGGTTTAAGGATAGGGTTAAGGTTGAAGGGATTAGGGTTAAAGTAGAGTGTGGAGGGTGTAAGGATTAGGGATAGGGTTGGAGGGTTTAGGGATAAGGGATTAGAGTTTAAGGTATAGTATCGAGTCTGTTGAGGGTTTAGGAATAGGGATAGCATTTAGGGTTTAGGGATGAGGGATTAGGGTTGAGGGATTAGGGTTTAGGGATAAGGTTTAGGGTTGAGGGTTGAGGGATTAGGGTTTAAGGTATAGTGTTGAGGGTTGATGGTTTAGGGATAGGGTTTAGGTTTGAGGGATTAGGGTTTAGGGTTGATGAATTAGGGTTTAATGTTGAGAGTTGAGGGTTGAGGGTTGAGGGTTGAGGTTGAGGGATATGGTTAATGGTCAAGGGATTAGGGTTAAATAAGAGTGTCGAGGGTAGAGGGATTAGGGTTTAAGGTATAGTATCGAGCCTGTTGAGGGTCTAGGAATAGGGATAGCGTTTAGGGTTTAGGAATGAGGGATTAGAGTTGAGGGATGACGGATGACATATTAGGGTTGAGGGTTGAGGGATTAGGGTTTAGGGACAAGGTTTAGGGTTAGGGTTGAGGGATTAGGGTTTAAGGTATAGTGTTGAGGGTTTAGGGATAGGGTTTAGGGTTGAGGGATTAGAGTGAAGGGTTGAGGGATTAGAATTTGACGTTGAGGGTTGAGGGTTTAGGGATAGGGTTGAAGGTCGAGGGATCAGAGTTAAGGGTTGAGGGATTAGGGTTTGATGTTGAGGGTTGAGGGTTGAGGTTTGAGTGTCAAGGGTTTAGGGATAGGGTTGAGGGTCAAGGAATTAGGGTTAAAGTAGAGTGTGGAGGGTATAAGGATTAGGGATAGGGTTGGAGGGTTAAGGGATAAGGGATTAGAGTTTAAGGTATAGTATCGAGTCTGTTGAGGGTTTAGGAATAGGGATAGCATTTAGGGTTTAGGGATGAGGGATTAGAGTTGAGGAATGATGGATTAGGGTTGAGGGTTGAGGGATTAGGGTTTAAGGATAAGGTTTAGGGTTGAGGGTTGAGGGATTAGGGTTTAAGGTATAGTATCGAGGGTTAAGGGTTTAGGATTAAGGTTTAGGGTTGACGGATTAGCATTTAATATCGAGGTTAGGGTTAGAGCGTCGAGGGTAGAGGGATTAGGGATAGGGTTTATGGTTGAAGGTTTAAGGATTGAGGGTTGAGGCTTTAGGGATGAGGGTTTAAGGCTTAAGATATAGTGTCAAGTGTGGAGGGTGTAGGGATAGGTTTTAAATTTTAAGGGTTAAGGGTTGAGGGATAGGGATTAGGGTTTAAGGTATAATGTTGAGGGTTGATGGTTTAGGGATAGGGTTTAGGTTTAAGGGATTAGGGTTTAGGGTTGAGGGTTGAGGGTTGAGGGTTGAGGTTGAGGGATAGGGTTAATGATCAAGGGATTAGGGTTAAATAAGAGTGTCAAGGGTAGAGGGATTAGGGTTTAAGGTATAGTATCGAGCCTGTTGAGGGTCTAGGAATAGGGATAGCGTTTAGGGTTTAGGAATGAGGGATTAGAGTTGAGGGATGACGGATGACAGATTAGGGTTGAGGGTTGAGGGATTGGGGTTTAGGGACAAGGTTTAGGGTTAGGGTTGAGGGATTAGGGTTTAAGGTATAGTGTTGAGGGTTTAGGGATAGGGTTTAGGGTTGAGGGATTAGAGTGAAGGGTTGAGGGATTAGAATTTGACATTGAGGGTTGAGGGTTTAGGGTTGAGGGTTTAGGGATAGGGTTGAGGGTTGAGGGATCAGAGTTAAGGGTTAAGGGATTAGGGTTTGATGTTGAGGGTTGAGGGTTGAGGTTCGAGTGTCAAGGGTTTAGGGATAGGGTCGAGGGTCGAGGAATTAGGGTTAAAGTAGAGTGTGGAGGGTATAAGGATTAGGGATAGGGTTGGAGGGTTTAGGGATAAGGGATTAGAATTTAAGGTATAGTATCGAGTCTGTTGAGGGTTTAGGAATAGGGATAGCATTTAGGGCTTAGGGATGAGGGATTAGAGTTGAGGGATGATGGATTAGGGTTGAGGGTTGAGGGATTAGGGTTTAGGGATAAGGTTTAGGGTTGAGGGTTGAGGGATTAGGGTTTAAGGTATAGGATTGAGGGTTGAGGCTTTAGGGATGAGGGTTTAAGGCTTAAGATATAGTGTCAAGTGTTGAGGGTGTAGGGATAGGGTTTAAATTTTAAGCATTAAGGGTTGAGGGATAGGGATAGGGTTTAAATTTTAAGCGTTAAGGGTTGAGGGATAGGGATTAGGGTTTAAGGTATAGTGTTGAGGGTTGATGGATCAGAGTTAAGGGTTGAGGGATTAGGGTTTGACATTGAGGGTTGAGGGTTGAGGTTCGAGGGTCAAGGGTTTAGGGATAGGGTTGAGGTTCAAGGGATTAGGGTTAAAGTAGAGTGTGGAGGGTGTAAGGATTAGGGATAGGGTTGGAGGGTTTAGGGATAAGGGATTAGAGTTTAAGGTATAGTATCGAGTCTGTTGAGGGTTTAGGAATAGGGATAGCATTTAGGGTTTAGGGATGGGGGATTAGAGTTGAGGGATGATGGATTAGGGTTGAGGGTTGAGGGATTAGGGTTTAGGGATAAGGTTTAGGGTTGAGGGTTGAGGGATTAGGGTTTAAGGTATAGTGTTGAGGGTTAGGGTTGAGGGTTTAGGATTAGGGTTTAGGGTTGATAGATTAGCATTTAATGTCGAGGTTAGGGTTAGAGTGTCGAGGGTAGAGGGATTAGGGATAGGGTTTAGGGTTGAAGGTTTAAGGATTGAGGGTTGAGGCTTTAGGGATGAGGGTTTAAGGCTTAAGATATAGTGGTAAGTGTTGAGGGTGTAGGGATAGGGTTTAAGTTTTAAGGGTTAAGGGTTGATGGATAGGGATTAGGGTTTAAGGTATAGTGTTGAGGGTCAAGGGATCAGAGTTAAGGGCTGAGGGATTAGGGTTTGACATTGAGGGTTGAGGGTTGAGGTTCGAGGGTCAAGGGTTTAGAGATAGGGTCGAGGGTTGAGGAATTAGGGTTAAAGTAGAGTGTGGAGGGTATAAGGATTAGGGATAGGGTTGGAGGGTTTAGGGATAAGGGATTAGGGTTTAAGGTATAGTATCGATTCTGTTGAGGGTGTAGGAATAGGGATAGCATTTAGGGTTTAGGGATGAGGGATTAGAGTTGAGGGATGATGGATTAGAGTTGAGGGTTGAGGGATTAGGGTTTAGGGATAAGGTTTAGGGTTGAGGGATTAGGGATTAGGGTTTAAGGTATAGTGTTGAGGGTTTAGGGATAGGGTTTAGGGTTGAGGGATTAGAGTGAAGGGTTGAGGGATTAGGATTTGATGTTAAGGGTTGAGGGTTTAGGGTTTAGGATTTAGGGTTAGGGTTGAGAGATGAGGGATCAGAGTTAAGGGTTGAGGGATTAGGGTTTGATGTTGAGGGTTGAGGGTTGAGGTTCGAGGGTCAAGGGTTTAGGGATAGGGTTGAGGTTCAAGGGATTAGGGTTTAAGGTATAGTGTTGAGGGTTGATGGATCAGAGTTAAGGGTTGAGGAATTAGGGTTTGACTTTGAGGGTTGAGGGTTGAGGTTTGAGGATCAAGGGTTTTGGGATAGGGTTAAGGTTCAAGGGATTAGGGTTAAAGTAGAGTGTGGAGGGTGTAAGGATTAGGGATAGGGTTGGAGGGTTTAGGGATAAGGGATTAGAGTTTAAGGTATAGTATCAAGTCTGTTGAGGGTGTAGGATTAGGGATAGCATTTAGGGTTTAGGGATGAGGGATTAGAGTTGAGGGATGACAGATTAGGGTTGAGGGATTAGGATTTGACGTTGAGGGTTGAGGGTTTAGGGATAGGGTTGAGGGTTGAGGGATTAGGATTTGACGTTGAGGATTGAGGGTTTAGGGATAGGGTTGAGGGTTGAGGGATTAGGATTTGACGTTGAGGGTTGAGGGTTGAGGGTCGAGGGTTGAGGGATCAGAGTTAAGGGTTGAGAGATTAGGGTTTGACGTTGAGGGTTGAGGGCATTTTCTATCAAGAACTTGATTATGAGGGCTTGCCCCTTCATTGTTATGCCTATCATATGGTAGAGCATCTAGCAAGCCCTTGCAGGAAAAAGATGTTTAGGGATAAGGGATTGAGGGATAGGGTTGAGGTTCAAGGGATTAGGGTTAAAGTAGAGTGTGGAGGGTGTAAGGATTAGGGATAAGGGATTAGAGTTTAAGGTATAGTATTGAGTCTGTTGAGGGTGTAGGATTAGGGATAGCATTTAGGGTTTAGGGATGAGGGATTAGAGTTGAGGGATGACAGATTAGGGTTGAGGGATTAGGATTTGGCGTTGAGGGTTGAGGGTTTAGGGATAGGGTTGAGGGTTGAGGGATTAGAGTGAAGGGTTGAGGGATTAGAGATCAATGCAAAGGATGTGATGAATCTATAGCAGGACAAAACACATTTCACGTTATAGTGCGAGCGCATTATAACGCGCTCGTGTTTTGTATTTCTATTGAAACGGTAAAAAAGTGGTTACCCCCGTGATCCAGGCCCACATGCTCTGTTTTCTTACTGGTTCTGCACATGCTCCAACAAAAAAGAAGTGCTTTCATGCTATTGGGAAGTTCACATGCACATTTGACACATTATACAACCTTTGCATGATCTTTCCACCACCTTTTCTGCTTTGCCAACTTGAGGAGGAAATAACATAGTTTTCACACCAAGTTTGATATATATCTATTCAAGTTTCAATTTTTGTAGTGTTACAATGTTAATTGTGATTCAATTTTAGGAATTTAACATTGAAAAGGAAGCAAGTGGTGAAAAACTCAAATTGTTGAGGAGTTTGATGCAAGAAGATAAAAACACTACATAATTGGGTACTCTCTCCATTCAAATCTTCATTTTTTAGGTATGTCAAGTCTTTACATGCATGTTCTTTACATTTTCCTTATTTTGGATTGAATTACTTTATCATGCTTTATCATACATGTTTAAAATAGACACATTCCCAATCAAGAAAGCAGCCTACAATCTCACATGATGCCATGTATATTTTCTACACTTGGGCTCTTTAATAATTATGTGTAATAAACAAACCTTAACATACCATGATGTCAAACTATACAAGAATAAATCCTTACAACATAAAAAAAATACAATCCCACTTTTATCTTGTATTCATTTCTTAGGAAATAATATTGGTCTCTTTATCATGCTACAGACAAATTCTCTGTCATGCCGAGGAAATGATCAAGAATTAAACCAACACAGGAAGAGATAGAAGCTAAGAATGCAAAGAAAGCAATGGCTATGAGAGAACTTCGTGAGAAGAGGAAATTGGACACGATAAATGAAGACATACCAATTGAAGAGGAACCACAACCATCACAGAGAGATATGGTATTGGCGGCACAAAGAAAATGAATGCAAAAACTTCGTGGTACGAGAGATTTGAATACCATAGTTGGAGACACGTCCTTTACTGCAAGTCAACATGTGGGGACACCATCTACCACATCTCAAGTTGAGAGTACATCATCACTCACATGTGATGAAGGAGGTATGCCATCGTTCCCACCTCAACCTCAAGGTATGTCATCTATTCCATCTTCAATCGAAGGTATGCCATCTAACCCATCTCATTTAAATATTGATGAAATTCCTAATGTTGAGGTAAATTTACCTAACTTGACACCACCTAGAATTTTGCATAGAAAGCCAAAGTATTTGATTGATATTGATGAGAATATTTTGCAGCCAATGGAAGGTAAGATTCCAAAATGCACTTGCAGAAGATATGCTAATACGATTTGGAGATTGTTCTTTGAAAAGTTAAATGAGACTGCAAGATGTCAACTATTCGTTGAAATGATGCGAAGTATAAAGTATAGGTCTATCATGAAGATTCTTGGGTTGAGAACATCAGAGGCTTCAAGTGAAAAATCTATTGTCAAGAATCTAATGAGTGCGTATGAGAGTGTGGGTAACACCTCATCCACAAAAGATAGTAATGCAACATGGCATGTGATTACATCGACTATAGTAAGTAGTCAAATGAGGAAAGCTCGTCTCATTAGAAAGACAAGTCAAGAATTGAGAATTAATAGGAAAACTTTATCAAGAGCCGTTGGAAGACACCAAAAAATTGAGGACACTAATGCCAATGAATTATGGGCGTTCTCGGGGAGACTACCACGAAAAGATAAACCAATTGTTGAAGCATTGAGATCACTAATTGAAGACTTTTGGAAGAATTACACAAGGGTATCTCCGAATCAAAGGGATGTGGTAAGAAGGAGAATCGGTAGTCAGAACCGTGAGCCACATCCAAAGCATTTTTTGGATGAGACTCAAACACAGTTTTATGGTAAATTTCTAGAGAAGTATCCTCAAATTAAAATTTTTCAAAGATATTTTAAATTGCTAAAACCTTTCTATGTTAAGATAAATCACACACGCACTACTTGTTGTAGATTACATATTAAATTTTCTAACCATTTTGATGCTTATAGGTCTATATGTTTAGATATGCACACTAATAATGATTTGCAGGGTTGTGCCATATGTGCCCCACCAACATCTTCAAGAGACTTCATATCAAGAATTTTATGTGAAAGAGAGGAAGGTCAAATATTCTATAAGAAATTATGCTTGGATGGCACATGTCATCGTTGCGGTGGCTTGCAACATTTGCCAATATGTGAACATATGGAAATAACACGTGGTTGGAAACGAACTAGTAGAGTTTGGCAAGTATAAAACAGTGGCATATAATACAAAAGATGGTAAAGAAGCAAAGAGGTGTGAATTAGTTATTGAAAAGATTCCAGTGTATCAGTTTATGCCTATATTTCGTGACAGCATAGTGTATGAGTATACAAGACATGCCCATAGAGCTCGATGGTTGGACTTGCAATTCAAGTTATGCAAGGACACATTTCTAGTTGGTAGCATTGTTTCAGTCGTCGACTTTGCAGAGAACTACAGTCTACAGCCACAGTGTGAGGTGCAATCACAATATTACAACTCCACACAGGTTTCTATATTTGTGCACATCGCATTCATTCATGCGAATGATAGTACAGAGGATGACAAAAAGATCATAAGGGAGTATAATTTCTATATTAGTGATGATTGCATGCATTCTATGGAGTTCGTGCAAGGTTGCTTTCAAGTGTTCTACAATGATTTGGCTAGAAGGGGCATATTGTTTAGTCAGCATATCATATGGTCAGATAACTATGCATCACAATTCAAGAACTCGCGAAATTTCTATTGGCTGAGTAGGAGGCATAATTTTACAGGTATTCAACATATGTGGAACTTTTGTGAGGCCAGGCATGGAAAGGGGGAGCATGTATCAAAAGAGCCATAGCACGAGAAGAGTTAAAGTATAAAGACAATGCAAAGTTGACAGATGCAAAATTGATTGTCGAGTGGTGTAATGCTTCCATGGGTCTAGGTAATGAAGGTAAGTCTTTAGTTCGTAGATTTTTTTGGTTGATAGATGATACTAACATTGCACCATATGAGGATTGTTGTACACTGACAGGATCAAATGAGATGCACTCTTTCAGAAGCTCGATTGCAAGTTCATGGAGTATCCATATACGAAAGATGTCATGCTTTTGTTCTTGTACAATTCAAGTCTGGGATGAGTGCGAGTCAAAGGAGTGGGTTGACGAATGGCAGTTAAGTTATCTTAGCCCACTTGACACGTATCGACCCCCGACGGCACTGGAACTAACACAGATGGAATCGTCAGTTGACTTTGACCACATATCAGATTTAGTTCAACCAAGTAATATAGGGCACGTATATGCATCTGATTTCATCTAGTTTAACCAGGTAATGTCATCTTACTTTGTAGTGTTTTTGTAATGTTGACTAATTTCATTTAATTTACTACACATATCAATGTAGGGCACGTATATGCAGTTATTGTAGATGAAGATAATGAAGAGGGAACATATTATTACTTATGTCATTGTGTTGAGGCCAAAAAGAAATTGGAGGCCCCTGTTACAGATGGAGAAAACATCGAATACCCTACAGGATCAGTGGTTATTACTGGAACATGGCTTAGAAGGTACCCACATAAGAGTGTTAATATTTGGCTATTTCAGGACTTTGACATGCATCGGAAGATTCTTCATTACTCGAACCTTGTCATGGCATCCAATGTTCATTTGATAAAGTATCAGGGTAGACCTTTGAACAAAATATTGTGGAAGGTGTGTGAGTCTGACCATGAAGCAATACTTGACACAATAAAGAGTAGAGCAGACCTGGATGGTTCATTGGATTAATTTGTAAGTATTCACATTGATTTTGTAAAGTTATGTTACATTGAGTTGTAAGTATGCACATTAATTTGTAAGGTTTGTTTTTTTTTATTTCCTCCTGCATTTTTACACATATGTACATATTTTTACATCATCATGTTATGCATTTTTGGTGTCCTGCTCCTGATGCGACCAAACTCATAACTCACCCTACTTCCTCTAAACACCATTTGATGATCTCTCCATCACTCTGGATCCAGGGCACCCAATCATGATGATGACCTATATACCATTCTCCCAAGGCACTCATAATGAATGAAAAGAAGACCAAAGGTGCCCAAGCTTAATAGACTTATTTCTTTCAATTTTGATGATCCAAACTCTTGCAATATGACATCCACTTTCATGCCTTTAGATCTTCCTTCACATATAGGGCACCAAATCAAGTTGAAAAATCTACATAAGGGCACCAAACTGGATGAAAGGAGACATGAAATGCGCCTTAGGACTCCATGCTAAGGTTTGAGCCATTAAAGTCTCTTGATATTAGGAGCTCATGATGATGAAACTTAGAGCTTTTTCCTTTCCTATGCGCTCATCTAAGATGTTTGAATGATAAGGAGTGCCTCGACCTCTATAATGTACATTGGGTACCAAAATCAAGGTGATTTTAAGTCACTTTGAGTCATTTGGGGTCAGTTTGAGTCTTTGAGTCATGTTACAAAAAAGTGTCAATGTTGTCAAGTTACACAAAGCAACTTTTGCATTTTTGGTATCCTGCTTGTGATGTGACCAAACTGACTGCTCCAACGCATCCAGATGGGTACATTTACACTAGGCATGGTCCTTTTTTTCACCCAAACATGTCGAAACAGTCTGAGCTACATTGTATCGACAATATCCCTGAAGAGTCCAAAGTGCAAAAAGGCAGCAATCTTTGATGAGATGTTACTCAAAAACCGTGTCACTTAGAAATATTCTGTTTGAGGCAATGCAATCATGTAAAGTGCCTCTACAATAACCTCTCTCAGTTTTTTATATCTCTGAGGCATTTACCCATGGTGAAAGGTTTTCTGCTGCCCCAAAAATCGTCAGAAGGAGGCAGTGTAAAGTTGCAAAGGGGTGTAACTTTTGTCCTGCTCCTGATGCAACCAAACTGACTATTCCAACGCGTCTAAATGGGTACATTTACGCTAGGCATGGTCTTATTTTTCACCCAAACATGTTGAAACAGTCTGAGCTACATTGTACCGACGATATCCCTGAAGAGTCCAAAGTGCAAAAAGGTAGCAATCTTTGACGAGATGTTACTCGAAAAGCGTGTCACTTAGAAACATTCTGTCTGAGGTAACGTGATCATGTAGAGTGCCTCTACAATAACCTCTCTCAGTTTTTATATCTCTGAGGCATTTGCCCGTGGTGAAAGGTTTTCTGCTACCCCAAAAATCATCAAAAGGAGGCAGTGTAAAGTTGCAAAGGGGTGTAACTTTTGTCCTGCTCCTAATACAACCAAACTGACTACTCCAATGCATCCGAATGGGTACATTTACACTAGGCATGGTCCTATTTTTCACCCAAACATGTCGAAACAGTCTGAGCTACATTGTACCAACGATATCCCTGAAGAGTCCAGAGTGCAAAAAGGTAGCAATCTTTGACGAGATGTTACTTGAAAACTATGTCACTTAGAAACATTCTATCTAAGGCAACGCGATCATGTAGAGTGCCTCTACAATAACCTCTCTCAGTCTTTTATATCTCTGAGGTATTTGCCCGTGGTGAAAGGTTTTCTGCTGCCCCAAAAATTGTCAGAAGGAGGTAGTGTAAAGTTGCAAAGGGGTGTAACTTTTGTCCTGCTCCTAATGCAACCAAACTAACTATTCCAACGCATCTGGATGGGTACATTTACGCTAGGCATTGTCCTTTTTTTCACCCAAACATGTCGAAACAGTCTGAGCTACATTGTACCCATGATATCCCTAAAGAGTCTAGAGGGCAAAAAAGCAGCAATCTTTGATGAGATGTTACTCAAAAATTGTGTCACTTAGAAACACTTTGTCTGAGGCAACACGATCATGTAGAGTGCCTCTACAATAACCTCTCTTAGTTTTTTATATCTCTGAGGCATTTGCCCTGGTGAAAGGTTTTCTGCTACCCCAAAAATTGTCAGAAGGAGGCAGTGTAAAGTTGCAAAGGGGTGTAACTTTCATCCTGCTCCTGATGCGACCAAACTAACTGCTCCAACACATCTGAATGGGTACATTTACACTAGGCATGGTCCTATTTTTCACCCAAACATGTCGAAACAGTCTGAGCTACATTGTACCGATGATATCCCTAAAGAGTCCAAAGTGCAAAAAGGTAGCAATCTTTGACGAGATGTTACTCGAAAACTGTGTCACTTACAAACATTCCGTCTGAGGCAACGCGATCACATAGAGTACCTCTACAATAACCTCTCTCAGTTTTTTATATCTCTGAGACATTTGCCCATGGTGAAAGGTTTTCTGCTGCCCCAAAAATTGTTAGAAGGAGGCAGTGTATTAAGTCAAGATGAAAGCCTATTCACTCTAGGCGCCTGTTGTGACCAAATCACACATCGCGCCAGAGAATCCCAAACATGCGCCTTGAACAAGTGATGCTACAAGTGGTGAACAAAATGGGCGCCTTGAAGAATTGAGCCCTCCAAGACATCTTACAATTGCCTAAAAGTCCAAAATTTACATAAGTGAGTTAAGGTGCCATTTTCCATCTCCAAAGCCTCCTTTGAGTGCCTTAACATGGAGTGAATGTTTTAGTCTATGAAAGATTGCGTCTAAAAAATATAACAACCCCTTGAGTCACTAGGATGAACTAAGTTAACAAAATGAACTTCATTGAGGGAGGCGCACTTGTGCATCTAGACAACTCCAGTTTAGTGCCTGAGAAAAAGCATGTTTAGAGACACCCCTCGAATGAACCCTCTAGAACCAATAACCATAGCTCAAGATCCATAACCATGAGAAGATAAAGCATTAAAAAAATTCATCTAAAGGATGGGAAATACCTCTTAGATGATAGTCTGCCGAGTAGACCAAGAGTGGGGAATGAGAATGCTCGTCGAAGATACACCAAGCCACAATGACTCTCTCCAATAAGAATCTTCTCTAGGTCCATAATTAACTCACGCCCATATCCAAGTGAAAGTCTCCTTGGTCTTCCTGCTAAAACCTCTAAAGTGTAACCATCTCTACAAGTGTCTCTAATCTCAAGAGAACTCTAGCCTCACCCAAGTCTCGAAGTATGTATGAGAACCTACAACCAATCAATCCATGTTAAGCTCCAAATGCAACACCACATTATCATGAAGCTCCCAAGCACATGACCAATGTAATCAATACCAAGAGAACCAACATGACCACTGTCAAAACTCTATACAAAATTAGGTATCCAAACATGACATCATGATCTAACATCTCCTCCTAGAAGATCACATGCACCAATACAGACATCCTAGTCTCAAGAGAACTTGTATCATGCTAAAACTCTAATCTAGAATCAAGAGTCCACCAAGACACACTACCAAACACCTCTAAACCAAGGATCAACATCTACAACCACATGAAGATAACCATCTCCTAAAAATAGTAGCCAAGATGTCAAAGCACTCTCACTACAAATAATAATCATAATCCAAGAGTTTGTCCATTACACCCAACCACTATATAAGATCATCCATCACTAGGTGACGAATACACATCACTATCAAAGCAACATCCATCCTCTCATCCCAATGCAACATACCAATGCGCAAATGAGCATAGACAAGGAAAAATAACAAAGTCATCTCGTGGATATAGGCAATATGCATTCAAGTCATCCCACTACAATCAATGAGGTGTACATCCCAAAAAAATGCATAACTTGTAGATCCCAACCATTGAAAACATGCAAAATCATCATCACATTAGTAATCATCATCACATTAGTAAACTAGTAAACATCATTTGCATCCATACTTAAACCAATCTTATTGTTGTGTTTGATGTGTCCTCTTTCAAACAACCATTTAACAAAATTTGAGTCCAAACAATAAACATTTACAACCATAAACATCTCAAAGTCCAAAATCCAAACATTCTATCGTCCTTAATCATTTCCATCATGGACCCTTGGTTTGAAAAAATCATTATGTAAGATAAAAACCCTATGCCTATTACCTTGTCCGAGGCTCATGCAAAACCCAAAATGATTAGCCTAGTACCATGTGTCATGTCCCCGTTCCCGGCTTGATCATCAAGTGTATAATGGATTAGCCTATTCCTCATTCCTAGAGGCTAATTCCAAATGATGAGGGAATGAATTAGTTTCAGACTAACTCTATCTATTTGTTTTGCAGGAACAAGGTTAGAACCCTAAAATTTGACTAAGTATGGAAGCTTGGGAGCCTAGGCACCCATTTCACTCCAGTTTTCCTTACTAAGTGCCTAGCACAAGTATCATCCAAATTAAGCGCCTAAGAACCTCAAGGTGCCTATACATGTTTCTAGGGATCCTCTAATTGAGCGCCTAGCATAGATGGATGAAGATTGAAAGTTTTCAAGTTAAAGATGTCCTTTGGGTGAACTCACAACACTAGGTGCATGTGTTGGTTGGAACTCCTTGGATCTGGCACCTAGGATTGAAAGCCTTTGATGAGGAGAGAAGTCTCAAGGCCTGGTTTGGCACCCTCACTTGCCTACCCCACCCTAAGAATGCGCCTAACCTTCATAAGGTGTTAACACTCTATTTTGAGTGCCTAGTAGGGGGTAATGGATAGATTGAAGGCTTGGGAGCTAAGGAAAGTCACTTAGATGAATAATCAAGATTGAAATGAGAAACTCCTAGCCAAGGTGCAAAATTCCTCAATTCTGGCATCCAAAAATCAAATCTAAGTAAGGCGCTCTTTCCATTTGCCAAAGGCTCTATTAGCGCCCTTGGTTGATGATCTCTCCAGACACCTGAAATGGTACCCAGTGGATCTTTCAACTTGTATCAAGAAGAAGGGAAGCATTCTTAATGTTGTTTAGATAATCTAAGTTGTAAAGTTAACAAGGAATAGAGCCAAAGGACAAGGTGCACTTATTGGTCTCCATCACCTCAGAAATGCACCTAATGCAGTTGGTGTCAACTTCCCTCTTTCTAGCCTCCAAATGGCGCCTAGAGTCAAAAAAGGATTTCACTGAATAATGTTAATGTTTTGAGCATCAAACTCTGCTTGGCGCATACCTATGCTCTTGCAACCTCAAATTGGCACCTAGGGTTCAGTCATCCTCCTAAGGCGTGGTTCTGCTCCTCCATAACCCTATTTTGGCACCTAAACTTGGAAGTACTTTGAAGACTTGGATTAAAATGGAATTCACCTCCAGAATGTTAGGCGCTTGATAGAAGATAAAGGCGCTAGGGTAAAAGAGCTTCAAAAGTTTGATGTCAAGTGTGAATTAAGATAATAGGCGCTGATACCAGTTGACATTACTCCAAACATGCGCCTAAGAGAGATGCAAGTCCCCAAGACCAATTTTGGAACAAGGCACTCCATCAGAGGGTAAGATGATAATCCTTGGAAGTCAAGTGTTTCAAAGATTCTTTGAGAAATTGACAAGTTGTAACCTAGGCACCAAAACCCCTGAGAATCCTCCTATTTGGTGCCTAGTCAGAAGAACACTAATATTGCACCTAAGTGAATTTAAGTGTCAATATAGAGTCATCAAACCCCACCAGACGTTCATCCATGTCTCTGGCACCTCAAGGAAGCACCCAGCTTAGGATGGCACCTAGTCTGGTCTCTACTACCTTCAGTTGGCACCTAACCCTAAGAGTCTTGCAACTATGACATCATATTGGCGCCTAGAACTCATGATGCATGAAATCAACACCTAGGTTCCAGAGAACTCATTTGGGCGCCTACTCTTGGAAACAATCTAGAACATCCATAAACTCTAATAGGCACCTAATGTTGGCAAGGCGCAACTTCAGGAGGAGATCACCTCAACTTGGCGCCCAAGTCAGAAATCTATGCCTAAGGATCTCTAGAAGGAGTTAAGGTTGTTACAATTAACTAAATTCTCATTGGTCAGAAGGGTAGCATTTGGATCCATGTTAGGGCCCCTGGATAAGTTTGCCAACTCAGAATGAGTTATCAGATGGAATATTCCCTTGTATATGCTTCTTCGGAAACGTGCCTTGGTTCCTCTTTGTGCATTGAAAAATGTGCCTTCATTGCCTTTCGAAGGCCTATAAAAGGAGGAGCCCTCTCATTCATTTGTTATCTAATCATTTTGATAGAATTCTCTCTGCAAAGCTATTTAGCTTGTGATCTTGAGGCCTGCGAGTTTCAAGTGTTGGGGTGATGCTCCCTCAACAAGCAAGGTGATGCTCCCTTATGATATTCTGAGGTGTTGACATTCAGTTGACATCATTGAGTTTGATTGAGTTGATCAAGTGTAGACGCCATTGTAAACATCAAGGCTTCAAGACCTTTCTTTTGTATCTCCATTGAATAAGTTGTAACTTCACGCTATTGAAATCATTATCCATGTAATAAGACATTGCAAGTTGATTGAGTCAAATAACTAGACAAGTACCCAACTCTAAGGTTGATTCATTCAAGTATTTATCTTTGATGTATATCTTTGTGTTGTTGAAGTAGTTGATGAATTGATAGCAAGTAAAATTGTTTAAGGAAAAATTTTCGTAGAACTAGTTGGGTATCTTACACCATGCCTATCCATCAAACACCACAATGCAATCAAAATCCTAAAAACATGCCCATGATCCAAGATCAATTGCAATCATGCAAAGATATTATCAATCACAAGCCTATTAAGAATGAACTAGAGTCTTCTAGTACCATACTTTTCCATCAAACACCATCATTTAATCCATGGCCTATCAAGTCTATCAAAGAAAATGCAAACATCCTATGTAATACAATCAGACTTTAAATATTTGAAGTAGCCATCTACAAATATCCATTCAAACGTGGATTTATAATGCAAGTATGGATGCCATCAATAAAAAAGATTTGTATTAACCAAATATACATATAGGAATACATCAATATCTGTCGATATAAGTATAACATATATACAAAATAGCCATATAGGCTTACAAGAATGCCATATAGGCATACAATGTCAACTATGTACAATACAAAATATATGTCCACAAATGCCATATAGGCATACGACAAAGGAACACAATAAAAAGGCATTCCCCTCTGGCTGGTGAAGAGAATAAATCATGAGCAGCCTTTGATCTTCTAGGGGATGGAGACATGCATGTGGGTGGTCTACTACGAACCTGAGGGCTACTCCTCCTATTTAGGTCTTCCTGCATCTTTACCTGTTACAATAAAAATAATAGACATTAATATATAGAAATTACATGTTATAAAAAATAAAACATTTAACAAAATAATCACTTATCACTAATATATAATCTGTCTCCTCGCTTGCCTCAGTAGCAGGAATAGGTCCTAGTGATGTCATGTCCTATAGAAACCATCCAGATAGAATTTAAACTTCAAATCAATAATCTTTTGATTTTTCAAAAATAGACAACTATAACAATGAATGTAAATTGAAATTTACTAATCTGCCTCAACCCCTGTCAATGCCATGGAGCTATGAATCGCAGAGGCCACACCTTGCTCCATTGCCCTATGAACATGGGGAGGTGTCTTCGCAACCTGCATCATCTGGAAATAAAACAACATTATTCAATTACGAAAACTATAATAGTGGTGTAAATCATGGCTCCTAACATACACACACATTCATGGAAGTACACACAATAAAGCACATAAATCACATACAAAAATTTAGTAAGTACAATTCATTCATTAAACTATTTATTTTATTACCTCCGTAAAGCTTTGAAGTCCACCACCGCTGACAGGTGTTGCCATGAAATCTACAGTATCAACCTATTCAATATCCAAGATCAGAAATTAGAATACCATTCATATAACGATGCTATTCACATGTAATATCTATAATTATTTACTAGTTACATACCTCGACAGTAGATGATCTAGTGAAAAATGCAGGTGGAGAACCACTAAAAATTGCATCGACACTATGACCCTGAAATTTCATTAAAATCATCAATTTAAATTAGTTAATCTTGTATTTCAAAAATGAAATTTAATAAATTAAATTCAATAAACTTGCTAATATTTACCTAAGTATCAAGGCCGAAAGTCTCACTCAGGAGGGTATCTATCATCACCATCTGCTTAGCTGCAGATGTAGCCTATGCACCTGCGTCCTGACTATCCATGGGGTCATAACCACAGGCTGACCCGCAAGCCTGGCAAGTATGCGGTGGGACCCTACTCCTCGTACTATCTCCCAACCCACTCTGTGTTGCAGGACCGGCATGCTCTATGATGCTCTGGGTCAAGGCACTAATCGACCTCAGTGTATCGACCTCAACACTCTCCTTCACAATGGAAGGGATAGAAACATGCTCGTGGGCTGGTCTGCTGATTACTCATCTCACTACCCACTGTGGGTCAAGACGTGCCCCTGGTCTATCCTGTGCTGAGCCCCCACCTCTACCCTGGAAGTCCCACATATCAAAATAGTTTGGCACTTTATTAAGGACAAACTCGCAGTAGAGTTTCCTCAAAAAGTATTGCGGGACCTCATTATTATTGCATGGAGGGTGGTCAAAAACCATCCACCACCTCTGCCTGAAATTGTCCCTTATCGCTTAGTTGTTGCACCAATGGATAGGGAACCTCTTGCATGTAATGGGTGGAGGTTGATTTGTTTGTGGGTTTGTGAAAATTGAACACAAGTCTAATTTTGTAATTTGTAATTTTTTGACATCTTGGTATGACAACTTGTCTGCATAGTAATCTCTAAACTCTCTTTTTATCGATCCAACTAGTTATTTGCTTGCTAATTGAATTTACATTTGATAACATAGACTCAAGAGATTCGGCAAGCGTGGACCTATGCAAGGTTGAAGTGGAAGGATCTTTCAACCTTGCAATTATATCTTCAATTTCCTTTTTGTTGTTTTCAATTTGCCCCATTATATTATCTTGTGTTCCAGGGGCATGTCGAGGAATTAATGGAGGAGGTTGTTGTTCTGCAGGTATTTCCTCCTCAGGATTTTGTGGATTTTGAGGAGGAGGAGGAGGAGGTGCATTAACATTTCCTGACAATTAATGAAATATACATCAAAAATCAACAAAAACCTACCTATTTAGAAAGAAATTCAAACAAAAAAAAAGATAACTCACCCCTTTGGCATGCTCGACGTCGCGGTGGTATTTTGGCGACGAATCGATAAGCTTTTTGTGTTGATTGGCATTTTGCAGAATGTGAGCGCATTTTTGAGGGTTTGGAAGCCGCGGGCAGAGGAGAAAATTATAATGAAATGAAATTCGATTGCTTTTTTTATTTATACTAGGTCATAACGCGAGTGCATTATAATGCACTCGTGTTATAAAGCGCTCGCGTTATGGCTCAGTAATGACGAGCCTAAGGCTTGTCATTACCAAGCCATAACGCGAGCGCGTTATAACGCGCTCGTGTTATGACTTAAATTTTTTGGAAATTATTTTGGCCACTTTTTGGCCCCCCATCTTCTTGCACTTACCCTCATCCTTCTTGAATGTGTTCTCTTGTTTGTTTTGCTCCACAATTGATCTCTCTCCTCTGGAAATGCTTTCCCTTTCTAAAATTCACTCCTCTACCTCTTTGTCTCTAATCATGCCTCTTATTCAACTTCTCTTCAACTTTCAGGGCAAACTAGTATGCTTCTTCCAAGTTTGTCATTCTTACCAATCTCAGTTCTTCTTGAATGTTCAACCGTAGTCCATTAATGTATCTAGCTACTTTCTCCTTGCTTTCTTCACTATTTCATGTCCTTATGATTATCTTATGAAATTCTTCAGTATACTCCTTCACAGATTTCTCCTTTTGTCTTAGGTTTTGCAATCTCTTCAATAGCTCCAACTCATAGTTAGTAGGTACAAATTGATTTTTCAATTTTGTCACCATCATTTCCCACTTTGTAATATTTTCTTTTCTCCTCCTATTTCTATCCAACTAAACTTCTTTCCACCGTATAGCAGCATGTCCTTTCAACTTTGTCTTTGCAAATTTCACCTTCTCTGGATGTTTAATTTCTTCATACTCAAAGTATTCTTCCATGTCATTTATCCAATCAATCAACTCTTTAGGGTTCAAGTTGTTAGTGTAATTAGGTACATCAAATCTAATTATCTTTCCAATATTTGAAATAGATCAAAACATCTTGACTTGATCTAATTCTTCTTCTTCATCACCTCCTAGGGTTTTGCCAATTTGATCAACTTATTGGAATTCCTCTTCATCATCACTTTCAACATTAGGTCTGGGTGTCAATCCTCTTGGCCTATATTCCTCGATAGCATCTAATCAAATTCTCACTATTTTCATTATTTCTATCATCTCATCCACCCTACTAGCCAATGTTCCAACAACAGGGGACTTTACTTGATAACATCTTCCTAGGATCAAGTGCAAACTGCCTCAAGCTCAACGATTGGGCTATAAGGTGGTTGGTTGAGACACATGTAACCTACCTCAAATATGGCCATCTGCCCCCAATAAGATCTTATGAAATTTTTTCACTCACTTCACTCCCAAAGATTCAAATTTTTTCTCTGATACCACTCGGTGCAGTCACCATCAGGAGGGTCCTGAAAGAGAACTATCTCGACTATTGCACAACTAGAGTAAACACAACAGAAACAACTCAAAGATATAAAGTAAATGCATATTCATTCATTCAATATATCTTGAATTTCAAATATGAATTGGCTAGAAATATGTAGGCTTGCAAATAGGGCTCATAGGCCTAATTACAAAATATCAAAATATGCACAAGATATAGCTTTGAAGTTCCTTCGCACAAATCCAAACTATAAAACTATCACTATGTGAATCATTGCTTTCCTAGGGATTTATTACATCATTATATATCATCTTTGGTACAAAATATTCCTCTGCATCAGCCAAGGAAGATCACAAACTCCAATGAAGAGTTATAACATGTGTACACAGATAGGTCAAACCTAAATGGATAGAACTCCTCCATAAATGAATGGAATGATGTGTGGATCTCAGGAAAGCTCAGACACAAACCAATAGCATTGAATGATGTGTCATTATGATTTAAAGGATGTTAAATGCTCCGCAGGACTTTTCCGTTAGCTGATTATTTGAGACTGTTAGAATGCTTTGCTCTAAGAAAGAAGTCGATCTTCTGATAGTGATAACATTCCATTATATGATCCAAATCCTCTAAAAATTGGATATATCATGCACGAATGAGTCTAGATGCTAATTCTAACTCCGCAAGATTTGAAATTCAACTATGGTAGAATGTCGACCAAAATATAGAAACTGTTGCTGACTGAACTACTTGAACTGAACTGGAAAATGAAAAGAAATAAACTAAAATGCAAATATTTTTGGTTGATGTAAGATTTCTCTTGAGCGAGGGATGCTACTTCATCATACACCAAATGAACAATCAATTATTCTAATATACCTTAAAACCATGGATTCTTGAATTTGTATGTTTTTCTTAAGAACCCTTGCTACCTTAGTTTCCTTGTCTACAATATATGCTGATGTTATTAAAGTTGAGCAAGAAATGAGACCACAAAATTATGATGTTGGTCCTTTTCCTTCACTAGGTCAACCCAACATGTATAACCAAATCCTAATGATATCCATGATTTGACTCATAATATACTCCTACTCAACCAAATTCCAAATGTCAAGTACCTATGCCAAGTCATGTTTAAAATCAAGTCTCATTAAGCCAAACTATGGAAACTCATATGCTTATATGGCTAAACCAACAAGAAAACCCCACCTTGAATCCTGCAATCCCTAAAAAGAATTAGTAACCATCACACCTTTCTTCAATCAATAAAATTTTTCTATCTCTACCACAAACTCCTCTAAAAATTCTATTTTAAGTCATAAGTATTCTACAACACTCAATTGGAATTATCATCAACAAGAAAGTAGGTAACCATGAACAATATCCAAGGATAATGACCTCAAAATTATTTTACAAACACCAAATCAAATTTGGAAGAAATTAAGAGATAGATGACAAATATGTCTAATAATTTTATTTAGCTACAATGATACATTCCACAAAGTTAAGGTGCTACTAATTTCCAAAATAGAGGATTTAATTTTTGAAGACCAAAATAGCAATGGAATACAAGGCATAATAATGGTAATGTACCCAATCCACTAGAAAAAAAGGCCAATGAGAATAATGAAAGGGATGGAGAAAGAGCCAATATTAGTTATTTAGGTCTACCTAGTTGGTGCAAACTTTATTAAACAATAGCAAATTCCAATGTAGATTGCCCAGAGTTTAAGTTAGTTTTTGATATCTTTCATAACAAGATTCAAAATCTTTAGATCATCTTGACAACTAAAGGAAATGAAATGAGAAAGAAATCAACTAGCTATGGGATAGTGATGGTATTAGAAATCTATGGTTTCCCATTTGAAGGTGATAATGAATTGGAAGCTAATCTTGACAAAGTTCAAGCCTATTCGAAATATGAATGAGATAATAACTATATGTTGAAGAGAAAAGCCAAAAGTCCATTTACAACATCCACTTTGCCAAACAATTTTGAAGTACCATGTAATAAAAAATAAAGTAATAATTGTGAACCATGAAAACACCCAAACATCATCCTCACAGCCCAAGTAAGGTACAACAATTCTTATAACTAATAAAGTTGTTGATTGTACTAGGTCAGGTTATAGCATAATGGATTTAAGGAAGATCAAGGTTAATATAACTTTATATGAGCTATTACAATTGTCAACTCAAAGGGAATCCCTCTTAAGAAAATTATATGAGACAAAATAAAAAGAAACAAAAGGTAAGAAATCAATCCTTCAATGCTTATGTGGAAAATTACAAGAAGATTGTTGAATCTCCTCCCTTCCTTCTCACTATAAGGATTTTGGCAAAAAAAATGTCATAATTGTTTGGTAGACTCAAGTGCCTCTAGACATTAAATGATGTTTTTAGTTTGTGAGAAGTTGGGTTTAACACCTTAAATTAAATAGAAAAGCTATGCAAATAGACAAATCAAAGGTCAACATGTTGGGAGAGTTGAACCACATGCATGTGAAATTAGCCTTAGATTCATGGGTCCAACAATTTATTAACATCTAGGTTGTTCATATCCTTGATTTTTATGGTATGCTACTAAATAGAGATTGGTAAAAAAATTTGAATGGGTACGATGACTATTTTTTCACACATGTGGCTCTCTTGGAGAGGTTTACCAAATCATATTAGAATTGACAAAAAAACCCGAAGAGAAGCATTTGATTATAGAATATAATAAGACATATGAGGTTTTGTACATAGAAACTAAAATAGGAGTGTATGTCCTTGAGTTGAAGAACAGAAGCGATAAAGTCATGCTTACAAGGGTGATTGAGTCAGTAGTAAATACACCAATCACTACTAGGTAGTCCAATACTAAGTTTCTAGAAAAGGATGTGAACATTAGCTCAAATAAAGGTAAAATAGTTTAATAAGAGTCCAAGGAGTACATTCATCATGAAAACCACCACTTGGTAAACTAGATAGAGCCTACAAATTGGTCACCTAATACTAATCACCTATCTAAAATAATAAAGAGAAGAGCACTAAAATAGTCATTGCAAACTTTTAGGAGTTTGTGAAGAATTTCAATCATGATAAAGTAATGTTCGGCGCTAAAGATAATGTTTTTTGTCTTCTACTACCCAATCGGTGTCACATTCATAATAAATCTCATTTGGAACTATCTTACTTTGCATTCTTATCAACCATTAAAAAGGTATGCACTACTAATTTATATTAGAATTTTCAATTCCTACGTGTGGGATGTGAAATAGATAATGACACCTTATGGAAATACTTGAATCCACAACCTTTACATTTGGAAGGCTTATTTAGGATAAGAGTAGAAATAATGTACAAAAGATACTATTGTCACTCATGATTCCTAGTCATTGAATAGTATTATTCTTAGTGTCAATATCTTTAAGGTGGAAAAAGTTGAGTCTAAAAATGAATAATTAAAAGTTCAAATATTTAAGGAGAAAGAAATATGGTCATCTACATTAATAAGTGTCACATGAAAGTGGTGTTGGTGTATAACATGTTAACCCAAAAGGGAATATTTTCTTGCTACTTTTAGATTGCAATCATGCACCAATAATGTAGAAAAATATGAATCCCTTATTCATTTCCTTTTCTTCATGAATAAGAAGGTTAAATAGGTACAAGTACTTGAATTTTTTGAGCTAGTTGTTAAGAAAATAAGGAGTCAACATGCCTGAAATGAAATACATGAGTAAAGTAAAAGAATCTCATATGGGATTTGATTGAAGACTTTGATAAACTTAATACAAAGATCAACCCCTCAATAACAACCACACAATAGATATGCTTTAGAAGTAATTACTCTTAAACTATTGATCATGTAATCTAGAGTGAGGATATTTTTAGTTGAATTACCCCCTACTCCATCCACCATTGATAATATAAGTAAATTCCAAGTCTTTGAGGATGATAAGCACATTATTGACTTGATTAAAAATTTAGGGGTTTTAAAATCTCAAATCATTAATGAGTTTGATAGGGATGAATTTTAGTTAGATGAAAAAAGGTAGTGAGTTTGAAAACCAAGAACATTCCATAGGGGATGGTAAATCTAGAAAAAATATTTGATGTTGAATTGATCACCAAATAGAGGAAGCTCATTGAATCATAAAGAGGAAAATATGAACCTTATATTTTCAGAAGTGACCAAGATGTCAAGAATATGTTCTTAGGAAAAGATTGCACTAAGGAAGAAAGGTTGGGTATAATTAAAGTGATCAAGTAATATCATCAAGCTATTACATGAGTTATGAGAACTTAAAAGTATTCAATGTCTTCACCATCACTTGTATAATTCCTTTGAAACCTGGTATCAGATCTTTTTAGAAAAGTCAAAGGTCTATAAATCCTTTGCTAGAACCATTGATTTTCAAAGAGGTACAAAAATTACTATCAAGCAAGATGACTTTTATAGTGTGATATTCCACATGGATCACCAACCTTGTTTTGGTGTGTAAGTAGAGTGGTGATATCAAGTTGTACATAGATTTCCAAAATTTGAATAAAGCATGAGTAAAGGACAACTACCCCTTTCCATTATTGAATAAAGTATTACAAATCATGAATGGATATAACATAGTGTCCTTCAGGGATAAATATTCAATCTATAATTAGGTGATGGTAAATTAGGAAGACTATATAAAGACAACTTTCACTACTAAATAGGGAACTTTCACATATAGGAGAATTCCCTTTGGGATGATTAATGTAGAAGAGACCTTCTAGAAAGAAATTAAAATAGACTTCAAGGATGTTTTTAGTAAATCCATAATAATTTATATGGATGAATTGATTGTATTTTCCAAATGAAGGGATGATCATGTGTAATATTTGAAGAAGGTGCTCCAATAGTGCAAAGAACATAGAATTTCTTTAAGTCCAAATAAGTGCATTTTTAGGGTCACTGAGGGTAAATTGTTAGGTTGCTTTATCTTAAAAATTGGATTTTCCATTGACATATAGTGAGTTGAATCAATATTTAAAATCCCTCTTCTAGCTAGGAAAAAGGAAATTATGTCATTCTTTGGAAAATTCAATTTTGTATGAAAATTTATCACAAGGTTCATAGAGATTGCTAGACCACTAAATGCAATGCTAAAGAAGGATGCTTGAATTGAGTGGAGGACAAAATCCCAAGAAGCATTTTGAAAAATTAAAAGGTTCATTTCCAATGCCTTAGTGCTCATTAGCATAGAATAAACATAAAAATTTGACATATAATCCTTTACCTTAGAACATCCATGTATTGTTGTTTTAATAGAGAAGAAGAAAACTAGAGATGAAAGACCCATTTTATCCACTATTTCTCCCTTTAAGGAAGTAGAGTTAAAGTATCCCAATGTGGGAAAATAGGCATGCTCTAGTTATGGTAGTCAAAAAATTTAGGCACTATATTTTACACACTATAATGTTTTCTATGATCTTAGATCAAGTTGTAAAAAATTTGCTCATCCAAAATGAGTTGGGTGAGAAAAGAGTTAATTTGATGACTCTTCTATAAGAGTTTGACTTGGAGATTCAAGTAATGAAATTAGTAAAAAGCCATGCTCTAAGAAAAGCTATGGTAGAGATAGATACATAAATCTATTTCCAACAATATACAATCAATATTAGCACTTAGGATGAATGATATATATACCATTCATCCTAAGTGCTAGTATTGATTGTATACTAGCACTATATATATATATACACACACACACACACACACACACACACATACAATCAATACTAGCACTTAGCATGAATGGTATATATACTAACTAAACAATAAGTTCCCCAAGCACCTAATAATTATTGAAAGGAGAGATATATGATTGAAAAGAAGCATCGTTATGATCAAATTAGGGGTTCTAAATCATAGGAACCATGAAGGGCTATACTTATGATGTTTAAAAAAAGAAGAAGCAACCCACATACTAAAGAAGTTTCATGTTAAATTTTGAATAGGACATGGTTTAGACAATGTGATAACACACTAGATATTAAGAGAAGGTTATTATTAGCCCCATGTTCTTAAAAATACACATACACAGGTGCAATATTGTCACAAATTCCAAGCTTCTTCTAACAAAGAGAGGAATCCAACAATTCCATTACAACCAGTGACTAAGGTAGGTGCATTTGCCCAATGCGGACATTATTTTATAAGCATGATTAACCCACATTCCTTTGCATGACACAAGTGTATACTCATAGAAACAAATTACTGCACATAATGGATTAAAGCTCACACCTTAAAATATTATACCAACAACATAGTGTTTAAATTTCTCAAGGAACATATCATCACATGGTTTGGAATCACACTAGCTCAAGTATGTCATAATAGGCCTACTTTTTCTTTTATCAAAATTTTAGAATGGATTTATTATAATAAAGTGATTCTTAGATATTCTTTAATCTATTATCCTCAAGGTAATGATGTGTCTAAGTCAATGAATAAGAGCTTGTTAGGAGTGATGAAAAAATTATTAGATAAGAACCCTAGGGAATGACATACTTAGTTGAAATTCTCTTTATTAGTATATAGAACTCAATTCATGATAACTTTAGGCACATCTCCTTATCACTTAGTATATGGGTTAGTTCCTATTTTTTCAATAAACCTCAATATCCCTAGTTTGTAATTAGTGAATGATTATTTGGAAAGGGATGATAAGATTGAAGCTAGACTTTTAAATCCACTGTAACTTGATGAGAAAGTGGATGCTACTTTAGAAAACTTCATGAAACATCAAGGAATGATCAAACATTGGTTTTTAAAATAAGCTCAAATTAAAAAATTTATGATTTTTAATTTAGCCTTTCTTTGGGACAAAGTACATGAGAAAAAGTGAGAACATGTGAAGTTTGATAGGTTATGGTAAGGTCCTTACTAGATCGCAAAAATCCCTACTGAAAATACCCTTAGGCTTTGTATTTTGACTAGAGAGGCTATCACATTGCCTATCAATGGATAGGTTCTCATAAATTACTTTCATGCCTAGGAAAGTTAAAATCCTACATTAGACATAGTTAGTTTAGGTTGATTTTTCCCTTTTCTCTTGTTTTCTAGTGTGTTCTTTGGTTTTTTAGACTATTTGATCTAGTTTGTAATTAGTTGTCAACATGTTGTTTTGAATGGTTGTCCTTTATCTTGGGGTCCTATTTTATGATGGAAAGAGGGTATTTTGTAAGTGTCAATAGTCTAGATCTTGATGGTGATTTATTTTGTAACATTTTATGATAGAAATTAAAACATTAACTCAAAATTCTAGTTTATATCAGTCTTATCAAATTGTATGCACACTATTCTAATCAATGTTTAGATTCTTTCTAGTGCTTTTATGAAATCTTATATACTAAAACATGTTATCACTTGTTAGGTGTGTTGGAATTAGTTGTTGTAATTGAGTGTTAAGTGAAAAATCATAGGATCTGTACCTTCATGATTTCCACTATGGTCCCTAACCCAAGAACAAGCTTCATTTCTTCTAGATTTAGATAGCTTCCCAAGAAGGCTTTAAAAGAAAATTAAAAAAATAATGAAAACAAAAGAAATTTTTCAAAAAGTCAAAAGAAAAGAATATCAGAAAAACTCAACTAGTTGGGTGATTCAAGTAACCTCTATTGAGGATATGGACACTTGGATAGTAGTAGATATCTCCATCAATACTATGGACACATAGTTGGAAATGGAGAAATTTGTAGGGGATAAATGATTATGTCTACTTAAGCACGTGTGTATTCTAATAGACTCCTAATCATTTGGAGATGAGGTCTTCTACTAATTTGATGATCATTTTACAATGATAGATCCTAGTAGATTTTAATAAAGGTAATGAATTCACATGCACACACTTTGCTTTCATAAGCATATGACCTATGATTTGTGGTGAGAGATATCATATTGTGGTACAATAAGAGAGTAGATAATTTAAAAATTGACTTAAAATTATATTCTATAGTCCATAACATAGTGTATCCAACTTAATAGATATATTTATTCATTTATCATTCAATAGATTACAATGTCAGATATTTAGTCATTAAATTCTTCTTGTCCTCTTCTCTTCTTTATCTCTATATCTATTTACTATATGTATGTTATTACAATAGGAACGTGTCTCATATGATTCCTATGCCTTTTAACTTATGTAGTAGTCAGCCTAGTGCTTTACGTTCCTTTTGGGGCTAGATGTGGTGGTCCATAGATGCTTTTTTTGCTATGCTCCTTCACATGCTAGTAGGTCTATTTGTTGATATGTAATTTTATTATGGTATTCCCTCAAAATGAGCCCAAAACTAAATGGGAGTTGTCATGGGTATGTAAATTTCACCATTACACTTATATTGTTTTTGTAGTGAAACTAAGGATAAATATAATGGGGCAAAGGATCAAGGACAAAACAAGGTCTGTAATATTGAAAACAATGAAATGAATGACAATTTCTCTTATAAAAAGTATGTATAATTAAAATATTACGATAATGAAAAAACATTAAAAATATATATATTTCACAACAAAATCATTAGAAAATTAAATAGCCTTCAATCATTTCTCATAAACCAAAAAATCAACTTCATTCATAATCCCTATACTAGCCACTTGATAATGGGTCAGATGTAGAACAATCGAGAAGACATCATTAGAGATAAAGGAAAGGAGGGATGCCATCAATAATAATGTGTGTGAGTTAAGATTGAAGCATGCGATCATTCAATACTTGGTATGTGACCGAGTGGGAAGGATTGATATATGGGGTGGCGTTGCTCATTGCATGTCAATTGTAATTGTATTCTATTGCTAATTTTGATGTCTTTCACTACTAGAAAGTGACACCTAGGGGAGTCATGTTGAACAAGGAAGATAGAAAATAGAAGTAGGCAGAGGCCTCTATTAAGAGGTAGAAGCATAGAGTCACAGGGGAGGATGGCGTTGCTGGTTTCATAGGTCTTATTAACAAAGAAATTGAGAGTCCTAGCCTAAGGAGGTGGATTAAGAGGGTTTGGGAGGTGGCCAAGGATGCTGATGGTAAGCTAGAGGTTGGCCTACAGTTGTCCATGGCTAATCTCTTCCTTGACTCAGGATACTCTTGTGGCCACTAGAATATTTTTGACACTACCAAGTTTGTTTCATGTGCTTCTACATTGTCACTCATAGTGTGCCCCTACTTGCTTCATGATGATGTTGGGGATGTGGTTCATTAGGCTGAAGATTTTCATGACTATGTTATGGAACACATGCATGCAATCAAAAAATGTCATGTTTGTCTATAGTTGGCGGTTGAGGAATTGGTGAATAAATTGAATGCGACACTTCCCAAGGAGGCAAGTCCTCTTTTTTATGAGTGTTGTGAAACACACACTAACAACAATTAAGAGGAGGTCCTTGTCACCATGGAAACTGAGTTATGTGAAAAATTTAAGTCTGTATTTCAAGTTGGGTTAGGACCTATGTAATTTTCCATGTACCTATTTAGTCTATGTTTTGTATATCTGAACTAGTTATAGTATGGGATAGATAGCTTTGGGATTCATCCTTTTTGTCATGCAGTATTGGATGGTTGGGATATAATCTAATTAAAATGCTTTCCGGTGATGCTAAAGACTCCAGACGATGCATATTTTTATGTTTCTTGGACCTTAAAACTAGGTTATATGAACAAAAAAATTATCTGATTACCAATAGAAAAAAAACATGTGTAAAAAATAAATAAAAAAAAAAAATAACTAAATAGTATATTTTACTAAGTATTGCAATTAGTACTATTAGATCGTACATTAATAAATTTTAACCTAAGGCTTACTTGAATTTATAAAAATGACAAGCCATTAGAAAATATAAGCATTTTGATTTGATAAAACTTTCTCTAACACTAACCAATTGTTCTAAAATACTAACATCCATTAAACTTTCTAAGGTGTATGCATAGACAATTGACTTGTATAGAGTATTAACTTCATGTATAGAGTTGCACAAGTTGTATGAAGATGCATAAGGGAATAAGAAAAGAATATGTCATGGTTAGCACAATGACAACATATGCTTGGGATACAATGTATTTAAATTGACATGTACCAAACCAATTGGGTCTACACAAGGATAACTAGTGTTATGCTACCATGCATAAGGTGCATGCAACACCAAAACTATCTATAATAAAACTACACACATGCATAAATTAAGATTGCGTATAATAGATTATGGCATAAAATAAAGTGTATGCACAAGTAGGGATTGCAATTAGGCTTAACTACAAAGAAAAAAATGCATATCTTTTATTTGATACAATATTATACCAACACAAGCATGCTCCTACATCACAACACTATTCTATCATTATTTGGAGCATAGATGTAGTTGGTAGCCTTCAAGTCCTAGCTCCCATATTTGGTCATTGGAGAGGAAGGTATGAAGAAGGGTCAAGAGTCTTGAGACACAACTTTCCATACTTTGATTTCATATGGATGGGAATATAAACTAATACATAATACAAATGTAGACCTTAATACCAGTATATGTTATATGAAGTGTAAGGCTCTAATCGTGCTAGTTTGAGTCCCAAGAAGGAACTTGATGAATAGAAAAACTTAGTGGATTAACTATTCTATTATAGAAGTATAAATATGAATGATAAAGTTTGCTATATAAATATAGGTAAAATTGACAAGGGGAAGAAAAATTAACTAAACAAGTTAGACTCTTTAATGAAAACTATGATGCAAAATTTTATTAAGGAAATTCTTATACATGGTCTAAGAGATTGGATATATTGAATTCCTAAGTTATCCTCTTGTTTGCCACTAATTTTTCAATTTCTAACTTTATATAGAATTGTGCTTTACATAATATACATGAAGAGGGTGAAGAAGTAGTTGGACAATTACAAGACTACCTACAACTCTAATAAATGTTGAATTTAGTAATGAGATTCCTTTATGTCATTTTTACATAGAAATGGTGTTGAAATTTACAATTTAGAACATATATTAGAATAGATGCCACTAGATATGTGTGGAAAGGTTGAATAGAAGTTAGAATGTGATGTTAGTGCCATGTATTCTATAAGTGATGAAAAATTTACAAATGGAACCAGGAAAGCTATATTTTAGTGTTGATAGAGTTATGCACCATCAAGTGTCACAAGTCATTCTAGATCACTTGGCCTTACTTAGTATACCACAAATAATTTTAAACAGGGTTTAATCATTATGTTATTCCATGTAAATCAATTTTTAGGGTGGTTTTATTACCTTGGGCTATCTTATTGTAAAATAATATACAATTTCCTTACGTTTTTTATATTAGTAAAAATAGGATTGGAAGGGCATGGACCCTTTTACAAAAATAGATAGGAGGCAAAAAAAAAGAGTCTCATGAGAGGTGAGACTAAAAACAACTAGAACAATTTAGATTTCAACAAGAAACAACTAAAAACTAGAAGAATAACAATGTGATAGTCGAGAAATAGAACTAGAAAATAGAGAAGAGATAGACATCTACCAACTTTTGTAAACCACTAGTAGCATGTCATTCCTTATTAATGAAGTCCAATTTTTCAAGAAAGGTAACCTCATTTGATCTCTTGTCCTTCTAGTTGGACCATCTTGGTTCTCCTCCTAGTATTTTTGGAGTTCTAGCTATATCACATATAAACTTGCAACTGAATTCTTAATAGTCTCCCTATTGAATGTGACCACATTTGCAAGGTTCTTCTTTATCTCTACCTGGTTTTTGCATAATCTTAGCTACACTTTGATCTAATTTCTCCCACTTATTAAAAGTGGCAATAAATTTTTCTAGTTCAATCTAGAATTCATTGTCAACTTTAAAGTTTTGCTATTGCTTATTATGCTTAAATACTCCCAACACTAATTCCTAAATCCTTTTCATTGAAGTGTGAACAAGTGTTGAGTAAGAAACTATTTCATGACATTATTATGCAACTACAAGCTTTATTTGAGATTCACTATCCTATCTTTTAGAGTGTTACAATTCTAATATTTTCATCCTACCAATCAACCAGAGTGTTGGGGGAAGTTTAGGATCTTTAGGAATGAAATTTACAACCCTGAGGTCCACAGTGGACTAGGGTTAGGCAAAATCCAATCCATTTTTGGTTTGTACTTAGGGTGAATGGTGTGAGGTGACTTACTAGCCATGGGGCTATGAGGGGGGTTGGGGTCTAAAGGAACTTCACTACAAAGCCCTTATACTTTGTCCACGAGACTAGCCAAAGGTGAGGGGGACTTTTCAAAGGTAGGCACAAAAATTTTCACAAGTGTTGGTCAATTTTTCAAAAATAATGAACTTTAGCTTACCTCTCTTAGGATCTATGGTGGACTCATTAGCAAGGAGTTTTAGAGGGATCGGAGAGGGATTTAAAATCCTTGCAATTAAGGGTGAAGCTATGGTTTTGGCAAGATAGAACTGGTACAAGAAATAAATAAGCCATTGGTGAAGGGGCATTTCTTTCTTTCCCATAAACTCTTTTAAGATATAATTCTCTAAAGAAATAAAAATATAGAAGGGGAAATTCATTTTGATTCTATGTCTTAGGTGGTTCAACATAGGGAACAAGTAGGAATAAAATATTTTATACCTACATTCATGTGTGATGAACCTTATGAGGGTTTTGGACACCACTTTCTAGCAACCAGGTGAGTTGTCCCTCTTAAGAACATTTTGATACCTTCACACCTCACTCTACCTCATGAATGTGTTCATAGAATCATGGTCATGATTTCTAATTACCTTTTTGAGTTTGACACCCTCCTTTGTGAGCCTAGTAGCCATGGCTATCAGGTCCTCTAAAATCCTAAAGGAGATTCCTCGCACATAAACACTTGCACTCTTCCATAAGGTCATGAATTCCCTCAACAACATTGGGTCATAACTTTTTAACACCTCCATATAGGGAATAATATTCCCCTTTCTCAATATTTTCCAAACTTCTACATTATTATAGACCTTCTCGTATCTGGAAGGCTCAACTCTATTAAGATCTCGCCACCATAGCTATCTTCCATATCCTTAACTTGAAATTGCTAGTAGTGTTGTTATTAGATATTTTTGAAGTATTCTTTGCATTCCTCCTCAATTATTTCTTTTTTCTAGTATGTTCTATCATGTTATTATTAGTCTTTAGTATACCTTCCCATTTGAATACTAGATCATCATAATACAAGTCATTACCCATATCCTTGCTCGTGTTGACACTACACCAAGAAAGGGATGGTAGATGGGAATCAATTATTAAATATTGCTTCTTCATGTATTTTATCACTAATAATTTGCGAGAGGTTCCCTCATCCTTCCAACATTTTTAACCTATGATATTTCCACTAGAGTTTACAAGGTCTATGAATGTGTTTCCTTGTAAAGTCCCCTATTGGAAGAATACTAAAAATCAAATCCCACATGTTTAGGGTTAGGGTTCCTAATTTCTGGAACAAAATGGTTTGATGGGATGCCCAAGAAACCCTCTACCCTAGGCCCAAGAGTGGGTGCTTCACCCCTCTTGGCCCCATGTGGCCTCTTGTTATCCATATGGGGTGGCATGCCTAGTGAGGCATCCTATCACCGTTCCCCTTATCAGAACCATTCTGCTTCCTCTTATGATTCAATTAATTTCCATGATGGAAGGTTAGGGGTGCAGCTACAGTAGGGTGCCCCAGAAATAATTCCTTCTAAGCCCAAGGGTAGCCTCTCATGCCCTCTTGGCCCAGATGTGGCAGGCCTCAGCCATCCACCATGGGGTGGCATACTTGGAGGATAATCCCAATGTTGTTTTCCCTCCTTGTAGACCCTTAACTCCCTCCATCATAACATTCACACAAGAATCCACATTAATGCATAATAAATAAATCAAACTTCATAGTTGGAAACAATTATATCAAATGTGTTGTGAATATAATCTATATTTAATAGCAAGTTTCACAATGGTTATGATACTAATGACAACCTTTCCACTATATGTATTTGTCATTATTTATCACATGGCATTTATCAGAAGAGACATAGGGTTAGATACATCATACCAAGTATATAATTCTTGCCTTGTATCCTTGGAGTTTGAAGGATTGTATTCCTTCTTTAGTGTTGACTACAGTCTAATATCCTGCAATATAAATTCAGATTGGATTACAATAAATATACATTTTCCTTTGCTTACCTCTTATTCTCTCTTGCACTTATCCATCCCTTCTTCCACTTGATCCATTTAGATACTTGTTCGGTATCTCCTTGATGTAATCAGAAATATATATGTATTTCCCTTTTGAATGTCTATATGTTCTTCAAACTCAGAATATAATATTTTTTTTTATTTCATTGTTCTTCACTTCTATATCTGCATTAACTTCTCTTCTAGATCTATATTAATCTCTCTTCTAATGATTCTCTACTAAATCTTCATATCTCACTTCTGCTTCCATCTTATATCTTTCGCTATATATGTATATCTCTTTGCTGATATATCTATGATATACCTTTTCAGACACATCCAATTGTCTTCCACACACCCCTTTTACTTTTCCACTTCATTATGCCTTTAAAGCCTCTCATGTTTCCTCTCAAGGGAGACAACTTCATGGAGGGGACGTGATTCGCTGCTGTCTGCAGTCTATGGGCTACTTACTTTGGTCAAACCATCCTATCATTCGGTCTTTTGATCGCGGCACCTATCTGTTAACTGCCTTAAATACAATCATTATTTTTATATATTAATTGCTGTATGGTTTGACTTAAATTAGCGGTCTAATATTGTCTTTATTTCGCTTCCCCTAAACTATGTCTATCTTATACCATTTACTCAATGTGAGAAATAATCACACGGGCCTATAAAGGTCGGTCACTATATACTATTTAATAATCTTTAAAATATTTGTTTTTATAATATTTAATTTAATTTAAATATATTTAAATATTAATATTTATATTTATATATTATAGATTATATTTATATTTATCATTTATAAATATAATAGTATATTTTTGTCAAGAAAATATATTATATTTTAATTAAAAAATATTCATATAATAATATTATTTAATATTGTTTATTAAATTTATATAATAATAATAATATATGTATTGAATATTAATATATACGTAATTGACTAAAGCAACTTCTCCTTCTTTTATCATGATGTTTAAATTTTTAATTTCAACAATGCCTTAATATTGGGACATCACATTCCCTCCCTATAAATATGGTTGATTTTTGAACTTTGAAAAGTGTTGAGGATAACCTCACTTTCCTCTATTATGACCTTGTATGGCCAATGAGGAACAACCCTAGAATTTAACATTTCTATGATGTTTTTAGAGTCTCCTCAAACAATTAACTTGGTAATTCTCCAGTCCTTGCCCAAAATTATGCCTTGAAGCTACAAAAGCTTCAACATAATTGTTAGTCTAGATCCCAATGTTCTTAGTAAAAGCACCTATAAGTTGACCTTTATTGTTCTTGATTAAGCCACGCCCATTCGCTTGACCTAGGTTACCCCTAGATGAACCATTGAAATTTAATTTTCTCCAACTGGTGTTAGGGGGTCCATTTGGTATTCCTTCATTTTTAAAATCAAGACTAATCCAAGCAAATGAATACACCTAAGCATAAACCAACTTAGATTAAAATAATAATCAACTAGGTAAATAAATTGAAACAATTGAAATTGTTATTTCAAGAAATTGAATGTTGAGTTGTTTGTAGCTTCGATCAGATAAACATGAATATAGCATGATCGAATGATATAAACATCGATTACATTTAAACGGTGATTAGCAATCGCTAAATGACGAATTCACACCTGTGATAGACGTGACTCCTTGAGGAGTCACGTCTATCACAGATGTGACTCCTACCATTACTAATATATATATATATATATATATATATATATATATATCAATGTTTTGCCCTGCAATAACATAGATCAACACAGAAATTAGAAGTGTATGAGAAGTGGAAATTGCATCTGCTAAAACAAAAGAAAGTAATAAAATAAATCTGCAATACAAATATCCAACATTCAGAAGATATCCAAGTCAGAGATTATAAGTTTGATTTGATTTTACATGGTATCAGAGCCACATTAAGTAGAATCTGGGCAAAAAATCAAACTTGAGAAATTCAGATTTAATACATCTCATTTCTCAAATGGCAACAGCAATCCGATTCGAAGACAGATTGGAAGGAGGAAATAACTTCTCATCTTGGAAATTCAGAATTATGATGATACTAAAAGAAAATAAAGTTGATTCATTTGTGAGAGAAAACAAAACGGAACTAGAGAATGATCCTGATAAAATGACATGGATTGAAGGAAATGACAAAGCCATGAAAATCATAGTTGATGGAGTTAGAGATCATATCGTGCCAATTCTGACAAAACATGAGACTGCATATCATATGTTTAAGTCACTTGAAAGCAATTATGAAATTAATAACTCCAGCAGAACCTTAGCCCTAAAGAGAGAAATAAATCATATAAGTATGAACAAAGGAGAATCTATCAATGCATACTTTATGAGAATATCTGCACTAAGGGATCAACTATCAACACTTGGGTACCAAATTGAAAGCAAGGAACTAACACTTATTGCCCTAGATGGTCTCCCAAATTCCTGGGAGACATTTGTTCAAGGCATTAGTGCAAGGTCTAAATTTCCAAAATTTGACTGCCTAAGATCAGACTGTCTTCAAGAAGAATCTAGACAAACAAAGAAAGGGTCAAAACAGAAAAATATAGATGAAGATCTTCATGTTCTAAATACAAACTCTCACAAGAAAGAGAAGAAGAAACACTTCAAGAAGAGGAAATATCATCACAGGAAAGGTTCATTCAAGAAAGACATTTCTCGCATCCAATGTTTCAGATGCGACCAATATGGACACTATGCAGTTAGATGTCCTGACAGAACCAAGCAACAAGCATCTTATGCCAAAATAAAGGAGAATGAATCTGAGAAATATGTATTCTACTCTGCACTTTCAAACCAAGTAACAAATAAATCCAACACTTGGGTTATAGATAGTGGTTCATCAAGACACATCACAGGGTTCAGGGAGCTACTAGACACCATGGTAGAAGAGACTAACGAAGAAGTAACAATTGGAGATAACTCTGTACATCCAGTCAAGGGTGTTGGCACATGCACCCTCAAATTAAAGATTAGCATCTCCATCCAACTTACTGGAGTATTGTTTGTCCTAGGCATCAAAAGAAATCTAGTCTCCATATCTGCACTTGAAGATAATGGATATAGGGTGACCTTTATGGATAGCAAAGTATTGGCATGGCCAAAGAATTCTACTATTAAGAAAGCCAAAACCATAGGTCATAGACAAGGGTACTTGTACGAGTTATGTACGGAACCAAATCTAGCCCTAATTCATGAAACTACAAACTCTAATGAAATATGGCATAGAAGACTAGGACACCTAAATTTTCGTGCCCTATCTTCCATGGAAAGACTAGTTACAGGGTTACCCAAACTCAAACAATGCAATTCAGGGGTATGCAAGTGGTGTGCCTTAGGGAAAAATACAAAGGGGTCCTTTCAAAATAGTTCTAGCAAAACAAATAACGTATTAGAACTAGTCCACTCAGATTTATGTGGACCCATGTCTGTACCCTCCTTAGGTGGGTTTCTATACTATGTAATCTTCATTGATGACTTCTCCAGAAAGACATGGATCTATTTTCTTCAATGTAAAGAATCACAAGAAATCCTTAAAAGATTTAAGGAATTCAAATCCATTACTGAAAACTCTTCCGGGAGAAAAATCAAAACCTTAAGAACAGATAATGGGAGTGAATACACTTCAGACATTTTTAAAGACTTTTGTGAAACCACTGGGATTAAGAGGGAGTTCAATGTACCTTATAATCCTCAACAAAATGGAGTTGCAGAAAGAAAAAATAGAACCATTGTAGAAGCTGCTAGGGCTATGTTACTTGATCAGAATATAGACACTTCACTTTGGACAGAAGCATCTAGTACTGCTGTCTATATATAGAATAGATGTCCTCACTCTCATATTGATGACAAAACTCCTGAAGAAGCCTTCACTGGCACAAAACCGGACATTAGTCATTTAAGGATATTTGGTTGTCCTGTTTACATTCATGTGCCCAAAGAGAAAAGAACTAAGCTAGAACCTTCTAGGAAAAAAGGCATCTTTGTAGGCTATAGTCAAACATCAAAAGCTTATAGAATATATATACCTAGTCAAAGACAGATTAAACTAAGCAGAGATGTGATTTTTGAGGAAGACATAGCTTTCAAAAGAGCTAGAAATTATATCGAGATAGAAATTCAAACTTCCAACTCAGGCATAGAAGAGGATCCTACACCTGAGTTTCAGAGGGAGTATACTGAGGAAGATGTAAACCATGAACAAATCACATCACTAGAAAATCCCAAGACAAGACCACTCTGGGCCACCAAAACAATGGAAGAAGCTAAAAATTATGCCGCTCCATTAGGGACTTTTAGGGAAAGCACAAGACCTAAGAGATTCTCTAGTTATGTAGCTTTAATGAGTGAATTCATTAAATCAGAACCTTCTAGTGCTATAGAAGCTCTTAAGCACCAAGCATGGAAGGATGCCATGACAGAGGAGTATCAATCCATCCTGAAGAATGATGTGTGGGATATAGTACCTAGACCAAAAGGGAAATCTGTTGTTTCTTCAAAATGGATATTTAAAATCAAACATGCTGTAGATGGTAGTATAGGGAAATACAAAGCAAGATTTGTAGCCAGAGGATTTTCACAAAAGGAAGGAATTGATTACGACGAAACCTTTGCTCCTGTTGCTCGATATACATCAGTCAGGGCAGTTCTAGCTATTGCAGCAGCCAAAGGGTGGAAAGTCCATCAAATGGATGTAAAAACTGCTTTCTTAAATGGAACCCTTGAAGAAGAGGTTTACTTAGAGCAACCCGAAGGATTTGAGATTCACAATGCAGGATCCCATGTATGTAAATTAAAGAAAGCTCTATATGGACTTAAACAGGCCCCCGGAGCCTGGTACGAAAGAATTGACAGTTACATCTTGAGATTAGGCTTCTCAAAGAATGATGCAGATCCAAATCTCTACTTCAAACAAAGCAAAGGTGATATGTTAATATTGATATTATATGTTGATGATCAATTGATTACAAGAGAAGATCACTTTATTGATCAGTGTAAGAAAGATCTAGCTTCAGAATTTGACATGAAGGACTTAGGTCTATTACACTACTTCCTTGGACTAGAAGTATGGCAGAAATCAGACTGTATTATTCTAAACCAAGGAAAGTACACAATTGATATATTAAAAAGGTTTGGTATGATGGAATGTAGACCTATGTCTACCCCCATGGAAACAAATCTTCATAAATTGAAGGAAGGAGCAGCAGATTCTCCGTTGGCAGATCCCACTCTTTACAGATAGATAATTGGATCCTTGATATATTTGGTTAATACCAGACCTGATATTTGCTATGCTGTAAATGCCTTAAGTTAGTTTATGTGTGAACCCAAGGAGATACATCTTGTGGTTGTGAAGCATATAATGAGATACCTTCAAGGTACTCTAAATTATGGCTTAAAATATGAAAAGGTTGACTTAGATCTACATGGATTCACAGATTCAGATTGGGCTGGAAGTGTAACTGACCGGAAGAGCACCTCTGGATGTTATTTTAGTTTAGGGTCAGCAATGATATCATGGATCAGCAGAAAACAGTCTTCAGTTGCTCAGAGTTCTACAGAAGCCGAATACATTGCAGCTTCTATGGCTGCTAGAGAGGCAGTATGGATTAGAAAACTACTTGTGGGATTATTTGGTAAACCTCTAAAACCAACTATCATCCACTACGACAATCAAAGCTGTATTAAGCTATCCGTGAATCCAGTATTCCATGATAGATCTAAACATATTGAGATTCCTCATCACTATGTGCGTGATATGGTGGAAAGGAATGTGATTCAGCTGGAGTATATCAGTACAGGAGATCAAACTGCAGATATTCTTACCAAACCACTCCTCAAGGTAAAAGTTGAATACTTTAGGAAAAATCTTGGTATGATTGAAATGTAAAATTCTAATTGATTTGTAATAATATATTAAAGATGTTTAATGTGTAAACATCTTGTGTCATATGTGTAACTCTATGACATTATGGGCCTACCCATTCTGTGTTTATTTCTAAAAGGTGATGATCTTTTGGATAATCTACACTTGTACCTAACATTATAAGGTGACGATCTTATAATGTTCATTAGACTAATATCGTGTGACTTGATATTGGTATGAATCATGGAGTTATCATGATTAAGTTATGGTAGAAATTATGTGACTTAATGTCAGTGCACATACCTTAACTGGGATATATAAGGAGAATGTAATATTCTTGAGTATAGTATATCCTTTAGTATCACGAGGTAGGTGATGCTACATATCACGAGGTAGGTGATACTATATATCATGAGTTATGTGATATTAAATTACTTTGAGTAATTCATTACAGATCAGATAATTGATATTCACAAAGATTATTGTGATATTGTTATCTTCCCGAGCTAAGAGGGAGTGTTGAGTTGTTTGTAGCTTCGATCAGATAAACATGAATATAGCATGATCGAATGATATAAACACTGATTACATTTAAATGGTGATTAGCAATCGCTAAATGACGAATTCACACCTGTGCTAGACATGACTCCTTGAGGAGTCACGTCTATCACAGATGTGACTCCTACCATTACTAATATATATATATATATATATATATATATATATATATATATATATATATATATATATATATATATATATATATATATGTATATATATATATATATATATATATATATATATATATATATATATATATATATCAACGTTTTGCCCTGCAATAACATAGATCAACAAGAAATCAGAAGTGTATGAGAAGTGGAAATTGCATCTGCTAGAACAAAAGAAAGTAATAAATTAAATCTGCAATACAAATATCCAACATTCAGAAGATATCCAAGTCAGAGATTATAAGTTCGATTTGATTTTACATTGAATGTGAAAAGGTTTAAGATAGTTAGCTATAGGATTGATGGAGAAGAAATAACAATGAAATAGCTTTGAAATCCACTTGGCTCAAATCTAAAAATAGATCTTCTCTAATGTACTCATCCTTAGGATTAGAATAATCTTTCAAACTTATTGTGGGTCAATTCTACACCTATGGGAGCAATACCGCGCCATGTGAATTTGATTTAATGCATAGAGTCTATCTATAACCCATGGAAGTGATAATGTGCACTATGGACTTCTAAAACCTATGTTGTTTGAAACTATATTCTTTACTAATTGTAAGGACTAGTGGTATTTAAAAATATTTTGGGAAGATCATTGGATTGCAAGGGTCATGTTCTCCTAGGTCAGACTCCTTGATTAGATTGGGTTTATAGTCATGGAATTGATTAGAGACAAATCTCTTTAGTCATAAAAATGCTCTATAATAATGATGCAAGATTAGATTCCTTTTAATGCTCCAAATCAAGGGATTCCTAAAAATGGTTCTCCTCTTAATGCTTACAATATATGAATAATTATGGGATAATGCTTAGGTCTAAACTGGATAATAATGAATGGACATTGAATGTCTTTTAATACCACTAGACATAACAATGAATCATGTGAAACATGTACCAAGTCAACTCATGATAAGAATCGAATAAGTAAGAGTTGGCAAATTTTGAATTTTAAGTTTTGAAATTTTAAGGGTCAATTTTGCGTAGAGCAAGATTGATCTCATACAACAAGATTGATCCAAGAGAAGCTAATGCTACTTTTGATGTGTAGAATCAATGTCTAGACATCGAGGGTATAAAAATATCAAATTATGCATGTAAATATGTGTATAATTTGATAAGATAAGATCGAATATGTGTAAATGTGTAGAGGTGGGGATATGTGAAGGATTAAAGAATGAGTCCAAGTTCACACAAGATTGTGCTATTTGTCAATATGTAATTGTATTAAGTCATTTCCTCAATATGAGTCCAATCTATATGAGAATTGGCATATATCTTTTCTTTGGTAGCGAAACTTAAAATAGCTATAATGGGACAAACGATCAAGGAGAAAACAAGGTCTCCAATATTGACAACAATCAAAAGAATGGCACTTTCACTTATAAAAAGTATATAAAATTAAAAAGATTACATCAATGAAGGAAACTTTAAAAATACATTTTACAACAAAATGATTAATAAGTTAAATAGCCTTCAATCTTTTATAATAAACCAAAAAAATCAACTTCATTCATAATCCCAATAACCAAAAGAAAAAAAACCTATTTAAAAAGTATATATAATAAAAATTTAACTAAACAACATATTTTAATAAATGAATCTTGTACAGCTTTAAAAGTCATGCTAATTATTATCATCATCATCACTAATCTTTAATCCTAACAGATATGTACTTGGTCTGACCTAGCTTTGTTTCCTTTTTATCTGTTACAAGCCCAAACACAGTACCTTGAGGATAAGCTCATGGCCCTCCTCTCCGTGTAAATATATCACTTTCCAAATTTACTTTTTGTTCAGAGCTATTTGAACAACAATAAAAAAACAACATAGATTCTTATCTGAGCCCTACCCATAAAACTCTATGCCCTAAAAATATTAAATAGTTTGTCTGCTTTCTAAGAGCTTTAGATATATCCTTCAATAACCACTCTGGACCACTATGTTTTGCTTAAATTAGTATGTTGATTGGTACCTGAAAGATTTTATCTGTCTAAGGTGTCTGCAACCTTTTGTTTGAATATAACTTTTCCTTGCTTTTTAAATCCATGCTTAATAAAACTTCAATGGTGGAAAAATAATCAAGACATGGATTCACCAAGAGCTACATACTTCCATTAATCCTTTCCTGAAGCTTGTTTCCTTTGTCTCCTCTGTGTGAGCCTTCGTAGATGAGCTTTTGTCGACTTCTCCACTGTTTGTAGATTCAGAAGCATGGATCTCGGCCTCCAAACTTTTTACTTGTTTCTTCAGATCACGAATATATTTAATGGCATCTCTCAGAGTAGACGCCTTGTCCATCTGCATGTATGTATATATTCCAAACACTGAAAGGTTCAAAACACAGTGGTCACTGATAACTCAATATATGATGGCCATAGAAAGCATGTAATGAATCAGATTTTTACCTAACAAGTATTAACAGTATGAATATGAATATAAATTTGTTTATACCTTGGTGACATTTGGAACAACAGAGCGAAGCATACATAAGCTATTATTCAGTTTTTTCCTCTTGTTTCTTTCTGTCAAAGCATTCTTGGAAGTTCTTGTACTCCATTTGTCAACAAACTTCTTATTCTTATTGTCACAGCCAATAAGCTCTTGAGTCCAGCTTTGAACAGATAATTCTTCCATAGCATTAGCATCAAGAGGAGACCCAATCATATTACTCTGCAACCTCTTTAAGGCATCATCCTCACTCCCATATGTAATTTCTGGTATTTCAAAGGATTTCAGGCTCCTTTGATCACCATTTGAGATCCCAAAGCCAGCAAATTTCATGCCACTTTCGGGTAAATCACAAAAACATGGATTACTTGAGTAAGAATCACTGAATTGCTTGCTTTTGTTCTCTAACATTGCTTGCAAATAAACTTGATCTAGATCTGTAAACCCATTCCAATATTGCAGAGAATCCATTTTTCTCAATGAAAAAATCAATTGAAGACAACCAGCTAAATTGGTCTACATTTTCTTAAATGCCATCTGTGATTGCTTCCATAATTTCTCTAGTCATATCAACTACAAAATCATTCTAAATCCAAAGGCCCATGATATTATTAAAGTAATTAAGCAAACATCATATGAGTTGTATGAAATTGACATGCAAGCAATTATCTTTTTGGGAAACGTTTTTGTAATTGAATTTTATTTCCACCATGTGGTCACCCAATGGGTCACCCAAGAGAATATTTGTTTGCGAGGTTTGAATTTACTTTTCATGAGTAATGAAAACCAGTTAGATAAAAACAAACGCGCGTGTAGAATGTGGGCTCCTCCTTTATTTCTCGAGCCGTCTTTTCGGACACTGCTTTATTTTCCTTTACAGAAAAACGCTCGTGTAAAATGTTGGCTCCTTTGTTTTTCTTTTTAGTCGTGATCATGAATATTTACCCAATTTTTTTTTTGTTATTAAGAAAATATCTTTTTAATATTTGATTAATAGAAACCATTTTATAAGGTTTTAATAGCAAAATTAGATGATTATATTGAAGGGTTATAGTTTAATTGGTTGAGCACAATTGTTGAGGATGAAGGTATGTTCCTTCATTACCCCATCTACGGAGGTTCAAATCCTATAGAAGTGCAATTGGACCAAGTTTGATCCATGGGTGACTTTAATGGACTGGATACCCCTACTCATGGCAACTTAACCAAAGGATGAATTTTTAATTTAGTTGCATGCTCCCTCATAATGTTATAATCCACTATATAAAGGTAGATATGCCGATATATATCTAATCCAATTGATTCAATAAAAAATACCAATAAGATGATTATACTTATTTTAAAAGAAAAAGTAAATAGTAATAGAGGGTGGGAGGTCCCTTTTTAAGATGGGTGGTCATAATGATGGTAATAACAATTTTTATTATATTTTAAAATTATATTATCAACTATTAATATATTTTAAGATAAAACAAGTGTAAAGAATATATCAAAGTATATATGTATATCTAAATGTGAAAAATGCATCCCTTACACTTTTCCCATTCATTTAAAAAAGTCATAATTAATGATAAAAGGTAAGAGGTCTCAATATTTACTTATGGATGGATAATCATTCACAATGATAATAACTTCTAACATGCTTTAGTATTAAATTATAAAATTTTAATATTTTTTAAGATTAAATTAGTGTGGAGAATATAGAAAACTATATATAAAGTTGTAAGGGTGAAAAATGTATCCTTCACAGTTTTTCACATCATTTTACACCACTTTTCTTGGGGGCTCCAAGTGCATTGACCTAGCATATGATCTCAATTAATTTGGTATCCTCATTTATCCCAAATTCAAATTTATACTAAAAAACATCATTCTACATCTATCTAGAACATCACCAACTCTCAATAAAACATTTCCTCTCCATGGTCCAAGATTACAGGGGCAACCTTGACCTAATTTATAGTTGTAGGTGTATCCTTCACCCATTTTTTCTATATTCAAAATTACTTGTAGTGATAGAGGTTGGCTTAGTTCTAATTAGACACTATTTGTAGACTCCCATGTGTTAGAAAGTTGAAATTGTGTGCCTAAGACATGTATAAAGGATATTGATCCTTAGACATTTCAATCATCTCTTATCCATCCATTTTGAAACTAAGGCACTTGCTTTACATCCACTACCACTTAGGAAAGAGATCATTCAACAATCATAACTCATTATTTGACATCATTCATTTTATTCACACTAATGTCAAAATTGCACCAGTTCTTGCACTAGATCATTGAAGTACTTCATCTATTGCATCAAGTCTGAAGCACAAGTAGTATCATGATAGCACATCAATATTAATTGAAGACAGGTGAATGGAGAAGGGCCACAAATAGAAAGCCAAACAATAAAAAGCCTATACCTTCATGTCCTTGACCATGCCTACTCCTTGATAGAGTGGATGACCATTGCACCCAAAAAAACCAATCCTAGCTATATTCAAAGGATGATGGTGCAACTAAGTTGCTAATCTGGATTACTAAAAATTTCACCACCATAATATTGCAAAAATGGAGGGAAAGGATAAAATGGACATCATGTGGCTAAGGTAGATAAGAATGGTGTAGATAAAGCCTTGAGGTGGACTAGTATTTATCGATGATTGTTGACTTGTGATGGATAGATGTGATTTTGGCTCACAATGGAGGGTTGAGATCTTGTGCTAATGAGGATGAATAGGAGAAGGAGGCGGGTTGGTCCAATGAGAGATGGAGATGAAATGGATGGCTTAGATTGAACCCTAGAGCATCTTCCAAAATAGAGGATGAGAATTGCATAAAGAGTTGACTTTTGCATTTTTATCCTTTAGTGGAGGAATTAAAAATTTAATTTTATTGGGAGCTGATTTAATTAGTTGGGATATGGTGATTAGGCTTCATTAAATAGGTTTCTATTTAATTAATCATGGGAGTGAAATTAGAGGATAATAGGTAATTAAATAAAATGTATTTTATTTAATTGACCTAGGATGTGGCAAAGATTAATGTTAGAACTAATTAAATAAAGGGGACTTTATTTAATTAATTAGGGATGATGAATTAATTAATTAAATAAGATAGTTTTTTATTTAATTAATTAAGGCTAAGGGCAAATGAAACACATAATTAATCAAATAAAATGAAATTTATTTAATTAATTAGGGTAAATGGATGGAAGGGGGAATTAATTAAATAAATCAAAATTTAGTTAATTAAACTGGATAAATGGATGAAAGGGGGCTAAGTTAGTGCAGAGACGATGTTAATGTGGTGTTAGTGAGATGGTGGAAAGGGTGGTGTCAACCTAGCCATTTCCCAATGTCTACATTTTCCTCTCTTTAATCTAGTGTCATGGCTGAGAAGGAATGATATCATATCAAAGAAAGTTTGATTTTGCCCCAGCTTTAATAGAAGTGGTACCAGGGTTTAAATTTAAGAGAAGGTGGTGAAAATACATGGAGACAATCAATTTAAGTTTGGGAAATTAAATAAGGCATAAACCATCATATTTGTTGTATTCAACTGCTCTGACATGACATGATAGAAGTAAGAAGGTTTAATTTTTTGCCCCAGTTAACTAAAGGAGAGATAGAAGGAAGGACAGGGGTATGCCCCCTCGAGAGATCATCTAGAAAAAATATTATTATTATTATTATTTAGAGGCACTCTCAAAAAGAAGAAATGATGGGTGCTATGGGTTGGGGATGTAGAATTGATATGTTAGGAAGAAGAATGGAATTTTTTTTGGAAAAACATATATGTGGAGTGAAACTCTAGGTTTAGCATTAGACATCATTTGCTTTTAGCTGGGGATAGTGATGTTTGAGAGAGAGAGAGAGAGAGAGAGAGAGAGAGAGAGAGAGAGAGAGAGAGAGAGAGAGAGAGAGAGAGAGAGAGAGAGAGAGAGAGAGAGAGAGAGAGAGAGAGAGAGAGAGAGAGAGAGAGAGAGAGAGAGAGAGATGCATGTGGAGAATGATCTCCTCTAGATAGAGTTGGTTTAGGTGAGGAGGACATAGGGATAGGAGGAGGGAGGTCATGAGAAGGGAATGGTCAATTGGTGCATGCTCTTGTTGATATAGTGAGGCTGGAGAGGGATCTAGCAAATTTTTTGGTGGATTACACCACTATGTAGGCCTTTAGAGAGGCTGACCAACTAGAGATTGAGGGACTATAAGATGAGTTGAGGATGGTCAAGAGGTAGGTTTAGGCACTTACAGGGGCTAGGGTTAGAGATAGAGGTGGGGATGAGTTGTTTCAAGTCATCTATGAGAGAGATGTAGCTAGGGTAGATAAGGATGTAGCCATGGTGATGCAATGGAGGGTGGAGACATAAGAGACATAGCTTTATCGAGAGTGAGATATTCCCTAGGATCTGATGACTCCTTAGTGGTTGATTGAGATGTGGAGGGATATTGTACAGATCTATGGCAGATGACATAGGCTACATAGAGGGGTGAGTACTATTGTGATTTATTTTATGCTATGGTTCATGGATCTAAGAGGAAACCAAGTTTTAATGCCTAGAGATGATCAATAGCTAGTTGGTCAGTCAAGACAGGGACACCCTTAGTTATGGGACCATCACCATGAAATGGTCCATCAAGGGGAGCAAAACCATCTAGAGGAGTAGAGGCAACAGGTCCATCTAGAGGGGTAAAGGTAGTAGGGCCATCAAATCCCCCAATATAGGAGACACCAAGATCACCATCCCCTTTAGTGCAGGGGAGAGCAAATTAATATTAATGATATTTTTACACTTTGTATGCCTACGAGCTAATTTATATGATTGAATTTTTTATGTACTTGTTAGGAAAGGTGTCTCAACCTTGCAACACAAAAGGTTTCTGTACTTCCCAATTTTGGCCTCTTCGAATACCCTTTATCTTGAAGAATGGTTTAGAAATTTCAAAGTTGCCAAAAGGGATAAGAATGACATTACTTACTATTTTTAGTAACTCTACATTTGATCATAGATTGACTCAAAAATTTACCAAAAGGTGTGGAACCACAAAGTAAACATCTTAGGTGAGTTTTGACTCAAGATCATACTTGGATTGCAAGATATTAAAGTTTATATTTTTAAACTCCCAAAAAAGTTTCAAACTCATATTTGAGGAACTTATAGGTCCCTAAATGCCCCAAATGTTGTTGTAACTAGTGAAGTGTGTTATAGCTTGATATATCTCTTGACGAGCTCTCTGATGCATCAAATGGTTTGTCAATCAAACACCAAATCAAAAGTTATGGCCTCCAAAAGTTAGACCTCTTATTTTGGGAAATGTGAAAATATGTTGGACACTTAAAAAAGCTATAAAGGAGAGAGTTACACATGTTAGTGTGTGATTTGGCATATCACAAGACATCTTTGATTGGAGATAATTTGGGTGCCACTTTTGGATGGTTTTGGCTCATGGTTTGGTAATTACCATTGAGGATTTACTATATTGTATCTCCTATATATCAAGAGCTTGAGATGGAGGTTGTGTGTAAGAGTAATATAGATGTTGAGAACTACATCTAGATCTCTAGTTATTTATACTCTTGTGAAAGCTTTCTCTGCAGGTATATTTTAATCTTCTGGATTCCTGAATAATATATTGGACATCTTTGGAGTGTGGGGTTTTTCTCCCAAAAGGGTTTCCCCATGCAATTGTTGTGTCGTGGTATGATTGCTATTGGTGTTTATTTCTATAAATGTTGTAAAGATCTAAAAAATTCTACATATCCCTCCTCTCAAGATCAGTGTAGGAAGTTGTTCTACTACCTTAGCTTCCTTACAAGTGGTATCAGAGCTTGATCACCTTTGGTTTCAGTTGTGGGTTGTTAGTTTTTTTGAACTAATCCAGTTAAAAGAGTGTTCAGATATTTGTGGGGTACCTTAGACTATCCATTCTATTATCATGGTAATTTGATAAGAAACATGCATTCCATTGATATTCATGGATATGTGGATTCAGACCGAACATGTGATGTTGATAGCAGGCAATCCACTAGTGCTTTTGTATTTAATTTATTTGCTAGTGCAATTAGTTGGATGAATAAGAAAAAGGTTGTGATTGCTTTGTCCACTATAGAAGCTGAGTATATAGAAGCTACTCCTGCTTTTAAAGAACCCATTTGGCTTAAGAGACTATGTTTAGATATCAGAGTAAAACAAGGTGTAGTGACAATTTATTGTGACAGTCAAAGTGTGATCTATCTAGCTAAGAACCCAACATTTCATGCCAGGACCAAGCACATTGATGTACAATATCATTTTGTTCCAGATATGGTTGAGTATGGTAGGATTAAGCTAGTTAAGGTAGAGACTTTGATGAATGTTGCAGATTTATTAACTAAGCCCATGAGCACAAACAAGTTCAGATAGTTTTCGGAGTCTATGGGCCTCTCGGTCCTTGGTAATTAAATCATGGTCTTGATACTCCCATTGCTCTACTACAAAATGTTTATATTCTTCCCAATATTTGGTCTTTTCAAATACCCTTTATCTTGAAGAATGGTTTAGAATATTCAAAGTTTCTAAAAGGGCTAAGAATAATAGGAGTTACTATTTTTAGTAACTTCTACATTTGAGAATAGATAGACCTGGAATTTTCCTAAAAGGTGCGGAAGTACCAAGTAAACATTTTGGGTGAGTTTTGACTCTGATCATACCTAGATTACAAGATATTAAAGTTTCTATTTTTGAAACTCTTAGAAATAGTTTCAAACTCATATTTGAGGCACTTAGAGGTTCATAAACACCTCAAATTGTCAGAACTAGATAAGTAGGTTATAGCTTGATAGATCACTTCACAAGATTTCTAATGCATCAAATAGTTCATTAATCTGACACCGAGATCAAAAGTTATGGCCTCTGGAAGTTGGTCTTCCTATTTTGGGAAATGTGAAAATGTGTTGGACACTTAAAAGATATGTAAAAGGGAGAGTTACACATGTTGGTGTGTGATTTGGTATATCACAAGGCATCTTTGATTGGAGATGGTTTGGGCACCACTTTTGGGTGGTTTTGGCACATGGTTTTGTAATTACCATTGGCAATTTATTATCTTGTATCACTTATATAATAGGAGCTTGAGATGGAGGTTGTATGTAAGAGTCATATAGATGTTGAGTTACCTCCAGATCTTTGGTAGGTTAAACTCTTGTGAAAAATTTATTTATAAGTATATTGTATACTTCTTGATTCTTGAATAATATATTGGGTGGCTTTGGAGTGTGGGGTTTATCTCTCGAAAGGGTTTCCCCACGTAATTACTATGTCATGGTATGATTGCTATTTGTGTTTATTTTTGTAACTATTGTAAAGATTTTAAAAAGTTGGCATATCACTCCACTAAAGATTAGTGTAGGAAGTTGTTTTACTACCTTAGCTTCCTTAAAAATGATATCAGAGCTTGATCACTTTTGGTTTTAGTTGTTGGTTGTTGGTTTTTTTGAACTAATCCAATTTTGAGTGGGAGCTTCTACAAAAGATACTTTGTGATCTTGCTATAGGCATTTTTAGATGGTGAGCACATCAGGGAGAATAGAGGTAGAAAAATTTTCTAGTAACAATTTTGAGATGTGGAAGCTGAAGATGGAGTATCTGTTAGTTGATTGAGATCTGCGGGATGTTATTGATGAGAAAATTTCAAGGCCCACAGATGCTACTTTTGTTTCTTAATATGATATTATGGACCATAAAGATAGTGGTCTAATTAGATTGTGTCTAAGAGACTTTGTTTTAATCAATGTTCATGAAGAGCCCTCTGCAAAGAAACTATGGAAGAAACTCAGTGAGATATATCAAGCCAAATATTTAGTCAACAAGATTTTCTTGAGGAAGAAATTGTATTTCTTTAGAATGAAAGAGAGTGGATGAATTGAGGACCACCTAGAATCGTTCATTATGTTGGTGGCTCAATTGGTATCAATTGGTGTAAAAGTGGATGAGGAGGAGAGATGTCAGATCCTTGTTTGTTCGTTGCCTATTTCATGGGATTCTCTTGTTATGGAAATTGGGAGTACTTATGTTGTCTTGAAAGTTGAAGATGTTGAGGGTTCTTTGCTTCTTGAAGAAATTAGGAGGAAGGTATCCATTAGTACTAAAGAAGTCCTAAGTGTTCATGGAAGACCCAAAGAAAAAAGGAAAGAAGAGTGAGAAGTGTGACAAATCCAGGTCCACTGAGGGGAGATCCAAATTTCCTATAAAGTCCAAAGTTATTTGCTAGAATTGTAGTAAGCTTGGACACTTTCGTAAGGAGTGTAAAGAAGAAAAGAAGAAGAAAAAAAAAGAAATTTGATTATTATTCTGAGTTTGAGAAGGAATATGGTGATGCATTCATTAAAACTCTAGCCACTCGTACATGTAATGATGCATGGTTAATTGACCCAGGTGCATCTTTCCATACGACCACTAATAGAGATCAATTTTCTAAGTATGAAGAGTTTGATGGAAGTAAGGCGTACTTGGGTGATGCTTCTCATTTAAATATTGTTGGCTATGGTAGAGTTAAAATCAGACTTCTTGATGGTAGAATAAAAAGGATTAATGGTGTGTTGCATATCCCTAGATTAGTACACTTTTTTTTTTATCTGTGAGAAAACTAATAGATACAAGTGTGCAAGTAGTCTTTTCTAATAGAAGATGCAAGATGGTTAGAGGTGCTATGGTGATCTATAGAGGTGTCAGATTTGGCACATTATATAATCTTAATGCATACATTATTAAGTGCAATATTACTTATGTGAAAAGTAAATCTGTGACTACTTCATTGGAAAAGGAGAGGGTTTCATTTTCAGTGGATGGTCATGGATATTTGGGTACCTAAGGGTGCTCTTTATTCTAAATTAAAATAATCTATAGAGAATACTATGTTATGGCACTAGAGATTAGGCCACATAGGAGAAAAAGGTCTAAGGACCTTGAAAAAAATAAACCTTATTGAAGGTTTAACTGATTGTAATCTTGGTTTTGATTTTTGTGAGCATTGCATTTATGGTAAACAAAATCATGTTCACCTTTACTCAAGTTCTCATAAATCATGTGGTGTATTGGATCTTATTCATTCTTATGTGTTTGGTCCTATAGATGTTTCTAATTGGAAATTCCACATATTATGTTTCATTTATTGATGATTACAACAGAAGGACATCAGTATATTTGATAGAGTAAATTGAAAGTTTTTAGATGATTTAAATAATTTAAAGCCATGACTAAGTTGGAGACTGGAAAGAAAATAAAGTGTTTGAGGACTGACAATGACGGTGAATTTTTCTCTAATGATTTTAATAGATTCTATAAAGATTGAGGCATTCAGAGATAAAAGACAACTCTGTATTCTCCACAATAGACATTTGGAGTTGTAGAAAGAATGAACAAGACACTAATGGAGAAGGCTAGGAGTATGCTTAGTGGTGTTGGTCTAGAATAAATGTTCTTGGTTGAAGCTGTTGCTACTACTTGCTACCTAATTAATAGGTCTCATACATTAGTGCTTTTTGATAAAACACCTATGGAGGCGTGGTTGGGACACAAGCCTTAACTGAGACATCTTAGAGTTTTTGTTTGCAAGGCATATGCACATGTGACAAAGGAGAAGTGAACAAAGTTAGAGAACAAGGCTATGAAATATATCTTCATTAGGTATAGCTATGGTGTGAAAGGATACAAGCTTTGGGACTCTGTTCCATAGAAAGTAATATATAGTAGAAGTTTTATTTGAAGAAAAATATATGAAAATAGAAGATACAGAAGGTTTTGTTGTTGCTATGCATGATCAAATATTAACCTAGTGTCATTTTTGAAAATGAAACACGGAAGTGTTCATATCTATCAAATGTTGTTTCATCTTTATAGTCAAATGACTTAAAAATTATAGATTTATGTATTGCAGAAGATGTTCAACTAGAAAATTTCATTTTTTTCATATGAAGATGAGTCAGGCATGATATTGGAGAGTTATGTGTTTGATTTTGAAGATGAAAATGTAAAATCATTAAATGGAGGACTGGCTAGCAACGGACAAGCATCTCCAGTAGAACAAGAAATGAACCACATTGTATCTTCCCTTTCCCCAATAAATGGTGTTTATTATTTTGATTATAGAAATTCAGGGGATAGAACATGTAAATGGATCAGCCATGAACATAATGAACTTCCTCAATTGCTAATCTTTAAGGACTATTCTGCTAAATATGAGAAATTTAGAATAGAAGATTTTTTTTTTCAGAATACAAAGATGAATTCACTAGGATCAGGACTATAACTAATGTCATAATAATCTTACATATTATAAAAAGGTATGTAACTATAATTTTTTTCTCAAGTGTTACCCTAGCTTTCATTTACCTTGTAGTGTCTTGTACATAGTATGGTAGGTAGTTCTTGCTTTTATTTCTTTTCTTTTCATTTCTAGTTTTGTTTTGTCTTTCTATCTTTCTTTGTTTGGTTTCATTCCATTTTATTTTGTGTGTTGGTGGTCTTTATTTTGCTTGGATGTATAATGAAACAAAAGTTGCAACCTTATAAAAGAGTGGAATTTCTTGAATTTAGGGAATGAGTAAAAATTTCTACATAGATTGTAACTTTTATGAATGCAGTTTGTCTAATTTGTCTATGAATATATAATTCACCAACAACAATATGAAGCATTCAAGGAATCATATAAATACACACACTTAAAATTCTTTGAATTGGTTTGGGTGGTAGTAGGTGTTTGCATTAACTAAAAAATCTAAAAGTTTGCCTTTGCTACCACTATAATTGCCAACCTAATAGCAGGTTTCATTACCTTGCAAATCAATGAGTTGAAAAGATATATCTTACAAAAAAAAATTATTTAAAATCAAAAGGAAAGAGATTCATTCTCTAGGTCATCCAAATAAATCTACCAGGGTATGGACACCTGACTAGAAGTAGAGCATTATTTGGAGGAATTATAGTGATAACCTTGTCAGAGCTATGGATCCTTGACTAGCAGGAAGGCTCTATCCAAGATTGGCTTAAAAGGTTAAACTAAACTATGTATCTTAACGTAAATAACTCCTACTTTCTTTCTTTTTCAAAGAAGGGAATAAATCCATTACACACACTTAGATTCCTTTGGAAAATTTATTTATGTTGTTGAATACATTTTTAGTTGGCTTATTAGCATTCTTACATTTAATGAAAGTTGGGCATTATATGGTTAAATTTTTATTTATTCTGTAAATTATTTGAAATTTGGTTTTTTTGTTTGGTTGTAAGTTGTTCTGTAGTCTCACAACATGCCCCATTTTACCCTAGAAAAATAAAGATCCACCCCTTTTTTGTTTTTGTTGGTCCTTTCATTGCTTTCTTTAGTGGTATAGGTAAAATGTGAAGTTGTAAAGGGTGAATTTCAAGTTACAATGTGTCCCCTACAAAGGTCATAGATGGATAGAGGATGAAATTTTAGCAACAGTTGCCTTTTGACTTTTTGGTTCAATTTCTTTGAAATTTGCAAGATATTTCCAATAGGATATCTGATCAATTAGACATGATGTTCTAGATCCACATCCCCATCCACATCCTAATCCACATCTAGTTAGAAATCCTAAGTAAGGTTATAGATGGATATAGTATCAACTTTTATCCTAGGTTCCTTTTGGAATCTTTTTAAGATTCGTCTAAATTCATGAGTTATGCCCAACTGGACATTTGGTCAACTGGACATCCAATGTTCACATCCAAAACCTGATGGAAGTTTCATATTATGTACTTATCCTAGGTAATACCACGAATGGAAAGAGGATGAAATTCTAGCTCATGTTGGCTTTTGATTTTTTAAAAAATTTGCTAAAATTTGCAAGTTATTTCAAATTAGATATCTGGTTAACTGGACATTTCGGTGAACTGGATATCATGTTCTAGATCCAAATCCACATCTAGTTGGGAATTAATTAAAATAGTGATATCTCTCTTGTTTCTCAATAAAATTTAAAAATTCAAAATGATCTGAAAATCTTGCAACATGAGGAACAAAACCCAGAAACCATTTGTAGAAGTTTGACATTTTCGGTCAACTAGATAATTCACCAACTTGACATTTTTGATAGGGCATTTTGAACATAACATTTCTAGTAGGACATGACATTTCCAATTGGACAGGACATTGCGAACAAAACATGACATTTCCAATAGGATGAGAGATTTCAAACATGGCATTTTCCAACATGACATCCTATCCATCTGGACATCCAATCTAATTATATATAGAAAATTTCACAATAGGTCATTTCTCAACATCCAATTGACTAGACATTTGGTCAACCATACATTTGGTCAACTGGAAATTTTGGTCAACTGGATATCCTGTCCAATAGGATATCCTATCCAACTAGATATTCACTAAAATAATGATATCTCCCTCATTTCTTAATGAAATTCAAAAGTTCAAACTGACCTAGAAAGCTTGAGACAAGGGAAACAAAACATAGAAACCATTTATTAAAATTCATAAAAATGAAGGCATTGTTTATAGACATTAAAAACATGAATAAATATTAATTTTGCAATTTGATCCCTAACCAAACATATTTTTTAATTCAGAGTTCCTGTGAATGTCTAAAACATGAATAAAGTATTTTATGGTAGGAAGCATTAATATTTTTGTGGAATTTAAATCAAGTGTTGCAAATTATATCCTTTCTGATTTGTTTTTTTGCAAAGATATTTATATTTGATGAATTTAGTTTTTTTTGTGCCAGTAAATTGAAATTGCAACCAACTTAAAATTGAGATTTCCAAACGAAGGAATATTTTGGGGATCTTCTAAATGCCAACTGTCAAGATATTGATGTCACCCATGTGCTGCTCTCAAATTACCACTATTGGCTACTAATAATGAAGAACTTTTGTCTATAAAAGAGTAGAAAATGGTCATTTTAAAGGATGGGAAATTGATGAATTAGAGTAGGACTTGGAGAGAAGAGTTGTGATTCTTGCATGTTTCATTGTTTCTTCTCACCAGTGGAGACAAGTTGTTGCCATTATGTGAATGGACATTAGATTTGAGGTTAGCTGATGGTCATTCCTCATAAGAAATCATAAGTGACTGCAAATTTACAATTGTCTTGAAAGATCAAACTGATGTGTCCCATGGGAGTTCATTTGGTAACCTTTCATGCCTTTGTAAATTCCCTTTGAAGATTGCATCCCTTGTATGTAATTGTGGAGCATCCTAGTGAAATACAAGTGGATTTTTGCTTCAATTTGTTGTGCTGGTAGGGTATTCTTCTAGGATCAATGAAAAAATAGCTTCTTATGCCATTTTATTTCCTCCCCTACCTTTTTTCATTTCATTACTCATTAAATCCATAAAATCATAAAAATGTAAAATTCATAAAATGTTCAAAAATATTTGAATAATTTTTTGAAAATACTTGTACAATTTGATATGATCGATGAATAACATATCAATATTCTTGAACATCTTCAATCTTATCAAAATATTTTGAAACATAGCTATAATCAGCATGTTCTACATCAATCACTAGAAATAGTTGACTTGGTTTTGTACGAAAATTAGTGTAATGTGAATGCCCCTCCTAGTGCTAAAGGAAAGTTCAGTCCAAACTGGTTGGACCCCTACATTGTCACCTCAGTGTATGGATTTAGCATGTATGGTCTCTCCATTATGGATGGTAACCCTCTCAAAGAGCCCATTAGTGCTATGCATTTGTGTCATTATTATGGTTAAACTTCTCTTTTGATGTGACATTTGAGTACAAAATTTATTCGTTGGAATTTATTATTGCTGATCTTATGTCGTTCTATCATCAATATAATCATTAGCTATTATGGTTCATCTCAAAAATATGTATTTTCTTCTAAATATGCAATTTTTCTTCTTTAAAACACAATGGATTTATTTGTTTAGTATGATAAAGTACTTTACATTGTTTATTACACTTGTTCTTTCTATTTCTTGACACAATTCCTGTTGTCTTGAATGATAGTTGTAGTTTTCATTTATAATGGAAAGAACCTCATTTTCTTTATGATGTTAATTATTTAATTGTGTAAACAATTGATTAATCCCTTTTAAGTTGTTTAATTGGATCTTTTATAGTTATTAATTAAAGAATTATCATCATATTTACCAATTAGATCTTCACTATATTTAATTAGGTAAATTTTAACATTAATTATTTAAATAGATCATTTTAGTATTTAATTAAATAATTTTATGAAGTTGTTTAATTAGATCTGAATAGAATTTAATAAATAACTCCAATAACATATGCAAAACACAAATTTTCATTACACAAACATCTTGAACAAAGTCAAAATCTCATACAAAATCACTGTCATGATAGATCATATACAAAATCACCACTTTATCAAAATGTGGTTTGTGTCAAAATCCTATATACAAATATTTGCATCGTGCTCCTATGGGACATGGCTTCTTGATCCCTCTGGTCCTAGTGGTGGTTGTTCTATAAAAGTCTCTTTCAATGTGAGGCCACAAATCATGAATGGCTATGAGCTCCATTTCACATTTGTAGACCCCTCACTATGCCTCTTAGCTCTACTACCTTGGATGTGAGATAAAACTTAGTATGTTGCATCTAGGCCACCTTAGCTCACAACCTATTTGCCTTAGCTGTCAATCCATATACTCTTAGGTAATCCAGATCCATCACTGGTTCCATATGCACCCTCTAAAGGTCTACCCTACTATAGTCTATCTTCTTCTAAAGAGCATCATGTGTACTCTCTACACTCTTATCTCTCATCGTGACTTGATCATGCTTTATAGTGAGTGCAGTGACCTAGGTAGCTACCTGGTCCCACTCTATAGTAATAGATATGTAGCCTCAATAGTGGCTCAATCTAGAAGGACTTGACCCTTCTCATAAGAAACTCTAAGCTACACCATAGGCTCAAATATATGTACATGATGCCCAGTAGTCTGTTGAGGCCTACAATTGGCCTGCACAACCTGCTCAATGTACACAATGGGTAACATCTCTATAATAACTCAACCTATATAGTTGAGTGAGGCTCATGTGTGCATTGCAATAGTCTAAAAATGGAACAATCAAATATTGTATCATATCAATCCAAAATCAAACAAGCATATGGTGTTCTACTCAAATCACAATGCAGAAATTAAATTCTCATCTTGGTCACGAACCTACCAATCTGAGTCTATCAAAGATGCCTGTATCGCAAGCATAGTGCTAGGTGGAATAACATATGTTGTCGCTATCACTATCGCTAGTACCAAGGATATCCTTATAGCAGTTGCATTACATGACTCACCTTTCTCGCTCTAACTCAGTGCACTAGTGGCTAATGGTGGTTCTTGTGTTCCTTAAGGTCAGGCTCTATGCTTGTCATCTATAATAGCACCACCCTCATCTCTTTATCACCACCTCCCTACCTATGTTGGTGTGGACTCCTCCTCCTCCTCACTAATTGGATTGTCTCCTCTCTCTTCCTCTTTCCCCTACTCTATCAATAGTAGGGGGTCTCCATCTAGTGTATTTGGGAAGAAGATGGTAGCTAGCCATGATATGGCCCACCATGCTACAAATGACTACATCACCCCCATGCCACCAACATTAGAGACAGGTGTTATATCCTACTCCTCATCATTTAAGTCACTCAAAATGACATCTAGTATTGTGGGACAATGCTAGTCCCTTGGCCTCACTGCATTGCAATATGAATGCATATACATAAACACAACTACATGAACACCTTGTACTTATCCAAACTGTCACATCACATGCTAATAGTAGAATGGCATGACAATGTTATCAAGGTGATCAACTAACAATCAATCCCTCTGCATCTACACCAACTATTGTGTCTACCCTATCCATGCCTGCATGCCTTGATAGGGCCTCTAAATTACATCAATGTTTTATAGATGATCAAATGTCTAGCTCCAAAATAATAAATCTCCAAATTTCCATGGCCTCCTAAGAGCATAGGTGTGGGCTCATGGTATTTCCCATATGATCATTGTGTGTACCCTCACCAATTGACTGCACCTAATGTGCTCAAAAGATCACATCTATAATAACATGTAGGTCATCATGCAGTTGTCCTTGTAGTGCACATAATGGCCCAACTCATGATATAATTGGGTAAAAATGCTCCAACTCCTTGTGAACACGATCTGATGCTCCTCAATCACCCTGATGGTATGGACAAGGCCACCATGAAGTTGTATACCTCATCAATTTGGTGCAATGCATAGGGTGCTAGTAATGATAACCACACAACATACCAAAGCGATCGTTGATGCTCCCTACTACAACCATTGTAAGCAAATGTTCCCAGAAAGATCCCCAAGAATGATCCAAATTATCATGTATCTCTATCCCTCCTAGACATAGGTCAATCATCGCTACTCAATTATTGACAATATATAAGCTCATATTGATAATCACTGAATTTGGTATGCATCCTATAAGGTTACCATTACATCTCCTCTCGATAGACAGAAGACATAGGTGTTTGTGTCCTACCTCACCATCAATGCTATCAACATGTGATCATAAAACTTGCATCTCTAGCATCATATATACCTAATATACATACACTCTATGTAATAGTGCAACATCCTTCTAGCTCAAAACACTAAGACACCCTCACGATAATATGTAGATCAACTTGCCAGTTTGATCCCACATTGTCAGAGGATACTGCATTCAGGAAAACAAAATTATGTCAGTTAAACATCATTATTTATCAAAGTTTGAACTCAAAAATCTTATATTTTTCTATGTTCTTAAGGACGCCAGCACCCTCAAATGCCAACATGTCCTTTGGACCCTAGTACCTTTTTTAGATGCTCATGCACCCAAACCACCCAATCACTCCCTAAGGACTTTAGTTCATGAATGAGATACCAATGCTTCACATGGGCCCCATCCGATGCCAAAAATAAGAAAATAAGCATTTAAAATTCAAAATTTTAACTCATGTCCTGCATGGCAAGACCTTATTCGATGCACTCACTTAGGGCATCTATCCTCGGAAGTTAGAAATCTCATCTACATGGCATTATAGCTCTCTAAGGTGCTTGGGTGCTTAACAATTTATAAATGAGGTAAATTTAAATGAATAGTAAGTTTGAAGAAATTACTATTTATAGTATATTTTCCAACTTTTCAAGTTTTCTACAACACCTCTCTTCACTAAAACCTCCATAACTTAGGCCTGTGAACTTTGATTTGTGTACCATTTATTGCATTAGAATCGTGGTTTCACCCTATTTTCTCTCATATGCTCTTCCCTCCAATGTTATTTTATGAAATATCCCTATAGAAGACACATTCATGAGCCTTTGGAAAAAAATTCAAAGTGGTGGATTTCTCTCCATATTTAAATTGTCTTTCCATTAATAGGCATAAATATGGGAGGGAATACATCCACCCTTATTTTTGTTCTGACTCATCTCCTCCTCATATCATTCTCTCAAATTTTTAGAATTCCCTTGTTGTAGCTTTGATTATGAACTTTAACATATTTTGAACTTGTAGAATTATTTAGTTTCTAACAAGGTGATTTTATAGGATCGTGGTACTTAACATTGTAGCTTTGCAAACTCCTAGTCTGGGGACATCATTCTTCCACAAGGAAAATTCTTACAACCTCTAAAACATCTTTCTGGGTATCCTTTGCATGCTTATTTTCTTTCAGCGTTCAATTTCTATACTTTGGCATAGCATATCACTTAGTGTCATCAACCTCCTAAAATGAGGCCAAAATGTAACCTAGAATATTAAGTATCCTCACAATTTCATGTTATATTTTTATTCAATTTGGTGTCCACTCCCATAGTATGTTTCTAGGGCCACTTGAGCCTAACCTTGTCCTATTTTATCCCCTCACCAAGTTTTGTCAAAATTTGTATCAGACATCCATTTCTTTTAGTTTTTGATAACACATGCTGAATATTGGTGAAGTTCTTGAGGACATAACCATAACGTACATATGTCCACATGACATGCTAGCATCCCAAAGATTCCAAAATTCAAACTATTGATTCTCTCACCTTGTCACTCAATTACATTTATGGTAATGGTCATGTAGCAGTGAAATAGCCTCTATAAGCATGTTTGACCCTCTCATGTTCTTGATTCTTTCATGCAAAAGCAAAAAATTTGAAAAATGATTGCTCTCTCTTTCTCTCTCTTTCTCTTTTTCAACTCCACATTATTTAAAAAATCTCTCTAAGCTCTCACAATAGAAGATATTGATGATTTTTGTGCTCTTCTAAGTTGCATCACCTCCTCTTTCAACTTTGTGGGTTTCGTACTTGAAGATTGTGTATTATGGACTCTCTCTTCCAAGGGTTTGAAGTTGTTTACACATATATATGGTCCTCAGGGAGATTGTATCCTCCTCTATTGTTTCAAAACCTTGTAACTTCATTTCATTATAAAGAAATAATACTATTTATTAGTTTTATTATACATTGATTTGTCTATATTTTGACAAACTTGTGTTGTAGACCACCAACCTATTTTTCCTTTCACACACTAGGATATTCTTCCCCTAGACCAAGGCTAGTACTCATAGATTTTATTTATTTGTCACTACTATTATTTCTTAGATGCACTTAGGAAGTAAGAACAAACATGTTTTTCAATCTTTCTTTATATTGATTATCCGTTGAGGTCGAAAGACCAACATAGGGGCTTGACCTAAAGGCAAGCTCCCAAATAGACTCAACAAATTTTCTTGGTCTTTGTTGTTGTAGGTATTTGGAGAGATTCAACTACATGAGGGTTTGGTAATATCTTTCCCTTTGTTTCCTTATTCGAATTTGTCTTTTCAATATTTCATTTAGTTATTTCAATGTGCTTATTAATTGATTATGTGACTTGTTATGCTGTTGGGTACTCATTCTGGTTCCATGTTCAAATTGGACAATAGGGTGAGCCTATAAAGTATTGTACAATACAGATTTTCTATATTTTTATTCCATATGGGCATCCATGAGATGCACAGACATCTGCATGATGTGCTAGCATCCTGGGTTGAGGCTCTCTCCTTCTGGTGCTAGGTGCCTCTATTACTCCTATTCTCTATTTTGAGTTCATTTATGTAATATAGTGTTTAGATTTCAAAAAATTATAGTTTCATTGTTATACCTTTGTGCTTTGGCTTATTAAAATTAGTTGATTTCTAAGTATAAAGAAAAAATACAGTTTAGCTAGAGTTATTTTCTCTTCTTGATTAGACATCAATAGAATACACAATTCCTTAAAGCTAGTTAGATCCTAGTGTAGTAACTTGGAAATTAAATATAGTTAGGTAGTATAGTCTTTCTTGCAAAGAATTCAATTTTTCGTCATTACAGGTCTTAGTGATAGATTAGTTCTCCTAGCTGTTGTAGCTTAACCATAGGAGAGCTTTTTGATTTTGATGTATGCCTAGTCATCATATTATAACCCACTTAAAAAAAGTAAAATATGTCAATATCTATATAATCCAATTGTTTCTTTTATATACAAAAACAAAACTAGACTATTTGCAAAGCAAGAACTTTTCATCTATGAAGTAACAAAATCTTGAAATCATAGTTATGTCAAGAGGTGATCTACAATAACAACAATGAGTCTCATGTCCTAGACATGTAGATAAACACCCCTTAACTTAAATTTGATACCCATTTATACATTGAATAATTAATCTTTAATAATAAACATAAATATATAATATTTACTACACATTTCAAACTGTGGTTTAGTGGTCAAGTCACAAGGTTGTTGTGATGGCTACCAAGGGTCAAACCCCCACTGGGCCAAAGAGCTTGTAGGCCTTGTGCTTTTTTTGGGTTGACATGCTTGCAGGATATGTACCTTCACTAGGCTATTGTGCTCATAAGATGTGGGCCTTTGCTGGGCCAATGAGCTCGTGGGTTTGAACTTGGCAATAATTCCTTGGGGATTGAGGCCCAATAGCGGTCATAGCGATAAAGTCATGGGAAGAGATCTCTCATAAGGGTATCTATAAGCTTGGATTAGGCTAGAAGCCCGAGTAACTCTCATAAAAAAAATTGAAAACAAAACAAAAGAATTATCAAAATAATGAATGGTAACTTTTCAAAATTAAAATTAAAATTTACATACAAAAGTTAAATAGTTCTTCAAAACAAAAAAAGTAATAAAATAAAATAATTCTTAATAAAATTATAATTTATATGTCCATAAACTAAATAAAATAGTTCAAAATGAAATAAAATAACTCTAAATAAATAAAATAGCACAGTCTAATATGTTTGAATGTTTTTAGATAGATGTATTTAGGATATCTATCTAGAAACTTTACATTTTGTTAAAGGGTTGTGATGTAAAATAAATATTAATATAAGTGCTTCTCTCTTATGGAAGAGGAATACAAGCTAATTCAATCATGATAATGTTGCCCTCAGTTGTTGTCCTTGATGGCAAAGACACAATCTCTCTTAGGTTGATATGGTACCTTAACAAGCACATTAGTTGGATATGGTATCTTGACATGTACATTATCTGTATCATTGTATCATGACAATTGGTGAATGGTGTTTACTCCTGGTCTTGGTCTTATGATGGTATCATCATTGCTAGAATATATTGTTGACATGTTGGCATTGTGACATTATGTTGATTGGCTTATATGATGTTGGCATACATGATTGTGGTGATATGACTTGTCCTCATGGCATGTTTATCATCTATGATGTTATTCAGAGACAATGGCATTTGTATTGGACAGTGGCATTTGTTTTGGATAGTTGGTTGTCTCTTACTTGATATGGTTATCATCATCTCCCTATCATATATGACACACATGTTTATTCTAGCTCATTTGGAAATACAATGATTATGTTGTTGGCCCATGCTCATTTCAGTTGATTCTCTTTCACATGCAGTTCAGTTTGTTGTTCTTCAGTTGTTGTTGTGATTTAGATAGTGGGCATTCATGATATTATCTTTTTGTATCATGCTAACATAGTGGCAGTGGCATTTGTACTCATATAGTGGCATGTTGACATAGTATCTAGTGATCTTCACATTTCCTAGCATTTGATGCTAACATATGCTTGACACATTGGTTATTGATATATAGTGGACATGTTCGGTTGATATTCATACTTGTCAGTGACATATGTTTTGGTATCATGTTCTTATGCTCTCTTGGTATGATGAGTTTATGAGATGATAATAGTTGCAAGTTATTATTTGTTTAGTTTAAGGAACTAGACAACAATGGGCAGTGTTGATTGGACACTAAGTGGAAATAACATTAACCATTGAGTTTGACTTCCTTTCATAGTGGCATTACAATGTAATGTTATTTTTGTAAAATTTTGATGTGATTTTAAAAGTGGCATTAAAGGGCACATTGTTTGTCATAAGGTATTATGTGATATTTTAAAAAAAGAGGAAACATTTTTTTTTTGTAACAAATGCCACTTCGGGCTTCATTAAGGAATGACCTATTGAATAGGTCTCAGGCTCTTTAAAGAAGGTAAAAGATGTTTGTGTCTTTATCATCACCCCCTTTATAGGGTTTACCATGAGCACCAGTTGAATGGTATATCGCAGGCAAAAAGGAGACTAAACCATTTCATTTTTCAAAGTTTTATCTTGGTCTATGTCGGCAGTGAGCTAGGGTTTCATAGCCTTATGTAATCATGGAACAATATGTAGAAACCACCATTAATCTTTGACAGATCTTTTAGGAATCATAGTTGAGGTGACAAATATAGAAGTGGACTTGAAGAGTATGGTCGTTGATAGCAAATACCAAATACAATAATTCTCCAAGTGATATTATTATTTAAACTCTTCATTCAGTTTCTTGCTTTATTGTTTGAACTCAGGTAGCGACAGTTATGGGTTTTGTTTTTCTGTTATGGGGTTTCATTTATTCAAAAATAATTCTTTTTACTTCATCACCCATAACGATGGCAATTAGGGGTTTAAAAACAAAATCAATGCTTTTCATTAAGGTTTTAAAATGCTATTAACGGAGGTTGTTAATTATGGTTTGGAGAGTGGTTTCAAGGTCTTGTTATGGATTTGTAATACTTTCATATGAACAGTTATAACTGTCTTCAAATGCACAATTGGGTGGCAATTTTTTGTATATCATTATGAAGCAACTGTAAAAAGTGGTGCAGGAGCACCCCTTCATCAAGTTAATTAGCTAAGGGAGAAGCCTAAAGTCTTAATTAGCTAAGGGAGAAGCCTAAAGTCTTAATAGGTTGTTATGCATTTACTTTGTAATAAGGTCTGTTTGACCAACGCATGCTATTTTTGGGTTGTTTTTGTCTTTTGGACACTTGTCAATATGTAAATGACAAGGTTGTTAGTTAGTTAGTTATGTCTCCCAGCCACCTAGAATTATCTCCCAGCCACTGGGAATCTAGTCAGTACTACTCCTTATGAGTTGTTAAATAGTTTAGTTCTGATTGATTAAAGGGATATAGATCAGAAAGGAGAAGTTAGACAAAGCAGTGATTGTGAAATTGAGTTGTACTGTGAAAACAGACATTTGTATTCATCCTCAGAATAATAAAGAAGATCCTATTTTGCATTCAAATTGCATATGTGTAGTCGATTTCTATTTTATAGTCGATATGGGGTTTTTTGATTCCACCGGTTGAATACTTTGTAATCGGTGGAATGGTTGTACATATTAGATTAGATTTTGTTTTTGCATTTTTTGCTTGTGTGAGTTTTGCAGTTACAGGATCGACTAACATCATGCTGTGGTGAATCCTAGCATCCTCATGTGCTAGGTTATGAAAGGTTGAAATTTGTGTAGTCTAACAGAGGCAGCAGATAGCATCAACGTGGAATTCATCATTAGACGAACGATATTGGGATTCACCAATAACTTACATCAGACCGAAGTCCTTTGTTTGAACTAACTTCGAAAGCTCGAGGGTTCGTTAGTTCAACAACGTTTGAAGCTAAATGATCAACATGATAAGTTTGGCGGAGAAAACCTTTTGGTTGGACCTTTGAACTGGTTCAATGGTTCAAAGGGTTCAACAGTTCAACCGCATGTTGATTTGGAGGCCCAATGGAACGATGAAGGTGGTAAAGATTAATAACGATCATTGAACCACCCATTGAACCAGTTCAATGGTTCAATGGTTCAATGAGCCTGATGGGTTTAATGACAGGCGCTGGTTCAGTGGTTCAATGGCTCACCAAGACTCGAAGGTTCAGCGAGTCGATAGTTCAGTGATTCTGGGCTAGTCGTGGGATCGGTAGTCCACCATGTGAGCCAACAACATTTGACACAATAAAATATTAAGTGTAGTGGTTCAGATGTTCAGCCACAGTGACGATGTTGTATTTTAAGTGGTTTCCATCAGCGCTATGTTTTTGATAGGTTCCACCAAATTGGTTGCGCGCTCTGCATCATAGTGGTATCAGAGCAAAGGAGTATCTTCTGGGAAGATAAGAAGATAGAATGTCAGATGAAGAGGGATCATCAGAGCTCCCAGCAAGGATGACCAACACTAAGTTGGCTATCTTGGTAAAGAAGCAGATTGCAGAGAGTAAAGCAGTCAGAGCTTAGAATGAGACTTTGAAGGATGAGTTAGAGAAGTTAAGGGACAAAGTAGGAAAGGGAAGAAAAGATTCTGGTGAGGAAGATAGGGATGAAGAGGAGATCCCTAGGCAGGAAGAGATAGAGGTTCCTGCAGACCAGAGACCCTTACTAAATGCCCTCAAATCCATGGAGCGAAGGACCATGGACATGAAAATAGACTTGTCAGTATTTGTAGGCAAGATGGATCCTGATTTAGTGATGGAGTGGATAGACTCCTTGAACAATTTATTTGAAATAAAGGAAATACCTGACCACCAAAGAGTGAAAATAGCTCAATCCAAAATGAAAGGAGTTGTACTAACCTAGTGGAATTTCATCCAAGATGACAGGGTGAAAGAAGGAAAGAACAGAGTTGCTACGTGGAGGAAGATGATGGCTTTAGTGAAGAAAGCCTATGTTCCATTGGATTACAACATCCAATTACATCAGAGGAGACAAAATAAGAAGCAGAAGGAGTTAGATGTCAGTGCATACACTAAAGAATTCATGAAACTATGTCTCAAGAAAAAGGTAAATGAGAATGAGGAAGAGAAGGTAGCTAGGTATCTCAATGGGTTGAGATTTGCCATCCAAGAAGACCTAAATTTGCATAATCCAGATACAATTCAGAAGTGCTACCAATTAGCACTCAAGGTGGAAGAGAAACTAAAGAGAAGACAAGAAAAGAGCAATAGAGGAAGAGGAAGACAACAAAGAGGCGGAAGAAGTCCTTTCAGAGGCAGAGGAAATGGATCTGGATACCAAAATGAATATAATCCAGAAAGCAGCAAAGTAGACAGCAGTCAAAATTAGAAAAGAAATTTTAGGGGTAGAAGACCACCATTCAGAGGTAGATCCCAGGATAGAGGACCTCTTAGATGTTACAATTGTAATCAAGAAGGCTGCATAGCTAGTAGATGTCCAGAAAAAGCAACAACTTCGATGGGAGACAGGAGGACAAATCTGATCCAAGAATCTGATTGTCAAAGTATAATAAATTCAAACACTTATCAGAGTGTGAATGCTCCTGATGACTATGGGTATTCTGAAAAAGGAGAATCTTTGATAATTAGAAGAACAATGACCACCATAAAGGTGCCTGACAGAGAACCCCCGCAGAGAAAGTCTCTTTTCAAAACTACTTGCAAAGCGGGAGGTAAGGTATGTAAAGTTCTGATTGATTCTGGATCTACTAAAATTTTTGTGTCTGTTGAAATGGTAGAAAAGTTGAAGCTTAGAAGACTGCCACATCCTTACCCTTACAAAATCTCATGGCTCACTCAAGGTCAGCAAACAATTGTGGAAGAAAAGGCTTGGGTAGAGTTTCAAACTAGACCATACAAGGATAAATTGTTGTTTAACATAGCTCAGATGGATGCTTGCCATCTCTTATTTGGAAGACCATGGCAATATGATTTGAGAGCACAACATGATGGAGTTAGAAATACTTATTCAATCACCAAGGACGGTAAGGTGATAGAATTACTACCACTAATGGAGAAGGAGGTAGAATCAAAAGGAAAAGAAGTCAAGGTAATGCTGGTAGAAGGCAAATAGTTTATGACAGAAATAGCAGAAGGAGCAATTGCATATGCTCTAATTCCATGCCTCAAAATGAATAAGGAACATTAGAAAGAAGTCAAGGGGGTGAAGAAGCAAAGGTTCATAGACCCTGTTGTCCAAGAATTATTGGACAAATACAAAGGCATCATCTCTGATGGAATACCAAGGTCCCTACCACCTGTGAGGAACATCAATCATTGCATAGATCTAATCCCTGGATCTACACTACCAAACAAGGTAGCATACAAGCTTACACCAGAACAGAATGCAGAGGTAGCAAGGTAGATTGAGGAATTGTTGGAAACATGCCTAATTGGCAAAAGTCTAAGCCCATGTGCAGTACCAGCTGTACTAGCACCAAAGAAGGAAGGCACTTGGAGGCTTTGCATTGATTCAAGGGCTATTAACAAGATCACAATCAGGTATAGGTTCCCCATACCTAGGATAGAGGATTTACTTGATTATCTAGGAGGTGCCAAATATTTCACAAAAATAGATTTGGAAAGTGGCTATCATTAGATCAGGATTAGGCCAGGAGATGAATGGAAAATGGCATTTAAAACCAATGAAGGGTTGTATGAGTGGAAGGTCATGTCTTTTGGTTTATCCAATGCTCCTAGTACCTTTATGAGTTTGATGAATGAGGTCTTGAGAGAATTTATAGGTAAATTTGTCATAGTATATCTAGATGACATTCTGATTTTCAGTAATACAAGGGAAGAACACCTCAAACATGTAGACCTGGTTCTCAAAAGGTTACATGAAGAATAGCTAATGATAAACTTGGAGAAATGTTTTTTTATGCAGGAGGAGATCATCTACTTGAGTTTTGTCATCTCACATGGCAAACTGAAAATGGATCAAGAGAAGGTAAGTGCCATATTGTCTTGGCCAACTCCTAGAACCATGAATGATGTCAGAAGTTTCCATGGGTTAGCAACCTTCTATAGGAAGTTTATAAGAGGGTTTAGTCATATCTATGCACCCATGCTTGACACCATAAAAGGAGGATAGAAGTGCATATTTACTTGGACAGAAGAAGCAGATGATTCATTTGAGACATTGAAGAAGAAGGTGGTATAGCAACTAGTCCTTACACTTCCTGATTTTAATAAAAATTTTCAGGTTGAATGTGATGCAAGTCACATGGCAATTGGAGCCATACTCAGCCAAGAAGGTAGGCCTATTGCATTTTTTAGTGAGAAATTAAATGATGCTAAGAAAAGATATTCATCCTATGATTTGGAGATGTATGCTCTAGTCCAGTCACTCAAGAAGTGGAGGCATTACTTGATGCCAAAGGAATTCATAGTGTTTACAGATAATCAAGCCCTTAGTTTCATAAACAGTCAAGAGAAGCTGAACCATCGGCACATGAAGTGGGTGGAAACTTTGCAAGATTTCACTTTCACACTTAAGCATAAGAAAGGGGTCAAGAACAAGGTAGCAGATGCTTTGAGCATGAGGGTTCTAACCATAAATCGGATTCAGTTGGAAAGTGTTGGAATTGATTCCTTAAAGACTATGTATGATGCTGATGAAGACTTTGGAGAGATCTACAACATGTGTACTTCTTTTGGAGATAAATATCATGTTGAGTATTCTAAATTTCTGATACAAGATGGATTATTGTTCAAAGGTGGATAGTTGTGTATCCCACAGTGTTCTATGAGGCTGAACATCATTAAGGAGAAGCACTATGGAGCCATGGAAGGACATTTTGGTCTGGACAAGACTTTGGATCTTGTGAAGAAGCATTACTTTTGGCCAAAGCTATAGTCAGATGTCAGAAAATTTGTGGAGACATGTGTGATCTGTCAGAAGGCAAAAGGAAGATCCACTAATACAGGTTTATATCAGCTATTGCCCATTCCTTCTAGACCATGGGAAAGCATAAGCATGGATTTTGTGTTGGGTTTACCTAGAACAAGGAAGGGATATGATAGTGTTTTTGTGGTAGTTGACAGATTTAGTAAAATGGCACATTTCTTGCCATGCAAAATGACTTGTGATGCTTCATATGTTGCAGATCTATTTTTCAAGGAAATAGTGAGGATACATGGATTGCCATTGAACATAGTGTCAGATAGAGATGTGAAGTTTATTGGTCATTTTTGGAGGACTCTTTGGAAGAAGCTTGGAGCCAATTTGTCCTTCTCATCAGCTTATCACCCTCAAATAAATGGATAGACTGAAGTAGTCAATCGGTCATTGGGAAATCTACTCAGATGTTTGACAAGGCAGCATGGAGAGAAGTGGGATAACATCCTGTCACAGGCAAAATTTTCTTATAATGACACCATCAATAGAAGTAAAGGAAAATCACCTTTCCAAGTGGTGTATGGTATTCATCCAAGAGGTATTTTGGAGTTAAGATATTTACCTACAGAAGAGTCTATTAGTGCACATGGAGAAGCTTTTGCAACAGCAATCAAAGAGGTCCATGATCAAGTCAAGAACCAAATCCAACAAACTACTTTGAAGTACAAGGAATATGCTGATAAAAAGAAGAGAGATGTACAGTTTGATGTTGGAGATTTGGTGTGGGTTAATTTGAAGAAGGAAAGACTCCTAAAAGGAAAACATACCAAACTAATGCAGAGGAAGATTGGACCATGTCAGATTTTGAAGAAATGTGGATAGAATGCTTATGAAATCCAACTTCCTTTTGATCTTGGATTGTCACCTATTTTCAATGTATGTGATTTAACTCCATTCAAGCCTAATATAGATTTAGAATAGGAACTAGTACAGGGAACAATAGATGATGATATTCCTAAGCATGATCCACCAAAATTACAGAAGATTTTAGACTCAAGAATGTAAAAGAAGACTAGGAACAAAGAGTATATGGAATACTTGGTGGCTTGGTAGGGGAAACGTGATTCAGAAGCAGTTTAGATGACTAGAGAATAGATCAAGAAACATAGAGCAGACTTACACACTCTGATCTCAAGTGGGCTTGAGATCTCTTCTCTCGGGGAGTATGGTGCAGGAGCACCCCTTCATCAAGTTAATTAGCTAAGGGAGAAGCCTAATGTTACATTCTTCTTGTGATGTAATTATTTTGATATGTGTTTATGCCATGAGATGTAATTATGTTCAAATGTGTTCAACTATGATGCCATTTTTGGATTATGAGATGATTTCAATTTCTTTAAAGTATGATTAGATAGAATTTATTGATCAAATGATAATGGAGATTTAATTATGTATGTTTTGTTCAATTCAAATATGGATAGATGAATTTGGAATAATAAAATACAGGAGATGTGTTATTGGCTAACTACTATTTTGTTTGAGTGGTCGCAGGATCGGTCAACCCCAAGAAAAGGGGGGAAAGATATCATCAGGAATGAGAAGTAATTAAGAGAATTCCATGCCATCCGACAACTAAAGTCCATGGTTGGGTGGATAAATGCCCTGATGATATCTTTCTCTCCGAATCCCTATATGAGAAAATAGAAGAAAACAGGGACAAACAAGCTTGAGTAATGAACTAGTCACCCCCATGACTGTATACGGTACTCTTAATTCTTATCTTGTTCAATTGTTTATTTTCTTTCTTGTTATTGCAAAGACTAGAATAGCACCCTAGAATCTGAATGCAAGTTTTTCATTATCTTGTAGAATTTTAATCATTACATGCAAATTTACTTATTTATGCTATTTCCTAGCTGTTCTTATGTTTTTATTTAATTATATATGATTCAGTTATTGCTCGTTTCTTTAAGTGAGTTGTTACACCTAAAGTCTTAATAGGTTGCTATGTATTTACTTTATAGTAAGGTCTGTTTGACCAATGCATGCTATTTTTGGGTTGTTTCTGTCTTTTGGACACTTGTCAATCTGTAAATGACAAGGTTGTTAGTTTGTTAGTTAGTTATGTCTCCCAGCCACCTGGAATTATCTCCCAGCCACTGGGAATCCAATCAGTACTACTCCTTATGAGTTGTTAAATAGTTTAGTTCTAATCGATTAAAGGATCAGAAAGGAGAAGTTAGACAGAGCAGTGATTGTGAAATTGAGTTGTACTGTGAAAACAGGCATTTGTATTCATCCTCAGAACAATAAAGAAGATCCTATTTTGCATTCGAATTGTATTTGTGTAGTTAATTTTTGTTTTACAGTCGATATGGGGTTTTTCCATTCCACCAGTTGATTACTCTGTAATCAGTGGAATGGCTATACATATTAGATTAGATTTTATTTTTGCATTTTCTGCTTGTGTGAGTTTTGCAGTTACAGGATTGATTGACGTCATGTTGCGGTGAATCCTAGATTCCTTATGTGCTAGGTTATGAAAGGTTGAAATCTGTGTAGTCTAACAGAGGTAGCACATAGCGTCGGCATGGAATTCGTCATCGGACGAAAGATATTAGGGTTCACCGATAACTTACATCAGACCGAAGTCCTTTGTTTAAACCAACTTTGAAAGCTCGAGGGTTCGTTAGTTCAACAATGTTTGAAGCTAAATGATCGGGATGATAAGTTTGGTGGAGAAAACCATTTGGTTGAACCTTTGAACCGGTTCAATGGTTCAAAGGGTTCAACAGTTCAACCGCGTGTTGATTCGGAGGCCCAACGGAATGATGAAGGTGGTAAAGATTAATAATGATCATTGAACCACCCATTGAACCGGTTCAATGGTTCAATGAGCCCGGCGGGTTCAACGACAGGCACTAGTTCAGCAGTTCAGTGGCTCACCAAGACTCGAAGGTTCAGCGAGCTGATAGTTTGGCGCTGTATTTTAAGTGGTTTCCATCAGCGCTGTGTTTTTGACAGGTTCCACCAAATTGGCCTCACGCTCTGCATCAAAAAGACTTAACTCTAGTTAAGCACTTTATCTTACAATACAGTTTGAATATCCTTCAAAAGTGTTGAACACATGAGGTCTATTCAACCATAACTACTTTGACAGTCGGAAGATATCTGAAACAGTTTTGTGCATGGTTATCTCTTCAAACTATTTCATGAGAAGAGGAAGACATTATGAAATGTATAAAAAAGGCTTTGAACATGAATTGTAAAGCGTTATGTATCCACCTGTTGTAATGTTGAGGATAGATGACCAAGTGCATTGTCTTTGATGTTAGATCAGAGTTATTGGGTTTTTAGAGAAATAGGGTAACCCTCTATATTAAATTGTATTATTCTTTGTTTGGTTTGAAATATGCCAGTGAGGGAGAAATGAGGTCAAGTCAGTTAGACAAGGACCTTTGCCAGTGAGGCACAAATAGCCAGTAAGGCACTATTGTTAGTGATACATTGTTGAAAATGCGAGCGAGACAATGATTGTAGCCAGTGAGGCACTTTTACTGAGTGGCTTTCTACCCCAAAGGGTTTCCACTCCTAAAAATTTATGTGTTATGGTGTCATCTATTATCTGTTTCATTTGTCATCTATCTTATGATGTTGTTTGTTATTTGGTTCATATACTCATGGTACTTGTTTATTTGTCTCTTTAATGTTTTGTTACATGCATTAATAAGCATATGAGTCAGCATGTACATCTGTTGTTTAAACCTACAATGAAAGTGTGAAAATTTGTCTTGTTCTCTGTAACACTGATTCACCCCCACCCTCCACCGCCCCTCCCCCCCTCTCAGTGTTACCAAGTACTCCAATAGAGAAGTGGTAAGTAAAAATTTGAGTAATTAAAATCAATGTGAAGTTTCCTTATTTTAAGGAAAACCCAGAAGATGGGGGAGGCTCAAATGTTTGGGTCGGCCTATACACCTTATAATCTACAATATACTCTGGTAGTTTTGATGAGACTATCAAGATATGGGATGTCAAGACTGGTGAATACTTTAGGGTTATTCACAAGCATATGGAACCTGTCACAATTATTGATTTTAACTGCGATGGATCACTGATTCTTTCCAGTAGTCATGATGGATCATGCAAGATATGGGATGCAACCAATGGAAATCGTCTCAAGACAATCATTAACAATAAGAGGAATTTCATCTCAAGACAATCATTAACAATAAGAGGAATTTTATGTCTTTTGTTAAGTTTTCACCTATGGCATGTTTATTCTAGCTGCTGCCTCTATTTCTACCATTCTCCATATTTTTACTTCTAAATGCATAGGATTGGTTGTCGTTGGCTTTCATCTCTCAATCTCATAGTGCCCTCCAAAGTACCAAATGTAACCATCACCCTATACGACCATGAGCTATTGGAGGATCCCCTTGGTTTATATTTATTTCATATCATCCTATCCTTCATACTCTTCAATGTAAGTATATTCTGTTTCCATCCCAGTTGGTACATGAAGCAAGGACTCAGTCCTCAAAGGCACAAAGTAGTAGATGATTACCTATTAGAGGGCGCAATCTGAGGACTGAGTGCATATTGATGGGAAAAAAGATGCCAATAGAGTACCAATCAACAAGAAGCTTGTTAGTTGCAAGTAACCACAATCGATGAGAATCGTATCACAAGTCGATAACAACTATCGGTTGAGAAAGTTGAGCTAACCAATACAATTGGGTGTTGTAAATCCGCATGTTCAACATGAAGAATTTTTGGGCTGGCGTGGGTTCTTTTCTAATGGACCACACAAAGCAACATACCAACAAGAGTACTACAAGATCTAATCATGGAGCATCAATTTATGAAGCCACCAGATGAGTACCACCACCAGTGCAATCTTAGCGCAATTTCGGATGCGTTTTCCATGCTCGGGAAGATGTAAAATTGTTTAGACAGATTTCATAATCATCATACCCATGTAATGAAGAAGGATATGGAAGAAATTGAATGGGCAGCGTGCAAACTCAGCACTACAGTATTCAAACTATCTTTAGATGACACCACTTGAGATTCTTATCTTTAAGATGTTTCGCTAATGAAAAATAGAAAGAATGACAGAACATCTCTCCACTACATCCAATACATAAACACTATCGTAACTACAACATCATAATCAACTAAATAATTGCTCTTAAATACATTGGACAGTTTACCACACATTCTTATCATTTGGAGCAACAAATGGGTAGCACAATATCACATCAAACAATTCCTGGCCAGCTGATAGTAGCATCTTCGCACACCTAAAAGAACACTGTACTGGTGGAACAACAACATAAGGCATGGACTGTTTTGAACATAATTCATCGAGAATCTTACTGTTTCAAGAAAAAATCATTGCAATGGCACAATAAACGTAACATGTCACATCCTCGACCAATTACAAATAAACCCAATCTATAACATATGTGCTAGAGAGTTCGAAAAGACCATCATGCTTTATCACAAGCTTCAACTATAAGTCAATTCAGCTGGAAAATGGGCATATTTGTACAGACCCTACAGAAATACTTTCTGCTGCAAAAGTTTTCTTTGGCAATCTCCTCTCTAAATCGATTTCTGATGATCCAAGCGACCAGAATATCTGTAATTTTGTACCTAAACTGGTAAAGGAGAATCACAATCTTAATTTATTGAAAGAGTTCTCCATAGAAGAAGTCAAAGCAGCTGTCTTCTCTCTAGCAGGTGAGAAAGCCTCAGGGCCGGATGGATGGACCGGAATCATTTTTAAAAAATGCTGGGACACGGTAAGCAGAGATGTCTTCTTAGCAATTGAAGAATCAAGGAAAAATAGAAATGTCCTCAAGGAAATTAAGTCAACATGTTTAATGCTCGTTCCAAAATCAAATTCTCCTCAATCTTTTGAAGACTTCAGGCCTATCTCACTATGCAACTTCATCTACAAAATAATCTCCAAGGCTCTAGCACAACGATTGTTTAACTGCATGCCTGAACTGATCTCAGCGGAGTAGGGTGGTTTTGTCCCAGGTAAAGAGACTCTGGAGGGTGCTATTTTAACACACGAAATACTTCATTCTGTTGACAAAGACAAAAAGGCTGCCATGGTGGTTAAATTAGATATGTCCAAGGCCTACAATAGAGTTGAATGGAGCTTCCTTCTTGTTATTCTGCGACAATTAGGGTTTTCCAGAGAAGTGGTAAAATAGATTTTTTCATGTGTCTCAGAATTCTAGGTCTCAGTTCTTATTAATGGAAAAGAGTTTGAAACTTTCCTACCCACGCATGGGCTGAGGCAAGGGGACCCTTTATCCCCCTACCTTTTCATACTTATGACAAAAGCTCTCACATGGGCAATAAAGGAAGCTAAGAGAAGGTCAGAATGGAAAGGCATTAAAATCGACAGGATTCCAGAACCCTTCTCCCACGCTCTTTTTACAGATAACACAATACTCTTTGGTCAAGCCTCGATCCAAGAAGCCATAATCATGATGAAAACAATCAAGTTGTATTGTTGAATCTCGGGACAATTGGTCAATTTTAACAAGTCGATGGTTTTTTTTCAAAATGTGCCTCTTTAGCTGCAGAATGAAATCCATGGCATCCTCAACCTTGTTAGTCAATCTTTGCCTGGAAGATATCTAGGTCTTCCTCTCTTTAATGGTAGGTATAAAAATGACTTATGGAAAAAAGTTCTGAGTAACTTGAATACAAAATTGTCTAGTTGGAAAGGACGTAGTTTGTCATTGGCAGGCCAAATTGTAATGATAAAAGCAGTCCTATCTGCAGTGCATGTTTACATGATGTCAGTCTTCCACATCCCAAAAGGCATTATTTCAAAGATTGATGGGGTATGCAGGAAGTTCTTATGGCAAGGCACCCATCAAGAGAATAAAATCCATCTGTTAGCATGGGATAAGGTGTGCAGACCTAAAGAAGAAGGAGGGGCTGGAATCCTTAATATAGATATACAAAATCAAGCCTTGAGTGCAAAACTGGCATGGAATATGTACACGAAACCTAATGCTATATGGGTTAGACTCATGAAAGCAAAATATCTGGACTCCTTTGATAATGAGAGAATCTTAACAATTAAAAACCCTTCCAAAGGATCAACAATTTGGAATTTCCTCATCAGAAGTAGAGACATACTTCAACCCAATTTGACATGGATAATTCACAATGGAGAAAAGGCTAATTTTTGGTATGATTCTTAGGGAGGTGGGCCAGCTTTGGCCGCTAGGAAGGATCTTACTGATGCTAGAATCTTTCTCCAATCGTGCTAGGGTACTAAAGTCAAAGACTACTGGCTTGTGACAAGGGATGGGACTTCAGTCTCAGTAGAGAGGAAGAGCACCTAGGATTGTAATTTTCCAAGGAGTTAGAAAGTGTTACTTAACCAAATTCTAAGGAAGAAGCTGGTAATTGTCTCCAATGTTGATTATGAAGTGGCCTGGATGGGGTCTAAATCGGGCATTTATACAGTCAAAGAGGGGTATAGAGTTTGTATGCACAAAGCTTCTACAGAATGTCCTACAAACCTATGTTGGGGAAATGCTTTGCTTCCTAAAGCAGGAGCCTTTGTGTGGTGTGCACTTCACAATAAAATCTTGACAAGTGATCGAATCAAAAGGCTGGGGCTAGGTCCAAATTTTCCATGTGTGTTATGTGGAGGTGTGGAAGAGTCCATAGATCATCTTCTTCTATTGTGTCCCTTTAGTAGAGAATGTTGGTTCTATCTCTTTAGAAAGCTAAATTGGTCTAGTCCTTTATCCAAATCTTTGCTCCAAATGTTTATGAATTGGCCTCACCCAATTGTTAACTCTCACTTAGCCTGTCTGTGGGATATTGGCCCATCTATGGTTATCTGGCATTTATGGTGGTAAAGGAACATCCGTATTTTTAGAAAGGAAGCAAATTCTGTGAGTCAGGTCTACAACAGATTAGAAGTGGCAATCTTAGATCAGTTAATTTCTTTTTTTAGACACACTAATATCAGGAATTTAGTGTCCAGTCCAAATGGGATGCGGCAACTATTTCATTTTGTCCGTCAGTGATTAAGTTAGGACTAGGCAGCGTTTTAGGGGCAGCTAAGTCTATTTCAAAAAGAGATCATGTTAGATGGATTTCACCCTCCCCCTCTTTCTTCAAACTAAACTTTGATGGAGCATGTCGAGGCAATCCAGGTCCTTCAGGTATAGGATGTGTTATTAGAAAAGAGGATGGCTCTCTCATTGCAGCCAAATCGACCAGACTTCCTAGAGGAACCAATAATGAGGCGAAGGCATGGGCACTAGTTCATGGTTTACTCTTGGTAGCTGAAAAAGGAATTAAAATTGTATGGATTGAGGGTGACTCTTTGATATTCATTAATGCTATCAAGGGAAGAGGACTGGACAACTGGAAGCTTAATTATATTCTCCAACAAGCCATCACCCTCCTGAACAAATTGGATAATTATCTCATTTTCCACATGCTAAGGGAAGGAAATAAGGTGGCAGACCTGCTAGCTAACCTAGCCGTTGGACAAGAGAATGCATTTGTTTTATATCTACCTAGAGAAAAAGACTAAACAAATCTATCAAATCTTATTGCAAATGAGATGGAAGAAGTGTCAAGCATTCATTTGATTTGATTTCGGCGTAGCCCGCTACCATCCCTCTAGCTTATATAAATTTTTCTCAACTCCCACTTTGCCTTCAATGGTAGACAGATTGGCTTTCATGTCTCAGATGTCTTTAATCTTGTCCAGCTAGATTTCAAACATCCGCTATGACAGAAAGATGGTGGTCACAAGTTGGGATATCAATTATTCATCTTGTCAAATCCCTAGTTGATTGAGATGGAAGATGTGACAGTTTTTTTCTCATTTTGAAGTTGGCTTAGCCTGGCAACGATCCTCTGACATGATTTGTCCTTTTATTTAATTGCGGTATAACTTTTTACCTCCAGCCTCTGACAAGTTCATGGAAGAGGAGTAATTAGTTCTTTAAAGATTTAGTGATCCGAGACTTATATGTGTTTTTCAATAGTTTGGGTGGATAGTTGGGGATTGCGAATCCTTCATTTTTGTATATCTTAAAGTGAGGTGACATGTTTTAATTGCCTTTATTAAATAAGGGCTTTGTTATACCATGACAGCGGTGCGGGGTAGTTTTCTTCCTTCTTTTTCTCGTGTTCGGTGGTGGCAGTTACTAGTAAAAGCATCCCCACGTATAAGGGGGGCATTTATTTTGTTAAAATTTTGCTTTATCAGCTCTGTTAAGGGCTTCTTTTGTTGTTTCATTTGATTCTTGGGACTTGGCTATGGCCTCTTTATCTGTAATACTTTTAATATCTTTAATCTATGGGTGCCTCTACACCTTTTTCTATTTAAAAAAAATGATTTCCATGATTAACAAGTGTAAGAAGATGGTCTTCGTGACTTGCAGCTGGACATGCCTTTTCAACTCTTTTTTCAATTGTGCATGCTCATGATCCTCATTATTTGTATTTCTTTTATATAAGTCAACTATTTTATTCATTCTTTACTATCAAAAATATTGTAGTCTAATTTCGTTCTATAATATGTTAGAAAATGAATCTATAAACAACTAATCATTAAATATAAAAGAAATGAAAAATATCAAATACATAGAGATAACACATAAAACAAAATAACAGGAACTTAGATATTATAGTATCTTCTTACTCCCCTTCTATCCATAATGCCTCACATGCATATTCACAATGTGAGATATGATTTATGATTGCCTATATTTGAAGAAATCTTAGAGGTTGGTGAATAGGTCAAAATCTTCATGATATAACCTTTTAATTATACATTTAATTAATAAATTAATTATTTTTTATAAAGATAAACTTTATAAATTAGCTCTTATTTTATATTATAAGGATAAATCTTATAATTTAAAAATCTTATAAATGTTATTTATGAATACTTACATTAAATGTAAACAATATGCTCTAACAATTCTCCATTCGTTTTATTATACCTCCAGCTAACATACTCTCTAATTTAGTTTTAAATTTTATTTTGAGATTTGGATTGAGTTAGTAGGGTCTTTATTTTTTTGTTTAGTATTTCATTTTTGCTGGATCTTCATTGCCTAGCTTCTTCTTTTATTTGTTTTAATTATATAAAAGTTCTTGGGAATAGGTCCTCTTATTCTTTGAGTATCTCTATAATTTTCAATACCTCTTCTTATCCCCAGTAATCTACAATTTTTTGCTAGCTTAGCTTCTCTCACTTTGCCTACATTCTCATCTTTTATTTTCAATGGATGATAGAAATATTGACTTTTGTCTTCATTTTTGTCCACTATTTCTCTTTCATCTTCTCCTATGTGCACTGTTAGAATCTGAAAAGATTAATAACCCAGAAAACTAGTGCAAAGAATAGATATTAAAACTATGAATGCAAATGATATGAAATCAAAATAGCAACACAGAGTTAGTCTCTAAGAGAGTAATGCAAATGCTAGAAGCAAAATAGCATTAAGAGGATGCAAAAGCAAAAGATATCAAATACAAGCCAGGTAGCATGCTTATATAGACTAGGAAGAGAGAGGAGGTGGCAACACCGACCAATGAGGAGCAACCATCTATCGGACTAAAGATAGCAAAGTATCTTCCCAAGATAGCTAATGGATGCTCACATGTAGGAAGGTGACACTTCGCAACCACTCACCTAATAAGACATGCTTTATTAACCTAAGCGAGATTAATAGAAGTGTAGGAAAAACCTAGGAATATAGGAAAAATAAATAACCCATCTAGGAAATAAAAACCTACACTAACACCCCCCATAAGCGAAGCTTAGGTGGATGTAGAAATGGGTCCCGGCAAATCAAGCCTGATGAGGTACCCATGTACATCAAATTACCCGCCAAAGAGAGAGAAAAGAGACCCACCCAAAAGTAGAGAGAGTCAGGACTCCGAGTGAGAGGAAGAAGCCCCCCCAGAAGATGAAGCATCCCGCACCCCCAGCAAAGCTCGCAAATGAAGGAACTTGCTCTCAGTGAAGGGTTTGGTGAAGATATCAGCAACCTGCTCAGAAGTCAGACAGTAGCGAAGGTCGATGACGTGGCCATGGATGAGCTCCCGGATGTAGTGCATGTGAACCTCTATGTGTTTGGTCCGTTGATGATGGACCGGATTCCGTGAGATTTGAATAACACTCTGGTTGTTACAAAATATGACTGATGGCCATCTGATCTGGATGCCAAACTTAGTGAGAAGATTCTGAAGCCAAATGGCCTCAGTAGAGGCATTCACAGCCCCTCAATACTTGGCCTCAGTAGAAGATAGAGCAATAGTAGATTGCTTCTTGCTCGACCAACAAACAGGACCTGAACCAAGTGAGAAGCTGTAACTTGAAGTAGACTTGCGATCCTGAGAATCGCCCACCCAATCTGAATCTGTGTAGCCCACCAAGTCAAGCTCAATACCCGCTGCATAGTGAATCCCAAAACTGTGAAAACCCTGAATGTAGTGAAGGATCCGCTTGGCTTCTTTCTAGTGTAGCTCATGAGGCTCCTGCCTGAATTGTGAAACCATGCCTACAGCCTATGAAATGTCAGGTCTCGTATGAGTCAGATAAATGAGACTCCCAACAAGCTGTCGGTACAAAGTGCCATCAACAAGTGGAGAAGAACACTGAGCCTCAAGTTTGACTCCAGAAAGAAAGGGAGTCGGAGCAGGCTTACAGTCAGCCATATGAAACCTCGAGAGCAAATCTAGAGCATACTTGGACTGTGTGATGGTGATCCCGGAAGAAGACTGGTAGATCTCAATCTCGAGAAAGTAATGCAACAAGCCCAAGTCAGTCATCAAAAACTTGTCATGAAGGGCAGTTTTGACAGCCCCAATGGTGGATGAAGAACTCCCTATGATTAGTAAGTCATCAACATACAAAACCAAAAATAGGAGTGAATCAGCCTGCTGTAGAATGTAGACATTGGGATTAGAATGGCACCGAGTGAACCCAACTGATAGAAGGAAGGAGTCCATCTTGGCATACCAGGCCTGAGGAGCCTATTTGAGGCCATAGAGAGACTTTCGAAGACGGCACACAAGTGAAGAATCCTGAAGGAACCCCTGTGGCTGCTCCATGTAGATCTCCTCCTGAAGGTCACTGTGAAGAAAAGCACTCTTCACATCCATCTGGTGTACTTCCCAATGATTAGCTGCAGCAATGGCAAGAAAAAGTCGGATGGAATTCATTCGGGCAACTGGCGCAAAAGTCTCAGAGTAGTCAATCCCAGGAACCTGGGAGAATCCTTTGGCGACCAAGTGAGCCTTATGCTTGTCAACCGACCCATCTACTGCAAATTTTGTCTGATAGATCCACTTACATCAAACAAGTTTTCTTCCTTTAGGAAGAGGGACAAGATCCCAAGTGTGGTTCCTCATCAAGGAACTATACTCCTCCTGCATAGCTGTATCCCACTCAGAAATACCAGAAGCCTCATGAAAAGACTGTGGATCTGAGGCAGTAGCAATGAAGACATGTGGAGCATCTTGGAACTGTGAACGAGTTCACCTGGTGTCTGATGGATCCCCAACCCAATCACCTGCAGACTGCAAGGTCTGTTTAGCCCAAAGTGGACCGGAAGATGGAGAATCTGGAGGAGAATACTCAACCTCTGAATGATGACTAGGAGAGGAAGGAGGTGAGTCCTCTGAATCGCTCTCTGCATCAGAAGTGGAGGTAGAAGACTACTCAGGTGAATCTGACTCATCAGAAGATCTGTTATGTATCCCAAGTGACTCCAATGTCAAAGTAGAAGGAGTTGGAGAAGTGATAGAAAGTGAGCTCGAAGAGCCCTCCTCAAACTGAACACTCCTCACAATGAACAACTCATGTGTAGTAGGGTGGAGCAACCGATAACCCTTCAAACCATCAGGATAACCTACAAATATGCAAGGTCTGCTCTGCAGATCCAAGGCCTTGTGTTTCTCTGTAGGAATGTGGGCCCATTCAGGAGAACCAAAAATTTGAAAGTGCTTAACTGATGGTTTCTGACCGCTCCAAGCTTCAAAAGGAGTGACTCCCTTCAAGGCTCGGTGAGGAACACGGTTCTGGATATAACAAGCATAGTTAATGGCCTCTGCCCAATACTGTGGTGCAAGAGATTTGGAGTGAATCATGCAGTTCACCATTTCCTTCAAGGAACTATTCTTCCATTCTGTAACATCGTTCTGCTGAGGATTGTATGGAACTGAATGCTGCAAATTAATCCCCTCTAAAGTACAAAACCTCTCAAACCGATGGTTGACATACTCACCACCATTGTCAGTGCGCAAAACTTTGATGGCTTTCCTAGATTACTTCTCTACAAAAGTCTTGAAGTCTTGAAAATGATCAAATACCTCTGACTTCTGTTTGAGAAAGTACACCCAAGTATTTCGAGAAAAGTCATCAATGAATGTGAGGACATATCTAGCCCTGCTGAAAGAAGGATACTGAAATGGACCAGCCAAATCACTGTGAACTAACTCTAGTATCTGTTAAGCTCTCCATACCTTACCTTTGTCAAACTTTTCCTTAGGATGCTTACCAAGAATGCAACCTTGGCAAACACCACCTGAAAACTGAACTGAAGGCAACCCTATGACCATGCTCTGCTGGTTGAGCTGCTGCAAGTAGCGAAAGTTAAGATGGCCAAACCGCTCATGCCATAATCTACTCACATCATTAGAATGAGTGAGCAAAACTGTCGAAGGAGGATCAAGAACAAAGTGAGAAAATAGATAGAGCCGTGACTGATGATCTGCTCTCCCGACTGCAACTGTAGAACCACTATGCAACTCACAAATCTCCACTGAATCAGGAGTGAACTCAACCCGCTTGCCTGAACCTGTGTGAGTGATCTGGTATACTAATAGGAGATTAGTTGATAATGAGAGCACACAAAGAACATCATGGAATGTGCCATCCCCCACATCAACAGACCCTCTCCCACACACCTCAACAGGAGTGTCATCACCCATCAAAATAGAAGGCATAGTACACAACTCCAAGGATGCAAGTTCTTCCTTAGATGAAGCCATGTGGTGCGAAGCACCCGAATCAAGAACCCAAGTGGATGGTGAAGAAGCAATTGCAACAAGGGCCTTGCCCTTTCCTTTCCCCTTGCTATTTTCTTTTGCCTTATTAGACCCCTCATTAGAACTCTGTTTGATAGACTCAGGAACACTGATATTATTCTTCTCAAGAATGTGTGTCAAGTGATCAATTTGTTTCTTCAGACATTTATGTTCATCATGACCAGGTCTTTTACAATAGGCACATTGGACCCTCTCTTTCTTAGGCTTGTCGCCCTTGGAATATTGGGTCTCATTAGTTGCTTTTGAAGCAACCGTTATCTGATCCTTCTTCTCCTTGCTATTCTTTTGTTTTTTATCCTTACTATTGTTGTTACTACTTTGTCCTTTCTGTTCTTTTGTGCCTTGGTTGGCAGCCAAGGCATGTGACTTAGAGGACTTAAGAGTGCCCATCTGGATTAGCTTGTCCTGTTCCCGAGTGAGATTGATAGCAAAATCATCTAAAGATGGCATGGTGAATTGAGTACCAAGTGCACCCTTAGTAGCATAGAAAGTAGAAACAAACACAGAATATTTTGAACTTAGCTTAGAGAGAATACTAAGAATCAGTTGTTCATCTTTCTTTTCAATTCCACATTGTTTTAACTGTAGCCTTAGTGATTTTAATTTGGTGAAGAAATCTTGGATTGTGTTGAAATTGCATGGGCTTAAACTAATTAGTTCATTTTCCAACATATGACCCCTCATTGAATCTTGTGTTCCAAATAGTGTTTCTAGCTTTGTCTAGATTTTATTTGGTGTATTCAAAGACTCAATGTGAAAGAGCAAATCAGGAGAAATAGACAAACACAATGTTCCATATGCCTCATCACATTTGTTAAACCACTTAGGCTTATCTTCATCTTTAGCAGGTTCAGTTTCAAGTCCCATAGTTATCCTATTTAATCCAACTTTCCTTAAGTGGATTGTCATGCGTGATTTCTACTCAAAGTAATTGTATGGAGTTAGGATAGGCAGATTTGTTTGATCCATGATGAAGAAATGCAGAGAAGAAGTGTCGAAAAGAAGAGAACCCAACCAAGACAACCCCCCCTTTTCACTCAATCAAAGAACCCCCCCAAGAAAATATGATTTGGCACTTTATATTAGTGCGTTTACAACTACCACTAGCAACAAATACTAAGTGGTCTTGATTTCAATGCATTACAAAACCCTCATGAAGAGCATATGCTGAAAATACAACTTTGGCATAATATCTAGAGAAATAAACAGCACCACTGCGATCTACTCAAAAAATCATGCACTTTCAAAAAAGGAATCGCCTCGATACGAGGTCGTATGTGAAAGTTATGATCCTCCGAAGTTCCCAAAATGAGAACCGTGCAATGTCATGACTGAGAATCTGCAATTTCTAAAAAATCTTGGCATCAAAATAAAAAAATGACTGCACTAGTGCATAGAGCATGAAAAAATAGCCAAAATCAAAAAACATTTCATGGGAAAAGGAGTCCGTATGAGTAAGAACGGAGCATTTGAAAACTGTCTTCAAAACTGCAGCTGCCAACGGAGAGGGGTCCTGCTGTAGCTTTCTGAGTGTGTTTCTGCAAAATATACAGTCTGCATGCAAAAATGGAAAGATACCTAGATGGTTTTTCTACGCTGCGAACAAAACCCAGAAGGTGTTTTTCTTGCAAATGCACAGAAGATGTTGCTCCAGTGTAACTAGAACGCCTTTAGCTACAAAAAATGACCCCAGCAACCAAAAAATGACATGCAAAGTCTGAATCAGATGCTGGAACCTACAATATTGATTCAAAAGACTAAATATGCAAGCTGGTTGTTAGATTTGAGCTCGAAACCCCAGTTCCGCAACTGTGTATGACGATCTCCGATTTCGGTGAAACGAAAGCCAAATCTAACTTTCTCAAGCCTCCTGGATGCATTGGAACAGCTGGAAATGCTGCTAGTATAACCAGAAATGCTGCAATCACCCAGATTTCATAAACACATGTGCAAACCCTAGAGATTAAAAAAGTTTCCGTCAAACTTTTCTGATTCTCAAGATCATCCGAAGATGCAAGAGAAGAGCATACTGGGTTCTTTGAAAACCTGCAATAAGATTTATTACCCCCCCGAATCTCTCAAATATGGAAACTAAAATCTACTCTTGCACATAGAATAGCTCTGATACCATGTTAGAATCTGAAAAGATTAATAACCCAGAAAACTAGTGCAAAGAATAGATATTAAAACTATGAATGCAAATGATATGAAATCAAAATAGCAACGCAGAGTTAGTCTCTGAGAGAGTAATGCAAATGCTAGAAGCAAAATAACATTAAGAGGATGCAAAAGCAAAAGATATCAAATACAAGCCAAGTAGCATGCTTATATAGACTAGGAATAGAGAGGAGGTGGCAACACCGACCAATGAGGAGCAACCATCTATCGGACTAAAGATAGCAAAGTATCTTCCCAAGATAGCTAATGGATGCTCACATGTAGGAAGGTGACACTTCACAACCACTCACCTAATAAGACATGCTTTATTAACCTAAGTGAGATTAATAGAAGTGTAGGAAAAACCTAGGAATATAGGAAAAATAAATAACCCATCTAGGAAATAAAAACCTACACTAACATGCACATCCAAGTTCTTAGGATGTTCTTCACTCAAAGGATCATTACTTCTTTTGTTTTGATAGAATATCATATCTTTTGTGGTACCATGGTGATATGTGGTTTCCATTCAATGCTTATTTTTTGGTTGTCATCCTCTTGAGGTACTTGTTGGAGTACAGGACCACTGAGGGGGGGGGGTGAATCAGTGGTCTATAATCTTTAACTATTTCAAAACATAACTCAAAGATCTTGTGCAAAGAGACTCATTGAAAACATAGTCATCATGATATGCAAACTAGATTACAAAAGTTAAATAAAGATGACCAAATAGATACAACATAATCAACCATAAAGACAAGACATGACACAGGTTTTGATGAGTGGAAAACCCTCATAGGGATATAAAAACCACTCTTGAATACTTCCACTTTATTGTGCCTCACTGGCTAGGAAAATCCCACTAATTACAACAAATGTCTCACTAACATATATGCCTCACTAGCAACAAACAGGTCTCACTGACCATGCAAGCCTCATTGGCTATAATATGCCTCATTGGAAAAATATACAATCTTAGAATAATACAAAGAATACAGAGAGTTTCTTTGTTTCAATACAAAACACTGAACTTGCATCTCCTTAGTCCTGTAGTTCTACAACAAGTCTATCTTCTCTATTTTGCAATCATCTCTTTTCATTCAATATACATATCTTCTGTGTTATGCAAGAAACTAATCAAGCTCTACCCCTAATCTACAAATACATTCACAATCAATTCAATCTACATACTATCTTCCTTTTTATCTACAAAACAATATCTCTCATTTGCAATCAACAATGTCTTTCAATCATCTCCTACATCGCATTCATTTCAACTCAAAACCTCTAATTTTTTTTTCTTTATTGCTGCATATATCAGTCCTCAAAATTCCATTCACAATGAACTTGCAATATCATTAAAAATAAAATGACCTTTCATTTCCCTCTTCTCTTCATATTCCTTCTCCTTTCAAAAATAACTCTTCAATAATCTCCAATTTGTTCATCTTCATTGCATTTATCATTTCCAATATAAAAATTAGAAATCATAAAATGGCATCCATATCTTGCAAATAAAAATAGTCAATAATATTTAATCAATCTGCCCTAATAAGAAATAAAACACCTTTATTATCTCGGACCCACTTCTCAAAAACTTTTTGCATAAATTCCATAATTACCACTCAAAGAAAAATAAAGTCTCCAAAGTAATTTTCTCATTTTTAGAAAAAACAAATAAACTTCTCTCATTTTTATCTTTAATACACGAGAGTGAAGAATAGAATTAGAAAGAATCTCCTGAAAAATAGAGCTTTTAAAACTCCAACATACTGCCTTTTGAAAGTGACTAAAAATATCCTTTATAAAGAAAATCCTATGTAGTCATGCAGATATGATGGCCAAAAGCACGTCAAAGGTTGAGCTCTAGATTGGGGCTTCTTATTTTAAACCTTAGCCATTGATATATCATCGTGCACCCACAATATCTCCCACAATATCTTTAATCTTAAGCCATCGATTGTCTTTTCCCACCTGAGCACATAGATTATGACCGAAGGGTTTGGTGGCACTAGGTGGAGGGGTCAGTTAGGCCACGATGCCAATACCCATAAGTTTTAACTAAAGTGCCCCCTTTGACCTGCTATAGCAGGTCAACATTGAAACATAAGAAAAGTGCAAAGGAAATGACAGGTAGCTTTAGGGATTATAACATATATAATAAGGGTTAGATTTAAGATATGCAAAGGGAATAAATTAACAGAGAGATGTGCAAATTGAGATCAAATCCTTCTGAAAATATGACAGAGAGATGAATAAACCTTGATAGACCTTGATAAATGACAAAGATTTTCAAGAGCTCTACATGTTTATAACTTAGAATTTAGACTATTGGTCTTCAAAGACACCAACTTGTTTCAAACTCCAACTCTTCAACAAAGAGACTCTAATCACTTGAACACTAATTCTTCAGACACTGCCCATGTCTCTGCCAAGCAACTCCTTCACAAACACCTTAAGCATGATTATTAGCATAACAAGCATCAACAAATCAAAGAATCAATATCAAAAACATTTGCTTGCATATACTTGCATAAAATTGCAACTCTTGAAACATATGACATGAAGCATCATGAATGTGACACTTTGAACATTAGACATCAAATATCTCAATGTAGTACCCTTCTTACTTACACCAAACTTGATGAAGTGCATTGAGTATCAACTCTTGAAACATGAGAAGATCAATCAATAACTTATCAACTCAATTACCATAAACAAAAGTATGAAAGAATGAAGAACATGATAATTTTGTCTAAAGACATGAGCGACACCATCAAACATTTTGATCCTTTGATCCTGACTGAGAGCATGTAGAATTAAACTCTTCTGCAAGAGCAATGACATCCCAATGAAATCAACAACACAACTATCTGAATAAACAATGTGTGTGTCTTCATCACCAATGATACAAGATGACATCCCAATGAAAGTAACAACACAACTCTCTAAATAAACAATGTGTGTGTCTTCATCACCAATGATGCAAGCCTTCACAAACTTCCTACTATATCATGAACATCATATGAACTGATTCACCATAATAACTCCTGAACAATGAAGCACATGTGAACTCTTGAAGCATGGCATCTTGAAGCATGAACTCATGATACATCAACTCCTTCTTCAAATCAAGAACAAGAATATCATCATAACACAACCTATGACATGAAGCATAACGACCATGACATGAAACACTATTAAGCCAACATGAAGATCAACCCATCTTTTGACATCAATTTATCTATCAAATTACAAGCTCCATACAACCTTTGCATACATCATGGATGAGTCAATTACCAAACCATCAATGGAAAACTTGTCACATTATGTAACTCCTGAAACATGAACCATCATCAATCAACTCAAACAACAGATGACCTTTTGACATCAATGACAAACCTTATTCCAATAGTACCACATTTATCTTTTTCTTCTAAAACTATCTTTTTACCTGATCTTCCAATAAGGTTACTACTTCTTGAATTCTTTTCAATACCATATTTATTGTTAGATTTGGGTCCTAAAACTTGAATGTTCTGTAGATATCATCTTTGGTTATATCTCAATATCTTATCTTTGCTCTTAACTTTTGGTATATATTCCATGCTCTTGATATATGATTTAAGGTCTAGTTAAATAGTTGCATTTTAAGACTTTCATTTATTTCTCCTATTTTATTCTAGATATATCACAAATATCTATATGTTTCTTTGGATCCTCTATTCCATCATATTTTAATATTTCCTTGGTAAATCCTTCTTCTTGTAATTACCATTTCTTGATTAGAATTGTTAAAGCCTTCTATGTAGGTATATTTAGTCTAAGTGTGTTCCACCATCTTATGACATTTACTATCAAATTAACATCTAAAGATGTCATTTTGAATTATTCATTTACAAATGTCTTTTCTATAACTTGGAGAAAAACCCTCAAAATTCCCACTCCTAAATAAAGAGGCAAATTAACATGTGAGATTTCCTTTTCTATGCAGTCTAGTCTCTTATTCTATGGTGAGTCTACTTTCTTTGTTGTATTCATTTGTGTGGTTTTGGTTTGTATTATGGCCATAAAACTTTCCTAAGTTCTAATATTTTTAATACTTTTCTAGCTCTTCCCATGCCCAAGATTCTACCACATCATATATGTTAGATGAAGAGCTATCATTATTTGTCAGTATCTCACCTTCTAAATTTGGTTCTCAATCTTATTCCTTCCTAGGTATTCTGCTAATTATAATTATGTATAATATTTTATCATTTTCTTCTTCATCTTAATCCTCATCCTCAATGTATATTTCTTCTATGTATACTCCTTTCATACCTTCAGTAAAAGGCATGTGTACAACTATACCATTCCCTTACAATATTAATTCTTCATTGACTACATCAAATATTAATTTTTAATCCACAAACCACTCAATACTTAATATTATATTGAATACTTCCTACAATCCTTTATTTATATCTATGGCTTTGAAATCCACTTTTGTTTTTGTGTCTATTAAATATACCTATACATCTCTCCAAGTTGCTATGGGGCATATGGGGCTTCCATCTGCTAAGGAAATATTATAAGGTGTTGTAATCTACCTAATTCTTCTCATAATTCTTTAGGCAATATTTGTATATCTCCTCCCAAATCCAATAGACCTTTTCTAACTATTTTTCCATTTTATTTTACATCCAAGAGGACTAGCTTCTTTTTTTACTTCTTCTGATTTTCTACCAATGATCTAATCTAGGGTCTCCTTTTCTCTAGGCCCTTTTTATCCCGATGTTTAGAAAAATAATTTAATCTTCTCCAATAAATTTTCTTCTTCTATTAGATTGGCCATTTCTTTCAAATTTTGGGCTTCCTTTTTAGAAAAGCTACCTTTTTTATCTTATTATTATTTTTTAAATTAATTCTTTATATTTTATAACTACTAACTCATGTTCTCTTTTACTTGGATATCTTCCTTCTTCATTGCCTTTGTCCATCTCTTACAACTCTTGATCTTTACTCCATTTCCAATATCTTCCCAAAAGTAACTCCCAACTTCAATGCCCCTACAATTACATTTGAGAGAATAAATACTAATAAATAGCTTTTCCTACCACCTAAGAGGGGAATCCAAGTCTACCCTCTCCATTATCCTTGGATCTACATAACATTATTTATTGATAACAATAATTAAATACAATTATAGTGGTTTTCAAGGTGAATGTCACCTAATCCCAACATTCTCCCATTTAACATTCACATTGTAATGACATAATTATGAACATGGTAAATCAAACTCTTGCGATAGATAGACCCATGGCCTCCTTGCACCAACTAAAATTCATTATACTCACTAGATTAGAGAGTGGATTTGTAACACTTTTTGAGGTATCCACTTTTTGTATCATGACTCTACCATCCTCAACCATTTCCAAGGAAACTAATATTGTACATTAATGTACTTTGTAAAAGTATGATAAATTGGGTTTTTAGCCAAACATATGGCACTTTGACTATTACATATAATTCTAACCTATATATGTACTGAAATATAATACATGAACACAACCTTTGTAACCACACTACCTCCTTAAAGCATGTTTCATGTCCATGTACTCTACTTCTAGAGTGGACAATGCAACTGTAGGTTGGCATTTTCTCATCCAACTAACCACACCTCCAAATAGTGTAAAGACATAACCATTTGTAGATAACCTAAAATCTAGATCACAAACCTAATCTAAATCAACAAAGCCTTGTAAATCAACCATCTTACACACATCAACTGTCTCATGATATCAAATGCAATTATTGTAATTTCCATATAAATATTTGAAAATAATTTTAAAATAACTTCATCATTCTTTACGAGGGTTTGACATAAACCTACTCAAAACACACACTTCTTGGGAAATATGAGTTCTTGTATAGACCATGCCATACATGAAGCTTCCCACAACAATAGTATATAGAACCTTATACATCTCTTCAAGATAATCATTTGTTTTAGGACATAGTTTTAAAGAGAGCCTAGCGTCCACTAGTAAGGAAAAGTTAATTAGTTTGCAATCCTACATGGAAAAATATTACAAAATATTGTCAATGTACTTCTAATTTAACAAAATTTTCTTATTAAGATGATTCCTATAGATTTCCATATCCATAATATATTTTGTAGTCCCTAAATATTTCATATCAAAAGTACCAGATAACTAATTCTTAATTCTCTAATCATTATCTTATCATTACAAATAAATAGCATATTAATATATAAGATAATGATTAGAATCCAATCATTAATTAATATAAAATAAACATAGTGATCTGTCTTAGTTCTAACATAGTCATGATCTAATGTAAAAGTATCAAATTTATGATATTACATTCTTGGTCACTACTTCAAACCATACAAAGATTGCTTCAACTTAAAATTTAAATGCTCTTGTCCCTTCATCAAAATTTTGACAAGTTGTTTCGTAAATATTTACTCATGAAGATCCCCATGTATAAATATAGTTTTCACATCCATTTTCTCTAAATCTAAATTAAAAGTAGAAGCAATAGATAAAATAAATATAATAGAGGTTAACTTCACCACAAGAGAAAATATCTCACCAAAATCCACTCCCTCAACCTGGGACTAACCCTTAGCCAATAAACATGAGCTGTACAACTCCAACTTATCATAAAAAAGGAAAGGGTGAGTAGGAAGGGTCATGTGATTTTTAAAATTTTTATTTGTAAGTAGTGGGAGAACATGTTAATGATGCTTTGACCAAGTTAATCAGGGTGATTAACTTAATTAATCTGGATCAAGAAAATTAGTGGATGGGCTAATTGATGCAGAAGCATCCGGGTTCACTAGCATTCTTGTATAACCAAAAAAATGTTAGATTTTCTAAGTTGTTTTGGCTTTGTTTCCTTGTAATTTTGGTTTTTGTGTTTCAAAAGAATTTTTTATATACTTGGTCAATTTAAAGACATCATCTTGTAGAAAATCCAAATGGGTATATGTAGTTAAATTTAGGTGAAGATTGGATAAAATTTAGCTAAGTCATATCCAGTTAGAAAATTCCTTAAGTTCACAAACTTTTTAGTTCACCAACGACTTAGTTTTCCGATGGGCAAATTTCCTGACAGGCTTTTTTACAAGGCTTATTTTTCAATTATCAATACCTTTCAGTGTTGAAGGAATCTTAGTCATCAAAGTTTCAATTTTTTAAACTTTATCAGCAAAATCATGAGTTAGCGAACTCATAAGTTCGTCAATAGCCTATTTCACTGACTAGCCTTGCCAAGTTGAAGTCAGAAGCCTTTGGTTCATGAAGAAATGAAATTGTTGATTGAAAGGGAATTGCTTAGTCGGCAAACTGTTGTATTTCCTAACCAGTTTGTAAGTTCTAATATTGGTCAATTTGCCGACCCAGGTTCATGGAAGTTGCATTTCACCGATTGAAGTCAACCATTGACCTATTCCAAGTCTTCATAAGCTAAGTTTTGCTAATGCATTCTTGGAAATTTTTAAGCTCGTAAGGCGGACTCTTGCCCAACAAGCCCCTCATAGAATTGGTTCATAAATGGGTCAATTTTCCAATAGAAGTAACAAGGATGATTTCACAATTTGAGTATTTGTCAACCAATAGACAGTGGTTTGGAAAACACAATATTCACCAACAAGCCTTTATAGCTAAAGTTTAGAAAAACCAAACATTTGCCGATGACATGAAAGTTTTGAAGAGTATGTTTTCACTGATGAAGGACTCCAAGGTTCGAGAAAACTAATTTTCTAATATCTAAGGGCTTACACTGACAAGTGACTAGTTTATGAAATTGTCATTTTTCTGATAATTGCTTGGAGCCAGAATATGTATGAACTGATAGATCTACATGAGGGCGATTGTGATATGTTTACAAAGGGGTTAATTGATGGTGGTTTATTTTGTTTGAATAGTTTTGTTTAGTTGTATAATGCATCTGGTGGCTGACCTATTTTCGGGCCGAGTACCATAAATACCTTCTTCTCTTTGGAGAAGGAGATTGAGTGTTACTATGAATTGTTGGCTGGTTGGTTCGTGGATTGACGGAGATCTTGTCCTCGTTCGATCTCTTAGAGAAAGAGATATTCAAGAATTTGTTGTAAAATAAAGATTTATGTATTTCATGATTGTGTAATGCATTTTGTACTCCTGTTATAACTTTGTTGCTAATGATAATAGATTCATTTTTGTGGTGGTGTGGTGTTTGTGTTATTGTTTGTATTTGCTTCTTAGTTCAATAGTCTAATAAGACCCCTAATTTTAGTCCTACACCAAGTGGTATCAAAGCAAGTTTCCTGAGGAGACTATGGGTGTGTCAAAGAGGGGATTCTAATATTTTTGTTGTGGGTAAAGGAGAGTGAGTGTAGGCCTATAACTGCAGAGAATCTAAGGAAGGCATGACACAAAGAGGATGTTGTAGAAGAGGGCCACAAGGAGATATGGTGATTGTAGAAATGTTGAGAGGAATACCCGTACAGTTAGATGCTATTGAGATGGCACAGCATAGAGGAGTACATGTTGAAGATGTTAGGGAGGATGAAGAAGAAGTTGAAGTAAGAGAAGATGATGCAAATGAAAGAGATGAACCAAAAAGACAATTTTTGATGGTAATGTCTAGAGTAAGTAGTAAGGATTGTTTAGATCCTCCTAATTATAATGGTAGTTTAAATCCAGAATAATTAATTAACTCGATATCAGAGATGGACAAATATTTTGATTTTGAATTGACTGAAGACCCTAAGAAAGTGAATTTTTCCTACACAAGATTGAAGGGTCATGCTTCCCTATGGTGGGAACATGTTCAAATAGAACGACAAAGAAAAGGAAAGGAGAAAATTCAAACCTTAGAGAGAATGGTAACCAAGTTGAAGTCCAAGTTTTTTCCTATAGGCTATCAAATTAGTTTGTTCAAGAAATTACAAAATTTGAAGTAGAAGGAGAAGAATGTACAAGAGTATACTCAGAAGTTTTATATATTGAATATTTCAGCTAGTCATGTTGATGATAATGCTGAGAAGGTCTCTAGATATATCAATGGATTGTACTACTCCATTCAAGGTGAATTAAGCATGGTGCGAATCACCAGTGTTGAAGAAGCCTACCAATATGCCCTGAAGGTCGAAGACAATCTTATGAGAAAGAAAAATAATTCTAGAGGCAGGGGAAAATTTTCATGTGGAAGAGGCTAGTCTAGTGGAAGAGGATACCAACATAAACAAGGAGAGGCCAATTTATCAAAAACTAATACCCAAGAAAGTGAAGGAAGAGGAGATTCCTCAAGAGGAAGAAGTGATTATTTCAGAGGCAAGGGATCTTTTGGCAGAGGCAAGGGAAGAGGATTCAATGGTACTTGTTTTCAATGTGGAGAAATTGGACATAGGGAATTTGAATACCCTTAGATCTAGTAGAGCATTGGAAAAGGAAAAGAAGCAAAACTGAATGTGGCAATAGCAAAATGTGAAAATGTGGCTTCACCAAAGTGTGAAGAAGATCCTGAGGATGGAATCCTTGATGTTGAAAAAGGATTTTGTTGAACCCAAAGAAGGAGAGATCTAAACATGTTCAGAGGAGAAACTTGATTCAAACCAAATGTAAGTCAGGTGGTAAGTGTTGTAAAGTGATAGCAGATAGTGGTAGCATAGATAATATTGTGTTTGAAGAAATTGTTAATAAACTAAAGATGACGTGGTTGAAACATCCCAACCCTTATAAAGTTTCTTGGTTGCAGAAAGAACATCAATTAGTGGTAAGTGAAGAATGTCCAGTTAACTTTAAAATTGGTACCTATAAGGATGAAATATTGTGTGATATAATACTGATGGATGCATGTCATATTTTGCTGGGTAGACCATGGCAATTTGATAGACAAGTTGTTCATGATGGAAGAACAAATACGTATAGGATAAAGAAGGATGGGAAATAGTATACTTTAAATCCTATGAAGGAGAAGGGAGATGAAGTAGAAAGTAATCCTAGAGTTTGTTTGATTTTTGGGAAGAAATTCTTGAAAGAATTGAAGAAAGGTGGATCATGTTATGATTTTATTCCTAAACCTAAAGTGTTGATGACATCAGAAAAACAAGAAGAACCACCCATAAAATTTTAAGAGATGCTGGAAGAATACTTAGATATAATGATGGAGTTATTGAATGGATTGCCACTTATGAGAAATACTAGTCACTATATGGATTTGATACTTGAAGCAAGTTTTCCAAACAAGGCACCATATAGGATGATGACTATATAGAATAAAGAGATAAATAGGTAAGTTTAAGAATTGTTGGATAAGGGGATGATCAAGGAAAGTCTCAGTCCATGTGCAGTACCAGTAGTGTTGACACCAAAGAAGGATGGAGAATGGTAAATGTGCACAGACTTGAGGCCTATTAACAAAATAACCATCAAATATAGATTCCCATTGCCACGAATGGATGATATGATGGATGGCCTAAGTGGAGAAAAATACTTCATGAAGATTGATTTGAAGAGTAGGTATCATTAGATTACAATCAGAGAAGGGGTTGAATGGAAGATAGCCTTCAATACAAAAGATGGATTGTATAAGTGGTTGGTGATGCCTTTTGGGTTGATGAATGCTCCCAACACTTTCATGAGATTGATGAATGAAGTTTTGAAACCATTCCTTGGTAGGTTTGTTATTTTATATCTTGATGATATTTTGATTTTTAGCAAGACAAAGGAAAAACATTTGTTGTATGTTAGGGTAGTATTGAAGAGATTGAGAGAAGAGAAATTGTTAATCAATTTGAAGAAGTGTAGTTTCATGAAAATAGAACTAGTTTATTTGGGATTTGTAGTTTCTGGTGATGGTCTAAAGATGGATCTAGAAAAGGTCAAAGCCATTGTGGATTGGCCTTCACCTCACAGTATGTTTGAAGTTAGAAGTTTTCATGGCTTGGTGAGCTTCTATAGGAAGTTTATTCAAAATTCAGTGGGATTTGTCCACCTATTACTGAGACAATGAAGGGTAATAGGAAGGAGTTTGTGTGGACAACAACAGCTGAGAAGAGTATTAAAATTTTGAAGAGTAAAGTAACTAAACAACTAGTTTTGGCACTCCCTGATTTTGAGAAAGTCTTTCATGTAGATTGTGATGGTAGTGGAACAATGATTAGAGATGTCCTTAGTCAAGAAGGAAAACTAATTGCATACTTCAGTGAGAAGTTGAATGAAGTAAATAAGAAATATTTTGTGTATGATCAAGAATTCTATACAATTATACAGGCACTCAACAAGTGGAGACATTATTTTCTACCAGAGGAATTTGTATTGTATATTGATCAACATGCTTTGTAGTTGATTAATAGCCAATGTAATTTGAATCAAAGACACATAAAATGGGTTGAACTTTTGTAGAGTTACTCTTTTGTCTTGAAACATAGAAGTGGAAAATCTAATAGCGTATCTAATGCACTGAGTAGGAGATGTCTATTGTTGAATGAAATGAGGGTGGGTGTAGTTGGTTTTGATTCCATGAGAGAATTGTATAAGGATGATGTTCATTTCAAGGAAGTGTGGGTTGCTTGTATGAATCCGATAGAGACAAATAGAACACCCTGGTTGGAATATTTTATTGAGGAAGGTTTATTGTTCAAATGGATCGAGTTGTGTATACCTCAAGGGTCAATGAGGGGTAATTTGATGAGATAAAAACATAGTGGTGGTTTAGGTGGACACTTTGATGTTGACAAAATGTTGGCACAATTGAGTGAAGGTTATTTTTGGTTTGGTATGATTGCAGATGTGAAGAAGTTGGTATAAGGTTGTAGAATTTGTCAATGTGCTAAAGGAGTCAGGCAGAATATTGGTTTATATCAACCCTTCCCTATACCAGAGACACTGTGGGGACACATATGTATGGATTTTGTTTTGGGATTGCCTCAAATATAGAGAGGTAATGATTCTATCTTTGTTGTCAGTAGATTTTCTAAAATGGTTCATTTTATTCCATGTCAGAAGAGTAATGATGTTTCCCACATTGCTACTTTATTTTTAAAGGAGGTAGTTAGATTACATGTTTTTCCTAAGAGCATAGTTTCATATCAGGATGTGAAATTTATTGGTCATTTTTGGTGTACGTTTGGAATAAAATGGGTACACAGTTGAGTTTCAGTTCAACATACCATCTTTAGAGTGATGGTCAAACAGAGGTTGTAAATAGAAGTTTAGGAAATTTATTGAGATGTTTTGTAGGGAATAAGTCTAACTAGTGGGACTTGGTTTTGGCTCAAGAAGAATTTGGCTATAATAATTCAGTCAATAGGAGTGTAAGCAAAAGTCCTTTTCACATTGTGTATGGTTATAGTCCAAGAGTGGTAGATGAATTGTGATATAGTGTTGATTTGAATCATAAGAGCATTGTAGCTAAAGATTTTGTAGAATTTATCCATGATTTGCATAAACAAATGAAAGAATATTTGGAGAAAAGTACCTCCAAATGCAAAGAACATGCTGATATCCATAGGAGAGAACAAGAGTTTCAGATTGGAGATTTGGTTTTGGCACATTTGCAGAAAGAGAGGTTCTCGCAAGGAACATATAATAAACTAAAATGGAAGAAGATTAGACCTTGTAAGGTGTTGCATAATTTTTCATCCAATGCTTATGAAATAGAACTTCCACCAGGTGTGGGTATTTCACCCATTTTCAATGTGGCCAATTTGTATCACTATTATGAAGGGGAGTCACATGCATTGGTAGAATTTAGTTCATATGTTTAGGATAAATATGAATGGATAGATTAGTTTCCTGAAAAATAGTTTGAACAGGTTGATCAAGTGATTGATTCTCATGTATCTAAATGAACAAGATGCAAAGAATACAAGGAGTATCTTGTCTGGTGGAAGGGTAAACTAGTTGATGAAGCCTCTGGGATCTAATCTTCTAAATTGGCTAAGTATGGGATTTCTATTCCAGACCTACCAAAACATTCTTGAGTTGCAGTGTCAAGAAACATTTCTCTTACTCAACATGTCTAATGTAGGAGCATTCATGTTCACTGGCAGTCCTATGTTACCAAAAATGTGTTTTATTTCCTAAGTTATTTTGGCTTTATTTCCTTGTAATTTTGGTTTTTGTGTTTTAGGCGAATTTTGGATTTACTCGGTCAATTTATAGACATCATCTTCTAGAAAATCCAAATGGGTATCTGCAATTAAATTTTGGTGAAGATTGGATGAAATTTGGCTAAGTTATAGCCAGTCAAAAAATTCTTGAGTTTGTGAACTTTTTAGTTAGCTGACAACTCAATTCGTCAATGGATGACTTCACGCTAACAGGCTTATATACAAGGCTCATTTTTTAGTTATCAAGACTTTGCAGTGTTGAAGGAATCTCGATTGGCAAAGTTTTGAGTTTTTTAACTTTATCGGCAAAATCATAAGTCAACAAACTCATAAGTTTGCCAATAGCCTATTTTACCAACTACCCTTGCCAAGTTGAAGTCAAAAACCTTTGGTTCATGAAGAAATGAAATTTCCAATTGAAAGGGAATCACTTAGTAGGTAAAATGTTATATTTCCTAACTAGTTTGTGAGTTCTAATTTGACCAATTTGCCGACCCAGGTTCGTGAAAGTTGCATTTCTCAGATTGAAGTCAACTGTTGACCAATTCCAAGTCTTCATAATTTAAGTTTTGCCGATACATGCTTGGCAAAATTTAAGTTCGTAAGGTGGACTTTTTACTAACAAGGCCCTCATAGAAATGGTTCGCAAATGGACCAATTCACCAATCGAAGTAACAAGGCTAAGTTTCACAAATTGAGTTATATTGACCAATATCTATAGTGGTTTGGAAAATGCAATATTCATTGATAGGCATTTATAGCTAAAGTTCAGAAAACCAAACATTTGCCGATGCCATGAAAGTTTGAAGAGTATGTGTTCACCGATGAAGGACTCCAAGGTTCGAGAAAACTATAATTTTCCAATAGCTAAGGGCTTACACTAGTAAGTGACTAGTTTGTTAAATCATCATTTTGCCGATAACATCCTGGAGCCAAAATATGTATGAACTGATGGATCTACATGAGGGTGATTGTGATATGTTTACAAAGGGGTTAATTGATGGTGGTTTATTCTATTTGAATAGTTTTATTTAGTTGTATAATGCCCCTGGCAGTTGAACTATTTTGGGGTCGAGTTCCATAAATACATTCTACTCTTCAAGGGGTTTGAGTGTTAACTGTGAATTGTTGTCTAGTTGGTTCATGGATTGAAGGAGATCTTGTCCTGGTGCAATCTCTTGGAAAAAGAGATATTGGAGAAGTTGTAAAAAAAAGATTGATGTATTTGATGATTGCGTAATGCATTTTTTACTCCTATAATCACTTTGTTGCTGATGATAATAGATTCATTTTTGTTGTTGTGTGGTGTTTGTGTTACTGTTTGTATTTGTTGCTTAATTTAGTACTCTAATAAGACTAGTGAGTTTAGTCCTGTACCACTAATCAAGATTTATAATTAATTAAATAAGTATTTATTTAATTAATTCAGGTCTAGGGGTCATGTAGGCTAGGGTAGCTAATTAAATAATAGCTATTTAATCAACTAGGCTAGGTGTAGCTTGATTAGTAGGGTAGATTAATTAAATATGCATGATTTGATTAATTAATCAAGTTTAGGAAAGTGGAAAAATTAACCAAATAAATATTTCACATATTTATTTAATTAATTGGGATGATGTTAGTAAGGTGTAGTGTTGAATTAATTAAATTGATTTAGGACTAAGGGTAAATTGGTGAGGGAAAGCTAAGGGTGAATGATTAGATGATGTAGGTTTAATTAATTAAATAATTATGAATCTTTTTAATTAATTGGATGACAGGGGAAATTAGTGGTTTGGATGAGGAAAAAAAATGAAGTGTTGAGACATTTTTAGGTGTCTACATTTGCCCCGCTTTGACATGACATCGTGATCTAGTAGAAAAATGGCATCACGTCAAAGAATTTTTCCCCAGCTAATGGGAAGGAGTTAAAATGGATTAGGGATGCCCCCTCGAGAGGTTAGGTGAAAAAGATATTTTTTTCATGTGATATCTCAAAAAGGGGAGAGTAGTGGAGTGTGTGCAAGAAGTTGAGTCCACTTTTTGGTCAAAGAGTGGAATTATTTTCCATGATTTTTTAGAATTTGTCACATTTGACCTTAAAATTTGAAGCACTTAGAGATGGAATCTTGGAAAAGTCTCTAATGATAAAATGTAGTACTCAAAGTCTAGTTTCCAAATATGTAATTTATTTGAATACCCAAATGATGCAAATTTATTTTCAATAGGCCTTTTTAAAAATAACTATTTAAAAGTCACCTTTTTTTTACTATACCATGCATTTGTACGTCATCCATATTTTGACCTAAACAATCATATTGTTTTAAATCCTTTTTGGAAAAGATTTGTAACTCACTAAAGCATGTTTCCCATATTTTTGTAATTTTTTATTAAATTTTGTTGGTTAATTTTTTAGTGGCCATATTTGGTGTTTTAAAAAATCGTCATGTACGTCATGCATAAGATGACCTAAACTTATCATTTTTTTTTTTCAAATTGAAAAGAGTTGTTTGAAGTACTTTTTCATACAATTTATTTTTCAAAAAATTATTTTTATAAAAAGTTATTAAAATACTAAAAAACCTTGATAATTCAAGTTTATGGACTTGTTTCATCAGAAATTGATTGAAAAATAGAAAAAGTAATCCAATTGTAAAAAAATTACATATTTGGAATCTACAATATCTCATCTATAATGGGTTTTAATTTCGCCAAAAAATTTAGCAAAAAGGTCTTCAGACATATGCCCAAAGTCACTCTTTTCTTGTGACACTTACATGACCTTCAAGTTGCAGGTCAAATCAGGTACAGAGCTAAGGGTTGGCTCCCCAAGCCTTTTTTCTACCTCGAAACCCATAGCAAAAACTGGTCTAAAAATTCAAATTTTAAGAAAAGAGATTCCGTTTTATTTTGTTAGAGTAAATAGCATATTTAAATTTAAGTTTACTTAGGATTCCATTATAGTTTAATAGTGCTTTTAATTAATTAGGGTAGTTGTGTTTCCCGTATTGGGCATTTTCATACCTATCACCTATTTTCCACATCTTAAGAAGCTTGTACCATATGTAGATTATTAATCTCATTCTCAATGCATTTTCTCTTCGATGAAATATATTCTCTCTTGTGAAGGTTTATTTTTGCAGTTGGTCATCCTAGGTGTGTTGCTCTCACATGGTATCAGAGCCACCCACTACAACTCCTTCTTGAGAGTCTTCATCAGAGATTTTGAGATTGATTAGAGATCATTTGGTATTTGAATTTTTTTTAAATTTTCAAAGTTGTCATATTATTCTTTTTTTGCTAGCGAATGAAAATTGATTAGAGGTTGATTTGCATTTTTTGGGACAGCGATCCAAATTTGGAGGTTGCGTGGGTTGTGTGCTGGTGTGATATTTCTGTGAGAATGGCACTATCCAAAGCGTGAGAATGAAATTTCTCTAATCCCTCGTAGGATCTATTTGAAAGGTGTCATTTTCACATAACACGTGAGAGGTGCAGATTCATTTCTAATATGCCATTTTTGGGTTGTCTATAGCTGGTGAGTTTTTACTGGGGCATCTGGGCATGATGCCCTCACAAACTCTTGCCAGGCGGATTCTCTAGTGTAAGATGGGAATGAAAGGATGCCATAATTGATCTTCTACATCAGGGATTGTATGTCTTGGGTGCTTTGTGCAAGAGAGTTGCTATTGTAGATTGTGTGATCGAGTGGAGTTTGTTGTGGCATGGTGTTTTCTCCCATCTAGGGTGCCTTGAACCAATAATTGGATACATTCTAGCTGATTGCCTATGTTTACTGCACACCTTTTATGGTCTTTAGAAGGGCGCTAATCCATTGTAGATCTATCCCATTGGAACCGCAGGTTAGAACAGAGTGTCTGAAGGTGCCCTTGATGCACATTGGTTTCCTCAACTTGCTCATTGCTAGGGCTATACAGAGGTGAGCAGATTAGAGGCCTTTGATTGGATAATATATCCAATTTTGCATTAGACTTTATATATTTAAAATTTGATATCAAATATTTTCTTAGGGTTCGGTCTACGGTGGACCCAACCACCATTCATTTTGGCATGGACTTTGGACATTAGTCCCACATTTGCCCCTCAGTTATCTCTTGTAGCACTTTATATATGTGAGTACTTGCTTCGTATTTATGAAAGTTTGTGGACAACTTGTGGAGTATTTCATATTTGGTTCCTCGTGCAAAGCTTGCTCAAACTTAGTGTGTGATAGGATGCTCAGTTTGGTGATTGATTGGCACAATTTCCATCATATTGTGCTACATCTTTGTTGTACTTTTTTGCTCACTTGTAGCTGGTGGTCACGTGGGTGACCAAGGGCTTAATCCAGTCCTTCATTCTTGCATTGAGCCTGCATAGGTGATTTTCCTTCCATAGAGCATATTTTTGGCATCCAGAGTCTGATTTTAGCATTCTACATATCATCAGAAAGCTGATTTCACCAAGCTCGCAGTGGTATAGGTAAATCCACCTAATTTTTCTAATTTGAAGGCTTCATTTATAGTATTTGGGAGTTTCTAATTATTGTTGAAGGTTAATTTCTTTGTAATTTTGGAGATTTGTCATAGTTGATTATGGGGTTTACATTTCACCCTATTGTGATCATGTTGAAAAGAGGAAATTATAAACAATGGAGAGATGGCATCATAAAACATTTTAGATGGCTTCATTTGTTGCCGCATTTATATAATCTTATTCCCCTTCCTAGTACTAATAGTAAAAAATTTTCATGGAATTACAAAAGGGATCATGTCCTAGGAGTTATTGCATTGCACATTGATGATGCCACTTTGAATGCTATTGATCATTTTGAGTGTCCTCATATTCTTTGGACTAAAATTTAGGAAATACATGGAGATCTTGATACTCAGCTATTCCTAGATTATCCTATCTTAGATTGTCTTGTGCCTCTTCATTTTTCAGACAGGATACCCTATGATCTTGCTACTATGGGGGAGTTTGAAGTTTTGGAATACTTTGAATCTTTAGATGAGGATGATGAGGGTTCTTCAGATGCTCCTTCTTCTCCATCAGGGACAATTGATATATCTTCACCTTCAGTGATTCATTTTATAGAGTCATTGGCTCCTATCATTCCTGTTTAGCAAGACCATTCATCTTTTGTTAGTGATTCATCACAACCAGTATCCCATTGTCTTCTTGATTGGGATTCATATTTGTTCGACAGTATTTCCTTGTTCGTAGAATCTCATATTTCATACTTGGAAGACACATTTGAGGCTATATCCCTCCAATTTGATGATAGCTGTGGTACAACTGTTGTCACTCCATCTCTATCTTTGGAGAATGTTCAAGATTAGTTTCCAGTGGTACCTTGTTTGTCACCTTCTATTATGATTGGGCATGTTCCTGATTGGTTCATGGCATCATTTTCCAAGGTCTTGGTGACACATGAGTAGATTTTAGAGACATCATCATACATTTTCATGCTTATTTCATTCAATACCTATATGTAGTGGGAAGCATACCTGCATCTATACATGGTTTTGTTTCTTCCAAAAGGAAGACAAGTGATTTGTTAACATTGGATCATGTTTTGTCTTCATACAGTTGCCATTTTTGTAGGTGATTACACATTGTGGGGGAGCTACGTAGTCTCTCTCTTTCCCTCTTTTGGGGGACTGTTGATTGTATATACATGATGTATGTAGTACTTGGGGGGATGTGATTGAGTTCTCCATGCATGCATCATTTTTTTTTCTTTCTCTCTTTTGGGGAGGGGTTTTTTCCCACGGGGTTTTTCTCCTTTTCTCTAGTTGTGAGAGATTTCTTTTCTTCATTACATAATTGGTTACCTAACATGGTTGTGTAGCCGGGACCCATATTGCATTTTGCATCCTCACTCTCCCTAAGTTGCACTTAAGGGGGGGTGTTAGAGTAAATAGCATATTTACTTTTAAGTTTACTTAGGATTGCATTATAGTTTAATAGTGCATTTAATTAATTAGGGTAGTTGTGTTTCCCATATAGAGAAGTTTCATACCTATCACCAATTTTTTACGTCTTTAAGAAGCCTATACCATATGTAGATTATTCATCTCATTCTCAATGCATTTTCTCTTTGATGAAATATCTTCTCTCGTGTGAAGGTTTATTTCTACAGTTGGTCATCCTGGGTGTGTTTCTCTCACATATTTTTTTAATATTTTATCCCTTTATGAAACAGGATCCTATTTCTAGAACGAGATCCCATTTCTAGAAAGTGGGATCCCATTTCTAGAAAGAGGGATCCCGTTTCTAGAAATGGGATCCTATTTTCCAGAAACAGGATGTTGTTTGGTGATCCCATTTCACTTTTCCCAATTTCACATTTTTTCCTATGTCTGAAACTTCCACCTTAAGTGGACTCAACATTGTGCATTTAACTAGTGGTGAAAATGGATGCAAGATAGAAAACCAGTTTGATAGGAGGAAAAGCGTAGCAAAAAGGCAAAGATTTGTGGCCTAGGGAGAGAAAAAGGTGAATAGGGCTGACATGCTAGCTATATATAGGAAATGTGGGCCCAATATGCCACATTTACATACTCCAAGCTTATTTGATGATAGGAGACTAGAGGAAGCTATGGCACAATCTACATTCCCATGGCACATGCATCAATCTGAGAGGGTGAGAGACTATGGATGTATGGTGGAGGATGACCCACAGGTATGTTGGCTAAACCTGACTTTGTGATTTTGTGTTTCGAGCTAGGTTAGGGGATCAGGAAATGGGTAGTTAGGTAGATTAGTGCTATCATGTAGCCGTATAATGCTATAGGGTTACGATTTAGTGCTATCCTCTGGTTTAGTACTATAAGAAAAATGATGAATTGAGATGGTTTAGCGCCATCCTTCAAGGGTTTAGTGCTTTAGTTTAGTGCCATAAATTTTGGGGGTTTCATGGTTTAATGCTATCTGTTTGGACTTTAGTGCTATCCTCTGGATTAGGACAATGGATAGGGTTTAGCGCTATACTCTCATTTAGTGCCAAGAAAATTAGGATTGTTAGGTTAAATGGAGGAGTAGCTCCATTAGGTCATGAATTAGTGATATCCTTTGGTTTAGTGCAATTGGGATTGGAATTAGTACTATTATCTCATTTAGCATTATTAGGGTCAGGATTAGCACTATCCTCTGGATTATCACTATATAGCTCTGAATTAGTGTCACCTTCTTCTTTATCTTTAAATAGGATTCTAGATTAGTGTCAAAGCACTATTTTAGGAAAATGAGTTGATTTAGGTAATTTTTTTGGATGTAGATTTTAGGAGTGATATTGTAGTCACGAGAGCAACGTGTTCCATCAGTGATGGCATTGAGCTCATAGTTTGGTCATGTAGATTTAACTTGACTTGGGAGGATATGGCTACATACTATTTCAGAGATGCCTTGGTTACAAGTGTATAGGGCCATGATGACAGCCCTAGTGGAGAGGTGGAGGAGTGAGACACGCTCCTTCTTACTACCTATAGGTGAGATTATCATCACTCTAGAGATGTATGGAGGATTTGTAGGATCCTCATTGTGGGAGAGAGGGTAACCTATGATGTAGGCTCTAGAGTTGCATCTTTGGAAAGAGCATTTGAGCCATCTTGACCAATGTATACCAAAGTTCAATAGGAGATGAGATATGCATAGAATTAGGTAGGTGGAGCTAGACAGTTTACACTATATGTCTATGGGCTGATAGGAGGATTATTGATGCAAGATCATCAATCACAAGATTTTTCAGTTTGCTAGGGGAGTTTAACTGAGGTGATGATCACTCAGGAGATAATGTTTGCATGGGGGTCATGCTTGTTATCCTAGCTGTACCATAAGATGCATTTGGTTGTATATCATTTGGATGTGAGTTTGGCAACAAGGGTGACACTTCTCCATGTGTACACAGGGGAGCACATTGCCATCATGCAGCCTGAGTGTGCTTATGTGACATGACAATTCAAGTCATATATGTTTTTGTACCGTACACTTGTTCAACATATACATATGGGATAACTAAGATACTGGTGATGACAGCTGGATGATATGGATATGGTCATCTAGTGACTATACATAGGCGTTGAGATGTGGTTAGATGATCATATACACATGCCCTATATGTTCCAACCTTGGTATATGATGGAGTGAGGAGAGCATACCATTGAGAGGTATATTCCATCATGTACTATGCGACAGTTTGGGATGAGGCAAGACTTGCCTCAAGTGATGGCTATCTATGCACAGGGACTAGGAGATGTGCCAGCTTCGCCTGTACAGTTGCACCCGCAAGTGGATTTGTTGGATTGGGAAACATTGGAGCCAATGCAGTGGTTATAGGGAAACCATATGGTAGATGCAATGACAACCCTTGCATATGACATCTGCTAGTAGCAGGTGAGGTCTGTACAGCTTACTATACCTAATGTGGATCTAAAGGAGGAGGAATAGGAGGAGGTAGAGGTAGAGTATGTCATGGAGAATGTGGAGGTAGAGGAGGAGGGGGAGGGAATAGATGTTTTGGAGGAAGCATTTGTAGGGTAGGTAGTGGGAGGATAAGAACAAGTGGGGCAAGCACCTATTAGGCAGATTTATTAGATTCAAGTTCTAGCTGCATAGGTACCTATAGGATAGGGACAAATACATCATGTGTTGACTGCATAGGCCCCTGTAGGATAGGCTCTAGTGGATCTAGGCTAGGTGGGCACTTCAAGTGTTGGGACATCAGGTACAGGCCCTGGTCCCATTCCATCTTCTAGCCATCAATGGGTATGATCGAAGAGAGATGAGGAGGATATGACAATGTTGTGGGCCCATGTGGCATGCCTAGAGGTGTAGGTTGTGAGATGGGAGCAAGACTTGGATAGAGTCATAGTAGAGCAAGACAATACTCTAGCACAGTTACAAACTCTATATGGTGTATACACCCTTTTGGATGGGTTGAGTAGCGGGGATAGAGATCTGTAGATTTAGATTCTACAGGCATAGATAGGCCACCTCCATAGATAGATGCAAGTGTAGCTAGCACATGTGATAGCTGAGAGGGATGCCAAGATCATGATGTGGCAAGAGACAGAGGTTAGGTTGTAGAGGGCTAAGGTTAGGGCACAATAGCCTGAGGCATAGGTGGCTTAGCTGCATGAGCAGGTGTGGCATATACATGGTGTCATAGATGGCACCAACATGGCAAAAATGTGGGGTGACTATTCACCTCCTCAGCAATAGCTATTGCAAATGTAAGAACAGTTGGCAGATTCGAGGGCTCAGGATAAGTATTATTATGATTCTTATCAGACAATCATTCCCAAGGGGTAGAGAGTGTCTAGTTATAGCCAGCGTGGCCAATCTAGGGCCTCAGTATCACAGAGATCTAAATAGTCTCAATAGTCTATGTAATGGCCATCACAATAGTAGTAGGTGCCCATGAGACCACCTTCTCAATGTTGATCTAACTCTCCTACAAATTTTTCTAGGGGATCATCTGCCCATGGTTGATATATGTATATGCATGCCTTCGGGATTTCTGTATTTTGATGTACTTTGAGCCCTCAAGGTACACATTTTTTTGTATCATGATATATATATGGTGATTTTGGCAGTGATATATATGATGTTTTTATTATGTTTATGCATTTTTGGTTATGATGGCTTATGGATGGATGTGTTTATGGATTACGTAATGTATAGATGTATTGTGATGATTGAACATGTTTTTATATGGTTATGGATATATTTATGGATGTAGTTATGCTTATGTGATTGTTATAGATGTTTTTATGTGATGATTATGGATGGATGTTATGCATAGATGTGTAGATGTTATGGATTATATGATGCATGTTTTATGGTTTAATGATGGATTATGATATGGATTATGATGTGGATTTTATGAGATGGAAATGAAATATATGCTTAGATTAATAAACATATATTATGCATGGATAGAAATATATTCTTAGATTAATAAGCATATATTATGGATGGATAAATGCAATGAGGAATGAAAATATATGCTTAAATTAATAAACATATATTATGTGTGATGTGATGGATGTATAATGTAATGATATGGTTGATGTAATGGTATGGTAATGACGTAACGTAATGCAAATGATGCAATCGATGTTTGTCATGATACATTGTGATGTTTAGAACCATGGGAGATGGGGTTGGGAGGTTTGGGGGATGGTTAGGATAGGTTTAGGGATGGTCAGGAAAGGTTTAGGGATGGTGATTACTAAGTTAGTAGATGCCACATTGTTAGAGGGGTTTTGTTGGAATGGTTGGAATAGATTGTGGGATGAGAGGATAGGAGTTTGTTAGATTGGTTAGAGTGGTTGTGGGATGGGATTTAATGAGTAGGTGATGGAATTGGTTAGGTCCTTTTCATCATTAAATGCAAAGCCTAGATGATGTTTTTGATTGATGATAGATGAGGAGTAGATGGGTTGGGATAGGTTATTGTGTTGATATTTTTGAGAGAAATCCTAGATTTATTATAGAAAAAAGAGATATTTTCACCAAGGTATGAAAGACCAGGGTGATGATACATATCCATCTTTTCATGGATTAGACTTGCAAACAATATGATGATCTCATACATGCCCAAGCTAGTACAATCCTACCTGTATAAGGAAAGGGGACTCATAGCATAAGTCCTTAATATAGAAAAGGTGTTATGATCTTTAGATGTAGAAGGAAATTGTATGCCAGAACTGACCCTACGTTTAAAAGATATGAATACTAGACTTGGAAATATTAGACCAATCGACAATCATAGTGTACAGAAACAATGACCATGCCTCATTCCAAGTTATTTCTTCCACATAATGTGATATAATGAGATCAAGGTAGCTTTGGAGTGATCCTTAGAATGAGATAAAAAATTAGTAATCAAAAAGACCCACGAACCAAACAAATAGACATTGTATCTCTTGCCAAGATAAGTGTTGATTTAATAGGATGATGGATTTTTCCTATTGTAGGAATGATATATCCATTAAGGCGAGAATCTATTAGATGATTAGGATGAAATTCAAAAGATGGGAAAAGAAGATAGTAGGCCATGTGTCGTGATTGTAGTTGGTTGGTTGATTGATGGTTTTTGCATGAGATATGATACTTTTAGGAGTATGCTTAGCAAGTGTATTTCTCTTGGATTTAGTAAGCTCAGAGAATAGAGACCATCCAATTGGGTTGGATGGATGCATCTTTTATACCTTCATACTGGATACTTCCTTCATATTCCAGACTACCTACTACCTTGTATCCACGAGATCAAGGCACATCAAGATGCTGGTGGTGATGAATATGTAGTTTTGGTTTGTAGTGTTTATGTAGGGAAGGTTCAAGATGAGTTAAATGGTTGAGATGAAAGGATGATTTGGATGATTTTTTTGGGATTTTATATTTTTTTTAATTTTTGGGTGGTTTTTAGATTTTCTAATGTTTTTTCATTTTTTGTGATTTTCTATTTTTTTTTTGGTTTTGATGGTTTTATGATGTACAAAGAGGGCATACATGTTGCAAGTATGAGTAGTAAGAGTTGTCATTGATGTCAACACCTAATGTCAGCACCTAAGGAAGTTATTTGGTTAAGTTGAAACAAGTGTTTGATTGTTCTGTCTCTCAGAATAGTGCAATGTTTTTCTTCACATTTTCTTAGCATTGTAGACGAGAGTGTGTGATTGGGATATAATTTAGAGAAGTGAGTTTGGTGGTCTGAAATGCTATACAGCAAAATATCTATTCACCAGTTTAAAGACTGGGTCTAGCAATGTGTGCAGAGTGACAGAGAGAAACTGTTTTGCTCTGCATTCCTCCACATTAAGGGATTTTGGTCTACGGTTCTAGAGCTATGTCTAGAATGATGTTAAGTGCCTTCAACCTTAGATCTAATTGGACATGAATTAGGTGAACCTATTGCTAGAGTGAGTGAAGAGAAAGTTGAACATGAAGACAGTCAAGATGAAAAAGAAAAGGCTCCAGAAAGTTAAGACTCTCAGAAGAATAGGTGAACTATTGTTTTCTCTCAAAGAATTAAACTTCAAACTATAAGTGAAACTTGCAATGATGAAAATTGGGTAAAGGCCCTGGAAGAAGGAACTAATGCAGATTAAGAAGAATCAGACTTGGGAACTTGTCTCAAGACCAAGGAACCAATTGAATGTGAAAGGAGAAGTGGTGAGGAACAAGGCAAGGCTTGTGTGTAAAGGGTACTCACAAGTGGAAAGAATAGACTTTGAGAATGAATTAGACATTGTTTTATCTAATAATGAAGATCTGGTAGCAATAATTGATGATAAGGGAAGTCTACAGAAGAAAAGTTGTAGACAAATGCAAGGAAGGAAAGTTCATGGTTGGATGTCATATCCTGATTTGAGCGGAGTCAAGTCTGAAGTTTTGAGAAGACAAGATATGCTACTCTAGATGTGGTAGCATGTGAGGGTTCTAATGCGAGTTAGAGTTGAAATAGTCTGATGTGCACTCCTAAGGGGGAGTATTCAAATCAATGAAAGGAAGAGATGTAGTAGAGTAGGAAGAAGCATTGAAGGCTACCTCTCATGCTAAGTAGGTAGATGTTGCTAATGAGTTACTGATAAAGAGCAGTAAGTGTTGCAGTATTGCTAATAGAGGAAATAGTGTAGTAGAAGCAAGATTTGAAGTTGAAATTTGATAACCAAAGAAGGAGAGAAGTAAAATTCCTGACACCCTTTGCCATTGATGTCAAAGGGGGAGAGAAGTTCATGTGAAAAACCAAAGTTGCAGTCAAAGAAAGCATCAAGTAAGGGGAAGTAAATAAGAAAAGAAAATTTGTTTGTCTTAATGGTTTTTCACATCATGTGTTTCCATCAATGACAAAAGGGGAGATTGTTGTAAGTATGCATAGTAAGTGTTGTCATTGATGTCAACACCTAAGGTCAGCACCTTAGGAAGTTACTTGATTAAGTTTCAACAAGTGTTTGATTGTTCTATCTCTCAGAACAATGCTATGTTTTTTCTCCGCATTTCCTTAGCATTGTAAACCGGAGTGTGAGATTGGGATATGATTTAGAGAAGTGTATGAAGATACTAAATCCTAATTTTGGTGGTCTAGAACGCTATACAACAAAAGATCTGCTCACCAATTTGAAGACTGTGTCTAGCAATGTGTGCAGAGTGACAGGGAGAAAGTGTTTCACTCTACATTCCTCCGCATTAAGGTATTTTGGTCTGTAGTTCTAGAGATATGTTTGGAATGATGTTAAGTGGCTTCAACTTCAATGGTTCATGATTTGGTGGTCTGCAAGCAATCTTTTCATTATGACAGTGGTTGGCAATGTTATGCTTGTGATTCAATTTGAAGAATTAGATGGATAAAGTGTTTGGGTATTGTGTGGATGTTCCTGATGATTATAATGTGCTTGTGGATGTCTCCTGATCATGTTCCTACCTTTGCATTGGTCCATGGAGAGAAATGAGGATCGTGATTGGAGATTGTTCCCAGATAACATAGCATATAACCAGTCTTAGCCGACTTGGTTGATTTCATTGATTGTAGAGATTCCTTACAGATTGTGGAATTGTGTCATCATGTGTAAGATTGCATTTGAGGCCTATCTAAGGTGTGGTGTGATCCACATACATCTATACTACAATTCCTTAGCATAATTTTGTATTAGGTCAAGACCTATTTTGTAAATGTTTGTAATGCCAACCTTGGAGATTGTTCCAATGGTTGATGATTGTAGTGCCAACCTTGATGGTCATTCCAAGTTTGATGAAGTGTATAAATACTTGTAATTGAGTCGTGGAAAAGATGTCCTTGTCTGAGGATGGGAAGATAAGGAAAGAAGTGGAAAGGCAAAGCAAAGTAGAGGAACTATTGTACTTCAATGTATTAATCTTAGACATAAAGAAGATGTTGATTTTGGCAGTGAGCCTCCAGTAGGGTTTAATATCCCTCAGGGTTTAAGATCCCTCATTGTAATATTTCTAGGTTTAGGGTTGAGGCAGTGAGCCTGCTAGACCTAGCTGTACTTCATGGCAGTGAGCCAATATGTTCTAGGCCCATGGAGTGACCAAGCCTAAACATCATTTTTCAAAGATTGCAATATATTTTGAGAGATAATCCTCTCTATTGTTTTTCCCCACCTTTGGGTTTTCCACATAAAAACTATGGTGTCTCTTGTGTTTAATGTTGCATCTGTAATTAAGTTTCTAATTTCATGCATTCATTGTTTAATCATAATAAAAATGGACAAGTGATTAATGTTTAAGTGCAGAAGTGTTTGAGTTTTTGGGACAGCTAATTCACCCCCCCTCTAGTTGACCAGCACATTTCAACAATACAAGCATCCTCTTACTTGAAAATCTATCTCAGGTGGCTGATTAAGGGATGGGATGGGTGATACTAAATGTTTTAAGATCCCAAGCCATGGGATGGAGATGATATGGAGTGATGTGATGGACATGAGGACTTATTAGATGGTAGGAACGACCACTACACATGGCGCTTGAGACAATTTTTCACTACAATACTTATCCAAGGTGTCACCAAAGTGATTTTTACTATTGGAAGGCTTTATCGCACTCAAGTGTTTCTAGATTTTTTTTTTGGATTTTTTTGTATTTTTGACTTGGGATACTCGACAAGTTAGGCATAGAACTTGTTCAGGTGCATGATATTCACAGGTTCATCAAGAGGCTATTCCTTAAGTGTTACAAGCTGATAATAGCTTGATCCATAGCTAGCTATGATGACATATGGTCCTAATCAATTAAGCTCAAGATTTCCCTTCTTGTGACACTCTTGTAGGCTCCTCTAATTTTCCATAAGGAGAAGGTCACCTATCTCAAACTTGTGGTTCTTTATCTTCTTGTTATAGCTTTTGTGTAGTTGATTCTGATAGGCCTATAGGTGGCATATAGCATTTAGGTGCTTCTCATCATGAAGTTCTAGCTCATTTAGGCATGCAACTTGATACTCCTTAGTAATGATATTTTATAATAAAATTATGAGTGAGGGGAGCTCAACCTCAATTGGAAAGATGGATTTAGAACCAAATACTAAAGAGTATGGAGTGGCTCCTATGGGGTTTCAAATGCTTGTGTCATAGGCCCAAAGAGTGGGATTGAGTTGGAGGTGCTACTCATGGCTAGCATAATTAACCATTTTCTTTAGGATATGTAAGATGGTTTTGTTTGAAGCTTCATATTGAACATTTCCTTGAGGGTAATATAGTGTGGAGAAGTGATTTTGGATGTGGAATTTTTATCAAAGAGTGTGAACTTCTTGGTTCTTAAACAATTGTTTGTTGTCATTGATGATGGAAAGGGGGATGCCAGAGAGGCATACTATGTAGTGAAGGATCAATTTTGTGATTTGGATGTCAGTGGTGTAAGTGAGTGGAATGCCTTCTACCTAATTGGTGAAATATTCAGTGGTAGTGATAATGAACTTATGTCCATTAGCTAAAGGTGGGTGTAGTTTTTCTACAAGGTTGAGCTCCCATTATGAAAAGGGCCAAGGAGTCATGATCAACTGAAGTTCCTATGATTGTGCATGGATAAGATCACCATGTTGTTGTCATGGAAGACATTTCTTCACAAACTGATGGGTGCCCTATTCCATGGTGGGCCAATAATATCCTATCCTAAGAATCTTATTTGCTAGAGTAGGTCCACTAGAATGTGCCCCACAAATACCTTCATGTACCTCTTCTAAGGCTACTTTGGCTTCCCTAGAGTTGAGGCATTCTAAAAGAATACCATCAAGACTTTTCTAGTAAAGGGTGTTGTTGTGTGGTCTCACAACACACCCCATTTTGCCTTAGAAAAACATGGACCCAACCTTTTGCTTCATCTTTGCTTTTGTTTTTCTTGTTTGTTTCTCTCTGGGCAGTATGGTAAAATGTCATGTCCCAATCCTTTCAAAATTTAAGGTCTTGTTTCCTGTCTTAAATGGTCACGAATGGATAGAGCATGAAATTTAATGCAACTTTGCCTTTTGAACCAAGTCAAAATTTGAAAAATGAAGAAGTTATAGAATGTCAAAGTCTGGTCAAAGTCAACATTCAGGGTTTCAGTTTTACTCCTCCTTGAAGGGAAGCAGAGTTTGGAGCCCCAACCTTGTTCTTCTTATTTGTTGTAAAGGAAAGAAGGACCACTTAAGGAGGCCTGACTGCAAAAGTCTTAAATTACATAAGTATAAATAAGAAGAGTTCAGGGCCACAAAGTTTCTCCTTCCCTTCTTATTTAATGGAAGATGGAAGGAAAAATCCTCGTCTAGTGAAGCCTAAAAAGTTTAATAGGTCAGAGGATTAGAATTTGGAGTTCCTCTATGACTGAATCCAAAGTAGAGGGAAAAAGAGCAAAGGCCCGATTCCCAAAATCTAAAGCCACGTGTCACATTTCTATGTTTTGATGGACTCATTTTGGGGTCCACTCTATACTTCTACGAAACGGCAAAATAATTATGAATTCACCACATGTCCTCTCCTAGAGAAACTGTGTCATAAATAGAGTGCAATTAACTGCGTGGTGGGACTGAACATTAATAACACAAAAAATCAAGGTTACCACATGGCAGCATTCCATGCTTCTGTAGGAATGATTTGCCCTTTGACATTTCTTCTACAGAATGGCAAAATATAGTTGGTTGACAGTCAAAATTGGCTACAATGGGAAAGTTTAAAACAAAGAAGTTTGCCAGCCAAAAATTTACTAATTATAGGGAAGCAGAGTTTGGAGTTTGGAGGATCTTCCTTTCTCGTTCCAAAGTGAATGGGTAAAGGAGTAAGCCTCGACTCCAAAAATCCAATATAATGTAAATGATCAGATTTCAAAGTTTGGAGGTTCATCTATATATGTTTTATCTTTGATGAAAAGGAAGAGAGGAAGCTCAATGGGTGAAATTAAGACAATATGTTAAGTATAAAGGGACAAAGTTCAGGACTCAGAGCTCACCAGTTCTCATTCCAAAGAGAAAGGGGAAGAGGTAAAGCCTTGACCCTGAAACTCTGGCATAGTCTATAGGTGCAGAGATTGGCACATGGAGCTTCTCACTATGTTATTCTACAATGAAGGGCGAAAGGGGTAAAACCTGAAGCTAAAGTCTAAACTATGTTGAAGATGCATGATTTATCATTGAAATATTGATTGGTTGGAGCTAATGTTGCACTTAATGATGTCAAATGGATTATTAAATGTTGAGTAATTTAGCTGACTATGGAGGGAGCTCAAAATTGGTTGAAATAGTTGCACGATCATACTAAAAGGGTAAATATTTAACTCTTTAAATGTTTCTTTAGTCAAATGGTTAAATATTTGTCAATCTAGGTTAATATGCTAAGCATGCAAAAGGAAAGAATAGAGTGCTAGAAGCAATAAATGACAAAGGATTGACTTGCTGGCTGGAAGGATAGTGATGTCAAAGATGTTGGAATATCCTATTTGTTGAATATGCTCCACAGATTGATTTCCAATTGGCAATCATGTGTCACTAATCCTAACCATTGATTACCCTTGATTGGATCCTGACCATTGGATCTTTGTAGCTGAATCTCATCCTTGTCCTATAAAAGGAAGTTTATTCTCATTTGTAAACTATTAGGAACTTAATTGAGATTGAAATGTTGAATTTGTGAACACTAAGATTACGATTTGATGACTTTATGTTTCACCATGGTTCTTTCTCAAGATTGTCTGTATATCTGCATACTTTTGAATACTGAATGAGAATGGAGATCTAGATTACTACTTCATCATAAGTCTTGTGTAATCTTTGTGGATGATTCCTAGATATGTCACTGTGATTCGATGTGCTCCTAAGAGGTGCATTTTAATTGGTGCATGTTGTTGTCATCTGATTCCTTTGAGTATTATCATCTACCATGTGGAATTGTGGAATGTCCTGGTGAAACATGGTTTGATTTCCTCTCCTTTTCATGAAAGTATTGAATGTGCATGTGGATCAGTGGTTGAAACTCAATCATTTCAGTAAATTTTACAATATCAACTTGTTTTCATTCTATTTCATTTGAATTTCATAAATCATCATCAGAATTGTAAATAATGATAAATAATAAACAGATACAAATGAATATGTTGAATTCACGTAGATAATTGAATATCCTTAGCATATTTGAGGAAAATAGCATGTTATATTGAAAATATCATGCAAATATTGGAAAATAATGGTGAAGAATATTTAGATATATGCTTATAGGCATAGTATTTGAAAGAATTTAAAGTGCTGAAGTAAAATTGAGTCAGTCAGGGATAATATTAGAAAAACTGATTAAATTTGGAAATATCTTTATGATTAGTCCAAATTAGGGACAAATTCCAATGAATTACTCAAAGTTAGGATGAAATTGATATCTATTTTCTTAAATCCTTACTTAATAGAGTAAGATTTGATAGAATTATTGAAGATTTGTGTTGATCAAGCATAAAGGAATTACTAAAGTATGTAAGGCCCCGAAATGATTAACAACAACACACATCAACCCTGAGTGACTGTCAGAAGATCAAGACCTGACTAACGGAGACTTGGGATCATAAATTCATCCTAAATTTATTGTATCTTTCAATATGATAAAGGTTTGTTGTGTAAACTTTTATTTGTATTAATGAGACTAACAATCATCATCAATAGAAATTGGTGCTAGAAGGAGGGCCGACCAATGCTTTAGTGTTTCCACAAAGATCCTCTCAATACTTTGCATAAATGTTTCATCATTTGAGTTTAATGAATATAGATATCTCCTATTTGGGAAGAATTGGGTGTATCTTTGCAAAGATCCAACTCAAAACTTTAAAGATCAATCTAATTTTTTGAGCTTTCAAGTTTTATTATGAGATATGTTAGATCTCGTTAAATTTCAAAATTCTAAAAAATTGAACATAAAGTCTCACTTTCAATGGATCCACATGAAGATCCTAACCTTAGGGTCCCTTCATTTGTTAGAGGATTGTCTAAAAAATCATATTGGGAAGAGGATTTCTAGTTTAATATTCCTTTGATGCAGGGAACTTTAAATAAGAAACTTCATCCTCAAAGTTTGTCTAACTTTGGTTTATCTAAAAGGTGTAGGATACACAATTCCATAAAACACGGTGAAGTTAGTTGTTTGACTTTCATTAAAATGTTGGATTTATCTTTGAAAGAACTAATTCCTTTGTCAGATGTGTACAAGACTAAATTTTGGTAGGAAAATAAAAGAATTCTAGAGTAACAATAAAATACAGCATAGAAAGTCCTGAATTGTCTAGAAAAATCAAAAGTTAAACTAGTTTTGGAAGATAAAGAGAGAAATATCTTTCCTTGAATCATTTTATGGTAAAAGTTAGAGTTCTCCAATTCTGTGTCAAAGTTCAAATATGAATAAAGCATATTGCAGGTATGAATCTTTTAAAAATTGTAGAGAAGAAATCACACCTTATGTTTAGTCATCAGATTATCAGCAAAGAAGAGTCAATGAGAGGGAAAAGAAATGTGAAATTGATCTTGATACATTTAATAAATATATTAGATTATTAAGAAATTCTTGTCGAGTAAAGGTCTCTAGATCTGATTTGAAGAGTTTTGATGAAAATAATTGGACAAAGAAGTGTATACAGGTGGTGAAAGAATTAAAATGTGCAGTTGCTAAAGAAGATTTTATAACAGCAACTAAAAGAGTTATAGAGAATAGAGTAAGTACTAATTTATTATTTGATTCCTTTAAATTAAATGATCAATTACAAGTTTGTTGCAGGACAATAGAACTAGACACTTTATTGAATGGTAGAAGTAAATTATTTGAAGAGCAATTTATGAAAATTGAAGATACATAAAGCTCTATTATTGTTGTGCATAATCAGATGTCAATCCAATGCCATTTTGAAAATGAAACAAGGAAGTATTCCATATCTATAAAATGTTGTTTCACCTTTCCAGTTAAATGATTTATAAATGATATATTTGTGTATATCATGTTTTAATGATGAGGATGATACTCACCTAAATGTTGATGTGCAGGGAATTGAAGAAAACATTGAGGTGTTTCCCAAGCTTAAGGATCAAATATGCCCACAAAATGAAGAAATGGAGTTGGATAGAGATGATGAAATAATCCATCAGGAGTCATACATCCTTCAATTTGAAGTGATGCAAGACATTGAGCCAAGCAACGAAAATGTAAAGTCAAATGGAGGACTAGCTGGCAGCGAACAAGCATGTCCAATGGAACAAGAAATGCACCAGGTTGTATTTTTCCTTTCCCCAGTGAATGATGTTGAGTCTTATTTTGATTATGGAAATTCAAGGGATAAAACATGTAAATAGATCAGTCATGAACATAATGAACTTCCTCAATTGCTAATCATTAAGGTTTATTCTCTTAAATACAATAAATCTAGAATACAAGAATATTTTTTAGAATATAAAGATGAATTCGCTAGGATTAGAACCATAACTAATGCCCTGAGACTCCTGTATGTTCTGAGAAGGCATGAAAATATAGAGATTTATGGGTGTTATCCTAGGTTTCATTTACCTTGTAATGTCTTGTATATAGTCTGGTAGAGTAGTTGTTTTCATTTCTTTCCTTTCAATTATGGTTTTGGTTTTCTTTGCCTTTCTGTCTTGCTTTGTTTGGTTTTGTTTCCATTTAGTATAGTGCTCGTACAGTGGTGTGTTTTTGCTTGGTTGTGCTAGTTGCTTTCTTGTTGAGTCCCTATTTTGGTTAGGCATAAATGATGGGCATCTTTCACTTTAGGAAAGCTTCCGAATTTATGAAATTTAGGATAGAAATTTAAATCTTTGCATATGTTGTGACCTTCCAGGTTCTGATTATTTTGATCTATTCTATGAAATCATTTTTATCAATTTGAACAAAGTTTATCCATCGAATCATAAAATGAACGTATCTTAAAATTCTGAGGATTGGTTGAAAATATTAGTGTCTGCATTAAGTGAAAAACATAAAGGTTTGCCTTTTCTACCACTATAATTCTTAGCCTTGACAATAGATCCTATTACTATGCAAACATGAGATGAAATGATATATCTTTAAAAACTTAAAAGAAAAAGGGAATTTATTCTCTTAAAAGTCATCTAGATAACCATACCATGGCTATGGATGCTTGACTGGTAGTGGGGCTCTATTTAGGGGAATTATAGGCGATAACCTTGTTGGGGCTATGGATGCCTCACTGGAAGCAAGACTCTATCCAGGATTGTCTTAAAGGGTTAAACCCAACTATGTAGCTTAATGTTAATTACTTCTTTTTCAACTTATCCAATAGGAAGGAAATGAATCAAATCACACACTTACATTCCTTCTCATAATCTACTTTTTATTGATAAACATGATCCCTTTTGGAACTAATTTAAATATTCATGAATAGTGAAGGTTGGAATTTTATGCTTAGATTTGCCTTTCTTTCCTAAATTAGTTTCAAATTTAGTTTTTTTCTTTGGTGACATGTTGGGTGGTCTCACAACATGCCCCATTTTTCCTTAGCAAAATAGGGAACCAACCTTTTGCTTCTACTTTTCCTTTTTTTGCTTGTTTGTTTCTCTCTGGACGGTATGGTAAACTGTCATGTCCTGATCCTTTCAAAATTCAAGGTCTAGTTTCCTTGGTGAAATGCTCACAGATGGATAGAGCATGAAATTTAATGCAACTTTGCCTTTTGAACCAAGTTAAAATTTGAAAAAGTGAAAAAGTTATAGAATGTCAGAGTCTGGTCAAAGTTAGCATTCAAATTTTTGGCCTTACTCCTTCTTGAAGGGAAGTGGAGTTCAGAGCCCTGACCTTGTTCTTTTTATTTATTGTAAAGGAAAGATAGACCACTAGAGGAGGCCTGACTATGAATGTCTGAAATTGCCTAGGTATAAATAAGTAGAGTTTGGGGCCACAGATTTTCTTCTTTCCTTCTTCTTCAATGGAAGATGGAAGGCGAAATCCCCGCTTAGCAAAGCTAAAAAAATTAAATAGGTCATAGGATCAGAATTTAGAGTTCCACTTTGATTGGTTCCAAAGTAGAGGGAAAAAGAGCAAAGGCCCCATGCGCAAAAGCCTAAGCCACATGTTGTATTTCCATATTTCCATCGACTTCTTTTGGGGTCCACTCCATACTTCTGCGGAATGGCAGAATCATTCTGAATTAACCATGTGTCCTCTTTAGGGGCCACCATGTCATAAGTAGAGTGCAATTAACTATGTAGTGGGGCCCAACATTAATAACACATAAGATCAGGGTTGCCACATGGTAGCATTCAATACTTTCATAGGAATGCTTTGCCCTTTGACATTTCCTCTTTGGAATGGTGGAATATGGTTGGCTGACTATCAAAATTGGCTACGATGGGAAAGTTTAAAATAGATAAGCCTGCCAACAAAAAATTGACTAAGTATAGGGAAGTGGAGTTCAAAGTTTGGAGGTTGTTCCTTTCTCATTCCAAAGTTGAAGGGTAAAGGAGGAAGCCTTGGCTTTGAAACTCTGGCATAACGTAAATGGTCAGAGTTCAAAGTTCGGAGGTCAATCTATATATGTTTTATCATTGATGTAAAGGAGGAGTAGAAGCCCAATGGGTGAAAGTCTGATAATATGTTAAGTATAAAGGTATGGAGTTTGGGGCTCAGAGCTTCACCCCTTCTCATTCCAAAGCAAAAGGGGAAGAGGTGAAGGTCCAACCCTGTAACTATAGTGTAGTCTAAAGGTGCAGAGATGGGGGGTTGGAGCTTCTCACTGTGTTATTCCAAAATGAAGGTTGAAAGGAGTAAAATCTAAATTCAAAGTCTGAACTATGTTGACGATGCATGATTTATCATTGAAATATCAATTGATTGGAGTTAATGTTGTGCTTAATGATGTCAAATGAATTATTAAATGTTAAGTGATTTAGCTGACTATGCAAGGAGCTTGAAATTGGTTGAAATATTTGCACAATGATTCTAAAAGGGTAAATATTTAATTCTTTGAATGTCGCTATAGTGAAATGATTAAATATTTGTGAATGCAAGTTAATATGTTGGGCATGCAAAAGGAAAGAATGGAGTGTTGGAAGTGCTAAATGACAAAGGATTGACTTGTCGGCTAGAAGGGCATTGATGTCAAGGATGCTAGAATATCCTATTTGCTAAATATGTTCCACATATTGATTGCTAACTGGCAATCATTTGTCACTAATCCTGACCATTGATTACTCTTGATTAGATCCTGACCATTAGATCTTTGTAGTTGAATCTCATCCTTGTCCTATAAAAGGATATTGATTCTCATTTGTAAACTATAAGGAGCTTAATTAAGATTGAATTGTTGAATTTGTGAACACTAAGTATACAATTTGGTGACTTCATGTTTCCCCATGGTTCTTTCTTAAGACCATCTGTATATGTGCATACTTTTAAATACTAAATGAGAATGGAGATCTAGATTACTACTTCATCGTAAACCTTGCATAATCTTTGTGTATGATTTTTGGATATGTCACTATGATTTGCTATGCCCCTTAGAGGTGCATTTCAATTAGTGCATGTTGTTGTCTTTTGATTCCTTTAATGAATAGCATCTACCATGCATAATTGTGGAATGTCCTCATGAAACATGGTTTGATTTCCTCTCCTTTTCATGAAAGTTTTGAATGTGCATGTGGATCAGTGGTTGAAACTCAATCATTTCATTAAATTTTACAATTTTAGTTTGTTTTCATTCTATTTCATTTGAATTTCATAAATCATCATTAGAACTACAAATAATGATAAATAATAAGCAGATACAAAGGAATGTGTTGAATTCACGTAGATAATTGAATATCCTTATCATATTTGAGAAAAATAGCATGTTATATTGAAAATATCATGTAAATATTAGAAAATAATGGTGAAGAACATTGAGATATATGCTTATAGGCATAGTATTTGAAAGAATTTAAAGTGCAGAAGTAAAATTGAGTGAATCAGAGATAATATTAGAACTGATTAAATCTAGTAATATCTTTTTGATTAGTCAAAATTAGGGAGGAATTCCAGTGAATTGCTCAAAGTTAGGATCAAATTGATATCTATTTGCTTAAATCCTAACTTAATAGAGTAAGATTTGATAGAATTATTGAAGATTTGTGTAGAGCAGGCATAAAGGACAAGATATTTGGCAAAATGCTGAAGAGGTTTGTAGGAATTACTAAAGTATGTAAGGTCCCAAAATGACTAACAACAACACACATCAACCCTAAGTGACTGTCAAAAGGTCAAGACCTAACTAACCAAGACTTCAGATCATAAATTCATCCTAAATTTATTGTATCTTTCAAGATGATAAAGGTTTATTGTTTAAACTTTTATTTGTGTTAATGAGACTAACAATCGTCATCAAGAGGTGTCACCTATCATGGTGAAGTGGGAGGCTCGGTGGATGAAAGTGTGATGCAGTGTCGATCTTAGGTTGGGTGAAATGATATTGTCATGGAGGCATATATAGGTCTCTTGGTACCATGGAGATAGGGGACCAACAATTTTTGCATACTGGCTCGAATTGTGGGACATCATAATCCCACATTGGAAGCTCTTCAATGAGGAACTCACATTTCTTACTATCATTTTTCATGTCAACCAGGGATCATATGGTAGCCATGGCATTTTCTTCTTTGTTATTCAACCTTGGTATTTGGTCAAAATGGATATCATGAAAGTAGTTTTTAAAATCATCAACCATTCTTTTATAGAGAAGGAGCTTGTCATCCTTTGTTTTGTATTCATTGTTGACTTGTCTAATAACTAGCTGGGAGTCACCATAAAATGTGAGCTTTCCAATCTTCCATTGGATGACCATGTGAAGTCATGTGATGAGGGTCTCATATTCTGTTACATTGTTTGTGCATAGAAATGTTTTTTGTAGGATTTTGACATAGTGTCTCCTTGAAGGGTAACAAACAAGATGCCTGCCCATGAGCCACAATTTGCTTAAGATCCATCAAAATACATTTTCCATGTATCTACTATTGGTGCCACTATGAGTATGGACTAATCTGGGAATTTTGAAAGCAATGGTTGTTCTATTGGGATAGGTACATCTGCCAACTGATCAACAATCACTTGTCCTTTGATAGCCTTTCACTCTGTGTACTCAATGTCAAACTCACTTAGGATCATAACCCACTTAGCAATTCATCCAATGAGAGTTTCCTTAGTCAATAGATATTTTAGTAGATCAATTTTAGCAATGAGCTTTGTCTTATGATTGAGCATGTATTGTCTTAGTTTTTGTGAGGTAAAGACAACTATGATGCATGCTCATTCAATAGGAGTATAATTCATCTCATAGGTCACCAAAGTGAGGATGATGTAGTATACGGCTCTCTCTTTTCCTTGTTCATCATGCTATACTAGTAAGACCCTTATTGTTGTTTCTATTTTTCAGATGTATAAAAGGATGGGTTTCCCTTGCTTTGGTAGAATAAAGATGGGTGGCATAGCAACATATTCCTTTAGCTGCTCAAAGGCCTTCTGACACTTGTTATCCCATACAAATGCTATATCTTTTTTGAGATGATGCTGAAGAGGTTGACACTTATTTGCAAGTTGTGCTATGAAGAGGCAGATAGACTGAAGCTTCCCTTGAAGGATACAGTGTTGTTTAAGTGTCTTAGGTAGAGGCATTTCCACTATAGCCTTAACCTTAGTAGGGTCAACTTCAATACCTCTTATTGATATAAATGTAGCCTAGGAGTTTTCTGGAGGTGACCCTAAAGACACATTTCTTGGGATTTAGCCATACCTTGTATTTCTCTAATCTGTCAAAGATTTTTACCAACACATTCAAATGATCTTCTCTAGTTTTGGATTTTCCTAGCAAATCATCTACATAATCTTCCATTATGTTATGGAAAAGGTCATGGAAGATGACTTTCATGGCTCTCTGATATGTGGCTCCTGCATTTTTCAATCCAAAGGGCATCACAACCCAGTAGTAGCTTCCCCATGGACATATCAAGGTTGTTTTATGTTGGTCTTCTTCTGCTATTCTGATTTGGTTATAGCTAGAAAATCCATCCATGAGGGAAAACATTTCATGTCTAGTAGCGAGATCAACAATGGTATCTATATTGGGTAGCAAAAAATTAGTTTTAGTGCATACCTTGTTGAGGTCTCTGAAATCAATGCACACACGGATGGCCCCAGTGACTTTGGCTACCGGTACAATATTAAACACCCATTTAGGATAGTCAATAAGTCTAATGAATCCAACATCTATGAGCTTCTTGAGCTCATCTTTGACAAGGAGTGCAACTTGGGGATTCATTTTCCTTAGCTTTTGTTTGACTAACTTTGCTTGAGGATGTACATCAAGATGCTCTACCACCAATGTGGGGTCCAACCCTAGCATATCAGCATTTTTCCATGCAATTTTATGACTCCTTTATTTAAAGAAGGCCAAGAAGGCCTCTTTTTCTACTGTTGTAAGGGATTCTGATTAGAATGCGATCTTGGGTACTTCTTTTGTTCCAATGTTCATTTCATGTGATTCCTCTACTAGGATCAGTGATCTTTCTTGATACAATTTTGAGACTTTGGGGATGCCCATTCTCTAATCCCCTAGCACCTCGGGGAGGTTTTCACTAGGGGATACATCCTTTATTTTGATTTTTCATCATCTGAAAGTGCCGCAAAGTGGTTTTCACTAGGGAATGTAAGTACTTTTGTGACTAAGAGATTGGATTAGATCTCCCCAAAGTATGTGGAGGTATTGATTTCCATTATATATCTGGTTCTATGATCTCCAAAGGGCATATGCTCTCTAGCCCCTAGGAATTTTTTAATACTTCATCATTTTGTGTGACATCAAGGATGTGAGGCCCTTGTTGGTCCCAATTTAGGAGTTGGGGATAGATGAGAGGATGGTTGGTGGATGTGAATGGTGTGGTTGATAAGGTATAGATGGTGCATATGGATGATTCAAAGAGTTCAATGAAACTGGAAAGGGGGTCTTGATGGTCCTCTTTGTTGACGTTGTCAATAGTAGGAAAATTCCTAGCAGCCTCACTCAGGATATACTCAAGCTCGGTGGGGGTAGGTTCTTATTTTCTATACCCTATTTCATGGAGATAGGCATTCCTTGTTCATGAAGTCCTATATTGCCTTGTCCTTTGTAACCCATATGTTTGACAATCTCGAGACCTTTTCCATAGATCTCAATTGGGAGAGTAGAAGCTTCTTCTTGATCATCTTCATCTTTGTACAATAAGGAGGATATGTCTTCGAGGACATCTTGTTCTATGAAAGTGCTTGCACTTGAGGATGGGAGATGGCTTGCATTTGATAATAACCATTGAGACTTCATTGTCCTTAGGCACACCAATTGCCTTAGAATGGTAGGAGTAGGCCTATGCAAAATGTTCCATGTAGATCATATTCTCCAAACCCCATGTCACTTATTTTGATCTTGACATTGGGAGGAGTAGGTGATTGAAAAGTGGATGTGATGTTGGAGGGATCGATGTATGAAGTGGATGGTGTTGGATTGGTTTTGGTAGTGGATGCTTTAATGGCATTGTTGTATGCGTAGAAAGTTTGATCATGTCCTTCCAAGAAGCTGTAGTATTGGAAAGGACAAGGATCAATGTAGATGGTAAATTCTATGCCATTATATAGAAATTGTAGGCATTGGTGAAGGGTGGATGGAATGACTTGCATGGAATGGATCCATGGTCGGCTGAGGAGGATGTTGTATGGAAGGTCAAGATAAAGAAATTGACATTTGGTTTTGAAAAATCTTTTGTCCCACTTGAATTGGAAGCTTGATAGTGTTGGAATATGGTGACCGATCATGCAAATACTATACAATCGTAACGTATCCTTGCTAGGGTTTGGGGAAACTTTAGTCCTGCCAAATGTTCAGAGTTGGTTAATTTTTTTTAACTGACAAAAGAAAAATGACATTGTAAAACCCTAATTATAGAAGCTTCAAAAAGAGCTTGTTATAAGTGTTTGAGATGTATGTTGTAGGCATGGAATTCATGAGATTGTAATCTATTTTGCGCTAGATAATATAATCATTGCATGGCTGAGTTTCTATGGATGTAACCCATGTTGGGTGAACCACAATAAATTTCTATGTTGATCTCTTATGTGTTGTTCTTCATTGGGTTATTTAATCTGCATATAATTGTTAGTATTTATTGCTCTGGTATGCCTAAACCCTAACAACTAATATCAGAGTGAGGTTGTGTTTGATTATTGTCTGTAGGAAGGTCTCATGATTGAGTGAGTCTCATGGTTAAGTGGGAGTAATGGAAGACGAGGGTAAATTGAAATTAGATAAATTCAATGGAAAGAACTATCAATTATGGAAGATGCATATGGAGGATTATCTCTATCAAAAGGATTTATGGAGGTTGTTGGAAGGAAAATCAAAGAAACTGGCAGTAATGATTGATGAGGATTGGGAACTTCTAGATAGAAAGGCACTGGGAGCCATTCAGTTGTGCTTGGCACCATAGGTGGTGTTCAATATACTAGAAGCGAAGACGATAGATGAACTAATAAAATCTTTGGCTAAATTGTATGAAAAACCCTTAGCCTCTAATAAGGTTTTTCCCATGAAGCTTTTGTTTTAATTTGAAAATGATTGAAGGTGGATCTGTGTCAGATCTTTTAAATGATTTTAATACGATTACCAATCAATTAACTTCTATAAAAGTGAAATTTGATGAAGAGGTGAGGGCTCTCTTGGTTTTATGTTCTTTTCCAGAAAGATGGAATAGATTGGTAATGGCTGTAACTCTGTCTCTGGTTCAAATACTTTGAAATTTGATGATGTTGTTGATGTTATCCTTAGTGAGGAAATACAATGGAAAAGCACAAGTGAGAGTTCAACATCAGGCAATGCTTTGACTACAGAGAACAGGGGAAGAACAAAGGAGAGAGGAAAAAGCCCAACAAATCATGCGAAGTCACAAGGGAAGACAAAGAAAAGTAGATCTAAATCCAGAGGAAGAATGGATTGTTGGCACTATGGAAAGCTAGGACACTTAAAGAAGGATTGTTAATCTCAAAAGGGCAAACAAGGAGATGAACAATGTGATGACAGTAAGGAAGCTAATGCAAGTAATAAATTACAGGATACTTTAATTTTGTCTTTAGATAATGCTAATGATTCCTAGGTAATAGATTTAGGGGCTTCATTTCATGCCACACCCCATACGAAATATTTTGTAGATTATGTTCAAGGTGATTTTGGACATGTATATTTGGGTGATGATGAACCCTGTCAGATTGTTGGAAAAGAAATGATAAAAATCAAGTTACATAATGGAAATGAATGGTTTCTATAGGAGGTAAGGCATGTTCCAAATTTGAGAAGGAATTTAATCTTTGTAAGACAACTGGGTAGTGAAGGTTGCATAGTTACCTTTTCAGCCAAACTCTGGAAGGTCACTAAAGGTACATTCATAGTAGCTAAAGGTGAAAAGGTAGGCACATTGTATTTGTGTACTGGTAATACTTATTCTACCTTAGTTGCTATAGAAATAGTTCCTACTAAGATAGTTATAGCACTTGCTACAGGGATAGAAACAAAATTGTGGCACCATAGACGTGGGCACATGAGTGAGAAAGGGATGAAGATCCTTCACTCTAGAAAGTTGCTACCAAGTCTAAAGTTGATTGACTTAGATTTCTATGAAAATTGTGTTTATGGAAAATAGAAAAGAGTCTAATTTCTCAAAGTTGGTAAAGAGAAGAAGAGTGAGAAATTAGAGCTTGTGCATTCAGATGTATGGGGACCATCTCAGATATCTTCTCTTGGTGGCTCTTTCTATTATGTTACTTTCATTGATGGTGCATCTAAGGAAAACATGGGTGTATTTCCTAAAAAAAATCATAAGTATTTGAAACTTTTAAAAAGTGGAAAGCTTTGGTTGAGAATGAGACAAGAAAAAAGTTGAAGTGCCTCAGATCTGATAATGGACGCGAGTATTGCAGCAAAGAATTTGATAATTATTGTTCATATAATGGAATCCGTAGGAAGAAAATGGTTCTTGGAACCCAACAAGAAAATGGTGTGTTTAAGAGGATGAATAGGACCATTATGGAGTGTGCAAGGAGCATGAGATTGCATGCTAGACTACACTTACACTTTTGGGCAGATGTTGTACATACTATTGTTTATTTAATAAATAGGGGATCTTTAAATACTTTAGATGGTGGCTTTCTAGAGAAGGCATGAACGAGTAAAAAGATAAACTATTCTTTTCTAAAAACCTTTGGTTGTGAAGCTTTTGTCCTTGTTGATATTGAAAATAGAACCAAGCTTGAGGCTAAGTCTAAAAAATGTACTTTTATTGGATATGGAGTAGATGAATTTGGTTATCAGTTATGGGATTATGAAAGTCATAAAACCATTACGAGCAGAGATGTTATATTCAATGAGAAGGTAATGTATAAGGATCAATTGTAGGAAAATAAGCATGAATAGGCCAAAAAGGAATATGTGGTGCTAGATGAGATTCTAGAAAATAAAATGCCAGTGGTACCTGATGCTCAGCAACAATAACTTATCACAGACTCTTGGAAGTGTTAGGCATTCTACAAGGATAACTAGACCTCCAGAAAGATTTTCTACACTATTATATTGTATATTATTAACTGATTCTGGTGAACCTCAAGGTTATGAAGAGGCAATGCAAATAGATACCAAAAAGTAGTGGGAGCTAGGCATGAAAGAGGATATGGATTCCTTATTGTATAATTAGACATGGGACTTAGTCCATTACCTGTAGGTAAAACAAAATTGCCAAATAAATGGGTTTACAGGTTGAAGTAAGAAGATGGAGGCAAGAAAAGATATAAGGTTAGACTCATGGTAAAAGGTTTTGCATAGAAAAAAGGTATAGATTTTGATGGAATATTTTCACTAGTTGTAAAGATGACTTCTATTAGAACTATTAAGTCTTGTGGATGTAGAAAACTTGTATCTTGAATAGCTAGATGTGAAAACTATATTTCTCCATGGGGATTTGGAAGAGGAAATATACATGCAGTAACCACAAGGATATGAAGTCAAGGGTAAGGAGGAATTTGTGTGTAGGTTAAATAAGAGTTTGTATGGCCTAAAGCAAGCACCTCGGCAATGGTATTTGAAATTTGATAGTTTTATAGTTGAACAAGGTTACAAAAGATGTCATTCTACTTATTGTGTTTATTTCAAGAAATTGGGTAATGGCAGCTATATTACCCTGTTGCCTTATGTCGATGACATGTTTGTTGTTAGGTCTAACATGCAGCATATTAATGAACTTAAGAAGAAATTAGTAAATTCATTTGCTATGAAGGATTTTGCTGCAGCAAAACAAATCCTTGGTATGAGGATCACATGGGATAGGACAAACAAAAAATTATTTTTGTCTCAAAGTGAGTATGTAGAGAAGGTGTTGAAAAGGTTTAACATGTAGAATGCAAAAGCAGTTAGAACACCTTTGCCTAGTCATTTTAAGTTGACTATGGGGATGTGTCCAAAGACACAAGAGGAGGAAGACTAAATGTCTAAGATACCATATGCATCAGCAGTTGGAAGCTTGATGTATGCAATGGTATGCACAAGGCTAGCTATTGCACATGCAGTGGGAGTTGCGAGCAAGTATATGAGGAATCTAGGAATGGAACATTAGAATGCAGTAAAATAGATTCTCCAATATTTCAGAGGTACTACTTCAAAGAAACTATGTTTTGGAGGAACAAATTCTTCTCTAAAAGGATATGTTGACTCTGATCTAGCAAGTGATATTGTTAGCAAGAGTACTACAAGGTAAGTTTTTACTATAGGAGGTATTGTAGTCAGTTGGATTTCAAGGCTGTAAAATGTTGTTGCACTTTCAACCACTGAAGCTGAGTATGTTGCTACTACAGAAGCTAGCAAGGAGATGATTTGGTTACAATGTTTTATAGAGGAATTAAGGCAATGACAAGAAGATAGCACTTTGTACACTGATAGCCAAAGTGCCATTCATCTTGCTAATAATTTAGATATGCATTCAAAAAATAAGCACATGCAGCATAGATACCACTTCATTTGGTCGGTTTTGGAGGATGGACAATTGAAGCTAGAGAAAATTTACACAAGTGAGAATCCTGTAGATATGTTCACAAAGGTAGTTACATGGGAGAAATTGATTTCCTCATTAGTTTCTATTGGCCTTCACGACTGATAATGGCATATATAAGAAACTAGCCAGACCTGTAATCCAGTGGGAGCTGCAAACATAGCGGTGTCATCCAGGATCAGTCTCCAAGTGGGAGATTATTTGGTGTGGAGCCTGATCAGTCTCCAAGTGGGAGATTGTTAGAATGTGGTGATTGATCATGCAAATACTATACACTCGTAATGTATCATTGTCAGAGTTCAGAGTTGGTTGTTAATTTTTGTTAAACGACAAAAGAAAAATGACATTGTAAAACCCTAATTCTAGAAGCTTCTAAAAAGGCTTGTTATAAGCAGCTGGGATGTATGTTGCAGGCATGGAATTCATGAGATTGTAATATGTTTTGTACTAGATAATAAAATTATTGGATGGCTGAGTTTCTATGGATGTAGCCCATATTGGGTGAACCATGTTAAATTTTTGTGTTGATCTCTTTTGTGTTGTTCTTCATTTGATTATTTAATCTGCATATAATTGTTAGTGTTTATTTCTTTGATATGCCTAAACCCTAATAGATACTGCCCTAGAACAATCTTTCAATATCATCATATCCTTTGATGGTTATACACTCACTAGAGTCCACAACCACATAGAGGTATCCCAAATGTTCTAGTAATTTTAGAGTTCTAAGATTTAGGTCAAAGCCACCATCTGTTAAGACTCATTTGATAGTATGTTTATGGATTAGGACTTTGATGTGAAGGGCTTCATTATGTGAGGCATTGGATGTGGGAAGGTCTTTCTCAAAGAAGGTGAGATGGTGAGGTGATGTAATGTGTCCCACCATGGCTTGGAATTGATCAACATTCAAGTTGGTAGGGACTTGCGTCTCCATTAAGGCCTTATCAAGGACATCTTTATGGAGAGAAGATGTATGAAGTAACTCAAGGATGGAGTTCTGAGCAAGGATTTTTCTAAGATGTTCAAGGGGGTTATACTTGTGTGTAGATGAGGGATTGGTAGGTGTAGATGTAGAGGGTTGATCATTGGTTGGGACTTGACAGATGGAGATGTGGTCATGACAAGTGGTAACATCACAATTGGGTGTCTTGGCTCTAATGGTGATGGTATTGATATGAATGGAAGAATCTTCTATTCATCCCACAATGGAGTTGAAAGAAGAGGGAGGTGGCATAACATTGTAGGTTTGATTGGAATATGAGGCTTTTCCCTTGTTATGATTTGGAAGTGGATCCTTGTATGCTCCTAAATTGGCATTAGGCAATTGCTTTGAAGGTTCATCAATGGTTATATTGCCTCTATCTACAAGATCTTGGATGTAATGTTTCAACCTCATATAGTTAGATATCTTATGCCCTTTCACATGATGATATTCACAATAGGAATTTTCATCAAACCAAGAAGGTTTAAATTGGTTATCATCATAGGGGCGAATGAGTGGCAATGTGATTAGATCCAACTTAACGAGATTTCTCAAAACATCCTCGATGGGTTTTCCCAATGGTGTGAATCTCCTCTTGGGTACATTTTTTTGTTTTGGTGGTCCCTTGGGAATATTTATATTGTTACTTATGGATGGATTTAATGGTGCGGTGGTTTGTATATTTTGGAAACTCTTAACATCAGTGACACCATCATTAGGAGTGTTTTTTGTTTTTTTTCCCCAAAAGCATTTGTTTGGTATGGATTATTGTTGTTGGTGTTGGTATAGATTTAAATTAGTCACAAACATGGTGACTAATTTTTTTCAAGAATAGGCCAAGGGAGTTTGCTTGCTAGGCTTCTCCACCTTTGTAAAAAAGTACCAAAGGATTCCCCACTCTTTTGTTTTGTGTTGCAAAGGTCCATCATAGATATTTCATGTTCAAAATTATAGGAGAAATTATTTACAAATTTCTCTGCAAGTTCATGGAATTTTTTGATGCCAGGGGGAAGATGAGAAAACCATTCGGTGGGTTGATCATCTAAGACTCAAGGAAAAAGTCTCATCAAGTATGTGTCATTGTGTGAGACCTCTAGGAAAGCAATGTAAAACTCCTTAAGGTGTTCCCTTGGGTGCCCTTTCCCTTTATATTTGTAAAATGTAGTGTTGTGATGCTCACAACACACCCGATTTTACCCTTGAGTAAAATGAGGACCCCTGTTATGGCTTTTTCTTTTGGCTTGTGTGTGGTGGTATAGGGAAAAAGGAGCAAGTGTCGCAAAAGTATTAAAAATTAAAATGCCGAGTGACAGGGAAAATGGTAAGGTGTTATAAAATGTAAAAATCATAAGGCCTGGTGAAAAGGTACAAAACAAATAATACTAGTTAATTCTTTGTGAAAATGATTAGGGGTTGTTTTGAATTGATTGGAGGTTTTTGCCTATGAAGTAGGAGTGTTCTTTATGCATATAAGGTTTGAAGTTTTGTATGTCATATATAAATCTTTTACATATGTGCTATCGTATTGTTGTTGTGTTAGTTTTTTTTTTTGTATTTCAAAAAGGGACATACATATCTTTTGAACATTCAAAACCTTTTGGATACAAAGCAGACCCGACTAGGTATAAACATCAATTGAATAAAATAAAAATCAGCACCTACCCCCTTAGTTTTGTATATTCAATTTTTCATTATGCATTTGAGATGCAAAGTAAAAAGCATACATATACAGATTTGAAAGCAGAATTAAATGAAACATAGGGAAAAGTGGGGTGAAACTTCATATGGTCAAGTTGCAAAATTGAAATAACAAGAATTTAAAACCAATTTGAAAACTGAGATTGCATGTTTTTTATAGGAGATACAAATACCAACAATTAACCAGGAAAGAGAAGTTGCAATCATATAAACACACCAAAATTGACTATAGCTTATATTGTATATGAGTAGAGTATATACAATCAAGAGTGGTATATTTACGAGTGTCATGGTCAAAATTTGAAGTCACAATGAAAAAATAGAGGAACCAAAATACCAAAAAGAGAAACAATACACAAACTAAGGAGTTCCATAAAAAAATCCAATTTTGACTATTTCTACAAAATGGTTAATCTAGTCTTGGCTTTGTGATATTTCCAATCCCCATGACAACCATAGAAGGCTGAGACTGACCCTAGCCCAATATCACTAGTGGGCTAAGGCCTAGTCAGGAAGGTACATAAAGAATGGTAGTATGTCAAATTGAGCTTCAGGGACATTAGCCAGGTAAAATTCCAAAGCCCATGGTACACCAATGCCCATGTTTGCCAATATGAGAACATCAATATCTATAAGCCTATAATTAGCTTTGAAAAGCTCCTACAGTAACAAAAAGACCTCTACCTTGTTCACGATTAGGTCCAGAATGGAAGCGAGAAACCATGAAACAATGTCTGAATAAACTCTATACTTATCTCCATTGGTCAAGAAGCTTTTACCTAATACCATCTTTATAGCTTCTAATTCCAAATCATGAAACATGGGGTTTCCATGCAACAGAATCAGTCCTTTCAGACGAGCATCTGAAATTGGACCAAAGAAGGCAGTCTATCACCTAAAACTAAGTAGGCAAACGAGAGTAGTCATATTCACAGAAAATCTTTTAGCAGTCTAAGGATTGAGAAATTGGTCATTATGCATACTCTTAAATAAGAAATTTCACATAAGTTGTAGGTTAAATCACTATTAATGGTGTTTTTCAGAAATTGAATCTGCATGAGTGTAAGTGTTAATTCACGCATGCCAGAAGGCTAATGAAGTTAATGTCATAAATGTATTGGATTTCTTCTAATCATGATTTAGGGATTCTAGCATTAATTGTAGGAAACAGTACAAGTGATGGCAAGATTAAGAATTTGAAATTCATGTCCGTTGTCACACATTAGTTGTATCTATAGGCTTATGCATTTTAAACATACATACAAAAAACTAATATACAGGTCTAAATCTAAGGAAGGTATTTGCTATCGTTTGGAGGTAAGTATAAATCCTAGTGTATGTTGTTTTATATTCCCCCATTGAGAATGATTTTTATCTTGAATATAATTACAATATCGAGTTTCAAAATGGTTCAAAGAATTTACAAATGGTGGGGCCCACAGAAGTGTTGTTATAAGAGGGTTAAACATACAAAAGTAAAATGCATTGAGACACATACAAAAATGGACCCAACAATGTTTTGAATACAATTTTGTAAGTAGCTGAGGTCCATGATTGTTTGTATGTTAGGTTGTATTTCATATGCAAAAATGATACATACAATGGATAGATGCAAAAATCCAAAGTAGTTGGTTACATGTGGTAGGGCTTACACTGATGTACAAAACTCAAAGTAATAAGCTGGAAGTCAAGGGATGTCCTTTAGAAAATAAAAGATATTATGAGTAGATAGATGCAAAAAGTGGACATGATGGAGGATTTAAATATAATGTGAAATAACTGAGATTTTAGTTTTTGTATGTGTCGCAATATACAAAACATGATATACAAAAAGAATTCATTTAAGTAAAATGAATATCTTGAGAGTTCTGCATTTGTATGTAGGAAATGTATGCAAAGAGTATGCATTACAAAGTGCAAAAGTAAAGTGCAAGAATGAGAGTGGAGCAGGGTATAATATAGACCATTGTAGGTGTTGATTTGTATCGTAGTCATTTGTATAAAAATAACATACAAAAAAGTAACATACAAAGAGCAAGATACAAAAAGGGGTAACATACAAAAGTAATGTACATATTGATGTGCAAAAAGGGAAAAGGCTAACGGATAAAAAATTCAAAGTGCAAAATTAAAAGGAAAGGTCCTAATTTGAATTATATGCATTAATTGTTGTATTAAATGTACAACTAATGGTAGAAATGCAGAATTAAAAAGGAATAAAAGAAAAAGCCTATGATATAATTTCAGTCACATGGTGAAGCTAGAATTGCAGAGCAGGCAAAAATTTCACTAGGTGAATAGAAATTCAAAGGTGAACAAAATTGCAAGGCAATAACGATGCAGCTGAAATGGTAATTTGACTCAACACTTGTAAAATTAAGCTGGTCGGAGAAACATGTATGTACCCTAAAAATGTTGTTATGATGCATATAGTATGAACATGATTTTGTTGCAGTTAATCTCATTTGAAAAATGGAATTAGTTGTTGTAAACAATTGTATCTACTTAAGAATTTAATTGAATACTGTTAGATAATTTGAATTCCAAAATAGAGGAGGATAAAACAATTAGGGTAAAAAATGGTAAAAAACATGAAATTAGGGTTTAAAAAAGAACCCTAACAGTCGTATACGAACACAAAGGTAAAAATGTAATTACCTTTTAGAGGATGGAACCAAAGCAAACGAAGGTGGCTATCATGGCTAAGGAAAGAGAGAAGGTAAAAAAAGAAAGGCAAACATGGAGAGAAACTACAAAGAGGAGCTAAAGAATCAAGGAGTAATAACTTCCCAGGTAGCAAGTTGTGTGCCACAGACCATATTGGAATTGCAGTTTGAAAGTAATATGTTGGAGGGCTACATTGTAAATACCCAGGAGCTGGAAAAGGGCATTGATGAAATGGTTAGAAAGCACTATAGGATCATACACAAATTCATTGGGTATGGATGCCCATAAATACATGTTTATGATGTTGATATGGAAGTAAAGGAATTCAGATATATGTATTTACCTTGTATGTAGAATCCAAATACATATTTTAATGTTGAGATGATCGATCTGATCATGGAATCAAGTGCAAGAATAAAGAAATATCATAAGAATAGAGAGGAGATGGAAGAACGAGTAAAAACATTAAGAGGAAAGGTTGAAATGCAAACATACACCTGGATCGTGAGTCAGAGAAACAACCATGGTGTGGTGTTAGCATTGATAGACAAATACACAGAATATTTGAAGAGGATTGGAGAAGAGTAAAGAGGAAAAGTACAAGTGGTAGTGGTGGTTTCTCTTATTTTCTTATGTAATGTAATGAATTGTGTTATTTGTTTAAAATCAAAGTCAATGCAGGAAAGTCAAGGAAGGGCCTGCGCCTCAAAAAGGATCATTTTGGTATCTTTGCATCAAGGGGAATATTCTAGCGAGTACTTTGGGATAGTTGGGGAAATAATTCACACTGTTGATCTACAAGATTTGAATATAGACCATCAGATTAATTTTGTAACCGTAGCAAAAAGGAAGCTTCAAAGTCTATATAAGAAGCTCTGCTACATGTATTTTAATACACAGGGATTTTGAACTTTTACCTTAAGGCTGTAATTGTTAAGTTTGTTGCAATAGGGAAGACATTTCTTTAGTTTTAGAAAGGAGGTCACCTGTGTCTACATTAAGGAGTGTGTGGAATGTCATGTCTCCTTTATGTATCTTTCAAAGTGTTTGTAAGTTTTCTAGTGATTTCGATAAATGAAACATAAGTCATTATTACATTGTAAATTTTGTGTGACTTTATACTTTGAATAAAGGTAAACTTAGAATTTTGCATCTATTACAGAGTGTTTTCTGATTCAGACTTTTACTTGATGTATTGTTCTTTAAAAGATTGCAATCTCTTATGTATATTCTGTTGATAACTGAGAGGGGGGGGTGAATCAGTTATCCTAATTTCTTTCTTCTTTTAAACTTTCTTATTAATTAATGCAGCATTGAATCAATTAAACAAATATTACCATGAAATGAAAAACACATGACACAGTATTTTTGACATGGAAACCCTGTTAAGGGAGAAAACCACGGGGTGATTAACCCAAAGATTATTCTCTGTTAGAAGAACAAGGAATTACAAAATGGCACTTGCCAATTAGGGCTCACTGCCTGAGCACATTGCTCACAAGAGACACACTGCCTACAAGGAGACACACTGTCTACAAAAGAATGTCATACAATACTTGAACTGATTAGAAGCATCCACATATGCTGGAGTTCAATTCTGGTTAGGCTCAATATACTGATCTGCTGCACTTCATCTTTTCTCTTCTCTTTGTTCTGCTTTCCTTTCACATACCGAATCTCTCTAGCTGTTTCTGCTCTGCTCCATATTTATTCGCACATCATCATCACACAACTACACTTTTCACAACTAAATCCATCGTGCATATATATCCGCACAAGTAATTTCATCACCTTTCTAGTCGGCATCCGGAACAGTCTATTTTCTCACAAACTCTGTTCTGTCGGCTGAATCCTTGCTCATCAAGTAATGCGGATCAGGCATATACTTGTAGAAATCATTAATCATGTTGGCTAAGCATGATTCATGCCTTCATAACCTTTAACACCATCAATAACACATCCGGAAAGTAGTCTAATGTTCTGTCAGTCAGTTCTTCCTCTGTTCACACTGTCACTCAGGAATCCGGTACTCAACTATTCATATCTTTTTCCTCATCTATCACCGGAGGCTAGATCCTCGGAATATACCACTCAAGGTAGTCCTCTTGACTTCCCCAAATCCGCACTACACTAAGATACTTCCTCTGAGAGATCCGGACCTGTCTGTCGGACCTTGCCACATGCTCTGTTCTTGTTTACCGGATCACAACATTCTTCACTCTGACTTCCGGTGGAGACACACCATGTCCTGCGGATGTGTGGGATGAACTTTGTTGCCATCAATGACAACAATCATGGATCCATATAGTGTCTCTTGCCAACAATCTCCCCCTTTGGCATTGATGGCAACACTTAGTGAAAAATGACTAAGTGTTTACACTAGGCTCCCCCTTGGCTGATGCTCTGTCTTTATATATATTTTTCGGAGCTCCCCCTTAGTTTGATTCCTTATTTTTCACTGCTCCTCACTCCCCCTTTGACATCAATGGCAAAGGGTAGGGTTCGTACACAAAAATTTTCAAAAAAATTTTTTTACTATACTTAGCCGCATAAGTATATACATATGGCATACTTACATATACTTAAGTATGTCTGCAAAAGTTGTCTTCAACTGTACAACTTCTGTCACCCAACTCTGCTTCATCCTGTCCAAAATTGAGATATGCCCACTCAACAGGAATGCAAATGCATCTGCCCTTTTTAGATCTGTCGGATCATTTGTTTGGGCTGTGATTTGAGCTTCTGTTATGGCCTCATGCATGACCTCTAGCTTAGGGACAATTAACCCCCTAAGCTCACTCAACCTGCTTATTCTATTTTTCCTTTCCTTCTCCAATTTCTTGATTTCACTCAAGACTGCAATAATCTGACATTCTTGATTTGTTATAGAGGAAGAAAGAGGATCAAAACTTTGAGACAAGCTTAGTAGTGTGTCCTCTTGCTCTTTTAGTTTCTTCTCAATATCCACTGTTACCTTGGACCAGGAGATACAAAATTTGTATATTTCACTGCCATCCTTAAGAGCATTTTCTAAGCTCTTTATCCCAATGTTCATGTTTCTCCTATCATTAATGATCAGACCCTGTACCTCGGAGAACCTTTTATCCAAAAACTCCTTCCGGACCTTTTCTTCAGCTGATTTTTCTAGAGAATCAAAGTGTGTACTAACACTGCTAACTAAGGTTTTGAGATTACCGGAAGAGGAGGCTGTGGGATCCTTCTGAAAAGATGGCATGATCTTTTCCAGCACTCCGGATGCTACCTCCATAAGCTCACAGTCTTCCATGTGAGATTTCAGTAGTTTCTCTTTGACTTTCTCATTTGCAAATGAGGCTATTTTCATTGTTTGCACCGGTGACAAAGAGTCAAAATCTAATGGTCCTTTTAGTAGGTCCGGTTCATCAATTTCTATAGTGGCTTTTGTCAAGAATTCTTGAACAGTTTGTGCAGTGTCTCTTCCCGGAGACAGATGTTTCTTCTCTTCTGCAGTCTTGGAGCTGTCTTTAGGAGTTTTCGCTCCTTCACCACTAGCAGTTGTGGTTTTCTCTGCTGAGGTCATCTCTCCTTCTACAACCTTAGCACTGTCATCTTCTTTTTCCTTCACTTCTACTTCTTTCTCCTGTTGTTTTTCTTCTCCTTTAGATCCGGAGACTGTAGGGGAAATCAGAGGGGAAATGCTAGTCTGTTCAGGGCTCACCTCTTCTGATATTTTCTTAGGAGTTTCTTCTGCAACATTTGTAGTGGAGGGGTCAGTACCCAAGTCCTCTATGATAGGAAGATTAAATCTTTTGAAGGTTTTCCAGAGAATCTCTTCAGTGTCATTGGCTACCTTGTCAGTTTCACCAAGCATAAGCTGATTCATCCTTGCTTTGCTCCTGAATTCATCCTTGCAGTCTTTGAATACCATGTTCATTGTTTTGTGATCAATTGAAGGATATAGCTGAATAGCTATCTGTTCTCTGATCTCAAGGTCTTTTGCCATGGCATTGTTCTTTCTTATTTCTAATTCCTTCTCTAGGCTCTTAGGAATTTTGGAGATAATCTCAATAAAAGCTTTATTGTAAATGTTCAGGTACCTGATTGTAGCTTCCTGCAGGATCTTTTGATCTGCCTCATTGTAGTCATCATAGAATTTAGCTACTGGTTGAAGGTTCCCATCCACAGTGACTGATTTGACTACACTGTCTAGAGACAGAGTGGGTTTTTCAACAAATTCCTCTACCATTTCTTCCTTGTCTTGGCCTGTGGAGGGTTTACTGGATCCTTTCTTCTTCTGCTTCTTTATTTCTTTTACTCCCTCATCTGACTCAGTTTCCTCTTCATCCTTTTGGCTTTCATAAGCCCTTGTGGCTTTTGTCTTAGATCTTTTACCGGATGCCTGGACTTCCGGTTTTGAATTTTTGGTTGTGGAAGGTGCAGATCTTTTTGATGATCTAGTCCGGGTGGAAGTTTTAACCGGAACACTTTCTTCACTTTTCTTTTCTGCCCTCTTCTTCTCTTTCTCATCCCCCTCCTTCTTCTTCTGGTGAGCATCAAGTGCTTCCATGGAGATCCCAAGGCCTTGTGCTATGTGTTCTACTTCTTTTCTCACCTTCCTTTTGATCTCTGGTTCTCGGAGTTCAACATGAATTTTTATACTTAGTTCCTCAAATGTTCTGAACCTTTCTGCCTTTGGATCTTTAGGCTGACTTAGCATGTGTTGAACATGCAGCTCCACTATTTGTTCATCCACTTCATACCCTATGGGCATGATCCACACAGTTCTTGGTTCTACTGCCTCCATTAGACACTGATCTATTTCTACCATAAAGCATACTGTGTCTTTGTACCTGTTGACTTTGTCCCAGACTGGATGCTTATTCCCAGATTTCCCTACAAGGTAGCCATCAGTGATCAACAGGATCTCTGGGCCAGGGGGTCAATAGTGTAGGAGATAGACTCTATATTTTATCTCCTCTTCTTCTTCAGGCTCTGCAAGACCTAGGGGGGTATTCCCTACTCAACATCCATGAGGATATGCATGCAAGGCTGGGATGTTGACAGAAAGCAGATGAGTCCTCCTGTAAGTAGACCAAAACTGAAAGATAAGAGCAAAGGGGCTAGCTTTGGGCCTATTTGCAGTTGTAGACAGAGGACTGAGGTTCCTAAAACTAATTCTAATGTCCTAATGTTGGTTTTAGATTTTGATTTGGAGTTTAAGCTTGGATGCAAAGCTGGATATGGTTATAACACAAAACAAAGCATGATTGGTGCCTATCCAGGGCCTGGAGTCAGTAGACATACACCTGTGAATGGTCAGCATGAACAGCTAAAACTGGATTTCAAGGGGATATATGTGATACCTGCCTTACAGCCATCTCCCAATACAGAGTGTTAGGTTATCTCTACTTATGGTATCCCTACTGCAGTATACCCTTCCCAATGTTCAACCTGAAAACAGTTTAATCTACCCCTTGAGTAGAGGTTAAAAGATCAGACAGTCAACATAGGAATTCTATGCTCTAGAATCTAAACATTACCAAACATCCAGATTCAAAAGAAGAACACATGCAGTACTGGAGATAGAATTAACACAACACATGCCAAATAGCATTTCTCATATGAGTTTAATCATGAAATCAGTGGGTTCATGCCAAAAACAAACAACAAGAGATACATAAACTCACAGGTAAGCTGTACAGAGCAACCAGATCAGCTTGTTATGCATTACAGAGCCAAAATCATCAACTTTCAACAACCTTGAATAAATAACACCATCTGCATTATATAGCAGGAAGGTGCATACAGCATTAACTACCAGGTTGACCAAAAATCCCGCCAGATACACAGTACCAGGAGAATGGCGCTCAAACACAACCAGATTGGCGCCCAAACTTGAATGCAGCAGGTAAGGGAGGAGACAGGAAGATTTCTCGAGCCCTGCGCCACTATCTGCGGATGTACACTTCCAGTCAGGTACAGGATCCACTCACGCCATCGCCCATACCTCTGCAACAATCGCCATTAATGGCGCACCAACCCACGGCCTTGGGAAGATCATCTAATCTGCAGTCGCAACCATTTCCCGCCGAGATTCATCATCATGATGTTTGAAAGTGCAGGATAACAATATCCCACATGCACCCCGCGATGACCTCAATAACACTGTATATACTAGGTCATGAGCATATATCATGTCGGTGCTTTTGCTCCTGACGACACTAGTATAGACTTCATCATCATCATCCTCCAGCAGCATGATATCCTGTTGTTCGAAATATCACCCTGACGTCATCATGATATTTGAAATATGACCTTCATGATAATCGGCACAACCTGATCCTTCGGAGGAACATCCTCCTGCTGAGCTTATAACAAAAGTCTGGCCGATGAACATCCTGATGATGTCATCATCATATCCTGCTGACGTCATCATCATATCTGCCTACTGCGCACCTCCTCATATCCGGATGACGTCATCATCATGTTTGCAAATATCAGGAGGTCTCTTCAAGATGATCGGTGTTAGAAATATGACCCCCGCGGGACCTTGATGACGTCATCATCATATTAACATCATCATGATATTCGGAAGACAACCGGATATTTGGAAATATCCTCCTGATGTTCAAATATCAGGTTGCACTATAGCTCCTCTATAAGATCGGGGTGATAACCGAATATGATGATGCTACTTGAAAAGATCACCCCCAGTAGACAATGCGCGAAGCCGGCAGGCGGATATCTCCTTGATATCAGCATCATCATGATGCTCGAACAAACATATATCCGGGTGATATGAAAATATCACCCCCTCCTTCGGAAATATCATGATGCTGATAGGCAGAGAAACAAATATCACCCTGATATATAAGGATGACGTCAGCATCATCAGGATGAGAAACAACGAACAAGAAGTGATGCAACATCATCAGGATGATATTGAGTAAGATCATCCTGTCGTTCAAAATATGATGACCCTAGTGGATATCGGGTCGCACTTAGAACTCTTCAACAGCATCATCAGGATGATATTAACCAAGATCACCTGATGATAAAAATATCACCCCGGCGAAATATCATGAAGGCAAAAAATATGATGACCTCCGCAAGCAGCAGGATGATAACTGGAAATATCATGATGATGACGACCCTTAAGAAAAAACAAGTTAGGTCGAGCACTTAGAGAATAACCCCTTCAGGATACCGGGGCAACATCATCATGTTGATTGATCAAGGTGATATCCAAACATCACCCGATAGTTGAAATATAATGATGACGATGAGAAAAGCAAGTCGACGAAGAACATGATGATGCAGACCATCATCGGAGACAAGATGACGATGATGACCTCCTCCCTAGGAAAATATGATGCTGCAGCTGAAAAATGCTGAGGAGGTCCAACACTTAGAAAAAATGGGCAAGAAGATGAAGGCTTCAAATGAAGAAACCTCATGATCATGACAAATCATGCCCAGGTCAAAATGAGTGCTAACAGTGGCTCCGAATGGGGACGTGCAGGTGAAAACCTGCAGTGAGAACCAGATCTCCGGGCAGACCTGACAAAAAGCCAAAAAACGCGGGCTGTACAAGGCATTTACACTACATACATATTTTACAAATGTGCACAGCAACCAGTCATTATGCAAAATAGAATTTAAGGAATTGGCCATGCACAGGCAATTCCAAAATTTCACCATCTAGGGCCTGGAGGAAATAAGAATCCTCCCCATGAGTATTGCAAACCTGATATGGGCCCATCCATAAGGGCTGGAATTTACCATGTTTACCCTTTTCCTGATCTTTAGCATTCCAAATAAGCACCAGATCATTGACTTGAAACTTCCTTTTTGTAGTTCTCCTGTCAAACTGATATTTCATATCCTGTTGTCTTTTGAGATTGATCTAGTGGGCTCTCCTTCTGTCTTCATCCAATGCAACCAGCTGATTCACTCTTGCTGTCATGGGATCTTCAATGTCCTCATCATTTTCCCGAATGAATCTGTAGACTGGTAGGAGATTGTTTATGGGCAGCCTAGCTGATGCACCATATACCAGCTCAAAAGGTGAATTCCCAATAGCCCTTTTCACAGTCACTCTGTCAGCCCATACTGCTAAATTCAACTTTGAGTCCCAAGCTCTTTTGTTCTTGTCCAGTATCCTCTTGACAATTTTCATGATGAAATGCTCCGGTCAGGCAGATTCCTATACCATTCTCTTGCCTCATCTATTAAGGATTGCATGAAAGACTTCATGAAAACATCCTCATGCTCCACCTCAAAATTATCCATAACATTCTGAAAGGCCTTTAGGTGATCTTCTCCTGACACTGTGTTGTTTCCTGAAAATTTAGGCACTTGCAGCCTCAGATGCTTATCAATGGGGTTAGGATACCCAGGAATACCATCAAACACCAGCTGCCTGAATCTGTCCAACTGCATGGGCTGTCTATTTGGCTGATTAACATTAACATTTCTATTTGCATTTTGGTTTCCTGCATGGTTCAGTGGTATCCTAGCATCATTCACATGTTGTCTGTCATCATGATGCTGATGTTGCATTTCATATCTTTGCTGATGTCTTTGCATATGTGCATTCTCTAGAGTAAGAACTGAATCATTTTGGGCAGTTCTTAAGGCTTGCACTTTTTGCTTTATATCATCTCTAATTTTCATGGCTTGTAGGTATTCTAGTTCTGCTCTTAGGCTTTTGATTTCTTCAGCTAGTTGTTCATCCTTAGGTCTGGAGGTAGATGGTCTCATGCCATTCTGGTCATCATCTTCATCATCCCTTAGAGACTCTGCCTCTTCAAACCTTTCGCTTGGGTCTAGAAAAGGGCGTTCTTGGAACACTTCTGACCTCATTCTCATACTACCACCCTGTTGCCTCTCATATGCACCTTGGATATCAGCTTCTGCACTTGAAAAATAAGGCGCATGCTGTCCTGATGGCCCAGGGTTATCTTGTGTATCATCACCTTTTCTGGGGGAGCTCTCATGACTAACTGAGACAGTTCCCTTTCTTCTATACATCATTCTTTTTGTTAATGGTAACTCTTCAAATAGAGGATTTTGTTGGGATCTTCTCCCCTGCATATAATTTTACCTTGACCGGTTGGGAGATACTTCGGAGTCGCCACCTATTTCTAGGAACTGTTTTCTTCTGAAAACCAGGGTTCTTTCACAAGGGTCCCCAGTAGAGTCGCCAATTTCTGTTGACTTTGTTCCAGACTGGATGCTTATTCCCAGATTTCCCTACAAGGTAGCCATCAGTGATCAACAGGATCTCTGGGCCAGGGGGTCAACAGTGTAGGAGATAGACTCTATATTTTATCTCCTCTTCTTCTTCAGGCTCTGCAAGACCTAGGGGGGTATTCCCTACTCAACATCCATGAGGATATGCATGCAAGGCTGGGATGTTGACAGAAAGCAGATGAGTCCTCCTGTAAGTAGACCAAAACTGAAAGATAAGAGCAAAGGGGCTAGCTTTGGGCCTATTTGCAGTTGTAGACAGAGGACTGAGGTTCCTAAAACTAATTCTAATGTCCTAATGTTGGTTTTAGATTTTGATTTGGAGTTTAAGCTTGGATGCAAAGCTGGATATGGTTATAACACAAAACAAAGCATGATTGGTGCCTATCCAGGGCCTGGAGTCAGTAGACATACACCTGTGAATGGTCAGCATGAACAGCTAAAATTGGATTTCAAGGGGATATATGTGATACCTGCCTTACAGCCATCTCCCAATACAGAGTGTTAGGTTATCTCTACTTATGGTATCCCTACTGCAGTATACCCTTCCCAATGTTCAACCTGAAAACAGTTTAATCTACCCCTTGAGTAGAGGTTAAAAGATCAGACAGTCAACATAGGAATTCTATGCTCTAGAATCTAAACATTACCAAACATCCAGATTCAAAAGAAGAACACATGCAGTACTGGAGACAGAATTAACACAACACATGCCAAACAGCATTTCTCATATGAGTTTAATCATGAAATCAGTGGGTTCATGCCAAAAACAAACAACAAGAGATACATAAACTCACAGGTAAGCTGTACAGAGCAACCAGATCAGCTTGTTATGCATTACAGAGCCAAAATCATCAACTTTCAACAACCTTGAATAAATAACACCATCTGCATTATATAGCAGGAAGGTGCATACAGCATTAACTACCAGGTTGACCAAAAATCCCGCCAGATACACAATACCAGGAGAATGGCGCTCAAACACAACCAGATTGGCGCCCAAACTTGAATGCAGCAGGTAAGGGAGGAGACAGGAAGATTTCTCGAGCCCTGCGCCACTATCTGCGGATGTACACTTCCAGTCGGGTACAGGATCCACTCACGCCATCGCCCATACCTCTGCAACAATCGCCATTAATGGCGCACCAACCCGCGGCCTTGGGAAGATCATCTAATCTGCAGTCGCAACCATTTCCCGCCGAGATTCATCATCATGATGTTTGAAAGTGCAGGATAACAATATCCCACATGCACCCCGCGATGACCTCAATAACACTTTATATACTAGGTCATGAGCATATATCATGTCGGTGCTTTTGCTCCTGACGACACTAGTATAGACTTCATCATCATCATCCTCCAGCAGCATGATATCCTGTTGTTCGAAATATCACCCTGACGTCATCATGACATTTGAAATATGACCTTCATGATAATCGGCACAACCTGATCCTTCGGAGGAACATCCTCCTGCTGAGCTTATAACAAAAGTCTGGCCGATGAACATCCTGATGACGTCATCATCATATCCTGCTGATGTCATCATCATATCTGCCTACTGCGCACCTCCTCATATCCGGATGACGTCATCATCATGTTTGCAAATATCAGGAGGTCTCTTCAAGATGATCGGTGTTAGAAATATGACCCCCGCGGGACCTTGATGACGTCATCATCATATTAACATCATCATGATATTCGGAAGACAACCGGATATTTGGAAATATCCTCCTGATGTTCAAATATCAGGTTGCACTGTAGCTCCTCTATAAGATCGGGGCGATAACCGAATATGATGATGCTGCTTGAAAAGATCACCCCCAGTAGACAATGCGCGAAGCCGGCAGGCGGATATCTCCTTGATATCAGCATCATCATGATGCTCGAACAAACATATATCCGGGTGATATGAAAATATCACCCCCTCCTTCGGAAATATCATGATGCTGATAGGCAGAGAAACAAATATCACCCTGATATATAAGGATGACGTCAGCATCATCAGGATGAGAAACAACGAACAAGAAGTGATGCAACATCATCAGGATGATATTGAGTAAGATCATCCTGTCGTTCAAAATATGATGACCCTAGTGGATATCGGGTCGCACTTAGAACTCTTCAACAGCATCATCAGGATGATATTAACCAAGATCACCTGATGATAAAATAATCACCCCGGCGAAATATCATGAAGGCAAAAAATATGATGACCTCCGCAAGCAGCAGGATGATAACTGGAAATATCATGATGATGACGACCCTTAAGAAAAAACAAGTTAGGTCGAGCACTTAGAGAATAACCCCTTCAGGATACCGGGGCAACATCATCATGTTGATTGATCAAGGTGATATCCAAACATCACCCGATAGTTGAAATATAATGATGATGATGAGAAAAGCAAGTCGACGAAGAACATGATGATGCAGACCATCATCGGAGACAAGATGACGATGATGACCTCCTCCCTAGGAAAATATGATGCTGCAGCTGAAAAATGCTGAGGAGGTCCAACACTTAGAAAAAATGGGCAAGAAGATGAAGGCTTCAAATGAAGAAACCTCATGATCATGACAAATCATGCCCAGGTCAAAATTAGTGCTAACAGTACCTTTCAACAAGGGATTGGGGTATTCTTTCTCTTGCATGCATCATGCTTTGGAAGTTCTTGAAATATCCCCATAGAGCTATTTTTCTTGCTTTAGCATCCCCAAGTCCATGCAAATAATCTCTGATTTGGATGGCAACCGGTCTGTCATTCTGCCATATCCATCCACTGGATCCGGGAAGCTCATTCATGTAATAAAAGAAGAGACAAAGGATCAAATTGCCATACTTGAAGGAGTTTTTCTTGTCCTTCTTGATCTTCTACAAATTTTCAAAAAGTTGGTTTACAAGAAGCTCACACAAGTCATAGTCTGCATTCTCCTTTAACATTTGATAAGCTGTGTAAATTGCAGTTCCCGGTACTGAATTTTCCCTACTGGAGTGATAGATCTTGTACCCAATTATCATAGATGCAAATTTGACATCCAGTTCAGTGATGTCTTCAACTGTCATAGCTCTCTTGTCAAACTTAGATCCGATTGCTTCACTAACTATCTGATTTTTGACAGACTTGAGAACAAGTAATCCACCGAATGAGTGCAGACCGGTTACAGCCCTAATTGCATCTTTGGTGATCTTGAAGGGCTTGTTCAACCATAGGAAGTTGTCATGCACTCTACTTAGTACATACCAGACCCATTCATCTTCTTCAAAATAGGGGAAATGGATGCACTGTGCAAAGTGTTTATCTCGGATGGCTTTGTATTGGGGTTTAATCTCAAAGGAGTCATCTATCAACTGTTTGTGATAGATATCCATTAGTTTTGATTCTCCAAAGTCTTCAAAACTTGTATGAATGTAAACCCTAATGTCCTCCGTATGCAATACACCATGCGGAACACTAGAGAAGGCTCCTAGTGGATCTACCTCCAAATATTTGTATGGATGCTTCTTGAATGTGGGGTGAGGTCTATCAGAGATCTTAACTATATTCGGAGTAGCCATTTTTCAAAGATTTACAGTGAGATATTGAAAATGGAAAAATACCTTATGCGCCTTCGGTTATACGGAGTGGCTGGATTGATTTTTGTATGTAATAACTTCTGCAAGTGATCTTTGATGAACTTGATGAATTTTGTTGCAGAGCTCTGCTTTTCATTTCTTCTCGGGTGTGGAATGATCAAGTGATTATTGAGAAATCCCTTATATTGTTTCGCAAACCCTAATATCTGTTTGCAATAAATGCTTGACCTACATTGTTCCGGTTTGCCTTATTCGGATAACTTGGAGTACCGGATCAGTACTGGTCTATGGACATCATGTGGAACTTCCAACCATGAATAAATCAAGATAACACATCACAAGGACATCCCAAACACTCTGTCCAATCCGCAGAATAAGACAATGCACTTCCGGATCTCTCCGGACCGTTTTGTAATCTTCTGTCATTCCGGAGCATCTCCTTGAACAGGTCTTACTTGATCGATCACAACTTCTTGATATCTTCATGCGGACCTCTGAAATCTTATCTGGATCATCTCAAGACTTATATCTACTAACCCTTTACTCCGCATCATGTGCCACATCCAGCACCACTTGATTGGCTGAGGGAACAAGATTTTCTTTGAGTCTCCCCCTGAGCCAAAGCTCACCTTTTAGTTTTCGGAAGGAATATCAGCACCAGAGTCTGGTGCGGATCCAACCTCTATATTCTCTAAACTTTTCTTCACCCAAATCTTGTTTATCTGATTCCTAACTTCAGCCACATTCATCTTTTGTTTTCCCTTGTCTTGATTCTGATTATGCACCGGACCTCTTTTGTCCTGATTCTTGCTTCTGCAGACTTTTGCATTATGACCGGACCTATTACAGATTTGGCAAATAACATTTCCTTGCATATTTGAATGATAACCTCTTGATCTGCATTGATTAGCCATATGACCTATTCTATTGCATGCAAAGCATCTACCATTGAATGATTTGTTTATTTGCATATTTCTGCATTCATGAGACTTGTGTCCATACCTTTTGCAGTTAAAGCACTGTCCAGAGAAGGATGGATTAGTCTGATTCATTCTCTTCCTGCACTGATTAGCTTTGTGACCAAAGTGATTGCAGCTGTGACAGTATCCATTGAAGGATGGATATCTTTGAGCATTGGGCTGTCTTACTGGAGATCTTCTAGGCCTATTCCTTGGATTTTCTGGTCCAAAATTCTTTTGACTGGATCCGGAGCTTTCTCCTTTCTCATATCCCAAACCATACTTGTCATCTGTCCTCTTTTGACTTCCAAGAAGAACTTCAAGTTGAGCAGAACTTATCTTGAATTTCTCTTTATATTCATTTGTTGTTTGAAGGTCTCTTTTGAGAGAGACAATTTGATCCTCAAGTTTTTCTTCATTATCTTTGGCATCTTCAAGATCAGATTCAAGATGTCTGATAATCCTATCCATTTGGTGGCATTCTTCTGATTTCTCTTTAAGGGATTGTCTTAGATTGTCTTCAACTTTTCTTTTCTCTTCAATCTCTTGAGTAAACTTTATAACTCCTGATTCCATTTCATGTCTTACCATAATGACTTCTTTTGATAACTTTTCACATAACTTGGTTTTCTCAGTCAATTCTTCATTTGTATTACTTTCTTCACTTTGTCTTACCAGTTGTTGGAGTAGCTCCTTTCTTTTTTTCATAGAGAGACTTAATTTGTCCTTTAGTTCTCTCATGAATTCATCAGCCTGTTTAAGTCTTTCCTTTAATTCAGTGACTTCAGAGTTTGACTGTTCAAGATCCTCAAGGGTAGTCTTGAGTTGCTCCCTTAAACCATATGCATCCTTTTGAACTCCTAGATCTTCCTCAAGCTGTTAGGCTCTATTAGGAGGAACTTAGCTCTGATACCAATTGTTGATAACTGAGAGGGGGGGTGAATCAGTTATCCTAATTTCTCTCTTCTTTTGAACTTTCTTATTAATTAATGCAGCATTGAATCAATTAAACAAATATTACCATGAAATGAAAAACACATGACACAGTATTTTTTACGTGGAAAGCCTGTTAAGGGAGAAAACCACGGGGTGATTAACCCAAAGATTATTCTCTGTTAGAAGAACAAGGAATTACAAAATGGCACTTGCCAATTAGGGCTCACTGCCCGAGCACACTGCTCACAAGAGGCACACTACCTACAAGGAGACACACTGTCTACAAAAGAATGTCATACAATACTTGAACTAATTAGAAGCATCCACATATGCTGGAGTTCAATTCCGGTTAGGCTCAATATACTGATCTACTGCACTTCATCTTTTCTCTTCTCTTTGTTCTGCTTTCTTTTCACATACCGAATCTCTCTAGCTGTTTCTGCTCTGCTCCATATTTATTCGCACATCATCATCACACAACTACACTTTTCACAACTAAATCCATCGTGCATATATATCCGCACAAGTAATTTCATCACCTTTCTAGTCGGCATCCGGAACAGTCTATTTTCTCACAAACTCTGTTCTGTCGGCTAAATCCTTGCTCATCAAGTAATGCGGATCAGGCATATACTTGTAGAAATCATTAATCATGTCGGCTAAGCATGATTCATGCCTTCATAACCTTTAACACCATCAGTAACACATCCGAAAAGTAGTCTAATGTTCTGTCAGTCAGTTCTTCCTCTGTTCACACTGTCACTCAGGAATCTGGTACTCAACTATTCATATCTTTTTCCTCATCTATCACCGGAGGCTAGATCCTTGGAATATACCACTCAAGGTAGTCCTCTTGACTTCCCCAAATCCATACTACACTAAGGTACTTCCTCTGAGAGATCCGGACCTGTCTGTCGGACCTTGCCACATGCTCTGTTCTTGTTTACCGGATCACGACATTCTTCACTCTAACTTCCGGTGGAGACACACCATGTCCTGCGGATGTGTGGGATGAACTTTGTTGCCATCAATGACAACAATCATGGATCCATATAGTGTCTCTTGCCAACATATTCATGAAAATGCTCAGTATTTTACATTTGTAGATTTGATTGTGTTGAATTGTCCAAGTTATTGTATTCTTTAGTACGTGGATAACAAAACATTTAGTTCCTATTTGGAATGTTATTTCTAATTCTAATATTTCTAACTTTTCTCCAATAATTGGTAAATAATTAGCTGAAACGCAGTTATCTAAAGGAAATTGGGAAAGATTTGGTTAAATACATGAAAATTTTAATGATCTTTAATGATTTTCATAAATTCTGAAGTATCAACTCTGTTTTCTATGAAATTCGTATAAAGTTTAACTTGAAAGACATAAATAGTTGCAAAGGATCATTGATTTAAGATATATTTTGAGATATTTGCATATAATAGGCGACAATTGCCAGTGACAAACCCTTAAATTTAGTAAGGCCCCTTACATATAACAGTTTCACAATGAACTGCTAGTCTATCCCACGTGGTCAAGAACTGACCATCCAAAAGCTTGAGGTTGAAAATTACTAGTTAATTCTACATATCTTCCAAGACAGCTAAGGTTCTTTTGTGAATTTTAACTATGCTGTGAGTGTGTAAAAACTCTCATCAATAGTAATTTGGTGCTAGAACAAGGGATGATTTGAATTGAGGTAGGATTCGTGCAAAGATGGCTCATAACAATGGTCGAGTGACTAGGTCTAGGTCCAATTCAAGTGATTATTTCGTACAATTACCTGATTAAAGATAGAATAGGAGTCCTTTAATCTAGAATCCTAGAATATCACACGTAGGAAGTTCATCAAGAACTCCTCGTGGATCCCCTTTTAGCATACATAATATAGTGAGTCCTAATAGTTATTCATTCAAATCAATAAATCTCAATTTAGAGCACCCTAGAGATCCAAGTCCTCCTAGAAGCCCAAGTTTGTCTATAAATCCAAGTCCCTCTAGAGGTCTCAGTCCACCCTGAGGTCTAGTCATGGAATATTTTGATGTCAATTCTCCTATATCATTTAATGATTATCATGAAATGCCAAAGAATCCTAAGAAAATCTACCCTAAATATCAATTGCACCAGGATCCAGAAGATCATATTAGAAAATTCAAGGAGGCTTGCTTCAAAGCAAGATTAGAGCATCAAGATGTAGTGTGTAGGTTGTTTCCATACACCTTTAACAAGCAAGCTTCTAATTGGTATGTTAACTTACCAAATGCTTATATCACTACTTGGGAACTCATGGAGGAGGCATTCTTGTCTAGGTTTAGAGGACCAGTGGAGCCTTCTACCTTATATCTGTTAGATCTAGGGCACACAACTGAGAGGGGGGGTGAATCAGTTGTACAAAAACTTGCTTTTACTTCAAACACTTGATTCTTCTTCTTAGTTAATAGCATATCAATTAACCATCCATGGAAGCATAAAACACAAGAGCAAATAAACATCAACACATTGGACACCAAGATTTTGATGTGGAAAACCCGGTTAAGAGAAAAACCACGGGGTGATTAACCCAAGGATTCTTCTCTGTTAGAAGAATAAGAAAAAAGAATGGCACATGCCAATTAGGGCTCACTGCCTGAGCACACTGCTCACAAAGAGGCACACTGCCTACAAGAGACACACTGTCTGCAAAGTGATAAGAATCACAAATTTAAACTGGAGATTGACATCTTTACCATGTCTGGATCAGTTCCATTTAAGCCTGAGATACTTCTGCTCTGCCCTTCACTCCTTCGCTATATCACACTCATCTGCTACACACACACACTTTGAAATGAACTCACAAACTTTTATTTATACAAGACATCAACTTAGGTACAATCATCCAAGTCGGCAATCAACCATAAGGACATCTGCAAGATGAGTAACACATCCGGTTGGCCACCACAAGAACATTCGCAGGATGAACAACTCATCCGGTTGGCTAGTCTGAGCAAGAACTTCATTCAGAAGAATATCTTCAATTCTGGACCGATAACATAATCTCAACATGATCCAAGAGCCTTCACAAGCTTGCCTGATTAACCAGGTACATCTGCACTTCCTCTGCTCACTGGAATCTCTTCTCCTCTTCATCCGAAACTTCAAGAACACAGTCTGTCGCCACTGTCATACTGAAGAAGGTGCTTTCGGACCTCCAAACTTTGTACAAACCAAGATGACACATCACAAGGACATCCCAAACACTCCTTCCAATCCACAGAGTCTAACAATACTCCTCTGGATCTCACCGGACCTTTTTGTAACACTCTGTCACTCTGGAACAGCTCTCGGAACCAGTTCTACTTGACTGATCACAACTTTTTCATATCTTCATGCAGACTTCTGAAATCTTGACTGGATCATCTCAGGACTCATATCTACAAACCCTTTAATCCGCATCCTCTGAATCTCAACCTATTGAGTACACTTGCCTTCTTCTTATCACTGTTCTTCACTGTTCCTGATTGAGACTAATTTTCTCAATATCCTCAACACACAGCTCATCCAAACCTTCTTATTAATGCAATATGAGTATGTTGACATCAATGACAACACTGGTTAACCTCATACTTGCAACAATCTCCCCCTTTGTCATTGATGGCAACATATGATGTGAAAAACCATCAAGACAAGAACATCTCCTTTCTGTCACAGCTCCCCCTATCAACAACAACTCTTCACATGTCTTCTCTTCCTTTACTACTCCCCCTTTGATCATCAACCACTTATTTTTCACATGTCTTCTCTCCCCCTTTGACATCAATGGCAAAGGGCTCATACTTGTAATTCTAACACATCAGAATCATACCAGCTGCTCCCCCTTAGTAGCAGCTCCCTATCATCAATCCAGATCACAAGATATAACTGTGATATCCACCGAACTGATGCACATCAGTGCATCCTAGTTCATCACCGGAGGGGCCATGACCCCTAACTTCTCCCAGAGATACTCAAAAGAGTCCTTGGGAAGAGGTTTAGTAAAGATATCTGCAATCTGATCCTTGGAGGGTACATACTCCAATCTGACTTCTTCCTTGTTCACTTGTTCTCTCAAGAAGTGAAACTTGATAGATATGTGCTTAGTTTTAAAATGCAATACTAGATTCTTAGAAATATTAATTGCACTTGAATTATCACAGAAGATTGTGATAGGCTCCTTATATTCAACTTTTATGTCTCTTAGCATCTGCTTCATCCATAAGATTTGAGTGCAACTACCTGCTGCTGCAATGTATTCTGCTTCAGTTGTAGACAGAGATACTACATCTTATTTCTTGCTTAGCCAAGAAACCAATCTCTTTCCCAAAAAGAATGCTCCACCACTGGTGCTTTTCTGGTCATCCACATCTCCTACCCAATCTACATCTGTATATGCATGAAGAGAGAAATCCAGATCTCTAGGATACCACAGACCATACTCAACTGTTCCTTTCAAATACCTAAAAATTCTTTTGATTGCCATAACATGAGATTCTCTAGGATCAGCTTGAAATCTTGCCACAAGACCAACAGCCTGCATTATATCTAGTCTAGTCTGAGTGAGATACAACAATCCACCAATCATTGATCTAAACTTTGTCTGATCTATCTTCGGAGAGTCATCATCTTTTCTCAACTTACATCCAGTTGTCATAGGAGTGTTCATTGGCTTTGAATCTTCCATACCGAATTTCCTCAACAATTCTATCACATATTTGGTCTGAGAAATGAAGATCCCTTTCTTTGTTTGAGTAATTTGCAGACCTAAGAAGAAATTCATTTCACCAAGCATAGACATTTCAAACTCACTTTTCATCTGATTTGCAAAAGTTTTGCACATACTATCTCTTCCTCCAAAAATGATATCATCCACAAACACTTCAACAATCAAAATGTTTTCATGATCAATTTTGAAATATAAGTTACTGTCAGCAGTACCTTTGTTGAATCCAATCTGCACAAGATGCTTATCCAACCTTTCATACCATGCTCTTGGGGCTTGCTTCAATCCAGACAATGCTTTCTTCAACTTGCAGACCATATCATCATTATCAGACAATTGAAATCCATCCAGTTGTTCAATGTAAACTTCTTCTTCTAGATCACCATTTAGAAAGGTAGACTTGACATCCATCTGATATACTTTGAAGTCTTTAAAGGCAGTAAATGCAAGAAATAATCTGACTGCTTCAATTCTTGCCACCGGAGCAAAGGTCTCTTCAAAATCAATTCCTTCTATTTGAGAGTAGCCTTTGCAGACCAATCTAGCTTTGTTCCTGATTACTTCACCAACTTCATTCAGTTTGTTCTGGAAGACCTATTTGGTTCCAATCACATTCTTATCTCTAGATCTGGGAACAAGATCCTGTTGGCACTCATTTTGATTTGGATTTGAACGCAGATGTTGGACGGGTTTTTCTTTTTGAACCCTAAGTCTTTTTGTTCATCGGAGTACTTGGCATTTCGGCGAAAGTTCTTTTTGAAGTGCTCTGATTGTGCCTTTGAACCACCGTGTTGAACCACCCGCTTGAACCCTTTTCTCAAGGTTCAATGGTTCAAGGTTCAACGGTTCGTGGGCTTTGGTTCTATGTTTTTCGTTAGTAAATCCTTTGCTCATCTTTTTGATCAAATCAGTGTGGTTGAACCACCGCATTGAACCACCAGCTTGAACTAGTTCAATGGTTCATGGTTCAATGCTTTGATTTTGGTCTTATCAGCATAACACTCTTCATCGGCTGGGACGTTTTTGGTTTGGCCGATAGCATTGGTCTGGCCGACGGGAGCGCGGAGGGTGGCCATCGGGTGAACCACGTGTTTGGTCTCGCCGATGGTGTCATCGGCATAGTGTTTTTTATCGGCGGAGCAGTTTCTTGTTGGGCCGACAGTTGGTTGTTTGGCTGATGAGGGATGTTCAAGGTGGTCGTCGGCAGGACTTTTGTTATCGGCGAGGAGGTTTTTAGGTTGGCCGATGGTAGTAGTCTAGCCGACAGGGGATTGCGATGGCTTCATCGGTGTAACTGATGAGATCGGCGAAGGTTTGGAAGGTTGGCCCGATGGTTCATCTCTGGTCGATGGAGGGGATTGTAATGTAGCGATCGGCCATACTATTGATGTAGGCAGGAAGATTTTCGGCTAGGCCGATGGCTTAGGTCTGGGCGATGGGCTTTTGGAGAAGGAGCGTGCATCGAGCGCGGCAAAAGCGCTCGACACTTAGTATGTTAGTGGCCATATTTATAAAGTAATAAAGTGGTCTCCGCACCATGCATGTGGGATTAATTTCCCTGTATTTTTGAATTTGCAAAGAAGCGCTTTTTGGCGGGAAGCTCCATTTTAAATAGTGTGACGGTTTCCAAGTAGGCCGCGGGTGGTTGAGCCATCAATGGCGATTGTAGCAGGGGTATGGGCGACGGTACACATGATCAGGTTGCCCAATTTTTGGATGAAGACTTCCAGATGGCGGTGCAGGGCTCGAGGCTTCTCTTGTCTGTTGCTGCAATAACATCTGAGCGCCATTCCCTCTGATGGATGTATCTAGCAGATTTTTGTCAATAACCATGTAATTAATTGCTAGAGGTACACTTTCTGGCTGATATAGGTAGACTATGTTACCATTTTTTGGGTTGTTGAAGGTTGAATATTTTGGCTCTGTAATGCAATACAGCTGATTTGGTTGCTCTATGCAGCATTACTTGTGAGTTTATGTATCTCCTGTTGTATGTTTTTGCATGAATCCACTAATTTCATGGTTAATTTTATATGAATAATGCTATGTTTGCATGTGTTATGCTAATTCTGTCTCCAGTATTGCATGTATCTTTCTTCTGAGTCTGGATATTTGAGGAATGTCTGAAACTCTAGAACATAGAATTCCTATGTTGAATGTCTGATCTCCTGACTTCTGCTCAAGGGGTAGATTAAATTGTTCTCAGATTGAACATTGGGAAGGGTATACTGCAGTAGGGATGCCATAAGTATAGATAGCTTAACACTCTGTATTGGGAGATATCTGTAAGGCAGGTATCACATGTATCCCCCTGAAATCCAATTTTAGTTGTTCATGCTGATCATTCACAAGTGTATGTCTACTGACTCCAGGCCCTAGATAGGCACCAATCTTGCTTTGTGTTTGTGTTATATACCATGTCTAGCTTTGCATCCAAACATAAAATCAAAATCAAACTCTAAAACAACCTTTAGGACATTAGAATTAGTTTTAGGATCCAAGTCCTCTGTCTACAACTGAAAATAGGCCCAAAGCCAGCCCCTTTGCTCTTATCTTACAGTTTTAGTCTACTTACAGGAGGACTTATCTGCTTTCTGTCAGCATCCCAACCTTTGTATGCATATTCCCATCGATGTTGAGTAGGGAATAACCCCCTAGGTTTTACAGAGCCTGAAGAAGAAGAGGAGATAAAATATAGAGTCTATCTCCTACATTGTTGGCCCCTGGCCCAGAGATCCTGTTGATCATTGATGGTTACCTTGTAGGGAAATCTGGGAGTAAGCATCCAGTCTGGGAAAAAACTAACAGAAATTGGTGACTCTACTGGGGACTTTGTTAAAGAACCCTGATTTTCAAAAGAAAACAGGTCCTAGTGATAGGTGGCGACTCTGAAGTAATCTCCCAACCGGTCAAAGTAAAATTTATATGCAGGGGAGAAGATCCCAACAGAATCCTTTATTTGAAGAGTTACCAATAACAAGAAGAATGATGTATAGAAGAAAGGGAGCTGTCTCAGTCAATCATGAGGGTTCCCCAAGAAAAAATGATGATATGCAAGATAACCCTAGGCCATCAGGACAGCATGTGCCTTACTTTTCAAATGCAGAGGCTGATATTCAGGGTGCATATGAGAGGCAACAGGGTGGTAGCGTGAGAATGAGGTCAGAGGTGTTCCAAGAACGCCCATTTCTAGACCCTAGTGAAAGGTTTGAAGAGGCAGAGTCTTTGAGGGATGATGAAGATGATGACCAAAATGGTATGAGACCGTCTACCTCTATGCCTAAAGAAGAACAGTTAGCTGAAGAAATCAGAAATCTGAAAGCAGAACTAGAATATCTACAAGCCATGAAAATCAAAGATGACATGAGGCAGAAAGTGCAAGCTTTAAGGACTACTCAAAATGATTCAATTCCTACCCTTGAGAATGCAAATGTGCAGAGACATCAGCAAAGAAATGAAGTGCAACATCAGCACAATGATCAAAGACAAAATGTGAATGATGCTAGGATACCACTGAACAATGTGAGAAACCAGAATGAAAACAGAAACATTAATGCTAATCAGTTTGACAGACAACCCATGCAGCTAGATAGATTCAGACAACTGGTCTTTGATGGTATTCCTGGGTATCCTAACCCCATTGACAAGCATCTAAGGCTGCAAGTGCCTAAATTTTTAGGAAACAACATAGTGTCAGGAGAAGATCATCTAAAGGCTTTTCAAAATGTCATGGATAACTTTGAGGTTGAACATGAGGATGTTTTCATGAAGTCATTCATGCAATCTTTAGTAGATGAGGCAAGAGAATGGTACAAGAATCTGCCTGACCGGAGTATTTCATCATGGGATGATTTTAAAAGGCTGTTCAAGGAGCAATATGGTGACAAAACTGACCCTAGCTTTTTTGTAAATGAGTTTACCAGTATCACTAAAGGGTCAAATGAGCAGGTTGTAGATTTTAATGCAAGATTTACTAAAGTGTTAAACAAACTGCCACATGACATGAGGCCAAATGAACCAATGTGTATAATATTGTATATCAATGCCTTTGATGTAAAGACTGCATATGGATTAAGAGATAAAGGTCCTACTACTCTCAGGGATGCTTTCAGAATTGCAGTGAATATTGAGAACAACAGGAAAGCATCAGGCAAGACAAACAGAAGGGATGATGTGAAAATTCTACAGAATCCAAACAAGCCTCAGAACAATCAAGGTAATACATCTGCCCCTAAAGATAAGATAGACAAATTGGCAAATGTTGTTAAGGACCTAAGCTATAGACTAGCTAGAAGTGAAAAAGGGATAGGTCCTGATAGGCAAGTTTACCAAAGACAAGAAAAGAGGCCATCGTTGCATGATATGCCTTATAATACCAATTGGCATAATGGTAAGCCTATATTCCCACATAAGAACACAAATCAGAGAGCTCAACATGTCAAAGAAACTCCTGATCCTCTAAAGAAAGCTATAAATATTGTTGATGATACTCCATGGTGTATAATTTGTCAGATGCCACATTCACAATCACAGTGTATGATTGCTCAATCCTTGTATGATAATGTTGCATCTTGTAATGAATGCAATGAGCCACATTATGTGCAAGATGATGATGTAAATATGATGTCCATAAGCAGTGAATACCCTCTTTATGATGCTGATGAGAATACAGAAAATGGAATTCAAGCCTGTCAACAGGATTTTTATGATGAAGATAATGGAGAAAGCTATGTGTATGCTCAGAGCTCACACAATTTTTTGAGTAACTTACAAAGACCTTCTGATGAGGAAATTAGGGCCCTCACAGCTGCAGCAGTGGCCCAAGTCAAGAGTAACTACAATCTCAGAGGTAAAGCTCAAGTAAGCAGCCCACATCAGCCAGAAGGTGTTTCTGCAGATCAGCTAGTGCATGGTCATAAGGAGATTGAACCACAAAAAAGGCAGTGGGATAATAATAAATAGAATTTTAGACATAGAACAAATCATGAATTTCAAGGACCAGAAAATAGAATCCCCCAGGCTGAAGATCAAAGTAAAGGTTCCCAAGACAAGAATGATGATCAGGGAACTATGAAAGTAAAAGCTAAATCAGTTCAGGATAAAAATAAGATTATGGAGCAAGCTACAACTGTTATACAAAATTATGCTCCATTTGATATAGCTCAAGTCCTCTCCCAGGTAAAAGTCTCTGTTCCACTTATGGAATTGATGAAAGTGGAAGAGATCAAGAATAGGACAGTATCCCTAATTTCAGGGGTGCCTTTTCAAGCTAAACAAAATGTTCAGATCCAGGGTGAGAAACATGCCATATGTAATGAAGAAGATGAGGCTCCTGAGGTCTATTTAGGAGTGACTATGACAAAGTGCCCTTCACAGGTGGAACCATTTTATGTGTCCCTGGTTATAAATGGGAAAATAATCAAAAATTGTATGCTTGACTCTGGAGCATCTACAAATATCATGCCTTTAGCCATCATGCAACAAGCTGGATTGAAAATTGACAAGGCATGTGGGAAATGTTATGCTATGGATGCTAGAGAGGTACCAGTTATTGGAATCATGAAGGATGTAGATTTCAAACTGGCAGCATTCCCTGAAAAAAGATATAAAATGAATATAACAGTGGTTGACATCAAGCCACAGTACGGTATGTTGCTGTCAAGAAGATGGGCAGCACTAATTGGTGGAAGTATGCAGCTGGACCTGTCATGTGCCATGATTCCAATAAATGGTAGGGATGTTAAGCTTCTAATCAAAGAACAAAAATCATCAGAGATAGTGGAAGACCAAGAAGCAGAGGAACAGATATGCTTTGTAAACACTAACTGTGATAACTTCAAGGTTGTCTCAGATGATAGAGAAGATAAAGAGATGGACCAGCAAGGTTTATGGACCATGCATTTTGATGGAGCTTGTGCAAAAGAAGGCTCTGGAGCTGGAGTTGTTTTCCTATCTCCAAATGGTAAGCTCCTCAAATTCTCTTTCTTGCTGAGGTTTGTTTGCACAAACAACATTGCAGAATATGAGGCTTTACTCTTAGGCCTAAATATAGCTCTCAAACATGGAATTAAAATGCTAAGGGTATTTGGGGATTCTGAGTTGATTGTATCCCAAATTAGAGATAGGTATATTTCAAAAAACAAAAGATTGAAACAATATAAGCATGCTGTTTGGGATACCATTGAACTATTTGATGCATTTTCAATAGGCTGGGTAGAGAGATCAAAGAATGTTATGGCTGATTTCTTAGCTAATGTTGCAATAAGGCCAGATGACATCACTTTGTTAGATGTTACAAATGTAGAAGTTAAAATTAGGCCTGCAGTACCAGAGAACATATGCAGTTGGCAAGTGTTTAATGATGATAGGGACTTGTTAAAATTTTTGCACTGCATAGATGAATATGAGAATCAAGAAATTGATTTCCAAGCTTTTGTAGAGACTATAGATGGAAAAGAAACTCTTGTGGGAAAAGAGATAATTCAATTGAAAACTAATAAAACCCCTAGAGGGTTAGCAGCTTTGGAAAGAGCTTTTGACAGTAGAGACCGATTGGTCACAAAGACATCTCCCACAAATAAGGAATATTTAGAAGAGATAAATTTGGGGACATCTCAGGCCCCTAAGAAGGTATACATTGGTAAACAACTCAAACCACACATCAGGAGTATGCTGATTGCATTACTGAAAAGGTATAAACATAATTTTGCTTGGTCATATGAGGACCTAAAGGCCTATAGAGAAGACTTATTCCAGCATGAGATCCCTTTGAAGCCTGGAGCTAAACCATTTAGACAGAAACAGAGACCTATTAATCCTACTTTAGCTCCTAAGATGCAAGAAGAACTCAAAAAGCTTAGGGAAGCTAGAATAATTGTGCCAATTAGACATTCAACTTGGGTGTCTGTCCCAGTCAGGAAAAAGAATGGTGATATTAGGCTTTGTGTTGACTTTAGAAACTTGAATTTATCCTCTTTAAAGGATAATTATCCACTGCCTAATATGGAAGCTATGCTACAAAAAGTGACTAGTTGTGAACTCTTATCCATGATGGATGGATTTTCAGGTTATAATCAGGTGAAGGTAAAGGAATCAGAACAGTATAAGACTGCCTTCACCACTCCATGGGGAACTTATGTGTATGTTAGAATGCCATTCGGACTAACAAATGCAGGTGCTACATTTCAAAGAGCAATGGATGTTGCTTTTGCAGGGTTGATTGATTCAATCCTGGCTGTATATCAAGATGACTTGACTGCCTATTCAAAGAAGGAAGAGCAGCATTGTTTGCATCTAGAGAAGATTTTCATAAGAGCACTAGAGTATGGCATTTCTTTAAATCCAAAGAAGTGTGCTTTTGGGGTAGTTGAAGGAAAACTCCTAGGGCACATTGTTTCCAAGGATGGAGTTAGGATAGATCCAGAGAGAGTGGCTGCTATTGACAGAATTCAAATGCCAAAAACTGTAAAAGGAGTTCAGTCCTTCTTTGGACAGATAAATTTTGTTAGGAGATTTGTTCCCAACTTTGCAGAAACCACAAGGAACATTTCCAAGATGATGAAGAAGGATGCAACTGTCCACTGGGAAAGTGAAGCAATTGAATCATTTCAAAGTATCAAAGAGGCAATCAAGATGGCCCCTATTCTTAAATCTCCTAATTTTTCTAGGCCATTCCAAGTGTTTTCATTTGCTTCCTTTCACACTATTGCTGCATGTTTGCTACAGAAAAATGAGGATGGATTTGAACAACCCATAGCTTTCTTCAGTATGTCCTTGCAGGCTTCTGAGTTGAAATATGATATTATGGAAAAGTAGGCATATGCACTAGTTAGAGCCATCAAAAGTTTCAGGCCATACCTGGTAGGATCACATATAATTGCATATGTACCCCATGCAGCAGTCAAAGACATATTCACTCAACAGGAGGTGACTGGAAGAAGGTGCAGATGGATAAACAAACTGCAAGAGTTCAACATAGACATACAAATTACCAAGTTGGTTAGAGGACAAGGATTAGCCAAGATGATGGCATAGTCAAACTTGGAAGCATGCCAAGTTAATGCAGTCCAAAGTGAGAATGTAAATGTATCAAGATCTGAATGGTACAAGGATATTATATACTACTTGCAAAATCTGAATTGTCCTTCCCATTTCAGTGACAGTCAAAAGACGACTTTAAAGTTACATGCAATCAGGTATGTTATTGTTCAAGGTGAGCTATACTGGAAAAACCCTGATGGTGTGCTGCTGAGGTGTGTGGATGAAGATGTGGCTAACAATGTTTTGAATGACATGCATAAAGGATTGTGTGGTGGACATTATACTACCTAGACAACAGCTCATAAGATTCTCAGGGTAGGATATTGGTGGCCCACTCTCTTTTCAGATGCACAAAGGTTAGTGAGGAAGTGTGACCCTTGCCAGAGATTCTCAGGAAAGTTGAGATATGATGGTGCTTTACCCCTCAGAACTGTAACTGTGGATGCTCCATTTCAGCAATGGGGAATTGATTTCATAGGGGAAATTGCAGACAAGTCAAGTGGGGGACACAGTTGGATTTTGGTGGCAACTGATTACTTTACCAAATGGATTGAGGCCATTCCAACTAAGAGAGCTACAAGTAAGGTGGTGATGGATTTCATACTAGAAAATGTTATCATCAGGTTTGGAGTACCATTCAAGATAGTCACTGATAATGCTATGTGCTTCAGATCAGGTGAATTTGTTGATCTTTGCAACAGGTATGGGATAACTCTATCATATGCATCACCGTACCACCCACAAGGAAATGGTCAAGCAGAATCAAGCAATAGAAGTATCATGAAAATTATCAAGAGGATACTGGATAACAACAAGAGAGCTTGGGACTCAAAATTAAAGTTAGCAATATGGGCTGACAGGGTGACAGTAAAAAAGGCTATTGGGATGTCACCCTTTGAAATAGTATATGGTGCATCAGCCAGATTGCCCATAAACAATCTCTTACCAATTTATAGATTCATCCAGGAAAATGATGAGGAAATTGAAGATTCCATGACAGAAAGAGTGAACCAGCTGGTTGCACTGGATGAGAACAGAAGGAAAGCCCACCAGATCAATCTCAAGAGACAACAAGATGGGAAACATCTGTTTGATAGGAGAGCTACAAAAAGGAAGTTTCAGGTCAATGATCTGGTACTCATCTGGAATGCAAAAAATCAGGACAAGGGTAAACATGGTAAGTTTGAACCCTTATGGATGGGCCCATATCAGATTTGCAGCACTCATGGGGAGGACTCTTATTTCCTCTAGGCCCTAGATGGTGAAGCTCTAGAATTGCCTGTGCATGGCCAATTCCTTAAGTTCTATTTTGCATAGATGACTTGTCTCTGTGCACATTTCTAAAATGTGTATAATTTGTAAATGCCTTGTACAGTTCGTGCCTTTTTGATTTTTTCCTAGTCTAGCCGGAGATCTGGTTCTCGCTGCAGTTTTGTACCTGCACGTCCCCATTCGGAGCCAGTGTTGGCACTCATTTTGATTTGGATTTGAATGCAGATGTTGGAGGGGTTTTTCTTTTTGAACCCTAAGTCTTTTTGTTCATCAGAGTACTTGGCATTTCGGTGAAAGTTCTTTTTGAAGTGCTCTAATTGTGCCTTTGAACCACCGCGTTGAACCACCCGCTTGAACCCTTTTCTCAAGGTTCAATGGTTCAAGGTTCAATGGTTCGCGGGATTTGGTTCCATGTTTTTCATCAGTAAATCCTTTGCTCATCTTTTTGATCAAATCAGTGTGGTTGAACCACCGTATTGAACCACCCGCTTGAACCGGTTCAATGGTTCATGGTTCAATGCTTTGATTTTGGTCTTATCGACGTAACACTCTTCATCAGTTGGGATGTTTTTAGTTTGGTCGATAGCATTGGTCTGGCCGACGGGAGCACGGAGGGTGGCCATCGGGTGAACCATGTGTTTGGTCTCGCCGATGGTGTCATCAGCATAGTGTTTGTTATTGGCGGAGCAGTTTCTTGTTGGGTCGACAGTTGGTTGTCTGGCCGATGAGGGATGTTCAAGGTGGTCGTCGCCAGGACTTTTGTTATCGGCCAAGGATTTTCTTGTTGCTCCGAGGGATGGTGGTCTCGCCGAAGACCTAGGATGTGGTATGCCATCGGGATGACTTGTGTGGTCGGCATAGGTGTTTTGTGGCTTGCTGATAGTGGAGGGTCTAGCCGACGAAGGGACAAAGCCTAGCTTGTTGATGTATCGGTGAAAGTTTGGTCTATCGGTAGAGGGATTTTTTGCTTGGCCGATGGTGGTAGAGTGGTAACCGCTAATAGGTTGCGAGCTAGCCATCGGAGTAACATTTGCTATCGGATGGACTGAGGAAGGCTAGCCTGATGGTTTATATCTGGCCGACGGAGGGGATGTGAAGTAAGCGTCGGCGTGACTTTTGCCTATCGGCGAGGAGGTTTTTGGGTTGGCCGATGGTAGTAGTCTGGCCGACAGGGGATTGCGATGGCTTCATCAGTGTAACTGATGAGATCGGCAAAGGTTTGGAAGGTTGGCCCGATGGTTCATCTCTGGCTGATGGAGGGGATTGTAATGTAGCGATCGGCCAGACTATTGATGTAGGCAGGAAGATTTTCGGCTGGGCCGATGGCTTAGGTCTGGGCGATGGGCTTTTGGAGAAGGAGCATGCATCGAGCGCAGCAAAAGCGCTCAACACTTAGTATGTTAGTGGCCATGTTTATAAAGTAATAAAGTGGTCTCCATACCATGCATGTGGGATTAATTTCCCTGCATTTTTGAACCTGCGAAGAAGTGCTTTTTGGCGGGAAGCTCCATTTTGAACAGTGCGACGGTTTCCAAGTAGGCCACGGGTGGTTGAGCTATCAATGGCGATTGTAGCAGGGGTATGGGCGATGGTACACATGATCAGGTTGCCCAATTTTTGGATGAAGACTTCCAGATGGCGGCGCAGGGCTCGAGGCTTCTCTTGTCTGTTGCTGCAATAACTTCTAAGCGCCATTCCCTCTGATGGATGTATCTGGCAGATTTTTGTCAATAACCATGTAATTAATTGCCAGAGGTACACTTTCTGGCCGATATAGGCAGACTGTGTTACCATTTTTTGGGTTGTTGAAGGTTGAACATTTTGGCTCTGTAATGCAATACAGCTGATTTGGTTGCTCTGTGCAGCATTACTTGTGAGTTTATGTATCTCTTGTTGTATGTTTTTGCATGAATCCACTGATTTCATGGTTAATTTTATATGAATAATGCTATGTTTGCATGTGTTATGCTAATTCTGTCTCCAGTATTGCATGTATCTTTCTTCTGAGTCTGGATATTTGAGGAATGTCTAAAACTCTAGAACATAGAATTCCTATGTTGAATGTCTGATCTCCTGACTTCTGCTCAAGGGGTAGATTAAATTGTTCTCAGATTGAACATTGGGAAGGGTATACTACAGTAGGGATGCCATAAGTATAGATAGCTTAACACTCTGTATTGGGAGATATCTGTAAGGCAGGTATCACATGTATCCCCCTAAAATCCAGTTTTAGTTGTTCATGCTGATCATTCACAGGTGTATGTCTACTGACTCCAGGCCCTGGATAGGCACCAATCTTGCTTTGTGTTTGTGTTATATACCATGTCCAGCTTTGCATCTAAACATAAAATCAAAATCAAACTCTAAAACAAACTTTAGGACATTAGAATTAGTTTTAGGATCCAAGTCCTCTGTCTACAACTGAAAATAGGCCCAAAGCCAGCCCCTTTGCTCTTATCTTGTAGTTTTGGTCTACTTACAGGAGGACTTATCTGCTTTCTGTCAGCATCCCAGCCTTTGTATGCATATTCCCATGGATGTTGAGTAGGGAATACCCCCCTAGGTTTTGCAGAGCCTAAAGAAGAAGAGGAGATAAAATATAGAGTCTATCTCCTACACTGTTGGCCCCTGGCCCAGAGATCCTATTGATCATTGATGGCTACCTTGTAGGGAAATCTGGGAGTAAGCATCCAGTCTGGGAAAAAACCAATAGATCCCAAGTATGATTTTTCTCAATTTGCATCAATTCTTCCTTCATTGCTTTGGTCCAGTTTTCATCATTGCAAGCTTCGTTAACTGTCTTAGGTTCAATCTTGGACATCAGATAGTATTCATTTGAGTCTTGAGAAATTCTTCTCCTTGTTTGTACCCCTTTACTCTTGTCACCTATGATCTGGTCTTCAGAGTGATTTAGAGTTACATACCTTGGAACTTTTGGAGTTTCTTGTACTACTAAATCTTGATCAGGCTCATTTAGACAAGCTTCTTCTTCCTGATTTACCGGATCCGTCTGGATCTAAATTTCAGAGGAGGATGGAGCTCCTTGCACCAGAGGATCATTCTGATCATCTTCATCACAATCATAGAATCTTGAGGGCTTCTCCATTCCTTCATCAACCTTCACATTTGTACTTTCTATCATCTTTCTTAATCTCTTATTGTAACATCGGTATGCTTTGCTTTGAGTGGAGTAACCCAAGAAAATTCCTTCATCACTTCTAGCATCAAACTTTCCTAAATCTTCATCTCTTTTTATATAACATTTGCTACCAAATACTCTGAAGTATCTCACAGTAGGAGTTACACCAAACCAAAGTTCATAAGGAGTCTTACCGGTATTGCTTCTGATTTGAACTCGATTAAGAGTGTAGACTGCAGTGCTGACAGCTTCTCTCCAAAACATCTGAGGAACATTTGCTTCCATCATCATTGTCCTAGAAGCTTCCTGGATGGTCTGGTTCTTTCTCTCAACTACCCCATTCTGCTGTGGAGTCCTAGGAGTAGATAGCTATCTCTTTATGCCATGCTTCTCACAAAAGTCTATGAATTCACCGGATGTGAATTCACCACCTCTATCAGACCTTAGACACTTCACTTTCAATCCAGTTTGATTCTCTACCATAGCTTTGAAAATTTTGAACTTTTCAAGGGCTTCTGATTTCTCTTTTAGGAAGGTAACCCACATCATCTGGGAATGGTCATCAATTAGCAACATGAAATATCTATCACCTATCATACTCTTGATTCTTGTTGGACCACAAAGATCAGTATGTACTAATTCCAACAATCCGGTAGTGGACTGATCCTTGCTTTTGAAAGAGACTCTGCTCTATTTGCCTAGCTGACATTCTTTGCATAAACTATTTGTAGGTTTCACCAATTTAGGAAGATCTCTTACAGCTTGAGTATTGCTTATCTTGATGATGTTATCAAAATTCACATGGCACATTCTTCTATGCCATAGCCAACTCTGATCAACTTGAACAAATAGACAACTCTTATTTGAACCAACTAGATGGAAGATATTACCTTTAGTTTGAGTACCGGATGCAATCTCAGTTCTGGAGCTTGTAAAGATTCTGCATCTTCCATTCTTGAACCAGAGATCATAGCCTTTATCCACTAACTGACCAACACTGAGAAGATTGTGCTTCAATCCTTCAACATATAGTACATTACCGGTTTTGCTCTTTCCATCAAAAGAAATAGTTCCCCTACCTCTGATTCTGCCAGCAGAATTGTCACCAAACCTTACCATTCCTCCTTCATACCTTTCCAAGTCTAAGAAGTTGTTCTTGTCACCAGTCATATGGTGAGAGCATCCACTGTCAATAACCCAATCATCCTTTTCTTCAACTTGGGCAGCCAAAGCTCTTTCTACAACCTTATGATTGACAGATTCAGAGGATATTGAACCTTCTTCCTTGATGGCAATAAACACCCATTCATTTCCAGATTTGCTTCCTAGTTCTGATTCATCATCTGTTACTCCTTCATTATCATCTTCTTCATGAACATAATAGCAGTTCTTTTGAAACTTTTGTCTGTTAGCATTTGACCTTGTAGATCTTTCCAGACACCTTGAAGAAAAATGACCAATCTTATTGCAATTGAAGCACTTAAAAGGTAATTTTCCTTCATACTTACCGGATCCTCTTGGCAGTCTTTTTGCAATGAGGGCTTCAAGTTGAGCTATTTCTGCTTCTTCTTCTTCCATGTCTCTTCTTGCTTGATCATACCATGACATTTTCCTTGAAGAGTTTTCTCCCAGATCAAATCTTTGTTTGCCTTTCACATAGGCACTAGCTTTGAATGCAGATTCAGTCTTGAGGGGATCATCTCCAAACTTGGTCATTTCAAATGCAGCTAGTTTGCCAGCCAATTGTTCTCTTGTGATAGTTGTGTGGGCTCTGAATTCATCAATGGTAGCAACCTTGATTTTGTAGGTAGCAGGAAGAGATCTGAGAATTTTGCAAACAATCTCATTTTCATCCAGAGTCCCACCAGCATTTCTAATTCCACATACCAGCTCATTCACTCTTGGCATAAAGGTAGTGATATTTTCATCATCTCTCATCTTCAATCTTTCAAATTTTCCTTTCAGACTTTGCAACCTTGCACTCTTGACAAACTCATCTCCTTCATACAAAAGTTCTAGTTTAGTCCAAATCTCATATGCAGTTGGTAGGTCAATAACATTTGAGAGATCTGAGTCATTCAATGCGCTTAGGAGAGCTTCCTTGGTCCGCAAATTGTTTTTAGCATCTGTGATTTCATTCAGAGTTGTCAGACCACCCTGTGGAGGACCATATGGTTTTGAGACCATGGCCAAGTATGCTTTTCCCATACACTCCAAGTGACATTTCATGCGACCTTTCCAGAGAGTGAAGTTGGTTCCATCAAACTTTGGACTATCCTTCTTGTATGACGACATCCTAGATCTCCTCAAGCAGTCAAGCTCCTTTCAGAGGAACTTGGCTCTGATACCAATTGTTAGATCTAGGGCACACAACTGAGAGGGGGGGTGAATCAGTTGTACAAAAACTTGCTTTTACTTCAAACACTTGATTCTTCTTCTTAGTTAATAGCATATCAATTAACCATCCATGGAAGCATAAACCACAAGAGAAGATAAACATCAACACATTGGACACCAAGATTTTGACGTGGAAAACTCAGTTAAGGGAAAAACCACGGGGTGATTAACCCAAGGACTATTCTCTGTTAGAAGAATAAGAAAAAAGAATGGCACGTGCCAATTAGGGCTCACTGCCCGAGCACACTGCTCACAAAGAGGCACACTACCTACAAGAGACACACTGTCTACAAAGTGATAAGAATCACAAATTTGAACTGGAGATTGACATCTTTACCATGTCTGGATCAGTTCCATTTAAGCCCGAGATACTTCTGCTCTGCCCTTCACTCCTTCGCTATATCACACTCATCTGCTACACACACACTTTGAAATGAACTCACAAACTTTTATTTATACAAGACATCAACTTAGGAACAATCATCTAAGTCGGCAATCAACCATAAGGACATCCGTAAGATGAGTAACACATCCGGTCGGCCACCACAAGAACATTCGCAGGATGAAAAACTCATCCGGTCGGCTAGTCTGAGCAAGAACTTCATCCAGAAGAATATCTTCAATTCCAGACTGATAACATAATCTGAACATGATCCCAGAGCCTTCACAAGCTTGCCTGATTAACCAGGTACATCCGCACTTCCTCTGCTCACTGGAATCTCTTCTCCTCTTCATCTGAAACTTCAAGAACACAGTTTGTCGCCACTGTCATACTGAAGAAGGTGCTTCCGAACCTCCAAACTTTGTACAAATCAAGATGACACATCACAAGGACATCCCAAACACTCCTTCCAATCCGCAGAGTCTGACAATACTCCTCTGGATCTCACCGGACCTTTTTGTAACACTCTGTCACTCCGGAACAGCTCTGAGAACTGGTTCTACTTGACCGATCACAACTTTTTCATATCTTCATGCGGACCTCTGAAATCTTGACTGGATCATCTCAGGACTCATATCTACAAACCCTTTAATCTATATCCTCTGAATCTCAACCTATTGAGTACATTTGCCTTCTTCTTATCACTGTTCTTCACTGTTCCTGATTGAGACTAATTTTCTCAATATCCTCAACACACAGCTCATCCAAACCTTCTTATCAATGCAATATGAGTATGTTGACATCAATGACAACACTAGTTAACCTCATACTTGCAACAGTATCACAAATTGGAAGCAATTAAAAGAGGTGAGGGAGAACTTATAGACAATTTCAATGATAGGTTCTAGAAAGCCTTCTCTAAGTTAGTTGCTCATTATACGGTAGCTCCTAAAGAAATATTGGCCATGTATTATGCTACCTTAGATCCTTTGATGACAATGTTTGTTAAGAGACAAGCCAATGTAGATACTTTGTCCAAATCTTACAAGGAAGCAGTCATAATGAACCAAGAGATGAGACAAACAACCTATAATCATTTTCTAAATGTACGAAATCCTGGAATTCAAAGTCAAACACAGTCATGGAATGGCATGCCGATCCATCATACTCCACTATTGAATTTAGTTCCTACTTATACACTAGTGTATAATCCCACCCATGTCTATGCTATATTTCCTTATACTAGTAATGGTGCCAGTAGTAATCAGACTAACAACCAGTGTTTCTTTCAACCTCCTTAAGATGCATTTATAGACAAAATACAAGAGGATAAAGAGGAAATAAAGGAAATTACTACACATTTAAGGAGATTAACCACTAAGATGACTCAACTAAGAAATGAAAATTTTTATGGTAGAAATACTCAGGGGCAAAATCAAACTTTGAATTAGAATTATAGTCAAGGTCAAGGTTCAAATCAAAATCAAAATCATAGCCAACAACAGAATCATAATCAGGGGTAGCGGATATAGAATAGGAGACATAATGGAGATAACAAGGCCTGGGGTAATAAAAACAAAAATCAAAATCAACCTAAACCATCTAGGACATGGAACACAGGACCAAATAATGGTACTCTAACTTCTCCATTTGAGGGTCCAGACATTCAAGAATTGAAGCAACTAGTTAGAGTCCAAATGGCTAATGTAGCAATAAAAATTTGGTGTAGGATTCATAATACAAATGCATATGCTCAGGTTGATTGTCCTCAATTTCATCTCGCTGCTAGCATCTTTAATGTTGAAGTACAAGCTCCTACATCTGAATTCTTAATTCCCAAAGGGAACGAAATAGTACCTTTAGGATTTAAGTCTGCTTTGGTCTTAGAAAGTTTCACCTTCACAACTAGGGAAGAAGAGAATCAAATAACAAAGAATGAGCCTTATTATTGTGAGAACTTGTATCCAAAGTTAGCCCCAGTGTTGGATGTCTTTCAATTTCCCTTCGAAACTAAAAATGAAGTATTATGTGAACTAGAAGAAGTGTGGGCTTTTCAGCAATCCAATAAAAACCACACTTATAATCTGAGAAGCAATACTAAGTTTGGAGGTCCTTTCACTACCTCAACTACTCCTAATAACTTTAATACCCCTCCAGATCAGCATGCTAGTAATAACCCTACAATCTTAAAGGCTAATCATCATGGGACTGGTGGGACAGTAGCACCAAAGGTTCAAGTAGGGAAAATGGATTCTATGGAAACAACAAAATTAATGAACTATTTGTCTGAGGAGATAAGAAAGATCAAGGTTAGTGTACCTCTATATGAGTTATTAATAAGTCCAAGGGTATGCACTACCTTTATGAAGTCTTTAGATGAATCTGTATCAAAGGAAACTTCTGTTGACATAGATGTTCACAGCAAAGACGTACAGTCCAAGGATAAAGGCAAGAAAACTAAACAACCTCCAAACACTAATGTTGTCATGTATAAAGAAAAGAAGGAAGCTCCTTTTTTTTAACCATAAGAATGTTGGGAAAAATATACATAATTGCATGGTAGATTCAGGAGCCTCAGCCAACATAATGCCTCTAAGAATATGCAAAACTGTAGGGCTGACTCCCACTAAATCTGCCAAGGTTGTTACTCAATTGGACAAAACCAAAGTTAATGTGATAGGTGAGTTGATGCACATTCAAATGCAGTTAGCCTCTGATCCTAGGGTAATCTAGTTTATTGATATTTAGGTCGTAGATATACTAGTTAATTATGGCATGCTACTAACTAGGGACTGGTCTAAAACATTGAATGGATATATGGCCACTAATTTTTCACACATGTGGTTACCATGGAGAGGTGTCCCGAATAAGATTAGGATAAAGGATGAGCCTAGAATGAAACACATGATTACAGAGTATAACAGATCAAATGAGATATTGTACGCTTCTGTTGAGCTAGGTGTTTATAGAGTGTCAAATAGAAGAGTGCAGATAGAGGAAATCTTGATGTTAGACTTTAAGACAAAGCCTTCTAATAATGAAATAGTTGTATCCATTGAATCTGATGGTAACTCTTCTGATGAAGAGGATAATGTTGTAAGTAGCTTTGGTCAAATCATAAGACAAGAGATAGAAAAGTGCATTCAATAGGAATCTCCAATTCAATGTAAGTTGTACAAAAGTTTGTATAGAGTTCATAATACTCCTCACCCTGATGAAAATTGTGGAATGTGAAGGGATATCATAGAATATCAATATGGAAAATACATAAAGAGGATGGGACAATAAAAAGGAAAGTTTATTCTTGATAAACCTGAGCTATGTTTTCATGATGATATAAATGAGTCAATGCAAGCTTTAAAGGGAGAAGTAGGAATGAAAAGTGTCAACTATTCTGACTCATAAACTGAGGGTGCACGCATACCTATAATTCTGACTGAGATACATGAAAAAAGGTATAATGTTGCAAGATTAGTGACAAACAAGGCAATTTAGGATAAAGTAAAATATCAAGGTCCAAAGAATAGGAGTGGTAATTGGACATTAAAATTTGATGGATCTAAATCCAAGCAAGGGGTAGGAGTAGGAGTCAAACTCATTGATCCAAATAGTAAATCATTTTTAGCAGCATATAGGCTCCAATTCCCTTATACTAACAACGTAGCAGAGTGTGAGGCTCTGGTTTATGGACTTGTTATGGCCATTAAGAAGAAGGTAAGAGTGATCAGAGTATTTTTGGATTATGAGTTAGTGGTTAAACAGGTTAGGAAATTGTATACGTATAATTACAAGAAAATGATTAGTTATAGGCACAGGATATGGGACTTAATTGAAGCTTTCTAAGCCTTTAACATTGAGCATATCCCTAGAGAATTGAATCAAAGACTAGATGTGTTAGTAGTTGCTGCTAGTACCTTAGAACCTTTAACATTGTCAGGTTTAAAATGATTTACCATTGAATTAGTGAATATACCAATTATACCTGACAATGTCACTCATTTCCAAGTATTTGAAGGAGATCACCAAATTGTAGAATTGCTCACTTGTCATGAGGTCTTTGATACTCATATCATTGATGAACAAGAAAGAACTGATATATCTTGGGATGAGGAAGATATAGTAAACCTGAAAAGTAATTTCTTACCTAAAGGGGTAATAGAACTGGAAAAGATCTTTGATTTTGATGGGGTAGTTCAATAGAAAGATTTATCTAAAACTGATGGAGGTAAGTGTGATCCCTTCAACTTAGGAATAGAGCAAAGTCCCCAGAATTTGTTGATTGGAAAAAAATGTTTTGAAGGATTGAGAAAATAAATTATGGAAGTTTTAAAGGAGTATAAGCATGTAATATCCTGGACATATGAAGACTTGAAGACTTATAATACTTCCATTATAACTCATGTAATACCTTTGAGACTAGGGGTGAAACCATTTAGACAAAAATAGAGGCCAGTGAATGCTATTTTAGAGCCTCTAATCTTTAAAGAAGTCAAAAAGTTGTCTACCAAAATAATTGTCCCAGTGAGACATTCAACTTGGATAGCAAATTTAATGCCCGTAAGGAAGAAAAATGGAGACATTAGATTGTGTGTAGACTTTAGAAACTTAAATAAAGCTTCTAAAAAAGATAATTACCCATTGCCTCCAATAGATGAAGTACTGCAAGCAGTAAATGGAGTGAGGATGATCTCATTTTTGGATGGATTCTCAAGGTATAACTGTTGGCAAGAGACACTATATGGATTCATGGTTGTTGTCATTGATGGCAACAAAGGTCATCCCACATATCCGCAAGTCATGATATATCTCTACCGGAAGTCAGATTGAAGATTGTTGTGGTCCGGTGAACAAGAACAGAGCATGTGGCAAGGTCCGACAGATTGGTCCGGATCTCTCAGAGGAAGTGTCTTGGCACAGTGCGGATCTGGGGAAGTCAAGAGGACTATCTTGAGTAGTATATTCCAAGGATTTAGCCTCCGGAGATGGACAAAGAAAAAGATATGAATAGTTGAGTACCGGATTCCTGAGAGACAGTGAAAACAGAGGAAGAACTGACTGATAGAGTATCAGACTACTCTCCGGATGTGTTACAGATGATGATAAAGGTTGCGGAGGCATGAATCATGTTTGGCCGACATAATTGATGATATCTACAAGTATATGCTTGATCTGCATTGCTTGGTGAGCAAGGATTCAGCCGACAGAACTAAGTTTGTAAGAAAATAGACTGTTCCGGATGCCGACTAGAAAGGTGATGAAATTACTTGTGCGGATATATATAGAGGATGGATTTAGTTGTAAAGAGTGTGAAGTATGTGAAAGGATATGTGAACAAGTCCAGAGTAGAGCAGAAGTAGCAAGAAAGATCCGGTATGTGAAAGGATAGCAGACTAAAGAACAGAGGAAAGATGAAGTGCAGCAGATCAGTATACTGAACCTAACCAGAACTGAACTCCAGCATATGCAGATGCTTCCAATCAGTTCAAGACTGTGATTCTTATCACTTTGTAAGACAGTGTGTCTTCTTGTAGGCAGTGAGCCTCTTGTGAGCAGTGTGCTCGGGCAGTGAGCCCTAATTGGCAAGTGCCATTTTTGTAATTTCCTATTCTTCTAACAGAGAATAATTCTTGGGTTAATCACCCCGTGGTTTTCTCCCTTAACAGGGTTTCCACGTCAAAAATACTGTGTCATGTGTTTCTTATTTCATGGTTAATGTTTTGTGTTTGATTTTATGCTGCTTCAATTAAAGGAAAGTTCAATAAGGGAAATAATTAGGATAACTGATTCACCCCCCCCCTCTCAGTTATCAACAATTGGTATCAGAGCTAAGTTCCTCCTAATAGAGCCTAACAGCTTGAGGAAGATCTGGGATTTCAAATGGATGCATATGGTTTAAGAGAGCAACTCAAGACTGCCCTTGAGGATCTTGAACAGTCAAATTCTGAAGTCAGTGAATTAAAGGAAAGACTCAAACAGGCTGATGAATTCATGAGAGAATTAAAAGACAAATTAAGTCTCTCTATGAAAAAGAGAAAGGAGCTGCTTCAACAGTTGGCAAGACAAAGTGAAGAAAGCAATACAAGTGAGGAATTGACTGAGCAAACCAAGTTATGTGAAAAGTTATCAAAAGAAGTCATTATGTTAAGACATGAAATGGAATCAGGAACTATAAAGTTTACTCAAGAGATTGAAGAAAAAAGAAAGGCTGAAGACAATCTAAGACAATCTCTTAAAGAAAAATCAGAAGAATGCCACCAGATGGACAGGATTATCAGACACCTTGAATCTGATCTTGAAGATTCCAAAGATAATGAAGGAAAACTTGAGGATCAACTTGCCTCTCTCAAAAGAGACCTTCAAACAGCAAATGAATATAAAGAGAAATTCAAGATAAGTTCTGCTCAACTTGAAGTTCTTCTTGGAAGTCAAAAGAGGACAGATGACAAGTATGGCTTGGGATATGAGAAAGGAGAAAGCTCCGGATCCGGTCAGAAGAATCTTGGATCAGAAAATCCAAGGAGCAGGCCTAGAAGACCTCCGGTAAGACAGCCAAATGCTCAAAGATATCCATCCTTCAATGGATACTGCCACAGCTGCAACCACTTTGGTCACAAAGCTAATCAGTGCAGAATGAGAATGAATCAGATTCATTCATCCTTCTCCGGACAGTGCTTCAACTGCAAAAGGTATGGACACAAATCCCATGAATGCAGAATTATGCAAGTAAACAAATCATTCAAAGGTAGATGCTTTACATGCAATAGAATAGGTCATATGGCTAATCAATGCAGATCAAGGGGATATCAGTTAAATATGCAAAGAAATGTTATTTGCCAAATCTGCAATAGGTCCAGTCATAATGCTAAAGTCTGCAGAAACAAGAATCAGGACAAAAGAGGTCCGGTGTATAATCAGAATCAAGACAAGGGTAAACAAAAGATGAATGCGGATGAAGTTAGGAATCAGATGAGCAAGATTTGGGTGAAGAAAAGCTCAGAGAATGTAGAGGTTGGATCCGCACCAGATTCTGGTGCTGATATTTCTTCTGGAAATTAAAAAGTGAGCTCAGGCTCAGGGGGAGACTCAAAGAAGATTCTGTTCCCCCAGCCAAACAAGTTGTGCCGGATGTGGCACAAGATGCGGATTAAAGGGTTTGTAGATATAAGTCCTGAGATGCTTCAGTCAAGTTTTCAGAGGTCCGCATGGAGTTATGAAGAAGCTGTGTTCGATTAAGTTAGACCTGTTCAGGGAGGTGCTCCGGTATGATAAAGGATTACAAAAAGGTCCGGAGAGATCCGGAAGTGCACGATCTTGTCTTGCGGATTGGACAGAGTGTTTGGGATGTTCTTGTAATATGTTACCTAGATTTATTCATGATTTAAAGATCCGGATGATATTCAGTGATCAGGACTGATCCGGGATACTCCAAGCTGTCCAGACATGGTAAACCGGAATAATGCAGGTGAAGCATTTATTACAGACAGATATTAGGGTTTGCGGAGCAATATAAAGATTTCTCTAAAGTTATCTGCTCATTCTACACTTGAGAAGAAGCGAATAGTGGAGCTCTGCAACAAGGTTCATCAAGCACACCAAGGATCTCCTGCCAAAGCTATTGAATAAAGAAATCAATCCAAACACTCCGTGCAAACTGAAGGCGCATAAGGTATTCTTCGTTTTTCATTGCCTCACTGCAAATCTTTGAAGAATGGCTACTCCAAACATAGTTAAGATCTCTGATAGACCTCGCCCCTCATTCAAGAAACATCCCTACAAATCATTGGAGGTAGATCCACTAGGAGCCTTCTCTAGTGTTCCCCACGGAGTCTTACATACTGAAGATATTAGGGTTTACATACACGCAAACATTGAGGAATTTGGGGAATTCAAATTAAGAGACCTCTATCACAAGCAACTGATAGACAATGCTTTTGAGCTCAAACCAGAGTATAAGGGTATCCAGAAGAAACAATTTGAGCAATTCATTCATTTCCCTAGCTTTGAAGAAGATGAATGGGTCCGGTATGTACTGAGCAGGATGCATGACAACTTCCTTTGGCTAGATAGACCCTGTAAGATCACAAAAGAAGCAATTAGAGCAGTAACTGGTCTATACTCTTCCGGGGGGGTACCTATCCTCAAATCTGTCAAGAACAACGTTGTAACTGAGGCCACCGGATCAAAATATGATAAGAGGGCAATGACCATTGAAGATATTTCGGATCCGGATATCAAATATGCATCAATGATAATAGGATACAAAATCTATCACTCCAGCAGGGAGAATTCTGTATCCGGAACTGCAATATACACAGCATATGAAATGCTAAGAAAGAATGCAGATTATGATCTTTGTGAACTACTACTAAGCCAATTGATGGAAAATGTACAGAAAATCAAGAAAGACAAGAAGAACTCCTTTAAGTATGGGACTCTCATTGTATGTCTATTCTTTTACTTCATGAATGAGCTACCCGGAACAAGTGGATGGGTATGGCAGAATGACAAACCTGTTGCAGTCCAGATAAGAGACTATTTGCATGGACTTGGGGATGCAAAAGCGAGAAATACAGCTCTATGGGGATACTTCAAAAACTTTCAGAGCATGATGCAAGCAAGAGAGAGAATTCCCCAGTCTCTCATTGAGAAATACAAGGACTCAGTATGTTTTATGGTTGACACTGATCAGTGCCTAATGGAGGCAGTGGAGCCAAGGACTGTCTGGATCATGCCCATGGGGTATGAAGTTGATGAACAGATAGTAGAGCTGCATGTTCAACACATGCTAAGTCAGCCCAAAGATCCTAAGGCAGAAAGGTTTGGAACCTTTGAGGAGCTGAGTGTGAAATTACATGTAGAACTCAGGGAACCTGAGATTAAGAGAAAAGTGAGAAAAGAAGTAGAGCACATTGCTCAAGGCCTAGGCATCTCAAAAGAGGCACTTGATGCCAGCCGGGAAAAGAGGAGAAAGGCTGAGGAAGAAGAGAAAAGCAAAGAAAGTGCTCCGGTTGAAACCCCCACCCGGACCAGATCATCAAAGAGATCTGCACCTTCCACAACCAAAAGCTCAAAACCGGAAGTCCAGGCATCCGGTAAAAGATCCAAGACAAAAGCATCAAGGGCTTATGAAAGCCAAAAGGATGAAGAGGAAACAGAATCAGATGAGGAAGTAAGAGAAGTAAAGAAACAGAAGAAGAAAGGATCCGGTAAGCCCTCCACAGGCCAAGACAAGGATGAAATGGCAGAAGTAACTGTTGAAAAGCCCACTCTGTCACTAGAGAGCATAATCAAGTCGGTCACGGTGGATGGAAACCTTCAACCAATGACTGAATCCTATGATGACTTCAGTGAGGCAGACCAAAAGACTCTGCAGGAGGCCACAGTGAAATATCTTAACATATATAATAAGGCTTTCATTGAAATAATATCTCTTATTCCTAAAAGCCTAGAAAAGGAAATGGAAGTGAGGAAAAATAATGCTCATGCTAAAGATCTTGAGATCCGGGAGCAGATAGCTATTCAGCTATATCCTCAAATTGATCCCAAGACAATGAACATGATCTTCAAGGACTGCAAAGATGAGTTCAGAAGTAAAGCCAGGATGAATCAGCTCATGCTTGGTGAGACTGACAAAGTGGCACAAGAGACAGAAGAGATCCTCCGGAAGGCCTTCAAAAGGTTCAATCTTCCTGTTGTAGAGGACTTAGGTGCAGAAACAGCTGCTGATTTGGAATCTTCTGTTCCGGAAGAAGTGAGCCCTGAACAGACAAGTGAGGACTTGGGACCCTCTGCTCCAGAAGAAGTGGCCCATGAACAAGCAAGCATCTCTCCTCCGGTTTCCCCTACAGTCTCCGGATCCAAAGAAGAAGAGCAATTGCAGGAGAAGGAAGCAGTGGTGACAGACAAAGAGGTTGACAGTTCTAAGACTGCAGAAGAAAAGAAACATCTGTCTCCGGCAAGAGACACTGCACAAACTGTTCAACAATTTTTGAGCAAAGAAACTCTAGAGATTGATGAACCGGAGCTTCTAAAAGGTCCATTTGATTTTGACTCTCTCTCTCCGGTACAAACAATGAAGATAGCTTCATTTGCAAATGCCAAGGCAAATGAAAAGCTCCTGAAGTCTCATATGGAAGACTGTGAGTTGATAGAGGCTGCTTCCGGAGTACTTGTAAAGATCATGCCATCAATCCAAATAGATCCGACAGCCTCCACTTCCGGTAATCTAAAAACCTTAGTCAGCAGTATTGATACACATTTTAATTCTCTAGAAAAATCAGCTGAAGAAAAGGTCCGGAAGGAATTTTTGGATAAGAGATTTTCTGAAATATTAGAATTAATCTCTAAGGATAGGAAGATTGTAAGCATTGGAATAAAGAGCTTAGAAAATGCTCTTAAGGATGGCGGTGACATCTACAAATTTTGTATATCTTGGTCAAAGGCAACAGCAGCAATTGACAAGAAAATAAAAGAGGAACAGGACAAGCTTCAAAGCTTATCTCAAAGTTTTGATCCTCTCTCTTCCTCTATAATAAATCAAGAATGTCAGACTATTGCAGTCTTGAATGAAATAAAGAATCTTGAGAAGGAGAGGAAGAACATTACCAACCGGATGGGAGAACTTAGAAGGATTATAGTCCCTAAGTTGGAAACTATGCATGAGGCCATCAGTGATGCCCAGACCACCGCCCATACAAAAGATCCGACAGATCTCAGGCGGGCAGAAGCTTTTGCATTTTTGTTGAGTGGTCACATTTCAATCTTGGACAGAATGAAGCTTAGTTGGGCTACTGAAATGGTTCAACTGCAGACATCCTTTGCAGACATTCTGCAGTATATGTGAGTATGTAAATATGCGGCTATATATAGAAAATTTTTGAGAATTTTGGTGTGCGGTTCCTACCCTTTGCCATTGATGTCAAAGGGGGAGTGAGGAGCAGTGAAAAATGAGGAATCCAACTCAGGGGGAGTTCCGGCAATTGTATATAAAGACAAGAGCATCAGCAAAGGGGGAGCATAGTGTAAACACTTAGTCATTTTTCACTAAGTGTTGCCATCAATGCCAAAGGGGGAGATTGTTGGCAAGAGACACTATATGGATTCATGGTTGTTGTCATTGATGGCAACAAAGGTCATCCCACATATCCGCAAGTCATGATATATCTCTACCGGAAGTCAGATTGAAGATTGTTGTGGTCCGGTGAACAAGAACAGAGCATGTGGCAAGGTCCGACAGATTGGTCCGGATCTCTCAGAGGAAGTGTCTTGGCACAGTGCGGATCTGGGGAAGTCAAGAGGACTATCTTGAGTAGTATATTCCAAGGATTTAGCCTCCGGAGATGGACAAAGAAAAAGATATGAATAGTTGAGTACCGGATTCCTGAGAGACAGTGAAAACAGAGGAAGAACTGACTGATAGAGTATCAGACTACTCTCCGGATGTGTTACAGATGATGATAAAGGTTGCGGAGGCATGAATCATGTTTGGCCGACATAATTGATGATATCTACAAGTATATGCTTGATCTGCATTGCTTGGTGAGCAAGGATTCAGCCGACAGAACTAAGTTTGTAAGAAAATAGACTGTTCCGGATGCCGACTAGAAAGGTGATGAAATTACTTGTGCGGATATATATAGAGGATGGATTTAGTTGTAAAGAGTGTGAAGTATGTGAAAGGATATGCGAACAAGTCCAGAGTAGAGCAGAAGTAGCAAGAAAGATCCGGTATGTGAAAGGATAGCAGACTAAAGAACAGAGGAAAGATGAAGTGCAGCAGATCAGTATACTGAACCTAACCGGAACTGAACTCCAGCATATGCAGATGCTTCCAATCAGTTCAAGACTGTGATTCTTATCACTTTGTAAGACAGTGTGTCTTCTTGTAGGCAGTGAGCCTCTTGTGAGCAGTGTGCTCGGGCAGTGAGCCCTAATTGGCAAGTGCCATTTTTGTAATTTCCTATTCTTCTAACAGAGAATAATTCTTGGGTTAATCACCCTGTGGTTTTCTCCCTTAACAGGGTTTCCACGTCAAAAATACTGTGTCATGTGTTTCTTATTTCATGGTTAATGTTTTGTGTTTGATTTTATGCTGCTTCAATTAAAGGAAAGTTCAATAAGGGAAATAATTAGGATAACTGATTCACCCCCCCCTCTCAGTTATCAACAATAACTAGGTTTTAGTTGACAAAGAAGATAGGTTGAAAACTACATTTACTTGCAAATGGGGTAACTATGCATACATAAGAATGCCTTTTGGTTTATTAATGCAGGTGCCAGTTTTCAATGAGCCATGGACATCATATTTCGTGGATTGTCAAGTAAGTATATTGTCATTTACATGGATGATTTAACTGTTTTTTCTAAAGATGCATCCACTCATGTAGAAGATTTGAGGAGAGTGCTCAGAAGGTGTGAAAGATATGTAATTTCTCTCAATTCAAAGAAATGTTCATTTGGTGTGATAGAAGGAAAATTGTTAGGGCATATCATTTATGAAAATGGGATATCCATTGACCCTGACAGAGTAGAAGGAATTAAAAAGCTGTAATTGACTAATAGTAAAAAAGAACTAAAGTCTTTCTTTGATAAAAATAATTTTGTCAGGAAATTTATTATAGGATTTGTAGAGATTGTGCAGCCATTAAATGCAATGCTAAAAAATGATGCAAAATAGAATGTACATCAGTAGCTAAGGCTGCATTTGAAGACATTAAAGAGGCCATTTCTAATGCTCCGGTGTTAGCTAGTCCAAATTATACCAAACCATTTTACATCTACTCGTTTGCATCCACACATTTAGTTGCAGCTGCTTTGACACAAAAGGGAGAAGAAAATGAAGAAAAACCCATCTCTTTCATGAGTGCTCGTTTGAAAGATGCATAGTTGAAGTACTTAGTCACAGAAAGATAGGCTTTTGCATTAGTAAGAGCAGTAACAATGTTTAGGCATTACATCTTGAGAAGCCAAGTGAAAACTATAGTACCTGATGCAACAGTGAAAATACTATTGATGCAAAATGAACCTAGAGAGAAAAGAGCCAAGTGGATCACAGTGTTGCAAGAGTTTGATATGGAGATTATTCCTATGAAGTTAGTTAGAGGTTAGGCATTAGTATAGACAATAGCCAATACTGACCCAAATTTGGTGAAACAGCAGTATGTATTAAATGTTAATGATGCATTAGGTTGGTATGATGATTTAAACACATTTTTGATATCCAGAAAGTATCCAAATAAGATGAAGTCCTCTTAGAGGAGAGCCTTGAAGATAAAAGCACAAAGATATATGGTACAAGGAGGTCTTTTGTTCAAAAAGAATCATGAAGATATATATTTGAGGTGTTTGAATAGAGTTGAAGCAGATAAAGTATTGTTGGAAATACATGATAAATATGGAACAACTCATGGTTCCCATTTGGCAACTACTCATAAGATTTTGAGAGCTGGTTATTATTGGCCAACCATGTCTAAAGATACAGAAAATCATATTCAAAGTTGTCACACATGTCAAACTACAACAGACAAAGGGAGCAATCAGGCTAATCCACTACAGCATGTTATTGAGTCTAGGCCATTTGCACAGTGGGGCTTGGATTTCATTGGAGTCGTTAATCCTCCATCATCTGTGGGGCATAAGTTCATACTAATGTGATAGACAATTGTACAAGGTGGACAGAGGCAACATTCTATAAGTTATCTATTACTGAAGTGGTTATCCAATTTCTTGAAGAAAACATCATCACAAGGTTTGGAGCTTCCTAGTCTTTGGTATGTGATAATAGACCTACATTTTCTTCATTAAAAGTTTCCAAATGGGAATTTGAATATGGGATAGTTCTAAAGTTTTCTTCAAATTATTATCCTCAAGGTAATGGTTTGGCAGAGTCTACTAATAAAATCTTGTTGGGATATCATCAAAAAACTAATTGTTAAAAATCCAAAAGAATGGAATACATTGTTGAAGTATGCATTGTGGGTAGATAGGATGAAAGTTAAGACTCCCTTGGGAAATGCACCCTATCATTTAGATTATGGGACTGATCCCATACTTCCAGTGAACTTAAGAATACCTACCTGGAAATTTTCTAATGAATATCTAGGCTTTGATGATCATAGATAAGCTAGGTTGATCCAGATGTTACAATTGGATGAGAAAAGAGATTAGGCTATAGATAAATTTGCAAACCATCAAGCTATAGTTAAAAGATGGTTCGATAAGAGAGAAAGTGTCAAAACATTCAAAATATCAAATCTGGTGTTATGTTGGGATAAAGCACATGAAAAGAAGGGGAACCAAGGAAAGTTTGATAAATTGTGGTTAGGTCCATTACGGTTGCAGAAATAATAGGGGATAATACTTTTAGGCTCAAAACCTTAACTGGAGAAGATGTGCCATTACCTGTTAATGGTGAACACCTAAAAGATTATTTTCAAGCTTAAAAGGTAGGTTAGCCTTATTGTGTATCATATTGTAAAAATGTATAGGGTGTGGGGTTTTTGGTTTTGTTGGGTGTTTTGTTTTGGTTGTGTGTTTGTGTCTCTATTGGTTGTTTTGTTTTTGTTCTTTTCAGGTTTGTTGTTAGGTTGGGTTGTTTGTTGTGTTTCCTTGGTAGGGATGTTTGTTTTGATTTAAGGTATGCAAGAGCAGATTAACAACCATTGAAAACAATAGAAAATTTGGAAAGTTCAAGTTAACCATTTGAAACTTATGCATAACTTGTTAAGACTTTCATGAAGGTAATGTGTTGTTTATCTTGTGAATAATTTTATTCAATAACTGTGAATTAAGTATTCAAGGAGAGTTTCTCACAATGACACACATAAAATCCTTGGGTTTGTTGAACATACTAGTGTAGATGTTAAGTGAAAAATCAAAGGTCACCCTTGCTACCATTGCAATTCTCAACTTAAATTTAGTAAGTGACCATACCTTGCATCATGAACTTACAATTATAATATCTTATAAATCTATATACCATACAAAAATGAATATAATAAAAGGAAAGAAGGATTATACTGAAAATACAATTTGAGCCATCTAAGTAACTCTACTGGGGCTATGGATGCCTGCTGGCAGTGGGGCTCTACTTAGGAGAATTGTAACGATAACCTTGTTGGGGCTATGAACGCCTGCTGGCAGCAAGGCTCTATCCAGTTGGCTATGACAGATGAAATCAACTATGTAGTTTAACACTAGTCACTAGTGTTTTCAACTCATCTTCAAGATGAGGATTATTAATCACATGCACACATTTAAGCTCTATTGAAGATTCATACACCTTATTGAATACATTTAGTCCAAATTGAATAATAGTTCACTTGTAGGGAAGTTGGCTGTTATGAATTTATTTCATTTTGTTTTCTTTAATAGTTTAAATTTAGTTATTTTATTTGGTTGCTAGTTGTTGTGATGCTCACAACATGCCCCATTTTACCCTTGAGCAAAATGAGGACCCCTGCTGTGGCTTTTGCTTTTGGCTTGTGTGTGGTCATATAGGGAAAAAGGGGTAAGTGTGCAAAAGTGTTAAAAATTATAATGCCTAGTGACAGGGAAAAGGGTCAAGTGTTATAAAATGTAAAAATCATAAGGCCCAGTGAAAATGTGCAAAATAGAAAATACTAGTTAATTCTTTCTGAAAATGATTAGGGTTTTTTTTGAATTGACTGGAGGTTTTTGCCTATGAAGTAGGAGTGTTATATATGAATATAAGGTTTGAAGTTTTGTATGTTATATATAAACCTTTTGCATATGCGCTCTTGTATAGTTGTTGTTGTGTTAGTTGGTTTTTTTATATTTTAAAAAAGGGACAGACATATCTTTTGAACATTCGAAGCCTTTTGGATACAAAGCAGAAACGACTAGGTATAAACATCAATTGAATCAACTAAAAATCTGTACCTACCCCCTTATTTTTGTATATTCAATTGTTCATTATGCATTTGAGATGCAAAGTAAAAAGCATACATATACGGATTTGAAAGTAGAATTAAATGAAACATAGGGTAGAATGGGGTGAAACATCATATGGTCAAGTTATAGATATGAAAATAATAGGAATTTAAAACTAATTTGAAGAATGAGATTGCCTGTTTCTGATAGGAGATACAAATACCAAGAATTAACCAGGAAGGAAAAGTTGCAATCATATAAATGCACCAAAATTGACTATAGCTTATATTGTATATGAGTAGAGTATATACAATCAAGAGTGGTATATTTATGAGTGTCATGGTTAAAATTTGAAGTCACGGTGAAAAAATAGAGGAACCAAATACCAAAAAGAGAAACAATATGCAGACTAAGGAGTTCCATAAAAATTCAAATTCTGACTATTTCTATAAAATGGTTAATCTAGTGTTTGCTTTGTGATATTTTCAATCTGTGGGACAACCGTAGAAAGCTGAGACCAACTCTAGTCTAATATCGATGGCGAGCTAAGGCCTGGTCGGGAAGGTGCATAAGGAATGGTAGTCTGTCGAATTGAGCTCCGGGGACATTAGCCAGGTAAAGTTCTAAAGGCCATGGTACAACTATGCCCATGTCTTCCGCTAAGAGAACATCAATATCTGTAAGCCTATAATCAGCTTTGAAATGGTCCTGCAGTAACAAAAAGACCTCTACCTTGTTGATACTTAGGTCCAGAATGGAAGCAAGAAACCATGAAACAATGTTTAAATTAACTCTATACTTATCTCCATTGGTCACGAATCTTTTACCTAATACTGTCTTTATAGCTTTTAATTCCAAGTCATGAAACATGGGGTTTCCATGCAATAGAATCAGTCCTTTAAGATGAGCGTCTTAAGTCAGACCAAAGAAGGCGGTCTGTTGCCTAGGACTAAGTAGGCAAATGGAAGTAGTCATATTCACAAAAAATCTTTTAGCAGTCTAACGATTGAGAAATTATTCATTACACATACTCTTAAATAAGAAATTTTGCATAAGTTGTAGGTTAAATCACTATTAATGGTGTTCGTGGGAAATTAAATGTTTAGGAGTGTAAGTGTTAATTCGTATGTGCCAGAAGACTAATGAAGTTAATGTCATAAATGTATTGGATTTCTTCTAATCATGATTTAGGCATTGTAGCATTAATTGCAAGAAATAGTACAAGTGACAACAAGATTAAGAAGTTGAAATTCGTGTCTGTTGTCACACATTTTTTGTATGTATAGACTTATGCATTCTAAACATACATACAAAAAACTAATATACAGGTCTGAATCTAATGAAGGTATTTTCTATCCTTCGGAGGTAAGTATAAATCCTAGTGTATGTTGTTTTGTATTCCCGCATTGAAAATGATTTCTATCTTGAATATAAATACAATACCAGGTTTCAAAATGGTTAAAGTAATTTACAAATGGTGGGGCCTACGGAAGTGTTGTTATAAGAGAGTTCAATATACAAAAGTAAAATGCATTGAGAGACATACAAAAATGGACCCGACGATGTTTTGAATACAATTTTACTAGTAGCTGAGGTCCATGATTGTTTGTATGTTAGGTTGTATTTCATATGCAAAAATGATACATACAATGGATACATGCAAAAATCTGAAGTGGTCGGTTACATGTTGTAGGGCTTAAACTGATGTACAAAACTCAAACTAATAAGTTGGAAGTCCAGGGATGTCCTTTGGTGAATAAAAGATATTATGAGTAGACAGATGCAAAAAGTGGACATGATGGAGGATTTAAATATAATGTGAAATAACTAAGATTTTAGTTTTTGTATGTGTCGCGATATACAAAAAGAATTTGTTTAAGTAAAATGAATATCTTAAGAGTTCCACATTTGTATGTAGGAAATGTATGTAAGGAGTATGCGTTACAAAGTGCAAAAGTAAAGTGCAAGACTGAGAGTGGAGCAGGGTATAATATAGACCATTGCAGGTGTTGATTTGTATCATAGTCATTTGTATAAAAATAACATACAAAAAAGTAACATACAAAGAGTAAGATACAAAAGGGGCTACAATACAAAAGTACCATATAGATTGATGTGCAAAAAGAGAAGAGGCTAACGGATACAAAATTCAAAGTGCAAAATTAAAAGGAAAGGTCCCAATTTGAATTATGTGCATTAATTGTTGTATTAAATACACAACTAACTGCAGGAATGTAGAACTCAAAAGGAATAAAAGAAAAAGTCTATGATACAATTTCATAATCACATCATGAAGCTAGAATTGCAAAGCAGGCGAAAATTACACCAAGTGAGTAGAAATTCAAAGGTGAAAGGAATCGCAAGGTAGTAATAGCGTAGCTAAAATGATAATTCAACTCAACATGTGTAAAACTAAGCTAGTCAGAGAAACATGTATGTAACCTAAAAACAATGTTATGATGCATATAGTATGAACATGATTTTTTTGTAGTTAATCTCATTTGAAAAATGGAATTAGTTGTTGCAAATAATTGTATCTACTTAGGGATTTAATTGAATACTATTAGATAATTTGAATTCCAAAATAGAGGAGGATAAAACAATTATGGTAAAAAATGGTAAAAAACATGAAATTAGGGTAAAAAAGAACCCTAATAGTTGTATACGAACACAAAGGTAAAAATGTAATTGCCTTTTACAGGATGGCACCAAAGAAAAAGAAGGCGGCTGTCGTGGCTGAGGAAGGAGAGGAGGTAAAAAATGAAAGGAAACCATGGAGAGAAACTACTAAAGAGGAGATGAAGAATCAGGGAGTAATAACTTCCCAAGTAGTAGGTTGTATGCCATAGACCATATTGGAATTGCAGTTTGAAAGTAATATATTGGAGGGCTACATTGTGAATACCTAGGAGCCAGAAAGGGGTGCTGATGAAATGGTTAGAAAGCACCATAGGATCATATAGAAATTCATTGGGTATGGATGCCCAGAAATACATGTTTATGATGCTAATATGGTAGTAAAGGAATTCATAGATATTTATTTACATTGTATGCAAAATCCAAATACATATCTAAATGTTGATATGATCAATCTGATCATGGAATCAAGTGCGAGGATAAAGAAATATCATAAGCATAGAGAGGAGATGGAAGAGCAAGTAAAAACATTAAGAGAAAAGGTTGAAATACAAACATACACCTTGATCGTGAGTCAGAGAAACAACCATGGTGTGGTGTTAGAATTCAAAGTTGTCACACATGTCAAACTACAACAGACAAAGGGAGGAATCAGGCTAATCCACTACAGCCTATTATTGAGTCTAGGTCGTTTGCACAGTGGGGCTTGGATTTCATTGGAGTCATTAAGCCTCCATCATCTACGGGGCATAAGTTCATACTGACGGTGATAGACTATTGTACAAGGTGGATAGAGGTAACATGCTATAAGTTCTCTACTACTGAAGTGATTATCAAATTTCTTGAAGAAAACATCATCACAAGGTTTGGAGTTCCCTATTCTTTGGTATGTGATAATGGCCCTGCATTTTCTTCTTTAAAAATTTCTAAATGGGCATTTAAATATGGGATAGTTCTAATGTTTTCTTCAAATTATTATCCTCAAGGTAATGGTTTGGAGAGTCTACTAATAAAATCTTTTTGGATATCAACAAAAAAGTAATTGTTAAAAATCCAAAAGAATCAAATACATTGTTGAAGTATGCATTGTGGGTAGATAGGACAAAAGTTAAGACCACCTTAGGCAATGCACCCTATCATTTAGTTTCTGGGACTGATCCCATACTTCCAGTAAAATTAAGAATACCTACCTAGAAATTGGCTAATGAATATCTGGAATTTGATTATCTTAGAGAAGCTAGGTTGGTCCAGATGTTACAATCGGATGAGAAAAGAGATCAGGCTATAGATAAATTTGCAAAACATCAAGCTATAGTTAAAATATGGTTTGGTAAGAGAGCAAGAGTTAAAACATTCAAAATATCAGATTCGGTGTTGTGTTGGGATAAACCACATGAAAATAAGGGGAACCATGGAAAGTTTAATAAATTGTGGTTAGGTCCACTATAGGTTGCAGAAATAATAGGGGATAATACTTGTAGGCTCGAAGCCTTAACTGGAGAAGATGTGCCATTACCTATTAATGGTCAACACCTGAAACATTATTTTCAAGCTTAAAAGGTAGGTCATCCTTATTGTGTATCATAATGTAAAAATGTATAAGGTGTGGGGTTTCTAGTTTTGTTGGGTGTTTTGTTTTGGTTGTGTGTTTGTCTCTGTTTTTTTTTTTTTTTTTTTTTTTTTTCCAGGTTTGTTGTTTGGCTGGCTTGTTTGTTATGTTTCCTTGGTAGGGATGTTTGTTCTGATTTAACGTATGCAAGAACAGATTAACAACCATTGAAAACAACAAAAAAATTGGAAATTTCAGGTTAACCATTTGAAACTTATGCATAACTTGTTAAGACTTTCATGAAGGTAAGGTGTTGTTTATCTTGTGAATGATTTTATTCAATAAGTATGAATTAAGTATTCAAGGAGAGTTTCTCACAATGACACACTTAAAATCCTTGGGTTTGTTGAACATACCAGTGTAGGTGTTAAATCAAAAATCAAAGGTCACTCTTGCTACCATTGCAATTCTTATCTTATATTTAGCAAGTGACCATACCTTGCATCATGAACTTACAATGATAATATCTTATACATCTATATGCCATACAAAAATGAATATAAAAAAAAAAGGAAAGAAGGATTATACTAAAAATCCAATTTAAGCCATCTAAGTAACTCTACTGGGGCTATGGACATCTTCCGATAGTCGGGCTCTACTTAGGAGAATTGTAACAATAACCTTGTTGGGGCTATGTATGCCTGCAAGCAACAAGGCTCTATGCAGTTGGCTATGAGGGATGAAATCAACTATGTAGTTTAACACCAGTCACTTGTGTTTTCAACTTATCTTCAAGATGATGATTATTAATCACATGCACACATTTAAACTCTATTAAAGATTCATACACCTTATTGAATATATTTAGTCCAAATTGAATAATAGTTCACTTATAAGGAAGTTGATAGTATGAATTTATTTCATTTTGTTTTCTTTAATGGTTTAAATTTAGTTGTTTTATTTGGTTGCTAGTTGTTGTGATGCTCACAACACGCCCCATTTTACCCTTGAGCAAAATGAGGACCCCTACTATGGCTTTTACTTTTGGCTTGTGTGTGGTGGTATAGGGCAAAAGGGGCAAGTGTTGCAAAAATGTTGAAAACTATAATGCCTAGTGATAGGGAAAAGGGTCAGGTGTTATAAAATGTAAAAATTATAAGGCCCAATGAAAAGGTACAAAACAAAAAATACTAGTTAATTCTTTGTGGAAATGATTAGGGTTTGTTTTGAATTGACTGGAGGTTTTTGCCTGTGAAGTAGGAGTGTTTTGTATGCATGTGTTAGGTCTCAAAAATGCAAGTTGCTAATCCTAAGAGGATGCCAGGCTCTATGTTTGGATTTGCAACGTTTTTGAACTAACTTGACGAAATCAACCTTCGAGGTTTGATGATTTCCTACACTTTAGGTCCTGCTACACCTAGGTGGGTGAACCTTGAAATATTAAAGCAGTCTGAGTGTGGATGAATGGACTAACTAGGTCTATCTACAATGGCATAGGATGTAGGATAGATGACAAAGCTGACTAATTAATTCTATGTATAATGTTTACTAATTGATTGGCAGAAATTGTATAAGCAATATCAAGGTAAAAAGGTTTTAATTAATGAGTTGAATGAGACTAGTGCCTTGTTGGGTAACAGAGTCAATTTGAAGGACTAAGAACAGTAGTTTCTTAATGGTAATAATTCTAGATATTTGGCACAGTTCTGGTTTATAGCTTGTATAAACGTGCAAGTAAATGACTGACAGACTCTTCTTGATAATCCAACCAAATAAAATCAGATATCTTATAATTCACCAAAAGGTATTTTAATCCTTACTTGAGGGAACCAAATGAAATGAATAGACAAGATTAACAGATAATATTTTACTGGAGACAGTGTGTCAATCCTAATTATATGGCTCTACTTAGTAATCCCAACTTACTACTTCCAGGCTACTGTGAATAAATCAGAAGGGTTTAATTCCTTAGATGGACACCAACCAAATTAATCACACAGATACAGCAAATGTGTATCGACAGATTAAATATATACTTGATATTTTAATCTGAATAACAGGGAAATGCAGAAATGGAGACAGCCACACAATTGAATAATTTCAACAAATAACTGATACCAAAGTAGAAATACTGAATCAGAGAACTTCAAACTTCTTCTTCAAAAATATGCAACACAGTCATTTTGGAATATTGTGTATTATGTATATATGAATATCTTCTACTGCTGATGATTTTTCAGCATAGATTGTTTGAACTTATATAGATATTTTTATGAAGAGATACAACTCTTCAATAAGTCTCTTGGGATTTTAACCAACATAAACAATAATTACATAAGCTTAATTAGGCTCTGTTTAGCCATAAATAGACTTGTGCCAGATGATCTAAATACTCCTGCTCACGGTGAGAATCAGTAAGCTCAACTGCACTCCTGGTGATTATATCAAGGGTGACCATTTCTTCCAATTGTTTGCAAACTTCTGTAGACACAGAGGCTTTATCTTTCAGAGCTCCTGTGGCTTTGTGCAATATAACTTGACAATCAACAGTCCACTCTTCTTTTCTCTTTACCTCTCCGTTATCTTTAAATATCCTGTGCACTCCTGCGTCTGAGGCATCAGTCCCTTCCTTAGCATCAGCTTTGAGTTTATCATAATAATTCTGGTGCCGTTTGAGCAATGCTCTTGCATCAGAGATATCTGTACCATCAGTGGCACTTCTGTTTTGCAACTCAATCACCTTCTCTTGTATCCTCTTATCAAGCCTTTCATGTTCTTTGACTGCTTTATGATTTTCTGAGTAGTTATCCCAAAACTGGTTTAACCACCGTACCATGTTTGCATACCTGCTCTGCAGTATTGTAACAAATGCATCTATTTGAATTTGTTTGGCTTGATCAGGGGATATTACTTGACTACTTTGTGAGCTCTCACCTTGAGTTATTCTTTTTGTAGATTGGCCAAAGGTGCTCTTAACAGCGTCCTTCAAGTAGTCATTCTCTTTTGTTAATCTTTCACAATTCAGTTTATAAGCATCTCTTTCCTTGATTAACATCTGAGCTTGTGCTTTATTTAACTTTGCAACATTGATGCCAATGTCTGCAGTAATTATGGGGTCAGTTTCACCTGCTCTGAAAGTCATAACATGGCCAAAAGTTTTCTCAGTGTCTATGATGGCCGTCTTCTTATGGGGAGGATGCAATGCCCATATCATCAAAGAATTTTCATCATTATTGTATCTAGTTCCCATATATACTTCATTAACTCCTTCTGGAGTAAGCTTATACTTGTCATTAGCATTATTCAAAAAGCTATCAAAAACCAAAGCAGAATTTAAATCCAAACCGGGAAAAATCATAACCCCTGCATCTTTGAGCAGCTGTCTGCCTCTGCTTGGTGTCATGTCCTGCATTTCCTTATCCACTGTCTCCTTCAACATATCTAATAACTGTTTTTCATTGTCAACAGAAACATTATCTACTGACTCTCTAATTTCTTTTCCCTTGTATTTATACAGGAATGATTTAAATTCCTTAGACTGAATGAATGTATCATCTGAAACAAAAGAATCATAAGCCTTTTGGCGTGGATCTTCATCAGCAGACCCCTCCTCATCATGTATCACAACTGGAGGCTGATATTGTTGCATTTTTCTTTTAGACATTTCTATTGTTTTATCTTGTGGCTGTTCTTGTTCAGTCAATTCTTCCTCTTCAGAGGATACCACTTCAACTCCTGCCAACTGCTTTTTCTTTTCATTTAAATCTCTGTTATATTTCTCTACCACCAAGTCGACTTCAGCCTCTTCCAAATTTCTAATGACATCATCATGTGGATAATGTATGTGCATGTATCCACTGAGATTTTGTTTTCTTCTTGCATAGTCAATGAAACCTTCAGGGTCAAACCCTTTCCTCACCTCAGCAGTCACCATGTTATAATGCATTAGTTTATCCAAAATAAGATTGTATCCTTCTTTTGAAACCACAGTAAAATCTCCAAAACACAAAGTACTGGGCATGAATGATTGTTTATCATGCGAACTTAGATGCATGACATTTGAACAATGCATTTGCCTAATTATTTCCAAATATGCAATTCTGTTAGGGACAGTTTTAGGCAATATAAATGGAGCATCCTCAAAACCATAAACTCTGATCATAGTAGCATCCTCAAAACAATACCAATCTCCCCAATTATGAGTGACAGTAGGGGGGCCACCAAAATCTTTTGGTCTGAGGAATCTTTTTATTTCATTTGAAATTGAATATTCACAGGGGTGGTTGAAATACCTATATAGCACTTTAACACAATGCTCTTCAAATTGAGCATAGCTGGAGTTAGCATACCTGCTATCCCAGATTCTAGTCCACATTTGTACAGGTATATTTTCCCCTTTCTTATCCGCAGCAACAACTTGAAACTCATTTGGCCACAATCCTACTTCCTGGCCATAGTATAATACCATATGCATGAGCATCGAGTAATGCTCAAAAGAGCATGTTGGAGCATTGTTTTTTATTGCAGATAGACCAGAGTCTATTCTAGTAGCAACATAGGAGGCATAATCAAATTGTCTGGCATTGTGATATTGAATATCAGAGGCTATGACCATTAGAGGAATAGTCATGAACTCAGGGACCTCTGAGCCAAGGACTTGGCCTACAGAATAGTAAGTATATTGAATGTATGGTTCAAAAATGGCTACATGAAAGGGAGGGCCATCATTCTCAGTCAAGGGTATCACTTCTCCTTCAATCCTGGGCCTATGAATGGGTAACCTCCATCCATTATAGGTTGTATCCATTCTCCAATATTCTTTATCCAAATCTTCATAAACAATAGGGACAGTGCACAAATCATCCAAATCATACACCTCACAAATAGCATTTTTTGACAAGTGTACAATTGGTTCTCCTTGAGGGTTGCAGATAGCTTTCAGGCCTGAATTGTAATGCCTGGCTAGCAGTTGAAGGAGCTCCACATTCAAGAATACGTTAGGTACAACCAGTTTGCCTAAATTCATGTGCCATGGGTTTGACACAGGAGCATTTCTAAATCTTCTGTTGTAGTGGAATCTGAAGAGTTCATATCCCCTAATTGGGGTCCAAATATCTCCTAGGCGCTTATGTTTGTCTTCCAATTTTTCTACTTCTGCCCTGAGCTGGGCAGACCTCCTGGCCTTGGGAGTTGACCCAGGCAACTGATCAATCAGGTCCTGATTTAGTTTTCTATCCTTCACTTTCTCTTCAGGGGTTTGATCAGTTTTTTGCTTTTTTGGCCTACTGGTTTCCCCTTGTGACTTTCTTCCTTTTCCCTTTCCCGGAGTTTCCATTTTAAAAATTCGGCAGGAAATTCAAATACAGGCAATATAGTGGTTTGTGTGTGTACCTGTCGTTCGATGGCTGGAATTGGAAGCCTTTGCTTTTGCCCTGAGAATTCCTCTGTATTTTGCTCTCGGACGGTTTTTTGCAATTATAATGATCGTATGAATTTCGTAGCCGTTTGCATTAATTATCTGATCAATTCAATGTTCATCGCTGTGAAGTGTCACATCACCATAACTCTTCTTTATCGGCGTGATTTTGAAATGTCTGGGCGACCTCATCATTTTTTATGGCGCGAATAGTCAATCGGCATGACCCCTCAATTGTATTCCCGATGCGAGACCATCGGCATGACTTCCTTCATCGCCAAGGGTTTGAGATCTCTCTGCGATATAGCGAGTCCCACCGATATGATTTGCTTATCGGGAAGATTGAGACTATCGGGATAATAAAATTATGTTCTCCCGATCTTTATTTTCTCTCCGATAGTTACCTTCATGTATGAACTTTTATCTTTGTCGGAATGACATTCACTATCGGGATAGCTTTCTCAAGACATCCCGATCTAAATCATCTCCCCGATGACCCTTTTCAAATCCTTCATCGGGCAAAGTGTCACCGACACCTTTTGATCGCCGTGACTTATGAATCGGCAAGACCTGGTTCTTTTGTTCCGATATGTCAAGTTATCCCGATAGAGGTGTATCGCTATGAGTCTCGTCGATGGCTTTCTCATCGCTAAGACTCTTAATCATCGGAGGCTTACTTGTTTTCTATCCTGATAGCTTACCTCTCGCCGATGGCTATTTGTTTTGTTACCCCCGCATGCTGTTCGGTGTAACTTTTGCCGAAAGTACTTCATCGGTATGATATATACCGTCGAGGCAACTTCTAAAAGATCATCCGATAGATATTTGTCATACCGATCGGCATGACCACTTGCCTTTCTTGCCGATGTAATGTCATCGGCATTACTCACTCTATCGGTGACTTCCATAATTATTCTCCCGATCTCTATTTTCACGCCGATGTATCGGTGTAAGCAACACAACCTCTTGCCGATGGATTGATTTTGATGAAATTTGGCACTGCTCGTCCATATACACTTTGTGAGAAATTTTTATTATGGTCCCTTTGGGATATTCTTCAGGTTTTATTCATATATGATGGGGTAAGGAGATAGTAAAAATTTCAAATTTTTATTGTGCTAACAGCATGTAAGGTTTGAAGTTTTGTATGTCATATACAAATATTTTGTATATGTGCTCTCATATTGTCGTTGTTGTGTTAGTTGGTTTTTTTGTATTTTGAAAAGGGACATACATATCTTTAGAACATTCAAAACCTTTTGGATACAAAGTGGACCTGACAAGGTACAAACGTCAATTGAATCAAATAAAAATTTGCACCTACCCCCTTAGTTTTGTATATTCAATTGTTCATTATGCATTTGAGATGCAAAGTAAAAAGCATACATGTACGGATTTGAAAGTAGAATTAAATGAAACATAGGGTAGAATGGGGTCAAACATCATATGGTCAAGTTACAGAATTGAAAATAATAAGAATTTAAAACCAATTTGAAGAATGTGATTGCATGTTTCTGATAGGAGATACAAATACCAATAATTAACCATGAAAGAGAAGTTGCAATCATATAAACGCACCAAAATTGACTATAGCTTATATTGTATATGAGCAGAGTATATACAATCAAGAGTGGTATATTGATGAGTGTTGTGGTTAAAATTTGAAGTCATGGTGAAAAACAGAGGAACCAAAATACCAAAAAGAGAAACAATATGCAGACTATGGAGTGCCATAAAAAATTCCAATTCTGACTATTTTTGTAAAATGGTTAATCCAGTCTTGGCTTTGTGATATTTCTAATCCTCGGGGCAACTGTAGAAAGCTGAGACCGACCCTGGCCCAATATCTATGGTGGATTAAGGCTTGGCCAGGAAGGTACATAAGGAATGGCATTCTGTCGAATTAAGCTATAGGGAAATTAGCCAGGTAAAGTTCTTAAGCCCATGGTACACCTATGCCCATGTCTTCCACTAAGAGAACATCAATATATGTAAGCCTGTAATCAGCTTTGAAAAGGTGCTACAGTAACAAAAGGACCTCTACCTTGTTGACGCTTAGGTCTAGAATGGAAGTGAGAAACCATGAAATAATGTCTGCATTAACTCTACTTATCTCCATTGGTCAAGAAGCTTTTAGCTAATACCATCTTTACAACTTCTAATTCCAAATCATGAAACATGGGGTTTCCATGCAATACAATCAGTCCTTTTAGATGAGCATCTGAAATCAGACCAAAGAAGGTGGTATGTCACCTAGAAATAACTAGGCAAATGGGAGTAGTCATATTCACAAAAAATCTTTTAGCAATCTAAGGATTGAGAAATTGTTCATTATGCATACTCTTAAATAAAAAATTTTGCATAAGTTGCAGGTTAAATCACTATTAATGGTGTTCATGGGAAATTAAATTAGCAGGAGTGTAAGTGTTAATTCACGCATGCCAGAAGTCTAATGAAGTTAATGTCATAAATGTATTGGATTTCTTCTAATCATGATTTAGGGATTGTATCATTAATTGTAGGAAATAGTACAAGTGATGGCAAGATTAAGAAGTTGAAATTCGCGTCCGTTGTCACACATCTTTTGTATGTATCGTCTTATGCATTCTAAACATGTACATACAAAAAAATAATATACAGGTCCAAATCTACGGAAGGTATTTTCTATCGTTTAGAGGTAAGTATAAATCCTAGTGTATGTTTTTTTGTATTCCCGCATTGAGAATGATTTGTATCTTGAATATAAATACAATATCAGGTTTCAAAATGGCTAAAAGAATTTACAAATGGTGGGGCCCATAGAAGTGTTGTTATAAGAGGGTTAAATATACAAAAGTAAAATGCATTGATAGACATACAAAAATGGACCTGACAATGTTTTGAATACAATTTTATAAGTAGTTGAGATCTGTGATTGTTTGTATGTTAGGTTGTATTTCATATGCAAAAATGATACATACAATGGATAGATGCAAAAATCCGAAGTGGTCGGTTACATGTGGTAGGGCTTACACTGATGTACAAAACTCAAAGTAATAAGTTGGAAGTCAAGGGATGTCCTTCAGTGAATAAAAGATATTATGAGTAGACAGATGCAAAAAGTGGACATGATGGAGGATTTAAATATAATGTGAAATAACTAAGATTTCAATTTTTGTATGTGCCACAATATACAAAACACGATATACAAAACATGATATACAAAAAAATCCATTTAAGTAAAATGAATATCTTGAGAGTTCCACATTTGTATGTTGGAAATGTATGCAAAGAGTATGCATTACGAAGTGTAAACGTAAAGTGCAAGACTGAGAGTGGAGCAAGGAACAATATAGACCATTGTAGGTATTGATTTGCATCATAGTCGTTTGTAAAAAAATAACATACAAAAAAGTAACATACAAAGAGTAAGATACAAAAAGGGGTAACATACAAAAGTAATGTACAGATTGATGTGCAAAAAGGGAAAAGGCTAACGGATACAAAATTCAAAGTGCGAAATTAAAAGGAAAGGTCCCGATTTGAATTATATGCATTAATTGTTGTATTAAATGCACAACTAACGGTAGGAATGCAAAATTCAAAAGAAATAAAAGCAAAAGTCTATGATACAATTTCATAGTCATATTGTGAAGCTAGAATTACAGAGCAGGCAAAAATTGCACTAGGTGAGTAGAAATTCAAAGGTGAACAGAATTGCAAGGCAATAATGGCACAGCTGAAATGGTAATTCAACTCAACACTTATAAAATTAATCTAGTCAAAGAAACATGTATGTACCCTAAAATGTTGTTATGATGCATATAGTATGAACATGATTTTGTTGTAGTTAATCTAATTTGAAAAATGGAATTAGTTGTTGCAAATAATTGTATCTACTTAAGGATTTAATTGAATACTGTTAGATAATTTCAATTCCAAAATAGAGGAGGATAAAATAATTAGTGTAAAAAAAGGTATAAAAACATGAAATTAGTGTAAAAAAGAACCCTAACAGTCATATACGAACAGAAAGGTAAAAATGCAATTACCTTTTACAGGATTGCACCAAAGCAAAAGAAGGTGGTTGTCATGGCTGACGATGGAGAGAAGGTAAAAAAAGAAAGCAAACCATGGAGAGAAACTACTAAAGAGGAGCTGACAGTGAACCGAGGGTTTCCAACGGTGACATTTTACGGAGGAGGACTAGTTACAGACACCATCATAGGACAATATGATGTAGAGGATATATTGCACAAGGTCACGACATCTAATGCCTCTGATGACATGAAGAAGATTTGGAGTAAGGGATTATATAAAGCCGTAGGGTTTCCCTCAGCTACAGAAGCTATCAAATTGGTATTGGAAGGCATGGAAAGATATAATTTGGAAACCAGACAAGTAATGCATGAGGGAAGTGTTGGGACTGAAATTTCCAAGTTACTTTTTTGGAAAATATTAAGTTTCAATCATCTAAGGATGATTGAAAGTATGTGAGCATATATGGAAAGATCCACAGTTATTTTCAAGCAGAAATTAACAATTGAGTTGATAGAAATATTTGGATTTGATCTATTCTGATTCCTAAAGACTTAATATAACATGGTTGAAGTGCTCATTAAAAATGAACCATAACAAGGAAGTGAAAAGTTACAAACAGTGTTGAAAATAAAAGAAAAATGGCATTAAGTACCAAAGTTGAATATGGGTGAATTCCTTGCCGAAAATGAATAGGGGTTGCTTTTTGAACCATCTTAAAATTCCTCGTATTTTGCAAGTTACGTGTGTTTTTGGTATGGGTTTGTATGTTTGTATATACAAAGTTGTTTGTATATACAAAGTCCCTCGTATACAAAGTGATTTGTATGTTTTGTCATTGTATGATGCATATGCAAAGTCCCTTGTATATCGGGTCGTGGTATGGTCGCATAAAGGAATCATCCGTTTGATGCATTGTTTACTTGTATACATTCGGTTAATATTTTATTGTTTCATACAAGGTGGACCGGACGAGGTTAAAAGTTGAGATGTATTTTCTGTCGGGTCCACTGCTTGTATGTTATGTTTGTATGTTTGGCAGAACACAACATACAAGGCGATATGCATTGCCTAGAACTGAAAAAATTATGAATTAATGCTAAGTCTTTATATGTTTGCACTTTGTATGTATGTTGTTGTATACATTCATTGCGTTACATACAAGGCAAATATGCATACCGCAAAATTGAAAGATTATGAAATATGGTAAAATCATTGTATATTTCACATATTGTATGTTTTTGGTTATACAAGGTGATATGCATAGCTGGACTCAAAAAAATTGTGAAATTAGGAAAATTTGTTGTATGTTTGTGCTTTGTATGTATCTGCCATACATTGCCGATGTACAATGCATTACATACAACGTAGAACCCATGGTTTATTAAAGTTGAAACATTCATTGTATGTTTGTATGCATCTGACATACATTGCCGATATACAATGCATTACATACAAGCTACAGAACCAGAGCTTAATTAAAAAGAGTTAAATTCTTGTATACTCTATGCATTATATGCATGTTTCGAACATACATTGCATTTGATACATACAAATGCGGAATCCAAGAGAGATTAAAGTTTAGTTAAACTAATGCATCAAGACTTAAAGTATATCGGAGGATGCATATACAAGTCAGAATCTAAAGGGGCTACATAATGCGATCTATAAAATAAGAAGTTCGAAAGGAAGATACAATTGAATTCGTATGTATCAGGTATTATTTATGAAGGTTGGATACATGTAGTGGGTCCCACCACTTACACATTTGGCTTGTATAACAACAATGTATATCTTCGATATGCCAAACTATTGTATATACAAGACATGACTTGTTATCACCGGTTCTCTTTAATGTTTCTAACAGTCACTTCTTGTATCCAGCACTCACATACATTCTCAAAGATTACATTTGTGATATACATTCGCATTACACCTTCAGTAAAACAAGATGTATCTTACACCGATACAAAATATAGAAACCCTAAAATGACATTTAATCTGAAGGGTTAAGATATTTTTTTGACATTTGAAAAATGGGTTTTCTGCAGGATATACACAGCAGGGATTAAGTTGTATAAACACTCACGAAAGAATCTTGAGCAACTGATAAATTATTGATAAGGGAAGTAATTATTTGAGTAAATATATTTATTTAAATAAATTTGTTTGGATTGTTTGATCAGACATTAATTTGTGTTTGATCTAGATTTTTTAGGAGTAATAAAGAAGCCCCCGAATGATATTAAGGAGAATTACAGTTGAAGATCCTTGTTTGATACTGAAATGGTTATCCATTTGATGATTAAAGACGAGTATTAATTTTTCTGAATTTGTTTATTGAATATTGTTGTTTGGTTATCAACCATCACAACTATTGTAACTGGTATGAAACTTGTATGCCACTCTTTATAAGAGATGACCAAGACCAGAAACATATACGAGATTATAGAGAGAGACTAGGATAGAATAGGGGATACTATAGATTAGATTTGAATAGCAATGCTAGTTCACTTTTAATATATTTTATTTTTGGTAGACCATGTGCAAGCATTCTCTGATGAAGTTAAGTCTGTAAGCCTGAAACAGTGACTGCAAATTCTGGTATCAACTATCTGTTAAATTTATTCAATTATATGACTGTCTCCTTTCAAAGTTTTCTCTGTTATTCAATTTGAGTTATCAAGTATATCTTCAAGTTGTCTATGCACATTTTTTGTTATAGTGTGATAAGATTAATTGGTTTCTGCTTTCAGAATTAAATCCTTTAAATCTGTCACAGTAACTATGAAGACATTGTCATGGATCTATAAGAAGAGTCATATAGTTAGGGTTTATATTCTATCTCCAGTTTTTGATCAATCTATTACAATTGCAGTATTATTCTGATAGGTTCCTTCAAAGAGGGATTAAATCCTTTTAGATGAATGCAGGTAACTTGATTTTGTCAATTGGATATATGTTAGTATGGAATACTAAATATTTCCTTGCAGGGTTGTACAAGTTACATACCTATTCTTTCATGCCAGATAGTTTGAGTTTTTACCAAACAAATAGTCATTTATTTCATGATCATATTGACTCCATATTAAATAAGTCACCGGTCTAGTATTTTCATTATTACTTATACAAATTCATTTTAGATTTACTTAGTTAGATTTTATTATTGTTTTAGCATTACAATTTAGATTCTTTAGAATTAACTTGCTGTCTTTTTATCTGTTTTATAATTTGTACCATTATCAATAGTTAGATTAATTCTGATTTAAGTAGTGATCATCTCTTTATCTGCTTTATTAATTAGAGGTTTACTTGCCTAGGTCGAGCACAGCCTGAAGTGAAGGGGGTTTAGCCATATCTACCCCATGTTAGTTAGCCAAAAATGTCAAGAGAGCCTGGTACCCTCTTAGGGTTAACGACCTACATTTTTGAGACCTAACAGAATTGGTGACTCTACTAGGGACTCAAGTGAAAGTATTAACTGGAGATTCTAAAGTTTTTCCCATCTGAGTGATAACAAAATTGGAGAGTCTACTGGGGAGACTTAGAGAAACCTAGTGGTAGACCATGTTATTAGAGTTAGAGAATTAAAAGGCATAACTCTGCTAGTGGAAGGAAAAACCCAGAAAATTGATTAGTCCTCTAAATAGAGGTGGCGACTCTACACTAAACTTAAATTTCTTTTCTGATAAAACTGTCATAATGGATGGTAGGAGATGGTAAAAAACTATAATCATCCCCACCTTTAAGGGCTCCTATTAAGAAGATTGGGATATCAAGTCAGTCTCATAGTAATAATAACTAAATCCCTCTTGAGAATACAAGTCCTCTTGGCCAAAATTATACAATATATACTTCCCCATTCCATGTTGAAGGTGATAATCCCAAGACACCAATAGATAATCATAATGATATTTTCAATCGGCAAGCACAGCCACAAAGGACCGATGAGATAGAAAATCAGGGTGAAGAAAATCATGAACATACAAGTGATCAAGATGTCATAGACTATGATTGTATGACTAACCATGAACTTGTTGTACATTTAGAATATCAAGAGCAAAGACTAAAAAATAGACAACAAATGGCCCTTTTAGATCTTAAGGCATGAAATTCAACTAAGTATGTGCCCCACATAGAAAAAATAACAACATTAATCCGCATGGAATGCCTCAGAATACTACCACTGTTGGAAACATTAGGGTACCCCATAATACATACAATAATCCTCCTCTGCAAAATAGGCAAGTACAAAGACCTCCACCTATAAATACTAGGAATGTTCACCAACAGCATCAACCACTAGGGCATAGACTTAACAATCAACAACTGAGACCTCCCCCACAACAGAATATGTATCATCAACAATATGCCCAACCCAATATGCATCCACAACCTCCATTTGGATACCAATATTATCCGCCATACCTAAATATACCACCTCCTAATCCTACGAGTGTGACCAGACAATTTGATTTGACTGGATATTAGTTATATCCTTATCCCATGGATAATAGTTGGAGGAAAAATGTGCCTAAGTTTACAGGAAACAATAAATTAACTACTAAAGAACATATCAAAAGATTCAATGCTTTTATACAGGACATTGATAACGAATATGAAGATATAAAAATGAAACTGTTTATGATATCTCTTACTAATGAAGCAAGAGACTGGGTAAATAGTTTACCAAATGCTTCAATATATTCCTTGACAGACTTCCACAATCAATTTTTAGAACAATTCAGAAATCAATGTGCCCCAAATTTTTCTCTTCATGAACTAATAACTATTCAAAAGTATCAAAATGAATAGGTGTATCATTTTAATTTGAGATTCACTAAACTATATAACAAGGTTCCACAAGAATCCAAATTGAACAACCAAGAAGCCCTTAGCATATATTTGAAAGTATTCGACCCGAAGACAGGATATGAACTCTAGGGCAAAAGTCCTAGAACCTTGGCAGAAGCACAAAAAATGGCTCTCACTATTGAAAATAATAAAAAGGCTGTTGGGATGATCAGAAAGAGAGATAATATAAGAGTTCCTCAAAATCCTAGTCCTCCTGCAAACAAGCAAGAATACTCACATAAGAATGAAAGACCAAGACTCCATGATATGCCATATCATATGAACTGGAAAGATGGAAAGCCCGTGGATACTAACAGGAAACATAACTATGGAAAAGACACCCCTGACCCTTTGATGAAAAGTGGAGTCAATGTGATAGAAAATAATCCATGGTGTACGCCCTGTAATTTACCACACTCTCCTGATTATTGTGTGGTAGCGCAATCAATACAAAAACATAAGATATCTTATAACCCTAAGATGGATCATCATACTATAAATATGTTGGATGTCACACCTTTCACTGTTGAAGAAGATTATTCATCCAACGAGGAATAAGGCTATCAATATGATGTAAGAGCACAAAAATACAATGTGAACATAGGAGGACAAGAAGTATTTTCTGACCATGAGGAAGACTTAGGAAATTGTGGATATGACCTCCATGCAGCACAAAGTTACAATTGGCAAAAACCTTTTGAGGAAGATAGAAGAGCCTTAACATTAACTGTAGCTATAATTTGAGAAACAGAACAGTAAGTGTTGAACAAGGAACTCCCAGAAGTATATTTATAAAAAATTAGACTTCTGGTAAAAATGATAAAAGTAAAGCTGAGAAAACACCTTATGATATACCTCCTGTTGACACACTAAACAAAAAGAAGGACAGCACAAAAACTGAGGAAAAGGGGCAAACAAAAGTTGATAGGTTGGAACTAAACATAAACCCCTCATTTGATATTGCTCAAGCTGTTTCTCAAATAAAAATATCTGTGCTACTTCTAGAGATGATGAAGGTGGGAAAATATAAAAATATAGTGGTGAAGATGATATCAAATGTATCAAACAAAAGACCCGAACAACATAGTTCTAAAATAAATATGCAACAAGAATCTATCAAAGTACCTGAGGTGTACATGGGTGAAACATTAATGAAAAATCCATCTCAAATAGATCCATTCTATATTACCTTGCTGATAAACAACAAATTAGTCAGGAATTGTATGCTTGATTCAGGAGCAGCAGTAAACATAATGCCCATGGCTGTTATGAAACAGTTAGGAATGTGGGTGGATACTACATTCGGTAAATGTTATGCAATGGATAATAGATCTGTCCCTATTGTTGGAATCATGAAAGATGTTGAGATAAAATTACCATCTCATCCTGAAGCCTCTTATAAAATTTACATCATTGTGGTAGATATCCCACCTAACTATGGAATGTTGTTATCTAGACAATGGACTACCATGGTAGGGGGAAGTGTGCAATTAGATTTATCTTATGCTACTATCCCATTGGGAACACAGGTAGTTAAACTCTATAGGGAGCCAAGGTATGAAGACATTATAGAGAAAATTAATCCAAATCAAATGATTTGTTTCTGTGACACATACTTTAGTACATTCAGGGTGGAAGAACAATCTAAATTGCATAATATAGACCCAATTTACTATGAAGCCAAAATTGATGAAAATGAAGTATGGACCATGTATTTTGATAGCACATGTAGTAAGGGAGGAAATGGAGCTTGGGTGTTGTTTATATCACCGTCGGGAAAAACATTCAAATATTCCTTTTCTCTAAATTTTGAGTGCACAAATAACATAGCTAAATATGAAGCACTTTTAATTGGGCTAAACATTGCTAGAAAACACAAAATCAAATTGTTGACAGTGTATGAAGACTCTGAATTAATTATTTCACAAGTCAAAGATAAATATTCCTCAAAAAATAAAAGACTGAAACAATACAGAAATGCAGTCCTGGATGATATAGAATTGTTCGATGCTTTTTCAATAAGTTGGATAGATAGGTCAAAAAATATAATGGCTGACTTCCTTGCAAACATAGCTTTAAAAAGGGATGACATTACCTTGATAGGTATTTCAGAAGTTGAGCTCAAAACTAGACCAACTATCCCAGACAACATATATAACTGGCAAGTTTTTGATAGTGATGCTGATTTACTCAAATTTTTACACTGTATAGATCAGTATGAGAATCAAGAGATTGATCTTAATGCTTTTGTTGAGAAGAATGATGGTAAAGAGACTTTATTTGGGAAAAAAATTGTCCAGCTTAAAACAAATAAAATTCCAAAGGGCTTAGTAGCATTAGAAAGAGTTTTTGATGCAAATGATAGATCCATTACCAAAGAAGTAGCAATAAAGGAGGATGATGTGGAAGAAATAAATTTGGGAACTGAATTGTCACCTAAAAAGGTCTACATTGGAAAGAAAATAACCCCTACAATTAGAAGCATGTTAATTACATTATTGAGAAAATATAAACATGTATTTGCCTGGTCTTATGATGATCTCAAAGCATATAGGGAAGATTTGTTCCAACACGAAATTCCACTTAACTATGATGCTAAGCCCTATAGACAAAAATAAAGACCCATCAACCCTATGTTAGAACCTAAAATGCACGAGGAACTTATAAAACTCAGGGAAGCTGGCATAATTAAACCTATTAGGCATTCATCCTGGGTCTCAAATTTAGTTCCTGTTAGGAAGAAGAATGGAGCTCTTAGACTTTGTGTTGACTTTAGAAACTTAAACATATCCTCTCTCAAAGATATTATTTGTTATGTAATATGGAAACTTTACTGCAAAGAGTTACTAGTTGTGAGTTATTATCCATGATGGATGGGTTCTCTGGATACAACCAAGTAAAGGTTAAAGAATCTGAACAATACAAAACAGCCTTTACAACCCCATGGGGAACTTATGTATATGTGAGAATGCCATTTGGCCTTACAAATGCTGGAGCCACATTCCAGAGGGCAATGGATGTTGCTTTTGTAGGTCTAATAAATGAAATCATGGTTATATATCAGGATGACCTCACTGCATACTCGAAAAAGGCTGAGGATCATGTGAATCACCTTGAGAAGATATTTATCAGAGCATTAGAATATGGTGTTTCCTTGAACCCCAAAAAATGCAAATTTGCAGTTTCAGAGGGAAAATTGCTTGGGCATATAGTATCCAAAGATGGAGTTAGGATTGATCCCAAGAGAATAGAGGCAATAGACAAAGTTCCTATCCCAAAGACAGTCAAGGCTATACAATCGTTCTTTGGAAAAATAAACTTTGTGAGAAGGTTTATAATGAACTTTGCAAGAATAATTAACCCTATATCTAGAATGTTGAAGAAAAATGAAAAGGTCAATTGGACAAATGAATGCATAGAAGCTTTTGCATCCATAAAAAGAGCAATTAAAGAAGCTCCAGTGTTAAATTCTCCCAATTTTAGTAAACCTTTCTAGATCTTTTCCTTTGCATCTTTTCATATAGTACCAGCCATTATGTTACAGAAGAATAATGAGGGTTATGAGCAACCTGTTTCTTTTTTCAATAAATCACTCCAACATGCAAAACTTAACTATGATATCACAGAAAAATAAGCTTATGCATTGGTGAAAGTTGTCAAGGCATTTAGACCTTGCTTGGGTGGGGCTAAGGTGATAGCTTATGTACCAAATGCAGCAGTCAAAGATGTGTTCATGTAGAGTGAAGTAATTGGGACGAGATGTAGGTGGATAAATCAACTTCAGGATTTTGATATAGAAATTCAAATCACAAAACTAGTAAGGGGACAAGGGTTAGCAAAACTGATGACAGATAAATCTTGAGGCTACCCAAGTATGTAATATTGAAAATGAAGAGGACATGGTAACAAGTATTGAGAAAACTCCTTGGTATACTGACATAGTGTATTACCTCAAGCACATGAAATGCCCTAACGGATTTGATGACAATAAGAAAAGAACTCTAAAATTACATGCTTCAAAATATGTGCTTATAGAGGGAGATCTTTTTTGGAAAAATAGAGATGGTATCTTATTATTCTGTTTAGATGAAGAGCAAGCAAAATCTACCTTAAAAGAGATGCATCAGGGAGTCTGTGGTGGCCATTTCTTAGCTAAAACCACATCACACAAGATATTAAGGGCTGGATTCTATTGGCCCAAGGTTTTCAATGATGCCTATAGTTTTACCAAGAAGTGTGAGGCATGTCAAGGATTCTTAGGAAAGCTAAAATATCAAGGGGCATTACTCTTGAGACCTATGCAAGTTGATGCCCCGTTTCACCAATGGGGAATTGAATTTATAGGAGAAATTATGGAGAAATCAAGTGGTGGTCATAAATGGATATTAGTAGCCACTGACTATTTCACGAAATGGGTAGAAGTAGTGCCCACTAAACAAGCAACTAGCAAGGTTGTGATCAACTTCCTATTGGAAAACATTTTAACTAGATTTGGGGTACCTTTGAGGCTTATAACTGACAATGGAATATGTTTTAGATTGGCTGAGTTTTAAAAATTTTGTAAATCTTATGGCATTATGATCTCATATTATTCTCCCTACCACCCATAAGGTAATGGGCAAGTTGAGTCCAGCAATAAAAGTATCCTAAAGATTATAAAGAGAATGCTAGATAACAAAAAGAAAGCCTAGGACTCTAAGTTGAGATTGGCATTATGGGCTGATAGGATCACAGTAAAGAAAGCAATTGGCAAATCACCATTTGAACTTGTATATGGGGCTCATGCCAGACTCCCAATACACAACCTGCTACCAATATGTAAGTTTATCCTCCAAGAAGATTGGGATGTCCTAGAACTAATGGAGGATAAGCTAGATCAGCTAATGGAATTAAATGAAATGAGGGAACAGGCAATGCAACAAAATAAAAAAAATGCAAATGCAAATGAAGTACCTATATGATAAAAAGGCTAAAGTCAAAAAATTTGAGGTAGGTGACATAGTGCTTATTTGGAATGCCAGAAATCAAGAAAAAGGGAAGCATGTAATATTTTGATGCCCTGTGGATTGGGCCTTTTGTCATAAATGGAAAGGTAGGGGAGGATTCATATTATGTACTGAACATGTCTGGTGAGGAGCAAGAACTACCAGTACATGGGTAGTTTTTGAAACATTTTTTCTCTTAGAAAGAACCCAAGAGAAAAGAATTGCCAATGCATGGACAATTCTGGTTAAACTCTCTAAATGGTCTTTTCCATGCACGGTAGTTTAGAAGAGTTAAATAACCTACTTAAAGATCTCTATTGTCAGGAAATAAAGAGTTTTTCATGAAGCAATAACCCAGGATCTTCACCTTTCATAGTTCACCCATCGTCAAATGAAGAAGGCATTGGTTTGCTCCTCCAGAAATCTGGGATCTTGCTATGCCCACAAGGGGAATACATCCCCAGAAAGAGCCACTATTGGGACTAAAATTTCCAAGTTACTTTTTTGGCAAATATTAAGTTTCAATCATCCAAGGATGATTGAAAGTATGTGAGCATATATGGAAAGATCCACAGTTATTTTCAAGCAGAAATTAACAATTAAGTTGATAGAAATATTTGGATTTGATCTATTCTAATTCCTAAAGACTTAATAGAACATGGTTGAAGTGCTCATTAAAAATGAACCGTAAACAAGCAAGTGAAAAGTTACAAACAATGTTGAAAATAAAAGAAAAATGGCATTAAGTACCAAAGTTGAATATGGGTGAATTCCTTGTCAAAAATGAATAGGGGTTGCTTTTTCAACCATCTTAAAATTCCCTGTATTTTGCAAGTTATGTGTGTTTTTGGTATGGGTTTGTATGTTTGTATATACAAAGTTGTTTGTATATACAAAGTCCCTCATATACAAAGTGGTTTGTATGTTCTGTCATTGTATGATGCATATGCAAAGTCGCTTGTATATCAGGTCGTGGTATGGTCGCATAAAGGAGTCATCGGTTTGATGCATTGTTTACTTGTATGCATTCAGTTAATATTTTATTGTTTCATACAAGGTGGACCCGATGAGGTTAAAAGGTGAGATGTATTTTCTATCAGGTCCGCTGCTTATATGTTATGTTTGTATGTTTGGCAGAATGCAACATACATTGTGGTACATACAAGGTGATATGCATTGCCTAGAACTGAAAAAATTATGAATTAACGTTAAGTCTTTATATGTCTGTGCTTTGTATGTATATTGTTGTATACATACATTGCATTACATACAAGGTGAATATGCATACCACAGAACTGAAAGATTATGAAATATGGTAAAATTATTGTATATTTCGCATATTGTATGTTTCGGGTTATACAAGGCAATATGCATAGCTGGATTCAAAAAATTTGTGAAATTAGGAAAATTCATTATATGTTTGTGCTTTGTTTGTATCTGACATACATTGCCAATATACAATGCATTACATACAACGCGGAACCCATGGTTTATTAAAGTTGAAACATTCATTGTATGTTTGTATGCATTTGACATACATTGCCGATATACAATGCATTACATACAAGCCGCGGAACCAAAGGTTAATTAAAAAGAGATAAATGCTTGTATATTTTGCGCATTATATGCATGTTTTGAACATACATTGCATTTCATACATACAAATGCAGAATCCAAGAGAGATTAAAATTTAGTTAAACCAATGCATCAGGACTTAAAGTATATCAGAGGGTGCATATACAAGTCAGAATCTAAAGGCGCTACATAATACGATCTATAAAATAAGAAGTCTGAAAGGAAGATACAATTGAATTCGTAAGTATCGGGTATTATTTATGAAGGTTGGATACAAGTAGTGGGTCCCGCTGCTTGCACATTTGGCTTGTATAATGACAATGTATATCTTCGATATGCCAAACTATTGTATATACAAGACATGACTTGTTATCACCGGTTCTCTTTACTGTTTCTAATAGTCACCTCTTGTATCTAGTACTCACATACATTCTTAAAGATTACATTTGTGATATACATTCGCATTACACCTTCGGTAAAACAAGATGTATCTTACACTGATACAAAATATAGAAACCATAAAATGACATTTAATCCTAATGGTTAAGATATTTTTCTGACATTTGAAAAATGGGTTTTCTGCAGGATATACACAGCAGGGATTAAGTTGTATAAACACTCATGAAAGGATCTTGAGAAACTGATAAATTATCAATAAGGGAAGTAATTATTTGAGTAAATATATTTGTTTAAATAAATTTGTTTGGATTGTTTGATCAGACATTAATTTGTGTTTTATCTGGATTTTTCAGGAGTAATAAAGAAGCCCTCAAAGGATATTAAGGAGAATTGTAGTTGAAGATCCTTGTTTGATCCTGAAATGGTTATCCATTTGATGATTAAAGGGAGTATTAATTTTTCTAAATTTGTTTATTGAATATTGTTGTTCGGTTATCAACTGTCACAACTGTTGTAACTGGTCTGAAGCTTGTATGCCACTCTTTATAAGAGATGACTAAGACCAGAAACATATACAAGATTATAGAGAGAGACTAGGATAGAATATGGGATACTATAGATTAGATTTAAATAGAAATGCTAGTTCACTTTTAATATATTTTATTTCTGGTAGACCATGTGCAAGCATTCTCTAATGAAGTCAAGTCTGTAACCCTAAAACAGTGACTGCAAATTCCGGTATCAACTATCTGTTAAATTTATTCAATTATATGACTGTCTCCTTTCAAAGTTTTCTCTGTTATTCAATTTGAGTTATCAAGTATATCTTCAAGTTGTCTATGCACATTTGTTGTTATAGCGTGATAAGATTAATTGGTTTTTGCTTTCAGAATTAAATCCTTTAAAGCTGTCACAGTAACTGTGAAGACATTGTCATGGATCTGTAAGAAGAGTCATATAGTTAGGGTTTATATTCTGTCTCTAGTTTTTGATAAATCTGTTACAATTGCAGTATTATTCTGATAGGTTCCTTCAAAGAGGGATTAAATCCTTTTAGATGAATGCAGGCAATTTGATTTTGTCAATTGGATATATGTAAGTATGGAATACTAACTATTTCCTTGTAGGGTTGTACAAGTTACATACCTATTCTTTCATGCCAGATAGTTCGAGTTTTTACCAAACAAACAGTCATTTATTTCATGATCATACTGACTCCATATTAAATAAGGCACTAGTCTAGTATTTTGATTATTACTTATACAAATTCATTTTAGATTTACTTAGTTAGATTTCATTATTGTTTTAACATTACAATTTAGATTATTTAGAATTAAGTTGTGGTCTTTTTATCTGTTTTATAATTTGTGTCATTATCAATAGTTAGATGAATTAAGTTGTGGTCTTTTTATCTGTTTTATAATTTGTGTCATTATCAATAGTTAGATTAATTTTGATTTAAGTAGTGATCATCTCTTTATCTGCTTTATTAATTAGAGGTTTACCTGCCTAGGTCGGGCAGAGCCTGAAGTGAAGGGGGTTTAGCCATATCTACCCCGTGTCAGTTAGCCAAAAATGTCAAGAAAGCTTGGCACCCTCTTAGGGTTAACGACCTGCGTTTTTGAGACCTAACAGGAAGAAACATTGTAGACCTATCTACCGAAGGCAGTACCCATACTTTTTGGCTGGAAATTAAGAAGAAAATGATAGGTATCGATATGGACCAATATGCAACAGACTATGTAACAAATGATAAAGCATGCAAAGCTACTATTTTTTATGAATGGTACATGGTTGAGAATAAACCCAAAGCTATTGTGAGAGTCCCTAAACATTTATATAGAATTGATTTTAAGGAGGAAATATATCTCATGATTACCATGTTGAGCAGGCTAGTTGGATTGAGGGATGCAGCTATGTTTGAACCCTAGATGTTTCAAGTCATAGAATATGTCAGAGAAAAAGAAGGAAGTATCCATTGGGCCAAGACCATCAGTAAGTACATAAATAAACAAATTATGGGGTTTAAGAAAAATAGAAGGTTCAGTATGTCTTCTTATGTTATATATGCATTAGCTACTAGAATACCCCTAATAGATGGGATAAAGGTAGTAGGCACTTTGGAAAATGGACCAGACCAAAAATTAATATATGATCATTACCCAGATCTTCAAGAAGAAAATGCATTACAAAATTATACAAGGGTAAATGATGTGTTCTACAACTATACATTGAGGGATTTGAATGTAGACAAAGAAAGAAGAGTAAGTGGAGAAGCAATAGAAGCCATTAGTTATTTTAGTTCTTTGTTTATACAGTTTCCCACTTTTACTTATATCAGGGTTGAGGGCTTTGAAGGCAAGCCATTTAAGTTGCCTAGGTATCATACAGATCACCTAATTTTATTGGAATATTCAAGGAAAGTTTAGAATATATACAAAATGTATAAGAATAGCTATAATAGGGTGAATATTAAGTTCCCTATTATCATTGGTCATTATTCCTGACATAATGAAGACACTTCCAAACAATTAGAAAAAGAGTTGAGATACTATGCATTTGAAGAATTCAATTTGGCTAGGTCTTTTGACCCACTGAATAGAATAAAAAGATTTATAGATAATAACTACAAGCATTAGGTTCATACTGAATATTATTGGTCTGACTATGAAAATGAATAGGAGGTAAGGAAAAGAGCTTAACAAAGATTGACTATTGAATAGATGAGGACAATGGGGGAGTTCAGTGTGCCCCAAGAAGTAACTGAAGATGATGAGTTATTACATCAAAGCTATAAGATAAATGAGGTGGCATTGTTACCTATTAATGAGCTAAATTGGGATGCTCCTACAGAGACATCCTTAGAAGGAATATCTACACCTATTTTATTGTTCTCTAAGAAATGGCTAGCTAATAGAATACAGGAATTGAAAACCCAAGGTATTGAAGTTGCTGGTAAGAAGAAAAGAAAGAAAAGAGAAAGGGAAGACAAAGATGAACTGATGTGTTTTTATGAAAAGAAGAGATGGTTCATGGAAACTAAGGTATTAAGTCAGGATTAAAAAAACCAACATTGTTAGATCCTTATGCTTTGGGAATTACAGTAGTCATCCCTTCAGGTACATTTATGGAGGAAGGGACATCTAGTCAAGAGGTCCATATTGAGGGAGCACAAACACCAATGGTGTTTAGTGAGTTAGTTCAAGAAGAAGACATGCCTATAGGGAAGGCTACAGTATGAGTTGTTGCTATAGATTTACCAACAAAGAAAACACATGTGCCTATTATTGTATCAATTGAAGCAAGACAAAGGCAAGTATCCACAAACTTCACACCTCAGAAAGGAGAAAATGCCACATTAAGGTTAAGAAAGAATTAACTGAAGAAATGTTGCATAAGTCAGAAGGCCAAGAAACAAAAAAGATAAGTAAGATTGTGGATATAAATAATGATAGTAGTGATGAAGAAGATATGCAATGAGGAACTAGTACAGAAGAGGGACCTGGAGTGGATATAAGTTCTATCATAATGGAAGAACATAATACCCAGGTGTACATGAGAAAAGTACAAGGTTTAGGACCAAAAGAAGGACATATACTAGGAGAATCAGAAATAGTAGATCCTTTTGGTACACTGGTGGAACCAGAAATCATTGAAGAGGTGCAAAATGTTGCACAACAAATTAAGGAATCAGAAAAAGAAGGAAAAGATAAAGTGACCAAGGAAACAGAAACATCAATGCAAACAGAAGAATCCAGAGAGGCAAGTATTGCTAATATAGATGTTTTGGATGTTTTGGATGTCCTAAAGGAATATAATGAACAAGGTACATCAGAGGACAATGTAGAGAAGGAACATGAGAAAGAAAAGGTTGAAGAACAACCTAATGAATCCACTAATCAACTTTTACGAACAGATCAGGTAAATATGTCTATATAGGGACAAAAGGAAATGACAATGAAGGTAACAGAAACATCAGGGGACCCCACAGAAGATATAAGAGATGTTTCTAAGGAAGAGGTATAGCGGTAAGGTAATATACTATTGGGCTCAAGGCATCTATCTCCAAAGAAGCCTCCATAGCAGCAACCTCCCCCACAACAATCACCACTGAAGGAGTAGGTAGAAGTAGAGAAACCTCAAAAGGAGGTAACCACTATAGAAACAAGGGCAGAAATCAATAAATAACCACCAGCTTAGCTAGGGAATGAAGTAAGAAGGGAAAAAATAGAAGTATAGTTGGTTCCCATTGATATTAAAAGCTTGCTAGGAGGGAATCCACAAAGGGAAAGAAGGAAAGCAAGTTAATGTCTTCCATAAGGAGAGGTCCCTCAAGATCAAGAACTTTAGAGCTAGCCATCCCACAAACAAACAAGGTAAAAGGTGAAATGACCCTTCAAGATTATAAAATGATGAGCATTGATCTGTGACATATGACACGAAAATAGCACCTTGCTAAATGAGAGGATATGAATAAGGCTACAATGGAAATAATGAGGAAGGATAAAGATAAGTTTGATTACCTAAAAGGGCATATTGCACAGTTGCAAGAGTTTATACAAGGAATATTTGACCCTAGGGTTGAGATCCCAGATATACATGAAAACTTAACCATTGTGTCTAAAGATCAAGTCCTAGAATTGGAAAATAAAAGAGTTGAAGCTAATTCTTTTGAAGAATGGTTTAGGCTATTTATTCAGAAGGGAGAGAATACAATAAGATAGGTAATTGCTAATTGGGAATTGGCCCTTGCAGAAAAGAATAATTGTAGTACTATTTTGTAACATTGTCAAAATAGAATAGAAGAATCTAAAGGGGAAATAGATCGGGTGGAAGACATGAAGGAAAGGGTCAAGGAGCTGAAGAATGAGGGAGTAATAACTTCCCAGGTAGCAGGTTGTATGCCATAGACTATATTGGAATTGCAGTTTGAAAGTAATATGTTGGAGGGCTGCATTGTGAATACCCAGGAGCTAGAAAAGGGCACCGATGAAATGGTTAGAAAGCACCATAGGATTATACAGAAATTCATTGGGTATGGATTCCCATAAATACATGTTTATGATGCTGATATAGCAGTAAATAATTCAGAGAAATGTATTTACCTTGTATGCAAAATCTAAATACATATTTTAATGTTGAGATGATTGATCTGATTATGGCATCAAGTACGAGGATAAAGAAATATCAGAAGCATAGAGAGGAGATGGAAGAGTAGGTAAAAACATTAAGAGAAAAGGTTGAAATAAAAACATACACCTGGATCCTGAGTCAGAGAAACAACCATGGTGTGGTGTTAGCATTGATAGACAAATAGATAGAATATTTGAAGAGGATTGGTGAAGAGTAAATAGGAAAAGTACCAGTGGTAGTGGTGGTTTCTCTTATTTTCTTATGTAATGTAATGAATTGTGTTATTTGTTTAAAAGCAAAGTCAACGCAGGTAAGTCAAGGAAGGGCCTACATCTCGAAAAGAATCCTTTTGGTAACTTTGCAACAAGGGGAATATTCTAGTGAGTATTTTGGGATAGTTGGGGAAATGATTCCCACCATTGATCTACAAGATTTGAATATAGATTATTTGATTAACTTTGTAACCGTAGCAGAAAGGAAGCTTCAAAGTCTATATAAGAAGCTCTGCTACATGTATTTTAATACACAGGGATTTTGAACTTTTAGCTTAAGGTTGTAATTGTTAAGTTTGTTGCAATAGGGAAGACATTTCTTTAGTTTTAGAAAGGAAGTCACCTATGTCTGCATTAAGGAGTGCATGGAATGTCATGTCTCCTTTATGTATCTGTCAAAGCATTCGTAAGTTTTCTAGTGATTTTGATCAATGAAATAGAAGTCATTATTACATTGTAAATTTTGTGTGACTTTATACTTTGAATAAAGGTAAACTCAGAATTCTGCATCTATTACAGACTGTTTTCTGATTCATACTTTTACTTGATGTATTGTTCATTAAAAGATTGCAATCTCTTATGTATATTCATGAAATAACTCAAGATTTTACATTTGTAGATTTGATTGTGTTGAATTGCTCAAGTTATTGTATTCTTTAGTACGTGGATAATAGAACATTTAGATCTTATCTAGGATGTTATTTCTAATTCTAATCTTTCTAACTGTTCTCCAATAATTGGTAAATAATTAGCTGAAACATAGTTATCTAAAGGAAATTGGGAAAGATTCAGTTAAATACATGAAAATGTTAATGATCTTCAATGATTTTCATAAATTCTAAAGTATCAAGTCTATTTTCTATGAAATTCATATAAAGTTTGACTTGAAAGACATAAATAGTTGCAAAGGATCATTGATTTAAGAGATATTTTGAGATATTTGCATATAATAGGTGACAATTACCAGTGACAAACCCTTAAATTTAGTAAGGCCCCTTAAATATAATAGTTTCACAATGAACTGCTGGTCTAGCCCAATGAACTACTAGTCTATCCCACATGGTCAAGAACTTGTTGCAAGTATGGCTCTACACAGTGTTGTCATTGATGTCAACATACTCCTATTGCATTGATGTCAGGAATTGGATGAGGTATGTGTTGAGGATATTGAGAAAATTAGCCCCATCAGAAATAGAGAAGAGTAGTGAAGATAGTGAAGTCCTATGACGCAAAGATCCCAAATAGTTGAAGATCGGAGTATGCGCATTAAAGGGTTTGTAGATATGTTGTCCAGTCAAGATTTCAGAGGTCCACATAAAGATCTGAAGAAGTTATGGGTATATGATTAGAACTTGTTTCGACAGCTGTTCAATGGTGAAAGAGTGGCACAAATAGGTCTGATGAGATCTGGAAACGCAATATCCTAGTCTGTAGATCTAGTGGTATGTTTGGGAAGCTAACATGAATTATCAACTCGATTGGCATATGGTTTGGAGGTCCACAAGTGATCCTTCTAGTATGACAGAGATGACCAGCTGTGTTCTTGTGATTCCAGATGAAGATACAAATGATTACAGTAATAAGAAGTGGTGCAGATGTTCTTGGTGATTCAAGCAAGCTTGTGGAGGTCTTCAGATTGTGTCCAGTTCGTGTTGATGGTCCGCATTAAAGATTGAGCCTGTAATTGAAGATTTACCTCCAGGTAATGGCGTTCTTCCTAGTCCTAGCTGACTAGATGATTTGCACCTGTTGCAGATAATCTAGAAGATATTTTGTGAGGCATGGCATGTTCTTGGAAGAAGATTGAAGTCCCAGCTATGCATGGAAGATAGTGTAGTAACTCGCATGAAGCTTTTGTAATAAGTCAAGTTGTATGTTTGTAATTGCTCTGTGATAAAATAAGTGTATGTTGTGCCAACTTTGATGATCATTCCATAGTCGATATCATGTATAAATAAGAATTGCGATGTTGTTCAAAAAGTCTCCAGAGTGGTTGTGATGAGGAGGTGGTAAGGAAGAGAAGCAAAATAGTAGAGCAGAGGTGTTGACCTTTAATGGAACTGATTCAAGCATAGTGAAGATGCTAACCTCTAGTTCAGTTTGTAAAACTTATTTTCTTCTATAGACAATGAGTCTCTTGTAGGCAGTGTGCCTCTTGTGAGCAGTGTGCTTGGGTAGTGAGCCCTAATTGGCAGGTGCCATTTCATTTATCATATTCTTTTAACAGAGAATAAAATCTTGGGTTAGTCACCCCGTGGTTTTTCCCTAAACTAGGTTTTCCATGTTAAAATCTTGGCATTATTTGTGTTGAGTTTCTTTCTACTCTTAAATTATTGTATTATGCTTCCATGGTTGAATCTTTGATATGCTGTTGAACTATAAGAAGGTTTTAAGTAAATAAGTAACAAAATTCTATGACAATTGATTCACCCCCCCTCTCAATTATCTATCCTTGAATCAACAATTGGTATCAGAGCTGGTTCCTCTAGAAGAAGCTTAACTGCTTGAGGAGATCTAGGATGTCATCCTACAAGAAGGACAATCCAAGGTTTGATGGAACAAACTACACTCTTTGGAAAAGCTGCATGGAATGTCACTTGCAATGCATGGGAGAGTAGTATTGGAACATGACTACAACTGATTATATTCCTCCAAAGAATGGTCTGACAACTCTAGATGAAATCAAAGATGCTGAAAATAATCTTCAAGCTAAAGAAGCCTTACTAAGTGCCTTATCTGATACATAATTCACAAATGTTATGGGATTGAAAACCACTTATGAAATTTGGATAAAGCTAGAGATTCTGCATGAAGGAGACAAATATGTTAAATGTGCAAAGTTACAGAGTCTGAAAGGAAAGTTTGAAAGCCTGAAGATGAGTGAAGATGAAAATATCACTTCATTTATGCCAATGGTAAATGAGCTTGTATGTGGCATTAGATGTGCTGGTGGAACATTAGATGAAGATGAAATTGTTGCCAAAGTTCTTAAATCCTTACCCCCTGCTTACAAACACAAGGTTGCTGCTATTGAAGAATTCAGATCATTTTCAAACATCACTAGGGATCAATTGGCTGGAAAGTTAGCTACATTTGAATTGGCTGAGTTTGGAGATGCACCTCCCAAGACTGAATCACCATTCAAAGCTAGTGTGACTACAAAAGGCAAACAAAGATATGATCCCAGAGAAAATTCCTCAAAGAAATCAACATGGTATGATAAAGAAAGAAAGGATCTGGAAGAAGATGAGTTAGAAGCTGCACAACTTGAAGCTCTTATTTCCAAGAGATTGTCAAGAGGATCCAGTAAGTATGAAGGAAAAATACCTTTCGAATGTTTCAATTGTAACAAGACTGGTCATTTTGCCTCAAGGTGTCTAGAAAGATTTTTAAAGCCTAACCCTAATAGATCAAGATTTCAAAAGAAGTGTTACTATGTTCAAGAAGATGATGATGGAGTAATAGATGATGAATCTGAGATAGGAACCAAATCCAGAAGTGACTGGGTGTTTATTGTCATTAAGGAAGAAGATCCAATGCCTATTGAATCTGCCAATCATAAGATAGAAAGAGCTCTGGCTGCTTAGGTTGAAGAAAAGGATGAATGGGTCATTGAAAGTGGATGCTCTCACCATATGACTGGCGACAAGAACAAGTTCATAAACCTAGAAAGATATGAAGGTGGAGTTGTAAAATTTGGAGATAATTCTGCTAGCAGAATTAAAGGTAGAGGAACCATTTCTTTTGATGGTAAGAACAAAATTGGTGATGTTCTATATGTTGAAGGTTTACAGCATAATCTTCTCATCGTTGGGCAGCTAGTAGACAAAGGTTATGATCTCCGATTCAAAAATAGAAAATGCAAGATCTTTGAAAGCTCTGGAACTGAGATTGCATCTGGTACTTAGACAAAAGGTAACATCTTTCGCTTGGTTGGTACTAGAAAAAGTTACTTATTTGTTCAAATTGATCAGAGTTGGTTGTGGCATAGGAGAATGTGTCATGTGAATTTTGATAACATCATTAAGATAAGCAACATTTAGGTTGTAAGAGACCTTCCAAGATTAGTGAAGCCTTCTAATAGCTTGTGCAAGGAATGTTAGTTAGGTAAGAAGAATAGAGTCTCATTCAAAAGTAAGGAACATTCTTCAACTAGATTTTTAGACTTGGTGCACACTGATCTATGTGGTCCAGAAAGAATCAAGAGTCTACAAGGAGATAGATATTTCATGCTGCTGATTGATGACCACTCCTGGATGATGTGGGTGACTTTCTTAAAAGAAAAATCTGAAGCACTTGAGAAGTTCAAAATATTCGAGGCTATGGTAGAAAATGAAATTGACATAAAAATAAAATGCCTCAAATCTGACAGAGATGGAGAATTCACATCTGGAGAGTTCATTAAATTTTGTGAGAAACATGGGATTAAAAGACAGTTATCTGCTCCAAGGACTCCATAGCAGAATGTGAGATATTTGCATATAATAGGTGACAATTGCCAGTGACAAACCCTTAAATTTAGTAAGTCCCCTTAAATATAATAGTTTCACAATGAACTGCTGGTCTATCCTACATGGTCAAGAACTTGTTGCAAGTATGGCCCTAAACGGTGTTTTCATTGTTGTCAACATACTCTTGTTGTATTGATGTCAGGAATTGGATGAGGTATGTGCTGAGGTTATTGAAAAAAATAGCCCCATCAGAAACAAAGAAGAACAATGAAGATAGTGAAGTCATATGCAGCAAAGATCCCAAATAATTGAAGATTAGAGTATGTGCATCAAAGGGTTTGTATATATGTGTCTGAAGGTTGTCCAGTCAATATTTTAGAGGTCCACATGAAGATCTGAAGAAGTTATGGGTATATGAGTAGAACTTGTTCCGACAGCTATTTAATGGTGACAGAGTGGCACAAATAGGTCTGGTGAGATCTAGAAATGTAATATCCTGCTCTGCAGATCTGGTGGTATGTTTGGGAAGCTAACGTGAATTATCAACTCGATTGGCATATGGTTTGGAGGTCTGCAAGTGATCCTTCTAGTATGACAGAGATGACCAGCTATGTTCTTGTGATTCCGGATGAAGACACAAATGATTATAGGAAGCAAAAGTCATATGGATGTTCTTGGTGATTCAAGAAAGCTTGTGGAGGTCTCAAAATTGTGTCTAGTTCATGTTGATGGTCCGCATTGAAGATTGAGCCTGTAATTGAAGATTTAGCTCTAAGTAATGGTGTTATTCCCAATCCTGGCTGACCGGATGATTTACACCTATTGCGGATAATCTAGAAGATGTTTTGCAAGGCATGGCATGTTCCTTAAAGAAGATTGAAGTCTCAGCTATGCATGGCCGACAGTGTAGTAACTCACATGAAGCTTTTGTAATAAGTCAAGTTGTATGTTTGTAATTGCTCTGTAATAAAATAAGTGTATGTTGTGCCAACTTTGATTATCATTCCAAAGTCGATATCATGTATAAATAAGAATTGTGAAGTTGTTCAAAAAGTATCTAGAGTGGTCATGATGAGGAGGTGGTAAGGAAGAGGAGCAAAATAGCAGAGCAGAGGTGTTGAGCTTTAATGGAACTGATTCAAGCATAGTGAAGATGCTAACCTCCAATTCAAGTTTCTAAAACCTATTTTCTTCTATAGATAGTGAGTCTCTTGTAGGCAGTGTGCCTCTTGTGAGCAATGTGCTTGGGCAGTGAGCCCTAATTGGCAGGTGCCATTTCATTTCTCATAATCTTTTAACAGAGAATAAAATCTTGAGTTAGTCACCTCGTGGTTTTTCCCTTAACCAGGTTTTCCACATTAAAATCTTGATGTTATTTGTGTTGAGTTTGTTCCTACTCTTAAATTATTACATTATGCTTCCATGGTTGAATCTTTGATATGCTATTGAACTATAAGAAAGTTTTAAGTAAATAAGTAATAGAATTGTGTGACAACTGATTCACCCCCCCTCTCATTTGTCTATCCTTGAATCAACAAAACTGACCATCCAAAAACTTAAGGTTGAGAATTACTAGTTAATTCTGCATATCTTCTAAGACAGCTAAGGTTCTTTTGTGAATTTTAACTATGTTGTGAGTGTGTAAAAACTCTCATCAATAGTTAGGTGTCTCAAAATTCTTAGGGAAAGGTGGCATGGGGATGGTCCTATCAAATAGGTATGGACAAATATCCTTGAATGAGTATTGTTTCCTTTTGTACCCATGTTGCATATCATTAACCTTTTGGATCAAGGTTTGCACAATGCTAGATAAAACTTGGGTTAGTGGAGGCCGGGATATGTGTGATTGTTGTTGATGGATTAACTGTTGGAGGTAATTAGGGATTTGTTTATGGTAAGGTGGGTTTTGGTTTTGATTTTTTTGGGCTTGGTGTTGTTGATAGGCGAGGTGTTGTCTGTTACATCCCAAAATTTGGCTTTGATGTTACTATTTACTTTTACGTGAATAGAAGTGAATTTTATGGACAAATATTTAGACATTATGATATAATGTTAGAATAAATCCTTGATTTCTTAAATATAAATTAACATGATTAGGAATAATAAATGTGATTGAATAATTCAAAATTTACGTTATTCAATTTTTATTTGTTATTCATAAGATTTGTGAATGGACTAACGATGTACTAATCATGATTTGGTGATTTCAAGTTGTATTCAAGAAAATAGGTTTTGACCACTCTCCAAGGAGAGAGTATCTTGTGTTATGTCAAAAAATGTCCCCTTGGGGGCTTTTCCCTCTTAAGGTTTAGCTTATGGGTCATGTTTATGCATTTAGAGAATTTTTCATGATAATCTGACATCCCGATGAGAAAACCCTGAAGTTTCATGGAAAATGGGATCTAGGGGGTGCACTTGACATGATTCTTGCCTAGAATAGGGGGAGGACTTGGACACCCATGCCCTAGTCCTACCCTATTTTAGGTCAAGACCAATTTTGAAGTGTCAGTTTATGACCGTTATTAGGTCGTATGCAGACACGGTAAGTTTCAATTACGAAATTCTTGGTGAGAATGTTTGTAGTTACATATATGAGCATGATTAGTGATTCATTTGGAAACTAGATGGTAATTTTGATCTTTAGGGATTCTTGTGATTAGAGCATTCAAAATATTCATTGTGTTGCATAGTAGAGCATTATTATTGTGTTTGTATTTGTAGATTTGGCATCCATCTCTTCATGGCATAAAGAGCATCTTCCTTCCATAAGATCTTCACTACAAGGTGATATCAATTGTGTTTTCTATCATTTATCATTTGAATTTTGCCTCTATCCCATAGGGATACGCACTCTTTATCTAACAGCGGTGTTCGGAAGACTTGAATCTCTTTGAGGCTTGATTAAGGCAAGCCTCTAAGAACTACAACCCCCATCCCATTTTTCTGTGATTACAGGTTATAGGTTGCAGGAGCAAAAAAAGTGGAGTTAGAGGAGAGCCATATAGACTATCAAAATTGCATATCAAAGAAGAAAATAGGGACCTAGACTCAAGTGCCTGCTCATTAGTCCTATGGATACTACAACTAAAGAATCTTTGGAATAGTAGGAATGGGTTGTAGACAAGATTCCCAGATCTTGATAAAATTTATGGCACTGGACTAGGGCGTCCGCTCATTAGTGCCCAAAATTTCTACTTTTTGAACTTTGAAATCTAGTACGCATTTGACTGTCATTTGATCTCACTATGTGCAAGCATTTTTTTATAATTTGTCTGTTTTCTTCTCAATTTCCATAATTACGATTTTGAGCATAAGAGGGCTTAATTAAACAACAAAATCACACAATTTTTATTTTCCCCTATGTTCTGAGTGACCGAAGGCCTATAATAGACTTCCTACTTGGTTGAATTCCTTGAATGTTTAGAGGTGAATGGAGGATTTATAAAAACTAGCAAAATCAACCCTAAACACTAAACAAATCCTCTTCATTATTTTTCATCTTAAACATTTTGGTGAACCCATGTTTTTGAACTTTTTTGCACCTTTTTGATTGTTTTTCTTTTGATTTAAATTCATTTCATTCATTCATATCATTGTTCATCTTATTACATTTGAAAAATTACATAAAATTTGAACACTTTTAAACATTTTTAAAAAATTGGCATTTTTAGCTTGCATTTTCAAATAATTTCAATTAGTTTGCATTTATTTTCAATAAATTTTTGTCATTATCATCAGGTTTGATTTAAAATACATATATATTTTTCATTCAACATTCATTCAGATTGAATTTTCTTGCTTAAATTGTTGAAAATTGCTTCAAATTGTGCACTTTTTGATATAACCTAGTTTTGCACTAACTAGGGTTTGTAGTCAAAATCTTATTTCATATTTTACTACCCTTTTCAAACACTCATTAGGATTTATTTCTAACTATAGTGTTGCATCATAGTGGTTTGCCTGCAAAATTTCATGCCTAGGGTTTGAAAACCATGATTTTTCACTAGATTTTGGCCTTATCGTCTCTCTAGATTTACACCATATGTATGTTGTAAAGGATTTTTCTGCAATAATTGGCTGTTCTCAGGGTTATTATCTATTTCCCCTACTAAAATTCTTTACAACACCTTTTTATTGGGTTCTTATACTGGAAATTTGGTGAAAATTTGCATATTTTAGCTATATTTTCCCTAGGGTTTGACTTTGAGTTGCACTATAAGCATGTTGTGACATATTTTTTTGCATTAGGTGGCTGTTATTACTGTTATAATTTTATTTCCATCATCATTTTCCTCACAACACCCTTTCTCATACTCTTTTGCATTGAAATTTGGTGAAAATTTGCATATTTTGGCTATATTTGCGCTCCAAGCATATTGTGAAAGATTTTATGGCTTTAGGTAACTGATATTACTTCTATAATCTTCTACACCTCATAAAATTCTTTACAACACCACTTCCATTGGGTCTTTGCATTGAAAATTTGTGAAAAATTGCATATTTTAGTGTATTTTCAATAGGTTTTGACTAGTCATCATTCTAGGTTTCAATAAAAAGTGTGTTGTGAAGGATATTATTGCTCTATTGGAGTGATATCAGACACATTACTTTCTGTACTTGATCAATTTATTTACAACACCTTTTCTTTCACTTATTTGCATTGAAAAAAATGAAAAAATCAAGCATTTTAGGTCATTTTCATACATAGTTTTGCACTTGTCTTTTGCATAACTTTTGAAAATCTTTTAAAATCTAATTTCACATGGATTCTAATCACAACAACAACAATAAGTTCCCTCTTAGACCTTACATGAAAAGAAAGGTCCCCGAACCTAAAATTGTGTTTACACCTCATGATAGAACAATTGGAGAAACTGAAGGGCCTCTCTATATCATTGTGAAAATAATGGGAAATCCTATGGATGGAACCCTTATTGATCCTAATTGCATGACTAATGTCACCACGGAAGAGTTCCTCTTTTGACATCAATTAATACAATACTTTTATCACCCTTCAAATATGATGATTAAGACACATAAGGGAACCTTTATAAATACTTCTGGGAAGATATCTTTATTGATCACTGTATTTGAGAAATTTTTAGAACAATGGTTTGATGTTGTCCAATTTCTAATCTTTTTCGCATCAAACTAGGACATCCATAGTTAAAGGCTATGGAAGTTGTCCCTTCAACAATTCATAACTTTGTAAAATTTTCTTTGAATGGACAAGTGATTACTATTCCTCACAATAAATATAAACCTTTGGTTACAAGACAACACTTTACACTTGATTATTTTTGGGAAAGATCTGAGGTGAAACCAGAGCCACGAACAGATTTTAACTTCTTAAGATATAGAAACTACAAAACAAAATAATTACATCAAGTGGACGGTCCCTCTATTATAGAAACAACAAGAGATGAACAACCCGCATTTGACGAGAATCCCCAGAGTGAAAGGAAATGGACCATATGCTGAGGTTCCTCCCCTGCCATTCTTACAAGGATCAGGAGGTAGTCATCGACAACAAAATATTCTACCTAGACAAATTTGATTTGATCCTGGTGTTTCCTCCTATAAAACACAAAAACCCATGGAAGAGAAAAACACTATCTTACAAGAGATAAGTGGTAGGACAAAAAGAAATAGACAAGCAAAAGAAAGGAGGAGGAGATGACAATCTTATGCCCAATGACTTGCATCACAACAAGAAAACATTCCACCTAACATTGAATCAAACCAAGAAGATCTTAAGAAAGGACAACTTGAAAACAAGAATAAGAGTTGGGCTATGGTACCTTATGTCCCACTTTCCTCTAACATTCAGGAGTGAGAAGATGATGATGACTTACTTGTTGACAACCTTTAATTAGGTTGTCCCTACAGGTAAGTATTTCAAACCCTTTATCTCTCGTGATGTGTTTCCCCATGATGTGTTGTGTGTTGTTTAGGCCTCCTAGGATTACCCTTGATTCTCTTGTAAGGTCCAAGATACTAGGAGACCGCCTATGTTGTGACCCTTCTTCTATTTGTATCATCATTCTTCTATATTGCTTCTCCTCTATTTTCACTATTGTGTGTTGTGTCTTATGGACATAGTATTGAGGTTGGTGACTTGGGGGTACCCTCCTACATGACTATCCCTAAGGCACTTGTTTCTCCTCTCTTGATTTATTGTTTCCCTTCCTCTAGTGTTTCTATCTAGTGGGTGGATGATGAAAAACATTTAATACTGATGTGGACCTAGTGTCCCTTTAGCAAGAAATAAAAAATTGGACTTAGTTCCTACATGATGATGGGGTTGTTATATATTATTTGATGCTTCGCTATTAGAATCACTCCACGTGATCTTGATGGTGTCTCATCACACTCGTAAAACATAACAATACTACTACTCCATGCACTTTTTCTATCTTGAATCTTTCTTCTTTATGTGATTGATCATATGCATTGTTGTTTAGCATGATTATATGGACACTAACAATTTTCTTGTAGGGATGTGTTTGTGGGAACATTTGGCAATCGTAAAGTTCATGTCACCTCCGAGGGGCATGGGCCTTGCGAGACCTCATGTTCCCTTGTGTGTTTTCTTCTACCTTAACGTGCCTAATATCGGTACATGATATCAACCACCTTAAGGTGGGGGCATATATAAGGAAAGCTATATGTTGTAGATGTTAGAAATGTGCTTGTTCTCAGGTGCAGCCTTAAAGACTAGTAGAGATGAGTCCCTCCTACACTCTGAGATTTGTTTGCAATCATTTAAGCCCTCTACATAGCTGGGATATCGCATCCTTTTTTTCTTAAGCCCTCTCCGAAGGTGGAGATGGTGTATTTCTCGTGGAGAATGCACATCCTATCATTTTCAAAAAGTCCTCTGCAGAGGTGGGGAGAGGTTCTATGACTACCTCAACCATTAAGCACATCTTCAACAATTTTTGTGGTAAAGCACAATCATCAGTGTGTGCCTATAATGTTCTTGAGATGGTGATGAACCTAGAAATAGGAACACTCCATCGCTTGTTTGTCATGTTTTCTCTGTGTCTTCCAAGTGTGTGTGTATTACATGTTTTTTCCCTAGCATAATCTTAAAGACTGGTGGTGATGAGTCCCTCCTATGCTTTGGGATTCGTATGGCATGCTTGATTTATTTGGCGTGTATGTTGCCCCATATGCAGTCTTAAAGACCGGTGGCAATGAGTCCCTCCTGCATTATGGGTGGTGTGGTTACTTTGCTTGTACTTGCATCTACATTAAATATATATAAATGAAAAAGAAAAAGAAAATCATCACTGTCTTCACTACATTCACTGTATTCACTATATTTTGCGTGTCTTCAATATTGTCTTCTTTGTGTTTTGTGTGTCTATTATTGTCTTCTATATGGTTGGCATGTCTTCTCTGTGCTTGGCGTGTTTTCTGTGCTTGTTGACCATACTTTAATGAATGTATTGGGCTTGTGTTTATACATACATTAAAGTGGGGGATAAATGTTATGTCAAAAAATGTCCCCTTAGGGGCTTTTTCCTCTTAAGGTTTAGCTCCCGGGTCCTGTTTATGCATTTAGAGCATTTTTCATGATAATCTGACATCCCGATGAGAAAACCCTGAAGTTTCAAGGCAAATAGGACCTAGGGGTGCACTTGACATGATTCCTATCTAAAATAGGGGGGAGGACTTAGGTACCCACACCCTTGTCTTGTCTTATTTTTGGTCAGGACCAATTTTGAATTGTAAGTTTATGATCGTTATTTAGGTCCTATGCCAACACGGTAAGTTTCAATTATGAAATTCTTGGAGAGAATGTTTGTATTTGCATATATAAGCATGATTAGTGATTCATTTGGAAACTAGATGGAAATTGTGATCATTAGGCATTCTTGTGATTTGAGCATTCAAAATATTCATTGTGTCATAGAGCAGAGCATTGTTATTGTGTTTGTATTTACAGATTTAGCATCCATCTCCTCATGGCATGAAGAGTATCTTCCTTCCATGAGATCTTCTCTACAAGGTGATATCAATTGTGTTTTCAATCATTTATATCATTTGGATTTTGCCTCTATCCTGTAGGGATACGCAATCTTTATTTGACAACGGTGTTTAGAAGACTTGAATGTCTCTCCAGGGCTTGACTGAGGCAAGCCTCTAAACACCACAACCCCCAACCCATTTTTCCATGAATACAGGTTATAGGTTACTGGAGCAGAAAAAGTGGAGTTGCAAGAGAGTAGTATAGACTATCAAAATTGCATATTAGAGAAGAAATAGGGACCTACACTCAGGCACCTGCTCATTACTCCTTCGGATCACGTAACTGAAGAATGTCTGGAACAACAGGAATGGGTTGCAGATAAGATTCCTAGATCTCGACAAAATTTATGGCACTGAACTAGGGCACCTACTCATTAGTCTCTGACTTTTCTACTTTCTAAACTTCAAAATTTGGTACGCATTTGATTGTCATTTGATATCTCTATGTGCAAGCATTTTCTGTAATTTGTTTGTTTGCTTCTAAATTTTCATAATTAGGGTTTTGAGCATAAGAGGACTTAATTAAACAACAAAATCACACAATTTCAATTTTCCTCTATGTTCTGAGTGATTGAAGACCTGTAGTTGACTTCCTACTCGGTGAAAGTCTTTGAATGTTTAGAGGTGAAAGGAGGATTTATACAAACTAGCAAAATCAACCCTAAACACTAAACAAATCCTCTTCATCATTTTCACCTTAAACATCTTATCAGGAGAGGGGAATAGACATTTGGATTTGAACAGTTCATTTGTCATCTGAGTATAGTGTACCTTTAGTTACTGAGCCTTTGTCAATTAAGGTAAGTCATATTTAATCAAGTTGGTTTAAGGTTATTTATCAACTCAAGAATTTTTTGATGTCACTGAGAGTCTTTTTAACGTCAACTTAGTCATTTTTTGACTAGGGTGACTTTTTGTCAAAGACATCATTCTTTGAATCATAAATGAGATTACATTTTTATGTACAATGACATAGTTAGAAGAAATTAATGTGTGTTTCCTATTAATAGTTTTAACATCGAATTTCATATTTAGTCAAATCAAAATTGACTTAATTTTCTTTTATACGTGAAGGGGAGATTTTCTCAACCCAATCACATATTGTGCATAAGTATACATCGTACATTATTATAGTTCCTATTGTTATTAATATATTTGTTTTATTTTAGATTATATTATGTAAATATCTTGAGTAGAGAGTATGGGGTTGATAGTGTGTTTTAAATGATAACCACCTTCTTTAATGTATCTAGGCTTCTCTTTCATAACCAATTCAATAACATAGGATAGTGTAAGATGGTCGTTGAATGCATGAGGAGTGGCTTTTAATGACCACGTTCCCCTCTACCTTGTATTCTCGACTTAAGAGCCTTCTTTGGCTTAACAATTGGAGAAACTGCGGCTTAGTGGAGAATTTTCATAATGACTATTTTCTTGAGTCGATAGAGGGAAGATAGCATTGTTATGGTAGGAGACAACAACTTTGTTATCTTATAGAGAAGAGCACTGTTAACATAGGAGAGGATAGCATAGCTATCATAAAAAGAACAACAAGATTATCATAGAATAAGAAGACTTAGTGAGCAGTGAAAGAAGAGAGAGCTCTTAGTAGGTGAACAAAGACTGTCGAAGGATCTTCTTTTGATATCTAATCAGGTTCTTTCTTTTCTTTTTATGAAGTCTTTTAATTATTATAAGAAATGCATGTTTATTTTCATATCTTTGAATAACTACTAACTCAATGCTCTGTTTGTTATGAGGTCAACATCATAGTATGTTACAATGGCTGATACTTTTAAGATAGAAAGCCAACATGCTAAGTATATTACTAGGTAATATGGCTGATATAATTTAAGTTATTCCTATGTTCTTCATAGTCATAAATCCTTGTAATCTTTAAATGAAGATTTGATTGAAAGATTTAGATACTTCTGATTATCTTTTAGTAGGTATCTTAGTTATATCTATGCATGACCATATGATAAATTTAAACAAAGCTATTAAGAATGTATAGGTTGTGAAGTTTCTGTGTATACAATATTTACTCATGTAGAATTTGCATGTCATAGAATACTATGAAAACAATATTCTTATGCTCTTATATAATCGTGAGAATATATATTAGTTTTGTGATATTGAAATCACCTTGTTTTTAGGTAAACATGGTATTGAAAATGTTGTCAATCTTGTGGATTTATATGTTAGTTTTCAAGTATTGCTCGAAATGAAATAGATAACAATGATCAGTAATATTTTAGTATGTAAAAGAAAGAGGATCATTAGAAATTGAATTTAAGTGGGTAGATAATTTTAATAGTCTATTACCATTTTGGAATCAAACTAAACTTAGTCAAAGTTTGGACAAGATTAGAACCTTTGGTTTAGATATAATTGAGGATATAGCCATAAATTATACTAGTCATGGTTTGAGAGATTAAAAACATGACCTAGAAGTTAGTAGAAAACTAGAGGTTATTCTCTTATTCATGATATTATTACTTTTCAAAACAAGTCTATTTGTTTTCCATCGTGTTGGAATATGGAAGATAAAGCCCTAGTTTTGACCCAAAAGGGTTAAGAATAAATGATTACTCCTTTTGATTATAACTTTGATTAGCTAATTTAATTGGGTCAACAATGAAGGATCGTAATCCCTAAGTTAATGTTGTGTTAGACTTGTCTATAAAAATTTTGTTGTTTGTTAATGGTGTTTTTCCTTGGTAAAGAAATTAAATTGTTTTATTACAATCGACTTAAGTTATGGACTCACATGGAGTAGAAGTCAACAAGTCATAGACCCTGGATTGTGCAAGTATGCAAAGAGGTACTTTGAATGGATAGTCAATCCATAAAGTCTTATGGTATGAAAGACAAGGTCATGAGAACTAACCTAAGTTAGGAAGACTAGATTTTCAGTTAGTTAAGACTCTATTGTTAAAGCAAGTTGACCAAATTAAACTTCAGGATGTCATAGTATCCAATTTGAGTTAGAGGTGGGTGGACATTATGACTACGTTTATTTTAAACGTCTATTTATATAGAATCTTTGGCCAAAGTAATGTATATGTCTTTGCATGCATTAGTCAATTCACTGTGTCTAGATTTCATAACCTATCGGAATGATCATACTTAGCTAGAGGATTGTCTATATTTGTGTGATCGATAGTGTTATGTAGGATATAACACCAGTACTCAGATGGAAAATACCAGTTGGTTATCTTATGTCTATACTCTTTTTGAAGGTAGGGCCACTTCTAGTTGGAAGGTGTGCGGGGGACTGTTGGTCTATGGTTGGACGTAAATTACTTGAAAGATGCTCTCTCTCTCTCTCTAGAAGAAGAATCATTGAGACTTGCAATATAGATATCAGAATCCCAGATGCAGCATACATATTTGATATGTGATTTGTATTTCATAAACTATGTAAATTTTATGAAATGTAGATTATTGTAATTGAAAGATGAAATGTCAATTTACTAAATTAATACATGTATTTTCAAAAAGAAAGTTATGTTTATTTGATATATTTTGGTTCCTTCAAATTATTTTAATTCCAAAGAAAAGAAGTTTAATATTTTCACTTGATGATTTATAAATTTATTTATCTCATGCTAAATATTGTTTTAAGCTTTTAAATGAGAGTTTGTATTTTATATATGGTATCAGAGCTACTAGGTTTAACACTAGGGCTTATGAGTTCACTATGCTAACCTATTATCCAACATTATTAGTAGCCAATGTTTGGATTTCTTGTGCCAGGATGGTGTGACTCAAGATGACTGCCAGGAAGTCAGTTATAAAAAATGAGCACTACTTCAAAGCCAAGAAAGAACAAGAGGCCATAATTAAAACCATAGAAGGAACCAACTATGACAATGTAATATGGCTTACTGATACTAAAACTCTTAGTAATGTCATGTCTCAAATTTATCAAGAAAATAAGAAAATTTTAGAGGTAGCTAAGATTGTAGCTAAGATCATAGCTTATTCAACTCCAGTTGACACACCTATGATTAGGAGAGACCCTCCTATACCTTCATCATTTGATATTATTGTACTTGTATCTAATAATGAATTAGAAGCATATACTCCTCTTAACCAAGTATCTGATAGTGAATCAGAGGGATATACTCCCCTTGATTATGACAATTGAATCATTTTATGTATAAATAAGGATGTAGTTACTCCAAAATAAACTATCATAAAGATGAGATTGTTTTGTAACAATAGGATGTTTACTTTTGAGCTAATTATATTTTTGATTTAATGAGTAATATTAAATTCATAAACCTAATAGATAAATTAATATTCTCAAGTGTGAGAAAAACAACATCATGGTTCGTACTAGAACAAATCAAGGTGAAAGTTATGAAGAGAATAACCCTCCAGTTAATCCAATGGAAAAGTTAGATCAAATCCTAGCTATGTTTGCCAAAACCAAAGAGAGACTTGGTACCTTAGAGTAGAAAGTAAGAGATCAAGGGAATCCTAAAGGAGGAAATGAGATCTCTCATAGATTGAGCACAGAAAATCATGAAAAGCATAGTGCAAATAGTGAGAATCCTGATAATCGTAGACCCCAAAGAGAATGAAGGGATAGGATTGCTTTAGAACTATCTAAAGATATGAATAAATTCACACTACCTAAGTTCGAATGAATGATGATTTGAGATGTTTCTAAGGCTTGGTTAATTGACATAGAAAATTATTTTGAGATAACCAAAGTAGTATGACGAGCCTATCAGTTGGCATGAGAAGCATCCACTTAGTGGATGAACAAGATGGAATTAGGATTAAGTTCTTGTTGACCCATTTTCCTCTGTCCAGAGTCAAACAGTTCACCTTGCATATCCCTTGGATATCCTTTGGAAAATGACCCTCCAATCTTGTATCCTTTGTTTCCTCATGCCTTGCCTTTCCAAATTTCCTAAAAAACATGTCTAGATAATCCTTGCAAAAAACCCAGAAAAACCCAGAAATCTTTTGTCTTCAAGTGCCTTCCTTCACTGGGTTTTTTCCATTTTTCTACTTAGTCATTTTGATGAGGATTCCACAATTCCACAAACCCAATTAGAAAATGAAGCACAAAAATGCAGAAAGCATTTCTCAGGCTTTTGTAATTCCATGGACAAAGTGCAAGATGATATGTGGAATTGCAGATACAAAAGTAAATACAAAGTCACATGCATTTGGTCATTCCACCAAGGATAGGGAGTGAACACATAAAGGGATATACAGAATTGTAGAAAAAGTTGCAAAGAGAAGATACAAGGTAGAACATTATTCTTCCACCATTCTACAAGTGCAAGTGAAAATGAAGTGCAGAACTATGGAAATATTGCAGAACAATTTGAAGGACCCGACATTCAATGATGTCATCCAGATCTCCCTTCCGACCAAGTTCTACACGATGACGATGTCATTCGAATATTTCCTAATATCCATAAGGATATCCTCTGAACTCTAATGTGACCCTAATGTCATTTAGATATCACCTAGCTGTAGATTGATAAAGCTCATATCACCCTCCTTCTGTGCATCTACAAAATGATGACACGTGGACATTTGGAAGCTAGTTGACCAAATCTTTGACCATGAATATCTCCCTCATGTGGATGAATTTTAGTATGCTTCCAAAAGCAAAAGTGCCTATTTTCACCCCCTCTTTCACTTGGCGGGGTTGATGAGGGAATATTCCCACTTTCAAAATATGATCTAGAAATCAAGATCTGGATATGTACATCTGGATATCAGGATGGCCGCCGACTCTGAAGATGACTATGGAAACTCAGTGACAAGACATCTCAGTGGCCATTTTCAAAGTTGTAGAGGCCCTTCAAATGTAGATATTTTGCATTTATGGTTGTAGGTGGATGATTCATTAGCTCACATTGAAGATTCAAATGGTCTTCCATCTGCCCCTGTTCCAGATATTTCACGGCATAACTTCTTGCAGGTTGGCATCCCTTGCTGGCGAAGATATTTTGCTAATAGCGCCCATGAGGTGAATTTATTGTGTTGACTTAGGTCATGAACTGAAATGCTATATATACATCTTTGAGAGATGTAATTATCTTGGATACTGGCTAAATATTTGTTCATACTATATGCAAACAGAGCCCTTCTTTACTGTAGTCATGCCTTCTAATTGAATATATGCTGGTTATTTTACCTCTTTGTGTTGGTTTTTAGCTCTATGTGAATTTACAGATGGTTGTCTATAAATATCTTATTCTTCTCAACCTTTTTGCCTCTTACCTCTATTAGGACCATCTAAATCTGTGTATGTTTACTTGCTTTATCTAGTTATGTTGTGTATTTCTTCAGTTCTGTGAGAGCTCTTATATTCAAACCTAGTGTATCACCTATGCTTTACTTTAGTTTATCCTCCTTCCCCTTTTCCTAGCCGGTGATTAGATTAGGTTTAGTCTTAGGCTCGTTGGATCACTCATCCAGCAAAGGAACCAACCTCTCTCTAGATATTTGGCCTCCCTGTAGGGTCCCACACCCGGAGGTCATCTCAATGTTTCACTAGATTTTTAGAGCCCTAAAAGCCTTCAACTCTAGGTGCAAATCTAGGTGACAATAGTTTCTTGCATACCTGGTGGGACAATTTGATGATCCTTATCATCCATTGAATATTTTTGGTGTGCTCTTAAGTGTATCTTTCCATTCAGGAGCAATCTCTCCAACACCATGGAAACTCTATTGAACAAACCTACTGGTGAAGGCAGCCCAAGTGCCTAAAATTTCTTCAAGGATTAGGATTCTGGTGGTTTTCCTAGTCTGTTCAGCTTGTTGAAGCATTTCAATCACTTGGTAACTCCCTGGTATGAACATATTTCTGTAAAGGGCAGGCCTGTTTGCTCTTAAATTTTGTTGATTGATTGAATGTTTCTTGGTCCTTAATGCTTTAAGATGTCAATTTTTTATGGAAACAATTGCTATTCCCCTCCACCCAACTAGAATCAAAATTTTATGCTTCCATATCATCCTTTTTAGGCCCAAAACACCTATGGTTTTATGCTATACACCCCTGCTGCTGCAGAATATTAGTATTCTAATAATGCTTAAATCCCACCTGCCCAGGATATGTCTTCTTAGCAACCTAATAATGCTTATTATCAATCCCAAGAAGACTATTTTGATTCTAGTCAATACGGCTACCCTCCTAATCAGTTCCAAGATGTTGTTCCTGTGAATGCTGATGCATTCAATGAGCTCATGAGTGGTTTCCTGAAGCTTGATGGACTTTTGAATGATGAAAAAGGAGCAAGAGGGTATAGTCGGCCTCAGCGGTTTTATGATCTCAGCATCATAAACATGTATGATCTCAAGGAGGCACTCTTAGATCTAATGAGGGAGGCTGTAGAGTATGAAGAAATGGAGAGAGACCTGCAGCGAAAGGCACAAGAGAGGGTTTTTTAAGAAAGCCTTGCTAAGAGTATTGCGGCTCAAGAGCAATAGATGAGGCAAGTAGCCCAATCAGTTCCGCCCTCTCCCAGCTTCAAGCACCCCCTTTCTCCTACCCAATTTCAACCTGTGGAAGAGCAACCTCGACTTCACAAGTTCCTAGGCTTCAAAGCCTATATCCCTCCACAAGCTCCTATTCCTGTGCAACCTCAAATTATCACTTCCCAGGAAGAAATTTGTCTAGAACCCTTTCCCCTCCAAGAAATTCATGAATATATTTAGACCTCTTCCCCTGATGCTATTTCAATCTTCAAGGGTAGAACTATTGTCTGCCAAGCCATTTGGAAAGATGAGCCAAAGGAGGAGATGGAAAAAGATAAAACTAATGAGGAATAGTTTGTCCCTACACTAACTGAGGTAGAATTGTTTGAACCTATTGCACCTAGGAGTACTGTTAAACCAAATAAGGGGTTGAATCCTCTAGACTTTGGTTCTTTTGAAGCCTTTTCTCATGCATCTGATCAAGCAAACAAGGTTCAAATACAGAGAGTGCATGGGGAGAATCTTCAGTTGTAGAGACAACTTGAGCAAAATCTAGTGGAGCTACAGTCAAAGTATGGAGGCATAGGGGAAAAGGTTGCTGAGGTCACTCTAGAGGTTGAGGCCCAACATGATAATGAAGCTCTAGCTCTTGAAGAGGAGCATATGAGTGGCCCTATGTTGAAAGATGTTGAAGACTAGGAGGAGACTCTTATCTAGGATGAGGATGCTATGGAGGAGTCTATTGTAGAGTTTATTCTAAGGGTGGATGATGTTGCCTTGTTTCATGAACTCCTTGGCCACATTGAAAATGATAATGAGGAGACTAAACATGGACAAGAGCAAATTGAATATTTTTTCTTTATTATTCAATAGGGTTATCAACTCCTTGGTGGAGAGGACTTCACTTTTGAGCATGTGTATGGCTCATTTTCTGAGCATGATTTAGAAAATCATGAGCATCTTGTCCACAGGGTAGAGCTAGCCATACTCCCAGCCATATTTCCAATTGAGCACCAAAAGCCAGAGCTTTCAAACCAGAAGGAAGAGAAAGAATCATAACAAAGGCATGGGATCAGCTCTGTTGATTCGCATGTCACTTCAAGGGGATGCCCTATTAGGCATCTAGCCTAGCTGGAGATACATCAAGAGGAGTCACCACTTGTCATTCTTGCCTCTAAGCATGAAGTTGAGAATCAACATGAGTGGGATTAGCCCATCTATTTAGCACAAGATAGCAACATCATCAATCAGTCCAGGTGGATAGGTGAGTTTATCTCCATTTTGGAGGAGGTGTTTTATCAATTTGTCATATGCCCATCCCTCCCTCGCCTCTTTCTAACTGCCCACATGCATGGGAAACATTGCAAAGTGTTAAGAAAGGGTAGTTACTTTCAAGAACTAGTTAATGGCTTTGTTTAAGGTTACCTCTAACTGGTTAGTTTAGGATTAGAGTAGGTTTCATGCTACTTTAGGTTTCCCTTTCCCTAAGTGCTTTTACACAAGCTGCATTGTCGTTAGGAGAATGCAGGCCTCTCCCTTTTTGTGTTTTAGAAGCAGGTTTCAATTGTCTTGGCCTATTTCATTCCCCTCTTTTAGACTCCATGCCCAATGGATGCTTAAGGCCACTGGTCAATTGTTTAGTAGGAAAACATCCTTGAGAGGTCACCAAAATGTTGACCCATTTTCCTCTATCCAGAGTCAAATAGTTCACCTTGCATATCCCCTGGATATCCTTTGGAAAATGACCCTGCAAGCTTGTATCCGTTGTTTCCTCAAGCTCTACCTTGCTAAATTTTCCAAAAACATGTCTAAATAATCCTTGCAAAAAACCCAGAAAAACCCAGAAATCTTTTGTCTTCAAGTGCCTTCCTTCACTAGGTTTTCTTCCATCTTTCTACTTAGTCATTTTGATGAGGATTCCGCAATTCCGCAGACCCAATCAAAAAATGAAGTGCGGAAATACGGAAAGCATTTCTTAGGCTTCTGTAATTCTATGGACAAAGGGTAGGGTGATATGTTGAATTGCGGCTACAAAAGCAAATGCAAAGTTGCATGCATTCCGCCATTCCGCCGAGGATGGGGAGTGAACATATAAAAGGATATGCAAAATTGCAGAAATAGTTGTAAGGAGAAAATACAAGGCGGAACATTCTTCTTCCGTTATTCTGCAAGCACAAGGCAAAATGAAGTACGGAACTACGGAAATCTCATAGAATAGTTTGAAAGACCCAACATCCGATAATGTCATCCAAATCTCCCTTCCAACCAAATTCTACATGATGATGACATCATCTGGATATTCCTAATATCCATTAGGATATCCCCCCAACTCTAATGTAGCCCTGATGTCATCCGGATCTCTCCTCAACGAAGCTGCATATGCCAATGACGTCACCATGATATTCAAAAGGTCATCCAGCTATTGAAGGCTTATATGCATCCAGATATTTCCTAGCCACAGACCGATCAAGCTCATATCACCCTCCTTCTGTGTAGCTAGAAAATGATGACACATGGACATCCAGATGGCGGTTGACCAATTCTTTGACCATGAATATCTCCCTCATGCGGATGAATTTCAGTATGCTTCCAAAAGCAAAAGTGCCTATTTTCACTCTCTTTTTGACTTGGCTGGGTTGTCAAGGGAATATTCCCACTTTCAAAATATGATCTAGAAATCAGGATCCAGATATGCACATCTAGATATTAGGATGGCCTTCGACTCTGAAGATGAATATGCAGACTCAGTGACAAGACATCTCAAGGGCCATTTTGAAAGTTGTAGAAGCCCTTCAAATGCAGATATTTTGCATTTATGGTTGCAGGTGGATGATTCATCAGCTCACATTGAAGATACAAAAGATCTTCCATCTGCCCATGTTTTAGATATTTCACACCATAACTTCTTGCAAGTCGGCATCCCTTGCTGACGAAGATATTTTCTTGCTAGTGCCCATGGGGCAAATTAATTGTGTTGACTTAGGTCATGAACTCAAATGCTATATATGCATCTTTGAGATATGTAATTATGTTGGATACTAGTTGAATATGTGTTCATACTGTATGCAAACAGAGCCCTTCTTTACTGTAGTCATGCCTTCTAATCGAATATATGCTGGTTATTTTACCTCTGTGTTGGTTTTTAGCTCTATATGAATCTGCAGATGGTTGGTTGTGAATATCTTGTTCCTCTCAACCTTTTTGCCTCTTACCTCTATTAGGACCATCTAAATCTATGTATGTTTACTTGATGTATCTGGTTATGTTGTGTATTTCTTTAGTTCTCTGAGAGGTCTTATATTCAAACCTAGTGTGTCACCTACCCTTTACTTTAGTTTATCCTCCTTCCCCTTTTCTTGAGTAGTGATTATATTAGTTTTAGTCTTAGGCTCACTGGATCACTCATCTAGCAAAGGAACTATTGCAAATATGTGCCTAAGTGTTGTTGTCATTGATGTCAACATATCCTTGTTGTCATTAGTGTTAACTATATCCTATATTGTTGTCTGTATAGAAGTCTGGATTGTTGAGGATATTGAGAAAATTAATAACAATGAATGCATGTAGACCATATGGCTATGTAGAGGATTGTCAGAGGTTGCTCCAGTTAAGAATTGAGAAATTCGCATGAAGATTTGAAGAAGTTTTGGCCATCTAAGTAGAACTAGATTTTGTCATATTCAGAAGAGACAGTGTGATAGTAAGTTGGTCCAAATTTCTCCACAGTGAAATATTATGGTCTGTAGATCTGGAGGAATGTTTGGGAAGTCAGTGTGCACATCAACTCTAGTGGTTCATGGTTTGGAGGACCGTAAGCTATCTTTCTACTTTGATAGTCATGGCAGATAGTGTTCTTGAGGTTTCAGAGGAAGATACATATTATTTTGGTATTTTAGTTTAGAGTGAATGTTATTGATGAATTCAATGTGCTTGTGGAGGTCTTTGGATCATGTGGCTACTCTATTGGAGGTTTGCATTGAAGTTTGAGCTTGTTGATTGAAGATTTATTCTTTAAGGTTGATATTCTTCCCAGTCTTGGCCGATCGGATGTTCCTTGCATGTTGCAGATGATCTAAAGAGAATTTTATGTAGCATGGTATGTGAATGGAGGAAGTTTCAAGTCTCAGCTATGTTTGGCCGATAGTGTGAATATCCACATTGAGTTTAGCTGACCTTGTTGATCATTCCAAGGTTGATGAAGTGTATAAGTACTTGTTGAAGAGTTGTGGAAAATCATCCTTGTACAAAATGAATTTAATCTGAAGAAAGGATCAAAAGTAGAGTAAAGAAGTAGAGGAGCAAAGGCAGTATAGAGAGAAGAGTCAGTGAAGAAGAATTTGAAGATAGGAGAAAAACTTTTTTGATCCTTCAAAGGGACTGATTCAGGCATGAATATAGATGTTATTTCTAAGTTCATTATCTCTGTGTAATTCATAAATTCTTATAGGCAGTAATCCTCTTCTTGAGCAATGAGATCTGGGTAGTGTGCCTGAAGGCATGTGCCTTCTATTTTCTTAACTACTTTTAATAGGGTACGTATTTTTGTGGGTTAACCCCCACCGTGGTTTTTCCCTTAACCAGGTTTTCCACATCAAAATTCTGGTGTTATGTGTTCATGTGCTAATTTATGCTTAAATGTTTACATCATTAATCTGGTTACAAAGAAGATTTAAAAGTGTAGAAAAGGATAAAGTTTATGGATAACTAATTCACCCCCCCTCTCAATTGTCTCGACTAATTCCAACAATTGGTATCAAAGCCAAGTTCCTCTAAAAGGAGCTTAATCACTTTAGGAGATCTAGGATGTCGACATACAAGAAGGATAGTCCAAGGTTTGATGGAACAAATTACTCTATTTGGAAAAGTCACATGGAATACCATTTACAATGCATGGGTGATGCTTATTGGTTGATAACCAAAGATAAGTATGATCCTCCATAGAATGGTCCTTCAACTCTAGATGAACTCAAGGATGCTGAAAATAACCTTCGAGCTAAAGAAGCCTTGCTAAGTGCCCTGACTGATTCAGAAGTGACAAATATTTTTGGACTAAAAACTACTCATGAAATTTGGAAGAAGTTGGAGAATCTGTATGAAGGAGATAAATATGTCAAATGTGCCAAACTACAAAGTCTGAGAGGAAAATTTGAAAATCTAAGAATGAGGGAAGATGAAAACATCACAATCTACATGCAAAAGATAAATGAACTTGTGTGTGGGATTAGGAGTACTGGTAGAATTTTGGAAGAATCAAAGATTGTGACAAAAGTGCTCAAATCTTTGCCTAGTTCATACAAACATAAGGTTGCTGCTATAGAGGAGATCAAGATTGTCTCAGATGTTACAAGAGAACATCTACTTGGAAAAAATCTCATCTTTTGAATTGAGTGAATTTGGTGACTCTCTTACTAAGTCTAATTCTGCATTCAAAGCTAGTGTACATGGAAAACAAAGATATGATCTAGGTGGAAGCTTTTCTGCAAGATCAAACAGACTTGTGAAGACAAGAAAGGATCTTGAAGATGTTGAAATAGAAACTACAGATCTTGAAGCTCTTATTGCCACAAGAATGCCAAGAGGATCTAGTAAGCATGAAGGAAAATTACCACTCAAATGTTTTGCTTGTAATAAGATTGGTCATTTTGCCTCCAGATGTCTGGAGAGGTTTTCAAAACCAAACCCTAATGGATAAAAAGGTTAGAAGAAATGTTACTATGTCCAAGAAGATGGAGAAGAAGGGGCCACAGATGATAAGTCTGATCATGGAGATGCCTCTGAAAATGATTGGGTGTTTATTGCTATCAAAGAAGAAGATTCAGTGTCTACTAAATTTTCTAGCTGTGCAAATGTGGAAGTACCTTGGCTGCTCAAGTTATTGAAAAAGATGAATGGGTGATTGATAGTGGATGTTCTCATCATATGACTGGTGACAAGAGTAAGTTTGTGAGTTTGGAAAATTATGAAGGACTTGCCAAATTTAGAGACAACTCAGTTGGTAGAATCCGTGGCAGAGGATCCATCTCTTTTGATGGTAAGAACAACACTAATGATGTTCTATATATGGAAGGATTGAAACATAATCTTCTCAATGTTGGACAGTTGGTTAACAAGGGTTATGATCTTTGATTCAAGGATGGAAAATGTAGAATTTTTGAAAGTTCCAGGACTGAAATTACATCCAGTACTCAAACTAGAGGTAACATCTTTCACTTAAGTAGTTTAGGCAAGATTTGTTTGATTGTTCAAACAAATCAAAGTTGATTATGGCATAGGAGGATGTGTCATGTGAATTTTGATAACATTGTCAAAATAAGTTCCACCCAAGCTGTAAGAGATCTTCCAAGACTTGTGAAACCTGATAGCATATGTAGAGAATGTCAATTGGGTAAATGGAACAAATTTTCCTTCAAAAGTAAGGAACAAAGTTCAAGTGGGAGATTGGAACTGGTACATATTGATCTATGTGGTCTTACTAGAATTGGGAGTGTGCAAGGAGACATATATTTCATGTTGTAGATTGATGATTACTCCAGGATAATGTGGGTAACCTTCCTAAAAGAAAAATTAGAAGCTCTTGATAAGTTTAAGGTGTTCACGATGATGGTTGAAAATGAGACTGGTGGGAAATTGAAGTGCCTAAGATCTGATAGAGGTGGAGAATTCACTTCTAGTGAGTTTGATGCTTTCTATGAAAAGAATGGAATAAAAAGATAGTTATCTTCTCCTAGGACTCCTCAGCAAAATGGAGTTGTGGAAAGGAAGAGCCGGACCATTCAAGAAGCTGCCAGGACCATGATGATGGAAACAAATGTTCCTCAAATGTATTGGAGGGAAGCTATGAGTACTGCTATCTACACTCTTAATTGGGTGTAGATCAAAGGAAATTCTGGTAACACTCCTTATGAACTATGGTTTGGTCATCCTCCTACTATGAGATATTTTAGAGTTTTTGGTAGTAAATGCTATATCAAAAGAGATGAGGATTTAGGCAAGTTTGAGGCAAGAAGTGATGAAGGAATATTTTTGGGGTACTCAACTCAATGTAAGGCTTACTAGTGTTTCAACAAAAGGTTGAAAAAGATTGTTGAAAGTGCTAATGTTAAAGTTGACAAAAGTAAAGAAGGACATTCCAAGTACTGCGAATATGATTTAGATGATCAAGATGAAAGTCAAAGTCAAGGAACACAAGTTCAAATCCAGACTCAGATTGAGATTGATCTGGTAACTCCAGTAACTCAAGAGATTAGTGCAGAAGATGAGAAACAAGCTCAAGAAATAGAAGTTCAAACAATTTCCAAAATTCCCAGGTGTGTAAGAATGAATCATCCTGAAGATCAAATCATAGGAGATAGAAATAAAGGTGTTCAAACTAGGAGAAGAGTTGTTGAAGATCAAGAAGAGATTTGTTTGATTTCAAAAATTGAACCTAAATCAGTAAGTGAAGCTTTCAATGATGAAAACTAGGTTAAAGCAATGGAAGAACTGATGCAAATTGAAAAACATCACACTTGGGATCTTGTCCCTAGACCTGAGGACAAAAATGTGATTGGAACCAAATGGGTCTTCTAGAATAAACTAAATGAAGATGGTAAGGTTGTAAGGAATAAGGCAAGGTTAGTGTGTAAAGGCTATTCTCAAGTGGAAGGAATTGATTTTGAAGAAACTTTTCCCCAGTGCAAAGAATAGAGGCAGTTAGATTATTTCTTGCTTTTGTTACTTTTAGAGATTTTAAAGTATATTAGATGGATGTCAAGTCAACATTCCTAAATGGAGATTTGGAGGAAGAAGTCTACATTGAACAACCAGAAGGATTTTAGTTGTTTGATCAGGGAGATATGGTTTGTATACTGAGAAATGCTTTGTATGGACTCAAGCAAGCTCCAAGAGCCTGGTATGCCAGATTGGATAAGCATTTGCTTAAGCTAGGTTTTAGCAAAGGCACTGTTGATAGTAATCTATACTTCAAGATTAATCATGAGGACATTCTAATTGTTGAGGTCTTTATTGATGATATCATTTTTGGTGGAAATGAATGTATGTGCAAAGCATTTGCTGATAAGATGAAAAGTGAGTTTGAGATGTCAATGTTTGGTGAGATGAATTTCTTCCTAGGTCTATAAATTGTTCAATCAGATAAAGGTATCTTCATATCTCAGTCCAAGTATGTGAAAGAATTATTGAAGAAGTTTGGAATGGAAGATTCAAAACCAGTAGGTACACCTATGGTAACTGGATGCAAGCTAAGCAAAGATGATGACTCCCCCAAGGAAAATTAGAAAAGGTATAGCTCAATGATTGGAGGATTACTCTATTTGACTCAGACTAGACCTGACATCATGAATGCAGTTGGACTTGTTGCCAAATTTCAAGCTGATCTAAAAGAATCCCATGTTGTGGCAGTTAAAATAATTTTCAAATATATCAAGGGGACAATTGAGTATGGATTGTGGTATCCAAAGGACAATGATTTCACTCTTCATGCATATATAGATGTTGATTGGGCAAGGGATGTGGATGACAGAAAAAGTACTAGTGGTGGTGCATTCTTCTTGGGGAGAAGATTGTTCTCTTGGATAAGAAAAAAGCAAGAGGCAATATCTCTATCTACTGCAGAGGCAGAGTTTATAGGAGTAGCAAATAATTGTACTCATGTGCTATGGATAAAACAAATGTTGAAGTACATCAAAATTGTGTTTGAGGAGCTAGTCACAATTTTTTGTAATAATTCTAGTGCAATAAGCATCTCAAAGAATCTGGTGTTGCATTCAGAGACAAAACATATATCTATAAAGTTTCATTTCTTGAGAGAGAAGGTAAATGAGAATGAGGTCAAGCTAGAGTTTGTGCCTTCCAAAGATTGCAGATATCTTCACTAAGCCTCTTCCCAAGGATACTTTTGAGTATCTCAGAGAGAAGTTAGGGGTTATTACCCCTCCTAATCAGAACTAAGATGCACTTATGTGCATCAGTCTGATGGAATTCTCAGACATATCTTGAGATCTGGATTGATGTTGAGAAGATACTACTCTAAGGAGTAGTCAGTATGCAAATGTTGGAGATCAGTCTGAAATAGAAAGAAGGAGAAAAGATAACCAATATGTGCACTTTGCTATTGATGTCAAAGGGGGAGAGAAGTCATGTGAAAAACTTGGAAGTAAATTGTTGCTGGTGAAAGGGGGAGCAATAAAGAAAATGGTTGCAGGTGTGATAAGAGAAAGGGGGAGAATTTCTTGTCTTGATGGTTGAATTCAATTTTTCACATCATATGTTGCCATCAATCACAAAGGGGTAGATTATTACAAATATGTGCCTAAGTGGTGTTGTCATTGATGTCAACATATCCTTGTTGTCATTAGTGTCAACTATATCCTATATTGTTGTCTGTATAGAAGTCTGGATTGTTCAAGATATTGAGAAAATTAATAACAATCAATGCATTTGGACCATATGGCTATGTAGAGGATTGTCAGAGGTTCCTCCAGTTAAGAATTGAGAAATCCACATGAAGATTTGAAGAATTTTTGGCCATCTGAGTAGAATCAGATTTTGCAGTATTCAGAAGATACAGTGTGATAGTAATTTGGTATGAATTGCTCTGTAATGAAATATTATGGTCTGCGGATCTGGAGGAATGTTTGGGAAGTTAGTGTGCATCATCAACTCTAGTGGTTCATGGTTTGGAGGTCCACAAGCTATATTTCTAGTTTCATAGTCATGGCAAATAGTATTCTTGAGGTTCCAGAGGAAGATACATATGATTCTGGTATTTTGGTTTAGAGTGAATGTTATTGATGAATTCAATGTGCTTGTGGAGGTCTCTAGATTGTGTGGCTACTATGTTGGAGGTCCGCATTGAAGTTTAATCTTGTTGATTGAAGATTTCTTCTTTAAGGTTGATATTCTTCCCAGTCTTGGCCAATCAGATGTTCCTGACATGTTGCAGATGATCTAAAAAATATTTTATGTAGCACAGTATGTGAATGGAGGAAGTTTCAAGTCTCAGCTATGTTTGGCCGATAGTGTGAAGATCCATGTTGAGTTTAGCTGACCTTGTTGATCATTCCAAGGTTGATGAAGTGTATAAGTACTTGTTGAAGAGTTGTGGAAAATCATCCTTGTACAAAATGAATTTAATCTAAAGAAAGGATCAAAAGCAGAGTAGAGAAGTAGAGGAATGAAGGGAGTATAGAGATAAGAGCTAGTGAAGAAGAATTCAAAGATAGGAGCAGAAGTTTTTTGATGCTTCAAAGGGACTGATTTAGGCATGAATGTAGATACTATTTCTCAGTTCATTATCTCTGTGTAATACATAAATTCTTATAGGTAGTGAGCCTCTTCTTGAGCAATGAGCTCTGGGCAGTACACCCGAAGCCATGTGCCTTCCATTGTCTTAAGTACTTTTAACAGGGTATGCATTTTTGTGGGTTAACCCCAATCGTAGTTTTTTCTTAACCAGGTTTTCCATGTCAAAATTTTGGTGTTATGTGTTCATGTTGTTTTTGTTCATGTGCTAATGTATGATTAAATTATTACATCATTAATCCAGTTACAAAGAAGATTTAAAAGTGTAAAAAAGGTTAAAGTTTAGGGATAACTGATTCACCCGCCGAGTCTCAGTTGTCCAGACTAATTCCAATAGGAACTAGCCTCTCTCTGGGATTCGACCTCCCTACATGGTCCCACACTCAGAGGTTGTCTCAATGTTTCACTAGATTGTTGGAGCCCTAAAAGCCTTCAACTCTGGGTGCAAATCTAGGTGACAATAGTTCCTTGAAGGTAACTTGGGATGAGTTTGTTAAACTATTTTGTAAAAGGTGGTTTCCACAACTCTTCTTTGATGAAAAGTTGATAGATTTTCAAAATCTATGTCAAGGGTATATGTCAGTAGTCGAGTATGGAGAGAAGTTTACCATCTTATAGAGTACATACCTAAATATCAAAAGGATGAAATATTTTGAATTAGAAAATGGATCATGGATTTGAATGCTCAGATTGGTGTTAGAGTGGGCGTGCATGATCCTAAGATAATGGATAAAGTTTATGAGAAGGCCATTAAGCTAGAGCAAAAGTTGAAGTCCCTATCAGCTTATCATAACATAAATCACAAGAGGTTCAATAAGAATCCAACTTTCCATCCTTCCAAGAGGAGGAATGATAAGAATTATTAGAATAGGAGAAATGGAAAAGGAACCCAGAAGTATAAGAGTGGGTCCGGCAATGAAAAGAAGAATCAAAATTTCAAGAGGAATGAGGATAATACTTGTAAGACAACTGAAAAGAGAGGACCTCCTAGAGGATGCTTAACTTGTGGAGGTGACCATTATGCCAACCAATACCCAACCATGAACTAGAGTGGTCAGCAAATAGGTAATGCTTTACCTACCCAGCAAAAAGAATTTCAACAAAGAATTCATGCCACACTTGATAATCAAGTGAAGTATGAAATCACTCCTATAGAGTTGACAAGTACCTTGTTTGGACTCCCTATCTCTATTTCGATTGATACTAGAGCAACTGAAAATTTTATTTCTCCTAGGGTATTGAATAAGTTTCCTAGAAGAGTTGGTTTTATGGCTAAACGTTGGTCAATAGAATATGTTAACCAATCTAAGGCTGAAGTAGAGTATTGTTTATTTGAAGCTAAGATTGATCTCTCTAGTTTTTCAACTGAGGTGAACTTATATGTAGCTCCCTTAGGTTCCTATTATGTAGTCTTAGGAATGAATTAGTTGTGGAAACATAGAGCCAATGTTGACTATTATTCAAAAATAGTTGAATGTTTAGATGATATGGGAAATAAGGTCTTTTTGCAAGGTATTCAAAGAGAGGTCAAGATTCGACCAATCTCTACTAAGCAATTGAAAAAGGAAAGGAGAAAATGGTGTCAACTCTTTGTAATGAACATGGAACAAATTGAGGAAAGTTTTGGAAAGCAAAGTGTGCATTTTGAAGAAAGTTATCCTTTTCTTTGAGATTTCTAGGATGTTTTTCTAGAGGAATTTCCAAGTCTACCACCCAAAAGAGTCTTTGATTTTGCAATTGACATTAAACTAGGATCTAATCCAATATCAAAAGCACCTTACCATATGACTACTATAGAATTAATGGAAATAAAATCCCAAATACAAAAATTGTTGGCTAAAGGATTGATTAGGCGTAGTGTTTCTCCATGGGGTGCACTAGTAATCTTTTTTAAAAAGAAGGATGAAACTTTGCATTTGTGTATAGATTATCATATGCTCAATAAGGAAATAATAAAGAATAAGTATCCATTACCACGTATAGAAGATCTTTTTGATCAAATGCGTGGAGCTTCTATATTTTCAAAGATCAATTTATGATCGAGATATCATCAACTGAGAATGAAGGATGAAGATATCCACAAAACAACTTTTAGAACAAGATATGGGCACTATGATTTTACAATGTTACCATTTGGACTTATGAATGCCCCTTCCACATTCATGAACCTAATGAATAGTGTGTTTAGAGATTTCTAGGAAAAGTTTGTTCTAGTTTTTCTTGATGATATTCTTATTTATTCTAAGAATGAAGAACTTTTGCAATATTTGTGGATAGTATTGCAGCGATTTAGAGAGCATAATCTATATGGAAAGCTTTCTAAGTATTCATTCTTTCAAAATAAATATAGTATCTAGGATAAATAATTTTTGTTGAAGGAATTTCTATCAATCTAACAAAGATCAAAGATATCCTAGATCGGCTTGTACCTAAGAATGTGTAGGAAGTGCATAGCTTCATGGGATTAGCAGGATACTATAGAAAGTTTGTTCTAAATTTATTCAAAATTACAAGTCCAATAACTTCATGGTAATGGAAATGGAAACGTATTGATTGGTTAGAAAAATTTCAAGCAACATTTGATCATTTAAAAGAGAAATTGACAACAACACCAATTCTAAAAGTCCCTATTCTTGATGGTCAATTTGAGGTAATAACTGATTCCTCAAGAGAAGGTTTAGGGGGAGTGCTTATGCAGGATGGGTGATTGATAGCCTATGAGTCTAGAAATTTAAAATATTACAAGAAAAGTTATGCTATGTATGATTTAGAACTGGCAAAAATTGTGCATGCTTTGCAAGTATGGAATCACTATTTGTTAGAGAAAACCTTTGTGCTAAAGTCAGATCACCAAAGTCTAAAGTATATATTTTCTCAACCACATCTAAATGCTCGATAATAAAGATGGTTAGAGTTGATATCCGACTATGACTTTCAGATAAGTTATATCAAAGGTAAAGAGAACACTGTAGTAGATGCTTTGAGTCAGTGGAGACATATTTTTTCAATTGTCTCTATTCATGCAAACTTTAAGGATTTAGTGTTGCAAAGTTTACCAGGTGATGAATACTATGAGTAGGTTAAAAAAGATCTTATGTTAATTCCTCAAGATTCAAGGTATGATGGGTTTCATTTCGTGTCTAATCGAATGATGAGATACAAAAGAAGAATGTATGTTCCCAATTCTACTAAACTAAGGAATCTTGTGTGGAAAGAAGTACATTCTGCACCATACTCAGGACATCCAGGAGTAACCAAAATTCTAGTGGATGTAAAACCTCTTTGTGACTAGAAAGGAATGAAGAACAATGCCACAAGATTTGTGGCATGTTGCCTTGAATGGCAGAGTTAAAGTAGAACATCAGTATCTTGTAGGACTGTTGTATCCACATGATATACCAAAATGGAAGTGGCAAATTATAAGTAAAGATTTATTTCAAGGTCTTTGAATGTCTATAAACATACATGATGCAATTTTAGTGGTGGTAGATAAACTCACAAAGGTATCTCTTTTCATACCTGGAAATTTAATTGATGGAGCACCAGTTTTAGCTCACAAATTTGTTCAAGAAGTGTTTAGATTACACAGAGTTCTTGAGAAGATTATATCAGATAGAGATGAGTGTATGATGTCAAGGTTTTAGCAAACATTATTTCCAGTGCTAGGAACTAAGCTTAATGTGAGTAAATCTTATCATCCTAAAAAAAATGGTCAAATTGAGAGAGTTAACCAAGTTCTAGAGGATTGTTTATGAATGTATTGCATAGATCAGCAATATAAGTGGGAGGAATACTTACCGCTTTTGGAATTTTCTTATAACAATTCCTACCATTTTGTTATTAAAATGGCACCATTTGAAACATTGAATGGAAGAAGATGCCAAACTCTTATAAGCTAGGATAAGCTAGAAGATAGGATTAGCATTGGTCCAAAAAGCTGGTAGAAATGGAAGAAAAAGTAAAATTGATTAGAAAGAGATTGGTAGAAGCCAATGATAGACATAAAAGTTATGCTGATACCAAGAGAATACCAAGACAATTCTCTATTGGAGAGAAAGTACTTTTGAGGGTCAAACCAGAGAAAAGTTCTATAAAATTTGGAAAGTCTTCCAAATAAGCTCCTCGTTATGTAGGACCCTTTGAAGTGCTCGAATTGATCAATCTAGTTGCCTACAAAATTTCTCTACCACCAACCTTATCTAGAATGCATAATGTTTTTCATGTTTCTTGTTTGAAAAAGTATATTGCCAAAGATAACCATATTCCTAATTGGAAAGCATTACAGATATAGGACCTAGGAGTGGTCACGTAAAACTAACTCTCTTGACTCTCTGCAATTACAAAAGTTTTTTTGTCACCTCAACACATTTCCCAGTAAGAAAATTTCTCAACACATAACCTACCTCAACACACTTTGCCTAGTGGGAAATCATGCTTTGATACCATTTGATGCATTCATGACTAGGGGGTCTTATCAAACCACCCATGCATGCAATAGACACAACACAATGGAAGCACAAATTCATAAAACAAAGAACAAAAATCTGAATTTTATTCACTTTTCAAACTTACAGACATTACAACAATATCAAGAGTAAAATAAACACATTCTCCATTATTCTTTCCTTCTACAGCCTACATGTTGTCTTCTCCTCCTTAGCTATGCATCACTTTTCCATAGGTGCTCATTCCTATAATCTCTCCCACTTCTCTGGTAGTCTTCATCCTCACATTCTCTCCCTAATTTTTTCCATTTCCTCTAGCAATCATCTCCCTTTGTTTTGCTTCAAACCTTCTAAAATCCTCTCCTTGGCTACCAACAAACCCCACATTCAATATTATTTTGTTCCCTTTATACTTCAAACTTAAGGAAGTTGAACCATTAACTAGTTATAGAAATAGAAACCTCATAGGCACCAAAGATTTTCTTCAATTTAATTACTTACAATCCACAAGGATGGATGAAAATAACACCTTTCAGCATTTCAAAAAATCTTCATACTTCTAAACTTCTCCTTCCAAATGTTGTTTTTACAATTTGGTGGATTTTAGAAATTTTGAATGCCTTTCAAAAAATTAGCAACTTGTAAAACAATTGAACTCTTTTAATAGTTTCTTCTTATCTTCGAGTATTCAAAGGTTTTTAGAACTTGTGAGCTTGTTTAGGTGGAACACTTAATTCGGAAACTAGAAATTTTTCCTAAACACTTTTCCTTTGGCACAAAACAAAGTTTGAGAACTTAAAAAGTTGTTGAAACATGCTTCATAAGCTCTTTCGGTGTGATGAAAATTTTATGAAATCGAACCCTTGTCGAAAATGCAAAGTTTTTAGTAAATTGGTAATTAAGAGAACTTTTGAGCTTTTGAGCTTGGTCTTCATAATGCCTTTTTGACACTTTGATGAAACTTCAAACCTTAGGCTTCTTTCAATGAATCTGTGCAAATGTGAGCCTTCAAACTTTCTTTCAGTGAAATACAAAGTTCACAAACCTCTAGGTTTGCTAAAAAGAGAGAGAACCACTTCCTTTTGGTGAAATGATAATTTTGCAAACCAAAGGTTTTTCTAAAATACTTTTCTATGAAAATTAAAGTTCGTAAACTTCCAATGTTGCCAAAAATCCTAAGTGAAAGTGAGTTTTCAACAAATCGGTAGGTTCTAGAACTTTTGAACCTGCTAAAAACTTAGTCAATTCTAGTCAAAATTTCACCAAATTAAAATTAGAGGTACCCATTATGCCTTTCAACAAAGTGATGTCTTTCACTTGAACAAAATGAAGCTAAAATTTCTCCTGAAGTAAGCTACCATAAACCAACTAAGATAAGCAAAACTAAACAAACTAGGATATAAAAACCTGAAAATGTTTTTGGTTGATGCCGTATTGCTTGTGGATCCAAATGCTCTTGCATCAGGAAAGGTTAAAAATACAGTTTAGATTAGTTGCTAAGGGTTTTTCCCAAGTTGAGAGAAGATAGTTTAGTGAGATTCTCTCTCGTTTTTATAAAATTAACTTTCATGATCTTGTTATTATCTATGGTTATGAATTATGACCTATAGGTCAAGAAAATAAATGTTAAGATAACATTTTTTATGGGTATTTATAGGAGGAAATCTACATTAAATAGCTTGAGAACTTTATGGCAAAGGGAAAGGAAAATCTAGTTTTCAAGCTAAAGAAGTCCCTATGGATTAAGTAAATCACCCTAGATATGGTATAAAAAGTTCAATACCCATGTTTTGAAGTTAGGATTTGATCGAGATAAATCTAATTATTGTGTATACTTTAAGTAGGTTTGTTATTAGTTTATTGGTATCATCTTATATGTTGATTCCATATTGTTTACTTGTAATGATAAGGATCTGATCAAGGTGCTTAAGTCTTAGATTTCACTTTAATTTGATAGAAATGACCTAGGGGATACTAAGTTCATTTTCAGTGTGGAGATAATGACATATGGTGCTATTAGAAAACACTAGAACTTGAGTATGAAGTATGTTATCTCTATAATATAATAATTCAAAATGTAGGTTAGGAATCAATAAAATGTTCCTCTTCCAATGGGAACTAAAATATTAGTGGAAAAGCATCCAAAGTTAGAGGATGAGATAGACAACACAAGTCATGTTTATTCTAGTGTTGTTGTAAGCCTAATGTATGCTATGGTCTATAAAAGACTAAATATTTCCCAATTAGGGGAGCCTTGAGTAGGTTTATGCCCAATTTGGGGAAAGAATAGTGGGTTGATGTTAAAATAGTCTTCATACATCTCTGGTACTTCAAATTATTTTATTTTCTACCAAGGACTTGATTTGGGCAAGGTTCTAATTATATAGGGTTTTGTGGATACAAACTATGTAGGTGACATACCTAAACAACTGAGTTTTTTCAATTTGAGCTCTGCAACTATCTGTTGATGATGATGTTACTCACAAATAAACATGAAATAGAAGTTACACAACAACCTTTATTTATCTTGAAAGATACGATGAATTCAAACAATTCATTATCCCAAGTCTCCGTTGATTAGTTCATAATCTACTGACATTACTCAGTGGTTGATGTGTGTTGTTGTTTTCCATTTGAAGGGGCCTTACATTGATTAGTAGATTCTATTTCCTACAAATATGCTACACAGAAAGGTTACTCTACACAGTATATTTCTTCAAATAATGTGTCTGTACTTAGATCTTTGCATGATATTTATCAATTCAACATGCTTTAACTCCAAATATGCCATGTATTTCCAATTATCTACGAGATGTCAGCATATTTCATACTAATTGCTTCTGATTATCTGCTATTTGCAATTATGATGGTGAATTGTTATGAAATTCAAAGAAAATTAAAAGAATACTTCAAATTTTGGTGAATCTTTAGCTATTGAACCACATACATACCAGATACATTCATTAGGAGAAGAAATCAAACCATATTTTCACTAGGATGTTCCACAGCGAGATACAAATGATGCTAACTTCAAAGGATAAGGAATGAAAACAACACATGCAGACTGATAAGCACTCCAAGGGATGCAGTAAATCAAAGCATGTATCAAGAATTCAAACATAGATTACTCACGATTTATGATGATTTGTAATCAAATAGTCTTCTCTTTCATTAAGTATGTTAAAACATGTATGTTTACAACAACTTTGAAGTAAGTCCTGATGTTTTAGTAATCAAATTTCAATTAAGCTTCTAAATGCTCAAAATATCACATTCCCACACCTTTTATAGAATAAGGTGATGGAACCGTTACAGATGATGTATGGTCAAGATTTATCTATTTAGATCAATAGTGTATATTCCTCCTTTGACTTAGTCAACAGTTTCCTTCATGGCATATGTTGCCAACTGGCAACCATCTGGGTGATTCATCATCTTCTGAATGCCTTATGCATATATTCTCTTTTTGCTACATCTTCATTTCTTTTTCAGGTTCTTGGTCTTTATCTTCTTCTCTAGAAATCTCTTCTTCACAGTTGGCAAGACAACCATCGTCAGCCAAATCCCCTATCACTCTGCCGATGCCCGATGACGGCTTTGTTCATTTTATCTTCGGCGTGACCTTCTTCGTTGGCGAAGCTCTTTCTCTTTTCGCCGATGCCCGATGACTGTTTAACTTTACATTGTCTTCGTAACCGTGACGGCTTCACTAACACCTGCGTACCTGCCAACAGACGTAAGTTAATAAAATAGAATTTAAAATTCACTTTTCAACTTGAACTTAACCTTTTGCAATAAACATACAAGCATTAAAATATACAAAGAATTTTCTATTTTTAATTCTCTTTTGACATCCGGCCCTTGTATATTTCGCCTTGCACATCGACATGTATATCGGATATACAAGAAATTAAACATACAAAGAATTATTTGTATTTAATTTCTTTTTGCATCTGCTCTGCATATACAATTGTATCTCTTCTTTGTATATCAGCTTGTATCTGAAGATATACATTGCAATTTATACAAGCTGATATATACAAACTTCCTTGTATGTCCCTGTCGGACTTCAACTTTTATAGACCATAGTTTTATTCACTTCTCAGATCCACGACATGCATATAAAGACTTTGCGTCTTTCGACATATGCTTTTGGGTATGATGCATCCTTTATACCATATTTAAATCTCCCCTGAGTTTCATGTTGTATGTTCACCGCAATGCATGTATACCACAACATACAACAACTTAACTTTATTCCATAACATTTCAATGCCACGCTATGCATATCTCCTTGTATGTACCGCAATGTATGTATACCACAACATACATACAAAGCTCAAAATATACAAGGACTTAACGTTATTTCATAGTCATTTCGATTCCATAGCATGTATAAATCATTGTATATCTGCTTTGTATGTAAGATACATACAAACATAAGATGCATCTAGCAGATTCAACCAAACATTCATTTCAACTTTTAACTGCATTGGGTCCACCTTGTATGTACAAATAAAACATTAGCCAAATGCATACAAGTAAACAATGTATCCAAACCCGATAACTTTCCTATGTGACCATACCATGAATCGATATACAAACCACTTTGTATATGAGACATACAATGACACAACATACAAAAGTCTTTCTATGTGTACATACAAATATTTTTTATAGTACATTTACCAAAAGCACACATAACTTGCAAAATATAGGGAATTTTAAGACAATTCAAAAAGCAACCCCTATTCATTTTTAACAAGGAATTCACCTATACTCTGCCCTAGTACTTAATGCCATTTTTTCTTTATTTTCAACAAGGTTTGTAACATTTACTTCTTTTTCCCTTTTACCACCAAGTGAACACACACACACAAGCAGAAAGCAACAGCCATAGCAGGGGTCCTCATTTTGCTAAGGACTAAAATGGGGCGTGTTGTGAACATCACAACAACTAGCAACCAAACAAAATAATTAAATTAAAACCATTAAAGAAAACTAAGTGAAACAAATTCATAATTTCCAACTATCTTTTATGTAAATCATTATTTAACTTGAGACCTAATGTATTCAATAAGGTGCATGAATTTTCATATTCAGTTTAAGTGGGTGCACATGATTAATTATCCTCATCTTGAAAATCAGTTGAACAAACTAGTGACTGATATTAGACTACCTAGTTGATGTCATTCCCTCATAGCCAACCAGATAGAGCCTTGCTACCAGCAGGCGTCCATAGCCCCGACAAGGTTATCGTTACAATTCTCTGAAGTAGAGCCCCACTGCCAGCGAGTGTCTATAGCCTCGATAGAGTTACTTAGATGGCTTAACTTGGATTTTTAGTAAATCCATATTATTATTTTATTTATTTTGTATTTTGTATTTGATAGAGATTTCATAAGATATTGCAATTATAACTTCATGATGCAAGGAATGGTCACTTGCTGAAATTAAGCTGAGAATTGTAATGGTAGCAAGGGTGACCTCTAATTTTTCACCTAATATCTACACTGGTAGGTTCAACAAACCCAACGATTTTAGGTGTCGTGGGAAACTTCCCTTGAATACTCAACCCACAGTTATTGAATACAAAATTTCACAAGTTAAACAACTTTCTACATTCATGACAGTCACAACAAGCTATGCATAAATTTCAAATAATTAACCTAAATGTTTTAAATTTTCTATTGTTTTCAGTGGTTGTTAGTCTGCGCCTTGATACTCTAAATCAAAATAAACATCCCTACACATAGGAAAACAACAAAGCAAACAAAACAAACAGACTATACAAACAACTATACAAAAATTTACACTATGATACATACGACTTACATAACACTGACTCAGGCTTGGAAATAATGTTTGAGAAACTATCCATTAACTGGTAATGGAACATCCTCATTGGTTAAGGTCTTAAGCCTATAGGTGTTGTCTCCTAAAATTTTAGAAATTTGAAAGGGACCCATCCAAAGTTTATTAAACTTACCATGATCTTTCCTTTCATGCGCTTTGACCCACATCAGGACTAAATCTGAGATTCTGAAAGCCTTAATTCTGGCTCTTTTATCAAACTAGCATTTGACAACAGCCTGATGTTTAGCAAATTAGCCAATTGCTTCACATCTTTTTTCTTCTAGGTGCATTAACTGAAGCAACCTAACTTCTTGTTTATTATCTATGCCCAGGTATTCTTGTGCAAACTACAGTGTAGGAATCTTCAAGTTAATATGGAGGATAGGATCCACCCCATATACTAAGTGAAAAGGAGAATTTCCTAATGCAGCCTTATTCTTGGTTCTATCTACCTACAAGGCATATTTCAATAGGGTGTTCCCTTCCCTTGGGTTCTTTTCTATCAATTTCTTTATGATGTTCAATAAGTTTTTATTTATGGATTCTGCTAATCCATTCCCTTGTGGATAATACTTTGAGGAAAATTTCAAGATGATCGCATAATCAAAAGCCCAACTTGATAACCTTATTGAAGCAAAGGCAGACCCATTATCACATACCAAAGCGTAGGGAACTCCATACTTGGTTACTATATTGCTTTCCAAAAAACTGATGACATCCTCAACATTACATGTCTTACTGCTAACAGCTTCAGTCCACCTAGTACAGTAATCAGTAATAGTCAAAACATACCTGTGGCCTAAAGATGATGGAGGATTGATTGGTCCTATGAAGTCCATTCCCCATTGAGAAAATGGGCGCATCTCCATCACTGGCTGCAAAGGTTGAGCTGCATATCTTTCTCTATTTGTAGCAACCTGACACATATGACAACATTTGATGTGTTCAGCAGTGTCTAAAAATAGTAGGCCAGTATTACCCTGCCCTGAGGATAGCATGAGTGGTAGCCAAGGATGATCCATGTGCAGTCCCAAACTTATCATGCAACTCTGATAGCACCTTGTCTGCTTCTTGCCTTTCCAGGCATATAGGGTATATCCCCTCGTAATTCTTCTTACAAAGGACTCCCCCTTTTATCATGTATTTCTGTGATCTTATCTTTAAGGCTCTCCTTTGTGAGGCCTGCAATCTTGAAGAACATCTTCCAATAATTAGGATGTGTTTGATGTCTAAGTACGATTCTCCATCATCCTTTGTATTAATAACATACTACCAGCTCATGATATTAAGATCAATCTTTGATATCATCTAGCTCAATGCTTGTCCTCTTACTAACTTCATGGGTGTAATGTCCATATCATACTCTTGGAGGACAGTGACCCATTTAGCTCTTTTCTCACCTGGTTTGCTTTGCATTAATAACATCTTTACTGTTGCATCAGGTACTACATCAATCACTTTACTTCTTAAAATATAATGCCTAAACTTCTTAACTGCTTGAACCAGAGCAAGGGCTTGTCTCTCAACATCCATGTATCTGAGTTCTACATTTCTGAAAGGATAGCTCATGAAGGCTATAGGATTTTCTTCTTTTTCCTCATTTCTCTGTGTCAACACTGTTGCAAATGTATGCTCTGAAGCAAAGGAGTAAATGTAAAAGTCCTTGGTATAATCTAGACTAATCAGAACTAGAGCATTAGATATGGCTTTCTTAACATCTTCAAAAGCTGCTCTAGCTTCAAGTGTCCACTCAATTTTACCGTCCTTCTTGAGCATGGAATTCAAGGGTCTGATAATCTCTGTAAAGCCAGTTATAAATTTTCTAACAAAATTAATCTTACCAAAGTAAGATTTGAGCTCCTTCTTGCTTCCAGGAAGCTGTATCTTCATGATGGATTCCACTCTGTTAGGGTCAATGATGATCCCATTTTCTGTTATCAGGTGTCCTAGTAATTTCCCTATGGTTACCCTAGATATGCACTTCTTAGGGTTTAGGGATACCCCATATTGTTCACATTTCTTCAGCACCTTTCTCATATCTTCTACATGATTTCCTCTTTCTTTAGAGAATACCGTCAAGTCATCGATGTATATGACTATGCATTTACCAATCAAGCCCTTGAAGGCTATGTCCATTTCTCACTGAAATGTTGCCCCAACATTTATTAACCCAAAAGGCATGTGCCTATAGGCAAATATCCCCCACTTTGTGGTGAATGCGGTTTTCAATCTATCTATTTTGTCCACCATCACCTGGTTATAACCAGAGAAACCATCTAGAAATGACATCATCTTAGCACCATTCACAATCTGTAAGACCTCATCTAGAGAAGGCAAAGGATAGTTATCCTTTTCAGAAGCTCTGTTTAAGTTTCTGAAGTCTACACACAATCTGATGTCACCATTTTTCTTCCTTACCGGGACCAAGTTTGCCACCCATGTGGAATGTCTCACAGGAAATATGATCCTGGAATTAAGCAGCTTTTTAACCTCTTCAAAAATAATGGGCTCTAGTAAAGCATTCACAGGTCTTTGTTTCTACCTAAAAGGCTTGGCGTCTGGCTTCAAAGGTATAGTGTGAGTGATGACTGATGTGTCATAAGTTTTCAGCTCATCATATGTCCATGCAATGACATGGATATAGTCTTTGAGAGCTTAGGTTATTCCTTCCAACTCCTCAGACTTTCCCGATCAAGACGTTTCTTTTTTCATCATTTTGTCCAATATTGACCTGTGAATATTGTCCTCCATCTGCTTTTGGGAGATCCTTTTGTTTCAGTATGTTGTCTAGATCAAACGCTCATTCCAGCTCTATCATTCCCTTAGGAATCTTATTACTAGGCAACTCTAAGATTTTTGCTTCTTCCCAGATATGGTCTTCCACATTCCTCTCATCTATGATCTGTGCATTAAAGACATCCATGTTGGAAATGAAGTCTAGAATATGTTGATCATAATCAAACACTTGGAGGTTAGTTACATTATTTGGCACAGAAGGCACTGATACTAATTAAAATGAAAATATTTTTAGACCAGATATGGACAGTGGTTCCAAAGTGCTGGCAGCCTGGGCTAAGGCATCTGCCCTGTGATGTTCTCTGGGTATGTGGGTGATGTTGAATGCATCAAAATCTTCTATCAAGTCCCATACCCTATGTCTATAATTGGACAAATTTTTGTAATTACAAGAGTATATACCTCTTACCTGTCTCACAACCAATTCTGAGTCTCCATAGACATGCAGAATCCTCACCTTCTTTCTAAGTGCAAACAGTATCCCATGAATTAGAGCTTCATATTCTATCACATTATTCGTGCATGGGAATTGTAATCTGTATGTTGCTAAGTAGGATTTTCCAAATGGATCAATGAGATCTATCCCTACTCCAGCCCCTTGTTTTGACTTGGATCCATCAAACCTGAGGATCCATGGCTTATCTTTAGTCAAAGGCTTATTTGAGCCTTCTCTTTTCTTTTTCACTCTGGTAGCTACACCATTTGATATCCATTTTAATTTTGGTATCTCAGCTTTCTCAAACTTCACCTTCCTTCCTTATGTGCAACTGATATTTCTTCTTTCTTTTTATCATCAGAAGGAAAATCTTCTAGACTAGGCAATGTTTGCCTCTTCAGAATATGCAAACATAATGAACAAGCAGTTTCTGAATGAGGTCTTCATGTAACCTACACTAGCCTTCAATCAAGACATCATGTGGAGATCCTTGCTATTGTGTCATCCTTTGGATCTCTTTTGATACAAACTCTTCAATCTTGGATAGGTTACTACCCCCATCTTCATCAGATAACTCATAATCTGATTCAACTAAACAATCAATCCTTGGGGTGATTCTATTGTTCCTTGTAACATTACTCTTGTTGCATACCAGAATCTCCTCTCTCATCTGAATATGACCTTCATCATGATGTGTGCATTCTCCTGTTCCTATAGGTGACAAACAAAAATTAGTGTCGCTATCACTATCTACAGAACTTACCGAGGATGATGATGAAGATGCATCACTATATACTTGTTCCAGCTCCATCATATCTATGCAGGCATCACAAGTCTTCTCATAATGTGCTTCATTGTGTAACCTGCACCATCCATCAATCAGAATATCATGAACATGCACTTTTAACAATTGACATCATTGCACCTCCCTAGATAAGTGCATCTCAAAATTCTTGAAATGATCTACCTCATTTTCATTTTCAGGGTTATAATTAGATTCTAAAGTTATTTTATCATCCTAAAGGTCATCATCATGATTATGAACATCATACATCAGGATTTCTTCTATGCTGACAGTCTGGGGTCTAATGGAGTAAACTCCAGGTTCTACATCCACATACATGATTTCATTGGTTTTGTTATATTCAGTGATCATGTGCTTCATACGAGGCTCATCATCTATCCTTATTTGATTTGGTATCCCTTTCTAGGGCAACCACATATGACTGAAATTAATTGACATGTATCCATTAAGGGTTTTTGACTAGTCCCTGCTGAGTAACATCCCATAGGTATTAGGTATATCAACTACCTAAATATCAATATAGTACTGGATCCTGGGATCTGATGCTAGCTACATGTGAATGTGAGTTAGTTCTCCTACCACATTCACCTCTATTTTGTCTAATTGTGTTATTTTCTTCAGTGACTTAGTAGGATGCAACCCTAAAGCATTGCATATGGACAAGGACATTACATTGGTAGATGCCCCTGAATCTACTAAGCGTTATGCAAATTTTTACCAAACATCCTTATGGTAAGGAGGAAAGGAGGTGACTTACTCTTGTCCCTGTACAGAGTCATGTGGGAAGTCTCTGTAGCTTGAACAGTAGCTGGCACTTTCTGTTTAACATTAATGTCCCTAGCAACATGATCTTTATTTCCAAACTAACCTAAGGTATGACTATCCTCTTTTTGAGCAAGATCATCTAATGATTTCATGAATGCTTTCTTGATAGCAGGAGTTTTAAGCAACTCTGACAATGACAGGCTGATTTTAATCTTTTTCATTTCATTTGTCATATAAGTAACCAATTTATCAGACTTAGGAGGCAGATTACCAGCTTTTGGTGCTGTATTTGGTGATGCTAAGTATTGAGCATTAACCTTGGGAAATCCAAGATTATTACTTGCCTTGGGATCAGGAGGTGCGTTGAAATTGTTTGGAGGCAAGGATGTGGTCAAAGGTTGACCAACAAGTCTATTTGAATTATTCCTCAAGTTGTAGTTATCCTTACCCTGATATTGCTATTAATAAGCATGCACCTCTTCATGTTCATTTGAGGGCTCATTTTCATCCTCAAATGGAAAAACATAGTTAGACTCAAAAGCCAAGGCTGACTCCTCACATGCCAGGGTGTAGTCTTGGTGAGAAGACATTGTCTACCGATGAGGATGATACATGAAACTTTCTAGCACTAAGGCATAATCATATTCACAGGGGACAATTTCATTTCCTTCTACATGAGGTGGATTTCCTGAAGTATTGGGCACTTTAGTTTGGAAAATGCTAGCAGCAATCATGAACTGAGGACAATCTAACTCTGCATGAGCATTGGTGTTATGTATCCTGCACCAATTAGTAAGGGCTGCCTCTATAAGGTTTACTCTAGTGGTTTGTTTTGGTTCACTAGGAGGCTAATTGTCTAGGGGTGATGGTAGAGAACCATTATTTGGCCTAGTGTTCCACACTCTAGGCTGTCTTGAAGGATTATTGTTGCCATTATTGTTAATGTAGTTATTGTTGTATCTCCTATCAGGATAATTAGGTCTGTCATTAGCATAGCCTCTATTCTGATTTGGTTGAGAATGAAGTTCTGACTCCTCAGATGAGTGATCTTAGTAGTAAGTTTTCTCAACTGTACTGATATTTCCTTAATTTCTTCTTTCTCTTCTTGAACCTTGGCCACTACATTCTTTGTCTGAGGTTTGAAAAAGGAAGATCCATTGTTCTGATTATTGGATTGATCTACACCTTGAGGTACTTGTGTTTGTCCTAGATATTGTAACATCTGGCCATTTCCATTTGGAGGAGGCATGATATTGAGTGGAGTTATCTGCAAAGGTGTTGGCATCACAGCTGGAGGTATCATGGCTCCATTGGTCTGTTGTTGGACAAGATAGGTAGGATAACCAGGAAGTGTGGGAAATGCAATGTTTGGTGTTGGAGCAAGAACTAGCTGCTGACTAACTTTGAGAGCTTCTTGGAAAGCTCCTGTCAAAGTTGTGACCATATGAAGTGCTCTCCTGATGAACATGGAAGTTAAAGGATCTAAAGCTGAGTAATATATGCTCCTAGCAGCTTCATCTGCTACAACATAAGGTGCAACTAGCTTAGATAGCATCTTCTGGAATCTGGGGTTGAAGTTAGCAATAGGTTCTCCTTCAAATCATTTGATCATGGAAAACAAATGATAATTCATTGAAGGATCTATAGGTATTTTGAACCTATCCTTAAAGGCTTTCTCTAAGGCAGCCCATGAACTGACTGAACCTTGATCAAGACTAATATACCAGTTATAAGCCTCTTCCCCTAAGGAAAATGGAAATAACCTGCATACAACATCTTGATGCTCAATTCGAGCCCTACAATAGGCTTCCTTGAAAGTTCTGATGTGATCATCAGCATCCTGATATGGATGATATTTTGGACAAATTTTATCAGGATGCTTAGGCAAAGCATGATATGCATTGATGGTCAGGGGTGACTCTGCTGCAAAGAAAGACATTACAACTGGTGGAGGTTGAGCCTGAGGTATGACTAGTTGAGGTTGGACCTGAGGTATGATAGTTGGTTCTATAGGTGTTTCTAACCTGAGAGGAGTTACAAGAGGACATTCTGGTGAAGCTCCTGACGCACTAGGATTAGGAGAGTGATGAATGTCTACAGTTCTAGGTCTAAATCCCCTGATAGGTAATTCTTCAAAGAGTCCACTAGATCTGGACCTCGTATTTGCCCTGAGGGCCATGATTTCTTAAGTTTAAGGAAAATTGGCTAGTTTAATGTAAAGATCGGTTGAAACTTTCCATCAAAGGTTGTATTTATGGTCAAAACTTGACAATGACAGAATATTTATAGAATATTTGCATAAATGATGCAAATATGAGGTGATATTGAGGCCTGGTGACATACACAACTGGATATCAGGTTTCTAAAGCAGGTTAGCTCAAAGCTTTAACAAATTTACCTAAAATAAAGCTTACCTTTGCACATTCACGATGATGGACTACAAAGCGTGCAATATTAATGCTCAATTTTGAAATCTTCTCAAATGATTAGCATGCACAAACTTACAACAACAAATCTTTGCATATAACTTGAAATTCTAAGGTGTTTGAGTGTTACCTTACTGTCTGCATCATCAAATCAGACAAAACTTATTGATGATGAAAAGGCCCTCCTACTAGTGCCAATTTATGTTGATGATGATGTTACTCACAAACAAACATGAAAAAAAAGTTACACAACAACCTTTATTTATCTTGAAAGATATGATGAATTCAAAGAATTCATGATCCCAAGTCTTCGTTGATTAGTTCATAATCTACTGACATTACTCAGTGGTTGATGTGTGTTTATGTTTTCCATTTCAAGGGGCCTTACGTTGATCAGTAGATTCTATTTCCTGCAAATATTCTACACAGAAAGGTTACTCTACACAGTATATTTCTTCAAATAATGTGTCTGTACTTAGATCTTTGCATGATATTTATCAATTCAACATGCTTTAACTCGAAATATGCTATGTATTTCCAATTATCTATGAGATGGGTGAGTGTAGGATCATGATGGGCCAAACACTACCCCTAAGTGGCAATGTAAATGTGAAAAATAGACTTAAGTAACTTCATGTCAAAAATTAAATGAGTTATCTACACAATCTAGAAATAAGGTAGTAATAAAAGTTGTAATAAATTGAATGTAGTTAATGGGCAACTACTTTTTTTTTGAAAATTTTAAAAATAGTTTGGTGAAAATTGGGTATTTCAATGAAGCACTACTAAATTTTTTAGAAAAACGTAAAAAGTAGGTGCCATTCCGGCCAACCTAAGTATGAGAAAAAGATAATATTTTTCCTCCATGATTTGGATTTAAGTAAAGGACACATGAGCGGATGTGAGGCATATTTTTTTGAATTTTTTAAGTAAATAAACAATTATTTATGATTTTTTTGCTGTGACTTTTTTAAAATATTAAAAATTAATTTTCCAGCCAACCTAACTTGATGAAAAAATTATGAAACTCAAAAAATTTAAATTTTAATGTATACCCAATAAAGCCTAGAATGTGATGCATCTTTTGGATTTAAAAAATGATTAATATGTTGAAAGTTATGGATGTTTTTCAATATGTATATCTATCAGGAAATCAAACATAGCGTATGTAGAAAATTAATAATAATTACCTATTAAAATTATTATGAGGCATATATTATATTTTTAGAATCTTAATAGCTTCCTCTATAAACCCTTTTCATTTGATTAAATTTAGTTACAAAAAAGTCTGTCAGCTTCAAGGATAAAATTGTGGAAAATTTTAGGATAACACTAAATGGGTGGTTTTGCAAGTTTCTTTGGCAAGTTTTCAGACTCCCACTTGCCTAAATATGAGGTAATCCTAGGGCATTTTTGGAGGGAATCCATATTTGAGCTAGAAATATTAATATCCTTTGCATCCAAATCTAAATATTAGTCTAAATGTTAACATTTTTTCATCCAGCAAGTTTTTTCTCCATTGCCACTATTTGGCCCATCATGATCTCGCACTCGCCCAGATGTCAGCATATTTCATACTATTTGCTTCTGATTATCTCGTATTTGCAATTATGATGGTGAATTATTATGAAATTCAAAGAAAATTAAAAGAATACTTCAAATTTTGGTGAATCTTTATCTATTGAACCACATACATACCAGATATATTCATTAGGAGAAGAAATCAAACCATATTTTCACCAGGATGTTCCATAGCTAGATATAGATGATGCTAACTTCAAAGGATAAGGAATGAAAACAACATATGCAGACTGATAAGCACTCCAAGGGACATAGCAAATCAAAGCATGTATCAAGAATTCAAACATGAATTACTCAGGATTTATGATGATTTGTAATCAAATGGTCTTCTCTTTCATTAAGTATGCAAAAACATGTATGTTTAGAACAACTTTGAAATAAGTCCTAATGTTTCAACTATCAAATTTCAATTAAGCTTCTAGATGTTCAAAATATGGCATTCCCACACCTTTTATAGAATAAGGTGATGGAAATGTTACAGATGACGTGCGGTCAAGATTTATCTATTTAGATCAACAGTGTACATTCCTCTTTTGACTCAGTCAATAGTTTTCTTCATGGCACAGGTTGCCAGCTGGCAACCATCTGGGTGATTCATTATCTTCTGAATGCCTTATGCATATATTCTCTTTTTGCTGCATCTTCATTTCTTCTTCAGGTTCTCCAGAAATCTCTTCTTCACAGTCAGCAAGATTACCATCATCGGCCAAATCCCCTATCACTCTGCCGATGCCCGATGATGGCTTTGTTCATTTTATCTTTGGAATGACCTTCTTCATCAACCAAGCTCTTTCTCTTTCTGTCGATGCCCGATGACTGTTTAACTTTACTTTGTCTTTGTAACTGTGACGGCTTCACTAACACCTGCGTACCTACCAACAGATGTAAGTTAATAAAATATAATTTAAAATTCACTTTTTAGCTTGAACTTAACCTTTTGCAATAAACATACAAGCATTAAAATATACAAAGAATTTTCTATTTTTAATTCTCTTTTGACAGCCAGCCTTTGTATATTTCTCCTTGCACATCAGCTTGTATATCGGATATACAAGCAACTAAGCATACAAAAAAATCTTTGTATTTAATTTTTTTTCGCATTTGTTCTGCATATAGAATTGTATCTCTTCTTTGTATATCAGCTTGTATATGGAGATATACAATGCAATTTATACAAGCTGATATATACAAACTTCCTTGTAAGTCCCTGTCAAACTTCAACTTTTATAGACCATAATTTTATTCACTTCTCAGATCCGCGACATGCATATAAAGACTTTGCATCTTTCAACATATGCTTTCAGGTATGATGCATCCTTTATACCATATTTAAATCTCCCCTGAGTTCCATTTTGTATGTTCACCGCAATCCATGTATACCGCAACATACAACTTAACTTTATTCCATAACATTTCAATTCCACGCTATGCATATCTACTTGTATGTACCACAATGTATGTATACCGCAACATACATACAAAGTATGAAATATACAAGGACTTTACATTATTTCATAGTCATTTTAGTTCTGTAGTATGTATAAATCATTGTATATCCGCTTTGTATGTAAGATACATACAAACATAAGATGCATCCAGTGGATTCAACCTAACATTCATTTCAACTTTTAACTACGTTGGGTCCACCTTGTATGTACAAATAAAACATTAGCCAAATGCATACAAGTAAACAATGTATCCAAACCCGATAACTTTCCTATGTGACCATACCATGACTCGATATACAAACCACTTTGTATATGAGACATACAACACAACATACAAAGGACTTTGTATGTGTACATACAAACGATTTTTATAGTGCATTTGCCAAAAATACACATAACTTGCAAAATATAGGGAATTATAAGGTGATTCAAAAAGCAACCCCTATTCATTTTTAACAAGGAATTCACCTATACTCTACCTTGGTACTTAATGCCATTTTTTCTTTATTTTCAACAAGGTTTGTAACATTTACTTCTTTTTCTCTTTTACCACCAAGTAGACACACACACACACAAGCAGAAAGCAACAGCCATAGCAGGGGTCCTCATTTTTCTAAGGAGTAAAATGGGGTTTGTTATGAACATCATAACACTATCATGCTTGTTTTTTGAATTTGTCTTTGATCAGGAATGGCTAGTGATAGTCTTGGGGTCCCATGACCTAGTCCCCTCTCCCTATGTTTGAGGAACCTGTTTCTAGCACAGGTAGTCATACTAAGCACATGTCCCAGTCTTTGGACCAAGGATCCAAGAAATGGAAGGAGGCCCTCGTGGGTGCTTCTCAAAGTGGTGGTACTAACGAGTCAAGCTTTCCAGTTCTTTCTGAGTACAAGGGTGGAAAGGCTCTCAAATTGGTAGATCAGACTATTCTAAGGGTGGTGGCATCTATGGAGAACACTATGGTAGGGAAGATATTTTCTTATAGACCCAACATAGATATGGTCTGAAGATGGGTGGCTATGTCGTGGGTGCTTAAGGGAAGTGTCTTGTCCAACACCATGGTGGGTGGAATGTTCCCTTTTAAATTCACAACCTAGGAGGACCTGTTGTTGATCCTGGCTAGTGGCCTATGGATGTACAGGAAGCACTCACTTTCTCTATACAAATAGAAACCCAGATTTGATCGTAGAGCTGTTCTCAACCAATTTTCTCTGGTCTAGGTTAGGATTCAGGGTCTCCCACTAGAATATTGGGATGAGGAAATATTTGCCTAGATTGGAAACTCCTTTGGGGACTATGTGATAGTTGATAAGGTCACTAAGGCAAAGGCAAGATTGGTATATGTCAGATTCAATGTAAATGTCGATATTCTCAAAATTCTACCCACTTCCATTATCCTAGAATCTAAATTTGGGAAATGGAACTAGAATAATCTCCATGAGTACTCCAAGGATTTTTGCCAGAATTGTATGAAATTAGGACATGTCTTTACCCAATGTTGGGCCCCAAGCACCAAACCACCTCAAAAGGAGAAACAGGAGAAAATGAATGAGAGCCCTAAAAAACTATCCTTTTAAGGAGGATATCCTCAATCTTGTCAATTCCCCTGGAGATCCCTAACAAAGAATGTTGAGGCTAAAGTGTCTGTGAAGGCAGACTAGTGTCTTGAGTCTAGTGGGGGTTTCAAGGCCAAGTGGAGGTTGTGTTCAGGGACCCTCAAGATATGGGTACTAATCACCAGACATAAGATCTTAGTGGTAGGTTTGAGGAGAGGGAGGAAGGAGAGATTTTCTAGACCTTCGACACCCCAGTGGTAGAGGTTATTATTCCCAAGGAGAACGTCAGGACAATCTTCATCATAGCCCCAAGAAAAAGATAGGGGTTTTAAGTTGGGAGCAAGCATTCTAGAGAAAAAATTCTCTCCATCCCCGAGAGTGGCCACAAGCATGATTTCAGAGGATTCAGAGGGATGATCCAGTATGAAGAAAAAAGGGAAGGGATGTTGCAAATATGTGCCTAATCGATGTTGTCATTGTTGTCAACATATATTTGTTGTCATTGGTGTCAACTATATTCTATTTTTTTATTTTCTTAGAAGATTTATATGTTGAGGATATTGAGAAAATTTTCTCCTCTGGAAGAAATGGTGAGCTGTAGTAAATTTAGTGAAGACAAAGTGTTGCTGATGAAAGAATAGTACATAAGATTGCTCTGGATTTCTTGTAAATCAAAGATCTTGGCTTGTGGATTGGAATTTATTTAGAGTCATGTATGAAGATGCTAAATCCTAAGTTTTAGCCTCTGGTATGAAGAATTGAGTGAGTTACATTCACCAGAGTAAAACTTATTTTTTTATTACTCACTGGTGACATGAAGAAAGTATTTTTCACCGTATTCCTCCACATTGAGATATTTTTCTCTGTAGTTCTAGAGGGAAGTCTGGGATAACAATAAGTACCTACAACTACAATGGTTCATGATTTGGTGATCCGCAAGATATCTTTCTCTTATGATAGTTGAAGACAGTGAAGTTCATGTGCTCTGGTGTAAAGAATCTCATGAGTAAAGTGGTTAGAGTTTGTGTGGTTGCTCCTGGTGATTTCAACATGCTTGTGGATGTCTCCTAATCATGTTCCTACCTTTGCATTGGTCCATGAGGAGTATTTTGGATTGAAATTGAAGATTGTTACCAAATAACGTAGCGTGTAACGAATCTCAGTCGACTTGGTTAATTCCAATGATTATGGAGATCTATTGAAGATTGTAAAAGTGTGTCATGGCATGGAAGATTGTGTTTGAGTCTCATCTAAGGCATGACGTGATCCACATACATCTTTACTACATCTCCTTAGCATAATTTATATTAGGTCAAAAACCTATTTTGTAAATGTTTGTAATGTCGACCTTGGAGATTGTTCCAATGATTGATGAATGTAATGTCGACCTTGATGTACATCCCAAGGTTGATGAATGATATATATACTTGTAATTTGGTCATGAAAATGATGTCCTTGTGAAAATATGTGAAGTTAAGTGAAGAGGTGTAAAAAGAAGACCAGATCAGAGGAAGAATATTGTGCTCCAATGGAACTGAATTTAGGCATGGAGTAGATGCTATCATAAAAATTCAAAACCTTTGGTAGTGAGCCCTGTTGGCAGTGAGCCTCTAATTATTGGTATTGTTATAACTTATATATCTTATGGACTAACATCCACCATGGTTTTTCCCTTAACAAGGACTAACATCCACCATGGTTTTTCCCTTAACAAGGTTTCCCACGTAAAAATCTAGTGTCTCTTGTGTATGATTTTGGAAGTGTGTTTATATTTCTAAGTTTGTATTTTCATGATTTAATCATAACAAACGGTGGACAAGTGTTTAATGGTTTAAGCTGCAGAATTTGTTAAAGATTTGAGACAACTGATTCACCCCCCCTCTCTGTTGTTTGGTTCATTTCAACAATTGGTATCAAAGGAAGGTTCCTTAGAAGAATCCTAGCAGCTTGAGGAAGATCTAGGAAGGTTTACTTATGGCAGCACAAAGGTATCTCACTTATCTTGAAGCGGATCCTCTTGGACGCATTAAGATTGGCAATCAAGTTGTAATGTCAGAAAATGCCCCCTTGGTGGCTTTTCACTCTTTAGGTTGAGCTCCTGGGTCTTTTGCATGCATTTAGGACATCTTACTTCATAATTTGGCATCCTAATAGAATGAGCCCTAGGTAACATGATAAATGGGACCTAGGAGGACCCCTTGAGCTTAACCCTACCTAAAATAGGGGGAGGACTTGGGTGCCCACACCCTAGTCCTATCCTATTATGAGGCAGTCCAATTTTTGGGTGTTGGTTTATGACTGTTATTTGGGTCCTTTGCTGACATGATAAGTTTGAATTATGAAAATCTTGGTGGGAGTGTTTGTAGTTGCATATAAAAGCATGTTTAGGTATTCATTTGTAAACTAGATGATCATTGTGAACTTTAGGCATTTTCAAGGTGATTCAAGGATTTCATTATGTTGCAAGAGCAGATTTGTGTGGTTTATGTGTTTGTGTTTGTAGATTTGAGCATCCATTTCATCATAGAATGAAGATCATCTTCTTCCCATGATATCTTCACTACAAGGTGACATGATATTGTGTTTTCATTATCATTTCCTTTGGTTTTGCATCTGCCTCACAAGGGCATGCACTCTCTATCTGACAATAGTGTTTAGAGACTTAAGTGTCCTCCAGGGCTTGACTAAGGTAAGCCTTTAAACATCACAACCCCCTCCCAAAGTCTTATGATTGTAGGTTATAGGTGTTGTATCTGGGAAAAGTGAAGTTGCAGGAAGGATTGGCAAACATCAAGGATTTAGGATCCAAAGAGAAGTAGGACACCAGAGCATTTCCAGGACTTGGGTGCTCGCTCTAGTGTCCTTCGCAGTTGAATTACTTGAAACAAGAGTTACAGTGATTATCAATGTCGGAAGGATGTTAGGATCTTGCAAAGAAACTGGTACCTTGGACTTGGGCAGCCGCTTCAAAGTCCCTAATTGTTCTTCCTCAAAACCTCAAAAATAGGTACTCTGTGATTTGACATTTTACTTCCATCTATAAGAGCATTTTTTGTTTTTCGTCAGTTTATTGCCATATTTGCATAATTAGGGTTTTAATGGTCAATTAAGCATAGGAGAAGGAAGATTGATAATTAATGCCCTGATCCAAGTTTCTCTACATCTCACATGGATCTAGGGTATGATAGTGAATTTTCACTCAACCCTAGATCCTCGAATGTAAAGTGGAAATGAGGATTTAAACATCAAAACACTAAAACATTAAAAAATCCAATTTTCCACTAAACATTTTGGTGAACCCATGTTTTTGGACTTAAATTGTAACTTTTTGAGTGTGTGTCTTCATATTTGGATTGCTTTCATTCATTCATATAGTCATTCATGTTATTGCATTGAGAAGATTTCAAAAAAATTGCATTGTTTGGCTTACTAATTTACATCAATTCTTTCTAAATTTTCCTAATTCATGATTTTTGCATCAGATCTGATATAAACTATAAAAAAAAAAAAAAAATCATAAATTTACATTGCATTTTCACCATTAATTTGCTAGGCTTTTGTAGAAATTTTGACAATTTTCATTAATCCTAGTAATTCCAAAATCTAAGGTTAGTAGGCAAAATCTTCTTTTAGATTTTTCTACTAATTTTAGAGGCTCATTAAAATTTTCATTTGTCTATATTCTTGCATTTTAGTGTAAATTTTCATTTAGATTTAAAATATTTGCATTTTTGCATAGAAAATTTTAACAAAAACTAACAATTTTGATGCATTTTCATTAAATTTGCATTGGCATTTTGCATGTTAGAGCTTGAAAATCAATTTAATATCTAAGAGTATTTAATTTTGATCATAAATCAGACTTCAAAACATTCACATAGTATTTTGCGTCAACATCTCAAACCTAGGGCTTAAAAACAACGATTTTCACTAAATTTGGCCTTATCGACTCTATAAACTTGCACCATAGGCATGTCGTGAAAAGTATTTTTGCATTAATTTTCTGTTATTAGAGTAATGATTTTATACCCCTCCTAAAAATCTTCACAACAACCTTTTAACGGGCTCTTGTATTGAAAATTCGGTGACAAACTGTATATTTTGGCTGCTTTTGCCTTAGTGTTTAACCTAGTTTACACTCCAAGTGTGTTGTGATCAATTTGATGGATTGAGGTGAGTGATATTATTGATATTATTTTTTTTACCTCCTAAAATTCCTTACAACACCCCTTTTTCTAGGTCTTAGAGTTGAGAAACGGTGAAAAATAGCCTATTTTTGCTCTATTTTCACTAGGGTTTGACCTTAAGTGGTACTAAAAGCATGTTGTGTTGGGTATTTTGGCACCCAATGGCTGTTATTACTAATATTATTTCATTTCCATCACTATTTTCCTCACAACACCCTTTGTTATGCTCTCTTGCATTGAGTTTTGGTGAAAAACGTGCCTATTTTGACATATTTTCACTATATTTTTGCTTGACATTATCTGAGATTTGCATCAAGAGTGTGTTGGGAAGGAACATATTTCTGTTTTGGACTGATATCAGACATATAATTTGTATCCCCTGATAAAAATTCTTACAATACCCTTTGTTTCAATCATTCGCATTGAAAAAAGTACAAAAAATCAAGCATCTAGGTTATTTTTATATATAGTTTTGCACTTGACTTTTGCATAAAGTTGGAAAAGATTTTCAAAATTTGATCTTACATTTAAATGATACCTTCATGTCATTTTTCAATGGTATCTTTGCATGAATTTATCAAAAACCATGATTTTGACCAATTTTTAACCCTCATGAGTGAAAATCCTATGATTTTAGAAAGCTTAACTGAGTTCTTCTCCATGAGTAGGAAGGAAAAAGCTGATGATTATCCCATAAGTTATCCTACTTCCCCTATACCTGAATACTCAAATGAGAAGACTAGGGATAGCTTTAGTAATTCCACTGCTCTCCCTAGCCAAGATGAAGCATTAGTGAATGAAGAGCTCCCTTTAACAAGAACATTCCATGGGTAGAAAATGAGCATTCATTTAACAATAATGAAATCCCTACCTCTGTGGATCCTCCCACTAACCTTCTTCCTTTAGTGGATTGTTCACACACCTTGTATTTCACTAAGGAAGAGAAGACCTTTAATGTCCCTCCTTTGTTTGAATATTCAAGTCATTTGGACATCACTAAGAGGATAGAGAATAAGTACGATAGTAAGATTCAACAAGAAAACATTCCACCTAGACAAAGGACCTTTGATCTTGGTGCTTCCTCCTCTACAACACAAAAATCCATAACAAAGCAAAGCCCTATGTTACAAAAACTAAGTCATAAAGCACAACAATGTTAACTTGTAAAAGGGAGGAAGAGAAGGCGATGAGCTTACCTTGCCTCTCAACAAGAAAACATCAATCCTAACATTAAACCAAACAAACATGATCCTAACAATAAACAACATGATGAGAAAGACATGAATTGGGCTATGATACCTTATATTCCACCTTCCTCTAACATTAGGGAGTGGGAGAATGACGATGATTTACTTGATGATAAGACTTAGTCTGAAAGACCCTACAGGTAAGTATCTCTAACCCTTTATCTCTCTCATGATATGTTTCCCATGTGATGTGTTATGTGTTGTTTAGGCCTCTTGGGATGACCTTGGATTCTCTTGTAAGGTCCAAGATACCAAGAGACTGCCTCTATTGTGACCTTCTTCTATTTGTATCATCATTCTTCTATATTGTCTCTCTCTGATTTCATTGTTGTGTTGTGTCTTACGAACATAGTGTTGCGATTGGTGACATTGGGGGCATCCTCCTACATGACTATCCTTAAGACACTTGTTTCTCCTCTCTTATTTAATGTTTTCCTTCCTCTAGTGTTTCCATCTATCAGGCGGATGATGACAAACATTTATACTGATGAGGACCTAGTGTCCCATTCGAGAGCAACCAAAAAATGGACTTAGTCCCTAATATGATGATGGGGTTGTATATATTTTCTGACGCTTGGCTAGTGGAAGTACTCATGCTTTCCGCGTAGTGAATTTCATGATGTTTCTATCACATTTACAAATCTTAACAATACTGCTGCTCAGTGCACCTTTGTTTGTCTTTAAATCTGGCCTTAGTAGTACTCGATTCAGAGAGCTTCGTGATATAGCCCCATGGTTATCCTCAAACTCTAAATTTGTTGTATAACCTTGGCTCTTTTTGTGGTTAAACATATGCATTTATGTTGTTGTTTATCATGATGTTGTAAACACTAACATATTTCTTGCAGGGATGTGTTTGTGGGAACATTTAGCGATCATAAAGTACACGTCACCTTTGGGGGGCATGGGCTTTGCAAAAGTTGGTGTTCCCTTGTGTGTTTTCTTCCTACCTTAATGTGCTTGATATTCATACTTGATATCAACCACCTTAATGTGGGGGCATATATAAGGTAAGCTGTCTATTGTAGATGTTAGCAATGTTCTTGTCCTCGGTGTAGACTAGTGCGATGAGTACTTCCTGCATCTTGAGTTTGTTTGTAAGCAATTAATCTATCTTGAAATCTATTGCGTATACCTCCTTTTCACTGTAAGGCATCTCCATGATGCGAGTGGGGTTGTATACTTTTGAGCTCATACCTCCTTTTCACTGTAAGGCATCTCCGTGATGCGGGTGGGGTTGTATGTCATGCTTCCTTTTTATTGTAAGGTATCTTCGTGATGCGAGTGGGGTTGCATTTTCAAAAGTCCTTTGCGAAGGCGAGGAGTAGTTCTGTGACTAACTCAACCCTTAAGCATGTCTTCAGTGATTGTTGTGGTGAAGCCCAATCATCGATGTGTGTATGTAATGTGCCTAAGATGGTGATGATCCTAGAAATAGGGAACACACCATCGCCTGTGTGTTGTGTTTTGATGTGCTTGTTTTGTTTGGTGTGTCTGTTGCCCCATATGTAGTATGCATTTTTGGGAGGTTTTGCATGTCTTGTGTGTGTAATGCACCATATATACAAAGCACTACACAATGACTGCATCCTGTATTACAGAGGTTTGTTTACTTTCCAGTACTTACATTTGCATTTCATATATACAAGAAAAAGAAAAGAAAATAATCATGCCTATCTTCCATGCATTAATGTGTCTTCTATGCATTTATTGTATTCTCCATGTTATGTGTGATTGTAACTATCTTCTTTGTGTTTTGTGTGCCTATTACTATTTTCTATGTGATTGGCACGTCTTCTCCGTGCTTGATGTGTTTGATGTGTTTGTGACCTTAATTTAATGCATGTATTGGCCTCGTGTTTATACATACATTAAAGTGGGGGCTAAATGTAAAGTTAGAAAATGTCCCCTTGGGGGCTTTTCCCTCTTTAGGTTTAGCTCCTAGGTCTTTTGCATGCATTTAGGACATCTTACTTCATAATTTGGCATCCCGATGGAATGAGCCCTAGGTAACATGATAAATGGGACCTAGGAGGACCCCTTGAGCTTAACCCTACCCAAAATAGGGGGGAGGACTTGGGCACTGTCCTATTTTGGGGCAGTCTCAATTTTTGGGTGTCAGTTTATGACCGTTATTTGGGTCTTTTGTTGACACGGTAAGTTTGAATTATGAAAATCTTGGTGGGAGTGTTTGTAGTTGCATATAAAAGCATGTTTAGCCATTCATTTGTAAACTAGATGATCATTGTGAAATTTAGGCATTCTCAAGGTGATTCAAGGCTTTCATTGTGTTGTAAGAGCATATTTGTGCAGTTTATGTGTTTGTGTTTGCATATTTGAGCATCCATTTCATCATGGAATGAAGATCATCTTCCTCCCATGATATCTTCACTACAAGGTGACATTATAATGTGTTTTCATCATCATTTGCTTTAGTTTTTGCCTCTACCTCACAAGGGCATGCACTCTCTATTTGACAACGATGTTCAGAGACTTAAGTGTCCTCTGGGGCTTGACTGAGGCAAACCTCTAAACACCAGAACCACCTCCCAAAGTCTTGTGATTGCAGGTTACAGGTGTCATAATTGGGAAAAGTGAAGTTGCAGGAAGGATTGGCAGACATCAAGGATTTAGGATACGAAGAGAAGTAGGACACTAGAGCATTTCCAAGACTTGGGTGCTCGCTCTAGTGTTCTTCGCAGTTGAATTGCCAGAAACAGGAGTTACAGTGTTGATCAGTGTTGGAAGGTCAGGATCCCACAAAGAAACTAGCACCTTGGACTTGGGCACCCGCTCCAGTGTCCCTGACTATTCCACCTAAGAACTCTGAAAATAGGTACTTTGTGATTTGACATTTTACTTCCATCTGTAAGAGCATTTTTTGTTATTCATCAGTTTATTACTATATTTGCATAATTAGGGTTTTAATGGTCAATTAAGCATAGGAGGAGGAAGATTGATAATTAATGCCCTAATCCAAGTTTCCTTACATCTCACAATGATCTAGGGTATGATAGTGAATTGCCACTCGACCCTAGATCCTTGAATGTACAGTGGAAAAGAGGATTTAAATATCAAAACACTAAAACATTAACAAATCCAATTTTACACTAAGCACAAGTATATGTTAATAATGAACAATTTGAAGCAAATCTAGAAGATCTTGACAACTCCAAAGCTGAAATCAAGGGTTTAGAGGAGAATATCAAAGAAACTGATGTTTGCATTTTGAAATTAAAAGAGAAGATCAGTAAATCTTAGGAAAGAAGGAAAGAATTATGTGAGAAACTAAAAGAAGAAAGTGAATCTACAGAGAGTCTTCTAAGGGTGATTGAAGATAAGACCAAGAGTGAGGAATATCTGAATCAAGTCACAAAGGACAAGTCAGAGGAATGTGAAAAACTAGGAAAAGAAGTTTTTCTCTTGAAATTTGATCTAGAAGCAACCAACAACTAAAAAGAAAAATTCAAAATAAGCACTGTAGAACTTGATGAGTTGCTAGCCAGTCAAAAGTATCTAGATGATAAACAAGGTTTGGGATTTGAAAAGGGAGAAAGTTCAAATTCAAGGAAAGATAGATCTAAAGAATGTAGAGGTAGAAAACATCCATTAAGGAATCAAAGAAGAAGACCTAAAGGACCTTCAGTTAGGAAACCAAATGGACAAAGGTACCCATATTTCAATGGTTATTATTTCAAATGCAATAAGTATGGTCATAGGCCTACTCAGTGTAGAAGTAGAATAAATCAAAATGCTCTATGTCTTTCTGGTCAATGTTTCAATTGCAAGAAGATTGGTCATAAATCAAATGAGTGCAAAAGTGTGTTAAGAAATGTGAGAAACTATTCAAGGAATGGTTAATCTTTTAATAAAAAATGTTTTGCATGCAATAGATTTGGGCATATGGGTAACCAATGTAGGTCAAGGCCAATTCCCAATTACAGAAAAAATCTAAGTTAGAAAAATGTTGTTTGTTTCAATTGCAACAAGTCCAAACAATTTGCCAAATTCTATAGAAGCAGAAATGTAACAAGAAGCCATCCTCCAAAGAAAGGGAAACTAGGGCAGAAAGATGTTAAAGGCAAGAATAAAGTTGATCCTGTGGAAACTAAGAAAGAGATGAGTATGATCTAGATCAAAAAGGGTGTGAATGAGGTTAAGGATGGATCCGCACCAGTATCTGGTGTAGATACTTCCTCTGGGAAGTAAATTGAGAGCTCTGGCATAGGGGGAGTAGTGTTAAAAATCTAAATTCCCCAGCCAGAAAGTTGATGCTGGAATCCAATACGAAGATATGTGATGGAATCCAACAAGATAAATCCTTTGAAAGAAAAATTGGAAGAGAATAATCTAATGAGAAATATTGCAAAGCAATTTTAATTGACTGTGTCTATCAAAAGGGGGACAACTAGCTTTTTGGAACAAGCATTAATGATGATTAGGTTAAGTCATGTGAAAGATAAAGGAAAGCAAGAACTATCCATTCAAGTATGGTACGTTGATCATATGTCTTTTCTTCTATTTCTTTAAATAATTACCCAACATGAACAATCTATTCTGGTTAAGTAGCAAACCAATTGTTGTCCAAATTAGAAATCACTTGAATAGCATTGGAAGTTCTGATGAGCAAAAGGCAACATTGTGGGGGTATTTCAAAAACTTCTAGAGTAGGATGCATTCAAGGGAGAGAATCCCAAAGAAAATTGTAGAAAAATATAAAGATACCATATGTTTTATGGTCACTAAGGACCAATGCTTAATCGAAGCTGTGGAACCCATAACTGTATGGGTAATGCCCATGGAATATGAGGTAGATGGACAAATACTAGAAAACTATGCCCAACACCTTCTCAACAAACCCAGAGACACTAAATAAGACAGGTTTGGGACTTATGAGGAATTGAGTTTAAAACTTCATGTTGAATTCAAAACACTTGAGATAACTAGAAAAGTTAGAAAATAAGTGGAAGAGATTGCTGCAAAATATGGCATTACCAAAGAACAATGAAAGAAGGGAAAAAGTAGAGAAAGCAGGAGAAGAAAAACAAAAGACTGAGCTAGTACAAGTTCTGGAAGAATCACAGATGAAACGAGACAAGCTTGAAAAAGTTTAGAGGTCTACGAGGAGCTCAGCTACCTCCTCTGGTGTCATACGATTAGCAAACATAGAGAAAACTTCAAAGAAACCCTTTGTCAAAGATAAAAAGAGGAAGACGATGAAGGGAAGAAGACTATATATTAGTGTGGGAGAAAAAGATGAAGAAGAACAAGCTCTGGTAATTATCACCAAGACAACAAGGTATGCAAAACTAAATCATCCTAAAGATCAAATCATAGGAGATAAGAGCAAAGGAATTCTGACCAGAAGAAGAGTTGCAGAAGAACAAGTAAATTTTTGTTTGATTTCGAAGATTAAACCTAAGATTGTGAATGAAGCTTGCAATGATGAGAATTGGGTAAAAGGTATGAAAGAAGAACTGATGTAGATGGAGAAGAATCAAACTTGGGATCTTGTTCACAGAACAACAGATAAAAATGTAATTGACACCAAATGGGTCTTCAAGAACAAGATGAATGAAAATGGTGAAGTGGTAAGAAACAAAGCAAGGTTGGTATACAAAGGATACTCTCAAGTTGAAGGAATAGATTTTGAGGAAATATTTGCACCAGTGACAAGGATTGAAGCAATAAGAATATTTTTAACATTTGTATCCTACAAAGATTTTAGGGTTTATCAAATGGATGTGAAGTCTACATTTTTGAATGGAGAATTAGAAGAAGTCTATATTGAGCAACCAAAAGGATTCTAGTCATTAGATCAGGGTGACATGGTGTGCAAATTGATGAAAGCATTGTATGGACGAAAACAAGCCCCATGGCTTGGTATGAGAGATTTGATAAATATTTGATATAGTTAGGGTTCAGTAAGGGTACTACCGACAGCAATCTCTATTCTCAAGATAAATGATGAACAAATCATAATTGTTCCAGTCTTTGTTGATGATATTATCTTTGGAGGCAAGGAAGGTATGTGCATGTTTTTGCTAGGGAAATGCAAAATGAATATGAAATGTCCATGTTTGGTGAGATGAATTTCTTTTTAGGTCTATAAATTAATCAATTAGATAAAGGTATCTTAATTTCTCAGTCTAATTATGTGAAAGAGTTGTTTAAGAAGTTTGGGATGGAGGAATCTAAACCGGTAAGCACTCCCATGGTAACTGGTTGTAAGTTGAGCAAAAATAATGACTCACCTATGGCAGATCAAAAAAGATATAGATCTATGATTAGAGGATTACTTTATCTGACCCAAACCAGACCTGACATAATGCATGCAGTTTGACTTGTGGCAAGATTTAAAGCAGAACCTAAAGAGTCACATGTGATGGCAGTTAAGACAATACTGAGATACTTGAAAGGCACAATGGATTATGGTTTGTGGTATCCAAAAGATAATGATATCACTCTCAGTGTATACACTGACATAGATTGGGCTAGAGATGTGGATGATAGGAAAAGTACAAGTGGAGGTACATTCTTCTTGGGAAAAAGGCTAGTATCTGTTGTGTGGTTACACAACACGCCCCATTTTGACTTGGCAAAACAGGGACCCAACTTTTCTTTTGGCTTGTGTTCTCTTCTTTCTGGCGGTTTGGTAAAATCAGTCATGTTCATCATCATGTGGAGTCAAGATGAGGTAAGCCCCAATATGAGGTTAGTTTGTCAAAATTCGTATTTCATATATATGACCACATATTCTAAAAGAGCATTAAAATTCATGCAGGTTTGCCTTTTACATCACCCTGATATTCATCAGGATGTGAGAGTTATGAACAGTCAAAGTCTTGGTCAAACCTGATATTCGCAAGAAGAGGGTCATATTTTATAAACTCAGTTATGCTGTTTGAGGAACATCATCATCATATTTGAAACGTCCCCCCGATAATATCCTGCAGTTCAAATATCTGGACGTCAACTTTAAGTGATAGTAAGTCTTCCCCGTCGAACGATCTTTTGTATCGCGAGCATCATATTTTGAAAGTAACCCGATATTCGTTAATATCATCCTGACGTGGAATATCACCCTTAGCAAACATCCTGATGACATCATCTGAATCCGATAAACAAAGAAACAAACATCCTGATGACATCATCATCATATTTGCATTTCGACAGGATATTTTGTAAACATGATCATGTTCACCCAATATGAGGATGATGTCATGAGACATTTCCAATACAAAGAACAAATATCATGATGACGTCATCCTGATATTCCGAAAGGAGAATAAGTAAGTTTGAAGGTCATCATCATATTTTGAAATATCACCCGATGGACCGAAATATCCTCCTGATGTGCTAAAATGAAAGCAAGGTGCGTTGTCACCCGAATTTTGTTGCGATAACAATTTCAAGACTAGGGAGGATGATATTGAAACTCAACCTGATATTTGTGAAATATCATTCTGCCCTCATGATATCTTGTCGTATGAATATCCCCCTGCTCCCTTTTCCACCATTGCCATTAAATGCGCGCAGATATGGTAGGTGATTCCCGCCGACCCCGGAACCCGATGAAACGTCTGGCGAGATCCTGAGTTTTCGCACGAATGATCAAAGATTGCGATCTAACTTGTCAGAGTTACCCTAAGTTTACCCTAACTGCGAGGTTAAAAGGTAATTCAACCAACATTGTTACATTCACCTGCGTTAAAATTGTTTTACAGAGCACTAGCCTCCATATTTGCATAACAGCTACCGTTGCGCGACTGGAGCTCGTAAACTGAGGAGGAGGAAGGTGATCAGCAGCTGAATCAAGAGCGTCTCAACGATATACTGGTATAGAAAGAAATCTACATAACTAGGTGAGTGAAATGAAACCCTCATCATGTTGTTTCTAAATAATGTTGTAAGTTCTGGTTATATATCCATGTAAGCAGGTAATGTAGAATTGGTACAATAAGCATGATATTTGCAATATGTATGCATGCATGTCCCTGTTGTGAGAAGAAATGATTGTTAATTGCAGGTACCCATGCTTGAAAAACGCTCAGTCAAGAATCAAGAGGAATTCAGTAGGCCTATGTTCTCTTCACAGAGAGGGGTCCTGTTTAAATTTGGGGCAATTACAGATACCCATCAGGGGAGTACCAACCTGGAAGCTTGGTCAGCCAAGCTGAATGATGGACAAGATAAGAGTCCAGTATTGGACGCTGTGTTTGTATCCGGCATGTGGAACGCTGCTGGCTTCCCCTACTCCATGGAGTCTCCGGAGCTGGTTATTGAGTGCGCCCGGAACTACAACCCTCAGACGAGGCAGGTGGTGAAGCATGGGAGGGTGTATGCAGACCTATCCATCAAAGGTCTATCCCAGACATTTGGACTGCCAATGGGCAGCAAGGTAAAGAGTGTAGACTTGAAGAAGTCTGAAAGAGAATATGAGGCCAACAAGAAGACGGCCAGAAAGAATATGTATGCTTGGTGGGCCGAGAATAGCACATATAATGCAGCGGCCAAGCTCCCTATGCACATGTTCAAATTTGATTTTAATGAAGAATATCAGTATGTGATTGCCCTACTGAACAGGGTGACTGGCCAGCCTGATACTGGAGATCTCAGACACTGGATGTATGGCATAATAATGATGTGTCAATATGCAGACATCAAGCTACTGTGGGGCCAAATCATAAGTGATGCTCTGCATGAGCAGCTGCTGAACCTGGGAGGTTCAGATTGTGCCTTCTATATGACCTCTTACATTGTTTATTCCTGTGCATATAGAGGTACGTTTGATGCCTTAACCACAGATGGGAAGCTAACAGGCACAAATGCAGCCTATATCTGGGATCATCATCCCTAGCTGCAAAGAACCAAGTATATCAAGGACTATAAACTGGTCAATGATGCATTCTCTATGCATCTGGTAAGGACCATGGAAGATGACAGGACAAAAAGACTGAGCATGGAAGCTCAAGAGGCAGTATACAGGCATGGGGCATGGTACATCCAATTTGCCACCTTTTCCTACATCAGGATAGAAGGTTTTGAAGGGCATCCCCTGATGCTGCCAAGATATCCTACTGATGCAGTAGTTTTAATGGAATTTATCAGGCAGGGCTCCACCATAATACATACATATAAGGATGCCAAGAAGCTGCCACCAATTTTGTTCCCAGTCAGCATCGGCAACTATATGTGCCCTGACTCGGATAATATTAAGAAGGTGATGGTCACTCTGAACAAGATGAATCTACTGCCCTTCCCAGTAACAAGACCATATGATCCTTACGGCCGAATGCAGAAGATCCTAGGAAAGTCTATTCACCAAAGGCACCTAGAAGATTTTTGGGCTGACTGCGAGGATGACGCAGAGGCCAAGAGGAGGAGGTATCAGAGGTTGACTCTGAACCAGATTAGGACATTTGACTACATACCCCTCCCTCAGCAGCTGAAGAGTGATGATGGCAGGATAATGGCAGATGAATATGAGCAGAAGAAGATATACAATGATACCATTTCTACCCCTGACCTCACCATGCAGGAGGATATGTCCTTGGACCCATTCTTTGCCAGAACCATACACTTGACCCAAGCTTGGGTAGATGCACAGGTAGAGGTATTGAAGAAAAAGGGTGTTGCTATCACAATAGATAGCAAGAAGAAGGGGCAAGACATCCCCACAGACGAATATGATGACTTCCTATTGGAGAAGCGGAAGACCAAGGGAGAGAGGATTCCTCCACCACAGCAGCCAAGCAAGAGAGCCCCAAGGGGCAAGAAAGTGGAAAAGGGACCCAAAGGGGTCATAATTGAAAGGACAGTATTCACAGCTGAGGAGGCAGCCAGATCAGGATCAGAATCAGATTCTCCTCCCAAGCCCAAGAAAGCCAAGACAGCAGAGGCTGGAACCACAGAGACCCAAGAAGTGGGTCAATCATCCAGACAACCAGGCAAGGATATCCTCATGGAGGAAGAGCCTGAAGAAGAGGAGGAAGCTCCACTAGTAATTAGAAGAAAGAGGAGAGCTTCGCAGGTGTTGGTTCCTACCACACCTAAGAAAACAAGAACCTCCATGAGAGGTGAGATGAGTCAACCCCCAGTACAAGTACAAGGGGTAGGTAGTGAAGTGCAGAAGGAACTTCAGCACAATGTTCCACTTCCTACCATTGTCAAGTTCAAAACAGAACTTGCAGAAGAGCAACAAAAGGAAACATCTCAGGCACAAGCAGAAAAGTATGTCTCGCTAGACGAGACAATAAACTTGTCTGACGATGAGGTGGTGTAGGATGTAGCTGCACAAGAAATGGAAACACTTGCAGCTGCTGGCATCAGTGTGGCTCCTCACAAGCCTCCATCTATCCAATCAACGCTTGAAGAGATGAAACAAGTAGAGGCGGAGGAAGAAAAGAGCCCAGAACCAGAGAAGAGCCCGGAGCAGGTAGCTCAGGACATAGGGCTGGACACACTGATCGCTGAGGTGACAGATCCTGCAGTGGTCGACTTGACGGAGAAAAGGGATGCAAGTCCTGAACAGCCAGCAGGATCACCTGATAAGGGCCACCTGACAAAGGAGATAGAGATGGCCAAAGCAAAAGGCCATGCTCTTGAATCAGGCCAACAGAGCCCACAAGATACATCAGCAGGACCTGCTATAGTAGAGGTCCGAGAAGAAAAGGCTGATGATGAGGAGAAAGAAGCGATGAAGGATCCTGCTGATAAGGCACAAGAGGTGGATGCTGCAGGCACAGAACAAGTAGCAGCCGCAGAGCCATTACCATCACCTCAGGCAGATCCTACAATATTAAAGGTAGTGGAAATACCACTAGAGGTTGAAAAACAAAAGGAGGATGATCAACCTCCACAAGGGGAAGAACTTGGAACAGGTGAAATAATGAAAGAAAAAGATCATGATCATCATGATCTACCTACAGGTACACCGCCAGGTTCCCCACACAGAGAAGATGCTCCCCCGAAAAAAGAAGTTCCTCAACAGGAGGAGGCACCTCAGGATCAACAGCAACAAGACGAGCATCAGGAGAAAGAAAAAGAAAAATCACCATCTCCACAACACATATTGATAGAAACAGGAGATAGAGGTGAGCAGCATCATGATGCTGAGAAGCATGATCAGGTGCCTCCATGGTTAGAAAAGGAGGTGAATGTTGAGGAGGAGCTGGAGATTCAAGAGTTCGACGTCTCCACCCTGTTCGCCGCGGATATAATGAAGCCCAGGAGAAAGGCCAGAATGACTTCGGCCATCAAAGGAGATCCGGCGACAGGGAGAAGGACCACACAGATTGCTGTGCCTGCCATAGAGAAAGAGAAAGGCAAAATCACTGTAGATGAATTCCAGATAAGCACAGTTGATTTGGGTTTTGCCAACGAAGAGCAGGAAGGTCAGGAAGGAAAAGACATTATAGACTCTCTGATTCAGAAGGTGAAAAGAGAGAAGGAGAAGAATAAGCAACATAAAGAGCACATTGCTCAGTTGCATGCATACATTAAGGGTTTAACCAACCCTGAGGATACCACAGGTGAAGCTGCAGTCCCATTGACTGCCATTTCTCAGGAGGAGGTAAATAAACTGGACCTCATGAAACATGAGGTGTCCGTAATCAGAAAATGGGTGTCATCCACATTGGATGATGCTATAGAAATAATGAAAGGTTCTTTGAAGAGGTGGAGCATCCTAAGTGACTCCAAAACCAAGGTGGACAGGTTGCAGATGCAGACCAGAAAAAGGTCTTATAAACTGGAGAAAGTCCTCAGCCTGTTGGACGAAATAAGGAAGATAAATCCACAACTGCTTATCAGTAAGCAGGTGTTAAATAATAATATTGCATTATTAGTGGATATATGGTATAAAGATGTACAGTTTGAATGCGGAGTCCTCAAGAGATGCAATAATAAGCTGAGGGAGATCAGCATGAGGCTACGCGATTTAATGGGCATTGAAGCAGACATGCTCGAAGCATTAGAGGGCAAGGTGGAAGGGAAGATAGAGAATCAAGATGAAGATTCTGCCCTCAAGGCTCTGCGTAATAACTTCCAAGTGGAAGATGATGGTCCGCTAGTCCACTTGACAGAAGAAATAATAAATAAAATGATGAGGATCAAGGTCAAGATGGAGACCTATAATGAGACACTGCAGGACAGAAAGAATAAGCTGGATAACACCAGGGATAAGTATGAAGCGCACAAACATGCCATCATCAAGGCAAAGACTCAAGATGGCGGAGGAATAGACCAAGTTGTGCAGTCATACGAACAAATCCAGAGCAGCATGCAGCCCCATATGCAGCAGCGTCATCATCCGGATAGTGAAAGTTCAGAAAGCGATGCACATGATGATGACCCGCATGCATCAGATGAAGAGCATGATGGAGATACATCATGAAGGGGGACATTTTGCATATGCAGTATAGATAGTTGCCAGCTGGCAACTTGTGCCTTTTGTAAAATTGACAAGTCACGAAGTGATGACCGTTGATTTGTATTGATAAATCAGATCCGTGGATCTTTTGTAACGGATTCCTCACCTTATTCTATAAAAGGTGGTGGAATGCCTTGTTATATTCATTCGAAACTTAATTGAAATCTAATTGCTGAAATATTCAGGACTTATTTCAAAGCTGCTGTATATGTACATGTCTTTTGCATACTTAATGAAAGAGAAGAGTATTTTGATTACAAATCTTCGTAAATCTTGAGTAATCTGTGTCTGAATTCTGGATATGTGCTTTGATTTGCTGCGTCCCTTGGAGTGCTCATCATGTTGCATGTATTGTTTTCATTCATTATCCTCTGAAGTTTGCATCAACTGTATCTAGCTGTGGAATGTCCTGGTGAACATATGGTTTGATTTTTTTCTTCTCCTCATGATAGTATCAAGCATGTATGTGGATCAAAAGCTAAAGGTTCAACGTAATTAGAAGTATTTCCTTTAATTTCTTTCAATTTCAAAGAATCTCACTATCATAATTGCAAATAAACTGATAATCTTAAGCAAATAACCCAAAATATGTAGACATCTCGTAGATAAGCGTAAATATTTAGCATATTTGAACACTAAGCATGCACAATTGAAAATATCATGCAAAGATCAAGGTATTTTACCTCTTTTCATCAAATAACCGTATAATTTGACTTCTCTGTAAGGAATTTCTGCAGGAACGTCATGATGATGGTGCATTTTCACGTAAGGCCCCAAAATGGAAACAACAACTCACATTAACCACTGAGTAACGTCAGTCGATTAAGACCTAATCACCGGAGACTTGGGATCATGAATTCTCTGAATTCACTGTATCTTTCAAGATGAATAAAGGTTAATGTGTACTTTTATTCTATGTTTGTTTGTGACTAACATCATGACCAACATAAATTGGCGCTAGAAGGAGGGCCCGACTCCGGAAGATCACGCTCATCATCAGTATTTTTAGGTTTGATGACGTATAAGAGTAAGGTAACCTCAGATCGCCTGTGAATTTCAGTAAATTACGTAAATATTTGCTGTGAGAAGTTTGTAGATGCACATTCTATGTAAAGATTTCCAGATCTCACGTAAATATTGCAAGCTTTACAGTAAATCTCTCTAAATTCACTAATATCGGCTAAAGATGTGTAAATTTGTTCAAGCTTTGAGAATTTGAGCCTTAAACACTTGAGATCTTGTGCTACAGGTCAGGATATCCCAATATCCTGTCATATTTGCAGTGTCTTCGCAAATATTTCTTAAATATCCAGTCGGATTTGCAATTTGACCGCAAATATCACCTCATCCAGTGAAATCTAACCAATATTTGCAAAGTTTCAGCCAATTTGCCTCCAAATCGAGAAATCCTGGCTCACGGGATAAATACCAGGTCTAGACCTAGTGAAATTTTTGAAGAATTGCCTGTTAGAGGTTTCAGACCTAGGACTGTAGACATTCACCATACTCCAGGGTCTAGTGTGCCTAGAGCTTCACCGGGACCTCCTCCTGTAACTCCTGTTGGTTTGCAAATACCTTCCGGTATATCCGTGACACCTCCTGTTCAAACCCAGGGTATACCTTTAGTTCAACCTCAGCCAATTGCACCACCAGTTCAGCCCCCTCAGGTTGCGATGTCTTTCTTTGTAGCAAAGTCACCCTTGACCTTTAATCATATCACGAGTTACCAAAGAATCCGGACAAACTTTGTCCAAAATATCATCCTTATCAAGATGCTGATGATCATATCAGGACATTTAAAGAAGCGTGCTGCAGAGCCAGAATAGAACATCAGGACGTGGTGTGTAGATTATTTCCTTTTCCCTAGGGGAAGAGGCTTATAATTGGTTCATCAGTCTTGGTCAATCCTCTGTCGGTTCGTGGGCTGTCTTAGAGAAAGCTTTTCTTGACAGGTTCAAGGTCCCTATTGATCCATCCATGAATTACCACATGTTTGCCACAATCAAAAGATTTGAGAATGAGCCTATTGCCAATTTCAATGCTAGGTTCCAGAAAATGTTGTCCAAGCTAGTTGCCCCATATGTGGTGGCTGATGCTGCTGCTAGGAGTATCTATTATTCAGCCCTGGATCCATTAACTTCCATGTTTATCAGAAGAACACATCCTGAGATCACTACTTTGACAGGAGCTTTTCAAGAAGCTATCAAGGTAAATCAGCAGTTGATACCTGCTCCTACTCCAAATATAGTATTCCCTACTTTGCCTAGCATGCAAGCACAATATCCAGCACCATATCCTGTAGCTTATCCTTCACAATATCCTGCACAACATCCTAATGGATCAGTAATACCCCCAGCAGTCATGCCTGCACCTTTGCAAGTACCTCCATTGAGTATTATGCCTCCTCCTAACAGAAATGGCCAATTGCCACAATATCCTACACATGCTCAGACACCTCAGAGTACCGATCTATCCAACAGTAACCATGGATCTTCCTTTTTCAAGCCTCAGACTGAAAATGTAGTTGCCAAAGCTCAAGAGGAGAAGGAGGAAATCAAAGAAATTTCTGCTCAACTCAGAAAACTCACTACAGAAGTAACACATTTGAGAAATCAAGGGTTTTATTCACAGTCAGGTCAGAATAGGAGTTATTCCAATGACAGACCAAACTACCCTGACAGAGGATATAACAACAATAACTTCAACAATAATGGTGGAAACAATAATAATCCTCCTAGACAGCCCAGAGTGTGGAACTCTAGGCCAAAAAACAGTTCATTACCATCACCCCTAGATAATCAGCCTCCTGGTGAAGCCAAACAGACTACCAGAGTCAATCTTGCTGAAGCAGCCCTTACCAATTGGTGCAGGATCCACAATACCAATGCACATGCAGAATTAGATTGTCCGTAATTTAGGATTGCTGCCAGCATCTTTCAGACTGAAGTGTCTAATACTTCTGGAAATCCACCTCAGGCAGAAGGAAATGAAATAGTTCCTTGTGGATATGACTCCGCTTTTGTGTTAGAAACGTACACAAATCAACCTCATCAGGATTATAATCAGACCTGTGAAGAATCTGCCTTAACCTTTGAAATAAACTATGTCTTCCCCTTTGAGGATGAAAATGAACCTGCAAGAGAGCATGAGGAAGTACATGCATACTAGCAGCAATATCCTGGTAAGCACAATTATAACCTGAGGAGCAATGCCAACAGACCTATTGGTCCATTGACATCATCTCTACCTCCAAACAACTTCAACACACCTCCTGATCCTAAAGCTAGCAATAACCCTGGGTTCCCTAAGGTAAATGCTCAATACTTGTCTCCTCAAAACACAGTAACAAAAGTCATAAATGCACCTCAAGAGTCTAACAAGTTAGTCAGCTATTTGGCTGATGAAATGAAGAAAATCAAGATCAGCCTGTCCCTATCGGAGTTATTGAAAACTCCTGCCATCAAAAGGGCATTCATGAAGTCACTAGATGATCCTGCTCCTAAAGAGGAAAATCATCTTTCAAGTCAATCCAATGGCAAAGATCATGCTGCTAAAGATAATACTAGCAAGCCCAAGGTGTCAGCTACAGTCCAAGCCGCTGAAACCTCCCACATGACCTTGTATAGAGATAAAACTGAATCATCTCTGTTTCTCCTCACCATAAGAATGTTCAGCAAGAACTTGCACAACTGTTTGGTTGACTCAGGAGCCTCAACGAATGTTATGCCTTTGTCAATATGCAACGCTTTAGGATTGCATCCTGCTAAATCCTTAAAGAAGGTCACTCAACTGGACAAGACAGAAGTAAGTGTCGTAGGAGAACTGACTCACATTCACATGCAGCTAGCGTCTGATCCTAGGATCTAGTATTACATTGACATTCAGGTAGTTGACATACCTGATACATATGGGATGTTGCTTAGCCGAGACTGGTCTAAAACGCTCAATGGATATATGTCCACAGACTTCAGTCACATGTGGTTACCCTGGAAAGGTATACCTAATCAGATCAGGATTGATGCTGAGCCTAGGATGAAACATATGATCACAGAATATAACAAAACAAATGAGATCATGTATGTAAACGTAGAACCTGGAGTTTATCACATCAGGCCGCAAACTGTTAAAATAGAAGAGATCCTGATGCTGGATGTTCATCATCACCACGATGATGATTATCAGGAGGACATGCCAAGTATGGAATCTGATAATGATCCAGATAATGAGAATGAAATAGATCGCTTCAGAGATTTTGAGATGCATTTATCTACTCAGGTAAAACATTGCCAATTATTGAATATACCTGCTAATGACATTTTGATTGATGGATGGTGCAGATTACACGACGAAGCACACTCAGAAAAGACTTGTGAACCATGCTTAGACATGATGATACTGGAGCAGACGTATAGTGAAGCATCATCATCATATTCTGAGGTGAGTGTTACATCTGATGATGATGATGATATTAATCCTTATGTGTCTTCTGCAGAAGCAAAAGAGTCGACAGATCATGATGAAGATCATATCTGGAGAATAGAAGAGATCCTGGTGTCGGATCCGATAAATGATGCAGACAAAGAAAAGATCACCCTGGTAGCAATTACTTCATGGAACCGGATTATGAGTTGTCTGATGAAGATAAAGGCAGTGACCTGACGAAGTTCGAAGAATTTCTGGTAAAAGAAATAGAAAAGATGACACAACAGTGTAAATCTCCCCAGGAGGTTTTAATTAAAGGTTGGTGTAGGCTGCATGAGGCGCCTCACTCAGAAACAACTTGCTCACTGTGTTTACACATCTTGAAGAAGAATGCAGCTGTATGTGCTGAACATCATCCTCCTGCTGAGATGGAAGAGAAAACAGAAAAGCCATCAGGCTCACCAAATAAAAGAAAGAAGAAACTTGAAGATGACATCCCCAAGTTAAAGTGGATATCAGGCAGAGCAGCAGCCAGAGCTGCAAAGAAGAAAGAAAGTTCAAGTAAATATCCTGCTGAAGACAAATGTCGTGCTGAGGATAAACCTTGGATCCTGAGGTTTGATGGATCCAAATCTAAGCAAGGTGCTGGGGTAGGAATTGACCTTATTGATCCATCAGGGAAATCTTATTTAGCAGCTTACAGACTACAGTTCCCCTGCACCAATAATGTCGCAGAGTATGAAGCTCTGATTCATGGAATATTGTTTGCTCATAAGAAGAAAGTGAAGATCCTGCATGTCTTTGGAGATTCAGAACTGGTTGTGAGACAAGTAAGAGGAATTTACTCTTGTAATTACAGAAAGCTGTCAAATTACAGACATTGTGTGTGGGACCTGATTGAAGACTTTGATGCCTTTAATATTGTTCACGTACCAAGAGAACAGAACTAGAGGGCAGATGCACTTGCACAGGCTGCTAGTACATTGGAACCGTTGTCCATATCTGGTCTGAAGAGATTTTCAGTAGAGTTGGTGTCAGTACCATCAGTACCTAACAATGTGACTAATCTCCAGGTGTTTGATGATGATCAGCACATCCTGGACTTCATATCAAACAGAGACATATTTGAAGCTCAGATTATAGATGAGAATGGTATGGAAGATCATGTCTGGGAAGAGGATGAGATATTAGAGTTACCTAGCAACAGAATTCCCAAAGGTATGATTAAATTAGAAAGAGCCTTTGATCTAGATAATATGCTTAAACATAAGGATCTGCCTAAGGCAGATGGAGGTCAATATTCACAGGTGAATATTGGACAAGCTGATGACAAGAGAAACATCTTATTGGGTAAGGTTTGTACACCAGAAGAGTTAGAAGGAATAACTCAGGCCCTTAAGGATTACATACATGTAATTGCATGGACTTATGACGAGCTAAAGACATATGACACTTCTGTCATAACTCATACTATACCTCTCAAGCCAGATGCAAAACCTTTCCGACAGAAGCAGAGGCCAGTCAATGCTCTGCTTGAGCCAATCATCCTTGAAGAAGTCAAGAAATTGTTAAATGCCCGGATAATATTTCCTGTGAGGCACTCCACTTGGGTGGCGAATCTTGTGCCAGTCAGAAAGAAGAATGGAGACATCAGGTTATGTGTAGATTTCAGGAACCTGAACAGAGCATCTGAGAAGGATAATTATCCTTTGCCCTCTTTGGATGAAGTTCTACAAATTGTAAATGGAGCCAAAATGATGTCCTTCTTAGATGGTTTTTCAGGATACAACCAAGTAATGGTAGATAAAATTGACAGATTGAAAACTGCCTTCACCACAAAGTGGGGGATATTTGCATATAGACGTATGCCATTTGGACTTATAAATGCTGGAGCTACATTCCAGCGAGCAATGGACATAGCCTTCAGAGGCTTAATAGGAAAATGTATAGTCATCTACATGGATGACCTGACGGTTTTCTCCAAGGAAAGGGGAAATCATGTTGCTGATCTCAGAAGTGTACTGAAGAAATGTGAAGAATATGGAATATCTTTGAATCCTAAGAAGTGCATATTCGGGGTCACAACAGGAAAGTTACTAGGCCACCTGATCACAGAAGATGGAATTATCATTGATCCTGACAGGGTGGAATCCATTATGAAGTTACAACTTCTAGGAAACAAAAAGGAACTTAAATCTTATTTTGGTAAGATAAATTTTGTGAGAAAGTTCATCACCGACTTTGCTGAGATTGTTAGACCACTAAATGCCATGTTGAAAAAAGATGCACAAATTGAGTGGACACCAGAAGCCAAGGCTGCCTTTGAAGATATAAAGAAGGCCATTTCAGATGCTCCTGTCCTCATTAGTCCAGATTATACAAGAGATTTCTACATCTACTCATTTGCTTCAGAACATACCTCAGCAGCAGTGTTAACTCAAAGAAATGAAGAGAAAGAAGAGAAACTAATTGCTTTCATGAGCTGTCCTTTCAAAGATGCTGAGTTGAGATATGTAGATGTTGAAAGACAGGCACTTGCATTAGTCAGAGTAGTAAAGAAGTTTAGACATTATATACTAAGAAGTAAAGTGATTGCTGTGGTACCAGATGCAGCGGTGAAGATGCTGCTGATGCAGAGTGAACCTGGTGAAAAAAGAGCTAAATGGATTACTGTATTACAAGAATATGACATGGAGATCACACCCATGAAGCTGGTAAGAGGACAAGCTCTGAGCCAGATGATATCTGAAACTGATCCAAACATCATCAGTCAGCAGTATGTGATCAATGAGAAAGACAATAGAGAATGGTATTCAGACATCAGGCACATCCTGATCACTGGAAGATGTCCTTCAAGAATGCAAGCCTCACAGAGAAGAGCCTTAAAGATAAGATCCCAGAAGTATATGATGAAGGGAGGAACCCTGTTTAAAAAGAATTATGAAGGGATATACTTGAGATGCTTAGAGAAACCAGAAGCAAATAAAGTTTTGACAGAGTTACATGACAAGTTTGGAACTGCCCACGGATCAGCGTTGGCCACAACACATGCAATCCTCAGAGCAGGATATTACTGGCCTACAATTTTTAAGGACACGGCTGATCATGTTAAATGTTGTCATGTTTGCTAGGTTGCTGCCAACAGAGAAAAATATGCTACACAACTGTTGCAGCCAGTGGTGGAAGAGCGCCCATTTGCATAGTGGGGCATGGATTTCATAGGACCGATCCATCCTCCGTCTTCCTCAGGCCATAGGTATGTCCTGATGATTACTGATTATTGTACCAGATGGACTGAGGCTATCAGTAGCAAAACTTGCACTGCAAATGATGTTATCAAATTTCTGGAAAGCAACATTATCACCAAGTATGGAACTCCCTATGCATTGGTAAGTGATAATGGTTCTGCCTTTATTTCCACCAAATTGTCAAGTTGGGCTTTTGATCATGGGATCATACTTAAGTTTTCATCCAACTACTATCCCCAGGGAAATGGATTAGCAGAATCCACCAACAAGAATTTACTGAGTATAATAAGAAAATTGATAGAGAAAAATCTCAGGGAATGGAACTCATTTCTGAAATATGCCTTATGGGTAGACAGAACTAGAATGAAAACCGCATTAGGAAACTCACCCTTCCAACTAGTATATGGGGTAGATCCTATCCTCCCTGTAAACTTGAAAATTCCTACTCTACAGTTTGCCCAAGAATATCTAGGCATAGATAATAAACAGGAAGTCAGGTTGCTGCAGTTAATGCACCTAGAAGAAAAATGAAGTCAAGCGATTGACCAATTTGCAAAACATCAGGCTGTTGTCAAACGCTGGTTTGACAAGACAGCCAGAATTAAAGCTTTCAGGATATCCGATTTAGTCCTGATGTGGGATAAAGCCCATGAAAAGAAAGGTGACCATGGTAAGTTTGATAGATTATGGATAGGTCCCTTTCAGATTTCTAAAATTTTAGGAGACAGCACTTATAGGCTTAAGAACCTGACAGGTGAGGATGTCCCGTTGCCAGTCAATGGACAATTCCTCAAACATTATTTCCAGGCCTGAATGACTTCGTGACAGTCATATGTATCATATTGTATATTTGTATAGTTGTTTGTACTGTTCGTTTGTTGTGTGCTTGTTTTGTTTTGTTGGTTGGGACCTTGTTCGGGTAAGTCAGGATGATGCACTTCATCACCCTAAGAAAATAATTAAGTTGTTGAGATTCAGATGATGAGATCACATTTAAATATAGGTTATGATTCATTCTAGGAAGTATTCATGATCAGGTTTGTGATATCTTTTCATCAGGGTGCTTTTTCTTGATCAAAGTGAATCCATCACAATGAAACACCTAACAGCCTTGGGTTTGTTGAACACACTAGTATAGGTGTTAAGTGAAAAATCTAAAGGGACTCCCTTGCTACCAATACAATCTCCAACCTAAAGCTGCAAGTGACTATACCTTGTACAAATGAGCTGACATGATGATATCAGATATAAATTTTTAAAGAAAATCAGAAAAAAAATAAAATTAGGCCATCTAAGTAACTCTACCGAGGCTATGGATGCCTGCTGGCAGTGGGGCTCTACTTAGGGAGATTGTATAGATAACCTTGCCGGAGCTATAGACGCCTACTGGCAGCAAGGCTCTATCCAGGTTGGCTATGAGGGATGATCTCCAACTATGTAGTTTAACACCGGTTACTTATGTTTTCAACTTACTTTCAAGATGAGGATAATTAATCATATGCACACACTTGATCCTTTGTTAGCTTTATCACCATGATGAAATTTTATCATTCAGAGGATTATGATGCTTACACTTAGACAGAATTAGAACACTATAGATGAATGTGATTACATCACTTGATTCATTGGAATTTGTTTATTTTCTTTGGTGGCAAGTTGTTGTGTGGTTACACAACACGCCCCATTTTGACTTGGCAAAACAGGGACCCAACTTTTCTTTTGGCTTGTGTTCTCTGCTTTCTGGCGGTTTGGTAAAATCAGTCATGTTCATCATCATGTGGAGTCAAGATGAGGTAAGCCCCAATATGAGGTTAGTTTGTCAAAATTCGTATTTCATATATATGACCACTTATTCTGAAAGAGCATTAAAATTCATGCAGGTTTGCCTTTTACATCACCCTGATATTCATCAGGACGTGAGAGTTATGAACAGTCAAAGTCTTGGTCAAACCTGATATTCGCAAGAAGAGGGTCATATTTTATAAACTCAGTTATGCTGTTTGAGGAACATCATCATCATATTTGAAACGTCCCCCCGATAATATCCTGCGGTTCAAATATCTGGACGTCAACTTTAAGTGATAGTAAGTCTTCCCCGTCGAACGATCTTTTGTATCGCGAGCATCATATTTTGAAAGTAACCCGATATTCGTTAATATCATCCTGACGTGGAATATCACCCTTAGCAAACATCCTGATGACATCATCTGAATCCGATAAACAAAGAAACAAACATCCTGATGACATCATCATCATATTTGCATTTCGACAGGATATTTTGTAAACATGATCATGTTCACCCAATATGAGGATGACGTCATGAGACATTTCCAATACAAAGAACAAATATCATGATGACGTCATCCTGATATTCCGAAAGGAGAATAAGTAAGTTTGAAGGTCATCATCATATTTTGAAATATCACCCGATGGACCGAAATATCCTCCTGATGTGCTAAAATGAAAGCAAGGTGCGTTGTCACCCGAATATTGTTGCGATAACAATTTCAAGACTAGGGAGGATGATATTGAAACTCAACCTGATATTTGTGAAATATCATCCTGCCCTCATGATATCTTGTCGTATGAATATCCCCCTGCTCCCTTTGCCGCCATTGCCATTAAATGCGCGCAGATATGGTAGGTGATTCCCGCCGACCCCGGAACCCGATGAAACGTCTGGCAAGATCCTGAGTTTTCGCATGAATGATCAAAGATTGCGATCTAACTTGTCAGAGTTACCCTAAGTTTACCCTAACTGCGAGGTTAAAAGGTAATTCAACCGCCATTGTTACATTCACCTGCGTTAAAATTGTTTTACAAAGCACTAGCCTCCATATTTGCATAACAGCTACCGTTGCGCGACTGGAGCTCGTAAACTGAGGAGGAGGAAGGTGATCAGCAGCTGAATCAAGAGCGTCTCAACGATATACTAGTATAGAAAGAAATCTGCATAACCAGGTGAGTGAAATGAAACCCTCATCATGTTGTTTCTAAATAATGTTGTAAGTTCTGGTTATATATCCATGTAAGCAGGTAATGTAGAATTGGTACAATAAGCATGATATTTGCAATATGTATGCATGCATGTCCCTGTTGTGAGAAGAAATGATTGTTAATTGCAGGTACCCATGGCTGAAAAACGGTCAGTCAAGAATCAAGAGGAATTCAGTAGGCCTATGTTCTCTTCACAGAGAGGGGTCCTGTTTAAATTTGGGGCAATTACAGATACCCATCAGGGGAGTACCAACCTGGAAGCTTGGTCAGCCAAGCTGAATGATGGACAAGATAAGAGTCCAGTATTGGACGCCGTGTTTGTATCCGGCATGTGGAACGCTGCTGGCTTCCCCTACTCCATGGAGTCTCCGGAGCTGGTTATTGAGTGCGCCCGGAACTACAACCCTCAGACGAGGCAGGTGGTGAAGCATGGGAGGGTGTATGCAGACCTATCCATCAAAGGTCTATCCCAGACATTTGGACTGCCAATGGGCAGCAAGGTAAAGAGTGTAGACTTGAAGAAGTCTGAAAGAGAATATGAGGCCAACAAGAAGACGGCCAGAAAGAATATGTATGCTTGGCGGGCCGAGAACAGCACATATAATGCAGCGGCCAAGCTCCCTGTGCACATGTTCAAATTTGATTTTAATGAAGAATATCAGTATGTGATTGCCCTACTGAATAGGGTGACTGGCCAGCCTGATACTGGAGAATTCAGAGACTGGATGTATGGCATAATAATGATGTGTCAATATGCAGACATCAAGCCACTGTGGGGCCAAATCATAAGTGATGCTCTGCATGAGCAGCTGCTGAACCTAGGAGGTTCAGATTGTGCCTTCTATATGACCTCTTACATTGTTTATTCCTGTGCATAGAGGTATGTTTGATGCCTTAACCACAGATGGGAAGCTAACAGGCACAAATGCAGCCTATATCTGGGATCATCATCCCCAGCTGCAAAGAACCAAGTATATCAAGGACTATAAACTGGTCAATGATGCATTCTCTATGCATCTGGTAAGGACCATGGAAGATGACAGGACAAAAAGACTGAGCATGGAAGCTCAGGAGGCAGTATACAGGCATGGGGCATGGTACATCCAATTTGCCACCTTTTCCTACATCAGGATAGAAGGTTTTGAAGGGCATCCCCTGATGCTACCAAGATATCCTACTGATGCAGTAGTTTTAATGGAATTTATCAGGCAGGGCTCCACCATAATACAGACGTATAAGGATGCCAAGAAGCTGCCACCAATTTTGTTCCCAGTCAGCATCGGCAACTATATGTGCCCTGACTCGGATAATATTAAGAAGGTGATGGTCACTCTGAACAAGATGAATCTACTGCCCTTCCCAGTAACAAGACCATATGATCCTTACGGCCGAATGCAGAAGATCCTAGGAAAGCCTATTCACCAGAGGCACCTAGAAGATTTTTGGGCTGACTGCAAGGATGAGGCAGAGGCCAGGAGGAGGAGATATCAGAGGTTGACTCTGAACCAGATTAGGACATTTGACTGCATACCCCTCCCTCAGCAGCTGAAGAGTGATGACGGCAGGATAATGGCAGATGAATATGAGCAGAAGAAGATATACAATGATACCATTTCTGCCCCTGACCTCACCATGCAGGAGGATATGTCCTTGGACCCATTCTTTGCCAGAACCATACACTTGACCCAAGCTTGGGTAGATGCACAGGTAGAGGCATTGAAGAAAAAGGGTGTTGCTATCACAATAGATAGCAAGAAGAAGGGGCAGGACATGCCCACAGACGAATATGATGACTTCCTGCTGGAGAAGCGGAAGACCAAGGGAGAGAGGATTCCTCCACCACAGCAGCCAAGCAAGAGAGCCCCAAGGGGAAAGAAAGTGGAAAAGGGACCCAAAGGGGTCATAATTGAAAGGGCAGTATTCACGGCTGAGGAGGCAGCCAGATCAGGATCAGAATCAGATTCTCCTCCCAAGCCCAAGAAAGCCAAGACAGCAGAGGCTGGAACCACAGAGACCCAAGAAGTGGGTCAATCATCCAGACAACCAGGTAAGGATATCCTCATGGAGGAAGAGCCTGAAGAAGAGGAGGAAGCTCCACTAGTAATTAGAAGATAGAGGAGAGCTCTGCAGGTGTTGGTTCCTACCACACCTAAGAAAACAAGAACCTCCATGAGAGGTGAGATGAGTCAACCCCCAGTACAAGTACAAGGGGCAGGTAGTGAAGTGCAGAAGGAACTTCAGCACAATGTTCCACTTCCTACCATTGTCAAGTTCAAAACAGAACTTGCAGAAGAGCAACAAAAGGAAACATCTCAGGCACAAGCAGAAAAGCATGTCTCGCTAGACGAGAAAATAAACTTGTCTGACGATGAGGTGGTGCAGGATGTAGCTGCACAAGAAATGGAAACACTTGCAGCTGCTGGCATCAGTGTGGCTCCTCACAAGCCTCCATCTGTCCAATCAACGCTTGAAGAGATGAAACAAGCAGAGGCGGAGGAAGAAAAGAGCCCAGAACCAGAGAAGAGCCCGGAGCAGGTAGCTCAGGACATAGGGCTGGACACACTGATCGCCGAGGTGACAGATCCTGCAGTGGTCGACTTGACGGAGAAAAGGGATGCAAGTCCTGAACAGCCAGCAGGATCACCTGATAAGGGCCACCTGACAAAGGAGATAGAGATGGCCAAAGCAGAAGGCCTTGCTCTTGAATCAGGCCAACAGAGCCCACAAGATACATCAGTAGGACCTGCTATAATAGAGGTCCAAGAAGAAAAGGCTGATGATGAGGAGAAAGAAGCGATGAAGGATCATGCTGATAAGGCACAAGAGGTGGATGCTGCAGGCACAGAACAAGTAGCAGCCGCAGAGCCATTACCATCACCTCAGGCAGATCCTACAATATTAAAGGTGGTGGAAATACCACCAGAGGTTGAAAAACAAAAGGAGGATGATCAACCTCCACAAGGGGAAGAACTGGGAACAGGTGAAATAATGAAAGAAAAAGATCATGATCATCATGATCTACCTACAGGTAAACCACCAGGTTCCCCACACAGAGAAGATGCTTCCCCGGAAAAAGAAGTTCCTCAATAGGAGGAGGCACCTCAGGATCAATAGCAACAAGGCGAGCACCAGGAGAAAGAAAAAGAAAAATCACCATGTCCACAACACATATTGATAGAAACAGGAGATAGAGGTGAGCAGCATCATGATGCTGAGAAGCATGATCAGGTGCCTCCATGGTTAGAAAAGGAGGTGAATGTTGAGGAGGAGCTGGAGATTCAAGAGTTCGACGTCTCCACCCTGTTCGCCACGGATATAATGAAGCCCAGGAGAAAGGCTAGAATGACTTTGGCCATCAAAAGAGATCCGGCGACAGGGAGAAGGACCGCACAGATTGCTATGCCTGCCGTAGAGAAAGAGAAAGGCAAAATCACTGTAGATGAATTCCAGATAAGCACAGTTGATTTGGGTTTTGCCAACGAAGAGCAGGAAGGTCAGGAAGGAAAAGACATTATAGACTCTCTGATTCAGAAGGTGAAAAGAGAGAAGGAGAAGAATAAGCAACATAAAGAGCACATTGCTCAGTTGCATGCATACATTAAGGGTTTAACCAACCCTGAGGATACCACAAGTGAAGCTGTAGTCCCATTGACTGCCATTTCTCAGGAGGAGGTAAATAAACTGGACCTCATGAAACATGAGGTGTCCGTAATCAGAAAATGGGTGTCATCCACATTGGATGATGCTATAGAAATAATGAAAGGTTCTTTGAAGAGGTGGAGCATCCTAAGTGACTCCAAAACCAAGGTGGACAAGTTGCAGATGCAGACTGGAAAAAGGTCTTATAAACTGGAGAAAGTCCTCAGCTTGTTGGATGAAATAAGGAAGATAAATCCACAACTGCTTATCAGTAAGCAGGTGTTAAATAATAATACTGCATTATTAGTGGATATATGGTATAAAGATGTACAGTTTGAATGCGGAGTCCTCAAGAGATGCAATAATAAGCTGAGGGAGATCAGCATGAGGCTACGCGATTTAATGGGCATTGAAGCAGACATGTCGAAGCATTAGAGGGCAAGGTGGAAGGGAAGATAGAGAATCAAGATGAAGATTCTGCCCTCAAGGCTCTACGTAATAACTTCCAAGTGGAAGATGATGGTCCGCTAGTCCACTTGACAGAAGAAATAATAAATAAAATGATGAGGATCAAGGTCAAGATGGAGACCTATAATGAGACACTGCAGGACAGAAAGAATAAGCTGGATAACACCAGGGATAAGTATGAAGCGCACAAACACGCCATCATCAAGGCAAAGACTCAAGATGGCGGAGGAATAGACCAAGTTGTGCAGTCATACGAACAAATCCAGAGCAGCATGCAGCCCCATATGCAGCAGCGTCATCATCCGAATAGTGAAAGTTCAGAAAGCGATGCACATGATGATGACCCGCATGCATCAGATGAAGAGCATGATGGAGATACATCATGAAGGGGGACATTTTGCATATGCAGTATAGATAGTTGCCAGCTGGCAACTTGTGCCTTTTGTAAAATTGACAAGTCACGAAGTGATGACCGTTGATTTGTATTGATAAATCAGATCCGTGGATCTTTTGTAACGGATTCCTCACCTTATTCTATAAAAGGTGGTGGAATGCCTTGTTATATTCATTCGAAACTTAATTGAAATCTGATTGCTGAAATATTCAGGACTTATTTCAAAGCTGCTGTATATGTACATGTCTTTTGCATACTTAATGAAAGAGAAGAGTATTTTGATTACAAATCTTCATAAATCTTGAGTAATCTGTGTCTGAATTCTGGATATGTGCTTTGATTTGCTGCGTCCCTTGGAGTGCTCATCATGTTGCATGTATTGTTTTCATTCATTATCCTCTAAAGTTTGCATCAACTGTATCTAGCTGTGGAATGTCCTGGTGAACATATGGTTTGATTTTTTTCTTCTCCTCATGACAGTATCAAGCATGTATGTGGATCAAAAGCTAAAGGTTCAACTTAATTAGAAGTATTTCCTTTAATTTCTTTCAATTTCAAAGAATCTCACTATCACAATTGCAAATAAACTGATAATCTTAAGCAAATAACCCAAAATATGCAGACATCTCGTAGATAAGCGTAAATATTTAGCATATTTGAACACTAAGCATGCACAATTGAAAATATCATGCAAAGATCAAGGTATTTTACCTCTTTTCATCAAATAGCCGTATAATTTGACTTCTCTGTAAGGAATTTCTGCAGGAACGTCATGATGATGGTGCATTTTCACGTAAGGCCCCAAAATGGAAACAGCAACTCACATTAACCACTGAGTAATGTCAGTTGATTAAGACCTAATCACCGGAGACTTGGGATCATGAATTCTCTGAATTCACTGTATCTTTCAAGATGAATAAAGGTTAATGTGTACTTTTATTCTATGTTTGTTTGTGACTAACATCATGACCAACAGTATCCTGGTTAAGCAAGAAACAAGACTCAATATCTCTATCTACTATAGAATCAAAATACATTGTAGCAGCATGTAGTTGTACTCAAGTGTTATGGATGAAGCAGACATTGAAGGGCATCAGAGTTGTGTATGAATATCCAATTGCAATCTTTTGTGACAATACAAGTGCCATAAACATATCAAAGAATCTAGTAATACATTCAAGGACAGCATATAACCATAAGATATCACTTTCTGAGAGAAAAGGTGATAGAGAATGAAGTCAAGTTGGAGTATGTATCTACAAAAGATCGAATTGTAGACATTTTCACCAAGCCTCTGCCTAAGGATACTTTTGAGTATCTCAGAGAAAAGTTAGGGGTTATCACCCCTCCTCTAAACTAAGATGCACTAGAGTGCATCAATCTAGTGGTGCTTAGAGCTCTACCTCTAGATCCAGATTGATTCTTGTAAGGGTTACTTCTCAGGGGGAGTAGTCAGATGGAGAGTGTTTGGTTCAGAGCAATAGAGTGCAAGTATATGGTGTTTTCCATTGATGTCAAAGGAGGTGATAAATCATGTGAAAAAATTAGAAAAGAAGTAATGCAGATGTGTAAAGAGATAGGGGGAGAATCTTGTCTTGATGAATGTTACAATTTTTCACAACATATGTTGCCATCAATGACAAAGGGGGAAATTGTTGCAAGTATGTGCCTAATTGGTGCTGTCATTGATGTCAACATATTCTTGTTTTCATTGGTGTCAATTGTATCCTATTTTTTTATTTTCTTAGAAGCTTTATATGTTGAGAATATTGAGAAAATATGCCCCTTCAGAAGAAACAATGAGTTGCAGTAAATTGCAGTGAAGATAGAGTGTTGCTGATAAAAGAATAGTGCAAAAGATTGCTCCTCATTTTTTGTAAATTGAAGATCTTGATATACAGATTGGAAGTTATTTAGAGTCATGTCTAAAGATGCTAAATCCTAAGTTTGAGCTTTCGATATGAAGAATTGAGTGAGTTACATTCACCAGAGTAAAACTTGCTTTTTCTGATTACTCACTGGTGACAGGAAGAAAGTATTTTGCTCCACATTCCTCCTTATTGACGTATTTTTCTCTATGGTTCTAGACAGAATTCTAGGATGACGATAAGTTCCTACAACTACAATGGTTCATGATTTCATAGTCTGCAAGCTATCTTTCTCTTATGACAGTTGAAGACAGTGAAGTTCATGTGCTCTAGTGTAAAGAATCTCATGAGTAAAGTGTTATGAGTTTGTGTAGTTTCTCCTGGTGATTACAATGTGCTTGTGGATGTCTCCTAATCATGTTCCTACCTTTGCATTGGTCTGCGAGGAGTATTTTGGATCGAAATTAAAGATTGTTCCTAGATAATGTAGCATGTAACCAGCCTTAGCTGACTTGGTTGATTCTAGTGATTGCGAAGATCTATTGAAAATTGTAAAAGCATTTCATGGCGTGGAAGATCATGTTTGAGTCTCAGCTAAGGCATGGCATGATTTGTATACATCTTTACTACATCTCCTTAGCATGATTTTTTATTAGGTCAAAGACCTACTTTGTAAATGTTTGTAATGCTGACCTTGAAGATTGTTCCAATGATTGAGGAATGTAATGCCAACCTTGATGTACATCCCAGGGTTGATGAATGAGATATATATATATATATATATATATATATTTAATTTGGTCATGAAAAAGATGTCCTTGTGAAAAGATGTGAAGTTATGTGAAGAGGTGTAAAAAGAAGAGCGGAGTAGAGGAAGAATATTGCACTTCAATGGAACTAAATTCAGGAATGGAGTAGATGCTATCATATCAGTTCAAAATCTTTGGCAGTGAGCCACGCCTTGGTAGTGAGCCTTTTTCTAAGTAATGAGCCCTATTGGTAGTGAGCCTCTAATTCTCGGTATTGTTATAACTTATATATCTTGTGGACTAACATCCACCGTGGTTTTTTCCTTAACAAAGTTTTCCATGTAAAAATATAGTATCTCTTGTGTATGATCTTGGAAGTGTGTTTATATTTCTAATTTTGTATTTTCATGATTTAATCATAACAAACAGTGAACTAGTGTTTAATGGTTTAAGCTGTAGAATTTGTTAAAGATTTGAGATAACTGATTCACCCCCCTCCCCTCTTAGTTGTCTGGTTCATTTCAACAAGGACTCCAATAGAAAGACAACAGATGTGGGAGGGGAACATGGCAAAGGTAGGCCCTCGTACATGCAAAGAATGTAGCAAGAGATCGTGAGGGAAATAACTAGTGGTAGGTAGACCACCTTGGTAGTCCCTCCTAGGTGGAGTAAGAAATGAAGATTATTTCATGGAATATCTAAGGGCTAAACAACCCTCATAAGTAGTTGCTTGTTAGGAATTGTATTTATGACAATAAGGTAGATAATCTGTAGGAAGTTAAAATGTTTGAGGAAAATTTCAAACTAGAAATTAAAAATATCTGGCCCAATGCTAACTATGCACTCAGTTAAGCTTAAGGGGCATCGAGTGGCATTGTCACCTTGTGGAACTAGAATCTCCAGGGGGTGGTGTCTTCCTATTGTAGGTATTGTCTTGAAATTTCTTTCTATTGAAATAATAATCAATGGACCCTAGTCAATGTTTATGCTTCAAGCTCTCATAATGGGAGGAAGGATGTTTGCAATTATCTATTTGACAATATTAAGCACTCTAAGAAAACTCACTAGATGATTGTGGGAGACCTAAACTCCCCCCTCTACCCTTCAAAATAAATGGGGAGCCTGGTTGACTACTCAAACAACATGGCTGACCTGGCTGAGTCCTTAAGCAATGTTGGTCTTATGGACATAGAACTTGTGGGCCAATCCTTCACTTGGTCTAACAAAAGACAAGGGAAACATCTTATCCAGGTCAAGCTTGACATATTTTCAATATCATCCAACTGGACCATAGCCAACCTTGTTAGTCTAGTGGCTCTCCCCCATGTGGGCTTGGACCACAACCCTTTGTTGTTGAACTAGCAGGAGAGGAGCTTCAAAGTTCCTTTTCCTTTTAGGTTTGAGATGATGTGGATGGTTCACCTTAACTTTAGAAATTGCCTAATAGATTGGTGGAAAATTCCTGTCAAAGGGTTGACTATATATAGATTGGTTCAGACACTTGTTAATGTCAGGAATAGAGTTAAGGGATGGAACAAGTATAGATTTGGGAATGTTCTGGTTAGAAAAAAGAATATTATGGGACAACTATTGGAATTTCAAACTAGGATGGAACAAGGAAACTCTTCGAAGGAGCTGTAGGCTCTGCATAACTCAGTTTCTAAAGATTGGTTGTTGACTTTGAAGGAGGAGGAGCTTTGTTGGAAATAGAAATCTAGGGTTCAATGGCTAAGGGAAGGGGATAGAAATACATCTTTCTCCCATCAATCTACCCAAAAGAATAGGAAGAGAAATACCATCAATAGACTCCAAGATGAGAATGGGGTAGTGGTTGACAAGGAAGAGCTTGAGAGGCTAGCTTCCAACTATTTCTAGTCCCTCTTGGTTGCCTATCATAATAGCATCCCCCCTAGATAAATTGAGGCCCTCTTGAACTCGATTCCTATCATCTTGTCTGAGGAGGATAGTAACCTCTTGACTAAATCAGTCATGGAGGAGAAATTTCAAGTGTTGGTCTTTCCTGTGGGGCCTTTTAAAGCTCTAGGTCCTGATAGGTTCCCTCCCACCTTTTTTCAAAATTTCTAGGATGTTATTGGGGAAGATTTCACTAATACGACTAGAGATTTCTTCGTAGCGGGCAAGCTTCTGCAGTAATTGAATAGCACATTCATAGCTCTAATCCTGAAGAAAACTAAACCCAACTCTTGACCATAGAGATGGGGGGAGATGAATCAGTGGTCTCTAAAACTTTACAAACAAATACCTATTAAACCAATCATATGAACATCAATTCACACCATAACACACGCATGTACATGGAAAACATAAAAGGGAAAAACTACGAGAGAAATTCTTCTTGGATCTACTGTCTAAATCCAACCTCCAATAAATTGCAATTACAACCTCACCATTTTATGATATGAGCCTCACTGGTAACACAATATATGCCTCACCAGAAATACAATAAATGCCTCACTAGTAATACCTCACTGGTTACATCAACTTCAAATACAACATATGAGGATATAAATAGTACTAATCTATTTACAATATAAATGAATGTTATAGATGAGTTCTATATCTTATTTTGTAAAGATACTCAAAAAATTACCATTTTCCAGCTTTGCTCTCCTAGTACACATGTATTATAACCTTTTTACAAGCAAACCCTTGTCTCATCAAACATGAAATAAACTATTTACAAGACTTAAAATGATATTGGAATGAACAAGAAAGATGACACATAATAACCATTTCTTCTGTTGTGATTGCAACTAGAACCTTATATCAGACCAATTGAATCAATCACTAAAACAGGCTCACCATGCATTGAATCTTTACAATGCAACAAATATCATACCTTTGTTATGACCATACTTTGCCTTCATTCTAGAAAACTCACCTATGCATACTTTGTCTCTATTATCTACATACTCTACATATCATACATTTGCCAACATCTGACATCTCTATTCTCACCTTGACTGTAATCTTCTTTGAATGAACACAGATGACACAAAATGACTTCCTTTTATGATGATCAACCATAGACAATAATAAAATTCAATCATATGGACATCTTCACATCCTGAACATACATCTTCACATCTAAAACATACACACACTACCCTTACTTCAACTAAAAACTAATTTACCTATGATCATAGTCAGATCACACAAATCTGTGTAGTGAAGAATACATTTCAAGAACACTATAATACAGAATAATCATGAAACTCTTTTATACTTTGTTAATCAAAACTACCTCTTTGTATATTGTCTTTGCAAAGACATGGTGCCATTGACTTCCACATTCAATCATGATGCCCAAACATAGTTCCCATTCACGCAAACATCTTCTCTTAAAAAAAAAATATCTGCACTAACAAGGAATATACATAAACTGGTATCTATGTTACTCATTAACAAAACAAAGAGTCATCTTAGTTCTTCTCTGTATCTACAAGTATATCAACTATCTAACCTTTCGTCTCTTCAAACCTTCTTCAAAAATAACTTTTATAACATTTGTACATATCCTTGCATTAGGGTTTAAGTTCTCAGTAAACCAACGAATAGAGAAAACAATTAATAACAACTGTCCAAAACTTCTTTGCACATACTCTACGGTCATTCAATTATCAAACTTCATGCATGTAGAGGGACCGTTGAAAGTTTGAACGAGATTAAATGTTGACCTTTGATCATAGTCTTCGCACCCATGTGAGATCAAACAAACACCATTGATTTTCCATTGGTGCCCAACCTTTCAAAAGAACTTCGATGCACTGGTCATTCTTGTTGGCAAAAGACACTGCTCAGCAAAAGACTTGAATGTTGTCATTGATGGAAACAAGGCAAAGAGAATCCATCAGCATGGCAAAGAGAGACTACTCTGGTGGACAATCTTGAGTTGGCAAGAAGGTACAAAGTATTTTGTTCTAGAAGCCCAAAATGGCTATGTATGGGAAGTATTCTAAGTAAGGGATAGAAAGTGAATCAGTATGCCTCCGCAAATTGAAGAATTGCAGATGTGGTTCAGGAGTGATGTTTATAGCTGCCCTTTGCTGTTATATTCCATTGATTAAGATCTGACTTCCTCCAGAAGTCATCTGCTAAAAAGTCTAAGTTTGGGTGGATAGTGTTAAGATAGAGACATTAAATAGTACAGATAATATTTCACAAGCTTCCAAGTATCAGCTTCTAGTTTGACAGTGTTTCGATGTGATAGTGCAACAGTTCTAATATTTGCATTTTGACATACAAAATTATTTTGTTTTGTGGATTTGAAGGCATGTTAAGAGGTGATTTATGAATGTTAGATATGGATTGTGGAGTCCCATATGGTCTGCAACATAAGTTGTGATGTGACAGAGGAACCTATCATATATGTTATTAAGGAACAAGCTGACACGCTGGTTAAATCCTTATGCAGAGAAGAAATATGAGCTAGATGATAAATGTAAGTGGTTGTATGATTAGAGCTGACACATATGAAGATGTGTACATGATGGTTTGGATCCACATTAAAGATTTAACACAAGAACAAGCCGACATGATATAACATTTGGTATACACATTTCACAGTTTGCTTGCCGACCTAATCATGAGAAATATTTAGTTGTAGATATAAATAGAGGATGGATTTTGGTGTTTGAGTGAGGAGTGATGTGATGTATGTGGATGCAAAATATGTGAAGATAGAGTTGCCGCAACAAATGAAAAGAGATCTTGAGAATATGTAAGAGCAGAGTAGAGAAACAAGGGTAGACTAAAATGAAGAGTTCTGAGTTAGTGTTTACAAGCTTAATTTGAACTATAACTATGCATATGTGGATGTAATCATAGTAGTTCATCTTTAGTAGTAAGCCACCCTTCTTCTTTCTTCTTCTAATTGGCAATGAGCCTTTTCTCTTGAGTAGTGAGCTCTGAGCAGTGAGCCCTAAGGCAGTGAGCCTCTTGTAACTTGGTACTATGCTATAATAATATATTGTGAGCTAACACTCACTGTGGTTTTTATCTTTTTGGGTTTTCCATGTAAAAATCTTGGTGTTTATGTGTTATGTCTTTGTGGTTGCTATTTCTATGCTTACTCTTCTTTCATATTATTAACTTTGCAATTTGGGTTAATAAAATTATTAAGAAGTGGTGTTCTGGAATACTAATTCACCCCCCCTCTTAGTATTCCTTGCTATCAACAATTGGTATCAGATCCAAGTTCCCAGGAAGAAGTCTAATAGCTTATGGAATATCTAGGGTAGTGTAATCATGACAGCAAGAAGATTTGGAAATTATGAAAGAAACAAGGTACTAGAAGAAGCCCTTATGGATCTTGAAAATTCTGAGCAAAAGTTAGGGATCTGAAGGAAAACTTGCAACAAGATGACGAATGTATCTCAAAGTTAAAAGAACAAGTCAAGAAATTTAAAAACAAATACAAAGAAGTTAGTGATCAATTGATATTAGCAAATGAAGCCCTGAATGATTTGGAAGTAGAATTTATAGAAAGAACAAAAGTAGAAGAAGATCTGCATTTAATTGTTAAAAGTAGATCAGAAGATTGCAAACCAAACTTGAAAAAGAAATTGTGAGTCTAAAAATAGACCTAGAAAAGGCCAAGAGCTATGAAGAAAAGTTTAAGATAAGTACTGCAAATCTTGATGAAATGATTGCTAGTCATAAGAGTGCTGATGACAAGCAAGGTTTGGCATTTGAGAAAGGAGAAAGTTCAAAATCTGGACAAGCATATTCTAAGTTAAAGAAAAATAGAGGGAACTAGTTCAGAAATCAAATAACAAGACCTAGAAGACCCCCAGTCCAATAGCCAAATGCTCAAAGGTACCCATCTTTCAATGGTCATTGTTTTAATTACATTAAGTTTGGTCATAAAGCTACTCAGTGTAGGAGTAGAACAAACCAAATCAAAATGTTTCATCATTCTCTGGTCAATGTTTCAACTGCAAGAAAATTGGTCATAGATTAAATGAATGTAGAAGTCCGGGAAGAAATGGCTTTCAAAATTCAAAGAATACACATTCATTCAATTCAAGATGTTTTACATGCAATAGATTGGGACACATGTCTAATCAATGCATATCAAGGATGAATTCATTCAGAGGAAGGAATGAAGGAGAAGGAAACATTGTGTGTTTCAATTGCAACAGATTTGGACATGTTGCAAAATTTTGCAGAAGCAAAATGTGAAGAGAAATTACTATGCTGAAGAAAGGAAAATAGAGTAGAGGAATGATAAGGGAAAAGAAAAGGTTGATCTCGTTGAAACCAAGGAAATGGACAAGATCTAGGTCAAGAAAGAAGTAATTAAAGAAGAGGATAGATCCAGACCAGCATCTGATGTAGATACTTCCTACAGAAGGTAAATTGGGTGCTCTAGATTAGGGGGAGCAGTGTTGAAAATCCAAAACCCCTAGCCAAAAAGTGGGTACCAAAATCTGACACAAAGGTATATAATGGAATTTGATGTTACAAATCTCTTAAAAGAAAAATTGGAAGAAAAGAAGTCAATGCAGCACATTGCGGAACAATCTTGATCGACTGTATTTGTCAAAGAAGACATGCATCTTTTTGGGAATGAGCATTTATGACAACTTAGGTCAAGTCATGCAGAGGATAAAAAGGGACTTGTTTGATTTCAAAATCACTTTGCATTCAAGATATCAAACATCTAGGAGAGACTAAGGTGAAACTTGAATGACAACAACTAAGATCTGAAGGATTCAGAGTGACTCAGACAAAGGAAACCCTAGCTCAGCTGAACAAGGTATTTTCATTCAAACCCCATTTGTGAGTCTGTTAAAATTCTAAAATGGCAACACCATAAGTCATTGATGTCACTGAACGACCTTAGGCTAAATTTAATAAACACCCATTTAAAGTAATAGAAGTGGATCCGATGGGTGCATTTTCAGACATTCCTCATGGAGTTATGTATGTTGAGGATGTTAGCACATATATACATGTTTCTCTAGATGAGCATAGCATCAGGAGATTCACAGAATTATTTCTAAACCATCTACGTGATGATCAATATGACTTCAAGCCGAAGCATAAAGCCCTAAAGGAAAATAAATTCATCCAATATGTGCACTTCCCTATTTTTGTGAAAGATGAATGGGTCCTATATGTGCTTAGCAGAATGCATGATGAATTCATGTGGCTAACACAACCCTTCAAGATCACTAAGGAAGAAATCAAGGCAGTAACTAGATTGAACTCCACTAGAGGCGTGCCCTTGCTAAAGGCTGTCAAGAATCAAACTATCTCAAATGCCACTGGAGCTAAATTTGAGAAAAGGGCATTAAAGATCAATGATATTATAGACCATGGTGTGAGATTTACCTCAATGGTTTTAGGCTACAAGATATACTTCTCCAATTGGGAGAACTTTGTTTCTAGCATAGAAATTTATACTGCTTATCAGATGATAAAGGAGAATACAGACTATGACCTATGTGAGTTGTACTAAATCAGTTAATGGAGAACCTAAGGAAGATAAAGGAGAGCAAGAATTATCCCTTCAAGTATGGTAAGTTGGTCATTTATTTATTCTTTTATTTCATGAATGAGCTACCCAACAGGAATAACCTATTCTGGACAAGTGATAGACCAGTGGCTATGCAAATTAGGGATCACTTGAATAGTCTAGGAAGTTATGATGTGCAAAAGGTAGCATTGTGGGGGTATTTCAAAAAATTTCAAAGCATGATGCATTCTAGGGAAAGAATCCCTAAGAGAATTGTTGAGAAATACAAGGATACAATTAGTTTCATGGTCACTAAGGATCAATGCTTAATGGAAGCTGTGGAACCCAGAACTGTATGGGTAATGCCCATGGGATATGAGGTAGATGGACAAATATTGGAAAACTATGCCCAACACCTTCTCAGCAAACCTAGAGACACTAAAGAATAGAAGTTTGGGACTTATGAAGAACTAAGTTTAAAACCTCATGTTGAATTCAGGAAGCCAAAATCCACCAGGAAGGTGAGAAAAGAAGTAGAAGAAATTGTTGCGAGATATGGGTTCACAAAAGAATAAGTTAAAAAATAAAGGGAAAGAGGAGAGAGAGTAGAAAAAGAAAAAAAAGAGTGAATTGGTACAATTTTCAGAAGAATCTTAGATGAAACAAGACAAGCCTAAAATGACTCAGAGGTCTACTAGGAGTCTGCTACCTCCTCTGTTTCCACACCATCAGTGAGTATGGAGCAAACATCAAAGAAATCTGCTGTCAAAGATACAAAGAGGAAGAAAATGAAGGGGAGAAGACTGTATATTAGTGTAGGGAGAAAGGATGAAGAGGTGAAAAAGATGAAGGTAGAGGGGATCAAGGCCTTCGGAAGCACTAGAGAAAATCCCTTCGAAATCTAGAAAGCTAGCAAAAGACAAAAGGTAGAGGAGCCTTACATTGAAAAGGCTACAATTTCAATTAAGGATGTATTGAAATGAGTCATCATAGATGGGAATCTGAAGCCCATGATTGAATTTTATGATGAGCATAGTGATGTTGATAAGATAATCCTTGAATATGCCACAGTGTAATACTTGAACATATACAATAGAGCCCTTATTGAGATCATCTCTGATCTCCCTGAAAGCCTAGCTAACATTTTAACAATCAGAAAAGAGACTGCTAGGGCAAAGGATATTGAACTGAGACAACATGTATTAATCAGACTGTGTCTAGAGATTACTCCCAAACAAGAGGCATTAATCTCTAAGGAGATCAAGGATGAGTTCAGAACCAAGAAAAGGATGAACTCTTTAATGTTGGGAGAAATCAACAAGATTGTCAAAGAAATAGAAGAAATCACTTTGAAAGTTTTGTAGAAATATAATCTTTCTCTCATCTAAGATGGAATAGATGGTGAAGATAATATATCTATTCTAGAAGTCAATGTTCAAAAGGAGACAGATAAAGTTGATGAAATAGCTAAAGAAAAGGGAAACTTGCCTCTTAGAAACATCACACAGAAGACAAAACTAATGGTGAAAAGTTTGAGGAAATAGAAATAACACCTACTAAAATTATATCCTCATTGGAACACAAAAGTGAGGAGAAAACTAACAAGGGAAAATAGGTTGAGAATAATCCTCCACAAGAGTAGAAGGATGACACCAACAAGACCATGTACTTAGATCCTATGAAGCAGGAACAAAAAGATGAAGTCTCCAGTGCAGCAAGAGACATTGCAAAGGTGGTGAAAGAATTTTTGGAAAAAGAGAAACAAGTTCTAGATGAGCCAGAGCTACTTCACAGACTGATAATCTTGGACACCATGTCACAAGTACAAAACCTCAAATTGGCATCAATTATTCAAGCCAAAGCACATGAAGAAATGCTTAAATCTCATATCCAAGGCAGTAAGTTGATCAATGATGCATCCAACATTCTGGAGAAGATGATGATGACATTCCAAAAGGATAGATCATTATCCTCAGTTGATCAACTCAAGGGTCTACTAAACTCAATAAGTACACATTTTTTAGTCTTTTGAAAAATTTGCAGAAGACAAAGTTAGAAAAGAGTTTGATGAGAAGAGACTAGTTGAGTTGAAGACTATGACAGCAAATGACAAAACTTTGTTAGAAAATGGAATAAAAAGCATACAGAGTGCTATCAAATAATCTTGTGAAATATACAAATTTTGCTTACGGAAGTTACCAAGGAATTAGAAGATAAAATCAAGGACTTGGAACTCAAACTACTAAATATCTCTTAGACCTATAATATGGTAGTCAAGTCAATAAATTCCAAAGAAGCACAGATGGCAAACATTCACAATGATTTAAACATGCTGATGAAGAAAAGGGGAGAATTCAAAGATAGGTTCTGTCAACTAAGGGGGCTAATATGGGTCCAAAAAAGATTCCATGTCTAATCTGTTAGAGGAAGCCTTGAAATCACTAGCATTAATTGATACAACTTCAGATGTACAGAAGGTAGAAAGTTAGTTTTTTTTATAAATGGCCACATCAACATTTTGGAGAGTGCAAGAAATAGATGGATTGGAGAGATAGCTCTAATAAAGACAAATTGAGATGAAAACGTGTATCTGTATATATGCAGTAGAATATAATAGTTTTGAACATTTTTGACCAATTTTTCTTAAAGTCACACCTTTGCTATTGATGGAAAAGGGGTAGAGGAAAACCAGTGAAAAATAAGCATACATATGAAGGAGAATAGAAAAACAAAGTGTATAGAGTAAGAGGGAGAAACACAAGCATTTTTTCAATGAGTGTTGCCATCAATGCCAAAGGGGGAGATTGTTGGCAAGAGACACTGCTTTATAGAAGACTTGAATGTTGTCATTGATGGCAACAAGGCAAAGAGAATCCATCAGCATGGAAAAGAGACACTAATCTGGTAGACAATCTTGAGTTGGCAACAAGGCACAAAGTATTTTTGTTCGGAAGTCCAAAATGGCTAAGTATGGGAAGTATTCTAAGTAAGGGACATAAAGTGAATCAATATGCCTCCACAAATTGAAGACTTGTAGATGTTGTTCAAGAGTGATTTTTATAGCTACCCATTTCTGTTATATTCTAGTGATTAAGATCTGACTTCCTCTGGAAGTCATCTGGTGAAAAGTCTAAGTACGGGTGGATAGTGTTAAGACAAAGACAGTGAACAATATAGAGTAAAATGGTCTAAATTCCTCTACAATAGCATATTTTGTTCTATGGTTATGAGGAAACCTAGAGATATGTCATGACTACCTAAATCCAAGATCATAGCCTCTGAAGTTCAACAGATAATATTTTACAAGCTTCCATGTATCGGCTTGTAGTTTGACAGTGTTTCAGTGTGACAATGCAATAGTTCTAAGATCCGCATTTTGGCATACAAAATTATTTTGTTCTGTAGGTTTAAAGGCATGTTAAGAGGTCATTTATGAATGTTAGATTTGGACTGTGGAGTCCTATATGGTTTGTAGAATAAGTTGTGATGTGACAGAGGAACTTATCTTATATGTTATTAAGGAACAAGCCAACAGGCTGGTTAAATCCTTATGCAGAGAAGAAATATGTGTTGGATGATTAATGTGTTGTTGTATGATTAGAGTCGACACATATGAAGACATGTATATGATGGTTTGGATCTGCATTGAAGATTTAACACAAGAACAAGATGACAGGATATAACATTTAGTATACACATTTCACAGTTTGCTTGCCGACCTGATCATGAGAAAGATTTAGTTGTGGATATAAATAGAGGATGGATTTTGGTGTTTGAGTGATGAATGATGTGATGTATGTGGATGCGAAATATGTGAAGATAGAGTTTCCACAACAAATGAAGGGAGATCTTGAGCATATGTAAGAGAAGAGTAGAGAAGCAAGGTTAGACTAAAATGAAGAGTTCTGAGTCAGTGTTTATAAGCTTAATTGGAACTGTAACCATGCATATGTAGATGCAATCACAATAGTTCATCTTTGGCAGTAAGCCACCCTTCTTCTTCTTTCTTTTTCTAATTAGCAGATAGCCTTTTCTCTTGAGTAGTGAGCTCCGATGATGCAGAGGCATCCACACTATAACCTTACAATACAGCATGGATGTCTGCAGCCCATCATCATCATCATATTCATCCTCATCATCATCATATTTGACTTCACTATCAGCATCATCATCATATTTCACCTGCCGACCGATATCCTCCTGCAGACAAGCCTTCGCACTTTTGCCTGTCAACAGCATCACCTTACTCGATTATCGACAGCATCATCATATTCGGCAGCATCATCATGTTCGACTAGCGCGAACATCCTCCTGACGTCCACTGTTCACTTTAGCGACAACCTCCATCTTCACTACCTTCAGCATCATGATATTCGACATCATGATAATCAACAGGATAACGAACATCCGGTTCCTTCCATTTATCCTGATGATGTCAAAACCTTAACTCCTTGCACCGTAGCCTCGATGCTTGCGTCACCCAATATCCTGATGACGTAGATCCTGATGACGATGACATCACCTGCAGCTGCTCAATATCCTGCTGCTCCGAAATATCCTGATGACGTATATCATGATGATGATGACGTCATATCCTGCTGTTGGCCAAACTTAGTTTTTTCGACCCGCGATCAACTTGATCAACCCGATCTTCAACCTAATGCCGATGCACTCTTCGGCAACTCCTGATGATGATCACCCCGACGCACTTGCACTTCATGCACTCGAAAACATCATGCTCTCCTCCACTTATCCGGATGACGATGTCCGAACTGACTGCAGGATATTTGCAGAAATATCCTGATGATGCCGTCTTAACGAATTTTCAGCCTTAGCGAAAGTTCACTTCGCCGATCCTCTAGGGATGACCCGATCCACTCTCAGGGTGATCTTCACACTTTGTCAGCTCGACCTAGCACATGCCCATGCTAGGGTCTTCAACACCTTTCAGTCGTGATCCTGCACACCTGCATGCAAACAAACAAACTAACATCTACCCTACTATACATAACCATTCCACCGATCAGATGAATCAACCGGTGGAATGGATCAGTGAATCCATACAGCCACCAAACCAGCAAATCGATCAAACAATGGAATGCAACAGAGGATGAACACAAACAGGAACGCTTTATTTGATTTCAAAAGATGCAAATACAATGATCAGTTTCTCTCTCTCTGTCTCACTCTCTACAACCTAGCTCGATCGATTCATCCTCTACAGTCAACCGATCCTCATGCTTAAATAGATTTGTCTTCGAGTACTACTGACCCGACTCCAAGCGGCTGGGAGGTCCAACCGATCATACATCATGACAGTTGTGCTAACAAACTTCCTAAAAATAGCAAAAGCATAGTCAGCATGATCTTATCATGATCAGCATGACCTTATTACATGCATTTGGTCTTAACAGACCTTCTTGGAAACATAACAAGACCTAAAACAACTAACTGCCTTATCAAGACCAGCTGTCAGGTAGGTGCTCCTGCACCATCCGAGAAGTGAGTCCTAAGGTAGTGAGCCTCTTATAACTTGGTACTACGCTATAATAATATACTGTGAACTAACACTCACCGTGGTTTTTCCCTTTTTGGGTTTTCCATGTAAAAATCATGGTGTTCATTTGTTATGTCTTTGTGTCTATTGTTTATATGCTTATTCTGCTTTCATATTATTAACTTTGGAATTTGGGTTAATAAATATATTAAGAAGTGGTTTTGAGGAATATTGATTCACCCCCCCTCTCAATATTCCTTGCTATCAACAATCCTTAGGACATGGGGCAAGTTGTCGAACATATTCAATACCCTTTTTTATGTCACTTAAGTGACACTTTACCTTTGATAGTAAGTCAACAATCAAATATAACAAAAAGTGCCATTGTCAATATTGTTTCTATAATGTGCATTGTTGGGTTTTTAGAAGTCACCAGGGTTTAGTAAAATGAGCTCAAACAAAGAAGAATCCCTAAACAAAAACACCATATGTGATTGTTCTATGAGCCCTGCTAGTCCCCAAAGTCTCTAATGCAGACTACACAAGATGATATTCTTAAAGTCAAAGATCCCTCTCTTCTAAAACCAAACTCTACAAGGATGAACCAATGAAGACTGAATGAATGAAGATGATATCACATTGAAATTCTTTTGACATTAATTCCTTTGATTTTGACATCAATTATGAATAAATGACCTAAATGACAATGACGATACTGAAGGCTGAAGGACAATGAGTTAAAACTACTTCACAATTCCAACTCCTTTAATCACCTGACAACATTGTTGTCATTAAGATGGCAACAAAGGATAGAGACACCTTTTACACTACCACTGACCTTTGACACTTTTGTGCATTACACTGTGAAATGAAGGGTTTGCATCAATACCATGAAATGAATACAAGCACATTTCAAGAAGCAACTCTTTACCATGCTCTAATATCTCAAGAAGCAACTCTTTACCATGCTCTGATATCTTTACCAAATGAACAAGTTTTTCCTATGTCATCTTTGTCATCTTCATTATAAGTACCAAAAACCAAACACCAATGACATTGTAGCCACCTTTAACATCAATTGACATCAATGATAAAACAACCAACAAACTCCCCCTTTGTCATTGATGGCAATTCCACACACTGTCAAATCAATATCTCCCCCTTTGACATCAAATGACAAAGGGATAATGTAGGACCAGTCAGCCTATAAAAATATATTTCCTTGGATAGACTAACAAGATTTAACCAATGGGAATCTGGCTCAATACATTCAACTTCTTACCTATCAGATCTAAACACTATTTAGAACTCCTTGACATGTCTCCCCCTATCTGAGTACAACCCACTGATTAACCTATATAACCACTACTCATGATATGTTATACCTAATCAAGATATACTCTGATATCACATGCCACTGCTATCATACTTGATAATAATGATGATATCTTGATGAACTACAAAAACACTCTCATAGAGACAAACCACTATCACCACCATCTGATGTCTCATCAGAAGCAAATCACCTATCACCAAATCACTATCTTATGGCAATCATTGTTAAAGATATAAATAGAGCATCAAAGGAAAAAACCATTGCTCACAACATCACTATTAGAGTATTGATAAGTTTGATAACAACAAACTAACATCAAGACAAAGCAACACCATCACTGTCCACATACAAACAAACAACAATACATCATTGAAGCTTTACTCTAATCACTATCAACATGGTATAAGATAACTATCTGATATATCTAGTCTGATCAATCACCATACTTTCCACAATGTTTGATGTAACAAGTTTTGTTACAGACTACTGTGCACTAAATATAAAGACTACTGACCATTACTCTGAGATTGCAATGGAAATCATAATAAAGACTGTCACACTGTTCTGAGACCATAAACATTGTCCTCTTCAAAACTTACTCCTATAATGCATCAAGAGAGAGTATTGACTTTATGTCCTATGCATTTGCAGCCTCTAACATCACTGACATTAACATGGTCAAACACTAAACAACAAAGATATACAGTACTTGAATGTACTGTCACAACATGAACAAAATAAAGATAATTGTTCCTTATTAAGACTGTGGTATTTGGAGGTGGCACTAGAAATTACTACATCGTAGGAAGACATCCAATTTTAATTATGCTTTGATGTACATCCACATCCATTTCAAAAAATTAAATTTGAGCAAAGAGATAGAGAATTGATGACAAATATAAACCTTCCACCACATTGGACCATATTTCTTTGAGGTGTTCTATCACAAAGTACATATATCTTTTCTATTCTTCTAGATCTTGCATCCATGTCTACTAGGGCACTTGTAATTACAACATATGACAATAGCCGGTATACTTTGAAGAATGTCATACCCTGTTCCAAAGCTCTCATAGACTAAAAGAATGTTGACAAAGAGTGTAGAGTCTATTTTTACAACTACCAATTACACCTACCAATTGCATTTTCTTGAAGGTTCCTAAAGTCTTTTCACCAAAACTATTTTGTATGTATTCTGCAATGTTCTTTCATTTCCTTAGACTATATCCATTGTGCTAGTTGTCTCTTATTAGTCTATGACTGTCTCTTCTTGATAGTGACTGCACTGTGACTATTTAACCATTGGTTGTGCCTTTTATTATAATATCCCTTCATGTTAACACTACTCTTGAAACCTTTGTGACTACCTTTTCTCAATCCCTATCCTTTTCATCTAATCCTGTTGTTTATTCACTACTATCGGAAGGTTGCTCCACAATGACTTTACCAAAACAAAATGGATGTCCATAAACCATAAACCATTCTATCTCCTTTGTATTGTCAGGTTCTATATCAAACTTTCTGAAATCATCAAACCTTTTCATGTTAAAGTTGTACCTCTAATCTCTAATTCTCTTTTCTGAGTTTCTTGATCTCATCTAGAGCATAAATGAGTTCACCTTCAATATCAATTTCATATTCATCTGCATCATACTCCTGTTCATATTCACTCACAATGTGGTCTCCTTTTTTGTCAACATACTCAACTACAAAGTCATCTTCTCTTTCAGATATATCATATCTTGTGTCAATTGACAGGGGTGTCTCTAGAAACAACACATCACTTGATTTGATTGAGGATGGTTGACCAACTTTTTTCTTAGCACTAACCTTTCTCTTATTTCTTTTACTTTTTCCCATAGTGTTCCACCAAGATCAACCCAAGTCAATTAGACATCTGCAAGGAACCTGCAGCTTTGATACCAATTGTTGGAACACTCCTTACCACTAAGAGGGGGTGAATCAGTGGTCTCTAAAAATTTCAATACAAACACCTATTAAACCAATCATATGAACATCAATGCACACCATAACACATGCATGTACGTGGAAAACCCAAAAGGGAAAAATGATGGGAGAAATGTTTCTTGGATCACTGTCCAAATCTAGCCTCCAATAAATCACAATTACAACCTCACTGGTTTATGATATGAGCTTCACTGGCTACACCTCACTAGTAACACAATATATGCCTCACTGGTAATACAATATATGTCTCACTAGCAATACCTCACTAGTTGCATCAACTTCAAATACAACATATGAGGATATATAGAGTACTACTCTATTTACAATAAAAACAAAGGTTATAGATGAGTTCTACAACTCTTATTTTGTAAAGATACTCAAAACATTACCATGTTCCACCTTTTATCTCCTAGTACACATGTATTATAATCTTTTTACAAGCAAACCCTTATCTAATCAAACATTCAAACATGAAATAATCTCTTTACAAGAATTAAACTAATATTGGTATGAACAAGAAAGATGACACACAATAACCATTTTTTCTGTCATTATTGCAACAAGAACCTTATATCAGACCAATTCAATCAATCACTAAAACAAGCTCACCATGCATTGAATTTTTACACTGCAACAAATATCATACCTTTTCTATCACCATACTTTGACTTCATTCTACAAAACTCACCTCTACATACTTTGTCTCTTTCATATACATACTCTGTATATCATGCATTTTCCAACATCTGACATCTTTGTTGTCACCTTGAATGTCATCTTCTTTGAATGAACACAGATGACACAAAATGACTTCATGTTATGATGATCAATCATAGACAATAATAAACTTCAATCATATGGACATCTTCACATCCAAAACATACACACACTACCATTACTTCAACTTAAAACCAATTCACCTATGATCACACTCAGATCACACAAATCTGTGCAGTGAAGAATACATTTCAAGAACATCATAATATAGAATAATCATGAAACTCTTTTATACTCTGTTAATCAAAACTCCCTCTTTGTATATTGTCTTTGCAAAAACATGGTATTTACTTCTACATTCTCTCATGATGCCTATACATAGTTCTCATTCATGTAAACATCTTCTCTTCAAAAGAAATATATGCACTAACAAGGAATATACATAAACTGGTATCTATGTTATTCATTAACAAAATAGAGAGTCATCTTAGTTCTTCTCTATATCTACAAGTATATCAATTATCTAAACTTTCATCTCTTCAAACCTTCTTAAAAAATAACTTCTATAACATTCAAACATATCCTTGCATTAGGTTTTAAGTTTTCAATAAACTAATGAACAGAGAAAATAGTTAATAACAACTGTCCAAAACTGCTTTGCACAGACTCTATGGCCATTCAACATTCAAACTTCATGCATGTAGAGGGACCGTTGAAAGTTTGAATGAGTTTAAATGTTGACCTTTGATCATAGTCTTCGTGCCCATGAGAGATCAAACAAACACCATTAATTTTCCATTGGTGCCCAACCTTTAAAAAGAACTCTAATGTACCAGTCATCCTTAGGACATTGGGCTGGTTGCCAATGTATTCAATACCCTTTATGATGTCACTTAAGTGACACTTTTATAGTAAGTCAACAATCAAATAAAAAAGTGCCATTGTCAATATTATTTTTATAACATGCATTCTAGGGTTTTTAGAAGTCACTAGTGTTTAGTAAAATTAGCTCAAACAAAGAAGAAGCCCTAAACAAAAACATCATATGTGATTGTTCTATGAGTCCTGCTAGTCACCAAAGTCTCTGATCTAGACTACATAATATGATATTCTTAAAGTCAAAGATCCCTCTCTTCTACAACCAAACTCTGTAGTGATGAACCAATGAAGACTGAATGAAGGACAATGATATCATATTGAAACTCTTTTAAAAATAATGCCTTTAATTTTGACATCAATGATGAATAAATGACCTGAATGATAGTGAAGTATACTGAAGGTTGAAGGACAATGAGCTAACAACTACTTCACAATTCCAACTCCTTCGATTACCTGACAAGATTATTTTCATTAAGATGGCAACAAAGGATAGAGACACCTTTAACACTACCACTGACCTTTGACACTCTTGTACATCACACTATGAAATGAGGGGTTTGCATCAATACCATGAAGTGAATACAAGAACCTTTCTAGAAGCAACTATTTACCATGCTCTAATATCTCAAGAAGTAACTCTTTACCATGCTCTGATATTTGTACCAAATGAACAAGTTCTTCCTCTATCATCTTTGTCATCTTCATTGTAAGTACCAAACACCAAACACCAATGACATTGTAACCACCTTTGACATCAATGACAAAACAACCAACAACTCCATGCCAGACATCAAACTCATTAGCATCTACAACACGGTGTACAAGATCTTCGCATAAGATTTGGTCTTCATATTACAACCTCATTTGGATAAGCTTATAGCTACCAATTAGATAGGTTTTGTTCCAGGTAGACAAATCCTTGATGCATCCATCACTACCCATGAGATCATTCACTTTATTTCTAAGAGCGACACCCTAGGTATGATCTTTAAACTAGACATTTCTAAAGCTTAGGGTCAATTGCATTTTTTTGATTAATGTCCTTAGGAGATTTGGCTTCCAAGATCAGGTGATCAACTTGATGAAGGAATGTATCTCCATAGTTAGATCTTCTATGTTGGTCAATGGCTCACCTAGGGGGTTATTCTCTTCTAGTAGATGTCTTAGACAGGGGGACCCTCTGTCACCTTACCTGTTCATCTTCCTAGCTGAGGTTCTTGGAAGGAATGTGTATAGTTTGCTGGGGAGTGGGGTTCTTCATGGCCTTGAACCTTCTTCCAAAGCATAGGCTTCTGGCATTCAACAATTTGTGGATGATACTATTTTATTTAGGATTTCTTCTATTGTTGAGGCTAGGAGGTGGAAATATCTCCTCAATGATTATGAACTGGCTTCTAGGAAAACTATCAAGTTTTAAAAAGACACATCTATTTCCCAAACACTTAGGAAGATTGCAACAAAAAATTAATAGAATCCTAGGTTGCTCTAATGTGTACTTACCATCTACTACCTTGGACTCCCGCTCATGACCGCCATAGTCACTTCAAAATATTGAAACTTGATCATTGAGAGAATGTAGAGTAAATTGGTAGGTTGGAAAGGATCATTATTGAGTCTTGAGCAGGGAAATTTTAACTTCTTAAAGCCTCTCTACAAGGAATCCCTAATTATTTCCTCAGCTTGTTCAAAATCCTAAGATGTGTGGCTAAGAATATATAGCAGATCCAAAAGAAATTTCTTTGGTCCGAGGTGGAGGAGAAAAGGAGAATTGCTCTTGTTGGTTGGGAGAAAGTTCCATCCCCAAGAAGCAATGGGGATTGGGATCAAGAAGAATTCATCTCATGAATAGGGCCCTTATGACTAAGATTGGGTGGAACTTGATCCAAGGCAAATGATTGGGGAGATATAATGGCTGCTAAATATGTTAGTGGCGATAAGGGTTGCAGACTGCTTGCTGATTTGGGCCTCCCTAAAGGTTCAGTTATCTGGATTGGGACCCTTAAAACCAAGGGTCTCCTTTGTAAAGGTGTTAGGTGGAAGATTGGAGATGCTAGGCATGTTAACTTTTGGGAAGATAGATGGCTTAAGAAATTTCCTCTTAGGGAGCGTGATTATGGCAAGTTAGCAGATAGAGCCAATAAGTTCTTTGGATGCAAAGTGGATAACTACATTAGAGGACAAGGAATCATAAGGAGCTAGAAGGGTATAATAGATTGTGTTATGGATCACAGTGGGGATAAAGAGGTGACATTACAACTGACAAGGTGTTGTTGTACCTCATTATTTAATCATATTTTAGATATCAAAATCAAGGGTTGTGTCCTTGGCTATCTGCAATTAGGGGTTCTACAGTTACCAGTTTTTCTAGCTAACTTCTACTAATTTAAAGACATTGATCTATCTTCTTACTAAAGGAATTTAAATACTATTGAAAATAGAATTGAATAGTAAATTACTCAATGCAGTCCTATAAATGGCAACATGCATCTATCTATCAAAATCAGTAAGTACTCTTTAAAGCAAAATCTGAAATAACAAAATAGTGATACTAGCCTTCTGCCTTGGTGGTGAGAGTGGGCCCTTGCTCCACACCCTTAAGGCTGAAGGCTACAGTAAGGAATCAACACAAAAGAATAAGATCACAACTAGATTCGGTCCAATTCCATTTGCTTTGCATTCATAGTACTATTGATATCCAAAAAAATAAGATTACCAAAAATTAGAATAATCAAAAGATGTATATCTTTTATGTCGCTTCTATAAGTATATATAAAATGAGTCATGACATATCACATATCTTATCTACCATTTCTTCTATGAGATGACATCCATATCTTTATTATATTAGCTATCTAACTATGGAAAATAATAATGCAATAAAAATAGATTGAGTGGAATAGAAGTCCACTCTAAATTCTAAGTTTGAGTCTTAATACATTTGGGCAGCGAGGCCTTGAAAATATGGATATTAAATCAGTCTCATCAGTAATTCATGCAAAAACTTTTAAAAAGAGATAAATACTCCAGCATTTAACTAAAGATGACCCTTCATCACTCAGGTGATGATTTGAGTGATATGAGGGGTATCACAATCACTGTTGAAGTGCCTGACCGACAGCTGTGCTGGAAATCTGCTCTGTTCTGAAGAGGCACTTGAGATGTATGTCTCTGTCTGCAACTCTGGAGAAATGTCTGTGGCTCTGGAGATATAATTGTGGCCTTCTTACCCAGCTCCAGAGATGCTCCAGACTTCAGTCCAGCTCTGGAGAGACTTTTCCTCTTTACTTCAAAACTTCTGATATCGTGGTGTTCTGGTATTGTCTCTAGAGATCATTGAGGACTACCTTCAAAGATGCACAAAATTGCCAATTTGAACATCTACACCTATTGATTCAAAAAAGGAATTTTTTTGTATATTTCCATCAATTCCATACACATTAGCCCTTTAATCAGAAATCATGATCTTAAGTAATTTATCTTCAATTAATCATTATCTAGAACAATCTCACTAGCCTATTCAAGTACAAGCATCAAGAAAGATGGGATCAAAAAGGGGAAAAAGATAGGTAAAAAGATGTATTTTATGGGTGCTACTTGGCACTCATCATCCCCCCCATACCTAAGGTTTAGCAAGTCCTCCTGCTTCTCACAATCTGGATTTATTTTGGTGGAGTAGCCTGTCAATCAAGCTGTAGTCTTGTGCATAGGTAGACCAAGTGGTGCGGTTAGTATTACCATTGCCTTTGTACTGATCAACCTACTTTAACTAGTCCTACAATTTCTCATCTTCCATATGCTCGGCCCAAATAGGGAGCAATTTAATTATGAGAGGGGGCCCAAAATGCCCACCTATCCATTCCTATTTATGCATATTCATCATTTTGGATATTAACCTTGCTTTTCTCATAAATAACCTTAAGTTTTTATGGGTGACCACCTCTCTCATTTTCTTCTCTGAGGTTAGAATATTCCACATTTTCTTTGCTATTGCAAGCACTAGATTAGCTGAATTGTTCATGAAAAGGCCAAAATCGATGGAATAGTCTTGTAAACTTTTCAGGTATAATGGCAAAATTTTTTCTGACTTTCAAGGTGATAGACATAGGCCCTGAATTGCGTCTCAAAAGCATTGGGGTGGGGACATTCCTTCCTGATGAAGAGATTTGTTTCTATATCTTTCTTGAGATGATCCTCCATTCGTTCATTCCAGATCTGATGATTCCTCATTAGTGACATAAATCCTTTAAGCTGGCATTCCCCCACAAAAATAATTAAGAATGAAAGTTATATCATTAACACATAAACCATGCAAATATAATTCACATAGGAAATTTTTGTCTTCATCATTACTCCTTGTATATGCTGCCATGAACCCTTCTGTTGTCTTTGTATTTTCAGTCAGGTCAGACAAGACTAAAGAGAACTTCCTCTGTAGGACTCTTTCCTATAAGAACATAGCATAACTAGCACTTGGAGGCCTACAAGATAGAATTTTAGAAGAACGGGAGGCCATCTGAATGATTTTTCCTTCCAGAGTTCCTATTCTTTTTGTCTTGGCAGTAACTACCCTTTGTAGTTGCAACATAGGCTTGGAAGCCTCATATTCTCTACTTGTCCTCTCCTAATGAAATAGGGCTTTGGGAATATCAATGGGGATTGGACCCACATATGGATCTGTTTGTACCTCTTGTACATTGGTTGCCCTTGGGCTAGCCAACTCTTGAATATACTCCTCTTGATCATCTAGTTTGTTGTTGGCCCAAGTCAACTATTTATCTTGGCTCTGTACTTTCTCAATTAATGCTACCATTATTATGATACCATTGTCCCTAGCCGTGGTGAGATCAGAAACACTCTGTGCTTCCTCTATCTCCTTTTCTTTCAATATTTTGACTGCCTCAGTCTTATGGGCCTCCAATTCTGCTTCCTTCTCTTGGATTATCTAGTTTTTACTCTGGAGCTCTATTTGCAGATTTTCAATGACTTATTTTTTCTCCATCTCTATCTCCATTCTGACCTTCTTGAGGTCAGTGATAATCTGATTTTTCCTCCATAGTAGTCTATTTAGGTTATCAATTTCTTCCAACATTTGCTGCTCTTTTGAAATCTCAACATCCTTTTGATTGAAGGGATGAGAGAAGGTTCCTGCTTCTTCCTCTATTTGCTGAACATCAGGGTCCTCCATGGCCATCTACCCTACATGGTCAACTGCACCTATTTTCTCTATTTCATCTTTTCCTGTAGCCTCCCTGTCCTGAGGGTCCTCTTGGGTTTCCTCTATTTCTGCTGGCACTGATGAAGGCCTAGCTTTCTCCTCATACATTCTGTTGGTTATTTTCCCAGACTGGATGCTTGTTCCCAGTTATCCCCACAAAGTAGCCATCATTGATCAACATGATTCCCGAGGCAGGGGTCAACAGTACAGGAGATAGACTCTATAAATATCTCCTCTTCTTCTTAAGGCTCTGCAGAACCAAGGGGGGTATTCCCTATTCAACATCTATGAAATGCACCTACAAGGTAGCTGGGATGTTGACACAAAGAAGATAAATCCTCTCTTATGCAGACCAAAACTTTGAGATAAGTGCAAAGGGGCTAGCTTTGGGCCAATGTTTAGTTGTGAGATAGAGGTTTTCGGTCCTAAACTACTCCTAATGTCCTAAAAGGTTTGTATTAAAAGTTTGAGTTTGATTTGTATTTGGAAGCAAAACTAGGACCTTGGTTATAACCTAAATACAAGACTAGATTGGTGCATATCCAGGGCTCGGAGTTAGTAGATATATATATGTGAATGTTTACCATAGACTTAAGACAATAATCAGATTTTAAGGGGATTTTACAATGTCTTCCTTACAGACAATACCCAAGACAAAGTATTTAGTTACTTCTACTTACAAACATCCTTACTGCCATATATTTTTCCCAACACTTCACCCAAAACATTTAATCTACTCCTTGAGCAGAAGTAAAAGATTAAGCATTCAATATAGCAAACCCATATTCTAGAATCCCAAACACCCATTAGCTGTTTAGATTCAAAAGAAGAACACATTCAGTTTGGAGACAAATAACAAAATACATGCTATAAATCATTACTCATTTAAATCAACATGAAACTGATGAATTCTATGCATAAGACATTCAACATTCAACTCATAAACTCACAAAATACCTAGAATGGAGCCACCAACAAAGTTGTATTTCATTACAGCACCAAAACTTGTCTAGTTTTCAACAACCAAAAAGAATAGCACAGTCTGCCTTTTATACCCAGACTATGTATTCAGTAAAATTTACAAGGCAAATCAAAATTTTGCCAGATTCAATGCATTTTTGAATTGGCGCTCAAAACAATTAATGCAGCATGCAGAAAGAAAGGTTGAGAGTGGTTGAACTCGTGCCTGATGCTACCACCTTAGGATTTTCTTCTTCAATCAGGTAGCTGGCCTGTCACTCCATCCATCGTGCCTCTACAATTGCCATTAATGTCGACCAACCCATGGGATGTAGCAGCTACATTCTCCTTGAGGTTTTTCCCACCCAAATGACTGCATATGCACAGGAAAATCCATCACTACCAGTTAAAAACATGGCCGTTGATCCTATTTCTATCGCTGAGATGAGTGGCTCTGAAATCATGTTGAAAAGTCACCCACCTATAAAATCATGCCACGTAGGCACCTCATGCATCTATCACCAACTTTTTCTGTACCTATTTTGCTTTTTTCGCCCTTGTATATGCATGTAAAAATGCATATACAATCACTTTTCAAATCCTTGTATATGCAGGATGCATATACATACAACAGTTCAACATACAAGGCGGACCCCAAACTGTTATAGAGCAAATTAGAAATTTCAATCGGATCCACCTTGCATCCTCCTTCCTTGCATGTCCTCTTTGTATATGTGCATATACATTCACCTTATACATACAAGGTGCGGATTTCAAATTTTCATGAAGCATGTTGCATCCACCTTGAAATCTGGCTTGTACCTGACCCTTGCACTTTCCCTTTGTACATCGCACATATACAAGCATATATACATGCAAGCCACAGACGCCAGGGGCTTATAGAACAAATTTGAAAAATTATCAAGTCCAACTTGCATCTTATCCTTTGTATTTTTGCAATGTATATCAGCACATACAAGCGCCCAATATACATGTTGCGGACCCCAAATTTTATTCATTGCAATTGATTTCTCCTTCGGGTCCGAAATGTATGTCTTCTTTCATATATCGGCCTGTATATGCAAACATACAAGCGAATGCACATACAACTGGTGAGCCCCATATCTGACGTTGACCGCCGCTGACCTGCCTGCATGTTTTACCTTATACATTTCCTTTGCATGCCAAATATACAAGCACGAACATACAAACAAGGAATCCTTTCTGGAATATGCGATATACATTCTCTCTTGTATGCCCAGAAATGCATATTTCACCCTTGTATATCGTGAATATATCTTTCACATACATTTGCCTTTGTATGTCCACAGGCCCCACCATATGCATATCGACCCTTGCACATTTTGAATGTATATCACATATACATTCCCCTTTATATATGAGATACAAAGCCTTTTGCATGTGAGGCAGACCCCACCAAATGTATCTCATGCTGCTTTACATGTTGCCAAATATACAAGGCCCCTTGTATATTCTTCCTTGCATGAGCCCGATGTATATTGGATATACATTTATTCTTACTTGCATATATCTGCAGACCCGACCATTATTTTAGCCCTGATTTAATCCCTTTTGAGATCTACAATGCATCCTTGCGTTGTATATCTAGACATACAACAATACATGTACAAGCAAACCTGATATACATTTGGGGAATCTACCCAAAATCTACAACAGATTCCCCCCATGTATATGCAACCCGATATGCATTAAAATATGCATATAACTTATTTTTTACCATTTTTCAAAAGCTAACTAAGATTTCACAAGCCCGCCAACATACATGACCACTTGCACATACAAAAACCCAATATTTTGCTCATGTGATGGGAAAAATTGGTAAAATATTGTATGGTAGCCGGTCAACCTATGAACACTAAATCATGAGGATGAAACTTAATAACCAAGAACCCACCATAGAAGGTCACCATCCGAATAGAAAAAACAATGCAAGGCCCCATGACTCAAAAATTTTAGGGTTTGAATGAAAAAGCCTGCAAACGTTCAAGCTTAAAACCCTAGACATAAATGGGTACCAACACAGGCTCCAATTGGGGACGTGTAGGCGCAAGACTACAGCAAGGACCAGACTACTCCGAGGCAGACCAGACAAAATACAAATCTCAAAACACGCCCAACTATACAAGGCATGTACAAAATATTTACACCTAATTTACAATGTGCACATAAGACATTCATCTATGAGAAATAAGCTTTAAGGAATTTACCGTGCACAGGCAATTCCAGTAGTTCACCATTGAGGTCTTGAAGGAAGTAGGAATCATCTTCATGAATGTTACCAATTTGATATGGGTCAATCCATAGGGGCTCAAATTTACCATGCTTGCCCTTATCCTAGCTTCTTGCATTCCATACAAGGACCATATCACCTATGTGATACTTTCTTTCTGTAGCTCTTTTATCAAACATATATTTAACTTTTTGTTGTTTCTTGATGTTTGTTTTCTGTGCCTCCCGTCTGATTTCATCTAATGCAACCAGCTGATTTATTCTTTCAGACATTGAGTCCCCAATCTCCTCATCATTGCCTTGGATGAACATATAAACTGGCAGGAGGTTGTTCATAGGCAGTTTAGTTGCTGCACCATATACTAATTCAAAAGGTGACCTTCCAATTGCTCTCTTCATTGTCACCCTATCAGCCCATAATGCCAACTTCAGCTTTTAATCCCAAGCCCTCTTGTTTTTATCTATTATCCTTTTGATGATTTTCATCAGACTTTTGTTGCTTGATTCTACTTGACCATTTCCTTGTGGATGGTATGGTGATGTATGAGACAAATCAATTCCATAAGTATTGCAAAAATCAACAAATTCACCAAACCTAAAGCACATAGCATTGTCTGTGACCACTTTGGCTGGTACTCCAAATCTGACAACAATATTTTCTAGAATGAAATCCATCACCACTTTGCTTGTAGCCCTTTTAGCTGGAATGGCCTCAATCCATTTAGTGAAGTAATCAATAGCAACCAAAATCCAACTATGTCCTCCACTTAATTTTTCTGAGATTTCCCCTATACAATCAATTCCCCATTGCTGGAATGGAGCTTCTACAGTTATAATTCTAAGGGGTAATGTACCCTCATATTTTAGCTTTACTAAGAATCTTTGGCAAGGATCACATTTTCTTACCATTCTTTGTGCATTTGAGAAGAGAGTTGGCCACTAGTAACCTGCTCTGAGAATTTTGTGGGTTGTTGTCTAGGCAATATAATGTCCACCACTCTCCATTGTGCACGTCACTTAGAATATCCCTAGCCTAATTTTCATCCACACCCCTGAGTAATACACCATCAGGATTTTCCAATATAACTCTCCTTGAACAATGATGTATTTAACAGCATGTAGCTTCAAGGTCCTCTTTTGATTATCACTGAGATGGGAAGGACAGTTCAAATTCTACAAATAATGTACTATCTCCTTATACCATTCAGATTCTGACATATTCATAACTTCATTATACACCACATTCACTTGGCATGCTTCTAGATTTGACTATGTCATCAATTTTGCCGAACCTTGTCCTCTTACCATTTTTGTGATCTACATTTCAATATTAAACTCTTGCAATTTGTTTATCCATTTGCATCTTCTTCTAGTTACCTCCTGTTGAGTAAAGATATCTTTGACTGCTACATGAGGCACATATGCAATTATCTGAGAGCCTACCAAATATGGCCTGAAACTTTTGACTTCTCTAACCAGTGCATATGCTTGCTTCTCCATGATGTCATACTTCAACTCAGCAACCTGCAATGACCTACTAAAGAAAGCCATAGGTTGTTCAAACCCTTCTTCATTCTTCTGTAGTAAGCATGTAGCAATAGTATGGAAAGAAGCAAATGAGAACAACTGAAATGGCTTAGAAAAATTAGGAGACTTTAGCACAAGAGCCATCTTTATAGCTTCTTTGATGTTCTGAAATGACTTAGTTGCTTCATCTTCCCATTTGACAATTGCACCTTTCTTCATCATTTTAGAGATATCTTTTGTGGTCTCTACAAAGTTAGGAACAAATCTTCTAACAAAATTAATTTGTCCCAAGAAGGACTAAATACCTTTCACTGTTCTAGGGATCTAAATTTTGTCAATTGCAGCCACCCTTTCAGGATCAATCTTGACTCCATCCTTGGAAACAATGTGTCTAAGCAATTTTCCTTCCACTACCCCTAAAGCACATTTCTTTGGGTTGAGTGAGATGCCATATTCCAATGCTTAATAAAGAGCTTCTCTAAGTGCATGCAATGTTGCTCCTCCTTTTTTGAATAAGTTGTTAAGTCATCCTGATATATAGTCAGGATTGAGTAAATCAATCCTATGAAAGAAACATCCATAGCCCTCTGAAATGTAGCACCTGCATTTGTCAGTCCAAATGGCATTCTCACATATACATAGGTTCCCCATGGAGTGCTGAAAGTAGTCTTGAACTATTCTAATTCTTTTACTTTCACTTGATTGTACCCTGAAATCCATCCATCATGGATAAAAGTTCACAACCAGTGACCTTCTACAACATGGCTTCCATGTTAGGCAATGGATAATTGTCCTTCAAAGAAGATACATTCATATTTCTAAAGTTCACACAAAGTCTTATGTCACCATTCTTCTTTCTAATGGGGACAAGGTTGGACACCCAAGTTAAGTGTCTGATAGGCATAATTATTCCAACCTCCCTAAGCTTCATAAGCTCTTCTTGCATTTTTGGAGCTAAAGTTGGGTTGATAGACCTTTGTTTTTGTCTAAATGGTTTAGCTTCAGGCTTCAAAGGGATTTCATGTTGGAATAAATCCTCTCTATAAGCTTTTAAGTCCGCATATGACTAGGCAAAAACATGCTTATATTTTCTCAGTAGTGCAATCAACATACTACTGATATATGGCTTGAGCTATTTGCCAATATATACCTTTTTTGGGGCATGAGATGTCCCCAAGTTTATCTCCTCCAAGTCATTCTTATTTGTTGGAGATGCCTTTGTAACAAATTGGTCCCTATTGTCAAATGCTCTCTCTAAAGCAACCAATCCTCTAGGGATTTTATTTGTCTTGAGTTGAATTACCTCCTTCCCTAAGAGAGTTTCTTTTCCATCCACAACTTCTACAAAGTTCTGATAATCCATTTCTTGTTTCTCATATTCATCAATACAATGTAGAAATCTCAGTAAATCCTTATCATCATCAAACACTTGCCAGCTGCATACATTATCTGATACTGCAGGTCTAAGTTTAACCTCAACATTTGTAACATTTGATAGAGTAACATCATCTGGCCTTATGGCTACATTAGCTAGAAAATCTGCCCTGACATTTTTTGATCTCTCAATCCAGTTTATTGAAAAGGCATCAAACAATTCAATTGTATCCCAAACAGCATGCTTATGCTATTTTAATCTCTTATTCTTTGATGCATACTTATCTCTGACTTGGGAAACAACTAACTCTGAATCCCCAAATACTTTGAGCATCTTGATCCCATGCTTCAAAGCAACATTCAATCCTAATAATAGAGCATCATACTCTGCAATATTATTTGTACAAGAAAACTTCAGCAAGAAAGAGAAATTTAGAAGCTTACTAGTTGGAGACAGAAATACAATTCTAGCACCAGAGCCTTCCTTCGAACAAGATCCATCAAAATACATGGTCCACAGACCTTGTTGGTCAAGCTCCTAAATACAAACATCTCTCCCTTTACCCCCTTGATCATATGAGACAACTCTGAAATTATCACAGTCAGTATCCACAAAACATATATGCTCCTCTGATTCTTGATCCTCAACTATGTCTAGTGACCTTTCTTCTCTAATCAATTTGACATCCCTACCATTCATCTAGATCATGGCATATGATAGATCTAGTTGCATACTTCCACCAATCAACGCTGCCCATCTTCTTGACAACAACATGCCATATTGTGGCTTGATATCAACAACTATTATGTTCATTTTGTAAGTTTTTTCTAGATATGTTTCCATTCTGAAGTCCACATCTTTCATAATTCCAATGACAGGTACTTCTCTAGCATCCATGGCATAGCATTTTCCACATGCCTTATCTATCTTTAACCCAGCTCGCCGCATAATAGCCAGAGGCATGATACTTGTTGATGCTCCTAAGTCAAGCATACAATTCCTAACCACTTTTCCATTTATGACAATGGAGACATAAAATGGTTCTACCTGTGAAGGGCATTTGGTCATGGTCATCCCCAAATATACTTCAGGAGTCTTATCCTCATCAATACACATGGCTTGTTTCTTACCCTGAGTCTCAATATTCTGATCAGCTTGACAGGGTACTCCTAAAATCAGAGACAATGTTTTATTTCAGAATTCTTCTACCTTCATCAGCTCTATCAATGGAACAGAGACCTTTACCTAGGACAAGACCTGAGTTATGTCAAATGGAGCATAATTTTGTATAACAGTTGTAGCCTAATCTATAGTTTTATTTTTATTTTGGTATGATCCAGCTTTAATTTTTGTGGCTCCCTGACTGTCATCTTTGATTTGAGAATTTTTGTTTTGATTCTCAACCTGGGGAATTCTATCTTCTAGTCCTTGAGAATCATGACCTATTTTTTGCTTAAAATTTTGTTTATTATTGCTCCATTGCTTCTTTTGTAGTTCAGTCCCTTTATGACTTTGCATTGGTTGGTTCATAAAAGTACTCTCTAGTTGGTGTGAGTTACTTACCTGAGCTTTACCCCTGAGATTATAATTGCTTTTGACTTGAGCTACTACTGCAGCTGTGAAGGCTCTAATTCTTCATTAGAAGGTCTCCTCAAGTTATTCAAGAAAATATGTGAATCCTGAGCATAAGCATAATTATCCTCATCATCTTCATCACAGGGAAACTGTTGGCGGACTTGAATCTCATTATTTGTACTTGCATCAACATAATGAGAAGGATACTCCATGTTTGTAGACAGCATATTGACATTGTTGCCCTCCATGCAATGTAGTTCATTGCATTCATCACAGGCAACAGTATTATTATATAGAGACTGGGCAATCATGCATTGTGATTGTGAATGAGGCATCTGACATATTATGCACCATGGGGTGTCATTAACACTATTAATAGCCTTCTTCAAAGGGTCAGGTGTTTCCTTAACACTTTGATTCCTTGGATTTGGGTTGTTGTTAGGGAGAATGGGTTTACCATTATGCCAATTGGTATTATATGGCATATCATGTAATGATGGCCTTCTTTCTTGCCTTTGGTAAACCTGCCTGTCAGGACCTACCCCCTTTTCATTTTTAGCCATTCTATAGCTCAAGTCCTTGATAATAGTTATCAATTTATCTAATTTATCTTCAGAAGTAGATGCATTGCCTTAAACACTTTGAGATTTAGTATTTGGATTTTGCAAAAGTTTTACATCATCTCTTCTATTTGTCTTACCAGATGCTTTTCTATTATTTTCAATATTTGTTGTAATTTTGAAAGCATCTCTGAGGCTAGCAAGACCTTTATCCCTTAACCCACAAGCTATTTTGGCATCAAAAGCATTTATGTATAACACTATACACATAGGTTCATTAGGCCTTAGGTGATGTGGCAATTTGTTCAACACTTTAGTGAATCTAGCGTTGAAATCAGCAACTTGTTCATTTGATCCTTTGGTAATGCCAGTGAATTCATTAATGAAAAAACTTGGATCAGTTTTATCACCATATTGTTCCTTGAAAATTCTTTTGAAGTCCTCCCATGATGAAATGCTCCTATCAGGCAGACCCTTGTACCATTCTCTAGCCTCATCAACTAAGGATTGCATAAATAATTTCATAAAAACATCCTTATGCTCAACCTCAAAGTTGTCCATGATATTCTGAAAAGCTTTTAAGTGGTCTTCTCCTGACACAGTATTATTTCCTAAAAACTTTGGCACTTGCGGCCTCACCTGTTTGTCAATAGGATTGGGGTAACTAGGAATGCCATCAAAAACTAGTTGTCTGAATCTGTCCAGCTACATAGGTTGTCTATCAAACTAATTAACATTTACATTTCTATTTACATTCTAATTTCTTACATTATTCAATGGTATTCTAGCATTATTTGTATTCTGTCTTTGATCATTATGCTGATCCTGAACTTCATTTCTGTGATGGTTCCTCAACACATTTATATTCTAAAGGGTGGGAACTGAATCATTCTGAGCAGTTCTAAGAGCCTACACTTTCTGTCTCATGTCATCTCTAATTTTTACTACTTACAAATATTCTAACTTTGCTCTCAGACTCTTGATTTCTTTGGCTAATTCCTCCTCTCTAGGCATAGAAGAGGATGGTTTCATTACATTCTGATCATCATTATCATCCCTTGGGGATTTATCTTCTTCAAATCTATCAAGGGAATCAAGGAAAGGGCATTCCTGAAACACGTCTGACCTCATTCTCAATCCACTACCCTGTTGTCTTTCATATACGCTTTGGATTTCAGCCTCAGTGTTTGAAAAATAAGGTATTGTCCGCTCTGAAGATCCTGGATTGTCCTAAATATTATCATTACTTCTGGGAGAACCCTCTCAACTGGCTTGAACAGTCCCTTTTCTCTTGTACATCATTTTTATGGATAACTCTTCAAACAGAGGATTACGCAGGGATCTCCTCCCTCGCATACAAATTTTTACTTTACCGGTTGGGAGATTTGTTCAAAGTCGCCACCTATAACTAGGAATTGTTTTCTTTTAAAATCATGGTCCTTTCACAAAGCAGTTCCCCAGTAGAGTCACCAAATCTGTTGGTTATTTTCAAAGACTGGATGCTTGTTCCCAGTTATCCCTACAAAGGAGCCATCATTGATCAATAGGATTCCTGGGCTAGGGGCCAACAGTATAGGAGATAGACTCTATAAATATCTCCTCTTCTTCTTTAGGCTCTGCAGAACCAAGGGGGGTATTCTCTATTCAACATCTATGAAATGCACCTACAAGATAGCTGGAATGTTAACACAAAGCAGATAAATCCTCTCTTATGCAGACCAAAACTGTGAGATAAGTACAAAGAGGCTAGCTTTGGGCCTATGTTCAGTTGTGAGATAGAGGATTTCGGTCCTAAACTACTCCTAATGTCCTAAAAGGTTTGTATTAAAATTTTGAGTTTGATTTGTATTTGGAAGAAAAACTAGGACCTTGGTTGTAACCTAAATACAAGACCAGATTGGTGCCTATCTAGGGCTCAGAGTGAGTAGATATATATATATGTGAATGTTTACCATAGACTTAAGACAATAATCAAATTTCAAGGGGATTTTGCAATGTCTGCCTTACAGACAATACCCAAGACAAAGTATTCAGTTACTTCTTACAAACATCCTTACTGCCATATATTTTTCCCAACACTTAACGCAAAACATTTAATTTACTCCTTGAACAGAAGTAAAAGATTAAGCATTGAATATAGCAAACCCATATTCTAGAATCCCAAACACCCATTAGCTATTTAGATTCAGAAGAAGAACACATTCAGTTTTGAGACAAATAACAAAATACATTCTATAAAGCATTACTCATTTAAATCAACATGAAACTGATGAATTCTATGCATAAGACATTCAACATACAACTCATAAACTCACAAAATACCTAGAATAGAGCCACCAACGAAGTTGTATTTCATTATAGCACCAAAACTTGTCCAGTTTTCAACAACCAAAAAGAATAGCACAGCCTGCCTTTTATACCCAAACTTTGTATTTAGCAAAATTTACAAGGCAAATCAAAATTTTGCCAGATTCAATGCATTTTCAAATTGGCGCTCAAAACAATTAATGCAGCAGGCAGAAAGAAAGGCTAGGAGTGGTTGAACTCAAGACCCACGCCGCCACCTGAGGATTTTCTTCTTCAATCGCGTAGCTGGCCTGTCACTCCATCCATCGTGCCTCTGTAATTGCCATTAATGTTGACCAACCCACAGGATGTAGCAGCTGCATTCTCCTTGAGGTGTTTCCCACCCAAATGGCTGCATATGCACAAGAAAATCGATCACTGCCAGTTAAAAACATGACCGTTGATCCTACTTCCATCGATGAGATGAACGATTCCAAAATCACATTAAAAAGTCACCCACCTGTGAAATCGTGCCACGTAGGCACCTCATGCATCTATCACCAACTTTTCCTGTACCTATTTTGCCTTTTTTGCCCTTTTATATGCATGTTCAAATGCATATACAATCACTTTTCAAATCCTTGTATATGCAGGATGCATACACATACAACAGTTCAACATACAAGGCGGACCCCAAACTATTATAGAGCAAATTGGAAATTTCAATCGGGTCCACCTTGCATCCTCCTTCCTTGCATATCCTCTTTGTATATGTGCATATACATTCATCTTATACATACAAGGTGCGGATTTCAAATTTTCATGAAGCATGTTGCATCCACCTTGAAATTCGGCTTGTACCTAACCATTGCACTTTTTCTTTGTACATCGCACATATACAAGCATATATACATGCAAGCCGTGGACGCCAAGGGATTATAGAACAAATTTGAAAAATTATCAGGTCTAGCTTGCATCTTATCCTTTGTATTTTTGCAATGTATATTGGCACAACAAGCGCCCAATATACATGCTGCGGACCCCAAATTTTATTCATTGCAATTGATTTCTCCTTCGGGTCTGAAATGTATGTCTTCTTTTGTATATCGGCCTATATATGCAAACATACAAGCGAATGCACATACAACTGGTGAGCCCCATATCTAACATTGACCACCGCTGACCTGCCTGCATGTTTTACCTTGTACATTTCCTTTGCATGTCAAATATACAAATGTGAACATACAAACAAGGAATCCTTTCTGGAATATGTGATATACATTCTCTCTTGTATGCCCAGAAATGGATATTTCACCCTTGTATATTGTGAATGTATATTTCACATACATTCGCCTTTATATGTCCACGGGCCCCACCAAATGTATATCGGCCCTTGCACATTTTCAATGTATATCACATTTTGTATATGAGATACAAAGCCCTTTGCATGTGAGGCGGATCCCACCAAATGTATCTCCTGCTACTTTACATGTTGCCGAATATACAAGGCCCCTTGTATATTATACTATAGCGAATGCATGTTCACTCCTCCTTGTATATTTTTCATTGCATGAGCTCGATGTATATTGGATATACATCCATTCTTGCTTGCATATATCTACGGACCCAACTATTATTTTAGCCCTGATTTAATCCCTTTTGAGATCTGCAATGCCTCCTCACGTTGTATATCTGGACATACAACAAAACATGTACAAGCAAACCCAATATACATTTGGGGAATCTACCCAGAATCTGCAACAGATTCCCCCCATGTATATGCAACCCGATATGCATTAAAATATGCATATAACTCAATTTTTTACCATTTTTTGAATGCTGACTGAGATTTCACAAGCCTGCCAACATACATGACCACTTGCACATACAAAAACCTAGCATTTTGCTCATGTGTGATGGGAAAAAGCAGTAAAACATTATATGGTAGCCAGTCAACCTATGAACACTATAGCATGAGGATGAAACTTAATAACCAAGAACCCACCACAGAAGGTCACCATCTGAATAGAAAAAACAATGCAAGGCCCGATGACTCAGAAATTTTAGGGTTTGAATGAAAAAACCTACAAACGTTCAATCTTAAAACCCTAGACATAAATGGGTACCAACACATTCTAAAACCTAGGAGCACCTCAGCTAGGAGAGAAATATCTTTCTCAACCTAGGAGAGTTGCCTTTTTCTTTTTCTTCTCCATAGCATAGGTGGGGCAGGTGCCTCCAGAGTAGATGCCTCATCCTCAGAATCTAAGGAAATAGTAAAATTTTGTCTGTGTTCTGTCTCCAGAGAAAGTGATGGTTATAAAGTTGGACTTGAACCCAAATGGACAGATGGCTCTGGGGAAACTTCTCTTTGTCTTTTCTTCCTCACTAGAGGGATCTCATCTAAATCATGAGATGTTTCTTCAGCCTAATAGTGTATTCTAGAGTTAGCTTTCTTTGGGGTTTTCTTTGCTTTCTGTCCTGACCTCTCCCATGTTAGTTCATTAGGGAAAGATTCCTCAGTTAGAGTCATCTTCCTCATAACTAAGCGAGTCATGTATGGAGTTTGTTCAAGAGTAGGCTCTTTAATTTCTTTTCCTTTCTTCTTTGCATCAGGAATAGGGGCTACAGATGAAGTTGACTCTTGTGAGGACTGCTTTCCTTTTTAAACAGCTGTAGAGGAGGTCGAAGGTTCTCTTTCTTCTTCTTGCTGGGTAGAGGAACCCTCACCCTCTGTTTGTACCCTCTCTAGTTCTCTGCCCTAGGAATTTTGTTCAAGAAAGGTTTGCCATAATTCTTCCCCATTAGCTTGAGACAGGAAGTGGTGTTTAACTACCAGAAAAATGAGGCCATGATGTTTCATAAGACCCTTGTTTTGCTGATATTTTTTTGCAGTTGCCCTAATGGCAGAATACAGGAAGTTGGGAATGTTTATGCTGAATTCAGGGTGTCCATTCCCATGCCTCAGAAAAATCAACATTTTCATTATTGGTCCTAAAACTAAGGAAAATTAACCATCACATGTGAAATATTTCATCAGCCATATAGCTACAGATTGCCAAGGGTTTGGAAGTGGGGACCTAAGAATTCCTTTAACCTCAATTTTAGTTAAATGCAATTGTATTGCAGGTTCACCTTCAATAGAGAAATTCTTAATCAAATCAGTATATAAGGTTTTCAGATGATAAAACCTCTCACCTTGTTCAGGCAACCCAGAAATATTACTAATAGTGGTTGCAGAGAGATTGATTCAGACTCCCCTTACAGCTATATGATTGTTCCTCAGGATTCTTATGAACTCATCAACAATATCTTCTTGAAACCCCTCAAATTTTTCCAGAAACTCCAACCATCCTGCAGTTCTCAGAATGTTTGCTATAGCATCATCTTGTAAAAGACCTGCAACACTCTTTGGTTCAGACTTCTTCTTTACCCCCATTTCTAAATTCTTTCCACCTTATGTGCTCAATTCCTCACTCTTTCTTCTGTAGTTTGTCCTTTCTCCTTAACTCCATAGGCTCCAGAGGACTATTTCAGTTTACTCTATTCTTCAAGGTATTTTGGAGGTTTGAATGAGGATTATTATGTCTCTTCGTTTAATAGCTTAGGCTTATGGAAAAATATTTGCAAATTGGTTAGAGTACCTAGGCGGTCATAAATGCAACAGAGTGATGGGACACTCCGTAGGCAAGGTGACAGTACAGCAAAGATGGTGGCATGCATGAATTTGGAAAGAAAAATGATGGTAGGAGGATGTGTCATAATGATGGCACCCAAAAATAGAAAGACAAGATAGTTACTATTTAATGCTTAATTAAGATAAATTTACCTGAACCATTTTTAATGATGAGGAGTGATGTACTTGGCTAAGATGCTACGGCATTGATGAGAATGGACACAACGTGGCACCTGAACAGCTTTTTGTGGCTTGAGATGACATCAACCACCTTGATTGGTTCGCAACCTACAATCATTCCCACTGAGTGGTTTGAGAATCCAAGTACCTTCGGTAACATCAGCGCAGTCTTTACAAATACCCCTGCAAACAAGAATAATGATTCTTCACGAGATGCGTGTTGATTTTATTTTATTTCTGCCATAATCTAGAGGATGAGTCATGATGACCTCATCAAATGACATTTCTACTTTATTACCTGGAGAGGTGGGTCCCTCCCACTTATTATGGTTGTAAATAACTCTTTATTGGTGGAGCGCCGGAGGTTCTCCTAACGGTAAAGCATCAGAGGTGCTCCTAACTGTGAAGTGCTGGAGGTGTGTTTGTGTAACTCCCGGCACCTGATCACCTCCGTAGCTTGATTATTCTCAACTGTCCTAAAGAAGGGAACCACCATTTGCTATTTTTCAACTTCCTTGGTCAAGAAAGACAGCCATTTACTGGTTTTCCATCGTCCTCTTTTTTTTTTAATTTATTTTTTAGAAGGCCACCATTTGCTAGTTTTCAACCTTCCCTTTTTTAAAAAAAAAATTAGTCTAAAAATGTGATAGAGGAGGTATCCCCTGTATCAAAACACAAATCATTAAGAAACTCTTCTTTAGAGGATGGCCTTTTATAGAGTCTGATTTAGTGACCATTTACTAAGAATGTGTATGTGCTTCCATCAATAGGTTCCAATAATACTGTTCCATTTTTAAAAACTTCCTTTATCTGATAAGGACCCATCCAATGAGTTTGTAATTTCCCTTTGAACTCTTTGAATTTAGAATCATAAAGAAGAACCCAATCACCTTGTTGAAATGTCCTCCTTTTGACATGTTGGTCATGCCATTACTTCCTTTGATACTAAACCATTTCTGTTTGCTGAATGGCCTCTGTCTGAATTTCATCCAACTCATTGAGTTGAAGAATTTTATTTTGTTGAGCTATGGACAATGATAGACCAATAGCCAATGTAGTTTTAAGTGTCTGAAGTTCAAATTCTATAGACAAAATAAGATCTTTCCCATAAACCAATTCATATGGTGAGAACTTTGTTGTGGACTTACAAGTGGTATTGTAAGCCCAAACTGCTTCAGGTAATCTATTAGCCCAATCTTTTCTGTTCATTGCTACTATCCTTGTCAGAATATTTTCAAGTTCCCTATTAGTTACCTCTACCTGCCCATTATCTTGACGATGGTAAGGCGAAGATATTTTGTGCTTGACTTGATATAAATCTGTGAATACTCTGATTACTTGTGAAGTAAACTGAGGTCCTCTGTCTGAAACTATGGATCTTGGAGCTCCAAACCTCAAGAAAATCCTATTATAAAGGAAATCAACAACTTTTTCTTCTCAGGCAAATTGTAATGCTTGAACCTCAGCCCATTTAGTAACATAGTCTGTGCATACTAGAATGTACTTCTTGCCTGATGATGGTGGAGAAATTGGTCCCACAAAGTCTAAACCCCACTGCTCAAATGGTTCCATTATGACTTGAGGATGCAGTAACATCTCTTGGGTGAAGGTTGGTTGTCCCATCCTTTGGCATTGGTCACACTACTACACATACTTCTTAGTATCCTTATGAAGAGAGGGCCAGTAGTAACCAGCTCCCAGGATCTTGTGGATAGTCTGGTGGGAAGAGTAATGGCCACCAGATGGTTCATCATGACATGCTCTCAACACATCAAAATTCTCATCTTTTAAACACAGGTCTGCGTAGAATGAAATCAGGACCACATTTAAATAGCAAACCATTTAACCATTTGTAAGATAAACTTTCCTTAACTAAATATTTTTTTCTATTTTGAGGTAAGGGTATGTGCAGGATCATGATGGGCCAAACTATACCTCTAAGTGGCAATGAAAATACAGAAAATCAGAATTTATCAAGTTCATGTGAAAATTTGAATGGATTATCTACACAATTTGAAAAAGATGTAAGAACGAAATTTGTAGAGAATTGAATCTAGTTTATAGGCTACTTTAAAAAAAAAAAACACTAAATTTACTTAGTGAAAATTGAATATTTCAAAGAACAGCTATTAAATTTTTCAGAAAAAAATAACAAGTGGGTGTCTGTCCAGCCAACCTAACTATGAGTAAAAATATATATATTTTTTTGAAACTTTCAAAATAAGTATAGGACTCATGTCCAGATGTGATGCATATTTATTTTAAATTTTTTTCCAATAAAATAATTAGTTATGATTTTTTTACTGTGACTTTTGTTAAAAAATAAAAAGTAATTTTCCAGCCAACCTAACTCGATTAAAAAAAATTGAAATTGAAATTTATTTTTTTAACCTATAGCCAGAAAAGCATAGAGTGTGACGTAGGTTTCGGATCTCAAAAAAGGTGAAATGGTTTTAAAGTTATGGATGTTTTTCAATCAGTGTGTCCATCAGGATTTCAGACACAAAGTATATAGAAAATTATTAATAATTATTTAATAAAATGATAACCAAACAAATCTTATATTTTCAAAAAGCTAACAATTTTTTCTATAAACCCTTTTTGTTTTATCAATTTTACATAAAAAAAAAATCGTCAGCACGAAGGGTGAAGTTCGAAGAAGAGACTGAAACATGAAAACACGTTAGAATCCATAAAAAGTCAACAACCAAAATGGATATCCATCTTGCTTTGTACCAAAGCAAGACGGATATTCGTTTTGCTTCGGTAAAAGCAACTCAAAACAGATATCCGTTTTGAAAATGGATATCCGTTCTGAAAATGGATATCCGTTCTGAAAATGGATATCCGTTCTGAAAATAGATATCCGTTTCCTTGATCTATGAAAATTTTTGTACCATTGGTTTTGGATGAAGAGAAGCAACATATTTGAAACATCGAGGCAATAATACAAGAAGTTAAAGTTAGTTGGTCATTTATAGGTGTATCTATTATTTCATATCACATTACACATAGAATTCTAATTAACAATCTAGTTTCCTCATTTGGGGGAACATTTTTTTATCCGTTTCTAATGGAATATTTAGTTAAAATTGGTGGCTCCTTGTGAAACGTATGGGCTCTTATCAAGTACGCATAACTAAGAAGGTTGATATCCATTTTTCTTACATGTTTGTTGATCACATCTTATGAAACGGATGTTGCTTGGTGATAGTTCTAGGTTTAGTGAACAATATTCTCAAGCTTATTGCAATTTTTACACTTGTGACCAAATTTGGTACCAAATCCTTTCACCTTTTCAATTAATCCTGATAGTGTCATCTCACTCCATGCAAATTAAACCAACATTAGGACCATGTGAATGAGATTAAGGATAGCCTTGAAATATGAATCTTTGTACTATTGACTATCCTTTTAGCATGACAATCCTTTAGGATCATTGTACCTAGGTGCAACAATCCTTCAATCTTCTTTTATTTATATTTCTTTCCTCTTCATACACAAGATTCTTGTGCCTTGTAGTCATGACAATCCACAAATCACCTAACTGTCCTTAGTGAGACTATATCTTATTTTGACAATGATAGTCATCATCCATTCACAACTCTCCTCTTTAACATAGATACCCTTTGCACATGTTTTGACTTCATGATTTTCCTTTTGTATGTTGTATTATGGTATGAAAATACTATGGCCCCTTCTTCATCCTCTTGTATAATGAAATTGAAGGTCGACACTTATGGTTACTCTTCTTTATTACTTGGTGATAATGAATCCCTAAGCTCATTTTTTATTGTCTTGAAGCCAAATTTACCACTGTTGAGAAAGTCAGAGTTGATTCTTGATCATGAATATTGCGAATTACTTCAAATATCCATGGACAATCAATTGTCTTTCTTAAGACACCCATGCCTTGACTATCCCTTGATGTTGGTCATGATTGTGCTTGGATGGCACAATAGTTCATAGTTAGATTTTTGCCACTAAAGTTTTCCTTTGACAAAGTCATATTTGTAGTCCACCTTTTGATGATGTTCAAACAATATAAATACTTATTCTTAACATAAGCAATACATTTCTCACAAATACCAATGCATTCTACTCATAAGGTTCATGGCACCATGCCTAAAGGTATGATAGTCAACAGTGTACTATTATGGCAGCCTATGGTTGGTTTGACAATCTATAATAGTGATAGCATTCATGCCTAACAGTCCTTATCGTTATTGTCATAATATATTTTATATTTGAGGCCTTGTCTACAACATACAAAGTTTACCTTTCTCACCCATACCTTCAGTATATAAAGGACATTGATAGGGAATTTTTAATTTCCACTCAGTTAGTGCAATCTAGGAGAGGATAGATTGTCTAAAGTTGTAACCTATTTCCATTTACACTTGCCATAACTACAAATGCTTAGTGTTTATTCTCAACCCCGGTATATGAATAAAATGTGACCTATTGTTCTAATAGGCCTATAGGGACAAAGAGGTGATAAAGCCTTTAAGTTTAAACATGACATGGTTTTGATAACTTCCCATAGTGGTAAGGTCCTAGATGACAATCCTTTGATGCACCTAATTGTAATAGGTGTTATGATAGTCCTTGGTATCTTTTCATTTCTTTCTTGAATGGCCTACAAATAAGACATAAGACCTTTTAGATCCTTCATAAATAAGAATTCTCATACATTACATTTAAACTTAAACTCCCTAAACATCCATCAATCCATCCATTAATATCAAAATGCCATGAATATCCTATGATCAACCATTCTAATTCCTAGGATAGTCATATATTGCAATTTTGCTTCTCTATACTAAAATAGCCCAAGGAATATCTACCCTTGAATTTGTATTTTAACAATCTAATGTCTTTACAAATAACATTGAGCCTTCTTTTGGGACAACATTTTTGCCTTTAGAAGCTCCTCATTTGATGATAGCCTAAAATAGAATAAGTGGATAGTCATAACATTTTAGCATAATGGGAAAACCCTAAAGTGTGATAAAGTCTATACATTATCTATTCCCATCCATGTCATGAAGCAACTATTCAAATGCTAGGCCAACATGATTTAAACAATCATAAGGGCCAACAATCATAATGAAAAGTGTGCTTTGACAAGGAGGTTAAAATGTATTATCAAAGGATTAAGTTGAATCAAGGAATCATCATTGAAGACAAGTAAAACATGATTGTGAATGAGGTGCACTTTTCATTATCTCCAACCTCACAATTGCGCCTTCCCTTGGAAGCTCATATTGTGCCTAAAGGAATGGTACTAAGATAACATCCATGTCAATGATTGAGAATGTGTCAACTAGAACAATATTTTTTGTTTTTCTCATCATGGGGTCAAATGGACTACGCCAACACATCGGAGTGGGTGGGTAAATGCCAATAGAGGTCTCATTTTGTGCACCAAGCATCCCAGTCATTCCAGGCAAGAGGCTACCCGCAAAGTTAATTAAGATCCCTGAGACCAAAAATGTGCCAAACTTTGACGGAGCAGTTCTCAGAATTTGTGATAGCTGGGAATGTTGTGTTTAGACCTCCAGGTGTACGTGGGGTCTGTCGACAATAAGCTCTCTCATTTTTGGTCAACTCCATTCCGTTTGACCATGCTGAAATCAAACGCATTGTTGCAAAATGCTTCAATTTGATGTAGTGGAAAGGTGCTAGGTGTGACATTTTTCATTCCATAGCTCATGGGGTCGAACGGACTGCGCCAATGCATCAGGGTGGGCAGCTAAATGCCAGTGGAGGTCTCATTTCATCCGCCAAGCATCCCAGTCATTCCGGGCAAGAGGCTACTGGTAAAGTCCCTTAAGATCCCTGAGACCAAAAATGTGCCAAACTTTGACGGAGGAGTTCTCAAAATTTGTGATAGTTGGGAATGTTGTGTTTGGACCTACAGGTGCACATGGGGTCCGTCGACAATAACCTCTCTCATTTTTGGTCAACTCCATTTCGTTTGATCGTGCCAAAATCAAACGCATTGTTACAAAATGCTTCAATTTGATGCAGTGGAAAGGTGCTAGGTGTGACATTGTTCATTCCATAGCTCATGGGGTCAAATGGACTGCGCCAATGCATCGGGGTGGGTGGGTAAATGCCATTGGAGGTCTCTTTTTGTGCGCCAAGCATCCCAATCGTTCTGGGCAAGAGGCTACCGGTAAAGTCCCTTAAGATCCCTGAGACCAAAAATGTGCCAAACTTTGACGAAGCAGTTCTCAGAATTTGTGACAGCTGGGAATGTTGTGTTTGGACCTACAGGTGCACATGGGATCCATCGATAATAACCTCTCTCATTTTTGGTCAACTCCATTCTGTTTGACCATGCCGAAATCAAACACATTGTTGCAAAATGCTTCAATTTGATGCAGTGGAAAGGTGCTAGGTGTGACATTTTTCATTCCACAGCTCATGGAGTCGAACGGACTACGCCAACACATCGGGGTGGGTGGGTAAATCCCAGTAGAGGTCTCATTTCATGCACCAAGCATCCCAGTCCTTCCGGGCAAGAGGCTACCGACAAAGTCCCTTAAGATCCCTGAGACCAAAAATGTGCCAAACTTTGATGGAGCAGTTCTCAAAATTCATGACAGTTGGGAATGTTATGTTTGGACCTATAGGTGCACGTGAGGTCTGTCGACAATAACCTCTCTCATTTTTGGTCAACTCCATTCCGTTTGATCGTGTCGAAATCAAACGCATTGTTGCAAAATGCTTCGATTTGATGCAGTGGAAAGGTGCTAGGTGTGACATTTTTCATTCCATAGCTCGTGGGGTCGAATGGACTACACCAACGAGTTGAGGTGGGCAGGTAAATGCCAGTGGAGGTCTTGTTTTGTGCGCCAACCATCCCAGTCGTTTTGAGCTATAAGCTACTGACAAAGTCAAAAGTTGCTAGGATTGAAATTTTGCATTCTATAGGTCCTGGGGCTAAACAGATTACGCCAACATGTTAGGGTGGGTGAGTAAATGCTAGGGGAGGTCTCATTTTATGTGCCAAGGCTCCCAGTCCTTCTGAACTGTAAGCTACCAGCAAAGTGACTTTACCGGTAGCTTATAGCTTGGAATGACTGCGATGCTCTGCACACAAAATGAGACCTCCCCTAGTATTTGCTCACCCACCCCGACGTGTTGGCATAATTCGTTCGACCACAGGACTTGTGGAATGCAAAATTTCAATCCTAGCAACTTTTGACTTTGTCGGTAGCCTCTTGCTCGAAATGAATGGGAAGCTTGGCGCATGAAATGAGACCTCCACTAGCATTTACCCACTCACCCCGACGGGTTGGCGCAGTCCATTTGACCCCATGAGTTATAGAATGAAAAATGTCACACCTAGCACCTATCCACTGCATCAAACTTAAGCATTTTGCAACAATGCGTTTGATTTCGGCACGGTCAAATGGAATGGAGTTGACAAAAAATGAGAGAGGTTATTGTCGATGGACCCCATATGCATCTGTAGGTCTAAACACAACATTCCCAGCTATCACAAATTTGAAGAACTGCTCCATCAAAGTTTGGCGCATTTTTGGTCTCAAGGATCTTAAGGGACTTTGTCAGTAGCCTCTTGCTCGGAAGGACTGGGATGCTTGGCGCGTGAAACAAGACCTCCACTGGCATTTACCTGCCCACCCCGACGCGTCGGCGCAGTCCGTTCAATCCCATGAGCTATGGAATGAAAAATGTCACACCTAGCACCTTTCCACTGCATCAAATTGAAGCATTTTACAACAATGCGTTTGATTTCGGCACGGTCAAATGGAATGGAGTTGACCAAAATGAGAGAGGTTATTATAGATGGACCCCACATGCACCTGTAGGTCCAAACATAACATTCCCAGCTATCACGAATTCTGAGAACTGTTCCGTCAAAGTTTGGCACATTTTTGGTCTTAGGGATCTTAAGGGACTTTGCCGGTAGCCTCTTGCCCAGAAGGACTGGGACGCTTGGCGCATGGAATGAGACCTCCAATAGCATTTACCCACCCACCCCGACACATTGGTGTAGTCCGTTTGACCCCATGAGCTATGGAATGAAAAATGTCACACCTAGCACCTTTCCACTGTATCAAATTGAAGCATTTTGCAACAATGCATTTGATTTTGACACGGTCAAACGGAATGGAGTTGACCAAAAATGAGAGAGGTTATTGTCGACAGACCCCAAGTGCACCTGTAGGTCCAAACACAACATTCCCAGCTATCACAAATTTTGAGAACTGCTCCGTCAAAGTTTGGCGCATTTTGGGTCTTAGGGATCTTAAGGGAATTTGCTGGTAGCCTCTTACCCGGAATGACTGGGACGGTTGGCGCATGAAATGAGACCTCCATTGGCATTTACCCACCCACCCTGATGCATTAGCATAGTCCGTTCAACCCCACGAGCTATGGAATGAAAAATGTCACACCTAGCACCTTTCCACTGCATCAAATTGAAGCATTTTGCAACAATGCGTTTGATTTTGGCATGGTCAAATGAAATGAAGTTGACCAAAAATGAGAGAGGTTATTGTCGATGGACCCCACGTGCACTTGTAGGTCCAAACACAACATTCCCAGCTGTCATGAATTCTGAGAACTACTCCATCAAAGTTTGGCAAATTTTTGGTCTCAGGGATCTTAAGGGACTTTACTGGTAGCCTCTTGCTCAGAATGACTGGGACTCTTGGTGCACAAAATGAGACCTCCATTGGCATTTAGCCACCCACCTCGACACGTTGGTGTAGTCCATTCGACCCCACGAGCTATGGAATGAAAAATGTCACACCTAGCACCTTTCCACTGTATCAAATTCAAGCATTTTGCAACAATGCGTTTGATTTCGACATGGTCAAATGGAATGGAGTTGACCAAAAATGAGAGATTTTATTAACGATGGACCCCACATACACCTGTAGGTCCAAACACAACATTCCTAGCTATCACAAATTTTGAGAACTATTCCGTCAAAGTTTGGCACATTTTTGGTCTCAGGGATCTTAAGGGACTTTGCTGGTAGCCTCTTGCCCGAAAGGACTAGGACGCTTGGCACACGAAATGAGACCTCCAATAGCATTTACTCACCCACCCTGATGCGTTGGTGTAGTCCGTTCGACCGCACGAGCTATGGAATGAAAAATGTCACACCTAGCACCTTTCCACTGCATCAAATTGAAGCATTTTGCAACAATGCATTTGATTTCAACACGGTCAAACGGAATGGAGTTGACCAAAAATGAGAGAGGTTATTGTCGACAGACCCCACGTACACTTGTAGGTCCAAACAAAACATTCCCAGCTATCACAAATTCTGAGAACTACTCCATCAAAGTTTGGCACATTTTTGGTCTTAGGGACCTTAAGGGACTTTGCAAGTAGCCTCTTGCCTGGAACGACTGGGACGCTTGGCGCATGAAACGAGACCTCCACTAGCATTTACCCACCCACCCTGACACGTTGGCGTAGTCCATTCGACCCCACGATGAGTAAAACAAAAAATATGGCACCTAGCAAGGTTTTTGCTCTTACAAAACAATGTATCGGCAAATACCCTAGTTTTCATAAGGGGAGACATGTGATTTTAAGAGGTTTTGGGAATGTGACTTTATCCTTCCACTCCTTATCCAATGACGAGTTTATTCGTAGAGTTTGATGGCTTTTATGAGCATATACATGATGTTGTTTTAGGATAGTCATAAAGGGCAGTTTTTGGATAGCCATATGTATCTTTTTAACAATCATAAAGGGCAAGTTGTACATGGACTATGACAGTCCCAAAACTCATATAAATCATCCATTTTGGTGTTTGACAACCTTATAAATCCATTAGATCATTTACACAAACCCTAATGCAACTTATAAACCCTCTTTGTATAGTAATTTCATGAATGACTATCTTGTATGATTGTTTTGTGCATTTTAACAACCCAATGAGGATTGTATGGTGTTGTCATATTCATGATTTTAACTTGATGCAGAGATAGGATCCAACTCAACATGATAGAGGCATCATTACAAATGGATTGAATTGCAATAGTCAGAGAGCCAACCTCCTATCAATGAGAGTTCAATGATAGTAAATAGAGAGTTACTTGACCATAAATAGGATTTAGATACATACATACATACATATATATATGATCTCGTAGGCATCTAGGTTTCATACACAAATTGCAATAGTTGTAGAGCCAACCTCCTATCAACGAGAGTTGAATAATAGTAAATAGAGAGCTTCTCGGCCATAAATGGGATTTACATATACACACACCCAACTAAAATAGTATCCTTATTGGTCTTATTGGCACCTCCCCCCAATATGTAAGTTTTTTATGTTTATAATGTGCCCCCAGTGTCCTTATTGGCCTTATTGGCACCTAAAACACAAGAACGTAGATTCCACTAGCTTTCAATTACAACTTCTCTTAGGCCTTAACACATCCATACAGGGCTATACTAAACAAAGAAATAGTAGGAAAATAGTAAAATCTGTAAAAACAGAGTTTCTTGACATTAATTTCATTCAAACTTGTCTTGAATTCATCTTCAAAATGTTTTCAATACATCTCCAATACCTTTTCCACGAAGGTTTATGCATATTTATACATGATTTGAGGGAAATCTGAGAAACCCTAAACCCCAAACCCCTAAACCCTAAACCCAAGTAACCATAAACCACTATCTCCCTATCTCTCGCCTATCTCCCTATCACCTTTGTCCCTATACCTCTCAATCTCTCTCGCTATGTCTCTTTCCATGTCCCTCACTCTTTATCTCCCTATCTCTCCCCTCAGACTCCTCTATATCTCCCTATTGGTCTGATGCAAAGCACATAGTGGAAGCTCTCAAAACACAGTGAAATACCCATCAAAACCCATAGTTCAAATAGATTAAAGCTTAATCATCTTTAAGAAACCTTCTCAAAGTCCCAAATAACATCAAATCATATACATTCTTCCTATCAGCAAGATAAACACTATTGGCCAACTCAAAAATTCTTAAACCGATGCTATGATCACTCCACTTTTGACGAGCCTTTGAACCTTTCACTGTGACATATATCCATATGCCCAACTTTAAACTAGTCTTCCGATCTCCCATACCACCCATTTCTCACTCCACAACCTGTATTAACACATGATTAAAGCTAACCCTAAAACCCTAACCCCTATTTCATAACCCCTAAACCCTAAACTTGAGAAACCATAAACCCCTAAATCCTAAACACTAAACCCAAGAAACCCTAAACCTCTATCTCTCTATCTCCCTATCTCACTATCTCCCCATCACTATCATTCCTCTACCTCTCAATATCTCTCCCTATGCTTTGGCCATGTCCCTCACTCTATATCTCCCTATTGGTCCTCTCTCTCTAAACACTAAAACCTAAACTTCTAAACGTTAACCCCTAAACCATAAACCCTAAACCCTAAATAATGCCCCTAAACCTTAACCCCTAACCCCTAAACCCTAAACCCTAAACGTGAGCAACCCTAAACCCTAAACACGAGCAACCCTAAACCCTATCTCCTATCTCTCCCTTATCTCCCTATCTCTATCATCAGGCTCTACCTCTCAATCCTTCTCCCTATTTCTCTGGGCATCTCGCTCACTCTCTATCTCCTTATCTCTCCCCTTTGTCACCTCTATCTCTCCCTATCTATCTCCTCTCTCTTTCTATCTAGCTATCTCCAAAACTGAGAAACCCTAAACCCAGGTACACCCTAAATCCAATCAACTCTAAACCTATATCTCCCTATCTCTCCCCTATCTCCCTATCTCTATCATCCCTCTACCTCTCTTGATCTCTCTCCCTATGTCCCTAGCCATGTGCCTCACTCTCTATCTCCTTATCTCTCTCCTCGGTCTCCTCTCTCTATCTCCCTATCATTCCTCTCTCTCTATAAACCCTAAATCCAAAACCCTAAACCTAACCCCTAACCCCTAAACAATTTAAATCCTAAACCCTAAATAATGCCCCTAAACCCTAAACCTGAGAAACCCCAAACCCCTAAACCCTAAACCCAAGTATCCCTAAACCACTATCTCCTTATCTCTCCCCTATTTCCCTACCACCTTTGTCCCTCTACCTCTCAATCTCTCTCCCTATGTCTTTGGCCATGTCCCTCACTCTTTATCTTCCTATCTCTCCCCTTAGACTCCTCTATATCTCCCTATCATTCCTCTCTCTCTATAAACCCTAAATCCAAAACCCTAAACCTCTAAACCTAACCCTTATCCCCTAAACAATAAATCCTAAACCCTAAGTTATAATGCCCCTAAACCCTAACCCCTAACCCCTAAACCTAAGAAACCCTAAACCCCAAACCCTTAAACCCTAAACCCAAGTAACCATAAACCACTATCTCCCTATCTCTCCCCTATCTCCCTATCACCTTTGTCCCTCTACCTCTCAATCTCTCTCACTATGTCTCTTACCATGTCCCTCACTCTTTATCTCCCTATCTCTCCCCTCAGACTCCTCTATATCTCCCTATTGGTCTGATGCAGAGCACACAGTGGAAGCTCTTAAAACACAGTGAAATACCCATCAAAACCCATAGTTCAAATAGATTAAAGCTTAATCAGCTTTAAGAAACCTTCTCAAAGTCCCAAATAATATCAAATCATATACATTCTTCCTATTGGCAAGATAAACACTATCGGCCAACTCAAAAATTCTTATACCAATGCTCCGATCACTCCACTTTTGATGAGCCTTTGAACCTTTCGCTGTGACATATATCCATCGGCCCAACTTTAAATTAGTCTTCTGATCTCCCATACCACCCATTTCTCACTCCACAACCTATATTAACACATGATTAAACCTAACCCCTAAACCCTAACCCCTAACCCCTAACCCCTAACCCCTAAACCCTAAACTTGAGAAACCATAAACCCCTAAATCCTAAACACTAAACCCAAGAAACCCTAAACCTCTATCTCTCTATCTCCCTATCTCGCTATCTCCCCATCACTATCATTTCTCTACCTCTCAATCTCTCTCCCTATGCTTTGGCCATGTCCCTCACTCTATATCTCCCTAATTGTCCTCTCTCTCTAAACACTAAACCCTAAACCTCTAAACCTTAACCCCTAAACCATAAACCCTAAACCCTAAATAATGCCCCTAAACCTTAACCCTGAACCCCCTAAACCCTAAACCCTAAACGAGAGCAACCTTAAACCCTATCTCTTATCTCTCCCTTATCTCCCTATCTCTATCATCGAGCTCTACCTCTCAATCCTTCTCCCTATTTCTCTGGACATCTCGCTCACTCTCTATCTCCTTATCTCTCCCCTTTGTCACCTCCATCTCTCCCTATCTGTCTCCTCTCTCTTTCTATCTAGCTATCTACAAAACTAAGAAACCCTAAACCTAGGTACACCCTAAATCCAATCAACTCTAAACCTATATCTCCCTATCTCTCCCCTATCTCCCTATCTCTATCATCCCTCTACCTCTCTTGATCTCTCTCCCTATGTCCCTGGCCATGTGCCTCACTCTCTATCTCCTTATCTCTCTCCTCGATCTCCTCTCTCTATCTCCCTATCATTCCTCTCTCTTTATAAACCCTAAATCCAAGCCCTAAACCTCTAAACATAACCCCTAACCCCTAAATAATTCCCCTAAACCCTAACCCCTAAACCCTAAACCACTATCTCCCTATCTCTCCCCTATTTCCCTATCACCTTTGTCCCTCTACCTCTCAATCTCTCTCCCTATGTCTCTAGCCATGTCCCTCACTCTTTTTCTCCCTATCTCTCCCTTCAGACTCCTCTATATCTCCCTATCATTCCTCTCTCTCTATAAACCCTAAATCCAAAACCCTAAACCTCTAAACCTAACCCCTAACCCCTAAACCTGAGAAACCCTAAACCCAAGTAACCATAAACCACTATCTCCCTATCTCTCCCCTATCTCCCTATCACCTTTGTCCCTCTACCTCTCAATCTCTCTCGCTATGTCTCTTGCCATGTCCCTCACTCTTTATCTCCCTATCTCTCCCCTCGGACTCCTCTATATCTCCCTATTGGTCCTTTATCTGTCTCTAAACCCTAAACCCTAGACCTCTAAACCTTAACCCCTAACCCCAAGACCCTAAACCCTAAACCCTAAATAATGCCCCTAAACCCAAGCAACCCTAAACCTCTATCTCCCTATCTCTATCATCCCTCTACCTCTCAATCTCTCTCTCTCTATGTCTTTGGACATGTCTCTCACTCTCTATCTCCCTTTCTCTCCCCTCTATCTCCTCTATCTCTCCCAAACTCTTTTAGTCCCCTCTCTCTATCTCTCTTTAAACTGTAAACCCTAAACCCCTAAACCTGAGCAACCCTAAACCTCTAAACCCTAAATAATTCCCCTAACCAACCTCTAAACCACTTCTCTATATAGGTGCAACTAATACCACTTTTTTGTTGTTTTCCACATTTAATTATATTCTTTTCCATTTTCCAAGTCCTACATGTGTCCAAGTTGTATTGTTTGTCAAGTTTTTAGTCTAATTGTTAGTCCCAACTCTCATGGTTATTAAAATGTTAGTATAGTTAGATTTATCCTTCGGTAACATTAATTTATTCATTGTTGCACAAACAACCACACTAAAACATAACCTTACCTAATTGAGGTTAACCTTTAAGGTTCTTTCATAAATGGCGAGCTTAACAGATCCAACTAGTTCAATATTCTTATAGTCCATGCTTACCCTTCCAAGAGAGTTCATGCCATGTTAACTTTGCATTATGTCCTAACATATCACATGAAGGACATCATCATCACAAGGAATAACAATGTCATGAAAGATTAACGAAGGTGTAGCTTCACCACATAAAGTATCATTCATAATTTTATCACTAGAGGGTAAGGGTATATCATGTGTATCCTTCTTAAACCATGTATCATGAATCAAATCATATGAAGGATTGGGTAAAGCAATTTAGGGCATGAAATCCAAAACGCCTCGAAACACATCCCCTACTGCCCCACCATTCCTATCCCTGAAATATTGGAACATAGTCTAAAAGTGATTATTTCACATGATGAACAAAACTGAATATTTTATTATTGATTATTTGAGTAATTCATTAGTGATGATTCTTAGTGTTTAACAAATCCTTATGGATTAATGTGTAAAGAAGCTAACAATGTTAATTTGCCCTCCTCCTTCACTAGAAACGGTCTTTAAGGAGGTTCATATATTGATGGGAGATCCAAGATTTAAGAGGTATATTTTCAAAAAGACTAAAAAGCCTTTTTCCCAAATTTTTCTAGAAAATGGATATCCGTTTTGAGAACGGATATCCATTTTTCCATTTTGGTTTGGTATCCAAACCAAAACAGATATCCATTTCAAAGTCAAACTTTGCCAAGTCGCGAATTTGGCTAAGTAAAAATGCGATTTTTTTCCTATTGCCACTGTTTGGCCCACGATGATCCTACACATACCCGTAAAATGGAATGGATACAAGCCTGTAGCTAAAAGATTAGCTATGTCAGCAAACCAAGGTACAGTAGAGGAGATAGCAAAAAGATGTTCATCTGGGAACCTGTCCTCCACTGGTTGGTTTTCTCCTCCTATATGCAATCTTGATAGAGAATCAACAACCAAATTAAACTTACCTAGATTATCAACTATGGTAATATCGAATTCCTACAATAGTAATAACCACCCGATGATCCTTACACCTACTACTGGCTTATTCATTAGGTACTCGATGGCTGCATGATCAGTGTGTACAAATATTTTATATCCAGTGATGTAATGCCTGAATTTATTTATAGCATAGAGGACTACCAAGAACTCTTTTTCAGTTGTGGTGTAATTTATTTCTGCAAAGGTAAGGGTTTTACTGATGTAATAAATGGCATGCATACTCTCTCCTTCCTCCTTTTGTCCTAAAACTGCTTCAATGGACTCATTTGAAGCATCAATTTATATGTGAAATGGTAAAGTCCAATTAGGTCCTCTCAAAATTGGTGTGATAGTAAGCTTCTCTTTCAAGGTTTCAAATGTTGATTGATAGTCTTTTGTCCATAGAAATTCTGTGTCTTTGTTAAGCAGGGTAAACAGGGGGGCAACTATTCTACTGAAATTTTCTATGAATCTCCTATAGTAGCCTACATGACCCAGAAAACTTCTAACATCTGTATGATTTTTGGGTGAAGGCAACTGTGTGATCACTTCTATCTCGTTTTGATCCACTTTGATCCCATTTGCTGAAATGTGGTGTCCTAAAACAATTCCTTCCTCTACCACCATGAAGCACTTTTCATGGCTAAGGGATAATTGATTTTTCTCACAGCATTTCAGTACTTTCTCAAGGTTTGTGAGAGCTTCTTCAAAATTATCCCCATACACAGTAAAGTCATTCATATAGACCTCCATGCATTCATTAGCTAGTTCAGCGAAAATGGCTAAAACAAGTCTCTAAAATGTAGCTGGGGCATTGCATAGTCCAAATGGAAGAAATTTGTAAGCAAACGTTCCCCAAGAGCAGGTGAAGGTTGTTTTGTCCTGGTCTTCAGGTGCTACTTGAATTTGGTTATACCCACTAAACCCATCTAGAAAAGAAAAATACTTTCTCCCGGCGAGGTTGTCGAGTACTTGGTCAATGAATGGTAAGGAAAAGTAGTCCTTTTTTGTAGCTTTGTTGAGCTCCCTATAGTCAATACACACCCTCCATTTCCCATTCTTTTTAGGCACTATGACAAGGGGTGAGACCCATTGATTGTCTGAGATTGGATATATAAACCCTGCTTGCAGTAATTTTTCTATTTCAGTTTTAACAATGTCCTTTAAAGCAGGATTCAATCTTCTTTGGGGTTGTCTGACAGGTTTAATATCCTTAGTGTATATATGATGGGTACATATCTTAGGAAGTATGCCCTTCATATCTTGGTATTCCCAAGCAAAAGCTGCTGAATGGGAAATTAGAAGTTGGATAATTTTTTCTTCCTGATTTGTTGTTAACTAATTATTGATATTAAGTGTTTTCCCTGGTAAAATCATGATATGTTTTGTGATTTGATCCATAGATGTAGTTAATCCATACACTAGAGTCATGGTATTGAGGGGGCAAGAATGTGGAAGAAACATGTGGAACATGGCTAAGTCTCTGTAAAAGGTTTCACCACAAGGAATGATATTGGCAAGGATACAATGAGAAGTAAGAAGTTCTCTCCTAGAATCTTGGGCAAGCTCCATCACATCCTCATTGATTAGGATGTGGGTAATGTCTTCTATTGTATCATAGTAGATTTCTTCTTCCAACTATCCCAGATGTTCCCTGATGGTTACCATAGCTACTGAGGCACTATTGTCATTGTTCTCTGGTTCATCCACCTATACTCTTCCTGTATAATGTATTGATGGTTTAGTTGGAGGATACAAAGATATTTTCTTTAAATCTATACCATTAGAGATGACCATATCCCCAGTTCGACAATCAATAGATGTTGCTGCTGTAGCCAGCCATGGTCTTCCTGAAATCAGTGGGTAAGCATTTCTCTGGTTTTTCAGTTCTAATATCAGGAAGTCTACTAGAAATTCCCATAATTTTATCACAACTAGTACATCAATTATTACTCCTTTTGGGATAGCTACTGACTGGTCAGCAAGTTGAAGGATTGTAGTTGTGGATTGGATACCTGATAGAGCTAATCTATCCATTGTATGAACTGTCATCACATTAATTGCTACTCCTAAATCAACCAAAACATTTGAAATTTCTACCCCTGAGATGAAAATAGTTATGACAGGATTTCTAGGGTCTCCATATTTTGGGAGGAGTATTTCTCCCATCAATAGATCTACTACTTTCCCTTCCACATGTATTGTAGAAGGAAAGTTTTTCTTCCTACCTTCTATTTTAACACAATATTGTTTAATGAATTGATTTAGTTCTGGTACATCTCTAATTGCTTGGAGGAGAGGAATTTCAATGTTCAGTTGCTTGATTTCTTGTAAAAGTTCTGATTCTAGGTTGGGTTGGACTTGTTTTTGTAAGATCTTTTTCTGGGGAACATGTTGTTTGAACCATTCTAGGTACAGTGCTAGTTTTTCCAACTCCAGAGCATCTCTAGAGCTTTTATCAGAATTGTGTTTAGGAATGTTCTCTGAAGTCAGTCTTTTTGGAGCAACTCCGAAGTTATCCAGGGATGATTCTTTTAGCACTTTTTCGGTAGTAATCTCCTCTGGGGGTTGAGTGGATGAATTTTCATGTTCCTCATCATTGGTTACTTCAACTATAGTTGGAGGAGATGGTCTTGGGAATGCTTTCCCATAACGTAGCTGGAGATTATTTGAATATATAGCATTAATACCAGCCATATTTTCTTGTTCTATCATGTAAACAGCTACTCCCTATTTATTTCGTGGGTGGTATAGGCTGAGTTGGTAAGGGTGGTTGGCTAATTGGTTCATTTTGTGATTGACCTTGTGTGTTAGAGTGTCCAGTTAGTAAAGTTTATTGTTGAGGTTGGAGACATCTAGGTTGTCCCTAGTATTTTTTATTATATCCCTGTTGAGAACCCCATTGAGTTTGCATGTGTTGTGATCCAAAGTATGGTGGCCACTGTTGATTTCCCCAGGGCTAATTTTTCCAATTTTTGGTTTTGCCAATGATGATTTGCCCAATCCTGTTGTCCCCAAGGAGGATTATTCTGAGGCCCATGCCAAGTTCAATTCCATTGATTATTTCCCCAATTAGAAGGACCCTTGTAAGAAGGCTAGTTTGGATACTGATAATAAGGGAAATTCCCAGCTTGTTTTTGTCCCACATAGTTCAATTCTTCTTCTATTACAGCATTCTTCTTACTCAATCTTTTCAAGGCTAGGAGTTGACTACATTGACTGGTAGGATGTTCCCTGTCACAGATCTAACAAATCTCTGATTTGTCTAAAGGGCGTTCTCTTAACAGATGCTTGTTTCTACACATAGGACAATAGATGGAGAGTGGTTCAGTTGTTCTAGTTTTTGCCTAAATCCCATCCAATGTGGTATTTAATTAGACCAAACTATCTATTTTTAGATTTACAATCTCTTCCATTAACTGTCCTATTTCATTCTTCCCTTTGAAAGTTTTGGATGATCTCACTCTATCTTGGGTTCTAGAATAGCTCCTGTAGAGTTCTTCTATAGCAGGTATATCCATTTTGTTGATATTTCCTTTTCCCATTAGATCCAGTGCCTGTTTTGATTCTTTATCCAATCCTTTTACAAACAGGGTTCTAGCCAAAGAGTGATTTACTGGGTTACCATACCTTCTCAAGGGGAAATTAAACTTATCCACATAGTCCTCTAAGGTCTCTTCCTCTCCTTGTCTAATTTTAAACAATTCCTCATTTTTATTACTGACTCTACAGTAATCTTGGTACTTTCCCAAAAACTATGTTTCCATCTAATCCCAAGAATGGATAGAGTTCTGGGGTAAACCCATAAACCATCTCATTGCAGAATCTTTTAGGGTTGAAGGGAACAGTTTGAGTTTTTGCTTATCTGATCCATAATGATAAGTTTGGCATACTAGTTTGAATTCAAACATAAACTGATCTGGATCCTCAGAAGAAAGTCCTCTAAAATTTGGCAAGTGTGCTGGTGAGATATTTTTCATAGGAGGATTGTCTCTAGCAGCCAAAAAAATGGGATATGAGAAGGTTCTTAGAGCCTGATTTTCCTCTTCTTCATGATTATTATTATTATCATCCATGTTTAGTACTAGTTCTTCTCTCTGAGGTTCTAGAAAATTAGGTTTTATCAAAGGATCTAGTTTAAACTTTTGTTGTAATTCTTGGATATAATCAATGAGTGGAAGATTTGGAGGATCTAAGGGATTATTGATTTGAGGTGCAGCTTCCAAGGTAGGTTCTAGGTTTCTTTCTTCAACAAGATCTTGTGCCACCCTACTGCTTTCTCCTATAGCTTATTGATGGGGTGTCTGTTTTATATAACTTCCTTTTAAATCTCTAGCTCTAACCATATAGCTATAACCTAAAAACTATTTAGCTAAGTTCCCTAATTAACACAATCAATCCCTGGCAATGGTGCCAAAAATGACAAGGTGTTATTGTACCTCATCATTTAATCATATTTTATATGTCAAAATCCAGGGCTATGTCCTCGGCTATCTGCAATTAGGGATTCTAAAGTTACCAGTTTTTCTAGCTAATTCTAATGACTTCTACTAATTTAAAGAGATTGATCTATCTGCTTACTAAAGGAATTTAAGGAATGCTGAAAATAGAATTGAATAGTAAATTACTCAAAGTAGTCCTATAAATGGAAACATGCATCTATCTATCAAAATCAATATGTACTCTTTAAAGCAAAATCTGAAATAACAAAACAATGATACTAGCCTTCTGCCTTGGTGGTGAGAGTGGCCCCTTGCTCCACACCCTTAAGGCTGAAGGCTATAGTAAGGAATCAGCACAAAAGAATAAGATCACAACTAAATTTGGTCCAATCCCATTTGCTTTGCATTCATGAACTATTGATATCCAAAAAAATAAGATTACCAAAAATCAGAATAATCAAAAGTTGTATATCTTTTCTACTACTTTTGTAAGTATATATAAAATGAGTGATGACATATCACTTATCTTATCTACCAGTTCTTCTATGAGATGACATCCATCTCTTTATTATACTAGTTGTCTAACTATGGAAAATAACCATGCAATAAAAATAGATTGAGTGGAACAGAAGTCCACTCTAAATTCTAAGTTTAAGTCTTACTACATTTGGGCAACGAGGCCCTAAAAATATGGATATTAAATCAGTCTCATTGGTAACTCATGCAAAAACTTTTAAAAAGAGATAAATACTCTAGCAGTTAACTAAAGATGACCCTTCATCACTCAGGTGATGATTTGAGTGATATGAGGGGTATCACGATCACTGTTGAAGTGTCTGACCGACAGTTGTGCTGGAAATCTACTCTGTTCTAAAGAGGCACCGGAGATGTATGTCTTTGTCTGCATCTCTAAAGATATGTCTGTACCTCTAGAGATATAATTGTGGCCTTCTTGCCCAACTCCGGAGATGCTCCAGACTTCAGTCCAACTCCAAAGAGACTTTTCCTCTTTACTTCAAAACTTTTGGTGTCGTGGTATTCTGGTATTGTCTCCAGAGATCATTGAGGACTACCTCCGAAGATGCACAAAATTGCCAATCCAAACTTCTACACCTGTTGATTCAAAAAAAGAAGTTTTTCTGGATATTTCCATCAATTCCATGCACGTTAGTCTTTTAATTAGAAATCATGATCTTAAGTAATTTATCTTCAATTAATCATTATCTAGAACAATCTTGCTAGCCTACTCGGGTGCAGACATCAAGAAAGATGGGATCAGAAAGGGGAAAAAGAGAGGTAAAAAGATGTATTTTATGGGTGATACTTGGCACTTATCAGTAACTACAAAGGGTGTTGAAGAACTTTAGGCTTTCCTTACTTCCGAAGTAGGATTAGATGGTGTGGGACAAAGATAACAAGGGCTTGTTTACTATGAAGAGTGCCTATTGTCTACTGTTAAACCTAAGGGAGGACAGTTTGTAGAGGAAAGTTTGGTTACCTAAGCTCTTACCCAAAATTAAATTCTTTTGGTGAACTCTGATTCACAACAAAATTTTGACCTTAGATAATTTAAAGAAGAGAGGGTTTCAGATGCCTAATAGGTGTATTCTCTATGGTGAAGAGGAGACGTTTGTCACTCACCTCATTCTGTTCTGTAACTTCTCATGGGTAGTTTGGTGTCTTACTATGAAGAGGCTAAATATGTCTTGGGTTACCAATGATAACATGATTGCTCTGGTCAAAGATTGGAGACCACCCTTTCGACCTACATTCCTGGTCACCAAGGAACTTTGGTTACAAATCCTTCCTCATCTTGCATGGAACTTGTGGAAAGAATGCAATAATATAATCTTTTAGGGAGAAATCTAGAACCCCCTTGGAGGATTTTCAGGCTTTCTCTAAACTACTTGTTAAAAACATCAATTCTTGTAAATTTAAAATGGTAGAGAACCCCCCAGGGAAAGAAGAGAAAAATTTATTACAATAGTGGGCTATCAATCTGAGCATCTGCCACATTAACAGTTCTATGAAGATTGCTAGGGCTAAAACCTACTGGACACCACCTCAAAAAGGTTGGTTCAAACTTAATTTTGATGGGGTGGCCAAAGGGAACCCTGGGGAGGCCATTGGAGGAGGCATAATTAGACCTAAATCTCAGATGTTTATGGCTTCTTACACTAGGGGATTAGGTATTAAGAGTAATAATGAGGCCGAAGCTTTAGCTATGTTGTGGGGTATCAAGTTTGCTCTTTTTATGAACATTCGACATCTGCATGTGCAAGGGGATTCACATCTGATTGTTGATGCTACCTTGGGGCCGACCAACATTGGTTGGAATCTGACAAATATAGTGTGTGATATCCATCTTATTCTTAATGCCATGGATGAGTACAAGGTTTCACATACCTATAGCAAAGGTAATGTTGTGGAGGATGCCATAGAAAACTTTGGTGTTAGCAGCAATGGCTGGCGGTGCTGGAGACTTTCATCAAGTTTGCCTAGTAGAATTCAAATCCTCAATAAAAAAGATGGATGCAATTGAACCTAAGTTTAGAAGAGATAAGTATTATGGGCTCCTCATCCTATGCACACTTTGGATGTGTAGTCAAGACTATTTCATTATAAAAAGGGGCAACAAGAATTTAAATGTGTTTGGAGCCATTTGTTTTCAAACACATAGCGAGGGAATAGACTTAATGTTACTCAAATTTTTCAGAGTGAGAGTATTGAGGTCAATTAGAGGGGGCTGATTGGGAGGCCTAGAAGGATGTTGACATGGCATGAGACCTTTTGGAGAGGTGAATGGGTAGCAAGCTGGATCGAAAGTAATTATTTTCCTACCATCCCCGACTCTGGTGATGTTCACTTTTGCACATGGTGGCGGGCGTGGGTCTTTTCTTAGGAAGAGTACCAGGGTGGCAAGGGCTCTACGTATCTCCAAAAAAATTATGTTGAATATGTTTCAGGGATTTCATGCCCTTTGAAGCAAAAAATTGCACGAATGGAATTATTCATTCATATGCTCATTTTGCAAGACATTTTCACAAAATTTGCCTTCACAATTTTTTCTCATTGTGGCTACTTAGTTTACAGGAGTTCAGTATGGGTGGCTAATTTGTTAAAATCAAGCCGACCTTGCCTGAGGAGTTCGGGAAGGATCCCACGGTGTGACACATCATATAGGAAAGCGATGTGGCATCCTTTCTGGAAGCCATGATCGGTCACAATGAGAATTTATCCTGACAGTTTGCTAAGTCATGGGATGATGATAATAGGAACTCTGTGTGGGGGTATTAGATTTGAAGTCTCTAAGGAAGTCATAGGGCAAGCCAAGGGGTTACCCATAAGGGTAAGAAGCACACCATTGTAGTAAGGTACTAGACCCCAAAAATATGGGGTTATTTTTCAAAGAGTGGGAAATGACTATTAAACTTCATGGCGGGTTTGAGAGAGAGAAGCTATCGACTCCATGGTCTGCCTCATGATTATGAAGTATTTTACATTGGAGGGCCATTTAAAGGTATTTTATCATTATCATTTTTCTTTACTCAACCATTTCAGGAATAGGCTGGAGCTTAGTTTCTCCTACTTTCTGCTTTCATCCCTTGAGAATTCCATTCAGTTTGCTAAGGAAATTCAAGTTAAGAACCCTAACCATCTACTCATCCCTCACCACCAAGGGCTCATCCTTAGTATGTATCATTTCCATTTGGCAATGTGTCCAACAAAGCAAATCAAAGTTAGTTTGTTAGAGGATACCTCATCGGCCCTGTCCCCTACTGTTAAGGGTAAAGGCAAAAAAGTTGTTGGGTCCACCAATATCTCACCTAAAAGCCCCAAAGGGGGACCCACAATTGTAGATAACAAAGGAAATCATCCAGCGGGGACCTCTATTTTGGAGTCTATGTCTAAAACCCCCAAGAAAACTAACATGAAAATTAACTCTCCTAGCCTAGAGATTGGGAAGGGAACTGTGGCGACCGCTAAAAGGGACTAAGTGGCCAAAGAGGAGGAGGGAAATCTGTATCCCAAGAAGGATAATACTAGGAGAGTGGAGTTTATGAGGGATGACGGGTCTTTAAAAGTCATAGAACTTGACTTGGGGCCTAAACAAGTGGAGAGTGGAGACTTGGGTGATGCTGGTAAGAACGTTACCCATGGAGTTTGTAGGTCCAGCCATATTACTACCATCACGTCCACCAATCTACATTGATGGATATCTCTAAGGATTCTAAGTTCATGGAGGACATTCTTGGGGAGGGAGAAGATGAAACACCGACTAAATCTATCCATGAGGATAAAGGAGCCAGCCACTTTCTTGAATTGAACAGTCCAGGCTTGGAGGATATTGAGAGGGAAATCAAAGAAGCTCAGGGGTAGAGAAAGAAGGGTGGTTGTTCACTATGTAGCAAGACTACGAAGGTGTTGGCCGAGATTGAAACCAAGATGGACAAACTACAAAAGAAATGGTGGGTGATGGTTTAATTTACAGCTAAGGCTCTCCATCATGCAACTTTGTTGTTCTATGTTGTTAAAGAGTTTATGATAAGGTCAAACGTGTTGGGGTGGACAGACTGGGTGACTACAAGGATATCATTAATTTCCTATCTAAGTACGGGATGTGTGATAATCCCTAGTGGTTCTACTAGTTCCATTTTGTGTTTTTGATTAGTGCTCATTTTTTGTTGCTATTTATGTGTTGTTAATGTACTATTTTTGGCTCGTTTAAGGCCCAATTTTGCCCTGGAGTTGGCTTTGTAAAGGGTTCTAGACCTCTTTTCTAGTTGAACTAGTAAAAAACAATGTAGGTGACATTAATACTAGGAGATCTACTAGTGGTTATGTGTTTAACCTATTTGGTAGTGATGTGGGTTAGGTGAGTAAGTTATAGGTCATGGTTTTTCTTTTGGCTATATAAACTAATTAGATGGTAACTAATCACACTTGTAAAGAGTTTGTGTGGCTTCAAAGGTTATGTTTAGATGTGGGTCTGATACATTATATAGTCTAGATTGATTATCATAGTTAGAGTGTTATTTATTTAGCTAGGAACCCTATGTTTCATGCATAGAAAAGCATATTGATATGTAAAATCATTTTTTATGTGACATGGTGGAGGAAAAGGGAGTAATCATTCAGAAGGTGGATACCTTAGAGAATGTTTTAGATATTTGGATGAAGCTAATGAGCATTGAGAAATACCACTGGTGAAGATTGTTTATGGCCATTGCCACCCCTATCTATTAGTCCTTGTTGTAACCCCTTTGTAATGCATGAAAAAAGTGGGAGAATGTTATGTTAGTTATTTTTTTCACACATCATAATCCTTCTAGATATTTTAACTCACACTTAAGATAGGTACATTTGGGTGCACTTCTCTAGATAATTATTGTAATTATTCAATAAGTTATTTCCTTATTTTTTGATATTTGAGATTGTTTGTAAATTATAAGTTTTCTTTAAAGAATATTATTCTTGAGATATGGATTTTTATTTATCCTAATTTATTACATGAATTGGGGTTCTCAAGTTGTATTAGTGACTATTGGATATTTGTTATAAACCCAATGCTAGCTTTGGAGTTATTAAGACAAATTTTGGAGTAGGTAATTCCTATTAGGATTGCCCCATAAATTGGGTGGTTGTGTTGCTAATTGAAGCTTTTAAATGTATAAGATTCATGAATGGAACATAATTGATTCTTATTATATTACGATATTTTTATTGTGAAAGAAATTTAAATAGTACTAAATTGTTTGTTATGTTTTTCTCTCATAAGTTTTTCCTATGTTAAATTTTCTGAACTATTTGTTATTTCTCTATTAAATGATATTAGATTTAGTAATGATGCAACAAATCTTCTATGAGGATTAAGTGAAATTATGTTCATCATTCCCCTCACCTTTGCTAGTATAAATTTTAGCAATAAATGCTTAAGTTGTAGGGATTACAACTAAAAATGGGCTTGATGTGTGACTTTCAAATTGGTGGTTAGATATAAATAATATATTATTATTAGAGGCCTATTTATGTTTCCTGTATTTGGATTAATAGATTCACTAGGCTAAGTGGCCACCTCATGCCAAATGGTGGTACAATAGCTCTTGTCATTCTTCAACTAAGATGATACCATATAAATTTTTTTATGTACAACCACTAGAATCTCTCATATCCTACCAAGTTCTAGGAAGTTTTAAGAGACGTGCCTACCGATTCAACACTCATTTGTCAAGAAAATGTATTTTAGAGTCTCAAGGACAACTAGAGCTTGTCTTATAACTATATGAAACAACAATTAGATCAATATCATTTAGAGTGAAGAATCATTTAAGGGGACATGCATGGTATTTTTATGCCTATAGATTTGTACAAGAAAAATTCTTAAATGTTAGAAGCAGTTAGAAGTTAGAACCAAAATTCCATGGACGTTATGGAGTATTGAAATAGGTTTGCAAAGTCATTTTCAAATTGGATATACCACTAGATGTACATACTATTTTCCACATGTTTTATTTAAAGAAATCCATTTAATAATTCATTCACATTCACTTAACACTTCTTGAATTAGATGATGAAGGTTCCATTAGATCCTTAAACTTGAGGTTAGTATGGAAAAATATTCTTGTGAAATCTTTAACTACACCATCACAAAGGTCTTATTCTAGCATTAAGGAGTGCAACTAGAAGATACAAATAGAGAACTTGCCCACTAGATTCAACAACAATTTTCATAGCCAAATCCTTGAAAATAAAAAAATTTAAAGGGGAGAGAATGTTAGGACCTTATGGTATAATACATTCCTCTTCATTATAAAATAAGTAGTACTACATAGATTAGGGTATGTTTAATGTGTTAATCATTTACATTTGGAGATTGCACCCCCTTGAATTGGTTAGCATAATTAATAAAAGGAGTAGTTATTAGATGATTCTAATTGGTAGAATTTAACACAAACAGTCTAAATGTGTAATTTTGAAAGATAATATATTAATTTATAGGTCACCTCTACCATAATATTTTCTAAAACAAGGTGTCATGGATATAATTAGTGAAGGTTGTGCCAAAATTTTATATTCTAGAGGATAATGTAATATATCACTACTATAATCTTTCTTTTGACACTTCTATAAATCATTAATAGAACTTTTCTCCTGATGGTACTCAAGTGATATGAAATATGATTCTCAACATGTGCTATATCCCTATGTGTATGTGCATCATATGAAATAATAGAATATGTAAGAGATAAGTCATTAGATTTTTTCACATTCTCTTCACATAATAAAAAATACAAGACGTCCCCTTGTTCTTCTTTATGTATGTCTATTCTATGTGTTTGATCAATATGAGGTGTGTGGGAAACATGGTAATAAGAAGGTACTCCATAATTCTTCAAAGCTACATCATAGGAAGGAATAAAATGATCTACAGAAGAGTCCCCATAGACATCAAAAAGTTGTATATGATCAGTATTCATAAAAAATCCAAGGGTGCCCTTAAGGAAAGGATAATAGAAGGGGAAATATGAGATTGGAGATAAAAACATGCTCTAGGTCCTGATGTAAAGTAAGCTATCAAAGCATGTGAAAGAATATGGGATGGTTATAATAATCATGACATAAATCCTGAACCATTATTTTGATCGACCAATTAATGTACCACTAAATACATTTATTAATGTCCTATCATCATGTATATTCTTAGCATATGAAGGTATGAATGGTCTAACATGTAATATTACATCTTCAATTTCTCTAAAGGACTATATCATTAGTGTGCTAAGAGTATGCACATCATAAGTTATAAAATAATTTCATGGAAAAATAGTTGTCAACCACATCATGAGAAGATAAAGGGTTATCACTAAGATCCTCACTAAATAGATAATCAATAGACTATAACCCAAAATATACAGAAGAGTGACTATCATGAGATACATGGAGGATGTCATCCTTTTGTGAAGGATAACATAAATATAGCGTATCATGTAGAAGAACATCACTAGTGGTAGAAGTATTATAGTCATTGTAAAGATCATCACTATGATAAATTAAAACATATATATAGGCAACCATAAAGAGAAAATATGTCTAGAAGGATCATAAAATGTATAACAATTAACAAACACATCACTAGGAATTGGAGAAGGAGAAACACCAACAAATGTAAGAAAATGTGAAACATATCTATTTATCAAGCACACAATACTAACCTTCTTAAGGAAGGGTGGATGAAAAATGTACATAAAGGAGAATTCATAGATGCACAAGGAGAGCTATCATGAGATGTAGAAAGGATATGCTCTCTAGGTATAGCAAAAACATATAAATTAAGACCCCTAGAGATATGAAATGAATATAGGGCTAAAGTAAGAGGTAAGTCACCATCATAACCTATAAAAGAGGTATCATCATCATAAATCATGGTGGCATAGGAGGTGATAATGGATAGGTAGGAGAAAGACATCCATGGTGAAATTATAGCACAATTATAGTACATAAGGATGAACCCAAACCCTAATCAATGTTAATAAAATCTATAGTGAAAGATTAAAGTAATCAAAAATATCAAATCTAAAATAGTGAGGTAGAAAGATAATACCCTAAGGTAAAACCTGAGGGGGTGTAAGATAAAATGGATTCACCAAAACATGAAAATAAACAAATTCTCATTTTCTAATAGCTACATTAATTAATTAATTAATTAAAAGCAATCAATATTAAAAAATAAACTAGATAAAGAAAACGAGTCTCAAAATGAGTACCTAATTTTAGAATTAAATCACAAATAAAGTAAATAAAATAAAAAGCATACCTTGATGATGGAGAGGAGATTGGTTTGACTATCATAGAGGATTGAGACCTAGAATATGAGATTAGATCTAGAATGGACATATTAAGACAATCATGTTCTATGAAATCTAGATCTGTGCATAAAACCTAGATCAATTTGACACCTCTAGCCTTAATGCTTGCATCTATATCCTTGATCCAGAAAAATGACCTCAAACTTCTTGTGTGACCATAAATTTGAAGTCTTTATAAATTTAGTATCTACAACAAATGTTGACAAGTATATGCACCTACAAATGGAAGACTTAGTGGTGTTGAAAGACACCATTCGAACATGATGCATGTTAGGAATGGGAAAGTCATCTAGCATACATTGATGTTGAAGAGGAGATTGATTTGACTATTGTAGAGGATTGATACCTATAATATGAGAATATATATATAGTTTGGATACATTGAGACAACCATGTTTCACAAAATCTAGAACTATGTATAAACCTATATTAATCCCACACCTATGGCCTTGATCCCTACATTTTTAGTTGAGTAAAAAAAATGACCTTAAACTTCTTGTATGACCTTGAACTTAGAGACTTTAGAACTTTAGTATCTACAATAAATGTTCACAAGCACCTACATATGCAATGGAAGACCTAATGGTACTGAAAGACACCATTGGAACATGCTATGTGCTAGAAATGGGAAGTCGTCTAACTTCCCTAAGCCTTGTACTTTAGTAAAGACCTATTGATATATTTAGTGACTTTATAGAAAGTTTGAAGACATATGAAGCAATGGATGCAACAAATGCATAATGATTAACACTGATATGGTACAATAATTCTACAATAATATATGAAGTATTAGAGTGATCTAGTGCAAGAACTAGTGATTTTGACATTGGTGTGCCTAAGATCAATGATACAAAAGAATGAGTAGTAATTTCTTAGCAATCCTTTTCCTAAGTGGTAGTGGATGCAAAGCAATTACCTTAGGTAAAATCGATGGATAAACTATGATTAAAATGTCTAAGGGGTGATATCCTTTGTACATGTCCTAGGCTCACAATTTAAACTTTTTGGCACATGGGAATTTGCAAATAATGACTAATTGAAACTAAGATGACCTAGGGCCACAATTAATTTTGAATTTGGACAAAGTGGGTCAAGGCTACACTTACAACTCTAACATCAAGGTTACATTTATAGTCTTAGACTTGGAAGAGGAAATGTTGTTTTGAGATTTGAGAATGTTCTAAGTAGAGGTAAGATGATGTTTTTTAGTATAAATTTGAGTTTGGGATTAGTAGGAACACCAAATTAATTGAAATCATTAAGCACAATGTACTTAGAGTACCTAATAAGCAAAGTGTTGTAAAATTATGAGGAAAAGTGCAAGGGATACAATGGTTCACCCTTACAACTTTATAAATACTTTGATATATTCTCCACACTAATTAAATCTTAAAGGATGTTAAAAGTTGATAATTTAGTCTTAATATATGCTAGAAGTTATTATCATTGTGAATGACTATCCATTCATAAATAATAATTGAGACCTCTCACCTTCTATCACTATCACATTTTATGACTCTTTTTTAAAAAATGAATGGAAATAGTGTAAGTGATGCATTTTTTACAATTATAACTACATATATACTTTGATATATTCTTCACACTAATTTAATCTTAAAATATTTTAATAGTTGATAATTTAATTTTAAAATATAATAAAATTGTTATTACCATCATTAATGACCACCCATCCAAAAAATTATATTGAGACCTCTCACCCTCCATCATTGATTACTACAATTTTTTTTTTTTTAAAATAAAAAGAACATTAACATTTTTATTAGATATAGCTTATTATATACTTATCTTATTATTATTTTTGATCCAAATAATTGGATTAAATAGATATTGAGATATCTAGCTTTATATAGTGGATTGCAACATTATGAGGCAGCGGACAATTAAAACAAAAAATTGTCATTTGACTAAGTTGCCATGAGTAGGGGGATCCAATGTCAAAGTCACATATGGATCGAACTTGGCCCAATCGCACCTCTAGAGGATTTGGACCTTAGAAGATTGCATAATTAAGGAACATACCATCACCCTCACCAATTATACTCAACCAATTAAACAACATCCCTTAAATATAATCATCAATTTTTATTATTAATTAATTGAAATGTTTTCTATTAATCAAATATTATAAAGACATTTTGATAATAAGGAAAAGAAACCACTAAATATTCATAATCACGACTAAAAACGAGAAATAAAGGTGCCAAAATTTTACACGAGCGTTTTTCTGTAAAGAAAAATAAAGCAGTGTATGTAAAGACGGCTCGAAAAATGGAGGAGCCAATATTTTACACGAGCATTTTTGTCTGAATAAAAAAAAAGTCCACAAAGACGGCTCGAGAAATGGAGGAACCCACTTTTTACACGAGTGTTTTTTTCTAACTGGTTTTCATTACACATGAAAAGGAAATTCAAACCTCGGCAAACAAATATTCTCCGGGGTGACCCATTTTTCTCTTTTTAACCACACGATGGGAATAAAATTCAATTACAAAAACGTTTTCCAAAAAGATAATTGCTTGCATGTCAATTTCATATAACTCACATGATGTTGCTTAATTACTTTAGTAATATCATGCGCCTTTGGATTTTAAATGATTTTGTAGTTGACATGATTGGAGAAATTAGGGAAGCGATCAAAGATAGCGTTTTAGAAAATGTAGAGCAATTTAGCTGGTTGTCTTCAACCGATTTTTTCATTGAGAAAAATGGATTCTCTGCAACAATGGAATGGGTTTACAGATCTAGATCAAGTCTATTTGCAAGCAATGTTAATGAACAAAAGCAAGCAATTCAGTGCTTCTTCCTCAAGTAATCCATGTTTTTGTGATTTACCAGAAAGTGGCATGCAGTTTTCTGGCTCTGGGGTCTCTAATGGTGATCAAAGGAGCCTGAAATCCTTTGAAATAGCAGAAATTACATATGGGAGTGAGGATGATGCCTTAAAGAGGGTGCAGAGTAATATGATTGGGTCTCCTCTTGATGCTAATGCTATGGAAGAATTATCTGTTCAAAGCTGGATTCAAGAGCTTATTGGCTGTGACAATAAGAATAAGAAGTTTGTTGACAATGGGAGTACAAGAACTTCCAAGAATGCATTGACAGAAAGAAACAAGAGGAGAAATTTGAATAATAGCTTGTGTATGCTTCGCTCTGTTGTTCCAAATGTCACCAAGGTATAAATAAATATATGTCATATTCATACTTTCAATACCTGTTAGGTAAAAATCTGATTCATTATTTGCTTTCTTTGGCCATCATATATTGAGTTATAAGTGACCACTGTGTTTTAAACCTTTGAGTGTTTGAAATATATACATGTATGCAGATGAACAAGGCATCCACTCTGAGAGATGCCATTAAATATATTCGTGATCTAAAGAAACAAGTAGAAAGTTTGGAGGCTGAGATCCATGCTTCTGAATCTGCAAACAATGGAGAAGTTGACAAAAGCTCATCTAAGAAGGCTCACAGAGAGGAGACAAAGAAAACAGGCTTCAGGAGAGGATTAATGGAAGTATGTTACTCTTGCTGAATCCCATGTCCAATACTTTTTCCACCTTTGAAGTTTTATTAAGCATGGATTTAAAAAACAATGAAAAGTTTATTCCACAAAAGGTTGAAGACACTTTAGACAGCTAGAATCTTTTACCAATCAACATACTAATTTAAGCAAACCTATGTACCATTTAGAGTTTTATAGGTAGGGTTCAGATAAGAATCTATGTTGTTTTTTTATTGTTGTTCAAATAGCTATTACCAAAATGTAGATTTGGAAAGTGATATATTTGCACGGAATGGAGGGCCATGGGCTTACCCTCAAGGGACTGTGTTTGGGCTCATAACAGACAAAAAGCAAACAAAGCTAGGTCAGACCAAGTACATATTTATTAGAATTAAAGGTTAGTGATGATGATGATAATAATTAGAATGACTTTTAATGTTGTAAAAGATTATATTGGTTTGTAAGATTTTTAAAATGTATTGTTTAGTTAAATTTTTATTTTATATATATTTTAAGTAGATTATTATTATTATTATTATTTTTTAAATTAGTTTGGGGGATTATGAATGAAGTTAATTTTTCGGTTTATTATAAAGGATTGAAGGATATTTAATTTGCTAATGATTTTTGTTGTAAAATGTATATTTTTAAAGTTTCCTTCGTTATTGTAATCATTTTAGTTATACATACCTCATAATTCTTATAGGTGAAAGTGTCATCCTTCTCAATGTTTTCAATATTGGAGACTTTATTTTCTCCTTGATCCTTTGTCCCATTATAGTTATGTTGAGTTTCACAATAATATAAAAGATATATAAATGTAGTAGTGAAATTTGCATACCCATGCCAATTCCCATTTAGTTTTGGGCCCATTTTAATGAAATGGTTTAATGCAATTACTTATAAACAAATAGCACAATCTTGTGCAAAGTTCAACTCATTCTCCAGTCCCATACATATCCCTACCTCTACATATTTCCATGTATTTGACCTTATCACACACACACACACACACACACACACACACACACGTGATATTTCTTACACCCCTAATGTCTAAACATTGATTCCACACATCAAAAGCAACTTTACCTTGTCCTAAGTCAATCTAGTGGTGCCATATCAATCCTACACTATGTGGAATTGACCCCTAAAGTTTTGAAACTTAAAATTCAAACTTTGCCAACTCTCACTTATTTCATTCCTACCATGAGTTGACTTGGTACATGTTCTGCATGATTTATTATTTTGTACTAGTATTGAAAGGCATTCAATGTGCATTCATCATTATCTAATTTAGATCCAAACATTATTCAATAAATATTCACATATCCTAAGCATTAAGATGAGAATCATTTGAGGAATCCTTTGGTTTAGAGAATTAAAAGGAATATAATACTACATCATTATTCTAGAGCATTTTCATGACTAAAGAGTGTTTTATTTACTCAATTATAGCATTATAAGGTAGTCTAATAAAGGGTGTTGACCTAGGAGAACATGACCCTTACAATCTAATGATCTCCCCAAAGTATTTTTAGATACCACTAGTCCTTGATAATTTGTGAATAATAGAGTTTTAGACAGCATAGGTTTTAGAAGTCCACAGTGCACAAAATCACTTCCATGGGTTATAGATCACCTCTACACATCAAATCATATTCACATGGTGTGGGATTGATCCCATGGGAGTATATTCAACCCCCCCAAAAAATGATAGACTATTATAATCCTGAGGAGGTTGTACATTTAGAGAAGATCTATTTTTACGTTCAAGGCAAGTGGATTTTAGAGCTACATTAGAACTTTATTTCATTTCCATCAATCCTAGAGCTAAGTATCTTAACCCTTTTTACATTCAATTTCCTAAAATAACTATTTCAGTTATTTTGATTTATTTACCTAGCTGATTATTATTTTATTCTAAGTTGATTTATGCTAAGGTGTATGCATTTTCTTTGATTATTCTAGATTAAACTAGATGAAATTACTTATTCCTCTACATTAAGATAGTCTATGTAATAAAACTACCATAACAGTAAATTTAGATGGTCTAATATAATTATTAAACCTTTAATTTAAATTCAGTTATGGTTCATTAACTGAGACCAAGTGATCTGGAAAGAATTTTAGATGCTTGGGGTGCATAACTCTATCATCAATAACATATAGCTTTCATGGCTTTATTTGTATATTTGTCATCACTTATAGGACATATCGCTGTATCATGACAGTCTAACACATCTTCAACCTTGCCACACACATCTAGTGGAATCTATTCTAACATATGTGTTACGAATTGCTAGTTGCAACACTATTTCTAAGTAAAAATGACATAAGGGAATCTCATCACTAAAGCCAACATTCATCAAGTCAAAGGTAGTCTCGTAATTTTCTAACTACTCCTTCACCCTTTTCATGTATATGTTGCAAATATATGCCTAAGCGGTGTTGTCATTGATATCAACATATCCTTGTTGTCATTGGTGTCAACTGTAACCTATTTTATTGCCTGGTTAGAAGACAGAAATGTTGAGGATATTGAGAAAATTAGTGAAGATCAAAGTACGTGGACCATGTTACTATGTAGAGGATTGTCTAAAGTAGCTCTAGTTAAGATTTGAGAGGTCCGCATGAAGATTTGAAGAAGTTATGACCATCTGACTAGAACTAGGTTTTGTAGTGTTCAGAAGAGACAAAGTGACAGGAAATTGGTCCGGATTGCTCCGCAAATGAAACAATATGATCTGTGGATCTAGAGGCATGTTTAGGAAGTCAGTGTGTATCATCAACTCAAGTGGTTCGTGGTTTGGAGGTCCGCAAGCAATCTTTCTAGTGTGACAGTCATGGAAGACAGTGTTGTTAAGGTACCGGATGAAGATGCAAGTGATTATGTTTATTTGGAGTAGTGCGGATGTTATTGCTAAATTCAATGTGCTTGTGGAGGTCTCTAGATCATGTGCCTACTGTGTTGAAGGTTCGCATTGAAGATTGAGCTTGTTGTTAAAGATTTCTTCCTTGGTGTTGCTATTTTCCCCAGTCTTGGCCGACCGGATGATTCAAGCATGTTGCGGATGATCTTAGAGCAATTCTCTAGAGCGTGGCATGTTGTTCGAGGAAGATTCAAGCCCTAACTATGTTTAGCCGACAATATAGTGATCTGTATTAAGTAAAGCCGACGTTGATGTTCATTCCAAGGTTGATGAAGCGTATAAATACTTGTTGATGAGTTCTGGAAATGTGTCCTTTTGCAAAAATGATAAAATCATAAGAAAGGTACAGAGACAGAGTAGAAGAGAGGAGAAGCAGAAGAACAAGAGTAGTAGAGGATGAAGAGTTAGCGAAGAAGTGTTTGGGGTAGAGCGGAGGTTTTTGTGAGCTTTCAATGGGACTGAACCAGGCATAAAGAAGATGTTATTTCTCAGTTCATTCTTTATGTATTAAACACAAAATCTTGTAGGCAGTGAGCCTCCTGTAGGTAGTGAGCCTCTTTGAGCAGTGAGCTCTGGGTAGTGCATCCGAAGGCAAGTGCCTTCCCATTTCTTTTAAGTACTTTTAACAGGGTGTGAATCTTGTGGGTTAACCCCCACCGTGGTTTTTCCTTAATCAGGTTTCTACGTTAAAAATCTTGGTGTCAAGTGTGTTAATTGTGTTTCTTCTCATGTGTTGTTCATTCATACTTTAATGTTTACATCATTAATTTGTTTGTAAGTTGTGAAAGAAGATTAAAAGCATAAAAGGTTAAATTTGTGTGACAATCGATTCACCCCCCCTCTCAGTTGTTCGGACTAATTCCAACAATTTGTATCTTGTCCGGTTCCTCTAGAAGAAGCTTGACCGCTTGAGGAGATCCAAGATGTTGACCTACGAGAAGGAAAGTGTGAGATTTGATGGAACAAATTACTCCCTTTCGAAGGTATGCATGCAGTGTCATTTGCAATGTATGGGTGATGCCTTTTGGTTGATAACTAAGAATGAGTATAAGATCCCGGAGAAAGGCCCTTCAACTATAGATGAACTCAAGGAAGCTGAATATAATATTTGAGCTAAAGAAGCATTGTTAAGTGCCCTGACTGATACTGAAATGACAAATGTCCTGGAATAAAAAACTAATCATGAAATCTAGGAAAACTTGGAAACTCTATATGAAGGTGAAGAATATGTCAAATGCGCCAAGCTCTAGAGCCTGAAGGGTAGATACGAAAGATTGATGATGAGTGAAGATGAAAATATTACTTCCTACATGCAGAAAGTGAATGAACTTGTGACCGGTATCAGGAATGCTGGTGGAACATTGGAAGAATCAGAGATTGTTGCCAAAGTGCTCAGATCCTTACCTGTGGCATACAAGCATAAAGTTGTTGCCATTGAAGAAATCAGGACTATGACAACTATTACAAGGGATCAGTTGGTTGGTAAGCTTTCATATTTTGAAATGAGAGTTTGGTAATTCTCTTCCTAAGTCTGAATCTACATTTAAGGCCAGTGTTTATGGAAAACAAAGATATGATCCGGGTGAAAGCCCTTCAGGAAGATCAAACAGATTTGTGAAGGCAAGAAAGGATCTTGAAGATGATGAAGTTGAGGCTACAGAACTTGAAGCCCTTATTGCCAAAAGATTGCCAAGAGGATCCGGTAAGTATGAAGGAAAGTTGCCTTTAAAATGTTTTGCTTGTAACAAGATTGGTCATTTTGCCTCAAGGTGTCTGGAGAGGGTTTTAAAGCCAAACCCTAATAGATCAAGGGCTCAGAAGAAATGTTACTATGTCCAAGAAGTTGATGAAGAAGGAGTCACACATGATGAATCTGATATGGGAAGTAACTCAGGAAATGAATGGGTGTTTATTGCCATCAAAGAAGAAGATCATGTGTCTACTGAATCTACTAACTGTGTGAATGTGGAAAGTGCCTTGGCTGCTCAGATTGAAGAAAAGGATGAATGGGTCATTGACAGTGGATGTTCTCATCATATGACTAGTGGTAAAAGTAAGTTCATAAGTTTGGAAAGGTATGAAGGTGGAATTGTGAAGTTTGGAGACAATTTAGCTGGTAGAATTTGTGGCAGAGGATCCATCTCTTTTGATGGTAAGAATAACACTAATGATGTTCTAGATGTAGAAGGATTGAAGCATAATCTTCTCAGTGTTGGACAGTTGGTTGACAAAGGATGTGATCTCCGATTCAAGGATGGGAAATACAAAATTTTAGCAAGCTCAGGAACTGTGATTGCATCAGATACACAAACTAAAGGTAACATATTTCATTTAAGTGGTACTGGCAAAAGTTGTTTGATTGCTCAGATTGATCAAAGTTGGCTATGGCATAGGAGATTGTGTCATGTGAGTTTTGATAATATTGTTAAGATAAGTTCTACTCAGGCTATGAGAGATCATCCAAAACTTGTGAAACCTACTGATAGCATGTGTAGAGAATGTCAATTGGGTAAATAGAACAGAACTTCATTCAAGAGTAAAGAACAATTTTCAAGTGGATTGTTGGAATTTGTGCATATAGATCTATGTGGTCCTACTAGAATTAGAAGTGTGCAAGCAGACATATATTTTATGTTGTTGATTCATGATTACTCCCAGATGATGTGGGTAACTTTATTGAAAGAGAAATCAGAAGCTCTTGACAAATTCAAGGTGTTCAAGGTTATGGTTGAGAATGAGATTGGTGAGAAGATAAAGTGTCTGAGATCCAACAGAGGTGAAGAGTTTACCTCCAGTGAGTTTGATACATTCTATGAAAAGCATGGAATAAAAATACAGTTATCTGCTCCTACGACTCCTCAGCGGAATGGAGTTGTGGAAAGGAAGAACTGAACCATTCAAGAACCTACTAGGACAATGATGATGGAAGAAAATGTTCCACAAGTCTATTGGAGAGAAGCTATGAGTATTGTTGTCTTCACTCTTAACCGAGTGCAGATCAAAGGCAATTCTAGTAAGAGACCTTATGAACTATGGTTTGGTCATCTTCCTACTATGAAATATTTTAGAGTTTTTGGTAGTAAATGCTATATCAAAAGAGATGAGGATCTAGGCAAATTTGATGCAAGAAGTGAAGAAGGAATATTTCTGGGTTACTCTACTCAAAGCAAGGCATACCGATGCTTCAACAAAAGGTTGAAAAAGATTGTTGAAAGTGCTAATGTCAAGGTTGATGAGAGCAAAGAAAGACCTTCCAGGCCTTGTGGATATGATTCAGATGATCAAGATGAAAGTCAAAGTCAAGAAAAGAAAATTCAAACCTGGACTTAGATCTAGATTAATCTAAAAAATCCAGCGACTCAAGAAGTTAGTGCAGATGTTGAGGGACAAGCTCAAGAATCAAAAGTTCAAGAAACTCCCAAAACTACCAGGTATGTAAGGTTGAATCATTCTAAAGATCAAATCATAGGAGACAAGAATAAATGTGTTCAAACTAGAAAAAGAATTGTTGAAGATCAAGTAGAGTATTGTTTGATTTCAAAGATTGAACCAAAAATAGTGAATGAAGCTTGTAATGATGAAAATTGGGTAAAAGCAATGGAAGAATAATTAATGCAAATTGAAAAGAATCATACTTGGGATCTTGTTCCTAGACCTGAAAAAAAAATGTAATTGGAACCAAATGGATCTTTGAGAATAAATTGAATGAAGATGATGAAGTTATGAGAAACAAAGTAAGATTGGTATGCAAAGGATATTCTCAAGTAGAGGGAATTGATTTTGAAGAAAAATTTGCTCTGGTGGCAAGAATTGAAGTAGTCAGATTATTTCTTGCATTTGTTGCTTTCTAAGATTTCAAAGTTTATTAGATGGATGTCAAGTTAGCATTCCAGAATGTAGAGTTAGAGGAAGAAGTCTCCATTAAGCAACTGGAAGGATTCCAGTTGTCTAATCAAGGAGATATGGTCTGCAGATTGAGGAAAGCTTTGTATGGACTTAGACAAGCCCCAAGAGCCTTGTATGTAAGATTAGATAAGTATCTGCTAAAGCTTGGATTTAGTAAAGGCACAGATGACAATAATCTTTATTTCAAGATTGATCATGAGGACATCCTTATTGTTGAGGTATTTGTTGATGATATCATTTTTGGTGGAAATGGAAGCATGTGTAAGAAATTTTCTAATCAAATGCAAAGTGAATTTGAGATGTCCATGTTTGGTGAAATAAATTTCTTCTTAGGTCTACAAATCACTCTGTCAGATAAAGGTATCTTCATATCTCAGTCTAAGTATGTGAGAGAATTGTTGAAAAAGTTTGGAATGGAGGACTCAAAACCAATAAGTACTCCTATGGTAACTAGATGTGAGTTGAGTAAAGATGACGATTCACCTAAGGCAGATAAGAAAAGGTATAGATCAATGATTGGAGGACTGCTTTATTTGACTTAGACTAGACCTTACATTATGAATACAGTTGGACTTGTTGCTAGATTTCAAGCTGATCTTAGGGAATCCCATGTTGTAGCAGTCAAAAGAATTTTTAGATATCTAAAGGGAACATCTAATTATGGCTTATGGTATCCAAAGGATAATGACTTCACTCTTCATGCATATACAGATGCTGATTGGGCAGGAGATGTGGATGACAGGAAAAGTACTAGTGGTGGTGCATTCTTCTTGGGAAGGAGATTGGTTTCTTGGTTGAGGAAAAAGTAGGAGGCAATATCTCTGTCTACTGTAGAGGCACACTATATAGCAACAGCAAAGAATTGTACTCAAGTTCTGTGGATGAAGTAAATGTTGAAGGACATTAGAATTGTATTTGAGGAGCCTGTTACAATCTTTTGTGATAATTCAAGTGCAATAAGCATCTCAAAGAATCCAGTATTGTATTCAAATACAAAGCATATATCAATCAAGTTTCGCTTCTTGAGAGAGAAGGTTAATGAGAATGAAGTCAGATTGGAGTTTGTTTCTTCAAAGGATCAGATTACAGATATCTTCACTAAGCCTCTACCCAAGGATACTTTTAAGTATCTCAGAGAGAAGTTAGGGGTTATTACCCCTTCTGATTAGAACTAAGATGCACTAGGGTGCATCAGTCCGGTGGAATTCACAATCATATCTTGTGATCCAAATTGATGTTAAAGAGATACTACTCAGGGGAGGTAGTCAGTATGCAAGTTTTGGAGATCAATCTGAAACAAAAAGGGGGAGAAAAGATTACAAATATGTGCCCTTTTCCATTGATGTCAAAGGGAGAGAGAAGTCATGTGAAAAACTAGTTGTTGATGAAAGGGGGAGCAGTGAAGAAAGTGGTTGCAGAAGTAGTAAGAGAAAGGGGGAGAAGTTCTTTTCTTGATGGTTAAATAATTTTTTCACATCATATGTTGCCATCAATGACAAAGGGGGAGATTGTTGCAAATATGTGCCTAAGAGGTGTTGTCATTGGTGTCAATTGTATCCTATTTTATTGCCTGGTTAGAAGACTAAAATGTTGAGGATATTGAGAAAATTAGTGAAGATCAAAGTACACGGACCATATCACTATGTAGAGGATTGTCTGAAGTAGCTCTAGTTAAGATTTGAGAGGTTCGCATGAAGATTTGAAGAAGTAATGGCCATCTGAGTAGAACCAGGTTTTGCAGTGTTCAAAAGAGACAGAGTGATAGGAAATTGGTTTGGATTGCTTTACAGATGAAACACTATGATCTACGAATCTAGAGGCATGTTTAGGAAGCTAGTGTGTATCATTAACTCAAGTGGTTCATGGTTTGGAGGTCTGCAAGTAATCTTTCTAGTGTGACAATCATGGCAGACAGTGTTCTTAAGGTACCCGATGAAGATGCAAGTGATTCTATTTATTTGGAGTAGTGCAGATGTTATTACTGAATTTAATGTGCTTGTGGAGGTCTCTAGATCATGTTCCTGCTATGTTGGAGGTCCACATTAAAGATTGAGCTCGTTGTTGAAAATTTCTTCCTTGGTGTTGCTATTTTTCCCAGTCTTGGCCAACCGAATGATTCAAGCATGTTGCAGATGATCTTAGAGCAATTATCTAGAGTGTGGCGTGTTGTTCAAGGAAGATTCAAGCCCCAACTATGTTTGGCCAATGGTATAGTGATCCGCATTAAGTCAAACTAACCTTGATGTTCATTCTAATGTTGATGAAGTATATAAATACTTGTTGATGAATTGTGGAAATGTGTCCTTGTCCGAAAATGATAAAATCATAAGAAAGGTATAGAGGCAGAGCAGAAGAGAGGAGAAGCAGAAGAACAAGAGCAGTAGAGGATGAAGAGTTAGCGAAGAAGTGTTTGGGGCAGAGCAGAGGTTTTTGTGAGCTTTCAATGGGACTGAACTAGGCATAAAGAAGATGCTATTTCTCAATTCATTCTTTCTATATTAAACATAAAATCTTGTAGGTAGTGAGGCTCCTGTAGGCAGTGAGCCTCTTTGAGCAGTGAGCTCTGGGCAGTGTGTCCTAAGGCAAGTACCTTCCCATTTCTTTTAAGTACTTTTAACAGGGTACAAATCTTGTGGGTTAACCCCCACCATGGTTTCCCTAAACTAGGTTTCCATGTTAAAAATCTTGGTGTCAAGTGTGTTAATTGTTTTTCTGCTCATGTGTTGTTGATTCATTCTTTAATGTTTACATCATTAATCTATTTGTAACTTGTGAAAGAAGATTAAAAGTAGAAAAAGTTAAATTTATGTGACAACTGATTCACCCCCCCTCTCAGTTGTCCAGACTAATTCCAATAGTATATTATGTAAACTACCATTCTTTGTATGGTTAGACATTAAGAAGTTAGTGATAGAAAAGAGGATAACTTAGAAATTCAATATATCCAATCACTCAAATCATGTATTTAAGAATTTGTATAATAAAATTTTGCATCACAGCTCTCATTGAATTGTCTAACTTGCTTAGTTAATTTCTTTCCCCTATCAATTTGCACCTAGATTTAGTTCTCAACCTTCACATTCAGTAGTTATGCTTTTGGCATAATAGATTTAGTTCATTGAGTTTGTTTATCTAGCAATTTACTTCTTGGGACTCATATTAGTGGTATTAGAGGCCTACACTTCATATCGTATCTAGCAGTATTAAGGTCTTCATTTGCATTGTGTCTTAGTTTACATCCGCATCCATACAATATTAGAGCATTGGTATATATGACTTTTGAGCTACCAACAATATATATGCTCTAAAGAATTATAAAATAGTGTTGTGATGTAGGAGCATCCTTGAGATGGCATAATCTCATATCAACTAAAAAGTCTATTTATTCTTTGTAGTTCGGCCTACATGAAAACCTAACTTGTGTGCATGCTTTGTTATATGCCATAGTTTGTCGCACTCAAGCTTAATTTGCATGTGTGTATTATTTTCTTGTGTCTAGGTAGTTTTGGTGTCCCATGCACATGTGCATGGTGGCATAAGACTATTTAAAGCCTTGTGTAGACCTAGCTAGTTTGGTACATGGACATTTAGATGCATTATATTATATGTATAAGCTTTCATTGCATTGAGTATGACACATACATTTCTATTTCCCTTTTGCATCCTCATGTAGCTTGTACAACCCTATCTATGAAGTTATTACCTTACATAGCTCAGCTACTCATGCACACACCTCAAAAAGTTTAATGGATGTTAGTATGTTAGAAGATTTGGTTAGTGTAAGAGTAAATTTTGTCACATGACAATGCTTAGATTTTCTAATGGCTTGTCCATTCTATAATGTTGGGTAAGTTTTAGGTTCAAATTTATTAAGATATGGCCTAATTAATATACTTTCAAACTACACTTCTTAGCCCATTGATTATATTTTCTCCTAGGCACACATTAATGGTGATGGAGTTCTTTAGTTGTCTAGGACAACACAAATAAGATTTATGGTTGGAGCTATTTATTTTGAGGGGCCATTTGCAGGGGTTTTGTTTGATCGAGTGGGTATTCTGGATAGTGAAAATTGGCATGTAATTTGGTTTTAACATAGAGCTTAAAATGAAGTGATTGTACACTTTAAGTGTTTTTCATGGGTTTAGTAGGATAGTGTTGTTAAGTTTCACAAATTGGTTACCCAATGTAACTCAATAAATTTTTGTAATTAAATCTATTATTTTCTTGCTCGATCTCCAATTTTCTTCCTTGTTTTATTTTTTTAAGTCATTTGTACACCTATTTGCTAGTTATTCATTTGACTTGAGTTTGACTATTACACTAGACTAGTACAAAAGAAAGCATTATGAGTCCTAGAGGTAATCTCATGAGAGTTTTTATTAGCCCAAGAATTTGTTCGACTATTTTCACGTTGTAGGTGAACTAGAGAAGATGGATGATATAGTTGAAAGAGGAGGAGTGAGTATTAATCAAGTGACCTTACCTGTAGATCTTTCCAATACATTAAGAGTGATTTAAGATCATCTTGAAGTAATTAAAACTATGTAATGGAGAGTAGTGGTGATGGAAGATATCATATAGTTGTGAGGGAGTACATAGAAGAGTTCTACAAACTATACATTCACATTGGCCATGTGGAAGACAATACAATGAATGTGTCTAGGTACATGAACAATTTTTCTATCTCAACTCAGGATGAGATTTCTTTGTTGACAATTCATTTTTTGAGGATGCCTACTAGCCAGAGATCAATGTTGAGGATAAGTTATCTTGTAGATAATAAAGAATGAATAATAGTAGTATAAGGGTAAGGATGGAAAGAGAAAATAAGGTAGAAGAAAGGAAACCTATGCGATCAAGGATGATGTAGAAATGAGTGCTATTGCACAAAGGACAAAGTGTGAGCATATCTCCATTATACATAGAGATAGAGGAAGGCACAAGGTTTTAGTAAATGATTTAGTGGGACTTACTTTAGGTGTGGACAATTAGGTCATTAGATATTTTATTTACTAGATAGTATGTGAGAATAAGGTCATATAGAAAAGCATATACATGTCACAAAAGTAGTAGAAGAAAACACATTGGGAAGCAAAGGAACATTTGTAAACCCATATGTTGGGGAGAACTTAATTATGTCAAAGATTTTAATAAAATCTATAGATGAAGGTAAGGAGTTGTGGTTAAGGAAGAGCCTATTTCAAACTAAATTCATGGTAAGGAAAATATGTGTAAGATGATCAATGATCGAGGAAACACCAAAAACTTAGTATCCATGATTTAATTGGAGTAAATTTTGTGATTGAAAATAGTCATGCACCTCACAACACACATTGTATCTTAGTTGTAAAAAGGAAATAACTCATATTAATAGAATAGTGTTATTTTGCATTCTACATTGGAGGATACATGAATGAGGTATGGTTTGACATGATTTAAATGGATGCATGATATGTATTACCAGCAAGGCCGTGGTAGTATAATAGATGCCCAATGCATGATGAATGCAAAAACACCTTCACCATCATGAAGGATAGAAATAATTTTAAGTTACTTCCCATAAAGGATAAGGAAGAATTCACATAGAAGGGAAAAGTGACCTTGTTGTTAGTAAAGGAGTTTTTCAAGGAGGTGGTAGATTTGCAAGATTATTATGCACTAGTAGTTAAGCACATACAAAACAACCTACATAGATTTGAGGATCCAAAATTTGACAAGCTTCTAAAGGAGTATGCAGATGTGATTGGCACAAGAATGAAATATAATTGCCAACAATCCATAGAATCTCACACTCCATGGATAATTTCAGGACCTAATTTGAAAATTGAAAAATTTATCTAATTCCTTTCCAATTTTGTCAAATTTTCCTAAGTATTGCATTTTTTCATCCCTCATATCCCCTTCATGTGTTAGAAGTTGCAAAACCCAAAAAATTTCTGTCTGTGGGTTCCTTGGTATTTTTCTAGCATTTTAGTACTTTGCAGGTTTTACTTGTGCAACTAGATGCAGGGTTCCATCTAGCTATTACATGTTTTCTATGTCTTCTGTGTCCTACATCCAATTATAATTTTGTGTGGAATTCTCGCAAGTCCTTTTCATGCCCTATATCTTTCGTCATCATCCATCCATTTGATTTGCAAAATCTTGACTAGATGCAAGACATTCCCCCATTTCTCATGTCTAATTATTTCATTTTTCCCACATAAATGTTTCACTAAGTTCACCAAGACCTTCATTCATTATATTTGTCCTTATTCTCCCAATTTGTGGGTTCTTAAGCTCCTACATGACCAAATGTATTTCCTTTGCAATTTGTATCATGTTCTAGTTCTCTCCCTAGTTTTTGTGTCTAATCCTAATTTTTTTCACTGCATCTCCCACTTTTGGTATTGTTTTCATTGGTAGAACTCTCTTGCCAAACCAGATGTCCCATTTCCCATCGTATATCCAAATCTTGCCTCTTGTCTTGCACTTTTTTGTCTACATCCACTTCGCTCCTCCATTTTTGTAGGATCCCTTTGCCTCCCTTCAAATAAACTCACATTTGATTCTACTATGCCATCCCATATAATTTCATTCACATTTCATGGAAGCTCCTAATCTTGCAGGACTTCCTCTTGCCAATCATGTTTGGTTCCAATGTCATGTTCCCTATTAAATCCTTGCAATTTTCTAAAACTTCTCCAGAAGACTTCAAAACATGCCAACAACTTCCTAGATCATCATTGATGATCAATTTGACTTTTGCAATCACCCAGTTTGAGCAGGAAATTCATCCTTGCCTCTTCTAATTTTTATTTGGCATGTGATTCAAGGTGAATTTTCATGAAGTTGGTGCATAATCCATAGATTTGGTCGTTGGGAACCCTAATTTGCATTCAATGCTTCACCTACTAAAACACATCAACTCTTGTGAATGGCCTAGGGCATAAAATTTTAAATGATACAAATACATGGTTTTCTTATATTAAAAGGGTTTATCATTCTTTGTTTCCATAGGCATCTACAAGTGCCAAGTATTTTCTAGGATTTCAACATATACTCATCTAGTCCATCTAGGAAGCAATGCATTCATGAAACACGAGGAGGTCAAAATATTGTAAATGGTATCAGTACTTGAATGTCTCCATGGTTATTTGTAGATCTTCTAAGGAACTCTTGAACTTTGGTTAGGGTTTCCACTTACCACACTTGATGGTATGGTTGTAATACCAATTTGATAAATGTAATAGGATTTTAGTTTATTGCAAACATTGTAATGGTCATTTATGTGTTGCATACATATTTTATAGTATAATGATCAATTATTAAGCATGTTTTATTACTGGATGCCATATCTTTTATGTACACTCATGTTTATATTGCTTCCTGTTGTGTTTTCACTTCATTGTCTTTCTTAGTAAACTATGACCATGGTACCCATTGGATCAACACCAATCCTGGAAGTGATGGTCAATCATATTCCTTCAAATGAACAACATATTTAACTAGTATTTTAGAATCAAGTTTTTAGAATGTATGTAGTCCATGATTCAACATTGCAACTAGGGAAATATCTTTAGCAAACTGTATTAGATATTCATCCTAGTGAATCATGTATGCATACCTACGTATTGCATTTTTACAATGATGCCCTCATGAACTCTATAAGTGGTCTTTGTGAAATTTTTTATTCTATGACCTAGTGACAACCTTTGGGGTTAAGCATACTTTGGATATAGATACAACTTTTTCATCTTGTTCAACCTTTCAGTGTCTTCAATCCTACTGATGATACCTCTAGGAACAACCTCCTAACTCTAGGTGAGATCAAAGTGTAGGAGAGATTATCCAATCTTGTTAGTTGGCTTTAACCATCCTTAATCTATCGATGAGCCCCTATTTTACCCTCTTGATGACAACCCGTAGCCTTAAAGGTAAGAATTTCATCTAGGATTGAGGAGTTGCAGTTTTAGGACCCAATATATATGATCTTGGGTTCTTGTTTGATGAATAAGGTACCATATAGAATGAACCTTGCATGAGTGCAAATTTGAATAAGAAGGTTGAAGAACTATTAGAATGAGGCCTAATATATTATTTGTTTAATCCTTTTGTAGTTCCTAAGACAATCACATCAAAAATGAATGGCAATTGGAGGATGTGTATAGATTGCCACATGATTAACAAGATCACTATTAAGTATAGTCTTCAATTTTTGTGCATGATAAACTAATAGATTGCTTGAGTGGCATGTATTACTTTTCTGAGATAGATCTCAAGAGTAGATATCATTATATTAGTTTTTGACAAGGAGGTGAATGGAATATCACATTCAAAATGAAGGAAGGCCTGTGCAAATGACTAGAAATACCATTTGGGCAAATGTATGCCCTAATATGTATATTCATGATGTTGATGAATAAGCTTTTGAATTCATCCCTCTACAATTTTGTGAATGTATATCTTGATGAAATATTAGTTTTTAACAAGATGGAAGGGACATCTTGTTGGAAACAAGGAAGATAACTGAGAGGGGGGGGTAATCAATTATCTCTAATATCTTTACTTTCTTTTTCTTTTTATACTTTGTGCAGCATCAAAACATATAAGCATATATAATCATGAGAGCAAAAATAAAATCAATACACATAACTCAAAGATTTTAACGTGGAAACCTTGTTAAGGGAAAAAACCATGGGGTGACTAACCCAAGATTGTATTCTCTGTTAAAAGAATAAGAAGTACAAAATGGCACTTACCAATTAGGGCTCACTACCCGAGCACACTGCTCACAAGAGGCACACTGCTTACAAGAGACTCACTATCTAAATAATTTATAGAAGGTAACTAGATGTTTGAACTGATGAGAGGCATCTACACATGCTGAAGTTCAGTTCTGGTTAGGCTCAATATACTGATCTAATGCACTTCATTCTTCCTCTACTCTAGAGGTGCTGCTTTGTCACATACCAGATTTGTATTGGTACTTCTACACTTATTTCTACCTTTTTCACACCTTATTCCATCACATATATCTACATCTGTGTCTTCATACTAGAATCCATCTGGTATATATATTTGCCCCAAGGATTTCAACAACTTTCTAGTCGGCAACCAGAATACTCAAGATATTTATAAGATACTGATCTGTCGGTTGAATCCATACTTGATTTGTGATGCGTATCAAAAACATAGACATAGAAGTCATCATTCATGTTAGACAACATTGTATGATCCCTCAAATAACTTGATCAACATCAATTACTCATCCGGATTGAAGTCTGATACTTTGCCGGTCAGTTCTTCCTTAGTTTGCTCTGCCTGTCAGGAACTCAACACTCAGATGCTCATATCTTTTCAATGTTTTCTTACCAGAGGCTCAATCTCTGGAATATAGTAGTCATGATACTCCTCTTCACTTGTCCAAGTCCAAAACTTGCTGAGTTACACCATCTGAGAGATCCAGACCTGATTGTCAGACCTTGCTATATGCTCTATTCTTGTTCACCGGACCAAAACACTCTTCAATTTGACTTCCGGTATAGGCATACTATGTGCTGCGCATGTGTGGGATAGACTATGTTGCCATCAATGACAACACTCATGAAGCCACACAGTGTCTCTTGCCAACAATCTCCCCCTTTGGCATTGATGGCAACACTTAGTGAAAAATGACTAAGTGTCGCAACAAACTCCCCCTTGGCTGATGCTCTATCTTATGGACTATTTTACTGGAGCTACCCCTTATCTGGATTCCACATTTTTCACTACTCCTTACTGCCCCTTTGACATCAATGGAAAAGGGTGGAATCCACACACCAAAATTTGCAAAAATTGACCTATACATAGCGGCATAAGTATGTATATACATGTTATACTTACATATACTTGAGTATATCTGCCAAAGTGGCCTTCAACTGTACATACTCTATGGCCCAACTCTGCTTCATCCTATCTAAAATGGAGATGTGACCACTCAACAAAAATGCATATGCTTCTACTCTTCTTAAGTCTGCCGGATCACTGGTCCGGGTTGTGGTCTGAGCATCTGTTAAGGCCTCATGCATTGCCTCTAACTTAGGGATGATTATTCCTCTAAGTTTAGTCATTCTACTTATTATATTCTTCCTTTCTTTCTATAGCCTCTTTATTTCATTTATAATGACAATAGCCTGGCATTCTTGCCTCATTATGGATGAAGTGAGGGGATCAAAATTTTGAGATAAACTTGACAGTTTACCTTCTTGTTCTTCCACCTTCTTTTCAATATCCTCAGTCACTTTAGACCAAGATAGACAAAATTTGTACATGTCCCCACCATCCTTAAGAGTATTTTCAAGGCTCTTTATCCTAATATCTAGGGTCCTCCTATCATTAGTAATGAGTCCCTGTACTTCAGTCAACCTTTTTCCCAAAAACTCTTTCCGGACCTTTTCTTCTGCCGATTTCTCTAAAGAATCAAAGTGAGTGCTAACGGAGTTTACCAAAGATTTCAAATTACTAGATGGAGAGGCTGAAAGATCTTTTTGAAAAGATGGCATGATCTTCTCCAGCATACCGGATACAATCTCTAGCAGCTTGCAGTCTTCCATGTGAGACTTCAGAAGCTTTTCTTTTATTTTAGCTTGGGCAAAAGATGCTATTTTCATTGTCTGGACCGGAGAGAGGGAATCAAAATTTAGTGGTCCTTGCAATTGTTCCAGTTCATCTTTTTCCATCATCTCTTTGTTCAAGAAATTCTTCACTGCCTCTGTAGTGTCTCTTGTCAGAGACTGAATCTTCTTTTCTTTTGGAATCTCAAAGCTATCATCAGAGATCTTCTCTATTTGTTCTTCTTCTTTACCCTTTGCCTGCTCTTCTTGACTCGCTTCTTCCTCTTTTCTTCCTTCTCCTTCAGTTCCTGAATTTGGAATGTCTGCAGTGGGATCTGGAGAAGAGATGTTAACTACTTCATGAGCTTCCTCTTCCAGAACAGAGGAATCCAAGTCCATAGACTTCTCCTCATCTATCTCTTTTGACCCTTATACATTTTGTCAATAGATTCTTCATTTGATGCATTTAATCCTTCGACATCCATGGTAGAAGGTTCTTCATCTATTTCCTCTATAATAGGAAGATTGAATTTTTTGAAGGCATTCCGGAGGATGTCTTCTATTTCTCTTGCTACCTGATCAGTTTCTCCAAGCATAAGTTTGTTCATTCTTGCTTTGCTCTAGAATTCATCCTTGTAGTACTTAAAGATCATGTTCATTTGCTTTGGAGTAATGGAAGGATAGAGCTGAATTGCAATTTGTTCTTAGATCTCTAAGTCCTTTGCCTTGGCATTCTCTTTTCTAAGTTTAAGTACCTTCTCTAGACTTTTGGGAATTAATGAAATGATTTCAATGAATGCTTTATTATAAATATTTAGGTACCTAACTGTAGCATCTTCCAAGATCCTCTTGTCAATATCACTATATTCATCATAAAATTGTGTTACTGGTTGCAGATTCCCATCCACAGTGACTTCCTTGATGATATCATCAATAGAAAGAGTGGGCTTGTCAACAAATTCTTTTGCCTTTTCTTCTTTGTTTTTACCGGCAGAGGATTCCTCGGATGTTTTATTTTTCTTCTTCATTTTATTAACTTCCTCATCAGACTCTATTTCTTCATCATCCTTTTGACTTATGTAATACCTTGTGGCTTTTGTTTTTGTTCTCTTTTCTCCCTTTCCTGATGTCTTGGCTTCCGGTTTGGAGGCTCTTGAGCTCTTAGGGGTGGCAGGTGTAGAGCTCTTGGTGGATCTAGTCTGGGAGGAGCCTTGTACCAGAACACTTCCTTTTTCTACTTCTTGTTTCTCTTTCTCAGCTCTTTCTATTTTCTCTCTGTTTGCATCAACTTCCTCTTTTGATATGCCATATCTTTTGGCAATTTCTTCTACTTCCCTTCTAAATTTCCTTTTTATCTCCAGTTGTCTCAACTCAACATGTATCTTTACACTTAATTCTTGAAAGGTTCCAAACCTTTCTGCCTCAGGGTCCTTTGGTTGGCTCAACAGGTGTTGAACGTGTAGCTCCAAGATTTTCTCATCTACTTCGTAACCCATTGGCATTATCCACATTGTTCTGGGCTCAACTACCTCCATTAGGCATTAATCAGTACCTACCATAAAACACACTGTATCCTTGTATTTTTCTACTATCGATTGAGGTATCCTTTCTCTAGCTTGCATCATACTTTGGAAGTTCTTGAAGTATCCCCAGAGTACTGTGCTTTGATCCTTAGCATCACCAAGTCCATACATATAGTCTCTGATCTGTATGGCAACCGGTCTGTCATTTTGCCATACCCAACCACTTGATCTGGGTAGCTCATTCATATAGTAAAAGAACATACATAGTATCAGACAGTTGTATTTGAAGGAATTCTTCTTGTCCTTTTTTATCTTTTACAAGTTTTCTAATAGCTAATTCAGAAGAAAGTCGCATAGATCATAATTTGCATTTTCCCTTAACATCTGATATGATGTATATATTGCAGTCCCAGACACAGAGTTCTCCCTATTAGAATGATAGATCTTATATCCTATTATAATTGAAGCAAACTTGACATCCAGATCTGTGATGTAATCAATTGTCATTACTCTTTTGTCAAACTTAGATCTGATAACTTCAGTAACTGTCTAGTTCTTAACAGATTTGAGTGCAGGCAACCCACCAAATGAGTGCAGTCCATTTACTACCCTAATGGCATCTTTTGTTATCTTGAAGGGCTTCATTAACCACATGAAATTGTCATGTATTTTGCTGAGAACATACCGAACCCAATCATCTTCTGCAAAATAGGGAAATTGGATGTAATGTCCAAAGTGCTTATCCCAGAGGGCCTTGTATTGAGGTTTGAGTTCAAAAATTTTATCTATTAACTGTTTATGATAGATGTCCATCAACTTGGATTCTCCAAATTCCTCAATATTGGTGTGGATGTAAACCCTAACATCTTCTATGTGCAGTACCCCATGCGAAATGCTAGAAAAAGTGCCTACGGGATCAAATTCTAGGGATTTGTAGAGGTGTTTCTTGAATTTTGGGCGTGGCCTATCAGTGATCTTAACAACCATTGGAGTAGCCATTTTGCAAAGGATTCAGAGAGAGATTTTCAGAATGAAAGTACCTTTTTACGCTTCAGAGTTTGAAAAAAGAACTGGAACAAGTCGTTGGTTGAATTGGATTTTGCAGTTGACCTTTGAGAGAGTTGTAGGTATTTTGATGTAGAGCTCTTCTTTTCTTCTTCTTGAAAGCAAATGTGTGAATAATAAGTGAATAAACCCTTTTATCTCTACGTAAACCCTAATTTTCTTTTGCAATAAATGCACAACTTAAGTCATCTGGTTGCCTTGTTCTGAGAGAGATTTTTTTTAATCACTGAGATGCACTAAAAATCATTTTCAGTGATAACTAACAATGTATCTTCTTTCCTCCAATCATGCCATGAATCCGCAGATCAAGATATTTCAATTTTGAATTATACTGGATTTGTCTATGAAAATCCTGCTTTACCGGATGGCTGTCAAATCGGATCAATCTTGGATGATTAAGCTCTTGCAAAACACCATGCGAATCTTTCATATTTTTACCAAAGGTTATTTAGATAATTTTTTGAGAACCCTTTAATCCGCAACATTCCATGTGCCAAATTTAGGCACCAATTGACTAGCTGGGGGAATTTATATATTTTTTGTGACTCCCCCTAAGCCATAGCTCATCTGTTTAGTTTCTGGAAGGAATATCAGCACCAGATTCTGGTGCAGATCCATCCCCAATATTTTATGTACTCTTCTTCACCCAAATCTTTCTCATCTCCCTTTGAACTTCATCTACATTCACTTTGCCTTTTCCCTTATCTTGATTTTGATTATGATGCACCGGACCATTTTTATCTTGATTTTTTCTTCTGCAGAATTTGACAATATGACCAAATCTACTGCAATTGTAACAAACGACATTTCTTTGCATATTTGACTGATATCCTCTTGATCTACATTGATTAGCCATATGTCCCATTCTATTGCATGCAAATCATCTACCATTGAATAATTTATTTATTTACATATTTTTGCATTCATGAGATTTGTGACCATACCTTTTGTAGTTGAAACATTGTCCGAAGAAGGATGGATTAGTCTGATTCATTTTCCTTCTACACTGAGTAACTTTATAACCAAAGTTGTTGTAATTGAAGCAACATCCATTGAAGGATGGATATCTTTGAGCATTTGGTTGCCTTATCGGAGGTCTTCTAGGCCTGTTTCTTTGATTTCCTAATCCAAAGTTCTTCTAACCGGATCCGAAGCTTTCACCTTTCTCATATCCTAAGCCACGCTCATCATCTACCCTCTTTTGACTCTCAAGAAGGACTTCAAGTTGGGCTGAGCTTATCTTGAATTTCTCCTTGTATTCATTTGCTATTTGAAGACTTTGCTTGAGAGTGTCTATCTTATTTTCAAGTTGTTCTTCATTATCTCTAGCTTCTTCAAGATCAGATTCAAGATGCCTGATTATTCTGTCCATTTTGTGGTAGTCTTCTATCTTTTCCTTTAGGGATTGTTTTAGATTATCTTCACTTTTCCTTCTTTCTTCAATTTCTTGGGTGAATCTCATAACCCCTGATTCCATTTCATGCCTTACCATAATGACCTCTTTTGATAGCTTCTCACATAGTTTATTTTTCTCATTCAGATCTTCATTAGTATCATTGTCTTCACTCTGATTGGATAATTTTTGAAGTAGTTCCTTTCTCTTTTTCATAGAGATACTAAGCTTTTCTTTTATCTCATTTATGAAATCATCAGCTTCTTTGAGTCTTTCTCTCAAACTATTGACTTTAGAATGTGATTGTTCAAGATCATCTAGGGCAGACTGAAGTTGTTCCTTCATACCATACATATCCATTGAGATTCCCAGATCTTCCTCAAGCTGTTAGGCTCTGTTTAGAGGAACTTAGCTCTGATACCAATTGTTGGAAACAAGGTAGATAACTAAGAGGGGGGTGAATCAGTTATCTCTAATATCTTTACTTTCTTTTTCTTTTTATACGTTGTGCAGCATCAAAACATATAAGCATATATAATCATGAGAGCAGAAATAAAATCAATACACATAACTCAAAGATTTTAACGTGGAAACCCTATTAAGGGAAAAAACCATGGGGTGACTAACCCAAGATTGTATTCTCTGTTAAAAGAATAAGAAGTACAAAATGGCACTTGCCAATTAGGGCTCACTGCCCGAGCACACTGCTCACAAGAGGCACACTGCTTACAAGAGACTCACTATCTACAGAGTTTATAGAAGGTAACCAGATGTTTGAACTGATGAGAGGCATCTACACATGCTGAAGTTTAGTTCTGGTTAGGCTCAATATACTGATCTAATGCACTTCATTCTTCATCTACTCTAGAGGTGCTGCTCTGTCACATACCGGATTTGTATTGCTGCTTCCACACTTATTTCTACCTTTTTCACACCTTATTCCATCACATATATCTATATCTGTGTCTTCATACTGGAATCCATCTGGTATATATATCCGCACCAAGGATTTCAACAACTTTCTAGTCTGCAACCAGAATACTCAAGATATTTACAAGATACTGATATGTCAGCTGAATCCATACTTGATTTGTGATGCGTATCAAAAACATAGACATAAAAGTCATCAATCATATTAGCCAACATTGTATGATCCCTCAAATAACTTGATCAACATAAATTACTCATCCGGATTGAAGACTGATACTCTCCTGATCAGTTCTTCCTTAGTTTGCTCTACCTATCAGAAACTCAACACTCAGATGCTCATATCTTTTCAATGTTTTCTTACCAGAGGCTCAATCTCTAGAATATAGTAGTCATGATACTCCTCTTGACTTGTCCAAGTCTACAACTTCCTGAGTTACACCATCTGAGAGATCTGGACCTGATTGTTAGACCTTGCTATATGCTCTGTTCTTGTTCACTAGACAAAAACACTCTTCAATCTGATTTCTGGTATAGGCATACTATGTGCTCCAGATGTGTGGGATAGACTATGTTGCCATCAATGACAACACTCATGAAGCCACACAGTGTGTCTTGCCAACACATCTTTCAAACCTATAACAAGTGGTAGTGTAGTTAAAGTTAGAGGTCATACAAATTAACCTAAAGAAATATATATTTAAGTAAAAGGAACATGTATACCTATGTCTTATCATATCCATAGAATGATTGAGAATGGATCTAGAAAATATTTTATTAATTGTTGAGCAACAAAAATAGAGAACTGTGCTGGAGGATAGAAGTTTCCGTGGATTAGCAAGATTGTATTAGACTTGTTCATAGAAACTTTAGTGGCATTTGTACACTGTTGAAAAAATACATATAGAAGGGCATGTTTGAGTGGAACTAAACATGTTCAAAACACTACATCACCTATTTAGAGAAATTAAGCATACTATTTACCAAATATATGTAAATAGTACACTAAATACTTATCCATTATTTTTGTTGATTTTTGAATTCTATCCTTCACACATTTCTCTTCGATGAAAAGTTTAATTCTACAAAAATTTGGGAACATATTAATATATTTCTAACCATTAATCAAATAATGTAGGATATCTAAAACTTGAATATTTGAAAATAGGGGGGATAAAATATTTAAGAATGAGATAAAAGATTCTAAAATTTGAAAAAAAAGCATTGACAAAGAAATACTTTTGAATATAGGTGGGATAAGATATTTAAATTAGGTGGAATAAGGTATTTAAATTAGGTGTGATATTTCAAAGTTCAATATTTGAATATGGATGGGATAAATCACTTGAATGGATACAATATTTTTATTATATTCCATATCATTTATAAATATTCTTCTCATATGAGCATCAACATGAGACCAATACAAGCTCTTTACAAGAAAACACATTAGAAATCACCCATGGAAGACCAAGAGTCACTACGTAGAAATCTACTTTATTTAGAAACCACATCCACATTAGAAGCCAACTATGGAAGACCAAGAGTCACAACTTAGAATTCCACATTAGATGTCCCTATGGGGATTTGAACTTGGGTCTCCACAATGAGAACCCAACATTTTAACCAATTAAGCTCAACCCCTTGGATAGAATGGATAAAAGATTCCAAAATTTAATCATTTTAATATGGATAGGATAAAATATTTTAACATGGATGGAATAAAATGATTCTAAAATTTAATCATTTGAATATGGGTGGGACAAGAAATTTTTAGTGGCTATATCACCAGTTGGCTATTTTTAGGTTCTTTAAAAGTGCCCAATTCACCTATATTTGATAGTTTTTCCTTGATCCTAAAGTAAAATTGTCTTACACTCTAGAAGCTTTAATTATTTAGGATAGACACATATCGTGCTATTGTATATAAAAATTAGAACTCTAATCTTTTCATTTTATTAGGGGCTACTTTTTATTTTCTATACTCACCCCATTTCAATATCTTTGTTTAAATTCATATATTGATAGAAATTTCAGACATACTAAAATTCATATATTAAAAGAAAAATTATTCATTGAATTGTAAAAAAATTGCACAATGAAAAAATTTCCAATCCACTCTAAAATTTGATTTCCAATACGAAAGAAAATCACCTAGTATATTATGGTTCTTTGTATAGGATTAACCAGCCATTTTGTAGAAATTTTAAGAGGACATTTCTTAAAGTATACCATGTGGTAGGATAAAAAGATGCTAAAGTTTAATCAAAAGCATTAGGAAAATATTACATTTGAACACAAACATGATAAGATATTCAAATTATATGGAATATTTCAAATTTAAGCATTTGAATACAGATGAGATAAAGTATTTGAACATGAGTAGGGTAACAAATTCTAAAATTTAATCATTTAAATATGGGCAAAGATACAGTATTCTTTAATTTAATTAAAAGCATTGGGAAATTAATACATTTGAACCTAGGCATGATAAGATATTTAAATTAGGTGAGATATTTCAAATTTTAATATTTTAATATTGGTGGGATAAAGCATTTGAATCTCGGCAAGATAATATATTTAAATATAGGAGACAAAATATGTAAATATAGGAAAGAAAAATGAGTTAATATTTTGAATTTATTTTGTAATTTAAAGATGTTATGAAAATTTATATATTTATTAGAATTATAAAGTTAAATATGTTCTTGTGTGAGAGTATTTATATATTCAAAGTGCACAAGCATAACCATATGTTATTTTTTAAAAAGGTTGATGTTCTCATAAGAATGGTGGAATTATTTAAATTAGGCAAGGTAATTCAATTTTGAACGTTTAAATATCAGTAGGATAAAACATTTGAATATGGTGCAATAAAACATTTGAATGTGTGTAGAGAAAAATATTACATATATAGCCAAGATAAATGAGTTAGTATTTAAATTTATTTTATAACTTTAAAAATGTTTAGCTAAACTTATATATTTAATATAATTATAAAGTTAAATATGTTGTTATATGAGATTATCTATAGACATAAAAGTACACAACTACATCTATATGTTATTAATATTTCTTAGTTCATGTTATCATAAATATTGTGGAATTTGCCATCACACCAAAAGCACATACTAGTGGTGGAGAGGGATCTCATCGTCAATATAGTCGCTACGCCAACACCCTCCCACACGATAGAGCTAGATGCAACCACGTACCATGTGGGATTTGTACCCACTAAGTACCATGTCGATAAGACAATCTTATGTGGACGAAGGGTCGATGGCTCGAGGGACTCAAACCGATGTCCTATGCTCTGATACCATAATAGAAAAGACAAGCATTGCATGCAAAATTCTACCCGTCATAGCCAATCTTGCCCATAGCCAAGTCCAAATATCCTTGTAGAGCTAGGATTTTTTGTCAAAAAAGAAAAAAAAATTTAAAAAATCTAACTTTGGGCAATCTTTCCTCTGCAAAATTTTAGTTTTTTTACCAAATCTGGTCATTTTTTGGCAAAATCTCCAAGAAAAATTTGAGTTTTTGGCCTCACGGCCTCTTTGAGCTCCATCTGGGGTTTAACATAAGTCTTATAGTTGTGGGAAATCTATGTTGTCTCAACTCATTGGAATGGTGTTTCTGTGTTCATGGTAGTCGCCATTGTTGCTCTCATACCATGTGGAATTTGCCGTCACACCAAAAGCACGCACTAGTGGTGGAGAGGGATCTCATCGTCGATATAGTCGCTACGCCAACAAATATGATTAGTTATGTCAGGTTATAATTATTTTAATTTAAATATAGTATTTAATAATTTTGTCTATCTGGAACTTTACTATATTACTATTGGACATGACTGAATTACACAAAAATACACCATAGAGCACATGCTCCTATGTTCCCACTCTAGAAAAATTAAAATAAAGAGATAGACAACAAAATCTTGTCCCTACCTCCTTTGCCCCAACAAATTAAAATAAAAATATAGAGCACATGCTCCTACCTTTAACAAAAATAAAGACATAGACCACATGCTCCTTATTACACTTAGGTATTATTAACCTTTCAATCTTATGCATATTGTATGTCTCCAACACTCTTAGAATGGGTACTTGGATGCCCATCAAGGGTTGAGGGATAATATTTTATTATTTTTATTATTGGGATAGGTGTCATAAACATTGCAATCCTAATGTTTGAATTATTTAATTTAATTACTTTTTATTTATTATTGTACCTACATATCTAGCATATCCCACTTGGAGTAGCACTTGGTGTCACATGTAGTTTGTATTTTGGTATGTGTAAAACTCACATAGTATCATGAAAGTTGCTAATTGTAACTATGACAACTTGTAAGGTGTGTAAGATCTTTACGAGACCAAAAGAGCATAATGAGTGGGACATAACTATGAAATTAGAGAAAAACATGGAGTAGTTATGAAAGAGGCGGGATAAGACTACTTGAGCACCCAAGTTTGGTTCTGGTAGTTTCTAATTTGTTGGTAGTTAATTCAACTTGATTTGGGTGCTGTATTTTATGCATGGATACAGGTACCTAAATTATCTAGTAGTTTCTAGCACATGGTTTTAGAAACCATTCATGATTTATTTTTTCGTACATGCCTATACATTGAATTTTTGGGTTGGAGGTATACTCTTAATCTTTTACAATTATTTTTATGTTGTAAAAATATCTCCAGCACTATATTGATTTGTATGATCTCCTATGAAGGCTTGATCTTGGAGTTGTATTTTATCCATTAGTTTTATTGTGAATACAAATGGTTTGAGTTTAGAGGCTATGTTTTTTCCTAAAAGGGTTTTCTTTTTTTTTTATTAAATGCACCTGGTAAACTTTTTTACGTGACTAGTGACGCTGGTACGACACGCCCTCCGACTCCACGTGAATGATTTTTCTTAGAGAAATGAACCGGTGAGGCCACAATAAGGGGGTCCTCATCTCCTAGCAAGAACACTTAAAACCTACGAGCTCGTTGGCCCAGCGAAGGTGTAAAACCTGTGAGCTCGTTGGCCCAGCGGGGGTTTGAACTCTAGTGGCCGCCACTACAACCGAGTGACTTAACCACCGAACCACGCCCTTATCAGCCCTAAAAGGGTTTTCTCAAGGTAATATTGTGTCAACTATATTTTTGTGAGTTACATGTCATTCCATATCACTTCCATGGCAATAAATGTTATTGCATGTGTCATTTTATTATTATAAATTGTTAGATCTATCTCTCTACATTATCTCTCCTTATAAATTAGTATAGGAAGCATTTCCACCATCTTAGATTCCTTTCATTGGGTACAAATATTGATCAACTTAGGCCCTAGATGTTAGGAAAGTTTTTTGATAGCTAATCTTGGTTTGTGGGGGAGCTATTCACAAAGGCTCAGATATTTTTTATAGGAAAGATGGTAAGCATGTTGAGACTAGAGATGGAAAGAATTAATGGCACTAATTTTGAGCTTTAGAAGCTCAAGATGGATCTCCTCATAGATCAAGAGTTGTGGGTTGTAGTATCTAGAAATAAACATACGTGTATGTTACCCAAAGATTTGTCTATTTTGGAGGAGGGATGGTGGATCGGTGATGGAAAGCATGGGTAAACAATGGTTTTAGGTGGTCATTTTCATTGGTGCTTTTCTTGTAGGGATGTGGGCTTGTGTGGAAGTGTTTAGGCTCTTGTGTCTTTTGTTTTTGTCAACTATTTGTGAAGAGTAGTAGGTTTTAGTGCGTGGCTTCTGTATCTCTATTTTTTTTTAGATTCTAGCTACCTACATGACAGCCTCTAGGGGTCCACCCCTGTCCTCATTATTTTAAGGATGTGATGATTAGAGGTGAAGCTTCATCGTCTAGTCATGTAGATATGGTTAATTTCCTCTTTCATGCTACAAAGGAATCCAAGAATACTCATAATTAGGGGTTCCACTCAAAAGCCAATGGTTTGTTAGGAAAGAAGCAAGGATCTCCTAATGGTGGTGATCAATCTGGACTCTACATTGCCAATGATGTTCTATATCTATCAGAGTGCACATTGATTTGTAAATTCATGGGTGGTCGCATCTCTCTACCATTTTAGAGTCTTGGGCCTGAAACAATTGGAATCCAGGAGGGGATATAGAAATTATCCTAGGGGAAACTCACTTCTTCTTTTAGGTGTTCTTCTAGTTAGCAGACCAGAATTCAATCTTCGAGGGAGGCCCCTATTTTCATAAACAAGTGGGGCTTTTTATCAAGCCATGGCATCTAGGGTTTGATCCTACGAAAGAGCTTCCATCTAAGATTCTTGTTTAGATTCATCTTCCTTAGCTTCCAATGGAGTATTGGAAGTAGGACATTTTGCGCTCCATTATTGTGGTTTTGTGGATACTATTGGGTCCATCCCATCAAACTCTCGATTGTAAGGTATCCACTTTTCCTCGACTTTGTGTGGAAATTAATTTAAAAAATCCTTTACCTGAATCTCTAGAAATTAGATTGGGTAGCATGAGATGGATCCAACAGCTTGACTATGAAGCACTACCATTTCATTGTCATGCATGCCATGAGTATGGACACTTGCAAAGAAATTGTCCTAAGTTGGGAGATAAACTCCAACAGCCTCCTCCTAAGATGCATGAAATTAATTCTAAAGCAAAGGGTAAAGCTTCGACATAGAGTGATGGGCTAGATCCAAATGGGTTCATACCTTTGAAATCTCGATCAAATGCAAGGGTGCCAACCTATCAAAATAAAGCCACTCCTAGGGGGATTTTGGTAACAAATATAATGTTATTGAAACCTTTGAGGATTTAGGCACAACAGAGCATGATCACATTTATGTGGGTGAGGATATTCAAGGCATGGACTCAGATAGTCATGTCCCTCTGATTCCTAATTCATTGTTAGAAACACAAGAGGCTTGAAAGGATTTTCTCCTTCATCAGATCTAGCTGAGGCCAGGGTTAATGTTCAGGAATAGTCAAGGTACCAGAGGTATTTATGGAATCCAACCCCTTGTGTGAGCATCAACTAGAGATAACAAAGGCCAAGGTGATGATTGATCATGTGACTGATTTTGGGGAAAAGGAGGATGGTAAGAGGAAAGCTCTACCTCTCCTAGTGATTCATCATAAGAGATGAAAGAAAGGGGTTTATGATAAAACATCCAAGGTGGCAAAGAAAAAGGATCAAGAAATGATGAAGATAATGGGGGAGTCATTAGTGGAATTAGGTGTAATTAGGACAATTGATACTCACTTTACCTCTTCTCAAAAATGATTGTGATCTTGTGTAATGTAATGGGTTTGAGTAGCATCCATCGATAAAGGGCTACTTGAGACTTGATTCGACACCATAATCTGGATGTTATTTTTCTTTAGGAGACTAAGTTATAAGTTGAGGATATGATGAACACTACTTTCAAGGTGTGTAAAATGGGTTAGTGTCATTGTATTGGCTCCCAAGGTAATGCAGGAGATATTATATCTCTATGGGACCCTTGCAGGATCACACCTCAATGGTGGTTAGGTTTCAAGAACTCAATATCACTTATAACATCATGATTTGACTCAAGCGAAACTATCCTTCTCACCAATGCTTATGTACCTACTGACTTTCTAGGTAAGATTTGGTTTTGGTCTCATGTTAGATTTGTTTGATCTTTTGTTCCTTCTTTTCCTTTGATTTTGGCATGAGACTTCAATACTATTTGTAGCTTAGATGAAAAATTGGGGGGTGTTGGTCAGATTGGCCAAGCCTCTAGTTTGATGAGAGATAATGTATCTTTTATTCATTTTATGGATGTTTAACCTAGCAATGGCACCTTCACTTGGCATAATATAAGGTGTGGAAGTGATTTTATTTCAAAAAGGTTGGACAGGTTCATGGTGTTAGACTTCTAGATTGGTAATGAGTGGGCCTCTTCTACTGAGATCTTGGGGTGGAAGAGTTCTAACCATTGGCCTATTAAGTTCTCCTCCACTTTGTTTTATATGCCCAAAAAACCTCCTTTCAAGTTTCATCTTATGTGGCTTTGTGATGATAATCTACATAGACTTATGGAGTCTTGGTGGATATAAGGGAAACTTGCCTTTGGAATAGCCATGTTCTCCTTTTTTAAGCACCTCCAATACGTCAAATTCAAGTTTTAGTGGTGGAATATTACCTTCTTTGGTAATATTTTTCACAAGAAGAAACAAGTTCAAGGTAAGTTGGATGGCATTACATTTAGAATCAATGAGGAGGATTTGACAGAGGAGTTGCTAAGGGAAGATTATAACTGGGCCAAGGAAATCTCTGAATGGGAATTACGAGACAATTTTTTATAGAAGAAGAAGTACCGTATAGATTGGCTCTAGGAGGGGGATAAAAAAATAACTTTTTTCATAATTCTATGAAGGAGCATAGATGTGGGAGTGTTCTTACCTCCATCATATCTTATCAAGGAGAACCCTTATTCTCTTTTCAAGCTATTTCTAAGGAAGTAGTGTAGTTCTTTTCCTCTTTTCTCATTGAGAATAGCTCCCAAACTTTAGAAGAGGAGAAAAGTGTTCTTGACTGCATTCCCTCTTTGGTTCTAGAATAAATGAACAAAGCACTGCTAGCACCAGTTATGTTGGAGGATCTTGAGACTATTGTGTTCTAGATGAAAAAAGGTAAGGCTCCTGGCTTGGATGGTTTTATGATAGAGTTTTTTGAAGAATTTTGGGATATTTTGAGCTTAGATTTACTTGAGGTGGTTAGAGAATCACAGACCAATAAGTAGATGCTCAAATCCATAAATTCCAATTTTTAGGCTATTATTACCAAAAAAGGTTCGAACTCTTTGGATTGCTTCATACCTATCACATTTTGTAACATGCTTTATAAGATTATTTCCAAACTCATTGCATAACAATTGAAAACTTACTTGGAGCCCTTGATTTCTCTTGAGCAGGGGGCTTTGTGAAACGAAGACAAATTCTAGATGGTATTATAATGTCTATGGAAGCTATTCACTCCATGTCCATCTTTAAGGAAAAACCTATGTTCATCGAGTTTGATATGTTCAAGGCTTATGACAGATTTAAGTGGTCTTTTATATATTAAATCTTGTTGGATTTTGCCTTCTATGCAGACTGAGTTCATTGGATTATGAGTTGTGTAACAACTACATCATTCTCAGTCCTCATTAATGGCATTCCTTCTTTATTTTCTAACTCTTGGGGTCTTATACAAGGAGATCCCTTATCTCCCTATTTGTTCATCCTGATGGTGAAAGGTCTTGAGTAGTTGGTGAAAAAGCAAAAGGATATGGGCTCTATTTAGGGCTAGCATTGGGCTTTAGAATTGGATTCCCAAACACATTTACAGTTTGTAGACAATATTACTCTAATGGGTCTAGATATAACTAGTGAGTCTATCAACTTCAGAAGAGCTTTGGATACTTATTTGGGAGCTTCTGGGTAGCATATTAATGAAGATAAGTCTTTGATTTTCTTCTTCAATACCCTGGAATCTATTCATTATAGAATTCGTAATATTCTTGATTTCTAGATTGGTAGGATACATGTGGATTAGTTGGGCATCCCTTTGTCTTTGAGTCTGCTAGATAAAGATTATTGGAGGAAGATTTTGGATAAGTTTCACACTAGGGTTAATCACTAGACTCATAGGTGGCTTTCCTTCACTAGCAGGATAACTCTCCCTAAATCAGTTCTCTTGGCTCTACCTATTTACGAGTTTATGGTTCCCTCAGCTCCTAACAATTTTCTTAAGGAGTTTGATGTCTTAGAAAAGAATTTTCTTTGGGATAGAAGAGTAGAAATTCAGAAGTGGATCCTAGTGAGTTGGGATCAAGTTTGTCAACCGAAGGAGATGGGAGGACTTGGTCTTAGGAAATTTGAACTTACTAGTTAAGCCTTGGCAACTAAGTTATGTTGGAAATGGTACAAATTCCCAAATGACCCTTGGGTGTGAAATATTTATTATAAATATTTGGGAGGAGTAAGCAAGGAGGATATACCTCAGTTGGAATTGGTAGGGAAGGGACCAAGCATATGGAAACTATAAAAAGAGGAGCCTCCCTTAGTAAGGAGGGGCTCTTTTGGGTCATTCAAAAATGGGATAGTGTTTTTTTCTAGAATGACCCTTTGAACAATTACCCTCCCATTCTTTCATCTTTTCTTCAGTTACGGGGTTTGTGTTAGACCTTTGTGGTAGTAGGTTGGTCTAGAGTGGCTAACTTTAAGTTCTCTACTCAGCTTGGCAAATCCATGACTAGTCAGTGGAGGGAGCCGAATAGTTGGCTTGGAGGTGGATCTCTTATAGAGAGGTCTACTCTAGCTTCTATCATTGCTAAATGATTTTGCTGCTTCTCAGAGGATAGAGATATCTTGGCCTGGGACCATGATCGTAAAGAAGTCTATTCAGTTTCTTTCATCTAATCCATGTTTGAGTGTCAAGGAAGGGGACACAAATACTTTCCTTGGTGGAGATGAATCTAGAAAAAGTTTCCAGGTGGCCCAAGTGTAACTTATTCTTGTGGTTAATGAGTCAAAATAAATGCTTGAGTTGGGAAAATTTGAGGAAAAGAGGGTCTCGGGGGCCTCCCTTTTGCTTCTTATGTGGCCCTAATGAATAGAGTATGTCTCATCTCTTCTTTTAGTGCTCTTTTGTTGTTAATTTATGGAACTTTTGGTAGAGTTTATTAAAGAGGTCTCCTGCCCTTGCCACCTCTATGGTGGAGTTTTGGGGGAAGACAAGGCATCTCGCCATTCCAGTGGATTTTCTAGTGGTAGCTGGGGATCTTGGCCCTTCATTCAATGTCATATGGAAAATATGGTTGGAGTGAAATCAATGTATCTTCTAAGTTTGTAAAAAAGTTGTCTTGTAGGTTTGGTAGAAGGTTAGGAGGATTCTCAAAAAGACTGTGGAGGCCAAGTTTGATCTACTAGGTTCTCTCTCTTCTTCAAATGAGTGAGTGGTAAAGGGCTTAGAAATTTCATTTCCATCTTCTAGATAGGGCTACTCTGGTCACAAACTGATACCTCCTAGAAAGGTTAGTAGATTTGGAAAATGGTTTCCTCCCCTAGAAACTTATACAAGATTAATACTGATGGCTTTGCTAGAGGAAACCCAGGGACAACTAGGATTCGAGGGGTTGGCCATGATAGTAGTGGTGCAATGTTATTCTTTTTTTCCAATTACATGGGCTTAAATTTGAATAATCAAATGGAGGCGTTATCTATCTTGAAGGCTTTGGAGAAGGCAAGTGAGTTGGGATGGTAGAAGGTGGTTTGTGAGACTAATTCCATGATCCTAGTTTCTTCATTGAACAAGAGAAACTAGCAAGATTCTTCTTGGTTTTTGGTTGTGATTGTGAAGAAAATTTTGCATTTAGATACAAACTTTGAATTAATATCATTTGTCCATATATCCAGGGAATGAAATAAAGTGGTTGATTATCTGGCTAAATGGGCTTCTAATGAAAGGGATGGGTGGCATGTTGTGGAGTAGAGGAATTTAACCCTTGTTCAAGTTAGTCAACTTATCTAGAGATTACATGATGATCAGGAGATTTAGGCATTGGGTGTTGGACAGATTGATGGGTTTCTTTGGGATTGGTAGGGGTGTGCAGGATTATAAGTTTGGATGGTACTATAAGTACCCCCACTGGGTGTCTCCAGTGAAGTATGACATTATAGAAGTGGCCACTTTGAAATCCTCATGGTTTATTTGTGAATATTTTTCTTTAATAAAGTTTTTTCCTCCCCAAAAATGATTGGTCTATGTTGGATAGGGAGGCAAGAAGTCTTATCAAGATTTAACTAGTTGATTCAATATTGTTGAATGTTTTTGAAGAACCCACAAAAAAAATCCTCTAGAAAAAGTTAGCAAATATGTACTAGGAAAAGTGATAGGAAAGGTGTGTCAACCATGTATCCTAATTTTAAGAACAAAAAAATACAACTTTTGGGCTATACAATAGAAAAAGTCAATTTTTAGGTTATAGAGACTATTTTAGCCCTAAAAAATATCAAAATGGGCTATAATTGGTAAGCTAATTATTGGCACATAGATCTCTTCAAGATCTACAATTAAGAAGAAAGGATTGGCTCAATCAACTTTCCAAGTCAAAATTTATGGCCTTAGAAAGTTGGTCCTCCCACATCAATAATGTAAGAACATCTATGACACATAAGAGAGTTGTAAGAAGGAGTTACACTTGTTGACCAACTTATGAAGCATGTTATGACATGCCATAATAAATATTTGAATGGAGATAATAGAGAAAAATGGACCTCCCAAGTTGGTGAGTGGATTATGATGATCTTATTGTAGGTGGAAGGAATATGCTATTTTTTTGTAAAAAAGGGTGGAAACCACCCAGACATATATTTATAAAATAGAATACATAGTTATCAAAAAATTCCTTACAACCATTACTAACACTGCTTAGCTAATCCTATTACAAATTGTGGATCAAAACACAAAAATTGATGGCTCTTCAGTGACCATCAGTGATTCTAACCGCAAACTGATGAAACAAAACAAAAACTAAAGACTAAAAACTGATCCCCAACCCATACATGTGTTTAAATAGGTGTAATCAAAGAAAAAAACAAACATCTTAAAACATAGATGACTACACCCCTTCCCTCCAAGATCATGGCCTTAGCTGTCCTTGCTTGGGTTCTACAGAAATTGGCACAATCGAGTCCTCTGGATCATCCTGCCCCTCCATACTTGATGCCTCCTTTTTGTTTGCAGTTGCTCTGGGAAAATGAGGATCCCAATATGGTGCGTACATCCTTATAATTCTAATAGAGATGAATGCATCCCTGCATCTCCCCTTCAAAGCCTTTGTGAAAGTGTGGTTGTCACCAAGCAATGCCTTGTCCAGGTTGCTTATGAAACTGCATGATAGGCCTCTTTGCATGGCCTTGTAGACACACTCGGCCAATGGCAAAGTTCTCAACATTTGGATAGGAAATAAACCCCCACCATTGGCTTCACTCTAAGAAAGTCATACTCATGAAGAGCCAAGTTCCACCTCTCCAAGTTATACAAGTAGTTGAAGACCAGGCTTGATACAATGGCATGGACAAAGTGGGTGTCTTGGACTAAGTCTATGATGTTTGTGAGGAAGGTAGAGATGACATCTAACCAGTGAATCCTTCTCTCTTCCTCTCCATCCAACCACCTTTGGTCAAAAATATTCCTGATTGCAAATTGGTCCAAAGTATAGTCGATGTCGAATATCTAATTGAGATCCATAATCCTGACCCGTCCTTTTATTTCTGGTTCCCACAACATCACCAAAAATTGTAGGCATCTATTTGTCTTATTGTCCTCCATTGGATCCTGCAAGAAATAAATTTTCTCAAGAGAAAAATTCTTAGGTAGCACTACTGTTAGTGTCAGATTGAAAGAGAGAATGGGCTGATGGCGATAGGTTTTCTTGTTTAAATAAAACCTCCCTTAGCTTCTTTTGGGTGTCATCCCCATCCCTCCTCACCATCAGCAATCACATATTTGCCAACAGTGTCTATTAAAACTTCTGTCCTTCCCTGATTATGGCTCATACTTGCATTTAATCTTCCTTGATCTCTTCCTCGATCTCTTCTTGTCACCTTGTATTGTCATGAAAAGTTAGGAGGATACGTCGATCTAAAGATAAACATGTCACCAAGTGGACATTTAATGACTTACTTCAGGTACTTAGCCATAGCCCCTTCCCTGTACTTCTCTTGGTAGATCTCTTGCGTACTCAAAGATATATTTCCTTCCATGTGCCTATTTAATTGCTCCCTATTGAAATGAAACATATTTATTTCTTTCATTATGGAGTGGAGATTGGACATCTGCCCCAAGCCTCCTTGATGTTAAAATCTATAGTACCTTACTTAAACTCTGCATTAATATGATTGAACCTTTCCTCCACCTATCTTTTCTACTTGTTCTCAATCCCTTCTAATACAAAGCTTATTTATTTTTGTCCTCTTCAATGTCTCGTTAGCTACTCCTTAACAAATTGTGTGTCTTCTCTAATCCATGTCATCAGATGAGTGGGCACCTTTCAATGACGTGGATTAAAAGACATTTATTCCTGAAGTTGATGAATTTCTTTATTCACCAAAGCATCTGCTACTTTCTTTCCCTCCCTATAGCAATGTGAACCTAATAATTATCAAGTTTTTACATAAGTTCTAAAGATTTCTATAAGATATATTCAACCTGCCAATTCACCATTCTCTTTCATTGAATCACCCTTATAATGTTTAAAGAATCCTCCTCTATCCATATGGTTATGTAGTCATAGTCTATAACTAGTTGAAGTCCATGAAGGAGCACGCATGCCTCTACTTCGTTGCTAGTTCCTTGATGGATTTTGGTTGATTTGGCCACCAAAAAATCCCCCTCATGATTCATGATAATGCAACTCATTCTTGATGTAGTGTAGAAAAGAGAGACTAGCTCAATAAATCAAGCTAGGTCAAACCCTGTTCTACCCAACATTAGGACACAAATCAAGCTTGGCTTCTACCCAAGAAGAAGAGCCAAACTATAGGGGTTCTTCCCTTTTGTTTTATTAGAGGAGAATCAACCAAATCCAATCAAATAAAACTAGGCCAAGACATGAGACCCTAATTGACAAAGATCGAAGCATAACAAACTATTGGAAGCAGAAACCTAGAAAGCAAATGAACAATAGAGATCAGGGATTAGACCAAAACCTGGATATGGGGACAAAAATACCTAGGACAAGCATGCTTGGGTGTCCTAGACACTAATTAGGGTTCACAAAAATAGATAACTCCATTGTCTTCACCTTGTTGTGTTTCTACTCTCTGCAACTTGTCTTTGGCCAATTCTTCCAAATCTAACTTGCACACACGCAAGAAGGAATATGGTTGGGTGCTATTTAGGAGCTTTCATCAATCAATCTCCGTGAATGGTGTTTCCACCTCCATAATAGCAAAGACAATAGATAAACAATGTGTACCCTAGGAGGGCAGAGGTAAATCTGAAGTAGGATGGAATGCTAGAAGAAAGCATGAAGGGAAGAAGTCACCATGAGCATGGAAACCCTAGCATGCTTGATGTGATGTCACAACTTGACTCAAGAAGTTGGTGTAGCCCAAATAAGTAGAAAGATCTTCACAAGACCTGCAATATGGTAGTGACATAGCAATAATCCACAATAGAGAGCTTTAGAAAAGAGTATAAGACATGAGAGAAAAAAGAGAGTGTAAGAAGCCCTAGATTGCTTAGAGAACTTAGAGATGTTCAAATGAATAAACTAACTTTCTTTTGTATGCATTCCCATTAATTTTTGGAGAATTAGAGCAAATGAGGCTGACATTGGGAACCATTTAAGAGGTCCCAAGCCAACAAGCCACTAATTAGGCCAAGGTTAAAGAGGGGACAAGGACGCTTAGGCACCCTGGTCCTTTAGCCCCAAACTCTCAAGATAAGGCACTTAAAGTTTTATTAGCCATTCCTTATAATTAAATTTCTAGGTTTTGTACATTGGGATCAAGAATTATGTGTTTAATGCTCAAAAAGGTGTTATAATAGGTCCTAATTAACAATTGTGAACATTTTAGGTCCACCCAGGTGCTAAACTAAGTGTAAAATGCTAGTCTACACATTTTACGACGTTACATTTAGCCCCCACTTTAGTATGGGTACAAACTTATGTTTGAACTCATAGTAGCGGATGGAGAAGACACAATTCAAACACAACATAAGAAACATAGAATGACACTAAAAATTGAGGGGTGATCAAGGCCCCAAGTTTAGGATTCTAGGAGTCTATGATGATTGGCATACACATAATTCACTCATATATGAAGAACTTAGAAGGCATGAGCTAAGACAAGACATACACAAGGCATACGCTTGAGAAATCACAATGTATACATGCAACACACAAAGCATGGATGACATACACAAAGTATACACATCATAGACAAAGTATACACACCATACACACAGTATACACGCTTGACATGAACCATACATATGAGGCATAAGGTATACATAGAATACACATGAAACTCACTTGTAATACACATGAAGCATTCAAGGAGAATACATAAGGAATGCATAAATAGAATATATGTGAGTCACACGTGAGGCATGAAGAATGTATAGAGAATAAGAGTATATTAGGAGAATACACACATCATACATCAATCTCAAAAAAACATAATGTGGAAGACCTTGAGTCAGCATGAAAAATCACACCTAAATATAAATGTTGTCTCAATTACCATACATCATTCCCTATGATCCAATAAATAAGAATGCTAAGGGGTTAGTTAGAAATGATAAGTGTAAGAGGATACAAAAACATCATACACATAATCAACATTAAGAAAAGTGTTTCCACTTAAGGGAATACATAAACTGCCTCCTACAAGAGGAATTACATGTAGCCTTGTAGAATAAGAAGGTGAAGCAACCTTACTACCAAACTCTAGTTGGTGGTGCAACCCTTCTCCCAAACATGCAAGGAGCTTCAACTTAGGAGAACAATATAGACTCAAGATCGTGTTTCCAAGCTTCCCATAATCCTTTCTAAGAGAGTGTAGTAATAAAGATAATCAATAAGTGTTTAGATAGAATGAAAGAGAGTAAGGCTCAAAGAATAATATATGCCCCATCTTAATGTGACTGCTATCTCCATCAGGGAGCAATTGCCTTTAAGGTAGAGTGATAAAGAAATATGAAACAGGCATGAGAGATTTCTAAAAGCACATGCCCAAATTATATGTGTTTTCAAAAGATACATTGCGATAAGGGGTTTCCCCCAAAATGAGAAAACCAAGGCACTACTTAAAGTCATGATACACAATGGCTTGTGTAGTCATGGTATGAAATTGAGCATTGCTACAAGGTGCCACATACATAAAGCATCATAACTCATGAAGATGATGGAGGAAAGATCACATACACACAAATTGAATCAACATGAAAGGATTCTAAAGCATCATAGAAAATAATGAAATTACACATCATGACATATAGAAGAATCATGATACATATAGAGGAATGACACAACATGTTCCTACTCCTTGTACCTTTATGCTAACAAGTATGCCAAGGGAGAAGTAAGAATCATTAAAATATTACAATATGGGAATAACAATACATACAAATATAACACAAATGAGAAGAAGGGACCATTCTTGCGAGTTGACCTCTAACAAATTATCCTCCCCCTAACTTGATTATAAAATGGATGGAGAACAAGGTGCTCTAGGAACTACATCAAGTGTGGTGAGAAGTGCTATAGACAAACCTTGTTCGATGTTGTTGAATTTTGTCACCCAAGACTCGTTGTTCCTTAGTGGAATGGCCAAGTGCTCAATGATAAGCACAATAATGAGATGTTGAATGATTTTGTGTTTTGAAGCAGGAAGAGTGATTAAGTGGTCTTTGAGTAGACTCAACAAAATACACTCTTGTTTAGATAAAAGAGAAGATTTAGGTGGAATAGGAAGCAATCCTCTTTGTTGTAAAAATGATGGAGAGAATGTAGGAGAAGGTTGGAAACCTAAAACTACTATAGACAAGTGCAGTGTTGGTTCCACAGGTTCCTTGATTTCTTTTTCTTTACATCATAACCAATTTCCATTATATCCTTATTTAGAAAGAATTTTGAATCTAAGCCCATTATGCTTCTGCAAGTCCAAAGGAAAGGGAGAGGTCATATAACTATCGTTATTGAAAGGAGAAGTGTCATCATGTGTTGTAAAAGAAGAATCATTCTTTTTATCATGGTGAGGAGGGTCAACCTTTGTTTCAACCATCCCATGGGGGTTAAAATCTAAAGAGACCTCGTCACTACTATGACATGTAGTAGCATTAGATGGCACTTTATCACAAATGGCTACCATTTCTGTAGAAGAAGGTAGACCCTCATCTATTTTAAAGGTTCCATCATCATTAATCTTGATTTTAAACTTTGTAGTATTATGATATTGTGTTGAAAAAATTTCATTTACCTTTAGGGTCTTTGGGTGTGAGGGTGAGATTTTATATTCACCTGCAAAGGAGGGTGTAAAATCTAACGAACCCCATCATCACCAAAAAATGTATTCAAAGGATTAGCAGTATCTTGATCAAAACTATTGTTAGAAGTGGAGGATAGTGGTTTTCCTTTTGTTAAAGAAGGGATCAAATCACTTAAAGGAATTTTATGTCTCACTTCTATTTGCAAGCAACTTTTCAAAAATGAATCAACTTTAATTGTATGTAGTTCATTTTCAAAGATAAATTTTATTGAATGATGAAGGGTAGATGGAACTACCCCATGGAATGAATCCATGGTCTACCAAGAAGAAGATTGTACGAAAGAGAATTAGGCATGACATGGATAATGGTAGGCAATGTCACAGGTCTAGCCTTAATATCTAAGGTGATTGTACCTAGTGATTGCATATCTATATTATCAAATCCACGAATGTTCATTTTATCTGCTTTAATGAGAGATATATCAACATTGAGTTTACATAACAAGTCTATTCCACTAACATTGAGACCTGATCAACCATCAATCAAAGTGTGTCTTATTCTCATGTTACCAAACATGATGAATATCATAAGAGGTTCATATTGGTTTTAAATTTCTATGGGAGCTAATTCATGCATTTGAAATGATATATCTGACGTTGTCACATGCATACAACTAAGTAGAGATGCTACATCATTTGGTCTATCAGAAGGTGGAACAACTACCTTTTGTAGAGCCTCATGGAGCAATCTGTGGTATGTAGGCAATGATTGTATTAAATCCCATAGAGAGATCTTAGCCAGATTAGTGTGGAGCTGCTTGAGGTAGGATAGGTTGAGAAGGTGGAACAGAGATGGACAACCTTGGTGCATGCTTAATTTTCTTGTTATTATGGGTGTTGTATGTGTGAGAAACCACACTATTATGAGATTGATGCAACACATTTCAAACACCTTGATTTCTTTGAGTAATTTGTTTTGCAATATTGAGAAAGTAACCTGAGGGTCAAAGTGGTGTTGGATCACCTTGTATCATTGGTTTATAGAAAAGAGGTGAATTAAACTTATGAACTATTCCTTTATTGGGCAGAATAAGTCTATTAATGATGATTGAATTGGCATTGTTTTCCTTTTGAGTAAGCTCAACATCCATCCCCAAGGGATTTAATGTGAGAGACTGCTCTTCATCCATTAATGCTTCATCTTTTGAAGGGAGAGTCTTGGAATGAAGTGAGGGTAAAGTGTTGTTAAGAAAATTGTTGATGATTGTATCCCTAGTGATGTTTAAGTGGTTTGAACATGCAACTAAATGAGAAATATCAAGGGTCTTTCCATCCTTAGTGATATCCAAGGTACGTAAACATTCAACCAAAGGTGGAAGACTCATAGGATGAGTCATAGACACCTCATGTACTATGGTAGAGATAGAAGATTTAATATTATGAGATGAATGCCCTTCATCTACCCATGGAGAATCCTTTGTGAGAGAAGGATCCTCATCTACTAATGCTTCATCTTTTGAAAGGAGAGCATTGGAATGAAGAGAAGGTAGAGTGATGTTAAGGATTGTATCAATGATTTTATCCTCTTGTGCCAAAATATCCTTACAAGTGGGAACGATTTTCAGGGAGGGATTCAAATAATAGGGTGAAATAGACAATGATAGGTTACCATAACTTGTATTAGAGATTAATTCCATAGGAATAGATGTGGAATTATCATGATTTGTAGTAGATGTAGAAGAAGAATTATCACCATCATCTTTCTCATGACTATTCATGGAGATGAATTTAGTAAAGTCTTCTAATATGGATAGAAGTAATTATAAGAAGCCCATAATACATGTAAGTGTGATATGGAATAGAAATGTACAATTGAATTTAGACATGATTTGAGTATGTACAATAAGATTGCATTCAATGAACTACAAGTGTAATATAAGCGAGGCTTTCCAAAAATGTGTGTTTCTAGTAACCTCAACAACTAAGTCTTGCAAATGTAAGATGTGTAGTATGTGAAAAACAAGTGTGTAAATGGTTTATCTACTTAAATGCAACAAAGATTTAGATAATTTCACTTTGATGAAGATACACTAAATGCAATACTAGCTTGGGTTTACTAGCAAGACCCTAGATTTTAAATGCTTACTTCCTAAACTACAATTTTTTTAATGCAAGAATTCTTGTTTTTTTCTTTAAGGAAAATGATATTTATGACATTCTACAAAAATTTAAGATTAAATTTGAAATGTAAATGATAGCAGCAAAATCTGAAACAAGATTTTTATTATAAACCCTAGGTTTCAAACATTAGCTAGGTTTTCAAAAATGTTTTTTTTTTTTAAACCCTAGCAAATCAGAGTTTTAAATGCAAGATGCAACATCACAAAATTATTATCTATTCAAATGTCAATAATATCTGATGTAAAATCAGAAATTTAAATCTTTCTATGATGATCTACAACATATGGAATGAAAACAATACACAAATATGCCTTTTTCTAAGCCTAAAATGCTTTGATTTTCACATTTTCAATGCAAACAAATGCAATAATGTCCTAGAAAATAAAGGATGATAAGGTAAAAAAAATTAAATCCCTTTAATCAATCAATCCATGCAACAAGATCTGAAACAACACACTAATCTACAAACCCTAGGTTGAAGATTAACTAGATTTCCTATAAATGCAAGGTTTTTTCAAACCCTAACAATGAAATAATGCAAAATTAAGTTATATAACTATGCAAAATGATGAATGGATATAATTTAATCAGATATAGGGTAGAAAATGACTCATATCTGAAGCAAGAAGGATACCAAAGTGTAATAAATGATGGGTTCACCAAAATGGTTTAATGAGAGATATATCAACATTGAGTTTACATAACAAGTCTATTCCACTAACATTGAGACCTGATCAACCATCAATCAAAGTGTGTCTTATTCTCATGTTACCAAACATGATGAATATCATAAGAGGTTCATATTGGTTTTAAATTTCTATGGGAGTTAATTCATGCATTTGAAATGATATATCTGACATTGTCACATGCATACAACTAAGTAGAGATGCTACATCATTTGGTCTATCAGAAGGTGGAACAACTACCTTTTGTAGAGCCTCATGGAACAATCTGTGGTATGTAGGCAATGATTGTATTAAATCCCATAGAGAGATCTTAGCCGGATTAGTGTGGAGCTACTTGAGGTAGGATAGGTTGAGAAGGTGGAACAGAGATGGACACCCTTGGTGCATGCTTAATTTTCTTGTTATTATGGGTGTTGTATGTGTGAGAAACCACACTATTATGAGATTGATGCAACACATTTCAAACACCTTGATTTCTTTGAGTAATTTGTTTTGCAATATTGAGAAAGTAACCCGAGGGTCAAAGTGGTGTTGGATCACCTTGTATCATTGGTTTATAGAAAAGAGGTGAATTAAACTTATGAACTATTCCTTTATTGGGCAGAATAAGTCTATTAATGATGATTGAATTGGCATTATTTTCCTTTTGAGTAAGCTCAACATCCATCCCCAAGGGATTTAATGTGAGAGACTGCTCTTCATCCATTAATGCTTCATCTTTTGAAGGGAGAGTCTTGGAATGAAGTGAGGGTAAAGTGTTGTTAAGAAAATTGTTGATGATTGTATCCCTAGTGATGTTTAAGTGGTTTGAACATGCAACTAAATGAGAAATATCAAGGGTCTTTCCATCCTTAGTGATATCCAAGGTACGTAAACATTCAACCAAAGGTGGAAGACTCATAGGATGAGTCATAGACACCTCATGTACTATGGTAGAGATAGAAGATTTAATATTATGAGATGAATGCCCTTCATCTACCCATGGAGAATCCTTTGTGAGAGAAGGCTCCTCATCTACTAATGCTTCATCTTTTGAAAGGAGAGCATTGGAATGAAGAGAAGGTAGAGTGATGTTAAGGATTGTATCAATGACTTTATCCTCTTGTGCCAAAATATCCTTACAAGTGGGAATGATTTTTGGGGAGGGATTCAAATAATAGGGTGAAATAGACAATGATAGGTTACCATAACTTGTATTAGAGATTAATTCCATAGGAATAGATGTGGCATTAGCATGATTTGTAGTAGATGTAGAAGAAGAATTATCACCATCATCTTTCTCATGACTATTCATGGAGATGAATTTAGTAAAGTCTTCTAATATGGATAGAAGTAATTATAAGAAGCCCATAATACATGTAAGTGTGATATGGAATAGAAATGTACAATTGAATTTAGACATGATTTGAGTATGTACAATAAGATTGCATTCAATGAACTACAAGTGTAATATAAGCGAGGCTTTCCAAAAATGTGTGTTTCTAGTAACCTCAACAACTAAGTCTTGCAAATGTAAGATGTGTAATATGTGAAAAAGAAGTGTGTAAATGGTTTATCTACTTAAATGCAACAAAGATTTAGATAATTTCGCTTTGATGAAGATACACTAAATGCAATACTAGCTTGGGTTTACTAGTAAGACCCTAGATTTTAAATGCTTACTTCCTAAACTACAATTTTTTTAATGCAAGAATTCTTGTTTTTTTCTTTAAGGAAAATGATATTTATGATATTCTACAAAAATTTAAGATTAAATTTGAAATGTAAATGATAGCAGCAAAATCTGAAACAAGATTTTTATTACAAACCCTAGGTTTCAAACTTTGGCTAGGTTTTCAAAAATGTTTTTTTTTCTTTTAAACCCTAGCAAATCAGAGTTTTAAATGCAAGATGCAACATCACAAAATTATTATCTATTCAAATGTCAATAAGATCTGATGTAAAATCAGAAATTTAAATCTTTCTATGATGATCTACAACATATGGAATGAAAACAATACACAAATATGCCTTTTTCTAAGCCTAAAATGCTTTGATTTTCACATTTTCAATGCAAACAAATGCAATAATGTCCTAGAAAATAAAGGATGATAAGGTAAAAAAAAATTAAATCCCTTTAATCAATCAATCCATGCAACAAGATCTGAAACAACACACTAATCTACAAACCCTAGGTTGAAGATTAACTAGATTTCCTATAAATGCAAGGTTTTTTCAAACCCTAACAATGAAATAATGCAAAATTAAGTTATATAACTATGCAAAATGATGAATGGATATAATTTAATCAGATATAGGGTAGAAAATGACTCATATCTGAAGCAAGAAGGATACCAAAGTGTAATAAATGATGGGTTCACCAAAATGGTTTAATGAGAGATATATCAACATTGAGTTTACATAACAAGTCTATTCCACTAACATTGAGACCTGATCAACCATCAATCAAAGTGTGTCTTATTCTCATGTTACCAAACATGATGAATATCATAAGAGGTTCATATTGGTTTTAAATTTCTATGGGAGCTAATTCATGCATTTGAAATGATATATCTGACGTTGTCACATGCATACAACTAAGTAGAGATGCTACATCATTTGGTCTATCAGAAGGTGGAACAACTGCCTTTTGTAGAGTCTCATGGAGCAATCTGTGGTATGTAGGCAATGATTGTATTAAATCCCATAGAGAGATCTTAGCCAGATTAGTGTGGAGCTGCTTGAGGTAGGATAGGTTGAGAAGGTGGAAGAGAGATGGACACCCTTGGTGCATGATTAATTTTCTTGTTATTATGGGTGTTGTATGTGTGAGAAACCACACTATTATGAGATTGATGTGACACATTTCAAACACCTTGATTTATTTGAGTAATTTGTTTTGCAATATTGAGAAAGTAACCCGGGGGTCAAAGTGGTGTTGGATCACCTTGTATCATTGGTTTATAGAAAAGAGGTGAATTAAACTTATGAACTATTCCTTTAGTGGGTAGAATAAGTCTATTAATGATGATTGAATTGGCATTGTTTTCCTTTTGAGTAAGCTCAACATCCATCCCCAAGGGATTTAATGTGAGAGACTGCTCTTCATCCATTAATGCTTCATCTTTTGAAGGGAGAGTCTTGGAATGAAGTGAGGGTAAAGTGTTGTTAAGAAAATTGTTGATGATTGTATCCCCAGTGATGTTTAAGTGGTTTGAACATGCAACTAAATGAGAAATATCAAGGGTCTTTCCATCCTTAGTGATATCCAAGGTATGTAAACATTCAACCAAAGGTGGAAGACTCATAGGATGAGTCATAGACACCTCATGTACTATGGTAGAGATAGAAGATTTAATATTATGAGATGAATGCCCTTTATCCACCCATGGAGAATCCTTTGTGAGAGAAGGCTCCTCATCTACTAATGCTTCATCTTTTGAAAGGAGAGCATTGGAATGAAGAGAAGGTAGAGTGATGTTAAGGATTGTATCAATGATTTTATCCTCTTGTGCCAAAATATCCTTACAAGTGGGAACGATTTTTGGGGAGGGATTCAAATAATAGGGTGAAATAGACAATGATAGGTCACCATAACTTGTATTAGAGATTAATCCCATGTGAATAGATGTGGCATTATCATGATTTGTAGTAGATGTAGAAGAAGAATTATCACCATCATCTTTCTCATGACTATTCATGGAGATGAATTTAGTAAAGTCTTCTAATATGGATAGAAGCAATTATAAGAAGCCCATAATACATGTAAGTGTGATATGGAATAGAAATGTACGATTGAATTTAGACATGATTTGAGTATGTACAATAAGATTGCATTCAATGAACTACAAGTGTAATATAAGCGAGGCTTTCCAAAAATGTGTGTTTCTAGTAACCTGAACAACTAAGTCTTGCAAATGTAAGATGTGTAGTATGTCAAAAAGAAGTGTGTAAATGGTTTATCTACTTAAATGCAACAAAGATTTAGATAATTTCACTTTGATGAAGATACACTAAATGCAATACTAGCTTGGGTTTACTAGCAAGACCCTAGATTTTAAATGCTTACTTCCTTAACTACAATTTTTTTAATGCACGAATTCTTGTTTTTTTCTTTAAGGAAAATGATATTTATGACATTCTACAGAAATTTAAGATTAAATTTGAAATGTAAATGATAGCAGCAAAATCTGAAACAAGATTTTATTACAAACCCTAGGTTTCGAACTTTGGCTAGGTTTTCAAAAATGTTTTTTTTTTTAAAACCCTAGCAAATCAAAGTTTTAAATGCAAGATGCAACATCAAAAAATTATTATCTATTCAAATGTCAATCAGATCTGATGTAAAATCAGAAATTTAAATATTTCTATGATGATCTACAACATATGGAATGAAAACAATACACAAATATGCCTTTTTCTAAGCCTAAAATGCTTTGATTTTCACGTTTTCAATGCAAACAAATGCAATAATGTCCTAGAAAATAAAGGATGATAAGGTAAAAAAAAATTAAATCCATTTAATCAATCAATCCATGCAACAAGATCTGAAACAACACACTAATCTACAAACCCTAGGTTGAAGATTAGCTAGATTTCTTATAAATGCAAGGTTTTTTCAAACCCTAACAATGAAATAATGCAAAAATTAAGTTATATAACTATGCAAAATGATGAATGGATATAATCTAATCAGATATAGGGTAGAAAATGACTCATATCTGAAGCAAGAAGGATACCAAAGTGTAATAAATGATGGGTTCACCAAAATGTAGTGTAGAAAAGAGATACTAGCTCAATAGATCAAACCAGGTCAAACCCTATTCTACCCAACATTAGGACACAAACCAGCCTTGGATCTACCTAAGAAGGAGAGCCAAACTAGAGGGGTTCTTACCTTTTGTTGTATTAGAGGAGAATCAACCAAATCCAATCAAATCAAACTAGGCTAAGACAAGAGACCCTAAGTGAAAAATATCAGAGCATAACAGACTGTCGGAAGCAAAAACCCAAAAACCAAATGAATATTAGAGATTAAGGATCAGACCAGAACCTGGATCCAAGGATAGAAATACCTAGGACAAGCACTCTTGAGTGCCCTAGACCTTGATTAGGGTTTACAAAAACTGATAACTTTAATGCCTTCACCTTCTTGTGTTTCTACTCTTTGTAACTTGTCTTCGGCCAATCCCTTCAGATCTAGCCTGCACACACACAAGAAGGAATATGGTTGGGTGCTATTTAGGATCTTTCCTTATTCAAGCTCCATGAATTGTGTTTCCACCATAATAGTAAATATGATAGATAAAGAGCATGTGCCTTAGGAGGGTAGAGGCAAATCTTAAGTAGAATGGAATGCTAGAACAAATCATGAAGGAAAGAAGTCATGCCATTAGAATGGAAACCCTAACATGCTTGATGTGGCATCACAACTTTACTCAAGAAGTTAGTGTAGCCCAAAGAAGTACAAAGATCTTCACAAGACCTGCAATATGTTAGTGCTGCAGTAATAATACACAATAGAGAGGTTTAGAGAAGAGTAGAGAGCATGAGAGAGAAGAGAGAGTACAAGAGTGCCTAGATTTCTTAGAGAACTTAGAGATGTTAAAATGAATAAACTAATTTTCCTTTATATGCATTCTCATTGATTTCCAGAGCATTAAACCAAATGACGCTAACATTGGGAACCATTTAAGAGGTCCCAAGCTGACAAGCCACTAATTAGGCCAGGGCTAAAGATGGGACAAGGGAACTTGGTTTCCCTAGTCCTTTAGCCCCAAACACCCAAGATAAGGAACTTAAAGTGTTATTAGCCCCACCTTATAATTACGTTTCTAAGTTTTATGCATCAGGATCAAGAATTATATGTTTAATGCTCAAAAAGGTATTATAATAGGTCATAATTAACAAGTGTAAACATTTTACATCCACCTAGGTGCTAGAAACTAAGTTTATAATGCTAGTGTACATATTTTACAACATTACACCTGACATCCATGGATTGCTTCTACATGCTCCATCAAAATTTAATTTCACATATGGCTATGTTGGAGGACTCCATCTTACTAGATTTCTATCCAGTTTCTAAGCATTCACCTGGGTTGCATTTCTATTAAAGCTTAGTTCCAATAATTTCTAATTATTTGTCATCAACTCATCCCATCTTGTCCACTTAATATTATGATTGTTTGTCTTCCTAAATTTTGTCATAACCACTTCATAGATTTCTTTTTTCTAAATCCCCAAAACTCTTGTGTACTGTTGAGTATGTTTCCCTAAAAATACAGAAGCTTCTCTCTCGCTAGATAAGCCATATCACCAGGGAAGTACTCACATCCCACATGCAAGCAAAGGTTGATTCTAAAAAAAGGTTTGTCCAACTCTTGAATAATGATAATAATGTCTTTGGTAGTGGTGTAACCCAATTTAATTGTTTGAAGAGCTAGTACCAACATTCCCTGCTGAAAGGGCATTGGAGTAGTGGATGGTCGAGGATCTCTTCTTCTTCTCCACACAAGACACAATTAAATCTTCTCCCAATGGATATTTTACAGATTCTATCCCCGGTGAGAATCCTCCTATGTAATGCCAGCCATGTGAATGCTCGTAACTTTGGTAGTGTTGCATCATTCCAACAAAGGTGTGTTGGCTAATCTGACTTTGGGTTTGAAGTTAAACTTTTGTATCCTTGTTTTACCATATATAAATAGGAGTTGTCCTTTGCCCAAATTATTTCATCCTCCTATCTTGATAAAAAACAATTCTTGAGTTTAGAATGCCTTGAAGTATAATCTTTTGGTCATGGGGGAAGTCGTAGTTCTCTATACTTCTCCATTTTGCTTTATGGGAGTAACTTCCTGAATCTGGTTGACAATAGTCTTGTACCGTAAAACCCCAATGTTGTTCTAGATAGGTCTTTGCTTCAATTCTTCTCTTGAGGAAAGTTTTGGCCATCGATTCCATGTGTCCTCCCAAAAGTTTGCTTTCACTCCATTGTGAATTAAGTATGGCAAATTTGGCAATAATACTTCCCTACTACTTACAATAAAATTCCACTTGAACGAGCCCTATGGAAGGTTTTTTACTGTAAAAATCCTCTCCCTCTCATTATTATCAAGGTACTTGGATTGCATCAATTTAGCCCATTTAAAATATGGTCTCTTGTATATGCTCCATGCTAGCTTGGCCCCTACAGCTTGATTTTGTAGATTTTGGTTTAGAATCCTTGCCCCCCAAGGTGTTTTGGTTTACAAATCTTCTCCCATGATAATAAGTGGATTTTCTTTTTGTTTGTTGATCCTTGCCATAATAATTGTCTGTCTATTTCTCCATGTCTAAAATTATGCTTTTCAGTGTTTTGAGGGTGGACATCATATATGTTGGTATGGCTATCAAAACTACTTTAATCAATGTTAATCTTCCTGCCTATGTCAGCCACCTTCCTTTCCATGTCCCTATTCTATTCTTTCGATTGGCCACAACATCCTTCCAAAATTTTATTCTATGTCTACCATTGAACAAAGGAATCTCGAGATACTTACTAGGAAGAGATTCCACTTTGAGTTCAAAAAGCTTGGATATTTCTGCTTGGATGGCTATATGTGAATTGAATAAGAATATCTTGGACTTTTTAGGATTCACTAACTGACCTAAGACACTATAATATTTGTCAATGGTTCCATTAAGTGTTTGGGATTCTAGATGTGACACTTGGCCGAAGACTATGGTGTTGTGTACAAAAAGTGTATGGGTAAATGGGTCCTTCAAATTCCTCAAGTGAATTCCTTGCCATAGTTTTTTCTTATTTACATCTCTGATTGCCCATGTCAATCCTTCTGTCATTACTATGAAGAGATATGGGGAGAGGGGGTCCCCTTACCTTAAGCCCCTAGTAGATTCAAATGAGCTTGTCTCCATGTCATTTACTAGAACTATGAATCTGGTCCCTATAATACATGCTAAGATTCATTTCCTCCATTTTTTTGAGAAGCCTAATTTGTCCAGAACATGCATTAGGAATTCCCAGTTTACCATGTCTTATGCTTTGGCCATATCTAATTTTATTACAATGGAAGGATATCTTCCTTCCTTAATAGAATGAAGGATCTCATGGGCTATGATCACTTCTTCTGTTGTGTGCTTTCTTGGTACAAATCCACCCTGTACCTCAGCAATTACTTTCGGTAGGATACTCACTAGTCTTATCACTATCACCTTGGTGAAGATTTTATATACATGATTGCAAAGGGAGATTGGTTTAAATTATTTAAAAGAAAGAGGTGTATTGACTTTGGGGATAAGCATGATGCTATTGTTTTTCATTTATTTGAGAACATTAGTAAATTTTCTAGATTCTTCAATAGCTAGGAAGATGTCTCTTCCAATGATTTCCAAGCAATTTTGGAAGAAATTTCCCAACCAGCCATTTAGGCCTAGTACTTTATTCCTTCGCATTGAAAAAATGATTGTCTTAACTTCCTCCATTGTAAATTCCTTCATCAGCTCTTTGTTCTACTCTTTCAAGACCAATTGGGGTATGTTGATCTTGAAATCTTCCCATTAAGACGGGGTATTTTCATTAGACAATAGTATTTTGTAGAATTCCTTCACCTCCTCTCTAATCATGTCCGTATTGTTTGTCATTGTTCCATTTCTCTTCCTTATGTTTCGAATGGAGGTTTATGCATGTCTAATGTTGGTGGAGAGATGAAAAAAGGATGTGTTCCTCTCCCTCTCTTTCAGCCATGTTTCCCTTGATTTTTGTCGCTAAAAGACTTCCTCTCTCATCAATATTTCTTCAAGTTCTTTTCTCAGTGACTTCTCCATTTCATATCTTTCTCCATTCATGTCAAATTGTATATTTTTAGAAGCAATATTATTTACCTCCTATTGGACCCTATTTTTTTCTTTAAAAATGTTCTTGAAATGGTATCAGTTCCATTCAGTGATTTTTATTCTCACAAATTTTAGTTTAGATGCTAGTTGGTACATTCCTGAGCCTTTCACAAATGGTACAGGCTACCATCATTCCTGAATCAGGGGTATGAATTTTTGATCTCTTAGACACATGTCCTAAAATTTGAATTGTCTACCCTTAGGATCCAACTGCTCTCCTATCTTGAGGCTTACTAAAAAATGATCAGACCCGATAAATGCAAGGATTTTTTGTTGTGCATTCCCAGTTATCATGTATGCACTGACTGGTTATGAGGAATCTATCTAATCTTTGTGCTATTTTTAGGAAATAATTCCTTCTATTTGTCCATATGTATTTCCCATTCTTAGGATAGCAATCTATAAGGTTATTGTTCTCAATGCAATTTTTAAAATCCATTTGGGTCCTCGAAGGATGTGTGATACCCCCATCTCAGATTCTTCCATTACTACATTAAAGTCTCCTCCTAGTATTATCTTTTTCATTCTTGATTAATTTTAGAAGTTGGCTGAGGTGATTCTAGAGACTCTACTTTTGGTTATAAATACATAAGATTGATAAATATTTTGAATCTAAAAGTTTGGGGAACTTACCTAGTATCTAGTTCTCTCTTGTCCCTATGATCTCCAAAATTGGAAGGTGTTTTCTACATAGAATAGCCAGTCCCTCAAATGCTCCACTAGCCAGAGATGTTGATGTATCCCAATATTTCCATTGGCTGAAAATTTTGTCCCCCTGTTATGTTGAGAGTTTAGTTTCCTATAGAAGTAATATGTCTACATTAGCTCCATCAATTTGAGATTTGATGAGCCATCTTTTGCTAGGGGCATTTGATATTTTTTCTTGGAGAGTTAATGAGTAGTAGGGTGAAAACATCTATGAAGAGATCCCAAGAAGATAACATTGCATCTAAGGAGTAGGAATGGGCCTCTTTATGTATTGCAACCTATATCTCAAAGGAGACACAACCATTTAAAGAATGAAATTCAGAAAAAATAAATAAATAGTGCATGGAGTCATTTGGTAGTTCTCACATATTTATTGGCATCTAAATTTATCTAGTTCCTTTCTATTTTTATTGATAGGTAAATTTAGCAATCTATGAATAAAACTAGAGGTATTGCCAAAAATGGGGTTTTTTGACAAAAGTAGCAATGACATCAACATGATGCAAGTAGGGTTTTTTTGAATTTATTTCCCCCAACCAAATAATAATTTTCATTTTGCATTTGATCTTGAAAAGGCTCATTCTCATCCATATGAAGGCCTTTTTTAGTGCATTTTTTTATTTAGGGTAGAATTTTGTGCTCTACACAGTGGTAGAGTCAATTCTTTGATTTAATGCTCCATTTTTTACTAAAGAAATTTGAGATTCTTTTAGAATTTGTTGAACAATTATTATTTTGAGACCTTTAAGAAGAGGGTCATAACTTGTGCAAATAGAGTCCTTTTTGGGTCCTTTTCTTAAGTGTGTTTTTCTACATACTCCACATTGGTACTCTCAAATTGATCTCTTATTGTACTATAACTATAGTTTCAATATTTTGGCCATTTTTGGGCCCTGTAAGAGTTTGAAAATCTGATAATTGTATTTTACAACACACTAATTACAAATTTCCACGAATTGTACTTTGTAGGGGGGTGTCTTGTGTGTCTCATTTTGACACATCTCTTTTGCATAATAATCTACTTTTCTACACTAATGGATCAATCAAAAAATCCTTTTCTCATACCATATAATTATTTTTGTTAGAAATCTAAAATGACAATATATTCTAGAAAGAAAGGATTACACAAGATTAGAATAGGACAAGTTGAGACAAAACCCACAAAGGATGTAGAAAAACTAAAATGGTTTAATAAATGTGATGAAACATTTGGTACTTTGTGTATATTTATGTCTATTGTCTCACTCTTTCACATCAAATCTACCACCACACCATATGAGGTCTAGACCACATTGGAAATCCTCTTTGGTAAGAAGGATGAATTAAGAGATCATTAATTAGAGAACGAACTCATACAATTAAGTCCAAGCAATTTGGACACCATTCAATAATTCTTCACAAAGTTAAAAGCCATTAGATTATAGTTAAAGTAGTGTGGAATAGAAAAGAAAGACACACAATTGGTCTTGATTATTCATTATAAGGTTGGTCTATACTATTGTATGTTTGTTTCTACTTCTCATGCCACAAAATATGCTCTAGGTTCTAACTAAAAAAGACCTTCTCTAGATGAGCTTGCTGCATAGCTAGGTAAGGAGAAAGATAAATTGATTCACATAGGTACAATAAAACCCTCAAAGTCACATATCTTGGCTGTAAATAAAGGAACAAAATAATAGAAATGGTTAGGAAAACAGGATAAGAAACGAATGAGCCAAGGAGAGAAAAAGAAAGATAAAATTCCTACTATCTCAAATGAAACTAATCAAACCTCTTCTTCAAAAGGTGAACATCCTAAGAAGGAGAAGGTCAAGTGTGTCTACTATAAAAGGCCTAGACATGATAAACACAAATGTTTAAAAAGGTGGATAGAGCACCTAACTTATCTTGTAAAAGAGAAAAGCATTAAGGTTCTTGACTCAATCAAATAGGGTTCATCAAAAGGGTCTTCAAAGGACATAGATAATAGTAAGGGGAAATAAAATGGAAAGGCCCTACTTATTGTTGATTTACAACCTGATACTTGGGTCATTGACTCAGTTGCTTCAAACCACATAAACCAAATATAACAGAAATGGATCTAGCAATATTTTACCTTTAAGAAAAGGTTTCAAGGATTGGACAAGGTCCAACTCAATATCACCACATAGATTTATCATCTTCATATATTTCTAGTTTTTTACATCCTTGATGTGTACATTATTCATTAACCTAAAGTTCAAGTTTAGTGCATAAATATCAAGACTAAAGACTAGTACTCGTGCATTTTGTGCAGTTGTTCATCTTGTATATACCAATTAGTCTATCTACCAATTATGTCTTATTAACCCTCACCCTGCATAAGCATCAAACATTGGTGAATGGATTTTTTAAGTTGTGGTATAGCAACGAAAAAGATATAATTACATTTCAAGATATGGGCAATAGAATTTCCACACAAACTATGTACATGTTTACTCATTTGGGAAAAAATAGAAAATGAATACTTACCTTATAATTATGAACTTGGTGCTCCTTGATCCAATCTTTGATGTAGTGAACTGCTAGTAGTAAAGATTATTGGACTAGTAGTCACACTTTTCATGCAATTGTTCATCTTGTATATACCAGTTATTCTATCTACCTATTATATCTTATGAGTAAATTGCAAATGGAATAAGAGATTTTACAACAATTCACTCCTACATGGATTGAACTCATCTAGGTGAGCCTGCAACAACACAACTTTATACAGTACTATTTCTAGGGTACTAGAATCAAGCAATTTCTCATTTCCTAGGGTTGCTTGAAGAAAAGTAGGATCAAATCCTTCAACTCAAATTTTGCAATGACAACAACATAAGACAAAACATTTGTCAACATAGCTAAATCATCAAGTCAGGGAATGTTGTAAAAGGATCATGATGTAATGGTAAAGTAGTGCATTCTAAAAGAGAGTGCTTCAAGTGTCAATATGATTTTTAAGATCCTTGTGAATCTCTTCTAACTTCTTCCTATATCCCTTTCCTTTTGCTTCCTAGTCTTTAGTTATTTTATAAGTATCTTCTAATTTATATTGGACATCAACTTGTCAATGAATGGGATAAAATTATATTTCTTTAGTGATTTTTTTTCTATCTTCTAACTTATATTGAACATCAAACTATCAATGAATGAGAAAAAAATGTTCTTTTTTGAAAGTTTAGGAAGTTTTTGTCTCATTCAATGATAGGTTGATGTTTAATAAAAATTATAAGATAAAAAGAAAATCACTAAAGATATACATTTTTTCTCATCCACTAACAATTTGATGTTCAATACAAATTAGAAGATACAAATAAAATCACTAAAGTGTAGGAAGAAAAATGCAAGGGATATAGCAATAAGTTAGAAGAAATTCACAAAGCTCTTGAAGAGCTTATTGAAACTTGAAGTACTCTCTTTCAAAATGTACTACTTTACCATTGCATCATGCCTTTGACACTAATTTGTTGTGAATTAAGGTGTCTCAACTTGGTAATTCCTTGTATTTCTACATTGTATTTATTTATTATTTGCATATTGTATTAATTGGATGTAAATCCTATGTTGTCATATTGTGGGAGTTGGTACGGTGATGTGTCATCCTACATGGCATATGACCACATGTATTTTTGTCCTCACATGTGGAGATAGGTGTCCCACTTAGTGGTAAGAATATTTTGCCATGTGTCAGCATCTTGGATGTTGTGTAAGGGAATATTGACCATAACAATCATGACAGATTCCTATGATGAAGTTATGACATGTAAGAGTCAGAAATAGGAGATTCTATGACAAGTGAAGACATGTGTTGAAGAGCATCTTTGAAAAAGGCATCTTTGGGCAACCCAAGGTGGACTATGACATGTTGTAAGAGAATATGCTATTTATAGCTTATGTATGATAGATTCTCTTACAGCTATAAGTTATGACAACTATGCCAGATTCTATGACAGTTGTAAGAGTCGTAAGAGCATCTCTCATAGCCCATTTTGGAAATAGGTGACCTCTTTGGGATGGGGTGACCTGACAAGTGTCAGGAACATTCTACAAGGTTGGACAAGTGTCCATAGGTGTGGGTTTGGGGCCATGAGGCCATGTTGGATGCCCATTCCAAGATAGAACCAAAATTACCTTCTATATTCTATATAAGCAGGTGCTTTAAGGAGGTTTTGTACTACAGGTTTTACAGGTACTATTATGCTGCCGAATCATCTCCAGATATGAGTGTCGAAGACTCTTACAAGAGCATTAGCTCTGTGTTATATTGTAACCTTCATTGTTTACATAATACATTTGAGATGTGTTTTAGAGTGTGGAGTTTTTTACCCATAAGGGTTTTCCCCATGTATATCTTGTGTCTCTCTTCTTCTATAATACTTTCTTGGTTATGTGTTCACTGCAATATCTATGTTAGTGGGTTTAAGATTGTTCTAATAGTAAGGATAAAATTTAATTTGCACTCTCCTCCCCTCATTAGATTAGTGTAGGAAGCATTTTCTGCACACCTAGCTTCCTTTCAGTTGGTATCAGAGCTTGGCCAGTTTTGGTTCTAGCTGCTGGGTAGGGGTTTTTTGAGTTGATCTTAGGTTGAGTGGGAGTGTTGTGCAGAGTATTCTGTATCTTATTGCAGCAAGGAGATGGAAACCACATCTGGAAGGTTAGAGGTTGAGAAATTCAATGGCACTAATTTCAAGTTGTGGAAACTCAATATGGAGGACCTACTTGTTGATTGTGACCTATGGGAAATCGTATCCGGTGTGAAACCTACAGCAATGTCACAAGCTAATTGGGACCTCAAAGATCAGAAGGCTAAGGGTCTCATAAGACTATGTTTAACTGACTCTGTCCTGTTGAATGTCCATGAAGAGAAGAGCACGAAAGACCTCTGGAAGAAGTTGGGTGATGTTTATCAGGCCAAGTCCCTGTTGAACAAGCTTTTTCTGAAAAAGAAGTTGTTCACTCTAAAGATAGATGACAGAGGATCTGTTGTGAACCACATGAATGCTTTCAACATGATTAGTTCACAGTTGACATCTGTGGGTGTGAAAATGGAGGAGGAGGATCATTGCATGACCCTGCTTTATTCTTTGCCAGATTCGTGGGATCATCTTGTCATGGCTATTGGAAGCACCACTGCCACCTTCAAGATGGAAGATGTGGTGTCCTCACTGTTATCTGGAGAAATGAGGAGGAAGACATCGAATCAACCAAAGAGGCTCTTGCAGTTTGTGGAAGACCCTAGGAGAAAGGGAAAAAGAAGGACAAGAAAGCTGAGAAGGGCAGATCCAAATCCTGTGGGAGATCCAAATCTCCTAGAAAGTCCAAGGCTCTTTGTTGGAACTGTGGCAAGTCTGGGCATTTCTAAAAGGAATGCAAAGAAGAGAAGAAAAAGAAAAAGAAATCAGCCCTAGATTTAGATTCAGACAAGTCACAAGATGATGGTGATGCCTTCATCGCAGCCCTGGCCACCCATGCATCTGATGATGTGTGGTTGATTGATTCTAGTGCATCATTCCACATGACATTACATCAAAGATGGTTCATGAAATATGAAGAGTTTGATGGCGGAAGAGTGTACCTGGGTGATGACTCTCATCTAAAGATTATTGGTCATGGAAGAGTCTCAATCGGATTCCCTGATGGACGAGTGAAGGGGATCACTGGAGTTATGCACATTCCAGACCTTGCACGGAACCTGCTTTCTGTAAGTATGTTGAATGATGTAGGTGTGCAGGTTGTCTTTTTGAAGGATGGATACAATATGACAAGAGGATCTATGGTGCTTGCAAAGGGTACTCAGAAGGGTACTCTGTTTCAGCTAGAGGCATGCAATTCACAGTGTAATAGTTCTTTTGAATCAAAGAAACGAGCTACAGTCACTTCATCCCCACGATCTGAATGAGCAGTGAAGAAATCTATTATAACTAGTTCTGATGGTAGTGCACATGCTATGGAAGCTAAGCTTCCCACTGAAAAGACTATGTTATGGCATTTGAGATATGGCCACATTGGTGAGAAGGGTCTGCATACCCTAAAAAATAAAAACCTCATTGAGGGGTTACATTATTGTAATCTTGAGTTCAACTTTTTCAAACATTGCATTTATGGAAACCAAAACTGTGTTCAGTTTTACTCTAGTTCTCACAAGTCTTCTGGTGTATTGGATCTTATTCATTCTGATGTGTTTGGTCCTATTAATGTTCCTTCGATTTTAAAATCTGTATATTTTGTATCTTTCATAGATGATTATAGTAGAAGGACATGGGTTTATTTTATCAGAAGAAAGACTGAAGTCTTTAGTCAGTTTAAGGAGTTTAAAGCCTTTTCTGAAAATCAGACTAGTTAAAAGATTAAGTGTTTGAGAACTAACAATGGTGGTGAGTTTTGTTCAGAAAAGTTTGATAAGTTCTGCAAAGAGCAATGGATGGAAAGGCATAAGACAACTCCATACACCCAACAACAAAATGGAGTTGTAGAGAGGATGAATAGGACACTGATGGAGAAGGCTAGGAGTATGCTTAGTGGAGCAAGCCTTGAAGAAATGTTTTGTGATGAAGCTATAGCCACTGCTTGCTATCTGGTAAACAAATCTCCTACATTAGCTCTTGTTGGTAAAACACCTATGGAGGTGTGGTTTGGTAAGAAGCCTTCAGTTAGGCATCTTCGTGTTTTTGGTTGTGAGGCATATGCACATGTGCCTAGGGAAAAAAGGTCTAAATTGGAGAACAAGGCTATTAAATGTATTTTCATTGGCTATGGTGTCGGTGTGAAAGGATACAAGCTTTGGGATCTTGTGGCTGAAAAAGTGTTGTATAGTAGAAGTGATATCTTCATAGAGCTAACACCTTCTTTCATTATTCTACAGCCAGAACAAACAAAAAAGAAAGAAGATGTGGTTCAGTTTCCTTCTACCCCTAATAAGACTGAACCGACAGACCCTATGAGACCTAATGATGAGGAGAGCTCTAGCAGCTCTGAAAGCTCAGAAGAAGAAGTAGAACCTCAACCTCAGCCATTGAGGAGGTATACACGAACGAGAAAGCAACCAGATAGGTTTGGTTATTCATTACTTGATTCTAGTTGTGCTTTTGCTTTACTTACTAACACTAATGATCCTAGAACTATGAAAGAGGCTATGGGCATGAAAGATGCATGTCCCTAGAAGGAGGCCATGGAAGATGAGATGGCTTCTTTGGAGAAGAATAAAACATGGGACTTGATGCCTTTGCCTGATGGATAGAAACCCATTGGATGCAAATGGGTGTTCAAGAAGAAATTTGGTGTAGATGGCAGTGTTGAAAAGTACAAGGCCAAATTGGTTACAAAGGGGTATTCACAAGTGGAGGGAATTGATTATGGTGAAATTTTCTCTCCTGTTGCAAAGCTGACATCCATTCAATTTTTATTATCTCTTGCAGCTTCTTATGACTTAGAGGTAGAACAGATGGATGTGAAGATAACTTTCCTTCATGGTGATTTGGAGGAAGAAATCTACATGTCACAGCCAGAGCATTACATAGACAAAGGTAAAGAAAATTTGGTTTGCAAGCTTAAGAAGTCTTTGTATGGTTTGAAGCAGTCTCCTAGGATGTGGTACTTGAAGTTTGATGCCTTTGTGTTGTCAATTAGTTATCTTAGATCGAAATTAGATCATTGTGTATATTACAAGTTTGACAATGATCACATTCTTATTATTGCATTGTATGTTGACAATATGTTGTTGATTGGGAATGGTAATAATATGATTTCTGATTTGAAGTCTCAGTTGTTAGCATAGTTTGAGATGAAAAATCTTGGGGCAGCCAGGTACATTCTAGGAATGGAAATCAGAAGAGACAGAGAAAACATAAAACTTGATTTAAGCTAGAGTAAGTATGTGAAGACCATGTTGGACAGGTTCAGCATGGCAGATTGTAGACCATTGTGTGTTCATGTTTCATTGGGGACAAAGTTGTCTATTAGTGATTGTCCAAAATCTCCTAGTGAGGTGGAGGACATGAGCAGAGTACCTTATGCTAGTGTTGTTGACAGTTTGATGTGTCCTATGGTCTGCACAAGACTAGACATTGCCCAAGCAGTGGGTGTCCTTAGTCGATTTATGGCTAATCCTGGATGGGTACATTGGGATGCAGTTAAGTGAGTGTTCCTATATTGAAGGGGTACTTCTAAGTATTCTATATGTTATCATGGTAATGCTACAGGACCTCCGCATTTAGTTTGTATTCATGGATTTGTGGATTCTGATTGGGCAGGTGACATTGGCAGTAGGAGATCCACCAGTGCCTATGTGTTCACTATGTTTGGTGGTGCAATTAGTTGGATGAGTAAGCGACAACCTGTGGTTGCTTTGTCCACTACTGAAGCTGAGTATATGGCTACAACTCATGCTTGCAAGGAAGCCATTTGGCTTAAGAGATTGTGTTCATATAGTGGTGTTGATGCAGGTCAGATTACGATCAGTTGTGACAGTCAGAGTGTGATTTACCTTGCGAAGAATCCGACTTTCCATGCCAGAATAAAGCATATTGATGTACAGTTTCACTTCATGAAAGACATGATAGAGGATGGGAAGGTAAATTTGGAGAAGGTAGATACTTTGGAGAATGTTGCAGATGCATTGACGAAACCAGTGGGCATAGAGAAGTTCATATGGTGTTCAGAATCTATGGGCCTCTCATCCTATAGCAGTTAAATCCTGTTAATTCTATTGGCTCTTACAAGGTGTTCGACAAGTGGGAGAATGTTGGGAATTAAGGTGTCTCAACATTGTTAATTCCTTGTATTTATTTATTATTTGCCTATTGTATTAATTGGATGCAAATCCTATGTTGTCATATTATGGGAATTGGCACGGTGATGTGTCATCCTACATGGTGTATGACCACATGTATCTTTGTCCTCACATGAGGAGATAGGCATCCCACTTAGTGGTAGGAATATTTTACTGTGTGTCAACATCTTGGATGTTGTGTAAGGGAATATTGACCATAACGGTCATGATAGATTCATATGATGAAGTTATGACATGTAAGAGTCAGAAATAGGAGATCTTCTATGATAGGTGAAAACATGTGTTGAAGAGCATATTTGAAAAAGGCATCTTTGGGCACCCCAAGGTGGACTATGACATGTTGTAAGAGAATATGATATTTATAGCCTATGTATGATAGCTATGATAGATTCTATGACGGTTGTAAGAGTTGTAAGAGCATCTGTCATAGCCCATTTTGGAAATAGGCGACCTCTTTGGGATGGGGTGACCTGACAAGTGTCAGGAACATTCTACAAGGTTGGACAAGTGTCCATAGGTGTGGGTTTTAGGCCATGAGGCCATGTTGGACGCCCATTCCAAGATAGAGATAAAATTGCCTTGTATATTCTATATAAATAGGTGCTTTGAGGAGGTGATGTACTATAGGTTTTACAGGTACTATTATGCTGCCAGATCATCTCCAAATATGAGTGTCAAAGACTCTTGCAAGAGCATTGGTTCTGTGTTGTATTGTAACCTTCATTGTTTATGTAATACATTTGAGCTGTGTTTTGGAGTGTGTGGTTTTTCACCCATAAGGGTTTTCCCCACGTATATCTTGTGTCTCTCTTCTTCTGTAATACTTTCTTGGTTATGTGTTTGCTGCAATATCTCTATTAGTGGGTTTAACATTGCTGTAATAGTAAGGATAAAATTGAATTTGCACTCTCTGACCCTCATTATATTAGTGTAGGAGGCGTTTTCTGCACACCTAGCTTCCTTTCATAATTCCCTAACTTGATGATTTATCTATGCTAACAAATATTTTGTATTATGTTTTTGTCCCTTAATAATTTGAATTGAAGGCATTGATCTTGCTTTTTTTAGGAACCTCGAGAAATAAATAATTGCTTGAATCTAGTAACCTATAAATTGTACTGGATAAGGTTATGTTGTTGTAGGCTCACCTAGATGAGTTCAATCCAAGATTGGACTCCATGTAGGAGTGAACTATTGTACAATCTCTTATTCCGTATGCAATTTACTCATAAGATAGAACCGGTAGATAGACTAATTGGTATATACAAGATGGACAACTCAATGAAAACTGTTACTACTAGTCCAAGAAGCTTTACTACTAGTGGGCCACTACATCAAAGACTAGACCAAGGATACTTTGTTCATAATTATAAGGTAAGTTATCATTTTCTCTTTTATCCTAAATGAGTAAACAAGTATGTAGTTTGTTTGGAAATTCTGCTGCCCATATCTTGAAATGCAATTCTATTTTTTCATTTCTATACTACAGCTTGACAAATTCATTAACCAACATTTGTTGCTTATGTGGCGTAAGGGTTAATAAGATAGAATTGGCAGATAGACTAGTTGGTCTATACAAGATAGAAAACTATATGAAAAGTGTGATTGCTAGTCCAAGAAGATTTTCCGCTAGTGGGTCACTACATCAAACACTAGACCAAGGATGCTTAATTAATAATTATAAGGTAAGTTTTCATTCTCACTTTTTTCTAAAATGAATAAACATGTACATATTTTGTTTAGGAATTTTTATTCCCATATATTGAAATATAATTCTATCTTTTTCATTGCTATACCATGGCTTGACAAATCCATTCACCAGTTTTTGTTGTTTATGTAGGGTGAGGGTTAATAAGACAAAATTGGTAGATAAAGTAATTGTTATATACAAGACTGACAATTGCACAAATATATTAGTGTACTTGTGAAGACACTTGATATAATTGAGTGTTAGAACCTTGTGAATTCTAGGTTGAAAAACACAATGTATATTTAAACCTAAAATTTTCTATTCAAATCATTATTGTTATTGTTTTTATTTGAAAAATGAATATAGTTATGTATAGTTGTGAAGATAGTCAGCATAATCATGTTTTAGTACCTTGTGAGGTGCAAGTTAAAAAATATAGTGTGCATTTCAACCTGTAATTTTATATACAAATCATTATTCTTGTTATTTTTGTTATTTCCAATGTGAACATAGTTATTTATAGTTGTGAATTGTAAATTGAAAAACACGATGTGTATTTAAACCTACAAATTTATTTACAAATGATTATCAATGTTGTTATTGTTATTTGGAAAAATGAACATAGTTATATAGAATTGTTATTTTAGAACTAAACATAGTTATTCACAGATATGAAGATAGATGGTATAATCAGGGTTGAAGTCCTCATAAATGGGAGTTGACAACATCCGTTTATTCAAGATGAAAATTTCTTGGAAGAAACCAAAGTCTATGAGAGATGGTATAAGAGTTTACCCCTACATGGAGTTTTAGGTTGCCTTTAACGTGTTTAGGTGAGCTTGAAACAATAGATCCTTCTCTAGTACTATTTCTAGATGCACATCAACTTGTTAATGAATTACAAATGTTATTTATATGCAACAAAACTATATGGTTGCATGCATAAACTATCTATTTTGGTAAAATCATAGCTAAATATGTTTTGGGTATGGAATCTTGTTTCAATAACACTTGTTAGTAGTTCATTTTTATATTACAATTTATGTATCTTTGGTACTATTCATGTTGTTTGATCCATACTTGTAAACTTATTTTAAATACAAATAAATATTGAAATAATTACTCACAACTATAACTTCAGGAGCCATAGAACTTGTGAAAGACAATCATTGATGAGGAGTTGGAGATTATGACGCTACTTGCATAAGAAACAAAAAGTGGTGGAAGTTAAACTTTCAAAAAAATACAACATGCATCTTACAAAACATTGTCTATTTTGTTAATTTCACACTCACCCATATTACATGAAATTGCCTCACACTCATGTCTATAACTTCTCTACCTCATAGATGTGAATATTTCTTGGGATTCCTCTTAAAAAAATATTATTGGAGAACACAAAGGTATCAGGGTCTATTGATGGGTTTTTTAAGTTGTCTATGTTGACTTGTATATAATGTGCACCATGATGAACATGATCCCTTGTTGCACTAAACCATGGTCACATCCAGATAGTACTAGTTTTAGAGCACATTGGAATTTGAACTCAAATGAAATTTTAGTGTATTGGATTCTTGAAGATCCCTCCTAAACCTCTCAACACATCATGCATAAGATTCTATTTTCTCATTAGATTGTGGTGGCATGTACAATAATATCTTCAAGAAATCATTTGATTCATTTATCACTTGCATGGATTGGGGATGTATAGTATTATCATCATTATTTTGAAGAATGTATAGAGTCGTAACATCATGAAAACTATTTAGCTAGACCCCCCAATTATATATGTATCATAAGTAAATGAATGTGTATCATCAAGTGCACTTGTGTCACTAGCACGTGCACATGTATCAATTGCTCCACATGCATCATTTGCATCTAAACATGTATCAAATTAGTATTAGGCAATAGAGTTAAAAAAATTAATTTTGTGCATAAATTTCAGAAAATGTAAAGGAGCTTCACTTACCAGGCACCACTTATGTATCATGAGAGAAACTTCTACTTGATTCCAAAATCTTTAGCACATGCTTCTAGGTTCTTCATTTCATACTCTAGGTATAGTCACATACATGAAAGTGGAACCCATAAATTCTAAATAGATACCAGTTGCAAGAACTTTGGATTTTCACCAAATACCAACCAAGATGTACATCATCTACAAATTAAACAAATTAATCACTATCCAGAATTGTCGTGGCTCTCTCTATACTAGTTTTCACTTATCTCTCCATCTTATTATTTGTGAGGAAGCCAAAATATTGCAACTTCTTCAATCTATAAAATAGTTCCATTTCACACATAAAGATATAAATAAGTGATCCATTCATCTTGTGTATTTCTTTTGTTGATGATGGCATGTCTTTCTAGTCACGTTCACGAACACACTTACAGAAATCAAACACACAACAAGAAGACAAAGAGATGACAGGAGGTTAGGCAAGCTTTAGTCTTCACTTCACAATTATAATACAAAAGACATCGATCTTACAATAGCAAAATGCTCAGAAAGAGATATTCTTTATCAGTTGATAATTCTGTCTAAAGCATTATTACATATTCAAAATATTCGGCCCATCTAATTGGCCTCCCAATGCAAGGTTACAAAGAAAATGAAAGAAAACCAAAATAGCTTCTATCAAATCGGCCCTCTTAGAACCGTTGGCCTCTTCTCTTCTATTCCACCATCCACTCCTTCGATCTTCTCCCCCCTTTACTACCAGCTATGAATGTCCTTAAATGTATCATCCATGGTTTAGAAAACTGTAGAGAGAAAGAGAACCAAATTGTAACCGCTGATGCCATCAGATAACTGTCGCCACCACAAGGAGAAAATAAATGCCAGTGAGAATGCAGACCACGATGTCCACAACTTCCTTATTATGGTCTGAAGAAATTAAAAACATAACCATCGCTGCCAAAAGAAATGACCCACAATGGCCATGAAGAAGAAAGATAAAACCATAGAGAATTTATCCCCATGAAGAATGAAGAAATAGCAGTTGCTAGGAAAGGGACAAGCAAGAAGAAAAAAATAAAGATACAAAAATGCATCGCCCGAGGAATAAATTTGTTGTTTCTAACTTGGATCGAGCCATCAAGAAGAAGGAAATAAAATCTCATTAAATCCTTGAATTGCCTTTGCTAGCTGGTCCATACTTGATATGCATGATAGGAGACTTTTTAATTTCTTTCTAAATGAAAGCAACCGCCAGCCACGACCTCCCCATAATAGGCAGAATATTAAATTGCCAAGAAATGGTCGACAAGAGGATAGAGAATAGCCAAGCAAATATATCTTGTCACTCAAGCGACAGGAGCCTCACACCAAAACTATAGAAAGAACCCTGCTTTATTCACCTACAAAACCAAAACATTAAAACAAACAAAACCAAAAATGAAAGAGGCAAGATGCCCCTGCATCAAACTCTTGGGTAGAAAAAAGATCATGGGCTCCGTCTCATAAGGTCAACAACTGAATGACCCATCTTATTGATCTCGTCCTCAATAAGCCATGATGCATCTTCCATGGGATGGTTGCACCATTTGACAAGATACTTAAAATATTCCTTCTTACGACTCTTCTTCAACACTTGTTTATCTAGAATGCATTCAATTTGTTGTGGAACAGTGATTGTCCCATCTTGTTCTTCATGAGATGAATCAGCTGCTTCAACTTCATCTACTTCTGTATCTCCTTTGTATGGATATAAATCTACAACATTGAAAATGGGAGATATATTTAACTCTTCAGGCAGTGATATCTCATAAGCATTAGCTGAAAACTTCCTCAAGATTTTGCAAGGGCCAATCTTTTTCATCTAAAGTTTATTATATGTCCCTGTAGGAAATCTCTCCTTTCAGAGATGTGCCAATACAAGGTCTCCAACTTAAAACTGCAGCTATCTTTTCTTCTGATCAGCATGCCTTTTATACTACAGATTTCTATCTTCAATATTAATCTTCACCTTCTCTTAAATGTCGTGAATGACTTGAGAAAATTCTTTCCCATCTGCACTCCTCTTCTCCATTCCAGCAAGATCATGAAGTTCAAACACACCTCTTGGATGCATGCCATACACCACATAGAAAGGGATGAAACCTGTGCTTTTATTTGGGGAATCATTATATGCAAATTCAACTTGTACTAACATAAGATTCCAACTTCCAGTTGAACTACCAACAAGACACCTTAATAAATTTCCAAGGCTTCTATTGACAACCTTGGTGTGCCCATCCATTTGAGGATGATAAGCAAAGCTAAAATTCAGATTTGTGCCTAGCTTCTTCCATAGAGTCCTCTAGAAATGACCCACAAATTTTGTATCCCTGTCAGAAATAATACTTCTTGGTATACCATGCAGACTTACAACTTCTTTAAATCTAACAAATTTGCAATGTTAGTGGCATCACTTGTCTTCTTACATGGTATAAAATACACCATTTTGGAAAATGTATCAACTACAACAAATATTGAATCATTACCCCTTTGTGTACAAGGTAAACCCAAAACAAAGTCCATACTCACAGAATCCCAAGCCTTGGTTGGAACCGGCAATGACTGATATAGTCCAACATTTTGACTTCTTCCTTTAGCATGTTGACAAATTCTGAACCTCTCCACATATCTTCTCACATCTACCTTCATCTTTGGCCAATAATAATGAGTGCTCAACTGCTGAAAAGTCTTATCCTATCCAAAGTGACCAGCAAGACTACCACTATGCTTTTCCTTCAACAAGTTATCTCTCATGGAGCCTCTAGGAATACATAACTTATTTTCCGTAAACAACAAACCTTCTTGTATCATATAATCAATCCATGGTTCTTTATTCTGGCAACTAGGATCACTGCAAGCTGCAAATGCTTCTCCAAAATCTACATCTTCTACATACAACTCTTTCAAACATTCAAATCCCACACTGTTAGTCTTTATCTCACATAATAAAAAATTCATCCTACTTAAAGCATCAACAACTTTATTCATTTGACCACTTTTATGCTTCAAAACAAAATTATAACTCTGAATATACTCAACCCATTTAGCATGCCTCTGATTCAATTTGTGCTAGCTATTAATAAACTATAAAGCATGATTTTCAGTGTACACAATGAATTCTTTGGGCAAAAGATAATGTCTCCATTTCTTGAGGGACTGAACCAAAGCATAAAATTCCAAATCATAAGAAGAATACTTTCTTTTTGCATCATTTAATTTCTCACTAAAATAAGCAATTGGCTTTCCCTCTTGACTTAAAACTACCCCTATAGCCAAACCACTAGCATCACATTCTACTTGAAACACTTTATCAAAATCTGGCAAACAAAGTATGGGTTGTTCACTCACCTTCTTCTTGAGAAATCTAAAATTTTCTTCAGCCTCTTTAGTCCACACAAATGGTATTTTACTTCCATTAATAGTCTCCAAAATTGGTTCTACGACATGACTAAAATTTCTTATAAACTTTCTGTAAAAACTAGAAAGACAATGAAAACTTCTTATCTCTATGATACTTCTTGGTGATGGCCAATCAAGTTTATCCTGAACATTCTCCTTATCCATCTTCAATCTATCCTTTGACACCACAAATCCCAAGTAAACTAGTTCAGTTTGCAAAAACACACACTTCTTCAAATTAATCTGCAACTTCTCTTCTTGTAGTCTCTTCATAACCTATCTCAGATGCTCAAGGTGCTCTTCTTTGGACCTACTAAACACCAAAATGTCATCCAAATACACAACCACAAATTTACCAATAAATGGTTTCAAAACCTCATTCATTAACCGCATAAAAGTACTAGGAGCATTAGACAACCCAAAAGGCATAACCAGCCATTCACACAACCCATCACTAGTCTTAAAAGTAGTTTTCCACTCATCCCCTGGTCTGATTCTAATTTGGTGATAACCACTTTTCAAATCTATCTTAGAAAAATACTTTGACCCACTCAAACAATCCATTAAATCTTCAATCCTAGGTATGAAAAACCTATATCTTATTGTAATTTTATTTATTGCCCTTGAATTAGTACACATATGCCATTCTCCTCCTTTCTTTGGTACCAACATAGTAGGACCAACACACGGGCTTAGACTTTCCCTTATCAAACCTTTCTCCAAAAGTTCAGCCACTTGCTACCTCATTTCTTCATTCTCCATAGGTGTTAATCTGTATGCAGCCTTATTTGCAAGGCTAGAACCTGGAATCAAATCCATATGATGACTTATGCTTCTAATAGGAGGCAATTCATTAGGCAAATCATTTGCAACAATATCCATATTCTCATTCAACATGTCTTGTATCTCAATAGGCAAATCATCCAACTTTGTAGAAGTCATTACACATTGTGGTTTAGGAGCCAAAGCAAAACCAATTTCTTCATTCTTCAAATCTTTCAAAAATTCTTTACCACTTACCATCATTACCTGATTGCTACTACTATTCTCTTCTTCTTTCTCCTTTATTGGCAGCAAGGTATACTTCACTCCATCCTTCATAATGGTATATGTATTCTCGTTTCCATCTTGAACTGAATTTCTATCAAATTACCACGGTCTTCCAAGCAAAACATGGCACACATCCATGGGCATTATATCACACAAAACACAATCTTTATAACTACCAATCCAAAAATTAACATAGGAATGCTCACTAACCAATATTTGATGGCCTTTTTGTAACCAAGTTACCTTATATTGAGTTGGGTGTTTAATCCTTTTAAGATTCAGCTTCTCTACCATTTCAGTGGCAACAATATTATCAGTACTACCACTATCTATAATGAGCTTACAACATTTACCATGTGACTTACACTTTGTTTTGAACAATGCTCTCCTTTGAATTGGCTCTTGACTTTCCTTCTATGGCTTTAATAATGCTCTCTTAATCATCAAGGATTCTCCTGATTTTGTTCCATCCTTGTCATGTACTGGACATCCTACACTTTCTTGGTCAGCATAAACAACTTGATTGCTTCTTTCAAATTTTGAGTGTCCTCCTTGTGATGATTTAGTACAGTCCCAATTTTTGTGTCCAAATTGATTGCACTTGTAACATTTTCCAGCAAATCCTCTTCCTCTACCTTCTGAGCCACCTCTTCCATAAGATCTTCCTCCTCTATTTTGAAAACCACCTCTATCATTGTGGGCTGTCCCACTAGAACTTCTAGCTTCTTCACTTTGATGTTTTTGTTGTCCTCTCCCAGATTGTTGTCCCCTTCCTCTAAAACCTCTTCCTCTCTTCTCTTACTGACTTTGCTTCCTTTGTAGCTTCTCTTCTACCTTTAAGGCAAGCTGGTAAGCCTCTTCCAGGCTCCTTGAGGACAAAAGGCTCATTTCATCTTGCAGACTGTATTTTAGACCATTCACATAATGGGCTATCTTCTCCACATCTTCTTTAGCATGCCCAAATCTGATATAAGCTTGTAAAACTCTTCTGTGTAATCTTTCACGGACATCTCTTTTTGCTTCAAATTTTGTAATCTCTTAAAGAGATTAGCCTGATAGTCACTAGGCAAAAATTTAGCCTTCAACTTGGCCACCATCCTGTCCCATGAGTTAATCTTTTCCTTATTTCTCTTTCTTCTTTTAGTTTGGACAAAGTCCCACCACATGGCAGTATGACATTTCAATCTTGTGCATGCAAACTTTACTCTTTTCTCTTCTGCTACACCCTCATATTCAAAATATTTGTCCAAGTCATTTATCTAGTCGATTAATTCTTCACCATTAAGACTTCCAGCATATGTTGGTACATCTATCTTGGGTTTGGATCCCAAATTCATGACTGACCTTATCAGCCTTTCACCAAATTCATTTCCTGGGTCTGCCTGTCCTTCCTCATTTCCTTCTCACTGTGGTTCTTCTTCCTCATCACTTAAATCTTCAATATCAGGGTTTCCTCTTCTCTGTGCCCTCTCAAGAGCATCCAACCTTTCAATCAAATTTTGCATCAAGTTAGGGTCACCATGGTCCCTTCGGCCTCTGCCTTGGCCTTTGCCCATCCTTCTTGGAGGCATATTGACCACCTTCAATGCCGAATCTCAACCTGGCTCTGATACCAAAACTGATGGCACATCTTGCCAGTCACGTTCACAAACACACTTACAGAAATCAAACACACAACAAGAAGACAGAGAGATGACAGGAGGTTAGGCAAGCTTCAGTCTTCACTTCGCAATTCTAATACAAAAGGCATTGATTTTACAATAGCAAAATGCTTAGAAAGAGATATTCTTCATTAGTTGATAATTCTATCTAAAGGATTATTACATATTCAAAATATTCGTCCATCTAATCGGCCTCCCAATGCAGGGTTACAAAGAAAATGAAAGAAAACCAAAATAGCTTCTGTCAAATTGGCCCTCTAAGAACCGTCAGCCTCTTCTCTTCTATTCCACCATCCACTCCTTCGATCTTCTCTCCCCTTTACTACAAACTATGAATGCCCTTAAATGTATCATCCACGGTTTAGAAATTTGTAGAGAGAAAGAGAACCAAACTACAACCGCCACTGCCATCAGATAACCATCACCGCCACAAGGAGAAAGGAAATGCCAAAGAGAATGTAGACCACAATGTCCACAACTTCCTTATTGTGGTTTGCAGAAATTAAAAATGTAACTGTCACTGCTAGAAGAAATGACCCATGATGGCCATGAAGAAGAAAGATAAAACCATAGATAAAATCCCCATGAAGAATGAAGAAATAGCAGTTGCCAAGAAATGGACAAGCAAGAAGAAAAAAATAAAGATACATAAATGCATCACCCAAGGAATAAATCTGTTGTTTCTAACTTTGGTCAAGCCATCAAGACGAAGGAAAGAGAATCTCATCGAATCCTTGAATTTCCTTTGCCATCTGGTCCATACTTGATATGCACGATGGGAGTCTTTTTAATTTCTTTCTAAATGAAAGTAACCGCCATCCACGACCTCCCCATAATAGGCAGAAAATTAAATTGCCAAGAAATGGTCGACAAGAGGATAGAGAATAGCCAAGAAAATATATCCTGCACTTAGGTGACAAGAGCGATAGGAGCCTCACACCAAAACTATAGAAAGAACCTGCTTTATTCACCTACAAAACCAAAACATTAAAACAAACAAAACCAAAAATGAAAGAGGCAAGATGCCCCTGCATCAGTTGATCACACAAGTACTAATTTTTTAGTGTACTACAATAAGACTCAATGGATGCATTCCTATGCTAGTTAGTATGTGGGAAGTTTCAAAATTTTTTGGCCCATATGACTATACAATTAAAAGACAATAAAAATTAATGACAACATGTAAATGAAGTAACCTCATAAGATGAAAATGTTGGTAAAAGAATGAATTTTTTTAACCTTCAACTCACCAATACATCCATTGCCTCACACCAGGTCCTCTTAAAGTACTCTATGAATCAAGACTAATCCTTGAACTCTTCAATGAAATCATTCAAGAAGCATAGAGTAATCACTTTTCTTTCATTCATTTCCATCATGATTATCCCAAGTCTCTATAAAATTTTCATGCCAATGTCCTTATTTGTATACTTATATACATTCTTTTTCCATGCCCTATAGACATGCCAAATGCAAAGGAATATGTGACATCTAAAAATAGCCATGTTATGAAGAAAATAAGAAATCATAAAAGTCAATTCTTAAAATAGTTTTTACACTTTAAAATGATAGAAAATCTAAAGAAAGTCAATCATTATAAATTATACCTACAATATGGATTGAACTTCAACACTAGCATCATCAATCAAGAACATGTTGACTTTCCAATCATTTCTAGCCTATTTTTCATGTCTTTGCACCTCTATTAACCACTAGTATATGTCTTCAACCTTGTTACATGATGACATAACACACACAACAAGTACCCTATCCTTGTACGCATCAAAACAAGAAAAGAGTGCAACTAGCACTATACAGAAAATATGTTATGGTTATCATTAGCATCTATATTTAATACAAGAACATAGTTATAAATATAAAGTAGGGAAAAAATATTTAATTCTAAAATTGACCCCATATTTATTTATGGCAAATGTTGAATCCATGGAGATGATGGAATTATGTGAGTGGTGGACCATCATCTAAAACTTCCATGGAGTATGAATCCCCATAATTAAAGGATTGTTACTCCCATGAGGCTATTGAAAATAAAAAATATCACGGTCCTATATATTCCATAAGAGGATACAGGTGGCATCATCCGCATGTTTTTGAGAGGGTATAGAATGAACCATTTTCTAGGCATTCATCACATCTTTTCTCGTTAATAATTCATCTCTCTTTTTCAACATACCCAAGAATATTAGATCTAACAAATGTTTCTCCATTATTGCATCCACATACACACCCATGTTAACAAAAGGGACTCAATGTAATTTTAGCATTCTATTGATATATTTGGAACAAATTAACCTCAAGGTTGGTTAGTCATCTCATTCAATCCATGGCAAAACTCATTGTTGGAGTCATAATGAAACATTGTGTTGTATATCAAGATTGCCACATCAGGTCTCTCCTACACCACCTTAACAATGATGTGGCATTGACAACTCCTTTTTCTTAAAGACCATACTCTTTGTTTTATGGAAAGGTTATTCTTATCGTCCTCAAACCCAAATACACACTAATAGCTACAATAATAGTATCGTGTTGTTAGCATCAAATATGAAAAAAAGTCAATATATATAAAATACATTGATGTTAGATATGAACTAGGAGTACCTCTTAGTGGTATGATCTTTGTAATTGGTAACTTCATAAACTCTACATATGACTATTGTGGATAAACATAGTTTATGTGCTATCAAGAAAAGATTCACCTAATAGGAAAGCATCAAGTCTATGAAGAGAGATTGTTGTGTTGGTTTTAGGATAGACAACTGAGAGGAGGGGTGAATCAGTTGTCACCAAAATTCCATTCCTTAATTACTTAAAACCTTCTTATATTTCAGCAGCATAACAAAGATTCAATCATGGAAGCATAATGCAATAACTCAGGAGCAGAAACACATTCAACACATATAACACCAAGATTTTTAACGTGGAAAACCCAGTTAAGGGAAAATCCATGGGGTGACTAACCCAAGATTGTATTCTCTATTAAAAGAATAAGAAGAATAAAATGGCACTTGCCAATTAAGGCTCACTACCTAAGCACACTGCTCACAAGAGACCCACTGCCTATAGGAGACACACTGTCTATAGAAGAATATAAATATTACATACTTGAACTGGAGATTAGCTTCTTCACCATGCTTGAGACAGTTCCATTTAAGCTCAACACCTCTGCTCTACTTTTCACTCCTCTTCTCTACCACTTTCTCATGATGACAACAGATACTTTTAAATGACTTCACAAATCTTATTTATACATGATATCGACTTTGGAATGATCATCAAAGTTGGCACAACACATACTTTATTTTATTATAGAACAATTACAAAAATACAACTTGACTTGTTACAAAAACTTCATGCGCGTCACTACACTGTCAACCACACATATCTGGGACTTCAATCTTCTTCGAGGAACATACCATGCTTCGCAAAACATCTTCAAGATCATCGGCAACATGCGCAAATCATCCAGTTGGCCAAGATTAGGAAGAACACCATCACCCGAAGGTAAATCTTCAATTACGAGCTCAATCTTCAATGCGAACCGCCAACACGAACTGGACACAATCTAGAGACCCCCACAAGCTTTCTTGAATCAACAAGAACATCCGCACCACTTCTGCTTACTGTAATCATTTGCATTTTCATTTGAAACCTCAAGAACACAGTCGGTCATCACTGTCACATTAAAAGGATTTCTTGTGGACCTGCAAACCATGAACCAATTGAGTTTTTAATTCACATTATCTTCCCAAACATGCCACCAGATCCGCAGAACAAGACATTGCATTTCTGGATCTCACCGGACCTATTTGTGTCATTCTGTCACCTCTAAACAACTACCAGAACTAGTTTTACTCATATGGTCATAACTTCTCCAAATCTTCATGCGGATCTCTAAAATCTTGGCTAGAGCACCTTCAGACATATATCTGCAAACCCTTTGATGTGCATACTCTGATCTTCAACTAACTAGGATCTTTGCTTCATAGAACTTCCCTATCTTCACTGTCCTGCTTTGTTTCTAATAGAGCTAATTTTCTCAATATCCTTAGCACACAGCTCATCCAATCCTTGACATCAATGCAACAAGAGTATGTTGACATCAATGACAACACCGGTTAGGCCCATAGTTGCAACAATCTCCCCCTTTGTCATTGATGGCAACATATGATGTGAAAAACTATTTTAACCATCAAGACAAGAACTTCTCCTCACTGACAGACATAGCTCCCCCTATCAACATCAACCATTTACATGTCTTTTCTTTCTTTACTACTCCCCCTTTGATCAGCAACCACTTTTGTTTTTCATATTTTGTTTTTCACATGCCTTCTCTCCCCCTTTGACATCAATGGCAAAGGGCACATACTTGCAACCACTTGTCATACTTGACTGCTCCCCCTGAGTAGCAACCTCCTAACATCAATTTGGATCACAAGATATGACTTGTGGGATCCACCAGACTGATGCACATCAGTGCACCTTAATTCAGAACCGGAGGGGTAATAACCCCTAACTTCTCCCTGAGATACTCGAAAGTGTCATTAGGTAGAGGTTTGGTAAAAATGTCTACAATCTGATCCTTTGAGGGCACAAACTCCAATCTGACTTCATTCTTGTTCACCTGCTATCTCAAAAAGTGGAACTTAATGGATACATGTTTTGGCTTTGAATGCAACACCAGATTTTTTGATATATTTATTGCACTTGAATTATCACAGAAAATTATGATAGGTTCTTCATACTCCACTCTGATGTCTCTTAGTATTTGCTTCATCCATAATACTTGAGTGCAACTGCCTGCTGCTACAATATATTTTGCTTCTACAGTGGATAGAGATATTGCCTCTTGTTTCTTACTTAGCCAAGAAACCAATCTTTTCCCCAAAAAGAATGCACCACCACTGGTACTCTTCCGGTCATCCACATCTCATGCCCAATCAGCATCTTTATATGCATGAAGAGAGAAATCATGATCCTTAGGATACCATAAACCATACTCAATTGTTCCCTTCATATATCTGAGAATTCTCTTGATTGCCACGACATGAGGCTCTCTAGGATCAACTTGGAATCTAGCAACAAGATCAACAACATTCATAATGTCAGGTCTAGTTTGAGTAAAATAGAGTAGTCCTCCAATCATTGACCTGTACTTTTTCTAATCAGCCTTAGGAGATTCATCATCTTTACTCAGCTTACATCTGGTTTCCATGGGAGTATTCATTGGCTTTTAATCTTCCATCCCAAATTTCTTCAACAATTCTTTCACATATTTGGTCTGTGATATGAAGATTCCTTTCTTTGTTTAAGTGATTTGTAGACCCAAGAAGAAATTCATTTCCCCAAACATAGACATCTCAAATTCACTTTTCATTTGATTTGCAAAAGTCTTGCACATACTACCTTTTCCTCCAAAAATGATATCATAAACAAATACTTCAACAATTAAGATATTTTCATGATCAATCTTGAAGTATAGATTACTGTCAGCAGTACCTTTATTGAAGCCAATCTTCAAAAGATGTTTGTCCAAGCTTTCATACCAGGCTCTTGGGGCTTGTTTGAGTCCATACAATGCCTTCTTCAATATGCAGACCATATCTCCATGATCAGATAATTGAAATCCATCTGGTTGCTCAATGTATACCTCTTTTTCCAAATCATTGTTTAGGAAAGTAGATTTGACATCCATCTGATAAACCTTGAAATCTTTGAAGGAAACAAAAGAAAGAAATAATCTGACTACTTCAATTATTGCCACCGGAGGAAAAGTTTCTTCAAAGTCAGCTCCTTCTACTTGAGAATAACCCTTACAAACCAATCTGGCTTTGTTTCTTATTACTTCACCATCTTCATTTAGTTTATTCCAGAAGACCCATTTAGTCCCAATGACTTATTTGTCCTTAGGTCTGGGAACAAGATCCCAAGTGTGATTCTTTTCAATCTGTATCAATTCTTCCTCCATTGCTTTAACCCATCTTTCATCATTGCATGCTTCACTTACTATTTTTGGTTCAATATTTGAAATCAAACAATACTTCACTAAATCTTGAGAAATTTTTCTTCTTGTTTGAACACCTTTGCTTCTATCTCCTATGATCTAATCTTTAGAATGATTCAGTCTTACATACCTGGGAGTTTTGGGATGCTCTTGTACTTCTAATTCTTGGACAGGTTCATGCAAACTTGTCTCTTCTTCTTGTATTTCAAGATTCTCTGAATCAGTTTGAATCTGAACTGGAGTTGGGACTTGTTCTCCTTGATCTGAGACATCATTCTGATCATCTGCATCATACTCATAATACCTTGAGGGATTTTCCATGCCTTCATCAACCTTCACATTTGCACTTTCTACAATCTTTATCAATCTCTTGTTATAACATCGGTATGCTTTGCTTTGAGTAGAGTATCCCAAGAATATTCCTTCATCACTTCTAGCATCAAACTTGCCAAGGTCTTCATCTCTTTTGATATAGCATTTGCTAAGAAAGACTCTAAAATATTTCATAGTAGGAGTGATGGCAAATGAAAGTTCATTAGGAGTCTTACTAGTATTGCCTCTTATTTGTACTCGATTAAGAGTATAGACAACAGTGCTTACAGCTTCTCTCTAGTAGATCTGAGGGACATTTGCTTCAATCATCATGGTTCTAGATGCTTCCTAGATGGTCTGGTTCTTTCTCTCCACTACTCCATTCTGTTGTGGAGTCCTTGGAGCAGATAACTGTCTCTTTATCCCATGTTCCTCACAGAATGATATGAACTCACTGGATGTGAATTCTCCACCTCTATCAGACCTGAGGCATTTTATGTTTATGTCAATTTCATTTTCTACCATAGCCTCGAATATTTTAAATTTCTCAAGTGCTTCAGATTTTTCTTTCAAGAAAGCTACCCACATCATCCAGGAGTGGTCATCAATCAACAACATAAAATACCTATCTCCTTGCAGACTTCTGATTCTTGCCAGACCATAGAGATCAGTGTGCACCAAGTCTAACAACCTGTTTTAAGATTGTTCCTTACTTTTAAATGTGACTCTGTTCTGTTTACCCAACTGACATTCTTTGCACAAACTGTTAGTAGCTTTCACCAGTCTTGGAAGATCTCTTATAGCCTGAGTATTACTTATCTTGATGATATTATCAAAATTTACATGACACATTCTCCTATGCCACAACCAACTCTGATCAATTTGAACAAATAAACAACTTTTGCTAGTACCAACCAAGTGGAAGATGTTACCTTTTTTTTATGTACCGGATGCAATCTCAGTTCCAGAGCTTTCAAAGATCTTGCATTTTCCATTTTTGAATCAGAGATCATAGTCTTTGTCCACCAACTATCCAACACTGAGATGATTATGCTTCAGACCTTCAACATATAGAACGTCACTGGTTTTCTTCTTTCCATCAAAGGAAATGGTTCCTCTACCTCTAATTCTGCTAGCAGAATTATCTCCAAATTTTACAACTCTACCTTCATATCTTTCCAAGCTTAAGAACTTGCTCTTGTCACCAGTCATATGGTGCGAGCAACCACTGTCAATAACCCATTCATCCTTTTCTTCAACCTGAGTAGCCAGAGCACTTTCTATCATCTTATGATTGGCAGATTCAATAGGCATTGGATCTTCTTCCTTGATGGCAATAAACACCTAGTCACTTCCAAATTTGTTTCCTATCTTGGATTCATCATCTATTACTCCTTCATCATCATCTTCTTGAACATAGTAATACTTTTTCTGAAACCTTGATGTATTAGGGTTTGGCCTTGAAAACCTTTCTAGACATCTTGAGGTAAAATGACCAATCTTATTGCAGGCAAAGCATTTAAAAGGTAATTTTCTTTCATACTTACCGGATCTTCTTGGCAGTCTTTTTGCAATGAGAGCTTCAAGTTGTTCAGCTTCTAATTCATCCTCTCCCAGATCTTTTTTTGCTTTCTCATACCAAGATGATTTTCTTGAGGAGCTTTCCCCTGGATCATATCTCTATTTGCCTTTAGCAGAGGCACTAGCTTTGCAAGTAGATTCAGTCTTGGGAAGTGCATCACCAAACTCAGCCAACTCAAATGTAAATATCTTACCAACCAATTGATCCCTTGTGATAGTTGTTAAAGATCTAATTTCCTCAATAGCAGCGACCTTGTGTTTATATGCAGGAGGTAAAGATCTGAAAACTTTAGCAACAATTTCATCTTCATCTAATACCCCACCAACACATTTAATGCCACATACAAGCTCATTTACTTTTGCCATATATAAAGTGATGTTCTCATTTTCACTCATCCTTAGGTTTTCAAACTTTCCTTTTAGACTTTACAGCTTGGCACACTTAACATACTTGTCTCCTTCATATAGATTTTCAAGCTTTGTCCAAATTTCATAAGCAGTCTTTAATCCCATAACATTTGTCAGCTCTGTATCAGATAAGGCACTCAGTAGGGCTTCACTCTCAAAGCATAATTTTTCCAAAATCGGCTTTATGTTGAAGATTGTTTGAAGTCTCCTTCTGAGATGGAGGATATGAGCAGAGTTCCTTATGGTAGTGCATTTGACAGCTTAATGTATGCTATGGTCTATACAAGACTAGACATTGCCCAAGCAATGCGAGTCCTTAGTCAATTTATGGCTAATCCTGGATGGGTACATTAGGATGTAGTGAAGAGAGTGTTCAGATATTTGCAGGCTACTTCTAAGTATTCCCTATGTTATCATGGTTATCCTATAGGACCTTGGCATTCTACTTGTATTCATAGATATGTGGATTCTAATTGGGCTAGAGATATAGATAGCAAAAGATCCACCAGTACTTATGTTTTCACTTTTCTTGGTGGTGCCATTAGTTGGATGAGTAAGCAACAAGTTGTTGTTGCTTTGTCCACTACAGAAGAAGAATACATGGCAGCAACTCATGGTTGTAAGAAAGCCATTTGGCTTAAGAGACTGTGTTTTAATATTGGGCTTGATGTAGAGACAATTACTATCTATCATGATAGTCAAAGTGCCATTTGTTTGGAAAAGAACCCAACCTTCCATGCTAAAATGAATCATATTGAAGTTCAGTTCCATTTTGTCTGTGACATGGTGGAAGATGGTAAGGTGAAACTTGAGAACTTTGACGAATGTTGCAGATTCACTAACAAAGCATGTGAGCACAGAGAAGTTCAGATGGTGTTTGGAGTCTATGGGACTCTTGGTCCCTAGCAATTAATTTCCATTTTCTATTGGCTCTTGCAAGGTGTTCGACAAGTGGGAGAATGTTGGGAATTAAGGTGTCTCAACCTTTACAAATTCCTAATGTGGGTATTTAATTATTTATTTATTTTCATCCTACTATTGTAATTAAACATGTAAAATGTATTTTGTCACTTTGTGGGAGTTATCACAGTAAAGTGTCATCCTACATGGAAGGTGATTAGATGTAATTTTGTCCTCATATAAGGAGGTAGGTGTCCCATGTTAACTTGGCATGTTTTTTCCATGCGTTGGCACCTTGTGATCATGTGTAAGGATTTATGACAGATTCTATGATGCGTAAGTTATGATGGATTCTATGACATTATAAGAGCTAAAAATAGAAGGGATGAGACAAGTGTCATTTGCATGTATGACACTATAAGAGGCATCTTTGACTTAGCCTATATGACATGTTGTAAGAGAATCGTTTATTAATAGTTAGTTATGACATATTCTCTTATAGTTGTAAGTGGTGTCATATATGATAGATTTTATGACGATGTAAGAGCATCTATCATACCTATTTTGGGCAAATTTTGTCGTCCAAGTATGGAGGGTTGTAAGAGGTCTAACAGAATCTTCTACAAGTGTCATAGGAGTCAAACATGTGTTTGAAAAGTGTGCCACATGGATTTGTCCATGCCCATCTCTTGTTGCTTTCTCTAGAAGCTTTCTTCATGCTTGTATCTCACTATAAATAAAGATGCTTAGAGTTGGAGTGGTATGGTAATGTGTAGGTATCATTATGCTATCGGATTTACTCTAGTAATCAATATTTTTAAACTCCTGGAAGAACTTTCACTGCAAGTGTGTTGTAATCTCATTCAGATTTGATAATACATTGTGCAGGTTTTGGAGTATGGTTTTTAGCCAAAAGGGTTTTCCCCACGTACATCTTGTGTTTTGTACATTGGTATTTGGCATTTGTTGTTATTGTGTATCTTAATTTGTAACTGGTTAAAAGAAATTTGCACTATCCTTCCTTATTAGATCAGTGTAGGAAGTTATTTCTACATACCTTGCTTCCTTTCAACTTTGACCTTCCACCCCCATGTGGGAGGGCCATCACACCCTCATGACAACGACAGTAATAGTGAGGCTCCCAGTCAACCTAGATACACTTTTGATTATTACCAATTATTAAATTTCAAACAAGGACATAGTATTATAAATAGGTTCATTGAAACAAACAAAAATGACATCCTTCGCCATACAATCAAGGCAAGGGCCAAGTTTCCCCCAAGCTATGACCTCTCAAATCTTGACAACATAGTGCAAGTCGAAATCCCTAATCATGGTTGTAACCATAACAAAAATCAAATCCCTAACTATGACATTCCTGACAAAAGCTTTGACCATACCCATCATATTGACCTTAACACCAACGATTGACCTAAGTCACCCCTTGTGATAAAGGGAAATAACACAAAAGAAGACCCAAAAAGATCATCTCATCACATTGATACCCCTAACACACCTTCAACATCCCATCCTATGTTCACCATCGATACCCAAAATAAATCCAAAGCATACACCAATCACTCAAAACATGGTTATATCCCAACCTACACTTATGCCAACATGTCCATTCCCAACTATGGCCACACTTCAAACCCCATCCATGTCCCTTCCTATAACCCAAACTATCACTCACAACATCAACAATACCACAACTACATCCCTCCTCCCGACCTCGCAGAACCCCTTTTGATTCACGTATTCAATGTCAAACTCACTGAGTAACATAACCCATTGTCTCATTCTACCAGTAAGTGTTGCCATAGATAGGAGGTATTTGGGAGGATCAACTTTAGAAATGAGATGGGTTGTGGTATTAAACATATAATTTTAGAGTTTTTAGGAAGTGTGTAGTTGACATGGATAAGGCATGTTAGGTAATTAAAATATAGAGTAGCAAGGGCTTATTAGGCTTTTGGGCTACAAGAACTGGCAAATTGGCAAAATATTACTTGATATGATCAAATTCTTGCTGACATAACTCATCCCATTGAAAGTTGACATTTTCTTGAGCAAGTGTGAATATGGCTGGCATTTGTGAGGCCTTACATTTCATTGTTGATAGTGGGAGTCAAAAGAATTTGATCTTTTTTGAGACTGTTAAGAGGTTGAACTTACCAAAAACACCTCATCCACAACCATACTTTATGGATTGGGTGAGCCAAGGGAGAGATATTCAGGTAAGCAAGCAATGTTGTTTATCCTATTCCATCAAGCCATTCGAAGACAAGGTAATTTGTGATGTGGCACCTTTGGATGTATGCGATGTACTGTTGGGACAACCATTCATGTACAAGCGTCATCGAATCTATGAGTCAATCCTCGTAGTGTTATTGTTAAGTTAGGCGAACAAAAGTATCAGATACCTGAGGTAAGTCCTACAAAATCTAAATCTCTATTTAGTACAAATCAATGTATGCATTTGATTGCTCAAACTAGAGCTCTTGTATCAATGCTAACAATTCAACCTGAGGAGGCAAGGTTAGTCATAGCCAACACTCCTACCTAACCAATCACCACCACCATTCAGTAGAAGCCAATGGATCAAATGTTGGCAAATTATCAAAATGTATTCACGTAACCAATAGAGGTTCCATTACACTGTCAAATCAAACATTCAATTGATAGAATCTCAGAAACACCATTCCCAAATGTGCCACTATGTATAAAATTAGTTTTAGAGAATGACAAGATCAAGCGACCAACTCAAGTGTTAATTCAAAAGTGACATGACCAGCATCGAACGTCTCATCACTTTTTGGTTGATGAAAAAGTTTGGCTTCATCTCCAGAAGGAGCGCTTTTCAGGACCTAATAGGAAACTTCGTCCTCTTCGATATGGGCCACACAACCCCCTCAAACATAGTCAGACTTCTGACTTGAATCCTAAGACTATTGATCCATTTATTGCTGACCAGATTGTCGATATTTTTGAGAAAACACTAAAAAATAGTCATTACCTTTCTATTGTGTGGTTTAGACCGGCCAGTTACCTTGTCAGGGAAAGTGGTTTACCAAGGAGCACATTGCACAACACTTTCTTCATTTGTTACCGAACATTGATGTAATGAGGCCCATTGCCTCTCAAGGGGGGAGAAATGATCCAAAATAAACTAACGTTAATTAATTGTTATTTACTCCACTTCAAAGGTTGTGATGACCTTTGGACATAACCTTTAGATACAAATAAATATTACTTCCTTCACAATGAAGAAGATAGGCAGAATCAGGTATACATCTCTCAACGAGATTGTCAAGATACTCTAACTAGTTGTTGTTCATTCCTCAACACTGTAGGTGACCTGCTCACCAGGTTTTGTCCTCTATATCTCCAACCAAATTCAGATCATCTATTCACACGGAAAGTATAATCAAATTCTAAAGGGATTCATCAAAATCTCATTCACTCGGAGCAGGACAATGTATTATATAGGAAGTAGGGTAGAGTATAGTCCTTAGATTTTGGTGCACGTCTATAATACCACCTCATTTACTCAGGGAGCAGGATAACTGATAAAGTACTATGAATGTGGAAGGGTACAATACGGGGCTTCCATTCAGAATTCCATTCGTCATATAATTATTAACCTTAAAATGTCAGATGGGTGTGGTTAGTGACATGACTACACATCTGAAAAACCCAAATACCATCGTCCCATTACGTATAACTCACGACGAAGTTCGAAGGTCCAAAGAAAATGTTTGCGATTTGATTACGACATTTGACGGAATCGATGATGGTGAACATTGCTCCCATCCTTGCTAATGACCACCAAAAATCACACGCTCACATCCTCGTGCACCACTATTTATGTACGCAATTGCACTTAAAATGCAATTGGCAAATAGGTTTTGTGGCATCATTTTAACTTGGAAGGATCTCAACTCTTCAATAAATCTCAAACAAAGTTTGTTGAGAAGATTTCAGAGCTAAGGAGGAGGGACTTTCTTTTTCCTTTTTTTTGGCTTGATTAGATATCAACAGATTCAGCACATTTTCTGGAACTCATAATGTACAAAAAGCAGTCATGGCAATATTGTATAATAAATAAATTGCATATTTTATATATAAAATAAACTATTAAAACACAACCATGAATAGAATGCATTTTGAGAGAACCTTTAGGGCATAACAAGTTGTAGAGGATCAATAAAGAAACTTTTATTAGAATAATGAAGGCAAATAAAGAAAGATTCAATGCTAATATTTCTAAAAGGATCCTTTAAAAGTGTGGTATATTGCAAACAAACAAGATAATAAATTGCAATACAAGAATTGTCAAATTATTAATATTAAGTGTAAAACTACAACACTACTATACAATGACTCTTAAAAATTTGTTTATTATAAATATTTTATGCACCAACAAAAAATGTCAAAATAAACACATAAGAAGCAATTTCAACAATTCTACAAGAAGAGAAGGAAAGATTGTTTCAATTTTGGTACATGAATTTTCAAACTTGTCGGAGCTTTTGTTATATTCTTACAGTACCATGGAACATATATATGCTTCAACCTGCTTGAATCTTTTCTAAACAAATGAATTCTACAAAATTGGGCAGAATGTCCTAAAGAGCTGTCATTTGTCAAAATCAAAGAATAGTCTTCTTGCAACAGAAGAAAACTATTCCTCATACCTCATGTTGAAAAATTTCCAACAATCTTCTTTCACATTGCTATGGATCTATGCACACAACTAAACTGAGATTTGTTACCTAACGCAATCTTTTGCTATTGTTGCACTACACTTAGGTCCACATAGGAAAGAATATGATAATCAACAATTTATACAAGAACCTGCCCTTTATAAACTTTTTTTTTACCTTTGCTCTTAACTGTTATAATAGCATTTTATAATTTTGCAATCAAATGTAAGTATTAGAATATTGTATTCATTCCAATAAAGAGTATTTATACATTACAAAGATTGTTCATGTACAACAAACTTTGCTACGATCCTACATTCCCTCAACTATACTTGTTTTGTGCGAATATTTCAATAACCATCCAATAATGTGAACAACTTAACAAGACTTATAACTCAACTTAACCAAACCAATTATAATAGGTTTAATAAATCATGCACCTATCTCATTTACTTAACTATGATTGTCGTTTTCTGTTGCTTTGTTACTTTTCTTTTGTTCTATCGCTTCTTGTTACTCAATTTTTAGATTAGTGCGTATTCTCTTCAAATAAGTCTAGTGGGTTTGAAAGTCAACATAGTAAGCTAGCGATTCTATGAAAGCATTGTATGATGACAAAGTATAAGATATTCAACTTATTAAAATTTCCTTTATCTAATGCAGTTTAAAAGAAAAAAAAACAATTTTAACAATTTTTATGGATTTCAAATCTTGAATTTTTAAAGATTCCACATCAATCTTATGAGAGAAATATTGTGTGTTGTCCAACATTCAATATAAGTAGTTTTTCTCATAAGATTATAAGTATGTAGGTGTATAAAAGTATTAGAGAATCATCATGAGAATATTAAACTGTAATTAGATGTAATAATTTCATCATTATTTTGAGTTTGAACTTCTATGAAGTATTTTATTGCAAGTAGTAAAATATTTGTTGATACCTTGCTAATTGTTATATATGCTAGCATTAAGAACGTAGATGATAGCATTATATCACAAATACAAATATGAGAACCGATAACAAAATTTATCAAGGGAATCTCAATTTAATTGGTTTTTGGCACGTCTGGTGGGATCTGAATTCAATAGGCTTAGGTCTGCATTTTAGTTTGACCCTACAAACAAAGTTCTACATACTATAATTTTGGTGGAAAATTGCAGAAATATCATCTCTAAGAGCATGCATCCTCCACTTAACGAATTCAATGTGTGCAAGATTCCATTTCTCCATCCTTGCAGACCATGTCCATTTATGTCCAACTGAATATTTATTCCAATGTGATGGCTAACCCAAGGAATCATCTTGATTGGAACTCTAAAAGTCTTTTATTGCTGCCACATCAGAGAGGCTCATTCTTTAATCAATCTTGAAGTCTCTACCTCAATATTGTAGAGATGGCTCAATATTACTAGCCGATCACATGCAAGATGTGCTCAATCTATGTGAAATCCACTATATTGTAACTGAGGAGATTGCTCTAAGGCTCTTGGCCATTTCTATCAAAGGCAAAGCACTTGAATGGTTTCAAGGTTTAACACTCTCAACCATTGCAAGTTGGGATCAATTTAGAGCTGTATTTTGTGAGAGATTCAGGGAGAAAGTTGATGTGTAAGTCTGATTCAGCATCTCACTACAATGAAGAGAGTTTTGATGAAATCTATGGACAACTTCAACACAAGATTCAACGAGACATGGGAGAGGATGTAATGTCCCCTTTTGGGATATACCTGATTTCTTGGCCTACAAACACTAATAACTACTACAAAAGGACATTAGAAATATTAAAGATCAATAAATTATGATAAAATTTAGATCATAGCATCATTAATATTCATATCAATACATTATAACATAATTAATAATGAAATCAAGACATCATAGCATAAAGAATATTTAGTTCAATCCATCATAACACAATCCCTCAAAGCCAATCCCATAGTGAATTCCTTAGGAATGCTTGCAAGTAGCAATATCAAGGCAGGTCATCCTTAATATTGCCAAGAGCATGTAAGGAGGCCATCCGCCTTGCAACTCCCAGTCCACCTTGGAGGGCCATCCTCCTTGATCAAGCTCAAGAGCATGGAAGGGCCATCCTTCTCAACTCTTGGCTAACTTTATGAGAGCATGAGAGGGCCATCCTCTTCATCTCTCGTGAACTTGCAAGGGCCATCCTTTCTACCTACAAACATCTCCTTGACTTCAAAATGGATTGCTTACAAATTTGTTAGATGATTGATATAAAGTACCTCTTGATGGATTTCAAGTTTAGTCAAGGGATTGCAATATATCCTTCTTTGTTGTTAACGAAGGTTTGTATGGAAAATATATATATTACTGCTGATATATTTCCTTTTGATGGATTCTTATATTTCTTTTTTATTTTTAGTGAAGATTTCTTACCTCCTTATTTTTTATCTCTTATTGGAAAGAGACAACCTTTCATAGGCAGCTGCCTTTATAGAAGGGTCACATCTCTCAATATACATCTGCTGTAATATTTACTTGGAATATTTTGTATTCTTTATTTTTTTCTACTTACATGGATGGATGATATGCTAGAGTGAATGATATTCCTTTATATCTTGTTTTTGAGGGAGACACACCCTTTAATGATGTCCACCCCTTTGGAGGAGACATATCCCTTAACAACTGTTGCCTTTTGGATAACTATAATTTAAGTTTGATTTAACTTAACTACTTCCAAACAACCAATGCCTTTAAAGCATGTCACTTCTTATTAATCGCTGGTCTGATCATTCCCTGTCATAAAATTTAGATGGTTTTTGTATATGAAGCGAAATCATAAACAAAACATTCCAATCATTCCACCCAGCTTGTTTTATGTACTGACGGCAACAAGCCAAATGGAGTCTTCAAAGCAGTCACTCCTTCATAACTGTGTGTTCAGGTTCAATGTTTGAGACAGCGGTAGTCATTGATGTTTGATGATAACATTGATCTTTGACAACTTGTAGATAGTTGTACCCTGTGAGTGGGTCCAACCATTTCCAAGACTTATTGGAATTTGGATTTATCTATGTTGCTTGTAATGTCCATGCAAATTTGTAGCCCACACACCTCCCCTATTATTTACATTCATGATCCTAATGAGGTGGTTATAAAGAACTATGTTTTCAAATTTATAATGACTTGATTGTTTTTAAGGAACAATTTATAGTTAAAAATCTTCCTATACGACCCATTCTTTCAATACAAAGTCTTGAATTTCAAAGTGACAACTATTTCTAGCCTATCCCTACTCACCTCCATCAACTTCTTGTAATCTCCCCACAAGTTCCATTCAATGTCATGCTATGATTCAATACCAAATGTTAATGATGAATGAGGAATGTGCATCCCCATGTAAGTTCCATTCAATGTCATACTATGATGCAAGACCAAATGCTCATGATGAATGAGGAATGTTTAAAGATGAGCATTCAATGTGCAAGTGGGAGGAAGGAGGATGTTGTTGTTTTTCAAACAAGTGTTATAGTAGAGTACGTGTATCTTGTGCATTCAAATGATGCAGACTTGAAGGTGTCTCATAGCTCTCTTGAGTTTGACTCATTTAATGGCTTCTCTTAAGATTTTTCAAGGTGGAAGAGAGGAAGGAAAGTGTGTCCTACAAATCACAAGAGACGTTGGATGAGCAAGAGGTCTCGCCATGCATCCTAAATGAAGACTTGAGTGGAAAGCCATTAGCGGATGAAGTAGATGTATTTGAAGGGCTATCGAGGTTCATTGGAGATAATTACAAAAGTGTACATGAAGAGGATCAACAAGAGGACCTATTTTCCATCTTAGAAAGTGGTTACTCATTCCTTCATGAGGGCGATATCTCTTTGATGCAGGATGAGAGCTCTAATTTGGAACATGTTTCACATGTTAAAGTAAAGGTTGTTGTTGTGCATACAGAGGTTGAGTCTGAAAATATGCCTTTATTAAATATTTTTGAGGATGAGGAATGTTTAAATTATGAAGAGGAAGATTTGTTAACTCCCATGAAGGGGGAGACATGGCAAAAAAATCATCAATGAGCTATAAGAAGATGGTGTGATTAGCCTATTTGAGGAGTTGCCATGTTGTGAAGATGGAGAATGCAACAACATGAAGGATAAGAGCATGAGAAAGATATATTCAACAACCTTCAAGAAGGATATGTTCTTATGGTGGAAGAAGATGAAGGGTTCTATATGGCTCTAGGCATTGATTTGGAGCGTAAATCTAATAGGAAGCCATTTAAAATATGGGGTAAGTGCAAAAAGATGGAGGGCCAAAAAGTGGCCAAAAAATTTTTTTAAAAATTTAAGTCATAACGCGAGCGCGTTATAACGCACTCGCGTTATGGCTTGGTAATGACAAGCCTCAGGCTCATCATTACTGAGCCATAACGCGCTCACATTATAACGCGCTATAAATTTAAAAAAAAATGTCATTTCATTTCATTTCTGTCTTGTTTTCTCCTCTGCCCACAGCTTCAAAACCCTCCAAAACGTGCTCGCATTCTACAAAACGCCAATCAACACACAAAGCTTGTCGATTCATCGCCAAAATGCCGCCGCGACGTCGAGCACGCCAAAGGGGTGAGTTATCTTTGTTTTTTTGTTTGAATTTCTTCCTAAATAGGTAGGTTTTTTGTTGATTTTTGATGTATATTTCGTTAATTGTAGGAAATGTTAATGCACCTCCTCCTCCTCCTCCTCCTCAAAATCCACAAAATCCTGAGGAGGAAATACCTGCAGAACAACAACCTCCTCCATTCATTCCTTGACATGCCCCTGGAACACAAGATAATATAATGGGGGAAATTGAAAACAACAAAAAACAAATTGAAGATATAATTGCAAGGTTGAAAGATCCTTCCACTTCAACCTTGCATAGGTCCACGCTTGCCGAATCTCTTGAGTCTATGTTATCAAATGTAAATTCAATTAGCAAGCAAATAACTAGTTGGACCGATAAAAAGAGAGAGTTTAGAGATTACTATGCAGATAAATTGTCATACCAAGATGTCAAAAAATTATAAATTACAAAATTAGACTTGTGTTCAATTTTCACAAACCCACAAACAAATCAACCTCCACCCCTTACATGCAAGAGGTTCCCTATCCATTGGTGCAACAACCAAGCGATAAGGGACAATTTCGGGTAGAGGTGGTGGATGGTTTTTGACCATCCTCCATGCAATAATAATGAGGTCCCGCAATACTTTTTGAGGAAACTCTACTGCGAGTTTGTCCTCAATAAAGTGCCAAACTATTTTGATATGCGGGACTCCCAGGGTAGAGGTGGGGGCTCAGCACAGGATAGACCAGGGGCACGTCTTGACCCACAGCGGGTAGTGAGATGAGTAATCAGCAGACCAGCCCATGAGCATGTTTCTATCCCTTCCATTGTGAAGAAGAGTGTTGAGGTCGACACACTGAGGTCGATTAGTGCCTTGACCCAAAGCATCATAGAGCATGCCGATCCTGCAACACAGAGTGGGTTGGGAGATAGTGCGAGGAGTAGGGTCCCACCGCATACTTGCTAGGCTTGCAGGTCAGCCTGTGGTTATGACCCCATGGACAGTCAGGACGCAGGTGCACAGGCTACATCTGCAGCTGAGCAGATGGTGATGACAGATCCCCTCTTGAGTGAGACTTTCGGCCTTGATACTCAAGTAAATATTAGCAAGTTTATTGAATTTAATTTATTAAATTTTATTTTTGAAATACAAGATTAACTAATTTAAATTGATGATTTTAATGAAATTTCAGGGTCATAGCGTCGATGCAGTTTTTAGTGGTTCTCCACCTACATTTTTCACTAGATCATCTACTGTCAAGGTATGTAACTAGTAAACAATTATAAATATTACATGTGAATAGCATCGTTATATGAATGGTATTCTAATTTCTGATTTTGGATGTTGAATAGGTTAACACTGTAGATTTCATGGCAACACCTGCCAGCGGTGGTGGACTTCAAAGTTTTACGGAGGTAATAAAATAAATAGTTTAATGAATGAATTGTACTTACTAAATTTTTGTATGTGATTTTTGTGTTTTATTGTGTGTACTTCCATGTTTAGATGAACGTGTGTGTATGTTAGGAGCCATGATTTGCATCACTATTATAGTTTTCATAATTGAATAATGTTGTTTTATTTCCAGATGATGCAGGCTGCGGATACACCTCCCCATGTTCATAGGGCAATGGAGCAGGGTGTGGCCTCTGCGATTCATAGCTCTATGGCATTGACAGGGGTATGAGGCAGATTAGTAAATTTCAATTTACATTCATTGTTATAGTTGTCTATTTTTGAAAAATCAAAAGATTATTGATTTGAAGTTTAATTTCTATCTGGATGGTTTCTATAGGACATGACATCACCAGGGCCTATTCCTGCTACTGAGGCAAGTGAGTAAACAGATTATATGTTAGCGGTAAGTGATTATTTTGTTAAATGTTTCATTTTTTTATAACATGTAATTTCTATATATTAATGTCTATACTTTTTTTTGTAACAGGTAAAGGTACATGAAGAACTAAATAGGAGGAGTAGCCCTCGGGTTCGTAGTAGACCACCCACATGCATGTCTCCATCCCCTAGAAGATCAAAGGCTGCTCGTGATTTATTCTCTTCACCAGCCAGAGGGGAATGACTTTTTATTGTGTTCCTCTGTTGTATGCCTATATGGCATTTGTGGACATATATTTTGTATTGTACATAGTTGACATTGTATGCCTATATGGCATTCTTGTAAGCCTATATGGCTATTTTGTATATATGTTATACTTATATCGACAGATATTGATGTATGCCTATATGGATATTTGGTTAATACAAATCTTTTTTATTGATGGCGTCCATACTTGCATTATAAATCCACTTTTGAATGGATATTTGTAGATGGCTACTTCAAATATTTAAAGTCCGATTGTATTACATAGGATGTTTGCATTTTCTTTGATAGGCTTGATAGGCCATGGATTACATGATGGTGTTTGATGGAAAAGTATGGTACTAGAAGACTCTAGTTCATTCTTAATAGGCTTGTGATTGATAATATCTTTGCATGATTGCACTTGATCTTGGATCATGGGCATGTTGTTAGGATTTTGATTGCATTGTGATGTTTGATGGATAGGCATGGTGTAAGTGTAAGATACCCAACTAGTTCTACGAAAATTTTTCCTTACTTAAACACTTTTACTTGCTAACAATTCATCAACTACTTCAATAACATAAAGATATACATCAAGATAACTATTTGAATGAAACAACATTAGAGTTGGGTACTTGTCTTGTTACTTGATTCAATCAACTTGCAATGTCTTATTACATGGAAAATGCTTTCAATAGCATGAAGTACAACTCATTCAATGGAAATACAAGGACAGGCCTTGAAGCCTTGATGTTACAATGTCTTCCTTACTTGAGCAACTCAATTGAACTCAATGATGTCAACTGAATGTCAACACCTCACAGTATCACAAGGGAGCATCACCTTGCTTGTTGAGGGAGCATCACCCCAACACTTGAAACTCGCAGGGCTCAAGATTACAAGCTCAATAGCTTTGCAGAGAGAATTTTGTCAAATAAACAGATACCAAATGAAGGATTTACAAGTTTTTCTGACTTGGGTGCCAAGTTGAGGTGACCTCCTCCTGAAGTTGCACCTTGTCAACATTAGGTGCCAATTAGAGTTTATGGATGCTCTGGATTGTTTCCAAGAGTAGGCGCCAAAACATCATCATTAAGAAAGTGTTTTAAATGCTAGGCACCCAAATGAGCCCTCTGGAGTCTAGGCGCTCCTTTCATGCATTCTATGTTCTAGGCGCCAATTGAAAGGAGTGGAGAACAGGGCAAGCGCCTTCCAAACTAGGTGTTTCCTTGAGGTGACAAGGACTTAGAAAGTGCGCCTAAGGTGAGCGCCTTGAGTGAAAAGGTCTAACAAACATCTTTGAACCCCCTTTCAAGGTTAGGCGCATTCTGGAGGTGGAAACAAGTAGAAGGTGCGCCTTGGCTTCCTTTGTCAATTCTTTCAAGTCTTTGTTGATTAGGAAGGTGGAATGCTTCATTGTAGAATGAGCACCTATCTTCTAATGTCCAAACTACTTCTTTTGGCTCACTCTGTGGCTAGGCGCCAGAGCTAAACTGTTCACACAAGGGAGTGCGCCTAGACTCACTTGATGTTTTCTTACTACTTCAACCCCTGGAAGATGTTCCAAGGTGTTCCCTTTTACAAGCACCTGACCTCCCAAGTTCCTTCATGTGCTATTCCTTGAAGGCGCCAAAACTGAGCTCCAGTGCCATGGGATTGTGCCTAACATCTTTGAAGAGTTTCTAAGCCTTTTGCAAGTTGATATCCCAAACTCATGCTTCTAGGCGCAACAAGAGCTTTCCAAAGGAGTTTCCAAGTTTTAGACGCCAAGCGAGGTCATGGGTGAATGTAACTGCGCCTTAGGAGATGATTGGATCCTAACGTCAGTCTGGAGTTACAGTGGAATTGATATGCGCCTCAACTAGCTTAGGCGCCCATTTGAAGTGATTCCTTTAACACTTCTCTGTCAATCTCAATTGCAAGGATGATCTCCTAATCCAATTTTGATCCTCTGGAGATGCAAATAGCTTTTCATTTCACTAGGCGCCATCAATGATGATCATCAACCAAAGCGCATTTCAAAGGTGAGATAGGCAAGTGAGGCGCCAAACTAGTCCTTAAGAGTTATCTCCTTCTATCAAGTCAATTTCAACTATGTGAGAGTTCTATTCTAGGCGCAAAATGGAAATGTTTCATCAATTGGTGCATCTTACAAAGCTCCCAATTCTAGGCACCAGAGCCAAAGAGTTTTTCCCAACACATGCACCTGGGCTAGGAATTCACCTAAGAGACATCACTTAGCTTTAAAACTTTCAATCTATAGCCATCTGGGCTAGGCGCTCCAATGGAGGATCCTTGAACTCATGCATTGGCGCCTTCTAGTTCTAGGCACCCATTTTGGATGATTCATCCTGATACTAGCGCCCAAAATGACTAGACTCTCTTCATCATCCAATTCACTTAGAAGACTCAAGTTGGAGACTTAGTTGTCTATCCATGTTCTCTGGAAGATTCATTGTACCTCTATTCACTTAGGCGCCCTAGTTGATGTGATTAAAGTGCTTCAAAGCTCCATGATTCTTGGTTAGGCGCACATTTGACATTGAGCAAGCAAGAAAGTGCGCCCTGACTCTAGGAGTCTTGCCTTAGTCAAGTTTAGCATCCTGACTTAACTAATTTCAATTTTCTGACTTTGTTCCTGCAAAAAACAAAAGTTAAGTTAGTCAAAAACTAATTCATTCCCTCATTATTTCGAATTAGCCTCCGGGAATGAGGAATAGGCTAACTCATTCTTCATTTGATGATCAGGCCGGAAACGGGGACATGACAGTAAGATACCCAACTAGTTCTACAAAAATTTTTCCTTACTTAAACAATTTTACTTGCTATCAATTCATCAACTACTTCAACAACACAAAGATATACATCAAAGATAACTACTTGAATGAATCAACCTTAGAGTTGGGTACTTGTCTAGTTATTTGACTCAATCAACTTGCAATGTCTTATTACATGGATGAAGATCAAGTGGAAATGCGCCTTGGAGTTGAGGTTGGTCCATTTCAGAGTAAATGAGCACCTAAAAGCATAGGCCATCATCAGGAAAGGTTTGGTTGAGTTGAATTTGCGCCTAAGAGTAGAAGCACCTTACTAATGGAATGAGAGTGCCCTGATGATTAAAGTCTCCAGAGATGAATGCCTTAACCAATCTAGCGCCTTCAAGAGGATGGCATTTAAGGAGTATTCTTGGCATGTTGAAGCGACTTGGGCGCCTTGATGGGGAGAGGTCTTGATGAAGAGAGTAAGGTTGAATATCTAAGGGTAATATGCGCCACAGATGATAGAAATTGATCACCTTGGAAGGTAAAACACTTCAAATGTTTTCAAGGAATTGGATAAGTCATTTAGCGCCTATAGTGGGAGGTATTGTTTTGGCGCCTTGGACAAGATTGGGCATCCGGAGAAGATTTGCTCAGAGTACTCACTTAGCGCCCTGGGGCCAACTCAAGTAGACATTGCACCATCTAGATCAAACCTTGAAATGCGCCCAGAGAAGACATGAAGAAAGATATGCACCCTGTGTTGGAGGAATCAAGTTGGATAAGTACTTGAAGAATTTGAAGAACTTGCATTAAGTGTTTTAGCGCCTTGGATGAGGATATTAGCGCCTTGGTATGGTTTGGAGCGCCTTTAGCTGTGCCTTGAGGAGATTTTCTTACATCTTAAAGGAGGTTCTGACACCTTGCCCCCTTTGGTATCTAGCGCCCTAGTGGCTTTAACCTAACGCCTTTGGAGTCTAAAATGCGCCTTTGAAAGTTGAAGTGAACCTTGATAATTGGAGTCTTCATAATGAGCGCCTAGGTCTTGTTGAGTAGAATACCCCACAATGTGTGCCTAGGTCTTTAAGAAGAGTAATGATACTTGAGATAGAGCGCCTTGAGGAGGTAGTTGAGCACCCTGGATTGAATAATTGGAGTTCAAGGAAGGTTTGAGCACCCAAGGCATATGGCTAGAGAAGTTGTAGAAAAGACCACTTTTGGCGCCTTAAAAGTTTGAATGCTTGGGGAGTTTTTGCAAAGATCTAGTTTGAGCGTCCTTATGCCCTAGGATCATCTACTTTGTGCGTCTTGTAATGAGGAGTTCATGTAAGTTTGGAATGAGTGCCTTGAATAAGTGTAAACTAGCCTAGAGAAGGGTATGTGCGCCTTGAGCGCCTTGAGCATTCCAGAGATAACTGTGCGCCTAGAACAATATGAGCGCTCATGATGATGATTAACGCCCTGATGAGACTATGAGTGCCTTGTTCAGGAGATACCTTGTTTGATCATAAAATGCGCCTTGAGTCTTGAAGGTTTTGAGCGCCTAGGTGATTTGGATGTTGGGATGTTGGTATGCGCCCAAGATTGAGGTAAGTGAGCACTTGTAATGGAGGAGAGCAATGAGATGGAATGTCTTATAGAGATTGGCACCCAGAGACCCATTTTTGCGCCTTTGATGATGACCATTTTTGCATAAGAGTTTAGCACCTTAGAGTTGTAAACTTTCTCTTTGGGCGCCCCTGAGTGAATGTTGGCGCCTTGGAAACCCAATCTTCAAGATTTATCAAGCTTCAAAGTTTAGGTCAGAGGTTATCCACTTTATCCAAGGAAGGTGTTATCATCTACACTCCGAGAAGGTAATGTCAAAGGCCATCATGAAGGATCACTTCATCAACTTCAAGTCCTTCAAGTTCAAGTCCTTTCACCTAGCAAGTCCAAGAGAGATTTCTACTCCGATTCATGAAGTAAGCTTATATCATCCTTATCTACTCTGCGAGAAGAAGAAACATTACAAAGTCAATCAAATGAGTTACAAGTACCATACATCCAATTGCAAGGAGTGAACCACCTTGAGGAAAAATAGTTCTCTTGAAGTTACTTGAAATGTCAAAAGGTTTAGCACCTCAAAGTAAGGTCAGAGGTAAAATTTGCGCCTTAGTGGATTTGGAGAGTTACAGAAATTAGAGAAAAGTGCCTTGAAGACAGAGTTGTTCAAGGCGCATGTGTGATTTGGTCAAAAATAGGTGCCTAGAGTGAATAGGCTTTCATCCTGACTTAATACACTGCCTCCTTCTGACGATTTTTGGGGCAGCAGAAAACCTTTCACCACGAGCAAATGCCTCAGAACTATAAAAAATCGAGAGACGTTATTGTAGAGGCACTCTACGTGATCGCGTTGCCTCAAACGGAATGTTTCTAAGTGATACAGTTTTTGAGTAACATCTCGTCAAAGATTGCTACCTTTTTGCATTTTGGACTCTTCAGGGATATCGTCGGTACAATGTAGCTCCGACTGTTTCAACACATTTGGGTGAAAAATAGGACCATGCCTAGCGTAAATGTACCCATTCAGACGTGTTGGAACAGTCAGTTTGGTCGCATCAGGAGCAGGACGAAAGTTACACCCCTTTGCAACTTTACACTGCCTCCTTCTGACGATTTTTGGGGCAGCAGAAAACCTTTCACCATGGGCAAATGCCTCAGAGCTATAAAAAACTGAGAGAGGTTATTGTAGAGGCACTCTACGTGATCGCGTTGCCTTAGACGGAATGTTTCTAAGTGACACAGTTTTTGAGTAACATCTCGTCAAAGATTGCTGCCTTTTTGCACTTTGGACTCTTCAGGGATATCGTCGGTACAATGTAGCTCCGACTGTTTCGACACATTTGGGTGAAAAATAGGACCATGCCTAGTGTAAATGTACCCATTCGGACGCGTTAGAACAGTTAGTTTGGTCGCATCAGGAGTAGGACGAAAGTTACACCCCTTTGCAACTTTACACTGCCTCCTTCTGACGATTTTTGGGGCAGCAGAAAACCTTTCACCACGGGCAAATGCCTCAGAGCTATAAAAAACTGAGAGAGGTTATTGTAGAGGCACTCTACGTGATCGCGTTGCCTCAAACAGAATGTTTCTAAGTGACACGGTTTTTTAGTAACATCTCGTCAAAGATTGCTGCCTTTTTGCACTTTGGACTCTTCAGGGATATCGTCGGTACAATGTAGCTCCGACTATTTCGACACATTTGGGTGAAAAATAGGACCATGCCTAGTGTAAATGTACCCATTCAGACGCGTTGGAACAGTCAGTTTGGTCGCATCAGGAGTAGGATGAAAGTTACACCCCTTTGCAACTTTACACTGCCTCCTTTTGACGATTTTTGGGGCAGCAGAAAACCTTTCACCACGGGCAAATGCCTCAGAGCTATAAAAAACCTAGAGAGGTTATTGTAGAGGCACTCTACGTGATCACATTGCCTCAGACAGAATGTTTTTAAGTGACACGATTTTTGAGTAACATCTCGTCAAAGATTGCTGCCTTTTTGCACTTTGGACTCTTCAGGGATATCGTCGGTACAATGTAGCTCCGACTGTTTCGACACATTTGGGTGAAAAATAGGACCATGCCTAGTGTAAATGTACCCATTCAGACGTGTTGGAATAGTCAGTTTGGTCGCATCAGGAGTAGGACGAAAGTTACACCCCTTTGCAACTTTACACTACCTCCTTCTGACGATTTTTGGGGCAGCAAAAAACCTTTCACCATGGGCAAATGCCTCAGAGCTATAAAAAACTGAGAGAGGTTATTGTAGAAGCACTCTACATGATCGTGTTGCCTCAAATGGAATGTTTCTAAGTGACACATTTTTTGAGTAACATCTCATCAAAGATTGCAGCCTTTTTACACTTTGGACTCTTCAGGGATATCGTTGGTACAATGTAGCTCCGACTGTTTCGACATGTTTAGGTGAAAAACAGGACCATGCCTAGCGTAAATGTACCCATCCAGACATGTTGGAACAGTCAGTTTGGTCGCATCACGAGCAGGACACCAAAAATGCAAAAGTTGCTTTGTGCAACTTGACAACATTGACACGTTTTTGCAACATGACTCAAAGACTCAAACTAACCCCAAATGACTCAAAGTGACTTAAAATCACCTTGATTTGGTGCCCAATGTACATTATAGAGGTCGAGGTGCTCCTTATCATTCAAACATCTTAGATGAGCGCATAGGAAAGGAAAAAGCTCTAAGTTTCATCATCATGAGCACCTAATATCAAGAGACTTTAATGGCTCAAACCTTAGCATGGAGTCCTAAGGTGCATTTCATGTCTCCTTTCATCCAGTTTGGCGCCCTTATGTAGATTTTTCAACTTGATTTGGCACCCTATATGTGAAGGAAGATCTAAAGGCATGAAAGTGGATGTCATATTGCAAGAGTTTGGATCATCAAAATTGAAAGAAATAAGTCTATTAAGCTTGGGAGCCCTTGGTCTTCTTTTCATTCATTATGAGCGCCTTGGGAGAATGGTATATAGGTCATCATCATGATTGGGCGCCCTAGATCCAGAGTGTTGGAGAGATCATCAAATGGTGTCTAGTAGGGTGAGTTATGAGTTTGGTCGCATCAGGAGCAGGACACCAAAAATGCATAACATGATGATGTAAAAATGTGTACATATGTGTAAAAATGCAGGAGGAAATAAAAAAAGACAAACCTTACAAATTAATGTGCATACTTACAACTCAATGTAACATAACTTTACAAAATCAATGTGAATACTTACAAATTAATCCAATGAACCATCCGGATCTGCTCTACTCTTTATTGTGTCAAGTATTGCTTCATGGTCAGACTCACGCACCTTCCACAATATTTTGTTCAAAGGTCTACCCCGATACTTTATCAAATGAACATTGGATGCCACGACAAGGTTCGAGTAATGAAGAATCTTCCGATGCATGTCAAAGTCCTGAAATAGCCAAATATTAACACTCTTATGTGGGTACCTTCTAAGCCATGTTCCAGTAATAACCACTGATCCTGTAGGGTATTCGATGTTTTCTCCATCTGTAACAGGGGCCTCCAATTTCTTTTTGGCCTCAACACAACGACATAAGTAATAATCTGTTCCCTCTTCATTATCTTCATCTGCAATAACTGCATATACGTGCCCTACATTGATATGTGTAGCAAATTAGATGAAATTAGTCAACATTACAAAAACACTACAAAGTAAGATAACATTACCTAGTTGAACTAGATGAAATTAGATGCATATACGTGCCCTATATTACCTGGTTGAACTAAATCTGATATGTGGTCAAAGTCAACTGACGATTCCATCTATGTTAGTTCCAATGCCGTCAGGGGTCGATACGTGTCAAGTGGGCTAAGATAACTTAACTGCCATTCGTCAACCCACTCCTTTGACTCGCACTCATCCCAGACTTGAATTGTATAGGAAGAACAAAAGCATGACATCTTTCGTGTATGGATACTCCATGAACCTGCAATTGAGCTTCTGAAAGAGTGCATCTCATTTGATCCTGTCAGTGTACAACAATCCTCATATGGTGCAATGTTAGTATCATCTATCAACCAAAAAAATCTATGAACTAAAGACTTACCTTCATTACCTGGACCCATGGAAGCATTACACCACTCGACAATCGATTTTGCATCTGTCAACTTTGCATTGTCTTTATACTTTAACTCTTCTCGTGCTATGGCTCTTTTGATACATGCTCCTGCACCATCATGCTCCCCCTTTCCATGCCCGGCCTCACAAAAGTTCCACATATGTTGAATACCTGTAAAATTATGCCTCCTACTCAGCCAATAGAAATTCCGCGAGTTCTTGAATTGTGATGCATAATTATCCGACCATATGATATGCTGACTGAACGATATGCCTCTTCTAGCCAAATCATTGTAGAACACCTGAAAGCAACCTTGCATGAACTCCGTAGAATGCGTGTGATCATCACTAATATAGAAATTATACTCCCTTATGATCTTTCTGTCATCCTTTGTACTATCATTCGCATGAATGAATGCGATGTGCACAAATATAGAAACCTGTGTGGAGTTGTAATATTATGATTGCACCTCACACTGTGGCTGTAGACTGTAGTTCTCTGCAAAGTCGACGACTGAAACAATGCTACCAACTGGAAATGTGTCCTTGCATAACTTGAATTGCAAGTCCAACCATCGAGCTCTATGGGCATGTCTTGCATACTCATACACTATGCTGTCACGAAATATAGGCATAAACTGATACACTGGAATCTTTTCAATAACTAATTCACACCTCTTTGCTTTTTTACCATCTTTTGTATTGTATGCCACTATTTTATACTTGCCAAACTCTACTAGTTCATTTCCAACCGCATGTGTTATTTCCATATGTTCACATATTGGCAAATGTTGCAAGCCACCGCAACGATGACATGTGCCATCCAAGCATAATTTCTTGTAGAATATTTGACCTTCCTCTCTTTCACATAAAATTCTTGATATGAAGTCTCTTGAAGATGTTGGTGGGGCACATATGGCACAACTCTGCAAATCATTGTTAGTATGCATATCTAAACATATAGACCTATAAGCATCAAAATGGTTAGAAAATTCAATATGTAATCTACAACAACAAGTAGTGCGTGTGTGATTTATCTTAACATAGAAAGGTTTTAGCATTTCAAAATATCTTTGACAAATTTTAATTTGAGGATACTTCTCTAGAAATTTACCATAAAACTGTGTTTGAGTCTCATCCAAAAAATGCTTTGGATGTGGCTCGCGGTTCTGACTACCAATTCTCCTTCTTACCACATCCCTTTGATTTGGAGATACCCTTGTGTAATTCTTCCAAAAGTCTTCAATTAGTGATCTCAATGCTTCAACAATTGGTTCATCTTTTCGTGGTAGTCTCCCCGAGAACGCCCATAATTCATTGGCATTAGTGTCCTCAATTCTTTGGCGTCTTCCAACAGCTCTTGATAAAGTTTTCCTATTAATTCTCAATTCTTGACTTGTCTTTCTAATGAGACGAGCTTTCCTCGTTTGACTACTTACTATAGTCGATGTAATCACACGCCGTGTTGCATTACTATCTTTTGTGCGTGAGGTGTTACCCACACTCTCATACGCACTCATTAGATTCTTGACAATAGATTTTTCACTTGAAGCCTCTGATGTTCTCAACCCAAGAATCTTCATGATAGACCTATACTTTATACTTCGCATCATTTCAACGAATAGTTGACATCTTGCAGTCTCATTTAACTTTTCAAAGAACAATCTCCAAATCTTATTAGCATATCTTCTACAAGTGCATTTTGGAATCTTACCTTCCATTGGCTACAAAATATTCTCATCAATATCAATCAAATACTTTGGCTTTCTATGCAAAATTCTAGGTGGTGTCAAGTTAGGTAAATTCATCTCAACATTAGGAATTTCATCAATATTTAAATGAGATGGGTTAGATGGCATACCTTCAATCGAAGATGGAATAGATGACATACCTTGAGGTTGAGGTGGGAACGATGGCGTACCTCCTTCATCACATGTGAGTGATGATGTACTCTCAACTTGAGATGTGGTAGATGGTGTCCCTACATGTTGACTTGCGGTAAAGGATGTGTCTCCAACTATGGTATTCAAATCTCTCGTACCACGAAGTTTTTGCATTCGTTCTCTTTGTGCCGCCAATACCATATCTCTTTGTGATGGTTGTGGTTCCTCTTCAATTGGTATGTCTTCATTTATCGTGTCCAATTTCCTCTTCTCACGAAGTTCCCTCATAGCCATTGCTTTCTTTGCATTCTTAGCTTCTATCTCTTCCTGTGTTGGTGTAATTCTTGATCGTTTCCTTGGCATGACAGAGAATTTGTCTGTAGCATGATAAAGAGACCAATATTAGTTCCTAAGAAATGAATACATGACAATAGTGGGATTGTATTTTTTTTATGTTGTAAGGATTTATTCTTGTATAGTTTGACATCATGGTATGAACTAAGGTTTGTTTATTACACATAATTATTAAAGAGCCCAAGTGTAGAAAATATACATGGCATCATGTGAGATTGTAGGTTGCTTTCTTGATTGGGAATGTGTCTATTTTAAACATGTATGATAAAGCATGATAAAGTAATTCAATCCGAAATAAGGAAAATGTAAAGAACATGCATGTAAAGACTTGACATACCTAAAAAATGAAGATTTGAATGGAGAGAGTACCCAATTATGTAGTGTTTTTATCTTCTTGCATCAAGCTCCTCAACAATTTGAGTTTTTCACCACTTGCTTCCTTTTCAATGTTAAATTCTTAAAATTGAATCATAATTAACATCGCAATACTACAAAAATTGAAACTTGAATAGATATATATCAAACTTGGTTTGAAAACTATGTTATTTCCTCCTCAAGTTGGCAAAGCAGAAAAGGTGGTGGAAAGATCATGCAAAGGTGGTACAATGTGTCAAATATGCATGTGAACTTCCCAACAGCATGAAAGCACTTCTTTTTTGTCGGAGCATGCGCAGAATCAGTAAGAAAATAGAGCATGTGGGCCTGGATCACGGGGGTAACCACTTTTTTACCATTTCAGTAGAAATACAAAACGCGAGCGCGTTATAACGCGCTCGTGTTTTGTCCTGCTATAGATCCCTAGTCCCTAAACCCTCAACTCTGATCCCTTGACCCTCAACCCTCAATGTCAAATCCTAATCCCTCAACCCTCAACGTCAAATCCTAATCCCTCAACGTCAAATCCTAATCCCTCAACCCTCAACGTCAAATCCTAATCCTAAACCCTAAATAGACTGGATACTATACCTTAAACTCTAATCCCTTATCCCTAAACCCTCCAACCCTATCCCTAATCCTTATACCCTCCACACTCTACTTTAACCCTAATTCTTCGACCCTCAACCCTATCCCTAAACCCTTGACCCTTGAACCTCAACCCTCAACCCTCAACATCAAACCCTAATCCCTCAACCCTTAACTCTGATCCCTCATCTCTCAACCCTGATCCTAAACCCTAAACCCTCAACGCCAAATTCTAATCCCTCAACCCTTCACTCTAATCCCTCAACCCTAAACCCTATCCCTAAACCCTAACCCTAAACCTTGTCCCTAAACCCTAATCCCTCAACCCTCAACCCTAATCTGTCATCCGTCATCCCTCAACTCTAATCCCTCATTCCTAAATCCTAAACGCTATCTCTATTCCTACACCCTCAACAGGCTCGATACTATACCTTAAACCCTAATCCCTCTACCATCGACACTCTTATTTAACCCTAATCCCTTGACCATTAACCCTATCCCTCAACCTCAACCCTCAACCCTAAACCCTAATCCCTCAAACCTAAACCCTATCCCTAAACCATCAACCCTCAACACTATACCTTAAACCCTAATCCCTCAACCCTCAACCCTAAACCTTATCCCTAAACCCTAATCCCTCAACCCTCAACCCTAATGCCTCATCCCTCAACTCTAATCCCTCATCCCTAAACCCTAAATGCTATCCCTATTCCTAAACCCTCAACAGACTCGATACTATACCTTAAACTCTAATCCCTTATCCCTAAACCCTCCAACCCTATCCCTAATCCTTATACCCTCCACACTCTACTTTAACCCTAATTCTTCGACCCTCAACCTTATCCCTAAACCCTTGACCCTCAAACCTCAACCCTCAACCCTCAACATCAAACCCTAATCCCTCAACCCTTAACTCTGATCCCTCATCTCTCAACCCTGATCCTAAACCCTAAACCCTCAACACCAAATTCTAATCCCTCAACCCTTCACTCTAATCCCTCAACCCTAAACCCTATCCCTAAACCCTAACCCTAAACCTTGTCCCTAAACCCTAATCCCTCAACCCTCAACCCTAATCTGTCATCCGTCATCCCTCAACTCTAATCCCTCATTCCTAAACCCTAAACGCTATCCCTATTCCTAGACCCTCAACAGGCTTGATACTATACCTTAAACCCTAATCCCTCTACCATCGACACTCTTATTTAACCCTAATCCCTTGACCATTAACCCTATCCCTCAACCTCAACCCTCAACCCTCAACCCTCAACTCTCAACATTAAACCCTATTTCATCAACCCTAAACCCTAATCCCTCAAACCTAAACCCTATCCCTAAACCATCAACCCTCAACACTATACCTTAAACCCCAATCCCTCAACCCTCAACCCTAAACCTTATCCCTAAACCCTAAACCCTAAACCCTAAACCCTAATCCCTCATCCCTCAACTCTAATCCCTCATCCCTAAACCCTAAATGCTATCCCTATTCCTAAACCCTCAATAGACTCGATACTATACCTTAAACTCTAATCCCTTATCCCTAAACCCTCCAACCCTATCCCTAATCCTTATACCCTCCACACTCTACTTTAACCCTAATTCTTCGACCCTCAACCCTATCCCTAAACCCTTGACCCTCGAACCTCAACCCTCAACCCTCAACATCAAACCTTAATCCCTCAACCCTTAACTCTGATCCCTCATCTCTCAACCCTGATCCTAAACCCTAAACCCTCAACGCCAAATTCTAATCCCTCAACCCTTCACTCTAATCCCTCAACCCTAAACCCTATCCCTAAACCCTAACCCTAAACCTTGTCCCTAAACCCTAATCCCTCAACCCTCAACCCTAATCTGTCATCCGTCATCCCTCAACTCTAATCCCTCATTCCTAAACCCTAAATGCTATCCCTATTCCTAGACCCTCAACAGGCTCGATACTATACCTTAAACCCTAATCCCTCTACCATCGACACTCTTATTTAACCCTAATCCCTTGACCATTAACCCTATCCCTCAACCTCAACCCTCAACCCTCAACCCTTAACTCTCAACATTAAACCCTATTTCATCAACCCTAAACCCTAATCCCTCAAACCTAAACCCTATCCCTAAACCATCAACCCTCAACACTATACCTTAAACCCTAATCCCTCAACCCTCAACCCTAAACCTTATCCCTAAACCCTAATCCCTCAACCCTCAACCCTAATCCCTCATCCCTCAACTCTAATCCCTCATTCCTAAATCCTAAACGCTATCCCTATTCCTAGACCCTCAACAGGCTCGATACTATACCTTAAACCCTAATCCCTCTACCATCGACACTCTTATTTAACCCTAATCCCTTGACCATTAACCCTATCCCTCAACCTCAACCCTCAACCCTCAACCCTCAACTCTCAACATTAAACCCTAATTCATCAACCCTAAACCCTAATCCCTCAAACCTAAACCCTATCCCTAAACCATCAACCCTCAACACTATACCTTAAACCCTAATCCCTCAACCCTCAACCCTAAACCTTATCCCTAAACCCTAATCCCTCAACCCTCAACCCTAATCCCTCATCCCTCAACTCTAATCCCTCATCCCTAAACCCTAAATGCTATCCCTATTCCTAAACCCTCAACAGACTCGATACTATACCTTAAACTCTAATCCCTTATCCCTAAACCCTCCAACCCTATCCCTAATCCTTATACCCTCCACACTCTACTTTAACCCTAATTCTTCGACCCTCAACCCTATCCCTAAACCCTTGACCCTCGAACCTCAACCCTCAACCCTCAACATCAAACCCTAATCCCTCAACCCTTAACTCTGATCCCTCATCTCTCAACCCTGATCCTAAACCCTAAACCCTCAACGCCAAATTCTAATCCCTCAACCCTTCACTCTAATCCCTCAACCCTAAACCCTATCCCTAAACCCTAACCCTAAACCTTGTCCCTAAACCCTAATCCCTCAACCCTCAACCCTAATCTGTCATCTGTCATCCCTCAACTCTAATCCCTCATTCCTAAACCCTAAACGCTATCCCTATTCCTAGACCCTCAACAGGCTCGATACTATACCTTAAACCCTAATCCCTCTACCATCGACACTCTTATTTAACCCTAATCCCTTGACCATTAACCCTATCCCTCAACCTCAACCCTCAACCCTTAACCCTCAACTCTCAACATTAAACCCTAATTCATCAACCCTAAACCCTAATCCCTCAAACCTAAACCCTATCCCTAAACCATCAACCCTCAACACTATACCTTAAACCCTAATCCCTCAACCCTCAACCCTAAACCTTATCCCTAAACCCTAATCCTTCAACCCTCAACCCTAATCCCTCATCCCTCAACTCTAATCCCTCATCCCTAAACCCTAAATGATATCCCTATTCCTAAACCCTCAACAGACTTGATACTATACCTTAAACTCTAATCCCTTATCCCTAAACCCTCCAACCCTATCCCTAATCCTTACACCCTCCACACTCTACTTTAACCCTAATCCCTTCAACCTCAACCCTATCCCTAAACCCTTGACCCTCGAACCTCAACCCTCAACCCTCGATGTCAAACCCTATTCGCTCAACCCTTAACTCTGATCCCTCATCTCTCAACCCTAACCCTAAACCCTTAACCCTCAACCCTCAACGTTAAATCCTAATCCCTCAACCCTAAACCCTATCCCTAAACCCTCAACACTATACCTTAAACCCTAATCCCTCAGCCCTCAACCCTAAACCTTATCCCTAAACCCTAATCCCTCAACCCTCAACCCTAATCTGTCATCCCTCAAGTCTAATCCTTCATCCCTAAACCCTAAATGTTATCCCTATTCCTACACCCTCAACAGAATCGATACTATACCTTATACCCTAATCCCTTATCCCTAAACCCTCCAACCCTATCCCTAATCCTTATACCCTCCACACTCTACTTTAACCCTAATTCCTCGACCCTCAACCCTATCCCTAAACCCTTGACCCTCGAACCTCAACCCTCAACCCTCAACGTCAAACCCTAATCCCTCAACCCTTAACTCTGATCCCTCGACCCTCAACACTATACCTTAAACCCTAATCCATATCCCTCAACCCTTAACCCTTAAAACTTAAACCCTATCCCTACACCCTTAACACTTGACACTATATCTTAAGCCTTAAACCCTCATCCCTAAAGCCTCAACCCTCAATCCTTAAACCTTCAACCCTAAACCCTATCCCTAATCCCTCTACCCTCGACACTCTAACCCTAACCTCGACATTAAATGCTAATCCATCAACCCTAAACCCTAATCCTAAACCCTCAACCCTCAACCCTCAACACTATACCTTAAACCCTAATCCATCAACCCTCAACCCTAAACCTTATCCCTAAACCCTAATCCCTCAAGCCTCAACCCTAATCAATCATCCCTCAACTATAATCCCTCATCCCTAATCCCTAAATGCTATCCCTATTCCTAAACTCTCAACAGACTCGATACTATACCTTAAACCCTAATCCCTTATCCCTAAACCCTCCAACCCTATCCCTAATCCTTACACCCTCCACACTCTACTTTAACCTTAATCCCTCGACCCTAAACCCTATCCCTAAACCCTTGACCCTTGAACCTCAACCCTCAACCCTTAATGTCAAACCCTAATCCCTCAACCCTTAACTTTGATCCCTCGACCCTCAACCCTTAATGTCAAACCCTAATCCCTCAACCCTTAACTTTGATCCCTCGACCCTCAACCGTAATCTGTCATCCCTAAACCTTAAACACTATCCCTATTCCTAGACCCTCAACGGGCTCGATACTATACCTTAAATGCTAATCCCTTATCTGTAAACCCTCCAACTCTATCCCTTATGCCTTAACCCTCATGATTAATAGGCTTGAACGTAAAAAAATTTGTCATGTTTGACATAACGCGAGCGCGTTATAACGCGCTCGCGTTATGTCAAACATGACAAAAGACAGACTTCCGGGAAAAAAATGCAAGGCAAAACATAACGCGAGCGCGTTATTTCTTGCTTTGGGAATCCCAAGCCTTGGGCTTGGGATTTGCTTTGGATTTCCAACTCAAAGGCTTGGAGTGCCTTATGAACAGTCACAGACGTGTTTTTCTATATTCTTCAAAATTTCACATAATTTCGTTCGTGCTAACCCTCAGATTTGCACGTGTTTCAAGGTTAAACAAATCGAACACATGGGTAATGTTAGGCTTTCTCTTAGCTATTTGACGATGTGATTTTTTTCACATTTTAACAATGTTAAGCCTTTCATCTTTAATTTCTTTTGTTTGTGTGTCTGTTTTTAGGCAAAAACCACTGTTTGGTCTTTTTTTCATTATAAAATAACTATTCATTCAAATTTCAAAAAAATTACATATTTAGAAACTAGACTCCATTCTACAAATATTAAAAAAATAAAAAAATAATTTTCAATTAGTTTTCAAAATTTATAGGGGTAGCACGGCCAAAATTCTATTTTTTAGGATGTGTCCACTTTAAAAATTAGTAAAAAATCAAATATTCATCAAAAAATTATCAGAAAAAATCGGGCATAAACTACATGCTATTAGCTAATTTCTCACTGAAGCGATTTTAAAAATACCAAAAAAAAGTTGACCTTTTGAGGGAGCCACAAAACATGCTATGTTATGTTTTTTTGACAGAAACAACACCAATTTCTGTGGCTCCCTCTTTTGAACCCCTTAATCTATGCCATTTTCAAAACAAATAGTAGTTTAGAAAGTAGACTCGGAGCACTACGAACATTGTTTTGGTTGCATGTCCAAATTTTGAGTGTAACTATGCTCAATTTCTCATCCAAGGCCAGTATTTCTTGATTTCAGAAAAAAAGTGGCCACTTAAGACCCCTTTTTGGCCCCCCATCTTCATGCACTTACCCTATGAAAAATAAATAAATATTTAAATGCTAGGAATTTGCAAAGGTTGAGACACCATAATTCCCAACAACACCAACAGCAGATAATACAAGGCACAACAAATTAAAACCATGGTACCACCATTCACAATCATGGTTGATCAGGGCGTGCCATTATTTACATGGTAGAAGAATTATGAACAATGGCATTGGTAATAAAAATTATGGTGTAGTAATTAGAAGCCTAGGGTGAGCCATTTAATATGATTGGGATCATTCAAAGGAATGGTGCGCCATATAAACATGTAAGCACCAACATACAAATGGTGTGCAACATTTGGCTAGCAAAGGATATAAATAAAGGTTGGAGGAGGGCACAATGTAATGTCCCCTTCTAGTAAGCCAAATTTTTCCTTGACCTTGCACAATTTTAGCTTAGTAAAAGAGAACATTAGTATTTGATTCATCTTTTATTTTCAACGTATAATCAATGCACATTTGTCCATATTCATATTCACATTCACATTCATATTTTATTCATATTCATTTTCATACTCATATTCATATTCATACTCATTTTCATAGGCCTCAAGTGCTATCCTTGGGAGGATCATATGTCGCCCTATCATTAATTTATCCCTAACTCTATAGGCATGGTATGTTAAGGAGACACTAACCATCCCATATGGAGGCCCGATGGCTTCACAGTACACCTGAGGTACTTCACCAATCGGCTCAAATAACTTCATGCTACACCCGAGCATACTTCATTCATTTGAGAGTCATCCACCGTAGGGCACAATTTACATTGATGAGCTCATCATACCATAGGCCCAAGGCTTCACCTCACACCCAGAGGTACTTCGACACTTGGCCCAAGAGACTTCACCTCACACCTGAAGGTACTTCATCTTCTTGAGGGTCACCTAGGTCCAATAACATTCTCCTAACTTTCCCATACACCTAGGATAGTGAGATGATTAATGATGAGGCAAATCCTCTTCTTGGATATAGCACAATCCTATGATTTTAAGTCCTTGTTGACATTATGATGTCTTATCATTTTTGGCCTCGTATCATAATTGGCCCATCATATATTCATATGATCTAATACTTGATCACATTTCATTATACATATTTATCATACTAATTCATTCTTCCATGCATATTCATTTATAATAACATTCATTTATTTAAGATTTCACATTCATGATGATAATATATACTATATCTATATCAGTTATATAATTAACTTCTTTTGACTGCCGATTCTAGTCAATTCAATGCATTCCTTGCAATTCTATGATCACATATTTAACATATACCTATCAATTTACCTATAATGATCTTGAGAGAAATACAAGATTCAGTAACGTTATTCAAGCATAATATACATATCTAATTTGTTGATATAGAGACTAAATTCCCTAATGCATACAAGATACATTATTATGAATAATTGCATAAGACTGTCTATACATTACATTGTTAGTACTGGCTGCATATAAATCACAGTATTATCATGATGATGTATCTAAGAATAAATAACAATCCATAAATATAAATCAGCATTCATACCTAATAGTCGATCAGCAATATAGTAGAAATGATAATAGATAGATGCTTACTTGCTGATGAAGTTCTAGACTGTATTTTCCTCAATATGCTTGATGGCGGTCTAATATAATATCTGATATAATTCTTTGATGCAATCTGAATGATTTTCGATTTGGATGTCTAAGATAAGAATGTTTTGATGCCCTTAACTTGCCTTTGGTTCCTCCTTATATTGTCTTGAATAGACGTGGAAGTTAGCGGGTGGGACCTTTAGGCCTTCGTGCCTCTTCATAAAACTTGTTTATAATCGTATTTATCTCCTTATGAGAATCGGCGATCCTTCACTGCCTTATTTGATCCTCTTTAACTTGTTCTTATTGCCTTTTTAACATGGTTTGTCTTTTAGTGCCAAGTCATACTTGTTTTATCCATCTTTGTCTTATCCCTATTTTGTCTCATTTGATTTTTGTCTTGTTCCTAATTTGTCTTTTCCTCTTGCCATGAAATTTGGCTAAGTTATGAAATAGAGCCTAAGGAGAGTTTAGTGTCATAGACATATGAAGCCTTCAAGATCATATTGAGTCATTACGAACTTCCAAAGATTATTGTTTGACTAGTCTTCTTTCCAATCTTCAATTGGAAAACTTTGAACTATTACAGGCTGGAATTGACGGATATGACACACAACCCTAAAAATTACACAAATGATTTAATGCGAGAGCATGATAATAAAGTTATAATATTTTTGGAGTTGAAGGTTCCCGCTTCGTGATGGGTTTAATCAACGATCCCGGAGAGTTTTGGAAGCTTATAATGTAAAAGGAAATAATATTTTATTATTTTTCTCATGAAGATGCAAAGAAAGAAGCTTGGGATAAGAAGATTAAACCCAGTCCATGGATCTTGTTAGACCAATGGTCCACAATATTTTAAAGAGGTTGCAAAAGTAAAAGTTAGAAGCTCCTCGCTATTGGCTTGTGAGCTCCAAGTCACCCAAGCCCACCACAAAAGCAAAGCAAGAAATATTATTTTATTTTTTACTTTGGAAAGCTCGAGGAAATGTAAACTAAAGCCTTATAAATTGGAATTTAATCTACACCGTCGGATTAAAGTTAACAAAGGCAATCTAATGGTCCACGGTTATAAGCAAAAAGGTAAAATTGAAGATGGAGAAAGCGCCACCATTGGTCTGCGAATAAATGAGTTGACACAAATCATATATTTTAATGCTTAAAACCTTCACAAAATCCCACCATCGTCCATGAAGAGGTGCAAGATTTGCCCTGATGCCGCTCCAACTTGCAACAACAAATTCTCCAAAAAAGTTATTAATTTAAATAATTAATTAAAATGAAATTTTTATTGTTGGGAGTCAAAGTTGTGAAGAGGATATAGTTATATATATAAGGTGAATTTGAAATATCAATGAGAAGGAAATAGAAGTTAAAGGAAATCAAAAGAAATCTTAATTGATTTTTAATATTTTATCAAATCAAATGTAAAGAGAGGAAAGAGAACCATAAAAAGTTAGGTGAATGCATTCACTCATGAAGTGAATTGAAAAAGAGAAATATGTGGGAAAATGAAGGCAAATAAAATTAAAGAGGAAACATTAAACCCTTTTAATATTTCAAAGTGAAATATGAAGTGCAAAAGACAAAGAAGAGGAGGCTTGTGAAAATGCAAAGTGAATTTGATTCACACATAGGGGAGATCTTTGCAAATGTGAAGCTGATAAGAGGAATTAATATTTCACAATAAAATGAATGCATTTCACAGGAAGGTGAGTAAATAAATACGATATGTGAGTTTTATTCCTTGTAGTAAAGCTGTGAGTGAAAAGAATTTCATGCGGAGGCAAATACTTTCACACAATAAATATTTCTGATGTAAATGTTAAAACTATTGTTTGAGTTTTAATATTTTAATTTTGTAAAAGTGAAGCACTTCAATATTTTATTTGCCTTTCATGAACATTGTACTGCAGAAGAGTATTCGCGGGGCAAGGAGGAGAAACAGGAAATCGTCAAATAACAACGTGGTTGTAGAAATGAATGCTCTTGCTATAGCTAGAAAAATTTAGACTCTAGATTCAAAATTCAAACAATTACAGGAGATCTTTCCCCCTCTTTTTAAGTATTCAAAAAGCGATTATAACATGCCAATGGAATCAACTTAACATTCACATTCATATTTTATTCATATTCATTTTCATACTCATTTTCATAGGCCTCAAGTGCTATCCTTGGGTGGATCATATGTTGCCCTATCATTAATTTATCCCTAAATCTATAGGCATGGTACGTTAAGGAGACACTAACCATCCCATACGGAGGCCTGATGGCTTCACACTACACCCGAGGTACTTCACCAATCGGCTCAAAGAACTTCATGCTACACCCGAGCATACTTCATTCATTTGAGAGTCATCCACCGCAAGGCACAATTTACATTGATGAGCTCATCATACCATAGGCCCAAGGCTTCACCTCACACCTGGAGGTAATTCAACACTTGGCCCAAGATACTTCACCTCACACCCGGAGGTACTTCATCTTCTTGAGGGTCACCTAGGTCCAATAACATTCTCATAACTTTCCCATACACCTAGGATAGTGAGATGATTAATGATGAGGCAAATCCTCTTCTTGGATATAGCACAATCCTATGATTTTAAGTCCTTGTTGACATTATGATGTCTTATCATTTTTGGCCTCGTATCATAATTGGCTCATCATATATTCATATGATCTAATACTTGATCACATTTCATTATACATATTTATCATACTAATTCATTCTTCCATGCATATTCATTTATAATAACATTCATTTATTTAAGATTTCACATTCATGATGATAATATATACTATATCTATGTCAATTATATAATTAACTTCTTCTGATTGACGATTCGAGTTAATTCAATGCATTCCTTGCAATTCTATGATCACATATTTAACATATACCTATCAATTTACCTATAATGATCTTGAGAGAAATACAAGATTCAGTAACGTTATTCAAGCATAATATACATATCTAATTTGTTGATGTAGAGACTAAATTCCCTAATGCGTACAAGATACATTATTATGAATAATTGCATAAGACTGTCTATACATTACATTGTTAGTACTGGTTGCATATAAATCACAGTATTATCATGACGATGTATAGAGGAATAAATAACAATCTAGAAATATAAATTGGCATTCATACCTGATAGTCGATCAACAATATAGTAGAAATGATAATAGATAGATGCTTACTTGCTGATGAAGTTCTAGACTGTATTTTCCTCAATATGCTTGATGGCGGTCTAATATAATTCTTTGATGCAATCTGAATGATGTTCGATTTGGATGTCTAAGATAAGAATGTTTCGATGCCCTTAACTTGCCTTTGGTTCCTCCTTATATTGTCTTGAATAGACATGGAAGTCAGCGGGTGGGACCTTTAGGCCTTTGTGCCTCTTCATAAAACTTGTTTATAATCGTATTTTATCTCCCTATGAGAATCAGCGATCCTTCACTGCCTTATTCGATCCTCTTTAACTTGTTCTTATTGCCTTTTTAACATGGTTTGTCTTTTAGTGCCAAGTCATACTTGTTTTATCCATCTTTGTCTTATCCCTATTTTGTCTCATTTGATTTTTGTCTTGTTCCTAATTTGTCTTTTCCTCTTGCCATGAAATTTGGCTAAGTTATGAAATAGAGCCTAAGGAGAGTTTAGTGTCATAGACATATGAAGCCTTCAAGATCATATTGAGTCATTACGAACTTCCAAAGATTATTGTTTGACTAGTCTTCTTTCCAATCTTCAATTGGAAAACTTTGAACTATTACAGGCTGGAATTGACGGATATGACACACAACCCTAAAAATTACACAAATGATTTAATGCGAGAGCATGATAATAAAGTTATAATATTTTTGGAGTTGAAGGTTCCCGCTTCGTGATGGGTTTAATCAACGATCCCGGAGAGTTTTGGAAGCTTATAATGTAAAAGGAAATAATATTTTATTATTTTTCTCATGAAGATGCAAAGAAAGAAGCTTGGGATAAGAAGATTAAACCCAGTCCATGGATCTTGTTAGACCAATGGTCCACAATATTTTAAAGAGGTTGCAAAAGTAAAAGTTAGAAGCTCCTCGCTATTGGCTTGTGAGCTCCAAGTCACCCAAGCCCACCACAAAAGCAAAGCAAGAAATATTATTTTATTTTTTACTTTGGAAAGCTTGAGGAAATGTAAACTAAAGCCTTATAAATTGGAATTTAATCTACACCGTCGGATTAAAGTTAACAAAGGCAATCTAATGGTCCACGGTTATAAGCAAAAAGGTAAAATTGAAGATGGAGAAAGCGCCACCATTGGTCTGCGAATAAATGAGTTGACACAAATCATATATTTTAATGCTTAAAACCTTCACAAAATCCCACCATCGTCCATGAAGAGGTGCAAGATTTGCCCTGATGCCGCTCCAACTTGCAACAACAAATTCTCCAAAAAAGTTATTAATTTAAATAATTAATTAAAATGAAATTTTTATTGTTGGGAGTCAAAGTTGTGAAGAGGATATAGTTATATATATAAGGTGAATTTGAAATATCAATGAGAAGGAAATAGAAGTTAAAGGAAATCAAAAGAAATCTTAATTGATTTTTAATATTTTATCAAATCAAATGTAAAGAGAGGAAAGAGAACCATAAAAAGTTAGGTGAATGCATTCACTCATGAAGTGAATTGAAAAAGAGAAATATGTGGGAAAATGAAGGCAAATAAAATTAAAGAGGAAACATTAAACCCTTTTAATATTTCAAAGTGAAATATGAAGTGCAAAAGACAAAGAAGAGGAGGCTTGTGAAAATGCAAAGTGAATTTGATTCACACATAGGGGAGATCTTTGCAAATGTGAAGCTGATAAGAGGAATTAATATTTCACAATAAAATGAATGCATTTCACAGGAAGGTGAGTAAATAAATACGATATGTGAGTTTTATTCCTTGTAGTAAAGCTGTGAGTGAAAAGAATTTCATGCGGAGGCAAATACTTTCACACAATAAATATTTCTGATGTAAATGTTAAAACTATTGTTTGAGTTTTAATATTTTAATTTTGTAAAAGTGAAGCACTTCAATATTTTATTTGCCTTTCATGAACATTGTACTGCAGAAGAGTATTCGCGGGGCAAGGAGGAGAAACAGGAAATCGTCAAATAACAAGGTGGTTGTAGAAATGAATGCTCTTGCTACAGCTAGCAAAATTTAGACTCTAGATTCAAAATTCAAACAATTACAGGAGATCTTTCCCCCTCTTTTTAAGTATTCAAAAAGCGATTATAACATGCCAATGGAATCAACTTAACATTCACATTCATATTTTATTCATATTCATTTTCATACTCATTTTCATAGGCTTCAAGTGCTATCCTTGGGTGGATCATATGTTGCCCTATCATTAATTTATCCCTAAATCTATAGGCATGGTACGTTAAGGAGACACTAACCATCCCATACGGAGGCCTGATGGCTTCACACTACACCCGAGGTACTTCACCAATCGGCTCAAAGAACTTCATGCTACACCCGAGCATACTTCATTCATTTGAGAGTCATCCACCGCAAGGCACAATTTACATTGATGAGCTCATCATACCATAGGCCCAAGGCTTCACCTCACACCTGGAGGTAATTCAACACTTGGCCCAAGATACTTCACCTCACACCCGGAGGTACTTCATCTTCTTGAGGGTCACCTAGGTCCAATAACATTCTCCTAACTTTCCCATACACCTAGGATAGTGAGATGATTAAGGATGAGGCTAATCCTCTTCTTGGATATAGCACAATCCTATGATTTTAAGTCCTTGTTGACATTATGATGTCTTATCATTTTTGGCCTCGTATCATAATTGGCTCATCATATATTCATATGATCTAATACTTGATCACATTTCATTATACATATTTATCATACTAATTCATTCTTCCATGCATATTCATTTATAATAACATTCATTTATTTAAGATTTCACATTCATGATGATAATATATACTATATCTATGTCAATTATATAATTAACTTCTTCTGATTGACGATTCGAGTTAATGCAATGCATTCCTTGCAATTCTATGATCACATATTTAACATATACCTATCAATTTACCTATAATGATCTTGAGAGAAATACAAGATTCAGTAACGTTATTCAAGCATAATATACATATCTAATTTGTTGATGTAGAGACTAAATTCCCTAATGCGTACAAGATACATTATTATGAATAATTGCATAAGACTGTCTATACATTACATTGTTAGTACTGGTTGCATATAAATCACAGTATTATCATGACGATGTATAGAAGAATAAATAACAATCTAGAAATATAAATTGGCATTCATACCTGATAGTCGATCAACAATATAGTAGAAATGATAATAGATAGATGCTTACTTGCTGATGAAGTTCTAGACTGTATTTCCCTCAATATGCTTGATGGCGGTCTGATATAATTCTTTGATGCAATCTGAATGATGTTCGATTTGGATGTCTAAGATAAGAATGTTTCGATGCCCTTAACTTGCCTTTGGTTCCTCCTTATATTGTCTTGAATAGACATGGAAGTCAGCGGGTGGGACCTTTAGGCCTTTGTGCCTCTTCATAAAACTTGTTTATAATCGTATTTATCTCCCTATGAGAATCAGCGATCCTTCACTGCCTTATTCGATCCTCTTTAACTTGTTCTTATTGCCTTTTTAACATGGTTTGTCTTTTAGTGCCAAGTCATACTTGTTTTATCCATCTTTGTCTTATCCCTATTTTGTCTCATTTGATTTTTGTCTTGTTCCTAATTTGTCTTTTCCTCTTGCCATGGAATTTGGCTAAGTTATGAAATAGAGCCTAAGGAGAGTTTATTGTCATAGACATATGAAGCCTTCAAGATCATATTGAGTCATTACGAACTTCCAAAGATTATTGTTTGACTAGTCTTCTTTCCAATCTTCAATTGGAAAACTTCAAACTATTACAGGCTGGAATTGAGGGATATGACACACAACCCTAAAAATTACACAAATGATTTAATGCGAGAGCATGATAATAAAGTTATAATATTTTTGGAGTTGAAGGTTCCCGCTTTGTTGGATGGGTTTAATCAACGATCCCGAAGAGTTTTGGAAGCTTATAATGTAAAAGGAAATAATATTTTATTATTTTTCTCATGAAGATGCAAAGAAAGAAGCTTGGGATAAGAAGATTAAACCCAGTCCATGGATCTTGTTAGATCAATGGTCCACAAGATTTTAAAGAGGTTGCAAAAGTAAAAGTTAGAAGCTCCTCGCTATTGGCTTGTGAGCTCCAAGTCACCCAAGCCCACCACAAAAGCAAAGCAAGAAATATTATTTTATTTTTTACTTTGTAAAGCTCGAGGAAAGATAAACTAAAGCCTTATAATTTGGAATTTAATCTACACCGTCAGATTAAAGTTGACAAAGGCAATCTAATGGTCCACGAGTTATAAGCAAAAAGGTAAAATTGAAGATGAAGAAAGCGCCACCATTGGTCTACGAATAAATGAGTTGACACAAATCATATATTTTAATGCTTAAAACCTTCACAAAATCCCACCATCGTCCATGAAGAGGTGCAAGATCTGCCCTGATGCCGCTCCAACTTACAACAAATAAATTCTCTAGTTATATAGTAGGTAAATTTGAAATATCAATGAGAAGGAAATAGAAGTTAAAGGAAATCAAAGGAAATATTAATTCATTTTTAATATTTTATCAAATCAAATGTAAAGAGAGGAAAGAGAACCATAAAAAGTTAAGTGAATTGAAAAAGAGAAATACGTGGGAAAATGAAGGCAAATAAAGAGGAAACATTAAACCCTTTTAATATTTCAAAGTGAAATATGAAGTGCAAAAGACAAAGGTTCAAAGTGAAATATGAAGTGCAAAAGACAAAGGTTCAAAGTGAAATATGAAGTGCAAAAGACAAAGGAGAGGAGGCTTGTGAAAATGCGAAGTGAATTTGATTCACACATAGGGGAGATCTTTGCAAATGTGAAGCTAATGATAAAGAGGAATTAATATTTCACAATAAAATGAATGCATTTCACAGGAAGGTGAGTAAATAAATACGATATGTGAGTTTTATTACTTGTAGTAAAGCTGTGAGTGAAAAGAATTTCATGCGCAGGCAAATACTTCCACACAATAAATATTTCTGATGTAAATGTTAAAACTATTGTTTGAGTTTTAATATTTTAATTTTGTAAAAGTGAAGCACTTCAATATGTTATTTGCCTTTCATGAACATTGTACTGCAGAAGAGTATTCGCGGGGCAAGGAGGAGAAACAGGAAATCGTCAAATAACAAGGTGGTTGTAGAAATGAATGCTCTTGCTACAGCTAGCAAAATTCAGACTCTAGATTCAAAATTCAAACAATTACAGGAGATCTTTCCCCCTCTTTTTAAGTATTAAAAAAGCAATTATAACATGCCAATGGAATCAACTTAACGCAACATAATTACTACTGCAAGTCACCCAGATTAGTGTGTATAATCAAGGAATATGGCAAGATTTGCTCGCATAGACTACACAACTGGAAAGCTCGGAATTCTGGATGCTGATATGGAATGAACTGATCTCTGGATGAAATTTAGGACTGTTGTAGCATACTGAAACTAACTAAAACTTTGCCCAGAACTTATCTGCTCATTGAGAACCCTCCAAAAAATGCATCAAAATACACTGTATGGCTGGCTAGAGACTAACATTAACTACTGCAGACTGTATATCAGACTGGTACGACCCCAATAGCAACAATACAGCCCACAAAGAAGGTCAAATTACTGTTGGAAACCAAGCAGAAGTTATATAGTTCACCACCAATGGGTACGACATGCAGGAGGCAAGGTACGACTAGCAAAATGACTGTACGTTCAACATCTATAGTGTACGGCCAACACAGAGAACCGTACGATCAACATATGGTCTAGCAGGAGAGTCGTACGACCAACGAATGGAAAAATCACCAAAAATGAATAACTTCAGTTGGTTGCTGGGACTCTAGTATGGCCAATTTCAAACATAAATCTCAGTAAATTTTTATCATTTTTGCATCTGCAACAGGTACAGCCTGGTCTAGAAATAGTACGGCCTCAAAACAACTTCACAAACAGTAGCTCCTCATTAGTTGAAAACATATGAAATTGAAACCCTAGGAAACAAACTTGGAATCAAAACACATCAAAAATCTTCATTTCAGTAGTAAACTGGAAAAAAGTTCAATGTTCAGCACAATGGTGATTCTTGGATGAAATCACACAAGCAGTTAGGAGGGTTTTCACTGTCGAAACTGGGTTCACTAAAGGGTTTTCCTCGTAAGGTGAAGCACAAAACCCCTTTATATAGTCCTTTGAGAGAAAATAATGAATTTTTAATTGCTCGTCCTATTTTCCCTCCACTAAGTGTCATAAAGTATCATGACCTTTTTTCACTTCACTCCTAGCAACACTGTATAACTCACTTTTTAAAAACAACTTTTTTAATAATAAATAGAAGTTGTTCTTTTTAATTTTAACTTACAATTACTTTTTTGAACAACTTAAGTTTAATTATTAAAATATTTCCCTGATTCCACCCCTATAGCATACGAGAAATTAAAAAGATAGGCTAAAGGTCTCCAAAAGGCTTACACTCGAGAAGGGGACATGACATCTTTTGCCTCTCCCCATCTATTGTTTGGTTTTAGGGCAGCCTCATGTCTATTTCCAAAGGAGTTGTGTTCATGTAACGATTGATTAATGAACTTAACAAAAAGAAAGTTGTTATTTAAATGGTTTCTAGTCTTGTCTTCATTCATCTTTAACTATTATGTGCATGTTTCTTTCTTTATGCTTTTTATATTTTGGTTTTAGCATTTCCCTCTCTACCCTTTGCTTGTGATGTTAGAGTTAGCTTAGAGTAGGTAGGGAGTCAACCCTTGATCCATAGATTGGCATGCTAATCAGTCATTTGCTTGCAATCCTTTCCATTGTTGGTGGTTTGTGTGTGGCACATTGATTCCTTGAAATGGGGGTTATCTAGACCTATCAAAATTAACTATTAAACCACGATCATTAGTAGAATATTTGACATTAATGCTTTGAGTTCAGACATCCATGATACCATATTTTTACAAAATTAACAGATCTCAATATTATGGTTTTGGTGAGAACAAATTAGAATCATAGAAATTGATATGAGTATATACTAGGAATAGATGGAAGAGTTAACATAAAAATTTAGTTAGAGAACCACAATAAAAACATTAGGGCATACCTAGTAGTGGGAAAATTATATATAATTAAGAAGAAGAGATTTCTAAAGGTAGCCTTCAAAAGTGTATTATATTACAACCAACAGGAAGGGAGTAGACCACAACCCAAAATAAAGATTGACTGTGAATCTCCAAAATATCATTATCAAATTTCATGTGGTGTCCTCTTCGAGAGGATTTTATTGCAAATGATATTGAAAAATTCATCATAATATTTTTGGTGAGAATTCACATATGAGAATTAGAGTTTAACTTGCAATAAGAGATTTGACTTATTATACATTGTGAGGAAAAGATCCTAAAGAAATATTATATTGCGCGCTCTAATACAATTTTAAACATTAATATTGCAATTGAGAGATTCTATATTTTTTGAAAACATAGCACACAATGTTGACAACTAAAATACTTTATTGTTGTAACAAAGACAAGTAAATTAAATGTGATTATCACAAATAAAGAAAGATTCAAATACAACTTCACGTCCTCGTTAAAGAATTACACCCTTACTTGTATTAAGAGATCTATCATCAACATTACCACAATTGGCAATAAGTGATTCAATGTAAACATTATAAGCATGATTCCTCTTAAGAGTATTATCACAACCAAGAATAGAGCATTCAACATTGACATTAATAACTAAAGCACTGAAAACATAAATAGACCACAATGATTGATAAGAGATTGAATGTCAAAGAAAGAGTAAAGGGTTATTTAAAGTATTGAAAACAACCACCATTAAAAGTTTTTTTTTGCTTGATAGAAGAGTGTTATATAGGATCCAACAATAAAATAAATATAAGAAGCTAGCAAACTACAAGGATAGGAACTATGGTAAAAGATAAGAGTATTTTGCCATTTCATTAACAATATTTTATGTTCAACATACATATTAACACTAATAACAACCTTTAGCTATACCCTTCGAAACAAAGTTTTATATTACATTCCACTTTTAAACCTTCTTAAATATGATCAATTGGGCAACATTAAGTGTGAATCACCATAAGAATGGCCAATTTGCCAACATTATGTGTGAACCCTAGTATGATCATTCTATTGTGAATAGCTCTAAGAGTTAACATGAACATTCCAAGAGAGAATTGGAGTATTATAGTACAAATAGTAGTGAAGAAATTTAAAATGACATTATGAGGTGGACGAGAACATGCAATTCTTATTTCTAATCAATAGGAAGAGATTCAGCGCTAACATGTGAACTACACGGAGCTTTCAAAAGTGGATTATATTTCAATCAACAAAAGAGATTTGATCATAACCCACAACAATGGTTAAGTTGTTAACATTGAGTGTGAATTGCCTTAACACCAATATACTATGGTGTATAAAAAGATGTTATTATTGATATATCATGCATTAACCAATATATTTTTATCACCATCCATGTGCATAGGCAAGGGATAGGTGTTGTAGCTCATGAGATGGTGATGCAATGGGAAGTCTATATCCACCTCCTCCTCCTTCCACGCTTAAAAGTATAGACCATCATATCCATAACCTTTTAGATTATGCTTCTTCTTACCAGTGTAGCGTTGATTACTTGCCCATCTCAACAACCATGGGGTATTGTAATGTCCCTTTTTGCAGGTAAGAAAATAAAATAATTAATTAAATAAGTAAAATAAGTTATCTTAAAATATTTTAAAAGCAATTTATAATTATTTTATTAAAAGTAAATTTTTTAGCCAAAAAAAGAAAAAGAAAAAATAAAATAAAAAGTTATTTTTGGGAAAAATAATAAAATACTTTTCTCCCCTAAAGAAAAGAATTCTAGAGGAAACCAAGAGAAGTTTATAAAAGTGTCTTGGAAAAAAGGTTTTGATATCCATTTGGTGGTTTACTCTTTGATATCTTCCATTGTGGAAAAAGATTTGAAGAGCTGGTTCAAATTGCTACAGCCTAGGTTTAAAACCCTATGGTGAAAGGTTGATTTAGGACTGAAGGAGTCTTCCTAGTCAGCCAATTGAGATCAATTCATTTCAAAATTCATAATTGAGCTTATTGTTTCAGATTTCTCAGGTGTGTCAGTTTGAAGAGTTTAATTGTGAGATTTAAAAAAAAAAAATACAAATTTGGAAGATTTTACCCAGTGTTGTGTGTGAGATTGAAATACATATCAGAAAATTACTCTGTTGTGTGTGCAAATAAAAAAACATAACAGAAATATGAAATTGTAAAACATAAATCAGAAATTATAAGTGAAGTGTGTCCAATGCTGAGTATATAAAAAAAAATATCGAAATTATTTGGGTCGCTGAGATAGCCTAGCGGTACACAATCCAACTACTTGCAAGAAGGGCTGATTCGTATTGAAGGCATCTTAAGGCCTTAATAATACTGGCGCAGCTTTCTTTACTCACCAAGTTAGCCGTACATACTCTAAGTGAATGAACAGGGGCAGCCAATCATATTAAAGGGTTTGAAAGCCTATATAAAAGCTAGCGGAGCAATTTAAAGTGGAAATCACATGCTACTAGGAGTCCGTACTTTCTTTAAGGAAGTCGCTCCTCTTCCTTGGAGCCGTACCACATATCCAAGGTTTGATAATATATATAATTTATGATCAAAAGCAGGTTTCAGACTTTTACAGGTCAACAGTTATATAAATATTTCTGATCTCAGCAGCTTTTTGTATCAGCATTTATGATATATGAATATTTTATTCAGAGATATAGTCATAGTTAATCTGATTTTGTGTAAACTGTTTACAAACAAAATATTTATGGTATTTTTTAATAAGAAAGGAAAGTTCAGCGGGGTTGTAATATCCCAAATGGATATTACACCAAAACCCTAGTTCTGCCTTGAATTTTTGCACTTTAATCTTCTGCCTTAACCCTAGCTCTGCTTAAATCAGACTTGACGTAATTGCATTTATGAACAAAAGTCTTAACAAACATCAAAGGATCATGCTCATAAGGTTCGCTCCATCATGTAGAACAGATTTAACACGAGATCACATAAAAACATATAGAATATGTACCAAGGAATAATGAATATATGCTGCTGCTATAATCTGGGTATAAGGTCTGATTATTACATCAAAAAGATGGGCGGATCATGCCAAAGCACACATGTATAATTCTGCTATGGATAATCAACATATGAACATACCAACAATTTAATGAAGAGCCTCAATGAGGGTTGATAAGGATGATAGAAGTCTGCTGCTATGATCTCCTCTAACCCTAGCAGACCTGCTGTAAAAACCTGCTACAAAAACCCTTTCCTACCTAGTCGCTTCTCCTCCAAAAAGGTTTGCTCCAAGCCTAGGAAGAAGGTGCAACAATGTGCTCTCACAAGCTGATATAAAATCTGCTCCTAATGAAGTTGAAGTGCATATGAATCCTCGTCACAGAATTCTCCTTAGGAAGGGGTTAGGTTTTTGTTCAACACCTTCTAAGACTAGAGGTTTTCGTCCAAGTCTGGTCTCCAAGATACTTGATTGAATGATGAATGATTTGATGCATTTGAAGTGCCAAGGAAAATCTTATTTATATACAATTTATCTCCTTCACCTTGTTGGCTAACCTGGTTGTTCCTCTTATTATTTTATTGATGTCTTCTCAAAAGAGGCCGACCTAGGCATCATATCCTAGGGCCAACCATCCTTTTCTTATCTAGGGGCCAAGACAAATTTAAATTTGTATTATTCCCTCTTTTCTCAAGCGCTAGGAATAATAATAATTAATTATATATTGGGAATATTATAATCCGTGCGAGGTGCCAAGTATATCCATCATCTCCATAGCAAAGGTGATTCACACAAGGCCATGTACACATGAAAAAACATCCAAAAATGAAGTGACAACATCTATGGTGGAGCCCAACCTCTCCCAGTACCACGAAGTCCGCTAGAAATTGCAAACAAACTCTAGATGGTGACCATTCCAGAGATGGGGACATGATAGGGGTTTATTCAAAAATATCGAATTGTTCAATACATACAAACTATTTGACAAAATGCCTATGTGAAATCTGCAAGTATTGTCATGATTTTACAATGGATTTATGATTTAGAAATTGAGTTTGGATTTTCAAAGTGATTGCAATCAGAATTACGTCATAAAAGAATGCATGCAAAGTATTTGACTAAATGCCAACACACTAAAAATCAGAAAATTTGTGAGTTTGGATCAAAAATCCGAGTAAGGGATTTTACAGTGGTCTTAGAGCAAGTGATCTTGTCAGCTTGGAGGGTTTGCATGTCTGATTTATTGGTTGTGTTAGAAACAAGGATTGACTAACATATTGTTGATTACGAATTGGAGTAATGGATTATGAATAGGGTAGAGAGGTTAACTCAACTTAGGAGTTGACTTCAACACTCAACTAGGGGTGTAAGAAAGAGTGTTGACAAGTGTCTTAGAGAGTTGTGTTGGACTCTCCAAGTTGACACCTAATCACCTAAGGTGGCTTAAAGCCATGTGGAGAATATATGCCATATCCCGTCCAAATCGATCACTTTCATTCCAATTAAAGATTGGAATGATAAAGAACAACAAAGACAATGTTAGAAAGAAGTCAATTACATAAGCAAAGCAAAGATAAATGATATCCCATACCATTTCAAGACTCATGATCGTCCATCCCTCTATCCCTCAATGATATAACAACGTACAATTAAAAGATAAGAAAATCATGGAGAGGATGACTAAGTTGACGCCTCATAAAGAATGGAAAAATGTTATTATTACTATAACTAATTATATGTTTAACCAAGGGATGTGAACATTAGAAGGATGTGACTCTTTGTCAAGGCCATGCACATATACATACCGATCAAAGGCAATGAGGAAGGCATGAATCAAATTTCAACATCATCAATCTCAAAGCATAGAGATATCTAGCAATAGTCACCGATCAAACATCATTTATTAGAACCCAAGCAGTGGCCTTCATCACCAGGCGAAATCATTTAAACATATACATCACACAGTCCATATGATCATCGAACAACAATTTCCGTCATATGCCACATCATATCAGCGATAACTTCATATCATCAGGAGCAGTCAAACCGAGAGTATTCTGCCAGTAAATTGTGGATATTAAAATCACCTGCCAGCATTGATATATTGCAGGAATCCTTATTTAATAGCATAAATGAAATCATGGTATCTTCTTACCCGAATCGATCTGCAGATGCGTTGAAATATGATTAAAGAAATAGGTAATAGATAATTCGAATAATGCTATGTTTTCATTGTTGTTCAATATGAAGATCAATAGGGTATACATAATTAAAATAAGGATCTATAGAAATCATTATAATCAGAATTGCCTTGACATCAAGATGACTCTATATGCATTATAAAGTAACAAGAACTTAATCTATAAATCTGAATGTGAAAAGTATATATATTGAAAAGAATATCATTATATAGGAAAAGATAAAAGATATCAATAGAATTAAGAAAGGAAACTTGCATAATATGAAATAAAATAAATAAAGAGATTGGGAATTAAATGATTACATGAGATAGTATGATTAAACATACTATCTCGTGATCCAATGGATCACAAGATAGATAGAAGGATCTTAAGGCATAAGGATGAGAGTGTAGGATGATGGCCCATCATGAGTGATTGATAAGAAGGCTTTAGGGTAAAACTTAAAGATTAATGAAGGCCTTAGGGTAAAACCTAAGGAGAAGGCTTTAGGGTAAATCCTAAAAATTAATGAAGGCCTTAGCGTAAAATCTAAGGAGAAGGATTTAGGGTAAAACCTATAGATTAATGAAGGCCTTAGGGGAAAACTTAAGGAGAAGGCCTTAGGGTAAAACCTAAGGATTAATTATGAAGGCCTTGGGGTCAAACCCAAGGATACATGAAGGCCTTTGGCTAAGTTGAGGATTATTCCCACTTAAGACAAAGGCATGTAGGAATTGAATATCAAGCCCATGATGACCACTCATGCCTAACTCATCATCCCTATGAGAGAAAGATGACATGATTATTATGATGAATATGATATTAATGTGCATAAATATATGGTTCTAACCCTAAATAGAAAATAGAAGAATATGAATTTTATGAGATGACTAGATATGAAAGTGAACTATGTACTAATGTTCCCTCTTGCAAGTTGAAATTGTGTGCAAGGTTGCGAAAAAGTTGGACTTGCTAGAAGGGGACATTACAAAATGTTCTTGACACATCTCAATGGAGGTGTACTTGACACATCTCAATATATTGCGGAAAAAATGTTGAAGAATGATGTAGTGGAAGTGTACTTGACATATCTCTATGGAAGTGCTCTTGGCACAACTCAGAAATGCACCTGACACAACTCTATGAACCCCCCTGTCATGTCCCTATTTCTGGAGTGATCACCGATGGAAAATGGAGTTAGCCTATTCTCACTCCCATAGGCTAGTTTGTCAACTCAAGGGAATATTCTGGCGAAGGTGGCAGATGAATTAATGCACTTTGCCTTAATTATTCAGAATGAAGACAAACTTAGATAATAATAATTTATTATTATTATTTAATTAAGTGCCAAAGGAGAAATAATAAATTAAATAATATTATTTTTTAATATTATTTAATGAGCGCTTGGTGTGGGAAAATAAAATAAAAATAAAATAATGTAAAAATAGGTTTGGACCTATTTGAGCGCCTACTTACAACATTGGAGCATGAAATTCAAAATAGGTCCCAACATTGGATCAAGCACCATTGGAGGGAAATTTGCAATTCAAATCTACATTGGTGTCTCATTTTTGACATCACGATTATTCTGGCAATTTTCACATTTATGTTGGGCATTTGTTTGCTCGATCTTCCAAGGACGAAAAGCCTTGCGGAGTTGTGTGTTGGACGAAAACCCAATCACACTTGGTGGCAGATTCATACGAAGTTCACATTTGTACTTCATCAAGAATTCATTGGCAATTCATTGGAGTTCATCGATTCATCTTGCGATTAACTAGTCAGAGACGTTGTGTAAGGATTGAAGCTTGATGTCATCGCATAACCTTCGAGTGTAGAAGATTTGTATGAAATTTGAAAATCTCTTGGGCATCGATTGCAGGAGATTCGTATCACTGGCATTTCATCAGACCCCCATTGCATATTGTTGAAGACTTGTAGAGTTATTAATTCACTGAGGGATTGAAGGCATTGACTAAATCCTTGGACGTCGATTGTATGAGCCTATTGCCATTCATTGAGAGTTTGACAACAAGAGCCGGGCATGATTGAAGAATATTGGGGACTTGAAGGTATTGGGAGGATTGTCCATCTAAGTTGGCATCAATCATTGACCAACTATACTGGAAGATTGAATCACGACTATTATCAAATTGGTTGGATTGACTTGGAGGCCAACATCACCATCGACATAGTTGGATTGAAGACTTGAAAGAGACACGATAGATTTGAAGTTATCCTTGGCACGACTGTGAAAGTGTAACACCCTCTCTAATTCAACCGAATAGAAATTTGTCTAATAACATAATTTCAGCAGAAAGAATAACTAACTATTATGAAAATAGTATCAAATGCAATAAATTCTAGTTTACAACTAACTTTCATTTTTAGATAAAATAATATTTTCTAACAGAATACATGTAACCAAGAATAAATTAACTAACTTTCATCCAAGAAATTCAAATATTAAGAGAGATTAAGAGAAGTACAACTTGAATAGTTTCCTGCTGATTTGATTGTAGATCCTCCTCAGGATTTTGGAAAAAGAAATATCAACAAGAGCTTTATCCACCCAACCAAGACCAACTGGTATCCCATGCTTCTTCAACTGGTCTCCCATGCTTCTTCAACTGGTCTCCCATGCTTCTTCAACTGAAAAAACCCAACCCTTTGCGAGGGTGATTAACAAGGAATCAATTAACAGCAATATGCCTCTGAGCCTGGTGTCAAGACCTATACCTCCTGATCAATCTTTTCCCTATAGGTACCTCCTAATTGGAAAGATCACTCTAACCAGTGGTATATTTGGTACTTGATAGTTGACATATGCCTATTCTACATCGTAACCTTGGCCAAGGATTTCTAGTAAATAACTGACACTATTATGTCATCAACACTCACCCTTGCTCAGCATTGTTATTAATTCTTATGTTTCTTTTCTTTGATTGCAGGTTTTTGAAAGAATAGCATGCATGACTCACTTGTCAAACTTACAGATACAGAACAGAAGTATATAGATAGAAAGTACCCTTTCATCTAGTGATCGCAGTCATGTAACTCAGTGCAATTATAATATATGAGCAGGTGCAATAGATATATATATTTATTAAGTATCAAGAAAGACAAAAACTTTTGCAGATTCAAAAGACTTGTTGAATGAAAAACATATACAGATTTTTGAAGACTGATCAAGAAACATAGAACTATGATTAAAGATAGATAGTGTGATTCAATAGCTTTGATCATCAAATATTGTTTTCTATTGCATGATAAATCAGACTATGATAAAGGGACTATGATCTTGCCTAAACAAATCTTTTAGTGATCGAAGTTGAGGAAGATGCAGTTGCGAAACAAACTGAAAAGTGCGACCAGTTCTAGTAGCCGCTTGACAGAGTAAACAAGAATGCAAAGCAAAAAAATATTTAGAAGATTGCAAAACAATGCTCAAGACTTATGCGATTCAAGTTGCGGTATTGTAGAGACAGAGATACTTTAGTAGAATGCAACTATAAAACGACGGCTTGCTTATGCTTTTTACGAATGCTTTTTGGAATCATCCCAATGCTTCTTTCTATCAGAGATAATGTAGCGAATGCATGCCAAGAAAGAATGAATGCTAATATGTATATGGCCGCTCCTCCACCACGACCATGTGCAAGAAGGAGCATTCCTTCTTGCATTCGGGCAGAGTGGGGGAGTTACTATCAAGACTCCAACTCACACACTCCAAGCGCTCCACTTAAGGTAAGACAATTTAATAATTATTTAATAAACATAAGAGATAAATAATTCACACCAACTAGAAATATATTTATACTTATATATGTGTGCCTTGGCCAAGGCTACGGTGACTTAGGCTTAGTGAATAACTGAGGAAGCCATCTTTGGCAGAATATCTTTGTTGGCATTTCAATTCGTACCTCTGGAATGTGAGTTGGAAACGGACAGCTATGCACAAATAAACTACTCTCCTATTGGAAGGGGGAGTTCCCTTTTTGCTAATGTTTGCTGAAAAGATAATAAAACTTCACCTATCTTCTTTTTGATTCTCAGTTATGAGCACAAGGTTATAAAACTCTAAATGCTGTAGAAGAGGTTTTTTTACTTTTTTACAACTTCTACTACAACTAAGCATAGACTAACAATGCTTTTAATCTCCTAAGTAAATTCAAAGAAAAGGAAATTAAAAGTGGACAAGGAATGATTGCTTTAACAAAAACTTAAGTAATTTTCTCCCAGATTTACATTACAAGATGTATAGTACTTTAATGATGAAAGCTGAAATGAAAGCTACAAAAGCTACACATCTGATGACAAAAACTTGATGAATCGAGATAGAATATTAGAGGAAAATAGGCATGAGACTTCTATTCAATATCACAAAGTTGGCACAACTCCAGGACAATAATACTGTAGCAAAAGGCAAGAATACAACAAGCGATCAAACACTAGAGGACAGATTACACAGAGTGAACAGACACTTGGAATATCAAGATTTGCAGGCTAGAATAGGCACAACAAATTTTCTATCACAATTACCATTACATACAATGGGCAAGGATGCCCTTATTTATACTAAAATCAAAGGAGTAGAGAACCCTAAAATCTCCTTGATTAACCCTAACTTGCCAACTCGCAAGCTTTATTACTATTCTAAGACAAAGATACAATAAAAAATGCTTCGAAGCAATCTACTTTAAAGCAAATAAGATTCCAACTATCACAAAGTGATTTCTTTCTAAATATAGAATGGATGAGCTTAGGATGAAAGAAAATGCTTTAAAACAAAAAACATATGTTTTAAAGCTACTTTCTTTTGAAATGCATCCTCATCAACATTCTTGCTTTTCGGTGATGTCATCCATTGAAATTCTAGTAAACAATATCTTCTAAAAAGTGAGTGACCACATCTCTTCCAGGAACACTGATACTCTCTAGAATGATATTCTGATTCTCTAACATTTCTTCACCGTGTGCAACCATCTAAAGAAATTCATGAACTTCACCCATAGCCTTGTCAAACTTCACTGTCATTGCAGCAAAATGACCTATCTTGCCGGCACTAATATCATCATTAAAATTGCTGCAGACGAGAGTCTGGAACTCTGCTTGCACTTCCCTGAGATCATACAGGGTACCATCTTCTCTTTCATATGAACACGGGATCTGAGAAATGAAAGATCTAATGAAATTGAGGATGTTGACTACCTTTTCTTTCCACTCTATCAATTTTGAAATTATACTGTCATAAGTTTTTACTGTGAAAAGATATTGCGCCTTCCAAGTAGAAACTGTCTTCTTATCATCAACTAAATCAACAGAATTAAGTGCACTCTTCAAGTCAGAGATAATGATCTCAAACACTGGTCTATTTTCTGCCATGGTTTGCTGCAACCCCTAGATGCCTTGGCGTAAATCATGAGTGTTATTCTTTAATTGATAAAACTTTGAAAGTACAACTCTCCCTCTAGTCACAAATTCTTCCACCCAACTATTCATGTGCCTCCCATAGAGGACCAACTGACTGAAGTGCCGCTGATCGACTGGTGATTTTAGATTCAGTGGAAGTAGTAAATTAACATGTGATGTGCCATGGAAAAGGTTGGAAATGTACTGCCGCAGGTGCCTAACTTCAGCTTTCAGAGCTAGTTTGTCTTCTCCATCTTTCAACACCCTTTCCTTCAAATTATTCACTGCAACCTCGAAGAGATTTACATCTGTATGGCGGGTACTTCTACCAAGGTTAGCTTTGATAACCATGAAGTTGTCAACCTCGACATCATCAACACTTCTATCTTTTGGTGGTGTTGCAGTTCCAAGGATTTTTTCTCCATCCGCATTCTTCTCAATGTGAACCTGCTTCTTTAGCTTCTTGTCTAGTGTGTCTTGGTAGATGCTTTTAAGCTCTGTTAAATCTAGCTAATATGAGGGCTTTCTCCTCTTCCTTCCTAGAAAGTTTTCAAGCCAAGGTGAGCCTTCTTCTCTTGGAAACTCGGTTCTAACATCATCAGCTCCTGATGAATCAATGTGTGCATCAGAGTTACGAACCGGCGAATCTAGCTCCGAATCTATGTGGATAGGAGAAGTGATCGGTGAAGAAGGTGGAAAAACATGATCTGAAGGTAACACTTCAACATGCAACGTTGGTTGAAAAAGAACTTCTAATTCAACTACTGGTTGTTCCTGTTGGACATGAGCTGGAGATTCATCTTTTTTCCTCTTTAACTTAGCCATTTTTGTTCCCTCTAGAAGAACACTCATAGCTTTTAGCCTTCATTTTGGCTTGGAAGTGGAAGGCTCTGATGGTTGCACAACTGGCGGCTCTGCTACCAGAATATCATCCTTCCGCTTAGTCTTCAAGAATATCAAACTATTTTTTACCACTTGACTCGTTCTTTCTTCAATGGAAGTGCTCTCTTTTGTCGACCAATTAACTGGTGGCAACAGTTGTTGCTCAACTTGGTCCCTGAAATACATGGGAAGTAAAACTTCACCATTCTCTGTCAAACCCTCTATATCTTCTGATAGGATATCAGACATCTACTAAAGAGTGAACCTGCTGTAACTGCGTTCTCACACTTCAAACTCATCAGCACTATTATCCTAGAAGTCTTCAACTGCATGCTTGTGCGTACAATTTTGACCAAGATGTGATACAAAAACACCACGAGGATCATATGAAGACCTCCTGTCGAAAAACTTAAGACTATCTCTGGATGATTCATTACCAATTGCCTTGGCATTTGCTCCAGTTCTGCATCTGTAAATACTCATCCCAAGTGGAAAATTGAAAGTTGTCTTGTGTCTGCTATGCAAAAATGTGTGAACTTCATAGGCTTGCCTCAAGAATTACATAAATACTATTTCATATGTAGGATATCTCGGTAACATGGCTGGCTCTTCTGAGAAGCCATATACTCTGATGTAGGAAAAAGTGGGAAACTGAATAAACCAATCAGCACATTCTGCCATTGCTATTCTAGCATCTACTGAAAATCATATATAGAACTCATTGTCCATATCTCGCACTACATGCATCAGGAATGCATCATTCACCCGCCTGTAATGTCATTCAACTTGGGAAATTTCTAACTGCGGGAAATGGTGATACACATGTTGAATACCCAGAGTTCCAACAACATTCAAACTTGTGAATTGACCTTGAAAAGCCATCAAATACACAAGGTATGATATCATGTGGAATTCATGAGCCCTTTGAAAATCAAGTATTTGTTGGTGGAGACTATCATTGATGAGTGTCGACCAGTCATAGAATTTGGTTCCATCAACAATGTGGGACATGATATAAAACATCCAAGGCTGGAACTTGTTAGCATTTGCTTGACCCGTGATCTGACTTAGCAGAGTAATCATTATTGCATGTTCCTCCTTGAACTCTCCATGCCCAACGTTCTTTAGCATGATGTTTTGCTTCTCTTTTAACCACCTCTGACTAATCTTTTTCTGGTATTTTTCTTTATCATTGTTCCAAACCCTCTTGCATTCTTCAATTGAAATAGTTAAGTTTTCTCTCTAGATAGGTATTGTAAAACACTTCTCAATGTCGTTCGGCCTTAGGCTGTAGAGCACATGTTCGTCACTTGATTGGATTTCTCTTGTGACCAAATTGTAATGCATCATGCAAGCAATTACAAATTTGATACTTTGCATTGTGATGGGAAAGGATGCTGCTGCAAGCAAACCGGAGTGTCCTAGATTCCTGATAGCATTATCTCCTGCATCCTCCAAGGAATGTAAATTGATCACTGGAAGAACTTTATGCAAGTCTGTTTCACAAGTTCTCAGGTAATCGTGAACCAACGTTGTTTTGGGCCTAATTTATATTGGAGAGTACTACATACTGGAATATTTGAAAATTGACTATGAACACGTCTGTGTCAAAAAAATCTTGGACAAATGGCTGAAAATTACTTGCTGATTTTTAGAAAAAAGTAGATTCTAAGAAAAAAAGATGGCACATGGGTTTTGTAGGCAATTCTGTTTTGAAGCAACCCATATTGTCAAATTTTAAAAAAGTGAAGATTTTCCCAAAAAAAGCAGGAAAAAAGTAGATTCCCCAAAAAAGTAAAACTCCCAATCTTCAAGAGGATGGAATACTAGATGGACCCATCTCGATGAAAACTGAAAAAGCTCCGGGTCCAATCTCTTAAAAGCGATCCCCTTGAAACAAGGACCCTGAAAAAGCGAGCCTCCTACTTCCGCAACCCAAAACTATGAAGAACGCTGAAAAACACTTTGTTTGGGTCTTCAAATCTTCGTTGAAAGAAAAATAAAAATCCTTCTTTTGGATAGAACCTGCAAAAGATAATGAAATAAAGAAGCCAAATGCTTGTCTTTATAGATATTTAGGGCAAAAAAATAATTTTATTTGTGAGAGAATAAAACTTGGACCTCATCCATGAAGAAAGCAACTTTTAAAGTACAACTCCAAGTGGATGTCTTTGAATAGGAAGAATCCCTATTTTGTAGTTGCCTATGGCTTCATGTGTAAGATGACAAAAAATATCTTCTTTTGATGATGTCATTGAACACGCGAGTTAAAAGAAGTGTTAACAAATTTTTCTCTATTTTTGACACTTCTACACTCGTTTTGACTTAAATATGCCCTATCTCCAACTTCAATAAGGTGGCAAAATGTCACCGTCGACTGAAAAAATTTACTGATCCTGACATTTTGGAGACTTATCAATTCAGATTCCATCCCCGGCCTTAGACTAATGATCTGGCATTGTTTTACTGCAAATCAGACCTTTGGAAATAGCCAACGGATGAAGAACGAGAAAAAGCTATCAGAAACCACTGTCAAATCTGAAAATTTTCTATCTCTGGTCAAGTTGGGTGCCCCAAGTCACCTAGGGCGCCTGGATTCACCAGCCTTAGCCATTTTTCTGAAAATTGTAACTTCTTCAATTTTTTGATTTGTGTGCGTGTTCCAGTAGTTGTGGACCCCTGTTTGGCTATCAATTTCTGTCAACTAGGATAAAACTGAGTTTGATGATCTGGTAGATATGCAAGCCTAATGAAAACTGAGCTGACTGTACTCTCCGTCTACCTTGGAAAATGCACCAAATTGATCTGATTTGAACCAAACCGGGCTGACAAAAGGAGATTTACATTTTTCAAGGAAAACTCAAAAATATTCTAAGTTTGATGAGTTTGGGTGCCCCAAGTCATGTGGGGTTCTTGGTTTCTCCACACTTAACCATTTTTCTGATTTTCCAACTCTCATCTACAACTTGCTCTGTTTTGCATGCCGTCAGTTGTTTCCCATTGTCGATTTCGACGATTTGTTGATCAACTACCACTAAATGGTGAATGAACTACATAGACTAGGTACATCTGACAATTTTTCTAGCTTTTTAGGATCTGATGATCGAAACGACTGCTTTTATGCCCATCGAAACTGACCGACGAACATAGTTCTCACATTTTCTTAAAAAATGCAAAAAAAAATCTATCTCTGGTGGGATTGGGTGCCCCAAGCCACCTGGGGCGCCTGGAATCTCATTCCTTAGTCAAATTTCTTGATTTCTAGATTTTCATTCCACCTTGGATCCATCCTGCTCTGTTTTGTGTTTTTCATCGAATCGACGACTGTTTGTCGGTACTGCATCATTGGAACAACGTTGAAAACTCAACGATGAACTCTGGCAGATGAACTTCCTATGTTGACAACTTCAGCGCTGATGCTTCACCTTTCAAAAAAGTAGAATTGACCCAGTAGAGAAAACTTGGTCTTTTGAAGATTCTACCTGGACAATGCTAATCGTGAAGCAAAATCGACCAATGAGAATCGAGCGCGACACCTGAGTCAGAGATTCTATTTTTAGAAACTTTCTATTTTTAGAAAGTTTTGTTAACATCCATATCTCAAGAAACCCAGAAAACCTAATTTGATGTCTATTTTTAGAAATTTTTAAAACTAAAAATTTCTATTTTTTGGAAATTTTGCTTTTTTGACTTTGTGACAAAAAATTTTCTAGACTTATTCAAAATGCCTTAATGAAGGAAAAATTTTGATTGGGTACAACAATCTTCACAAATTGATCCCATGACACATCAACCACTACCAATCCCATTTCAGCCCTTTTGTTTTCCCACCATGTGGCAGCTTCCCCTGCCAACTGGTAGGCTTCCCATGCTACCTTAGAGATATCAGAATAATCTCAAAGCTCAAAATATTTCTCCATTTCAGTTATCCATGCCTCTACAGCATCTCCTGAAGTAGAGCCTTCGAATTTAGGAGGTTTTATCTTTTTCATATCTTTGGCTAATTCATTAGCCAATCTACTTCTTTTGTGTCCTAAACTTAATGTTTTTGAATTATCTTCATACCGGTCACTTTGGTTTTCAGATCTCTCTTCTCTAGCTTCAGATTGCCCTTCTACCTTTCTCTCTAGGTGGGCTAATCTGGCCTGAGTGGTTCTTATCATATTCAATATTTGATCCAATTTATCCATGGAGCCATTATTCTGATCTTCTCTCAACTCATTTCTGGAATAATTCATTCCAATGAAGTTCTTGAAGAAATTGAAGAGTTTTTAATTAGTTTACGGGTTACGAGTTATTGTCATTTAATAGTTTTCTAATGAATTTATGGAGTCTTCCTTTGCACAAAAAAAATCATTTGGAACTCATATCAAATACAAATGGTACACAAAATTTTCAATTTATGTATAGAAAAAGACTATCACTCCTTGTGATAGATTTATTAATAATTACAAAATTTCTATCACTCACTGTGATAGATTTATTAATAATTACAAATTTTCTATCACTTCCTGTGATAGATTTATTTCTACAATTATGGTGGACTTCACCTTCTTTTTTCCAAAGACTGTCCATTTTCTTCTTTCCCTCCAAAGTCTTTTCAGAACTTCAGCTAACGTCTCCGAATCTACTGGAGAACAACTTGAGTACTCATAAGAAAGTCTAATCTTCCATAGTCGAATGGATACAGGGTCTCGAATCTTTTTCCAGGGTGTTTTTCTTATCAATACCATCCTGAGGAAAACATTAATAACTGATTTTAATGTTTTAAGTATGATGAGCCCCAAGGTTCAGTGTGGAACTTGGTAGCTCTGATACCATATGTAACACCCTCTCTAATTCAACAGAATAGAAATCTGTCTAATAACAGAATTTTAGGAGAAAGAATAACTAACTATTATGAAAATAGTATCGAATGCAATAAATTCTAGTTTACAACTAACTTTCATTTTCAGCTAAAATAATCTTTTCTAACAAAATACATGTAACCAAGAATAAATTAACTGACTTTCGTCAAAGAAATTCAAATATTAAGAGAAATTAAGAGAAGTACAACTTGAATAGTTTCCTGCTAATTTGATTGTAGATCCTCCTCTAGATTTTGGAAAAAGAAATATCAACAAGGGCTTTATCCACCCAACCAAGACCAACTGGTCTCCCGTGCGTCTTCAACTGAAGAAACCTAACCCTTAACGAGGGTGATTAATAAGGAATCAATTAACAACAATATGCCTCTGAGCCTGGTGTCAAGACCTATACCTCCTGATCAATCTTTTCCCTATAGGACCCTTCACGAGGGTGATTAACAAGAAATCAATTAACAACAATATGCCTCTGAGCCTGGTGTCAAGACCTATACCTCCTAATAGATCTTTTCCCTATAGGTACCTCCTAACTGAAAAGATCACTCTGACCAGTGGTATATCTGGTACTTGATAGCTGACAGATGCCTATTCTGCATCGTAACCTTGGCCAAGGATTTCTAGTAAATAACTGACACTACTATGTGGTCAGCACTCACCTTTGCTCGGCATTGTTATTAATTCATATGTTTCTTTTCTTTGATTGTAAGTTTTTGAAAGAATACCATGCATGACTCACTTGTCAAACTTACAGATACAAAACAGAAGTATATAGACAGAAAGTACCCTTTCATCTAGTGACCACAAGCATGTAACTCAGTGCAACTATAATATATGAGCAGGTGCAATAGATATATATATATATACGTATATATATATATATTTATTAAGTATCAAGAAAAACAAAAACTTTTATAGATTTGAAAGACTTGTTGAATGAAAAACATATACAGATTTTTGAAGACTGATCAAGAAACACAGAACTACGATTAAAGATAGACAATGTGATTCGATAGCTTCAATCATCAAATACTATTTTCTATTGCATGATAAATCGAACTATGATAAAGGGACTATGATCTTGCCTAAACAAATCTTTTAGTGATTGAAGCTGAGGAAGATGCAGTTGCAAAAAAAATTGAAAAGTGTGACTAGTTCTAGCAGCTGCTTGACAGAGTAAACAAGAATGCAGAACCAAAAAATATTCAGAAGATTGCAAAACAATGCTCAAGACTTATGCAATTCAAGTTGTGGTATTACAGAGACAAAAATACTTCAGCAGAATGGAACTAGGTAAAAGCAAGAAGTTGGGTCCACATATAGGGGAAGTGTCGTGCAAAAAAAAAATCCTGACAGGAACGGGTACCCGTTTTAAAGAAAACGGGTACCCGTTTAGCAACGGGCACCCGAGCCTAGAACGGGTACCCGTTTTACCCGTTTCCAAAAATAGTAAAAAATAAAAACGGGTACCCGTTTTTATTTTTTACTATTTTTGGAAACTTTCCAAATATAGTAAAAAACAAAAACGGGTACCCGTTTTTGTTTTTTACTATATTTGGAAAGTACCCATTTTTGTTTTTTACTATATTTGGAAAGTTTCCAAAAATAGTAAAAAATAAAAACGGGTACCCGTTTTTTTTACTATTTTAGAAACGGGTACCCGTTTTGTTTTCTATTGTTTTCTAGAACGGGTACCCGTTTCTAAAATTTTGAATTTCATACCCACGCTTTTGGTTTCGTTTTAGGCTCGGGAAAGGCATGGGTAGCCGACCTTGAGCCTTGGACCTGCAAGTATTTCTCTAAGTATAAAACCAGAGGAAAGACTGACTTCACCTATATGGCTGATGACATTTTTTTTTAAATTTTTTTACGAAATTAAAACCCATTACAGATCATAGTGTCTAGTTTTCAAATATGTAATTTTTTTTAGATTGGACTTGTTTTTCTATTTATTATTTAATTTATGAGCAAACTGGTCCAAAAACTTGAAATGACAGGTGTTCGCATTTTTTTAATAACTTTTAATTTTTAAATTTTTTTTAAAAAAAAATTATATGTCATCAATCTACACATCATTCTTTACACAATGAAAAAAAAAATTTAATTTTATGATTTTTTTTGCTCAAATTATGTTGGCCGTACACGAAGGGTTTTCAAAAGTATCAATTAGGCCTAATAAAAAATTAATAAAAAAAAATTATTCAGAAAAAAAATATTAAAAAATATCCTCATCAAACTTCACTATACTACACATCTTTTCCCAAAATGATTTTGAAAAATAATTTTATTTAGGTCAAATTATGTTGGCCGTACACATGCATGGTATGGTTAAAAAAAAGTGACTTTTAAATAGTGGTTTTTAGAAATGCCTATTGAAAATCAATTTGTATCATCTGGGTATTGAAAAAAATTATATATTTGGAAACTAGACTTTGAGTACTACATTTTATATTTAGTGACTTTTTTAAAGATTCCATCTCTAAGTGCTTCAAATTTTAAGGTCAAATATGACAAATTTTGAAAATAAGGGAAAACACTTCCACTTTTTGGCCAAAAAGTGGACCCAACTTCTTGCACTTACCCAACTATAAAACAACACCTTGCTTATGCTTCTTACAAATACTTTTTGGAATCATCCCAATGGTTCTTTCTATCAGAGATAATGTAGTGAATGCATGCCAAGAAAGAATGAACGCCAATATGTATATGGCCACTCCTCCACCACGATCCCATGCAAGAAGGAGCATTCCTTCTTTTATTCGAGCGGAGTGGGGGAGTTACTATCAAGACTCCAGCTCACACACTCCAAGCGCTCCACTTAAGGTAAAACACAATTTAATAATTATATAATAAACATAACAGATAAATAATTCTCACCAACTAGAAATATATTTATACTTATATACGTGTGCCTTGGCCAAAACTACAGTGACTTAGGCTTAGACATAATTATTATTTTTTGATTCTTGTAATCACCCTCTCCCTGTTAATATCCCTTTTTCCTTGTCACTTGATTTGTCCTTCAACCACTTCGACCAATAGTGAAGGTTAAATCATTTCCTCGATGCGAAAAATAATATATATTATATCCATACATCCATTTTCACATACAATTGAAAAATATTCACATACAAAAGAAAACCATTATACACATTATCCAATGAATAATTCTCACATTCACATGAAAGCAGTTGTACTCAGCTAACAACATAGCTAACATTTCATTGTTCAAAAAGAAGGGGATGTGACAGAAAGACTTACATATCATCCGAAGATCACTTCATTTCTATTATATGTAGTATCGAACTTATCACTTGTGGAGGCCGCTCGAGTCTGAAGGAAACTTTAACACTGGAGATCGATCCACACATCTCTGGTTTCTACCGGTAGTGGACAGCAAATTGAGCATTATCATTTGATAGCATTGGCGAAGGATCTTAGCATTGTGAAAGAACAACACTTGTGCGTCGAATACATAGAAGGTGACATTGTTGGTAAAATATCAAGGAGAATGATCTTTCGGGTGACGGATTGCTACTGAAGGATACACGGCATATTGGAAGATATCATCATTTTGAGGGTGTTTGAAGCGCTGATCCACGGTTGTTGTAGATATTGAAAATATAGCTATTGAAGCGGTGGATTCATCATTGGAGAAGTCGACTCAAGGAGGAGCCGAGCGATATTGGATTCTTATATTCTTCTTCGATCTTTGGTCAGAGACCATTGTTATTGAATCTAATCATTCATCTGACGGAGACCATCAGTGAGAACCAAGAGCTCAATGTGGATTGAAGACATTGTGGCTAGCCATCATCAGCATTAGAGTGAAGCGCTCAACTAACATCAGTCTACGACACCATCATTATGATTTAATTGCATCTCCTATCTATTTCAAATTAGTATGTTCATTGTTTATCTTTGTCTTGTACTCAGCAATCTTTGCATGATAATTAGACTATCAAGAAGCCATTCTAGTGATGTAATGAAACCATAATTAAGTGAGATATTTGTAAGAGCAAGTCTGAGCATCTTAGCTTCATTGTAACTGGCAAACATATGTGTAATTCTGTTTGAAGACTGCCCATATCTACTGTTCCTAGATTTGCATCTGTTAATTCATAGATTTTGTGTTGGAGACACTTGCACTTGTAAAAGATTTGATCAGTTTCATTGTAAAATTGAAAAGAACATAAAAATATCACATCATACCGAGAATGGCACATTACAGTGGTATCAGAGCAAGAGATCCTGCCAGCCTGTAGGGTATAACCAAATCTTCTTCCAATAGCATTTTGTGCATAAGACTTTGTAGTTATATCCGCCTACACTAGGTTGTGATTCAACTCTATTATTATTTGGATGCTATAAGATAGCCGAAGTTGTGGATCATGGGTTCAAAGACCGTGTCTCTATTAGCAAATGAATTGGATTATGTATGTGATGAGTATGATGCACTACCAAGTAACATCAAAGAGCACATAAACTTTAGTCAGTATAGGGAGCATTGAAAGGACACATCACAGTCGGAAGTTGAAGATGAAGGTTGTATTTCAATACAATTTAGGCACTCTAATGATTCATCTACAAGTGAAGAAGTTGTGAGACAAAAGCTTCATAAAGTGGGTAGTAGACTTGGAAACCTAACACAGTCAACAGCTGCACTTATCAGCACCTTGGAGGAAGTAGAAGGATGTCTTCACATGTTGGATCAGTCATCTTCTAAGGAAATGTGAGTAGCCTTGGCTCCTATAATATCTTCTTTGTGTAAACAAAGGTTGTTAAGACACAACAGTAGGACTATGAGACTTCTTGTTACTTCATGTTTGGGCGAAATCATGAGAATTTCAGCACCTGAAGCTCCCTACAGTGATAAAACATTGAAAGAGGTATTTCAATTGATGGTGGATAGTTTCCAGGATCTAGGTGACATCATGTTTTCATTTTTATAGAAGAGTTGAGATACTTGAAATTTTTGCAAAGGTTAGATTACATGCTATCATGTTGGATTTGGGATTGAATAAATTGATCAACACGATGTTCCTCTATTTCTTTTCCATGGTTAGAAAGGAACATACAGATGTTGTTACATCCATGTACACCATCATGAGTTTCTTTATTGAAGAGAGTGATGATGTACCACAATTACCTCTATCTATTCTTCTGACTAACAAAAAGAAGGACGACCATGTCAAAAGTGACTTAGCTAGAAGAGTAATTGTTCAGTGTAAGAAGAAGCTGAGACCTTTCTTAGATAATGAGGAGCTAGAGGATGAAGAAGAGTTCGTGGCAGAACATTTGGTTGAAGAAGGATCATTTGATCATGAATTACATTGCAGCCCTAAAGAAGATGAAGACACAAGTTCATTTCAGCCCTATGAGGACACAATTGAAGAAGGTCTATCTATCAAGGCTACGACTGAAGAGCACATTGAAGAGAACATAAGAGATGACTACAAAATTGGAGAAGAGACAACTATTGAAGACATAGATGAGGAGCATTTAAAAATTGAAGGAGACACCACATTGGAGTTTCTCAAATCAGCCAAGTCAGATCAGCCACATGAAAATTTGAGTTCTTGTGATATACCGTTGGTAGTACTGTGTCAGCACCTTTACATCAATTCAATTGGGAATCAAGCTATGGTATGGATCTCTTTGAGTGGGATGTTGATCATACCCATGACATTACAGCAAGAGGTGAACAAGGTGAATTGGATAAGATTGTTTTGACATTGCAAGACTCGGAGGAACATACTGCAGTACACACTCTTTCTGGATCAGACATTGTAGAAGGACATGATGTAAAATACTCTACTCACTACTTTGGTGGTGACCTGTTGACGGAATATGATGGTCTAGTCTTTACACATGGGTATCATGAAGAAGAGGCCATGGAGATATGTAGTTTGAAGGATCAATTGGAAGTCACAGAGGATATGCTTGTTGCAGCCTTGGTACACTTTGATGACACTCACATAACTATTGAAGATCTCTATTGGAAGGCTCAAACTGAGAGAAGACATAAGGGCATGGATGTTGAAATCTCTCTTACAGATTTACAGGTAATCAAGGAAGTTGCAGTACAGATGAAATCAAATTTCTTGCAGTTATTTTCATACAGGGATCACATTTTTAATATTGCTGGAGTGTATGCTAATGCTTTGAAAAGAAAGGAGGATGTAGTCAATAAGGTCACCTCAGAGCTTAGGCATTCTAATGAAGTTTTGGAAGACACATAGATGGCTCTTGAAGAAGCTGAAGATCAGTTGTATGTAGCCGAACAATCTGGGAAGGAAGAAAATGAGAAATTGGTTGAAGAAATCAAACAGGTGATTGAAGAACTTGACAACATTCAAGAGGAATTTAAGCTAACACATCTTCAGGAAATTAGAATGTGGTAGTTCAGATCCACCGAAGAATTGGTTTGAGCATGAGGATAATGACAGTATACAGTATGCTAATAACCCATTGTTTGAGATGGATTCTGAAATAAATTTTGATAATCCACTCTTTGAATTGGATAGCGGAGCACCTCTTGATTTCAATGTGCAGGAGGTGGGGCATGTTGATGAACTGTTTCCCGCAATGAATCTGACTGGATGGAATCATTATGATTTGATGTTTGACTTTGTGGGATTAGCACAAGGAGAGGTGTACTATTTTGGTATCATGTTTAATGGGACAACGACTATTGAAGCTTCAGGCATCATCAGAGACATTCTTGTTGAAGTTCACATGAGGATCAAAGTAGCGCAACTTTAGTATGGTGGAATTTCTTTTGAGATAAGTATATACGCAAGGAATCATCTTTGTGGGATATTGATAATGGATGATGATGGAAGAAACATATCATGGACCAATGATCATGATATTGCTATCTCTTTTTGCAATCATCTCCTGAGTTCACTTGGACTTCTGCAAGTGAATTGGAGGGAGATTCTAAGCAGATCTCGGAGTTCTCCTATGTTGGTCACTTTCTGGAGGATGTTTTCGGCCATTTGGGTGAGAGATGCAGAATTGATTAGGACTTTAATTATTCCATGGGACATGAATTTCTCGAGGGCAGTAGTTGTTCAGGAGTTTGGAGAAGAGTTGCATCATCTTCACATCCATGGGAGTTTTACAGGAGTTGGAGATTGGCTTTGTGTTGTCAACACTTTGAGATGCTTCCAATTCTTCATGTTTGCAGGAGGTGATGACAGGGTGATTTGGGATCCAGGTGGCGACAGATCTGACACTTGGTATCTTGATGAGTTGCCACACAACTCACAAAGCATTGCAGTTGAATTTGACAGCATGGAGCAACGAGGGCTTGAAGACTTGTGGTGGTGTTTCAGAATTCACATTCTTCACATTCTTCTTGGAAGTTGCAACCACAGGCTAAGATTTTGTGTGATTACAAGACACTTGATTGGATGGAGATACTTGCCATTTGACAGGATGTTGCAGGATACAGGTTTGTTATTGTTTGAGGGCAAGCAATCTCGGGAAGGGAGGACTGTCATGTCCCCATTTCCGGAGTGATCACCAATGGAAAATGGAGTTAGCCTATCCTCATTCCCGTAGGCTAGTTCATCAACTCAAGGGAATATTTTGGCGAAGGTGGCAGATGAATTCATGCACTTTGCATTAATTATTCAGAATGAAGACAAAATTAAATAATAATAATTTACTATTATTATTTAATTAAGTGGCAAAGGAGAAATAATAAATTAAATAATATTATTTTTTAATATTATTTAATGAGCGCTTGGTGTCGGAAAATAAAATAATGTAAAAATAGGTTTGGACCTATTTGAGCACCTACTTGCAACATTGGAGCATAAAATTCAAAATAGGTCCCAGCATTGGAGCAAGTGCCATTGGAGGGAAATTTGCAATTCAAATCTTTAATTTGAATTGGGTATAAAAGAAGCATTGGTGTCTCATTTTTGACATCATGATTATTTTGGCAATTTTCGCATTTACGCTGGGCATTTGTTTGCTCGATCTTCTAAGGACAAAAACCCTTACGGAGTTGTGTGTTGGATGAAAACCCAATCACACTTGGTGGCGGATTCATACGGAGTTCGCATTTGCATTTCATTGGGAATTCATTGGAGTTCATCAATTCATCTTGCGATTAACTGGTCGGCGATGTTGTGTAGGGATTGAAGCTTGATGTCATCGCATAACCTTGAAGGCTGTGATCGAGTGTAGCAAATTTGTATGAAATTTGAAAATCTCTTGGGCGCCGGTTGCAGGAGATTCGTATCACTGACATTTCATCAGACTTCCGTTGCATATTGTTGAAGACTTGCAGAGTTATTAGTTCGCTGAGGGATTGAAGGCATCGACTAAATCCTTGGACGTCGATTGTATGAGCCTATTGCCGTTCATTGAGAGTTTGACAACAAGAGTCGGGCACGATCGAAGAATATCGGGGACTTGAAGGTATTGGAAGGATTGTCCATCTGAGTTGGCATCAATCATTGACCAGCTATACCGGAAGATTGAATCACGACTATTATCAAATTGGTTGGATTGACTTGGAGGCCGATCATCAGCATCGACATAGTTGAATTGAAGACTTGAAAGAGACACGACAGATTTGAAGTTATCCTTGGCGCGAATGTGAAAGACTTACATATCATCCGAAGATCACTTCAATTCTATTATCTGTAGCATCGAACTATATCACTCGTGGAGGCCGCTCGAGTCTGAAGGAGACTTTGACACTGGAGATCAATCCACACATCTCTGGTTTCTACCGGTGGCGGACAACGAATTGAGCATTATCATTTGATAGCATTGGTGAAGGATCTTAACATTGTGAAAGAACAACACTTGTGCACCAGATACATAGAAGGTGACATCATTGGTAAAATATCAAGGAGAACCATCTTTTGGGTGATGGATTGCTACTGAAGGTTATACGACATATTGGAAGATATTGTCATTCCTCAGGGTGTTTGGAGCGTTGATCCACGGTTGTTGTAGATATTGAAAACATAGCTATTGAAGTGGCGGATTCATCATTGGAGAAGTCAACTCAAGGAGGAGCTGAGTGATATTGGATTCTTAGATTCTTCTTCGATCTTTGGTCAGAGACCATTGTTATCAAATCTAATCATTCATCTGACGGAGACCATCAGTGAGAACCAAGAGCTCAACATGGATTGAAGACATTGTGGCTAGCCGTCATCAGCATTGGAGTGAAGCACTCATCTAACATCAGTCTACGGCACCATCATTGTGATCTGATTGTATCTCCTATTTGTATGTTCATTGTTTATCTCTGTCTTGTACTCAGTAGTCTTTGCATGATAATTGGACTGTCAGGAAGCCATTCTAGTGATGTAATGAAACCATAATTAAGTGAGATATTTGTAAGAGCAATTCTGAGCATCTTAGCTTCATTGTAACTGGCAAACATATGTGTAATTCTAATTGAAGACTGCCCATATTTACTGCTCCTAGATTTGCATCTGTTAATTCATAGATTTTGTGTAGAAGACACTTGCACTTGTAAAAGATTTGATTAGTTTCATTGTAAAATTGAAAAGAACATAAAAATATCACATCATACCGAGAACAGCACATTACACCCCATAATTCAATATTTTTATCCCAGATATTAGAAACCCCCTTGTGACTCAATATTTTTATCCCCCTTGAATTTGACACTTTATAATGATAGTGTGTTAAACAAGTCTGATTGGAACGAAAAATGACACTTTATAATAGTAGTGCGAAATGGTTTCCAATAGACTAGTCTCGAAAAATTATTCACTTTCTAAAAAAATGAGACTCAATTTCGAGTTGCCAATCAAAAGATAGAATTGTTTTTCGAGTTATTGAACTTGTTGTACAAAGAAGGGAAATTTTTTTGAGAAAAATGGGACAATTCCCAATTCGTCTTGAAGTAGCTTTGTTGGCGCTCAAACCAACTTCCTGTTGAATATAAATATGCCTAATTTCACCTATGTGGTTAAAAGTTACAACAAAATGAAAAAAAGGCCCTCCTTCGGCATGTTGAGAGCACTCTGGTAGTTTGACTTGGCAGAAAAGAGTTTTCTTTGGCAAAAAAATATTTGCTTCATTTGAATGGTTAACTAACCTATAAGGGATAGCATTTGTTGTTGAGGTTATCTCCAGTTGTTACATACAATGTCATTGTTACATGAAATGTTATGATGACAAAAAATTGCTATAGAAGCCACTAGTGGTTAATTGGGGCATTTAACATAAAATGCCACCACTACCACCATAACTGCCACAATCAACTTGTTCAAGGCAAATACAATTTGTATACAAATTCTAGTCTTGTCTAATGCCAAGTATGTGAAGTGGTGAAACCAGTAGTAGAACATGTCAAATACAAATCAAATACAACCTACATTGCAACACAAGAACCGTGCATGTGAGGAAGAGTGTTTGCTGTGGAGGTGATAGTAGCATTCACTTGTAACTTCAACCTCCTTACAACAACTGCAACAACCACAAATAGAAAACAAAAAACAATGAGCCAACAAGAAACAATAAAACCACAAAGCTATTTTCCACACAATAGGCCAAATTACATTGCCAAAAGATAGGAGTGGATGTTGGGTAGGAGCTGTAGTCAACGTCTTCGCTGTCTAGAAACAAAGGTCAGCGTGTAGGTAGAATGGGCTAGGATTCCTTCAACAAACCCTTCTGCTCAGGTTCTTTGTCTGCTAGGTATGCTGTCGCAAAAGCCATCTATGGGTCGTGAGTCTCTACTTGGCATGGCGTGGCCGAGAGCTTTTGTCATGGTGTCTACAGAGGTGATTGATGTCGTGATGTAGGCCGAACAACTCTGGTCTCCCCCAAAAGATGACCTTTCAACAAAAACAAGAAAAATAATTAACAGATCTGAGTAGGTTGTCAGTCTTCAAAATAATGTTGAAACTTGTAAATGAAAGAAAATTAAATGCCAAAAGCCACGAGCCAAACAAGTGAAGGAAGCCGTGTGAGTACAAAGAATTGAAATGAGCAGGGGCCCTTCCTACATAGGGTGAAATCCCTAAACACCGAAAATAATAGAAACCCATGAACTAAAACCCTCAGCTGCAGCTCACGAACTAGAAAATTGATTTTAAACCCTTAGATGGAGCGTCAAAGAGGTCGGAGGCCCAAAAAAACTCTCAAACTTGTAAAAAATTCTTAAATTTTGCCAAGAAATCTTGCCCAAAGTCAGATTTTTCTAAATTTTTTTTGCTTTTATGAAAAAAAATTCCTAGCTCTATGAGGATCATTTTGACTTGGTTAGGTGAGGAATTCACTATAACAGGCAAAATTTTGCACGCAGAGCTCTGATACCATGTTAGAAACAAGGATTGACTAACGCATTGCTGATTACGAATTAGAGTAATGGATTATGAACAAGGTAAGTGTACATATACGGTAGAGAGGTTGAGTCAACTTAGGAGTCGACTTCAACACTCAACTAGAGGTGGAAGAAAGAGTGTCGACAAGTGTCTTAGAGAGTTGTGTTGGACTCTCCAAGTTGACACCTAACCACCTAAGGTGGCTTAAAGCCATGTGGAGAATATACACATAATTACTTATTTAAATGATAAGTAATAGTGTTAATATTCCTACACTAATAGGTTGCTTTTCGATTTTATGAATCTAGAAGATAGAGAGTACATTACCTATAGGAGAAGGTAGTAGTTTATTGGTTCAAAATACTGAAGAAGAAAACATCATGGGTGATAGAGATCATGAAGATCCTAGCACTAGAGATATCCTTAATGACATTGTTAGAGGCCAACAAGATTTGGTGAAGCTTTTGACTTAGTTCATGCAGAATAATAATGTTAATTAGAATGTTAATATGGATAATCAACACAATGGAGAAACAAGCAACTCTACAAACAATGCAAACATTCGTAATAACATTAGAACCACTCATGCTTCTATAGTTAGGCCTCTAATGCCTAATTTTTTGGATTAGCAGAGGACACAGGGTGGTGGACAATAGGTTGCAGGTGACAGCTTTACAAATTATATGCATGAGTGGCAGTCACTTGGTGATGAGTTTCAAGTTGTGATATCTCTACAGGACTTTTGCCAGTTGAAATATAGAAACATGCCTAGAGGGGATAGAGGATAGAATTAGGAGCTATAGCAGAAGTTGGGTAAGGTGTCTCTTTTCTTTTCTTAATGGTTCGGGTAAATACACTACATGTGCATGAGTACAAAAATTGGATAACTATCTTAGTTTGAACCCCATGTCTGAAAATGAAGCCATCAAATATGGTACTTTGCATTTGGAGGGTGATGCACATGATTGGTGGTATCATGCGATGTTTACACAGGGCCATAGCCTTATTACTTATGCAGATTTTACTCAGAGGCTTATTGATAGGTTTGACAAGAAGGATCCCGAATTCCACTTCACGGAGTTGGCTCAATTGAGACAGAAGGATACAATTGATGCTTATGTGTCTGATTTTCAGAGGCTTGCGGTGATGGTTCCTAATGTGTTGGAAAGAAGGGTGACTTATCTCTTCATAGAGGGGTTAGAGGAGCCACTTCGAGATTGGGTAAAAGCATTAGACCCACCTTATTTGCAGGAGGCCATAATGAGAGCATGCAACATGGAATTATCTACTCTAAACAAAATATCTAAATAGGAGGATTCTCATCGCAAGTATCAAAAGAATTTTTTTCAAAAGGAAGAATCCCAAGTTTAGCTACAAAAGAATTTGCCACACAAAACAATCCAAGAAGAACTGAAGGATTAGTTGAGGAAGAAGAAATTATGCTCGTCATGCAAGGAGCCATGGGAGCCAGGACATCATTGCTTAGGAAGAGGCAAGGTCCACTACATTGAGGTCACTTCGGATAATGATGAGGAGAATGAGGCCAAGGATTCTATAGGTTCAAGAATGGAACGAGCTCAACTTATTGAAGATGATGAAAACAAAGAAGGTACACTTGCCTCTCTTTCTGGAGCTCCAAGGTATAATCCATTCCTATTTCAAGGTATTTTATTTGGGAGTACAGTCATAGTACTTCTTGATAGTGGAGCTACTCATAACTACATTGATGAAGGATTGGTATTCAAGAGGGGAATGCATACTAAGGACTTTGAAGGATTTGATGTTGTTGTAGTTGATGGCTTTATCATTCCTTGTAAAAAGAAAATCAACAAGCTTATCATTCTCTTTAGTGAGTACACACTTTGTGATGATTTCTGTGTCATTGGTTTGAATGGAAATGATGTTGTTTTGGGACAGCAATGGTTACATTCACTTGATAAGATTTTTCAAAACTTCCAAACAATGGAGTTGAGTTTCTATCATGAAGAGAAATAAGTAACATTGAAGGGACTTCAACACAAGCTGTCACATCCAGTTACAGCTAAAAGAATGGACGTTTTGGGTAAGCAAACTCTTCATTTTCCAAGTGTGGGTGATGATTCTAATGGTTCATCTTTGGACAACATGTTTTCACATAATTTTAGCTATGATTCAAAGGCTTTAGCAATGCAAATAGAGAGTATCTATGTGGACTTTTTAGTTTTTATTAGAGTAGAGCAGCAAAAGCATGGTGGAACATTGTGGAATTTTGGGATACTTGTTGAATACTTGCGGAAGATTGGTGATCTTTTAGTAAGAAGATTGCATAAGGACTCCTTTGCAAGTGTGTTGTAGCGTAGCTCATCAAATGGGAAGCCACACAGGTGTCCTAGATTGATTTGGGATCCTGAAATTCTATTGGAGTGTTGGTTTATGATGCAGAATTATTACCATTGATGGGAATTTTATTGCTTGAGGGCAAGCAATCTCTTGGGAGGGAGAACTTGTAATGTCCACTTTTGATGGCAAGGAAATAAAATAATTAATTAAATAAATAAAATAAGTTGTTTTGAAATATTTTAAAAGCAACTTATATTTATTTAATTATTTTATTAAAAGTAATTTTTTTTAGCCAAAAAGAAATAAAAAGAAAAAATAAAATAGACGGTTACTTTTGGGAAAAATAATAAAATACTTTTCTGTGTTGACCAAAGAAGAGGATTTTAAAGGAAACCAAGAGAAGTTTATAAAAGAGGCTTGGAAAAAAAGTTTTGATATCCATTTGCTTGTTTACTCTTTGATATCTTCCATTGTGGAAAAAGATTTGAACAGTGGTTCAAATTGCTAAGCCTAGGTTTAAAAACCCTATCGTGAAAGGTTAATTTCAGATGATAGAAGTATTCTCCCTAGTCAGTCAGTGAATTGAGGTTCATTTTAGAATTCACAATTAGACTTATTGTTTCAGATTTTGCAAGTGTGCAGGTTTAAAGGGTTTATTGCCAAAATTGTGAGATTTACAAGAAAATACAATTTTGGAAAATTTTAGGCAGTGCTGTGTGTGAGAGATTGAAATACATATCAGAAAATTATTGCCCTGTGTGTACAAGTGAAAATACATAACATAAATTAGAGATTATTTATTCTACAAAGTGGAGTGGAGTGTGTGAATGTGAAATTGTAAAACATAAATCAGAAATTATGAAATTATGAGTGAATGTGGGCAGTGCTGAGTATATAAAAAAAAAATCAAAAATTATTTGGGTGGCTGAGATAGCCTAGCTGTACACATTCCAGCTACTTGCAAGAAGGGCCGATTCAGATTGAAGGCATCTTAAGGCCTTAATAATATTGGCGCAGCTTTCTTTCACTCACCAAGTCAGCCGTACATACTCTAAGTGAATGAACAAGAGCAGCGAATCAAATTTAAGGGTTTGAAAGCCTATTTAAAAGCTAGAGCAGCAATTTAAAGTGGAAATCACATGTTACTAGGAGTCCGTACTTTCTTTAAGGAAGTTGCTCCTCCTCCTTGGAGCCGTACCACATATCGAAGGTTTGATAATATATAATTTCTGATCAAAAGCAGGTTGCAGACTTTTTCGGGTCAGCTGTTATATAAATATTTCTGATCTCATCAACATTTTGTACCAGCACTTATGATATATGAATATTTTATTCAAAAATATGGTCATAGTTAATCTGATTTTGTGTAAACTCTTTACAAACAAAATATATATGGTATAGAGAGGAAAATTCAGTTGGGTTTATTTAGAAATATTGAATTGTTCAATACATACAAACTGTTTAATAAATTGCTTATGTGAAATCTGCAAGTACTGTCTTGATTTGATAATGGATTTATGATTCAGAAACTCAGTTTGGATGTTGAAAGTGATTGCAATCAGAATTGTTTCATAAAAGAATGCATGCAAAGTGTTTGACGAAATGCCCCCTTGATCACACCAACATACCAGTGCCCCCCCTTGACATGTATATATTAGAAACCACTCATACATGGATGAGCCCAATAAATTCATTGTTGTTATATTGAATATCATATAAATCATGATATATTTGTGTTAAAATGATATTGATCTTCTTGATAACTAGAATCTTTGTAGGATAGTTGTAGTAGATGAAAATTGATTGAGTAGTCCTCTAGGAGATTATCTTCAATGTTTAGAGAAATGACGTAGGCTTAACTTTGAGGGAGATGATTGAAGGGTTATGTTGTTTCTTCGTAGATATTTAGTGAACTGATTTTGATTATTAGAAAGCCTAAAGTAGAGATAGAAGAAGAAATAAGATTCTCATAAAGTGGTTATTTGCGATCTAGCTCAGTGTGCTTTTCCCTCGTGAGAATATTGTTTATCCAACACAAAGGAGTCTTAGTTCTTGAAATCTCTTTCATTTAGATGGATACCTTCCTCCTTCCTTACATCATCACATTCACAAAGCTATCCCAAGCTCCTTGATCCTAATTGACCTTTTCTATAAAGTTTTCTTTTGTTTGTTCACGTTACGTGAGCTTATTCCTCTCTTATCACTTTTTGCCATCACATCACATTTTACTTGTGTGTTGCTTCTTGTTGCTCTATTAGTGCATTATTCCATGTTGATGATTGTTTTTGGACAAGTCAACAATTAGAGTGAAATACAAAGTATCTAACTCCCTCTTGAGCAAAGCCTCTCGAATGCTGAACAAAATGATCAAACAAGATGACTCCAAGGTTCATTTTTATGAGTTTTGTAAGAGACAGCTCAGTGACTAAGTATGATTTTGTTGGTAAACACAAAGGGACTTACGCAATTGTTCAAATAAACTGTTGTTTCAATGGAAGCGAATACTGGAAGTTCTAAGTACTACAACTGATGGCGTATGATTTGGCAATTGACGTTCTCGATTCTAATTCTAACTAAATGGGAAAAAAAAAAGACAAAAGGTGTAAGTTTTAGAAACGCTAATCTAATCCTAAATGTAAGGATGATTACTGCTCTAGGTGAAACCAAACCAGATCTTGCTTCGCCAAGATAGACAACTACACAAGATTGATGCAATCCTCTAGGGTGTACAAAATGTTTAAATCAGTTATGTTCATGAAAGATTCAACAAACATAAAGATCAAATTGATGTCCAATTTTGTTCAGGCTAACCATGCACTGCAATTTGCAAGCCACAAACTACAAATGGTATGAACTTATAGATTTCACCAGAAAGGAATAAAGAAACCTTCCATTAACTAACATAAACTTAAAGAAAACTTATAACTTAATGTTCGCTTGAAAATCTAAATCATGCAACACTCAGAAACACAAATAGAATCACCGAAGCAATGAATCTTTTATTATCTCAGAGAGCTCTTGCAACAATTTCAGAAATTTTTAACCGTACAAATGAGAGCAACAAGAGCCCTTTTATAGACCTCAAAATGAATGAAGGGTCAAGATCGATCAGCCAAGTCAGCGGACCAGATCAAGCCACATCACAAGTAGTTGTAACAAATTTCTCTTTATTAAATGAAAGAGGCCATCTTTATTAAATGAAGGAAGTTATCTATATTAAATGAGGGAGGCTATGAAGAAAAGAACAAAGGCACGCCTTGCAAGAAGATAAGAATTATCTTATGAAGAATCCCCATGTGAATATCCATCACTAGAAGCTTGGCATTCAATGAACTTGGACAGTATTTGCTTGACTTCCTCCACAGGTACACTTGGCACATTCTGAATGGTTCCTTCAGCTTCAAGTACATCAATTGAATAAAGGCCAAGTGTCCTTTCCCAATCAGTTATTCTTGCTTTGTTGTTGCCAAGGTGGACAGCAAGTGAAAATATACTCTCAAGTCTCTCATCTGTAACATCATTTTCCTTAAAATAGAAAACTTGAGCTCAAGTTCTTTCAGATTCTCAAGAGTCATTCCCCCAAATGGATTACAAATCTTCATTAAAGAGGCATGTATTCCATCCTGAATCCTTTGAAGCATACTTCTAACTCTCGACATATCTATTTCTATCTTATCTAGCAACTGTCCTTTGATGTGAAGGCTATAATACCAGGAAGAAAAGTTATATGTTTTACCTTCTTCAATCACTTCAACATGTAACAACTCATCAACTGATGTTTCCATCAAGCTTTTCAAGTGTGACAGGTATTGATCCTTGAGGTCTTTGAATTCAACACAAGATGTCATAAGTGCAAGTACCCTCTCCTTAAGACTAGTAATCTTATCACTTACTTGCATAATATCTCTCAGATGTCTGAATGTAGTCTCCTTTGATCTTTTCATCCAATCCTTTATTCTGTAAGACGAAGACTTCAACTCTTCTAGATGTTCAACTGTTTCAGGAGGAAGGAGAGATGGAGGTGTAGTTACTCTTTTCTGCTGATGAATAGGATGCACTAAATTCTGAATATATTGCTCTAAGGCTTGACATCTTTGCTCAGCTTTGATTCTGCCTTCTGTTTCTTGTCTTATGATAGCTCGAGCATTATCAATTGAATCCTGAAGCTCTTCTTCAACTTGCATTCCAGTCAAAGGACCCAGATTGATTGTATTGATGTCATAATCATTAGGTGTTACATCCTCTATATTCTTTTCAAGCCTAGGAACCGCTACATGCACTTTCCTTACTCCTGTTTCATCTTTAGTGATCTTTGAGAGGATATTTGCCTTCTTCTTTGGTTTCTCCTTCGACATGTCTAAGAGTAACTCATCAACTGGAAGGGGAGGACACTTTTCTACTTCATAATTTTCTCTAATTCTTTCCTGTAGCCACTCTGGCAATGATGAAAGATCTTGCTACTGTTGTAATGGTCTTCCTTGTGCAAGCAATGATTCCTCTTCAGCCTCACCTTATCTTCAGTATCTGCTTCATCGATGATCTCAGTATCATGTGGGCTAGAAGGCACTTCTTCAATTGGAGCTTCTGGAACTACATTCTCAGCAGGTACTACTATGTCTTGATTCAATGTTATGTCACCTGGCTATCTAAAAGAAGTAGTTTCAATACTTATCCTTTTCTTCTTTCTACTGGATTCTCCTTGAACAATCTCAAGCTATTTTCTTTTCTTTCCCTATCCTGAATCTTTCTCACTTCCTCTGCTTCATGAATCTTTGCTAGGTGCATTGTGTTGTTCTTGTTGATCCACTTCTCCCATCTTAGTATAGGTGAGTCTCTTACCTTCATCAAGCAAAGCTTGTACTTGTTTGTTTATCTGCTCTTCAGTGATAGCAATGATGGGTCTTATCAATCCTTCATCGTCAACTTTTTCTCTATCTGCCCAGTTGACTTCATAAGGCAAATTGCAGATTTTATCATATTCATCACCAAGAAGAGCTCTTTCACCTTCTAACTGATCAGGAATTCTCAGTACCTTTGTAGCTCTTATCAGGTCCCATTTCAATCTTGAACGCTTTTGCATCCTAATGTCATCATCATCTATAGCATCAGCCCAGTGATCCTCCAGTTGTTCTTTATGCTTGTAAGAAGAATAAGACTGCTTGATGGCTCCATGTGGATCAAAGTTTTCTCTCCTCGAATTATGTGGATGCAGATGATAAGCCTGAAGCTCAACTTCTGAATGCTCAGCTACCTGTAATGATGGACAAGAATAGTACCTACCTAGCTGAAGAGGAAACTGAACTCCTGCTTTCTTCCTTGCTTTCTACATCTTATGAAACTCCAACAGCTGTCTTGAAACCTCTAGCAATACCATCCTATTTGAAGGATATCTAGGCAGTCTATATGGGAATGATGTAAATCCTTGAATCCTGATATAGGTGAACTTGTCATACTGGATGTAATACCTTCCATACTACTTAATGAAGTTCCTGGTTGCACCTGTTAATCTCCGATGCAGTTCACCCCTCAACTTCCTCACTATGAACATGGTGAAAGAATCATTGAATCTCTTATAGTGATTGATGTTTTTCAGGTGGAGCTGAGGATAACACTGATGTGAGAGAATCTGTCCCGACTTTGTACCTACTTGCCCTTTTGCTGTTAGTCCTTTGTAGACTACATTTCTTGCCAAGATATACGTAAGGTATGAAGTCATGAAGAAAGACTTCGTTTCATCAAAGTTTTCAAACTATTCATCCAGGCAGTGGCTTATAAGGCCAGCCCAGTCAATCATCTTGTTCTTTGTAAACATATGATCAAAATAAGTATACATCCATCTTTCGAAAGTAGATGATTGTGGCCTACCTGTTATTCAATTAAGGAACATGATCAAGTAACTTATCTCTTGCTTGAAGTCAGCCTTGTGATACTTGGGGTCTTTTGAATTGTATATCTTCATTGACAAATCATTTATCCACTTCTTCCTGATTTCTTGCATGTAAACCTTTGAGTTGCCTTCGAACGTCATCTGAGCAGTTGTAGGGCATATGAAGACTCCTTTCACTTTCAAGATGTTGAAGATCTCTTGAATAGCTTCCCTTTGCAGGTAGGCAAGAACAGTTCCATCCTTTGCTATAATCTATCTTTTCTCTTTGTCATAGTGCTGGACACACTCTAAGACTAGCTCGGCGCTTGGCAAGGTAGGTGGAAAGCAAGCTGCTTGTACAATCCCGCTCTTTGCGATGGCTTTAATGTCTTCATTCCTGGTGATCGCGAGCAATAAGTCTTTCACTTCCTCCAAGTTGACGTGTCCCATGTTGGTGTCGCCGACATCCTTCCACTGTGTTTCTAGCTTGGACTCCGGTATGTTGGACTTGGCATCCATCTTGATAAGGACTTGTCTCTCCTTGGCCGTCATTCCCATCTATCTGCAAGACTGAACTCAAATAAGTGGATTGAAATAATGGATTTTATGAGTCTTCTACATCACTATTATCATGTTATCATGTCTTAATTCAATTTTTCAAGTACAAAGAGGTTTTATGAATGAAGAGCGACATATTCTAAGTCATTTTTCATTGAAGCATTATCTGATTTCTGAATGTAAATCTGCAAATTAAAATAATACAACATAATTTTATAGAGTAGAAGTGATCAAGACGTACCTTGTGTCCAATTTCTGCCTTAGAAAATGCAAATTTATGAGTTAAATGATGCTAATCAGTTAAAAAAAAGTCAAAAATTAGGAATAACAATGTGGGATCAGCCTTCTAAAAGCAGGTCTGCTCTGAAAATTCTGCTTTTTCTTCAAAATTCAGTATGTTCTTGAAGTACTTCACTCAAATTTGTAGATCCTTTAGCTGCCTTTAAGATGAAATCGCTGCTCCTTTCTTAAATTTCGCTGCCTTCTTCCTTGCAATTTGCAAAATGAATGAAGTAAATGAAGGGGCGCTCACCTTATATAAGGATTTCTACTTATTAAATGTGGTCAGCTGGGTGAAGTCAGCCTCTTTTACCATTAAATACTTACAACTCTTGAAATTTCAAATTATTTAGGCGCCAAAAAAACATTTAAACCCATATAGGCGCCAGAATAGATGTTATATGGGTGCCAAAATGGATTGCCATCAATATGATGGGCACCTAACTTCATCATGCAAGTAAATTGATATGATGATCTTTTTCAATGTTGCTCAACTTGTAGAGGATGATGCTTCAAACATGTATTGGAGTAGAAGTCTCTTTTGGACTTGAAGTTTACTAGATCTTGAAGTATAAAGGATGAAGTGTCTTTGCTTGATTGATGAAGTGATCCTTCATGATGACCTTTGAAGTGACCCTCTTGGAGTGTAGACTTTGGAACTTTGAAGAGAAATCTTGTCTTGAAGCTTGGATGAAGTACACCTGAACTTGATATGATTAACATGATGTCAGTGATGTATCTTACTTTAAGTACTCATTCAATCAACTTTTCATACTTACCTCATTATTCAATTCCTTCATAGATTTTATGTTATCAAAGCTCATTTTGAGGTTTTGCAAACATAGATGATTTCAAACTTACTTTATTGTTTAGACATCCCGATGGAGATAAGTCACCAAAATAGGTATTAAAACATTCAAACTCTCACCAAGGTGCTATACTCTTCAATCTTCTATCACCTAAGGCGCCAAAAGCAACTCAAAGCACATTTTAACTCTAAGGCGCTAATCCTTGTCTTGACCAACTTCCTCTACAGGGCGTTCATTTTGCCTTAAGGCGCTCAATCATAGTGACTCAGAAAGTTAGGCACTTCATTCCTCATGCAAGATCTCAAAGGAAACTCAAGGCACTCCTATGATTGTCTTTAACATCAAGGCGCTAGATATGACCTTATACTATGTCATGATCCTTAGAAGATATGTCGCTCATTATCTCACTAAGGCATCACCCTTGGTGCTAGAGCATGCCTCAAGACGCTCAGATTGATCTAGGCGCACACTTGACTCTAGAAGCTCAAGGCGCTCAAGGCGCACATACCCTTCCTTCACTAGGCGCACCATCTCTAAGACATAGTCCTAGGCGCAAAAGTTATCCCCCATCATCTAGGCACTGAAACCAAAGTTACTAGGCGCTCACATATGGAGACTTCAATCATCAAGGTGCTCAACTTTTAAAGGTGCTTCAAAACTTCCAACTTCCTTCCTTAGGCACATTTTGATAGTTCTTCTCATTATCCTCAACAAGGCGCTCATTGCATCAAGGCGCATTTTATGGTCCAACAAGGTATCTACTCAACATCCTTCTCCTAGGCGCTAAAAAGGTTGAAGTCTATATGGGTGCCCAAAAGTATTGGCTTCTACATCTCAAAGGCCTTCAAACACCTCTACTAGGCGCCAATTTCATCAAGATCTTCCTACATTCCAATGAAAGGTGCAAAACTCATTCTAGGCGCCATGTCTTCTCAGGGCGCAAAATTAAGTCTCCCAATCAAGGAGCATTTGATAATTGCAGAGCACCCATTCCAAGTGATCGTTCTTAGGGCGCAATCTTGAAGTCCAACACATAGGCGCAATATGAGTGTCTTGATGGTGCAATATATGCTGACTCTCAAAGCATTCTACTAAGATGCTAGAATGAGCTCCCAAAGGCAAGGCACAAAAGTCAATTTCAAGATACTTATTCACTTGTTATTTTGCTAGGCGCTCCACTTCAAAGTCTTTTAAACGTCCATCTTATACCAAGGCACCAGAATGTCACAACTCCAAACATCCACTTCCTTCCTCCTTAAGTTATTCCAACTAGGCGCCATCGCCTTAGAAGGATCATTCACTTACCTTGAGCCTCTACTTGCATTGTTAGGCGCCAGTCCATACTAAGGCGCTCACTTCAATACTAACTCCTTGAAACCATCTGAAGTGCTCTATCTTCGTAAGGCACTCCAAGGCTTCCCTCACCCCAAGGTGCTCAATCTTTGTCCAAGGCAACTGAAGGCACTCACTTCACTTTGAGGCGCTTAAATCATATCAAGGCGCAAAAGGTCAACTTCATAGTGCTAGCATACAACTTTAAGACCTCCTAGGCTTTCTTCATACTCTCTGCCACTTCAAAGAGCCCTAGTGATTCACCTTCAAACTCCCTAAGGTGCTTAAAAATGGAGACTTCAATCATCAGTCTTGATCAAGGCACACATTACCTTTGGGCATTCAACCTTACTCACCTCACCACAATGCGCCCAATTCCACTTATCCTCACTAGGCGCATCAAGGAGTATTCAAGGATAAGTTCAAGGACTTCATACCATTGAAAGGCTTTTACCTGTTCAATCTTCCAGGTTCAAGTTGACCCTAGCCAAGCCCTCTGATGGTAGGCACTTTAAACTTTATATTTCCAACACCAACCATTAAGATCCTTGAAGGCACTCCAAGCACTCTGAGGGCGCAATGATTACCTAGGCGCAAGATATGACCTTGGATGCACATATATGCTTCTCGCACATTGGTGAGAGTAAAGGCACTCTCTACTGATGTTCTGGACTAAACTCCTTTTAGGCGCTACAACTCATTGCTCTGAATACAATCTAGGCGCCTAGACTCCTTAATTGATCTCACCATACACAAAAAGTCCTCTCCCAAAGGCGCTTCAATGATCTCAAGGCGCAATTTGTCTTTCCAAGACTCTAAGGCGCCAATCCACACTAGGGCACTCTATCCCACATGCAAGAATTCAAAAACAACTCAAGGCGCTAGAATGGGAAGTCTTGTTCCAAGGCGCTTCAATGATCTCAAGGCGCAATTTCACTCTAAGGCGCTTCAACTCAATAAGTTTAGACATTCCTTTTCACTAAAGATATATCGCTCATCAAAGCGCTCATCAACCTGGCTCCATGCCTACTCTTGAAAGTTAGGCACCCAATCAAACCTATTCCAACTTCAAGGCGCCAGCACCTTACCTTGATGTTACAATGTTACTTATCCTCAGTTTTGGGTTGATGCCTCCATAATGATGGTTTGAAGTAGTTTAATGATGGTTTGAAGTAGTCTTAGAAGTGGTCTCAGGTTACCTGTGTCCATAAAGTTGTCAACTCAGAACTCTGGTGACTAATTAACTCCGAGTAATACGCAAACGACAACTATCCTAAGAAGAAAACAATAGGGGGGTCCTCATTTGCAATGGGGTGATGTGTGATTTGGTCACAACATTCCACATCCAATAATACTAGTTTATATGCTAACATTACTAGTAAAAGTATCAAAGGTGTTATCAAATGGTCAATAGGCACAAATATTTATAGGCCTATTGCCAAATAATATATATATATTTTTTTATTGGAAAGTTATTACATGTAGTAGTTGGTGGACAAGGCTATGAATACTATAAGAAATTCAATTATTTTTTTTGCAAATAAAAATAATGAAATGTTATTAATTGAATAACCACATGAACTAAACCATGAACAAACCATTAAATAACTAAATCATAAACAAACCATCACAAAACTATGGCCTCCTATTCAGCGAAAAAGTGGCATATCTACTAATGCCCCAAAATCATCCACTAAATAAATTTTAAGCAATCAAAACATTATGTGAATCACAATACTTAAATATTGTCGGATAATAGAAAATCCATGTTACTAATTTCCCTCTTGATAGACACATATTTATAGCTATATTGTTAAATAGTGTACTTTTTATTTATTGTCAAAGTTATATATTTATAGCCATATTGTTAAGTAGCCCTATCAACCAAGTATTGCATGAAATAACTTTTAGAAAACATATATGTATGAAGTGTGTTAGAACAAACTATGTGTGAAGTAACAGAACTAACATTGTGTGAAGAGTGTGAAGTAATTGAACTAACATTGTGTGAAGAGTGTGTTTTAACTTTGGCATTCACTTTCTGTGTGTTTGAACTCGAGTGTTTGCTTCATATGTGGTTGAACTAACTCTGTGCATGAAGAATGTTTGAATTTTGGCACGTGTTCGCTTTCTATGTGTGAAGTGTGTGTTTTAACTTTGACATTCATTTTACATGTATTGTGTGTTTGAAATTTAATTTTGGGATTCACTTTGTGTGGTGTGTGTTTGCACTTTACCTTGTTTTATAACTTTGGCACTTACTTTATGAGTGTCTTTATACTTTGGCATGTTTGAACAAGATGTATTTGTTGTCTCTCAGATTTGCACCCTCGCCGAGTTGTGAAACTGGGCAATCTAGAGAAACATGGAATCTTTCCTAGGTCTGTGGGTGGCCTGTGACGGAAAGAACCTCCGGAGAAGGTTGGCTTCCTACTGGTACTCCACCTAAGCTACCTAGACTAAAACTTTGTGGAGAAAAGATCTAGGTAACAGTATTCATGCATGTTTGTATTGCATTTGTGTGAATGAATTACATTTGAGTATGACATATTCAATTTTTGTTTATGTAAATTGCGTGTGTGTGGGAAATTTAATTTAGGCATTCACTTTGTGTGGTGTTTGTATGTGTTTTTAAAAATTAATTTTGGTATTCTCTTTGTGTGGTATGTGTGTTTGAACCAATTTCGGCATTTGTTGTCTGTGTGTGTGAACTTGAAAGAACTTTGACATTTAGGTTTTTTGTCTATGAATGAGCTTCAACTATCACTTTTTGTGGAGTGTATGAACAATGAACAAACTTTGATGTTCACTTTGTGTGGAATGCAATTCAAAGATTTGACATTCTTTTTTTGTGTGTACAAATGAACCTTGGCTATCATTTGTGTGGAGTGTATGAATGAACTTTGATGTTCACTTTATGTGGAATGTGCTTGAAGGAACTAACATTATTTTTTTGTGTGTGTGTGCACGAATGAACTTTGGCTATCATTTTGTGTGACATATGAATAAACTTTGATTTTCACTTTGTGTGGAATGTGTCTACAAACAAATTTTAATGATGTTCATTATGTGTTTGAATGAACTTTGGCTTTCATTGTGTGTGTTTGAAATAATGTTGGCATTCATAGTGTGCACATAGGCGTGTGAATGAACTTTGGTATTCATTGTGTGTGTGCATGTGAATAAACTTTGGAGTTCATTGTGTGCATGTTTTAAATTTAACTTTGGCATTCAATTCATGTGAAGTGTGTGTGTGTGTGTTTGAAAGTTAACTACCATTCAATTTGTGGGAAGTGTGTGCCTATGTATTTGAATGAACTTTAGTATGCACTTTGTGTGCATGTGCATGTGTGTGAAAATGAGCTTTGGTACTCACTCTGTGTGTGTACAAAAATACTGATGTTCACTTTGTGTGAAGTGTATGTGTGAATGAACTTTGGCTTTCACTGTGTGTGGGAGAGTAGGTTTGAAAGTGAGCTTTGGCATTCATTGTGTGTGCACATGCTTATGTGAATGAACTTTGGCATTCATTGTGTGTGTGCGTGTGAATAAACTTTGGCATTCGTTGTGTGCATGTTTGAAATTTAACTTTGGTATTCAATTCATGTGAAGTGTGTGCGTGTGTGTTTGAAAGTTAACTACCATTCAATTTGTGGGAAGTGTGTGCCTATGTATTTGAATGAACTTTGGTATTCAATTTGTGTGCATGTGCATGTGTGTGTGAATGAGCTTTGGTACTCACTCTATGTGTGTACATAAATACTGATGTTCACTTTGTGTGAAGTGTATGTGTGTGAATGAACTTTGTCTTTCACTGTGTGTGGGAGAGTAGGTTTGAAAGTGAGCTTTGGTATTCATTGTGTGTGCATATGCTTATGTGAATGAACTTTGGCATTCACTTTGTGTGTGAAATGTATATGGACAAACTTTCACATTCAATTTGTGTGTATGTGAGTGAACTAATTTTTACATTTACCTGGATTTGAGCCACTTATTGTTTGTGTATTGACATCCACTTTGCTTATGTGAAGCATATGTTTGAACTTTGGCATTGCCTTAATTTGTTTGAGTTAATTGTGGATTCATTTTTTTGTGTGTGAAATGTGAGGGAAGTACCTTCATCATTCACTTATTTGATCTATTTACTATTTGTGTGTTGGGGTAAGTTTAAACTTTCGCATTCACTTAGCGTGAATTGAAAATTGGCATGTTAAATTATGTTTACTTTTGTGTGCACGTATGAAGTGTGTGTTTGAACTTTAGCATTCATTTTTTGTGTGTGAGTGTTTGAACTAACTTTGGCATTCACTTGAAACTCGTCATGGGTGTGAGGACGAGGAGTAGGAAAATTTTGAAACTTGCTTAGGATAGGAGCAAGACTAGTTTGGACGAAGGCGAGGAGGATGATGGCTTCAATGAAGGAAATTTTGATTAGTGCGATCTCTCATATGACGAGTATGAAAACAATTTAGTTTCAAACCACCCTGAGTGGTTGTTGTTATTGTGCAATTTTTGAGGTGTTTTTGCTTAAGCTATTGCTCTTTGTTTAAGCGTTGTTGTTTCATTGTCGATCAACTTTGTGTTTACTAGCATTTTGTTGTTTGTAATAGGGTTCCAGGATCCCTTCAAAACCTATCTTTACCCCTTTTAATAAAAATTTTTGGCATTCACTCTGTATAATTTAGTGTGTTTCAATTTTACCTTTCACTTAGATTTGATCATTTTATTGTGTTTGTGTGTGTATGAACTTTCACGTTCACTCTGTAAAGAGTGTACTAACTTTGGCATTCACTGCATGCTTGAACTTTGGTATGTTTGAAATTTAGTGTTTACCTTATATATGTATGAAGTGTGTGATTTTGAACAAACTTTGTGTGAAATAAATAAACTAACTTTGTGTAAAGAGGTTTTTTTAACTCTGACATTCAATTTGTGTGTGAATTTTCACATTCACTTTATGTGAAGAGTGTACTAACATTGGCATCGACTTTATGTGCCTGTTTGAATTTTGAAATGCTTGAACTTTATCATTTACTTTGTATATGTATGAAGTGTGTGTATAAACAAACTATGTGTGAAGTGATTGAACTAACTTTCTGTGAAGGCCGTGTTTTGGCTTTGGCATTCACTTAGTGTGTGTTTGTACTTTGGCATATTTGTACTCGAGTGATTACTTCGTGTGTGGTTGAACTAACTTTGTGCATTAAGCACACCTTCTACGTGTGAGGTGTGTGTTCTAACTTTGACATTCATTTTGTGTGAATTGTGTGCATAAAATTTAATTGTTGGCATTCACTTTATGTGGTGTGTGTTTGCACTTTACCATGTTTTATTACTTTGGCACTCACATTGTGTGTGTTTGTGCTTTAAAATGTTTGAAATAAAGTGTGGATATATTATGTTTGAACTTTGGCATATTTACTTTTTGTTTATGTAAATTGTGTGTTTGTGTAGAAATGTTAATTTAGACATTCACTTTGTGTGTTGTGTTTAAAATTAATTTCAGTATTCATTTTGTGTGGTATGTGTGTTTGAACTAACTTTGGCATTTGTTGTGTGTGTGAGCTTGAAAGACAATTTTTTTTTTGTTTGTGAATGAACTTCAGTTATCACTTTTTGTGGAGTGTATGAACAAACTTTGATGTTCACTTTGTGTGGAATGCAATTGAAAGATTTAACATTCTTGTTTTTTGTGTGTACAAATGAACCTTGGCTATCATTTGTGTGGAGTGTATGAATGAACTTTGATGTTCACTTTATGTGGAATGTGCTTAAAAGAACTAACATTTTATTGTGTATGTGTTTGAATGAACTTTAGCTTTCACTGCCTATGTGTTCATGGGTTTGAAAGTTAGCTTTGACATTCACTTTGTGTATTTGAATGAATTGTGGCTTTCAATGTGTGTGTGTGGGTGGGTTTGAAAGTTAGTTTTGACATTCAGTGTGTGTGTGTTTGTGTGTGAACTTTGGCATTCACTTTGTGTGCACGTGCATGTGTGTGAATGAGCTTTGGCATTCACTCTGCTTTTCTACAAAAACATTGATGTTCACTTTGTAAGAAGTGTGTGTGTGTTTGATGGACTTTGGGTAGATTTGAAAGTCAGTTTTGGCATTCACTATGTGTGCACGTGTATGTGAATGAACTTTGGCATTCACTCTTTGTATGTGTGCGTGTGTGAATGAACTTTGTCATTCATTGTGTGTCTCTATGTGTATAAAAATACATTGATGTTCACTTTGTGTGAAGTGTGTATAAAAATACTTTCAAACTTTAATGATGTTTACTTTGTGTGTACATGTCTTTGAATTGACTTTGACTTTGATTGTGTGTGTGTGGGTTTGAAAGTTAACTTTGGTATCCATTGTGTGTGAATGAATTTTGGCATTCCCTGTGTCTATGTATACAAAAATACTTTGATGTTCACTTTGTGTGAAGTGTATGCATAAAAAACAGGAGGGTGGGTTGAAAGTTAACTTTGACATTCATTGTGTGTGCGCATGTGTGCTTAAATGAACTTTGGTATTCACCGTATGTGTTTGAATGAACATTGGGTTTCACTGTGTGTGGGGGGTGCATTTGAATGTATTCGATAAAAAATTTTCACCGCTTTATATTCCATGAAAAAATTTCAATTTCCACTATATTTTATATTAAAAATGTTTCTGATAAAAAATATTTCCCTACTTTATATTCAATGAAAAAAATTTTCAATTTCCACAATCTTTTGGAGAGGGATTGTTCGCTCCTATAGAGGGGACAGGGAAGAAGAAACTCCTCTTGGAACGAATTCAAGACCCTGTGCATTCAATTTTCTCAACTATGAAACTGTCTTCTCCATTGCTACTGCGAGACACCAAATTTAATCTAAAATATTAATGTTCACCAGTGGCACGTTGAAGAAATAAATAGTTCAAAAGCACAAATCAGTTGGATTGAACAGTGCATAAAACTGAAATAGGAAAAAATAACAGAAAGCAAAAAAATCTCTTAAGAAACGAAAGCATACCTACGGACCCATCATTCTGCGCAGAGGACCCAATTTGTGTTCCATTCTGTTTATTAGCTTCTTCAAGTTTGGGGTCTCCTGATCTGTTTCTCACACCATTCTCCAATGATTGTGAAGTAGAAGGATGAAGGTCACCATCAAGATGACGATGTGGATCGTGTTGTTTTTGGTGACAGTGGAGGCTCTCTTATTTTTGTTGTGGTGTGTGTAAGTATGATGAAATGGATTCTAAGTTTGAATCTAATTGTTACTGCTACTGATGCTGTATATACTCTAGGTCCCTAAATAGAGAATGTTGTGCCATGCTTGCAATTGGTATTGTAGAAATTTGCATATATACTATATATATTGAATGTGCGTTTTATACCTCCTTTTCCTTGTCCAGTAGGCCTAAACACATAAAGCACAAAAGCTTCCTTTGTAGCCATGTAAGGGAAGTGTCAGACAGGGCAAAAGAGAACAAATGCTTAGAGGGAAAATTGGATCTTAAAGAGGCACATTTATTTTGGACTTCAAGTTGTTTCTTACTTAGAAATATAGATACAACACCCTCCGGGCTTTACCGAAGAAACTATAAAAAGAGAAAAATAGAAAAGTAACAGATGTTATCAAATCAGCTATATCTATAGAACGATTTGGCATTATCCAAAGGTTGACCTTTTAAATGTGAAAGAAGTCACTTCGGCTTGACAGAAACAAGGTCTTACACACATTTGTATTAAGAGAAAGAGACTCTTGCCTTGATTGATTTCATAATTGCTCAAAGCCTTACAAGGTATCCATTTGTTCTGAACCCAACCTATACATGAAGAAATTTACAAAACAATGAATTTTACAAGTTTAATCAAACTTTTGCTTATTTTCTCTCCAGATCTAGTTTCTATGACATTTAACAAAAAATTTAATTCCTTCTTTTTTTCTGATGTCAATATATGTATTGGCTCTGTACGTGAATCATATATGTCTTAACATTTAATCCATAAACACAAAATCTGAGGATTCTGTAAAAATTAGTCATAGATATAACCCAAAATGATATAGAAAAATTAAGGCAAGTGCTGAGAGAGAAGGCGTAATATTTGGGATGCGCAGTTGTTTTGTTGCTTCAATACACTTTCTATACAGAAATAATATAGATGCAATATCCTTTAGCAATTAGCTAGGAATCCATAAACAGAGAATAACAAACAGGAAATAGATATAAAACAGCTACAGTTTATAAGTATTGGACAAGTTGTGCATTCGTAACAATTAATATATTGAATGATTAAAACTTTGGGTTAAATAAGTTATTTGAGATAGGCAAAATAAAGACCCCTGTAAATCTAGATTGTTGTCTAGATCAATCTCAGAGTGCTCAAAACCTCACTATTAATGTATCCTTTTATTCTTCACCCAACACGTGGCCAAATTTTGTATCCATAACATAGCATTTTATAGGAGGGTAATTAAATACTTCGTCATTTTGTCTCCAGATCCCATCTCTTTGACATTAATATAATTTCTTCCCTTCTCACATTCTGATGTTAATGTTGTCTCTTTTCCTCTTTTAAATCTGGAAAGCTCTACCTAATTGAGCTAGTAGTGAAATATAGGTAACAGTTAACAAATGCATGCCCTATATTGTTGCGTCAAGTTATATGGTAAAGTGATTAGCAGGTTAAAATAGAGCAAGAGCTATAAGAAAAAGGTTAATCTTTGTGATGCATAGTTATTTTTCGCATATTAGTTTATTCACCATTAGGAAATAATATGGATACAATACCCTTTGAAATCCACCACCAAATCAAATATAAGTATAGCACAATTTTAGTTTTTTTTGAAGAATCTAAGTTTGAAGTCATGGTTTGTGGATTTAGGAGATTGATTGTTTGGGTTTGACAAGATCTGAAATCCTAGATTGTTGCAATGCTCATAACCCTAACTTTTATAATAAATTTTTGCTATATGTTTTTGGAAGTGGTTTTGTGCACAGGTCTTTAGAGATCTCATTTTGAGTAAGAGTACCAACCATACTGCATCTGGAGACTTCGTTGGGTTGAGTTGGCCTTAATGCTTAAGAAATTTCTCCTCTTTCATTTCGAGCCTTGCAATGATGTTTCCCTCAAGTAGATGGGATCCTTCTGAAAGTCCAAGGCACAATCCAATTTGATGATGGAGTAGGATGAATTGGGGAACAATTTCCAATAGATATATTAGTCAACAGGAGTAGTAGTTGAAAGGCATTTTCCACCACCAATTCTTATAATAGGAGGGAAGGAGGAGGTAATCAATGTGGCAGACCTTGTAGAACCTTACAATTACAATTTCTTTTAGGTAGTTATCTTCTCATGCACATTTGGTTAGGCAATCCAAAAGAGGTCCATTTCAGTTTAAGAGAAAATAGTATATCTCCCCTTCTTCTCGTACTAAATTTGGCACCTAAAATGGAGTGCCACTTCATTTTCACATGTAATAATCTTGTAAATTCATTAAAGAAGTGTAGGGCAGGATCCTTATAGTCTTAACAGCCAGAAAGGTCTTGATTATACAAAATATTTCATGCCCATGATTGAAGAAAGTTTGAAGAAAAAATAACATTTTTTTCAGATTCCTTTCCTTGACTAGATGATGGACATCCTATTTTGTTTCGAGAGCACATTTTGGCAATTTAATTGAAGAAATTGAGGGTAAAGGTACTCTCAGAATATCTTGTTTAGTGAATGGATCTGCCATTGTAGGATGCAATATGGGAAGCCCTTAAAATGTTGCAGCATCCAGCACTGTAATTGTTTCCATGGGAAAATCAATTTAAAGAGTGGCGACCATTGAGATGCTCGAGGAGATTCAATTTTATTCCTAGTTATTTGTACCTTGTGTGCCCTTCAGGAATTTTGTGGGCCATTTTGACCCAATTTTGTGGACCCGTTGAGAGCAATTATGTGGTCTCTTAGGATATTTTAGTCATTCATTTTTTATTTCCAAGCCATTAAGGTTTTTCAAAATAACTCTCACATGCAAAGTAAGAAAGTGCTTGAGTAAGAAATTAGCTCTTAATAGGGTATTGGGTGAGGAGGGGTATGTTATCGGAAGTGGTTTTGTGCACAAGTTTTTGGAGATCTCATTTTGGGTAAGAGTACCAACCATACTGCATTTCACTCTATACTTGAACAATGTCTCCTAAAAAATTAAATGTTTCAAAATTGAACATTTAAAATAGTTATACTTTTGGCATAAATATTTAAAATTAAATATTTGTAAAATGTTAACTTCTACTAAATTGAGCAATATTTAAACAAGGGCTGCAAAGCAGTTGCAATCCCTGCCTTACATTGCAAAAAAGTAGTTATTTAAAATGGTTTAAGTGCTATGGCCAAGCCAATATTAAATAGGTGAGCCCTACCTACCACATTATTGTTCAATGAACATAGATCCTTGGATTGTAACATGTGCGCCCAACACTAGGTCCAAGCTGCAATTCTATTTCTATTTCTCTTTTTGTAAATTGTAACCTAAATGCAATTCCCTTATTAGCCTTAAATGTTATATTGTTTAGAATTTGTTTATTGTTTCAAGTATTTTCACAAAATACAAATTCTAATAATATCTAGAAATAATTGAAATGTCAAGAAACAAAATCTATTCACTCTTTGATTCTATATACAAATAGAGACACGAGAAGTTTGTAAATCATTAGGGAAAAAAGTGAAAAGAGTACTTAAAGAAGTTACAACATGACTACAGACTCCACAACAAGAGCCAAAAGCTACAAGACATCATCAAAACCTCTGAAACATGAGCTTTATCCAATCTTTGAATTTCCAAGAATCACACGCATGTAATCTTATTGTTTTGCTCTAAACAAACCTAGAGGCTAGAAATCCCTACTAGAAGTAACAGGGCAACAATGACAATATTTTATTGAGCTTTTATTTGCAGCCATGTTGAGGATGCTATAACCATTGCAAGGTACATGAATTCCATGCCTTGTCTATAATGAAGATGCCAAAACATAACCATATCAAAATTAGACTCCCTATTGATAATCAACATGCTAATTACAATTAAATTGTAAAATTGTAAACAAGAAAAGGAGGAGTGGGATTTGACTACTTTACTTGTCTTGCACATGTTATGGTGTGCACCACGGGGCATATTTTGAACAAACAGGAAAGCACAAAACCACTGCAAAAAAAAATTGAATAGACAAATCAGCCATAGAACAATTGGGTGAGAGTGAATGGCCCAACATATGTAGATGGAAGGTAAAGATATGTTGCAGTGCTTGTCTATGTAATGTAGCTTTGTAGTGTCCAGAAAAATGTGTACTTCTATGTGTATTTGAGAGAGTCGGATCATAACTAATTATAAGCATCATATAGCATTTTCCATAGACAATAAAAGGAGACTTTGTATATGTAAACATTTGAGATAACATCAGAAAGGAAGGAGGTTGTCGTATGTTTACTATTGCATACAAAGAAACATAACTACAATAGAACCACTAATAACTCAACTGTCTCTGAAATTGTATAATATAAATAATACAGCAAGAGGTAAAAATAGTGCTGCCTTGGTCAAAATTAAATACAATTCTTTGTCCTGTAAAGTGTAAAATACCTTTCTAGAATGACTGAAAATTTTTGCCAACTTTTAGATAAGATTTCTTGCACAAATCATCAAATAAACATCACCAATGAATAATGCAACAATAGAACTTAAAACCCACATCATACTTGCTTATTTGAAACCTTCAAATGAGAAATACATAAATGATAAGTGGCTAATATGAATTTCAGTCACAGTCTGATTTTATATCAGACCTTATTACATTCATAAAAAATGTCCAAATACACCAAATCTTGCATAGGAACAAAGCCAAACATTCTAGAACAAGGATAGCTATCCAATGATGTTATAACAGCCTTGAAAGTACATGAACACATGACTGATATAAAACTTCTGTAGGCTGATATGACTGCTGAAAGTGATGATTTTGCCCAGCCAAGTTGTAGCAATGAAAAACTCATGAAAACCACTTCCAACCCCAAGTGATGGATGCCTAGTTTGGTCTTCTATCAAGTACAACTCTTCAAATGTGAAAGCCTTTGTCAAATCCACTTCAAAAACCCTGTAAGTGTCCAACAATTCGTTGTCATAAAAATCAGACTTTGCTGATATGAAATCAGACCTTGAAAAATATGCAAAAGTCACTCAATTCTCACTCTAAACCTAATCAACTACCTTGGTAGTCACTCCAATACACCAAGGGTTCCATTATGATGTCAAATACTCTTCAAATCTTCACAAATAAACCTACAAATTCAACTCCAATGATGAAATCTGAATGATAACATCTCACAAATTGTTATGAGAATATCACCATAACACTCAAGGGAACATCTCCTTGAAAAAAACTAGAAAATACAATTTCCAACTTAAAAGAACAAAATAAAAAAGATTACCAAATGATCATTAGTTGCAAATTGGAGTTCAAGAGCTCTATTTATCCTGTCCAAAGATAGGTGTCCCTTCTCTTTGTCAAATTGAAATGAAGCTTGGAATCCATCAATCAAAATTGAGAGTCTTGAACAATAGTAAATGAATGACATCTATGAATGCAGTCATTTAAAACAATCTTTAAATGAATGCAATCATTTAAAACAATCTTTAATTGTTTAAATGAATTACTTCTATCTTTCAAGTGAATCTATCCCCTTTGCATTGGAAACCTTCTCTAGCATGGACAACGGCTATGAGTTGGAGCTAACAATCATTTACAAACTTCATTTAGCATTGATTTCCCCTTGCTTGTGGCGGCAACTAATTGTATGCAATCACTTAATATTTTTATTTTGCAATGAATATCAATCCTTGGCTTGAGCGAACCTCCTCATCATAGGCGTTTGGCATTTAAAACCTTTTCAAAGCATGAAGTCGATGCATTGATGATTGCTCACTATCATTTAAAACCCTCTTCTTCATGGGCGGTGGTAGCAATTGGAATCATTTAATAAATAATACTTGCATTTAAAAAACATCCTTCTTCATAATCAGTGGCCAACTATGAATCATATGCAAGCATTTAAATATCACTAACAAACCTTTCAATGCAAATCGCTCAATGGGTGAATACTAAGCCGTTGACTTCATGGGGACCACGATCCAATGCTCTTTGGCTCTTCAATCCAAACAAAACCATCTTCTATATAAGTCGATTATCTTCAAGGCAATCATTGGCATTAGCTTGGACCTATAACTCCTTAGCGAACACATCACCCTTATTCATATATACAACTCCATAGAAATTGATTATAGAAAATGCAATTAAAGATTCCATTTTCTAAAATCCATCAAATGAAATGAAAATACAATTTCAATATTGCATTTTCCAATTAACCAGAAACTAGTTGAGATAACATTCTGAATCTCCATGTATAGACGCATACCAACATTTTGGTTCTCCATGTATAGAAATAAGCTCAAACTAGAAATTCATTCCCTTACCAATGCATTAGCCTATAGGAATGGATGATAGGCTAATCATCAACTCCATGTGAAGTCACTCTAAAAATGGGGACATGACACAAAGTACTTGATGCATGTCACAATATCAAAGTAGGTGTAGTAAGTGGCACAACAGAGAAGGGTACCAAATAGGGGAAAAGAAAATGTAACAAATTTAAACAAGGGATAAGCTTATCATAGAGTATTTCCTTTGCTTTTCAATCATGATAACACATAATCAGCAAAAGTATCATTGTACAATTATCTCAATCTCAATGGAAATGTAACAAATGCCACATTTTCATATACAATATTCCTATTTAATGGAAAACCTATCCATTTTGTGACTTTCCAAATCCATTTACATAATGTGACACACATTCATTCTTAGTATAAAAGATTTTCATATTTCCTTCAACATAAATAGAGTACATTTTCAAGAATATTCTGGGGCGGTTACACATTCAAGATAAAGGAGGCAAACATTGGTTACAGGAGGGAGGTCAACAGTGCAGATGGTGGCTCTAACTTACAAATTTTTATAATTAGAAAGTCCACGTGGTTATAGCTTTAAAAATTTTTGAATATTGTAATTTCATTACATTGAGATAATAGAAAACATGTGTTTCTTACATTCGTTGTTTTATTCTCTATTATTGTTGTGTGTTTAGGTTTGTAAGGGGAGTGTCCCTCATCAAGAATTGAGAGTGTGCTCTTGCAGTTGGGTGTTCCACCATGAAATATCCAATTGTAAGACTTGACTGAGGATGAGAGCTGGAGATTGTTTTTTCTTGCCACGTTTTTCCACACAGCAATGGAATTTTGCCCATGAGCATTGACCAAGAAATAGCAAGACATGTCTGCAAAGAGTACGATGGGCTTCCACTAGCCATTAAAATGATTGGACACACAATGACATACAACGTTGAGTCAAATGAATGGGAACTTGCACTCTAGAGGTTTGCAGAATGATGCTACATAGTTGTTTTCAACTAGGTTGAGATTAATCTATGATGCTTTTGCTGATGTGGCTTGCTATGGCATTTCCTTGTAGATGTGCTTCCTCTAACTTTCTTCTTTTTTAGAAGATCAAGTCATCAGTGCTCAAATGCTATAGTTTATTGGACTACAGAAGAGTTGGTGGTCAGGATGAATCCTTCCTAGATTGGAAAGACATACATCAATTTCTTTGTGGACCGATACCTCATTGAACCACTAATGAAAGATTATGACTGAATGGGGATCCTTTTTAGGGTGCATGATATTTTGCATGATTTAGCACATCAAAGTGCTAATAAACACACAAAAAATACTTCTTTTGGACAAATAGAGGTTTAATAGAGTTTCTAGACTAGGACTATTCAAAACACATTAGAATATCATTGAAAAACAATAGTTTGACTAGGGCTCCTAAGGCATTTCGAACTCCCTACGTTTGCTCATTGATACTTTATGGTAATATTTCTTTGACTGAAATTCCAAAAGAGGTGATTGGGAATATAACCTCTCTAATGGTCTTGGATTTGTCAGGGATTTCCCTTGTCATTGCCAAAAAACATGAGATGTTTGAAGCATTTAGTTTGCCTCTAGTTGAACTTTATGCCAATGTAGAGATTGCCTAGCTGTGTCGATTGTCATATCCCCTATATTTTCATTTAGATATATATATCCAAATATGTATTTTCATGATTTACTTCTATTCATAATAAATTGTAATTGTAACAAATTGTAATTGACAATTGTTATATTTCCAATTGAATGTATATAAACAATAACACAAAGCAAGTATATGCTATTATAATAATTAATGATATACACATATTATCATTATAATATACAAATTGTATGTAAAATGATTATAGGTGTATATGATAATATAATCTCATAATAATAATAACTATAGTAAGTGATCGGTTCCCATAAGGGAAGTCCGATCCCATTAGTAATGCATATTTATTATTAGCAAACAAAGAAATTTGTTAACCGCCAGCGAAGGAAGAGTCTCCTTAAAGCGATACAAGGTGACTCCTTAATCTCAGCACCCTTCAAGTCTTTAAATAAGCTTGAACCATTTCTTCAAAGGCAGGGCACGGGAGAAAAAGATCAGATCAAATAAGGGAAGCAGGTCGAGCAAATAGAAATAACTCAAGAGGGCAGACATTAGGTATGTTACTTTCCACTATTTTCTATATATATATATATATATATATATATATATATATATATATATATATATATATATATATATATATATATATATATAAGGTTATACTTGAGGCATATGAAATGTAGGAAATGGTAAAGTATAAAGGGATTAGGAAATAGCAAAGAGACTGATTACATAGAAGTAGAAAATGGAAATATAGATATTGAATCAGCTTGCATCTTACACACACACACACATATATGAAAAGAAATAGAATATATGAAATTAATGCTTATGAATATGATGAACATGAATATGATAAATATAAATGTAAGATGGAAATAGAAAATTATATAAGATGGGTCTTGACATATGAGTTAAGACAGCCATGACCAAGTTCAATATGGTCATGGGGTTGTAGCTTGACATATGAATCAAGACAACCATGACCAAGTTTAATATGGTCACAGGGTTGTAGCTTGACATATGAATCAAGACAACCATGAACAAGTTCAATACGGTCATAGGGTTGTAGCTTGACATATGAATCAAAACAACCATGATCAAGTCCATAAGATCATATGGTTGGAGCTTGACATATGAGTCAAGACAACCATGATCTCCTTTATAAGAAATTATACTAATAATAATGGATCCATTATTGAAGAATCTAAGATAAGGAAGACACCCACATGTGAGTCAAAATTCCTAATCATAATTTATTATAACTGTGATTGTAGGAGTTAATCTAGAACAAGCAAAAGAAGGGAGTTCATTACAAGTGGTGTCAGAGTAGAGATTGTGCCATCCTAAAAATAATAATTAATGTAAACATACCATAGGAGAGGAAGAAACATGAGTGAACAAATGAGCAATGATTTAAAAGCCTTCATAGAGCAAACCACTCACACTACCCAAGCCCTCATGGAACAAAATCAACTCCTCATTCAAACTATTAAAAATATGGGCAATAACCCAAAATCCAATCAAGTCAATGGAAGGGACACAAATTCCCATCAATCAGAAAATGACAATGACATCTCTCCAAAAATATCTGACCATAGACCCACTAAACCTTCTTTCCTACCAAGAGAGGATCAAGAAGAAAGAGAGGAAGAAAATACACCACAATCGGATAGTGTGGATAAAATACTAGAGGCCTACTCTAGGCTAGACCCGAACTCAAAAACAATGTTTCCTTTAAAGATTATTGTGATGCGAAATTGAAGTTTGCCCCTAAAATGAAGAAGAAAGGGAAAACTGACAAAGATCTGAAGGAAAGAATAAGTAAGATAACCCTCCCTAATTTTGATGGATCCGGGAAATGCTCAGCATGCGCATGGGTCCAGAAGTTAGACACTTATCTCTCATTAAGCACCATGACAGAGGAAAATGCAATCAAATTCGCAGCACTACATTTGACCCAAACTACTCATGAATGGTGGCACCACGGTCTCATCACACAAGGTAGACAAGATTCCATCACTTATGATGAATTTACACAAAAACTGATGCGAAGATTTGATCAAAAACATCCACAATGGTATTTCAAAGAATTAACTCAACTTAAACAAAGGGGATCGATGGAAGAATTTGCCGCTGATTCACAAAGGCTAGCAACCATGGTACCTAAAATATCCTAAGAAAGACTTACTTACCTCTTCTTAGGAGGGTTAAAGGAGTCCACCCGCAACATAGTAAGCACCATGGATCCCACAAACTTAGAGGAAGCTATCATTAAGGCAATAAAATTTGATACTCAACCTTCTAAAGATAAATCCAAGAATTTTACATCAAACACATACACTAAATATCCCCCTAAAGGGGATAGGTATAAGAGAGAGAGATCCAAAGAAGAAATCCATGCTATTTTTGCCATGAACCATGGGAACGAGGACACATGTACGAAGAGATGAAAACACAACGCGACGATCTAAGAAGGAAAAATCTATGTTAGAGATGCAAGGAACCTTGGAAACAAGGACATACATGTGAAAAAAGGAGCCAAGTGCATAACATAGAAGCAACATCCGAGGAAGAACTTAAGGAAACTCCTAGGAAAAGATCCAAAATAGAGGAAGAAGAACAGGGATCCCTAGCCATCATCTCCCAAACTAATGAACACCATCCTTTCAAAATCAAAGGCACCCTAAAAGGACAAAGGGTAATCGCCCTATTGGACAGTGGGGCTTCCCATAATTTTATAAGTAAAAATCTAGTATCCAAAAGAAGGTTAAAATCCCAAGACTTCAAGGGATTCCAAGTAGCCCTAGCAAATGGAACTATGGACCAATGCACCAAAGTCACTCCTCAATTAGAAATCACCTTGGGCCAACACACCATGAAAGGAGACTTTTATGTTGTACCTCTAGGGAATGATATAGTATTAGGGACTCCTTGGATAAATTCATTAGGTCGTTTCACCATGGATCATCCAAACTTGGAAATATGCTTTCAACACAATGGGCAAGAAGTCACACTAAAAGGATTACCCAATGGGTTTCCAAAAATGGTCTCATGTAAAAAAATGGAAAAGATATTTAGACATAGCCAAGCCGAATGGGTTGTACAATGTATGATTCTAGATAAATCATCCCCTCAAGGTCAGGCAATCCACATAGATATCCAACCTATTCTAAGAAAACACAAGAGAGTTTTTGAAGACATTCCACCTGGCCTCCCCCCAAAGAGAGGATTTGAGCATACTATAGAATTGGAAGCCGGTGCCAAACCAGTGATTACCACTCCTTATAGAAACCCCCTCAAATTTAAGGAGGAAATTGAGAAAACTATTAAAGAATTATTAGAAATGGGATATATTCAACCTAGTAATAGCCCTTTTGCATCCTCCGTTGTTTTGGTCAAAAAGAAAGATGGAACTATGCAGATGTGCATGGATTATAGAGCTCTAAACAAGAAAACCATAAAGAATTGTTATCACATACCAAGGATAGATGAATTAATAGATGAACTCCATGGAACCTGATACTTTTCAAAAATTGACTTAAGATCAGGGTACCATCAAATTCGAATGAGGGAGGAAGATATTCCCAAAACTGCTTTTAGATGTCACTACGGGCATTTTGATTTTCTAGTCTTGCCCTTTGGCCTTACAAATGCCCCCGCCACCTTTCAAACATGCATGAATTGTATCTTCTGAAAACAACTCAGGAAATTCCTACTCATATTCTTTGATGACATACTCATCTATAGCAAAACATGGAAAGAGCACCTTCAACATATTGAAGAAATTCTAAGTATCTTGGAATCTAAATCCTTGTTTGCCAAGGCCTCAAAATTTGAATTCGGCCTAGAAGAAATCCTCTATCTAGGTCATAAAATTAGTGCAAAAGGAGTAAGCGTAGATGAGGAAAAAATCCGAGCAATTAAAGATTGGCCAAAACCCAAAACCTTTACTCAACTTAAGGGATTTGTGGGTCTATGCAGTTACTATTAGCAATTTGTCAAAGGATTTTCCAAAATTATCGTACCCCTAACAAACTTAACAAAAAAGGGAGCTTTTTCATGGAATGAAGCCTCACAACAATCCTTTGAAAAGTTAAAAGAAGCAATGAGTACATGTCCCGTCTTAGCTATTCCAAACTTTACCTTACCCTTTGAATTACAATGTGATGCATCAGGAGAAGGAGTTGGAGTGGTACTTATGCAAAACAAACACCCCATAGCTTTTGAAAGCCGCAAGCTTACAGAAATCGAAAGACATTACTCCATATATGATAAAGAAATGTTAGCCATCATGCATGCTCTATCAAAATTTAGACAATACTTGGTATGTGGAAAATTCAAGGTAAAAACAGATCATAATAGCCTACAATTCTTTATGAATCAAAAAGATCTCAACGATCACCAACAAAAATGGGTAAGTAAAATCCAAGCCTATGACTTTGATATCGAATATTTCAAAGGAAGCAAAAATGTGGTAGTAGATGCCTTGTCTAGGCGACTCCATTTAAATACCATAACAAGTGTTACGACAGATTGGAAACATGACATTATTGCAGAATATGCTAAAGATTCACAAGCTAATGAAATATTGGACAGTAATGTCCCAAATAACGAGTATAAGATAGTTGAAGAAATCATTTTATACAAAAACATAATTTTCCTTATACCCAACTCCAAAATAAAGGGAAAAATCTTGAAAAAATATCATGACAATCCTTTAGCGGGTCATCCAGGATATTATAAAACTTATAAACAAATAAGGGAAAAGTACTCATGGAAGGGCCTCAAAAAGGATGTTTTAAAGTATGTCCAAGAATGTATAACCTGCCAAAAAAATAAGATTGATCAAAACCATCCGGCCGGCCTCTTGCAACCCTTGCCCATCCCAAACCAAAAATAAGAAAGCATCTCAATAGATTTCATCATCGGGCTGCCCAAAGTACAAGGAAAAGATTGCATTTATATGATAGTGGATCGACTAACTAAATATACACATTTCCTTGCAATATCTACCGATTACAAGTTATCCCAAATAGCAGAAATTTTCTTCAAAGAAATCTTCAGACTACATGGTGTACCAAAGAATATAGTCAGTGATCAAGACGGCCATTTCCTTAGCAAATTTTGGCAAGAATTGTTCTGTCTCACAGGAACTAATCTCACTCTAAGCACAAGTTACCATCCCCAGATAGATGGCTAGACGGAGATAGTAAATAAGTGGTTGGAAGGGTACTTCAGGAATTATGTAACAAACCAGCAAAGTGCATGGATTAAATGGTTGCATTTAGGAGAATATTGTTACAATACTTCCCACCATATGTCAATTAGCATGAGCCCATTCAAGGCCCTATATGGGGATGCTGCCTCTTCATTTGGGAACCTGATTATCCAAGATAGCAAAGTACCAAGCGCCAAAGATTTTCTAGAACAAAATATGGATATTATGAGGACCCTTAAAGACAACCTTCACCATGCTCAAAACCAACAAAAGATTTATGCTGATCGAAATCATATAGAAAGATCATTTGAAGTAGGAGATTTGGTCTTCCTAAGACTACAACTTATAAACAATCTTCAATCAAACCTAGTAGTGCAGAAAAGCTAAAACCACGATTCTATGGACCATATAGGGTCCTAAGAAGAATCAGTGAAGTAGCATATGAATTAGAGCTACCCAAAAGTAGCAGAATTTATAATATCTTCGGTGTATCTAGACTAAAGAAGGTTGTTTGGTAGAAAATTATACCCAGGACAGAACTACCACTGCTCGATAAGGAGGGCAAATTGATTTTAGAACCTGAAGCTATCCTAAATGAGAGAAAAAAGATTGAGGAATAGAACCATTTTAGAGTTCTTTGTGATGCCCCATCATGCAACCCTAGAGAGTTAGACTAATCAAGAGACAACATTATAGAGATATTTTTTATTTATTTTTGAACAAAAGATATGCATTACACATTAGAGATAATAACAATTATAAAAACATTAAATGAAATGAACAGCTAACATGTCTAGGGAATATAATTGCATTAGATAAAATTATAACCTTACAAGTGATATGCATCATGAAACAACAGAAGAATAATACTTTATACATTTGCAGAGATGAATAATTACAAGTTCTAAAATAAGATTACAAGACTGATTACATTAGTTTACAAATAGTACAATTATGAATGAATACAACAACTTGAAGGTGTAGAGCAACTCTAGAACTGGAACACTTCTGCACTGATCTTGAAACAAACATCCAAGAAGACCAATGGATAGCTCTGCCTCCCAACCATGTGGAACCCTGAGGTCCACCCCTCTGAGCTAGGAGATAACAATGAGGTTCCACAAGGTCAAAGTTACAACAATGAATACAACAACAAGATACAGACTCCATGCAGACAAATAGGATAACAATGCTGCATAAACAAGATAGAACTCACCAAAACAAGACAAATCAAATCATCAAGATAAGATCAACCATCAAGACAAGCCTGCACTCTAAAGGTAACAACAAAAGATAAAGAGGAAGTAACTGGACTACAGTACGGAGAGTGTCATCGCATGGTCCTAGCATGGGTTACCCAGGGTATCTCTCACTAGAAGCCGATCCATATCTATGGTTACCCTAGTAGCCTCTCTCTAGGCACCAGCCCCATAGGGTGACACATGCGGAACCAACATGTCCTCTCGTGGAGACAAGGAGGTCGGCCTTGCCAACCAGGCCTTCTCATCCCATCCTTGGCCTGCGAGAGTACTCAAGGCATGGGTGAGGTATCTTACTTATCTTGTTATGTGATTTACTACCCCAACCCTCCTAAATAAGTTATTAAGTTTTCGCTTGCTTACAACTTCCATGGGGTTACCCAGGTAGCCTCTCTGGGCACCAGCCCCACCATGAAAGCCACTCTCCTAGAAATCTCTAACCAATCATCCAAAACCAAAACATGCAAGGAAAAGGGTTACAATAGATTCCAATCCATTACATAGGCCATTCACTTGACCACAACAATATAAGTCCCTTTTTATTTCCTTCAAAACTTGAAACAATACATCATGAAACAAAATGACACAAGTATCAAGTTGAATACCAAACGGTTAAGCCTCTAGAGTCGGTGATTGAATTCTTTACTAAGTTACCACAGTACCTTTCCCAATATGGAAACTAGGTTTCAACGACTATGACAATAATATAAGGTCAACAAGGGATAAAGGGAAAGAAGATAATTCAATACCAATATTATGAGAAGTAAAGCTCCCTCATTTTCTTAGATTATAAACATTAAATGCGGACATACCACACCTTGAACGTCACTACAACAATTAAAACAAGCCATGCCTACCTAACTATTTTATATCATAAGGTAAACAACAATGAAGGAAAGAAATTCACATCATGTCCTAACTTTGCAATACCATTAACCTACAAGTTACTAATCTTCCATGACATAATTACAAAGAAAATGGCTATAAAGGATCTGACTAATAAACAAATAAGATGATAGTAGTACTATTCCAAACCATATTTATTCTTTTCCTAATCACAATCATCAATATTAAGTGACTCTATCTTAACAACTTGCACGAAAATACTAGTTATTAACTATACAATTATTAACAATACACTAGTATTCACAAAGAACAACACTTACTACATAGGGTTTAAACATTAAGTATTTACAAACTCCAATTATTGAAATACAATTACATAGAAGCATTCAGAACATATTTAAATACCTATTGTTTAAAATCAAAAGATCATTCTAAAAGAAAATACAAAGTCTCAAATAGGCATTATTCCATGCATAGGTAAAGTTAACAATTTCTATTCAAAGTATGAGTGGAAACATGACTTTTAAGTTTTAACTATCTCATACATTTACCTAGAGTCCTAAGATCTCACGAAGTCAACAAGCATTAATGAAAGAGGACTTACATTACTAACTCTATACTAGGCTTGACCTAAGTTGGATATGCATTTAAGACTTCTTCCAATATAACACTACACATTTACCGAAGGATGATTTTTAACTCTAAGTATTATTACTACCTTATTTTACAAAGGTAAATAGAAGACTAAGCATCCGTTAATGATTTGAATCACTAGAATCTAACCTATCGCATAACATAGAAAAAGAGGATCAAGTTAGAATAAACCTTATGCAACGGTAAACTACTAACTTCATTTTCTAATAAATTTGGCTAAAGATTAACGTAAGGAAAAATACTATTTTAAGAAAGAAAGAGTAACGCATTTTCCTACTAAACAACGATTTCATAGCTATAGGCTACATCATAGATTCTATAAAAATTTGACCACAAAAATAGGAGAACAAGATTCTAATAACGGCTTAATTTCTTCCTAACCCTGACTCAATTCAAAATAGCATGAAATCATTATTAAACTGATATACACATTCCTATCCATAAGCTGACCCTATCAAAAGCATGCGAAACTTAATGATTTTCCAACTTTGAGAATAGATACACAGTGGATTCGCAGAGAAAACAAAACAAGGTCTCAGGCACAATGCAGTCTCCATGGACATCCGTCGACTCAAAAAAACAAAGCAGAGAAGTTTGGACCAGCGGTGAAGTTGCAACAGCCTACAAGCTGTGAAGGCGAAATGTGGTGCACAAATAATGGGATGTAAGTAGTGGGGTCGAATGCCCCAAAAGACACAGTCAAGAAAGCAGTGATCGGAGGGCAAGCACAAACGGATCGTTGAGGGACTTTTTTAGAACCTACAAGCGAGTGCATAACTAGGTTGCAAGAATGGCATCACTGCTCAGTGCATTTGCTAATGATGCGATGGCAAAACAAGGATGAAAACCCACTGGCCTATGTGGGTGTGGAAAGAACACATGTGCAGGCCAAAACAGATGCAAGCAACCAAGAATGATTATTAGGAAAGATCAAGTCGCTCCTTGGTGAACCGATCAACTGCAGATACAAAATAGAAATAAGGTTTAGATTTGAAGTGCTAAGGTCGCACAAGGGATACCACCAGGCCACTCAAAAAGGTCAAGGGTTTGGGACCGAAATAAAGCTTGTCTCAAAAGAAAAGTCGACTATGGGCCAAGACAGTTGATCCTCATGTGGAAAAAGAAGTTATAGACAGTTAACAAGAAAATCAACCAAAACGATAATGAGTTTTAGAAGGATGAGGCAACCAAACTACCATGCGGCTAAACTTAAATTTCTTATGGTTCTCTTCAAAGAAAAAGAAAAAAAAATAGCTTCGAGAGGACGTTTACACAAGATTGAGGTGCTTGCAAAATGTGAATAGAATGGATTCAATTAAAACATGCAGCATGGGAACCATCAAAGTGGAAGACACAGAATGGGTACTTGGCAACCAAAGGAAGGATGGTTACAACTCAGTTACACCTTCCATCGGTAATAGATTGTTTTTGCAGTGAGGTTCAGAGCAATAACCATAGGAGAGAAAAGAATAGCTTCAGATATGAGGGTACAATTGATTGCAGAAGTAGTAGTATGAAAGGTTTTAACAACATCTGGAGAAAACAAAAATTCACTGAGGAACAAGACTTCTATCTAGCTGATTTAACAAATCAATAAAATGCACAGATCAATATACACAGAGATTTCATTTTATAGAGATCTTAACTACAAGCAAAACAACTCATTTGAAAACATACCCGGTCTGAAATTTCCAACTCCTGAATCCTCCTTTTGAACTTCTTTCTTCCTTCTTGCCAATCAATCTTCCGAATCCCCCTTCTCAAAATTTTCCTCCCAGAACAAAATAATCTTCAGACATAAATGCCCACTCACACCAAATCCGTTCCCGTGAATCCTCTTCACCATAAATTTTAAATTTTTACTAATCACGGAGATTCCCCACTCTGGAATCATAATTGACAACTAACCACATTTAATTATTCCCCCAAAATGATTCTATCCATAACTATAGACATTAATGAGTTCAAATAAAACTTTGACCCACAAATAAATTTTACCACATAAGAATAGTTAACTTAATTCTGCATTACAATTTACTTAATTAGCTTCCTCCAAGAATATTCCAATTTTACGACACACCAAAATACTATAATGTTTGACAATAAAACGTTATAATATCATAGATCAAATTACGCATAAAAGTATACACATAGGCTGACCTAATAAGGACCCAACAATAAACATACAAACCACATGACGACTGTCAAATAGAAGGTTGAACTGACCTAGGGGATAAACCTCATGTTATCTCCATCAACATTATCCATTGGTGTAGGGCCCGCTCAGACCTGCTAAGTCAGGTGGAGTCGAAGCCCGGTACCTGCAACCTGCATAAGAACAATGGGTTGTATATGATCAAGTGCATATATATCAAACACACATTGAGTCAGAGAATCATGGCGTAGTAGGGTGCTCAAACCAAGCAGTACCACACCATCCCTTCTATGAAACAAGACTATAACATTTTATTTAAAATCAGATATCAATAAATCGTATAAAACATGATAATATTAAACCATCACTAATCATGTCCATCTCATCATAACTGGAATAACAATAATGTCATCATAACTCATAACACATGTCAAAACTATATCAGTCGAACATAGTCTATCACGATCAAAATAAGCATAAACCATAGGCCTAATAATTCAAATGTCTCAGAACTGTCTGAATGCAATGGAAGAACTAACAATTGTCTCAGATTAGACAAAGAGTAATGTGAAACTAACAACTATCACAAGCCAAAAAATTAGGGGGCATTCCATTCTTGAAGGATTACCAGAGGAAGACACTACATGAGAAGGGGAAGAGATCTTTAGGCATCCAAATCTAAATTGCTTCAGGACAAGCAAATTTTAGGAGGGGTGGACTGTCATATCCCCTATATTTTGATTTCCATATATATATCCAAATATGTATTTTCATGATTTACTTCTATTCATAACAAATTCTAATTGACAATTGTTATATTTCCAATTGAATGTATATAAACAATAACACAAAGCAAGTATACACTATTATAATAATTATTGATATACACATATTATCATTATAATATACAAATTGTATGTAAAATGTTATAGGTGTATATGATAATATAATGTCATAATAATAATAACTATAGTAACTGATCGGTTCCCATAAGGGAAGTCCGATCCCATTAGTAATGCATATTTATTATTAGCAAACAAAGAAATTCCTTAACTGCCAGCGAAGGAAGAGTCTCCTTAAAGCAATACAAGGTGACTCTTTAATCTTAGCACCCTTCGGGTCTTTAAATAAGCCCAAACCATTTCTTCCAAGGCAGGGTACGAGAGAAAAAGATCAGATCGGATAAGGGAAGCAGGTCCAACGAATAGAAATAACTCAAGAGGGCAGACGTCAGGTATGTTACTTTCCCCTATTTTCTATATATATATATATAATGTTATACTTGAGGCATATGAAATGTAGGAAATGGTAAAGTATAAAGGGAATAGGAAATAACAAAGAGATTGATTACAAAGAAGTAGAAAATGGAAATATAGATATTGAATCGGCTTGCATCTTACACACACATATAAATATGAAAAGAAATAGACTATATGAAATTAATGCTTATGAATATGATGAACACGAATATGACAAATATAAATATCAGATGGAAATAGAAAATGATATAAGATGGGTCTTGACATACAAGTTAAGACAGCCATGACCAAGTTCACTATGGTCATAGGGTTATAGCTTGACATATGAATCAAGACAACCATGACTAGGTTCAATATGGTCATAAGGCTATAGCTTGACATATGAATCAAGACAACCATGACCAAGTTCAATACAGTCATAGGGTTGTAGCTTGACATATGAGTCAAAACAACCATGACCAAGTCCATAAGATCATAGGGTTGGAGCTTGACATATGAGTCAAGACAACCATGCTCTCCTTTATGAGAAATTATACTAATAATAATGGATATCCATTATTGAAGAATTAAGCTAAGGAAGACACCCACATGTGAGTCAAAATTCTTAATCATAATTTATTATAACTGTGATTGTAGGAGTTAATCTAGAACAAACAAAAGAAGGGAACATTACACAATGCTCTCAGAAACTTTCAAATATTAGATATCATTGGATCTGATATTATACAACTCTCATTTGGCATTTCTAAGTTGGCTTCCCTAAAACTTTTGAATGTCACTTTTTGACAAGACTTGTTGTGCATGCTTTATGAGATCTCATACCTTACGTCTCTAGAGTACCTGATCACAAGTAATTCTTCATATGTAGGTGGAGTAAGTACGGAAGATATCAACTTTTAGTTAATGATTTGAGCACACTAAACCAATTCAAAAGGTTGGGGTTTCAAAATAATGGTGAAATAATTAGAGAAGGAATGTTTGAAACCATGGAGCATCTTTTTGAGAGTTTTCCAATGATATATAATAATCAAAAATCCGACGGTTGGATAAAAAATTATCATACCGAGAAGTTGTACTACAGAAATTAAGGAAAAAAAAATCTTTGGACGGGTATATTTTTTAGAATATTCTGGGGTGGTTACGCAATCCAGATAAAGGAGCTGAACAGGGGTTAAAGGAGGGAGTTCAGCAGTGCAGATGGTTGCTTTGACTTGTAGATTTTTGTAATAAGAAATTCCACGTAGTTGTAGTTTGAAATTTTTTGAATATTGTAATTTTCATTACATTGAGATAATAGAAAGCACATGGTTTTTTCTTGCATTCAATGTTTTATTCTCTGTTATTGTTGTGCATTTGGGTTTGTAAGGGGAGTGCCCTTCATTAAGAATTGAGAGTGTGTTTTTACAGTTGGGTGTTTCGCCTCCATCAATCATCCAATTGCAAGACTTGACTGAGGATGAAAGCTGGAGATTATTTTCCACACTACAATGAAATTTTGCCCATGAGCATTGACCAAGAAATAGCGAGACATGTCTACAAGGAGTACGGTTGGTTTCCACTAGCCATTAAAGTAATTGGGCACACAATGACAGGTAACACTAAGTCAAATGAACTGGAATTTGTGCTCTAGATGTTGCAGAATGATGTTACGCACTCGTAAGATAGGTTGAGATTAAGCTACGATCCTTTGGTCAACATGGCCGGCTATGACATTTCTTTAGAGATGTGCTTCCTCTACCTTAGTGCTTTTTTCAAAGATTAAGTCATCAGTGCTCAAATGCTATCATGTATTGGACTGGAGAAAGGTTGGTGGTTGGGATAAATCCTTACAAAATTAGGAAGACATACATCAATTTGTTAGCAGATCGATTCCTCATTGAACCACTCATGAAGAATTACGATGGAATGGTGATTAGTTTTAGGGTGCATGATGTTTTGCACAATTTAGCAAATCAAATTACTAAGAAACACAAAAGATGCTTCCCTCCGGTGGGTAGAGGTTTAACAGAGTTTCGAGAGGAGGACTATTCAAGACACGTTAGAATTTCATTGAAAAACAATAGTTTGATTAGGGTTCAAAAGGCATTCTGAGCTCCTTATGTTTGCTCCTTGATACTTTCTAGTAATACTTATTTGACTAAAATTCCAAAAAAGGTCATTGAGAATATGACCGCTCTGAGGGTCCTAGATTTGTTAGGGATTTCCATCGTTGCCAAAAAAACATGGAATGCTTGAAGCATTTTGTTTGCCTCTAGTTAAACTCTATACCAATCAAGAGATTGCCTAACTCTGTCATTGTTCTCAAAAAGTTTCAAATATTAGATCTTGCTGGATCTAAAATCACACAACTTCCGTTCGGGATTTCAAAGTTGGCTTCTCTAAAAAGAAACATTTAGAAGTTTTAGGGAAGCCAACATAGAAATTTGGAACGAGAGTTGTGTAATATTAGATCCAGCAAGATGTAATATTTGAAGGTATTTGAGAGCAGCAACCGAGTTAGGTAATTTCTTGATTTGCATTGAGCTTAATCGAAGACAAACTAAATACTTTAAACATCCCGTGTTTTTTTGCAATGACAAGGGAAATCTTTAACAAATCTAGGACCCTGAGAGCGGTCATATTCCCAATCGCCTCTTTTATAGTTTTAGTCAAAGAAGTGTTACCAAGAAGTATCAAGGAGCAAACATAGGGAGCTCAGAATGCTTTAGAAACCCTAGTCAAACTATTGTTCTTTAGTGAAATTCTAATGTGTCTTGAATAGTACTCTAGAAACTCTGTTAAACCTCTTCTTGCCTAAAAAAATATTTTTTGTACTTCTCAGCAATTTAATTTGCTAAATCATGCAAAACATCATGCACGCTAAAACAGATCACCATTCCATTGTAATTCTTCATGAGTGGTTCAACAAGCAATCAGTCCACTAACAAATTGATGTACATCTTTCCAATTTTTGAAGGATTCATCCCAACCACCAACCTTTCTCCAGTGCAATACAATATAACATTTGAGCACTGTTGAGTTGGTGTTCAGAAAAAGCAGAAAGGTAGAGGAAACACATCTGCTATGAAATGCCATAGCCGACTAGGTTGGTCAAAGCATCATTGCTTAATCCCAACATGGTTGAAAACGAGTGTCTAACATCATTCTGCAACATCTAGAGTGCAAATTTTCATTCATTTGATTATCGTTGCCTGCCATTGTGTGTCCAATTACTTTAAGGGCTAATGGAAGGCCACCACACTCCTTGCAGACATGCCTCGCTATTTCTTGGTCAATGATCACAGACAAAATTCTATTGTTTTGTGAAAAAGCATGGGAAAAAGAAATCTCCAACTCTCATCCTCAGTCAAGTGTTACAATTGGATGATTAATGGAGGTGGAATACCTAATTGTAAGAGCACACTCTCAATTCTTAATGAAGGACATTCCCCTTACAAATCCAAATACACAACAATAGCAAACAATAAAACAACAAATGCAAGAAAGAAACCATGTTTTTTATTATAAAAATGTAATGAAATTACAATATTCAGGAAATTTTCAAGCTACAACCACATGGGCTTTCTAATTACAAAAATCTGCAAAATAGAGCCACAATCTGTAGTGTTGAACTCTCTTGTAATCGTTGTTTGCCTCCTTTATCTGTAATGCGTAACCACCCCAAAAAATTATAGAAAATGTACTCCTACCAAGATTATGTTTTCTTAATTTATGTAGTAAAACTTTTTGGGATCATAATTTTTGATCCAACTGTTGGATTTTTAATTAATATATATTGTTGGAAAGCTTTAGAAAATACGCTTCATGGTTTTGAACATTCCTTCTCAAATTATTTCACCATTATTTTGAAGCACCAACTTTTTGAATCTCTTTAGCATGCTCAAATCATTAAATGAAAGTTGATCTCTTCCGCACTTACTCCACCTATATATGGAGAATTACTTCTGATCAGGTATTCCAAAGACGTAAGGTGTGAGATCCCATAAGGCATGCAGAGAAAGTCTTGACAAAAAGAGACATTCAAAAGTTTGATGGAAACTAACTTAGAAATGTGGAACAAGAGTAGTGTAATATCAGATCTAGCGAGATCTAATATTTGAAGGTTTTTGAGAGCAACGACAAAGTTAGACAATCTCTTGATTTTGATAGAGTTTAATTGAAGGCAAACTAAATGCTTCAAACATCCCATGTTTTTTGGCAACGATTAGTGAAATCCCTAACAAATCTAGGACCCTGAGAGCGGTCATATTCCCAATGACCTCTTTTGGAATTTCAGTTAAACAAGTATTACCAAAAAGTATCTAGGAGCAAACATAGGGAGTTTAGAATGCCTTAGGAACCCTTAATCAAACTGTTGTTCTTTAATGAAATTCTAACATGTCTTGAATAGTCCTAGTTTAGAAACTTTGTTAAAACTCTTCCTGCTTGAAAGAATATTTTTTGTGTTTCTTAGCAATTTGATTTGCTAAATCATGCAAAACATCATGCACCCTAAACGGATCACCATTCCGTCGTAATTTTTAATGAGTGGTTCAATAGAACATTAGTCCGCTAACAAATTGATGTATGTCTTCCCAATTTGGGAAGGATTCATCCCAACCATCAACCCTTCTCTAGTCCAATACAATATAGCATTTGAACACTATTGACTTGGTCTTTAGAGAAAGCAGAAAGGTAGAGGAAGCACATCTACAAGGAAATGCTATAGATGACCACATTGGCCGAAACATCGTAGCTTAATCTCAACGTGGCTGAAAACGAGTGTGTAACATCATTCTGCAACCTCCAAAGTGCAAATTCCCATTCATTTGACTCAATGTTGTTTGCCATTGCGTGTCTGATTACTTTAAGGGCTAGTGGAAGGCCACCGCACTCCTTGCAGATATGCCTCACTATTTCTTGGTCAATGTTTGTGGGCAAAATTCCATTGTTGTGTGAAAGAATATGGGAAGAAAACAATCTCCAGCTCTCATCCTCAGTCAAGTCTTGCAATTGGATGATTGATGGAGGTGGAACTCTCGACTGCAAGAGCACACTTTCAATCCTTGATGAAGGGCACTCCCCTTACAAACCTAAAAACACAACAATAATAGACAACGGATGCAAGAAAGAAACACATTCTATTATCTCGATGTAATGAAATTACAATATTCAAGAAATTTTCAAGCTAGAACCACATGGGCTTTTTAATTACAAAAATCTACAAGCCAGAGCCACCATCTGCATTGTTGAACTCCCTCCTATAACCCATGTTTGCCTCCTTTATCTAGAATGCGTAACTACCCCAGCTTATTCGTTTTATCAATTGTTAGTGACACATGGTATTGAGAAAGCTTCCTCATAGTTCCAAGATGGACCCTTAACAATGTCAATGCTGCCATTTTCTCCTCTGGCTTCATTACTTCCATACTTTTTACTCTTAAGCAAGGACAACGCTCAGTGGATTAGTTTTTGGCAATTCCTATGCTTGATTTCTGCATCATATATCCAACCCTCTCTCCACTACAAGAATATCTTTGCTTTATGAAAATCTTTGCCCATACAAATCACTAATTTTGGAGGATTCTTTGCGCTTCGACAAGGTATTTGAATATCAGAATATTCCATTCTAAGGCTTCTATCTCCTATTATTCATCACTTAGAATATATCGATCTGGGAACTCCCTTGTCAGTATTTGTGTCTTACATGCATTTCACAACCTGCTAGATTTCATTTTCTCCTCATTCAATGTTTGTAGCTACAAGGCAATTCTGATTTATTTGGCAAAGTTGGGGATAATTTTATTTATAAGCAGGGAGGTAATTGTAAGGACATGTAGTATAGTAAGCTGACTATTGTTAGTTAGCATATTCATATGTAAGTGAGTAGATAGAAATAAATCAAGAATTCAAAAAGCTTGAACAATTATAAGGGTCATAGCTAGAAATAAGGGAATAGTGGTTGACTTCTATGATACTTGTAAAAAGACATAAAATTGAAAAAGTATGTGGATAGATGAAACAAATGGAAGATTAGGAAGACAACTGTAACACCTAGAAATGTTAGGTAGATAGTTGGAACAATTGGAAAGGTTACATAGACAAATATAAAAAATAAAATCAAATGCCATTGTAGGATTTTTAGCCTTCGTATACATGATCCTCCTATGTAAATTAAAACACAACAAACAAGTAAAAATATGAAAATGTCATTCTTGCCTATTCCATTTGCATTTTTATTCATCTCTTCAACCCTTTGATTAGTCAAAAACCCTAAAAGCATCTCCATGTAAGTTATGGTTTTATTAGGAGTAATTTGTATGCTCTTCATTATTGATAGGTGTGCTTAGAAATTAAAGTAATTTCTAGTATTAAGGTGCTGCGTGAAAAAAATCTCTAAGTTGTCTTTGAACCTTGCCAGGATTATATAAAATCAAAGCTTAATATCTCTAAAGGTTTTTTATTGTAAATCTAAGGTTTCTGATTAGAATAGTGATATATTAAGATTTAATTGCAAGACCCATGATTATTAGGAGTAATTTGTATGCTCTTCATTATTGATAGGCATGCTTAGAAATTAAAGTAATTTCTAATGTTCAGATGTAAGGTGCTGTGTGAAAAAAATCTCTAAGTTGTCCTCAAACCTTGCTAGGATTATATAAAATCAAAGCTTAATGTCTCTAAAGGTTTTTTATTGTAAAACTAAGGTTTCTGATTAGAACAGTGATGTATTTAAATTTAATTGCAAGATCTAGGATGGCCTTAGGGTTTAAATTCTAAAGAAATATTTTACTAATATACATCTATTTTGCAAGAATTAAAGAGAGATTTTAGTGTAAGGTATGTTTTCTAAGCTGTAACAATCTGGCAGTTGAACATATCTAAGCTATAGCATGCCATAATCAAATAAATCACAATTTTCCAATACCATAGTTTCAAATTTCAACAATACCCCATGCGATGATTGGTAATATGGAAATGTATATAGTATAATGATGATAATATGAAAATGTATACAGTGTTGTGATGGATTATGTCCAAAAAAACACAATAAAAGCAAAGCCTACACTCTTTGTATGGGCTAGCTACTAGGAAGTAATATGTATATGAAATACATAAATATTCAAAATGGCTCTTTGGTGAGGTTCAACTATTCTTAATAGCGGTCAAAACAAGTGGCACTAGAATATCATCCTCGAGAAAGTAAACAGGTAGAAAAAAAGGAACAAAAAACAAATATATAGAGATTTAAAGCCATCCTTCAGTGATATGCAATTGCGAATTAACAATTCTTTGGCTTCAAGACTAGCTTAAGGATGTCATATAGGGGAGATTTAGTAGCTATGGGCATAACTGATACAGTCCTAGGTAATTCTAAAGGTGATTTATCAAGTGAGCCTGAGATTATTGTAGTAGAGTGTCTTGATGAGGACATGGAGAAAAGTGTATTTGCAGCAGCTGAGGAAATTGATGCTGCTGAAATTTTCAGAACACCTAATGTGGAGAATCTTCACCATTCTATTGATGACAATTCTAATTCTGAGGGGGTTTTTCCTATGCATGAAAGATAACAATTTGACTTCTCAGAGAGTTCAGAAGGAGAGTATGTTGAAGTGGAGTTTGTTGAAGGCCTTAAATCAACCCTTAGTGATGACTCAATGCTTGAGTATGGTGCTACCATATCAATTGATCTAAGTGCTTGTGAGGAGGAAGCAAATATTAATGAACATACTGCTTCTGAAGAAGAATAATTTTTAGAATTTTTGCTACAAGGAGAATCGAATCATTTGGTTGAGCAGACTCCTAGGGATTTGTGTGAATCGAAGGAACAACTCTTAGTCACAAATGAGAGAGAAATCCAAGTCCTCGTAGGATTGGATAGTTCACACCAAGTCTTAGAAGAACTTTTGAAGGGAGCCATTGAAGGGAAAGTTGTGATGTAGAGCAGGGGTAGGTTCTTAGACTCTTAGGAAGATTCAACACCTACTCTTGACTGATCACACAAGGATAACCCATCTTCTCTCTCACACACTATGGCTTCCAAGGTTGTGAAAAGTACCCCAAAATGGTTTAATGGCTTAGACCTCTTGTCAACCTCTTGATACACCTTGAATCCCACTAACATGACAGGTTTGGACTGCCCAAACTCAGCAAAAACCTTAACTTCTTCCTCTTCCTATCATTCCTTAGCAAATTGTCCTATTGTCTTATAGCCCTTGGAACATGGTATTTCGAGCATAACTTGAAGAAAACCTTCCAAACCCATAACCCAATTGGCATTTTAGATACCCTTTTGGATTTTACACAACATATAAAGAAACCAAGTGGGGTTGATTTGGAACACAAGGCCCTATAATTGACTGGTAATGCTGCAGTTAGGCCTAATTAGGCCACTTTTACAAAGCAAGTGCCAACAAAACACACTCCAAATCACAAATTCCTACTCTAGGGCTTTACAGAGGTTGCAAAAGGTCAGATTATGTAGGTTTTGTGGTTTGTGGACTTCACCAAGTCACCCTTCCAATACATCATCAACACACCTATGCTAGAATTCCTAATACATGAGGATATTAGGCACAATTTGCTTCACACAACACTCCATTCCTATCCCCTGCACCTTCAACATTGTTTAAATTGAAATACACCCTAACTAAGTCCATTCCACCAATCTATGGATGATGAAACTGGTGGAATGGGTCAGAAATCCATTTCTTTGACCAAACCCTCAGTCTTTACGGTTTTCAGACCTATTTTCAGAAATCAAACTATAAAATGTTTCAAATTCAATGAAAATTACTCCAACTTGACTTAAATGAAAGTTAACTCAAAACACTTCAAGTTCATATGCATTGCAGACCATGACAACCCAGCACGGAACTGTACAGGATGTGGGAGCAACAGAAAACACATAAATTGTAGGAAGACAAGAAATATCTTTATTGTTTTCTCTCTAAAACTTCTTCAATAGCCTCCTATGAATGTTTACAGCCTCATTTAAACATGGAAAATCAGACTTAAGCAGTTTCAACCAACTTCCCAAACTGCCAAGTCATTCAACCTCTCCAAATACATGGGAATATTACATTTCTTAATGAAAAATGTCACTTTCCTAAAGGAACATGTAACTTTTCACCCCTAGGACTGACCTTAGGACACAAAACACATATGATGACATGAAAAATGGTCTCATCAAACCTTTTTACAACCAAAATTTTCCTTGTCAACATTTTACCATCATGTGGTGTGACTAGGACAAGGTGCCCCTGCACCAAGTTGCTCCTTCAAACTTGCAAATTATTAAACTCTTTGGAGATGTTGAAATCAGAGTAGTTGCAAGTGATTAAAGATCGTGATCTTGCAATCAAGTTTATAGTAGAAGCCATTAGTGCATCCAAAGAGAAGGAGAGAAAGGTTGATGAGCTCACCCTTGAGCTTGGTTCAACAAAAGACTTGTTGCAAAATTCCCAAATGGCGCTTCGAGAAGTTGAAGAACAGCTAGTTGCTATTACAAACTCGAGAGAGCAAGAAAAAGGTGCATTGTTGGAAGAGATGAAGCCAGTAATTGATGAGCTTGATAATCTCCAAGAAGAATTTGATTTTGAGATCTTTCCAAAGAAGTCAAGGATTGCATATGCTGATTTCAATGGGTTTGAGCAAGAAGGGAGTAATGAGTTTCACATTCTTGATAACCCTCTCTTTGTGATAGATGCAGAAACTACTTATGATAATCCACTCTTTAGGTTGGATGATGAAACAACTCTTAATTGTAGCAACACACTTGTTGACAACATCAAGGTATGGGATCTGGAAGAAGTTTCAAAATTTGAGTTAGATTGTGGTTTCCAGCTTGTTGGTATAACGGGAACATATCACGAGGATGTGCCAAGCCTTATGGTTGGTAATCCTCCAGGGAGACCACCTGATGAAGAAGGTTTAGGTAAAGTTGAAGATGAAGCTTCTACATGGGACATGTTGAATCATGGAGACTTCTATATTTCAGACTTTGAAAACCTTCTTAAATATGATTTTGAGCTTGTTGGAATTTTTAGAACAACAGTAAAAATCAGGAGTTTCAAACTTGTTTCTTATGGTGTATGGGTCACAGAAGGATTTAAACATGTTTTCCATGTGATTGTTAATCCACTTTATGGATTGGGTGCAATTTTGATTACCCCTAGGCTCTTAGATGTTGGCGCTATCATGGATGAGTTTGAAGGAAATGATGAGGAAGGTACAAACTACCATGGAGTGCATGAGGATGAATTCAAAATGAACACAATATTCTTGTTTGAGCCTAGTACCTTGAAGGAACAATTTGAAGATGACACTTGGTTATGTTGCATGAGAGGCATTCTTTTGGGGAAACATGCCTTGGGTTGTACTAGAAGATCTTCAAATGAGATGCATATGAATATCAGAGTTGCAGAACACAAGCATGGTGGAGTTGACTCACTGCTTTGAATACATGTTAGTGATCACCAACGAAGTATGTTGGAAGGCTACGGAGACTAGAGAGATGTTCCTTGGTGGAGAAAGGTTCATAATCTCAGTTTTGATTCTGCTGTTTGGATGTTTATCAGCCACTTGTCATTTAGGTTTTCTCTCATTTAGGAGGTTTGGCATTATATTTCTATCAAGGGAAGTAAAGGGTCTCAATTGGAGATGTTTGGAAGTGCTTTCTAGCCACTTCCGAGTTGTTTTTGAGCAATACAATGCTTGTTTTTCATGCTTATTCTTGGAGATTACATTGATGCAACTATTGTTCTTTGTGTAGAGTGCTGAACTTGTTAAAATCAAATTGTTCATTGCTGATCACAGTCTTGAACAGCAGCAAGTATATACCTTTTCAAACCTTTTGAACCTTGAGAATTCATTTTATGAAGGGTTGTGATGTGAACTTTGATAGATTACTCTTCGAGTTTGTTTAGAACAATGATCTTCCACATGCCTTTGATAGTCCTCATGATTGCATTAGAACAATTCAAAGGAGGCATGTTAGATCCAAGTGGTGTTATGATGATGAGTTTGTTGATCTCTTGCAAGGGATTGTTTTCCTTTTAGCAAGAAGAGCTGAGGATGTTACTTTTACAGTTGCAACTCAGCATGGCACATTGTTTTTGGGGGTTCTCAAACCTCCTAGATTGATTTGGGACTCTGGTGTTACATTATTTAGGACGGTTATGATGGTTATGTTTGGCAAATTGCATGAGGACAAGCAATTTCGAGGAGGGCGGATTGTAATGTCCATTTTTTGGCGCATAGACCTTTTGTGCGCATTTTTCCCGTTCCTAGTCTTCAAGAGGCTATTAGTTGTTTGAGAGGACTCCAACATTCTTGGACTAGATGTGGCTTAATCTTGCAGAGCAGTTGTTCATGGTTTTAAGTTTGGCTAGTCATTTGGAGTTCTTAGATGCTTTCAAAATTAGTTTTGACTTCTCAGGTGCTCTCCAACCTTCTTTGAGAAACATGCTATTTTTAGATAGTCACCTGACGACACCTAATTTTTTTCCCAAGTCTTCTACTAGACTTTAATATGGTCAGAGTTGTTCGATCAATGCATCTCTATGCTTTTCATAACTTGGGACTATTATCTAGCAGTTTTATTAATATTTCACTAAGGTTGCCTAAGGTTTGGAATAAGCATTAGCAACTTAGTGTAATAATAATTATAAATTGTCGTTCCCTTTTTGGAGTGGATTCTTTTATATGGCATTGAGCTCAGTTGGTGTTCAAGAGTATAATTATGCTTTCAGAATTATTTTTGGTTTCTAGTTTGCTCTCCAAACTTCTTGGAGAAGCTGTCTATTTATAGTAAGTCACCCAGTTGCCATCATTCTTCATCCCAAACCTTCAAGATAATGTTGGTATGGTCTATTTTGCAATTTGCTTTATTATGGGACTTTTCATAAGTTGGGTGAGTTATTAAGCCACTTAATTAATATATTTTCTTAAGTTATCTAAAGTTGGGATTATTAAAAGATAACTTAAGTGTAATAGCTCTTTGCAAAAGTAATTAAGTGTTTTAAAAGATAGACACTTAAAAAAGGGGCCTTGCACATGAAATATTAATATTATTTTAAAAAGGGTCTTTTGGAGAGGAAAAATATTATTATTTTGAGGAGAAAAATGAAGAGGTAAAAATAAAATAATATTCTATTTCCCTCAAAAGGTTATAAAAAGAGGACAGGGGCTCATTGTTGAGGGATGTTTTTTATTTGATATTGTTATTCTGTTGGATTGAACCTATGTGTTATTCCATTATCTCTTGAGGACCAAAACCCTCTTGTAGATTGGGGGTGGTCTCATTCAGAAACTACCAGTGTGCTAAAGGTGGAATTATTGGAGAAATCTCATACAGAGTTTGCCATTGCACTCAATGGATTTTTAAGTCTTTGAAAGTTTTCATTTGAACTTTGATGCTATGGTCGTATAGTTGCAGCCATGGCGTGAGATACATCTGGTGATTTGTCTGATGTTTATCAAGTGCTAATGCTATGGTAATTTCCTATTCACCTAGCCACCTAGGTTTCTGAGATTAACATGAGTTTTTGTTGCTGTTTAGAGTCCCTTTCATGGGAGGCCGTACTTTCCATGCTGGTCGTACAGGCATGGATTTGGCATGGTTGATTAGGGAGGAGAATCGCCTAAGTTTGGGTGCTTATTTCCTTTGGTTTTGAGGCACCCATGATAGTTGATGACATTGCCATGAGTTTCGAGGTGGAAAATCTATGTTGTGGGATGAATGTTAGGGTTTATGCATTGCTGTAATAAGGTTTTGAGACCTACAATAGAGACAGAAAAGACTTCAATCAGAACTTCTTTCATAGTTTCTTGTATGGTATATTTTGGTTTGCATATTGATCAACTAGCATGTTTCCTTTCAACGTTCATATGTTTTCCATGAGCTAACCTGATTCAACACTTCAAACAAGTTGGAAATTAGGGTTACTAAATGTTATTGCAGCCTATACTTACATTGAGAATATTTAATTAGTTGCAATATTTCATTGTAACCCTTGGAAGGTATTACCTCCAGTGGGATTGATAGTTTAATGCTTTGGTTTTCTTACCCCACTAAATAAGTGGTTTATTTGTAATGTCTTCCCACTGAATAAGTGGGTGTGCCTAGGTTTCCTTCCAGTTTCTCCCATTGAACAAGTGGTTGCTCACTGCATAAGTGGATGCTTGTTGCATAAGCAGATGCCCACTGAATAAGTGGAAGTTGTTTTTTATTCCTGGTTTGGATTTGAATGCTAACTTGGAAGCACTTGTATGTTCTCACCTTGCCCGGATTGGAATCTGGGTGATTAGAAGAGTGTGGAAGAATCATTGCTGCACTTAACTTCAGTGTTGTTATTTGGTTTCAAAAAAAATCAGGGCTGCATATTACATATTCTAGTGTTGTTGTGAGCATTAACATTGAAAAAGGAATTGACAAATCTAATGCCTCTGGTACCTTCTGACAATTTAGTTGTAATGTTATGTAATATGGTTCTATAATGTATTTGATGAATGTCTTATATATGAATAATTGAAATTTTCTATATTTTTTAAATTTCCGCATTTTTTAAATTGATATCCCTCCCATCCCCTACTGTCTTGGAAATGCATCCCACCATTCCCTACCATCCCCATCCCGGAAACACCATGGAACATAGGTTGTTTTACTTACATATCTGTTAGGGTGTGAACAACTTGTCAATGTGAGAAGTAATGAAGTTTTTTAATGAAGAATTTGAAAGTATATCCTATATTTAGTATGATTTTTTGACAATTCTACATTCAAAAAGCATTCTTTACCGAAGAGAAGTCAAAGATGTGCCCACAAGCATAGGAACAATGAACTGTTCCTCTTTACTTTCTTTTTCGTCCACCTCCACTTCTGGCTCATCCAAATGATTTTCTCGCCAAACAACTGGTCCACCCTTGAAGAGAGAAATGGTACTAGGGCAAGAAGAATGATGCAAAACGGGAGCTTGGATAGTCTCTTAAATTTCTTGAAAGGGAGAGGGTTCTTGAAAAGATTGTTCCTAGGGAGTGATAAGTTGGGTTTGCACAGGAACAGGGTCTTGTGAAAGAAGAGAGCCTCTGAAACTTGGAAATTTTAAACGTCAAGGTTTGTCTAGGGTTTTAGAGGGCTTTGGCATAGGATGCAACTCCTTAAAACTAGCGATTTTAAAGCTGGGAGGCTGTTGTGGGGCTTTAGAAGGATTCCCTTGCCTAAAGCTTGTGACCTTGAAAGTGGAAGCCTGCACCGTGATAGGGAAACTCATTGCGGAAGGAAGGAGTTGTCTGAAACTGGGAAAAGAGGGCACGCAATGGGTCACTTGCCTTTGGGAAAGTAGTTGTTCCATTTGTTCTTCTTTAGATGCAAGTTGCGAAGCAAGGCTTTCTTGATGGGTACTTTCTTGTGCCTCTAACTGTTTTTGGTGAAGATAAGCTTGATGAGCAATCTCATCTTGCTGTTGATGAAACTCCTACTCCTTCAACTTCTCATCCAACGTTCTATCATAGGCTAGCATGAGGCTCTTGAGATTACCAATATCCATGTGGGCAATATCTTGTTCACTAGGAAGGTAGCTAGATTGATTAGGAATAAAGTGGTTTTCTTGGGATTGATAATAAACATGATTAGGCTACCAAGAAGACTGTGCAGGGGTCAGAGGGAGGCAAGCATCATGAGGATGCTGATAACCTACTGAAATAGAGGCGCTTTGCATAAAACCAGAGGCATTCTGGGCTTGATATTGCTGATAGGGAGGCATGAAAGTTGTACTTTGGCAAGGTGGAGGGAAATAGCCATAGTTTCTGTAGAAGTTTGACATGATAAAACATGAAAACTTATTCAAATATTCTTTTAAAGCAAAAGGCTAACATGTGTGCCCCCTGAGAAACTAGGTAAATACCAAAAGAGAGTCCCTAGGTGATTGAAATGTTTCTAAAAGCAAGAAAAGACCAAGAATATCACGGAAGTCTTGATCCTTGAAGGCTTTTTAAGTGCTTGGGTTGCTTAAACCAACATATCTGAGTCTTGGAGTCGCCATGGTGTTGGAGAAGCTGACCTGAATGGTATAATGCACTAAAGAGTACACCAAACTCTTCATTTGATGAGTGAAAACAAGGGTTTGATAAGACCCTCAAACTGTGGTTCCACCAGGCGTGCCAAAAAATGTTGTCACATGAAATTACACCCTACCTGAACTAGGTTCACTCATTCTAATGACACAATAGGTATGATCTCAGATGTGGGACACTGTGAAATGAGATAAAACCTCTAGAGAAGGATGGTTCTGATTTTCTGAGTTTTTAGGCTCAGAGAACTAATCCTAATGCTAAGAAACCATAGGGGAAAAGGGAGGAGGAATGCATAAAAGGGAAAGGGTGATACACCAGATTTAGTTGTTTGATTGGGGCTGACATAACACATCAAAGATCTCAAAGGTTGGAATGACTCACACAAACTCAAGGAGACTATGTCAAAGGTTAGAGCAAAAGATTGTAAACTGCAAAAGAGACTGCTTTGCCCACAAGGTAAACATTCAATCATCAAATAAACACAATCTAAAGTCTTAGAGAGGCAAATACTAGTTGCTTCTTATTGATCATGAAGGCTAAAAGCCATTACAAAAGAGAATGACCCAACGATCAACCAACCCAAAATACAACTTTCAAGCAAGTAGATATAGCATTGAAAACACACTATAGCAGCCATGGACATGAGAAGAAAGAGTGGTCAACACGTTTGTTAGGCGTCCATGCTGCAAAACATCACGCTCCAATGTGATGCAGGCGTATTATTCATTTAGCTTATTATTAATGTTTATTTGTTCTAGATATTTCTAGATAAAATAATGTGAGGTTGTGAGCTCCTCACAATCCTCCGAATCAATTTGTTTTAACTAGAAGATAGGAAGTTAGAGGGATTAGAGGGATTTATTCAGATCAGTTTCAAGTTTAGTTTAGCCTATTTTTCAGTATAAAAATAAGCCTATGTTGTAGCCTAAGCAACGGACAAGTTATGAGGAAAGACATAATGTGAATAAATTTTGATATATTTGTTGCTTTTCATTTTCATATTTTTGCTCTTCTCGTGAGTTATTTTTTTATGCCATTAGTTGGGTTGCATTAGTTTAGTATCAGAGCCAGTGAGAGGAGTAGAATCGTGGAGTTTGAAGCAATTTTATGCCTCCAGACGTGGATCTGCTCATAGCTGGGCATTGAGAAAAGAGACTTCTAAGCTAGCTGAAGAACAAAGTGATGATATTCAAATCATTTCTGCCATATAATGTAGTGTGTGTATATGTGGATGTTCCTGCAATGATATAATTGATAAGTTTTGGCAAAGTGGACACCGAGGAATTGGTTGTAGCAGGTTCTAAAGAGGCTATTATACAATAGTCATTATTTAAAGAGAATTCTTTCTATGCTTGGTGTGGGAAGAAGGAGAACACACTGTTGTTGATTTTGAAGAAGCCAGAGACTTTGGAAAAAGTCGTGAGTCAAAGGAAATCATCAAGTTTATTGTGAAGACATCACTGTGAAGAGCAGTCTCAATAAAACATTCATAACTTTGTCATGTCTCAATGAAATTGAGAAATTCAAAATGTTCCGAAAAGCTAGAAAGAGGCAGCAACAAACCCAGAAATCATTCTAGAAAATTCATTTTAGTGAATGAGCAGTTTTGATCACAATTTGACTATTTTTTTATGTTGCAGTACCAATTTAATTTGATGTGGGTAGGTTTTATGCAATCAGATTTAATGTAGTTTGCATATTTAAATGTCCTTTTTGTAAATGCTCTATCAACCACAGTGAATTAAAAAAAAAAGAAGCAATTCGATCTTGTTGAGGATTGAAACCTGTATGAGAAGAAGGTTGACTTTTAATCCTATACCATTATTGGTATCTGAAAACGAAGCAGTCACTGTCAGTACAAGGGAAGACCTTCTTTGCCAAGAGATGGCATTTAGAGTTTGAGGAAGATGATGAGGACGGGGGAGAGAAGCTGCAAATGCAGAAATTCTAGAGGAGATGAGACGCATGCAAGCACGGTTGCACGCTATGGAACTTGCACAAAGAGGAGGTATTGACATGGGAGATGTCAGTGATAGAGAGGAAGAACCTCAAGAAGAAGCAGCAGAACTTGAAGAAGAAGGATTTGAAACGAGACTTGTTAAAGCGATTTTGGGAGCAAGTTCCAAACCCAAGTTGGAGTTGCCTATGTATGAAGGTAGCTTAGATGCTGAGAAACTGATCGACTGGATCAGTTGAATGGAAAAATATTTTGAGTATGAAAATGTTGCTGATGACAAAAGAGTGAAATTTGTTGTAACCCGATTGAAGGGTCATGCATCCCTCTGGTGGGATGGAGTACAAGATGAAAGGAGACAGAAAGGTAAGTCCAAGATCAATAGTTGGGACAGGATGGTGGCAAAGCTAAAAGGTAAGTTCTTGCCTAAAGATTACCAACTTAATCTTTTTAAGAAATTGCAAAATCTTAAGCAAAAAGAAATGTCAATTAAGGATTATACTGAAGAATTTTATAGGTTGACCATTAGAGTTGGTCATATGGAAGATGATACTGAAAAGGTGGCCCGATATCTCAATGGATTGAGATATAATATTGAAGATGAAATTAACCTTTTGTGTCCAAGAACAGTAGAGGAAGCATACTAGTATGCTCTCAAAGCAGAGGAGAAACTATCCAGGAAGCAAACATAGAGCTTAAGAGGGAAAAGTCAAAGTTTCAGAGGAAGAGGATCACAAGGTGGTAGAGGCCAGTGGCAAGCTTAGAAGGAAGAAGCCAGTAGTTCACATCACCAGGAACAATCTTCTTGAGGTAATGATTCTTTTAGGCGAAGAAGGCCTTATTCAAGAGGTAGTGGTAGAGGGTTTTTAGGAAAATGGTTTAAATGCAATAAATATGGTCATAGATCTTATGAGTGTCTAGAAAATCCTACCACAAGTCAAAGGAGTGCACATATTGTTGATGGTGAAGAGGAGGAAGATGCACATGAACCTGTCACTTATAAAGATGCACCTGAAGTTGGTGAATCACTCTTTATGAAGAGGGTGTTAAACCCGACAAGGAGGTTATGGAACCACCTCAGAGGAAGAATTTGTTCAGAACAACATGCAAGAGTGGAGGAAAATGCTGCAAAGTCATCATAGATAGTGGGAGCACATACAATCTTGTTTCAACAGAGATGGTGGAGAAACTAGGCTTGAAAAATGTAATGCATCCTACTCCTTATAAAGTATCATGGTTGCAAAAGGGGCATCAACTCTTGGTTAATGAACAGTGTAAGGTGGATTTCCAAATAGGAACTTACAAAGATCAAATAGTGTGTGATGTCATGCAAATGGACGTTTGCCACATTCTGCTTGGAAGACCTTGGCAATATGACAGAAAGGCTATGCATGATGGGCGACACAATACTTCCACTTTTGAGAAAGATGGAAAGAAGCACATTCTTACACCCTTAAAGGGAGAACAAGCTATTATTGAACCAAGTTTGAGAGTGATGTTGATGAGTGGTAAGGAATTTTTACACCAAATGAAGAAGGAAGAGGTAAATTTTGCTTTGGTAGGAAAGCCCAAAGGTGTATTCACTAATACAAAATTGATTGATTTGCCTAAAGAAATTCAAGACATTTTGAAAGAATATGTAGACATAGTAGTAGATGATCTACCTAATGCTTTACCTCCATTGAGAAGCATCAGCCATCACATAGAATTGATTCCAAGAGCAAATCTTCCAAACAAGGCTACCTATAGGATGACTCCAAAGGAGAATCAAGAAATTAAAAAGTAGGTAAAAGAATTGTTGGAGAAAGGGCTGATAAGGGAAAGTTTAAGCCCTTGTGTTGTTCCAACAATTTTGAGTCCTAAGAAAGATGGAAGCTGGAGGATGTGTACAGATTCCAGAGCAATCAACAAAATTACCATCAGGTATAAGTTTCATTTGCCAAGGATTGATGATTTGTTGGATTATTTAAGTGGAGCTAAATATTTTTTTAAAATAGACCTGAAAAGTGGCTATGACCAGATTAGGATTATAGACGGTGATGAATGGAAAACAGCCATTTGGTTTAACTAATGCTCCAAGTACTTTCATGAGGCTTATGAATGAGGTGCTTAAATATTTCACAAGTAAGTTTGTCATAGTATACCTGGATGACATCCTGGTGTTTAGTCATTCAAAGGGAGAACATCTGAAGCATTTAAGAATGGTATTAGACAAGCTACATGAAGAGAAGCTACTAATCAATCTCAAGAAGTGTACTTTCTTGAAGATAGAATTGGTTTACTTAGGTTTTGTTATCTCACAAGAAGGATTGAAGATGGACAAAGAGAAGATAAAAGCAATCATTGAGTGGCTTACTCCTAAGAGTATCTTCGAGGTAAGAAGCTTTCATGGTTTGGCTAGTTTCTATAGGAAATTCATAAGGAATTTTAGTGGGATTTGTGCTCCAATAGTGGATACAATTAAGGGAGATAAAAGAACATTTCATTGGACTAAAGCTGCTGATAAAAGATTTTAGATTCTTAAGAAGAAAATTACAGGAGAACCTATCTTGTCCCTACCTGATTTTACTAAGGTTTTTCAAGTTGAATGTGATACTAGTGGGACTGATATAGGTGCTATCCTGAGTTAAGATGGAAAGCCTATTGCTTACTTCAGTGAAAAGCTTAATGATGCAAAGAAGAGATATTCAGCATATGATCGGGAGTCATTGTACAGGCTTTGAAGAAATGGAGGCATTATCTCATGCCTAAGGAGTTTATTTTGTTCACCGATAATCATGCTTTGTAGTTTATTAGTAGTCAACATAAGTTAAGCCAGAGACATGTCAAATGTGTTGAATTTTTGCAAAGTTTTACTTTTGTTATTAAGCACAAGAGTGGCCAATCTAACAAAGTTGCAGAAGCTTTGAGTAGGAGTTTGATCATACAAGAATCTCAAGTGAGCGTATTGGGATTTTTGATGATCTAAAGGAGATGTACAAGGAAGATGGGGACTTCAAAGAGGCATATGAAGCATGTTTAAATCCTCTTAGTAGGGATAGAAGTCCTTGGATGGAGTACATGTTACAAGCTGGTCTACTACTCAAGGGTAGCCAACTTTGCATGCCAAGAGGTTCCATGAGAGAGAACCTATTGAAGGAGAAAAATAGTGGTACCTTAGCAGGGCATTTTGGACAAAACAAGACACTAACTCAATTGAGTTCACACTACTATTAGCTAGGTATGAGCAATGATGTTAAGAAGTTTGTGGAGAAGTGTAAAGTATGCCAACATGCTAAAGGGAGTAGCCAAAATGTAGGTTTGTATCAGCCATTACCAATTCCAACCAGGCCATGGGATTCAATAAGTATGGACTTTGTACTTGGTCTACCAAGAACTCAAAAGGGGCATGATTCAATTTTTGTGGTAGTTGAGAGGGTTTCCAAGATGGCTCATTTTATTCCATGTACAAAAACAAGTGATGCTACTAATATTGCTAATTTGTTCTTCAAAGAGATAGTTAGACTACATGGACTTCCTAGGAGCATTGTCTCTGATCGAGACATAAAATTTGTAGGACACTTTTGGAGGACCTTGTGGAAGAATTTGGGCACTAATTTAAGTTTCAGCTCATTTACCATCCTCAGACTGAGGGTCAAACAGAAGCCTTGGAAACATCTTGAGAAGTTTGGTCAGCATGCATTCCAAACAGTGGGACTTGGTACTTGCACAAGAAGAATTTGCATACAATGACTCACCTAACAGGGACACAAGTATGAGTCCTTTTCAAATTATGTATGGCATGCATCCTAGAGGAGTATATGAGCTAAGAAATTTGGGTAAAATGGAAACAAGAAGTGCTAATGGTGAAGACTTTGCAAGTGCAATGCAAGATTTGCATGAACAGGTGGAAAGGAAACTTGAAGAAAGCACCATCGAGTACAAAAAGAGAGTTGATCAGAAGAGGAAAGAAGTCAATTTTAATGTTGGTGACCTTGTTTTAGCTCATCTCAGAAAGGAAAGATTTCCAAAGGGTGAGTATAATAAGTTAAAGGCTAAGAAAATTGGTCCTTGTAGGATTCTAATGAGGTTTTCTAGTAATGCATATGAAAAAGACCTTCCAATAGGCATTGGAATCTCTCCTATCTTTAATGTTGCAGATTTATACCCTTTTAAAGTTGAAGAACCAACAATTGAAGTACCTGAAAAAAGTGAAGAGAAGATCATTGAATGGGAGAAGTAGTTACCCAAAGAAACACCAAAGCAACCCGGGACAATTTTGGATAAGAAAGTGGTCAAGAAAACTAGGGGCAAGGAATATTTTCAGTACTTAGTCAAATGGAAGGGACTCCCACTTGAAGATGCCACATGGATGACAACTTCAGAACTATCGAAGCATGGTACAAGTATTGAGAAGCTCATGGACGGGAGTCCATGAACAAGTCTTTTGTTCCTTGGGAGTCTGATGCAGGTGCATTATTTATTTATCTTATTATTAATGTTTATTTGTTCTAGATATTTCTAGATAAAATAATGTGAGGTTGTGAGCTCCTCACAATGCTCCGAATCAATTTATTTTAACTAGAAGACAGGAAGTTAGAGGGATAATAGAGATTTATTCGGATCAATTTCAAGCTTAGTTTAGCCTATTTTTCAGTATAAAAATAAGCCTATGTTGTAGACTAAGCAACTGGAAAGTTATGAGGAAAGCCATAATGTGAATAAAGTTTGATATATCTGTTGCTTTTCATTTTCATATTCTTGCTCTCCTGTGAGTTATTTTTTTATGCCATTACTTGGGTTGCATTACAATGGCCCTATTAAAGGGAAACTGTGGAAAAAAGGGCATTGCCCATTCTGGAGTACAAGAAACCATCGATGAATGAATTGCAATAGCATGAGGGTGTGGGAAATCCACTAAGACAGTCCATCAGGCACATGAAGAGGCATAAATGGTGACTAGGAGGGTCGCTAAGAAGTCCAATCGCTAGTTGTAGAGTTAAATGCACAAGGAGGGCAAATTTTTCAGGCCTCGACAAATCTGGCTTCCAATAGATATTCAGCTCTTGAATCTAAGAAAGGGAAATCTCACAACTTTGATAGGGCAAGAAGGAGAAACCAATCAGGGTTTAGAAATCGGGCCATCACCGAACCAGCATCAGCTTTTGAGCAAATGAATCACCTTCATACCAAGCTTCTAAATCCATGAGCACACAAGGAAGCATCAGACTTTGACAGTCCAACCTCCGCCTTTCCATCGAACTCTTTGAAAAAAGGGCACAGAAGGATACCCCAACACCCAAAGTCTAAAAATATAAAGGGCATATTTATCTAGCTTCAGTGATTGGGCCTGCACTATGCCATGTAGAGTGAAGAAGAGAAATGAAGAAACGTCAATCCTTGAAGTCTACAAGACTTAGAATAAAACTGAAGTTGGTTGGGGATCGGACATTAGACTTCTCGCAAAATGCTTGCCATTGGAAAAAAAGAACCAAGGAACTCCTCAAAGCTCAAAGTCCGAAACACTTAGAGAAATTTGAGGTTTGTCGGACTTCGACATCGGAGCCAAACAAAAGCCAAACTCTAAGAAGTTGGGACCCAAATACACCCTAGTGCGATCCTGATAAAGAGAGCACATGTGAAATGTCAGGGATTGGAGAAAACCAGGAATGCATACTTCAAAAGTAACGAAACAAACATCCATCCGAGCTCCAAAAGCCGAAAGACTCAAAGCTTTGAAGGATCATTGGAGTTGGGAGCTAGAGCCTGTAAGGAAGACATGAGAATTGAGTACTGAAGAAAGAACAAGTTCGACACTGTGAAGTCGATAGACTTAGAACAAATGATGAATCACCAAGGTGGGGCGTCGAAGCCGATAGGAAAGGCATGCCAAAAGGAGGAACGCTGAAACTCCAACAGGTTGAAATACTTAGAAAATATAAGGGAAATCCAAGAAGCTTTTGGAGATAGGATTTTATGGGCTTTCCCTTGCATTTCAACACATAATTGACCCATTTTGAATGTCTTAGATTGATTATTAACATAGGGTCAAATGGCCAAGGCAAAGAGTGACACAAACACTTAGGATTTGATGGGTTTTGACAAGATTTGTACAACGTTCCTAAGGGGAAGACTATTTGAGCTAGGAAGGCTAAAAATAGTCAACAATGCCTATTGAGAGAGAAATTCTTGATTACCTATCATGATATAGAGTGAACTTCGATATTGCTTCAATGGTAATTGGTGTATTACTAGATTTGGGTAAAAAAAGAGAATTCGGATGGTAGCCAAAAAGCTTATAAAGAAGCATCTGTTGGGTGGTTTTGACACGGTTCTGCAAGAGGCAATAATAGGAGTTGGACTACAACCAATTGCAGGCTTACTGGGATTATAGCAAGGTAAAATGATTGATCCATGGTGGGCAATCATCGTCTTGACTTTTATGACTATTACAACTAATACCTTTAAGCAAATTGATTTAGTATATTTTAAATCTAAGATTAATATAAAGGGCGCAACCCTGTGATTGCAATTTACCAAAAAAAGAAAATTATTGAAAAATACTAAATTAAAAAATCATGGGACACTCCTAATGCAATATATTATTAATAATTTTAATAAAATCATAACAAACTATTTATTTTTTGTCAGTAAATTGCAATTGTGGGGGTTGCACCCTTTCTATTGATATCAAATTAAAAATTATAAAAACAACTTATAGAAGCTATAGTTGTAGCAATCATGAACAAAATAAAAAATTAACTCTATAGTTGTAGCCCATTTTCTTTTTGTATTATACATCTTATTAAATAACCATTTACAACCAATAGGTAATTTAAGTGAGTCCCAAGTTTGATTTTTATGTAAGGACTCCATTTTTCTCCATGGCTTCCTTCCAAGACTCTTTGTCATTTGACCTAAGTGCCTCCATAACAATTATGTGGTCTTGATCAGTAGTATATAAAGTTAATAAAAGAGATGCATAATGAAATTCAAGATCTCTATAGCTTTCTGGATTTCTTCTTACCTTGTTTGATCTCTTTAAAGCTGGAATATCTAGTTCTACATAGACATTCTCTTCTACCATCTCATTCTTTGATTCATCTTGTGTATTTGTTTCTATTTTAGAGATAGATCTGCCCTCTTCGGATTGAACATGAATTCTTTGAGGTTCTTTCTCTGGTTATTTTTCTTGTGTTGGAGCCCTCTTTCCCTCTCTTAAATTATGTTATGACTATTGCAATTATAGTGTTTTTGAGTTACACAACTTAAATACTTTAATACCAATACTATGTCTCTTAACCATACAATTGCTTGATTTATAATCTAACTTAGACCTTTCTTACTTGGGAATATACGCATAAGCACCACAACCAAAAACTCTTAAATGTTTGAGAAAGGGTTTCTTATCAATCCATGTTTTTGATGGGGTTTTATCCAACAAAGCTGATGTCGGTGACCTATTGACAAGATAGTAAGCAATTGTTACTATTTCTCCCTAGAACTTTTTGTCCAAACCTACACAACTAAGCATACTTCGAGCCTTATCAATGAGAGTTATATTCATTCTTTCAACAACTCTATTTTGTTGTGGTGTATAAGGAGTGGTCATCTACCTTTCCATTTGACATTGCTTACAGAATTGCTGAAATACATCAAAGCAATATTCTTCAACATTATCACTTCTCAAAACCTTAGACTTTTTTGGTTTGGTTTTCTACCAAAGTCTTAAAACCTTTATATTTGTTGAAAATTTTAGATTTATTTAGTAAAAAATACACCTTTCTTTCTTGGGAAATCATGTATAAAAGTAACCTAGTATATAGATTCTGCAAGTGATGGAACTTTTTTGGTCCAAAAATATCACTTTACACTAAATGAAATGTATTATGATGTTGAAGCATTGTTAGGAAACTACATGAGTTTTCTTGCCAAATACACAGTGTTCACAAAAATCAAAGCTTAGTGGGGAATAAAAAATTCATTAAGCCATACCTTTGGTTTTCAAATCTTGAAGGCTTTTCTTCAATATGCCCCATCTGTTGATGCCACAACATTGTCTTTTTGGTAGAAAGTGTAGGAGCCTATTTTGCAATATTGTTGACATCAGGAACATGAGAGGTATTGCACCCAACACTTACAATGCTAGTCTCAAGTTTAAACAAAGTTCCTAAATGGACTCCTTTTGCTAATATCATAGCACCATGAATTAGTTTGCACTTATTCTTATTAAATACCACATGTATACCTTCATCATTCATTTTGCTTACCAAAATTAGAATTCTTGTTAAACTTGGAATGTGCACAATATCAGGAAGGATGTTTGTTCTTCCTTCTTTCAGCCCTAGCTTTACTCTTCTTTGATCTATTAACTTATATGTCAAATTATCTCCTAAGAATACTTCACGTCCATTTATTTTCATAATCATTGAGCCACTCCTTTTGAATAGTAAGTATCATAGCATAATGAATCATTTTATAGTTATCCTTATTAAATACCACATGCATATCCTCATCATTCATTTTGTTTATGGAAATACCCAAGCTTCCGCTCAAGACATTAACAGGCAAAAGAGGATCGAACATTTTTTTCGCATAACAAAAATGGAAGCAAGTAATCAGACAACATATCTAACATGCCAAAGGTGTTATATGCAACCCATGATAACACACTTGGCACACACACCAATGCATTGTAGAGATGGAAGCTTTGGGAGATGTCATTGGGGTAAAGTCATTCCTCGGCCATGTTGGCTATTATAGAAGGTTTATCAAAAAAATTCTTAATTATCCTATCCCCTTGACATGTTAATGAGAAAAGGAATACCATTTGTGTCAACTGATAAGCAACAAAAAGTGTTCGAAGAGTTAAAGACGAGATTAATCAATGCACCAATTCTGGCATATCCGAATTGGGACAAGGAGTTCCATGTGCATGTGGATGCGTTGAACTTTGCAATTGGGGCCACCTTGGCATAGGTTGGACCTGTTGTGACCAAATCACACATCACCCCATTGCAAATGGGGACCCCCTTTTTTTGAGCTCTGATGCTTTGCATTGAGTTTTGGATGATGTCTTAACACTTTTTCATGATGAAGTCAGTAGTGTTTGAGTCTATAGATTTGTGGTGCATACCATAGTGTCCTGATATCGTGATGTTCTGAGATCCTGAAAATGACTAAGTCTGATGTTCTAAGCTCCTGAAAATTGACTAAGTCTGAAATCTGGTGGATCCTCAAAAATGTAGAATCTACATGTTAAATCCAGTGGATCCGAGACCTATCTCAAACATCCTGAAAGGTATATTGAAAAATACTTGAATATATTTTTCAATATACCTAACCCTCGGGACATCCATTTTTAGGCACAAATTTGCTCTAATTAGTTAGGCACATTTCTCCACTTGTAGTGACTCAAAATTGCACCTAGAACTCAAGGCGCATTTCATCATCCAGAAAACCTCAAACTTGCACCTTGAACAAATGATGCTAGAAATGGTGAAGAAAATGGGCACCTTGAATGATTAAATCCCCCAAGACACTTTGCAATTCCCTAAAGCCCAAAATTCACTCAAATGAGCTAAGGCGCATTTTTTCATCTCCAGAGCCTCCTATGAGTGCCTTAGCATGAAAGGAATGTTTCAACCAATGACAAATTGCGCCTTGCTAAAGTGAGGTTTGAAACCGAAAAGATTAATCAGACCTTAAAGTAAAAGGTCATTTAGACATCTATGCACTTCTTTAGAGTCATAAAATTTGAATAAACACCATTTCAAATCAAGGTGCTACTTTCCATCAAAACAACCTCATATTTACGCCTAAAGGGGAAATCAACTTGAAACTACAACTCTGGAAACTTTTGGCATTAGTGAAGTCCTTTAAGAAGCAACTACAATGATTTAAGATGAAGGGAAGTAAAGAAACTAAGGCAAGATGTCTAGGCACCAATTTAAGTTCAAATAATATGCACTTAGGAGATAGAAGGCTAAGTATCTTGAATTTTCAAATCACCTTGGAATGAGAATGCTCTAAATAACAATGCCTTGGTAGGAAGAGACTTAAGATCATCACAATGCCTAAGAACAAGTCAAGAAGTTGAGGCGCAGTTCAACCATTGAGGAGTTCATCTTGGGTGCCTAAGAGGAAATCATGTTGAAATCATCAATCTTGAAGCTATGGGAATGATGTAAGTTCACAAGAGTTTGTATAAGTCATAAAAATCATGAAAATTGGAAGTAAACATCATATTAAGGCAAGGCGCCATATCACATCTTGAGCATCTACAATGTGTGCCTTAAAGCCTTGTCAATGCTTTATCAATGCTAAGCACCATTTCTTGTGGTTTAAGTCATCATGAGCACCTAGGAAGGAGAAATGAGTTTGGGCGCCTAACATCAAAAGACATTTTGTTAGGCAATTTGGAGGAGTAGGTTTGAACCTTAACAAATATTTGAACACATGAAAATCAAGATAGTAACCCATTGAGTATAGGCTCTATTCCTTGTTGTTTTTGTCATTTTGAGCGCCTTGAGTGTGAAGAGCAAGAAACATTGAAGTATAGCAAATGCAAGATGAAAGAGCCTCTTACAAGTTTGAATAAGCCTTTGAAGGAGTTAAAAGTAAAGAAACTAAGTTAAGAAGATCTAGGCACTGATTTTATCTCAAAAATTCATAAAGAGCACCTAACAACTAAGATGTTCCAACTGTTTACCGCAATATGGTGTGTTTTATAGAATATGAAGTAGTATAGTGCATAACATAGAACATGAATTTATAATAGCATTTCACATAATAAGGCATTGTTTCCATTCATTGAATATATCAGTATTACACTATAATGTCACAATGCTGCGGGTGCCCCGACTACAAAGTATTAAACCAATATATAACTTGGCCAAGGTTGGTTGAGATACCAACCATTGGCAACGACTCTATAACTATCCAACCATCGGGGTTAATTCTCGATAACACTCCTAACTTAACAACACTAATTAATTTATGATTATTTACTTGGCTGACTATGGTCGACTACAATTATGACCGACTACATCATCCCCCGCACAAAATCAGTCGTCTTCCAGACGACAGAAAACCATCAAGTGACATTAAGTAAGTTTTGCCGACGATAATGCTGAAGTAGGAGCTGTGTAAAAGTAGAACCAACACATTCAGAACACTTGCCAGTAGACCAACCAACCAAGGGACCCAATCTGATAGCACACTGAATGCTATGAATGTTGCACCCCATTGCTCATTGAATCAAGATAGTACTAGTTTGATGGGGGTTTGGGGGAAACACCCCCAACGGGGTTGAGGGGGCAGCACCCCTCACGGGGGTTTGGGGCAGCACCCCTAGCCCAAAATGACACCTTCAAAACCATTCGAACCTTCATGGCGCACATCATTTTTCTGAATTATTGAAGTTTATTTCTGCACCCTCAATCTTACGAACAATGAGTAAACTTGCCGAGTATGTGGCCAATTGCCCTCTTTTCCTTCCTCTTTTTGGTACGGCCTCCTTTATTCTCTGTGTATGGACTTGGATTGTTCTTCTTTTCTCCCTGAATCGTACGGCCTTTTTCCTATCTTCCTTCCCAGTCTTCTTCATATGGCCTGCCAGTCCTCTTCGTATGGCCTGTGTCTTTTTTCTTTCCTTCATCGATGGTACGGTCATGTATTTTTTGCAAATTGCAGAGACTAAAAAAAACTTAGTGTTTTTCTTGGGGATGGAGTTTATGAAGTGGGATGGGCGTATGACCTGGTCATACGGTTGAGGTCATACGACCAAGTTGTATGGTTCTCATTGTACAGCCTGGTCGTATAGCTCACGTCATACGGCTCAAGTCATATGGCATGGTCATATGTCATTTTTTTTTTCACTTTTCAATCTCTTTTTCTGTATTTTTTCCTTTTTTTCCAATTTTTTATCCATTTCAACCTGAATCAGATTTTTCTATTTTTCTCTGATGGGGTCCATGTTCTATCTGTAACTCTAACTGTAGAACTTTCTTGTCGCATAATCTATCTCATAACATTTTTTCCTTTTCTAGAATTTTGCTGTGGGGGTGATTTGCAAGTACGACAAGTAGCCATATCCTCCAAATTAAATATTTTAACTTCATTCTTTGTACCTTTATTGATTTTGTAATCGTCGGTAGGATCAGGTGCCTTTATTGGGACTAGAACTATTGTGTTCAGAAAAAATAAACTATCTGACTTTTGAACATCATTTTTTCTTTGTTGATTATCACTGATCGCCAAAACATTGCAAGTCAACAGAAATACTCTATAGTCCTTATTCCTTCTGTATGGTCTCTTTCTGGCCGGTGCTTTCAATACTGGGTTCCTATTGTAGTTCCGTCGCCCTATTTCACTGTGCTTACAAATGGCTCTTCATACCTGATCACCTTGTCTGGTTCAAATTTATGTGCAAGTGTATCATCTATCTTGGCATTACCCTTTGTATATTCTTTTTGTGCCTCTCCTGGTCAATTTGTTTGTTCTAGTCGACATGTCTCTGCCACTAGTTTCTCTATTACTTCCGGCTAATTATTACCTTCCTCCCCTTTATCACTCATTACTGGTTCCCTCTTTCCAAGTGGTCGAGTGTTTGTCAATCCATCCAGTGCTTCATTCATCAACAATGTTTCACTGGGCCCAATATTGCCGAGTGTTTTACTAGTCGCTTGAGAGCATTCACCACTTTCTCTTATTGAAATCATGTTACACTTTGGCTTGAAGAAATCATAGTCTTCCATCTGCCAATGAAGAGCCCACTAAAGGAATTAGTTTCACCCTCAGAACATTCTTGTAGTTTTAATACTCTTTCCTCATCAGGTTCTATTAGTCCTCTACCAACTAACTCTCCTCTGTCTGAATCAGAATCTAATGCCAACTCTTCACTTATAGCCTGTGTTCTTAGATCTATGACGATCTTCTTACCCTTGTTTTTTATCGACAATGTTTCCTTTTTCCAGTTGTGGTTGGCCTTGGCGGCTATCAGCCACCCTCGGTCGAGTAATGCATTGTACGACACATTCTGTGTTGTTATGACTACAAAGTTTAATAGAAAGGGTTGGGTGCCAATCTTCACTTTTTGAGCCATTAGCACTCCTAGCACTTTAATTCTATGCTGGTCTGCTCCCACCAACTAGAATTTTTGTGGCCATAAAGTAGGTTTTCCCAAGCACTTGCATGTATCTTCTGTCAACACATTCACTTCAGATTCTTCATCAATTATTGTGTTCGTCAGGTAGCATCCACCGATTGACATGTGTACGACAGCTGGACTCTTCCCATTGTCAATTGCTAATAGCCTCGAGTCGATCACTTGTTCTCCCTTTAGTAGTGGCTCCACTATGACATCCTCATCTTTTGTTTCCCCACTTAGGTTTCCTTCCATCGCCTTAGAAATTGCCATTCTCAGTTGTGGCATGCTTTGTAGGAGATCTACCATCCTCATGGATACAATGGTCTACAACACCTGATTTACAATATTCTTGTCTCACTCCGATCGTACGGTGGTTATTTTTCTGTTCTTCCCTTTTGTTTCCATCACCATGTCCACTTCTTCTCTAGCATCCCGGAGTCTCTCCTTCTTGGTTATGGGGACTGGATAAGTGGCCTTTTTCCATTGTGCTCAAGTGACAGCAAGGATCTCTTCATTATTTTCCTTGACACTGATAAGGTTCACCCCTTTCTGTTTTGGGCAATCTTTTTCTTCATGGTCTCCGGGCGCACACCATTTGCAAAGTGCATTTGGCTTCTGGTGGTTGCTCTGGCAATCCCTTGCAAAGTGCCCCCACTTGTTGCATTGATGACATTATATCATGGGCCTTCCTTTACCATCATACTATATCTTGCTTCTTAGAGTTCTATTGCTTCGATAACCTCCAGGGGATGCATGGCGATTGTACTAGGGCTTCAGTGGTGTATTCAGCTATGTTGACAGTTCTCCTTGAGTGAAGAGTACTTGTGTACCCCTTGCTTTTAGATTGTATGGGCATTCCTTGATGGAATGTCCCATCACTTGGCAAATATCGCAGAACAACTTCTTTGGGTAGTTTACCTTTGCGTGACCGTCCCCCTTGCAATCTGTACACCATAGTTCTTTAGCTTCCCTCATACTCTCCTTGTCGGCCTTCAATTCTTTCATCATTCTCATCATGTCCTTCCTGAGTGCTTGCATGGTCTTGGACTCACTGTCGTTGTTGTTCGTACTCTCCTCGTCGTCTGTCTTCCTTTTCCCTCGGAAGTATGTTTTATTTTCACTCTCTATATCCATTGCTTGATTGTACGCTTCATCGTATGATGACGGAGGCATGACTTTCATTTTATTTCTTAGTGGTGGGCACAATGCTTTGATGAACCATTGCTTCTTCAGCCCGTCGGCCAGCTGAGTCTCCAATTTTCCCAACAATTCTTTCAGTATCCGATTGTAGGTTCACACGTTCTCGTGCTTCCCTTGCTTCGTACTATAGATCTCCGCTACAATTTCATTGTCATCCCTTAGGAGTTTGAATTCATCTTGGAATGCCTTCTTAAGTAATCTCCATGATGCCCTGTGTGCTTGGTCCAACTCTATGTACCAGTCGACGATGCTATCTCTCAGTGTCACTGGAAATGCTTTCAGCCAGTAGTCCACATCATCTTACCCATTAGCTATCCAAATCATCTCACATGTCTAACAGTGTCATACTGGATCTTCTGACCCATTCCCCATAAATTTTGGTAGCTTCTGCCTCTCCGCTGGTGGAGTCACCATCCTTCCCCGATGTCCTCCTTGTGCATTGGACCTGACTAGATTGATTCTCTTGCAACATCCCAGTGCGTCACTTGCACTCTCGGCCATGTTCGAGTCTTCCTCACATCCTCTGTCGACATCCTCTACACCTTGAGTCTCCTCGGGTTCGTTTTGATACTCCCTCTACCCTGGGGTCTTAGGCTAAGATCTTCCAACTCTCGGCCCTTTGTCATCCGATATGGATAACTCTCCAATGAGGCATATGTTGTTTTCAATTTCTTTTGTCAATTCATTTTTATTCCCTTTTTTTTTTGTCAGCGGTGTCTTGAAAATTCCTTCGTCGGCATGATGATGTTCATTGGCGATTTGTATCAGTGTTGTCCTTCATTCTTCTTCTTCCTTTAATCTCAATGATCTTCATGTTCTTTCCTCTGGTGTTTCATGCCCACTTGGTACTCGGTTCTTATCCTTATTGAGTTGTATGGGCATTAATTGCTACTCAGGTGAGGAGATGGTTGACCTCTTGGTTGATGTGCAATTGATCCCAGATGACCAATTGAGGGATCTCTCATCTAAGAGCCTCACTCCGTATGTGGTCCTTCAACGAGTTTTCCCACAAACTGCAGAGGTCTTCTATCAAAGTGTCTTCACGATCCTCGTTTGCTTGTACTGGCTCTTCGGTCGGCTACCCCATCACAATGTCATTCTCTCATCTAGATGTTCACCGGATTCGCTTAGGCAATAGTGCCAAATGTTTACCACAATATGGTGTGTTTTACAAAATATGAAGTAGTATAGTGCATAACATAGAACATGAATTTATAACAGCATTGCACAGAATAAGGCATTGTTTCCATTCATTGAATATATCAGTATTACACTACAATGTCACAATGCTGCGGGTGCCCCAACTACAAAGTATTAAACCAATATATAACTTCTCAAAAATAGACCTTAGGTTTGGGTACCACCAAATTTGAATGCGAGAAGAAGATATACCCAAAATTACCTTTCGATGTCATTATGGCCATTTTGAATTCTTAGTCCTACCATTCAGACTAACCAATGCCCAGGCGACTTTCCAATCATGCATGAACCATACTTTTTGAAAGCAACTAAGAAAGTTTCTCTTAATCTTCTTTGATGACATACTAATTTATAGTAAAACTTGGGAGGAACACTTGAAACATATTGATAAGGTCCTATCCATACTAGAACAAGAATCCCTTTATGCTAAAGCTTCGAACTGCGAGTTTGGAATGGAAGAGATTCTTTACTCAGGGCACAAAATTAGTGCTGAAGGAGTCAAGGTTGATGAGGAGAAGATTAAAACCATTAAGGAGTAGCCTAGACCTAAGACTTTGACTCACTTAAGAGGATTCCTAGGACTATGCAGTTATTACCGAAGGTTTGTAAGACATTTTTCTAAAATTGCATCACCTTTATCTGACCTTACAAAGAAAAGACTATTCCAATGGAATGATGCTTCTGAAAAGGCTTTCAAAGAATTGAAAAAAGTTATGAGCTCTTGTCCCGTGTTAGCCATTCTCGACTTCTCCTCACTTTTTGAATTGGAATGTGATGCCTCGGGTGAAGGCATTGGCGCCATCTTGATGCAAAATAGACACCCTATAGCATTTGAAAGTCGCAAGTTGACAGCCACCGAAAGATTGTATTCAACTTATGATAAAGAGATGTTGGCCATCATGCATGCCTTGGCAAAATTTCACCAATATTTAGTATGTGGAAAATTTGTCGTCAAAATGGATCATAACAACCTGCGGCACTTCCTTAATCAGCGTGATTTAAATGATAGACAACAAAAATGGGTGAGCAAGATCCAAGCATACAATTCTGATATTAGCTACCTAAAATGAAAGAATAATGTGGTAGTGGATGCACTGTCAAGAAGGCCACACTTATGTGCTATGTCATGCGTATCTCCCAATTGGAAGAGTAAGATCACTACAGAATATGTAAAGGATCCCTTCACAAATAATATAATGGAGGGGCACATTGAAGATGAAAGTTATGTAGTCAAAGAGGAACTCATCCTATACAAAAATTGAGTATATTTAGCTGCGGGGTCCAAAATGAAGGACCAAATCATCCAAGAATTCCATGATAACCCTCTAGTAGGTCATCAAGGCTATTATAAAACTTATAGACAAATTCGGGAGAAGTTTGCGTGGAGGGGTTTAAAAAAGGATGTGCTCCAACATGTCCAAGAATGTATAACTTGCCAAGGAAATAAAATAGAGCATACACACCCTGTCGGGTTATTACAATCCTTACCCATTCTGGAGCAAAAATGGAATAGTATCACCATGGAGTTTATCACTGGACTCCCTAAGGTTCAAGGGAAAGATTACATTTACGTGGTCGTGGATAGACTTACTAAATATGCACATTTCATGGCCAAATGAAGAATGGATTAGCCTATTCCTCATTCCCGGAGGCTAATTCTAAATGATGAGGGAATGAATTGGTTTTTGACTAACTTAACCTTTTTGTTTTGCAGGAACAAAGTCAGAAACTTGAAATTTGGCTAAGTCTAGAAGTCAAATAAGCAGGAAGTTGACTCTTGGAGTATAGGCGCCAATTTCACATTTGACTTCCTAGATGAGCGCCTAGCATAGAAACATCACATTATGAAGCACATCAACCATCTTAAGCTGGGTGCCTTGGTAGGAATAAATTGATGGGCTTCCAAAATGATTTTTGACTTAGTAAATTGAGTAGTTGTCTTAGGCACCCTTGGGCCCTGTGTAACTTCAAAGAGCACCTAACTTGTGAAGGCAGAATTCAATGGCACCTAAGGTGTTGGACCCCCAGTTGAGTACTCCTCCACATCAAATATGTGCCTAAGTATCAAGGCGCCATTTCTTGTTCAAGTAATCCTCTGAGGGTGCTTAGGCGCTAGATCATGACAGAACAAACTCTGAATGGTGCCCTATGTTAGATAATAGTTTGAAAGGTTAGAATGCATCATCAAAAGTGCGCCGTGGTGTCGAGGCACTAGCTCTTGCTCAAACAACCTTGAAAGAGCACCTTGACAAGTAGGCTAACTTGTACTGTCTAAGGATTAAGTTGCTTCAAGGGATTATCATTGAAGATAAGCAAAATCATGATTGTGAATGAGGCGCATTCTTCATCATTTTCAACATCCCAATTGTGCCTTCCTCTGGGTAGTCCCTATTGTGCCTAGAAGCTTGCAAGTGATACTAGTGAATTTCATCTTCAATGAAGATCAAGTTGTTTGATGAAGTGATCTTTGCATAATGATATGATCTTAGGCGCCTAGATGACACTTTGCAACACTCCAAGTCTGCCTAAGAACATCAAGGCGCCAAGATAGGATTCAATGACCTTGAAGATGTGCCTAAGCAGGGATATCATCTCCAACCTCCTCAAGAAGTTAGGGCGCTTGGTAAGGCCAGTATTTTGTTTTATTTCAAAACTCTAGAAGTGAGCTTTTGCATAGGAGATAGGCCTTTCAAGGGAAAGCGCCATTTTACTCTTCCCCTGGTGCCTTGTTGTGCCTAAGGGACTCATCCAAAAGTGTGCCTAAGAAGGGAAAGAGCTTTTAATTCACTCATGGTGAAAGGCACTTGTTAGAAGATAGTATTTTTGATTCAGTTGTGACTTGAGTTGAAGATTTTAGAAAGGCAAAACCACTTTCTTCCTAAGGTGCCAATCTAGACCTTTCTCTATCAATAAGTGCACCTAAGTGAAGTTGAAGACTCAAACAAGATGTTGGTACTCCAGATGGGGGCGCTAGATTAAATAAGCATCAAAAGGTTTGATTGCAAGTGTTTGAGAGTGTGAACTATGTAGAACATCTTCCTAGAGGTGCTAGGCATTGATACCAGTTGAAACTACCCCAAATGTGCACCTAAGATAGTTGCAAGTCCTCAAGATCAGTTTTGGAACAAGGCGCTCCATCAGGAGGTAAGATGATAATCATTTGAAGTCAATTTGTTTTCAAAGTTCTTTGAAAGGATGATAAGTTGTAACCAAGGCACCAAAAACCCTGTGAATCCTCCAAAGCTGGCACCTAGTCAAAAGAACCCTAAATCTGTGCCTAAGTGTTTCTAGAAGAAGATAAGGTAGTTACAACTACCTAAATGCCCATTGGTCAAAAGGATAGCATTGGGATCCATGTCAGAGTCTTTGGGTGAGTTGTCAAGAGGAATATTCTCCTAAATATGCTCCTTTGAAAACGTGCCTTCATTCCCTTTGGAAGGCCTATAAAAGGAGGAGCTCTCTCATTCATTTGCTATCTAATCTTTTGGCAAATTCTCTCTGAAAAGCTTTATGCTTGTAATCTTCAGGCCTGCGAGTTTCAAGTGTTGGGGTGATGCTCCCTTGTTGCATTGCAAGGTGTTAATATCCAGTTGACATCATTGAGTTCAATAGAGTTGATCAATTGTGAAATCATTGTAAACATCAAGGCCTCAAAGCCTTTCTTGTGATCAGGTTGAATAAGAACTATATATTCATTCCTTTGAAGGCATTATCATTGTAATGAGACATTTGTAATAAGTTGAATCAAGTAATGATATAAGTACCCAACTTCAAATTGATTCATACAAGTTATTATCTTTGATGTATGTCATTTGATGAGTTGAGTGCAAGTAAATTTATCGAAGGAAAAAAATTTAGTTGCCACCAGTTGGGTATCTTACAGTGGTATCAGAGCCTGGATCCTGCCAGCCTCTGGGTTATGCAGCCATCCGAAGTAGGTCCACACAGGTATTATACAAGAAGAGCTAGGCAAGTACAACAACAACAACATCATATAGAAGCTCCAGCTAACATGGATGATGAAAGAAGAAGTAGAAGTCCAACTTCTGATGGTGAACGTGAAGCAAGGGAGATGCTTAGAAACATTATCGTTGGACAACAACAAACAGCTCAAATTTTGCAACAAGTCCTACAATCCCTTCAAAACATGAATCAAGGTGAAGTAGCTGGACAAGGTCATAGAGATGCAGCTAGATAGGAGAGACAAGAAAGACATATTGGTGATGATGCTGCTAGTGCAACAGATAGAAGAGTTCGCACATGAACTCCTATAGTTGATAGGCCTTTAAGACCTACTTTCCTACCACCACCTGAACAGGGCAATGATGCTGATGAAGGGTTTGATGAAGGAGAGAAGAATAACTTTGAAGATGAAGTGGCACTCTTTGCAGATCTCTATGCCAGACTTCCAGATCGTGTTCGGGATATGATGACTTTCAATGAATATTGCCGATAGAAGAGGGAAGATAGGGACAGGCGAGGTAGAACTAGAGGCTTTCATCCTAGAAGGGATGATGATACAAAAGAATATAAAGAAGCCTTGAATTGATTTCCCATTCCTACCTTTGATGGAAGTGGTAAGCTCAGTGCTAGAGCTTGGGTAAACAAACTAGATACATACCTTTCTCTTAAGCCTTTGATAGAAAAGAAGGCAATTCAATTTGCTACAATGCATCTTGAAGGATTGGCTTATGAATGGTGGCATCATGGCCTAGTCTCTCAACATCATGATAGGATAAATGCCTATGATGAGTTTGTAACCAAGTTGATTCAAAGGTTTGATAGAAAAGATACTGAAGTGTACTATTGCGAACTAGCTCAACTCAAGCAAGAAGGAAGGATTGTGCAGTATGTAAATGAGTTTCAGAAGGTAGCAGTGATGGTACCTGATATGACTGACCAAATAATCATTATGTTATTCATTGAGGGATTAAGCAATCAAATTAAGCCATTAGTGAAGTTACAAAGGCCAGCAAACTTGGAAGAAGCAATTGACAAAGGCTGACTTGGCACTAAAAGACAAATTATAATTGTTTTAATAAAATAAAGGCAATTATGGAGAGATCGAATAAACCACTAAGGATCGATCATCATTAAGAAGATACATGTAATTAAATGACTTAAAAAAAAGGCACGAAGGCCTAAGGGTCTCCACCGATGGCTCTTCCACACCATAAAAGAAGGATTCCTCATTCATTCTGGGGTAGCATTCAGCATTGATCAATTGATAATTCATAATACACTCAAAAAGAAAAGAAACATACCTGCACAGTAGCGCGATAGAACAACAATAAGGAATTTGAAGTTCTTGAAGACATCTATGCCAATAAGTAGAAACTGTTATTAACTCATTTAAGATCATCATTCCAAAAACTCCCATACATCTCCTATTGTAGTCATCATATTCCTATACTCAAAAATGCCTCTGTCATGATACTATTGATTTGTGCACAGCCATGCTTAGTAAGGCAGTGTTTACATCCCATCATCCATGATGATACAACCATCATGAATGATGACATGTAAACAATCACATAGAGGAATCATTTGTAATGTATTTATTATGCAATATTTCAAGTGAATTATATTGTAAACCATCATATACCATGCTATGTGATTTGCTAACCTCCTATGAGAGTTGGAAGGAAATTACCAAGAGGCCACATGGGTAGTATTGAAACCTTTGTCACATGAGGTATAAGGTACCCATGATGCAAAGGATGATCATCACATAGAGGCCTTGTCACATGAGGTATAAGGTACCCATAGTGCAAGAATAGTGATATATAAGGCCTTGGTTACTCGATGTAAGGCAGCATAAGAGTACCAAGGAGTCTCATAGAGGCCTTGACTCTAAGGTATTAAGGATACCACATTGAGTCTAAGGATAGAGACCATAGAGCCCCATAGTGGATAACGGTAACAACCCTCCAATCTCCCATAAGCTGTTAGCAAATGACATATAGACCAATAGATTATAACTTGCATTGATGAATATCCTAGATCATGAGAAATGTTAATGATATGCAAGGCATATTAGTATCGATCATGAAAGTAACATATGAAATGTTAATGATATGCAAGGCATATTAGTATTGATCATGAAAGTAACATATGAAAGGTTAATGTTATGCAAGGCATATGCATGATGATCCTAAGGCTAACTTGTGAAATACAAAGAGCATTGAAGGCAATAATGAGATTGGCAATAATGATATGCATTGAAGATAACTATGAATTCATACTAGTGATATGCATAGAAATGATCATAGATGAATAATGGTAACTTGCATAGCAATACATATTGATAAAAATCAGTTTTGAACTAAATGGTAAAGCAACGTGCTATATGTGAATTTTATATATATTGACTTTAAATGAAAATGTACTAATGTTCCTTTGTTGCAAGTTGAAATTTTTGGACAAGGGAAACATGAATTTGGATTTGTGACAAGGGGACATTACATTGACAAAGATACATACCAAATGTTCAAGTTCAAAGCAATCATGTTTGAAGACATCACACAGATGATACAATTTGGGAATATGCTGAGGTGGCACCTACGTGGCCGATACATATTATTCATCCTATCACAGTTCACCACATCATTCAACAAGCAAGAAGCCAAAGATGATGTCCATGTGGAATATGCTTAGAAGATTCCATTTTATCCTTATCTTCTTGGAAAATGTGCCTTCATTGCCTCTCTTATGTACTAAAAATAGCAAGCTGTAACTAATTGCTGAGATGGCATGATTTGGGCCCTTGGCTACTTGAATCAATCCAAGCCATTCATTGTAATTCTAGACTCTATATAAAGGCCTTGTTGCCTTATTTGTATAATATAGCTAGTGTAGTAGAGTAGAATAGAGTAGAAGAGACTCTCGAAGTTCTCTGAGAATACTTGAAGTTGTAAATATTTCTCAAGATTAATGCAAAGACATTGGAGCTTGTTTGGTGTTAAGTGTTGTCTTGTGAAATGACATGGTTTCTTGTATCTTGATGAAATGGAGAGATGTTTCTAAGTAGATTAGAAGTAGAGTAGTAGCTCATTGATGTGATGTATGTTGTATTGAATATTTGATCAACTCCTAGATCATGCTTTTGACATTCATCATTCGTGAAGTGTTGTGTAAAGCTAGTATGAGCTTCATTTGCTTAAGTTCGATTGTGGATGCTTGTTTGAGCCACGCCGTCTAATGGGTTCTTATATGAGCTTTCATGATTTGAAAACCTTTCTCTATCATTAGGAGATTGCACCAACTCCATGTAGTTGTAGGCATCCTTGGCGAAGTGGAGTTAGGTTTATTAAGGAGTTTGTCTATTCTTGCATCATCATTGCCTCATTAGCCTTAGATTAGTTTCTTTAAACCCTTATCTTTTTCCTTTTCTTTATCATTGAAGCATTGTACATATGTCATCCACACTGAAAGGAGAAATAAGCTGAAGGAAGTATGAAGAAGTCTGCGTAAGTCCCTTTGTGACAATCAACAATATCACATTAAGTCACTGAGTTCATCCATCGCAAATCATACATACGGAACCTTGAAGTTACTTCATTGGATCACATAGCTTAGCCTTTGAAGAACTTTATTCAAGAGAGAGTGGGATACTTAGTGTTTTACTCTATTGTTGAATTGTCTAAAAACAATCATCAACAGGACCCCATGGTCTTGACCACCCAGTATACTTTGCCATCCGACTACTCCCAAAGGATGAACAAAACTATAGTACAACCAAGAGGGAGGCTCTGGGGATGGTCTACTCAGTCTAGATGTTTAGGCATTACCTGTTGGCAATTCCATTCACCTTCTACGTGGATCACCAAGCTTTAATGTACCTGGTAAATAAACCTATAATTCAGGGGAGAATCAGTAGGTGGCTGTTACTGTTGCAAGAGTTTACTTTGACAATCATCATACAACTAGGGAAGAGTCACATAATTTCTAACCAGTTATCATGCATCAAGTCAGGAGAACCGATGGATGGAGTAAATGAAGACTTTCCTGATGCGCACTTGTTCCAAATAGTTGCCCTCCCACCTTGGTATGAAAAGATTGGCGAGTACCTCTCAACATCAACCTTCCCTCAGGAGATGTCGGCTAGTGAAAGGAAAAAAATTGCACTCAAGAGCAAAAAATTCTAGTTGATAAATGGGCTCCTCTATAAGATGGGGCTGGATCATATTCTGAGAAGATGTGTGATGGAAGAGGAAATAAGGAGTGTACTAGCAAAAGCTCATGAAGGACTTGCTGGGGGACATATGGATCCGGATGCCATGGCAAGGAAGGTTCTGCTCACCAGACTATGGTGGCCGACGTTGCATACAGATGCCCGAGAATGGGTAATCCAATGTGTGTAATGTCCCCTTCTAGCAAGCCAAAATGTTTGAAACCTTGCAAACAATTTCAACTTGTAAAAGAGTACATTAGAGTTCAATCCTTTTTATCCAATTACATTAACCACAAATATATTTTAAATCAAACCTTACAATCATAATTCTATATGCATTATATCTTTCTCTATATCTACTTTATCCCGGGAGAGACATACTTAGGCCTACACATTTATCAAACCACTCATCCAACAAGAGAGGGTTTATTAGGGCGCAATATTGCCATAGGTCTAATGTTACTTACCTTTGACTCAGAGGAGTGAAGGAATTCACTAGCTTGAGTCAAAGGCCTATCCACTTGTCCCAAAGGGGTGATGTTCTCACCAACTTGAGACAAGGGCCTCTCCACTGGTTTCGGAGGGGTGATTTCTCACCAGCTTGAGACAAGGGCCTTTCCACGTATCTCAGAGGGGTGATAGTTCACCAACTTGAGATAAGGGCCTATTTTACTTAGCTTGGAGGGGTGATATCTCACCAGCTCGAGGGTTATCCATTATTAAGCCATTGCCTACCCTAACCCTTAGTCTCATTTATATGGTGTGTTGGTAGATTAACTATGAGGCCTGCTTCTCATCCCGGTATTGTATGCATTTCATCATTCTAATGAGGATTCTTAAATCACATATTATATATAAACATTCTTAATATTTCATTGTATTCTTATTGTATCATGACAAATGCTATTCTATTTCATCCATGTTTATAGTATTTTCATTCATCTTTATATATATATATATATATATATATATATATATATATATATATATATATATATATATATATATATATATATTCTTGTCATATCTTTGTGTTTAGAAATTCTATTATCACTTTTATTCTATTCTATCCATAGATTCATTTCTAACGACTTATTCATATTATGATAAACTCACAAATGATTCTATTTACTCATTCTATGATGCATGCTATTCTATGACTATTCCATATGAACAATCGTTCTCTGGATTATGTACCTATTTCATAACATTTATTCTATAATTTAGATTTCTTGATTCTATTTATATGCTCTATAACTAATCATTATTCATTAAATAATAAATATATATCTTATTTTCTACATTCAAAATACCAGTCAATAAGATATGCAGATTCGTACCTGGTTAGTGGACCGTCGATTGGATTTCAAGCTGTTATAAATGATCGGCATTGTGCGATTCTCTCCTTAGTAATTCTTGACAGATAAAGATTGCTGAGTGCAAATGTAAAGTATTTGTATCTGAATGCATCTTCTTATTTAATGTATTCGATTGATTCTCTGCCTTGATGATCCAGAGATGGTTATATGCTATAATGCTGATGGAATATGCCTACTAGTCAGCGATCTCAGATTTATATGTATAAGTGTGAATCGATTACTTATTTCTTGACTTCTCTTTGCTATGCTTAATATAGAAAGGTGGATAATTGTTGATTTGCTTCATTGCTGATGATTGTTTGATGATCTCTTGCCTTCCTCATGAACTACATCTTATATGGTGAAGAGATAATCAATGGGCATGTCTCTCCAAGGATCGCTCCTCCTTATAAAGAGTCACTTCTAATGATTCACAACCTTTCCTTAATTGCCTTTGTTAAGGGCGTCAATCATTATGGATTAGTTAATCAGTGTTTGGAAGGAGATTGCCAATTACCACCTCATCTTATTCTCTTTTGTCTTTATCTTATCTTTGTCTTATTCTTTAGTTTACTGACTTTGATCCCCATCGATCATTGCATACAAATTAAACTTTATCCCTTATCGTGTGAACATTCTTTACCATGTCAGTTGTTTGTATTCTAGGCTTGTAAGGAAATTGGTCCTCATTCTAATCATCTTTTGCTTATCTTGGCATATATGGGATTCAACATATGAGAGAAAATGTATCCTTATACTCTTGTCTTCATTGCAGGTCGGTGCCTTGGAATGTAATGCCCAACGAGATCTATTGTTACTATATTTACATTCAAATCTTTAATTTGAATGGGAGAAATCAATTTATGAGGAACATGACAATGTGACACTTGCCAAAGGGTAGGAAAGTCTTTAAAGAGAAACTACATGCCCTTGTCACCATCACAACCCTAAGATGGTGTAGGGTCCCAAGACAAATTTTGAATTTTTGGTTTCAACAAAGAGCCTAGGTGGAATTTACTTTCATAACTAATGTAATAAAACCTATGAAAGACATTTTGATGTAGTGGAGGTCACTTAGGATTATAATCTTAAATATTTGCTTAAATTTAGGACAATCTATTTTGGCATTGTAGTGGACAGGCTATTTGAGCCTTCTTTTTTTGGCATTTTCCACGATCATGGAGATAGAAACATGGGAGTTACATTGTAAACAATTTATTTATGCTTCACAAACCTCAAGGATCATAGAAAAGAAGATTTGGTGAAGGAATAATAGAGATTTTTCTAGTTTTTCTACATTTTTTCTTTCTTTTTGTTGTTCCTACATCCTGTACTATTCCGTACCAGACTGTCATGATTTCTAATACCGAAAATGTTGTAGTGAGTTGAGTTACCTTTAATTTACAACTGATTTGGAGGATTTTCATTGTTCTTGAAGCATTTTACAATCAGATTTCTAAAACTGGGTCTAAAACCCTAGTTTTGAGGGTTTTGGCAAAATCGATGGGTTTTTGACCCATTCCACTAGTGTCATAGCCCAAAAATGGGTCGAATGGGCTTAGTTAGGTTTTATTTCCTTGTTTATTGCATTTCAGGAGTAGGGGACTAGAAAAGAGTGATGTTTGAATCCATTTATGCCTAATATCCTCATGTATTAGGTTTTCTAGCTTTGGTGGATTAGTGAGTTGATGAAAGTTTGAATTGGGATGACTCAAGATCCCTAAAACTAGAATATTCTATCCTTTTGCAACCCCATTCATGACATGGAGTAGGATTTGGGAGTTTGGGTCAAGTTTATCATACCTTTGTTTTGCAAAAGAGGCCTAATTAGGCCTAGAATAGAAGGAACAGTCACTTTTTGAGGCTTCTATTCCAAAGGAACATATACTGCATGTTGGATATGTTGTGTAAAAGCTTAATGGGTATCTGAAAGTCTAATTTTTTCATGGTTTTGCCAAGTATTCTATTAGTTATGCATGAAAAACCCTATTCCAAGGGCTACAAGCAATTAAGGCTTATTGCAAGGAAACGTCTAGAAGGGCATGGTGTCATGGTTCTTGGAGACCTTTAGTGGTCTTAGTCTACCAAAAAAGAGTAGGTCAAGCTGTGATAAGAGTTCAGTAAGAGGGTGAACTCATAAGATGTAATATCCCCACTATACTTAACCAAATTTTTTTTGCTTACTTTTACTTCTTACTTCAATCAAACATCAACATCAAACATGAATGAACATCAAGGAAGCTAAGATATCTTATTTCAAATGTCAATACAATGTCTTATTACATGCAATAGATGCTTAATAGCATCATCAATGTTCACTTATTACAATGATCTTGTATGAAAGGCCTTGCGCCTAGATTGAACAATGAGTACAATCAACTACAAGTATACAGACTTCAACTCTCAAGTGTCTACAAGATGCAAGTAGCTTGATGATGTATGTGTTGAATTCAATCCTATACAATGATGATAAATGTTAACACCTCTCAAGAGATAAGGGAGCATCACCTTATCAAAGTTGAGGGAGTATCACCCCAACAAGCATGAAATACGCGGATTTCACAAAAGAGCATAAAGATTACTAGAGAGATTCAATAGCAAATAGACACAAAATGAAGTTGCTCTCCTCCTTTTATAGTGCTCCTCAAGAGCAAGAGGCAACCATGGCATATTTTCCAATGAGCATCTTCTAGAAGAATATTCCATTGGAATGACTCATTTCTGAGTTGGCAACCTTATCATGACGCTACCCAAGATGCTATCTCCGAGTTGAGAGCCTTATCTGACAATTCAGCTAATGTCACTCTCGGACCCATGGCTTGCACGGTGATCAATGTAACTTAGGCACATGTTGGATGATGGAGAGATCAATTCTTGGCATTTCTTTCAAGGCACACATTTGAAGTGGAACAGGAGGCAAGGTGTGCCTTAAGCAATCATGAAGTTTTCTGACCCTTGATCAAGATCTATATTAGATGAGTGAACCCTTAGACAAGATTTTATCTCCTAAATAGGATGAATGATCAATTGAAGCTTCAATATCCATGTCTAGATCTAGGCGCATATTCAGGGTTCTGTAGTCATGAGATTGTGCCTAACATCCTTGAAATGAGTTCCAACTTTATTCAAGTCTACAAGGTGCTTCCATGTCTTCTCCAGATGCAAGTGTTCTTCATAACAATGAAAGTGACTCCACATTCCTTTGTTAGGCACAAATTGGGCTTCTTGAAGAAGGCACAAATGGGGCTTCTTGAAGAAGGCACATATGTGAGGTTGAAGAGGAGGAAAAGTGCGCCTCACTCTCTCAACACTTCTCTTGACTTAGATGATGATTTCTATTGAAAGGATGATCTCTTGAATCAATCTTGACTCCTTTGATGATGCAATTACCATTTCAATCCACTATCTAGCTTAAGGTGCCATTCCAAGGTTGTTCCATCATGATCTAGCACCTTAGGCGCACATTCTAGATTGTAGAGGCATGAATTACCGCCTCAAGTATCAAGGCGCACATTTTGGTTTGTTTGATCAAGGATTAGCACCTTGCATTTCTTGGACAAACTTTGGTCTTTAGGTGACAACTTAACTTTACAATATCATCTCCTCAATAAGGTGCAAATCTAATGTCTTAAGAGTCTTATTCTAGCGCCTAGGTGCACATTTGGGTTTGGAGAATCATAAAGTAGCACGTTAACTCCTAGGCGCAAGTTGGAGTTATGAGGCATCAAGATGGCGCCATTGAGTCTCTAGACAAGTTCCTTAGCATTTCAAACACTCTTGACTCTTGAAAACTCCTCCTTCATGCTTGGGCACAAGTTCAAGGTCTTGGAATCATGATTTAGCACCTTATTGCTCTAGGCGCACATTTAGTGTTGAAGAAGGAAAGATAGGCACCTAAGACTCTTTAACTATCTCCTTGACATTTTGAAGTTCTTCAATACATGGTTGATTGACTAGAAACCAATCCATCACTGAAGTGTTTAAAGAAAGTCTTCATGCTTATGTTTGAGTGATTCTAGACAAGGCACACTTTGGAGGTTGAACTAGTGAGAAAGTTCGCCTAGCACTAAGACATCCTTCTGTCACTTGTTAAAGGTCTTGACCTGCAAAACAAAAAGTTTGTTAGCGAAAACCAAGTTCATTCCCTTATCTTACGTATTAGCCCATGGGAATGATGAATAGGCTAATCCGGGTTCCTTGTTGACTTATGTCAAGAATGGGGACATGACAGTCTCCCCATCTTGGGATTGCTTGTCCTCAAGCAATTTAAGGTTAGGATGTTCTAGAATCTTTTCTCCTTCCCAAGTAGCATCCTCCATTGACAATCCTTTCCACTTCACCAAGTACTCTCTTATGCTTCGTTTGCATAGTTTCTTCTCCCTGATATCTGTTGTAAGTATGGGCCTATCCAATGTTGTCATTGATGTCAACATACTCATGTTGCATTAATGAGAAGGATTAGATGAGCTGTGTGCTGAGGATATTGAGAAAATAAGTCTCAATCAGGAACAGTGAAGAACAGTGCTGACAAGAAGGTAAAAGTCCTCAATAGGTTGAGGATCAGAGGATGTGGTTTAAAGGGTTTGTAGATATAAGTCTTGAGATTATCCATTCAAGTTTTTAGAGGTTCGTATGAAGATCTGAAGAAGTTATGGTCACTCAAGTAGAACCGGTTCTGACAGGTGTTTAGAGGTGACAGAGTGCCACAGATAGGTCTGGTGAGATCTGGAATTTCATTATCTCATTCTGCGGATTTGAGGGAGTGTTGAGGACGTCCTTGTGAAGTATCAACTAGATTGGTTCATGGGTTGAAGGTCCAGAAGAGCCTATTCATTTGTGACAATGATGACAGATTATGTTCTTGAAGTTCCAGATGAAGGAGAGAAGAATTCCAGTAGGATGATGAAGTGCAGATGTTCTTGGTGATTCAGGGAAGGTTATGATGATCGTTGGATCATGTCCAGTTCATGTTAGTGGTCCGCATTGAAGTTAGAGTTTGCATTTGAAGAATAACCACGGATATTGGTGTTCTTCTTGAGACTGGCCGACCAGATGTATTACACATCTTGCGGATGTTCTTGTAGGTGTTTGTCGACTTAGATGATTGTTCCTAAGTAGATGCCTTGTATAAATAAGGGATTGTGAAGTCAGTTTGAAGTGTGTCTTGCGGTGATGAGTGTGTGGTAGCAAAGAGAAGTGTGAAAGGCAGAGTAGAAGTATTAGGCTTAAATGGAACTGATTCAAGCATGCTGAAGATGCTATTCTCCAGTTCGTAAAGGTGATACTTATTCCTTTGTAGACAATGTGTCTCTTGTAGGCAGTGAGCCTCTTGTGAGCAGTGTACTCAGGTAGTGAGCCCTAATTAGCATGTGCCATTTTGTTCTTTCTATTCTTCTAACAGAGAATACATTATTGGGTTAATCACCCCGTGGTTTTTCCCTTAATCGGGTTTTCCACGTCAAAATCTTGGTGTCATATGTGTTGATATGTTTCTGCTTTTGATTTGAATGTATTATGGTTCATGATTAATATTATACTAATCACTAAAGAAGATTCAAGTGTTTAAAAAGAGAAAGTTTTCGTACAACTGATTCACCCCCCCTCTTAGTTGTATGACCTAAGTCTAACAATTGGTATCAGAACCAAGTTCCTCTGAAAGGAGCTTAACCACTTGAGGAGATCCAGGATGTTGTCATACAAGAAGGATAGTCCGAAGTTTGATGGAACCAACTTTTCTCTTTGGAAAGGTCGCATGAAATGTCACTTGTAGTGTATGGGAATGGCGTACTTGTCCATGGTCACAAAAGCGTATGTACCTCCATAGGGTGGTCTGACAACCCTAAATGAAATCACAGATGCTAAAAACAATCTGCAGACCAAAGAGGCTCTTCTAAGCACATTAACTAACTCAGAGCTCTCAAATTTTATTGACCTACCAACTGCCTATGAGATCTGGATTAAACTAGAACTTCTACATGAAGGAGATGAGTATGTTAAATGTGCAAGGTTACAGAGTCTAAAAAGGAAATTTGAAAAACTAAAGATGAGAGATGATGAAAATATTACCACTTTTATGCCAAGAGTGAATGAGCTAGTTTGTGGAATTAGAAATTCTGGTGGAGTCTTGGATGAAAATGAGATTGTTGGTAAGATTCTCAGATTCCTTCCTGCCTCTTACAAAATCAAGGTTGCTGCCATTGATGAATTTAGATCCCATGCAACTGTCACAAGAGACCAATTGGCTGGCAAACTGGCTTCTTTTGAAATGACCGAATTTGGAGATGATCCCCCCAAAACTGAATCTACATTCAAAGCCAGTGCCTCTGTGAAAGGTAAACAAGGATTTGATCCGGGAGAGAACTCATCAAGGAATTTGTCATGGTATGGAAAAGCAAGAAAAGACCTAGAAGAAGAAGAAGTAGAAACTGCTCAACTTATAGCCCTCATTGCAAAGAGACTGCCAAGAGGATCTGATAAGTATGAAGGAAAATTGCCTTTTATGTGTTTTAACTGCAATAAGATTGGTCATTTTGCCTCAAAATGTCTGGAAAGATTTTCAAAGCCAAATCCTAATAGATCAAGATTCCAAAAGAATTGTTACTATGTTCATGAAGAAGATGATAATGAAGGAGTAACAGATGATGAATCAAAGACAGGAAACAAATTTGGAAGTGAATGGGTGTTTATTGCCATCAAGGAAGAAGAACCAATATCCTTTGTATCTATCAATCATAAAGTTGTAGAAAGAGCTCTGGCTGCCCAAGTTGAAGAAAAGAATGATTGGGTCATTGACAGTGGTTGCTCTCACCACATGATAGGTGACAAGAATAATTTCATAGATTTGGAAAGGTATGAAGGAGGAGTGGTGAAGTTTGGTGATAATTCTGCTGGTAGAATCAGAGGAAGAGGAACTATTTCTTTTAATGGAAGAAATAAAATTGGTAATGTATTGTATGTTAAAGGTTTGAAGCACAATCTTCTCAGTGTTGGATAGTTGGTGGACAAAGGCTATGATCTCCGATTCAAGGATGGAAAATGCAAAATCTTTGAAAGATCTGGAACAGAGATTGCATTCGGTACTCAAACTAAAGGTAATATCTTCCACTTGGTTGGTACTGGTAAAAGCTACTTATTTGTTCAAGTTGATCAGAGTTGGTTATGGCATAGAAGGATGTGTCATGTGAATTTTGATAATATCATCAAGATAAGCAATACTCAGGCTATAAGAGATCTTCCAAAATTGGTGAAACCTACTAATAGCTTATGTAAGGAATGTCAGTTGGGTAAGATGAGCAGAGTCACATTCAAAAGCAAGGAACTGTCTTCTACTAGACTATTGGACTTAATTCATACTGATCTTTGTGGTCCGGCAAGAACCAGAAGTATTGAAGGTGATAGATACTTCATGCTTCTAATAGATGACTATTCCCGAATGATGTGGGTAACCTTTCTAAAGGAGAAATCAGAAGATCTTGAGAAATTCAAAATATTCAAGGCTATGGTAGAGAATGAAACAGGAATAAAGTTGAAATGTCTGAGGTCAGATAGAGGTGGAGAATTCACATCCGGTGAGTTCATAGAATTCTGTGAGAAACATGGAATTAAGAGACAGTTGTCTACTCCGAGGACTCCACAGTAGAATGGAGTAGTGGAGAGAAAGAATCGGACCATCTAGGAAGCATCTAGGACTATGATGATGGAAGCAAATGTTCCTCAGATCTATTAGAGAGAAGTTGTCAGCACTGCAGTCTATACTCTTAATTGAGTTCAAATCAAAAGCAATACCGGTAAGACCCCTTATGAACTCTGGTTTGGCATTACTCCTACTGTAAGATATTTTAGAGTCTTTGGTAACAAATGTTACATCAAAAGAGATGAAGATTTAGGCAAGTTTGATGCTAGAAGTGATGAAGGAATATTCTTGGGTTACTCTACTCAAAGCAAAGCATACCGGTGTTCTAACAAGAGACTAAGAAAGATGATAGAAAGTACAAATGTAAAGGTTGATGAGGGAAAAGAGAAACCCTCAAGGTTTTATGAATATGATGAAGATGATTAGAATGGTGTTCTAGTTCAAGGAGCTTAATCCTCTTCTGAAAATTAGATTCAGATTGATCTAGTAAATCAGGAAGAAGAGATAGGTCTGAATGAACCTGATCAAGAAGTAGAAGTGCAAGAAACTCCCAAAGTTCCAAGGTCTGTAAGACTGAACCACTCTGAAGATCAGATCATAGGTGACAAAAGCAAAGGTGTACAAACTAGAAGGAAAATTGCTCAAAATTCAAATGAATATTGTCTGATTTCAAAGATTGAACCTAAGACAATGAATGAAGCCTGCAATGATGAAAACTGGACCAAAGCAATGGAGGAAGAATTGATGCAAATTGAGAAAAATCACACTTGGGATCTTGTTCCCAGACCTAGAAACAAGAATGTGATTGGAACCAAATGGGTCTTCTGGAACAAACTGAATGAAGTTGGTGAAGTAATCAGAAATAAAGCTAGATTGGTCTGCAAAGTCTACTCTCAAATAGAAAGAATTAATTTTGAAGAAACCTTTGCTCGGGTGGCAAGAATTGAAGCAGTCAGATTATTTCTTGCATTTGCTACCTTCAAGGATTTCAAGGTGTATCAGATGGATGTCAAATCTACTTTCCTGAATGGTGACTTAGAAGAAGTGTACATTGAACAATCAGATGGATTTCAGTTATCTGAGCATGGTGATATGGTCTGCAAATTAAAGAAGGCACTGTATGGACTAAAGCAAGCCCCAAGAGCATGGTATGAAAGACTGGACAAACATCTTTTGAAGATTGGTTTCAACAAACATACTGCTGATAGTAACCTATATTTCAAAATTGATCATGAAAACATCTTGATTGTTGAAGTATTTGTTGATGATATCATCTTTGGAGGAAGAGACAGTATGTGTAAAACCTTTGCAAATCAAATGAAAAGTGAATTTGAGTTGTCAATGCTCGGTAAAATAAATTTCTTCTTGGGTCTGCAAATTACTCAGACAAAGAAAGGAATCTTTATTTCTCAGACCAAATATGTGAAAGAATTGTTGAGGAAATTTAGAATGGAAGATTCAAAGACAATGAACACTCCAATGGAAACCGGATGTAAGTTGAGCAAAGATGATGACTCTCCTAAGGCAAATCAGACAAAGTATAGATCAATGATTGGAGGATTATTGTATCTCACTCAAACTAGACCAGATATAATGCAGGCTGTTGGTCTTGTGGCGAGATTCCAGGCTGATCCCAGAGAATCTCATGCTATGGCAATCAAAAGGATTTTTAGGTACCTAAAAGGAACAGTTGAGTATGGTCTGTGGTATCCTAGAGATCATAATTTTTCTCTTCATACATATACAGATGCAGATTGGGCAAGAGATGTGGATGACAGGAAGAGTACCAGCGGAGGAGCATTCTTTTTGGGAAAAAGATTGGTTTCTTGGCTAAGCAAGAAATAAGAGGCAATATCCCTGTCCACAACTAAAGCAGAATACATTGTAGCAGTAGGTAGTTGCACTCAAGTTTTGTGGATGAAGCAGATGCTAAGAGATATTAAAGTAGAATATGAGGATCCTATCACAATTTTCTGTGATAATTCAAGTGCAATAAATATTTCTAAGAATCTGGTGTTGCATTCTAAGAATAAGCATATATCTATCAAGTTTCACTTTCTGAGAGAGCAAGTGAACAAGGATGAAGTCAGATTGAAGTATGTGCCCTCCAAGGATTAGATTGTAGATATTCTTACTAAACCTCTTCCCAAGGACTCTTTTGAGTATCTCGGGGAGAAGTTAGGGGTTATTGCCCCTTCGGTGATGAACTAGGATGCACTGATGTGCATCAATCCGGTGGATATTACAGTCATATCTTGTGATCCGGATTGATGATAAGGGAGCTGCTACTCAGGGGGAGCAGCTGGTATGCTATGAAGTAATAGAGTTGCAAGTATGAGCCCTTTGCCATTGATGTCAAAGGGGGAGAGAAGACATGTGAAAAAAAAGTGGTCTCTGATCAAAGGGGGAGCAATAAAGGAAGAGAAGACATGTGAATAGGTGTTGCTGTTAGGGAGAGTTGTGACAGCAGGGAGAAGTTCTTGTTTTGATGATTTTTCACATCATATGTTGCCATCAATGACAAAGGGGGAGATTGTTGCAAGTATGGGCCTATTCAGTGTTGTCATTGATGTCAACATACTCATGTTGCATTAATGAGAAGGATTAGATGAGTTGTGTGCTGAGGCTATTGAGAAAATAAATCTCAATCAGGAACAGTGAAGAATAGTAATGACAAGAAGGTAAAAGTCCTTAATAGGTTGAGGATTAGAGGATGCGGTTTAAAGGGTTTGTAGATATAAGTCTTGAGATTCTCCATTCAAGTTTTTAGAGGTCTGCATGAAGATATGAAGAAGTTGTTGACATTCTTTGAATCAGCATTAGGATTTGCCACTTCTAATGCACAGGCAGATTCAGCCAACTGAATACAGGAGGTTGCGTGAGCTCCTCCCCTTCACTTCTGGTTCTGCCGCACCAAGGGGGGTATCCCTATAACTCAAGATGTAACCTTGACTAGCTCAAAGATAGAAAGATCTAACTTGACAACAACAGGCAGAATACTCTCATGTATGGACCAAGATCTGCATGATAGATCACAAGGCTGGCAACATTCTTGGACATGATGTCTGGTTGGGTATGAGAGCATGCAGGGGGTTCCTAATCCTACTCCTACAACTAACAGGTGGAAGTATGAAATGGTTTGATATGAATTTGGATGCAAAGCTGGACATGGTGTATAACACAAGAACACAGCATGATTGGTGCCTATCCAGGGCTTGGAGTCGGTAGACATACACCTGTGAATGATCAGCATGAATAGCTAAAATTGGATTTCAGGGGGATACACATGATATCTGCCTTACAGATATCTCCCAATGAAGAGTGTTAAGTTATCTCTACTTATGGCATCCCTACTGCAGTATACCCTTCCCAATGTTCAACCTGAAAACAGTTTAATCTGCCCCTTGAGCAGAGGTTAAAAGATCAGACATTCAACATAGGAATTCTATGCTCTAGAATCTAAACATTACGCAAATATCCAGATCCAGAAGAAGAATACATGCAATACTGGAGACAGAATTAACACAACACATGCTAAGATAGCATTACTCATATAAGATCAACCATGAAATCAGTGGATTCATGCCAAGTCGTACAACAGGAGATACATAAACTCACAAGTTAGACTGTACAGAGCAACCAGATCATCTGGTTTTGGATTACAGAGCCAAAAATCATCAACTTTCAACAACCAACAAATGAGCAACACAACCTGCTTATAACAGCCAGGTAGGTGCTCAGCAATTAATTACAATGTTGACCAAAAAACCCGCCAGATACACAGTACCAGGAAAATGGCGCTCAAACACAACCAGATTGGCGCCCAAACTTGAATGCAACAGGTAGGGGAGGAGACAGGAAGATTTCTTGAGCCCTACGCCACTGTCCGCTGATGTACACCTTCAATCGGGTACAGGATCCATCCACGCCATCGCCCATACCTCTGCAACAATCGCCATTAATGGCGCACCAACCCGCGGCCTTGGGAAGAACATCAAACAGACTATCGCAAGCATTTCCCGCCGAGATTCATCATCATGATATTTGAAAATGCAGGATATCAATATCCCACATGCACCCCGCGATGACCTCAATAACACTTTATATACTAGGTCATGAGCATATATCATGTCGGTGCTTTTGCTCCTGATGACACTAATATAAGACCTCATCATCATCATCCTCCAGCAGCATGATATCCTGTTGTTCGAAATATCACCCTGACGTCATCATGATATTTGAAATATAACCTTCATGATAATCGGCACAACCTGATCCATCGGAGGAACATCCTCCTGCTGAGCTTATACCAAAAGTCTGGCCGATGAACATCCTGATGACGTCATCATCATATCCTGCTGACGTCATCATCATATCTGCCTACTGCGCACCTCCTCATATCCGGATGACGTCATCATCATGTTTGCAAATATCAGGAGATCTCCTCAAGATGATCAGTGTTAGAAATATGATCCCCGCAAGACCTTGATGACGTCATCATCATGTTTACATCATCATGATATTCGGAAGACAACCGGATATTTGGAAATATCATCCTGATGTTCAAATATCAGGTTGCACTGTAGCTTCTCTAAAAGATCAGGGCGATAGATGAATATGATGATGCTCGAAAAGATCACCCCCACTAGATAATGCACGAGGCCGGCCGGCGGATATCTCCTTGATATCAGCATCATCATGACGCTGGAACAAATATACATCCGGATGATATTCAAAAATGAAAATATCACCCCCTCCTTCGGAATATCATGATGCAGATAGGCAGAGAAATAGATATCACCCTGATATAAGGATGACGTCAGCATCATCAGGATGACAAAACAACGAACAAGAAGTGATACAACATCATCAGGATGATATTGACTAAGATCATCCTGACGTTCAAAATACGATGACCCTATTGAATATCGGGTCGCACTTAGAACTCTTCAACAACATCATCAGGATGATCATAACCAAGATCACCCGATGATAAAAATATCACCCCGGCGAAATATCATGAAGGCAGAAAATATGATGACCTCGGCAATATACACGGTGATAACTGAATATGATGATGATGACGACCCTTAAGAAAAAACAAGTCAGGTCGAACAACTTAGAGAATAACCCCTTCAGGATATCGGGGTAACATCATCATCATGTTTGGGCAAGGTGATAATTTGAAGATCACCGGATACTTGAAAAATCACCCCCGCAAGCAACTGAGGGCGCACTGTAGCTCGTCAGCATCATCAGGATAAAAACCCAACATCACCCGATATTTCAATATGATGATGACGATGAGAAACCGGTCGACGGAGATCATGATGATGCTGACCACCATCAAAGAAAAGATGATGATGATGACCTCCTCCTCAAGAAAATATGATGATGCAGCTGAAAAATGCTGAGGAGGTCCAAAGACTTAGAACATTTTTTGGATTCTTAGGGAAAGTGCCTGCATGAAAATTGCTCAAAAATTGTCAGTCAATTCAGGCACTAACAGAAGTTATGGTCGCTCAAGTAGAACTGGTTCCAGCAAGTGTTCAGAGGTGACAGAGTGCCACAGATAGGTCCGGTGAGATCCAAAATTTCATTATGCCATTCTGTAGATTTGAGGGAGTGTTTAGGACATCCTTGTGAAGTATCAACTAGATTGGTTCATGGGTTGAAGGTCTAGAAGAGCCTATTCATTTGTGACAATGATGACAGACTGTGTTCTTGAAGCTCCGGATGAAGGAGAGAAGAATTCTAGTAGGATGATGAAGTGCGGATCTTCTTAGTGATTCAGGGGGTTATGATGATCATTGGATCATGTCCAGTTCATGTTAGTGGTCCGCATTGAAGTTAGAGTTTGCATTTGAAGAATAACCACAGATATTGGTGTTCTTCTTGAGACTAGCCGACCGGACGTATTACACGTCTTGCAGATGTTCTTGTAGGTGTTTACCGACTTAGATGATCGTTCCTAAGTCAATGCCTTGTATAAATAAGGGATTGTGAAGTCATTTTGAAGTGTGTCTTGTAGTGATGAGTGTGTGGTAGCGAAGAGAAGTGCGAAAGGAAGAGCAGAAGTATTGGGCTTAAATGGAACTGATTCAAGCATGCTGAAGATTCTATTCTCCAGTTCATAAAGGTGATACTTATTCCTTTGTAGACAGTGTGTCTCTTGTAGGTAGTGAGCCTCTTGTGAGCAGTGTGCTCAGGCAGTGAGCCCTAATTGGCATGTGCCATTTTGTTCTTTCTATTCTTCTAACAGAGAATACATTATTGGGTTAATCACCCCGTGGTTTTTCCCTTAACCGGGTTTTCCACATCAAAATCTTGGTGTCATATGTGTTGATATGTTTTTGCTTTTGATTTGAATGTATTATGGTTCATGATAAATATTATGCTAATCACTAAAGAAGATTGAAGTGTTTAAAAAGAGAAAGTTTTCGTATAACTGATTCACCCCCCCTCTCAATTGTATGCCCTAAGTCTAACAATATCCACTACACTTTCAGGTTCAAGGGCTAGCATTCCTTCTTCATCCAATGGTGGAATTTCATCAGATGAAACCACATGTTGACCTAGTGCCTTTTTGAGACACGACACATGAAACACATTATGTATGTGGCTTCCAGCTGGCAAATCAAGTTCATATGCCACTTCTACTCTTCTCAGCACCTTGTAGGGTCCATAAAACCTGGGTTTCAACTTTTCTGCACCTGACTTCTTCACAGAGCTCTGCCTATATGGCTGAAGGCGCAAAAACACCATATCACCTACTTCAAAACTTTGTTCAACCCAGTGTCTGTCAGCATAGATCTTTTGTTAGTTTTGAGCCCTCTACAAATTATCCTTAAGAACTCGCAAGATATCTTGTGTGTCCTACATCAATTCCTTTGCTCTAGGAGCTCGGCTATCATCCAAAGCTAGATCAACAAAAGAAACTGCATCATATCCATACAATGCATTAAAAGGAGACATGCCAATCGACATGTGGAAAGTGGTATTAGAGTAGTTTTCTCCTAAGTGTAACAACTTTATCCAAGCACGCTGATGATCAGACACATATTTTCACAGATATCCCTTAAGCCACTTATTGACTATTTATGTTTGCCCATCTGTTTGAGGGTGATAACTTGTGCTTGGCGTTAAGTCAGTTCCTGCTAATCAAAATAGCTCTCTCCAAAACACTCTAATAAACTTGCTATCTCGATCACTGACTATGGTCTTTGGAAGGCCATGTAGTCAGAACACTTCCTGAAAGAACAACTCAGCAACCTACAATGTCGAGAACTCAACTGGAATTGCGAAGAAGTGAGCATACTTAGTCAATGTATCCACGACTACATAAATGCAATCTTTCCCTTGGACCTTCGAAAGACCAGTAATGAAATCCATCGAGATACTTTCCACTTATGTTCTGGGATTGGTAGTGGTTGGAGTAATCCCATTGGAAAAGTAGTTTCTGACTTGTTCTGTTGACAAATCAAACACTCCCTGACATATTACAAACTTCATCTTTCAAACCCTTCCAAGTGAATCTTTCTCTGACTTGTCGATAGGTCTTGAAGTGGCCAGGGTGTCTTGCAAGTGGAGTATCATGGTATGCTTTTATGACTCATTGTTTAAGCTCCGATTCAAGAGTTAGGAAAATCCTATCTTTGTAGTAAATGATGTCATCTATCACCTTATATTGATCATCTTGAATGATTCCATCCATGATTTCACAAGCAAACTTCAATTTGGAGTACTCAACCAGAAGTTGAGACTTCCAATTGGCAAATACTTCACTTAGGGTGCAAATAGCAAGTTTTCTAGACAAGGCATCTACAACAACATTCTTCTTGCCTTTAATATATTCAATGTCAAAATCATAGGCCTATATCTTAGTAACCCACTTCTGTTGTCGTTCATTCAAATCTTTCTGTTCTAAGAAGTATCTTAAACTGTTGTGATCTGTTTGGACTAGAAACTTAGCTCCCACTAGATACTGGCGGAACTTAGCCAAAGCATACATGATAGCCAGCATCTCTTTGTCATATGTAGAGTACAACCTTTCTGTATCTTTTAACTTCCTGCTTTCAAATGAAATTGGGTGATGATCATGCATCAGCACTACTCCAATGCCTTCTCCAAAAGCATCACATTCTAGGACAAAGGACTCAGTGAAATCTGGCAAAGCCAACACTGGTGTCGTACTCATTACCTCTTTCAATTTCTCAAAGGCTGCTTGAGCTTCCATTGACCAAACAAAAGCACCTTTCTTTGTTAGATTTGTCAAGGGTACGAAGAGCTGTGAGAACCCCTTAACAAATTATCTATAGTAAATATAGAGGTCAAGGAAACCTCTCAATTCAGACACATTCCTGGGTACTGGCCAACTGTGAACGGCTTCAATCTTCTCTTCTTATACCTTCATGCCATTAGCACCAATTACTTGACCCAGGTATAGTATCTCCTTCAAACCAAATTCACACTTAGACATTTTCGCATACAAAGACTATTTGCCCATTATGCTTAAGATTTCATCCAAGTGTTGGAGATGTTCTTCCCATGTCTTGCTATAGATTAGAATGTCGTTGAAGAAAACCAACAAGTACTTCCTCAATTGCTTGTTGAATAAATAATTCATGCAAGATTGGAAGGTGGTTGGTGCATTGGTCAAACCAAAAGGCATCACCAAGAATTCATAATGCCCGTAATGACATCTGAATGCTATTTTTGGGATGTCCTCCTCATGAACACGGATTTGATGAGAACCAGAGCGAAGATCAATCTTCAAGAAGAATATAGCTCCATGCAACTCATCTAGCAACTCATCAATCCTAGGTATTGGATACCTATTCTCAATGGTCCTTTGATTCAATGCGCGATAGTCAATACACATCCGCATTGTTCCATCTTTCTTCTTTACCAACACTATTGAAGAAGCAAATGGACTAGATGAAGGTCAAATTTGTCCCATATCAATCAACTTCTTGATTGTATTTTCAATCTCAATCTTGAAGTGTTGAGGATATCCGTACGGTGCAATGTTGATAGGTTTGGTCCCTTCCTCTAACTCAATCACATGCTCAAAACTATGGTCCAGTGGTCATCTTGGAGGAATGTTCCTAAACACCTTACTGTGTTTATCCAACATAGATTGAATGTCTATATGATGTTCACCATCTAAAGAAGACTTGGAAGAAACATTGACTTGAGCTGCACAAGCAATATCATCATGTCAAAACAATGTCTCCATGCACCTAGTTGTAACAACCCTAGGTGCTCCATCTGAAATAGCCCTCAAAATCACTTTTATTCCCTCATGAATGAACTCTATCTCCATCTTCTCCAGATCTTGTATGTAACGGCGAAGTGAATGCAACCACTGCATTTCCAATACCACATCAATGCCTAAAAGTCCAACCATATAGAAATCATCTGTCAATGTATAATCTCCCATCTAAATACTAAGCTGTGGCACTCTCTTCTGACAACTCATAGTAAAGCCATCTTCTACAGCAACTGTGAATCCCTCAAAGTCCTCAGCTTGTAAACCACATTTCATAACTAAACCCTCATCAATAAAGTTATGAGTGGCTCCACTATCCACCAAGCAAGTGACTCATTGTCCCTTGATAACACCCTTTATTCAAAAGGCATGATACCTAGGAACCCCTGACATAGTAGCAATAGTCACTTTTCCTTCTCCCGTATCAAGCTCTAATGTAAGTTGCTCCAGATGATCCTCGTCTGAAACTGTATCCTCATGTTCCTCACTATCATCATCTGAAATCACCTAAATAAGATGTGCTTTGCCTTTTCCAAGGCATCTATGTCCTGCTTCCTATGGTTGCTTGCAAGAAAAACATAACTTCTTCCTTCTCAATTCATCTCTTTCCATTGCAAAAGGATTAGTCTTAGGCTGAAATGGTTTTTTCTTATTAGAATTAGAGCCCTTAAAGAAGTTTTTCTTTGGAGTGAAAGTAGTAGTATCCAAATCAAGTGCTAACTCAATTGCCTCCTCAAGTGTAGTTGGCTTATGTACCTTAACCAACCCTTTGATCCTGTCATTCAATCCTTCAACAAATAACATAGTAATTCTTCTATCTGTCATATCAAGAACCATAACCACAATCTTTTGAAATTCATTGACATAAGCATCCACTTTACCAAATTGCTTTAACTATGCAAGCTCATGGTAGTAGACCTCAACATCCTTGTGGTCAAACCTAGTTATGAGTTTTTGAACAAACTCATCATATGAAGTGGTCCTGTTGTGATGCTCTGAAACAAGACCATGATGCCACCACTCATATGCCAAACCTTCTAAATGCATAGTAGCAAAATGTATAGCATTTTCTTCACTCATGGGCTTGAGAGTAAGAAAGGTATCTAACTTATTTACCCATGCTCTAGCACTTAGCTTACCACTGCCATCAAAACTAGGAAGAGGAATTTTGTTTAAGGCATCCTTATACTCCTTTGGCTGTATAGGTTGAGCTCTTGGTAGTAGACCTCAACATCCTTGCGGTCAAACCTAGTTATGAGTTTTTGAACAAACTCATCATATGAAGTGGTCCTGTTGTGATGCTCTGAAACAAGACCATGATGCCACCACTCATATGCCAAACCTTCTAAATGAATAGTAGCAAAATGTATAGCCTTTTCTTCACTCATGGGCTTGAGAGTAAGAAAGGTATCTAACTTATTTACCCATGCTCTAGCTCTTAGCTTACCACTACCATCAAAACTAGGAAGAGGAATTTTGTGTAAGACATCCTTATACTCCTTTGGTTGTATAGGTTGAGCTCTTCTTTGCTTTGGTTGATTCACTCTACCTCTTTGACTATCCCTTTTCTGGCTCATGTAGTTGTTGAAATTTATTCTATTCCTTACATGCTCAGGAAGTGCATCATACTCATCAACCAAAGATATAACATTCTCCCCAAAAGGAACATCTTCTTCTTCCTATGGCTGCTCCTCCTCTATTTCTTATTCTCTAGGAAGAAAAGTAGGTTGCATAGGCCTCTCAACTATAGGTGTCCTTGTTCTCCTAAGATGAAGCGGTGATCTTCTAGCTACACTACCAGCATCCTGATTACTTGGATTATTCTAATTGTTATTATTCTTGTTACCCATCAAGGCTTGAAACATCCTTTCAATATTTGCATTTGTTTGCCGTTGTTGTTCAGTTGCCTCACATTGTTGAGCTGCCATATCACGTTGATTATCAGTCATCTCCCTTAACATGTTATCAATGTCCTTTTGTTGATTATGTTGCCTTCTATCTCCCATTGTACTTGTTCTCCTTCGATAGTGTTGTGGCAAAGGATCAATGTCGTAGCTTATAACCCATAGGCTGGCAGGATCCAAGCTCTAATACCACTGTAATATCCCCACTATACTTAACCAAAAATTTTTTGCTTACTTTTACTTCTTACTTCAATCAAACATCAACATCAAACATGAATGAACATCAAGGAAGCTGAGATATCTTATTTCAAATGTCAATACAATGTCTTATTACATGCAATAGATGCTTAATAGCATCATCAATGTTCACTTATTACAATGATCTTGTATGAAAGGACTTGCACCTAGATTGAACAATGAGTACAATCAACTACAAGTGCCCAGACTTCAACTCTCAAGTGTCTACAAGATGCAAGTAGCTTGATGATGTATGTGTCGACTTCAATCCTACACAATGATGATAACTGAATGTTAACACCTCTCAAGAGATAAGGGAGCATCACCTTATCAAAGTTGAGGGAGCATCACCCAAGAAAGCATGAAATATGCAGATTTCACAAAAGAGCATAAAGCTTACCAGAGAGAAATTCAATAGAAAAAAGATACAAAATGAAGTTCTCCTCCTTTTATAGTACTCCTCAAGAGCAAGAGGCAACTGCGGCATGTTTTCCAATGAGAATCTTCTAGAAGAATATTCCATTGGAATGACTCATTTCTGAGTTGGCAACCTTATCATCACGCTACCCAAGATGCTATCTCTGAGTTGAGAGCCTTATCTAACACTTCATCCAATGTCACTCTGGGACCTATTGATGATGTTTTCTTGACAATAGCAACATTAGAATAAAACACCAAGTGCTCTATCCTCTCTTGAACAAAATGTCTTGAATGCTAAACTACGTGATCAAACAAGAACGCTCCAAGGTTCCTTGTACGTGATTTGCAATGGATAGCCTCGGTGGTATGATGTGATAATGATGTTTACACAAAGGGACTTACTCAGAATTTATTCATTACTCCATTCAAATATGTACTCTTTCCTTGCGAAATGAAACTTCTTCTAATCAACTATGAAAAGAAAATGAAAAAGGAGAAGGGGTTAAGAAAGCTATTCTAATGGAAATGATGTGATGAACGATGCTATGGTAGACAAATTCCCTTAGAAACCAAATTTCACTTTGCCATGACAAGCAACAACTACATGAAACAGGTGCAATCTCCAAAGGACAAACCAAGGATTTTCATATTGTTGATGCACTCCAAAGTACCCACAACTAGCGCAACTTGAAGGAGCATCACTAATCAAACTATTTGCAAGATGTGGTTTAGGCTAACTTCACATGATGAATTACCATCAACAAGCCATCAAAAGTATGAACCAATGGGAATTTATCAAATATCATTGCATATATCCATTACATCAATGAACTCTATCTACTTTATCATCTAAGCTACTTGGAACCACATCTCAACCATCTTGGAGAATAAGAAACCATGCGAACATTCCTTGATTGTACAAAACCACCATGCAAACAACAACAATGAGCTTGTATTGATTTAGGAAATGTTTTGTTTACAACAATCTCATATATCTCTTCAATGATTTCGAAGAGTTGTTTCTACTCTACTCCTATTGCCACAATATCTACTACTACTCTATCTTCCTCTAATGATTCTTCTCTTTACAAATGAGAGAAGTGAGCCTTTTATAGAGCTCAAGAATTACATGAAGGGCCAAGATTGATTTAGCAATCAACGACTGAGATTGAGACAATAAGGCAGTTTGTTACAAAATTTGCTATGTTTAGAACATGAAAGAGGTAATGAAAGCACATTTTCCAATGTGATAAGCATCTTTGGAGCATCTTCATGGTGGTCCCTTTTTGTCTTGTTTGGTGTAGATACATTGAATGTGGACAGGTGACATGGTAGAATGTGATTGGTCCTGATGACATGCATGTGCCACCTCAGCATCTTTAAGCAAGTTAGTTTGGTTCACCTCATGTTCACTTTACTTAGACTATTTTCCCAAGTTGCTGGATTTTCACCTATGGAACTTGACTTCTCGAACTTGCAAACTTGGAAAACTTAGAATTTATTCTTGTTGTCTTGATGTAATTCATGGATCGCTTTGATGATCATGCTCATCTCTCATCTTGTGATGTACTCTTGTAGGACCCTTGACTCTTGGAGTGTTGAGGTGGAAGATGTCTTGTGCATGACTTCTTATAGTAGACTAGCATATGATGGATGCACTTGAAATAGACAACTCTGGATGATGACTCCTTCTCATGCATGGTGTTTATATCTTCCTCATCTAGACATACTGTAATGTCCCCATTTCCGGCTTGATCATCAAGTGAAGAATGGATTAGTCTATTCCTCATTCCTAGAGGCTAATTCTAAAATATGAGGGAATGAAGTGGTTTTTGACTAACTCAGTTTTATTGTTTTGCAGGATCCAAGTCAGAAACCCAAAAAATTGGCTAAGTCTGGGTCAGGGCGCACTTTCTCTCTCTTCCAGCCTCAAGTTGCACCTAGAAGAGAAGCATCATGATATGAAGCACATCAATCATTTCAAAAAGGGCACCTTGATAGGAAATGGACTCCAAGATGTCAAAGAAATGGTTAAAGAGTATAGGTGCTACTTCATGTTCCTCCGGACTCAAATGTACGCCTTGATGAGGAGATGTTAATGTCAAGGTTTTGTTGTCACTTGGGAGGAACTTTTGTGAAGACACATGAATCACAAGTGTTTGAGATGTCAAGGAATTTATCAAGAGATCTTAGGGCCACTTTAGCTCTGGGCCATCCCAATATGTGCCTAAGTGCAAGGGCGCCACTTTTGATGATACAAGCCTCAAGATGCACCTAGGAATTGATCATGCTTATTCTACTTTGAAATGGCACTTTGGCATTGTAAGCAAGTAGGAGAAACTCTCAAAGGTTGGCATTATTTGAGATGCTTGATTAAGAACTCCATAGTTGCACCTTAAAGACTAGCCACTAATTCATGATCCATCAACCATAAAGTGCACCTAGGCACTAGATCAAGTTTCAAAGACATTGAATTTGCGCCTTGATCAAGGAAATAATCTTGCAACGTTAATGTTGTCTCCACAAGATGAAAGAATGATTCAAAGAATACAAGGCACCAATTATTGAATGAACAACCTTGAATGAGCACCTTATTAAGGCGCTAGTTCATGCTTCTTGCAAATGTGTGCCTAGTTGGTAGCTACTCAAATATGCACCTAATTGAGGAAGTAACTTCCAATCTCTTCACTCAGTCAAGGCGCCAGTGGAGAATGATGTTCTAACACACCTCAATGACTCCAAATGTGAGTGCTTGCAGGGGAGATGACCATTTCAAGCTGGGCACCAATTCACTCTTTCACAAACCTAAAAGTGTGCCTAACCATTCATGAGGCCTCAATTCAAGATCAAACTCCTCTAAATAGGCACCTTGAGAAAAGAAGGTTTGTTGGGATCAACAGGAACGTAGGAAGAGAATAGTTCATGCAAAGAGAAGGCTTAATACATCTAGGCACCAATCTCATCCTCAATTTCCCAAAAGTGCGCCTAGACTACATATCACAAACATTGTACTTCAAACAAGCAAGAAATTCCTTCAAGTTGATCAAGTGAACCCTACTCTCAAGGAGATCAAGTAGGAAGTTGGAATTATCAGATAATGATGTCTTGATACCTAGGCACATATTGGACCAAGAATCCTCCATTTGAGTGCCTAGCATGGATCATTGATAGTTTGGAGATCTTGGAGTTAGGAGAAATTACCTAGATGAACAATCAAAGATGAAATGGGAAACTTCTTGTCTAGGCACATATTTTGTCAAAACTCCACCATTCTAGCACCTAGGATAGAGATCTAAGTGAGGCACAACTTCATGATCAAATTACTCCCATTTGGTGCCTAGAGTAAGTTGTAATTACAAGCACCTGAGCTCTCATTGGTCAACAGAATGACATTGGGATCCATTCCAGTTCATTGGGTAAGGTTGCCACCTCAGATTGAGTTGTCAGATGGAATATTCTCCATGGATATGCTTCTTGGAAAACATGCCTTGGTTCCTCTTGTGCATTGGGAAATGTGCCTTCATTGCCTTGAGGAGCACTATAAAAGGAGGAGAGGCTCTCTCATTTGAAGATCTTATCTTTTGGCAAAATTTTCTCTCTAAAAAGCTTTATGCTTGTGATCTTGAGGCCTGCGAGTTTCAAGTGTTGGGGTGATGCTCCCTTGTTGCATTGTGAGGTGTTGACATCCAGTTGACATCATTGGGTTCAATTGAAGTGATCTACATCAATTAGTGAGATAGAGCTAGTTGTGAAGAAGTTGAAAGCATTGTATACATCTAGGCTTCAAGGCCTTTACTTGGAATCATTTGAATAAGATTGTATAATCATGCCATTGTGGGAAATCATCATTGTAATAAGACATTTGCATTGAGTTGAATCAAGTAATAATACAAGTACCCAACTTCAAGTTGATTCATGCAAGTTGCCTTTGTTATCTTTTCATATGTGATGTTAAGTAGACTAAGTAGTTGAAGAGTTAAGTGCAAGTAAATCTATCTAAGGAAAAATTTAGTTAGTACTAGTTGGGTATCTTACACATACAAAGTCTTCAAAGAAAGATGAACTTGATATAAGAGCTCTCCTCCATGTGGTGATGATGACAAACTTGAGCAACTTTCCTCCACCTTCAAAACTTCTTATGTATGAGCTCTCTCCATTCACCTCCTTGGACCCTCCATCACCTACAAGAAGAAACACATCAAATTAAGACTTAATATGAAGGATTTTAAATAACAAATTAAATTTATCTTATGCATGTGGGATTAAAAAATGACATTTCAAAACATACCCTTTTGCATGAAATACATGCCTAAGTCTCTGGAGTGCCTATGTTGGGAGAGTTTGGAGGGTGTGTATGGAGTGTGTGATGTGGAGGACATGAATCCATGCAAGGTGGTCAAGGCCGCCTAAGAAGGGTGGGCTAGGAGGTGGTGAGTGGATTTCATCACATAGACTTCATTTGATGTTCTTTTGATGACTCTTTAGCATGACTTAGTGTTCTCTTCATGTTCTTCATGTAAATTACCTTCATTTGAGTGAAGTCAAGAAGTGATCTGAATGGCATTTGAGGTATTCTCCATGTGTAATGGTGGACTACCTATGATGAGCAACCTTGAAGGTGATGTGTGGATTTGAATCTCAATACTTATGAATTTCATGAGTGCTCAAACACTTGATTCCATGCTCACCTCCCTAGGCCTTCCATTAAACATGCCCACCATGAAGTCTTACATTTGCAATTCTTCAATTTCACTTGAAATCTATCTTAATCATCTTTACCTCATCTTCTAGTAGCTAACTTTCTCCAATCTTTCCTTGAGTGTGTTAGAAGGTTGAGTGTGGAGAGAGTGTATGTGGATATGGATTGAATCCAAGACCTCCTCTCTAGGCCGCCCATGCTGGGCAGGTTTGGAGGTGATAGGTGGAGGATGTCATGTGAATGACATGATGTTGTCCAAATGAAGGGCTCAAGGCCACCTAGCATGGGCGGGATTGGAGGAGGTGTAAGGAATTTTCATCACTTAAGCATTTTTAGACTTGGTTTTGACAACATCAAGGCTCCTCACTTGTGTTATTATTGGTTTAACCTCCTTGAATGTCATGTAGAATCCTTGAAGCATGGGCATACTTAGAGAGAGTATATGGAGTGCTTCATGTGGAGAAGATACATGATGGTGGGAGTCTCTTGTTAAGGTGGTCCTAAAGGCAATGTGTATGGATAAAGAGTTGTGGAGGAGACACAATCCAAGCATCATGTTGAAGACCGCCTAGTTTGGGAAGGTTGGAGGATGATGCATGGAGAAGGTGTTTTGGAGGAGGTCATGTCCAAGCATGATGTTGAAGGCCACCTAGCATGGGCGGTTTGGAAGGTAGGGTGTGGACTCTGAACTTTATTTGATATTCATTCCCTCCATTTGATAACTCCTTATCTATCAACTTCAAGACTTAGTGAAATCTTGAGATGCTTGTGAAGTTGAAAGACACATCATGGATGTTAGTGATCTTATCCACATGTCTTGATGAAACCTACCTAGGAAGGGCGGGATTGGAGGTGTTGCTTGGATTTTGCAACTTAGAACATTTTGCACCCTTCTAGACCTAATTGCCTCACCTATGAAGTGCTTCATTTTCATCAATTCATTGATCTCTCCTTGCAAATTTCACTGTCTTCACTCTGAGCATCTTTAGAAGCATTGTATGGAATGTTTGATGTGGGACAAGACAGTCCATGGGCACCGCTTGAGGCTGCCCAGGTAGGGTGGGTTTAGAGGCGACCCTCGGACTATTCCTCAAAATGCCTTAAAATACATTCAAACCTATGAACTTTCATCAAAACTTCATGATCTCCTTGTTCTTCAACTCAAAATACTGCAAACTTGATAAGTTTTCTCCTTGGGCGGGTTTGAGGGTGGTGTCTAGAGAGAGTGGAGTTGTCCAAATGTAGAGCTCAAGGCTGCCTAGCATGGGCGGCTTGGAAGGTAGGGTGTGGATTCCTTCACTTAAGGTTTATTCCTCTCCTCGTGAAGATCTCTCTCTCCAACTTCCTTAATACTTAACCAATTTTTCAAACTTCCCTCTTTTTGAATGATCCTCTCAAGGATGTGAAGCATCATGATGAGTTAGAGAGTCAAGATTGAATAGTTGTAATGCTTAGACACCAAAACTCCAAGCTCACCTCTCTAGGCCGCCTAGGTAGGGTGGGTTTGAGAGTAGGTCTTAGATTTTTGACACTTAGAAACTTCTTGCTCCTTCAACTTGACTATCTCCTCTCCTTGGTGCCATCTTGATCATTGAAATCAAACAAACTTAGCAATTTATGTTATTCCTCACCATGAGCGGCTTGGAAGGTAATGTGTAATGCCCCCTTCTTACAAGTCAAGATTCCTTTTACCTTGTTCACAAATTTCAACTTGCAACAAGAGAACATTAGTACATTTTTCATTTAAAACCATATATAATTTACATAATAACATTGCCTTTATCCTTTCTATGATCAAATGTCAACTCATAACTTAGTTCATCATAGATTACTATCAATACATGTTGCTATGATCAATGCTATGATTACTTTCAAATGCAAATCACTATTATTATTCTATGATCATTTTCTATGCATATCACTACTATTAATCTTGTGATTTCTTACAAGCACATTATCTATTATTCACATTTCACAAATTGATCTTATGATCACTATTCATATGCCTTGCATATCATTAACATTTCACATGTTACTCTCATGATCATTATCAATATGCCTTGCATATTCTCTATCATGACATTTCACATGATCTATGATCTTCATCAATACAAATTGCAATCTATTTGTCTATATGTCATTTACTAATATCCTATGGGAGATTGGAGGAGAGTTACCATTATCCACTATGGGGCTCTAATGTCTCTATCCTTAGACTCAATATGGTATCATTAATACCTTAGAGTCAAGGCCTCTTGAGACTCCTTGGTACTCTTATGATGCCTTACATCAAGTAACCAAGGCCATTATATCACTATCCTTACACTATGGGTACCTTATACCTCATGTGACAAGGCCTCTATGTGATAAGCATCATTTGCATCATGGGTATCTTATACCTCATGTGACAATGGCCTTAATATTACCCATGTGGCCTCTTGGTACTTTTCCTTTCACCTCTCATATGAGGTTAGCAAATCACGTATCATTATACATAATTGTTTACAAGATAAATCACTTGAATTATTGCATACTAGATATTAAATGATTACAAGATAAACCACTTGAATTATTGCATACTAGATATTAAATGAAATATCATACCTTTGGCTTGGTCGAGGGGTTGCTGATGTATAAATGCAGTGATTATTGTTTGTAATGGATTTTAACTTCAATGTGGTAATTGCTGATAACATTGATGACTGCTGCTATCTATCCCTTTGAACAATCAATGGTATGATGCAATGTTTCAATGTTTGATGATTGATGTTATCGTCGATGCTCATACCCCGACTACGACTAGTAATTTTTATCGCTGTTTTCTTCCTTTTGGATATTAATTGCTGATATAAATCTTCCAAGGATTACTTTCGATCTGTTGTCATAGATAGCCCACGAACTTGTTTAATGGTGCCGATGAGGTGATAAGATGTGATGGAATGATTATATGCTATGTGATGATGATTTCTGTTTGTAGATGCTTGATATTCCAAATGCGTGTTTTGACTGGTTAATTCTTGTGTTTGATTATTCGATTCATTGATAAGTGATTCCTTTTCTTTTGATACCAAATCGATCCTTCTTAAATATCTTTCCTTCCTTTGAAGGATCATGGCTTTTTGCATGGATGTCTCTCTTGGATCGGTGCTCAATCATCATATTATTATTAATAGTTTAATATAATTATTACTTGTCTTTTGTGCCTCTTCTTATCTACTTGTCTTTCTTTTTATTTGACATCATTATGATGATCGACCCACGAATTGTTCCCTTAATTTAACATGTATTAAATGTTTTGTTATTTAATTAGTATCTACCAATATATTCATTGCTATTAGATTCTCCTTTTGGCCAGCGATTACCTCTCTTAATACTTATTGTTATTCTCCCTTCCAAATATTTTGAGGGGCCCGCTGTCTACTATCTTCTTTTTTTATGAATTTCAAATATACTAGAGATTCACGTATTTGCTGATCCTCATATTTAAAACACTATTTCAAATAAAATCTAAACACTTAGTGGATTCAGGACCCACCAAATTTTTTTTATGCTTCATGTATGGTCATAGGATTTATTAAAATTTACTGACTGAAACTTGTTAGACTATGTTCCCCTTTGAGCCAACAATTCAAAAATCACAAAAATATATTAGGGGATGCTGGGGTAATGAATATCTATATTGACCATATATGTTTATAATAATATTTAGTCTTTATTGATAATTATATTTAATGTTATTTATAATAATATTTACTATTTATATTTATTTATATATAATATGTTATGAATTATATTATATTATAATATCTAAATTATATTATGATTATTGTAATGTAATCATAATATTATTTATAGATAAGTTATAATAAGTATTGTCATTATAATAATAATATTTAATTATTTAAATTATATCTACATTAATTTATGATATAATATTCTATACTCATTCATATCTTTAATTCGAATGAAATTGATTTGACTAAGAGCGCGACATGACATAATGTTTGGAGTGCTTGATGTGGAAGATGATTCAATCCACAAGGACCTCTTGAGGCTGCCCAGGTAGGGCAACTTTAGAAGTGACCCTTGGATTTCAACTTAAAACTCACTAGTCCTTTCAAACCTTCAAGTTTCCATCAAAACTTCATGATCTTCTAATGCTTTGTGCTTGAAACACTTCAAAACTTGATCACTTTCTCCTTGGGTGGGGTTGTAAGTGTTGTTTGGAGAGATCCATGTCAAGATGAAGACATCATCCATGTCCTCATGCCAAGGCCGCCCAAGTAGGGCGGGTTGGAGAGTGACACTTGGAATGTTGCTTATAATCCACTTGACTTCACTCAAACTCACAAACCTTACTTACAAGTCATCATATCTCAGTGTTCTATGCATAAAAACCTTGAAAAATTAACCATTTTCCCTTGGGCAGATTTGAGGGTGTCGTCTAGATTGACTCTCCTGAAGGTGAAAACAGTGTCCAAGAGGACCTTGTGAGGCCACCCATGCTGGGTGGCCTGGGAAGCAGTGCTTGGATAGTGTCATGTGAAGCCTTAGAATCACTCAAACTTATGAAATTTCCTTGAATTTTATCATCTCTGTCCTCAAAACCTTGTAAATTTGACAACTTTTCCCTTGGGCAGATTTGAGGGTTCTGTCTGGACAAGTGCATGTGCATGACATCGAATCCATGAGCTCATGCCAAGGCTGCCCAGGCTAGGCAGGTCTAGACATGGAGTGAGGAATTTCTTACCTTAGTCAAATTTTGGATTTTCCTGAATGGAAGTATATTGAAAATATGTTTAAGTATAAGTCAGATATTGACTTTAAATATTTATCAATATACTTCTAGGATGTTTGAGATAGGTCTTGGATCCATAGGATTTAACATGCAGATTCTAGATTTTTGAAGATCCACCAGATTTTGGACTTAGTCATTTTTCCAGGATTTTCAGGATATCAGACTTTAGTCATTTTCAGGGTCTTGGTGACATGCATTAGGATGGAGGCATATAGACCTCTTGGCAAGAAACTGTTGGGACCTAGGCAAAACAACACTACCAAAACCCTACAAGCTCAGAGGGAAACTAAACCCTAAAGCAAAACAAAGAAAGCAAAAAAAAGAGGGGGTCCCCATTTTTAATGGGGCAATGTGTGATTACATCACAACATGACCCATGGCCTGCACGGTGCTCAATGTAGCTTAGGTGCATGTTGGATGATGGAGAGATCAAGTCTTGACATTTCTTTCAAGGCGCACATTTGAGGTGGAATAGGAGGCAAGGTGCGCCTCAAGCAATCATGAAGTTTTCTGACCCTTGATCAAGATCTATATTAGATGAGTGAATCCTTAGACAAGATTTTATCTCCTAAATAGGATGAATGATCAATTGAAGCTTCAATATCCATGTCTAGCTCTAGGCACATATTCAGGGCTCTGGAGTCATGAGATTGCGCCTAACATCCTTGAGATGAGTTCCAACTTTATTCAAGTCTACAAGGTGCTTCCATGTCTTCTCTAGATGCAAGTGTTCTTCATAACAATGAAAGTGACTCCACATTCCTTCATTAGGCACAAATTGGGCTTCTTGAAGAAGGCACATCTGTGAGGTTGAAGAGGAGGAAAAGTGCGCCTCACTCTCTGAACACTTCTCTTGACTTAGATGATGATTTCTATTGAAAGGATGATCTCTTGAATCAATCTTGACTCCTTTGATGATGCAATTACCCTTTCAATCCACTATCTAGCTTAAGGCACCTTTCCAAGGTTGTTCCATCATGATCTAGCACCTAAGGCGCACATTCTAGATTGTAGAGGCATGAATTAGCACCTCAAGTATCAAGGCGCACATTTTGGTTTGTTTGATCGAGGATTAGCGCCTTGCATTTCTTGGACAAACTTTCATCTTTAGGTGACAACTTAACTTTGCAATATCATCTCCTCAATAAGGCACAAATCCAATGTCTTAGAGTCTTATTCTAGTGCCTAGGCGCACATTTGGGTTTGGAGAATCATAAAGTAGTGCCTTAACTCCTAGGCGCAAGTTTGGAGTTATGAGGCATCAAGATGGTGCCATTGAGTCTTTAGACAAGTTCCTTAGTATTTCAAACATTCTTGACTCTTGAAAACTCCTCCTTCATGCTTGGACACAAGTTCAAGGTCCTGGAATCATGATTTAGCGCCTTGTTGCTCTAGGTGCACATTTAGTGTTGAAGAAGGCAAGATATGCACCTAAGACTCTTTAACTATCTCCTTAACATTTTGAAGTTCTTCAATACATGATTGATTGACTAGAAACCAATCCATCACTGAAGTGTTTAAAGAAAGTCTTCATGCTTATGTTTGAGTGATTCTAGACAAGGTACACTCTAGAGGTTGAACCGATGAGAAAGTGCGCCTAGCACTAAGAGTTCCTTCTATCACTTGTTAAAGGTCTTGACCTGCAAAACAAAAAGTTTGTTATCCAAAACCAAGTTCATTCCCTTATCTTATGTATTAGCCCACGGGAATGATGAATAGGTTAATTCGGGTTCCTTGTTGACTTATGCCGGAAACAGGGACATGACATAAGACCCTCATTGGTACATTTCTCAACCATTGTCAATCATGCTAGTTGAAGAGGTAGTCTTTCATATTGGGACAGTCAATCAAGTGAATCTCATGAATCCCTTTAGGTGTTTTTAGGAAGCCTCCCCTGCTTTGCATCAAGTGGTATTAGAGCTAGGTTTTGATTGGTAAAGTGGGAAGAGTTGAGTTTACAAGATGTCTCCTAGAAACAATCCAGTCCTCACTAGAGAAATAAGAATGATGAAGGAATCCCAAGATGGAGTCTTAGCCAGACTTGTAACCATAGAAGCAAACCTAAGAAGAGGTGGGGTCATTGAGGAAGAGAGTGACCAAGAGAATGAGGGTGAGAAAGCAGGCACTCAAGAGGGATCCAATGAGGACAAGATGGATCCAGATGATAGAAGGTTTATGAAGATGCTGCAAACTGTGAAAGGGGAAAGTAGTAATGTCAAAATGGAGTTACCCATGTATAAAGGAAAAATGAACAGTGAGGAAGTATTAGATTGGATTGATTCCTTAGATAACTACTTTGAGTACAAGGAGATGCCAGAAGAACAAAAGGTCAAATTAGCAAAGACCAAGTTGAAGGGAACAGAATTGACATGGTGGAACTATGTTCAATCAGACAAGTTGAGGAAAGGAAAAGCAAAAATCAGTTCATGTGACCGGATGGTGTCCAAAGTGAAGAGCCAATTCTTACCAAGGGATCATGCAATTCAAACCTTCAGAAGGTTGAAGAATTTAAACCAAAAAGAAATGGATGTTATGGCCTATACTGAAGAATTCCACAAGTTAACCATGAGGACAAGACACAATGAAGATGAGGTTGAGATAATTACTAGGTATATCAATGGGCTTAGGCTCAATATTTAGGATGAAATAAGCCTTGCCACCCCTAGAAATGTGGAAGAATGTTTCCAACTGGCAGTAAGGGCAGAAGAGAAGATCAAAAGAAGCCAAGAACAATAGGCTAGGGGCAGAGGAAAGAATAATAGAGGTAGAGGTAACTTTGGGGGAAGGACACAATTCCAAAAGCAACAAAGAGAATCAAGTGGACAGTAAGAGAAAAAAGGGGAATCAAGTGATAGGGGAAGTTTTAGAGGTAGAAGACCTAACACTAGAGGAATATTTAGTGGCCAAGGAAGAGGGTCAAGCACCTTCTCAGGTAAATGTTACAACTATAATCAGTTTGGACATCCTGCATTCAAGTGCCCAGACAAGCAAGCATCAAGTTCTTATCGAGGTGAACGCATAACCCAAATATGCATGAAGAGGATAGTGAAAGTGTCAATTCACCACTTCAACCTGCTGCTCCTAAGGTAGGTGATACACTGATGATAAGGAGGACACTCCTCAAGGTGCCAACAACCAAGGAGCCTTCGCAAAGGAAATCATTGTTTAGAACAACTTGCAAGTCACATGGAAAGGTATGGAAAGTAGTTATTGACTCTAGTTCTACTAATAATCTGGTTTCTTTAGAAATGGTAGAGAAGTTGAACCTGAAGAGAATTCCTCACCCCACACCCTACAAAGTGTCATGGTTAAACAAAGGTCAACAAGTCTTGGTGAATGAGCAGTCATGGGTAGAGTTTAACATTGGGGGTTATAGAGATAAGATCCTTTGTGACATCATTCCTATGGATGTTTATCACCTGCTGCTAGGAAGAGCTTGGCAACATGACAGAAAGACCAAGCATGATGGTCAGAAAAACACTTATGTGATAGAGAAGGATGGAGTCTCATTCTCATTGACACCCCTTCAAGAGGAAGAGCCTGATAAATAGGTTGGGTCTAGCATTATGGTAGTAGGAGAGAAAGAGTTTTTACAGACAATGAAGGAAGAAGTTGGACAGGGATTTGCAGTAGTAATCAAACATAAGACCAAATCTCTTTTAGTAGCAAATAAGGTGGAAGACATACCTAGTGAAGTTCAGTCTTTGTTGAACAAGTACAAGGATATTGTGGTAGATGATTTGCCAAGTTCTTTACCTCCCATGAGAGACATCGGCCATCACATAGACCCGATCCTTGGTGCCAGTTTACTTAACAAGGCTGCATACAAGCTGGCCCTACAATAGAATGAAGAAATCAAGGCACAAGTCTAAGAATTGTTAGATAAGGGTCTCATAAGAGAAAGTTTAAGTCCATGTGCTGTCCATATTGTATTAGCACCCAAGAAAGGTGGAGAGTAGAGGATGTGTACTGACTCAAGGGCAATAAACAAAATCACAATTAGATATAGGTTCCCAATACCTAGAATGGAGGACCTAATGGACTGTTTAGGAGGTGCATGTTACTTCTCAAAGATTGATCTCAAAAGTGGATATCACCAAATCAGAATAAGGGAAGGAGATGAATGGAAAACTACCTTTAAAACCAATGAAGGACTATATGAATGGATGGTAATGCCCTTTGGACTGTCAAATGCTCCTAGTACATTTGAGGTTAATGAATGAGGTTTTAAAGCCTTTTATTGGAAAATTTGTTGTTGTTTATCTAGATGATATTCTTGTGTTTAGCAAGACAAAGGAATAGTACTTGCAGCATCTTGACATGGTTTTGCAGAGATTGAATGAAGAAAAGTTGATGATAAACCTCAAAAAGTGTGAGTTTATAAAAGAAGAAATAGTATATCTTGGCTTTGTCATCTCTAAGGGCTCATTAAAGATGGATCCCACAAAAGTAGAGGCAATAATTAGTTGGCCTACTCCAAAATCAGATATTTGTTCTCCCATCCTTGACACCATCAAAGGAGATAAGAAGAGGAAGTTTCAATGGACTGATGAGGCAGGTAAGAGCTTTGAATGCCTAAAAAAGAGTGGCACAACATCCCATCCTTGCTTTACCTGACTTCAACAAGATCTTCGCAGTGGAGTGTGATACTAGCGGATCTGCAGTAGGTGCAATCTTGAGCCAAGAGGGCAGACCAGTGGCTTTCTTCAGTGAAAATCTCAATGAAGCCAAGAGAAAGTATTCTTCATATGACCTAGAACTCTATGCATTAGTACAGGCCCTAAGAAAGTGGAGACATTACCTGTTACCCAAGGAATTTATAGTCTTCATAGATAACCATGCTCTGAGTTTCTTGAACTATCAAGACAAGTTGAGTCATAGGCATATAAAGTGGGTTAAGTACTTGCAAAGTTATACATTCACCATCAAGCACAAGAAAGGCCAAGCTAACAAGGTAGCAGATGCCTTAAACAGGAGATCAGTCCTAGTGTATGAAATACAACTCCAAAGTGTGGGATTAAAAGCATTGAAAGACATGTATGCTACTGATGCAGACTTCAAAGAGGTATACTCTATTTGCCAATAGTTTCAAGGTACTTTTCATGATCAATTTCCTAATTTTTTATTGCAAGATGGACTGTTATTCAAGGGAACTTAGTTATGCATCCCTAAGTGCTCTATGAGGACAAATCTCATAAGGGAGAAGCATTGTGGGAGTCTTGGAGGAAATTTTGGGGTTGACAAGACACTAGATCAGGTAAGAAGATTTTATTTTTGGCCTAAGATGCAAGTAGATATCAGAAAGTTTGTTGAAACTTGTGGAGTTTGTCAAAGAGCCAAGGTCTCTAGTTCAAATGCAAGACTATATCAGCCTCTGCCAATTCCTAGCAGACCTTGGGAACATCTCAATATGGACTTTGTATTAGGCTTACCCAAAACTCAGAGAGGAGTGGATAGTGTGTTTGTAGTTGTTGACAGATTTAGTAAAATGGCACATTTTATTCCTTGCAAATGCACAAGTGATGCCTCAAACATTGCAGGCTTATTCTTCAAGGAGATGGTTAGAATTCATGGACTGCCCCTCTCTATAGTTTTAGACAAAGATCCTAAATTTATAGGTCACTTTTAGAGGACCTTATGGAGGAAATTAGGAACAAATTTGACTTTCATCTCTGCCTATCACCCACAAACAGATGGGTAGACTGAAGTGGTCAATAGGTCATTGGGGAATCTACTTAGGTGTCTCACAAAAGAGCATGGACAACAATGGGATCTTGTTCTCCCTCAGGTAGACTATGCTTATAATGACTCCATTAACAGGAGCATAGGGAAGAGTCCTTTTGAAGTAGTGTATGGATTGAACCCAAGAGGTATACTTGAACTCAGAGATTTGAGAGGATTAGAGAAGAGAAGTGTTGAAGGAGAGGAGTTTTCAATGGGTATGAAGGATATACATGATCAAGTTAGAGAACACCTCAAGAAGAGTGTGGAAACTTACAAGAAGCATGCAGATTTGAAAAGAAGGAATGTTTAGTTCAAATTTGGAGATTTAGTACTTGCACATCTGAGAAAAGAGAGGTTACCTAAGGGCAGATACTCTAAGTTGCTAATGAAGAAGATTGGGCCATGCAAGGTGGTCCACAAGTTTGGTGAAAATGCATATGAGATAGAACTCCCCCTGGAGTTGCTATCTCACCAATCTTTAACATTGCTGACTTATATCCTTTCAAGGGATCTTTGGATGTAGGTACAGATGCTGATGAAGGTATTGCTGATGTTGATTGGGTTAAAGATCTTCCTCCTACTGTACCAGTCAAACTTGAAGCCATTTTAGACACCAAGGAGGTCAAGAGAACAAGACATAAGGTTTATAATGAATACCTTATGAAGTGGCAAGGTCTTCCTCATGAAGATGCCACATGGATGACAGCTAAAGACATTGAAAAACATGGAACCTCAGTACCTAATCTGATCTCAGGTGGAGACTGAGATCCTTTCTCCTTGGGTGTGTGGTGCAGGGGCCCAAGACAAATTTTGAATTTTTGGTTTCAACAAAGAGCCTAGTTGGAATTTACTTTCATAATTGATGTAATAAAGCCTATTAAAGATATTTTGATGTAGTGGAGGTTACTTAGGATTAGAATCTTAAATATTTGCTTAAATTTAGGAAATTCTATTTTGGCATTGTAGCAATGTTCCATGGAGTTTCCTGACGAGGACGGGTCTCGGGGATGGGGGGACAAAGGGTCTAAGTTTGGGGAAGGAGGGGGGGCGGTGCTGATATATAGATGGTACTTGAATAACTAGTTATAAAAAGATGTTTAAGAATAACATTTCAAATGGCAAATTAGTAAACTAGCAAAATTGCAAATACTAACATTTTAAATACTTGAATACTATTAGTCTATTACTAAAAGACAAATGAAATTATCGAATTTGACAAATGAAATTGTCGAATTTGAGATTTCTTAGTTTCTATTATATCAAAAATGGAAAATATAACATGTCACATCATAATATCATATCAATGTATCATAAAGTCTTAAAGATGGTTACAATGAGTAGCATATGATGATATCAAAATAAGTACAAACTACAAAATGCAAAAATCAAAATGTAGTGAAGGGAAGCCTCTAATCGTCCCCAAACTCCTCATCACTCAAACTATTGGAATCCTCGCAGTCAAGCTCTACCAAACTAATACCAACCAGCCCTGCATCTGAAGCTGAAACTGAAGTATCCTCATCAATCTGTGCTGGCTCCTCTAGCTCTACATCCCATCATGTTGTTGGACTCTCTTTGTACACAAGTGTTTTGCGGTCAACGAGATGCAAAGCACTATGTACAGCCACAAGCTTCTCTGCTCTCCTAGAGGTAAGTCTGTTCCTCTTAAGAGAGTGGATGAAGTTATATGCAGACCAGTTCCTCTCAGCAGCTGAAGAACTAGAAACCTGAGATAACAATCGGATGGCTAGAGTGGTAGTCAAAGAGCCCGATCCATGGCAAGTCCACCACAAAATTGGGTCATCCTACGCCATAGTTACCATATCCATCTTGGCTGCATTTGAATAACCCCTAAGAGTGGAAAATTTGGTCCAATCAGTACGAATCGTACTGGCATCTACATCATCATACATCCTCTCAATGCACCTGAAGAACCCCACCTTCACCTCTGGATCCTATATCGATGTCACTCTACCAGGCCTAGTCAAGTACCACTTAGGATTAAGTGCATAAGTTGTCATGTGCAAGGGAGTGTTGAGCTTCTCCCATCCCCTGTGAATGATTGGCTAAATGTGCTCATGGTAGAATGCCAATGTGGGCTCCCTTTGTCGCACAATAGCCCTCATCTGATCAAGCATAGAATCGATGCACTCATACACCTCTCCAAGGTTAGATCCATCCGCATCCCCATACCTGATTACCTGGAAAACTGGTGTAATGATGGCGACAATATATTTTGCATCAGCCCAGAACACATCATTCTTCATCGTATCCTTCACCCTCAGACCCTGCTCTGTCTTAAACTTGGCCCACCTACTCCATTCTGCTGTCATAATCATGAGTTGTAGTGCCTCTTGCAACTCAATCATTCTCTCCAAGAGAATGAAATAGGAAGCATATCTCGTATTAGTAGGTTTCAGGAACTCCTCCTTAGCGAAGGTCCTGAAGAGTGCATGTGATGTGTGGTGGTTGCAGATAAACATCTGCACATCTCTCGCATCATTTACCACTTCTCTAATCCAACCAATCTTCCCCATGTCCTTGAGTGCATTGTTCATGGCATGCACACAACATGGAGTCCACCAAATATGCCTATAAGCTGCCTCAACAAGTCTCTTTGCAGCTTTGTACACGTGCTGTATCTGTCACTACTTGGACCACATTTTGTGGCCCAACCTCCTCAATAGCCTCCTTGAGGACCTCAAACTGAAAATGAGCATCTTTGTGATGCCCTGAACAATCAACTGCCTTAAGAAAATATGGGCCCTTAGTACATGTAACCATGATATTAATGATTGGACGCTGTCTAATGTCCGTCAGCCCATCCATGACTATGCTGCATTCTGTCTTGACCCAACACTCCTTCATCTTCTCCATCAACAAATTGATCTTGGAATAGTTCTTATCCAAGATCGTGGTCCTCAATTTCATCTCATCTGGTGCCACATATGATGGTCCTACCCTTGCCACCATCGATATCATCTCCTTATAATAAGTAGATCGAGCAACATGAAATGGGATGTCATTGGCAAAGAAGAACTTGGTAATGGCATCATCTGTGTCATCCTTGAGCTGCACTTTAAACAAATCTGCTATGGGGTTACTTTGAGTTTGCAATTTTTGTTTTCCCCTCCCCTCTCCTACATAGGCACTGGAAGAAGAAACTGGTGTCCCTCCTACTCTTGTCCACAAAGTATGGCTAGAACTCTGTGGCTAGCTATGCTGAAGATGTGCCCTATGGTGCAAAGCAGTATGCACAGGTGCAGCTATAGTATCATTAGGAAGACTCCATAACTTATTTATTTCAACTTTGTATTTGATGTTTTACGGTTTTGCCAAAAAAGAACATATGTCTACACCTTTTCCTCTAATGAAAAGAAGGTGTGCATTAACTCTAGTGATGCTCCCAAACCACTCTAGAGCACAAAATTTGCACTTCCACCTCCTTGTGCCACTAGATGGTAACCCTTCCCTGTTTAGTAATTTTGTTGCAAACTGTTTGAGAGGGGATTTGTGATCAAAAGGACCCTTAGCATACGGTGCTAGTAGTGCAGAAGGGCACTCAAAACTAGTTGCTTCACTTGCCATGGAACTAGTATTAGCTTCAAGCTCAACCCCATGGTCACTCCCCTCAGCCTCAGGAGTATATTCACTTCCACTATCAGGATCACCATGAACCTCATCCCCACTCATGTCATGAGAGCTCATTATGACACTGCAATAATGAATAAACAAATAAATTCTATAAGTGAAATTTGATGTTAAAACTTAAAACTTAAATCTTGATGGAAAGATGAAAAAAGTTTAAAAAACAATGGGCATTGAAATGAAAATCAAAACATGAATATGCATTTGCAGCCATGGCTGCAAATGCATATTCATGTTTTGATTTTCATTTCAATGCCCATTGTAAGATTCAACATGAAAAACTAAAACTAAGAACTTAGAAAAAACAACCAAAAAAAAATGAAAAAACTTCAAAAAACAGTCATAAAAACTTACCTTGTGCTTGAAAAATCCTTCACACTTGGTGTAGAATGCTCCTCCTCCTCTTCTTCTTTCTCCTTCTCACCCCTCTTGCACTTGCAACACCTCAAACTCACTCTTTCACCCGCTCTTCTCACTGGTTTTCCTCTTTCTCACCTAGCTGTTGCAAAACATGAAATGGCATATTGAGCAAATAAAATGAAGAATTGGAGTTTAATGAGAGTTTTTAGCTTTTAAAATGGTCAAACACCTCCTTAGGGTTCAGACCTGGGCTCTAAGTCCAAGAAAAAATTGAAAAAAATAAAAAAAATAAACTTTTCGCTACCCCAGCGTGGGGGACGTCCAGAAGTCCTCGAGATGCTCGAGGGATGTCCAGAAGTCCCCGAGATGTCTCAAGGACAACCAGAAGTACCTGACGTTTCGTTGAAGATTCTAGCGTACCAGCGGCAGTGGGGGGACAGTAGGGGGATGTCTCGCAGGCGTCCCCAAGTCTCGGAAGCATCCCAGACTTGGGTCCAGGTCCCTGTGGAACATTGCATTCTAGTGGACAGGCTATTTGAACCTTCTTTTTTTGGTTTTTTCCATGATCATGGAGATAGAAACATGGGAGTTACATTATAAACAATTTATTTATGCTTCACACACCTCGAGGAGCGTAGAGAAGAATATTTGGTGAAGGAATAATAGAGATTTTTCTAGTTTTTCTACATTTTTTCTATCTTTTTGTTGTTCCTATGTCCTATACTATTCCGTACCAGACTGTCATGATTTCTAATGCCCAAAATGTTGAAGTGAGTTGAGTTACCTTTCATTTACAACTGTTTTGGCAAAATCGATTGGTTTTTGACCCATTCCACCTGTCATAGCCCAAAAATGGGTGGAATGGGCTTAGTTAGGTTGTATTTCCTTGTTTATTGCATTGCATGAGTAGGGGACTAGAAAAGAGTGATGTTTGAATCAATTTATGCCTAATATCCTCATGTATTAGGTTTTCTAGCTTTGGTGGATTAGTGAGTTGATGAAAGTTTGACTTGAGATGACTCAAGATCCCTAAAATTGACATATTCTATCCTTTTGCAACCCCATTCATGCCATGAAGTAGGATTTGGGAGTTTGGGTCAAGTTTATCATACCTTTGCTTTGCAAAAGAGGCCTAATTAGGCCTAGAACAATAGGAATAGTCACTTTTTGAGGCTTTTGTTCCAAAGGAACCTATACTGCATGTTGGATATGTTGTGTAGAAGCTTAATGGATATCTAAAAAGCTAATTTGTTCATGGGTTTGCCAAGTATTCTATCAGTTATGCATGAAAAAACCTATTCCAAGGGCTATAAGCAATTAAGGCTTATTGCAAGGAAACATCTAGAAGGGCATCGTGTCATGGTTCTTGGAGACCTTTAGTGGTCTTAGTCTACCAAAACAGAGTAGGTCAAGGTGTGATAAGAGTTTAGTAAGAGGGTGAACTCATAAGACCCTCATTGGTACATTTCTGAACCATTGTCAATCATGCTAGTTGAAGAGGTAGTTTGTCATATTGGGACAGTCAGTTAAGTGAATCTCATGAATCCCTTTAGGTGTTTTTGAGAAGCCTCCCCTACTCTGCATCACAAGAACTATTTGAAAGGTGGGGACTTGACTTCATAGGGCCATTGAAAGTCAGTCAGTTGCACAGATGCAGGTATATCGTGGTGGCCATTGAATACTTAACCAAATGGACAGAAGCAAGGGCATTGGAAGACAATACTACCTTAAGCACATCAAGGTTTATATACGAGCAGATAGTGATGAGGTACAAAATACCGATCCAACTGACAAGTGACCGTGGGGGACACTTCATCAACCACGTCATTCGGCTCATGACGACGAAATTCAAAATCTTCCACACATTATCAAGCCCATACTACCCGAGGGTAAACGGATGGGCAGAATCAACAAATAAGGTACTAGTATCAATGATTCATAAGTCTTGTGGCATCAAAGGGTCTGACTGGGAGGAAAGGCTACCGGCTTTGTTATGGGCCTACCAAACAACTTACAAAGTGATGACTGGACACACACCTTTTCAACTTATGTATGGTCAAGAAACTGTAGTGCCAGCCGAATACCTCGTACCAAGTCTAAGGATAGCAGCGAAAAATAGATTGAGGGATACAGAGAGTATACTCATGTGTATACAAATACAAAGTCATAGAGTATACACTCAAATACATAGTCAAGTCAAAGTACACACTAAAATACAATTACAAAATCATAGAGCATACACTCAAATACAATTTCAAAGTCATAGAGTATATGCTCAAAAACATAGTCAAGTCAAAGTACACACTCGAATACAATTACAAAGTCATAGAGCATACCCTCGAATACCATTGCAAAGTCAGAGTATACGCTCGAATACATAGTCAAGTCAGAGTACACACTTGAATACAAGTACACTCAAATTAAGTATACCATCGGACAATTGGGAAGGGGATTCGGTGCATCCCATACTACACCGTGGACCTGTCTACCATCCCAAGGTCATCAAGTATACACATGAGTATGAAGCATACATGTGAATACACGTAATACATAAAGTATTCACATGAACATATGTTACAAAGCATACACATAAGTCACAAAGTAAAGCTTTGAATACACTTGAATACACATAAATCACAAAGTATACACTTGAATACATGTAAGGCACATGTAGTATACACAGGATGGCAAGAGGACTGTTCTGATACCATTTGTAATGTCTCGTTTCTAGTAGAAACACTTAAACCTAAATCTTGATTCAAAGTGATTCTCAAGGAGACATTAGAAACATTAGAGATCAATAAATTTCAATGGCTAAGATCAAATAAGATCAATGATAATATAAATATATCATGTCCTTGTTAAATGATTATTCATTTCATGATTGTCATCCATCATTGATGACTATTCTATACTATATTCTATAAGTATATTAAGGCGAATATTAGGCATACTTCAAGATTCATATCTTTTCCCTTTTATTCTTCATCAAGGAACTAGGCTGTAGGGCGCATGGAAGCCACTCAACATGATGGAATTACTCTGCCCCTCCCTCACAATAACTAACATTCCTTTAAGGATAAGGTGATAGGGAATTCAGATATATGATCTTGTATTCTAATATTCTTTGGTACTGTTAGGATGGATATTAACTTAGGCCAAGATCCATATCTTCCCCTCTTGTTCTTCATCAAGGAACTAGGCTTTAGGGCGCATGGAAACCAGCCCAGACCCAGCCTTGGGAAACTACATTCTAGCCTAGGGGTCTTTACACGGGCGGAATTACACTGCCCCTCCCCAATGTACCTAACCATTCCTTTAAGGATGAATCAATAGAGGTGATTGGAAATATGATCTCTTATGCTAATATCCCCATGATTTATTATTTATCATCATAATGCATGGATAGAGACATTCATATTGATATTTGTTTAATTATGAATAGAGAATATATTTCTATGAACACTCATATGGATTTATACTAAATGCATGCTCTTAATATAATATGTATACTTGAAATGCAATTCTACATTATCCATAGTCTACATAGTTGTTGTGCATACAAATCTATGCATACTAATCTAGACATACCTGATTTGAGTCTTTGATCAGCCCCTTGCTTGACTTCTATATATTTCAGATTCCCTTGTAGTGATTTTCTTAACTTTGTTCTATCATTGATTCTATCCTTTATTGTTTCTTGTTCCTCAATAAGAACTACTAATATTCCACCACTATTGGATGGGTATAGGTTTGGGAGTATGCTGCCTTTATTATATCTGAATGTATATATTCCTTGCTGAAATCACTAGTTCAGATTTATAATTCAACACTTGTTTGGTGGTGCAAAGGAGTGCTAATAATGCTGGTTGAATGCAGATCAAGTACTATTATGAGTGAAATTGAGAATGTTTGCTGAATACCGCTGATTCTATGAGGAATATGGAATGATTCAGATTATTTGATAATATTTACTGATGGATGGTATTGCTTATATTCCATGATGCTATGTTGAGATGATATCCTTTTACTTCTCCCCCTGATCCATACTTATGTGTGCTTAGTCATTGGTTGTGACCCTACCATAAGATGCGACCTTTGTCTTTGCTAATCATTGGTTGTCTTGACTAATCATTATCATCCTTGACTAAGCATTGATATTCCCTCTTGATTGGTGGCTCCTTTTATTACCTCTCATCGAATGTCTTATTGGATTGCCATATGAATCATTGCTTAGTATTAGTTGCACCTTTCTATTATGTATGTCTTATTTGCTAGTCACTGTCTTAAATCATATTTCATGATGTCCTTAATTCAACTGTTGCTGGCTTAGGAACTTTGTCTTTGTTTTAATCGAGAGCTTCTTCATGTATATAGAATCAGCCTTTTTCATATTATTGGAATAAGTATGGTGCTGGCCCTTTAATCGCTACCCTTAAGTAGGTTCGCTAGATTATAAATGGCTTCATATGAGGATCACTACTTATAAACAAGTATTCGTTGCCTTAACAAATATTTGTTTACTCTTTAATCACTATTTTTTATTATGAATTGCTGCCATAGTATGAATCATAGCCCCTCTAAAGTATGTTTTATTATATATATTTATAATATTTAGTATTTATATAATAATATTAATATTTATTTTTATATTTATATTTATATGTTATTTATATATTATATATTATATATATATATATATTAATAATATATTATATTATATTGGGTGGTTGGGTGGGCACCCAATCCAAGCATAATTGGATGGGTCGTTGCCATAAGGATTCATTATGGCCAACTTCTATGTAATAAACCTTCATAACGGCATTCATGATCCGGAGACACTTCCCCCCCTTGCTGAGCTCATAGTCCTTCGATGTGAGCCGTCGCACGCGTTACTCTCGCCAATCTTTCCAAGTAATAATTATAAGCTTGGGTTAAGTGAATGCGTTCCCTCCCTGGTGCAGACAGAAAGCCTTCATCGTAGTTGTCGCCTTACTTTCAGTTCGAGCGGTCCTTGGCTGTTTCATCAGTGGCAATAGTGGACAGTATGGAGAAGGGTTCAGGCTTCATCGCTAAGATTTTGGGATGATTAACTTGGGAATTTTGACCCCTATCTAGTTGGAGAGTTCAGTTTGACAGATGGCATTTAAAGGCGCTGTTACTGATTTAAGGCTAAAACACATCCTACGAAGGCATGAAGGCCTTCTCCTCCCGGTGGTCAAGATTATCTTGGGGGTGGATTTTCTGGCAGTAGACGAGTTCTATAGGGTGGATTCTCACATCTCATCTCATTTCCTAGCTTCAATCCTAGACGCAGGGGTGTCTATAGAGGCAGCGAAACTCATCATGACAAAACTGTTTAAGCCAGAAATTCTTCGGGGCCTCAATGCCATTCTTGAGGCGGTCATTCCGGGGGTAGGTATTCCCCAACCAAAAGACATTGCCGCTCTTACAGACCCTCTGGAGGTAACAAAGGTCATGCCATTCATCCTCAACCTAAAAGGCTTGGCGTTGGTAGAGCACCAGGATCGAGTCCTCCAGGTCTTCGGTTTTCTACAGAGCATCTTGCAAGAGGACGTGGACTCCGGGGAAGGGGTTTGGGTGGACAAGCTGCAAGCTATGGCCATGGAGCTTGGTCTCTTCTGACTTTCGAATAGTTTAATCCTCAGATTCGGTGGGCTCTTCACCAGTAAGTCTATTAATAATATAGTCATATTCAGAATAGTAAGCCTAATGGCTAATTTTGTAAAGTTTCAATAGGCTCTAGGAAAGGTTTTAGGGGTTTTTTGTCAGACTGGCTGTTGCAGGTAAACTACGTATAGGCACCTACCTGTTCATACTTTCTCCTGATCAATACAAAACTTATATTTACGAATTAAAAAAAAAAGAATATATTATATTATAATTATAATGATATCTAAATTGACAATATCTATATTTGTATTTATATTCGTTCTTCATAAATACAATAAATATGTCATATTGATAATTAAATATTATTATATACATGGTTATCATCCAAAGTGGCTTCTCCGTCTTATCATAATGTTTAAATCTTTAATTTAAACAATGCCTTAATATCAGGACATGACATTTAATGATCTAAATATTATCATAAATTCTTGATCTTCGATAAAGCTATTATCATTCTGAGTAAATATTAATGTTTTAAGGCATAAAATCAGGAATATCCCAAAAAGGGACGTTACAAGATGAAGTGGATGCCGATGTGCTATTGCTTTGTATGTGTGGACCACGAACATAGCCCACTATGCCTTGGAGTGTTGTCAGGAATATCCCAAAAAGGGACGTTACAAGATGAAGTGGATGCCGATGTGCTATTGCTTTGTATGTGTGGACCACGAACATAGCCCACTATGCCTTGGAGTGTCGTGCCTTCATCTGTTTCTTCTTGCAATCGAGGACCATGAGCACTAGCTATGGATGCTACTATGGCTGATCTTGTCTTCTCCCTCTGTAGTTTTCTCTTCTGTCAATGCAAGATTTGCATTCATCACTCCTGTTATCTCTTTTGTGGTGTTCTCACAGGGCTTAGCATCATGATGAGTAATACTTGTAAGATGGTATTTGATGCAATTGATGCCTCCATGATATAGGTTCCGACATTTAATGCAAATGACTGTCCTAGGTGTTGGTCCCTATACAACATATTTCCAAGCAGGGTCTCTAGCTCTAGAGTAACGAGTTCCAGTAGCTAGTATCAACTGGGTTTGAGCCTGAGCCTGATGCGGAGTGGGAGCCTGATGCGGAGTGGGAGCCTAATCCAGAGCCCAAGGCTTCTCTATCTGCCATTGTATCTAACCTACAAGTACAAAGTACAACATATTTAAGTTTTAAATACAAAAAAATTAGCATAAGTTCATCATAAATTACTACAAATCAGCATAAATTCAGTATAACCTAGTAATTTTATTTCAAAAAAAAGAGTATAAATCAGCAAAATAATTCATTTATAGAAAAGAAAAACAATGATTTTATAAAAAAATTAGTATAAATGAACAAAAAATTACTCATAAATTCAATTTTCTACAAGTAAAATCATAAATACTACTAAATACTATATCATTATGAATTGTTTACAATCTACATGTTAGATTTTAGTAGCTAAAACAAATTTAAATGCTTCAAAAAGAAAAGAAAAAAATTACTAACCTGCCCTTGAATTTCTTTGAATTTGCCCTTCAAATGTGCCTAAAAATCCTTGCAATTAGCACAAAGGAATGCAAGAATGCTGTGTGATGAAGTGGGGTGAATTTGCATATAAAGGCAAAAAATCTGCGGATTTTTAATGTTTTCCTTGCGTCCCAGGTGCGTCCGGTGAGTCTTTTCGTTGAGCTTGGTGAGTTTTGGCACTTAACTTGCCAAAAACTTGGCGAGTTTTCGTCGAGGACTCGGCACAAAAACTCGGCGAGTTTTCGAGTAACTCACCACGAAAAAAAACAGAGTTTTTTAAAACTCAGCAAAAACTCGCTGAGTTTGCTAACTATGGCATATATTATTACTGTACTAGCTTGAATATATCTATATTCATAACAGTGGTGTATATTTGGATTGGATCAATAATATTGTTATGCAAGAATGATTATTTGTTGTTCAGATCTGATATAGTTAATGACAGTCAATCATTTGTAATAACTATTTATGATTTACTCTAGGAACACTGCAAGGGATATTTCATGGCTAAAAATATTACATGGATATACAGGCTTTCAGGGCGTTCTGCCAACAAGTTAAATGCTAATGTGGAGAAAAAGATGAGGTGTATGAGATGATTAAAACAAAACTTGACATGAGGCAGCGTGGAAGAAAATTAATAAGAAAATAGTTGTCAGGACAAGAGGCGATGATTGTGAATAGTGGTGCAGCACACATTTATTGAAAAACAATTTCAGTTCCTGGCAGACAGTTTGTGGTTTCTCGGCATTTTACTGGTATTCTGGGCAACAGACAAATTTCTGGAAACTCACTGTTTTTCTTCCATTTTTTATTTTTCAGGCACCGGATTTATTTTGGTGGCATGAGATACAATTTTAGGTGATTATTTACTTGTGTAAGTCCACAATACAAAGCCTATCAGCTAATTATATCAATATATATTCGTTTTCCTTATATAGATCCTTTCACAGTGTAAATAAAGACCTAAGTGTTTTTCGTATATTTACAAGGATGCAAAACTAGATGAGATTGGTAGAGCGAAGATGCAAGTCCATGAAATACGAGAGTAAATTTTTTGGAAAGATTGTGTAGAAGATTTTAAATTGATGTTTTGGATTACACTGCATGATCTATCATTAGGATGAAAAATAGATGTTAGGATTGCAAATAATAGTGCGCACACATACACAAAACCAAGATGCCAATTATAGGTGACCTAAGGAAAGCAAAATTTGGAAAAATTAAATAAATTAGCCTATCAGTATTAAATAGTTTTACTTACTAATTTGAATATATTAAATGCTAGTTTTCTTTAGGTGGTGGGTCTTTTTGTTAATCTGTGTGTTTGTTAATCTCAATGTCCTTCCTCAAACACCTTTTAAAATAGTATCTTTCACTCCTAAGACTTTAATATTTTCTCTGCAAATAAGGTGTTTTGTGTTAAAAGAAACTTCCCCCAAGGTTGACTTGCTAACTCACTCATGTCTTATGTCAGCACCTTGCTCCTTAACCCTCATACTAATTGAGCAGCCAGTTTATTTTCTTCTATTAAGGAATCTTGTAAGAGCATTCTATCCTATATAGTATATATACTCCATTGTTTTGTGTAGGCTCCGTTTGATCCTTGGTAAATTTTATTAACTTCCTGAACTTGCTTTGTGGTATAAATATTGACTTGTGCATTTTTTTCTTATGGATTTTTGGTATCTTATTGGAGATGCCCTCAATATAAGGAAGGAAGGCCATAGAGATCCTTTGATAATCATTAAACACCTGTTTTCGTGACAACTTCTACCTTGCCTAAAAGCTCTAGCAATCTGCATATACTTCTGTAACCGTTCTTAAAAATTGAAATCAGGTTAGCAAATTCCCATTTTGATATCTTAGCAATGGAGGATAACTATTTTAAAAGGTGCTTGAGGGAGGCAGTTGAGATTTGCACGCATGCATAATTTGAATTGAGATGTGGGGCTAGGCTTAAGCCACTCATGGAGAACAATTATTCATTTAACACACAGACCTACCACCTAAAAAGAATTGGCATTTAATATATTCAAACTAGTAATTAAAAGTATTTAATAGTGGTAGCAGCTTATTCTTTTTTTCTTTTTCTTTTTTCAATTTCTCTTTCTCTAGATGGCCCAAATATGCTATCATCTGCAATCCCAACATATATTTTTTCATCCTAATGATGAATTATGGAGTGTGATCCCAAACATTGATGTTAAAATTTTCTGCACAATTTTTCTAAAAACTTTATTCTCTTAAACTTTTCCTTGATGGATGCTGTGATGGATTCTTTAGTTAATTCAATTTTTGAAGAAACAACAATTTCGGTAAGTCTAGTGAGATTCTAGAATCTATATTGAAAATTTTCGATTTGATGAAATTGGAACTTGGGAGTTAGTTGACTACGTAGTTGGTTCTAAGTCTAGATGCAAGTGGGCTAACAACTATTGGGATGATGCAAGTATAAGTGTCATGCCCCCTTCTTAGGTGCAAGATTTTTTGAGACCTTTAACCTATTTAATTTCTCTTAGGCTATTGGGATGATGCAAGGGAAATAATTAAACAATTAACTTAAGTTGTCAAAAGGTCATCTTATATTATGAAGGTACCTTATGTTTAATTATTTGTTTAAAAGAAGGGTGGCCAACTTCATGAAGTGTTTTTTTTAAAAGAGGGCCAAAAGTGATAACACTAGATGTGGGGTACAAAGTAATGACTTAAAATGTTATTTTAAAAGTGATATATATGAGTGATGTTGAAAATGGGGATCAAAGGTATATCAAATTGAAGGATTTAAAAGTCATTTTCTGGAGGGAAAATGAAGAGTCATGAATAATAATATTTTATTATTCCAAGGAGGATTTGAGAAGAGGAAAGATATTCTGTTCATTTTATCAAATCTTGGTTCATCGAGATTGAACATTGTTCATCTTTTCTACCCCAAGACAAAAGCCCTCTGGCAAAGAATGGTTTCAAGGACGAAAACTCTCTTAGCCATTTGAGTGATTTCATCAAAAGATCAATGTTGCAGTTCAAAATTTGATTTGTGGAGTTATTGTGTTGGTCAAATACAAATTTAATTCTAGATTGTTTTAATGAAAAGATATCTTATTTGCCTCGCAAATCTTATTGATTTATCGAAGGAAAGACCATTTGTTCTGCTGGCTGTACCATTTCTATACTGGTCGTACCATTTCATGCCTTGGCCGCACCACATATTGCAGGCCGTACATATCGTTGAGGGGGCGATTTGATTGGGAAGTGCGGCACAACTATTTGAGACACCATTTGTAGGCATTTTGGAAGCCGTACCACTCTAGAAGGTTGCTGTACCATCTTTGGCAAGGAATCACAGCAGTCTGCAAACATTTTGTAAGCCATACCATTTCAGTAGGGGCTGTACAGCTTTGTTTCAGCAGAATATTTCTGATTTCAGTTTGCAGTTGTTTTTAGTTCAGATTTCAGCATTATTCAGAGGCCTTAAGTGTTTGTTTCAGTTTTCATACTTCATTTCAGTGTGTGTGGTTTCCAGTTTCAGCATATAAGGGTTGGTATAAGTTTTGACAGAATTTCAGAGTCTATTTCAGCTGATTTATATTCTTAATATGTTGATTCTGTATTTCTAATGATTTATCAAATATAATATCAGTTTATTGCATTGTTAATTCTCTGTAATAACTGAATGGTTATTCGCCAGTTTAGTTTAATATTGTTGCAGTTTGGATGACTATGCCGCCAAGAATTTATTAGTTTCATTTGCAGTATTTGCATCCATTTAGATTGTGCATCCTGCCACCAATTAGAATCCCAAAAACACCATATGCTCTCACCTTGCCCTCATCGGGATCTGGGTGATCAGAAAGTGTGAGGGTTTGCATTTTCATTATTAAATATTTAAAAAAAATTGGTTTGGGACATTACAATAAGTCATATGTCAGTTGACAAATTTAATGCTAAGCTCATAGCAAAGGGTTATTCTTAGCAGGAAGGTCTTGACTCTTAATTATAAAGAGACATCTCCTCTCATAAACAACTAGACTACCGTAAGTACAAGTCATACGGATCAGTTGACAAATTTAATGCTAGGCACATAGCAAATGGTTATTCTTAGCAGGAGTCTCTTAATTATAAAGAGGCATCTGCTCCTATAAGCAAGTAGACTACTATAAGGATGTTTTTGGCAGTAGCAAATCAAATGGCTGGAAGCTCTATCTGATGTAAGCAAAAACCATTGTTTTGAATGATAGCTTAAATGGAGAAATAAATATGTTCTCGCCACAGAGTTTTGAAGAGGAGGAGAAGGAGTGCAAAATCTGTCTTTTATCAAAGCTTCATGTGAACTCAAACAGGCACCCAATGCTTGGTATGAGTAAATGGATGACAAGCTTCACAAGAATGATTTGAAGCACAGTGAATCTGATGATAAATTGTACACGAATCTAAGTGTTAAATTATTGGCTGACAATTTGATTATCATTGGAATTGATGATTAATTCATTAGTGAGGTGAAAATGGAGTTGATGTGTGGGTTCTCAAGGTGGCAGAGTTGGGGCTCTTGTGTCACTATCTTCAGATTGGAATCTGGCAATTAGATCAAATAATCTTCATTTCACAGGCCAAGTATGCATCAAAGTTAGTGAAGAAATCCAAATTAGATGAGTGTAAGACCACTGCTACAACACTTACATAGCAGGTAATAAGAATTTCTAACTGTGAATACCACTTGTTATAGACAGCTTGCTGAAATGTTGTTTTAGTAGACAACTTCTGGACGAGAGTTATGCAGTCAGTATCCTTTCCAGGTATATTAACAAACTAAAATGAGTTTTTGAAATGCTACAAAGAGAGACTTGAGACTTAAGGTGCATCAGAGGAAATGTAGACTTTGGGCTGAGTATTGCAGGACTAATCAGTTCGATTTGGTGGGTAATTCAAATGCAGACTTTGCAGGAAATTTTGATGCTTGGAAATCTACATCAGGCATTCTGATATAATATTATATTTAAGTAACATCTTTTAGGTAGTCTGGTGTAGTATTATCCTATGGTAACATCTTTTCCTTGTTATATATCTTGTGACATTCAGTTTCATTCTTTATCTGCCATTTTTTTTAAATAAAGATTGTCCTGAATATGAGATAGCGTTATATGCCTCAATCTTTGATTTTGTCTTATTTAAGCTTCTTTTTAATCTAAGAGGCATGGTTGTGCAATTATCAAGAGAACTAAGAAGCATAGAGAGATTAGGGAGAGATTTTGAATTTAGTCATGAAATATTGTCTTGTGTGCAGAAAGGTAGTTCACCCTACTCTAAGGAGATGGTTGCAGCACCTTTCGCTGTTGGGATAGAGCAAGAGGTCCAAGATGCTAATATCGTATTGCCTTCCATTCCACCATTTAAGCAGGTACAGATGTCAGAGATGTTAAGGATTAAGATTGTCTAGAAAATTGTAGAATGATTTTAGAGCCTTCCAAAAACTAGAACATTCTTGGAGCTATTTTAGAAAAGAATATTGTAAGATATGTTCTAGAAAAGAACATTCCAGGTTTAAGAGTTTTCTAGAAAGCTAGAAGCTTCCAGGCTTCAAAGGTTCTATAGCTATATATATGTGATTGGAGAGAGTTGTTGGATACAGCCTTTGGATGGTTGCTGGATATAGCATCCGGATAGCTGTTAGATACAGCATCTGGATTGCTACTAGACATGGCACTTGGATGTAATGCAAGTTAGATGAATATATATTTCTGAGTTATCTAACTCTGTTTTGCCCTGTGTTTGCTATGTTTATTGCTGTTATGTTTTGCCCTGTCTTTTGGTGTTTATTGGGCTTGTTCTCACATGGTATCAGAGCCAGGCATGTTCTTACATGGTATCAAAGCGGGGTTATGGGTTTGAATCCCCTTGGGTAACGCTGAGGGGATTGTTGGAAAAAAAAAAAAAGATTCAGCTAGAGGATCAGCCCAAGTTCAGCTAGAGTTTCAACCAGGTTCAGCTAGAATGTTTTCCTAGTTTAGCTAGAATGTTTCCAAGTTCAGCTAGAGGACCATCAAGAGGTTCAGCTAGAACGTTTTCCAGTTCAGCTAGAGGTTCAGCTAGAAGTGTATTGCTAGAGTGATTTGTTTGCAGGGCAGAGATATTGCTGGAGTGATTTGTTTGCAGGGCTGAGATATTGCTGGAGTGATTTGTTTGCAGGGTTAATATATTGCTAGAGTGATTTTTCTTTGCAGGGCTATTGCTGGAAATGCAAGTTGGAACAAGCTAGAGGCATTGTTGGTAGTGATGATGAAGAAGATGACTTTTCAACTAGACAAAAGATAATGAGTGTTGAAGGTTTAAAGTTTCAATCTCATATGAGCAAGCTAGAGGAAAGAAAGAATGGGAGTAAGCCATGAAAGAGGATTATCATCGAAGAATGCTTGGAATGCTAGAGGTGAACATTAAGGGGGGATAGTAATATAATGTTCCCCTCTCATTTGTATTTTTTCTGTATTATTCTAGCCAATCTTAAGGGGGGATGTTAAGGATTAAGATTGTCTAGAAAATTGTAGAATGATTCTAGAGCCTTCCAAAAACTAGAACATTCTTGAAGCTATTCTAGAAAAGAATATTGTAAGATATGTTCTAGAAAAGAACATTCCAGGTTTAAGAGTTTTCTAGAAAGTTAGAAGCTTCCAGGCTTCAAAGGTTCTATAGCTATATATATGTGATTGGAGAGAGCTGTTGGATACAGCCTTTAGATGGTTGCTGGATATAGTATCCGGAAAGCTGTTAGATACAGCATCTAGATTGCTACTAGACATGGCACTTGGATGTAATGCAAGTTAGATGAATATATATTTCTGAGTTATCTAACTCTGTTTTGCCCTGTGTTTGCTATGTTTATTGCTGTTATGTTTTGCCCTCTCTTTTGGTGTTTATTGGGCCTGTTCTCACATGGTATCAGAGCCAGGCATGTTCTTACAAGAGAAATATCTATAAAGAGGCATTCAAGGGGGAGACGTTGGAAGCATTTAAAGCAAATATTTTAGGCTGAAAACTATTATTTATATCCTGCAGATGAGCTGAATTGTAAGCATTATATATTTGTAGTTATTACAAGTATTTTGTTTGAAAATTGATATGATGTTAATTATGTATTCGAGGTCTTTACTTATATAGATTGAGAATATTTCAAGAGTTCAGTGCTTTTTTGTAGTTTTTATTAAACTGCCTTGGTTTACTTACTGAATCTTGGTTGAGTGTGTCTCCAGATAATCACTGTCCAAATTGTTGTTTTGCAAAAATGCTATTTCCTTTTCTCCCTAAGTTGGTGTTTAGAGGACAGGGTTTTGGAACCATATGCAACAAATGATTCTTACTTATTTTGTATTATTGCTGTTTCCTTTTTCAGTTTAAGATCATTACGTAGGATTTTGCTTTCTTGTATGTTAATTAGCTACAGAGTTATGCCAGGATGACATTATTTCTTGGTGTTGGCTTGCCAAGTGGCCTTTGTTTTTCCTTTATTTTCAAATTTTAACTTACGTTGGTCTTAGCAAATTTTAACTTCTATGAACTATTTTGATTTTTTGGCAGTTGGATGGAAGCAGGCCATGACTTGTAAGCTTGAATTATATATCAACAAATCGGCTTATTTTTAACTCGAAAGCTTTTTTAGCTTTTGGTGGATGGTTATAATGTGCCTGGAAATGAAAACCAAAATGTGGTGACTTAGGTTATATGACCTTTTCATGTTTTACCTTTGGCTGTTCTGTTACGAGTAGGCAACACTTATTTAGTAGTTTTCTGATTCTCGGATTGATTGAGTTTTGATCCTTCAAAATTTTTATTGGGAGATTTTATTCCCTCGAACTATTTGTAATATGATATGGAATTTTAATCTCTACGAAGCACTTACATTTTAGTAGAGCCTTATGTTACGCATAAGCAGCTTGTTTGCATGTTCTCAAATGTCTTTTAAGACAATTATTTTCCAAGAAGCCAGCAATAAGCAAGGCAGCATTTGGGACAGGTGTAATGAATATTTAAGAAACACTTGCATTCTCCTAGAGGCTTATCCTATGCACAAGCAGTTTGTTTGTGCCCCAAATCTCTTTTATTGTGAATATTTTGAAAAATTCCAGCAGTATGCATTGCAGTGATTGGGACAATTGCAATAAATGTGGACAATTTCATTTCCTTATTATACAGTTTTTTAATGTGTTTTCACATGCAAATATTAAATCTCCACCTTTCATGTATCCTGCAAAGAAGTACAGTGATATTCTAGGGTTTGTGGTGTGTATCTTGCCCCTTTGGACTTATTTGTAATGTTTGCAAAAATGAATTAAGCTCTCTTGGATATACAATAAACATTATGTTTTTCACTGTTTAGTTTCAGTTGGTTCCATTAGGCACTATTATTAATTATGCATTGGAGTTTGCTAGGGACTGACCTTTTATTCAAATTCTCTCTTTGTCAAAGCTTTTATGATTGCCGCTTGAAGTAAAGGTCTAGAGGTTTTATTCCTCGTGGCAGGATTTTCTTATTATACAAAATCTTAATTGTATTAAAAAAGATTGACACTAACATCGTTATCCAATAAATTCAACACGTTTTGCAACACAGCTTTCCTAATATATTCTTGTGAATAATTTGATGAAAAGGGCAAAATTTCCACATCATTCTTTTTTATTGTAATTGTGAAATCTGTTCCATACATTGACTTGCCCTAGAAGTGTAAATGCTTTGGCACTCATGATACATCATCTTATTGTAAATATCATTTGACATATCTATTTGAGCTATATTCTAAATATGGTTTGATAATTTTCATTATCAGTGGAAAGTGATGTTATACCAAATTTATAGTTGTGTTTAGTTGTAATAATTTGTTTTAATTGTTCTTCTATCATGCAGGTACTGTATACAGATCTAGAACAAAACTTTGATATGGCAATATTGATGTTGTGAAGTGTATGAGATACCTTTCAGATGGTCATATTCGGGGATATATTTTGGTCTTAGAAACACTGCTGTTGTACTGAAATAGTCGTAAATGAACCTGTACAGTGTAATGGTGATTCTTCTGTGTTAAAGTTCTTAATAGATGCTATTGTCTAGTAAAATCTAGAAGATATTTGGTTTAGGCATTCTCATAATTATCAAGGAAAATACATTGATTTTTTTTTCCAGGCTTAGGAATTTCTTATTCCATGGTCGAACTGTGAGACAGGAAATGCATACAAGTTGCCTTTATGCTATGGGTCTTGATTGTTACTCTGTTGTATGCATGAGTCAAATTTCATTTTATATTCATTTAGACTGTTAAATCTTTCAGTGCGTTCTAAAATATTTGTATCTATAATTTGTTTTTATTTCATTAGCTAGTAGATTGTGGAAAATGCCTTGTTTTCGAATTTATGGTAATTTCTTGTGCCTGGTCATAACTGAATTGATTTGTAGTACACTAAAGTAGCTATACTGTTGCACAAAAATGTTTCACAATTTGGGATTCTTCATGGAAGACATACTCATCTTATTCAACCAAAATGAGACGAGTTCCTTTCATGCTTCAGTAGCTATTTGTTAATTGTTTTTGGACAAGGGTCAAAGTGCTGGGGCCGGCCGTTTGTTGGATGTGAAGACCAAGGAGATTCTAGTTCAATAAAATAAATTCTCTGCCACTTCAGGCTGAAAACTAAAATTAAAGGTTGATGATTTTCAAAAACAAGCTTGATAAATATAGAAAGAAAAGATGAAGAATTTCCTGAAATGCACTTTTATCTTGATTCATGTCCATTGCACCATACAAATACCAATTTAGAGGGTTCTCAAATCAAAATTGACAGATGGAGGAAGAAATCCTTACTTAGGAATTGTCTCAAACACAACTGTATGCATTATTCATGCTAATTTCATCTGCAGGGTTTGCATATTTGATTTGTGTTACATTTTTAATGTCGATTTCATCCAGAGATGAAAGCGGTTTAAAAGCACCATGGTATGTATGCCGAATCTTCAATCTTTCAAACTGCTGCAGAAACCTGATATTCTCATTATTTCAAGTATTACAAGGGCTTGCAAGCACCGAGCTTCCATTCCAAGCTTGAAAGAAATTGTAATGAAAGTGAAAGAAAGAGCAGAAGACAAGCAGGCAGATGAAACATTGGCTAAGCTTGCACCTAGCACAGCATTTGATGGAGGAAGAAAGCCTTATTTAGGAATTGTTTCAGACACAATTGTATGCATTATTCATGCCCATCTCATCTGCAGGGTTTGCATATTTGTTTTGCGTTACACTTTTAAAGTTGGTTTCATCTATAAAGAAAGTGATTTAAAGCACCATGCAATGTATAGTTATACCGAATGTTTGCTCTTTCAAGCTGGCGCTGAACCCTGATGCTCCCATTCAAAACACAAAAGTTCAATGTTTAGTTGAGTATTAAAGGGTTTGCAAGCACCAAGCTTCTGTTGCAAGCTTGAAAAAAGTTGTAATGAAAGTGAAAGAAAGAGCAGAAGACAAGCAGGCAGATGAAACAGTAGCCAAGATTGCACCTAGCACAGAATCAAAAGACAAGTCATCATGCAATAGAGCCATATCTGACAAATAGAATCCAAGCCCCCGTCACCTATATCCCAGCCAATAAACCATAAACGCCAGATGAAAGACTGCAGAGATTTGAAAGTCATAGAACTTATAAAATATGAACAACATGCGTGCAGTGCGACACATTGCAGAAACATGGCCAACAGTTATCACCTTGGCCGTATGTGTTTAAGCAAATCATGAATCCTATAGAGAAGGGATGTATCACAATCTCTTCTTTGTTAGTTTGAAAGATTACAAGGCACGACACCTAGACAAGTTTTAAGGGCTGTTTCATGCTCAGGTGTGATGCCCTAGGTAGTAAATACCTCTATACAATGTTCAAAAAAGACCTGGAAAAATTGTGTAGAGATGGGAACATACCAGAAGCAAGTTTGATGGTTTTAATCTATTTTGAAGGTTGTTTACTCAAGGGATTGTAAAACTTCCCTAGTGGTAACATCACCATTTCAAAGCCAATGGAGTTCAAATATGAGTTGAGTTCTTCTAGAAGAGACAAGCTATGAGTTTGTGCTTTAAGGAGGCATGTTGGAGTCGAAGATCTTCATTGAAAGGATTGTGCTCAAGAAAGGCAGCGACCTTTGACAACTCTTTGAGATATATCTTGCTTGGATGTTTTCCTAATGCAGACCAGGTGCTCACCATTGTATTTGGGGGAGGTGGTATAGGTAAATGACTCATGAAAATAACCATATAGTGTTTACCTTGGGTTTGGGACAGCTTACAGGCTTCACAAATTACAGAAACAATATTCCAGTGATCTAGATGCATAGTGTGAGCAAAATTAAGTGGGGAACATGTAAGGGGAATAAAATACCTCAACGATCAAGAAGTGGACGAGAAAACGATATGAGAGTACCTCCTTAGAAATGACTCATAACTCGTACAAAAAAGAAAAGGGGGTTTTTTCAGCCAGCAAAACTTTATCAGGCCCATTAATACTCTCTGCCCTTTATGTAGTTAGACCAATAGAACCAAGGCCAAGGTTTTTTTTTTTAATTTTTAATTTTTATTTATTCATTTAAAAAAAATTAATTGTAGTAGTATTCAGCTTCCCTTTCACCATTGTACTATATCATGGGAACCATGCTCATTTTAACAGTTTTCACCATACACAAGTCCTTAAAGACAAATCAATTAACATCAAGGAGATCCTCAAGAAGCCATATCCATGTTAAAAGAAAATAGGGTTTACAATATCATTGGAAGCATAAATAATGGCCAATTCCAATAACCAACTTTTAAGGCTAATTCCAACAACTAACTTTTAAGGCCCAAAAAGGCCCACACGTTGGACAAGGCTGGACAAGTTACAACCAAAGTTTACAATATTACAGTTAAGTTTGGGGTAGAATAGCTTAATTAGTTTACCTCCACCTTCATTATGGTTGGTGTGAACAATGGTTGCACCTGCTAAATATTCTAAGTAATTTTTTGTAAAAAATAAAATTCTTCTGCAAATAAAGGCAAACAATATGGTTAAGCTTGTGACAAATCTTTCTAAACAGAACTCCCTATTCTAGTAAGACCTCTTAATTTTATGAAACAACTTTCATGTACACTCATCAAGATTTGTGGTATTGTCTTTGAAGCCATTAAGACCCTCAAAGGTGTAAAAACAAAAGCTACCTAGTTTTTGTCCAAAAGATCACTCAACAAAAGCTAGTGAGACCATTCAGAAAACTCTTAAATTTCATCCTCACTCTCTTGATACTCAATATAACAGGGGCTTCAAGAGTGATATGGAAGAATGCTCCTTGCTCAAATTTAGTTTTAAGGCCTTATCCAATGACTTTCCTACTTCATATTAGTGTGATCTCTAATTAACTCTATTTCTTAAAATCTAATCATCAAGTTTTCATGTTTCTTCACCCTTTCTCATGTTGTCTCGAGCTTTCTTTGAATAAATACATTCTTAATACCATTTTTTTTTTAATATTTTAAAGTGAAGTTAAGATCTTGCCTTCCTATAATTAGGGAGCTATCAAGCTATTGGGACGCTAACCTAGATGATGTATTGTAACACCTAATCAATTACTACACCCTAGACCTATTATTTTAATTTTTATGTTTTCACTTTTTAATTCTTTTTGATTGATCGCACTATTTTATGATTTTCCCTTAGCTTATAGATACCATTCTATCTTATTTTCAAAGCTGATAAATACTCTAATGTTGGTGTATTTTATACACTTTGGTTTTATTAATTAATTACAAAATAAACCAATAATATTGTAGATGTTATAGAAATTGAGTTTGGATTAGTCAACAATTGAAGATTTAAATTAAAACATAGAGCAACCGTAATAAATTAATTGATTGATTATTTGGTCATTATTGATTGTTGGTAAAATAAGAGCGACTTTAATACATGATGTAAAAGGTTATCTTAGTATTTTTTTGGGTTCCTTAGTGCTTTTTTTTAGGGGATCACTTTGTAAAGTGGTATATATGAAGTGCAATTATGGGGTCCTTTATATTTAAATTTTTACATTGTATATCATTATGCCGAGAGGCGTTCTACACTCACAACAAGGGTTGAAAGATTCAGATTCTCGTAAACAATTAAGATTCAGATTCCATGTAAACAAAATTCATAAAATGTGTAAATAAATAAATTTGTGGAAGCCAAATGGATAGAAAAATAGAAAAACTTGGGCAGTTACATTTGAAGAATATGAAAAGTCTTGTAGCATATTCTCTTTAAATTAACACATGTGAGCATATCAAATATTCTAACTGTAAGTAATTTATAAATGCCAACAAATTGGAAGATATCTCTCGGCGTACTATAGATATATTTTTTTTAAATATAAATATACTAGTTAAAATTTTAGTTTTAATGTTAAAGGGATCTCAAGAATAAAAGTATAAAAATAGGGGAATATCAGTAATCCTTTGATTGCACATGCTATAAACCTTTTTTCACACACTGACCCTCTCATGAGCACATATATAAAATTTAGTTTTTCAGCAAGTTGTCATGTTATTCTTTTTTTATTAATAAAAAATATTGCAATACTTTTCCAATATTGTTTTGTTTGTAATTTGGATCAAGATCATTCATTATCAATGTATATTAAAGGTCTTAAAACCCCAATGATAAGGTATAGAGCTACAATGGACTAACTTTTCTTTCAACCTTGTGTGTTTCATAGCTTATTCCAACCCACCAATGAATCTGGCACAAATTGTTTTACCTTGGAGAACATTTCCTTTACATTTTGAGGATTCTAGAGTTTCTAATCTATTGTATTGGGCATCACTCGTCTATAGTAAAATAAAGATATATTTTATATGACTATTTATCTTTTTAAATTAAAAAAATTCTTTTGCTACTTGTTCAACATTGAAAATTGGCATTTTGCTTACAAAAATCTAAATAAATCTATTTTGGCCATATACAAAATTATAACTTCTTAGAGATGAAATGAAAAGGATGCTTGAATTTTTTATTGGAAATAAATTTTATTTGAATAGGGGGTTTTGAAATGGCAGCTGACATTTCCAAAATCTCATTTTTTTTTCGCAAATTATGGTAGGGATTTTTTTAGAAGACACTTTTCTGTTAATATACTATGAACAACTTGACTTTAGAAATAGGTTGCAATTAATTGTTAGTGTAGATCTAAAAATTTATATGAATTTGACATTTTGGCCATCGAGGTCACGTCATTATAGCTCATAACATGTTTCCAAGAAGCCCTATGGTAGAGTTCACCATTATACCAATGCAATAGGGTTGTTCTAGACATTGGATAAATTGTTTCATTCTTATGGAGGTTTTGGGATGGCGTGGGACATCTTAGAATCTTTATTGGCAGGTGAGACAACTTTTGGGATAGATTTGGCTCATTTAGGGCCTCATAAATGTAGTCATGTTATAGGGGAAAATTAATGGGTAGATGGAATCAAAAGATGGTTTTGATTACATATTTAGATAGCCCGAGAAAATTAGTGCAATTTGAGAAAAAATACACCAAATTTTGAGTTTATATGCAAGAGTTATGGCCTCTAGAAGATGCAAGCAAAAATGACTAGATTAGGAGTTTGCCTTAACAAATTGGCATTCACCCTTGGTGAATGGCATCCTTCCTAGCGAATTGGAATTTGTTTGACAAGCCTAAAATTGATTAAAATAGGCAACCAGACTTGTAGATGGGCCAAGAGTTGGAAAATAAAGTTTTTGAACATTTTCTTGTCTATTTTGGGCATTATTCCTTGTTTGTTGGCTTGGGAATCAAGGAGTTGTTTTGAACCTTCAAAATGCTTGGGAGATGGGGGAACATTCATGTTGATGGTGTGAAGAGCCATTGTGGGATGTGTATGCAAGTTTACTATCTATTTGAAATAGGGGAGTATGAAATGGAGTGTTATAGAGCTCTTTAGTAGTGCTAGAGCTTGTTGAGGTTGAATTGGTCTTTGTAAACTCATTGTACTTCCTCATTACATAGTTTAATTCCATATTGTGTTGATGTCGATCTCTATCATTTTGTGCTTTTCATAGCTTTCGATGTTTGCATGCCATTATAGATGGTAAAGGTAGTTGTCACATTGTATTGAGAGGTCTTGCATCCAAGAATTTGTTGTTGATGAACTTGTGTGAGGAATATTCTCCCATTTTATGATCAGATTAGTATCAGGGTGGTTATTTATTTGGAATATTTTTTTATTTTCTTATTTATAGGTGTATGTCACATATAAGATCAAGTGGAAAATGCCATTTGAGCTTGAGATATATTCAAGAGAATGGTTGAGAAGGGTGAGGATAACAAGTATGATGTAAGAAGATAGAGAAGCAAGATTTTGAAGGTTGGAAGAAGATGTGGCTAGGATTTTGGTGGTTGAAGGGAAGCTTGAAAGGCTAGAGATTATGATGCTTGCCTTAATAGAAATAATTGATGGTTGCAAGGTATACTGAGATGAAGGTGAAGACGAGAAAGTGGGTGTTTAGCAAAAAGACACTCTAAAATCAGATACAATTTTTAAAAATTTGAGGCTAAAATAGACATCCAATTATATGATGGGGAAATAAGCACACACAAACTGGACCAATGGGTGTCATCAAAAACATATTTCTTTTGTGAAGATGAAGCTTGCTTGCCATGCTCTCTCACATGGTATGAGAGTTATGCTCACTCTTTGGAAATTTGAAAAGTTGCACCAATCTTCAAATGGAATGATTTTAAAGATTTTTTGCAAAAGAAAATTTAATCCATTTGCCATGAAAAAGAGCATGTGATGCAATGACATTGTTTGAAGCAATAAGAGAGGCAAAGTGTCCAAGCTTACATGAGTGAATTCATAAAAAGAGCAAGTGATGCAATGCATTGTTTGAAGCAATAAAAGAGGCATAGTGTCCAATCTTACATGAGTGAATAAATAAAAAGAGTAGTTCAGCTTGGGAAGGATGTCATGGAGTGTGAGGTGTTGATCAAGTATGTGGGAGGTTTGTTTGATCATCTACAAAGGGAATTCCTTGTGGCCAAATCCCAAAATATCGATGAGGCATGTGCACAATCACACTATCTTGAGCTAGACAAGAAGGGAGTTTCTTTTGCTTGCAACAAGGGTAATGAGCAACAACATGGTGGAAAAAAAAATCTAGAGGATAATGGCAAGAATAGTTGTGCTTCGATGAAAAAGGTGAAGAGCAAATTGCATTATTCTTGTTGTGATAAAGATGGAAATGAAGAAAATAAATGTTGGAATTTGCATCCCAAATTAGTACCCTCTTAGTTGAAAAAGGGGACAGATAAAAATATTGTTTTGGAAAACAAGTTCAAGGAAATAGAATGTGATTCAAATGTGGACGATCACATTTCTTGTTCCATGCTAAATAAGGGAACTATTTTGGTGAGTAAGATAATCTAGAGAAAGATGAGCTTACCAAGTTATTTTACATAAAGCTGCAAGCAAAAGGTAAGAAGTTTGATGATTTATTTTATTCCTGCTCACAATCGAATCTAATTTCTTGCAAAGTAGTTGAAGATCTAAAAATGGTGGACCATCCTTGTCCTTACTCCATGGGTTGGTTAAGGGACACTGTGAAGATGAAAGTCACTAAGCAATGTAAACTTTATTTTGGGTTTTTTTGGACTTTGTTGATCGAGTTGTTTTTCTATTGACATTTATAGTGTGATCTTTGGGAGTCCATACTTGTATGAGAGACATGATATTTATTTCCAAAGGAATAAATAATACAAATTGGTCTTAAGGGAGGAGTATTTAGAATTAATGCATGCCCAAGATTGTGGCAGCTAATTCTTTAGAGGGAAAATGCTTAATTAATGCAAATGATAGATTCATGATATTTGAGTTTGAGAATTTAGTTGAAGGGGCTAGAATATACCTTTGTATTGCAAGGAGCAACAAGCCAAGTGGAGGCAACATGACATTAAGTCTTGGGTGATGACTACCTTGTGGAATGAGGCAAAAGGGCACCTTAGTGGTATGAAGGGATCCTCAACCCTTCTTCACTAATTCATATCTTTTGGGGGCCAAAAATGTCCTAAATGGGGAGGTGTGATCTAAAAATCCAAATGAATTTGACATTTGGGCCATTAGGGTCATGTCACTCCTCATAATGTATTGCCAAGGAGGCCAACAATTGAGTTCATCATTAGACTAGAATAACAATGTTTTTATGGACACTATTCAACTTTCTTCATGCTTATGGAGGTTTTGGGATGGTGTGGGACATCTTAGAATCTTCATTAATGGATGAGACAACTTCTAGAATTGATTTAGCTCTTTTGGGGCCTCATAAATGTAGTCATGTTGTGGGAAAAATGAATGGTTAGATGGAATCAAAAGTTGTATTTCATTGCATATTTGGATAGCCCTAAAAAATTAATACAATTTAAAAAAAATGTACCTAATTTTGAGTTTGCATACAAAATTTATGGGCTCCAAAAGATGTAGGCAAAAATAGTTAAATTAGGAGTTTGAATTGACAAATCAACATCCACCCCAATGAACTAAAATTAATAAAAAGGGAAACAAACCTATATACGAGCTAAGAGCTAGAAAATGAAGAGTTTTTGAGCATTTTCTTGTCTATTTTGGGCATTATTCTTCTATGTGTTTACATGGGAATCAAGGAGTTGTTACAAACCTTCTAAATGCCTAGGATATGACATGACATTCATGTTGATAGTGTTCAAAGCCATTGTGGTCCATGTGTATGTGAGTTAATGTCTATTTGTAATAGGGGAATGTGAAATGGGGTATTGTACAACTCTTCAATGGTGCCAGATCTTGTTAAGGTAAACTTGGTCTTTGTAAGCTCATTGTACTTCCTTCTTACATATTGGAACACGAATAAATTGCTTCCTAAACTAGAATTTTTGACCTAGAGTGAATTTTCTGTAGATGAAAATGTGTTTCCAAATTTTGAGTGTTTATTTGTTTAATTTCACATCATGTTGATGTGTAGATTTATGTTATATCATACTTTTCATACATTTTGATATTTGTAAGCCATTGTAGATGGTAAAGGTAGCTATCATAGTGTATTGAGAGGTCTTATATCTAAGAATCCATTGTTGATGAACTTGTGTGAGGAATATCATCCTAATTTACAAATCAAGAGACATTGACTCTAGTTTGATATAAGGTTACCCTTAGAGCCTCTCTTACTACCTCAACTAATCTCTTACCTACATCATGTAAGTGCACATACATTATAATTTTGTATTTTAGAAAATATGTGAGTATATAAAAGAGAATTATTCCTTGGGTTCTATAATGTTATTTATTTATTTCATAAATATATCAACCATAAGTTCACAATACTAAGGTGTTTATGAGTTGGTTCAAAATTATTAGTTATAAAATATATGGTATATTGAAGGGCTTAAAAGAATGACACTATTTACTCATATTAGAGGACTGTTGTTGCTTAATAACTTGTAGTTGAGCCTTTTTTCATTAGGTTAAGTGAGTTCCTATGATTTATATACACATTTTGCACTCAAATTATTTTCAAAAGGGTTTGAGATTGAACTTAATTTAGTTCAAGATAATGTTTCCTTTATTATGAAGGTATTTATGTCTTTCATTCTATGAATGTCACAATAGATTTGAAAAAAACTTGGCTATAAAAGGTATATGTGCAATACCATGTTTTATTAACTTACATGCATGCCATGTTGTAAGAATAAAATTTGGGGGCAATCACAACCATGGGGTTTCAAAGTCACATAGTGTGATACATGTAGGGAAAGTAATTTAAAGTATTCATCTCCACTCCAAGAAATAGTCTATCAAATATCTTAAATGGGTTAATGGTTCAAAATATGGTCATTAGGTTGGTCTCAAAATTTAGATGCTCACTAGTTAGGCTTAGAATTTAAATGCTTATTAGAGTGGCCTTTGAGCAACTATATAAATCTATTAGTGGTGTTTTTACATAGTCAAACCTCATTGACCCAGATTTCATGAGTAGTGGTTCACAAGAACCTATCTCACATGACCATAAATGGTCCACTTAGCACTCATTGCATCTAGAGGTTTATTTTTACTCTTACTCAACCATAAACAAATCTTAAGCCTAAAAAAGTATAGACAATAATTGATCTCTAAGTATTAGTTAAATTGACCAAATTAAAATTCTTGTACCCTATCAACCTAAAATAATTTATTCTCTAATAAAGAATATCAATGCAAAGAGTGCCTTTGACATATCACAACACTCATTTTGTTTCCTACCAACAAAAAAAATTTAGTTGGACTAAAAACAATAGAAGTCATATAGATGTAAGATATATCAAACTACAAACTAACTATCTATACGATGGCTCATCAAGTGATGAATCATCATCATAGGCTGATAACTTCATCTCAACCTCTGTAGGTATAGTGGAAGGATTGTTGAATGCACAAGACAACTGAGAAGGGGGTGAATCAGTTGTATCAAAACTTTAAGCCTTCACAAACATAATCACATCCATATCAATTCACTTAAACCCTAATTCTGTTATGAAGATTAAACATGAAAAATAGATAATAGAAACTTAATCACATCAACACCATGCACAAGAGAATACTAGATTTTTACATGGAAAACCCTAAAAGGGAAAATCCATGGTGAGGATTAGCTCACAATAAATAGTAGTATCAATATCAAATTACAAAGAGGCTCACTGCCATAGGGCTTACTGCCCAAGGACTCACTATCCAAATAAATGTTCACTACAATAGGCTCACTGCCATAAGGGTTCACTACTTAAAGGGCTCACTGCCAAAAGGGCTCACTACCAAAAGGGTTCGCTGCCATGAACTGATATGATAGCATTTACCACATGCTCGAGTTCAGTTCCATTAAAGCACAATACATATCACCTTCACTGCCTCACAACACAAACATCTTCATCTTCAAATTTTTGCACCTACACACAAATCCTTTACAGTTATTTATATCACTCATCAACCTTGGAACATACATCAAGGTCGACAACACATTCTACAACATTTGGAATAGTCTCCAAGGTCGGCAAACATACACAATTCAATTAGGTCTAGACCTAAACAGTCTTGTGAAGCAAAGAGATGAAAGAAGAAAATTTCATATCTTAGTTCTGACCTAAATACATCTTCACATTCTTCAACATGCTTCCACAATCCATGAAGCTCATCCGCAATGAGTGTACACAACCAGGTCGGCCAAAACTAGTGTTAACACTAGGATATTTAGGTACATGCTTCCAAGAACACAACCATAACTTACAGACCAAGCACAACCCTTCAAGACAATTTGGAGACATCCATCAACAACTTTAAGTTACCTAAGAACCAACAAATCCAGCTACAACAAATCTCACTTGAAGATAGGTCATAGACTGCTCACAACCAACACTGCCAAGCTCTGCTACTTTTGAAAACTAAACTCTGGGCACCAAATCACAAATCCTTTGGAATGAAGATAGCTAAGGACCTTATAAACATATGTCTAGAACTGCAACACTTGAAACCACTCTACAGAGAAATACGGAGAAAAATACTTTCTCCCAGACACCTCTGCACAACCCAGAAACTCTATCAATTACAATCTTCAAACTAGTGAACATAACTTCTACTGCACAGTGATCTAGACCACCAAATTCTGAATTTAGCATCTTCAAACACTTCTCTAAAACATATCCAAATCTCACACTCTGATCTTCAACATAGAAGAAATACGGAGCAAAAACTCAGACAGTATCCTGCAAGCCAAAATACTCTGCAACACATTGTTTTTCTCTGGAGAAAATTTTCTCAAAAGAACTTGGAAACTCAACAACAAGATTAGTATACCAACATCATTAGCACTTCTATAAGGCATTCAAATCACTTTAACATGACAACTCAATCAAGCAACAATCAGCAATATCAGAAGACACAGTTGACACCAATGACAACACAAACATGTTGACATCAATGACAACACCGGTTAGCACATACTTGCAATAATTTCCCCCTTTGTCATTTATGGAAACATATGATGTGAAAAACCATCATGACATAATTATGCACTAATCTCATTCTCCCCCTTTCTTTTATACATCTTACTCTCTCTTTGTTTTTCACATGAACTCTCTGCCCCTTTGACATCAATGGAAAAGGGTGATTCACCTTTCTCAAGCATTCTCCCCTTGAAAATGATACTACACATACTTGCACTATTATTAGTTGCTCTAAATACCTCCCCCTGATTGCAACAATCTTCAATGCCACTACCGTACTCCCCCTGAGGGGTATCCTCCACCTCAGTTCCTAGAGGAAACATCTGTACCAGAGGCTAGCACAGGCTCATCCTTGAATTCATTGACATCCTTCTTGATCCATATCTTGTTAATCTCCTTCTTAGTTTCTACTAGATCATCCTTTTGCACTGGTTTCTTCTTTTCTATCGGATTATCCTTCTTTATGTTCTTGATTATGTAGAACTTTGCAATATGTACAGGCCTATTGCAATCATAGCACACAACATTCCTCTGACTGTTGTTCCTTCCATTCATTCTGGATCTGCATTGGTTAGCCTTATGTCCAAATCTATTGCATGTAGAGCAGTTACCATTGAAATATTAAGTATTCCTTCCATTGTTATAGCCATTCCTTATCTGACTTCTACATTCACTAGCTCTATGACCAACTCTCTTGGATGTAAAGCATTGACCGGAGAAAGATGGAACATTTTGATTCATTCTGCTCCTACATTAGGTATCATTATGAATGAACTTATTGCATAAGTAACAGTAACCATTGAAAGATGGGTACCTTTGAGCATTTGGTTTCCTAACTGGTGGTCTTCTAGGTCCATTCCTTTGATTCTGGATCTACTTGGCTTTGTCCTTCTTGTTCTCAGCATTCATTGCTTGACATAATTTGGAACTTTCATCTTTTTCAGATCCCAAGCCTTCTTTGTCATCAGGGCTCTTCTAACTAGCAATCATCTTATCAAGTTTTGCAGAACTTATCTTGAAATTTTCCTCATAGCTCTTTGCTTTTTCCAAGTCTGACTTCAGGTTCACAACTTCTTGTTCAAGCTTTGTACAGTCTTCAGTTTTATTTTTCAGACATTCCTCAATTCTTGTTTTTTCTTCAACTTTAACTTTTAGATCACTCATGGATTCATTTGCTAACCTTAATTTTTCACTGTCCTCTTTATGTCTTTGTTTAAGCTTCTTGACTTGCTCTCTTAAATTTTTGATACATTCATTTACTTCTTTGACATTTTCCTTCAAATCCAAGTTTTCTTCTTCAAATCTCTCTAGGTCTTCAAGAGCAATTTTGACTTCTTCAATGTTAGCATACATGCATTCATCTTCTGCAGGAACATCATCACAAGCCTCAGTTACTGTTTTAGGTTCAACTTTAGAGATTAAACATAGATTTATTTGTTCTTCAGCAACTTTGTATCCTGTCAATACTCCTTTGCTTCTATCACTCATGATCCGGTCTTCAGTGTGATGCCTTTGCATGTACTTGGGCATTTCAGAGGTTCTTTCGAGAGCTTCTTGTTCTTTAACCTGCATTTCTTTTTCTTCAGTTTACACTTCCCCTTTTGTAGCTTTTTCCTTTTCTCTACAAGAGAACTCATCTGAGTCTGATACATATTCATACTCTTCTAAATACTTTTGTATGTCTTCATCAACCTTAACATTTGTACTTTCAACAACCTTCCCTAGTCTTTTGTTATAGCATTGGTAGGCTTTGCTCTTAGTAGAATACCCAAGGAAAATACCTTCATCATACTTTGCATCATCCTTTCCTATTTCTTCCTTTCTTCTGATAAAACATTTGCTTCCAAAAATTTTGAAATATTTAGTAGTGGGAGTCCTTCCATATCATAGCTCATAGGGAGTCTTTGTATCATTTGCTTTCAATTGTACTTTGTTCTGTATGTAGAAAGTAGTATGAATTGCTTCTCTCCAATATACTTCCAGTAGATTTGCTTCCTTTATCATTGTCTTTACAGCTTCTTGAACAATCATGTTCTTCATTTCAACCACTCCATTTTATTGTGGAGTTCTAGGAGTAGATAACTACCTCTTTATCCCATGGTTCTCATAGAACACATTAAACTCATCAGAAGTAAACTCTCCTCCTCTATCAGACCTCAAACATTTGATCTTCATATCTAGCTCATTTTCAATCATTGCTTTAAATACTTTAAACCTATCTAAGGCTTTTAATTTTTCTTTAAGAAAAGTAACCCAAGTCAGTCTAGAATAATCATCAATGAATAACATAAAATACCTGTCATCATGGAAGCTCCTAACTCTTGTAGGACCACAAAGGTTTGTATGGACTAACTCCAACAATTTGGTAGAATATTTTTCTTCATCTTGTAAACTTCCTCTTGCTTTCTTTTCACCTTAACACTCCTTGCACATGATACTGATAGGTTTTGTAATCTCTAGTAGATCTTTCACAACTTGAACTAAATTTATCCTTACCAGATTATCAAGATTGATGTGACTCAGTCTCCTATGCTAGAGCTAACTTTCACTGATCTAAGTCATAGTGCAATAACTATCACCTTCTCTAAGATGATAAAGGTTTCCTTTTGTTCTCTTTCCAGCAGCTATCACAATTCTAGACTTCTTTCTGATCTCAAAACCATCATTTTGAAATACAAGATTGTATCCTTTTCTACACAACTATCGAACACTCAAGAGATTTTGCCTTAAACTTTTAACATAAAGAACATCATTACTAATATGTTTTCCATCAAGACTGATTGAGCCTCTTCCACATATCTTAGCAGTACAATTGTTACCAAATATAACTGATCCTTCATTACATTTCTCAAAATTAACAAACTTGCTTCTATCACCGGTCATATGATTTGAGCAACTACTGTCAATAACCCAATAGTTCTTTTCTTGAAAAGTCTCTTCACTATTAAGACTTACCTCTGGAGCATTTTCTTTCATACATCCTTCAGGGTCAGCACCAGAAGTGTCATTTTTCAAATTAGTGATCAAGCAGTCATTATCTTCATTGTCTTCAAATTCAGATATACTTGTATCCATTTTCACATAGTGACTTTTCTTAGGCACTCTACCTTCATTTTTCCTTTTCTTACCTCTCAAATTTTTTTTCAGACATCTTGATGCATAATGACCAATCTTGCCACAACTGAAACACTTGAGAGACAACTTATCCTTGTGCTTAACAATAAAGTCAGCTTCCATATCATTAGCAATCTTCTAATCCACTTCCATAATTTTCTTAGATTTGCTAGTCCTGAGTGTAGTTACAACTAAGTTTGAAACTTCATACACAAGAAAGATCAGAAGGCTTACTTTCCTCATTTTTAGAGATCAAATAGAGAAACATCATTCTATACATCATCCCAGATCTACCTCAAGCTGTTAAGCTTTCTTCAAAGAAACCTTGCTCTGATACCAATTGTTGAATGCACAAGACAACTGAGATGGGGGGGTGAATCAGTTGTATCAAAACTTTAATCCTTCACAAACATAATCACATCCACATCAATTCACTTAAACCCTAATTCTGTTATGAAGATTAAACATGAAAAATAGATAATAGAAACTTAATCACATCAACACCATACATAAGAGAACACTAGATTTTTACATGGAAAACCCTAAAAGGGAAAAACCATGATGAGGATTAGCTCACAATATATAGTAATATCAATACCAAATTACAAAGAGGCTCACTGCCCAAGGACTCACTGTCAAAATAAATGCTCACAGCAATAGGTTCACTGTCATAAGGACTCACTTCTGAAAGGACTCATTGCCAAAAGGGCTTACTGCAATGAACTAATATGATAGCATCTACCACATGCCTGAGTTCAGTTCCATTGAAGTACAATACATATCACCTTCACTGCCTCACAACACAAACATCTTCATATTCACATTTTCACACCTACACATGAATCCTTTACACTTATTTGTATCACTCATCAACCTTGGAACATACATCAAGGTCGGCAACACATTCTACAACCTTTGGAATAGTCTCCAAGGTCGGTAAACATACACAATTCAAATTAGGTCTAGACCTAAACAGTCTTGCAAAGAAAAGAGATGAAAGAAGAATAGTTCATATCCTATTTTGGACCTAAATGCTTCTTCACATGCTTCAATGTACTTCCACAATCCATGAAGCTCATCTGCAAAGAGTGTACACAACCAGGTCGACCAAAACTAGTGTTAACACTAGAATCTTTAGGCACAAGCTGAACCAAGAACACAACCATAACTTGTAGACCAAGCACAAGCCTTCAACACAATCTGGAGACATCCACAAACAACCTTAAGTCACCTAAGAATCAACAAATCTAGCTACAACAAATCTCACTTGAAGACAAATCACAGACTACTCACAACCAACATTGCCAAGCTCTTCTACTCATGAAAACTAAACTCTAAAGCACCAAATCACAAATCCTTTGGAATGAAGATAGCTAAGGAACTTATAAACATATGTCTAGAATTGCAACACCTGAAACCACACTGCGGAGAAATGTGGAGCAAAATACTTTCTCCCAGACACCTCTGCACAACCCAAAAACTCTGTCAATTACAGTCTTCAAATTGGTGAACATAACTTCTACTGCACAACAATCCGGACCACCAAATATTGTATTTATCATCTTCAAACACTTCTCTAAAACATATCCAAATCGCACACTCCGGCCTTCAACATAGAAGAAATGTGGAGCAAAAACTTAGACAATATCCTGCAAGCCAGAATACTCTGCAACACACTATTTTCCTCTGGAGAGAAAATTTTCTTAAAAGCACTTGGAAACACAGCAACAAGAGAAATATACCAACATCATCAACACTTCTATAAGGCATTCAAATTACTTTAACATGACAACTCAATCAAGCAACAATTAGCAATATCAGAAGACACAATTGGCACCAATGATAACACTGCTTAGCACATACTTGCAACAAGGATTACAATAAACCATAGAAAACTAATCTAAAGGATTAATAATGCACTTTACCTAAGTCATTAAAATAAAATGGTCATATTACCAAATTTCTAGACATAAGATATAATGTAGGTGTTCTAGACTAGTCATGACAAAATTAGAACATAAATTAGATTTAACACATTGCAATTTAGTGGCCTTACTATCTATGATAGAAATCATATTGACATAGAAAATAAGAATCACAAAGTTATCACCATCAATTTTAAAATAGAGATTCAAATTAAACAGATTATTTTTTAATCCAAAATTTAAGATATTGATCAATTTTATATATTAGGTTTTTGGATCCTATTTAAACCCATTCAATAACTTAAGAAGCCAATAAAGCAAATGATTCACTACTAGGAATTTGAAATCCTTTAGGTTGCACCATGTAGACCTCCTCATCCAAATCTTGATTCAAGAGGGTGCTCTTCACATCCATCTAATATACATTCTAATCAAATTGATGCAGGAACATCTAGGTCCACAGGCAATCAATATCACCCAAAAATATTTTAGGTTTTTCAGTTTCTATTTTAGTTCTATTTTTGTTTGTTTTTGTGTTGGTTTTGGGTAGTTTTCTTCAAGAAGATTTTTGATCTCCAATTGGCCAAGTCAAGGGCATCATCTTGTAGAAGACCCAATTGGGTATCCCTAGTTCAATTTTGGTGAAGATTGGACAAGAATTGGCTAAGTTAGAGCCAGTCAGAGAATTTCTCAGTTCCTAAACTATTCAGTTCACCAATCCATTAGTTTGTCGATAGCCCAGATAGCTAATGAGTGCTTTCACCAACAACTCTTCACAATAAGTTACATTTTTCCAAGTTTGACTAAGGGGAGCTTTTGGTCAATAAAGTTCCTAGTTCACGAACTATTTAGTTCTCTGATGGCTTAGTTCACCAATAGGCGATTTCTCTGACTAAGCTTAAAGGCCAACTCGCAATTCTACAAGTTTATTGAAAAGAAGCCTTCAATTGGTAAAGTTTGAAGCTTAATAACTTTGTCGGAAGCAAACCCTTAGGTTCACCGATATGACATTTTTCAATAAAGGCTTTAAGGAGTGGAGTTCGTAGTTCATTGAATTCACTGATTGATGATAAAGTAGAATTTAAAATAATCTAAGTTTGTGAGGCCTAATTCCAAAGTTTGTGGAGAGAAGAAATCGCTGATAGAAGAAAAAAAAGTTAAGTCTTCAGCTAGTTCATGGTTTTTGAAAATTGCCGGTAAGCTGATAAAAGGTTCGGGGAAGGTAACTTTTGCCGATAAAAGGGAGTTGATGGTTTAAAGATTATTATCGATAAACATTTTAGTTTGCAACATAACAAATTTGCTGATAGCAAGTGGCGATGAAATTTTGAGTTCGCGAAGAGCTTCACTTATCAATAACCCCTTCTACTGATGTGTCGGGAATAGAGGACTCCAAAGTTTGTGGAAGTTCCATATTGATGATAAAGACTTCCTTGGTTCATGGAAGAGATATTTTGCTGATAGCTTTAAAATTTATTTTGCTGATAGTTGTTATAGGGAGATTCAAAGTTTACAAAGGATCCACGTTGTTGATGTATGGGGCTTTATTAAGGGATGCTTATTTTTATTAGTCAAATAGTATTATCATTAATCTATTTGGTAATTTGAAACATCAAAAGGTTGTTTGAATACCTATGTGTTTGGTTCCATAACTGAATATCTATTCAACTTCCACTCAGGAAGAATAAAAATGTGATTGTCATTCTTGTTTGGGCATTCCTCAGGAGGGGGATTCCTCAAGGGGAGGAACATAGGTGAAATTGTTGCGGATTAAGGGTTCTGCTTAGCACAGAGGGGTGTTGTTATTCCTTGCGGAACAGAGGTGGAGTGATAGTAGATTAGAGTGATCTCTATGTTGTTGAAAAGCAATTTGGTGTTGTAAGCACATAATCAATTGAGTATTGCATTGTAAAGACTGAGACTGGGGCCTCGAAGGCCAATATGTTTGTAATTACTGGTGTTGTGAATTCTTAATAAAATAGTTTCAAATTTGCGTGTTGTTATATGAATTTGTTTAATGTTGGTTATGTGACTAAGCAGTTTGGTAAAACCCCTTGGTCTTGACTACACCAAATGGTATCAGAGCCAGAGGTCATGAGTGTGTGGGCAAAGTGCCGAATGTGAGGCAGTCTGCACCAGGACTTGTGGGTGGTAGTGGAAGCGGATGTGTTGTCTGAAGAGATCGAGAGAATTATTGCAGGTGTGCGAGGAGTCCTGAGCAATTGAGAGCTAAGAGAAGACATTGAAACTATGAGAGAGAGTTAGTTGTGACAGTGATTTTGTTGCAGGGAGGACCTGTAACTGGAAGGAGTTTTCTAAATTGGTGTGTACTTGTAAGTGTGTGTAGGTTGTAGAGAATTGGTTTTGTTGTGTGGAAGAGAGTGTTGGACAGAATGTCTTGGAAGCCAGGGGAATGTTTTATGATGAAGAAAGAATTATCGAAGCCACAAAAAGAGAAGTAAGAGCCCATCAAGAGGAATAATGTGTTTCAAATTATTTGCAAGTCAGGTGGAAAGTACTATAGAGTGGTTGTGGATAGCAATAGAAAAGATAATTTGGTGTCATTAGAGATGGCCGAGAAGCTAAGTTTGAAGAGAAGAAAGCATCCTAACCCTTACAGTATTTCTTGGTTGCATAGAGATCATCAGATATGGGTAAGTGAACAACATATTGTTGATTTTCAGATTCATAGATATAAGGATGAAATTGTATGTGATATAGTACCTATGGATATATGCCATGTTTTGTTGGGTCAACCTTGTTGTTATATGGAGCCTAATCAGACTTGGAGGTTAAATTTTCCCCACTTTTATCGGCGTGGTTTCCCCCCCAAATTATTTAATGGGGGTTTGGGGGTAGTGCCCCCAAGACAGGGTCAAGGGGCAGTGCCATAAAAAACCCTATTTTGTAACTAAGATAAGTCTTGATAAAAACGGCTAAGGGTTAGGGTTTTCGTTGATATTGTATTCTAGCATTTGCAACTGTATTGAGTTGCAAGGATTCCTAGTTGTAATCAATTTGTTTTGCTAGATAATAATATTGGACTCTCTGTTGGTGGATGTAGTCTGAGTTTGGGTGAACCACGTTAAAAATTGTCTCTCGCTGTTATTATTTTTGTGTATTTTTCATTCCTCTATTTAATCTTTATTTGCATTTAATTGATATATTCTTCATGCAATTCCTAACAGACCTTTGCTTTGGGATATAGAAGCTATGCATGATGGTAGGAAGAATATATATAGCATAATAAAGGATGGGGAAGAACATGTTTTGAGTTTGTTATAGGATAAGTAGAAAGAGGTGGCGAAACAAGTTGAGGATGTGAAGGCTGAAGAGGAAAATATGGGTATGAAGGAGTCCCATTATTTTTTTGACAAAGATATGTTTGCAAGTGATGTTGTATATGCAGGTAAAAAGGGTCAAGAAGAAAGAATCGGTGAAGGGATTGCAGTAGTATACCCTGATGGAGGTATAGAAAAAGAGGTTGAGGAAGAGGAAAGTGCAGCAGTGAGCGGAGAAGTTGCAACAAAGATTGCAGAGGATGAGAAGAATGAGTATATAGTTGTGAGTCCTTTGGAGGACATGAAGATAGTGATAGCAGTGGATGGTGAAAATAAAAACATTGCAGTGAATGGTGAAGAAGGAAAAGTTACAGCAACAAAGAAGGATGAGATAATTTTTTATTTTGAATTCAATTATGATGATTTACCTTCTATGGTGAGAGTAGAAGAGGATGTTGTTGTAGAGGATGAAGTTGCAATAGTAGATTTGTATATAGATGTTGCATGCTTTTGTAAAGAGGTTGTGGAGGATGATGCAGGTGGAACTTGTTGGAGGTGGTTAGTTTGTGGTGGGTTGGATCCCATGAAAGAGGAGAGACGAGGAGAGAGTATTTAGAGGAGAAGAAGAGAGAGCCTTTGGCGGAGGAGGATGATTTATAATGGATGTGAGTCCATGAGAGGAAGGAGGAAGAAAGTGTACACTTGGTGGAGGAGGACGACAAGTGTCCTAGCCAGATGTTGGAAGAGGCGAAGGAAGAAAGTTTCTGATGAACCTATTACAATGATGGGGATTGTTGTAGGTTGTTTGCAACCTGGAAGGTAGTTCTACTATTCATCTCCATTTTGTGAGCCCATGCTCACAAACTTTTTTTACTTGGTGTGTCTGATGCAAGAGCATCCGGGTCCACAAGCAATCAGCATCACCCAAAAATATTTCAGGTTTTCAATTTCTGTTTCAGTTATGTTTTTGTTTGTTTTTGTGTTGGTTTTGGGCAATTCTCTTCAGGAAGATTTTCGGTCTCCAAATGGCCAAGTGAGGGGAATCATCTTGTAGAAGACCCAATTGGGTATCCCCAATTCAATTTTGGTGAAGATTGGACAAGAATTGTTCAGTTTGCTGATCCATCAGTTTGTTGATAGCCTAGTTAGCCAATGAGTACTTTCTCTGACAACTCTTCAAGACAAGTTACATTTTTCCAAGTTTGACTAAGGGGAGCTTTTGGTCAGTAAGGTTCCTAGTTCACGAACTATTTAGTTTGCCGATGGCTTAGTTTGTCGATGGGTGATTTCTTCGACTAAGCTTAAAGTCCATCTTGTAACTCTACAAGTTTACTGAAAAGAAGCCTTCAGTCGATAAAGTTTGAAGCTTAATAACTTCGTCAACAAAATATTAGGTTTGTGAACCCTTAGGTTCACCAATATGACATTTCGTTGATAAAGGCTTTAAGGAGTGGAGTTCATAGTTTATTGAATTCGTCGATAGGCGTTAAAGTAGGAGTCAAAATACTCTAAGTTCATGAGGCTTGATTTCAAAGTTCATGGAGAGAAGAAATTGTTGATAGAAGAAAGAAAATTTAAGTCTTTGGCTAGTTCATGGTTTTTGAAAATTTTCGATAAGATGATAAAAGGTTTAGGGAAGGTAACTTTTGCTGATAAAAGGGAGTTGATGGTTTAAAGCTTATTATTGATAAACATTTTAGTTTGTGACATAACAAATTTGTCGATAGCAAGTGGCAGCAAACTTTTAAGTTCATGAAGAGCTTCATTTGCTAATAATCCCCTTCTTTTGATGTGTCCAGGAAAAGAGGACTGCGAAGTTCATGGAAGATCCATATTGCCGATAAAGACTTCCTTGGTTCGTGGAAGAGATATTTTGTCGATAACTTTAAAGTTTATTCTACCGATAGCTGTTATAGGGAGATTTAAAGTTTAAAAAGGATCCACGTTGCCGATGTATGGGACTTTATTAAGGGAGGTTTATTTTTATTAGTTAAACAGTATTATCATTAATCTATTTAGTAATTTGAAATGTCAAAAGGATGTTTGAATACCTGTCTGTTTGGTTCCATAATTGAATAACTACTCAACTTCCACTTAGGAAGAATAAAAAGGTGATTGCCATTCTTGTTTGGACATTTCTCAGCAGGGGATTCCTTAGGGGGGAGGAACAAAGGTGAAATTGTTGCAGATTAAGGGTTCCGCTCAGCACAAAGGGGTGTGATTATTCCTCATGGAACAGAGGTGGAGTGATAGTAGATTGGGGTGATCTCTGTGTTGTTGAAAAGTGATTTGGTGTTGTAAGCACATAATCAATTGAGTATTGCATTGTAAAGCCTAAGGCTAAGGCTCAAAAGGCCAATATGTTTGTAATTGCTGGTGTTATGAATTCTTAATAAAATAGTTTCAAATTTGTGTGTTGCTATATGAATTTGTGTAGTGTTGGTTGCATGACTGGACAGTTTGGTAAAACCCCCTGGTCTTGACTGCATCACAAATGGGCTACTATGGATTGAAGTAACTTAAATGCGATCATCTTTTCCATACCTAAAAATCTCTCCTTGTAGTTTATCCCCTCCTATTGAGAATATCCTTTTGCAATGAGACAACCCTTGTAATTTTCCAAAGCACCATTTGCAAAGATGGAAAAGTGATATTATTCCCTTTTTGCATTACATTGCATATATGCTAGGATAGAAATTGTAAATTTACAAAACCTGGAAACTAATTTATGAAAATAAAGTACATGGATAAAAAGAGGATGAAGAGAGGAACCTATCACCAAAGGATGGGAGTCTCAACCTAGGACACTAGCATGTCACGAGAACGTCCATGCATTACGTTGTCATCTATATGGCAACAAAACATCAAGAACCTGTACTATACAACCAAGTTTGGGTTTGTAACCTCATCTTCCCAACATACAACACCAGAATAAGTATCCAACAACACAATAGACTAAGAAATTGATGAAATAATGCATTTAATTAAAAGATAATGAAGAAATGGAATGATAAGATGATGGGGAGAAATAAGCAAATCTTGTGCATTCAAATCCTCTTCTTCAACCTATGTAACACAAAATAAGAAAAATGTTTGGGGCTATTTGGGGGTTCACCTCAGTCAAACCTTTGCTTTGGTCTTTCAACCTCCACAACAGCCAAATAGATAGATAAATAAAAATGTGTGTGAATGCTCCTATCCCAAATGTGCTTGGGAATGGTAAGAGCTGTGATTGTGCAAATGGTGTAAACTACAATGAAAAAATAGAAGGGATGTGATGCTCCCAAGGTGCTCAAGGGCATGAAGAAATAAACATGCAATAACAATATAAAATAATAATATCACCCTAAAGAGGTTGAAGAAGCTGAGAGAACAAAGGAGCTAAAAGTAGATGTTGTAGGAGCACTGTAGAATGCTATAGAAAGTTGTAGATAGCTTGAAAGTTGGAGAGCTGCAAGAAGGAGCCAATAGAGCCAAGAGAGAATGCCCAAAAAGAAAAAGATTCAAAAATGGGAGGAGGGAAGAGGAAGGGTCAGATTCAAACGTTTAAGGTATTTTTCTAATGATCGAACATTACAGAAGGTGATAGCAGGCAACTGAGTGGGAAATCAACATTTTAAATTTTTGGGACTTCCAGGATGCTAGCACACCACACGGACATCCAAGCGTAGTGCTAGTGTCTTACAAAAATCACACAAAATTCAATACGTGTTCCCAAGTCAGTGAGAATAATTAGGGTCTAATAATTTTTTTTGTAAAAATACAACACAAGAAACATAGCCTAAGAACCATGGGAAGGAAAAATGATAATGCAAGAGATAAAATGAGCCTACAAACAAGCTAATGGAATGGACACTAAAGGAAGGCCAAAATATAGTATGAAATTGCAAGAGTGCAATTTACGATGTTACATTTAGCCCCCACTTTAGTAGGCTTATGACGCTACATGAATATTCATGCTAAAGTAAAAGGGATAGTACTAAAAGGAAATGACATCAAAACTTCAAAAGGATATAGTAGAGGATGCAGAGATCTCCAAGCAGAGGAATCAAGCCCCGAGGCTGAGAACCTACAAAATAAGTACATTAGACAACAAAAACCTGCAAGACAATAGTGTTAGAGCATAAACTTGCAAAACCACTATGTTAGAACTGTTATGTCAGAAAATGTCCCCTTGGGGCTTTTCCCTCTTAAGGTTTAGCTCCCAAGTCCTTAGAGTGCATTTAGATCATAGTGCATGTTAATTTTGAATCCTGATGAGAAGACCCCTAAGTTTTATGACAAATAAGATCTAGGGGGTGCTATAATGCTAAGCCCTACCTGAAATAGGGAGGGAGGACTTGGGCACTCGTGCCCTAGTCCTACCCTATTTTAGGTTAGGCGCTAAATCTGAGTGTCAGTTATATGACCGTTGTTAGGTCCTATGCTGACACCAAAAGTTTGAATTATGAAATTCTTGGCGGGAATGTGTGTAGTTGCATATATAAGCATGTTTAGGTTTTCATTTGTAAACTAGAAGATAATGGTGAATTGTAGGCATACTTGTGATCTTAGAGCATCCATGATAATAATTATTGCAGAATAGAGCATTGTTATTGTGTTTGTGATTGCAGATTTGGATTCATCTTCTCATGTGATTGAAGAGCCTTCATTTATGTGAGATTGACACTTCTAAGGTGACATTTGTTTATGTTTGAATCATTTATCATTTGGTTTTTGCCTCTATCTCGCAGGGATACACACTCTTATCTGAAAATGGTGTTTAGAAGACTTGAATGTCTCTCTAGGGCTTGACTGAGGCAAGCCTCTAAACACCACAACCCCCAACCACACTCCTTTGTGATTGTAGGTTACAAGTATTGAGTTTCATGGAGTTGATTTGCAGAGGAAGGTTACAGATGACAAGGATTTGGGATCCAAAAGAAAGAAGGAAAGTGAAGCATTTTCGAGACATGGGTGCCTAGGGCAATGTCCTCTGAAGTTACAGATACAAGAATCAGAGTTACAGGGACATTCTGCATCTGAAGGAGCTTCTACATCTTGAGAATTAGCCTACCTTGGACAAGGGCACCTAGGGCAGTGTCCTCTGCATTCTGAGTGACAAAAACAAATGGAACAGTGATCATCAGTGCCGGAAGGAGTTTTGCATTTCACAAAGAAAATAGTACCTTGGACTTGGGTGCCCGAGGCATTGTCCTTGAATATTTTGAATTCTAAACTTTAAAAAATGGTCAATTATTAATCTCTATCTCTTATCTCAGTTTGTAAGCATTTATCTGAATATATCAATTTGATCACTATTTTGCATAATTAGGGTTTCCTACATATTTAAGGATTAAGGTGAGATATTAATTAGCAATTTATGAGTTTCCACATCATTCCAAGTGATAACCCAACCTATTAGGTGAATTCTCTCACTTAGTAGAGATTCAACTCGGTTGATATGTCCTTGAATGTTTGTAGTGAAAAGAGGATCTAAACCCATCAACACCAAAACATCCAATCAACCCTGTCCCTCTTTTCCTACAAAAGATTTTGGTGAACCCATGTTTTTGAATTTGTTCACCTTGCTGAGTGTTGTGTGATAGATTTTCATTCATTCATTTTATTACATTTGAAAAGTTGCAAAAAAATTTAAAAAATTGGTATCTTAGGCTTGCATTTTGGCATAATTTGAATTAATTGGCATTTAATTTATGTTATTTTCATTATATCTCATTTAAATTACATAAATTCATCATTAATCATTCATTTGCATTGCATTTTCGTGCTTAAATTGGTGAAAATTACTTGAAATTGTGCATTTTTTATATAACCTAGTTTTTGCATTAGCTAGGGTTTGTAGTTAAAATCTTGTTTTAGATTTTACTACTATTTTAAACACTCATTTACGTCTGATTTCTAATTGTAGTGTCTCATCATAGTGTCTTTCTTGCAAAATTTCATGTCTAGGGTTTGAAAACCTTACATTTTTGTTAGATTTGGCCTTATTGTCTCTCTAGAATTGCATTAACTATGCATTGTGAAAGATATTATTACATTATTGGATTGATATTGAGCTCATTATTTTCTTCCCTTCTTGAAATTTTTCACAACACCTCTTTCGTTAGTAATTTGCATTGAAAAATTGGAAAAAAGTGAAAAATCAAGCATTTTTCAGGTCACATTCACACATAGTTTTGCATCAAAGGTGTGTTGTGAAGGATATTTCTACCTCATTAGACTATTATTAGGCATATTATTTGTTTCCCCTCATCAATTTCCTTACTACACCTCTTCTTTCACTCATTTGCATTGAAAAAAGTTAAAAAATCAAGCATTTTAGGTCACATTCATACATACTTTTGCATTTGTTTCTTGCATACGTGTTGAAAATATTTAAAATATGATTTGACATTCATTTGAAAACATACACATGGCTTCTCAATACAACAATAATGCTAGGTTTTCTCCTAGGCCTCATTTGGAAAGAAGAGCCCCTAAACTTGAAATAACATTTACACCTCATGACAAAGAAATGGTAGATACTAGCAGGCCTCTTTACATTACAGTGGACATAATGGAAAGACTTGTGCATGGAACACTTATAGACCATAATTGCATGACTAATTTGGTTACGGAAGAATTCCTTCTTAAACATGATTTGGCACAAGATTCTTATGAACCATCAGATTTGAGAATTAAAACACATAATGGAGCTTTGATGAATAAATTTTGGAAGATAACCTTATTGGTCTTGGTATATGATAAAGCCATGGATCAGTTATTTGATGTTATCCCCTTACCCGACCTCTTCTATGTAAAGCTAGGACATCCATGTCTTAAGGCTATGAATGTCGTCCCCTCAACTATTCACAAATGCCTAAAATTCCCTTTGCATGGAGAAATATGTACTATTCACCATAATTCATATCAACCTCCAGCTAAGGACAAGAACTTCACTCTTGATTACTTTTGGCCGCAGCTTGATAGAGAACCTGAGCCATAGAGAGACCAATCTTTCCTAGAATATAGATGATACAAAGCAAACAAACTAGCTAGAATGGCCAGGCCTCCTTTGCAAACAATAAGGGAAGAACAACATGCATTCAAAGATCCCCTTAGAGCAAAAGGAAAAAAACAAAATGACATATGAATAAAACAAGACTATTATGACTATGATGAAATAATTGGCATGATAAAAGTGGATAAGGAAAATTTTCATAACTCACCTCATCCACAGAGAGATGGTATTTATGCTGAGGTTCCTCCCCCATCATCCTTACAAGCATTGGGAGGTATTCATCAACAACAAAACATTTCATCGAGACCAATGAAATTTGAACATGGTGTTTCCTCCTCTAATGTGCAGACTCCTATGGAAAAACATGAAAATACCTTTGAAAACATAAGCAACAAGACAAGAAGAAATAGACAAGCAAGAGAAAGAAGGAGAAGACGATAAGCTTTCACACAACGAAATGCACCTCAACAAGAAAACATTCCACCTGACATTAAATCAAACCTAGATGAAATTAACATTGAACAATTTGAAGACAAGAACAAAAGTTGGGCTATGGTACCTTACAAACCTCTTTCTTATAGCATTTGAGATTAGGAAGAGGATGATTTGATTGTTGATAACTTATAGCATGAGCCTCTCATAGGTAAGTATTTTCTAACCCTTTACCTTCATGTTGTGTTTCCCCCGTGATGTGTTATGTGTTGTTTAGGCCTCCTAGGATGACCCTTGATTCTCTTGTAAGGTCAAGGATACCGGGAGACCACCTCTATTGTGACCCTTCTTCTATTTGTATCATCATTCTTGTATATTGCCTCCTCTCTATTTTCATTGTTATGTGTTGTGTCCTAGGGGCATAGCGTTGCGGTTGGTGACCTGGGGGCACCTTCCTACATGATGACCCTCAGGCACTTGTTTCTCCTCTCTTGATTTATTGTTTACCTTCCTCTAGTGGTTCTATCTAGCTGGCAAATGATGAAAAACAAATAAGACTGATAAGGACCAAGTGTCTCTTCAACGAGTAAGGAAAAATGGACCTAGTCCATACATGACGACGGGGTTGATATATATTATCCGACACTTGGCTAGTGGAATCACTTCGTGTGATATTTTGATGATGTCTTATCACACTTACAAACCATAACAATACTACTGCTCTGTGCACTTTGTTTATCTTGGATCTCGCCTTGCTTATACTTAGTTTCGAGATCCCTGCAGTATAGCCCCACGGTTACACTCGGGTTTTGAATCCATAGTATAACGTTGGCTCTTGATGTAATTATGTTTATGCATTTCTTTAATCATGTGATGTGGTTATTATCTTATGGAAAGATTTCTAACCTCTCTTCTTGTAGGAAATTGTGTGTTTGTGGGAACATTTGGCAATCGTAAAGTGTATGTCACCTCTAGGGGCATGGGCATTGCAAGAGCTCGTGTTCCCTTGTGTGATTTATTTCTACCTTAACATGCTTGATATCGGTACATGATATTATTGAAAAGCACAATACAACTAAGAGGGGGGGTGAATTAGTTGTAACCAATATTTCAAAACCATTAATACATCAACCAATTAACATTGTGTTTGTATTTTAACGATGAAAGCATGAAACAAAAACTTAAACACATTCACACATTCAACATAGGAAAAACTAGATTTTTTATGTGGAAAACCCCATAGGGGAAAAACCATGGTGAGTGTTAACTCACAAAATAATATGTTATAACAATACTAAAAATCAGAGGCTCACTGCCAAAAATGCTCACTGCAAGAAGAGGCTCATTGCCGGTAGGTGGCTCACTGCCAAAGTTGGTGAACTAAGATAATAGCATCTGCACTATGCCAAGGTTCAATTCCATTGAAGCAAAATAAGTATCCTTTGCTCTACTCTACTTTTATATGTCACAATTATCTTTTCATTTTCTCATCCTCACCCAAATTCATGACTTCATTTCATGTTTTTATATAATTCATCAACTTTAGAATATACATCAACGTCGGCATTATAACCATCAACCTTTGGAACAATGTACAAGGTCAGCAAACATACATACATTAAGATAGGTCTGGACCTAAACATAATTAGAATAGAAAAGAATGAATGTGAATCATGCCAAGGCTTAGCTAGGACTCAATTGTAATCTTCCATGTAGCAACATGCTTCCATAATCTTCACATCATAATCACAAGTAGTGAGAACAACCATGTCGGCCTAGACTGGAGTTAACACTAAGACTTTTAGGAACACGCTTCATGCATGATCCAGATTATACTTTGCCGACCAATCCAAAGATAGGAACATGATCTAGATACTCCCACAAGCATGTTACAATCACCAAGAAAAATCCACACAACCTCTAAACACTTTATCCATAAGATTCTTCAAACCGGAGCACTTGAACATTACCGTCAGCCACTGTCATAAATGAAAGATCTCTTGCAAAGCACCAAATCACAAACCATTTGAACTGAAGGCACATAACATCACCACAAACTTAATTCCAAAACCACAAACTGTGAAACTTAAATGCAGAGAAATGCAGAGTAGAATACTTTCTCCCTGTCACCACTAAATACACAGAAAAACAATTTTTACTTTGGTGAACACAACTCGCTCAAATCTTCACACCGGAGTCTCAAACTTGAAACATAGCATCTACCAACATCCATTAACATTACTTCCAATCCATAAGTAAAGATATTCAATCTACAGGATATGCAGAGAAAAACACTGCACTGTTCTTGAGATATAAAGCAATTATGTACTTGTACTAATTCCTTAGATACTTGTTTAGACTTATTCAAATAACTTCCTTATGTGTTGACATCAATGACAACACTTCTCATACTTGAAACAATCTCCCCCTTTGTCATTGATGGCAACACATGATGTGAAAAACCATCAAGACATATGATTTTTCTTTGCTTCTTTGCTCCCCCTCACTTGATGCTTTCTCTGTCTACAATCTTCTTTTTAGGTTTTTCACATGAACTTCTCTCCCCCTTTGACATCAATGACAAAGGGTGCCATACCTTTTCTTTCTTTTTATTGCACAACTCCCCCTTGTCAACAACATTGCAACACTTACTGCTCTTGATCAAAAACTTTTACCTACTCCTCTCGAGGAGTAGCCTTTAAAACATCAATCCAGATCAAAAGATGAAACTTTAGACACAACTGGATTGATGCATTCCTTATGCATCTTAGTTTAGAGAAAGAGGGGTAATAACCCCTAACTTCTCCCTAAGATACTCAAAAGTATCCTTAGGCAAAGGCTTGGTGAAAGAATCTACAATCTGATCCTTTGTAGACACATACTCCATCTTTACTTCATTCTCTATTACCTTTTCTCTTAGAAAGTGGTACCTTATTGATATATGCTTTGTCCTTGAGTGCATCACTAGATTCTTTGAAATTTTTATAGCACTTTTGTTGTCACAAAAGATTGAAATTGGTTCTTCATACACAACTCTTATGTCCTTCAAAGTTTGCTTCATCCAAAGTACTTGAGTACAACAACATGCTGCAGCAACATATTCTACTTCTACAGTAGACAAAGAAACTGATTCTTGCTTCTTGCTCAACCATGAGACCAATCTATTACCCAAGAGGAAAGCACCTCCACTTGCACTTTTTCTATCATCATCATCTCCATCCCAATCTGCATCTGTATAAGCACTGAGCGTGAAATCGGTATCTTTGGGATACCACAAACCATAGTTTGAAGTGCCTTTTAAGTGTCTCATGATCCTCTTGACTGCCATCACATGTGATTCTTTGGGATCTTCTTGAAATCTTTCTACAAGACAAACTGCATGTATTATGTCTAGTCTTATGTGGGTTAGATAGAGCAGTCCTCCAATCATAGACCTATATTTTTTCTGATCAATCTTAGGTGATTTATCATTCTTGGTCAGCTTACAGCCAATTACCATAGGAGTACATACTATCTTAGAATCCTCCATTCCAAACTTTTTCAACAATTCTTTCACATACTTGGACTGAGAAATAAAAATACCTTTTTTTTATTGAGTAATTTGCAGTCCTAAAAAGAAATTCATTTCACCAAACATAGACATCTCAAATTCCTTTTGCATTTCCTATGCAAATTTCTTACACATACCTTCATTGCCTCCAAAGATAATATCATCAACAAAGTCTACAAAAATTAGAATTTGGTCATCATTTATTTTGAAATAGAGATTATTATATGTAGTACCTTTGTTGAACCCTAACTACATCAAATACTTGTTTAACCTTGCATACCAGGCTCTAGGAGCTTGCTTGAGTCCATATCGATCTTTCTTTAGTCTACACACCATGTCACCTTGGTCTAATAACTAGAATCCTTCAGGTTGTTCAATGTAGACTTCTTCTTCTAGGTCTCCATTCAAGAAAGCAGACTTCACATCCATCTGATAGACCTTGAAATCTTTGTGAGCAGCAAATGCCAAAAACATTCTTATTGCTTCAATTATTGCCATAGGAGTAAAAATATCTTCAAAATCTATGCCTTCAACTTGAGAATAACCTTTGCATATTTGTTTCTTACCACTTCACCACTTTCATTCTGTTGATAATTGTTTTAACACAATCATAACAATAGTTAAAATTCACATAAAATGAACCTAACTGACTTGAAAGATATGAAGGAATCGGTTAAGATTCGCTTAATCCCAAGTTTAATATGGTCAGGTCTTGACCTATTGGGCAAATTCAGTAGGTTGATGTGAAGCTATAATGTTCAAGGGGCCTTACGTGATTTAGGGTTTCTTGATGGTTAACTAGACTCAAACTATGCAAAAGATTATAAAAATCAGCATGTTGTTCATTCTTTTTTGCATAAAAGTGTTACTGTGTTGCAGAGCTTTTAAAGGGTTTTTTTGAATTATTGCAGCTTTCTCCTCTTTAAAATATTTATGAAAACGGTCTACTTTCAACTTAGTTATGCATACTTTTTCAAATATGAGACAAATTCCCTTCAAATTTCTACATTTTAAGCTAAGTATTCTCAGATAGGTTGGGAAAAGTTAGAAAGATCTAATCTAAATTTCATTCACTCTACTTAAAGGATCTAATTGTTCTGTTATTCACTTTGTAAATAATGCAGCAAATTGATCAAATCCATAGACAAAACCTTAAGTGTAAATCCTGAACATTTTCACAAACATACACTTAAAATTGCAAGCTCTAAGAGAAAATGTTTCAAACACAATGAAGAGCCAAAAAACACTCAGAAGATAGATGCAGAATTCTAGATTCAATTGTATTGGAAACAGACAGTCATATAAGATTTACAATGTCTGAATGACTCTTAGCTTCATTGATCAAATTACAGAAAACGTACAAGCTTTACAGATACAACAAGGATGCAGGATGTTCCACACACTTCTTGTTGCAGACACAAGTGACCTCCTTCTTCTACTCCTAAACTAAAAGGTCCCTCTATTCTAAATGTTATGCTATACAAATTTCTGTTGCTACAAATCTCTATGTAGCCCCTGTGTAAAGTTTTACAGTGTATAGAGGCACAATATATAGACTTGATTGTCCTCAATACAGCTAAAAACCCTAGTTAAGCAATGGTTCAAACCTCTGGTTATAGTAATAAATGCTGGAGAATAAGTCTCCCAAAATAAATATCCCTGAGCATACATCAAATCTAGGCAAAATATGCCCTTCTGGAAACCCTAGCATCTTAATATTAACTTCTGTGGTCTGCTGCAATAATGTCTTCAGCTGCATTTTGTCTTCATCAATGAAGACCCTTGACTTCCTCGCCATTCATCCTTATCTTCCTTTGGTCTGGAGATCGGATCTCCTTTCTATGACATCATCGTCATCAATTTTCAGTTCTTCTTCACCTGCAAACCTGCAAAACAATAAAAAATGGATTAAAAAACATATCGAGATGCTCATTTAATTTATTACCTAGTCAGAATGGTAGCTAGACGCAAGCTGCAGCAATTACTGGCCCCTCCTAAGTCTCTATTTATAGTCGGTCAAAAAACTATGTGCCTCCTCTCTTTCTTCATCACACTCTATTTTGCTATTGCATTCTACGTACTTCCATCAGTGTAACTTTCCAAATCAAGCGGGCTCAAAAATTTCCCACCAATCGCTTCACTCTGGCTGATGTCTTCTCCTCGTTATCAGCACTCCTTTTCTTCTTCCATTGGCGTGAGACAACACTATCGGCGTGGGCTCAAAATATTCGGCCGATCGTTCAAACCACACCGATCACCTTTTCATCGGCAAAACACACAACTGTCGGAATAACATCTTAAAGCCCTGCCCATATCAAAAGTTATATCGATAACAAGATACACGTAGACCCCCCTGTTTGTATGTGCATTCGGACTTCACTGTTTTGTAAACCGCATTTTACTTACCCTTTGGTTCCAGCTTGTATGTTTAACTTTGCATATCGGTTTATATATTAGAAACATACAAACGCAAAATATACAAGCATTTTTACTTTTTTAATTTCTCTTTCAAGTCCGCACTATGTATGTGATTTTGTATCTTTTGATATGCATTGTTTAAAACATGCATGGACTTAACCCCATTTGATAAATTTTTGGTTCCGGTACTTGTATATGTGCAATGTATGTTTGATAATATACAAGTCGGAATCATACAATGATTTAACTTTGTTAAATAAACTTTCGGGTTCGCGCTTGTATAATTGCATTGTATGTAACTCTAACATACAAGCCCGCGGATATACAACAAATTAACCATGCTTCATAACATTTGGATTCCGCGCCATGTATAAAGTGTTTGTATATTGCTTTGTATGTTGCGATCTGCTAAACATACAATGTGAGATACATGCAACGAAATCCAAACATCTATTCATCTCAACTCTAATTTGTTTCGGATCCATCTTGCATGTATGCAAAACAACTTTTACCAAATGCATTCAAGGCAAACAATGTATATAAACCCGACTGCTCATGCGACTAATTATAAAAAAATGACCTCTTTGTATATACAAATGACCTTGTATATGAACAGCGATATACAAAGGCCGTAGCATACAAGTGAACTTGCATACAAAGGGCCTTGTATATACAAACAACAAACCCTTCCCTTGTACATTTTACCAAAATGATCATAACTTGCAAAATATGGCAAATTTTAAGATGGTTCAAAAAGCAACCCTAGCTCATTTTTCACAAGGAATCCAACCATGTCATGCCCTGGTACTGAAAATGCATTTTTTTCTCTATTTTTAGTAAAGTTTGCAACTTTTTACCCTCTTTTTCCCTTTACCACCAAGCAAAACAAAACACAAACAAGCAAAAGCAACAGCCACAGCAGGGGTCCTCATTTTGCTAAGGTGTAAAATGGGGCATGTTGTGAACACCACAAAAACTAGCAACCAAACAAAACAATTAAATTCAAAGCATTCAAGAAAACTAAATGAAATAAATCCATAACTTCCAACTATCTTTTATGCAAATTATTATTCAACCTGAGACCTAAGGTATTCAATAAGGGTGCGTGAATTTTTATTTTCAGTTTAAGTGTGTGCACGTGATTAATTATCCTCATCTTGAAGATTGGTTAAACAAACCAGTGACTGACATTAGCCTACGTAGTTGAGGATATTCCCTCATAGCCAACTGGATAGAGCCTTGCTGCCAGTGAGTGTCTATAGCCCTAACAAGGTTATCGTTACAATTCTCCTAAGTAGAGCCCCACTGCTAGCGAGTGTCCATAGCCCTGGTAGAGTTACTTAGATGGCTTAATCTAGATTTTTAGTATAATCTGCTTTATTTTTTTATATTTTATATTTTATCAATTTTGATGTTTGGTAGATATTTCATAAGATACAGCAATTTGTAACTTTGTGATGCAAGGAATGAGCACTTGCTGAAATTAAGCTAAGAATTGTAATGGTAGCAAGGGTGACCTCAGATTTTTCACCTAATAGCTACACTGGTAAGTTCAACAAACCCAAAGATTTTAGGTGTGTCATCGTGAGAAACTTCCTTTGAATTCTCAATCACCATTATTGAATACGAAATTTCAGAAGCTAAACAACTCTTTACATTCATGATAGTCACAAGAAGTTATGCATAAATTGGAAATGATTAACCTGAATATTCTAAATTTTATACTGTTTTCAATGGTTGTTAGCTTGCTCCTTAATACTCTAAAGAAAAATAAAGATCCCTGCTGAGGAGACAACAAACAACCAACAACAAACTGTACAAGAAAAACAAAACAAAAGCAAAAGAAAATGAAGACTGTACAAACAACAAAAATAGAAACAAAACCATAAAACAGAAAGAAACAAAAACAAAACTGTACAAACAACTAACCTACAAAAGGAAACAATAGAAAGCAAGACAAGCAAACAAACAAACACAAACAAAAAAAACTACTCTACCAAGCTATATACAAGCCTCTACAAGGCAAATAAAACCTAGGAAAAGACCCAAAGACACTCCTATTTGCATATTTCCTTAGATTGTGCAGGAGTGTCAGGGTACTAGTTATGGTTCTCAATTTAGCAAATTTATCTTTGAATTTTGAAAAAAATTCTTGTGTTCTAAATTCATTGTATTTATCAGAATAACTCTCAATTATCAGCAATTGAGGTAGCTCATCATGTTCATGATTAATTCATATACATGTCCTATCTCTTGAATTTCTATAATCAAAATAGTACTCATCATTATTAACTGAGGAAAGGAAAGAGACCACCTGATGTATTTTTGGCTCTGTTGGACAGGCCTGTTTATTGACAGCTGGTCCTCCCTTCAACTTTGCACTTTCATTGCCTAGCTCCATGTCTGGCTTCTCTCCAAATTGAAAGATGAATGACTCTAGATGTATCATTTCTTCATCTTTATCCAGCCTTGTTCCTTCATTCTGGATGTTCAGTTTATCCTCAAATTTAACAAACCTCTTAATGTTCTCATCAGTTCCCTGCACATCAGCACTTAAGTGAGTATATTCATCATCATAATCTGATATACAGAAATTAATCATTTCTAGATCACTTGAGAGTAATGGTGGAATAAAGCTTCTTGAAATGAAGGAATGCTAACATATAAACAAGCAAAATATACAAGCATTTTTACTTTTTTAATTTCGCTTTCGAGTCTGCACTATGTATGTGGTTTTGTATCTTTCGATATGCATTGTTTAAAAAATGGATGGACTTAACCCCATTTGATAAAGCTTCCTGAAATGAAGGAATGCTAACTTGGAAATTGTCCCCATATGAGTCCATTGAAAATGGGACCTTGTTTTCAACCTTTTAGGTTTTTTGAAATTTTATGAGATCTAAAATATCTCAGAATAAAGCATTAAAACTTAGAAAATCAACCTTAAATCCAATCAGGCCCTCCTTCTAGCACCAAGGAAACTGTTGATGGTACAAACGCAAAATATACATACAAATGATTAATTTCTATATATCAGATTATGATGATGAATATACTCACTTAAGTGCTGATGTGCAGGGAACTGATGAGAACATTGAGAGGTTTGCTGAATTTGAGGATAAACTAAATATCTGGAATGAAGGAACAAGGCTGGATAAAGATGAAGAAATGATACATCTAGAGTCATTCATCTTTCAATTTGGAGAGAAGCCAGACATGGAGCTAGGCAATGAAAGTGTAAAGTTGAAGGGAGGACCAGCTGTCAATAAACAAGCCTATCCAACAAAGCTAGAAATACATCAGGTGGTCTCTTTCCTTTCCTCAATTAATAATGCTGAGTACTATTTTGATTATGGAAATTCAAGAGATAGGACATGTATATGGATTAATCATGAACATGATGAGCTGCCTCAATTGCTGTTAATTGAGAGTTATTCTGATAAACACAATGAATTTAGAACACAAGAATTTTTTTCAAAATTCAAAGATAAATTTGCTAAATTGAGAACCATAACTAGTACCCTGACACTCCTGCACAATCTAAGGAAATATGCAAATAGGAGTGTCTTTGGGTCTTTTTCTGGGTTTTATTTGCCTTGTAGAGGCTTGCATATAGCTTGCTAGAGTATTTTTTTTTGTTTTTGTTTGTTTGTTTGCTTGTCTTGCTTTCTGTTGTTTCCTTTTGTAGGTTAGTTGTTTGTACAGTTTTGTTTTTCTTTCTTTCTATTTTGTGGTTTTGTTTCTATTTTTGTTGTTTGTACAGTCTTCATTTTCTTTTGCTTTTGTTTTGTTTTTCTTGTACAGTCTGTTGTTGGTTGTTTGTTGTCTCCTCAATAGGGATCTTTATTTTTCTTTAGAGTATTAAGGAGCAAGCTAACAACCATTGAAAACAATATAAAATTTAGAATATTCAGGTTAATCATTTGCAATTTATGCATAACTTGTTGTGACTATCATGAATGTAAAGAGTTGTTTAGCTTCTGAAATTTCGTATTCAATAATGGTGATTGAGAATTCAAAGGAAGTTTCTCACGATGACACACCTAAAATCCTTGGGTTTGTTAAACTTACTAGTGTAGATATTAGGTGAAAAATCTGAGGTCACCCTTGCTACCATTACAATTCTCAGCTTAATCTCAGCAAGTGCTCATTCCTTGCATCAGAAAGTTACAAATTGCTATATCTTATGAAATATCTACCAAACATCAAAATTGATAAAATATAAAATATAAAAAATAAAGTGGATTATACTGAAAATCTAGATTAAGTCATCTAAGTAACTCTATCGGGACTATGGACGCTCGCTGGTAGTGGGGCTCTACTTAGGAGAATTGTAACGATAACCTTGCCAGGGCTATGGACACTCCCTAGCAGCAAGGCTCTATCTGGTTGGCTATGAGGGAATATCCTCAACTACGTAGGCTAATGTCAATCACTAGTTTGTTCAACCAGTCTTCAAGATGAGGATAATTAATCACATGCACACACTTAAATTGAAAATAAAAATTCACGCACCCTTATTGAATACCTTAGGTCTCAGGTTGAATAATAATTTGCAAAAAAGATAGTTGGAAGTTATGGATTTATTTCATTTAGTTTTCTTGAACGCTTTGAATTTAATTGTTTTGTTTGGTTGCTAGTTGTTGTGATGTTCACAACATGCCCCATTTTACTCCTTAGCAAAATGAGGACCCCTACTGTGGCTATTGCTTTTGCTTGTTTGTGTTTTGTTTTTCTTGGTGGTAAAGGGAAAAAGAGGGTAAAAAAGTTGCAAACTTTATTAAAAATAGAGAAAAAATGCATTTTCAGTACCAGGGCATGATATGGTTGGATTCCTTGTGAAAAATGAGCTAGGGTTGCTTTTTGAACCATCTTAAAATTTGCCATATTTTACAAGTTATGATCATTTTGGTAAAATGTACAAGGGAAGGGTTTGTTGTTTGTATATACAAGCCTGCTTGTATATCGGGTTGCATATACAAGGCCCTTTGTATGCAAGTTCGCTGGTATGCTGCGGCCTTTGTATATCATTGTTCATATACAAGGTCATTTGTATATACAAAGAGGTCATTCTTTATACTTAGTCGCATGAGTAGTCAGGTTTATATACATTGTTTGCCTTGAATGAATTTGGTAAAAGTTTATTTGCATACATGCAAGATGGATCCGAAATAACTTAGAGTTGAGATGAATAGATGTTTGGATTCTGTTGCATGTATCTCACGTTGTATGTTTGGCAGATCGCAACATACAAAGCAATATACAAACACTTTATACATGGCGCAGAATCCAAATGTTATGAAGCACAATTACTTTGTTGTATATCCGCGAGCTTGTATGTTAGAGTTACATACAATGCAATTATACAAGCACGAACCCAAAAGTTTATTTAACAAAGTTAAATCGTTGTATGATTCCGACTTGTATATTATCAAACATACATTGCACATATACAAGTACCAGAGCCAAAAATTTATCAAATGGGGTTAAGTCCATGCATGTTTTAAACAATGCATATCGAAAGATACAAAACCACATACATAGTGTGGACTCGAAAGAGAAATTAAAAAAGTAAAAATGCTTTAATATTTTGCGTTTGTATGTTTCTAATATACAAACCGATATGCAAAGTTAAACATACAAGCCAGAACCAAAGGGTAAGTAAAATGCAGTTTACAAAATAGTGAAGTCTGAATGCACATACAAACAGGGGGGGTCTGCATGTATCTTGCTATCGATATAACTTTTGATATCGGCAGGGCTTTAAGATGTTACTCCGACAGTTGTGTGTTTCGCCGATGAAAAGGTGATCGATGTGGTTTGAACAATCGGCCAAATATTTTGAGCCCACATCGATAGTGTTGTCTCACGCCGATGGAAGAAGAAAAGGAGTGCCGATAACGAGGAGAAGACATCGGCCAGAGTGAAGCAATCGGTGGGAAATTTTTGAGCCCACCCGATTTGGAAAGTTACACCGATGGAAGTACGCTGAATGCGATAGCAAAATAGAGTGCGATGAAGAAAGAGAGGGGGCACACAGTTTTTTGACTGACTATAAACAGAGACTTAGGAGGGGCCATTAATTGCTGTAGCTTGCGTCCAGCTACCATTTTGACCAGGTAATAAATGAAATGAGCAACTCGATATGTTTTTTAATCCATTTTTTATTGTTTTGTAGGTTTGCAGGTGAAGAAGAACTGAAAATTGATAACGATGATGTCATAGAAAGGAGATCTGATCTCAGGAGTAGAGGAAGATAAGGATGAAGGGTGAGGAAGTCAAGGGTCTTCATTGATGAAGACAAAATGCAGCTGAAGACATTATTGCAGCAGACCACGGAAGTTAATATTAAGCTGCTAGGGTTTCTAGAAGGGCATATTTCACCCAGATTTGATGTATGCTCAGGGATATTTATTTTGGGAGACTTGTTCTCTAGCATTTATTACTGTAACTAGAGGTTTGAACCATTGCTTAACTAGGGTTTTTAGCTGTATTGAGGACAATCAAGTCTATATATTATGCCTCTATACACTATAAAACTTTACACAGGGACTACATAGAGATTTGTAGCAACAGAAATTTGTATAGCATAACATTTAGAATAGAGGGACATTTTAGTTTAGGAGTAGAAGAAGGAGGTCGCATGTGTCTGTAACAAGGATCGTGTGGAACATCCTGCCTCCTTGCTGTATCTGTAAAGCTTGTAAGTTTTCTGTAATTTGATCAATGAAGCTAAGAGTCATTCAGACATTGTAAATCTTATATGAATGTCTGTTTCCAATACAATTGAGTCTAGAATTCTGCATCTATCTTCTGAGTGTTTTTTGGCTCTTCATTGTGTTTGAAACATTTTCTCTTAGAGCTTGCAATTTTAAGTGTATGTTTGTGAAAATGCTCAAAATTTACACTTAAGGTCTTGTATGTAGATTTGATCAATTTGCTGCATTATTTACAAAGTGCATAACAGAACAATTAGATCTTTTAAGTAGAGTGAATGAAATTTAGATTAGATCTTTCTAACTTTTCCCAACCTATCTGAGAATACTTAGCTTAAAACGTAGAAATTTGAAGGGAATTTGTCTCATATTTGAAAAAGTATGCATAACTAAGTTGAAAGTAGACAATTTTCATAAATATTTTAAAGAGGAGAAAGCTGCAATAATTCAAGAAAACCCTTTAAAATCTCTGCAACATAGTAACACTTTTATGCAAAAAAGAATGAACAACATGCTGATTTTTATAATCTTTTGCATAGTTTGAGTCCAGTTAACCATCAAGAAACCCTAAATCATGTAAGGCCCCTTGAACATTACAGCTTCACATCAACCTACTGAATTTGCCCAACAAGTCAAGACCTGACCATATTAAACTTGGGATTAAGTGAATCTTAACCAATTCCTTCATATCTTTCAAGTTAGTTAGGTTCATTTTATGTGAATTTTAACTATTGTTATGACTGTGTTAAAACAATCATCAACACATTCATCTTGTTTTTGAAGACCTATTTGGTTCCAATTACATTCTTATCAGTAGGTTGTAAAGAGTAAAATTTGGATAGTTGAGTTTTTGGTATTTTTGTATGTGTATCCTTCTTTCACCCTTTCATTCAAGGACCTAGGGTCGAGTTGCAATGTACTATCATACCCTAGGTCACTATGAGATGTAGGGAAACTTGAATTTGTATGATTTATTTGATTATCAATTATGCTCAATTATACATTAAAACCCTAATTATGTAAATACAACAACAAATAGACAAATATCAGAAAATGTTGCTACAAAAAGATGTAAAATGACATAACTATGCATCTGTTTTCAGGGTTCGGAAGCAGAACAGTTAGGGACTAATGAGCAGGCACCCAAGTCCAAGGCCTAGGTTTTTGTTGGGATCTGGAAGCTCAGTCTGCAACTTGTTCCTGCTGTCATAGAGATTTTCCCATCACGGAATCCAGAGGACTAAAGAGCGGGCACCCAAGTCTAGGGTGTTGTTTTCGACTCTAATCTATGAATCTGATACTCTGTAATGTCCTCCTACAACTCCACTTTTCCTGTATCTTCAACCTGTAACTTGCAATCACGAAAACTTTGGGAGGGGGTTGTGGTGTTTAGAGGCTTGCCTCAATCAAGCCCTAGAGAGACATTCAAGTTTTCTGAACACCGTTGTTAGATAGAGAGTGTGTGCCCTTGGAGGCAGAGGTGAAAACCAAATGTTAAATGCTCCAAAACACAAATGATGTCACCTTGTAGTGAAAATCTAATGGGAGGAAGAAGCTCTTCATGCCATGAGGAGATGATTTCTCAAATCTGCAAATACAAACACATAGACAACACAAATTTGCTCTTGCTACACAATGAATGCCTTGAATCACCTTCACATAAAATTGAGAATCCTAATTGCTAGCTAGTAATCATCTAATTGGAATCTAGTTTACAAATGAATGCCTAAACATGTTTTTATATGCAACTACAAACACTCCCACCAAGAATTTTGTAATTTAATCTTATCGTGTCAGCATAGGACCCAAATAATGGTCACAAGCCGACACCCAAAATTTAGGACTAACCCAAAATAGGGTAGAACTAGGGCGAGGGCACCCAAGCCATCCCTCCCTATTTTGGTCAGGGTTAGGTTCAAGGGATCCCCCTAGGTCCCATTTGTCATGAAACTTAGGGATCATTTCATCAGGATGTCAAAATATGATGCAAGATGTCCTAAATGCAGCTAAAGACCTAGGAGCTAAACCTTATAAGGGAAAAGCCCCCAAGGGGACATTTTCTAACGTTACATTTAGCCCCCACTTTAATGTATGTCTAAATGTGAGGCCAAAACATGCATTAAAGTATGGTCAACAAACACAACAAACATGCCAAGCACAGAGAAGACATGCCAGACATATTGAAGACAATGACAGGCACACAAAACATGGAGAAGACAGTTACAGTCATACAAAACATGGAGAATACAACAGATGCATAGAAGACAGTTAATGCATAGAAGACATGAATGATTTCTTTTCTTTTATTTTTCTCATATATATGAAATGCAGATGCAAGTACAAGGAAAGTAAACACACCACCCATAATGTAGGAAGTACTCATCACACTAGTCTTTAAATTGCATATGGGGCAACACACACGCAAGACACACCAAACCTCCCATAATGCAGGAAGTACTCATCGCACTAGTCTTTAAACTACATATGGGGTAACAGACATGCCAAACAAAGCAAGCACGCCACACACACACACTTTGAAGACACGGCGAAAATATGTAAAACAAGTGATGGAGTGTTCCTATTTCTAGGTTCATCACCATCTCAGGCACATTACAGGCACACACTGACAATTGGGCTTTGCCACAAAAATCACCAAAGACATGCTTAAGGGTTGAGTTAGTCACAGAACCGCTCCTCGCCTCCGTAGAGGAATTTTGAAAATGACAAGATGGACACTCTCCACAAGAGATACACCACCCCCGCCTCTGCAGAGGGCTTAAGATAATTGATTGATTAATTACAAACAAACTTAGAGTGTAGGAAGTACTCATTGCACTAGTCTTTAAACTGCACTTGAGGACAAGCACATTGCTAACATCTACAATAGACAACTTACCTTATATATGACCCCACCAAAATGTAAAGAGTAAAATTTGGATAGTTGAGTTTTTGGTATTTTTGTATGTGTATCCTCGTTTCACCCTTTCATTCAAGGACCTAGGGTCGAGTTGTAATGTACTATCATACCCTAGGTCACTATGAGATGTAGGGAAACCTAGATTTGTATGATTTGATTATCAATTATGCTCAATTATCAATTAAAATCCTAATTATGCAAATACGACAACAAACAGATGAATATCAGAAAATACTACTATAGAAAGATGTAAAATGACAGATAATTGTGCACTTGTTTTCAAGGCTCGGAAGCGAAACAGTCGGGGACTAATGAATAGGTGCCCAAATCAAGGCATAGGTTTTTGTTGGGATCTAGAAGCTCAGTCTGTAACCTGTTCCTGCTATCACAGAGATTTTCCCGTCATGGAATCCAAAGGACTAAAGAGTGGGTGCCCAAGTCCAGGGTGTTGTTTTCGACTCTGATCTACGAATCTAATACTCTGTAATGTCCTTCTGTAACTCCACTTTTCTTGTATCTTCAACCTGTAACCTGTAATCACAAAAACTTTGGGAGGGGGTTGTGGTGTTTAGAGGCTTGCCTCAGTCAAGCCTCGGAGAGACATTCAAGTCTTTCGAACACCGTTGTCAGATAGAGAGTGTGTGCCCTTGGAGGCAGAGGCAAAAACCAAATGATAAATGCTCAAAAATAAAAATGATGGCACCTTGTAGTGAAGATCTTATGGGAGGAAGAAGCTCTTCATGCCATGAGGATTTGATTGCTCAAATATGCAAATACAAACACATAGACAACACAAATCTGCTCTTTCTACACAATGAATGCCTTGAATCACCTTCACATAAAATTGAGAATCCCAATTGCTAGCTAGTAATCATATAATTGGAATCTAGTTTACAAATGAATGCCTAAACATGCTTTTATATGAAACTACAAACACTCCCGCCAAGAATTTTGTAATTCAAATGTACCGTGTCAGCATAGGACCCAAATAACGGTCACAAGCCGACACCCAAAATTTGGGACTGACCTAAAATAGGGCAGGACTAGGGCACGGGCGCCCACGTCCTCCCTCCCTATTTTAGTCAAGGTTAGGTTCAAGGGATCCCCCTAGGTCCCATTTGTCATGAAACTTAGGGATCATTTCATCAGGATGTCAAAATATGATCCAAGATGTCCTAAATGCAGCTAAAAGACTCGGGAGATAAACCTTATGAGGAAAAATCCCCCAAGGGGAAATTTTTTGACGTTACACAGGTCTAGGGACCAATTCCTAGGTTTGATTCATTTCTATCTGCATCAGTTCTTATTTCATGGCTTTTACCCAACCTTCATCTTTATAGGCCTCACTTACATTTTTAGGTTCAATCTGTGAAAGCAAATAGTAGTTTACCTATTCTTCTAAAGTTGTTTTCCTTGTCAATACCCCTTTGCTTTTGTCACCAATAATTTGATCTTTAGAATGATTAATTCTTACATACCTGGGAGTTTTAGCAACATTTTCAGGAGCCTTTTCTTCTTTAGCTTGACTATCCTTTTGATCCCATTCCACCTTTTCTTTAATGACTGTGACAACATGTTCATATGATTCAGAGCTTCTCTGATCTGATGTTATTTCTTCCTCCTCATCAACTTTCACATTAGCACTTTCAATGACCTTTTTCAATCTCTTATTGTAGCACCGGTAGGCCTTACTCTTAGTAGAATATCCAAGGAAAATACCTTCATCACATCTAGCATCAAACTTGTCCAATTCTTCATCTCTTCTGATATAACATTTGCTTCCAAAAACTTTGAAATATTTCACTGTGGGAACTCTTCCATACACAATTCATAAGGAGTTTTAGTGCTATTACCTTTGACTTGGAATTTGTTTAGAATGTAGACAACAGTGTGTATAGCTTCTCTCCAATACACTTCCAGTAGGTTACCCTCCATCATCATTGACCTAGCAACCTCTTGAACTATCCTATTCTTTCTTTCAACAATTCCATTTTGCTCAGGAGTCCTAGGAGCAAAAAACTATCTTTTTATCCCATGCTCTTCACAAAAAGTGTTAAATTCATTTGATGTAAACTCACCTCCTCTATCAGAACCTAAGCATTTGATCCTTAATTCTAACTCATTCTCAACCATTGCCTTAAAGGCTTTGAACTTGTCTAGTGCTTATGATTTTTCTTTTAGAAAAGTGACCGATGTTATTCTAGAATAATCATCAATAAGCAACATAAAGTACCTATCTCCTTGCAGACTTCTTGTTCTTGTAGGACCACATAGATCTGTATGTACTAGCTCAAGCAATCCAGCAGAAAATTGTTCTTTGCTCTTGAAACTTATCTTTGTCTATTTTCCTAGTTGACATTCCTTACAAATAGTATTGGCAGGCTTCACCAGTTTAAGAAAACCTCTCACAACTTGTATTGAGCTTATCTTCACCAAGTTATCAAAATTGATATGGCACATCCTTCTATGCCACAACCAACTCTCATCTTTCTGAGCCAACAAACAACAATTATTAGTTCCCCTCAAGTGATAAATATTACTTCTAGTTTTATTGCCAGTTGCAATCATTATTCTAGAGCTTTCCATGATCTTGCATGCATTGTCCTTGAATCTCAGATCATACCCTTTATCACACATCTGACCAACACTTAAAAGATTATTACTTTAGACCTTTCACATAGAGAACATCATCTATATTATGCTTGTCATCAAAAGAAATAGATCCTCTTCCACAGGTCTTACCAACTACGTTATCTCCAAACCTAACCAATCCACCATCAAACTTTTCAAAACTTAAAAACTTACTTTTGTCACGGGTCATGTGGTGTGAAAATCCACTATCAATGATCCATTCATCCTTATCCTTCTCAACCTAGATAGACAGAGCACTTTCTTCCACTCGTTTTTCTTCCTTCACATAGCTAGTAGGATTAATAGACACAGGTTCTTCCTTAATAGCAATAAACAAGCATTCATTTGCACTAGTGCTATTATCATAAAATTCATCATCTGTTACACCATCAATATCAAGATCTCTAACATAATAGCATTTCTTGACAACTCTAGGTCTACCTTCAAATTTCTTCTTACCTCTTTCAATTCTCTCCGGACATCTGGATGCATAGTGACCAATCTTGCCACAAGAAAAGCATTTGAATGGTAATTTGCCTTTGTACTTACTAGAACCTCTTTGCATTTTGTCTGCAAAGTTGGCTTCAACCTCATCTAGGTTATCATTAGATTCCACAACATATTTTTGTGCTCTTGAAGTCTTTTCTAAAGTGCTGGCTTTGAAAGTAGTCTCAATTTTTAGCAAAGCATCACCAAATTCTCTCATTTCAAAAGCTGTAAGTTTCTCAAGCAACTGATCCTTTGTAACCTTTTGCACACTCATAAGCTCTTTAATTGCTACCACCTTGTGACTGTAGGATTTAGGCAATGACCTCAGAATCTTCATCACAACCTCATCCTCATTTGTAGTACCTCCTATACCTTTGATTTCATTGACAATTTCATCAACTCTTTGCATGTACATAGTTATGTTTTTATCTTCACTCATCTTCAGGGCTTCATACTTCGCCTTCAGGTTTTGTAATTTGGCACTCTTTACAGAATCATCTCCTTCATATAAACTTCTTATCACAGATCTCATGTGCAGTCTCCAAATCCATAACTTTTACCAACTCATTATTAGATAAGGCATTTAATAGAGCATCTCTAGATTTTCCATTAAATTCATACTATTTGACTTCATCATCATCTGATGGACCATTTTCAGAAATAATATACTTTTTCTTTGTTATCTTCAAGACATTATAACCAAGAGAGATAAGATAACTTTTCATCCGTACCTTCCAAAGGGCATAATTCATTCTGTCAAATTGTGGTGACTCCCTCTTGTGCGCCACCTCAGATCTACCTCAAGCGGTTAGACTCTTTTCCAAGGAACCTCCGCTTTGATATCAATTATTGAAAAGCACAATCCAACTGAGGGGGGGTGAATCAATTGTAACCAATATTTCAAAACTATTAATACATCAACCAATTAACACTGTGTTTGTATTTTAATCATGAAAGCATGAAACATAAACTTAAACACATTCACACATTCAACATAGGAAACACCAAATTTTTTTACGTGGAAAGCCCCATAGGGGAAAAACTACGGTGATTATTAACTCACAAAATAATATGTTATAAGAATACAAAAAATCAGAGGCTCACTGCCAATGGGATGGTTGACTGCCAGTGGGTGGCTCACTACAAAAGTTGGTGAACTGAGATAATAGAATCTACACTATGCCAAGTTTCAGTTCTATTGAAGCACAATAAGTATCATTTTCTCTACTCTGATTTTATACTTCACAATTATCTTTTTATTTTCGCATCCTCACCCAAATTCACGACTTCATTTCATGTTTTTATACAATTCATCAACTATGGAATTTACATCAAGGTTGGCATTACAATCATCAACCTTTGGAACAATCTCCAAGGTCGGCAAACATACATACATTAAGATAGGTCTGGACCTAAACAAAATTAGAAGAGAAAAGAATGAATGTGAATCACGCCAAGGCTTAGCTAGGACTCAATTACAATCTTCCACATAGAAACACGCTTCCACAATCTTCAAATCATAATCGCAAGTAGTGAGAACAACCAAGTCAGCCAAGACTAGAGTTAGCACTAAAACTTTTAGGAACACGCTTCATGTATGATCCGGATTATACTTTGCAGACCAATCCAAAGATAGGAACACGATCTAGATACTCCCACAAGCATGTTACAATCACTAAGAACATCCGCACAACCTCTAAACACTATCCATAAAATTCTTCAAATCAAAGCACTTGAACATTATTGTCGGCCATTGTCATAAATGAAAGATTGCTTACAGAGCACCAAATCATGAACCATTTGAACTGAAGGTACATAAAATCATCACAAAATTAATTCCAAAACTACAGACTGTGAAACTTAAATGCAGAGAAATGTGGAGTAGAATACTTTCTCCTTGTCACCACTAAATACATAGAAAAATAGTTTTTACTCTGGTGAACACAACTCACTCAAATCTTCACACTGGAGGCTCAAACTTGAAACATAGAATCTACAGACATCCCTTAACATTAATTCCAATCCACAGGCAAAGATATTCAATCTACAGGATATGCAGAGCAAAACACTCCACTGTTCTTGAGAGATAAAGCAATTTTGTACTTGTATTAATTCCTTAGATACTTGTTTAGACTAATTCAAATAACTTCCTTATGTGTTGACAACAATGACAACACTTACTATTCATACTAGCAACAATCTCCCCCTTTGTCTTTGATGGCAACACATGATGTGAAAAACCATCAAGACATATGATTTTGCTTTGCTTCTTTGCTCCCCCTCACTTGATGCTTTCTCTGTCTGCAATCTTCTTCTTAGGTTTTTCACATGAACTTCTGTCCCCCTTTGACATAAATGGCAAAGGGTACCAGACCTTTTCTTTCTTTTTATTGCACAACTCCTCATGTCAACAACACTGCAACACTTACTTCTCTTGATCAGAAAATTCTACCTACTCCCCGGAGGAGTAGCCTTCAAAACATCAATCCAAATCAAAAGATGAAACTTTAGACACAACTCGACTGATGCATTCCTTATGCATCTTAGTTTAGAGTAGGAGGGGTAATAACCCCTAACTTCTCCCTAAGATACTCAAAAGTATCCTTAGGCCGAGGCTTAGTGAAAGTATCTGCAATCTGATCCTTTGTAGACACATACTCCATCTTTACTTCATTCTCTGTTACCTTTTTTCTCTCAGAAAGTGGTACCTTATTGATATATGCTTTGTCCTTGAGTGCATCACTAGATACTTTGAAATGTTTATAGCACTTGTATTGTCACAAAAGATTGAAATTGGTTCTTCATACACAACTCTTATGTTCTTCAAAGTTTGCTTTGTCCAAAGTACTTGAGTACAACAACATGCTGCAACAATATATTCTGCTTCTGCAGTGGACAAAGAAATTGATTCTTGCTTCTTGCTCAACCATGAGACCAATCTGTTACCCAAGAGGAAAGCACCTCCTCTTGTACTTTTTTTGTCATCAGCATCTCCAACCCAATCTGCATCTGTATAAGTACTAAGAGTGAAATCAGTATCTTTGGGATACCACAAACCATAGTTTGAAGTGCCTTTTAAGTACCTCATGATCCTCTTGATTGCCATCACATGTGATTCTTTGGGATCTTCTTGAAATATTGCTACAAGACAGACCACATGTATTATGTCTTGTTTGGTGTTTGTTAGATAGAGCAGTCTTCCAGTCATAGATCTATATTTTTTCTGATCATTCTTAGGTGATTCATCATTCTTGCTTAGCTTGCAGCCAATTACCATAGGAGTACATATTGACTTAGAAATTTTCCATTCCAAACTTTTTCAACAATTCTTTCACATACTTGGACTGAGAAATAATAATACTTTTTTTCTGATTGAGTAATTTGCAGTCCTAAAAAGAAATTCATTTCACCAAACATAGACATCTCAAATTCCTTTTGCATTTCCTTTGCAAATTTCTTATACATACCTTCATTTCCTCCAAAGATAATATCATCAACAAAGACAACAACAATAAGAATTTGATCATCATTGATTTTGAAATAGAGATTACTACCTGCAGTACCTTTGCTGAACCCTAACTGCATCAAATACATTTTCAACCTTGCACACCAGGCTCTAGGAGCTTGCTTGAGTCCATATAGAGCTTTCTTTAGTTTGCACACCATGTCACCTTGGTCTAATAACTGGAATCCTTTAGGTTGTTCAATGTAGACTTCTTCTTCTAGCTCTCTATTCAAGAAAGCAGACTTCACATCCATCTAATACACCTTAAAATCTTTGTGAGGAGCAAATGCAAAAAACATTCTTATTGCTTCAATTCTTGCCACATAAGCAAAAGTATCTTCAAAATCTATGCCTTCAACCTAAGAATATCCTTTGCATACCAGTCTTGCTTTGTTTCTTACCACTTCACCACTTTCATTCATCTTGTTTCTGAAGACCCATTTGGTTCCAATTACATTCTTATCAGCAGGTTTAGGGACCAATTCCCACGTTTGATTCTTTTCTATTTGCATTAGTTCTTCTTTCATGGTTTTTATCAAACTTTCATCTTTGCAGGCTTCACTTACATTTTTAGGTTCAATCTATGAAAGCAACCAGTAGTTCACCTATTCTTCTGCAACTCTTTTCCTTGTCAATACCCCTTTGCTTTTGTCACCAATAATTTGATCTTTAGAATGATTAATTCTTACATTCCTAGGAGTTTTAGAAAAACTTTTTGGAGCCTTTTCTTCTTGATCATTTTCTTCTTCAATTTGACTATCCTTTTGATCCTGTTCCACCTTTTCTCTAATGACTATGACAATAGGTTCATCTGATTCATAGCCTTTCAAATCTGATGTTATTTCTTTCTCCTCATTAGCCTTCACATTAGCACTTTCAATGAACTTTTTCAATATCTTATTGTAGCACTGGTAGGCCTTACTCTTAGTAGAGTATCCAAGGAAAATACCCTCATCACATCTAGCATCAAACTTGCACAATTCTTCATATCTTCTGATATAACATTTGCTTCCAAAAACTTTGAAATATTTCACTATGGAAATTCTTCCATACCACAATTCATAAGGAGTTTTAGTGCCATTACCTTTGACTTGGACTCTATTCAGAATGTAGACAATAGTGTGTATAGCTTCTCTCCAATACACTTCCGGTAGGTTAGCCTCCATCATCATTGACCTAGCAGCCTCTTGAACTATCTTGTTCTTTCTTTCAATAACTCCATTTTGCTCAGGAGTCCTAGGAATAGACAACTATCTTTTTATCCCATGCTCTTGACAAAAAGTGTTAAATTCATTTGATGTAAACTCACCTCCTCTATCAGATCTTAACCATTTGATCCTCAATTCTAACTCATTTTCAACCATTGCCTTAAAGGCTTTGATCTTGTCTAGTGCTTCTAACTTTTCTTTTAGAAAAGTGACCCATGTCATTCTAGAATAATCATCAACAAGAAACATAAAGTAGCTATGTCCTTGCAGACTTCTTGTTCTTGTAGGACCACATAGATCTGTATGTACTAGCTCAAGCAATCCAGCAGAAAATTGTTCTTTGCTCTTGAAACTTGTCTTTGTTTGTTTTCCCAATTGACATTCCTTGCAAATAGTATTTGTAGGCTTCAGTAGTTTAGGAAAATCTCTCACAACATGTATTGAGCTTATCTTCACCAAGTTATCAAAATTGATATGACCATCCTTCTATGCCACAACCAACTCTTGTCTTTCTGAGCCAACAAACAACAATTATCAGTTTCCCTCAAGTGATAAATATTATCTCTAGTTTTCTTGCCAGTTGCAATCATTGTTCTGGAGCTTTCCATGATCTTGTGTGCATTGTCCTTGAATCTCAGATTATACCCTTTATCACACATCTGACCAACACTTAAAAGATTATGCTTTAGACCTTTCACATAGAGAACATCATCTATATTATTCTTGCCATCAAAAGAAATAGATGCTCTTCCACAGATCTTACCAGCTGCATTATCTCCAAACCTAACCAATCCACCATCAAACTTTTCTGAACTTACAAACTTACTTTTGTCACCAGTCATGTTGTGTGAACATCCACTGTCAATGATCCATTCATCCTTATCCTTCTCAACCTGGACAGACAGAGCACTTTCTTCCACTCATTTTTCTTCCTTCACACAGCTAGTAGGATTAGTACACACATGTTCTTCCTTAATAGCAATAAACAAGCATTCATTTCAACTAGTGCTATTATCATCAAACTCATCATTTGCTACACCATCATTTTCAAGATATCTAACATAATAGCATTTCTTGACAACTCTAGGTCTACTTTCGAATTTCTTCTTACCTCTTTCAATTCTCTTTGGACATCTAGATGCATAGTGACCAATCTTACCACAAGAAAAGCATTTGAATGTTAATTTACCTTTGTACTTACTGGAACCTCTTTGCATTCTGTCTGTAAAGTTGGCTTCGACCTCATCTAGGTTAACATAAGATTCCATAACTTATTTTTGTGCTCTTGAAGTCTTTTCTAAAGTACTGGCTTTGAAAGTAGTCTCAATTTTTGGTAGAGCATCACCAAATTCTCTCATTTCAAAAGCTGTGAGTTTCCCGAGCAACTAATCCTTTGTAACCTTTTGCACACTCATAAGCTCTTCAATTGCTACCACCTTGTGACTGTAGGATTTAGGAAATGACCTAAGAATCTTCATCACAACCTCATCTTCATTTGTAGTACCTCCTATACCTTTGATTTCATTGACAATTTCATCAACTCTTTGCATGTACATAGTTATGTTTTTATCTTCACTCATCTTCAGGGCTTCATACTTTGCCTTCAGGTTTTGTAATTTGGCGCTCTTTATAGAATAATCTCCTTCATATAAACTTCTCAACTTATCACATATCTCATGAGCAGTCTCCAAATCCATAACTTTTACCAACTCATTATTAGATAAGGCATTTAATAGAGCATCTCTAGCTTTTCCATTAAATTCATACTATTTGACTTCATCATCATCTGATGGACCATTTTCTGAAATAATATACTTTTTCTCTATTATCTTCCAAACATTATAACCAATAGAGATAAGATAAATTTTCATCTGTACCTTCCAAAGGGCATTATTCGTTCCATCAAATTGTAGTGACTGCCTCCTGTGCGCCATCTTGGATTTACCTCGAACTGTTAGACTCTTTTCCGAGGAACCTCCACTCTGATACCAATTGTTGAAAAGTGCAATACAACAGAGGGGGGGATTGAATCAGTTGTAACCAATATTTCAAAACCATTAATACATCAACCAATTAACACTGTGTTTGTATTTTAACCATGAAAGCATGAAACATAAACTTAAACACATTCACATATTCAACACAGGAAACATCAGATTTTTTTATGTGGAAAACCCCATAGAGAAAAAATTACGGTGAGTGTTAACTCACAAAATAATATGTTATAACAATACCAAAAGTTAGAGGCTCATTGCCAAAAATGCTCACTGCAAGAAGAGGCTCACTACCAATGGGGTGGCTCACTACCGGTGGGTGGCTCACTGCCAAAGTTGGTGAACTGAGATAATAGAATCTACACTATGCCAAGGTTCAGTTCCATTGCAACACAATAAGTATCCTCTGCTCTGCTCTGCTTTTATACTTCACAATTATCTTTTCATTTTCACATCCTCACCCAAATTCATGACTTCATTTCATGTTTTTATACAATTCATCAACTTTGGAATTTACATCAAGGTCAACATTACAATCATCAACCTTTGGAACAATCTCCAAGGTCAAAAAACATACATACATTAAGATAAGTCTTTTCCTAAACATAATTAGAATAGAAAAGAATGAATATGAATCATGCCAAGGCTTAGCTAGGACTCAATTGCAATCTTCCATGTAGCAACATGCTTTGATAATCTTCAAATCATAATCGCAAGTAGTGAGAACAACCAAGTCGGCCAAGACTGGAGTTAACACTAAGACTTTTAGGAACACACTTCATGCACGATCCAAATTATACTTTGCAGACCAATCCAAAGATAGGAACACAATCTAGGTACTCCCACAAGCATGTTATAATCACCACGAACATCCGCACAACCTCTAAACACTTTATCCATAAGATTCTTCAAATTGGAGCACTTGAACATTATTGTCAGCCACTGTCATAAATGAAAAATCGCTTGCGGAGTACAAAATCACAAACCATTTGAACTAAAGGTACATAACGTCATCACAAACTTAATTCCAAAACTACAGATTGTAAACATTAAATTCAAAGAAATGCATAGCAGAATACTTTCTCCTTGTCACCACTAAATACATAGAAAAATAATTTTTACTCTGCTGAACACTAGTTGCTCAAATCTTCACACCAGAGGCTCAAACTTGAAACATAGTGTCTATAGACATCCCTTAACATTACTTCCAATCCGTAGGAAATATATTCAATCTACAAGATATGCGGAGAAAAACACTTCACTGTTCTTGAGAGATAAAGCAATTTTGTACTTGTACTAATTCCTCATATACTTGTTTAGACTTATTCAAATAAATTCCTTATGTGTTGACATCAATGACAACACTTACTATTCATACTTGCAATGTATATCAATCACCTTAAGGTGGGGGCATATAAGGTAAGCTATCTGATGATTTTGGTACTAACGAAGAGTGCTTGTAAGCCCTCTGCGGAGGCAGGATGTTGTATCTCTGAGTGAGTGCCCATCTTTATTTCTATATTGCAATCATTAAGCCCTCTGCAGAGGTGGGATATCATGCATGTCCTTTTTATTTTAATCCCTCCACAGAGGCGGGGATGGTGTATTTCTCAAGGAGATTGCACATCCTGTCATTTTCTAATAGTCCTCCAAGCAGGCAGGGTTGGTGTATCCTTCCTTAAGCGTGTCTTCGACGATTGTTGTGGCGAAGCCCAATCATTGATGTGTGCTTGTAATGTGCCTGAGATGGTAGAGAACCTAGTAATAGGTTTCTTTTGTCACTTGTTTGCCACATTTTCTCTATGTCTTCCATGTGTGTGTGTATGGCATGTTTTTTCCTAAGCATAGTTTCAAGATTGGTGGCGATGAGCTCCTCCTATGCTTTGGGATTTGTATGGCATGTTCATTCTCAAGTGTAGTTTCAAGACTGGTGGTGATGAGCTCCTCCTACACTCTGAGATTTGTATTATGTGTCTGTTTCCCTTGATGTACAGATAGGGTAGGACACAATAGTTTCAACATCCAAAAACAAAATTTGTAGTTTCTATTCTCATAGCCACCCTTAGGTGCATACTAGGCTTATAGGTCATTAACACCCCAAACACCATAACCTACACCAAGAGGGTCTTACACAGGATGGAGACAACAAATACAATGCAATGATGCTTAACAAGAACTTAGGAACAACAAGCTTCTAAGATTTCCTTATTTGACTGACCCTAAGCCTAGTAGTATAGAAAAATGACATTTTCTTGCATAATTTTCAACTTAAGCATGATACCTAGAATATAAACATAGATTTAGATACCCATTTGGACTTTACACAACATATTAAGATTTTAGGGGTGGTCACTTTGTACAGAACCCTCCAAAAATTGACTGTTCTTCTACAAATTAGGCCTAATTAGGCCTCTAGGCATGACACCAAATGGCTTTAAGGCTTCAAGGTTTCCCAATTCTTGTTCCAACACCTCAGACACATTCAACAAGGTCTCAAACAACTATTCCAACTCCAAGGATCCCTCTCAATTGACATATAACAAGATTTCACCAACTCACCATGATTGTTAAGCTTGCTACATGAAGATAGCAGACCTTCAATTCATCATAGCACATGCCAAACACCTTCCCTATTCCTGCAACTTTTAGAAAACAAAATATATTCTACTCTAAGCCATTCCACCGATTTTGAGGCCTTAACACTGGTGGAATGGAGAGAAAACCATTTATTTCACTCAAAGCAAACCCTAGCTAGGTTTTCAGGTAGTTCGGAGTAAAACAACTATAACTTTCTTCAAACATAATGAAATTAAGTGCTACAAAAAGGGAAAATTAGAAGATTCACTACTCTACAAATTCCAACCAGTTTCAAAGCATATGTTGTATAAATCCCAAATGGGTATATAGAACCGTGTTTACATTTTTGATAGCATGTCTGTATTGAAAGTTATGACAAAAAAAAAAACCCAATTTGCTGCCCCCATGTTTTAGGCTTTAAGGATTGAAGGCTTGTGAGGAAAAACCCACCAAATGATGCTTTAGGGTTTCAAAGATTGGTTGATTGAGGTTGTTTTAGAGTTGTTCACCCTTGCTTTGCATCAAATTGGTGTTAGAGCATAGGTCGGTCTATAAGAAGGAAAGTGTGAAGTAAAGAGAGAATAAGATGCCTCCAAAAGGTAACCCTATGGCTAGGGAAATGAGTGAAATGAAAGAGAAGACTGCAAAAAAAATTAGAAAATTGAAAGAGTTGCAAGATATGATGGTAGCCAGGCTTGATGCTATTAAAACCAGTCAGAGTAGAGGTATGCTCACAGGTGATGTGAGTGACCAAGAGGAAGAGGGTGAGAATGAGAGCCCTCTAGGAGGATCCCAAGAAAAAAGAGTTGGATCCTAATGAACAGAAGATGGCCCAGCTACTAAAGGTAGTCAAGGGAGATAGTCACAAGGTCAGTATGGAATTATCCATGTATGGAGGGAACTTGAATGATGAAGAGCTTTTGGATTGGATTGCAACACTTTGAAAGGAAGATAGGTGTGCGGAAATCACTTCTTACACTAATCTAATGAGGAGAGATGAGTGCAAATTCTTTTTAACCTTTACAATTATAGTATTATTAACCCAACAACAAAGATATTGTAGCAATACACAACACAAGAATGTAAGACAGAAGAAGAGAGAGACAAGATATAACGTGGGGAAAACCCTTATGGGTGAAAAACCCCACACTCCAAAACCTGCACAATGTATTATCTAAACAACAAGGTTTACAACACACTTGCAATGCAAGTCTTTATAGGAGTCTTTGACACTTGTATCTAGAGACAATTTGGTAGCATAACAGTACCTGTCAATCACATAATACATCTCCTCTCAAAGCACCTGCTTAAATAGAAGTTTTCAAGGAAAAAATAATTTTTCCTTGAGAAGGGCGTCCAACTTGGCCTCATGGCCTAAAACCCATGCCTAGGGACACTTGTCCAACAATGTAGTATGGTCATGACACTTGTCATATCACCCCATCCCAATATGGTCTCCTATTCTCAAGTTGGGAAATGACAGATGCTCTTATGCATCTTACGACCATCATAGAATCCGTCATACTAACAAAACTTATAGCTGTAAGAGAATCTATCATACACTAACTAAAAATAGCATATTCTCTTACATGTCATAACTCTCCTTAGGGCACCCAAAGATGCCTTCTTCCACGATGCCTTGTGACACATGTCTTCACCTATCATAGTGTAACAAACATGAGTGGATGGCGCGAGTTTACAAGTGGCAAAAGTTGGTGAGAATGTTTATTGCAGCCAGGAAAATATCTCTGACAGGTAGGCGATTAAATTTATGTGGAGTAGATGAATCTTGGTTGTGTGGGAAAATACGAGTCACCCAACTTCTGCAGAAGGGAGTCAACACCTCTTTTTGGGAGGCTATTACAAAACAACAACAAAAAATCAAATGGGAGATGATGGAGGGGGTCATGGCATGGTGAGGTGGCTGAGATTGATAAATGCAGTCAAAGAAATATCTTTGATGTTAGGTGAGTGAAGGGATGGGGAGTAGAGGAAATTTTGCATATGGTGAAGAGGGGAGAAGGCAGAAAAAAAAGAAGACATGGGATTCAGAGGATCAGGAAGAACAAAACAAAAGAGAGGACAAAAAAAGAACAGAAAAAGGCAGAAAGGGGAGCGCTGGAGGAATGCAAAGACTCAAGTGAGCATATCAAACAGCAAGATTAGAGGTGCGCTTGGTACTGAGAGGTATTTACCTAGTTCTTGGTTCTTCCAGCATAAAAAACTAAAATACGTTTGTTGTGATTTCATTAAGCACAGAGAAACTGAAACCCCATTACTACCTTCATAAAAACCAAGATATGTATTTTGTGATTTCATTAAACACAAGAAACTAAAACCACATTACTGCCTTTAACAACTAAAACATGTTTGTTGAGATTTCATTTAAGCACAAAAAAATTGAAACCCCATCGTGGTTATTTTAGAAAATATGCCAAAATTTATTTCAGTAAAAGATATTTACATTTCCTCTGCCCTTGAATTTATTTTCTTTATGCATATTGATTTCCTTATTCTTGGGTTAATGGGTTTGCAAAGATCATATGGTTTCTGATTTATAAGTTGTACGTAAAAAGAAAAAAATAGGGGATTCAATTTTTAGAGAATGTAATGAGTTTGGCCAGAAATCCACTTTCTTTTATGCCTTAACAGATGTCCATACCTTGTTTCATTGCTCCCATTTTGGCACAAGCAGTGAGGATGATGGCTAAGGTTGTGGCGTCTGGCTTTACAGTCGCCAGTTGCATATGCTTAAAAGTTTCTAAAACCTTTTCAACAAATCCTTTTTGTGTGTATCTTGCAGTCAATGCAGCCCATGAGATGACCTTGCTCTAAGGCATTCTGTCAATGTGCCTTGTCCATGCTTCCACTTTTTACAATGGGAGTAGAGAAGGGTCCACCATAGTTTTTTTTTAAAGGAGAAATTGGGGATAATTTTAGGTTTTCCTCTGTGTGTATGCATTTAAATGCAGTGATAGATAGATGTCAAATAACTGGACAATGTATCATTCTTTTCCATTGAAAAAAATAAAAATAAATTCTATATAAATTAATAAATATATAAACGTAAGTAAAGAGAAACTTCCTTTCAAAATGATGCACAAGGCACAAAAAAAAACCTTACTATGATTTTGTAGGAGGTCAAATAATTAAATAGAGACACAATTATAATAGTCTAGATTAGATACAACACACAGAGTCAATTTAGGATTTTAGAAGTGTCCATCCAGTCAAGATATTCAATAACTCAAATTCATGCATTGTCTTCTAAAGGCAGCAAGTTTAAAACCCATTATCATAAACCAGAAGACTAATAAAAGATTTAAAAAAAATCTGGGAAAAGAAAGAATAAAATAACACTCTTGCCAAAGCCTTATGTCTAAATGTGAAGCTTACTGTCTTTCTCCACATGCTAATAGATATATGCTATGTAGTTGTATGTTGAGTACTTGAAAATTTCAAAATTTTCATTTATCTTATTTGTACCCAAGCTTAATTTTTCTTTAATACTTCAATTATCTTGAAAAAATAAAGGTTGATATATTTTCTCAATGCTTGCAACTCGAATGATATTCTACCATCACTAAATGCTTCTTAATCTTGCACCAGGGAACACCATTTTGAAAGTAAATTTAGTAGGATTAATTACCTGTTAGAAAGGTTTTTTTTATTGATATGTTATGCTTCTTTGTACACTGTGGAGTCTCCAAGCATGCCATGACACTTTGGAAATGATAGATAAACAACCTAGAGCAGTTGTAGTGTTCATCCAATTTGGCATTGTATGACATTTTGTGGTGTCATCCAAGATCATAGATAGAGAGAAGACATGACTAATGGTTGTACCCTTTTGTTATTGTGGTAGTAAAATTTTATGTGTAATGCCTCTAGTGTGGTCCACATGTGCTTGCTTAATGATTTTGAATGCAAGTTGAGCTTGTCGGTCATGGGTGTAGATGATAGGGTAGGCTTGGAAGCAGTTGTCAATGTGGCATTGAGCAAGAGTGCTCACTTGTTGGCCCATTGGAGGAGATACAATTTCTTGTGTTTTGTTATTGGTACAAGAATATGAGATGTGTACCTTTGTATGGTTGTTTCCTTATCACTGCCCCTATCCCCTCACCCCTTATTGTCTGAGTAGTACCTTTTTGGCATGGTTATCACGTGCTTGATGTATTTTTGTGAACTATGTAACCTTGAGGTCTCCCTTGTGTGGTTGAGTTTCTGAGTCTTCTTTCCCCACTGTTTGTCTTCTTGTGATTGGACCTTGTGACTACCTCTGAGCACAGTGGGGTGGTCTCTTATGAGTCCACATGGTTGGGAGGTGTTGCCACCACCATTGGGGATTGGTGAATAGGTTATCGGAGCACCATCTTGAAGATGTTCTCTTTCTTTCTGTTACTTTATCAGTCATGTACTCATTCAGTTCTTGTATCTTTCATGGCTATGCCATTGTTCTTGTTTATTCCTTTATGTAATTTTGTACTCTTTTGTGAGAGATGATGTAAATTAGAGTAATGAAAAGATATATGATGTTGCCTCTTATTTGACTTATGGATTCCGGTGTGGGTATCAAATCCACTTGTACTATGGTGTTTATGGATTCATGTTTATATTTGGAAACGGGATTAGGAACATTTGAATTGGTGTTTAAAAATGAATGTAGTTTTATAATATTTTCATCTGGAGGGTGAATTAGTCCCCTCCTTTGCATTGTACTTTCGGCCATACTTGGCCATGATTGTTTTTGACATATCAAATCGACAACCATATCTTGTGCATGTTATCTATTATGTCAAAACAAAAAAAAAATTATCTTGTCTTCTTTTAGCCCTTGCCCTTCGGGGTTCACAGGGCAGGATGTTTCACATAGTACATTCCATTTACGACTCTTACGTGTCATAGATTTTGTCATAGGAATCTGTCATAACCGTTTTGGTCAAGATTCACTTACACACTAGTCAAAGTGCTGACACATGGCAAAATACCTCTACCACTAAGTGGGACACCTATCTCCTCATGTGAGGACAAAATTACATGTGGTCACCTTCCACGTAGGATGATACATCACCGTGCTAACTCCCACAAGATGACAAAATAGGAATTGCATCCTAATTACACAATAGAGAATAAACAAAAATATTACAATAAATAAATGCAAGGAATTACCAAGGTTGTGACACCTTAATTCCCAACATTCTCCCACTTGTTGAACACCTTGTAAGAGACAATAGAAATAATAGGATTTAACTGTTATAGGTCGAGAGGCCCATAGACTCTGAACACCATCTGAACTTCTCTGTGCCCACTGGTTTCGTCAATGCATCTGCAGCATTCTTCAAAGTGTCTACCTTCTCCAAATTCACCTTCCCATCCTTTACCATGTCTCGCATGAAATGAAATTGTACATCAATATGCTTTGTTCTAGAATGGAAAGTTGGATTCTTTGCTACGGAAATCACACTTTGACTGTCACAACAGATCGTAATCTATCCTGCATCAACACCAATACCTGAACACAATCTCTTAAGCCAAATGGCTTCCTTGCAAGCATGAGTTTCTGCAATATACTCAGCTTCTATCATGGACAAAGCAACCACAAGTTGCTGCTTACTCATCCAACTAATTACACCATTGAACATGGTAAACACGTAAGTACTAGTGGATCTCCTGCTGTCAATGTCACCTGTCTAATTAGAATCCACAAATCCATGAATACAAACTGAATGCAGAGGTTCTGTAGGATTACCATGATAACATATGGAATACTCAGAAGTACCCCTCAAATATCTAAACACTCTCTTTACTGCATCCCAATGTACCTGTCTAGGATTAGCCATAAATAGACTAAGGACTCCCACTAGTTGGGCAATGTCTGGTCTTGTGCAGACCATAGCATACATCAAACTACCAACAACACTAGCATAAGGTACTTTACTCATGTCCTCCACCTCACTAGGAGATTTTGGACAATCATTAACAAACAACTTTGTCCCTGAAGAAATAGGAACACTCAGTGGTCTACAATCTGCCATGTTGAACCTATCCAACATAGTGTTCACATACTTACTCTGACTTAACCAAAGTTTTCTGTTAGCTCTGTCTCTTCTGATTTCCATTCCCAGAATGTACCTGGCTGCCCCTAGATTTTTCATCTCAAACTGTGCTGACAACTGAGACTTCAGATCAGAAATCATATTCTTACCATTCACAATCAACAACATATCATCAACATACATTGCAATAATGAGAATGCGATCATTATCAAATTTATAATACACACAATGATTTGATTTCGATCTCAGAAATCTAACCAACAACACAAAGGCATCAAACTTCAAGTACCACATCCTAGGAGACTACTTCAAACCATACAAAGACTTTTTCAATTTGCAAACCAAATTTTCTTTACCTTTCTCTATGTGATGCTCTAGCTGTGACATGTAAATCTCTTCCTCCAAATCACCATGAAGAAATATTATCTTCACATCCATCTGCTCCACCTCTAAGTCATAAGCTGTTGCAAGAGATAACAGGAACTAAATAGATGTCAGCTTTGCAATGGGAGAGAAAATTTCACCATTATCAATTCCCTCCACTTGTGAGTACCCCTTCACAACCAGTTTGGCCTTGTACTTTTCAACACTGCCATCTGCATCGAATTTCTTCTTGAACACCCATTTGTATCCAATAGGTTTCCATCCTTCAGGTAAAGGCACCAAGTCCCATGTTTTATTCTTCTCCAAAGAAGCAATATCATCTTCCATGGCCTCCTTCTAGGAACCTGCATCTTTCATGCCCATAGCCTCTGTCACAGTTCTAGGCTCATCAGTGTTAGTAAGCAAGGCAAAAGCACAACTAGAATCAACCAATGAATAACCAAACCTATCAGGTTACTTTCTTGTTCGTGTAGACCTCCTCAATGGATGAGGTTGAGGTTCTGCTTCTTCTTCTAAACTTTTAGAGATGCTAAAGCTCTCCGCATCATCAGGTCTCACAGGGTCCGTCAATTCAGTCTTCTTAGGGGTAGAAGGAAACTGAACCACCTCCTCTTTCTTTTCTATTTCTTTTGGCTGTATAACAATGGGAGAAAGTGTTAGCTCTCTGAAAATAACACTTCTTCTATACAACACTTTTTCTGCCACAGGATCCCAAAGCTTGTATCCTTTCACATCAAAACCATAGCCAATGAAAATACACTTAACAACCTTGTTCTCCAATTTAGACCGTTTCTCCCTAGGCACATGTGCATATGCCTCACAACCAAAAACACGAGGATGTCCAACTGAAGGCTGCTTACTAGACCACACCTCCATAGGTGTCTTACCAACAAGAGCTAATATGGGAGACCTGTGTACCAAGTAGCAAGCAGTGGCTACAACTTCAGCCCAAAACTTTTGTCCAAGGCTTGCTCCACTAAGCATACTCCTAGCCCTCTCCATCAATGTCCTATTCATCCTCTCTGTAACTCCATTTTGATGCGGGGTGTATGGAGTTGTCTTATGTCTTTCAATCCCTTGCTCTTTATAGAACTTATCAAACCCTACCAGACAAAACTCACCACTGTTGTTAGTCCTTAAACACTTAATCTTTTTACTAGTCTGATTCTCAACAAAAGCTTTAAACTCTTTGAACCGACTAAATACTTCAGTCTTGCTTCTGAGAAAATAAATCCATGTCCTTCTACTGTAATCATCTATAAAAGATACAAAATATATAGATTTGGAAATTGAAGGAACACTAATAGGACCAAACACATCAGAATGAATAAGATCCAACACACCAGAAGACTTGTGAGAACTAGAGTAAAACTGAACACGGTTTTTCTTTCCATATATACAATGTTCGTAAAAGTTGAACTTGAGATTACAATCATTTAACCCTTCAATGAGATTTTTATTTTTCAGGGTTCTAAGACCCTTCTCACTATAGTGGCCAAATCTCTTATGCCATAACATTGTCTTTTGAGTAGGAATCTTAACTTCCAAAGCATGAGCACGCTTGGGTACCCAAAATGCACTACCATCAGAATTTGTTACGACATATTTATTCACTACTGGTTTAGATGATGGGGATGAAGTGATTGCAGCTCTTTTCTTCGAGTCAGAAGAACTATTGCACTGTGAAGCGCATGCCTCCAGCTGAAACAAAGTACCTCTCTGAGTACCCTTCGCAACCACCATAGATCCTCTAATCATCTTGCATCCGTCCTTCAAAAAGACAACCTACACACCTACATCATTCAACTTACTCACAGAAAGTAGGTTTCATGCCAAGCCTGGGATGTACATGACCCTACTGATCCCCTTCACTTCTCCATCAAGGAATTGGATTGAGACTCTTCCATGACCAACAATCTTCAGATGAGAATCGTCACCCAGGTACACTCTTCTACCATCCAACTCTTCATACTTTGTGAACCAACTTCGATGTGAGGTCATGTTGAATGATGCACTAGAATCAATCAGCCACACATCATTAAATGCATGGGTGGCCAGGGCTGCGATGAAGGCATCACCATCATCTTGTGACTTGTCAGAATCTGAGTCTGGGACATTCTTCTTCTTCTTCTTCTTTTCCTCTTTGCATTCCTTTCGAAAATGCCCAGTTTTTCCATAATTCCAACAGACAGTCTTGGGCTTTCTACGAGATTTGGATCTCCTGCGGGATTTAGATCTACCCTTCTCAGCTTTCTTGTCCTTCTTTTTCCCTTTCTCTTTGGGACTTCCATGAACTGTAAGAGCCTCTTTGGCTGCTTCAAAAGACTTTCTCCGCATTTCTTCAGATAATAGCGAAGATACTACTTCATCCATTTTGAAAGTGGATGTGGTGCTCCCAATAGCCATAACAAGATGATCCCATGAGTCCGGCAAAGAACAAAGCAAGGTCATACAATGATCCTCCTCCTCCATCCTCACACCAACGGATGTCAACTGTACAACTAACATGTTGAAAGCATTCAGGTGATCTACAACAGATCCTCCATCCTCCATCCTCAGAGAATGCAACTTCTTTCTTAGAAAAAGCTTCTTCACTAGGGATTTGGCCTAATAAACATCTCCCATCTTCATCCAAAGATCTTTCGTGGTCTTCTCCTCATAGACATTTAACATGACAAAATTAGCTAGACCGAGTCTTATGAGACCCTTAGCCTTCTGATCTTTGAGATCCTAATAAGCTTGTGCCATTGTGGTTGGTTTTACACCAGAAACAGTTTCCCATAGGTCTCGATCAACAAGCATGTCTTCCATCTTAGGTTTCCATAACTCAAAATTTGTGCCATTAAACTTCTCCACCTCTAATCTTCTAGATGTGCTTGCCATCTCTTTTCCTACAACAAGATTACAAAATACTCTATACAGATTCGCACTCAATCTAAGATCAGCTAAAAAAACCCCTACCCAACAACTAGTACCAAAGGTGATCAAGCTCTAATACCAACTGAAAGGAAGCTAGGTGTGCAGAAATCACTTCCTACACTAATATAATGAGGAGAGATGAGTGCAAATTCTTTTTAACCTTTACAATTATAGTGTTATTAGCCCAACAACAGAGATATTATAGTAATACACAACACAATAATGTAAGACAGAAGAAGAGAGAGACAAGATATAACGTGGGGAAAACCCTTACGGGTGAAAAACCCCACACTCTAAAACCTACACAATGTATTATCTAAACAACAAGGTTTACAACACACTTGTAATGCAAGTCTTTATAGGAGTCTTTGACACTCATATCTAGAGACAATCTGGCAGCATAATAGTACCTGTCAATCACATAATACATCTCCTCTCAAAGCACCTGCTTAAATAGAAGTTTTCAAGGAAAAAAAAACTTTCCTTGAGATGGGCATCCAACTTGGCCTCATGCCCCAAAACCCACGCCTAGGGACACTTGTCCAACACTACAGCATGGTCATGACACTTTTCATATCACCCCATCCCAATATGGTCACCTATTCCCAATTTGGGAAATGACAGATGCTATTATGCATCTTATGATCATCATAGAATCCATCATACTAACAATACTTATAGCTGTAAGAGAATTTGTCATACACTGACTAAAAATAGTATATTCTCTTACAACATGTCATAACTCTCCTTGGGGTACCCATAGATGCCTTCTTCTAAGATGCCTTGTGACACATGTCTTCACCTGTCATAGTACATTCCATTTACGACTCTTACACGTCATAGCTTCTATCATAGGAATCCGTCATAACCATTTTGGTCAAGATTCAGTTACACACTAGTCAAAGTGCCGACACATGGTAAAATACCTCTACCCACTAAGTGGGATACCTATCTCCTCATGTGAGGACAAAATTACATGTGGTCACCTTCCACGTAGGATGACACATCACCGTGCCAACTCCCACAAGATGACAAAACAAGATTTGTATCCTAATTACACAATAGGCAATAAATAAAAATATTACAATAAATAAATGTAAGGAATTACCAAGGTTGAGACACCTTAATTCCCAACACACTTGACAACTATTTTGAATGTGAAGATATTCCAAAGGAACAAAGGGTAAAGTTGGAAAAAATAAAATTGAAGGGCCATGCCCTACTTTCATGGGATTATGAACAAACTGAAAGGAGAAGGAAAGGTAAGTCAAAAATTGTCTCTTGGGATAGAATGGTGGCCAAGCTTAAGGGTAAGTTTCTACCAAGTTATTATGCAATTCAATTGTACAAGAAACCTCAAAATTTGAAACAAAGAGATATGGATGTCAAAACTTATACTGAGGAGTTTTATAAACTGAGTATAAGAGCAGGACACATGGAGGATGATGTGGAGAAAGTGGCTAGATATCTCAATGGGCTAATATTTAACCTGTAAGATGAGTTAAGTTTGACAAACCCAAGGATGGTAGAGGAATGCTACCAATTGGCAATTAAGGCTGAATACAAGCTAAAGAGAAGGCAAGACAAGCAAGGCAAGGGTAGAGGCAAAAGTTTTAGAGGAAGAGGCACCTTTAGTGGTAGAGGATAGTCCACTAAACCTCAAGGAGAAGAAATTAGTAGTCAAGAACAGGGAGCGGATCATAGAGGTGGATTTAGGGGAAGGAGACCCAACAATAGAGGTAGATTTTGAGGTCCAGGAAGAGGTTCACAAAGATTCACAAGGAAGTGTTATCAGTGTAACAAATTTGGACATCAAGCATGGCAATGTCTTGAGAAGACATCAACTACTTCAGTAGGAGGAGAAAGGAGAACTCAAATTGTTCAAGGAGATGATTATGAGAGTGTAAACTCACCATCACAGCATGCTGGTCTAGAAGTTGGTGAATCACTCATGATAAGGAGAACCCTCATCAAGGTTCCAGTAGAAAAAGGAGCCACCACAAAGGAAGGCTCTCTTCAGGACAACTTGTAAGTACTTGGGTAAAATTTGTAAAGTAGTAATTGATTCAGGAAGCACAGATAATTTGGTCTCTACTAAAATAGTTGAAAAGTTTAATTTGAAGAAAATTACTCATGCTACTCCTTATACCATTTCATGGCTTAATAAGGGACAACAAGTAGTGGTAAATGAACAAAGTTGGGTGGAGTTTCATATAGGAGGATACAAAGACAAAGTTCTATGTGACATAATACCCATGGATGTGTGCCATTTGCTGCTAGGGAGGCCTTGGCAATATGATAGGAAGGCTAAGCATGATGGGAGGAAGACCACTTATGTGATTGAAAAGGATGGGATCTCATTTACTCTTACACCTTTACAAGATGATGACAAATATGTTCATGAGGGCCCTAGTGTGATGATAGTAAAGGATAAGGAGTTCCCAAAGAACTTGGAAGAGGAGAACATGGGGTATGCCAACATAGTGAGGCCTAAATCTATCATGGTAGCATATAAGGAGAAAGAAGAGTTGCCTTTGGAGGTGAAGACATTGTTGAAGACATATGCTAGTACTATGGTAGATGAGATTCCTAATGCATAACCACCTGTGAGAGACATTAGCCATCAAATAGACTTCATTCCAAGAGCTAGCTTACCCAACAAAGCTGCTTATAAGATAACTCCTCAAAAAAATGTAGAAAAAAAGAGACAAGTGCAAGAACTTCTTGACAAAGGGATGATTAGGGAAAATTTGAGTCCCTGTGCTATTCCAGTAGTCCTAGCACCCAAGAAAGGAGGAGAGTGGAGGATGTGCACTGACTCAAGGGCCATCAACAAGATTACTATAAGGTATAGATTTCCTATCCCAAGAATTTGTTGGGAATTATGTTGTCTCAACCTTGGTAATTCCTTGTATTATTTCATTGTATTTATTCATTTATTGCCTATTATTGTAATTAGGATGCAAATCCTTATTGTCATCTTGTGGGAGTTGGCATGGTAATGTGTCATCCTATGTGGAAGGTGACAACTTGTAAATTTGTCCTCACATGAGGAGATAGGCATCCCACTTAGTGGTAGGAATATTTTGTCATGTGTCAGCATCTTGGATAGTGTGTAAGGGAATATTGACCGAAATGGTTATGACAGATTCCTATGACAAATCTATGACGCGTAAGAGTCATAAATGGAAGATTCTATGATAGGTGAAGACATGTGTCACAAGGCATCTTAGAAGAAGGCATCTTTGGGCACCCCAAGGAGGGTTATGACATGTTGTAAGAGAATATGCTATTTTTAGCCTGTGTATGACAGATTCTCTTACAACTGTAAGATATGACAGCTATGACGAATTCTATGACAATCGTAAGTGTTGTAAGAGTATCTGTCATTGCCCAACTTGGGAATAGGAGACCTCTTTCAGATGGGGTGATATGACAAGTGTCATGAACACCCTGCAATGTTGGACAAGTGTCCTTAGGCATGGGTTTTGGGCCATGAGGCTATGTTGGACGCCCATCTCAAGATAGAGACATTTTTGACTTGTATCTTATATATAAATAGGTGCTTTGGAGAGGAGATGTATTATGTGATTGACAAGTACTGTTATGCTGCCAGATTGTCTCCAGATACGAGTGTTGAAGACTCCTGCAAGAGCATTGGCTTTGAAACTATATTGTAACCTTCATTGTTTACTAGAATACATTTGAGTTATGTTTTGGAGTGTGGGGTTTTTCACCCATAAGGGTTTTTCCCACGTATATCTTTTCTCTCTCTCTTCTATCTTCTTTCTATGTGTATGTGTATTGCTACAATATCTTTGTTGTTAGGTTAATAACACTATAACTATAAAGGATAAAAAGAATTTGCACTCCACTTTCCTCATTAGATTAGGTAGGAAGCAATTTTCGCACACCTAGCTTCCTTTCAGTTGGTATCAGAACTTGATTACCTTTGGTCCTAGTTGTTGGGTAGGGGTTTTTTGAGATAATCTTAGGTTGAGTGGGAGTTTTGTGTAGAGCATTCTGTAGTCTTGTTGTAGGAAAGAGATGGCAGGCACATCCAGAAGATTAGAGGTGGAGAAATTCAATGGCACAAATTTTGAGTTATGGAAACTTAAGATGGAAGACATGCTTGTTGATCATGACCTATGGGAAACTGTATCCGATGTAAAACCAACTATAATGGCACAAGCTGATTGGGATCTCAAAGACCGGAAGGCTAAGGGTCTCATTAGACTCAGTCTAGCTAATTCTGTCTTATTAAATGTCCATGAGGAGAAGACCACGAAAGACCTTTGGAAGAAGCTGGGTGATGTTTATCAGGCCAAATCCCTAGTGAACAAGTTTTTTCTAAGAAAGAAGTTGTATTCTCTAAGGATGGAGGATGGAGGATCTGTTGTAGATCACCTAAATGCTTTCAACATGTTAGTTGCACAATTGACATACGTTGGTGTGAAGATGGAGGAGGAGGATTGTTGTATGACCTTGCTTTGTTCTTTGCCAGACTCGTGGGATCATCTTGTTATGGCTATTGGGAGCACCACATCCACTTTCAAAATCGATGAAGTGGTATCTTCACTATTATCTGAAGAGATGCAGAGAAAGTCTTTTGAGGTAGCCAAAGAGACTCTTGTGGTTCATGGAAGACCCAAGGAGAAAGGGAAAAAGAAGGACAAGAAAGTTGAGAAGGGTAGATCCAAATCCCATGGGAGATCCAAATCTCTTGGAAAGTCCAAGGATCTCTGTTGGAACTATGGCAAAACTAGGCATTTCCTAAATGAATGCAAAGAGGAAAAGAAAAAGAAGAAGAAGAATGCCCTAGATTCATATTCTGACAAGTCACAAGATGATGGTGATGCCTTCCTCACAGCCCTAGACACCCATGCATCTGATGATGTGTGGTTGATAGATTCTGGTGCATCATTCCACATGACCTCACATCGAATTTGGTTCACGAAGTATGAAGAGTTTGATGGTGGAAGAGTGTACCTGGGTCACAATTCTCATCTAAAGATTGTTGGTCATGGAAGAGTTTCAATTCAATTCCCTAATGGACAAGTGAAGGGGATCACTGGGGTTATGTACATCACAGGCTTGGTACGAAACCTACTTTTGGTAAGTATATTGAATGATCTAGGTGTGCAAGTTATCTTTTCGAAGGATGGATGCAAGATGACTAGAGGATCTATGGTGCTTGCGAAGGGTACTCAGAGAGGTACTCTATTTCAGCTGGAGGCATGCACTTCACAGTGCAATAGTTCTTCTGACTCGAAGAAAAGAGTTGCAGTCACTTCATCCCCACCATCTGAACAAGTAGTGAAGAAATCTGGTGTAACAAATTATGATGGTAGTGCATCTTGTGTACCCAAGGGTGCTCATGCTTTGGAAGTTAAGCTTCCTACTGAAAAGACTATGTTATGGTATATGAGATTTGGCCACATTGGTGAGAAGGGTCTTAGAACTGTAAAAAATAAAAACCTTGTTGAGGGGTTAAATGATTGTAATCTCAAGTTCAACTTTTGTAAACATTGTATATATGGAAAGCAAAACCATGTTTAGTTTTACTCTAGTTCTCACAAGTCTTCTGGTGTGTTGGACCTTGTTCATTCTGATGTGTTTGGTCTTATTAGTATTCCTTCAATTTCCAAATCTGTATATTTTGTATCTTTTATAGATGATTATAGTAGGACATGGATTTATTTTCTCAGAAGCAAGACTGAAGTCTTTAGTCAGTTCAAAGAGTTTAAAGCTTTTGTTGAGAATCAAACTAGTAAAAAGATTAAGTGTTTGAGAACTGATAACGGTGGTGAGTTTTGTTTGGTAGAGTTCAATAAGTTCTGTAAAGAGCAAGGGATTGAAAGACATAAGACAACTCCATACACCCCATAGCAAAATGGAGTTGCAGAGAGGATGAACATGACACTGATAGAGAGGGCTAGGAGTATGCTTAGCGGAGTAAGCCTTGAACAAAAGTTTTGGGATGAAGTTGTAGCCACTGCTTGCTACCTAGTAAATAGGTCTCCTACATCAGCTCTTGCTGGAAAGACACCTATGGAGGTGTGTTCTGGTAAGAAGCGTTCAGTTAGACATCTTCATGTTTTTGGTTGTGAGGCATATGCACATGTGCCTAGGGAGAAATGGTTTAAATTAGAGAACAAGGTTGTTAATTGTATTTTCATTGGCTATGGTGTCGGTGTGAAAGGATACAAGCTTTGGGATCCTATGGATGAAAAATTGTTGTATAGCAGAAGTGTTATCTTCAAAAAGTTAACACCTTCTTCCATTGTTCTACAACCAGAAGCAACATAAAATAAAGAGGGTGTGGTTCAGTTTCCTTCTACCCCTAAGAAGACTGAACCGATAGACCTTGTGAGACCTGATGATGAGGAGAGCTCTAGTAGCTCTGAAAGTTCAGAAGAAGAAGCAGAACCTCAACATCAGCCACTGAGGAGGTCTACACAAACAAGGAAGTAACCTGATAGGTTTGGTTATTCATTACTAGATTCTAGTTGTGCTTTTGCTTTACTTACTAACACGGATGAGCCTAGAACTGTGAAAGAGGCTATGGGCATGAAAGATGTAGGTTCCTGGAAGGAGGCCATGGAAGATGAAATGGCTTCTTTGGAAAAGAATAAAACATGGGACTTGGTGCCTTTTCCTGAAGGATAGAAACCTGTTGGATGCAAATGAGTGTTCAAGAAGAAATTCGGTGCAGATGGCAGTGTTGAAAAGTACAAAGCTAGACTAGTTGCGAAGGGGTATTCACAAGTGGAGGGAATTGATTATAGTAAAATTTTCTCTCCTGTTGCAAAGCTGACATCTATTCGGTTCTTGTTATCTCTTGTAGCAGCTTATGACTAGAGGTGGAGCAGATGGATGTGAAGAAAACATTCTTTCATGGTGATTCGGAGGAAGAGATTTACATGTCACAGCTAGAGCATTACATAGAGAAAGGTAAAGAAAATTTGGTTTGCAAGTTGAAAAAGCCTTTGTATGGTTTGAAGCAGTCTCCTAGGATGTGGTACTTGAAGTTTGATGCCTTTGTGTTGTCGGTTGGATTTCTGAGATCAAAATCATATCATTATGTGTATTATAAATTTGACAATGATCGCATTCTCATTATTGCATTGTATGTTGATGATATGTTGTTAATTGGGAATGGTAAGAATATGATTTTTGATTTGAAGTCTCAGTTGTTAGCATAGTTTGAGATGAAAAATCTAGGGGCAGCTAGGTACATTCTGGGAATGGAAATAAGAAGAGATAGAGCTAACAAAAAACTTTGGTTAAGCCAGAGTAAGTATGTGAAGACCGTGTTGGACAGGTTTAGCATGACAGATTGTAGACCATTGTGTGTTCCTATTTCTTTGGGGACAAAGTTGTCTATTAATGATTATCCAAAATATCCTAGTGAGGTGGAGGACATGAGCAGAGTACCTTATGCTAGTGTTGTTGGCAGTTTGATGTATGCTATGGCCTGCACAAGACCAAACATTGCCCAACCAGTGGGAGTCCTTAGTCAATTTATGGCTAATCTTGGACGGGTACATTAGGATGTGGTTAATAGAGTGTTTAGATATTTGAGGGGTACTTCTAAGTATTCCATATGCTATCATGGTAATCCTACAGGACCTCTGCATTCAGTTTGTATTCATGGATTTGTGGATTCTGATTGGGCGGGTGACATTGACAGTTGGAGATCCACTAGTGCCTATGTGTTCACTAGGTTTGGTGGTGCAATTAGTTGGATGAGTAAGCGACAACCCGTGGTTGCTTTGTCCATGATAGAAGTTGAATATATGGTAGCAACTCATGCTTGTAACGAAGCCATTTGGCTTAAGAGATTGTGTTCAGATATTGGTGTTGATGCAGGATAGATTACGATTTGTTGTGACAGTCAGAGTGTGATTTGTCTAGCAAAGAATCCAACTTTCCATGCCAGAACAAAGCATATTGATGTACAGTTTCACTTCGTATGAGACATGGTAGAGGATGGGAAGGTGAATTTGGAGAAGGTAGACACTTTGAAGAATGTTGCGGATGCATTGACAAAACCAATGGGCACAGAGAAGTTTAGATGGTGTTCAAAGTCTATGGGCCTCTTAGCCTATAGTAGTTAAATCCTATTATTTCCATTGGCTCTTACAAGGCGTTCAACAAGTGGGAGACTGTTGGGAATTAAGGTGTCTCAACCTTGGTAATTCCTTGTATTATTTTATTGTATTTATTTATTTATTACCTATTATTGTAATTAGGATGCAAATCCTTATTGTCATCTTGTGGGAGTTGGCATGGTGATGTGTCATCCTACGTGGAAGGTGACAACTTGTAAATGTGTCCTCACACGAGGAGATAGGCATCCCACTTAGTGGTAGAAATATTTTGCCATGTGTCGGCATCTTGTATACTATGTAAGGGAATATTGATCGAAACGGTTATGACAGATTCCTATGACAAATCTATGATGTGTACAAGTCGTAAATGGAAAATTCTATGACAAGTGAAGACATGTGTCACAAGGCATCGTGGAAGAAGGCATCTTTGGGTACCCCAAGGAGGGTTATGACATGTTGTAAGAGAATATGCTATTTTTAGGTTGTGTATGATAGATTCTCTTACAACTGTAAGATATGACACCTATGACAGATTCTATGACAGTCGTAAGTGTCGTAAGAGTATCTGTCATTGCCTAACTTGGGAATAGGAGACCTCTTTGGGATGGGGTGATATGACAAGTGTCATGAACACCCTGCAGTGTTGGACACATGTCCTTAGGTGTGGGTTTTGGGCCATGAGGCCATGTTGGATGCCCATCTCAAGATAGAGCCATTTTTGCCTTGTATCTTATATATAAACAGGTGCTTTGGAGAGGAGATGTATTATGTGATTAACAGGTTCTGTTATGCTGTTGGATTGTCTCCAGATATGAGTGTCGAAGACTCCTACAAGAGCATTGGCTCTGAAACTATATTGTAACCTTCATTTTTTACTAGAATACATTTGAGTTGTGTTTTGGAGTGTGGGGTTTTTCACCCGTAAGGGTTTTCCCCACGTATATCTTGTCTCTCTCTCTTCTATCTTCTTTCTATGTGAATGTGTATTGCTGCAATATCTCTGTTGTTGGGTTAATAACACTGTAACTTTAAAGGATAAAAATAATTTGCACTCCACTTTCCTCATTAGATTAGTGTAGGAAGCGATTTCCGCACACCTAGCTTCCTTTCAAAATTGAGGATCTAATGGATTGTTTGGGGGGTGCAAACTATGTTTCTAAGATTGATCTTAAAAGTGGATACCATCAGATTAGAATTAGACTTAGTGATGAGTGGAAAACAACTTTTAAAACTAATGAAGGTTTGTATGAATAGATGGTGATGCCTTTTGGCTTGTCAAATGCTCCTAGTACCTGTATGCGCTTGATGAATGAGGTGCTGAAATCCTTCATAGGTAAGTTTGTTGTTGTGTTTCTAGATGATATTCTTGTCTTTTGTAAGACTAACAAGGAACATTTGAAGCATTTAGATATGGTTTTGAGGAAGCTACATGAGGAAAAGTTGATGATAAACTTGAAGAAGTGTGAGTTTTTGAAAACAAAGTTGGTCTACCTTGGATTTGTGGTGACTAGTGGCACTTTAAAGATAGATTCCAGCAAGATTGAGGCTATTTTGAATTGGCCTACACTAAATTCAGGGGTTGAGGTAAAAATCTTTCATGGCCTAGCTAGCTTTTATAGAAAATTTATAAAGGGTTTTAGTCACATTTGTGCTCCTATGATTGATACATTTAAGGGTGATAAGAGAAAGAAATTTGTGTGGACTAAATAGGTAGATAGAAGCTTTGGGTATTTGAAGAAGAGAGTGTCTGAACAACCTATATTGGCTTTTCCAAGCTTTGACAAGGTTTTCACCATTGAATGTGATGCAAGCAATCAAGCTATAGGAGCTATTTTGAGCCAAGAAAACAGACCGGTTGTATTTTTTAGTGAAAGGTTGAATAAAGCTAAAAGAAGGTATTCCTCTTATGACCTTGAGATTTATGACATGGTACAAGCACTATAGAAATGGAGACATTACTTGCTCCCTAAAGAATTCATAGTGTATACTAATAATCATGCATTGCAATTTTTGAATAGTCAAGAAAAGCTTAGCCATAGGCATGTGAAATTGGTTGAGTACTTGCAAGGGTATACCTTTACCATAAAGCACAAGAAAGGACAGTCAAATAAGGTGGCAGATGCACTCAGTAGGAGGTCTTTTATGATCCAAGAAATTCAGCTACATAGTGTGGGGGTTGATTCTCTAAAAGGTATGTACAATGATGATGAAGATTTCAAAGATATCTATGAAAATTGTTTACAACCTTGTAGCAACAATGATGAGAAATGGTTGGATTATCTGATACAAGATGGTTTGTTGTTTAAAGGAGCTCAATTATGCATTCCTAGATGTTCTATGAGGACTAACCTGATTAAAGAAAATCATTGTGGCAGTCTAGGGGGTCATTTTGGTGTTGACAAAACTTTGGAGCAGGTGAGAAGATACTACTATTGGCCTAGGATGCAAGTTGATGTGAGAAATTTTATGGAGAAGTGTACCATTTGCCAAAGAGCTAAAGGAGGTAGTAGTAATGCAGACCTATATCAGCCACTCCCAATCCCAAATAGGCCATGGGAATCCATAAGTATGAACTTTGTGACAGGGTTACCTAGGACTCCAAGAGGATTTGATTCAATATATGTGGTTGTAGACATATTTTCTAAGATGGCACACTTTATACCTTGCAAGAGCACAAATGATGCTTCATACATTGCAAGACTCTTCTTCAAGGAGGTGGTGAGGATCCATGGATTGCCTTTGACCATTGTTTTAGACCGGGACAGTAAGTTTCTGAGCCATTTTGGAGGACTCTATGGAGGAAGCTTGGTACAAATTTGACTTTCAGCTTTGCCTATCATCCCCAAACAGATGGGCAGACTAAAGTAGTAAATAGAAGCCTTGGAAACCTTCTTAGATGCCTAAAAAAGGAGCATGCAACATATTGGGATTTGATTCTTCCACAAGTTGAGTATGCATATAATGACTCTATGAATAGAAGTGTTGGTAGAAGTCCATTTGAGATTGTGTATGGTCTATGACCTAGGGGTGTATTTGAGATGAGGGACATTGGTGGTATGGAGAGGAGAAGTGCTAAAGGATAAGAGTTTGTTGTGGCTATGCAAGAGATCCACCAATAAGTGAAAGACCATCTTCAAAAGAATTTGAGAAATACAAGCAAAATACATATGTAAGAAGAAGGGAGGTTCATTTCAAAGTGGGGGACATGGTCTTAGCTCATTTGAAGAAGGAAAGACTCCCTAAGGACAAGTACTCTAAGCTGCAGATGAAGAAGATAGGGCCATGTAGGGTGATCCATAAATTTGGAGCAAATGCATATGTGATAGAACTCCCTCTTGGGGTTGCTATCTCTCCCATTTTTAATGTTTCTTACCTATACCCTTATAAAGGGGCTATGATTGTAAGTAATGATGTAGGTACATTAGAGGTTCTAGATGAAGATTGGAGCAAGGATCTTCCTCCAAGCCAACCCTTGGAGTTGGAGTGCATTTTGGATAAGGTGCTTAAAAAGAGAAGGAAGAAGACCTATTATCAATACTTAGTCAAATGGAGAGGGCTGCCAATGGAGGATTCAACTTGGATGACTGAAGAAGATATTGTTAAGCATGGATACACAATTGCAGGTCTGTCCTCAAGTGGGACTTGAGCATATTTTGCCTGGGAAGTATGGTGCAAGAGCACCCATGTGTGTTCAAGGTGGTCAAATAGCAATTTTGGTTTAATTTTTGAGTTGTCTTCATGTAATAAGGTCTCTTAGACCATTTTCATGTGTTAGGTGTCTTGGTAGGGTCATAAGAGTTAGAATATTGAGAAATTGTAAAAACTATAAATGTTGTCAATGCAACCTTTCAAATCTTTTTGTGGAATATGAAGAGTCAAAGTGAGTTTTGTAAGTTTGCAACTGAAAAGTTGGTTCTAATTTGTTGGTAGAGGAATGGACATGTCTTTAAAATACATAAGGCATCGACCATAAGTTGTGTGGAAGTTTTTTGAAGAAAAAATAATAGAAAAAGCTCTATTTTCCTACGTTTTCAACGTTTCTATTCTGAACTGGTGAATAGTATAGATGTGTATGGCCATACCATGCTCTAAAACTAGTTGGGATTTGTAGAGTAGTGAATCTTCTAATTTTCCTTTTTTGTAGCACTTGATTTCATTGTGTTTGAAGAAAGTTATAGTTGTTTTACTCTGAACTGCCTGAAAACCTAGCTAGGGTTTTCTCTGAGTGAAATAAATGGTTTTCTCTCCATTTCACCAGTGTTAAGGCCTCAAAATTGGTGGAATGTCTTGGAGTAGAGTATATTTTGTTTTCCAAAAGTTGTAGGAATAGGGAACGTGTTTGGCACGTGCTATGATGAATTGAAGGTCTGCTATCTTCATGTAGCAGGCTTAACAGTCATGGTGAGTTGGTGAAATCTTGTTATATGTCATTAGAGAGGGATCCCTAGAGTTGGAAAAGTTGTTTGATACCTTGTTGAATGTGTCTAAGGTGTTGGAACAAGAATTGGGAAAACTTGAAGCCTTAAAGCCATTTGGTGTCATGCCTAGAGGCCTAATTAGGCCTTATTTGTAGAAGAACAGTCAATTTTTGGAGGGTTCCGTACAAAGTGACCACCCCAAAAATCTTAGTATGTTGTGTAAAGTGCAAATGGGTATCTAAATCAATCTTTATATTCTAAGTATCAGGCCTAAGTTGAAAATTATGCAAGAAAATGTCATTTTGTTGTACTACTAGGCTTAGGGTCAGTCAAATAAGGCAATCTTAGAAGCTTGTTGTTCCTAAGTTCTTGTGAAGCATCATTGCATTGTATTTGTTGTCTCCATCCTGTGTAAGGCCCTCTGGGTGTAGGTTATGGTGTTTGGGGTCATAATGACCCATAAGACCTTAGAGCCTAGTATGCACCTAATGGTGGCTATGAGAATAGAAACTACAAATTTTGCTTTTGGATGTTGAAACCATTGTGTCCTACCCTATCTCTACATCAGCCCCTTATGCAGTTTCAAGACTGGTGGTGATGAGCTCCTCTTGCATTTTGGGTTGTGTGTTTACTTTCCATGTACTTGCATTTGCATTCATATATGAGAAAATGAAAAAGAAATAATCATTGCATTCACTATATTCATTGTGTTTTTTGTGACTTTAATGTTGTCTTCTTCATGTCTTGTGTGACTTTAACTATCTTCTCCATGTTTTGCATGCCTATTACTATATTCAATGTGTTTAGCGTGTCTTCACCATGATTGGCGTGTTTGCTATGACCATACTTTAATACATGTATGGGTCTTGCGTTTATACATACATTAAAGTGGGGGCTAAATGTTATGTCAGAAGATGTCCCCTTGGGGGCTTTTCCCTCTTAAGGTTTCGCTTCCGGGTTCTTATAGTGCATTTAGATCATATTGCATGTTAATTTTGAATCCTGATGAGAGCCCTAAGTTCTATGAAAAATAGGACCTAGGGGGTGCTATAATACTAAGCCCTACCTAAAATAGGGAGGGAGGACTTGAGCACTTGTGCCCTAGTTATTGACCTATTTTCCTCTATCTAGAGTTAAATAGTTCACCTTATATATTCCTTGAACACCCTTTAGAAAATGACCCTACAAGGCTTAAATATTTCAAATACTCATGCTATGTCTTGCTAAAAAAATCCCAAAATCTCACCTTGAGAATCCTTGCAGAAAACCTAGAAAAACCTAGAAATCTTTTGTCTCCAAGTGCCTTTCATTGCAGATATTTCCCATTTTTATACTTAGTCATTTTTATATGCATATACATTGTATGTTTCTTTGTATGTATGTTCGCATTGTATGTTCATATATACAATCGCACATACAAAGGTAATGTACAAGTCAAAGATGCAAAAGGGAAGATACATAGGCGGGATACAAGGAAATGTACATCGGGTTACAATTGTATGTTCGCATTGTATATGCGATATACAATGCAGATATACAAGGAAATGTACATTGCCAAGATACAAAGACAGAATGTACATCGGCAGACATACAAAGCATTTTTGGCGTAACATTGTTCATCGGCAGCCAAGTCCAAGGTATCCCCGATGGCTGATGAAGCATACAAGGCGGAATATACAAGGAAAGTGGGGTCCGCAGATACAAAGGCTATTGTATCTCATATACAAGTCGCAAATATACAAAGAGGATGTACAAAGGAAATATGCAAAGGGTGGGGTCCACCGATTGTATATATATATACAATTGTATGTTTGCACATACAATCGAACATACAAGGGAATATGCAATCCTGAGATGCAAAGCCTGGACCTAAAAAGAATATACATTCTGGTCGATAAAGGCAGAAGTCCGACCGTAGGTATGTTTTGCTTGTATATTTCACATTGTACATGCGATATACAAAGGCAATATGCAAGGTCATATACAAAGGGTAGGTACAAGTTCAAATGGATGTTTGTATGCGCAAGTGTTTGCATGTAGTTCTCCTTTGTATATTTCGTATTGTATATGCGATATACAAATGTTAGATACAAAGGCAATGTACAAAGCGGACGTGACTGTAAAATGTAAATTGGCAAACTCAAAGGTGGGGTCCGCAGTTTGTATGTTAAGTACATTGTATATGCTAAAATACAAAGAAGAAGAGATACAAGCCGGACCTGTTGCAAAATTCCAATATAGTTGATAGTCTCCTTTGAGTTCCGCATTGTATACATGGTTGATTGTATCTCAGATACAAGCATATACAAAGGTCACATACAATGGTTTTTCGGCGAGAGAATATGTATCGGTGGCTCATTTAAAGGTCCTTTCGATGGCCGATAGGGATGCAGTTTTTTAGCAATGGGTCTCATGCTCAACTCAGCGACCAATGGAGTGGTGCCACGTGTCAGGGCTGATTCAAAGGCTGATTCAAAAGGTAAAGACTCGCACATACAAAGGCATATACAAGGCGATTTGAATATGCAAAAGTAGGGAAGTTGTAGATGCATAAAATGAACCCAGCAGCCTAAAAGTGCAGTTGCAATTATATATGCAATTGTAAAATACAACGATATACAAGCGCAGATATGTAGAGTGATATGCAGATGCAAGATAGGGTTGACCGTAACTTTGACCATCCGTATCTCCCTCATCCTGGCGAATTTCAACATGCTTCAAAGGGCAAAAGTGCTTGTTTTTGCCTCCTCTATCATTTGACGGGCTTTTAAGGAGGATATTTTCACTTTCAAAATTTGGATCTAGATTTGCATGTTTTGGCGATCAGACGTTTCAGCGACCAATTTGAGATATGCAGATGCAAATATTTGTGGCATTTATGGGTGCAGATTGATGATTCAGCAGCTTACATTGAAGACTCAAAATATCTACCATCTGCTTCTGCTCCAGATATTTTTATACCATGAATTCTTGCAAGTGGACGTCCCTTCAAAGGTAGATATTTTCCTAATACAGCCCATGGGGTGAATTCCTTGTAACTGACTTAGGTCAATTTGAAAATGCTATATATGCATTGGATAAGATGTAAAAGGTTTTTTGGAAATTTTTAGTATTCAGTCTTTCTGTTTCCAAATAGGGCTTTCTACTACTGTAACTATGCCTTCTTATTGAATATATGCAAGTTATTTTACCTCTTTTACTAATTTTTAGTTCAATGTGAATCTACATATGATTGTCTGTGAACATTTCATTCCTCTCAACCATTTTGTTTCTCACCTCTACTAGAATCATTTGAATCTGTGTATGTCTACTTGCTGTATCTGGTCATGTTGTGCATCTTCTCAGTACTGTGAGGGTTCTTTTTTTCAACTTGGTGAATCACCTTTTCTTTTCAAGTTTTTTTTCTGTTTCATCTTTCATTTTTAAAAGCATTCCTTCTCCCTTTTCCTTTGCAAATTCGGTAGAATTTAGGTGATAACAAGTTAAGGAAGTCAGCCTTCTCCAGAGGTCTAATCTCAGTTCATAAGGTCCCACACTTCGAGATCATTCCCATGTTTCTCCATATTGCTAAAGTTTTACAACTGCAGCAAGGGTACAAATCTATGAGACAACACTAGTACTGCCCTATTTTGGGTCAGGCCCTAAATCTAAGTGTTGGTTATATGACCGTTGTTAGGTCCTATGCCAACACCAAAAGTTTGAATTATGAAATTCTTGGTGGGAATGTGTGTAGTTGCATATATAAGCATGCTTATGTTTTCATTTGTAGACTAGAAGATGATGGTGAATTGTAGGCATACTTGTGATCTTAGAGCATCCATGATAGTCATTGTTACAAAGTAGAGCATTGTTATTGTGTTTGTGATTGTAGATTTAGCTTCATCTTCTCATGTAATTGAAGAGCCTTCATTTATGTGAGATCTACACTTCTAAGGTGACATTTGTTTATGTTTGAATTATTTATCATTTGATTTTTGCCTGATATGTACTCTTATCTGACAACGGTATTTGAAAGACTTGAATGTCTCTCTAACGCTTGACTGAGGCAAGCCTCTAAACACCACAACCCCCAACCACACTCCTTTGTGATTTCAGGTTATAGGTACTAAGTTTCACACAATGGAGTTGTAGAGGAAGGTTGCAGATGACAAGGATTTAGGATCCAAAAGAAAGAAGCAAAATAGAGCATTTTCAGGACATGGGCACCTAGGGAAATATCCTCTGAAGTTACAGAAATAGGAATCAGAGTAACAGGGACATTTTACATTTGAAGGAGCTTCTACATCCTGAGAATCAGCTTGCCTTGGACAAGGGTGCCTAGGGCAGTGTCCTCTACATTCTAAGTGATGAAAATAGACGGAACAGTGATCATTAGTGCCAGAAGGAGTTCTACATTCATAAAGAAAATAGTGCCTTGGACTTGGGCACCCAGGGCATTGTCCTTGAATATTCCAAATTCTCAACTTTGAAAAATGGTCAGTTATTAATCTCTCTCTTATCTCAGTTTGTAAGCATTTGTCCGAATCTATCAATTTGATCATTGTTCTACATAATTAGGGTTTCCTGCATATTTAAGGATTAAAGTGAGATATTACTTAGTGATTTCAGAGTTTCCACATCATTCCAAGTGACAACCCAACTTGTTAGGTGAATTCTCTTACTTAGTAGATATTCAACTCAGTTGATATGTCCTTGAATGTTTATAATGAGAGGAGGATCTAAACCCATCAACACCAAAACATTGAATCAACCCCATCCCTCTTTTCCTACAAAACAAGAACATCACAAACATATACATAAACATAAAAAACACATACAATTTTGAGATAGCAAAGTGAAAGAGACCTCAATGTAAAAGGTTGTCTCAATACTATGTGTCGTCCACAAAATACAATAAAAATAAAGGAAACAAAAAATAGAGAAATTCTTAAACGGAGATAGAAGAATATAAAGAGTTGATCGATTACTTCAAGGAGAGAAGACATACAAAAAGATAAAGAAGCAATCAATAACAATGAAGAAGACTACATGACTCACACTTTAGCTTGCTCTATCGCTAGGGGTCATGCAAATCACAATATCGTTGAATGGATCATGGACTAGCAAGATGTGTTATGCTAGGTGATCATGGGTGTAAAAGGGTAGGTCATATGAAGCACATAGTCCAACAAGTTGTATTATGCTAGGTGGCTCACATGCTACCAATGCCTCAGGGAGAGTAAAAACTAATGTCTTAGGGAGCATATCAGAAACTAAAGCCTCAAGGAGTTTATCAACATGGTCAACACCATAGGGGGTGAACGCTAAGGGGAGCATAAAATAAATAACACCACAATGAGGATGAATAAATAAGCTACATCTTAGGGGTAAAAATAAGACAAGGTGCATATATGGATGCACATGTGATGAGAATATATGCCCTCCTTAAAATATTATCATGTATAATATGCAAATATTTTAAGGTAAATAAAGGGGGAAGAAAGAAGGGAGAGATTCTAAAAAAAAATGCATACCCCTAGAACAAGTTGTCTCTACCCTATAGACTATAGGTGAGGACAACCATGAAAAGTAATATTGTGTTGTTACCAAAAATAAATTATGGTTTCACATGAAATTGTACCACCATGAATGTCAACAAGTAAATAGAAAAAGCTACAGGTGCCACATAGTGGGTAGCAACACAATAGTCTCATAAGAAAATGAGGAAGAAAAATGAATCGGATAAAGGCCATGCCAAATATCACTTGTCATGTAGAGAAGAGAAAAGTGCTTTAGCAATAGGAAGAGTGAGAGAACCTATGTCAAGAAGTTGTATTTTGTTCCTCAAGGCTTGGCATTCACTGGTGGAATGACCAAGCGCTCAGCGATATGCACATAAAGGAGTGTTTGTTGAATGTGTTGTGGAAACTTTTTACGTGTAGGAGGAGGAAGAGTGATCAAGCGGGCTTTGAGAAGCCTCAACAAAATATACTCTTGCTTAGATAGAAGGGAGGAAGTAGGTGGAGTAGGAAGAAACCCTTTTTTGTTGTGGAGAAAGGTTTCATTTCTTAAAAGAAGAAGCCATAGAAACCTCAGACAATGGAGGAGGGGATGTAGACAAAGGAGAAGGTCGGTAACCTAAACCCATAAGGTAAGTGCGTTGTAGGTTCCACAAGGACCTTAACTCCTTGTTCCATACAGCCTGGACCATTTCCACTGTATCCATGTTTAGAAATAGTTTTGAATCCAAGCCCTCACATGTCTCCAAATCAGAAAGAGAAGGAGAAACAACATCACTGACCTTGTCAAAATGAGAAGTGTATGCTATTACAAGTATGTGCCTAATCGGTGTTGTCATTGATGTCAACATATCCTTGTTGTCATTGGTGTCAATTGTATGTTATTCTATTACTTGTTTAGAAGAGTTGTATGTTGAGAATATTGAGAAAATTAGCCTCTCCAGAAGGAACAAGTGAGTTACAGAGAAGTGTAGTACAAACAGTGAGTTGTATGCTGAAGAATAGTCTAGTAAACTTCTCTGCATTTACTTTTTCTTAAAGATCATGGTATGTAGATTGGAAGTAAGTTAGAGGTATGACTAAAGATGCTACATTCCAGGTTTGAATCCTCCACATGAAGATCTAAGTAAGTTGTGTTCACCAGAGTAAAAACTACTTTTTCCGTGAGTTCAGTTGGGACAGGAAGAAAGTATTACGCTCCGCATTCCTTCGCAATAAAGTATTTTGCTATGCGATTCTAGAAGGAAGTCTAGGATGATGATGAGTGCCTTCAGTTGCAATGGTTCATGGTTTGGTGGTCCACAAGCTATCTTTCTTTTATGACAGTTGAAGACAATGAAGTTCATGTGTTCTGGTGAGAATATTCCTATGAATAAAGTGGTTAAGGTTTGTGCGGTTGCTCCTGATGATTATAACATGCTTGTGGATGTCTCCTAATCATGTTCCTATTTGTACTTTGGTCCACATTAAGAAATTGAGATTGTGTTTGAAGATTGTTCCCAGATAATGTAGTGTGTAACCAGTCTTGGCCAACCTAGCTAATCCCAGTGATTGCAAAGATCTTTGAAAGATTGTGGAAGAGTGTTATGGCAATGGAAGATTGTGTTTGAGTCCCAGCTAAGGTATGGCGTGATCCTTATTTCATTTCCTTTGCACAATGTTGTAATAGGTTAGGACCTATTTTGTAAATGTTTGTAATACTGACCTTGGACATTGTTCCAATGGTTGATGATTCTGATGCGGACCTTGATGATCATTCCAAGATTGATGTAGTGTATAAATACTTGTAGTTGAGTCATGGAAAAAGTGTCCTTGAGTGAAAATGGAAAGATATTAAGAAAGGTCCAAAAGGCAGAGTAGAGAAGAGGAACAAGAAAGAAGAGGAACATGAAAGAAGAGGAAGAGAAGAATAAAGGTAGAGAAGAGCAGAGGAATTATTGTACTTCAATCATAAACATAAGAAGGTGTCGATCAAGGGAGAGAGCCTGGCAGTGAGCCACTAGTAGGGTTTAACAGCTCCTATTATAATCTTGCTAGGTTTAGGGTTGAGGCAGTGAGCCTGCTAGACCTAGCTGTTCTTCATGGCAGTAAGCCAGTATGTTTAGGCCTGTGAAGTGACCAAGCCTGAACATCATTTTTGTAAAGATTGCAATATATATTTGAGAGATATTCCTCTCCATGGTTTTTCCCCACCTTGGGGTTTTCCACGTAAAATCTGGTGTCTCTTGTGATTGATGTTGTATTCATGGTTAAGTTTCTAATTTCATGCACTCATTGTTAAATCATAATAATTGTGGATAAGTGATGAATGTTTAATTGCAGAAAGTGTTTAAGTTTTTGGGACAACTGATTCACCCCCCCTCTCAGTTATCTGATGCATATCAACAATTGGTATCAGAGCCAAGTTCCTCTGAAGAAAGTTTAACAGCTTGAGGAAGATCCAAAATGTCTTACAAGAAGGAAGCATCGCATTTTGATGGAACAAATTATGTTCTCTAGAAGGCTTGGATGAAAAGCCATCTTCTTTCTCTTGGTTACAAAGTTTGGAAAGCTGTAGAAATAGAATACACCATACCTCCAAATGGTCTGATGACTGAAGATGAAATCAAAGAATATGAGATAGATATCAAGGCAAAGGATGCTTTGCTAAGCTCATTAACTGACTCAATATTGACAAAAGTTGTGGATCTTGAACTGCAAATAAGGTATGGGAAAAGTTGAAAAATCTGTATGAAGGAGATGATTCTATGAAGGAAGCCAAGTTACAAAGTCTAAAAGTGAAATATGAAAGCTTGAAGATGAATGATGATGAAAACATATCAGCCTTTATGCAAAGAGTTGATGAACATGTTACAGGGATAAAAGCTTGTTGAGTACTAGTGACTCAAATTACAGGTTCATTGGTTCCTTGGTTATCCTTTGTTATCGGCTTGACTCCTTGTATCGGTGGGAGTAAGAGGTCTTCGGCCGATCTGCTAGGTTACACCAATGGAGGGCTAGCTATCGGCGTGAGGATTATCGGCAGGAGTTCGGTGTCTTATGCCGATCTCCAAGGTCTTACCGATGGTAGTGAGACATCGGCATGAGGTTGACCATCGGCAAAGCTGGTGGTAGGAGCTCCGACAGTGTTGGGTCACACCGACGATGGATGAAGGGTTAGCGATCTTGTCGGCGTGAGTCACTCTGATGAAAGATCATCGGAGTGAGTAGTGTTATCGGCGTAGCTGGAAGAAGTCTCTCCGTTACTTCATGTTATACCGATGAAGGATTGGTGTCGGCATGAGAATCACTGTCGGCCAAGCCTTGAGTTCTCTCTCCGATGGACCTCGTTACTCCAATGGATGACATTGGCTTTGGCATCAGTGAGACATTGGTCTTCAGCGAAGTTTGGTTTAGTCTTGATGATTGTTGGCGTCTCTCCGATGGAACGGTCATCGGCATGACAATCCTTGTAGGGCTGACATTTGGAAGTTTCTCCGATGGGCATTGGTCACCCCAATGGAAGTTGGTGTTTGGCATCAGCGTGAGAACTTCTATCGGCTCAGCCTTGAATTGTCACTCCGATGAAGAGTTGGCATTGTTTTGGCGTCGGTAAGACAAGGAACTGTCGGAGTAAGTGTTGAAGTGTTCACCGATGATGTTGGTTACTCCGATGAGACTTAGTCTAGAGTCGTCAGCGGCAAAAGCGCCGACAATTATCTTACGTGTGTTCGGGCATTTAAACCCGGATGTCCAACTAGAACTTGTGCATGTGGGACTAAAGTTTCCTATGAGAATGTGAACGGTTAGATAGTTATGCGAACGGTTTGGACAGTTGGATGTCAGCGATACTGGGTAGCTGGAATGAACGGTCGTTTGCATGAGAATCGATTAGATTGCTAAAAGCAATTGTGTAATCGAGTCAGATGTGTGAGAGAGTTCTTCTCGAGAGAGACCTTTGGTTTTCTCCTTCGGTGAAGTCCTTTGCTATATGTTGTATGCAGCATGTGAACAGCATGTGAAGGGACTGAGAAGAGAATGAAAACAGAGTTCAGATAAAGTGAGTTCTGGCTGAGAAGGTTATACTGTCAGTTATTCTTCTGAAGGAACAAGATGTAAATCTTCATGAAAGGCTTATTGCTAGTTTTGTATTGTAACTGTCTTTCTGTTGCTGAATAATACAATGGTGATCTGGGCTTTGGAGTGTGGGGTTTTTTACCCGTAAGGGTTTTCCCCACGTAAATCTGTGTTCTTGTTTTGTCTTTCATGTTTAATGTCTCTGCTGTTGAAACTAGATATTGTTCGCTTGTGCTTTCCTCTAAGGGTCAATGTAGGAAATGTTCTATGTCTGTTTCCGCTTTAAAGGCATAGTTGTGGGTGTTTTTGAAGCATTTGGAAAGAATTTAAATTTGTCGAAGACACCACTTTTCTTAGAAATACATTCTGAGATGCCCTCATTTCCTTACAAAGCCATAGGTGGAACTCTCGACGAAAAGGAAGTTGTTATGAAAATTCTTAGATCTTTGCCCAAGTCCTACTGTCACAAGGTAGCCACAATTGAAGAATTCATGCAAGTAAAAATGGTTAACAATGATCAGCTACTTGGTAAGCTTACTGCCTTTGAAATGAGGGAGTTTGTTGATGCTCTGCCAAAAGTTGAGACGACCTTCAAAGCTAGTACTTCTGGAAGTACTTCCAGATCAGAAAAGTTCAAGGTAGAATCCAATGATGAGTTTGATGAAGTTGAAACCAACTTCATGGATAGACTGCAAAGAGGATCCGGTAAGTATAAAGGCAAATTACCTTGCAAATGTTTTTCCTATGGTAAATTAGGTCATTTTGCTTCTAGATGTCCTGAAAGAATTGAAAGAAATAGAAGAAGATATGAGAACAGGCCTAGGACCCAAAAGAACTATTATTATGTTGAAGATTTTGATGATGATGGAGTATCAGATAATGGTGAACCAGACAATGCCAGTTCCTCTGTAAATGAATGCTTGTTCATTACTATTAAGGAAGATCCCTTTTCTACTAATTCTTCTAGTTGTGTGAAGGAAGAAAAACTAGTGGAAAGTGCTTTGGTTGCTCAGGTTATTAAGGAAAAGGATGAATGGGTTATTGATAGTGGCTTCTCTCACCACATGACTGGTGACAAAAGTAAGTTTGTGAGTTTGGAAAGATATGATGGTGGACTGGTTAGGTTTGGAGATCATACAGCTGGTAGGATTTGTGGGAAAGGATCTATTTCTTTTGATGGTAAGCATAATACTGAAGATGTCTTGTATGTGAAAGGATTAAAGCACAATCTTTTGAGTGTGGATCAGATGTGTGACAAGGGCTATGATTTAAGCTTCAAGGACAATGGATGCAAGATTAGGGAAAGCTTTGGAATAGTCATTGCAATTGGTAAGAAGACCAGAGGTAATATCTATCACTTGAAAACAACCGAGAACTATTGCTTGTTGACTCAAACTGATGAGAGTTGGTTATGGCATAGAAGGTTGTGTCACATAAATTTTGATAATATTATGAAGATAAGTATTGTACAGATTGTTAGAGATTTGCCTAAGCTTGTGAAGCCTACTAATCTTATTTGCAAGGAGTGTCAATTTGGGAAACAGAAAACAATAGTTTCAAAAGAAAGGACCAATCGGTTGGATGACTAATTGAGCTAGTGCATATAGATTTGTGTGGACCTACCAGAGTAAGAAGTTTGCAAGGAGACAGGTATTTCATGTTGCTCATTGATGATTATTCTAGAATGAATTGGGTCACCTTTTTGAAAGAGAAAGCTGAAGATCTAGATAAATTCAAGGAATTTAAGGCAATGGTTGAAAATGAGATGGATTTGAAAATCAAATGCTTGAGGTCTAATAGAGGAGGAGAGTTCACATCAAATGAGTTCAATTTCTTTTTTGAAGAACATGGAATAAAGAGACAACTATCTGTGCCCAGAACTCCACAACAAAATAGAGTTGTTGAAAGGAAAAACAAAACAATTCAAGAAGCTACTAGAACCATGATGAAGGAAGCTCATCTTCTAGAAGCATATTAGAGAGAGGCAATTCACACCACTGTATATATCCTAAACAGATTTCAAGTAAAAGGTAATAGTTCAAAGACTCCTTATGAATTGTGGCATGGTAAAGTTCCTACTGTGAAATATTTCAAAGTTTTTGGTAGCAAATGTTATATCAAAAGAGAAGAAGATTTAGGCAAGTTTGATGCTAGATGTGATGAAGGAATCTTCCTTGGTTATTCCACCAAGAGCAAGGCCTACTGGTGCTATAATAAGAGGCTGAATAAGATCATTGAAAGTGCAAATGTTAAAGTTGATGAATGTAAGGAAAGGTTTTTAGAATCAAGTGAATGAGTCAGATGATCCAGATGTTTCAGAAGTGGTGTAGCATGAAGACAACCCAGATGAAGAAGAACAAGCTCCGATAAGTGCTACCAAAACTCCAAGATATGTAAGAATCAGTCATTCTGAAGATCAAATCATAGGAGATAAGAGAAAAGGGATCTTAACTAGAAGAAAAGATGTAGAGGAACAAGTAAATTTATGTCTGATTTCCAAGATTGAACCTAAAATTGTGGATGAGGCTTGCAAAGATGAGAATTGGATAAAGGCTATGGAAGAGGAATTGATGTAGATAGAGAAGAATCAGACTTGGGATCTTGTTCCTAGACCAGCAGACAAGTATGTAATTGGTACAAAGTGGGTCTTCAAAAACAAGATGAATGAGAATGGTGAAGCGGTAAGAAACAAAACAAGGTTGGTATGCAAAGGATATGCTCAAGTTGAAGGAATAGACTTTGAAGAAACGTTTGCTCCAGTGGTAAGGATTGAAGCAATAAGGATGTTTTTGGCTTTTGCAGCATATAAAGATTTCAGGGTTTATCAAATGGATGTGAAGTTTGCTTTCTTAAATAGAGAGTTGGAAGACAAAGTTTATATAGAACAACCGAAAGAATTTCAGTCATCAGATCAGGGTGACATGGTATGCAGATTGAAGAAAGCTTTGTATGGATTAAAACAAGCTCCTAGAGCCTGGTATGCACAGTTGGATAGGTGCCTGATATAGATAGGGTTCAGTAAAGGTACTACAAATAGCAATCTCTACTTCAAGATCAATGATGAACAAACCCTAATTGTTGTAATTTTTGTTGATGATATTATTTTTGGAGGCAATGAAGGTATGTGCTTAGTTTTTCCTAGAGAAATGCAAAGTGAATTTGAAATGTCTATGTTTGGAGAGATGAACTTCTTTTTAGGTTTGCAAATAAGTCAATCAGATAAAGGTATCTTCATTTCTCAGTCAAGTATATGAAAGAGTTGTTAAAGAAATTTGGGATGGAAGACTCTAAACCAGTATGCACACCTATGATAACTAGTTGTAAGTTAAGCAAAGATGACAACTCTCCCATGGCAGACTAGAAAAAGTATAGATCTATGATTGGAGGATTACTTTACCTGACTCAAACTAGACCTGACATAATGCATGCAGTATGTCTTGCGGCAAGATTTCAGGCAGAACCCAAGGAATCAAATGTGATGGTAGTCAAGAAAATTCTTAGATATTTAAAAGGTACAATAGATTATTGTTTGTGGTACCCTAAGGACTGTGACTTTACTCTCAGTGCATATGCTGATGCAGATTGGGCCAAAGATGTGGATGACACAAAAAGTACAAGTGGAGGTGCATTCTTCTTGGGAAAAAGATTAGTATCTTGGTTGAGCAAGAAACATGATTCAATATCCCTATCTACTATAGAAGTAGAATACATTGCAGCAACATGTAGTTGCTCTCAAGTGTTATGGATGAAGCAGACTTTGAAGGACATCAAAATTGTGTATGAAGATCCCATTGCAATCTTTTGTGATAATACAAGTGCCATAAACATATTAAAGAATCCAGTGATGCATTCAAGGACAAAGCACATATCCATCAGGTATCATTTTCTAAGAGAAAAGGTGATAGAGAGTGAAGTCAAGTTGGAGTATGTTTCTACCAAGGATTAGATTGCAGACATTTTTACCAAGCCTCTACCTAAGGATACTTTTGAGTATCTCAGAGAAACATTAGGGGTTATCACCCCTCCTACTCTAAACTAAGATGCACCTTAGTGCATCAGTCCAGAGGTGCTCAGAGGTCTGGATTGATGCTTTTTAGGGCTACTTCTTAGGGGGAGTAGTCAGAGAGTTCAGAAGAGAGATTAGATTAGAGAAAATGAGTGCAAGTATGTGCCCTTTGCCATTGATGTCAAAGGGGGAGAGAAGTCATGTTAAAAACTTAGAGTGCATATGTGTAAGAGAAAGGGGGAGAATTTTGGAGAAAGGAAGAGTGCAAGTGTGTAAAGAGAAAGGGGGAGAATCTTGTCTTGATGGCTGTTGTAGTTTTTCACATCATATGTTGCCATCAATGACACAGGGGGAGATTGTTGCAAGTATGTGCCTAATTGGTGTTGTCATTGATGTCAACATATCCTTGTTGTCATTGGTGTCAACTGTATCTTATTCTATTACTTGTTTAGAAGACTTGTATGTTGAGGATATTGAGAAAATTAGCTTCTCTGGAAGGAACAAGTGAGTTACAGAGAAGTGCAGTACAGACAGTGAGTTGTATGCTGAAGAACAATCTAGTAAACTGCTCTGCATTTACTTCTTCTTGAAGATCATGGTCTGTAGATTGGAAGTAAGTTAGAGGTATGACTAAGGATGCTACATTCCAGGATTGAGTCCTCTGCATGAAGATCTGAATAAGTTGTGTTCACCAGAGTAAAACCTACTTTTTCTATAAGTTTAGTTGGGACAGGAAGAAAGTATTATGCTCTGCATTCCTCCACAATAAAGTATTTTACTCTGTGGTTCTAGAAGGAAGTCTAGGATGATGATGAGTGCCTTTAGTTGCAATGGTTTGTGGTTTGGTGGTCTACAAGCTATCTTTCTTTTACGACAGTTGAAGACAATGAAGTTCATGTGTTCCAGTGAGAAGATTCCTATGAATAAAGTGGTTAAGGTTCATGTGGTTGCTCCTGATGATTATAATGTGCTTGTGGATGTCTCCTAATCATGTTTCTATCTAGACTTTGGTCCGCATTAAGAAATTGAGATTGTGTTTGAAGATTGTTCCCAGATAATGTAGCGTGTAACCAGTCTTGGCCGACCTAGCTAATCCCAGTGATTGAGGAGATCTCTGGAAGATGGTGGAAGTGTGTTGTGGCATGGAAGATCATTTTTGAGTCCCATCTAAGGCATGGCATGATCCATATTTCATTTCCTTTGCACAATGTTGTAATAGGTCAGGACCTATTTTGTAAATGTTTGTAATACTGACCTTGGAGATTGTTCCAATGGTTGATGATTGTGATGCAGACCTTGATGATCATTCCAAGGTTGATGTAGTGTATAAATACTTGTAGTTGAGTCATGGAAAAAGTGTCCTTGAGTGAAAATGGAAAGATATTAAGAAAGGTCCAAAAGGCAGAGCAGAGAAGAGGAAGAGGAAAGAAGAGGAAGAGCATAATAGAGGCAAAGAAGAGCAGAGGAATTATTGTACTTTAGTCATAAACATAAGAAGGTGTCGATCAAGGTAGAGAGCCTCCAGTAGGGTTTAACAACCCTCAGGGTTTAACAGCCCTTATTGTAATCTTGCTAGGTTTAGGGTTGAGGTAGTGAGCTTGCTAGACCTAGTTGTTCTTCATGGCAATAAGCCAGTATGTTTATTCCCATGAAGTGACCAAGCCTGAACGTCATTTTTGTAAAGATTACAATATATATTTGAGAGATAATCCTCTCTGTGGTTTTTCCCCACCTTGGGGTTTTCCACGTAAAATCTGGTGTCTCTTGTGATTGATGTTGTATCTGTGGTTAAGTTTCTAATTTTCATGCACTCATTGTTAAATCATAATAATTGTGGATAAGTGATGAATGTTTAATTGTAGAAAGTGTTTAAGTTTTTGGGACAACTAATTCACCCCCCTCTTAGTTGTCCGACGCATATCAACATATGCACATGTTGGAGGAGAAGTAGTAGAAGCATTTACATCAGAAGAAGAAGGATCGATTATAATACTAGAATGCAGATGCTTGTTGAATGCTGAAATGTCGACATGAGAAGGGTCAACCTTATATTCTCCAGGCCCATGAGGGGTGAAGTCTAAGGAACCCCAGTCATCACCAAGACATACGTTTAAGGATGAATCAATGCCATTGTCAAATTCTTGAGTAGGTGTTCAGGATGGGGAATCATCTTTGATAGAAGAAGGAGTCAAATTCTGGAGAGTAGGAGAAGTATTAGGTTGGGTCACAAAATCCACTTGTTGACAATACTACATAGGATTCAGATCATCTTTGATCATATAAGTATTGTTTTAATAAACCAATTTTATTGAACCATGTAAGGTAGATGGAACCACACTCATGGTGTGAATCTACAGTCTACTTAGAAGGAGATTATAAGATAATGCACCAGGCATGACATGAATGAGGGTAGGAAAAGTGACAGGGCCCAATTCAATTAGCAACGTGATTGTACCCAGTGTTTTTCTACCAGTGTTATCAAACCCACAAATAGAAAGATTAGAAGGGGAGATACAAGATGTATCAATATTAATATGATTTAACAAGTCTATATTGCAAACATTGGGACCTAAACTGTTGTCAATAAGGGTACGCTTGACTCCAAAATAATTAATTCTAACAATAATCAGAAGAGGATCATTTTTCTTCTGAACCCTTAGAGATGGCAACTCATATTGCTAGAATGTTATATCTATAGAATCTATGTATATGCAATCAAGTAAGGTAACTACATCATTCAGCCTAGTAGAAGATGCTATGAGGATCTTCTATAAAGATTCTTGGAGAATGTCATGATATGTTAGTGAAGTTTGAACAAGCTCCCAAAGAGAGATCTTGGTAGGAGTAGCACATAGTTGCTCAACAAGATTATACTCTCTGACAGTCTATTGAGTAAGACAGGGAGCTGTAGGGAGAATAGGATGTGGTGGAGGAAGGGAAATAGGGACAAGTGTAACCTATTTGTTTCATTGAGTATTATACATGTGGGAAATTGCATGGTAGTTAGGAGCCACATACATGTTTTGAGTTATAGACTTTGCAATTTCTAATAAGTGATTCGAAGGTCGAGGATTTTTAGGAATACCTTGAACAATGATCACATGCTGAGAAGGTGAGGGTAGATCAGGCACCCTATGCACAATGATTTTAGGAATGGAAGAGAGATTTTGAACATTAATGCACTTATTCAACATCCCCTTAGCAGGTGAGATAAGTTGATTAACAATGATGGTATTAACATTATTATCTACTTGAGAACTACATGATGTAGGAGAAGATATAGAATAAGTATGCTCAACATCTATCTATGGGGGATCTAGTGTGAGTTTAGACTCTTCATTCAATAATGCATCTCTAGAAGAGAGAGCATCAAAATTAAAAGAAGGTAAAGTGATTTTAAGAAAAGTATCTACAATTTCATCCTCTTGTGCCTAAATACCATCATAAGCAGGAGGAATCTTCAGAGAGGGATCAAAAGCATAGAGTGACATAGGTAGATCTAAGTCACCATCACATGCATGGAATGGAACATCACTCTTACAAACCTTGTGAGTATAGTTGGAAAGTGATGTAAGAAGAGAAAAGAGCATGCTGATTTAGAAAGATAGAAGGAGAAGATTAAGACAAGGATTAACAAATCCAGCTGAAGGTTGGGGTTCGGGGTAGTGCCCTAAACATTTTTTTGGGAAAGAAATAATTTTTGATTTGTTTTTGGAAGAAAATCAAATTATAAAGGAGCTTTAAGTTGAACAGTCGGATTCACCAAAATCTAATGATGAAAAAGTGATATTCTTCACTTTTTGCATTACATTACATATATGCTAGGATGGAAATTACAAATTTATAGAAACTAGAAACTAATTTGAAAATAAAGTATAGGGTTGAAAAGAGGGTGAAGAGAGGAACCTATCACCAAAGGATTGGAGTCTTGGCCTAGGATGCTAGCGTGTCGTGGTGATGTCTGTGCATCGTGCTATCATCTGTGTGGAAACAAAATAGTAGGAATCCATATTGTACAATCAAGTTCGGGTCTGTAACCTCATCTAGCTAACACACAACACTAGAATAAGTATCCAACAATACAATACACTAAGAAATTGATGAAATAATGCATATAATTAAAATATAATGAAGAAATGGACTAACAAGATGAAAGGGGAGAAATAAGCAAACTCTTGTGCATTCGGATCCTCTTTTTCAACCTGCACAACACTAAATGAGAAAAATGTTTGGGGCTGTTTGGGGGTTTACCTTAGTCAAACCCCTACTTTGATCTTTCAACCTCCACAACAGCCAAATAGATAGATAATTAAAAATGCATGTGACTGCTCCTATCATAAATGTGCTTGGGAATAGTAAGATCTATAATTGTGCAAATGATGTAAACTAAAATGAAAGAAATAGAATGGATGTGAGGATCCCAAGGTGCTCAAGGGCATGACAAAATAAACATGCAATAATAATAAACAAGAATAATATCACCTTAAAGAGGTTGAAGAAGATGAGAGAATAAAGGAGCTCAAAGTAGATGTTGTAGGAGCACTGTAGAACGTTGTAGAAAGATGTAGAGAGATTGAAAGTTGTAGAGCTGCAAGGAGCCAATAGAGCCAAGAGAGAATGACCAAAAAACAAAAGATAGATTCAAAAATGAAAGGAGGGAAGAGGAAGGGTCAAATTCAAACGTTGAAGGTGTTTTTTTTGCAACCAAGCATTACAATAGGCGATGGTAGGCAGCTGAGCGGAAAATCAACATTTTAATTTTTTTGGACTTTTGGGAAATTAGAATGTCACATGGACATTTGCATGTAGTGCTAGTGTCCTACAAAATCACACAAAATTCAACACGTGTTCCCAAGTCAGCGAGAAAAATTAGGGTCTAATAATTTTTTTGGTAAAAATGCAACACAAGAAATAGAGCCTAAGCACCATGGGAAGGAAAATGGATAATGCAAGGGCTAAAATGAGCCTACAAACAAGATAAGGGAATGGCCACTAAAGCAAGGCCAAAATATAGCATGAAATTGCAAGGATATGCAATTTACAACATTATAGCATTATATTTACATTAGATCTTATATTTGGCCCACTCTCAAGTATGAATTTTTGAAACCAACATCTTCAACCTCCATGTCTATGTTCCATTTAGGTTTACGTTTCACTTCTACATACCATTGTGGTTCAAGCACCTTGAAAAGGTTAGAAGATAGAAAAAATGAACACACTCATCTAAAATAATAATTTCTTTCCCCATTTGTTGGGATCATGTATTCTTGATTGAGAAATTTCATCCTCCCTCACATCTTGAAGAGTGGATAATACAATTTGAGTCTCTTTTGTTGTGTGAACTAAGACTTTTATGGATAAACAGTTACATTTGGAGTTAAAATGAACTTAGGTTTTCATCTTTTATATACTAGTGGTGGAGATATCAACCAAACTTTGACCCACTAGTAATAATGATAGAGTACAAGAAGAACTAGATCCTTCATCTTTCAAAGGAACCACAACACTAATGTAAGACTTACTAGAAACCTGCTATCTAGGGTTACAATCAAAGTAAGGTATAAGGTTTATTGGAACATATCTTGAAAATAATGGAAGGATTTTATTTCTTCCTATCTATGGCCTCAAATAGCTCTTCATTCCTAACATTTTAATATGGTTTTAAGGTTGTTATGTTTCCTAAACACATTTTATATCATTATACATATTTTTTGGGGAAAGGGGAACTAATTCTAAAGCAAGTGAATAAGTGATGGGAGATTGTATTAATTCAAAATGTATAATGACAAACCAATGAAATATGTATTGGAGATTTTTCATCATATTACATGGGTGATCCCACAATACTGAGTCCCAAACTTGGGACATCCTGATTTTTGTCTAAAATCACATAGTTTTTAGAAAAATTAATGGTTTAAGCCTTGAGGGGTTCCATCTAAAGGGGTTTAATTTAATGGGATTAGATAAAACCCTCTTAGATCAAAACCCCTTGGAAAGAACCCCCCTAGTCTTAAATCAAAACCTCGATGGAGTCTCCTCTGCACCTATTAAAATGCTGACAAAAAACCAATTTTGCTTCACCTTTTGGGTGATCAAATGAAGTCATTTGGAAATTATATTTTGTAAGCATGTAGCCATTAGTATAAGATTACAAAAAATGGTGATGTTTGATTTGGAGAAGACCTATAATCAACTTTTATTGTTACAAAATATAAATATATGTTGACTTTTACTTTTCACTTATAGTCTCCTTTTTTATTTGGATGGAATGCACTAATAAATTGGAAATTGATAGAAACACAAGATGAATTGGCTTGCTAAAAATCTATAGCATGATATGTATCAACTAGAATTTTTTATCTACATTTGTTTTCTCTCTTTAAATCCATAACATGATACCTAGTCAATTAAGTCTCTGAATGATTTTCTTTGAAGGATACAACATATTTATCATGTATAATTTATTGTATCTACATTGAACAAGATGTTGTCATAATATATTTATAATTGATTGATTTTGAACAATAATTATCACAATTATATTTTGGGTTCTAGATCTTTCCTTCTTTCTATAGCTCTTTTCTACCTTGTGTTAGCATTTTTCCTTGATAAGAAAATTAAAATTACAAGGAAGATAAATTGAAGGTAAATATGGGGTCTAATTGTAGAGTTAAAAATTACATACTTCACAGTTTTCACTTTATGTGGTACATCATTTTAGTATCCATTCCTTTAGACATTTTTTAGGGTCCATTTAGCCCATTTCTAAGCCTAAGGTGACCCTTCAACAAAGTTTTATGCAAACTAAACCACAATGATTTAGTTGTTTTCTACTTGTTCCTCACATTCTGGAAACTTGTGTCCACATAGACACTAATGTGGGCATGCTAGTGACCTTGTACATACTAGCACAACCATGGTAGTGTTTTCCCATGAAAATAAAAAAATGAATTGCCATAAGTTGACTCCCTTGGCCTTCATGAATTTTTGAAATGACTAATTTTCCAATTAATCCTTATAAAAGAAACTTTAGGCCTTCATTTACAACTCTCTAACTCTATCTTACTATCTCTTTCTCTTTTGAAAATTTTCCTACATGCTCTTTCATTCTCTTCAAATCTATTGGAATTTGTGTACCAATATCCATGTTATTTAATTCCTCCAAAGTCATACCTTACCAAAATCCTACAAATTCCTCTGCTCCCATAGCCATGGCATCTTGTTGAATTGATTCCAAGTGCTCCCCTCCATTGCACAAATCACTCACCACCAAATCACAAATAACACTTAAGGGATTCACATAGCCCTACTTACTATATACTTGAAGGTTGAAACAAGTTTTCCTAGGGGACTAATTGAGGCAATCACCATATCAAACATCACCATTTTTTGTGTCCTCTAGAACTTTCGTTAGCAATATTTATTTATAGGTTATTCAACTATAAAGTTTGTAAGTACTATACAAGAGTCATAAAATTTAGGTAAGCAACCTTTGCGATTTCAAGTCCATATGACATAGCCCTTCACTACCATTTGTTAGAGGTTGGGAGCATGAGTTTCATGGTTATAGGCATGACTTGTACGGATAAACAACCAATCAAACAATTTTTAGATAAAGGTCACAAGAACAATTGTACAAACACAAGCATGATCTTTGAGGTCACAAGTGTGATTTTTAGGTTAGGATCATTTGATACATTTTCTAGATTCTAGAAACAATTCTTGAGCATCTTTTGGTCATATTTCCAACCTTCTATAGCCTCTTACAACCATCTACCTTCATCAAACTTTAAATCATAGACACATTCTTAACTATTTTCCTCTTTCATTAGCAATTTCATTTCCTTTACCAACTCTTATATCTACTTTAGTTATCATTATTTATCTAAATTGATGTTATTTTATAATATTTTATGAGAAAAAAGAACTTATATTAGCATAAATAGATAGATATACAATAAAGTAAAATAATACACTCCTAAACACACTAGGAAAACCTTTATTTTCCTTTCACTGATATACATATCAAAGTTTTCATGACCACTAAAATTCTATTGGCTCAGAGTTCTTACATGTGAGAAAAATACAACTTATGTTATTTTGAGGAAGTAACATGCATTGATCTACCTCAACCTTTATAATGTATGTATTTGATAGACAAATCAAATATGCTCATTTTAGTATGGCAGGATTACTATCCTAATAAAAATTTCCTTTCCTTAGATGATGTAAAAATGTATTCTAAACCAATTTTTTCCCACCCTTTTATTCTATGATGCCATTAGAGAACATTGTCATATAATTTCTTATTTCTTTCATAAAATTAATATATACTCAAATAAATTTCTCTACAACATATTTATGATATCTACATACCACTTTTAATTTGTTAGAAACTTTTTGTTTATATGACATTCCTTTGAAATAATGGAATGTTGAACTATAGATACCAAAATTTCATCACTTAATCCTATGGCAATGCCACATGAAACAAGCAGTCAACATGGTTACATGAGCTTGCTTGTTAAAATGTTGGATAGATTATACCATGGAATTTTTGTCACTCTTCACTTTAAACCTTTTTATAGCCATTCATTTTCTAGTTTTATATGTTCTATGATTTAGAATAATCTTCAAACTTTAAAGTGAGATTATTAATAGGAAAATGAGTAAGCTATATATTATTTTAGTATATTGGAAAATGTGAATAAAATTTTATCTTTAGTTTTTTAATAATATAATAATAAAATAATTTTTAAAAATAATTTTATTAAATAATTATATATATGATAGATGTAAAAAATAATCTTATTTACTATTATATCAATTTAATAAATTTATAATTCAAACCGAAAACACCAAATAGTAAATGAGGAATAATAATAAATAAATAAATTTCAATAGAATAGTAGAAACTAGACACTTAATGACCTTTGTGTAAATTTTATGGTTCACAAATTTCAACCTCTATGCCTCAACTTCAAAGTATGTTAAACCTTGTTAAATTTAAAATATAATCTATAATAAAAAAAAATTAACATGAATTACACTCTTACAAACACTCCATTACAATTACCATTACATCAATTATATGATGTACCATTATTATGCAAGATTTTTCATATATAAATTTGACCATTCATAATTCATAAAACCTTTTGTTACAAAACATTTAGGAAACTAAAATAAAATCTTAAGTGTGTAAGATCCTTATCATATTCTTTGCATAATTGTGAAAAAAAGGTTACAATATAAAGCCAAAAGGATAATAAAAAGCTATTGAACCAACTAATACATCTCTAGTCCAAAACACTGCATTCCCAAGGCTAACTATATGTCCTTGGGATAACAAAATGGCACCCAATTATAATATAAAACTATTTAAGTATGAAGTAGTCTAGTTTGAACCATGCTCAGTGAAAGGAAACAAGGTATGTGGAAATGCTTCCTACACTAAACTTCTAATGAGAGTGTTATGCAAATTTCAATCTTTTAACAATTATAGAAAGTAGAAACACATATAAACGTAAAATAAACAATATACTATAACATAAGTGTATGCACAAGGAAAACATTTTTATGAGAAAAACCCCACACTTCAAATAAACTCAATCTATTGTTCAGTAAACAACACAATTACAATACACTCGCAGAGAAAGCCTTCATAGGAGTATCACCAACCAAAGACCTAGAGGAATTTTGATAGCATAGCAATACCTACAAAAATCACTATCAAAACCCCATCTCAAGCACAAAATAAATAGGAGATATAATACATTAAACCATCTAATGGTAATTAGAAAACCATGGGCTAAAACCACCCAAAATAGTGGCACCCAAATTCTTAGTTAGAAATCCAACACATAAATTTCAAGATGACTCCATAGGCTTAAAATAGCATATTCCTTCCTGCTATCGTAACCTCATTATAATCCACTCACCAAATTGACATTCCATTTTGAATCCACTATCCCATCCAGAGATGCCTTATGCTGTGTTGTTCAACAAGTGTAACACCCCTTTATAGCTCTTTTATGTGTTGATGTTTTTACATTTCCAATGTAGGAGGCCCAACTTTTGGAGGCCGTAACTTTTGATCCAAGAGGTCAATTGGGCCCATTTTTTTTAATTTTAGAACTCAAAGAGGTCCACATGATAGGCACTAGATAATTGGTTCTAAACAAACCAAAATTTTCAATAATGCACTCAAACTTCATACAACATCCAACCTCCCTTATATAGGCAAGGTTGAGAGGTGAGGCACAAGGCCGACATAGTGGAAAAACAAGCTAGATGACACAAATAATAAATGCATCTAGACACCACTATTTAATAAATGCATGTAAGACAAACTTGTAAGATGCCAAGTATCTTAATGCTATGACATGAGACAATTAGTGCAAAAATATTAAATGCACCCAGATGCACAATATTGAATGCACCTAATGACACTTAAGTAAGCTTAAGTAGACTAGTGTGAAGAGGACCTAATAAGGTAATTTCTCTTTTTACACTAACACACCCCTTAAGTGCAACTTAGGGAGAAGAAAAATAGGCATGAATGCATAAAGGAGTCCCAAATACTAAGCTATGTTAGATACTCATTAGTAAACAAATCTCAAGTGGAGTAAAGAAGAAAACCTCATGGGAAAAACTCCTCTCCAAAAGTGTGAATGCATGAAACAAAGTGATGGAATAAGTGATGGAAGGAGGACTCAAGACCTCAAGGACTACATCCAACACAAATATACAATCAATAGCCCTCCCATAAGAGGCTGAGAAGGAGATTAGATATTCCCCATAATAAAGTAGCCCCTGTGCCAATGGTGCATGCACGAAGACAAATCACGATCCAATGCCTGCAAACAACATTTCTTCCTTTGGGAAGAAACAATCCATTGGTGGATGTAGAAGAAACTCTAACTCCAAAACAAGAGAAGAGGGAAGAATTCTCATGAAGTATGATGTCTTTGAAAGCTGCTCAAGTGTCTCCATGTCGATGCTGAAAGAAGCCAAAACCAATCAAGTGTCCCATGCCAAACTGAAGAATGTGACAATCTAGAACCTAGTGGGAATTGAAATATAATAGGATCCAAAGATGAAGATGGTGTGACAATGACTGTTTTATGAATGCCATCAAAGAGGAGAGAGAACCCCTCAAATATGTCCTCAAAATCTAAAAGATGGGACTCACAAAATACGGCTGAAATACCTATCAAATACTCATCCCACAAAGTTGTATCTGAAAGACAATAAACATCTTGCTGAATTGAATCACTAAACTCTGAATAAGTAGGAGGTGGAGGAGATGGAAGAGTAGTACAAGTCTCAATAAGTGAATAGAATGAAATAATACCAAGGTTCAAGTGATCAAACATCTCCTCAATAGTGTCCACACACGATGGTTGAGTGTGAACATCAGATAAATTTGCCAATGCTAGAATACAAGAGTCCTCACCCTTTTAAGTTGTTGACTCATAGATAAAGAAGATGAACCCTCTAAATCTAGTTCATAGGAGTCATAGATGCCAAAGTCTTAATAGAAGTCTCTATAGAACGAGAAGGGGCATATGTAGAAGTATTTATGTCATCTCGACATTTAAGCTCTTCCCATTCATTAAGCACTGCAACTATTTTATGATCATATGGTTGAAAAACATCAAGTGCAAGAGGACAATCCAAGGCAAGATCTGCTAGGAATGGAGGATCAATTGGATTTCCATGCATCTCCCAATTTTTTATCCAAAAGTCATGAGGGCACTTAATCTCTCAGTGGCTATTAAGGTGTCAATATCAACATGGCATCCAATCACACCTAGGATGTGTTCAATCTTAGAATCCCACACAAATTTCCACCAATAGGATGTAGGTTGAGGAATGAGTCCATAGAGATAGGGTAAAATATGAAGCCACCTAAAATGTGTTAGAATTCCATCTCATCAAGACTTATAGTTTCCTTTATCTAATCTTATTACAACAAGATGCCTTTTAATATCCATGATTAATTCCACAAACTTAGTCACACAATAGACCAATCAAGAGAATCAATCAACCAAAAGCACAAGATTATTAAAATATGGTGAGCACCTAAAGATTACACCATTGCACAGGAATAACAAAAGCATGTAATAATATATTGATGATTTTTAGATTATTTTATATTACATCACAATGGCTTTTTAAGGCCTTACAAATTCCCTTAAACCAACAACAACTTATTTATGGGAATGTAACTTCCCGAGAACCAACTTATTACTAACATGTATTTATTTATATCTAACTATAAACTAACTATTAGAAATGTAAACCTTATTATTATTCTAACACACCCCTTAAGGTTTACATGTAATAAAACCAACATTCCCTCCTTATTACATTATCTCGAACAAAGGATAGAGCACTGCAAGGACCAAACACAACAGCTCTTCTAGAGACTTTGATGAAGCACCTTCACCAATCCTCCTCACTCACCCAAGAAACACCAGACTGACTCCATCGATCTCCTGACTGTAGAACTTGCAACCTCTACACAACATGAGAGAACATAAAGTGTCCCCAACCTCCTTGCACAATGAGAAAACTTTCCTCTGAAAGTCCACATCTCTACCGAGTGTGTCAAAATGACTCCTCAAGTGCTGCACATGAGAGAACAACTCTCCTCCGAGATTCCACATCTCATCTGAGTGTGTCAATATCCCTCCTCTAGTGTTGTGGAAACAATCCCTCTTCTGCTATACAAAACCACTGTGAATACACTAATCCCACCTATTTAAGAGTATAAAGTACTTGAATTTCACATCACAAGAAACTGGAGTAAACAAAGATTTACTAAAATTACTTCTAAATTTGACAAAATATGAACTTTTAATCATCATGGCGAAGGTAAGAAATTGAGATAACATTCAAGAATCCAAGCAAGATTTTAGATTTATAAGTAAAAGTACAACCGTAATTTCAAAGCATACATAAATACATCTGAAGTCCTTTACAGAGTATGTCAAAATAAATATTACAAGTGTCGAATAATGGCATCAAGACTTATAATCATTGAATACAAGAAGTACAATTTGATATAAATGTCAAATAATCTATCAAGGAGTTCTCGACCGCCATCGACCAACCGGCCATCTGCTGCGTCGAAGGACAAGAACATGGTTTAGGCACTTTTTCTGCCCAACCATGAAGCTTACGCTTCCCCGGTATCCTTCAAACTGAAGGATGCCCGACCCTGCTCAAAGAGCCTAGCAACCTGGAAACATATGCAAGGTGGAATCTGGTATGTGCCTATCAATCTACATGCATTACTAATATGAACGCAACATCTCATCAATAGGATGTGGTAGAAAAAAAAATACACAATGTATAGCTAGGAAAAGTCCATCTATTTCAATGGTGCATGTCTATTTCAACATTCTATTAGCTTTGGCCAAAGCATTACTCCATAATAACGACATGCAAGTTTGAAAAAGAAACTTACTTCCCTAATAACCCACATTCGATACCCGTCCCGGAAGACAATCTTTTCAATGCATAGGAAAACAGAAACTCACTTAACTAATCTCTTCTAACACAGAAGCAAAAGGAAAGATACTCTTTTCCACAGTATGAAGTTTTCAATGTTGGTTATTCAATTTTCTATGTCTGGGTTTAAAAAGGCAATTTTTCCAAACATAAACTTAGAGAAACAAAACTCACTCATGCTATGCCTATTTTATCATATTTATGGCAACAAGGTAATGAAACTCAAAGTTTGATAATTAGTAAGGCTGATTCATTCATGAATTCATTGTTTCTTTAAATATCATCCACTTCATTGGTCAAACAATCCCGTGAAATGATAGATACGATTAGATTGATCTATTTACTTTTATGGATTTACATCATACCGAGACAAGACCAAACTATTAATGACGGCTTTAAACGATGAACAATATACTTGCTGGGTAATCGACATTTCAAACAGTAATTGGCTTCAGTGAATAATAGTTGGCAGTCAATAACAGTGATCGGCATTGGAGGATAGTTCTCATGATAAATAACGATAGCAGACATACTAAACATAGAATGTTTCCACCATACTAGTGACGACTTTACCTACAAGTGAACGATTTTTACTAACCATCTAAATGGCATATAAATAATGTAGTAAGCACAAGAAACAATACATAACCAAAGCGTTTGAACAGTAAAGAAAAACATAAGCACTAAACAGTAAGTGGCTTTCATGGAAACCAAGAAATCATCATTACAAATACTAAATTTGGCATCCAATTTCATAGTAATGGCACATAACAAAGATTGGTATTTCTGAACATTGCATGGTGTGTGTTAAGCACAGAACATTACAGTTTACATCCAAGCTGATGGATCTTACAAGAGCCTGTCATATGGACTAAGAGAAAAGTCTTTTCTGGCAGATCGATGGCTAACAAAAAGATTCTTCAACAACAGAGGGAGTAAAGAAAGACTATATTAAGATCCATTTCCAATCACGTCAAAACTCATGCAGATCGATTGGAGTTTAGGATCTATATGCACGGTAGAATTCGTCATTAGGATGGGGAAGTCGATTGACAAGGTGGCGAAAGGCACCATATCACATTAACAGCTAGTAAGCGTTTAAGAGGAAATAGCGAGACATAATACTAATAACAGTGGTTGACCATTTTGCTGAAGGAGCGTATGGGTTTCATTGCTCTTGGCGTTGGTGAATGAAGTTCTATGTGCATGCAAGGTTGACATCTACCTAGGACGGAAGAAGAATGTCTTTTAGTATTTTTGAATCGGCTTTACTACAGGAGATTGCACTGAGTATGCCACAGTCGGCATCCACATATAAAAACAACATGCAATTTCTAAGGTTTTGCATAGTATAGATCGTGAGGCTATGGAAAACTGCCTACACAATAGCGATGATATTTAAATGAAAAGCCAGAAATCGGCATTTGAATATACCACAGAAAATGACTTCCATCAAGAGTGAACCGGCTTACAACCATGTTCAATTCGATTTCATCAATGCGAAATGGTATACATAAAAGTCATATATCGAAAGTTGGGAGGCACACAAGTATGGGTGGCAAACATACTACAGTAGTAACTTACAAATTGTCATAAAAAATTAGTAGAATGAGGAAATAATTCAGCCAAATACTAAGAGGAATACCTGTAGGGTATCAAAATCCTATAGAGAAACGGTGATCCAGTTTCCTTGCCTCTCCCTCTTTATTTTCTCCGTTGTGAATTTTTCCCACCGTCAATGATGTCTCCCTTTCCTGTTTCTCCCCTCCTCTTTTTATAAAAAAGAAAACCCTAAAAATTCTTTTGATACTCATGCAAGAATCCCCCTTCTTCCCATGTGCAACATGACTAATATGTGAATATAACTATTTTACTTTTATTAGATTTAAAACTAAAATTCATTTCTTTTATACATTCTACATTTAAATAAAACTAAAAATACTCCTTTAACTCTATTAAAAGCTTCTTAATATTTATTTTAATTTAAATTAATTCTAATATTTTTCTTCTTAGTTATAATTCTATAATTACAAAAGATATCTAAATTTAAATCGATTTTTTTTTTTAAAACTAACTTATTTAATTCTTCAAAACTAGATTCCTTATAGAAGGACCATATTGAAAATAAAAAAACAAGAAATGGCTTTCATTTTAATTTGATAACTGCAAGGAATTCTTACATCTAAGCAATTCAAAAAAATAAAACTGACTTGTTTCCTTGTTTTCTTGACATGACAGGTATCAAACTTGATTAATAGTGAAAGCACACTTAAGATAATGTCGATAAAAGAGATTTTGATGATATCAAATGACAAAAGAGGTCAACATCATCAAGTCAATCCTGCAACTGCATACATCCATTAAATCAGACATGCCACACAAATATCCATCAAATCAATCATGCACAAATGAATCCTATGTGAGTGTGTGTAAACACCAGATAAAACCCGTTAGATGTTGCCACGGAGCTAGGACTCCCCTACCTGAACCATGCTCTTATCGTCGACAAGACTGCAAAAGTCAAACTCATAAAACCATTAATAAGTTAGTCCCAATATAGCCAAAGCGATCAATTTAACCTATCACTGCAATTAATCAAAGTAATTATTGCATTTTATCCATTCAATCAAGTACGAAAGTATGAGACGTGACATCCTTCCCCAGTTGGAAGAGACATCGTCTCGATGTCTTATTACATCACGTAAACAATCAAATCAAAAACAATAATGTATCATCATCTGAGTATCATAACATCTGAATATGCATGTAAATAAAACATCTAATCTAATTTCCCAAATGCGGAAAAGATCTATCAATATCGGAAGCATCCTCCCAAGTGGCACTGTCCACTGAATACTGGTCCCATTGGACCTTATACTGCACTATGTCTCGATTACGCAACTTAACGTTGCACTTCTCCAAGACTCGAATGGGCTCCACTAGCACCACTCCTGGATCCTATACCTGTAGAGCATGCCAATCAAGAATATGCAAAACATCAGGATAATAAGGTTTGAGCAATGACACATGAAAAACATTATGGATTTTGGCGAGAGTTGGCAGCAATGCAAGTCTGTATGCAACTGGATTGATCACTTCAAGAACGTCGAAAGGTCCTACGAATCGTGGAGCTAGTTTGGATGCCTTGCCAAATGATATTGAACTCTTATGTGGCTTAACTTTTAAAAACACTTTGTCACCCACGGAGAATTGCCTAAAAGTCCTGTTCTTGTCTGCATAACTCTTCTATCTATCCGAGGCTTGTTTCAATTTTTCTCTGATTAGCCTCATCTGATCTTCCATTTCCTTCAACATATCAGGTCCAACTACTATTCGGTCTTCAATCTTGTCCCAACTGATTGGAGTTCTACACCTGCGACTATAGAGAGCCTCAAAAGGTGCCATACCTAAGGATGCATGGTAGGAATTATTATAAGCAAACTCTACCAAGGGTAGAGATTCCTCCCATTTGAACTGCTGGTCCATACAGTACATCCTCAGAAGATCTTCTACAACTTGGTTGACTCTCTCTGTCTAACCATCTGTTTCAGGTTGATAAGCTGTACTAAAGTTCAACTTAGTTCCCAATGCTGCATGAAGTGTGATCTAGAACCTGGAGGTCATACAAGTGTCACGATCTGAAATGATTGTCTCTGGCACTCCGTGTAGTCGAAAGATCTCTTGTACAAACTTCTTTGCTAAAGTCAATGACCCATCCGTGAGATTTCCTAGAATGAAATGAGCCACTTTCGTTAGCTTGTCAACAACCACCAAGATGACATCATGCTGATTCTTCAACATGGGCAATCCCTAAATAAAGTCCATGCTAATCACTTGCGACTTGTACTTAGGTATGCTATGTGGATAAAGCAATCCTGTAGGATGGACATGTTCTGCTTTAACACATTGACACTCTAAACATCGAGCGACAAACTCAGTCACATCCTTCTTAAGCTTAGGCCAAAAGTACAATGGCCTCAATCCTTCCATTGTCTTGGTCACACCAGGGTGTCCAGAATATGGAGCACTGTGAATCTCCTTGAGAACTAACTTCCTTAATTCTCCTGAATCTGGGATATACATTCTCCCCTGATATCTCAAAAGCCCGTCTAATTCTATTGCATATCCATCAAATCGATGATCTATAGGGTCTACTTCTAATGCTTGTTTAACCCTTTTATAGTGCTCATCTCCTTGCAAGTTCTAGATTAGTTGCTGTCTCAGATTAGATCTAGAAGTCACCATGGCTGACAGATGTTGTCTTCTGCTAAGAGCATCTACAACCCTATTCTCTTTACCTTTTATGTACTCGATTCCAAAATCATATTCGCTAAGGAATTATAACCATCTTCTCTGTCGAGCGTTAAGATTAGGCTGGGTAAAGATATATTTGAGCCCTAAATGATCTATCTTAAGCTCAAAAGACTTACCCAAGAGATAGTGCCTCCACATCTGAAGTGCATGAACAATGGCAAACAACTCAAGATCATGAGGTGCATAATTTAACTCATGTTGTTTCAGTTTCCTGGATTCATATGCCACTACCTTTCCTTGCTGCATCAACACTCCTCCCACACCTTCACCAGAAGCATCTGTAGTCAATATGAAATGACCATTAGGATCAGGTATGGTCAGAATAGGTGCTGATGTTAGTCTTTCTTTCAACAATTGAAAAGCTTGTTCACATTTATCTGTCCATTCGAACTTCTTACCTTTCTTCTGCAACGAGGTTATGGGTGCTGCAACTATCGAGAGTCCTTCTACAAATTTCCTATAATATCCTGCCAGCCCCATAAAGCTTCTTACCTCAGTCACAGTCTGTGGTGCAAGCCATTCCATTATTGCCTTGATCTTTTCAGGATCTACAGCAATTCCATCTAATATAATTACGTGGTCAAGATAGTGCACTTTACTCTGATAGAATGTACACATAGATAACTTGCCAAAACGTTTTCTTTACCTCAAACACTGCAAGACTAATTTCAATTGTCTTTCATGCTCCTCCAATGACTTAGAATATATCAGAATGTCATCAAGAAAGACCAGAACAAAATCATCAAGGCAATCCCTGAATACACTGTTCATCAAGTTCATAAATGCTGCCGGAGCATTAGTTAGCCCGAATGGTACTATAGTGAATTCATAGTGACCATATCATGTTCTGAATGCTGTTTTAGAAATATCCTCATCCTTAATCCATAATTGATGATATTCGGATCTAAGGTCTATCTTAGAGAATATCTTTGTACCTTTCATATAATCGAACAATTCATCAATTCTTGGGAGCGGATATTTGTTCTTGATCGTTGCCTTGTTGATCATTCTGTAATCAATGCACAACCTCAATGTTCCATCCTTCTTCTTAACGAAGATTACTGGTGCTCCCCATGGTGACACACTAGGCCTGATAAACCCTTGTTTTAACAATTCCTCTAATTGTGCCTTAAGTTCAAATAGTTCTATTATTGTCATCCTGTAAGGTGCTTTAGACCGTGGTTCTGTTCCTAGCATAAGATCTATAGAGAAATCAAATTCTCTTTTAGGCGGTAGTTCAGTCAACTCATCAGGAAAGACATCTTTAAATTCTCTAAGGATAGGATACTGATCAAAAGATGGTTCCTGATTATCTAGATCTCTTATCTTCACTACATAGATAGAACAACCCTTTCTCTTAGCCTTTTTCAATTGCATGGCTGATATATGTCTTAGCTTAAGGGGTGTTCACGATCCATGAATTTCTACCAGGTTTCCAAAGTCATCAAGGCATTTCACTACTTTCTCGTCACAATCTACTAGAGACTTACATTCTGACAACCAATTGATTCCTAGAATCACATCATACGATCCTAGAGGTGCAACATAAAGATTGACTTGAGTTTGGAAAGTGGGAAGATCTATTTCACTACATACAAGACATGAGTCTACCCTTCTCTCTGCATTGTTACCATACTGCACCATCCATGAGTTTTCCATGTATGCTGGTTTAACAGTTAACTTAGCTACAACTTTTGTGTCAACAAAACATTCTGTAGCTCCTGTATCAATTAAAATAGAAATTGGAAGGCCAAAGAGCTTACCGGACATCTGAATAGGTGTAGCTTGGAAATCTGCCTAACGATTATCCACTACTGCATGAATCTAGTGTTGTGGAGCTCTCTGTTGATTTCCATCTCTCTGATTCTCTGCTCAACGAGGACATGCATTAGCATAGTGCTTTCCTCCACAAGTATAACATCCATGTCTGGGTCCTCTATGTCTAGCTGGATTGTCTCTCCGATTACCATTACCATTGCTACCTCTCCTATTGTTATTTCCACCCTTGTTTCCATTGTTCTTCTCCTAGTAGTTATTGCCCTTCTTGAGATTCCTTATCTGGCGTTTGCTATTTCCTTGGTTGCTACTGTCATTCTGATACCTTTTGTTTCCATTCTTCATATCTTGACTCTTGCGGTAATTTGAGATCTGTTGCAGTTTTTGTTCCTGTTTGGTAGCCTTTTCAAACAATTCATCCATGGTTAATGGATTATGCATGTCCACATCTGATCCAATCTACGGTCTTAAGCCCAAAATGAATTTGTGAATCCTAAACCTTTCATCAAGCTGATATTGTGGAACATATTTCAATAAGTGAGAGAATTTCTCCCAATACTGAGTCACAGTCATACCTCCCTGAGTGAGGTTTTGAAATTCCGTCATTTTCTTATTGAAGTAAAGTTGTGGTAACCACCTCTTTCGGAAGAGCTCAAGAAAACGATCCCATGTGACTTCTCCTGGAAGTAGTTTCTTTTCAGCTTTCTCATTGTCCCACCAAGTAGCTGCTTCCCTAGTAAGCTGATAAGATCCCCAAATAGCTTTAGTTTCAGCAGACAAATCACGAAGGTCAAAGTATTTTTCCATGTCAATGATCCAAGCTTCAGCACCGTCACTAATTGTCTTACCATCAAACTTAGGAGGTGTAACCTTTTTAAGGTCCTTTCCTAATTCTTTAGCAATCTTATTTCTGTTATTTCTGTTCAATTCTCCTTCAGGACCTCGAGCTTCCTCTCTTCTTTCCTCATTTCTATTTCCCCTTATGCCTCTGATTTCTTCTTCCATAGTATTCATTCTGGTTTCCTGTTAAGTCAAAAGAGCTAAGTTTTGGTTCAATTGATTATTCTATCCCTCACCATTCTGTCCAGCGTTATTATTATTTCCCTCATTATTTCCAGCATTAGACCCTCCTACGACAGTGCCAACATTGTTTCCAACATTGCCTTCTTCATTGTTACTAGTATCGGGGTTACTGCCAGATCCTAGGGTTGCTCCCCTACGTCCAGAGTTCCTAGTCTTCATGATGAACTATCTACAAGAGTTTTCAACCTTTAGCATAATGGTTCCATAAAGTTCCAGAGTAGAACCATCGCTCTGATAACAAAATGTAAAGTACTTGAATTTCACATCACAAGAAACTGGAGTAAACAAAGATTTACTAAAAGTACTTCTAAATTTGACAAAATATGAACTTTTAATCATCATGGCGAAGGTAAGAAATTGAGATAACATTCAAGAATCCAAGAAAGATTTTAGATTTATAAGTAAAAGTACAACCGTAATTTCAAAGCATACATAAATACATCTGAAGTCCTTTACAGAGTATGTCGAAATAAATATTACAAGTGTCGAATAATGGCATCAAGCCTTACAATCTTTGAATACAAGAAGTACAATTTGATATAAATGTCAAATAATCTATTAAGGAGTCCTTGACCGCCATCGACCAACCCGCCATCTGCTGCGTCGAAGGACAAGAACAAGGTTCAGGCACTTTGTCCGCCCAACCACGAAGCTTGTGCTTCCTCGATATCCTTCAAACTGAAGGATGCCCAACCCTGCTCGAAGAGCCTAGCAATCTGGAAACATATGCAAGGTGGAATCTGGTATGTGCCTATCAATCTACATGCATTACTAATATGAATGCAGCATCTCATCAATAGGATGTGGTAGGAAAAAAAATACACAATGTATAGCTAGGAAAAGTCCATCTATTTCAAGTGTGCATGTCTATTTCAACATTCTGTTAGCTTTGGCCAAAGCGTTACTCCGTAATAAGGGCATGCAAGTTTGAAAAAGAAACTTACTTCCCTAATAACCCACATTCGATACCCGTCCCGGAAGACAATCTTTTTGAATGCATAGGAAAACAGAAACTCACTTAACTAATCTCTTCTAACACAGAAGCAAAAAGAAAGATACTCTTTTCCATAGTATGAAGTTTTCAATGTTGGTTATTCAATTTTCTATGTCTCGGTTTAAAAAGGCAATTTTTCCAAACATAACCTTAGAGAAACAAAACTCACTCATGCTACGCCTATTTTATCATATTTATGGCAACAAGGTAATGAAACTCAAAGTTTGATAATTAGTAATGTTGATTCATTCATGAATTCATTGTTTCTTTAAATATCATCCACTTCATTGGTCAAACAATCCCGTGAAATTATAGATATGATTAGATTGATCTATTTACTTTTATGGATTTACATCATACCGAGACAAGACCAAACTGTTACTGACGGCTTTAAATGATGAACAATATACTTGCTAGGTAATTGACATTTCAAACTGTAATCGGCTTCAATGAATAACAGTGGGCAGTTAATAACAGTGATTGGCATTGGAGGATAGTTCTCATGATAAATAACAATAGCAGACATACTAAACATAGAATGTTTCCACCATACTAGTGACGACTTTACCTACAAGTGATCGATTTTTACTAACCATCTAAACGGCATATAAATAATGCAGTAAGCACAAGAAACAATATATAACCAAAGCATTTGAACAGTAAAGAAAAACATAAGCACTAAACAGTAAGTGGCTTTCATGGAAACCAATAAATCGTCATTACAAATACTAAATTTGGCATCCAATTTCATAGTAACGGCACATAACAAAGATCGGTAATTCTGAACATTGCATGGTGTGTGTTAAGCACAGAACGTCACAGTTTACATCTAAGCTGATGGATCTTACAAGAGCCTGTCGTATGGACTAAGAGAAAAGTCTTTTCCGGCAGATCGATGGCTAACAAAAAGATTCTTCAACAACAGAGGGAGTAAAGAAAGACTATATTAAGATCCATTTCCAATCACGTCAAAACTCATGCAGATCGGTTGGAGTTTAGGATCTATATGCACGGTAGAATTCATCATTAGGACAGGGAAGTCGATTAACAAGGCGGCGAAAGGCACCATATCACATTAATAGCTAGTAAACGTTTAAGAGGAAACAGCGAGACATAATCATAATAATAGTGGTATAACAAACAAAAAAAATAGTGGTTGACAAATTTGCTGAAGGAGCATATGGGTTTCATTGCTCTTGGCGTTGGTGAATGAAGTTCTATGTGCATGCAAGGTTGACATCTACCTAGGATGGAAGAAGAATGTCTTTTGGTATTTTTGAATCGGCTTTACTACGGGAGACGGCACTGAGTATGCCATAGTCGGCATCCACATATAAAAACAACATGCAATTTCTAAGGTTCTACATAGTATAGATCGCGAGGCTATGGAAAACTGCCTACGCAATAGTGATGATATTTAAATGAAAAGCTAGAAATCAGCATTTGAATATACCACAGAAAATGACTTCCATCAAGAGTGAACCAGCTTACAACCATGTTCAATTCGATTTCATCAATGCAAAATGGTATACAGAAAAGTCATATATCGAACGTTGGGAGGCACACAAGTATGGGTGGCAAACATACTACAGTAGTAACTTACAAATCGTCATAAACAATCAGTAGAATGAGGAAAGAATTCAGCCAAATCCTAAGAGGAATACCTGTAGGGTATCGAAATCCTGTAGAGAAACGGCGATCCAGTTTCCTTGCCTCTCCCTCTTTATTTTCTCTGCTGTGACTTTTTCCCACTGTCAATGATGTCTCCCTTTCCCATTTCTCCCCTCTTCTTTTTATAAAAAAGAAAACCCTAAAAATTCGTTTGATACTCATGCAAAAATCCCCCTTCTTCCCATGCGCAACATGACTAATATGTGAATATAACTATTTTACTTTTATTAGATTTAAAACTAAAATTCATTTATTTTATACATTCTACATTTAAATAAAACTAAAAATACTCCTTTAACTCTATTAAAAGCTTCTTAATATTTATTTTAATTTAAATTAATTCTAATATTTTTCTTCTTAGTTATAATTCTATAATTACAAAAGATATCTAAATTTAAATCAATTTTTTTTTTTTAAGACTAACTTATTTAATTCTTCAAAACTAGATTGCTTATAGAAGGACCATATTGAAAATAAAAAAACAAGAACTGGATTTCATTTTAATTTGATAACTGCAAGGAATTCTTACATCTAAGCAATTCAAAAAAATAAAACTGACTTGTTTCCTTTGTTTTCTTGACATGACAGGTATCAAACTTGATTAATAGTGAAAGCACACTTAAGATAATGTCGATAAAAGAGATTTTGATGATATCAAACGACAAAAAAGGTCAACATAATCAAGTCAATCCTGCAAATGCATACATCCATTAAATCAGACATGCCACACAAATATCCATCAAATCAATCATGCACGAATGAATCCTATGTGAGTGTGTGTAAACACCAGATAAAACCCATTAGATGTTGCCACGGAGCTAGGACTCCCCTACTTGAACCATGCTCTTATCGTCAACAAGACTGCAAAAGTCAAACTCATAAAACCATTAATAAGTTAGTCCCAATATAGCCGAAGCGATCAATTTAACCTATCACTGTAATTAAACAAAGTAATTATTGCATTTTATCCATTCAATCAAGTATGAAAGTATGAGACGTGAGATCCTTCCCCAGTTGGAAGAGACATCGTCTCGATGTCTTATTACATCACATAAACAATAAAATCAAAAACAATAATGTATCATCATCTAAGTATCATAACATCTGAATATGCATGTAAATAAAACATCTAATCTAATTTCCCAAATGCGGAAAAGATCTATCAATATCGGAAGCATCCTCCCAAGTGGCACTGTCCACTGAATACTGGTCCCATTGGACCTTATACTGTACTATGTCTCGATTACGCAACTTAACATTGCGCTTCTCCAAGACTCGAATGGGCTCCACTAGCACCACTCCTAGATCCTGTACCTGCAGAGCATGCCAATCAAGAATATGCAAAACATCAGGATGATAAGGTTTGAGCAGTGACACATGAAAAACATTATGGATTTTGACGAGAGTTGGTGGCAATGCAAGTCTGTATGCAACTGGATTGATCACTTCAAGAACGTCGAAAGGTCCTACAAATCATGGAGCTAGTTTGGATGCCTTGCCAAACGATATCGAACTCTTATGCGACTTAACTTTTAAAAACACTTTGTCACCCACGGAGAATTGCCTAAAAGTCCTGTTCTTGTCTGCATAACTCTTCTATCTATCTGAGGCTTGTTTCAATTTTTCTTTGATTAGCCTCATCTGATCTTCCATTTCCTTCAACATATCAGGTCCAACTACTATTCGGTCTTCAATCTTGTCCCAACTAATTGAAGTTCTACACCTACGACCATAGAGAGCCTCAAAAGGTGCCATACCTAAGGATGCATGGTAGGAATTATTATAAGCAAACTCTACCAAGGGTAGATATTCCTCCCATTTGTACTACTGGTCCATATAGTACATCCTCAGAAGATCTTCTACAACTTGGTTGACTCTCTCTGTCTGACCATCTGTTTCAGGGTGATAAGCTGTACTAAAGTTCAACTTAGTTCCCAATGCTGCATTAAGTGTGATCCACAACCTGGAGGTCATACGAGTGTCACGATATAAAATGATTGTCTCTGGCACTCCGTGTAGTCGAAAGATCTCTTGTACAAACTTCTTTGCTAAAGTCAACGACCCATCCGTGAGATTTCCTAGAATGAAATGAGCCACTTTCATTAGCTTGCCAACAACCACCAAGATGACATCATGCTGATTCTTCGACATGGGCAATCCCTGAATAAAGTCCATGCTAATCACTTGCCACTTGTACTGAGGTATGCTATGTGGATAAAGCAATCCTGCAGGATGGACATGTTCTGCTTTAACACGTTGACACTCTAAACATCGAGCGACAAACTCAGTCACATCCTTCTTAAGCTTAGGCCAAAAGTACAATGGCCTCAATCCTTCCATTGTCTTGGTCACACCAGGGTGTCCAGAATATGGAGCGCTGTGAATCTCCTTGAGAACTAACTTCCTCAATTCTCCTGAATCTGGGATATACATTCTCCCCTGATATCTCAGAAGCCCGTCCGATTCTATTGCATATCCATCAAATCGATGATCTGTAGGGTCTACTTCTAATGGTTGTTTAACCCTTTTATAGTGCTCATCTCCTTGCAAGTTCTGGATTACCTGCTGTCTCAGATTAGATCTAGATGTCACCATAACTAACATATGTCATCTTCTACTAAGAGCACCTGCAACCCTGTTCTCTTTACCTTTTATGTACTCGATTCCAAAATCATATTCGCTGAGGAATTCTAACCATCTTCTCTGTCGAGCGTTAAGATTAGGCTGGGTAAAGATATATTTGAGCCCTAAATGATCTGTCTTAAGCTCAAAAGGCTTACCCAAGAGATAGTGCCTCCACATCTGAATTGCATGAATAATGGCAGACAACTCAAGATCATGAGGTGCATAATTTAACTCATGTTGTTTCAGTTTCCTAGATTCATATGCCACTACCTTTCCTTGCTGCATCAACACTCCTCCCACACCTTCACCAGAAGCATCTATAGTCACTATGAAATGACCATTAGGATCAGGTATGGCAGAATAGGTGCTAATGTTAGTCTTTCTTTCAACAACTGAAAAGCTTGTTCACATTTATCTGTCCATTCAAACTTCTTACCTTTCTTCTGCAATGAGGTTATGGGTGCTATAACTGTCGAGAGTCCTACAAATTTCCTATAATATCTTGCCAGCCCCATAAAGCTTCTTACCTCAGTCACAGTCTGTGGTGCAGGCCATTCCATTATTGCCTTGATCTTTTCAGGATCTACAGTAATTCCATCTACTGAAATTACGTGGCCAAGATAGTGCACTTTACTCTAATAGTATGTACACTTAGATAACTTGCCAAAAAGTTTTCTTTACCTCAAACGCTGTAAGACTAATTTCAAGTGTCTTTCATGCTCCTCCAATGACTTAGAATATATCAGAATGTCATCAAGAAAGACCAGAACAAAATCATCAAGGCAATCCCTGAATACACTGTCCATCAAGTTCATAAATGCTGCCAGAGCATTAGTTAACCCGAATGGTACTACGGTTAATTCATAGTGACCATATCATGTTCTAAATGCTATTTTAGAAATATCCTCATCCTTAATCTGTAATTTATGATATCCGGATCTAAGGTCTATCTTAGAGAATACCTTTGCACCTTTCATCTGATCGAACAATTCATCAATTCTTGGAAGCGGATATTTGTTCTTGATCGTTGCCTTGTTGAGCATTCTGTAATCAATGCACAACCTCAATGTTTCATCCTTGTTCTTAACAAAGATTACTGGTGCTCCCCAAGGTGACACACTAGGCTTGATAAACCCTTGTTTTAACAATTCCTCTAATTGTGCCTTAAGTTCAAATAGTTCTATTGTTGTCATCCTGTAAGGTGGTTTAGACTGTGGTTCTGTTCCTGGCATAAGATCTATAGAGAAATCAAATTCTCTTTTAGGTGGTAGTTCAGTCAACTCATGAGGAAAGACATCTTTAAATTCTCTAAGGATAGGATACTGATCAAAAGATGGTTCCTGATTATCTAGATCTCTTATCTTCATTGCATAGATAGAACAACCCTTTCTCTTAGCCTTTTTCAATTGCATGGCTAATATATGTCTTAGCTTAAGGGGTGTTCGTGATCCATGAATTTCTACCGGGTTTCCAAAGTCATCAAGGCATTTCACTACTTTCTCGTCGCAATCTACTAGAGACTTATGTTCTGACAACCAATTGATTCCTAGAATCACATCATACGATCCTAGAGGTGCAACATAAAGATTGACTTGAGTTTGGAAAGTGGGAAGATCTATTTCACTACATACAAGACATGAGTCTACCCTTCTCTCTCCATTGTTACCATACTGCACCATCCATGAGTTTTCCATGTATCCCAGTTTAACAGTTAACTTAGCTACAACTTTTGGGTCAACAAAACATTCTGTAGCTCCTGTATCAATTAAAATAGAAATTGGAAGGCCAAAGAGCTTATCAGACATCTAAATAGGTGTATCTTGGAAATCCTCCTAATGATTATCCACTACTGCATGAATCTGGTGTTGTGGAGCTCTCTGTCGATTTCCATCTCTCTGATTCTCTGCTCAACAAGGACATGCGCTAGCATAGTGCTCTCCTCCACAAGTATAACATCCATCTATGGGTCCTCTATGTCTAGCTAGATTGTCTCTCTGATTACCGTTACCATTGCTACCTCTCCTATTGTTATTTCCACCTTGGTTTCCATTGTTCTTCTCCTGGTAGTTATTGCCCTTCTTGATATTCCTTATCTGGCATTTGCTATTTCCTTGGTTGCCACTGTCATTCTGATACCTTTTGTTTCCATTCTTCATATCCTGATTCTTGCGGTAATTTGAGATCTGTTGCAGTTTCTGTTCTTGCTTGGTAGCCTTTTCAAACACTTCATCCATGGTTAATGGATTATGCATGTCCACATCTGATCCAATCTGCGGTCTTAAGCCCAAAATGAATTTGTGAATCCTGAACCTTTCATCAAGCTAATATTGTGGAACATATTTCATTAAGTGAGAGAATTTCTCCCAATATTGAGTCACAGTCATACCTTCCTAAGTGAAGTTTTGAAATTCCGTCATTTTCTTGTCGAAGTAAAGTTGTGGTAACCACCTCTTTCGGAAGAGCTCAAGAAAATGATCCCATGTGACTTCTCTTGGAAGCAGTTTCTTTTCAGCTTTCTCATTGTCCCACCAAGTAGCTACTTCCCTAGTAAGCTGATAAGATCCCCAAATAGCTTTAGTTTCAGCAAACAAATCACGGAGGTCAAAGTATTTTTCCATGTCAATGATCCAAGTTTCAGCACCGTCACCAATTGTCTTACCATCAAACTTAGAAGGTGTAACCTTTTTAAGGTCCTTTCCTAATTCTTCAACAATCTTATTTCTATTATTTCCGTTCACTTCTCCTTCAGGAACTCGAGCTTCCTCTCTTCTTTCCTCATTTCTATTTCCCCTTATGCCTCTGATTTCTTCTTCCATAGTATTCATTCTAGTTCCTTGTTGAATCAAAAGAGCTCAGATTCGGTTCAATATATTATTCTGTCCCTCACCATTCTCTCCAGCATTATTATTATTTCCCTCATTGTTTCCAGCATTAGACCCTCCTGCAGCAGTGCCAGCATTATTTCCAACATTGCCTTCTTCATTGTTACCAGTATCGGGGTTACTGCCAGATCCTAGGGTTGCTCCCCTACATCCAGAGTTCCTAGTGTTCATGATGAACTATCTGTAAGAGTTTTCAACCTTTAGCGTAATGGTTCCATAAAGTTCCAGAGTAGAACCATCGCTTTGATACCAAAATGTAAAGTACTTGAATTTCACATCACAAGAAACTGGAGTAAACAAAGATTTACTAAAAGTACTTCTAAATTTGACAAAATATGAACTTTTAATCATCATGGCGAAGGTAAGAAATTGAGATAACATTCAAGAATCCAAGCAAGATTTCAGATTTATAAGTAAAAGTACAACCGTAATTTCAAAGCATACATAAATACATCTGAAGTCCTTTACAGCGTATGTTGAAATAAATATTACAAGTGTCGAATAATGACATCAAGCCTTACAATCATTGAATACAACAAGTACAATTTGATATAAATGTCAAATAATCTATCAAGGAGTCCTCGACCGCCATCGACCAACCGGCCATCTGTTGCATCGAAGGACAAGAACATGGTTCAGGTGCTTTTTCTGCCCAACCATGAAGCTTGCGCTTCCCCGGTATCCTTAAAACTGAAGGATGCCTGACCCTGCTCAAAGAGCCTAGCAACCTGGAAACATATGCAAGGTGGAATCTGGTATGTGCCTATCAATCTACATGCATTACTAATATGAATGCAGCATCTCATCAATAGGATGTGGTAGGAAAAAAAATACACAATGTATAGCTAGGAAAAGTCATCTATTTCAATGGTGCATGTCTGTTTCAACATTCTATTAGCTTTGGCCAAAGCGTTACTCTATAATAACAGCATGCAAGTTTGAAAAAGAAACTTACTTCCCTAATAACCCACATTCGATACCCGTCCTGAAAGGCAATCTTTTCAATGCATAGCAAAACAGAAACTCACTTAACTAATCTCTTCTAACACGGAAGCAAAAAGAAAGATACTCTTTTCCACAGTATGAAGTTTTCAATGTTGGTTATTCAATTTTCTATGTCTGGGTTTAAAAAGGCAATTTTTCCAAACATAAACTTAGAGAAACAAAACTCACTCATGCTACGCCTATTTTATCATATTTACGGCAACAAGGTAATGAAACTCAAAGTTTGATAATTAGTAATGTTGATTCATTCATGAATTCATTGTTTCTTTAAATATCATCCACTTCATTGGTCAAACAATCCCGTGAAATTATAGATACGATTAGATTGATCTATTTACTTTTATGGATTTACATTATACCGAGACAAGACCAAACTGTTAACAATGGCTTTAAACGATGAACAATATACTTGCTGCGTAATCGACATTTCAAAGAGTAATCAACTTCAGTGAATAACAGTTGGCAATCAATAATAGTGATTGGCATTGGAGGATAGTTCTCATGATAAATAACGATAGCAGTCATACTAAACATATTATGTTTCCACCATACTAGTGATGACTTTACCTAGAAGTGAACGATTTTTACTAACCATCTAAATGGCATATAAATAATGCAGTAAGCACAAGAAACAATACATAACCAAAGCGTTTGAACAGTAAAGAAAAACATAAGCACTAAACAGTAGGTGGCATTCATGGAAACCAAGAAATCGTCATTACAAATACTAAATTTGGCATCCAATTTCATGGTAACGGCACATAACAAAGATCAGTATTTCTGAACATTGCATGGTGTGTGTTAAGCATAGAATGTCACAGTTTACATCTAAGCTGATGGATCTTACAAGAGCCTGTCGTATGGACTAAGAGAAAAGTCTTTTCCGGCAGATTGATGGCTAACAAAAAGATTCTTCAACAATAGAGGGAGTAAAGAAAGACTATATTAAGATCCATTTCCAATCACGTCAAAACTCATGCAGATCGGTTAGAGTTTAGGATCTATATGCATGGTAGAATTCGTCATTAGGACGGGGAAGTCGATTGACAAGGCGGCAAAAGGCACCATATCACATTAACAGCTAGTAAACGTTTAAGAGGAAACAACGAGACATAATCATAATAACAGTGGTATAACAAACAAAAAAAATAGTGGTTGACCAATTTGCTGAAGGAGCGTATGGGTTTCATTGCTCTTAGCATTGGTGAATGAAGTTCTATGTGCATGCAAGGTTGACATCTACCTAGGACGGAAGAAGAATGTCTTTCAGTATTTTTGAAATAGCTTTACTATAGGAGACAGCAGTGAGTATGCCACAGTCGGCATCCACATATAAAAACAACATGCAATTTCTAAGGTTCTGCATAGTATAGATCGTGAGGCTATGGAAAATTGCCTATGCAATAGTGATGATATTTAAATGAAAAGCCAGAAATCGGCATTTGAATATACCACAGAAAATGACTTCCATCAAGGGTGAACCGGCTTACAACCACATTCAATTCGATTTCATCAATGCAAAACGGTATACATAAAAGTCATATATCGAACGTTGGGAGGCACACAAGTATGGGTGGCAAACATACTAGAGTAGTAACTTACAAATCATCATAAACAATCAGTAGAATGAGGAAAGAATTCGGCCAAATCCTAAGAGGAATACCTGTAGGGTATCGAAATCCTGTAGAGAAACGGCGATCCAGTTTCCTTGCCTCTCCCTCTTTATTTTCTCTGCTGTGACTTTTTCCCACCATCAATGATGTCTCCCTTTCCCGTTTCTCCCCTCCTCTTTTTATAAAAAAGAAAACCCTAAAAATTCTTTTGATACTCATGCAAAAATTGCCCTTCTTCCCATGCGCAACATGACTAATATGTGAATATAACTATTTTACTTTTATTAGATTTAAAACTAAAATTCATTTCTTTTATACGTTCTACATTTAAATAAAACTAAAAATACTCCTTTAACTCTATTAAAAGCTTCTTAATATTTATTTTAATTTAAATTAATTCTAATATTTTTCTTCTTAGTTATAATTCTATAATTACAAAAGATATCTAAATTTAAATCGAAATTTTTTTTTTTAAAACTAACTTATTTAATTCTTTAAAACTAGATTCCTTATAGAAGGACCATATTGAAAATAAAAAAACAAGAACTAGCTTTCATTTTAATTTGATAACTGCAAGGAATTCTTAGATCTAAGCAATTCAAAGAAATAAAACTGACTTGTTTCCTTATTTTCTTGACATGACAGGTATCAAACTTGATTAATAGTGAAAGCACACTTAAGATAATGTCAATAAAAGAGATTTTGACAATATCAAACGACAAAAGAGGTCAACATCATCAAGTCAATCCTGCAACTACATACATCCATTAAATCAAACATGCCACACAAATATCCATCAAATCAATCATGCATGAATGAATCCTATGTGAGTGTGTGTAAACACCAGATAAAACCCGTCAGATGTTGCCACGGAGCTAGGAATACCCTACCTAAACCATGCTCTTGTCGTTGACAAGACTACAAAAGTCAAACTCATAAAACCATTAATAAGTTAGTCCCAATATAGCCGAAGTGATCCATTTAACCTATCACTGTAATTAATCAAAGTAATTATTGCATTTTATCCATTCAATCAAGTACAAAAGTATGAGATGTGACAAAGAGATTACACTATACACAAATTGAGTAAATGTAGATACACTAACTCCACCTATTTTAGAAGTTACACTATCTACATATACTACCACAAAATGCCAAGCCCCCTCACTCCATGAAGGGACACAAATAGAAAATAGGTACTCCTCATGCAATGAATCATCCCTGAGTGAGAATCTAGCTCGGGATGACGAAAATCCTCCTACCTCTAGTGCCTCCTGCCTCGAATTTGATGTTCTTATACTTTATCCACCTGATGTTACATGTCAGCCTTTGAAATCCCTATCAAGTGTGGTATGAATGATCCCAAGAGCACAAGCATTTGATAACATAATGCAATTGAACATTATAAAAATGAAGGTTTCAGATTCAACCGGAAAATACACCTTTTCCAAAATACCTCTGTTCACAAAAATATAGGTTTCTCCATAAATTCTCATATAATAATTATAATTATAATCACCTTAACTCCCTTATTACTCCATAAGCAAAAAGTAAATTCTTTAAATATTTTAAATTCCCTTAAAAAAGAAAACTACTTATGTCTCCCTTCCATAAAATTAAATATCTTCATAAAAATTCTACTATTTATGTCTCCCCACTTTTCTTTCTTTTTAAAATAATACTCTTTAAAAGATGAAAAATCTCTCCCCACCTCCTCTAAAAAATCACATCTCCTTACATTTCCTTTTAAATCAAACTTCTAAAAATATAATCTACGTAAGGTTTTAAACCTTTAACTTCTCCAATAAAAGAAACTTTTCAATTATTCAATTACTATCTCCCCGATTCCAAAAGATTTAAAGATTCATTTCAAAGTATTAGATTTAAAAATAATCCATGAATCCATTTAGAAAGTCACATATCGTGTAGTCATGGATAACTAAAGTTTGCTGAAAAATAACCACTTTTGACTGCCAACAATTCTCTTTTGGACTTCTGTTCACAAATAAGACCATGCGTAGATTTTCACATATTTTTACTCTTCACACGCCTGGACATTTATTACACTCCCAACAATATTAAATGTGAGCCCAAATGAAAATTTAAATGGCCAGAAATGATTTGCACGCCCACAGCAAGAAAAGGAAATGACCAGAAATGATTTCCACACTTTATTTCAGCAGACTAAATGTAGCAATAAAAGCTTGTAGAGACTCGTACTCACCGGTGGAAGAGATCATTCAAGAGATGGTTTGCTACAATTGGTGCCTACTCTTTTCCCATTAGTGCTTCCATTTATAATATTTTAGAACTCAAATTTCATGATGATTTTGCTGGAAATGTTGAGCAACATCATAATGCTCTTCATGCCTGACATAGTCTCTTCTGTGTCTCTGCAATCCTTCTTCACTAAGCACAGTCACAAGGAATCTTCATTCCATCTGCACAGGATTAGATAATTGCTCTGATACCATATTGAAATATGGTGAGCACCTACAGATTACACCATTGCATATAACAAAAGCATGTAATAATATATTGATGATTTTTGGATTGTTTTACATTACATCACAATGGATTTTTAAAGCCTTACAAATTCCTGTGAACCAACAACAACTTATTTATGGGAATGTAACTTCCCGAGAACTAACTTATTACTAACATGTATTTATTTATATCTAACTATAAACTAACTATTATAAATGTAAACCTTATATTATTATTCTAACAAAGATTACCCCCCACAAAATCAATGATCCCTCCTGCAAAATATGATGATGACACTTTATACTTAGTGCGATTACAATTGCCACAAGCCAAAATAGAAACATGGAATTTTGATCTTAGTGCATGCAAATGCCAAAATAGGCCTTATAATAAAAGTACACTTTGGGTACAAAATGAGATCAAATAGATCACAAATCTAAGAACTCAAAAAATCACGCACTTTCAAAAATTATTACCATATGAGCCCAAACGGAGCCCTACAAGTTCTAAAAATGGGAATTGTTCAGTAACAATGATGAAGCCTACAATTTATAAAAAAAATAGAGACCAAAATCAAAATCCAATTGCACCACTATGAAGCTTACAAAATTCTGGCCCAAATAAAAAAAATTCCTTGAAAAATGGAGCAAAATTGAGCAAGATACAAGCCTCTAAAGTTTGCCATCCAAAACGAAAACTACAATGAGAGGGGGACATAAAATAGGCCCAAGGGCTGCTAGCATCATACTGATGTGATGTTGACATCAGTATTCCTACAATGGAATATTTTCCATACCGCTGGAATATTCTCTAAGATTTTGAAACTGCCAACGAAATCTGCAAAACCATCCTCATGAATGGAAAATTATCGTCCAGTGTCAAAAACCATGCGTGAATCTACGGAAACTCACTTACTGGTTGGACGAATGGTTTTCATGGGGAATATTCCCCACTATATGCTATATGCTAATGGAAAATTGAATGTCAACACTGGTTTAAATTCTCGATCGATGGGTAGAGAGTGTCGGCCAAGTTTTGGAGTTTATCCGCTGGTTGATGATAGGGTGTGGGGGACCTATGCCACTTGGTGCCCCCACACTGACCTATGAAACCTGTGGGTACCCTACACAAGTAGGGTACTCTATACCAAAAATTTGTAGAGTAATAATTAAAAAACTAGAGGATAATTATATCACCTGATGGATAATGAGCGTTGATGCCTAAGAAGATGCCTGATTATGTAGGGAACTCGTATGGCTGGGTACGGATCCATACAATTGTATGGATTCTGTACAATAGTACATAATTTTTGCCAATTTTTAGACCACAAATTTTTTTACCAAAAATTCCCAAACTTTGATTTCAATATTTGGACAGGCAATCCTTAGGTTTTGACACATTCTAATCGCGGTGGCGTAGTCTATTTTGCACCAAGATGCACCAACAAATAGTTCTAGGTAAAAACTCTCCAAAATGAGGGAAGGAGATCAAAAATCTAGCACTCTGATACCATGTAAGAATTGATAATGGACTCAAGCACTCTTAGGATCACCTGCAATCATAACAACCTTCCACAACAAGAGAGAAGCAACAACAATTCTCTATATTGCCAAGAAAATGATGCATATAATATACAAGATGCAAAGCTTGACTTCATACAACATCCAACCTCCCTTATATAGGCAAGGTTGAGAGGTGAGGCACAAGGCCAACATAATGGAAAAACAAACTAGATGACACAAATAATAAATGCACCTAGACACTACTATTTAAGAAATGCATGCAAGACAAACTTGTAAGATGACAAGTGTCTTAATGCTATGACATGAGACAACTAGTTCAAAAATATTAAATGCACCTAGATGTACATTATTGAATGCACCTAATGACACCTAAGTAATCTTAAGTAGACTAGTGTGAAGAGGACCTAATGAGGTAATATCTCTTTTTATAATAACAAATTTTATTTTGGCTAGAAACCAACTCTATAGCCCAGAAATTGAGTTTTTCTATTTTTCAAGCTAAAAATCACACTGTTTATAATCTTAACGTTAGGTGCAAGGTTGAGATAAATTTCCTAACACTCATCTCATCAAATAGTAGAGATCATATGTATATGTTTAACCAAAATTCTAACAAAGCTCATTATTTTGTATCTTCATCGTCTTTATTGACTTCCAAATTTCCACAAGGCATGTAACATTATCCATATGCACATTGTCAAGATGATCTTGTACTAAATTTTGTTTCTATTGCTCCACACTTTAGGTAAATGATCATTAACCAATTGATTTGGTATGTTATCCACATATCCATGAACATGTTCATAGTTTAGGGGATCTTTATCATTATTACTAGGATCTTTGGAGTCTCCACCATTTCTTTCCATGTTTGGTCACCATTCAAGATGCAAGATGCCAAAATTTTGAAAGATCATTGCACCCTAGTCCAGTAACCTATAAAACTTATCATTTAGGATGTCGACACCCCAAATTCACTTCATTTTCTCTCCATGATTTTTCATAATTATTCCCAAATTGACTATTTTCCCATTAATGTGACTAACTTAAACATTTTCCTTCTTGCGTCATAATTAACTAAATTGACCAATTTAATCGATTTCAAGCTAATGTGACTAACCTAGTTTGACCAAATTCCATGTTGTAATTATTATGACTAATTTAAGCAACCATTCACCATATTGCAATTAGTGTGAATAACCTAATTTGACTAATTTTGTCCCTGTTACAATTAACCCCTTTCTCATCCCTAAGGTTAATTAATTAAATACACTTAATTAATTAATCTAGGCCTAAATATCTCTCCAACTAATTAATTAGATATTGCATGATTATCTACTTAATCACACTTCCCTATTTCTTGTAAATAAGAATTCAATCCCATGCACTAAAAGCCAAAAGACGTTGTCCTTCAATATCCACCATCAATTTCAAAGTCTATATAAAATCTGGGCCCTCCACTTGCATACATGTCTCTTTAGGCCACATGTCCACACTCCTTGCTCACACATATGTGAGCATGCTACATGGGTAAAGCTTGACCCTTGATTCCATCTTTCAATCTTCACCATCCAATTGTACCATTCTCTTCTTCCCACTTTCTTGCATCCCCTTTCATTCCGCAATTTAAGATAATCTTGACCCTCTATCTTGCATGTTGTCTCTCATCACACCACTTGTCAAGAGGCTAAGAAATATCCTCATGAAATCGATCTCAACCCTTGATCTCATCTCTTAATCTCAATTGTCCATGATCAAAGGGGAAAGTCTATTTAAATAGGCTTCCCCAATGGACATAACATCAATCCATAAATTGCACCTACATGCTTCCAAATTTAGTAATCTCAAGCAAAGATTATTCACATTGCATCACAACACATCTATTCAACATTGGAGCACATCCACAAGGTCAAATGGAGGTATAATGTTCTTGTTTTCTTGCATTTATATTGTTGTTTAATTTCCATTTTAGCTCAAACTGAAGGACTTCATTGTGTGGGTCAATAAGTATTCTCATTTTATCTTAAAAAACCTCGTTATTTCTAGTTCTCCATAAAAACCATCAAATTTTAATAGACAAAAATAACCAAAATTAACCTCTTTATTAAACTCTTTAACATACCCAAATAGAATTTCCTTCCATGAAATATTCTCCTTATTATCCCACCATGAACCATTCCCAAAATAGTCTACAAACATTTTTCTCAAAGGGACATTAGAGAGAAGGTGAAGACAACCTTCTTTAACATTACATGGAGAACAATCAACCACTTAAAACCTATAATATTTTAAAGAAAATCTAACAATAATCTTATTTAAAAGTAACAATCATCTAGAGCAAGATTTAGTTCTACCCATGTTGACCAAAGGTGTTTAAAGGTATATTTCTAGTCACAATAAGATAAAGCAATGCCCCATTTACTGTTTAAAATGTTTGTCACTTCTTGGTGCAAGAAAGCATCACATTAAATTTTTTATTTAACATATTGGTGAGAGGGGAACCATCTTCCCATTTCATATTATCTAGTATTTTAGTATTGAAGAAAATAATCAAAGATAAATTAGTCCCACGTACTACCTTGGTCACCATAGAAAAGGTTCTCCTTTTATAGTTAGGAATCAATAATTTTCCTTTTTTCCTTCCCAACATAATATAGAGCCATTCATAAATAGGTCACCAAATATTCAAGCTCCTTAAAGAACCAAAATTTGGTAGAGCATCCTCTAACTAGACACAAAGGTTTGATATCATATGATAGATTCCATAATATGGATCTAAAATTGAAAAAATGCACCCTTTTTAGAAAAGCTTCATTACTAGATAGAGGTTTCTAGCAGAATACCAAGCTCCCCATATACTACAAAAATAGTTGATCCTACTAGTTTGACATAAAATTTACCAAAGATAAAGTCATGTAGGTGGAGTCCTTCCAATCACTTTTATTTTTGTAGACTGCATGGCAAATTTTATTTATAATAAGGACCTTCCAAGGTTAAAGTCCCTCAAAAGCTTTCAAGATCCATTTTACAACCAATGTTAAACCTTGCAACTTAAGGTTTTCTAGACCCATCCCACCAAATTGTTTAGTAAGGAAACACCAATTCTATAATACAACATGCCTTTTTCTACTACCTTCACCATTAGACTAAAGGAAATGTATTTAGTTTCTACAATTTCTCCAATTGAGAGCTATCAAACAACTAGGTAGAAGCATATTAAATACTGAATTAAGAAATAATTTCTTGACACATTTGATCTCTACCAACAATAGAAACTAAATGACCTTTCCATTTAAAAAAATCTTAACCTTTTGAAAGACCCAACCCCACATATCACACAAGGAAGGTGCCAATGGAAATGATATTTTGAGATATTTAACAATCTTCTAGGGGGCTCCTCATTCCTAACTAATTTTTGAAATCTGTTTGCCCAACTCAAGATCACAAACTTATGGGAAGAGATTTTTTAGCCCAAAATTGAATAGTAAATATCAATTCTAGCCAATAAATTAGAATAATTATCTTCCTCTAAATAAGGGAAGAGAGAAATTTCATTTACAAATTCAATGTCAATAAATTTAGACTCCTCATGAAGCATAATACCTTTGAAAGGAGGACCAAGAGAAATATTTTAAGCAAAAAGTGTATAGCTTCAGAGGCAATAACAAACAAGGGGCTAAGTAAATTAATTTAAAAATGAGTAATTAGTATTATAAGGAGGCAACCAACACTTTATTACCTATATAATTAAGTCAAAACCTACTACTTATCTACTTAAGTGAAATGTAAGTAATTGTATAGATAATCAAAGCAAAACATCAAAAGTGAAGTTTATGATTACATCAAACACATACTCATGAATACATATACACCTAATATTATTGAAGGATCTAGCCATTTGGCCATTCTATGTTTTATGTTTAATTTGTTTAAATATGGGGTACACACCACAATACGAATATTAATAATGTATTATTTAAATTTGATTAAGATGTGATTAAGCCAATAAACCTTAACAATGAAATAATAGAGAAGTAAGTAAAAGCCAACAAACTCATTAAATTATACATATAACATTGGATATACATGGAGAAACCCTTAGAGGGAAAAACTCCACCACCAAAGAGACCCAGGCTTGTATTAATCCTCAAAGAAAAAAGTACAACAATACAATCTACTTATCCCTCTAGTATGATAGTAATTTGACAACATAATTGTACTTACAAAAGACCATATGAATCCACTATCCTATGCCTCCAATATATAGGCAAGTAGGAAAAAAGAAACCACAAATGGTTTCCCAAAACTAAGACCCGAAACCATGATCTCTAGCAAAAATTTAATACCCCTAGTGTAATCTCCTTTTCACCCAAGTAACATTCATTTACCAAAAAGTTATTATTTTCTTAACAACTATAAAGTCCTCATATAATATTTAATGCACTTTAAGGTAGATTATTTGAAATAGAAATAAATTAATCTATTTTCCATATATTGAATAAATGTTAAAACATAGCAAATGACATTGCACAACCAAATATTTCATCAATAAACTTTAATAACATCAATTTGCAACAATAATTTAATCAATGCAACATTTGTAACATTTCACACACACACACACACACACACACACACACACACACACACACACACACACACACACACACACACACACACACACACACACACACACACACACACACACATATGTATGTATGTATGTATGTATGTATGTATGTATGTATCACTTATCTATGGAGCACTAAGATGCTGTTATACAACACTTGGAGGAATGATCACAGGTCCCGGCTATTCTTGGCAAAGAAGCACCCCCAGAGGAACTGGTTCATACATAGAACCAACTATGCCTCACGACATAAAATAAACACAACCCTGGCTAGGACATTCCAGGTGTACATTGTACCTTGAGTTGGACACACTCTGTGTACCCCTTCTCCAAATGTTCAATGCCTAGCCAAAGACCCTAATCCTCACTCCTGTGTGCCCTCTTATTCCTGTATACTTTCATGTATACTTTTCCTATATACTTTCTTGAATACTTTCCTCTATCAAATCTATAATCCTTCTCCTTCCTGATTTCTTGTCTTTCTTTCCTTATATTCCTTGAGTGTTCTCCATGCCCATTTCAAGTCTCACACAAATGCCTTATATAACCTTTTAAGGGTGATTTCTAAAACATCACACCTTTTCACAAAGTTTGTCATTAATAATGGTTTAATAAACATAATAACTCCTCCCTTTTAAAAGGGGTTTTTCATAATTATTATTTATTTATCCCCCTTTTAACCAAGGATCATAATATCCTTTATTTTCCATCTCCCTTTTAATTATATAAAGGGTAAATAAACTTTATCCTCTTATAATTTTAGAGGGTTATTCATAAATATCTTTCTTTTCCATTTTGGAGAAAAAGTCACATAACATTTCTCCCCCTATAATTCAACTAATGTCCTCAGTAGCTTGAGTTGAATCTACAACATATTTCAACACAAACAATTAGTTAAGTGTGGATGTAACACTATCAATATCACAATGAATATTATAACTTCATCTATAATTATATTTCTTAAAATTTAGATCTTTTCAATAACTCTTTTATTTTAACTAAAACCAAAATTAGATCCCATAGAAATACTTTGTTAATCAATAACATGATTACAACCATAAGTATATTTTCACATGAAATAGATCATGAATTTATACTTGAGAAGCTGATACAAGAGAGTACACTATATCTCTTGTCAAATAATCTATAATTTTTTATTTATGTGCAACCTTATCTTTAATGCAAATATTTCAATCTTTTAGGTGTCATTTTAATACACAAAAGTATTATCATGTAATCACATAGCACTTACCTAGTGAATGACATGCATATCCCATACTATGTAGTCACTCAGCACTGAGCACCATATACTCAAAATACATTCAAATATGATATTCATGCATTCCGGACTACATGAATATCCTCTTTTCATATACCAAATACAATTTAATAGCAACAATTACATCAATGTTTATATAATTCCCTAGTTAGTCCAGTAAAGTTTTGGGACAAGCTTAAATCTAACAAGGATTCAAATGTTTGCTATCAACAGTGTGTTTATAATACCTAACCTAGATCTCAGTCCTATACAAAACATGTACAAGGTTATTGGTTTGATCAATTCCAATAACAAAGTATAATAAAACAAAGATGGTACAAAATAATCTTATAAGGAAACTTAAGCAACAAAACAACAACAACTATTACCATCATAAAGTACTTCATAGAGAAACACAAGGTCTAATATTTCTATTAAGTAATTAGGTTAATTGAATATCTTTCTTCATCTTTTCCATCCTAATTAATCTTGCAACCATCTAATTATGACTTCCTAAGACACAATTTAAGGTCTTGATTGATTTTCCAACCACAAATCCCCAAACAATGTTTAAAAACTCAATATTTCAGAAGATGGGTTCCCAATATTTCAGAAGATGAGCTCAAGAATTTTATTCCTGATATGAATTTTAATAACCTTGATGTGTTTCTAGAACTTTGACAACATAAGAAAATTCATGAAAAAATTCTATAAAATATAAAACATGTTGAAGATTTAAACATTACATAAACTAGCTCTTTTCCAAATAACTTCTTGAGGAACTTGCATATCACAAAAGGATTTTATTTAATCTGAGAATGGATTGAGTTTGGGATTGGCTCTCCCCCTGTAAATTCTAGCATGTCCTCATAATAGATGCTAAGATAATCGTTTTGGTTTCATAACTTGTAAAAGCATTGTTTCATTTCAGCTAAACAACACCATATTTTCCAAAAAATGATCCTAGGACTTGTGAGTTATGGACCCACAATGTAACTTATGTTAAACAAATACAAGTATTAATTTTCAACTATAGCTATAACCCTTGGTTTGTTATTTTTTTCATGATTATTATAGGATCCCTTATTGTTAAAATACTTTTTATGATGTTAACTGTATAAGGTCATCTCAACCATAAATATTGTTGACAATAAGCATTAATATTGACACAATAAAATGGAGATATACATTCAGAGATAAGGGACTAAAAAATTGAGGAGCCAATCAAAGATAATGAGGAAAGATAGGAGAATTTAACCAAGGAATCTAGAAATTTATTTGGGGCATATCAATATGGGAATGCATAGAAGACAGGAGTGTGAGCAAAACTAAATGTCTAGAGAGACGATCTAGTTCCAAAATTGATTAGTTGAAGTGCAATCTACCCAATCACTTGTCAAGGTATTTTAACTTTATTCAAGATCTATATGGTAGAAGTGATCAAGAATTAGAATGATAAATAATTTTCATAGGTATAAGGAGAGGCACCATAGAAACAAGACAAATAATTAGATGACTAATGTCATCAAAGGAGTTAATGAAATTACATCAAATAAAGGAGGCATTATTAAAGTAAATAATCAACAAAATTGATGGAGCAAAGAAAGAAAAATGAAAGCTATGGAAGGAAACCAAAAATCTAACACCAAAACATCAACCTCAATCCTAATTGAAAACTTGAATTGAAGAGAGATAAAGGTAGGAAGTAGATTGTCACTAACAAAAAACAAGTGACCAAAGATTATTATACAACTATCCATTATGGATGAAGAAGATATAGGCCTTTCTCATCAATCTATTTAAAAAAACCTTGCAAAGGAATCAATGATTAATAATAACCCCCCTTGGCAAAAAGGAAGTCCCCATCTTGATAGAGAACTTTATAGTTTCATCATGGGTGAGAACAGAAATGCATATATGGATAACATGAGGCATACTAACTAATCAATGATAAAATGGAGTTTGAGAACATTTAGAGGTCGAGTTACTTGATAGAAGGAAACTTTAAGGGTCAAGGCATATTGGAAAGTGCTAAGAGGGAGTAGGTATGTTCATGACAAACATGTAGGAAATACAAAGTCTAATGATCCATACAAAGTGTAGAGTAAAACTCTACATTTTGTATATATGTATGAAGAGTCAAAAAATACAGAGGAAAGAGTCTCGAGGCCGTAGGACATGACAAGTGGCACAACGGTGCTCATTTGAAGAATCAATAGAGAAAAGGATCTCTTAAGGAGCGTGAAGGCTCCACGTGGTAGAGTCTATCAGTGATGCATAGTCTAAAATGAAAGGCATTAAGAGTCTTTTTGATAGGGCTGCAAGGCTTGCCAAGTGTCTCTACTGCGGTTAATATTGGCAGCATAATGAAGAAGCAGTGGAGGATGCCACATGTCAATGTTTGTGTTTCATTTTGAGATCACCTTTTGTGAAGAATGAATCTATGCAGATAGTGCCAAGTGTCGACACTTGCGTGCTATTTATTTTTTTACTTTATAAGCTTTGAGTTCCCACGGAAGCTACCATGTGTCATGATGGTAGGCCTCTAAGGGGAAACTTTTGGGAAGTTTTGTTAAATGAGTGCAACCCTACTGCATGTCTCATTTAGGTATCAATGGAGTTTGCCGCGTGTCTCTTTTGTTGAGTCTCTTTTATAAGTTCCCAAGTGCAGCGGAGTGTGCCACATGTATAGGTGGGACCCAAGCAGGGATAACTTTAAGGAAAACCCCCTAAAAACACCTATAAAATCTTGGCAAATCCTAGCTAAGTGCCATAATTTTCCTGGTGAATCTTTCCTTTTTTTTGAAAAAATAATTAATTTTTTTGGCGAATCTATGCACATTTTTAAAAAATTTGTAAAATTGTTGCGAATCCTAGTGAAAATTCACTAACAAAAATAAAACCAATGGCGAATCCTTCCTTTAAAAAATTGCATATTTGGTCAACGCAATCCCCCATATATTATTTTGTTTTTTTTTATTTTAAAGCAGGGGCCTAGGGGTGGCAGCCACCGATGGGGTCAAGGGGCAGTGGCTCTTGTGGGGGTCAAGGGGGCAGCGCCCCCTCGTGGGGTCCAGGGATAGTGGTTAAATCCATATGAGTATCCAAAACGCATTGGATTAATTATTTTTTAAATATTTCACTTTAGAAAAAAGACAAATAAAACTAAATTCTTGCCATTGATTATCATTTTGATCAGACGGTTATAGTTGAATTTCGTGACCCTTTTGGCATGTACCTTTTAAAAGGCTTGTTGGGGCCTGAAATTTGTTTTGGGCCACACGATCATAATCTAATCGTGTGGCCCAAAACAAATTTTGGGCCCCAGTAATCCTTTTAAAAAGCACATGCCAAAAGGGCCACAAAATTCAACTACAACCTTTTGATTAAAATGATAATCAATGGTAATGAGTCAAAGACATATTCAAAGTTAAATTATCCCTAAAGTATATGAAAAACCACTTTAATAATGGCGATATTACCCCTAAAGCAATGACAAGAATATAATATTAATGGAGAATCCAATTAAGATTTATAATTATATTAAAAACTCTTGGTGAATCAGCTCTAATGACACATAATTTACTTGGTGAAACAATTTAATTTATTGGTTTAAAACAATAATTCTCTGGTGATTTAACCCATAAAAAATATTTTTTTGTAAAAATCAGGTGATTTAGCCCCTCGCTGGTTGTAATATATTCACCAATTTTGAATTCTCAGATTTGAACTATTAGCCAATTGGCCAAGATTCACTACTAAAAATATCACTGGACCCAAGGTTTTAATAGATATTGGAGGTCGTGGGAGATGCCACATGTCATCGTTGCGCTTGTTTGAAGAGCCTTTTGAATAGTTTCTTCTCAAGGAGCGTGAGGCTGCCATGTATTATATTTTGAGTCTTTTTGAGTGTCGTGGGCGGCACCATCTATCCTAACGGCATAGGTGGTTAGACTCTATGTTTGAAGGCCCATATCTTTTATGCCATTGGCCGATTCAACTCAGCAAAAGGCAGAGTCAAGGTGGGAGAATCTATCATATCTAAAGACTCACAGAGTCGGTTGCGATGGAAGGAGAAGAATAGAGACCCAGCATATAGAGGAGATTTGCAACACATGAGCTGATAACTGAATCATCAGTTAATTGGAGATGCTGGTACCCAGGAAGTTAAGATCTGAATGGTCACAGGAGTCTCAGAGCCTCATTTCATGCTATAAATAATGGAGTCTATTATAGGATAAAGGGACTCAGACAGAAAAGAGATTTTTGGAGTTATTGTGTTGTTGGACTAAAAAATATCATTTACCTTAACATATACCTCTCAGGGGGGATTGAATATTGTAATTTGTGCATCTTTGCCTCATGTACTTGTTCTTCTGACCATCAATGAAGAGAGAGTAGTGTTCTGTGCATGTTATGATGTTTTTCTGAATCTTTCTTGCATTTTCTCTACATTGAGCCTTTGATAAATCTATGATATATTCTCTATTGTTGTTAATCATGCATTATGCTCTTTAACTTGGCAGTAAATCTTTAAGGGTTTGATCACTGTGTTCTAGTTTTGAATCACAATATATATTCTCGGTGCACCACCTTAGAAGATTTACTTTTAAGGGTTTTATCTGTAATCTTGTTTTTTCTTCCCTTTACAACATACCCCATAGAGAAGAACCAGCTTCTTTAAAATCTGGAGGTTGTCTTAAGAGTCAAAGTCTCACATTCTTAAGATTTCCCATGTTGGTGATTAACCTGCAAATTTAAGCATCAACAATTTTTGGCACGCCTAGTGGGACTATCTTTACAAATTCTTTGATAAGAATCACATGAGCTGACCTCTTGTAAGAAGTTAGAGTTATGGACCAACTACACGATCTAGAGCTGCTGCTAATCTGGGACTCTTACTACCACCACTGATAATTACTTCAAGGAGAAGGGCTAATCAACAGAATATCCCAACGATACAAATGGGTGCCCCAACTCCACCTCAAAATTATGCTAACTGGAATAATAGTAGCCCACTCATATTTCCAACATCTCCAGATACATGGGACCCAATTCCTACAAATGCCCTGAAAGCATTACCCAAGTTCTCAGGAGAGGATTTCAAGACCCCAGCTGAACACCTGTAGGATGTGGCTAATGTATGCACATTGCACTATGTTATAGAACAAAATATCGCCATGAGGCTTTTAGCTGCATCTTTCAAAGGGAGAGCCCTTGATTGGTACCAATCTTTACCAGCTAATTCTATTGGGACTTGGGATCAATTAGGAGATGCATTTTTTGAAAGATTTAGTGAAAAGGGAGGCAAATCTTCTCTCTTACAGCAACTGATCACCATAAAGAGGGCTCCCTAAGAAGCCATTACTAATTTCAACACCATATTTCAAAAGAATTGGCAAAGGATTCCAGTTGCTGCAAGACCCCCTGCAGGTATGGCAATTATTTTCTATCTTAAATCCTTCAACTCTGATATTTCGGTTATGATTCATTCCTTAGGAGGATATACCCTACCTGAAGCATATGAGTTAGCTGTTAGAGCTGAGAATAGTTTGATAGATGCTGGGAAATTACCTCTAAGACCTTCCATGCCCATATTTCCTGAATTATCAATCCCCATCCAAGAAGAGACCCCTAGTGCTTCATCAGCTCCTGAACTTCTATGTATACTTTTCCTATACCCCAAAGACCTGCTGCCCTCACACAATTTGCTCCCCCACCTAAAATGGATGATGTTAAGAGTATTCATAGAACTTTTTCTAATGAAATCATCAACCTTAAGAGGTAGCAAACCTCTTATAAAAAACCTCCTTACCAAGGATTTCAAGGAAATAGGCCCCCATATCAATGAAATCAATACCAAGGGCCACACAAACCAAACTACCAATAGCCATCTAATCAGCTTGTCCCTATACCTACACCACTACAAACAATCCTAGCTAACCCAGGGAGGGAAATGGTTCCTGGACAAAATAATAAGGCTGAGGAGGTAAATGCATGGTGCTTTCCATGCAATAACACGCATATGCCCAAAGACTACCCTAGAAGTAATTTACAATAGAAGGTGGCAAACCAAAGAAGAATGGAAGGCCAGGCTACCTCATCTTCTGAATCTTTCCCATACCAATCACCTAGTGTTCAAAATGCAGCAATAGTAGCACAAATGCAAGGGATGTCCATTGAGAAGGAAGGAGAAATAGACCCAAAACATGCACTATTCTCATGGATCGAGGAGGAAGAATCAGTGTTTGTAAATGAAGCATCAACCTCTAAGAAGCCTTTGGTACAATTAGATTATTACACTAGGTCAAAGAGGAGTATGGTGGATCCACCTGAAGTCAATCCTGATGAGATAACTAAGGGGCTTTTAGTTCAAGCTCCCTATTTACCTACACCAAGACAAGAGGTGTCAATGACAACTCAAAATCAGGGAGTCTCTAATCCAGTGATGGAGAAGACAAGGTATCCCTACTACAATAAGGCACAATCATTAGGACCCATGAATGTGGTTGAACAGTTGAAGAAGGCTCCTGCTAATGTATCCTTATGGGATATGTTAGCCATTCTCAAAGAGAAACTGTTGTTACAAGAAGCTCTACAATCTCAAGGGGATCCTAATGTTGCCAACACTAGAGAAGGAGAAGTTGATAAAAGAAGAGTTCAATTCAAAGAACCCCAATCTCAAGCAACATCCGCTCTGGTGAATACCAAGGAAGAAGTGAGTAAGACTAAGCCAAATCCTTTTTATTTGACCCTAATAGTAGGGAAAAAGTTGTTGCATAATTCCATGATAGATTTGGGTGTTGGCACCACAGTCATGCCCAAGCAAATAGCAGATGCCTTAAAGATAAAGTATGAGCCACTAGCCAAAGGAGTCATGCAATTAGATGGAAAGTCAGTCCAGACCATAGGCATTATCAAACAACTTCCATTACAGTTATATACTTGCCTAAACATAACTATCCTGCAAGATGTAGTAATCATTGATATTCCCCCTGTCTTCGATTTATGCCTATTTAGAGATTTCACCACCAAAATTGGAGGGTACATGTCATTAGATTGGTCACATTTAATCTTAAGGACTAAAAATGGCACAAAGATGAAGGTGATGTCTGAACCTTTGTCTAAGGAGCATATTACTGACGAACTGGCATTAAAGTTTGAAGTGTCACATGCTATGATCAATAGAGAGGAAAGAGTCTTTATGGAGGAAATAGGAGAATGGACCAAACATGATGAAAGGGAAGAAGAGGATAATCATCTAATATCTATGATGTAGAGTGGCCCTTATGGAAATTATGACTCTACTGGCTTGGGAACATATGTCATCTTTGATGAAGATCAAGAGATACCTAAGATAATGGAGCAAGAAAATATGAAAGAGGAGGATTCTAATGAAGACTCTAAAATTTGGATCCTAAACTTTGATGGATCTAGAAGCAAGCTGGAGTAGGCATCTTCCTTACCTCACCAAAAGAGTATAAGATTCTCAGAGCCTTGCGCTTCCATTTTGCTTGCACCAACAATGAAGTTGAGTACAAATCTCTAGTGCACGACCTGATTCTTGCTAAAAGGAAGGGTGTAAGAAATTTGAAAGTTCTAGGTGACTCGGAGCTGGTAGTAAAGTAGATTAGAGAGAACATTACGGCAAAGAATGTGAGAATGAGATAATATCACCACCGGATATGGGATCTTATTGAGGATTTTGATGCCTTCAACATAAAAGTCATACAAAGGTCTTAGAATATTGAAGCAGACAGAATAGCCTAGATTGGATCTTAGTTTGACCCAACCAAGGATTTGTTGGTCAATGAAGAGGCAATAAAGGTTATCATCCTCCCTACAATTCCTGATAATGGAGATAATTGGCAGGTTTTTGAGGATGACCATCAAATTCTCTTATTTTTACAGCAGTCCGGGAATTTGCAGACCAGTTACAACCTAAAATTGAAGAGGCATATGGTGACCAAATAATGCAACTAAAATCAAATAAACTTCCAAGAGGATTAATAACCTTGGAGAATCTTTTTGACCCTAATGATGCAAGTTTAGACAAAAGGAAGTTTGTAGCAAACAAAGATGACTATTTAGAGATCGAGGTTGGTAAAGGAAAGAAACTGAAAGTAGGCAATGTTACTACTCAAGAGGAAAAGGATAGATTGATATCTCTGTGTAATAAATATGACAAAATGATTTCCTCAACTTATGAATATCTTCATGGTTATAATAGAGACATAGTCCAGCATATTATTGAACTCACAGAAGGGTCAAAACATGTACGTCAGAAACAAAGATCAGTGAATCCCAAGATCAAGTCACTTATGGATGAAGAGCTCCAGAAGCTATTAGAATCTAAAATAATCTTTCCAATTAAACTCTCAACATGTGTGTCTAACTTGGTACCGATAAGGAAGAAGAATAGGGAAATTAGACTCTGTGTTCATTTCAAAGATCTAAACAAAGCTTCATTGAAGGATCACTACCCACTCCCTTTAATGAAACAAATTCTGCAAACAGTAGCTGGTTCAGAAAGATTTTCTCTGTTGGATGGTTTTTTAGGTTACAATCAAATTTGGGTTGCCATGGAGGACCAATATAAGACCACTTTCACCACCAAGTGGGGAACCTTTGCATATGCAAAGATGCCTTTTGGGCTTTCAAATGCTGGGGCAACTTTTCAACGTGCTATGTATATAGCATTTAAGGGGTTGATAAATAAGATCATCCTGATCTATTAGATGATCTGACTATGTTCACAAAGAATTCTAAGGATCACTTTGACCATTTAGAGGCTATTTTCCAAAAGTGTTAAGAATTTGGAATCTCTCTGAACCCCAAGAAGTGTGTGTTTGGAGTAGCTCAAGGGAAGTTACTAGGACACATAGTTTCAAAAGATGGAATCTCTATTGACCCTGATCGAGTTAAGGCAATAATGGATTTATCTTTACCTGTCAACAAGAAGGTAGTGCAATCCTTTTTGGGGAAGATCAACTTCATCAGTAGATTTATATTTGATTTTGCAGGGTTAATTAGGCCTAGATCACTCTGATGTTGAAGAAGGATCTAAATTTCAAGTGGACAGTCGAACGCAGACAAGCTTTTGAAAATATAAAGAAGGTAATCTCTACTACTCCAGTATTGTGTAATCCAGACTTTTCTAAAGATTTCATAATATATGTATATGGGGGAGAATATAGTATAGTAGCTATCTTAACTCAGAAAGATCAAGAAGAAGAAGGAGAACATCCCATTGCTTTCTTTTCCAGAATGTTGCGGGAATATGAATCTAGGTACAATTTTGTTGAAAAGCAAGCATATGTCATAGTTAAAGGACTGAAAAAATTTAGACACTTAGTGATAGGAAATAAGATTCTGATACTGGTAGCTCATTCAAGTGTCAGAGAATACATTATGGAAGGAGAAATCACTGAGAAAAGAGCCAATTGGATAACTAAGATTCTAGAGTATGATGTCGAAGTAAAGCCCATTAAACTGGTAAGAGGAAGAGGGCTCTGCCAATATATTGCTCAAGACTTAGAAGTGTCAACAGAGAAGGAGGGTGAAAAAGAGACTGTACTAAAAGTATAAGAAAATGATCTAGACTCTTGGGTTAGTGACATGATATAATTCATGCTGACCGGTCGACTCCCTGAGACACTCTCCCCTGAAAAGAAAAGATATTATAGATAGCAAGGATCTAATTTCATCTTGATTAATCATGTCCTTTTTAGAAAGAATTTTGATGGAATCTTACTTAGGTGTGTGGAAAAAGATGAGGCTCAAAGGATATTGCATGAATTGCATCATGGGACATCAGGGGGACATTTTTCTGCAAAGACTACTGCCATTAAAATTACTCAAGCATGATACTATTGGCCCTTGATATTTTCTGATTGCCATAAAATGTTTAAGGAATGTCAGGCATGCCAGTTCTATGTTGGTAAAAGGAGAAATGCAGGTCTACCTTTGAGTCCAATTGTAGTAGACGAACCTTTTGCTCAGTAGGGATTGGATTTCATAGGAATGATTAATCCATTTTTAAGCTCAGGACACAAGTGGATCCTTACTGCAACAGATTATTTTACTAGGTGGAGTGAAGCTATCCCATTGAAAGAAGCCACTAAGAAGGTTATTCTAGATTTTATTGAAGGAATAGTTACCCGTTTCGAGGCCCCTTGCACTATTATATCTAATAATGCTAAGGCATTCTTAGGATCAAGATTATTTGAATTTGCTTTAAAAATGGCATCTACGTGAAGACTTCATCTAATTATTATCCACAAGGGAATGGTTTAGTAGAGTCAACAAATAAGAATCTGATTAGGCTCATTAAAAGAATGGGAATAGATCATCAAAAGGAATGTCATAAGCACCTTAATGCAACATTATGGGTTGACAAAATCACACCAAAACAAGTAATTAAAGTGTCTCCTTATGAACTTGTGTATGGGAAAAGTGCAGTAATGCCTTTGTCAATACAGATTCTTGCCTTGCAGTTAATCAAGCAGATAGAAAGTGAAGAAAATAGTCTGATGCATGTGAGGATTGTAGAACTATTAGAATTGCAAGAGAAGAGGGAACTAGCCCATGAGTCTCTGATGAATCGTCAACAAACTGTGAAAAGTTAGTTTGATCAAAAGACTTCAAAGCCAAATTTTGAGGTTATTTCTTGGGTTTTAAAGTGGGACAAGAGAGCCTCAAAACTAGGACATAGTGGTAAATTTGATTCATTATGGATGGGCCCCTATAAGATCACTACCTGTAAGAAGCACAACACATATGAATTAAAGACTGTGGAAGGAGAGCTATTCGAAATTCCTATTAATGGGATCTTTCTCAAGCACTTCACATAGAAACTAATGTTGCCCTTGTATTATAATTAGTGTAGTTTCCTTACGTTTTATTTCCTTTTAAGTTTGTTTTTCCTGCTTTTTCAAATAAGTGTTCTTCGACCACGTGTCCACATCTCATCAACCTCTTAGGTGTCTTTTCAGAAAACCCATTAGGAAGACTCGTAAGTCTAGGATGATGGCCAATCATTTTAAAGAGATCACCACATTAATGATGAGTCAGTGCAAGAGTTACTTTAAGATCTAAAGAATCCAATAACCGCCATTTCGGCATGTTTTCTTATACTCATTTAATGAAAAGTGATGGTCTCATTAATGCGTAACATTGATTCACATTGGAGCCAAAGTTTTAAAAGTATGCCTCAATGCTTCATTATCATATCATTGTCACAAAATTCCTTATGAGAGAGCCTAAGTCTTCAAAATTCTAGTGGAAGAGTTGAGCTTGGGTCAAAATTACAAAAATGGTAGAGGAGGGCCAATCTTCAAGGGGCAGTGAGCAAGAGAGTCTTTTTGATTTGTCTGAAAGATGGAAAAAGAGTAAACCATATGCCTCAGCCAAGGCATAGCCTAGGGTCAGCCTACCAAAGACCAGAGTTCTTGAAAAGAGTAAAGCCGCAGACCCTTCCTAGGTGATAGACTATGTGGATGGAGTATTCAACCCTAGAATTTCAAAGAATCTGAAGAACCTAAGAGAGGGGGCGCATGCAAGATTCCTCATCCAGGAAAAATAGGGTAAGTTTGAGACTTTTGGTATGAGGATTTGGACTTCTGGTTTAGCGCAATTCATGGTTCCATTTGTTCTCTCCTATCTAGAGTTAATTTACCTGTGTGCAATTTGTTTTGATCCCCCAACTGCAACTATCCAAATGAATAACTTTATGTTGCAAATTACTACAAAGGTAATTCATGATATGCTAGGCCTACCATATGATCAAAGTGCTAGTTTTTATGACAAAGCTAAGATGCAGAATGTTTGGTAGAATGTGCAGTACAAGCAAATTTTCTTAAACCAAGAATTGCACCTTGATGAGGACAATACTCAGATGCCATCACTACCCCTAGCCAGGCATTTGCTGACTACAGATGTGCAAGATGCTTGTTCAATGTTAGCCTTTATCTTTGGCCAAGATGAAGACGTGAATGTGCGTGATTGGTAATTTGGGGCTATTTTTCACCTTAGGAAGGTCACAAAGGCTCAAGAGTATAAGTTTGATTTTACGAAACCCATTGCCCGTGCCCTCTATGATCAATTGGCTAACTTCAAACACATGAAAACTTTCAGATAGTCATCATACCTCTTCCATTTGATTCTATATCAAAACTACCAATTATTCCAGCAGTATATGAATTTGGATATGTATGATTTAGAGGTGGATGATAGGAAGACTATTCATGTGTCTGCATGGACTAATGTATTGTCTGAAACCTCTGACCCATATGAATTTGCAGAGTGTTTTGTGGTTCACATATATGAACAATTGGATTTAGAAGATATTTCAAATAGAATGACCAATAGAGTTAGAGGCCTCATCACAAACTCCCCAATTCCTTGTGATTATTTTTATGGAGCCCATTTTACATTGATAAGAGTCCATGGTTTTGTGGGTGAACCTTTTTTGCTCCCAAAGGTCCTAACTTCTAGAGTCTTGGCCCTGGAATTGGCCCACCAATTGTCAATAATTGATAATCATTTTGGAAATAAAAAGAAGAAAAAGAAGTTCTATGATACCCCTTGGAATAAGGGAGGAATAACAGTCATGAGAAGAGAGACAGAGCCTCTTTTGCACAAGAAGATGACAAACTATGGGCTGGTCATGATGCAGGATCAATGGAAATATGACCCTAACAGCTTTTTGGCTTCCTGGCTTGTAAATAATAAGGTTCATGGTACCTTCATCCATGAAAGCCAACCATTCTGGAAACAGAGGAGATCACCGTATGCTGATACCCCAGATGTTTATATAGAACTGAGTGATATTCCTGGTGAGGGCCCTAAACCATGGGAGACATTCTATACTCCTATCAAAGATTATGATCCAAAAATAAAGATGACTTATGGTTTGAGGCAGACCCTAATTAAGAAAGACTGGAGCAATGACAAGATCTTAGCATACTGGAAATATAGACAAGAGATTGCTCATCCTGAGAGGACCTTTAGGCAGGTTGAGTCAGATGAAAAATGGGAGAATTTGTAGGATGATGATCATATGATCCTAGTCTCAAGCCAGATACAAGCAATATCCTAGAGCATGAAGAGTCAAAAGAAGAAACAACTGAGCAAGACCCTAAGTCAGCTACATGGACACAATCTCTTAGTGTTATTAAGCAACAAAGGGATACACAACAGCTAGCTCATGAGGTCCAAATAGCTTCGACATCTGGGGACCTAGGAGTGGCAATTCCACATGAGTCACTTGTTTCAATACAACAAGCAATGACAGAAGAAGAGCCTGAGGACCCAGCAATTAGACTTTTGAAGAGGAAGTGCAATTGGTTTTGCAAAAGAAGAGGAAGAGGAAGAATTTGAAGAGGTTCCACAAAAGCAAATCCCTGCAACCATGGCAACCCCACATGTAAGTGTATCTTTACCCTCTTCTTCTCCTCATTCTACTTCTTCTTTGGGGTTGGCCACACAAATTCCCCAAGTTTCCACATCTCCTGATACAACTGTTGTGCCTCTGCAATCTTTCTCACCTCCTCCTAGTTCCACATCTTTATCAGTTCCCCAAACTTTCAATTTTCCATTCTTTTCCCCATCAATGCCTAGGAGAACTACACAGCCACAAGACCCAAGCCAACAAATAATGACTACCATACCCTATGGCTTACTCCAAGGCTTCCCATTTGTTGGTGGCTTAATAGCCTCTCCTCCTGCTTTTCAAACCCAAGAAGAAGCTACCAAGAAGGGAAGAGAGTCGAGGGAGAAGAAAAGAATAAAAGGAGGCAAAACCCTTGCTACTCCCCAAATGAGATCCCTATTTGATCATGCCCAATAGTCCTTGACTATAACCCACATGAATTCTAATATAGTCAAGCCCCTTGAACAAATGAAACCAAAAGACTACACAATGAATGTCGTGTCTGTGGATTTGACCCAATTCAGACCACAAGATAAGTAGGAATTAATGACTGAAACTTTAGTAACAGTGACTACAGACTATCTCAAGGTTAGTAGGAAACTACAGAAGGTGGAGGCAGATTTGGCTAAGACTAAATCCACAATAGATGGCCTCTCTACAGAGATCAAGGCCAAGAATCTTGAGATTGATATGTTGAATAAGAAGATCAAGGCTACTGTGTCCCAAGAAGTTCATCAGGTATCACAAAAGAAGGTGATTGAACTGCAGTCTAAATTGGCACAAACCAAAAGTGTTGTGAGTGCACTGGAAGAGGAGAAGGTTCTCTTAGAGAAAAATGTGATAATAAGGTGCAAGAAGTGGCTCAACTTCAGCAGAGTCTTAAGAGTGAGAAGGATCAGGTCAGTATTTTACAAACCCAGTTTTTAGCATAACAAGAAAAGGTGAAGCAACTAACTCTAGAACTCAGCCAACAGCCCCAGAATTTTGGAGTTCTAACAATGGTTAAGGAACTGTATGTGTCATCTTGGCAAATAATCTCTAGTGATGTATCACAGTTGAAGTCTTCCCTCAAGTTCCTCCTAAATGCCCAACAGCTATGTGACAAGGTGGAGTCTTCTGTTGAGGCAATATTATCTTCAGTTTATATTAAAGTTTCAAATTCTCAGCTCTTGCTCTAGAAGTTCTATGATGCTCTCAATGAGATCTTATAGGTAACAGGGATAAATGATAGAATGGTAGTAGTAGAAAAGGTGAATGAAATCCTAAGTTGCAACAAAGCTACTATGAAATGTAAGACTCTATTAAATATGAAGGAAGGAGTTAAAGGTATGAAGGGACACATTGAGAATCTAGTCCAATTAGGACTCCCCTCACCATTTCTAGACAACATCACGGTCTTGATGATAGATTAAATTAAGGCTATGCTACTTTTGAAGCAGAATGATCAGACAATTTTTCAAAGTCTAAGTGATTCGTCTAGTGTGGCAGAGATAGAATCAATTCTACTCCCAATGGCTCAACTAGAGTTCCAACTACATGTTGTGCAAAGTTTGCAAATGTTTTCCCACAGAGAGATAATTGACCTAGATCTTGCATTCCAAGCTCTTCAGAAGAAGAATTGCCTAACTAATGTAGGGTGGTCTGATTATTAGGCCGCATTACAAAAACTTTGAAGCTCTTGGTTGTGTCTCAATTTTGGTTTTGTTTCTTTTTACGAATGATTATGAGTTCTCTCTATGCAGGCATAGAGTCCCATGTGTGTCACCAAGAACTATAGAGTAAAACTCTACATTTTGCATATATGTATGAAGATTCAAAAAATACAGAGGAAAGAGTCTCAAGGCTGCAGGACGTGACAAGTGGCGCAATGGTGCTCATCTAAAGAATCAGTAGAGAAAAGAATCTCTTAGGGAACATGAAGGCTCCATGTGGGAGAGTCTATCGATGATGCAGAGTCTAAAATGAAAGGCATCAAAAGTCTTTTTGACAGGGCTACGGGGCATTCCAAGTGTCTCTACTACGCTTAATATTGATAGTATAATGAAGAAGCAGTTGAGGATGCCACATGTCAGTGTTCGGGTTTCATTTTGAGATCATGTTTTGCAAAGAATGAATCTACGCGGATAGTGCCAAGTGTTGGCACCTGCATACTATTTATTTTTTTCCTTTATAATCTTTGAGTTCCCGCGGAAGCTACCACGTGTCGTGATGGCAGGCCTCTAAGGGGAACTTTTGGGAAGTTTTGTTAAATGAGTGAGTGCCTGTTGCATGTCTCATTTAGGTATCAGCAGAGTTTACTACGTGTCTCTTTTGTTGAGTCTCTGTAATAAGTTCCCAAGTGCAGCGAAGCGTGCCACATGTACAAGTGGGACCCAACGTTTTAATAGATATTGGAGACCGTGGGAGATGCAACATGTCATCACCATGCTCATTTGAAGAGCCTTTGAATAGTTTCTTCTTAAGGAGCGTGAGGCCGCCACGTATTATCTTTTGATTCTTTTTGAGTGCCACGAGTGGCGCCATCTATCCTCACGGCATAGGTAGTTAGACTCTATGTTTGAAGGCATGTATCTGTTATGCCATTGGCTGATGCAACTCAACAAAAGGTAGAGAGTCAAGGCAAGAGAATCTATCATATCTAAAGACTCACAGAGTTGGTTGCAATGGAAGGAGAAGAATAGTGACCCAGGATACAAAGGAGATTTGCAGCACATGAGCTAATAACTAAATCATCAGTTAACTGGAGATGTTGGTACCCAGGTAGTTAAGATCTAAACGGTCACATGAGTCTCAGAGCCTCATTTCATGCTATAAATAATGGAGTCTATTACAAAATAAAGGAATTCAGACAGAAAAGAGATTTTTGGAGTTATTGTGTTGTTGGACCAGAAAATATTATTTGCCTTAACAGATACCTCTCAGGAGGGATTGAATATTGCAATTTGTGCATACTTTCCTCATGTACTTTGTTCTCTTGACCATCAATGAAGAGAGAGTGGTGTTTTGTGCATGTTATGATGTTTTTCTGAATCTTTCTTACATTTTCTCTACATTGAGCCTTTGATAAATTTGTGATATATTCTTTGTTGTTGTTAATCATGCATTATGCTCTTTAACTTGGTAGTAAATCTTTAAGGGTTTGATCTATGTGTTCTAGTTTTGAATCAAAATATATATTCTCGGTGCACCGCCTTAGAAGTTTTAGTTTTAAGGTTTTTATCTGTAATCTTGTTTTTTCTTCCCTTTAAAACAAACCCAATAGAGAAGAACCAACTTCTTTAAAATCTAGAGGTTGTCTTAAGAGTCAAAGTCTCACATTCTTAAGATTTCCCATGTTGGTGATTAACCTACAAAATTAAGCATCAACACAAAAGAACAAGAAAGTCTAAAAGTGATGGCTAATCCTTTAAGTCCTAGCTAGAAGAGGTATACTTTGTTCATGTTTATTAGTGATGAGACAAAATAACCTATTAGACACTATAGAATGTGCATATAAATTTACACATCCATTAGACAGACAAATGCATATCATTAGTTGTAGCAATCTCCAACTACTCTTATGAAGAATGATAGTTCATTGATATAATAACACATCATTAGATGAATGCAACACCATAGAAAACTACAAAATGATTTTAAAAAATAATTTAAATTGATTAGAGACAACGTGATTGTGACATGATTGCCACTAAAATTACACCTTCTAGCAAAGGAACCATGAGTCTATTAGGGTCTTCAATAAAATATTCAAGGAGTTACTAAGATAACTTAAGAAAGAATTAAATTTTGAATTTTAGAAATGATAGGTCATTAAGGAATTAATACTCATTCTACAAAAGAAAAATGATGATGTTACCACCATCCTATGAGAGTGCATACAATAGAACAATGGGTATTGAATAGACTATGATGTCTATGCAATCAAGAATGTAAAGTGATGACTACAATGTCTATAGAAACTTTTTGAGGAAGATATAATGTGAATGATGTGCGACCTTAGTGATAGTACAATGAAGGATATACTTTATTCATGTGAATGCTAATTAATAAACACCACCTTGTAGCATGTAAGCAAACATATCTATATAACTCTTCAATCTAGACGAACTATATTCCTTGAATTATAAATACATCCATTTCGAGTGCTAATTTTTTTACATGTCCCACTAACAAGTCTGCAGATGAATAATGCTAGACTCTCTTAGATGTATGATATCTCATTTGGGACATAACAATACAAAAATATATTATCCACTAATTGCTTGCGATTGAAACAATACACAAGATGTTGCTTGATAAAGTCTGCCTTGTAAATAAACTATAGACCTTTCCATAGCTAATGTCAAAGGACATAATGTTTAGCGTAACTCAACAAAACTCTAATTATTTTAGTTTTTATTTATCATTTGGTTCCACACAAAAATAAAATGTCCTTGAAATAATAAATTATCATGGTATAGATATTAACATTCATTTCCACATGGTGTAGGTTTGGGAAGATATATAATTTATCTTAGTGTGTCCATTATAACCTAGGTTAATTTGTTTTATTTAGTATTAAATACCAAACCGAATAACATAGGACGTGACCCTTTAAATGTCTTGGTCAAATGGCTTGGTCGAATGCCTTATAGATGTAGGCGGGCATGACTCCGATAGAAAATAACATTTTTTTTAACTTCAAAAGTACACGGGGGTGACGGATCATAGGGAGAGACATATATAGGAAAAAATGTTATTTTCATAGTATAATAAATATATATAAGGTATTTATTTATTTATTTTGTTTTGTTTTGAATTTTAAGTTGAAAAGATATTTGTATAAAAAATGCTAACAACTTATTTAATAATTACAAGTTATAGGAAGGAATATAAATAATTAGAAAATCGGTCATAGTATTTAATATAATTGAAGGTAAGATGACAACAAGGCAATCTCATTACCACAAGTCGTAAAATGGAAGTCTTATGGGCACAAGATTATTTAGGGCTTACCTAGCAAAATTGATTGAAAACATGTTAGAGTTTGATCCATATGTCTAGGAAAGTTGGAGAATACTAATGTATTTGATATTCATATTGACACAATGTATCTTGTCATATTTCAATCTAGTTGCATCTTGTTGCTATACTTTTATTTATCAATTGTTGTTGTGTTTTTATTTATATGTTGGATCCCTCCACACAATTGGTATTTGTTGTCATATTAACTTAAAAATATTGAAAGATGGTTCATAAATTATAGTAAAATTTTTGAGATAGGAAGGCTTGATAAACCTTGTATGTTTTATTCCTCTTTTGATTTGTTGAACTATTGCTTTCATTGAATACATTTCTAAACCCAAAGATAATAGTGTGGATTGGATATGATTCTTCATTCTATGTATTATGATAAAAACCCATGAATTAATACAACTTATTTCCCTACTAGACTTTTTTATAACTTTGTAGGACATACACACAAGGTTTAGTAGGAGAACAATAATTAATTTACCTAACACTATCCTTTCTCCTATCACAATTAATCTTTCTTTTGTAATGTTGAAGATAGATCTATCTTAGGAATATAAATTAAACCTCAATCTAGTAGGAGGCTGGTTTGAAATTATCTAAGTATGTGTTTATCCTTGTTATTGCTATTGTTAGTACATAGAAAAATAAGAACCAATTTAACAATTAACAACTCAATAGCCTAGCTTTTTGGCTCTGATACCAAATGTAGTCTCCTTTTCACCCAAGTAACATTCATTTACCAGAAAGTTATTATTTTCTTAACAAATATAAAGTCCTCATATAATATTTAATGCACTTTAAGGTAAATTATTTGAAACAGAAATAAATTAATCTATTTTCCATATATTGAATAAACGTTAAAACATAGCAAATGACATTGTACAACTAAATATTTTATCAATAAACTTTAATAACATCAATTTGCAACATTTCCTATATATATATATATATATATATATATATATATATATATATATATATATATATATATATATATATATATATATATATATATATATATATATATATATATATATATATATATATAACTTATCTGTGAAGCACTCCTGGAGGAACTGGTTCTTACACAGAACCAACCATGCCTCACGACATAAAACAACCACAACCCTGGCCAAGACACTCTTGGGTGTACGTTATACCCCGAGTTGGACACACTTTAAGTGTCCCTTCTCCAAATGCTCAATGTCCAGCCAAAGACCCTAATCCTCACTCCTTTTTGCCCTCTGATTCTTGTATACTTTCCTCTATCAAATCTATAATGCTTCTCCTTCATGATTTCTTGCCTTTCTTTCCTTATCTTCCTTGAGTGTTCTCCATGCCCATTTCAAGTCTCATACAAATGCCTTATAGAACCTTTTAAGGGTGACTTCTAAACTATCACACCTTTTCACAAAGGTTATCATTAATAATGGTTTAATAAACATAATAACTCCCCCCTTTTAAAAGGGGGTTCTCATAATTATTATTTATTTATCTCCCTTTTAACCCACAGATCATAATATCCTTTATTTTCTATCTCCCTTTTGTTGAACACGCCAAGATACTGAGAGGGGGGGTGAATCAGTATCTAAACAACTTCAACTTATCTAGAGCAAATTAAAACTTAAACATCACAGTATTAACATAAACATGAAAGATTACCACAATGCACATCAACACATAACACCAGCTATACGTGGAAAATCCAATAAGGGAAAAACCATGGTGAGGATTAACTCACAATATATGAAGCTCAAATAACAATTTTGTTTTAGGGCTACAACCAAAGGAAGCTACTACTCCCTGCAGACTTTGTTTTAGGGCTACAATCCAAGGAAGCAACTACTCCCTAAAAAAATTTCTTTAGGGTCACCTCCAAGGAAGCTACTACTCCCTGAATTGAGAACACATTTAGAACAGATTACAGTATGACAGTCTTTCTACTGTCTACAAATTGACATTGAAATTCACACCTTTGATGATTGCAATACTACCTATTCACACTTCCTTTTGATGATCAGATCAGTGAGGCACACTCTACACTTAATCACTGTCCCATATAAGTTTTCAAGATGAATCAAGATAGCATCTACAACTTCTGCTCTTTCTCCTACAGTCACACATCATAATGCAATCATTCTACTCTTTTTCTTGCTTGCAAATCTTATCAATCACTTAGCAATCACACCTCACCTTACTCAATTTGATTTACAATTTATACAAATTATTACATTGATTACATTGTTTGTCGGCCAGAAACAACACACAACATGAAACGTGTAGAGGACAAGTCCTAAACACAACTACACACTACACTAGCAAAAGACCCATGCCTTGCGGACATCAACACTTGCTTAATTAGGTCATAAACATTCTTCACAGCATCAAACAACAAGGAATTACATCCATAAACTCCACTCATTTGAAAATAGGACAACCTTAAGCAAAGACATATGAAACTTGAAGCATAACGGCCACAACAACTTGAAAACCTTGTGCGGTATTGGAAATAAGAAAGATCTTTATGAAACTTTTCCAAATGAGTCTATAGGACTCATACAACATCTACAAGCACTCATTTACCTCCGCACATCAAATATTTTGTGCCACACATCTTCAATCATGAATTTTGAGAACAACCTGCCATCCAAAACACACTATAACATACTATCATTGAAAAATTGAGATGGCGGACCACCAAGAGACTTGAAACTGCAAGGAAGCATGTAATGCACATCAATAAATGTAAGGCATATCCAAAAAAACTTATTTATTAATTATGATATTGAAAATAATTAATTTGTTATATTTTTTATCGAAATAATTATTTAGACAGTTGTTTTATGCTTTTATATTTATGGATTTTATAAAGAGATGAGATTGATATTTATTTAGTGGAGCTAATTTCACTTTATGAAAATTTGGGTGATGGAAATGGAAGTGGAAGAGTCTTCTTGGACGTTTCTAGAAAGAAGATGAAAGTTGGGTTTTAAAAAGTGATTGCTATCTCATCTAAAAGAGAGATCTTGGGGAAGAAAGGAGGTGAACCCTAGCTTTTGCCAAAATGTTGCTTATACTTGGAGGATTTGAGTACCTTTTCTTTATCAATGAAACTATTTCGTAGAGGAAAAAGGGACTCATACCGACCATGGTGCCATATGCTGGTAAAGAAGTGGTAGATTTCAGGTAAGTTGGATGTTTTTGGTTGGTATTGTTTTCAGGTGCATGACCATAGAAATTTGATACAATCACTCTATTGTTGAATCCTGTCTCTATGCCCGAAAGAACAACACTTTTTTATATATACATATATTTTTGGTATTTGATTGAAAACTTGGCAAACATTCCAAATAAGATTTTGGTTTTATTTTAGAATCTTTGCATTCTTGAGGAAACCAGATTTCTTGTACTCTTTGAGAAAAAGGGATTGTTGTTTAAGTATGTGAATAATTATTATCTCTGTATTCTCGTGTTTCTAGAAGAAATCGGCCTTCCCTTTAGTGTCTTCTTCCATTTGGTTTAATACTTCAGGAAGGCCACTTTTACTCAAACTGATGCATAAATCATAATAAAAAGTGGATAGTTATCAAATTAGTCCTTATTTTAGGCTAGAGAAACATTGTTATATCCAAGACTCTGTAAGTTGTGAGAATCTTTAGATTATACTATGTATACATGAATTTATTTATAGAGTTGAATTTTAATACATGTGGAGTCGTATTGCTCTCTCCTAGCCATCTTGATGATTTTCTTTACCACGGATAGCCACGGCTCCCTCGTGGGAATTCAGATGCCATCTGTGGCATCAATGCCACAGTCCCACGCTTGATTTACCCCTATTTCACATTATAATCTTCTTCCAGATTTTTTTTGTAACATCTTTCCTCTTATTTTCTTGATTCTGTTTATAACAGTTTGAAATTAGAAACGAATCTATATTCTTGGTTACGCATGTATAACAAATGATATTAATAAATGTTTACAGCGATTTGAGTGTAATAATAAGTTATTTATAATTATCATGATATGGTCAGGAAAATGTGGATATGATAAATGTAAATAAATTATGACGTCTTCTCAGAAAAAGCAAAGAATCTCTTCGGCTGAACTAAATTCTTTTTATAGATACACATTAAAGCTAGCATCTATTTGTTATCTGAACTAATCATAAGAAATAGAAGTATCATTACCATATAAAGAATGTTATTTCTTTAAATTGTATTTGTAAAGTATTTGCAACTTGTCAGGTAGCCTTATTGTTGAAATCAAGAAGTGAGTCATTTAACTCTCTTGGTTTGATATGTTCAAAAGTCAAAACGTTCATGTGAACCATAAACTTTGGATGTAGAAGAATGAAGACGATATTATGAATTATCATGAATTATGAATGATGAAATGGATGCGGAAGGATAGTCATAGACTCTATTGTTGATGGGATTGAATGTCAAATTTTGGGATAGATATACCCAATTTCGTTTACTTGAACAAGTAGAATATAATCATGAGATGTCTCAATGCCACTTACTTATAAAGAACTTGGAAATGAGCCATTTAAGAATTAGTGGGTGATGTGGTGAACTCAGTATTTGCAATGACAATTAAAACTAGTATAGAAATTGGAAATGCGGACATCTAGAAGATTTTAAAAAAAATAGTTGTTTTACAACTAAGTTGATGCAAACTTAATAGAAGTATCCAAGAAATAAGTAGTGTTGTTTGCAATATCGAAGATAATCCAAGATAGCATTACTTGTGAGTGTTATGTTTTATTTATAGAATCAATATATTATTGAAGTTTCTATGATGTTATGAGAGTATAGACTTCCACATGTGAACTTGAGTTATTCTTATGAGATTATAATCCAATTATAAGGTAATAGGTGAATCGGGGAAATGGAATTCTAGCTAATTTTATGTAAGGCACAAGGAATGTAAGATGTAATATTTCACTAGTAAAAGCACCAAAGGTGCTATCAAATGGCCGATAGGCACAAATATTTATAGGTCTATCACTAAATAGTAGACATTTATATTTTTATTTTGAATTGTTTGAGTGAAATTTAATTTTTCACTTTGTATTGTGTGAAATTTAATTTTTCACTTTGTATGGTTTGTGTGTTTACACTTTACCATGTTTTATAAATTTGACACTCACTTTATGAGTGTGTTTGTATTTTGGAATGCTTGAACTTAAATTTTTATGCATTCTTGTACTAAATTTGTACGAATGAATTATGTATGAACATCAGTATATGAATTAGGGATACAATTAGGGATGCTAAATTATATTGTAACCCTAAATAAATTAGGGATACTAATTTACTGTGAACATGGGTATACTAAATTTTACTATAACCCTAACCCTAATTGTATCCCTAGAATTACATAATTTGGCTAAAAGTTATTCTATCTAAATTATTTATGCCTTAAGTGAGGAAATTATTTGATCTCTTTTCAATAGTTTGAAGTAGGTAAAGTATTAGATGCTTAGTTATATAATGAAACTGCTACCTCTAGTTTTACCTTTTCCAGGACTTGTTTTGTAATTCTCTACTCATATTTTTATATCTTTCATTTTTTATTAAATTATGATAAGACTAATACCAACTAATACCAAGTAATCTTGTCTCATTAATACCAAGTAATTATCTCTACTTGCCCTTTAAAATAAATATTATAAATATAAAATTAGTTTATATTGATGAATTTTTATATGTAGTATGATCTATACTTCTTTAAAGGACTTTTTCATATTAGATTTTATGAGCATTTATTAAAAAATCTTAATCTAACCCTTTACACAAACTAATATGCATTATTATTTAAAAATAAAACAATCATGTGTTAAACCTACATATAATTTAATTTAGAAATGGAAATATATAAAATTATAGTTTTATTTTTAAAAAGTAAGGCATAATTTGAAAGATTAATATGAAATTTTAATATCAAGATTCAATAATCTAAAACCAAAAATTTCTTCATAAATTATGTATGTAAAGTACACCGAATACAAAAGTTAAGGATAATAACCCTTCACACAAACTAAAACCTAATTCAAAATAGAGACAAAAATATAAGACTTCATGAACTCAGCAACAATCTTGGAATAGTGAGCAACTGCACACTTTGCAAGCTCTCGAGGAAGACAAACCCTCACAACTGTCTGAATCTCTTATATGTTGATGATATTCTTTTTGTTGTAGCGAGCAAATTTGGCTGCCTCTGTTGCAATTTTCTCAAACATATCATTAATAAACTTGTCCATAATTACCATAGCTTTGCTCGAAATATTAATATCTGAGCGCTCTTGCTTGAGAGTTTTAAACAAGTAGATCTTAAAGATCTACTTATTCTTTTTATTTATTTTTTCTATAGAGTTTTCAGTCATGACCTCCTTTTCCTCCACAATGGGCCTCTTCTGTGTCCTTTTTGCCATCGATAAGCACTGCAAAAATCATATCGTAAAATTAGAAATTAAATCTAAGTCAAGATAAAAATAAAATTATAAACTCTAACCTTAATTATAAAAAAGAAAATAATTAAATCAAATCTAAAAATTAAACAAATTATCAACACATCATATAAAATATTTGCAATTGTGTTTAATCAATAATTCATTTTTAATGGATGCATAGAAGATAAAATATAGACAGCCATTAAAACTCCAATCACAATAAAAACTAATAATATTTACTTCAACACATCATATAAAATATTTGCAATTGTGTTTAATCAATAATTCATTTTTTATGGATGCACAGAAGATAAAACATAGTCAACCATAAAACTCCAATCACAATAAAAATTAATAATATTTAATTCACAACTACAATTTTTTTTTGACTTGTTAGGATTATGATAACCTTATAGGTGCTCTACTTACATTAATTGTGGTTTGTTGGAATTTCAAAATCAATAATAATAGTAAAATAATAAGTTCCATTTTTTGTAAACCTAATTAATATATATAAAAACTTTATAAAAAGAATTATATTAATTAAAGAAAATTTATAATTAAAAAAACTTAATTTAAAAAATATACATATTAAAACTTATATGAAAAGTATAAAAAAACATTATAAAAGAGATTAGAGTATTGGAAAAGAAACTTATATTAAAAGAAATTTATATTAATAAAATAGAAATTTATAAACTTATATTTAGAAACTTTAAAAAACATAGAGAATCTATATATCTAGACACCCTAATTTTATGTTTAAGAAATTAATTAAATCTTATGGCATTTGTTCTTGTAATTCACTGAAAAAAAAAATCTTCCAAGTATTTACAGCAATGTTATTTTTTTTTATAATTTAGATCCCTACAAAAGCCACACCACTTCTCTTCTTCTCTAGAAGTGTCTAGGTGTGGTGAGGTTCAAATGGTAAGGAGATTGATACAAGAAACAGGAATAAGAAGATCATGGATGTAGTTGGATTTAAGGCCATAAAAAAAATGTTACCCACTCTCCATGAAGGAGATAGTTCATTTTCACAAAAGATGAAGGCAATAGGGTATTTTCAAGATTCAAGACATGGGAATTAAATGTTGCTATCCTTATGATTTCTTGCAATAATCATCAAACAACATCCTTATATAAGTACCTACTGCACTTTGAGTGCCACTTGCAATCATGTGAGTGTGGACATGCTTGGCCTCTCACAGCCCTTTGAGATCCATAACTGAATGCACAAAGTTTGTGTTAGGGTGTAAGGGCAATAGAAAAGGAAAACGCAAGAGAAAGAATGAAGAAACCCTTGACCTAAATCAAGAAATTTCAAGGCAATTCAATTAAAAAGAAGTGCATCAAAATAGGAGCAAAAGACTTAGAATATAGTGATTGGTAATTCCATATGATGTAGGACAATTAGATAGTTCATTTATAGTATTTTATGTTTTAAAAAAATGAACAATTAAATTGTTTATATTTGTATTTATTTCATTTGATCGTGCAATCGAATTGATAATATTTCTATTGATTTTATTTGGTGCAGGTAGGAGATTTCACATTAAAATTATTTTCCTAACCTTGGCCACACTAGTTTTTAATTCTTTTTATTACAATTGATGTCATTATTGTTCTTGATTTTAATTAGGATATCTCTATTTTGATGGGCTTGCTAAATGTGATGTATATCTGCTGCTCTTTTTTTTTTTTTGCTTATTTTTTATTTTGAGGGGTCATTCTCTGGATCCCTTAGACTGCTTGGACTAGTAGATGTGAGTAAAATCTTTCATTCATTTATTCATCTATGAAGGTTTGTATTGATCCAAAGAACTATCACCAAACAGAATTTAATTTGTTAAAGTAACTTTTAATGTCCACAATGTACAAATGGATCACTTCACCCTGTGGATCTTATGTGCCCACCATGTAAAACTATTTAAGGATCTGATCTTAAAGTTAGAATCTATTCAATACAGTGTTATAAGCCTATTATAGATTAGAAAAAGGAATTTAGAAGTAAACTTTACCTTAAAATGGTCTCATTAATTTTTAGCTCACCTAAAGATTATTAACACTCTGTCTAAAATTATCAGAACATATATTTTCATGATTTGGAAAGTTCCTTGGCCATGCTGTAAATTTTCAACACTTTATTAGGGGAAGCTACTATTCATGTGGATTCAATCTTGAGGACTTTTGCCATTTCCTTTAATAATATATTTGGAAACATTTTTCTTATGGTTAAGATGATTAGTTTTTCTGGTTCGAATCGCATTTAACTATATCATGAAAAGGAACTCTTTTACAATTTTTTTTTGAAAGTGATTGGTAATTCCATTTGTTTAACAGTTGAATGCAGGGGTCACAACCGAGATGTTAGCAGATCTATTTAATATTGTGGGTGTTGTACACTTTGGCATTGCTGGGAATGCAAACTCCTCCCTTTCAATAGGAGATGTCACGGTCCCAAAGTATTTGGCTCACACAAGAATATGAGATTCGCTAGTAAACCACAACATTGTAGACTACATTCTTCAGTTGTAACTAAATACATTCCTATAAACAAATCATGTTATTTAACAGCACCCATTATGTTATGATGTTATATGTTGTATGTATCCTTGGTATGGTGTAGATCATTGAAGGCATTTGGTTCTTTATAAGCCATGCTTTGTTTATTTTGTTTGTAAATATATTTCACACCTCTGCTCTTATCAGAAAGCCAATGGGGAGGAGGAGTCCAATAACGTGGGGCATCTGAATGTGGGAGCCTACAATGTTCCCAAAGGAAATGAAACTAATCTCTTGGGAAAGATCTCCTATGACCCAGAGGAGTTTTACAGGGAAACTAGGAAACCCAATATACCAGAAGACTTATTCTGGGCTGAAACAAGTCAGGAATGGTTTGAGCATGCAAGCAAACTGCTCAAGGTAAATTGCATATTTCTATTATTAAATGTTTCTGGATCTGACTGCCTAGCATGTTAACTTCTCTCTACTGTTACAAGCCAATGCTTGACCTTTAGGTGTTCAGTTTTGAAATACTCTGTTTGATTTCCTGGAATTAGGATATGTTGAGTGGGATGTAAATATAAGTGTACAACAAAAAGAGAGTGATTTATCCTCCATTTAAACTATCACACTTTACAATTTACACAATCTAGAAGTATCCATGTAGCGTGTTTCACCTTCTAGTCTAGTTAAGTATTATACAAATTCTTTGTTCTTGAGATGCATCCTCTATAGTTGTAGGTTTGCCGTTACACCAAAATTTGTAAGTGTTGGTGAACTTTCCAAACCAACAATTTGCTATTACAGTGAACTTTCCAAACCAGCAATTTGCTATTACACCAAAGCTTGCAAGTGTTAGTGAACTTTCCAAAATAGCACCTTCACCTAGACCCAGAGTGGGGGTCAGTCCACAAGATAAATTCCCAAGGTGTGAGGATTAGTCCAACAATAGTTTGGGTGAGGATTTGTAGTTCTTTCACAATCATGATTTTCTATGATCTTTTTCTTTTTCCCTAAAATGTGAATTATGTGCTTGGGCGTGCAGGGATTGAAATTGGTATCATGCTTGAACAAAACTATTTGTCTCCCAAGGCAGGCTAACATTGTCTATTGGCAGAGGGCATCAACTGCAAATATTTTTGTAGATAATGGTTCTTATAGGGAGTTTCTTGTAAAGCACTTTCAAGTTTCCTCTGTTGATGAAGAGAGTGCAGCAGTAGCTATGGTAAGCTTATTGTTATTAAATTCTTCATGAAAGGTAACTTCATCAATAATGTTTGTTTAGCAGTTTGCTCAAATAGGTTGTTTGTTTTTGCAGCATTATTTTGGTGATTAATAAATTGTAATTCTTTTGGGTATTTGCAAACCAGCCTGTCAAATAAATTAAAAGTCATTGTTTTTAGAAGTTTGTCTGACTTGGCTGGAGCACAAAAGGGTGAGAATGCAATACATGAATTTAGACCTCTTGCAGCTACGAATGCTGTGATAGCTACACTGGAGTTCATAAGGAGGTTTCCCCATTTTACACACTAGAACTCTCTTACATCACTTGATATTATATAGTGCTTTGTGATTCTTAATATATCTTGCACTACTTTGCCTCCATTAGGCATTGAAAGTGAATCATATAAATTACCATGTAGAACCCACTGGGAGTCATATTCATCATGAAATTTATGGTGGCAACATTATAATAACTGAGAATTGCAGTGACCAATTATAATACTTGAAAAGGCTGACGCCAGCCCATAAATATGCGCTCAAACTAAAACAAGACACTTCTATTTTTAACACAACCCACTTTGCATGAAAGAGGGACGCGACGCAACACTTCAGCCATTTATGCTTTTTTGCATATAAATAGAGGAGGATAACTTCAGTTCAGCCTCACTCCTTTTTTTTACATGTTTTCAAAATCATAGAAAGTATTCTAAAAATTAAAAAAACAAATGGAAGACCTAGAAGGTAGTGCTCCATTATAAAGAGGCATTTGTGCTTGGATTTTATCATTTGCAGGGTAGATTGGGAGTTGGCAAGGGCAGAGCTTCACTTTGTGGAGATATTTTTCATATTAAACCTTGATTTTATCTACCATTAATGATTTAGAACAGATATATGCAGCTAGAAGACACATTCTTGGCATTAAAGAGCATCTAGAAGGAGAAATTGAAAGATTTTTATGCAGGTTCAGATTATACAGAGGCAAAAATCATCACTTCCAGCCATATAAAAGAGGTTTTTGAGATATTTCAAAAAAAAGCATCTATTTTTCTGTAGGTTCAGCTTGGAAGAAGGTGATTTTTTATTGTTTTAAAGCATATAGAGACCAATTTTCAAGAGATTTTCAAAGGAGATCCATCATATTTTGTAAAGGCAGCATTAAAACAAGCAAAGCAAGTTACCTTGTATCCGCTATAGAATTGATGCCAGATTAATCATGCAAAACCTACACAATCTGTATTCCCAAACAAAAGCCTTCTCAAATCTGCCTTCTATTCCAAAACATGAAAATATATAGAAAACAACATTCCATTATCTCTCCTTCTTGTAACGTCCACTATGACTCTTCTACTTCCATTTCCATCATCCATATTCTCATAAACTAAAATTAGCTCCACTAAAATTAATGGATGACAACAGGTTTTTTATTTTTATTTTTAAATTTTGGAGGAAAAAAATTGAAAGACTACCAAAAAATGAAGGACTATATTAAATTTGTGGAGTGGGACTACCAATTTTTTTTTTTAAATTTGTGGACGACGAAAGTAGTGGGACTACCAATTTTTTGGCAGTTACAAGATGTGTGCAAATATAGAATGGCCTATTGGCCAAATTAAAAGTGTTTTACTAGTTGAGAAAGATACCAATGTACTTATCCTTGTTGGTGACAAATACATGGTGTGAAGCCAACCTCTACACTTATTTTCTTAGACATAACAAGAAAATATATATATATATATATAATTCATTAAAAGATCTTCAAATTAACATACATGGCTTATAAAGGTTATAGTCTAAATATGAATTACTTTGTTTATGGAAGTAATGATCTATTTATACTCTAGATTTGATGATGTTCAAAGATGATTTGTTAAGTTGTTAGGTCTTGAGGATTAAATGTTTAGATTAAGAATGAAAACCTTGTAGATAATTATGATGGATTTTACAAGACTAGGTGCAAAGGAAATTAGTTTTAATGGGTGAAGTACTAACATTGTCGATTACAAAATAGTTATTGTATCTGTTAGTCTATGAATTACATTGATTGAAATCATGTATCTTGAATCCCTATATGTATGGATAGTGTGATGGTGATATAATTAGAATGAGGTACTTCTGCAAGTGCAAAAAGGTATAATGTTATGGTACCTAAGTATTTATCTTATGGTTGGAGAATCTTGTTAATGAGTTATCTTGTATGTGAGTGTGTGATTGCATGTTCAAGTTCCTGAACTATGAAGTCTCTGCACTACACGTACATAGGCAAGGCCATCATGGATGAGCCCCCGAGACATTAGGTTAGCCCTTAGGGCCTTAGGCTAGTATATTACTATCTGATATGTTATTGATGGACTTTGTGGAACTAATATCTGTATTTAGTTGTGTAGTTACAGGTCTGTGGACCGAGCAAGATAGTGGAGCTAAGGAAGAGCATTCCATCTTGTGAAAAGATTTTCATATAACTTTTTTTGTGAATGTAAAGAATTGTATAAAATATGTTATATCTTATATTTATAGTTACATTGAATTGAATAAAACATACATTTACAAGTTAAAATTTGAAAATTTTCTCCTATAATCTTATTATATTTCCATTATTTCTGACTAAATTTAAAATTATTTTGTCATTTCCCTGAGTAGGTGTTACAATAAACATGTCCACAAAATCACAAGGTCAAATATTCACATTTGGATGAATGTGGAGCATACCAACAAGCCTTCAACACTGCCTCACTCTGCCAAAACACATGTCGGTACTCAATCATGCATAACTTTCACAGTAGAAGGACAAATGATCTAAAACTTTGGAATTATCACCTTCACTAAACCCTAAACACATTACCATAACTACATATCCATAATTACAAATGTGGAGGAATGCAGAGAATTCCATTACCCTACTAAGAACACCTTCACAGAAGTAACACTGTCTTCAACCTGTCAACAAAAAAATATTCTTCCAGTGAACCAATCATCATGAAACTTGGATTAGACCATCAATACATCTTCCCAATATCAGCAACACATATGATCATCTTAGTGCTTCTAATTCCCATATTTTAAGGTAACTTCACACTCAACTCTGCACCGATCAAGTCATGACATCCAACCATGAACTTCAGTAATATGGCATGACATCCAACCATGAACTTTAGTAATCATATGATATTCAACATGACATCCAACCATGAACTATATCTTCTCTACTGGATAAGATATGACATCCAACCATGAACACCATCACACATCCAAAATAGTGCTGACATCAATGGCAACCTTATGACTGTTGACATCAATGAAAACCTTAGGAACCATATGTGTAACACCTTTTCATTATAAAGGGTAAATAAACTTTATCCTCTTATAATTTTATAGGGTTATTCATAAATATCTTTCATTTCCATTTTGGAGAAAAAGTCACATAACACCTAGAGTCATGGTCAATCCTCTAGAAATAGTAACTCCTCATACACCTCTTACAAATCTTACAAACTTCTTATGTTTCATAGATATAGATTCTATCATAATGGTGAAATTGACTAACTTCCAAATCCTAGGTGCTCTATGAGTACATTCAATGAATTTGTCATAGCACCTATCTTTTGAAGATTCCCAATAACTCCCAATTTGACCTTTTCAAGTAATTTCCCCATTTAGGGTCTTCTTACATAACAATCAAGGTATCCTAGAGAATAAATAACTAATAAATAAAGCCTTCTCCCTCACTTAGGCATCCATATTTGCCCATTTCATGATGTTTGGGAACTAGAAATTATTTATCATCCACATAATTAAATACAATTTGCAAGACTTAGGCTTTGCAAGGTGAATGGGCACCTAATCCTAAGATAATTATGGTATAAACAACCAAACCATTAGTGTTTTTTCCTTACATATGAATATCATAATGGTTAATATTGCATACTCTAAATTTTTACCCATTTTTATGCCACTTTGCATGGGTGTCCTAAGTGCTTGGTCCTCGCACATGATTTTAACTAATTTGATGCACCCATTGGTCCTATTTTCTAATTGATCATAACAAACATAATTAAACCCATCCTTAGACACTTATCAACTCTTAGACTATCAATATTCATTACTAGGTCAAACCATGACATATATTGTACCCTCATATTTCAAAAATTAAATTTATCCTCATGCTCAAGCTGAATCAATTGCAACTAGTTGTTACGTGTTGATTTTGCATTAATTTTTTTAAAATTGTGTGGCTAAGTCAAGTATAAAAGAACATCACCCTTAGGTTCTTGTTACTTATCTATGAATAATCTAAGATCAAGACATATTAGTATCCATCTTATTCACTATCAGAATCACTTGTCTCTTAAAATCAAGTTCTTGCCTCTTGTTAGTTCCAAAATATGCACCCTAGTGAAATCTAAAGATTAGCCAGACCTTATGATAAAAGACACTAAGAAATTTGGCCAACGAATGGGAGATGGGTTTCACACTCTTCTCTCGGATGGATTTCACACTCTTCTCCCCTACACTTTAGGATCTACAAGACCTAGGGGGTTACCCTTAATGACATCAAGAACATGAATATCAACTACAATTGTATCACAGTGCCTAGCAGATATTGAACTTCATACAAATGGACAAAGATTTGCACAATTACATACATAACTAAATCATTCCTTATTATCCTCAAGGCTCTAGTATGAAGTATGAGATAATTAGAAATAAATTACAAATGACTTTTTGATTTGTAAATCTAAAAGTTGTTTTTGAGATTGGAACACATAGAAAGAAAGATCAATGTCTATCATGGGCCACAAAGTCATATGTTATGTATTCTACATCACTGCACTCAAACATATCTTGATGATCATTTGAACTATTATCATCTTATGATAATGTGACCTGTAAAAGCCTACAATGACATCATACTTAATAATCCTTTTGAAACTATAACACTTTCATTGTTTCCAAGCAAGCATTTACACCACTCCTTGAGCAGAAAGTAAACCATGAAAATAATTCAACAAAAAATATGTGTGAAGAACTCAACAACCCCTAATTATATTGCTCAAAGAATATGATGCAGGATCATCCTTGGTTCAAGATCAATCTTGCATCAACCAAAAATATTTGCATTTCATTTTGTTTCTTTTCATTTTCCAGTTTAATTCAGGCAGTTCAACCAGTAGCAGTTTCTGTATTTTGGTCCACATTCTACCGCAGTTGTATTTCAGATCTTGTAGAGATGGACTTAGCATCTAGATTCATTCATCTACATCATGTCCAATTTTTAGAGCATTTGGATTAGTTACCGACAAGTTATCGCTATCAGAAGATCAATTATTTTCTTAGAATAGAGCATCCTAACAATCTCTGATAATCAGCTAAAGGAGAAGACCTGTGGAGCATTTCATGACTCGCAAAGCTAAAAGGTACATCATTCAATATTTATTGGTTCATGGCCAACCTTCCTCAAGATCCACACATCATACCATTCATTTGTGGAGTTCTACTCATTTAGGTCTGACCTATCCCTGTACACACGTTACAACTCTTCATTGGAGTTTGTGATCTTCCTTGGTCAATGCAGAGGAATCTCTTGTACTAGAGATGATATATATATTGATGTAATAGATCCTTAGGAAAGTAGTTCTCATAATTTAGAAGATCGATAGTTTGAATTCTTTGTGAAGGAGCTTCAAAGATACATCTTGTGTATATTCTAATATTCTGTAATCAGGCCTATGAGCCCTAGTTGTAAGCCCGCATATTTCCGTCCAATCTGTATTTGAACTCAATGATATACTAAATGATTGAATCTTCATTTGTTTCATATCCCTGAGTTATTCCATTGTGTTTACTCTTGCTGCACGGTCTGGACAGTTCATTCTATGAACCCTCCTACCATGACTGCACCAAGTGCTATCAGACCAAAAGTTTGAATCTGTGAGAGTGAATTGAGCAAAGTTGATGAAGAAATTTTGTTAGATCTAGCTATGGATAGATCACCAAATCTGAGGTAGGTTACTTGTGTTGCAACCGATCACCGATTGTGAGGCAGTTGTCACCTTGTAGCCCGATCGCCAAATTGAAGTAGTTTACACTTGATCTGAGGAAGATGTCACCGAGGAGAATTCCTTCTGTTGGAACAATGGTTGGTAGAATGGATGATATGATGTAAATTATGAAAACAATGTGAATTAGATTGGATGATGTTGAAGAAGATAGAAGAAAAGGACTAAGCCCTAGAATTGATATTGAGAGTGATGATGATGATGATGATGAATTTCAATCTATAAATCAAACTGAAGAAACCCTAGGAGGTGATGAAGAAGAAGAATCAGATCGAGTTAAGATGTTGTGAGCTATTTCAAAGATTGAGAAAAGACCTAGAGTTGATGTATTGAATTACACTAGCAATTTGAACCCTGAAGAGTTGATTGACTGGATAAATGACATGGACTTGAATAGTTTGAGTATGAAGAAGTTGAAGATCCAGAGAAGGTGAAATTTGCAAAGACAAAATTGAAAGGACATGTTGCTATATGGTGGAAGAAAGTTTAGTTGGATAGAAAATAAAGAGGAAAAGAAAAGATCACAAAATGGGACAGAATGGTGACAAAGTTGAAGAATCAATTTATACCTACTGACTATGAGTTGGAACTGTTGAAGAGATTGTAAAACCTAAGACAAAAAGAGAAATCTGTGAAGGAGTATACCTAAGAATTTCATAAGATGATTATGACGACAGAACATAGTGAAGTAAGCAAGGAGAAAGTGGCTAGATACATCAATGGACTGAGATTGAATATTCAAGAAGAACTGAGTTTGGTGAGGATGACAACATTGGAAGAATCTTATCAATTTACCCTGAATGTTGAAGAAAAGTTAAACAAGAGACACGATCAGAGACAGAGAGGCATAGGAGGTAAATTTTAGAGAGGTAGAACATTTTTCAGAGGAGAAAGATCTTTTGCAGAATAGAACAAGCGTGACAGCCCATTCAAGAAGGATGACAGAGATGAAAATACATACTGGAGGAATGACAAGAACTTTCATCACAAAGACAATCATAATTCATACTGAAGTGAAGGATACATAAGAGAAGGAAGAGGATTTGATAAGAGGACGTTCAAAGGTACTTGTTTTGAGTGTGGAGGTGAAGGACATAGAGCATTTGAATGTAATCAGGGTAGTACAAATAAGAGGACAGAGAACAGCGGAAGAGTATCCTATGTGGAAGAAGAATCTGTTGAATTGGGTGATCATAATTCAATTGGTAAACCTGAGAAAGGAGAATCACTTATGATGAGGAAAGAACTATTTCAAACACAGGTAGATGAAGAACCACCATAGAGAAAAAGTTTGTTCAAAACCATATGCAAATCAGGAGGTAAATGTTGTAACATTGTAATTGATAGTGGTAATTTAGATAATATAGTTTCAAAGGAGATGGTGACTAAGAAGAAGTTGGAAAGATTGAAACACCCTAAGCCCTATCAGATAGCATAGATTCAGGATGATCATAAGGTACTAGTGAGTGAGCAATGTTTAGTGAAATTTCATATTTGATCTTATCATGATGAAGTTGTTACATCAAAAAATGTCCCCTTGGGGGCTTTTCCTTCATAAGGTTTAGCTCTCGGGTCTTTAGTATGCATTTAGGATATTTTAGTTCATATTTTAGCATCTTGATGGAATGAGACCTAGATTTCATGTAAAATGGGACCTAAGAGGACCCCTTGAGTAATACCCTACTCAAAATAGGAGGGAGGACTTGGGTTCCTGTGCCGTAGTCCTGCCCTATTTTGGGGTAGCCCCAATTTCTGGGTGTCGGTTAGTGACCGTTAGTTGGTTCTTTTGCTGACACAAAAAAGTTTGATTTTTAAAATCTTGGCAGGAATGCTCGTAGGTGCATATATAAGCATGTGTAGGCATTCATTTGTAAACTAGATGATCATTGTGAACTCTAGGCATTCTTAAGGTGATTCAAGGCTTTCTATTGTGTTGCAAGAGCAGACTTGTATGTTTTATGTGTTGATATTTGTAGATTTGAGCATCAATCTTCTCATGGCATGAAGAGCATCTTCCTCCATGAGAGCTTCACTACAAGTTGACATATCAATGTGTTTTTATCATTGATTCCTTTAGTTTTTTCCTATGCCTCACAAGGGCACGCACTCTTTGTCTGACAATGGTGTTCAGAGACTTAAGTGTTCCAGGGCTTGACTGAGGCAAGCCTCTAAACACCACAACCCCCAAACCAAGTCTTGTTATTGTAGGTTATAGGTGTCACATCTGGGAAAAGTGGAGTTGTAGGAAGGAGTGGTAGGCATCAAAGATTTGAGATCTAAAGAAAAGTCAGACAAAGGAGCACTTCCAGGACTAGGGCACCCGCAACAGTGTCCTCTGTAGATAGATTTCAGGAAACATAAGTTACAGGGCTGATCAGTGTCGGAAGGAGGTCCAGATTCCCCAAAAAAGGAGGTACCTTGGACTTGGGCACCCACACCAGTGTCCTTGACTATTCTACCTTAGAACCCCAAAAATAGGTATTCTGTGATTTGTCATTTTACTCCCGTTTGCAAGAGCTTTTTCTGTCTTTCATCAATTTGTTGCCGGCCCGTATTTGCATAATTAGGGTTTTAATGGTTAATTGGACATAAGAGAAGGAAAATTAATAATTTAATTTCCTAATCCAAGTTTACCTTTATTTGCAAGTGACCTAGGGTATGATAGTGCTCGCCACTTGACCCTAGATCCTTCAATGTTAGGGAGAAAGGAGGATTTTAACATCTAAACAACAAAAAATTAACAAAATCCAATTTTACCCTAAACATTTTGGTGAACCCATGTTTTTGGACTTAAATTGCAACTTGCTGAGTATTTGTCTTCAGATTTGGATTGATTTCATTCATTCATTTGGTCATTTATTTTATTGCATTGAGAAAAATTCAAAAAAATTAAAAAATTACATTGTTTGGCTTACTAAATTGCATCAATTCTTCCTAAATTTTCTTAATTCATGATTTTTGCATCAGATCTAATATAAAATATAGAAAAATCTAAAAAAATTATAAATTTACATTGCATTTTTATCATTTAATTGCTAGGGTTTTGTGGAAATTTTGACAATTTTATATAACCTAGTAATTCCAAAATCTAGGGTTTGTAGGAAAAATCTTTTATCAGATTTTTCTACTGATTTTAAAGGCTCATTAAAGTTTGCATTTGTCTGTATTCTTGTATTTTAGTGTTAATTTGCATTTAGATTTAAAATATTTGCATTTTTGCATAGAAAATTTCAATAAAAACTAACAATTTTGATGCATTTTCATTAAATTTGCATGGGCATTTTGCATGTTCAAGATTGAAAATCATTTTCAGATCTAAGAGTAATTCAATTTCATTATAAATCAGACTTCAAAACATTTTCATAGCATTTTGTGTCAAGATCTCAAACCTAGGGCTTCAAAAACAATGATTTTCACTAAATTTGGCCTTATCAACTTTATAAACTTGCACTATAGGTGTGTTGTGAAGGATATTTTTGCATTAATTTTCTATTATCAGGGTATTAATTTTCTTCCCCTCATAAAAATCTTCACAACACCCTTTTAACGGGCTCTTATAGTGAAAATTTGGCCAAAAACTACACATTTTGACCATTTTTGCCCTAGGGTTTGACCTAGTTTGCACTCCAAATGTGTTGTGATCAATTTTATGGATTGAGGTGATTGATATTATTGATATTATTTACTTTACCTCATAAAATTCCTTACAACACCCCTTTTGCTAGGTCTTGGAGTTGAAAAATCGTGAAAAATAGCTTATTTTTGCTATAATTTCACTAGGGTTTGACCTTAAGTGGTGCTAAAAGTGTGTTGTTCTAGTTATTTTGGCACCAATTAGCTTTTATTCCTAATATTATTTTCTTTCCATCATAATTTTCCTCACAACACCCTTTGTTATGCTCTTTTGCATTGAATTTTGGTGAAAAAAGCCTATTTTGACATATTTTCACTATATTTTGACTTGGCATGATCTTGGATTTGTATCAAGAATGTGTTGGGAGTGATTATATTATTGTTTTGGACTTATATCAGACATATAACTTTCTACCCTTGACTTAAATTCTTACGGCATCCTTTATTTCATTCATTTACATTGAAAGGTATCAAAAAATCAAGCATCTAGGTCATTTTTTTGCATATAGTTTGCAATTGTCTTTTGCATACTTTTGGAAAACTGTCAAATCTCATCATGGCTACTTATTTAGAAGAATTTTTTGTATACATCATACACATGGATCATTTCTCTAAATTCATTGATAAATATCCTCAAGTTCTGGAACAAATAGCACACATTCATGATGGTGATCTCTCTATGTGCTCCACATATGAAATTCTTTGCCATATAGGTGACTTTGATAGCTTCACAACTCTCATGGGAATATACCCTTCGATATTGGATGAACTCACTAAATTCATGATCAATAATACATATACTAGTGATGATTTTAAAATGTTAGATGAAGCCTTGGATGATTTCATGGGAAATTCTACTATGGCACCTATTGATAAAACATGTGATGATAACTCTGGTTTACCTTATGATCCCTCTCCAAAGGTTATTACCCCTCATGAGGACACTTTGATGCAAGAGGATGATTTCATTGACACATCTATTAACATCACATCATCAAGTCTTCATTCTAATGCTCACTCTGGCCAAGATGAAGCGTTAGCAAATGAAGAGCCATCACCAGTTTGCCATTCCAATGCTCTCCCTGGCCAAGAGGAAGCATTGGTGAATTAAGAACTCCCTTCAACAAAGAGAATTCCATGGGTAGACGAGGAGCTTTCATCTAACATCAATAAAAACTCTATCATAATGCATAAAACCTCTATGGATCATCCTAGCAACCTTGTTCCTTTAGTTGATTGTTCACACACCTTGGATTTCGCTAAGGAAGAGAAGACCTTTAATGTCCCTCCTTTTTTTGAATATTCAAGTCATTTGGATATCACTAAGGATATAACCCTAGTGGATGAGGAGAAGTCTCTCACATTAAATCCCTCAAGGATGGATGTTGAGATCACTCAAAATAATTTGCTTCTCCCACCACCTAAGAGGCTAACAAATATGTGTACTAATGAACTTCAACCAAAAAACATTCCACCTAACATTGAGTCAAACCAAGAAGCATTTAGGAATGAACAAAATAATAATTACAAAGACTTGGTAATAGTGCCCTACGTTTACAAATGGAAAGAAAATGATTTAATTGTTGATGAGTTCTAGCACGAAGACCCTGCAGGTAAGTATCTCTAACCCTTTATCTCTCTCATGATGTGCTTCCCCTGTGATGTGTTATGTGTTGTTTAGGCCTCCTTTGATGACCTCAAATTCTCCCGTAAGGTTCGGGATACCAGGAGACCGCCTCTGTTGTGACCTTTCTTCTATTTGTATCATCATTCTTCTATATTGCCTCTCTCTGATTTTATCATTATGTGTTGCGTCTTACGGACATAGCATCATGGTTAGTGACTTGGGGGAACCCTCCTATGTGACTATCCCTAATACGCTTGTTCTCCTCTCTTATTTATTGTTTCCCTTCCTCTAGTGTTTCTATCTAGCGGGCAGATGATGACAAACATTTATACTGATGTGGACCTAGTGTCCCTTTCGAGAGAAATCAAAAAATGGACTTAGTTCCTAATATGACAATGGGGTTGTATATCTTATCTAACGCTTAGCTAGTGGAAGCACTTGTTCTTTCCATGTAGTGAATTTCGTGATTTTTTTTCACATTTACAAACCTTAACAATACTTCTGCTACGTGCACCTTTGTTTGCCTTTGAATCTAGCCTTGCTAGTACTCGATTCAGAGAGCTTCATGATATAGCCTCGTGGTTATCCTTGAACTCTGAATTTGTTGTATAACCTTGGCTCTTTGTGTGGTAAATCATATGCATTGATGTTGTTGTTTATCATGATGTTGTAGACACTAACATGTTTCTTGCAAGGATGTGCTTGTCAGAATATTTGGTGATCGTAAAGTACATGTCACCTTCGGGGGGCATGGGCTTTGTGAAAGTTGGTGTTCCCTTGTGTGTTTTCTTCCTACCTTAACATGCTTGATATCGATAACTGATATCAACCACCTTAAGGTGGGGTCATATATAAGGTAAGCTATCTGTTATAGATGTTAGCAATGTGTTTGACCTCAGATGCAAAGACTTGCACCCCATGGTAGTGCATCGTGCATCCTGAGTTTGTTTGCAATCAATCAATCAATCATGTAAGCCCTCTATGGAGGCGGGATATCAAGCATATATTTTTTCTTAAGCCCTCTGCAGAGGCGGGGATGGTGTATTTCTCGAAGCAAATTGCATCATCCTGTCATTTTCAAAAGTCCTTTGCGGAGGTGGGGAGCAGTCCTGTGACTAACTCAACCCTTTAGCGTGTCTTCAGCGATTGTTGTGGTGAAGCCCAATTGTTGGTGTGTGCCTGTAATGTGCCTGAGATGGTGTTGGACCTAGGAATACGTACACTCCATTGCTTGTCTACTGTGTTTTTTCCATGTCTTCAAGTGTGTGTGTTTTAGTGTGCTTATTTTGTGTGGCTTATTTGTTGCCCCATATACAGAGACTGGCACCCTCAAGTAGTGCTTCCTACATTTTGGGAGGTTTTGCATGTCTTACATGTGTGTTGCCCCATATATACAGAGACCTATGCCCTAAGGTAGTGCATCATGTATTATGAGAGTTTGATTACTTTCCAGTACTTGCATTTGTATTTCATATATATATGAGAAAAAAGAAAAGAAAAGATATCATTTCTATCTTCCATGCATTAATGTGTTTTCTATGCATTGACTATCTACTCTATGTTATGCGTGACTATAACTGTCTTCTCTGTGTCTTGTGTGCCTGTTACTGTCTTCTATGTGATTGGCGTGTCTTCTCTGTGCTTGGTGTGTTTCCTGTGTTTGTGACCTTACTTTAATGCATGTATTAGCCTCACGTTTATACATACATTAAAGTGGGTGCTAAATGTAACGTCAAAAAATGTCCCCTTGGGGGCTTTTCCCTCATAAGGTTTAGCTCTCATGTCTTTAGTATGCATTTAGGACATTTTAGTTCATATTTTAGCATCCCGGTGGAATGAGACCTGGGTTTCATGGCAAATGGGACCTAGGAGGACCCCTTGAGCTGTACCCTACCCAAAATAGGGGGGAGGACTTGGGCGCCCGCACCCTAGTCCTACCCTATTTTGGGGCAGCCCTAATTTCTGGGTGTCGTTTAGTGACCATTAGTTGGTTCTTTTGCTGACATGATAAAGTTTGATTTTTAAAATCTTGGCAAGAATGCTTGTAGGTGCATATATAAACCTGTGTAGGCATTCATTTATAAACTAGATAATCATTGTGAACTCTAGGCATTCTCAAGGTGATTTAAGGCTTTCTATTGTGTTGCAAGAGCAGACTTATATGTTTTATGTGTTGATATTTGCATATTTGAGCATCAATCTTCTCATGGCATGAAGAGCATCTTCCTCCATGAGAGCTTCACTACAAGTTGACATATCATCGTGTTTTTATCATTGATTCCTTTGGTTTTTGCCTCTACCTCACAAGGGCATGTACTCTTTGTCTGACAACGGTGTTCAGAGACTTAAGTGTCCTCCGGGGCTTGACTGAGGCAATCCTCTAAACACCACAACCCCCAAACCAAGTCTTGTGATTGCAGGTTACAAGTGTCACATCCAGGAAAGGTGGAGTTGCAGGAAGGAGTGGCAGGCATCAAGGATTCAAGATCTAAAGAAAAGTCAGACAAAGGAGCACTTCCAGGACTAGGGTGCTCACAACAGTGTCCTCCACAGACATATTTTAGGAGACAAAAGTTACAGGGCTGATCAGTGTCGGAAAGAGGTCCAGATTCCCCAAAAAAGTAGGTACCTTGGACTTGGACACCCGCACCAGTGTCCCTGACTGTTCTGCCTTAGAAGCCCAAAAATAGGTATTCTATGATTTGTCATTTTACTCCCGTCTGCAAGAGATTTTTCCGTCTTTTGTCAATTTGTTGTCATATTTGCATAATTAGGGTTTTAATGGTTAATTGGACATAAGAGAAGGAAAATTAATATTTGAATTTCCTAATCCAAGTTTCCCTTTATTTGCAAGTGACCTAGGGTATGATAGTGCTCGCCACTCGACCCTAGATCCTTCAATGTTAGGGTGAAAGGAGGATTTTAACATCTAACCAACAAAAGATTAACAAAATCCAATTTTACCCTAAACAAAAGTATTGTGTGATATTATGTCTATGGATGTATGCCATGTTTTGTTGGGTAGACCTTGGTAGTATGATAGGAAATCTATACATGATGGGAGAAAGAATACATACACTATAACATCAAATGGAAAGAGAATTACTTTGGTTCCTTTAGAAGATAATCCTAAGAGTGAAGTATGTGGAAATGCTAGAATTTGTTTGGTAGATGGAAGAAAATTTTTAGATGGTTTGAGACATGAGAATATGTGTTATGCTCTGATTCCTAAGAAGCCTAAATCATTGAAGAAGGAGAATAAAGAAGTACAAACAAGGGAGATAAAAGAGTTGCTAACATAGTATGGAGACATCATATCAGATAATGTACCTGAAGGAGTGCCACAAATCAAGAATATCAGTCATCACATTGATCTTATACCAGGAGCTAGTTTGCCTAACAAAGAAGCACACAGAATGACACTGACTGAGAATGAAGAATTGAATAGACAGATACCAGAGCTATTGAGGAAAGGTTTGATCAGAGAAAGTTTGAGTCCTTGTGTAGTACCTGTAGTGTTAGCACCAAAGACGAATGGAGAATGGAGAATGTGTACCAACTCTAGAGCAATAAACAAGATCACAGTTAAGTATAGATTTCCTTTACCTAGGATGGATGATATCATGGATTGTTTAAGTGGAGCAAAATATTTTACAAAGATAGATTTGAAGATAGGATACCATCAGATTAGAATCAGAGAAGGGGATGAATGGAAGACTGCTTTTAAGACAAATGAAGGATTGTATGAGTGGTTAGTGATGCCTTTTGGATTGACAAATACACCTAGTACTTTCATGAGATTGATGAATGAAGTCTTAAAGAAATTCTTGGGTAAGTTTGTTATTGTATACTTGGATAATATTCTAATTTTTAGTAAGACAAAGGAAGAACATTTACAGCACCTTAGACAAGTATTGCAGAGATTGAGAGAAGAGGATTTGTTGATAAACCTTAAGAAGTGTAGTTTCATGAAGGAGGAATTAGTATATTTGGGATTTGTTATTTTTGCATAAGGATTGAAGATGGACCATGAGAAAGTGAGAGCAATTGTTGAATGGCCTACACTGGAGAGCATTGGAGAAGTTAGATCATTTCATGGATTGGCTAGTTTCTACCAGAAGTTCATCAGAAATTTTAGTTCAGTTTGTAACCCTATGACAGAGATAATGAGAGGTGATAGAAAAGATTTCAAGTAGACATCAGGAGCAGATAAAAGTTTTGAGTTGTTGAAGCAGAAAGTGACAAAACAATCTATGTTAGCATTACCAGATTTCAATAAGGTATTTCAAGTAGATTGTGATGCAAGTTGGAATGCAATTGGAGTAGTGTTAAGTCAAGAAGGTAGACGAGTAGTATATTTTAATGAAAAGTTGAATGATGCAAGGATAAGATATTCAGTTTATGATCAAGAGTTCTATGACATAACTCAAGCCTTGAAGAAGTGGAGACATTACTTGTTGCCTAAGGAGTTTGTGTTGTATACAGATCATCAAGCTTTGTAATATTTGAATAGTCAAAGAAATTTGAATCAGAGACATATAAGATGGGTAGAGTTCATGCAGAGTTATACTTTTGTGTTGAAGCATAGGTGTGTTAAGTCAAACAAAGTTGCAGATGCATTGAGTAGGAGAAGGAACTTGCTGATAGAGATGAAGATTGAAGTATTGGGATTTGATGAATTGAAACATATGTATGAGGGAGACACTGACTTTGTAGAACCTTGGAAAGCATGTAAGGAACCTGTTTTGACAGATAGGAGTAAGTGGTTGGACTTTTTCATTCAGGAGGATATGTTGTTCAGAGGAAATCAATTGTGCATACCTAGAAGTTCAATGAGAGATACCTTGATCAAGGAGAAACATAGTGGAGGATTGGAAGGAAATTTTGGCATTGATAAGATAGTGGCTTTGGTGAGTTAAAGTTACTTTTGGCCTTAGATACATAAGGATGTTAGGAAATTTGTGTAGAATTGTAGAGTTTGTCAAGTTGTAAAAGGGAGTAGTCAGAACACTAGATTGTGTAAGCCTTTGACAATACTAGAGAAGCCTTGGGAAGACATAAGTATGGATTTTGTAACAGGATTACCTAAAACATGGAGACGACATGATTCAATATTTGTAGTGGTGGAAAGATTTTCAAAGATGGCACATTTCATACCTTGTAAGAAGACAACTGATGCAGTACATGTAGCTGACCTATTTTTCAAGGAGATTGTGAGATTGCATGGATTACCTAAGAGCATACTTTCAGACAGAGATACAAGTTTTCTTGGATACTTTTAGAAGACACTTTGGAAGAAGATGATGACAGATTTGAAATTTAGTTCAACATTTCATCCACAGACTGATGGACAGATAGAGGTAGTGAATAGGAGTTTGGGAAACTTGTTGAGATGTTTGGTTGGAGAGAACGCAAGAAGTTGGGATTTGATTCTTTCACAAGTAGATTTTGCACACAATAATTCAATGATTAGAAGTACTGGAAGAACACCTTTTGAGATCGTTACTGGAGTAAACCCTAGAGGAGTAGCAGAATTGAGAGATCTCAGTTTGGAAGACGAGAAGTGCCGAAGCAGAAGAATTTGTAGGACATATGGAGATAGTGCATAATTAGGTGAAGAAGCATTTGGAGGAGATGAACAACAAGTACAAGGAAAAGGAAAATGAGAAGAAAGACAAAAAAGAGTTTGCAGTGGGAGATGAAGTGATGGTGTACTTGAGAAAAGAAAGATTTCCAATTGAGACATATAACAAGTTGAAGATGAAGAAGTTTAGACCTTGTAGGATACTCAGAAAGTTTGATTCAGGCAATGCATATGAAGTGGAGTTACTGGAGACATTGAGCATATCACCTATTTTCAACATTGCAAACCTATATTAATATCATGAAGTAGAGTTCAGTGACATCATCATAGAAGACTTAAAGAAGTAGTTACCACAACAAGCACTGAAGCAGATTAAGGACATTTTGGACAACAGAGTTGGGTGCAGCACTAGAGGAAGACAATATAAAGAATATATTGTGAAGTGGAGAGGCAAACTGGAAGAAGATTCATCATAGATTTCTTAGTCTAAGGTAGACCGTCTTGGTTTGCCTCTAGCCCTAGAAAAGTGAGGGACTCACTTTTTCAATAACCCCAGATGTCTGATGTAGGAGCATCCCTAGTTCAAGAGCAATCTTTCATCAACCAAAAATATTTGCATTTCAATTTATTTTCATTTTAGTTTGTTTCTTTTCATTTTCCAGTTTAATTCAAGCAGTTTAGCCAGTAGTAGTTTCTGTATTTTGGTTCGCATTCTACCATAGTTGCATTTTAGATCTTATGGAGCTAGACTTAACATCTAGATTCATTCATCTACATCATTTCCAATTTTCAAAGAATTTGGATTAGTTACCGACAAGTTATCACTATCAAAAGATCAACTATTTTCTCATAACATAGCATCCTAACAATCTCTAATAATCAGCTAAAGGAGAAGACTTGCAGAGCATTTCACGAATCATAAAGCTAAAAGGCACACCATTCAATGTTTATTGGTTTGTGGCCAACCTTCCCTAAGATCCGCACATCATTCCATTCATTTCGAAGGAGTTTTACTCATTTAGGTCTAACCTATCCATGTACACATGTTATAGCATTTCATTGGAGTTTGTGATCTTCCTTAGCTGACGCAGAGGAATCTCTTGTACCAGAGATGATATATATTGATGTAATAGATCCTTAGGAAAGTAATTCTCATAATTTAGAAGATTGATAGTTTGAATTCTTTGCAAAGGAGCTTCAAAGCTACATATTGGGTATATTCTGATATTCTGTAATCAGGCATGTGAGCCCTAGTTCTAAGCCCTCATATTTCCAGCCAATTTGTATTTGAATTCTATGATATACTGAATGATTGAATCTGCATTTGTTTCATAGCTCTAAGTTGTTTCCATTGTGTTTACTCTTGTTGCACAGTCAAGACAGTTCATTTTGTGGACCCTCCTACCATGACTGCACCAGGATATTATATTTCAATTGTGGAATAAATTTCATTGCAGTGTGATTTTCATATTTGCATATATCAAGATACAGTAAGTGTAGTTATGAATGAATTACAAACACAGACCTTCACCTACACATACCACTTACAATCCCACCCCTACACCCTCTTCTCAGAACCCTTCTAAATGATACCGAAATTACATTATAAGAGAGTAGAAAACCTAGATTTATTACCCAATTGACATCTGGCATGATCTAGTTCATTGGTCTTGCAACTGATTTAGGCATAAGGAAAATGCCATAGATTCTTCTAGTTTCCTTCATATTTTCCCTCGTATTGCCAACTCAAAATAGTTTTCCCAATTATCCTTGTATTTCCCATGCACAATTTACATGTGTGGTAAAAATTAATTTATCAGTTGTATTTTACCTTGCAGATAAAAATTTATAACCTAAGCAGTTATCCCTTTTTACTGGTAGTAAGAATGTGCATTTAACTAGACATTTTAACCCTTTGGATTCCATAATCCTTCCATGCAATTAATATGGCATTTTGTCAAACAGTTGTCCCACGACCATTTTTCATTACTCCACCAGTCATGAGATAACTGCACTATTAATATTGTTTCAACACTCTCAATACTCCTTTCCTAACACCATCCATATGGGTTTTAAACCAAGGTATTTTTTTATAATAATAGAGCTCTTGAAAACTTGTAGAGGCTTTTAAAAATAATGCAAGGCATTTTAATAGATGCCTGGGATTTTGAAATCATGTTGGGGGCATTTTGGATGATGTTTGTGGCATTTAAAACATACTGGAGGTATCTAAAATGTTGCAGGGGCATTTTTGAAGCTACCTAAGTGTTTTTGAAGATGTAACAGACATTATTTTACCTCATACATTGTTAAAAATGCCCCCAAGAGTCCCTCCACATGGAAATATTTGATTGCATCGCATAGCAACCCTCACATTGCAACTTTGAATTATAGAATCCTTCAAAATGTGCAGTGGTGCGATGGGAGCCTTTCCCAAATATTTTTAAGAAACTTAACCTTTAAAACTTCTCATGATGCATGAGAGAAAACAAATATCTACCTCCCATTCAATAAAGTCAAACTTTATAAAATTCAAGAATAAATTATATCCATCACATACCTTTAGCTCCATCACATCTTTGAAAAGCCATGAGGTAAAGCAAGTTGCATGGATGCATTGGGGATTAAAACTTGCTTTTTAACCTTTTACTCAATTCACCATATGAATTTGAAAAAATAAAGCTTCTCCACCTTTGCCTTTTGATATTAAAATATTTCTATAAAGTAATAATTTTAATTTAATTTCCCTAATTAAAATTGTTTTAGTTTTTCAATTCTCACCTTTAATGCCAACATTTAAACACTACTGTGAAAAAGACTAAAGTTATGCCACGAGCTTGGACGACATCCAAGAGCCATGAAAACTTACAATAGGTAATAATATATACCAAGAAACATTGTGCAACCACCAAAACTAAATTAATCACAACATTTCTAGAAATCCCTTTGTAATGGAGCCAACCTGCAAATAGTGTAAAAGAAATCTTTCCATGACCCCAAAACTCACCCAACAGACCTAAGATCAGAACCAAATACTCCTGGTACATTATTGAAACTCATCAATTCTCTGGTACTAAATAATAATATCATTTGGCCCATGTTCAACACACCCGCTCAAAAATGCAAGAATATTGAATTTGGGCTCAAACCTGTACAACCAATATGAAATTAGGCCTAAAGGTACTTTACGCATATTCAAAATCCTCTGCTAAACAATTTTTGAAAATGATCTCTACATTGAGATATTTTAATTCCATTAGTTTTGGGCTAGTCTGTCGCTTCAAGGCCTGAAAATTTAAGTTTTTCTGCCAATCTGAAGGTCATTTTGCTTAGGAAATGAAACACAAAAATAGGTTCCAACACATCTATCATAAAATTAATATATTCTAATTGCATGTCTCTTTCTTAACATGTTTCAAATCCCTAGTTTCACTTTAGGTCACTACATGACCCTTTTGAATTTTATTTAAGTTCTAATTTACAAGCTCCAAATTCTAAGTCACCCTCATTACAAGAGTGTGTTATATAATAAGCATATTGTCAGCCTTATTTTTATCAAAATCATTGAATTCAATCAAGGAGATGTCATATGGAGAAGATCCTTGTTTAGCAAGCTCCCAAGGTTTTTGTTAATCACCTCTAGTCTTTTATTGTAGGTCCAAACACCAAGGTGGATCTCTATTTGTAGGTACATATGTTCTATAGGACATATGCTCAATTTACGATCAAAGTCATTTTTGTGCATTAGGTTCAAATCTGTAGTCATAGAGATCAGTTCTATAGGTGTGAATTTGATCCAAGATTACAAATAGTTTTAGAACTTTTAGAATTTAGACATCTTATTTGGTTCTTATTATATTTGACATCAAATTCTAGGTATCAGTTATATGTCACACATGTTTTCTATTGGAATAAATGAACGGTCTCTAATCCAATTGTTAGTCATCAAATAACTAAGATATAATATCAATTGGTGAGATACAAGGCTTTGACTACTACAAAATAGAAATCTCAAAATTGTATCCAAATATGAAATTAAGTTGCTTAATCCTTGAAATACCATGAAGAGATTCAACTTCTTTATGATGCTAAAAATTGGCCACTTTAACATGTTTGATATAACCACCTTAGATGAACTTAAAACAACAATAAATGGAAGATAGCATCACCATAAGATAGAAGCAATAAAGAAGCACAAATTAGCTACATAAGAATGCAAGATCTCACAACACAAGGTAACAATGGAGTAGAAGATCAAACACATAACATAGTGTTTACATGGAGAAACCCTTGCGGTAAAAAACTCCACACCCAAACAGATCCAATGATTGTATTAATCTTTCAAAGAAGTTTACATCAACACAACATTTCTCTTTAAATTCTAGTAGCACTTCGTTACTCCTTCAACTTGCAAAATCTCTCATAATACCACCAACCAAAGGCACCAATATATAGAAGAGTTGGATGTGAGAATACCATTATGGTTTCTCAAAAAAAGTGTCAAAACCACATGTAAAAACCATACACGCCCTTTGTGGACAACCAATAAATTCAATGAATTATAATAAGTCTTCTCATGGGTACCCAACCCATAGCTAATCAAATATTGACAACAAGTACTTGATTACTTACCAATGACATGTAAAACACATGCAAGCCTTGGCACCCCAATTTAGATGACATGCAAGACACATACAACAACATGCATGTACATGCAAGTCCATATGGACCCAACATCCAAAGTGAACTCCCATAAAAGAATCATGCAAGGTGTATGAAACAACATTCAATTCATACAAATCCAAATGCGCTTGACCTTCAAAATGGATGCCCACAATGGACTCAAGTAAGATTCATGAAAATCCAAGTGGGTCCCACATCTAGGAATGCAACTACAATTAGTCATAGACAAATAAATAATTTAAATATTTTATCTCTCATGTCTCTAGGAATCCAAGAACACATTCCAAGGATCATGGAGACGCATGAAAATAACTAAGGATTGCAAGGTTCATGACACCTTATCCTAACATTCTCCCACTTGACATTATATATTGTAATTACATCCATGAGGCAAACGAACAAGGGAAAACATCCCTTAGCCAACCATGCACCATTGATACTTCAACATTCTTTTGTGCTCCAACAAGATATCTACAAAAGAAACCATGATAACAACCATCTCAAGAAATAAATCCTCACATCATGTCACTCATGATAGGACAAGGAACATGCCAAGTTGAAAAAATATATCAACTATCACTAAAACTTGCACCAATCTATACATGAACACAAGCATCAAATTCAAATGATAACAAATGAATCTGAGTGACTGTCACACATTACCAAATTAGAATATCAACCACAAAAAGTTTCCATCTCATCCAAACTATCCATATCTCAAACAAAGGTAAACAAACTATCATGGTAGAACTCCATGCTATCAATGTAACAACCCCAATCTGTAAACAAGTCCTTGGATATCCACCATCCTGCAAAAGAAGACTCCAAGGTAATAACACACATATACATGGAATACAAAACCTCTAAAGTAACTCACTAAACTAAAGTGTAACCAGTCCAAGAGAGGTGCCCCTCTCATACATAACACATATACCTTCTGGAACTCCCATTGCATAGGTAATGTCAAATCTGAAAACAAGATCATAGCATTAACAAGTCCTCCTATAGCACTTCATATGGAGGATGTGGCTAACTCCTCTATCATAGTGTCAAAGAATCATACAATGATATGCAAAATACATCTCTCATTACTAATCCAAATAACTCTCCCAAGTCCTCTAAACCAATGAAGAAAGAGATCAAGGAGCTACCAAATTAGTGCCAAAAAACAATGAAGTAAAAACAAAAACACATGTCTCCATTCAAAACCTCAACTCCATAAACATCAGAACCTTTAGGAAGAAGATAATATACTAGGAAAGAGAGAATCTACAAATCAAACCATATCCTTATACCACACTAACACGTGCCAAACTGTGTAAAGTAAGATCTCCTTCACCATACCCAAACTGAAAGGATATCAACATCTAACATTCAAATTATGATGAAAATATGGAAGCAATAGATGTAAACCTCTCACAGAAAGTAGATCAAACTAGCCAAACACTCCCACAACATAATGAAATATGCCCAAAGCCACTAACCATCTCTTGTACCTCTCCTAACAAATCCTCAAAACTAATCCAAGCTCAAGATTACAATGAGAAAAATAGAAATGCATAAAACCATGCATCTACTTCTCAACAAGCACTGAGAACTCAATATTCAAGACTAATGCACAAGAGAAGACAAGATACATATAAATAATGCATCTAATAATCAAGCAGGCAACACCTCTAAGATCATTCACCTATCGAGTAGACCAAGAGTGGGGTACACAATTGTTCTATGCATACAACACCAAACAATATAAGATTTCAATAAATATAGCCTTCTATCATGTCTATGATGGACTCACATCCATTTATAGGTGTAGGCTAATCAGTCTTTACTATTAAAAAACTTTATAATAAGTAACCATTCCAACACATATCTCTAAGTACAAGAGATTTCCAGCCTAACCCAAGTCTCTCTAGTATCATTGAGTATCCACCAATTGATCCATGCCAACTTTATATGCAACCTACAAAATCATGAAGCTCCAAGCAAATGATTAATACTCAAAACCAAAGAGATCTTCATCCTCTCCAAAAGGAAGAACAAATCTACAAACCATGGATTTTGGTTAACATGTAAAACCTACAAAACCATCTCTCTATAAATTTGAAACCACTTAAACATCCATACATGTACACCAATGAACAAAATCAAATATGTCATCTAAAATAATGGAATACCATAAATCTACTAACCCACAACCTTTTGATACAGGAAAACTGTAAAACCTACATATCCAAAATAACATGAATATGAAAAAGGCTAAACCAAGTTGTTTAGGAGTGTCCATATCATAGAAATACCAACTCCACAACCCACATGCAACTAGTGAAAAATCATCTAGTGCTTTCATGTAACCAGGGACTAAAACTGTTAACCCAACATAAGTACTCCATACAATAGTCCAAATAGTAGGTGTTTTCCCATGTGACTAGAGGGAAAAAAACACTCACCCAACCTAAATATCTTTTCACTGCACATGACCATAAGGGTAGGAACATAACCACCATGCAAGAGGATAGTCACATATTGCCAAACAAGAGCTCTAGGTCACCACCCTATAAGGAACAAACACATCACCAACTCCATGAAAAATAAGATCCTCAACCATGAGCTTCCAATTCCCACCATAGATCCCATTGAAAATATCCATCCAAGAGTTAGATACCAGGGCTTCCAACCTCATAGATCTACAAAATAATGTCAATAGACAGAACATCCACTATAGCCCAAAAAACCTTGAAAATTCTACAATTCATTCCAACAGATTCCCACAATCTTTACAAGCTAAATTTTAAAAACGGAGGAATACCCAGAACCATATTACCATGATTCCATCACATGCAAGCACACACAAGCAACATGCAAGTACATGTAACTCACATACAAGAACATACAAGCACATGCAAGCCATGGAACAACCTTATGCTTTGATACCAATTGTTAGAATAAATGAACAATCTCTAATCCAATTTTTAATCATCAAATCACCAAGATATGATATCAATTGGTGAGATGCAAGGCTTTGACTACTACAAAATAGAAATCTGAAAATTGTATGCAAATATAAAATTAAGTTGTTTACTCCTTGAAATACCATGAAGAGATTCAACTTCTTTATGATGCTAAAAATCAGCCACTTTAACATGATTGATATAAACACCTTAGATGAACTTAAAACAAAAAAAATGGAAGATAACATCACCATAAGATAGCAGTAACAAAGAGGCACAAATAAACTACATAAGAATGCAAGATCTCACAACACAAGGTAACAATGGAGTAGAAGATAAAACACATAACACAGTGTTTATGTGGAGAAACCTTTGTGGGAAAAAATCCACACCCAAAGAGATCCAATGATTGTATTAATATTTCGGAGAAGTTTACATCAACACAACATTTTTCTCTGAATTCTGATATCACTTTGTTACTCCTTCAACCTATAAAATCTCTCATAATACCACCAACCAAAGGCACCAATTTATATAGAAGATCTGGATGTGAGAATACCATTATGGTTTCTCAAAACAAGTGTCACAACCACATGCAAAAACCATATGCCCCCCTTTGTGGACAACCAATAAACTTAGTGAATTACAATAAGTCTTCTCATAGCCTTCTCATGGGCACCCAACCCATAGACAATCAAATACTAACAATAATGAGTGCTCAATTACTTACCAATGACATGCAAAACACATGCAAGCCTTGGGGTCCCAATGGATGACATGCAAGTCCATATGGACCCCACCTCCAAAGTGAACTCCCACAAAAGACCTATGCAAGGTGTATACAACAACATGCAATTCATGCAAATCTAGATGGGCCCCACCTTCAAAGTGAATGCCCACAATGGACTCAAGCAAGATTCATGCAAATCCAAGTGGGTCCCACCTTTATGAATGCAACTACAATTAGTCATAGACAAATAAATAATAAATATTTTATCTCTCATGTCTCTAGGCATCCAACAACACATTCCAAGGATCATGGAGATACATGAGAATGACTTAAGATTACAAGGTTAATGACACCTTATCCTAACATTTTCATCTTCAATTCTAAGTTACATGTATTTACTATTATTACTTGATACTATTTTCAGATCTAATCATGTACATAATTTCATTCCTGACTTAATTATCTAGGGTAATTTATTTATTATCAAGTTTATTAATAGATATTTATGTGAGGGTGTTTCATTCCCTCACACTAATGGTGAAACTAACATGAATCTAACACATAACCTTTTGACATAAATTAGTGAACTTGTGTCTATTCATATATCTAGGATATTGATGTGTTTTCATTGTTACATCTTACCCATGAATCTTTGAGGACATAATCTCTTTTTACCACATGGCGGATGCTCCATGCTCTATGCATACATTGGTTCATAGTGTATCTCATTTCATCTTTCATAGAGATTGTCAGCACTTTTCATCCACTTTAGATGAATATGCATCATTTTTTCACATGATTTGTGATATCTTGTGTGACATATAATGGGGAGGACTTAACCCTACTTTTTCACAATACATTTAGGGATTTTGCTTCATGTAATGGTGTTGTCCCTAATAAGAATATTGTTTCTATATCTCATGATTATTCTCATCTTGCATGTATGGAGTCTCCCTCATGTCTCTCTTGCTACATCTTTCTTTGAGGAGACTAGTGATGTGCTTGTTGAAATGGGTTTACCTATTTATGATTATTATGCTAGTGATGTGGTTTATGATGATTGCATTTATTTTACCACTAGTGACATGCCTTTACATCATGATACTTGTTTTTTATCTTATGATGATGTATTTGATGACTCTTTCATTCATCATGCACCTATTGACTTGTTAATGATTCTTTATTATGCAGTGATAGTATAGTTCACATTTCTAATGCACATACTATTTTTATTCTATGCTATCTACATCTTGTGCTTTTTCCCTAAAAATGATGGATACATCTTGGTTTTCTAATTAATGTGATGATGCTAATAATGATGTCTCCTACTTTCTTCTTAATGATTTAACTAATGAGGGTCTTAGTGATGCTTGTTCCTTTATTGATGATATTTTACTTCCTTTATTACATAATGTTGAAAATATTGCAATATCTCGTGATGTTTTCGATCCTAGGATTTATAGTACTCATATTATTAGAGATTCATGTATTGAAGGATTTATTGTTACTATAGATGATTATCATAGAGGTGCATATGTCCATTTCAATTTTTTTTACTTCATATATTATGTTCATATCAATGATGGCATGTTTTTAATTCACACATTTAGAAAAAATAATTGATAAAGCTCTATTAATGCATGATTATTAAATAATTTTTATATAGTTCATGAAGAGATTTTATTGGGCCCCTCACCCATGCAAATAAAAACTACTTACAACAAAAGGACTAAGCTAAGGGATGAATCTCATACAAAATAGAAACCTACCTATGGTAGTCAAAACACAAAAACTATACTAACATACTAGCCCATCAAAAAACATAATATATACAAAGAGAGGGGCACAACCTAAAAATAGATAACCAATACCATCAAAATAAAAATACAAACAAACCCTATAAAAAGATCAAATGATCAAACAACATAGAAGTAACCATGAGCCAACATTAAATGAGAACATTATAGGTGAGAAACTCCCCATTTTCTAACGCCACCACAAAACCCTAGAGAAGCCCTTGATTAAGAGACCAAAGCCACCTAATTTTATATCTTTACTCACAAAGGAGCATTGGTTTGATTTTCAAGGGAATTGGATACCATGTATCACTTCTTGATGTCTCCTCAAGTGAAGAACACCATACCCAAGCTATGGAAGAGTTAAAGCACTCATAACCTATAGTGTTCCATCAAAATGTGTAATTATAAATTTTTACACCATGGATTGAATGACAAGGGTGAAGGATTGAAGATCCTAGAGTTAGAGGTTGCTTGTTAAAGACACATACCTCCCCTTTGGTGGTTAAATTTAGTAAGGAACCATCCACTATAGAAGAAGGAAAAACCACAACATGACCATCCACCATATCCTCAGAAAGGAGATAATCACGCACCTAGTCCCTCACCATGCCATATACCACCATACCTTCCATGTGAACTAGTAACTACTCCAAAATGGATGACTCTTGATTCATAACTTAATAGAATCACCAAGACCCTCCAAGATTAAAATAAATTTCACAAGACTAAAAGATCCTAGTAGTGAACAATCAAAAATAGCTTTTAGCCTCCTATCAAATACACAGCCATGGAGGAAAGGAGCACATGGTTTCAATCCCTTATTACTATGATCCATGAGAGATGAGGCTTAGATAATGTTGTTCCAAGAACACATCACCACCATAGGACCCCATATATAATATAATAAAGTAACATCACAACACATATAACAAAACATCCCACAAAAGTAAATTCTAAAATTGAAAGTAAACTAGACTAAAAAGCCACATCACACAAGTTGCTAAATAAGCATCACCAAAGAAATTGCCATATAACACCTATCCTACTCCACAAAGGATACAAGATTATCCATAATTACTCCTTAAATGTTAGATTGATCACATAAAATCCCTTGACTGCCTTCTAATAAAAGCTAGATGATATAATATAAACATTCCCCCACCAACCAATTAGCTTATGGGAGAAGAATATATATGGGGTTTTAAAAAAGAATAATCTTGTTAAGGCTATACTAAGCCTCTATATTGTCTAAAAACAATCACAACATAAGGTCAATGTCCACCCCATGATTAGTGAGAAGATCGAACACTCTATTGCATTCCTAATAGTAGTAAGAAAAGAAAATGTACTCAAAGTCATTATAAACTAATAATACAAAGACAAATTTTACTAACCAAATGGAGCAGGTCCTTTTAGATAGACCCTGAATGACCATTGAAAAATATTCTTCCACAATTAACTTCTTGTAATTTTGTGCTTAGGCAAGATTTAGGCCTTCCATCACTATAGTACATTATGCCTCATTGGTTTATATCTTTAAGAATAAAAATCTGTCTTGTTACAAATAAACCCTAATCATTCCTAATAATGACCCCGCCTCTAGCTAAGCCTAGGCTAGCCATGGAAGCCTATAACACCACAAATAGGTTACCTAAAAATTAGACCTAATTTTAATTTTTAATTTTTTTAGTATAAATTTTCACATATAGTTGATAGGTTAATCATTTCTTAAGCAAATAACAAGAAGTGATAATACACCATTGATTTGGACTTGAGTGAATTCCCAATTTCCATTTTGTCTACTATCACAACTTCAAGATTAGTATTGATTTATATTTGGGAGGTCCTTCAGACCCATGAAGCATATATACCCTGGCCTAATGTGTTTTGGTTTCATAGTTATATGTAGTTCCTTCTCAACACCCTATCTTAGTTGTTAATCCCCTTAATCAAACTCTACCTTCTCTAGGTGTTATACAAATATCACAATCCTATGGTGGTATAAGGTAACATATTGGAACTCAGTTGCACTTTGATACTAAAACTTGTTACTCTCAATAAATACAAGCATGAGCTATTATCAATTTTGATTTACATAGATTCTTGAGTTGGAAATCCTTATAACTTTATACTTGAGGCATCCAACAAATGCAAGTTGTATTATACATTCTAATTTACTACAACTATTAGTTTTGAATTCAACAAGTTAATATCTCTAAGAGGTTTGATAGATGATCCTTTCTATAAATTAACTTCAGGTCTAACCTTAACAATGATTATCTCCTAAGGATCCCTATGTATATGAATATTTATTAAAACTAACTTAATATGATTAATGTTCTAGGTATTAAATGGTCTACTACCAACAAATGACATGATTTGATTAGTTTGACCCATTAGACTTCCTAGGGTCTTTGAGGAAATTCCTTCAAATTTTCCCCCCAAAGAGATGTGAGACTTTTGTTAAGACTTGGCATAAGGAAAACTCAAATCTAATTCAAGGGGAAAATGTTTGGATCTTCCTTCTAGAGATACATGTCATCTTGGAATCAGCTCTAAGAGATCACTAGTTAGGGATTCCCAAAAGAATCAATGGGTGAGGATTTCTTTGGTGAGCCTATGTCTTGGGATTCCTTCAGGGTTTGACTCAAGATAATTAATGGGAACATACGCTAGTCTAGAATAATACTTCATGTATTTAGTTTGTGTGAAGGGGATTCTAAGATGTAATAGGGTGAAACAAGTCCAATAGACTCCTTGACTTAGAATAACTAGGTAATCTATTAAACATAGAGTGAGGCTAGATAGATTGTGAATAACCAAACTAAGACTCCCTTTCACACATACCTTATTGATGGCATTCAAAGTGATCTAGAAATTCAAGGATTTTGTTAGGGTCATTACCCTCTAGGATACATCCCCTACAAACTTCTTGTAGAATTGATACACCTTGCAAGTGATCAAGAATACACACACATAAGAATCATTTCTTCCCCTTAGATATTCTATTCCTAAGGTTTGCATAGATACTTCTTAACATGAATAACAAATCCCATAAAACTAACTATACATCAAAAATATTATGAAACCATAGGCACCTACAAAATCAATTTGCTAATATAATCTATTAATACATGAAGTTTAAAATATAGATTTACAAGATTAATCCTTCAGGGAGATTTATATAGGCATTGGAGTATTTGGTTTGGATGATATACGTAAGGAAGGTAAGGTAGCAGAACAACTTCCTACACTAATCTTGAGAGGAGGGTTATGAACAAATTTTCAAATATTTACAAAATTTATAGAAATTATACAGAAATAAACATAAATAGCAATCATACCACAACACAGTGATTTACATGTGGAAAACCCTTTCGAGAGAAAAATCCCACACTCCAAAAACTACCCAATATATTATTCAGAAATCAACAAGAATACAATATACTTGAAGTGAAATCTTTCACAGGAGTATCACCAACTAGAGATCCAAGGGTAACTCAACATCTAAAAGACTCTTACACTCAACCTCCATCTTAGGCACCTATTAAATAAGAGATACAATACATGAAATTGTCAAATGGTAATTTACAAAACCATGAACTAAAATCACTCAAAAAAGTGGCACCCAAAATTATCTCCAATCAAAGATGCCCTATGATGTGTGAAAAAACACACCAACATGTGTAACTCCCCGTTACAACTCTTTTATGTGTCCAACACGTTTTCACATTTTCCAATATGAGAGACTCAAATTTCGGAGGCCATAACTTTTGATCCAAGAGACTGATTGATGAACTGTTTGATGCATTAGAAAGATTGTGAAGAAATCTATCAAGATATAACCAACTTGATTATTTAAGACAACTTTTAGGGATAAAAACAACCTCTAGATTCCTCAAAATTGACTTCAAAACATTTTTGAGAGTTTCAAAAACTAGAAACTTTAATATCTTGACATCCAGACATGACCTTGGGTCAAAACACACACATAATGTCTATTTGGCAATTCCATATCTTTGGGGAAAATTTTGAGATCATACATGCTCAAATGCAAACTTACTATAAATAGTAACCTTTTGTAATTGCAAGGTTGACACACCTTTCCTAACAATATAGATAAATTACACAAGGCAACTTATACTCTAGAACATTACATAATTCCACCAAATTCACTTAATTGATTATATATAGGGCTAATCAAGGACAAGGATATATTAATAGCCCTATATAGACAATGTGGAACCTCAACCATTTATGATTGGCTTGCCAATATATCTCATTATTTTATGCAAGTCAAGGTACAACATTCAAAACCATGCAACTATTAAACATCCCAAGAGAATTATACAAGCATTAAACCATTCACTACAAAAATTGAAATAGAAACATTTTAACCTCTATTTTTATCCTTTATCACAATATGACTTTAGGGCTTGTTTGAGGATTGTCACACAACCAATAAATAATAACACACTATAAGATATACTATGGTAATTATCTTAATTTAATACTCAAGATTAAAGGTATTTGTAGTGGCACATTCTAGGTCTAGAACAAGAATTTGAAGATCATTCATCCTTCTAGAACATGTCATCCTAATATATTCTCCTAGAGGATCAAGAATAGTCTTAAGTTCATCTATTTCTTAGTCACACATACATACTAACATAAAATTAATCCACAATTCCTTCGACTAATCAACTTACTTGCTACAAGATTAATTATACTTTTAGTACAGATCAATATCATGGATGTAACTAGTTCTAGATACAAACACACACATTTATAATTAAAGGCAAGAGATTGGATATCACTAATTTTTATCTCCTAGAGCTGAAATGGATTCGCTCAAAGGACAACCCAAGTATTAGGCTTTCGTTTCCATCAACACCCTCACAATAGGATAATCAAGTTTATAGGGATGATGATGAGGTGTGTAACCATTTAAAGATCTTCGCCATTCTAGTCAATACAAAATTCTGGCTAGATCTTGTTGAATACAAAGAATACTAAGAGGGGGGGTGAATCAGTATTCTGATAAACTTTTCATTCACACATTTATTAATCTATTTACCAAATTCAATAACATGAAAGTAGAGTAAACACAAGAAGAGCAGCCTCAAATTCATAATACATAGACACCAAGATTTTACATGGAAACCCCAAAAAGGGAAAAACCACGGTGAGTGTTAGCTCACAATATATTATGATAGCAATACCGAATTACATGAAGGCTCACTACCCAAGGAATTACTATCCAAAGAAATGCTCACTGCATAAGGCTCACTGCCAAATAGAAGAGAAGATAGAAGAAGGATTGGCTCACTACCAAGGGATGACTGCTACATGTGCATCTACAATATGCTAAGGTGTAGTACCAATATGCTCAGTATACAGATTCAAAGGACTTCATACTATCTATCCTTCTTTTCTACTCTGCAAACTACCTTAGATCATGCACATGTTGAATTCATAGACTAATGACATATTTCCCTACTTCCAACATGAAATCCATCAAATCTATATGTCTGCAATAAGATTCATCTCACAATCAGGTCAGCAACCTAGACATGAAGCATGTATACAAGTGTTGTACCTTGTCGACCTGATCTTGTGCTCAAATAGGAATGTGGACCCAAACAAACATACAATAGTCCTCATATAGGTCAGCATCAATCATTCAACTACTTGGATTAATTCTTCAAATAATGTAACTTCTCCACATATAGATCTAGCTTGCCTATCAACTTATCCTTTAAGCACACACTTGACCAATTTGACTATCACATCATAACTTCCACTGTCGACCTTATGAGACTCTAAAAATTGTATCCAACATTCATTATGGACCTCTTAACATACCTTCAAAACTGTAAGATAAAATATGCCACATCAGAGGAATGCAGACCCTTTTACTGTAGTACTGTGCACTGTTCCTGACTTGATTCTATTTACCTGGACTTAGATATTGCACCATAAGACTTTTGGAGGAGGTCAGGACTTGAACATTGGAACATGTGATCACTAGGTAGACATGACCAACATACCTAAATTGCATACAAATGTCTTTAACTGTGGAGGCATATCATCTCAAATACTGTCATTTACTTTGTATAATGTATACTACCCATACTTAGTCAATTATTCTTCCAGAGTAAAGTTTCTTATGTTGGGATAAGGTGCCATTAACCTTGTAAATCCCAATATTGTATTTATTCTATTTAATTTGTAATTATCCATGAGGAGATGTACAAGTTTCACTGGTAGGGGTAATTTCAGAGTAACCAGAGGTAATTATGGAGTGACTTTTACTATTGGCAAATGTAAAAACTCAAAGTAAATGAGGGTAGGCGTGCTCCCTTAAGGAATCTACTATTTTTGGCATGTATGACAACTATCATAATGTTTGGTAAGTGAATCTATGACAACTGCAAGTTGTCATAAGATTCTAAGATTCTATGACACATATGATGAATATGTTAGTTGTATATTTGTTATATTTAGCCCATGGTTCCTATCTTGGAAAGATACTCTTTTGTAGAATCTATGATGGTTATGACATGGCATAAGATGTTTTAAGAGGCTAAATTTAGTCTTGGGCACCCAACCTTTGCATGGTTGTTTTTGGACAAGTGTAAGATGCTTGTAAGATGGTAATTAATGTTTATAGGTTGGAGAATCTTAGGAGAGAGAAGGTGAACACCTAGAATAGAGTGGAAAACATTTCTATAAGTATTTTCCATGTATTTGTTGCTACAATATGGATTTTAGGTACTCAAGTGCTATTGGAATGTTGTCGGATTGAAGACTTGTGGAGAGAGTTGTGTAGTTTATGTATTGTACAATCTTGTTGAGATTAATACAAACTTGTGCCTATTTCTTGGTGGATTTTTTTACCCACAAGGGTTTTCTCCATGTAAACATTGTGTCATTGTGTTGAGTTCTTCATGTTTGACATATTTTTTGTAGTGGGTTTTATGTTTTGTTACAATCTCCATTGTTAATGCACACTTAAGATTACTGAAATTTATCTTGAATCAGATTTCCATTGAAGTAGTGTTGCCTTCATTTCTAACATTTGGTATCAAAGCCTAGCCAACTTTGACTCTTGGGTGGTAGTGTGGAAGTTGTAGGTACAGTGGGAGATTTGGTTGTGTTTGTTTTGTAGATCTTGTGTTGTTATTATGGTTGCATTCACTGTTGCATCAACCTCTCGAATGGACATTGAGAAGTTCAACGGAACTGGGTATGAGTTGTGGAAGCTGAAAATGGAAGATTTGTTGGAAGAAAGAAACCAATGGTTGGTTGTCCAAAAAGAGAAGAAACCCGATGATGTCTCTCAAGATGAGTGGGATAGACTAGATAAGAAGGCACAGGGAACCATCCGGTTGTGTCTTTTAGACTCTGTCTTGTTGAATGTCACAAAGGAGGAGACTGCACACAAGTTGTGGAATCAGTTGGGTGAGATCTATCAAGCCAACAGTATGGTAAATAAACTTTATTTAAAAAGAAAATTCTTTTCCATGAAAATGTGAGAAGGTGAATCAGTTGCAGAGCATTTAAATTCTTTTAATTTGTTGTTGAGTCAGCTTGCTTCAGTAGATATTGAAGTTAGTGAGGAAGATAAATGTATCTTACTTCTTTGTTCTTTACCTAAGTATTAGGAGAACGTTATCCTTGCTATCACTGCTAACCTCATGGATCTGAAGTTGGATGCTCTTGTTTCAGTGCTACTGTAACAGAAATTGAGGAAGAAGAGTTCAGATAGTTCAGGGGATGCTCTCAGTATCAAGGAAGGTCTAAGGAAAGGGGACCTAAAGGAGATCAGAAAGGGGCTAAGACAAGTCCAAGGGCTGGTCTAAGATTCCTAGCAAAAAGAACATAGTTAAGTGTTGGAACTACGATAAAAGGGGACATGTGAAGAAGGAGTACAGAAACTGCAAGAAATAGTGGGAGAGTGCATTGGATAAGTCCTCGAATGCAGGTGAAGATGTTTTACTTTCTGCTTGTAATGTTGTTTCTAATGATCACTAGTTGGTTGACTTAGGATGCTCATTTCATATGACCCCACATAAGGAATGGTTCTCCACATATGAAAAATATGATGGAGGTAATATCAACCTTGGTGACAACTCTTCATATCCGATTGTCAAGAAAGGAAAGGTATTGTTGTGTTTTAGTGATGGGAGGATTAAAATCCTCCCTGGTGTTTTGAATGTTCTTGGATTAGCTAGAAATCTAATTTCAGTTTCGAAGATGAATGATTTGGGAATGCATGTGGCATTTGACAAGCATGGCTGTAGATTGGTGAGAGGGAACTTGGTGGTAGAGAAAGGAAAGAGATTCAGGAACTTGTTTAAGCTTGAAGCCACTATAGTTTGTAATGTCTTTTATGTATCTGAGGCCACTACTGAAAATACATGTATGTTGTGGCATCGTAGATTGGGCCACACAAGCAATAATGTATTAAAAACTATTAAGAATAAAGAATTGTTGTTCAATTTCTCTTATTCTAATGAGCACTTTGATTTATGTGAGCATTGTGTGTTTGGTAAATAAAATAGAAAATCATTTCCTTCAAGAAGAAATAGAGCAAAAGAGAAATTAGAGATTATTCATATAGATGTGTTTGGACCTGTGGATAATGAATCTACTGGAAAATCTCGTTATTTTGTCACCTTCATTGATGATGTATCTAGATACACATGGATTTATTTTATGAAACATAAATATAAAGTTTTCACTAAGTTTAAGGAATTCAAAGTCTTAGTAGAGAACCAATCAGATTTAAAGATAAAAATATTAAGATCTAACAATGGAGGGGAATATTTCTCTAAGGAATTTGATGAGTTTTGCAAGCATGAAGGTATAATCAGACAAAAGACAACTCCGTATACACCACAACAGAATGGTGTTGCAGAAAGGATAAACCAAATAATTATGGAAAGGGCCAGAAGTATGCTTAGTGATGCACAGTTGGATAAATACTTTTGGGTAGGGGCTCTATATTGATTGCTACTTGATAAACAGATCTCCTTGTAAGGCTCTTGATTCGATACATTATGAAGTGTGGACAGGTAAGAAACCTTATGTTTCACATTTAAGGGTTTTTAGTTATGAGGCTTTTGTTCATGTGCCTAAGGAAAAGCGATCTAAGTTGGATCCAAAAGCTGAAAAGTGTACTTTCATTAGATATGGTGATAATGTGAAAGGCTATAAGCTTTGGAATCCACTAACCTGCAAGATTATCTTTTCTAGAGATGTTATTTTTCAGGGAACTTAGAGCTATTTCTGAACCTGAGTAGCCAAAAGAAAAAGAAGAAAAGGTAAATAAGGTGCACTTTGATTTAGAGCAGCAAGATGCACCTTAGGAAGAACAAAACAATGGATTGGGGGGTGAAGAAGAAGAAGAAGATTCAAGTAGTTCTGATGAAGATGAATCTATTGTGATAGAAGAAGTTGGTGCAGATGATCATATAGAAGAACAAGTAGAGTCTTTTACTCCACCCTTGAGGAGATCCACAAGACAATGGAATCCAGTTGATAGGTATATCCCACTAGATTTCTGTTGTGTATATGCTTTATTGAGTACTAACAATGAACCTAGATCCTACAGGGAAGCTATTTCTGCAGATGATAGTGAGTCTTGGCAGTTAGCCATGCAGGAGGAGATGATGGCTTTAGGCTCTTGTAACACCTGGGATCTTGTTCATTTCCCCAAAGGAAGAAAGGCCATAGGTTGTAAGTGGGTCTTCAAGAAGAATTTTAGAGTAGATGGGTCATTGGAAAAGTACAAGGCTAGACTGGTAGCCAAGGGCTACTCCCAACGAGAGGGAGTTGATTTTGGTGAGATATTCTCTCCTGTTGCTAAATTAACTTCTATTATATTTCTCTTATCCATTGTTGTAGCTTATGATTGGGAAATTGAGCAAATGGATGTTAAGACTGCGTTCTTGCATGGAGATCTTGAAGAAGAAATTTATATGCAACAGTCTACAAGTTTTGAGGTAAAAGGAAAAGAACATTGGGTTTGCAGGTTAAAGAGGTCTCTTTATGGTTTGAAATAATCCCCCAAAATGTGGTATCAAAAGTTTGATTCATTTGTTTTGAAATTAGGTTTTGTTAGAAGCGGGGAGGATCACTATGTTTACATTTATTGTTATGATGATTCTATACTGGTTATTGCTTTGTATGTTGATGACATGTTTTTTAGCAATACTAAGGGTATGATCAATGAGCTTAAAGCCCACCTTTTAGGTGCATTTGAGATGAAGGATCTTGGTGCTGCAAGGTATATTTTGGGAATGGAGATTAGGAGGGACAGAGTTAATAGAAAGCTTTTTTTGTCACAAAGTAAGTATGTGAATACTATTTTGCAAAGGTTTAGTTTGCAAGACTGTAACCCAGTTAGAGTTTCTTTACCCATTGGTACTAAGCTTTCATTAGATATGTGTCCAAAGACTAAGGATGATCTTGAAGATATGTCTAATGTTCCATATGCTAGTGCTATAGGGAGTTTGATGTATGCAATGGTTTGCACTAGACCAGATATTGCCCAAGCAGTGGGAGTTTTGAGCAAATTTATGTCTAACCCTGATAGACAACATTGGAATTATGTGAAGAGGGTGTTTAAATATCTTGTAGGTACTCCTGATCATTGTTTGGTTTATTCTAGTACTGATAGAGCTAATAAATATTTGGACATACAGAGTTTTGTTGATGCAGATTGGGTAGGTGACTTGGATAGTCGAAGGTCCACTAGTGGCTATGTGTTTACTCTGTTTGGAGGAGCAGTGAGTTGGATGAGTAAGAGGCAGCCCATAGTTGCTTTGTCCACCACATAAGTAGAGTATATGGCTGCTACTCATGTCTCAAAAGAGGCAGTTTGGTTGAGGAGACTGTGTACAGGTATTGGTTTTGATTGCAGGATCATTCAGATTGGTTGTGATAGTCAGAGTGCTATCTATTTGGCCAAGAATCCCATGTATCATGCTCGGACTAAGCATGTTGATGTTCAGTATTACTTTGTTCAAGAGTTGGTTGCAAATGGAGAGATTGAGCTGAAGAAGATAGACACTCAGGAGAATGTTGCAAATTCATCGACCAAGCCTATGAGCACAAAGAAGTTCATATGGTGTAGAGAGGCCATGGGCCTTGTTTCTAGTGCCTGATTATTTTCATTTGATTTCCTATGGTTGATTTACAATGTATAATGTCAAGTGGGAGAATATTGGGATAAGGTACCATTAACCTTGTAAATCCCAATATTGTATTTATTCTATTTATTAGATGTAATTTGTAATTATCTATGAGGAGATGTACTAGTTTCACTGGCAGGGGTACTTTCGGAGTAACCGAAGGTAATTACGGAGTGACTTTTACTATTGGCAAATGTAAAAACTCAAAGTAAATGAGGGTAGGCATGCTCCCTTGAGGAATCTACTATTTTTGGCATGTATGACAACTGTCATAATGTTTGGTAAGTGAATCTATGATAGCTGCAAGTTGTCATAAGATTCTAAGATTCTATGATGCATATGACGGATATGGTAGTTGTATATTTGCTATATTTAGCCCAAGGTTCCTATCTTGGAAAGATACTCTTTTTTGGAATTTATGACGGCTATGATACATCATAAGATGTTGTAAGAGGCCAGATTTAGTCTTGAGCACCCAACCTTTGCATGGTTGTTTTTGGACAAGTGTAAGATGCTTATAAGATGGTAATTAATGTTTACAGGTTGGAGAATCTTAGGAGAGAGAAGGCGAACGCCTAGAATGGAGTGGAAAATATTTCTATAAGTATTTTCCATGTATTTGTTGCTGCAATATATATTTTAGGTACTCAGGTGCTTCCGGAATATTGTCGGATTAAAGACTTGTGGAGAGAGTTGTGTAGTTGATGTATTGTACAATCTTGTTGAGATTAATACAAACTTGTACCTCTTTCCTGGTGGATTTTTTTATCTACAAGGGTTTTCTCCATGTGAACACTGTGTCATTGTGTTGATTTCTTCATTTTTGACATCTTTTCTATAGTGGGTTTTATGTTTTGTTACAATCTCCATTGTTAATGCACACTTAAAATTGCTGAAATTTATCTTGAATCAGATTTCCATTGAAGTAGTATTGCTTTCATTTCTAACATCTTAGCCATGCTAGTAGAAACCCTTTGCCTTGTTGCCATCAATGACAACATTCAAAAATCATCAGAGCAGTGTCTCTTGCCAACAATCTCCCCCTTTGGCATTGATAGCAACACTTAGTGAAAAATGCTCATCTGCTCCCCCTTACTATATGAACTATGTTATTCTTCTCCCCCTTAGGTATTTGCCCATTTTTCACTAGTTTTCTTCTCCCCATTTGACATGAATGGCAAAGGTGTATGTACAGGAGTCAAAATTGTGTCAAAAATGCAAAAACTGTAAGAACTGTCATACTATGTCATATATGTACAAGTACAATTTGTCAAATCAGTTAGTTGCATGTGAAAGGATATCATTGTACACAGTCCTTAATTGTGTTAACTCTTCAATCCACCTATTCTTATTATTGTTCAAAATTTGGATGTTGTCATTTACTTGGAATACCAGATTTTTTGCCTTATGTACACTGATAGGCATGTCAGTTATTTCCTGAATCTATAAGGCTTCTACAGCTAGACTTGTCATGAATTCAATTTTAGGGCTTATCATCCTTCTCAACTGGCACATTCTATTTTTCATTTCTTCCTATCGACTGAGCAGATTACTTATGTTGTTTTGAGTATTTACAACTAGTATTTCCATGTTGCTAATAGAGTCAACTATTGGATCAAAGTCCTTGGAGATATTTTCTAGTTGAAGCTCCATGCTTTTGACCTTTTCTTCTATTTTCTTAGTGATCTTAGGCCATGACAAATAAAATTTGTATATAACACAGGCTTCCTTGATTGCATTTTCCATATTCTTGATACTATTTTCTAACATAATTATGTCACTGTCTAACTTGGTTTTTAGCTCTAATAATCTTTTATCTTCAAATTCCTTTCTAACCTTAATGTCAGCAGACTTTTCAAAGGATTCAAAGTGAGTACTTACAGAATTTATTAGACCTTTGAGCTAATCAGTTGATGACACTAATGTATCTTTTGGGTATGAGGGTATCAACTTCTCTAGAATACTAGATGTGTCATCAATGAGTTCATTGTCCTGTATATGTGTTTTCAGCATTTCTTCTTGAGCCTTAGCTTGCACAATTGATACCAATTTGAATTTCTGCACCGAAGACATAGAATTCAGATTTATTGGTCCTTGTAGAAACTCAGGTGAATCTAAGATTTGTGTTCTTTGTTTCTTTTCCAAAAAATTTCTAGCATAGTCAATTGGAACTTGATTTGTAGTAGTGTCTCTCACCACTTGTTCTTCACTAAGCATAACTCTCTTTCTTTTCTTCTCTTCTACTACCTTTTCTTTCTCTACTTCAGTTGTGGCTCCTGCAATGGATGAGGTCCTTGTTCTTTTTCTGAGGCTAGATGTTGGTTTTTCCATTTCAAATCTCTCATCTTTCCTTTCTGGAGTATTTGATGTCCATTCTACCGGAGCACTTATGAACTTTGATCCTCCTATTTTGATTTTTGCTTCAATTGTTTGTTCATCTGATGTTTTCTTTGATTGTTCATGTTCCATAGACATTCTAGAGGATAATTTAGAAAATGTCCCAAATCTGTCTTCTTTGAGATCTTTCATCTTTCTCAGTAGTACATCAACTAATTCAGTCAAAATATCTTCTGCAACTTCATACCCTAATGCAGGGACCCCTACAGTTCTTAGTTCCACAACTTCCATGAAGCATTTGTCTTTGCCTACCATGAATACAATGTCCTTTTCATACTTCATCACTACTTCCTCAGGTATCCAAACTCTACATAACATTTTCTTTTGAAAGTCTTGAAGTATCCCCATAAGATTTCATTTTGCTTGTCTGTGTTTCCCAAACTCTACAAGTGATTTCTTATTTGAGTGGCTACTGGTGTGTGATCGAGCCAAACAATGTTTCCCAAGTCGAGTAGCTCTCTTAAGAAGTAGAAGAGTAGACAGGTGATCAATGTTCCATATTTGAAAGGATGATTAGTCTCTTTAGTTCTTTTCAAGTTCTCCATTACTTCACTCTGGATCAATTCACATAGGTCATAATCTGTATTATGTTTTATCATGTCATATGTTGTGTATATAGCTAGTGCAGACAGAATTTTCCCTATTGGAAAAGTATATTTTGTATCCAATAATCATTGATGCAAATCTGACTTGTCAGATCCTTAATATCATTTATCGTGAGGGATTTCTTATCAAATTTTTCTCCTATTAGCTGCATTACCAAGTTGTTCTTTATTTTCTTTAAACCTGGAACCCTCTAGGAAGAACTCATACTAGTTACAACTTTGATAGCTTCTTTAGTTATCATGAATGGTTCATCAAGCCACAAAAACTCATCATGAATCCTGATTAGAATAGACTTAACCCATGTATCATTCAGAATCGCAGGAAAATCCAACCAGGTGTCTAATTTATTTTCTCCTAGAACTTTATATCATCTTTCAACACAACATCAATAGTAGTCAGTTCATCCAAGTATAGTTTTCCTAGATTCATGTGATCATAGTCCTCTAAATTGGTATGAATGTATGCCCTAACATCTTCCATATGCATAATTCCATGTGGAGTAGTTAAGAATGTCCCTACAGGATCATTTTCTAGTGATTTGAAGAAATGTTTCTTGAACTTGGGGTGAGGCTTTTCAGTTATATTGATTACTTAAGGAGTAAACATTTTCTGAAATAAATCAAACTTTACGGTAGGGTTTTTAAGCTGTAAATACCTCCTTTTCTAAATTAGGGTTTCCTTCCCGTGAAATCACTTTGAGCTATTTTGAATCTCTGGAAATCTTTGATGTCGCTTAGGATTCTTCTATATCTTCAATGCAAAGTGAATTGTCTATCGAATGAGCTCCTTTTTAACCCTTTATTTGCCTTGACCTAATTGCCATAAATGCAATCTTTTAAAGAGCTCTCAAAACTCTGCACTATCAAGTATAATTGATTAGATTTTCTCCACAATGCTCTGCATTAGAACCTTTTCTTCCAAAATTTCTTTCAAAAGATTTGTCATATGAAGCTTCACATCACATCTTCATGTTGGATCCCAACATTGACTATCTGGCTAGGGGATTAGGATTTTCAATACTGCTCCCCCTGAGCCTAAGCCCCCAATTTACTTCTCAGAGGAAGTATCTGTACCAAAAGTTGGTGCGGATCCCTCCTTGATCTCAATCACATCTTTCCTGTCTCATTCTTGGTTTCAACCGGATCAACCTTGTTTTTACCTTTATCTTCTTTCTACTTTGTTTTCCTCTTCTATGTAGGATAGTCTCTTTTCTCATTCTTGCTTCTGTAGAATCTTGCCATATGTCCAAACCTATTGCAATTATAGCACATCACATTCCTTTGTCCCTGATTCCTTCTATTTATTGGATTCATTGTTGATCTACATTGGTTAGCCATATGCCCAAATCTATTGCATGCAAAACACTTTCCATTGAAATATTAAGTATTCCTTGTACTATTAAAAGCATTCCTTACCAGACTTCTGCATTCATTTGATCTATGACTAATTTTCTTGCAATTGAAGCATTGACTAGAGAATGATAGAACATTCTGATTCATTCTACTCCTACACCGAGTAGCCTTATGAACAAATTTATTGCAATTAAAACAATGGTCATTGAAGGATGGGTGCCTTTGAGCATTTGGCTACCTGGCCGGAGGTCTTCTAGGTCTTCTTATTTGATTCTTGAACTGGTTGCCTTTGTTTTTCTTCATCTCAAGGTTTTCTTGACTTGATTTAGAACTTTCTCCTTTTTCAAATCCCAACCCTTTCTTGTCATATAAACTCTTTTTACTAGAAATCATCTCATCAAGATTCATAGAACTTATCTTGAACTTTTCTTCATAGCTCTTAGCCTTCTCTAAATCTGATTTCAGACTTATAACTTCTTTTTCAATTTTATCACATTCTTCTAATTTGCTTTTTACCAACAGATTTAGATCTTCTTCTATTTTATCTCTTTCTAAAACTTCCACTTTCAAATCATTCAAGGTTTCATTTACTGATATCAATTGTTCACTAACCTCTTTGTATTTTTCTTTGAACTTCTTGACTTGTTCTTTTAGCTTTAGAATGCATTCATCATCGTATTGTATGTTATCCTTTAGATCCCTATTTTGTGCTTTAGATTTTTCAAGATTTTCAAGAGCGGCTTGTAATTCATCATTACTTTCATATGAGGCTTTAGGAGAAGTGAGATATCTTCTTACTGCCATGTGTACAACTTCCCAGATCTTCCTTAGGTTGTTAAGCTTCTTCCAAGGAACCTTGCTCTAATACGAGTTATTGAATACAAAGAATACTAAGAGGGGTGAATCAGTATTCTGATAAACTTTTCATTCACACATTTATTAATCCATTTACCAAATTTAATAACATGAAAGCAAAGTAAACACAAGAAGAGCGGCCACAAATTCATAACACATAGACACCAGGATTTTATGTGGAAAACCCAAAAAGGGAAAAACCATGGTGAGTGTTAGCTCACAATATATTATGATGGCAATACCAAATTACATGAAGGCTCAACACCTTAGGGATCACTTCCCAAGGACTCACTGCATAAGGCTCACTACCAAATAGAAGAGAAGATAGAAGAATTGGCTCACTGCCAAGGGATGACTGCTATAGGTGCATCTACAATATGCTAAGGCACAGTACCAATATGCTCAATATACAGATTCAAAGGACTTCCTACTTTCTATCCTACTTTTCTGGTCTACATCACATATACTTCTATTTTCTGGCCTTATTATCCATTTCTGCTCTGCAAACTACCTTAGATCATGCACATGTCGAATCCGTACACTAATGATATATTTCCCTACTTCCAACATGAAATCCATCGAATATATATATTTGCAATAAGATTCATATCACAATCAGATCGCAACCCAGACATGAAGAGTGTATACAAGTGTTGTACCTTGTCAGCTTGATCTTGTGCTCAAACAAGAATGCAGACCCAAAAAAACATACAATAGTCTTCATATAGGTCGACATCAATCATTCAACTACTTGGATTAATTCTTCAAATAATGTAACTTCTCTGCATATAGATCTAGCTTGCCTGTCGACTTATCCTTTAAGCACACACTTGACCAATTCGACTGTCACATCATAACTTCCACTACGGACCCTATGAGACTCTAAAAATTGTATCCAACATTCATTATGGACCTCTTAACATACCTTCAGAACCATAAGATAAAATATGCTACAGTAGAGGAATACGAACCCTTTTCCTCTGGTACTATGCACTGTTCCTGACTTGACTCTGTTTACTCAGACTTAGATATTTCACCATATGACTTCTGGAGGAGGTCAGGACTTGAACACTAGAACATGTGATCACTAGATAGCCATGACTAACATACATGAATTGCATACAAATGTCTTTAATTGCAAAGGCATACCATCTCAAATATTGTCATTTACTTTATATAATGTATACTACCCATACTTAGTCAATTATTCTTCCGGAGTAAAGTTTCTTAGCCATGCTAGTAGAAATACTTTGCCTTGTTGCCATCAATGACAACATTCAATATTCATTAGACCAGTGTCTCTTGCCAATAGATCTTGAGTGATTCTATGACAATATTCTCTCAATCCCTTCCATGTTCCATGTCTTACAGACCTACACAAAATTAATACACAATACTCAATCAATTATCAAATGGACTTACATATCACACAAGCATACACAACCATACATGACCTAACCTATAGACCTAACTTAACTTAATTACACAAACTAGGAGGCTAAGAACTCTATTGGGTCCAAGCATAAGTGGTAAGAGAAAACACCTTACTAAATCAAGATATACCTTGCAGCAACATGTAATGTCCCATTTCTAATTAATTTAATATGTGGACCTTAAGTCCATTTCCATATTTCCCATGGGCTAAGGGGGAATTGCTAGGAAAATATTTATTAATTCTTGGTCTCAAATTAATTATTATTTCTCATTTTTTATTAAAAGAAGGGTCAAAGTAATTAAAAAAATATTATTATTTGAGTATTTACCCAAGGAGGGGCATGATAATTCATGGAGATGGGATAATGTAACTCCCAAATCATTTGGCATCTTCTTTTATGACATATTCTATGACATGTTTATGAGAATTTTTATGGCAACCCATTATTAAGTGTTGGCAAAAAAGTCAATGTCCCCCTTTTGGATTCATGACATGGCTTAACCACCTCCTATTGCTCCTTATTTGGGATGATAGTGGTTTCCTAATAGGTGTGCCTTTTGGGAGAAATGGCCAGCTCAACTCCCTACAAGTGGTATCAGAGTCAGGTCATGGGTTCGAATCTCATCAGGTAACACTAAGGGGAGGATTGTTGGCAAAAAAGTCAACGTCCCCCTTCTGGATTCATGACATGGCTTGACTGCCTCCTGTTGGTCCTTATCTGGGATGGTAGTAGTTTCCTAATAGGTGCACCTTTTGCGAGAAATAGCCAGCTCAACTCCCTACATTAATGAGTTATAAGTTGGATTTTATAATTGTTGTCAATTAGGATTGCGCCACTAGTGAAGTCAAGCTTGACTATCCTGTTGAAACATAGAAACCCTCCCAGATTGTGGGTGATCTATGGCGAGAGGGAATCTCTAGAGTGAGCTGGTTCTCCTTATGATTTTCCTAATCTAGTTGAGTTGCAGGGGAAAAGGGATAGAAGGATATGCTGAAATAAATAACTGAAATATAATCTAGGTGATACATAATCAGATCTTACTCATAGTCAAACCATAGAACTCTAATCTTCACAACATTTCTTATTTTACCCTATTCATAAATATTTTGCGTGAAGGTTTGATTAAATACAACATGCAACCTGAATTAAGCAAAAAAAAACTACATATCTTATCACAAAACCAAGAAAAAAATAGAGGATAAATGCTTATCACAGTGTTATATTAAATCAGTTCTATAAAAGAGAGGCAAAACATGAAGGAAAATTGCTGCTCTATATATGAAGGAATAATGAGTACAACACTCTCGATGTGAGAGGAAGACTCTGGTATCTGTGCACTCTAATCTCTACTAAACTCTAACTGGAACTAGAACTGGAACTCTAAAAGAAAGTATCTCTCTGCCATAGATGCTCTGAAATGATCTTCCCTTGAAAGCTGGAAAAAAGCATCCAAAAATAGACTCCAAGTCCATTTTTTGAGCTACTCAGAAAAGCAAAAATAAAAGCACTCCAAATAAGTCCAAACTATGAAAGCATGATATCAAAATACTCCCTAATGTGACCCCACCACAAATCTATTTTTGTCTACCTATGAGATCCCAAAATTTTGTCCTAATCTACTTCTAGATAAAACAAATCGAAAAAAGAATATCTAATTTGTTTTATTAGCTCCAACTGCCTAAAAATAGTTAAGTTTTAAAACAATTTATAAATGATTTCTTTTAAAACTAACTTTACAAGACTTGGTAGTTTTAATCCATATCATGACTAACTTGTTTTTGCAAAAAATAAAAAAATATGGCTCATAATTTTGCCATTTTGCCATTACAATGTTTGATTTTTCTAATAAAAATTCATAAAAATAATATGAGGATCATTTGATAAGAAATGAAGAAAAATATCTTGATGACTCATTTCCATATGATATGGTGATCTATGGTACACATGGCACATAATCTGTCTTTCATCAAAATGAAGGTTTGCAAAACACTAAGGCATGACTTCTCCAAGTGGCAAGGCATATGTCATATCAAGTGGACTTAGGTAGATTTTGAAACATCAATATTAAGAGGGATCCATGCTCGACCTCACTAAGTCATTAAACCTAGGCATCATCATGTCATAAACATATTAATACCACGAAGGTATTAATTCTGAGCCAAAAAAGAAAAGAATGTGACCAAAAGTCATCATTCGATTAGGTCTCAAAGAAACCCTAATAACAAAACATGACTCACCCTATCTTATCGGGCTCATTTGCAACTTCACCTTTTTTAGAATTGAGCTCTGCTATAGCCAACAACAAAACTAGGGTTTCAAGCACAAAAGATGGATTTTGCTAGTGCTTTGAGTGCAGCCTCCATAGATCTTCGTAGGAAAAGGAAGGTAACTAGTTTTATGATACATATGTGACCATTTTCCCTATTATTTTTGACATTTTATGATGATTTATGAGATAAAAGGCTCCTTAGAGCCGCGGCCTATGTGTCTATTTTTTATGGCTTGTTATCACTTTTGTTTCTCTGTGTCATTTCCCCGTTATACCTGGCCACCACTATTGCATTTCTAAGAAGAAGAATGGAATAAAAGGGAAGCCTTTCGGCTCTACACCATTATACATTATCTTCACACATAAGTAACTCCATATGTATTACTGTATTTTTATTTCCTAAAGCATTCTATGTATTTTGAGGGTTCCATACCTGCGGCCATACCATTGTTCTTTTGCAACTTGCATTTGTTCACAAAATGAAAAGGGCGTATGTGTTTTAAAGGGAAGAATATATTTTAGTAGTGGTTGTAGCTTTACATCTCTACATAGTTTTCACCTTTCTATGGCTCGATATCTACATAGATCCAATGTATATTGCACTCATTTCTTTGAAACCCTAAGAGGGTTTGAACAAAAGATAGTTTTTCTTCATTTCTGTATGTGTTTAAAACCCTAAAGGCCACAGACTGAACTTTGCATTTCTACACAAAAATGAAATAGATTTATGTGGCTCGAACCCATGTCATAACTTGGCACCTGTATAAAAACCACTATATATTGTATTTGCTCTTTTGAAACCCTAAGAGGGTTTGAACAAAACTTTCATTTTACTCATGTATTTCTGCATATGATACCCTGGAAACCGCAACCTGTAGCAATGCATTTGAGTTAAATATGTGTCAAACCTTCTTCATTAGGTTGTGGCATTTTTCTTTATCAACATGAGCTTTTATTTTGATATGCACATCGACTTCAGTGGCCATGGGGTCGTGGCTAGTAAGATATATCTCTGTACATTTCTATATCTTGCATTTCCACTTTGATTTGTCTGTAACAATACATTTTATGCATTATCCATTCGATATATTCACTGTATTTGATATCTGGTAGATCCACATGGTTTTCTTGTAGCATTATATATGTTCCGAAGTAAGACACTTTTTCCTGTGCACAAGATATTATATCTCAGACATATATACCTCATTCATGTAGCATACTTATGATGTCTCAAATAGAAGTATAATAACAATGTCGAATGATGACAAAATGGCATCATTTATTCATCATACAAATATTAAAATTGATTACTATTCATGACTTGATGTGATAAGATATTAGTTGACTTGCAATGCTCTCTTAACTAGCTATTCCTACTCATTGTTCCAGATGACATGCTTTGGATGGAAGATTGAATAGATATCTCTATCATTTATGAACAAACTTTATTGATAAAGTGCTTTTGTAATGGAATTGAATGTTTCACTTCTACAGATTGGACATGAACAACTGTATTTGACTCTTCTTGTTATTATGACAGTCACTTGGAATCATTAAGACTATCTCATGAATGAGATACTATCCCATGTGGACAGTGTAGCTCCTGTTGTTTCATTTCCTTTCTTTTGTAGTACTATTTTCTAGAACTTATTTGTCTCTCCATGATGCAATTGTTCTCATACTCTAAAAGTAATAGCTCCTTGTTTCAACACAATAACAACATATGCTATTTCAAGTTTGTTGTTTACTTGATTTAGTCTATGTGATACAATCTGCATTCTATTCCACTATTGTGGCATGACAACAGGTTGATCCATATATGCACTTATGATACTATCTATTCAAAACATGCATACAAATGATACTTGTTTCTAATGTTATGCTATCATCAAACAATTACGTACAGTTGCCAAATATTATCCACTGGCACCTTTTGACATTCAACTGATGCAATATACTTTGATGTTCTCATTTTCTCTGCTGCATAAAATTACTATGAAAGATATACAAGTGAAATACCTGTGAATGTCATTTTCCAATGTCAGTTGAAAGTAATGATGACAGCTACCATGTGCATTAAATGTAGTCCCTTTTACAGTTCAATTCATTATCATGGTTGCATTTCATTACTTGAATTGTAATCATGACTATGTCCTGGAATAGAAACTAATGCATATGATTACTTTTGTTATTCCTTCAGTTTGTCATGTAAATGTGAATAATGATTCTTTCTTTTTTGATTCATCCCTTTTGAGATTAAGGGGAAGCAGCATGTTGGGCTCAACCCTTGTGGGAGCCCACTTAACACCACATGCTGAATGTCTTCAATCAACTACATGACTTATCCTATACCTACACGTGAAACAAACAAATTAGAATAAAATAATGAAGTCCCATGGTTGTTTCCTTCTTAGTTCCTTCTGCATATGGATGATGTTCATTTGATCAACACATTATAAACAAAGTATTATGCTTCTTCTGATGGGTATAGGATTTTCATAACCGAAGCTCAAACATGACCCTCCACATTTTTTGCAGGTACATGTCGAGATCAGGAGAAAGACAAGAGGTAACTTCAAAGATCGACAACCCCTAAGGCAATGATGGCTATGTCTTTCCTTTTCTCATTATTAGATGCATAGTATTTTCTTTATATTTGCATATGTTCAACTATAACCCATGGCTTGTGTGGGACATCCAATATGTCATTATTTCTTTCAATGCAATGCTTATTCTTTTATGTATTTCAACTTGCAAATGGATAATCATTGTGATAAATGAAATACTTATCCCTCTTAAATGTTCTGTAATGCAATGAATGATCTGAAATCTTTTCCTCTTTTTTGAACAAGTGAACTGCATTTAACACTGAAACATAATAACTATACAACTAACTCATAAAAGAAGAATGTTAAACCTCACTCAAAAAAAAATGAATTTGTGACATCTGCTCAGCCAATTTTGAGTTGTGGTAAAAAATGGTCACATTTCTAGCAACTTCTACTATATGCTTACCTACTAAGCATTTGATCAGTTGCCTTAAACATCCATTGGGCATTAAGTCATACTCTATCCTTCTCAAACTCAGAAAACACTGCAATCCAGCTCTCCAACAGTCCAAACAGCAACAGAAAATTGAAAACAAACATAGCTGAAAGCAAACTAACAAGCCCTGATGGCCAAAACAAAATGTTAAAAACAAATGTACATGAGCACTTATTAACTGCAACACTAGTCTACTATTTACAAAGGAAGTACTTATCATCAGAGGCAATGCTTGAGGTGGATCCCATTAACTGGGATAGACAACACCTCTCCACTTAACTTGGATAACTGAAATGCATTGTTTTCTTTACACTCTGTGATAATATAACGCCCATCCCAAATTGAATCAAATTTGGAATGCTTTCCAGGTCTGCTCCTTGGTTCATTCCATTTGAACACCAAATCACCAACAATAAAGTTCCTTGGTCTTGCCCTCTTATCCAATGCATTCTTCATTTGAGTTTGATTCATATCAAGCTTTCTTAAGGCCTCTTTCCTCATTTCTTCTAGCTCCATGAGCTGAGCTATCCTGACTACTAAAGGTTGTTCCTCTAGCAGCTCAAGTTCTTTGATGAAAGTCAATGTAGGCAATTCAACTAAAACAGGTAACCGAGATTCTTTATCATAAGTAAGTACATATGGAGAACAACCAGTAGCTCTCTTGGGTGTAATTCTGTTAGCCCAAAGAGCCAACTTTAACTTCTCATGCCATGTTCTCTAGTTGTCTTCAACTGTCTTCTTGATGATCCTTATAAGATTTTTGTTGGTAGATTCGGCTTGCCCATTACCCTGTGGGTAATAGTTAGAGGAAGTATTCAAATAAATATTATTTCTAACAAACCAGTCTAAAATTCTCAATCCTATGAAAGCTAAACCATTATCTGATATGATTGAATTTGGTGTACCGAATCTTAATACCAGATCCTGATAGAAACTTACGATAGCATATTCATTTGCCTCTTTTAAGGAAATAGCCTCGGTCCACTTGGTGAAATAGTCCGTGGCAGTCAAGGTTCACTTGTGGCCTGCACTTGAAGGTGGGTTTATTGTGTTAGATTTAGGGCAGACAACTGAGAGGGGGGGTGAATTAGTTGTCAAAACTTTCTTGTAGTTTAATCACTTAAATCCTTTTCTTAACTCAGCAGTATAATAATAAATCAATCATAGAAACATAATGCAACAATTCAAGAGCAGAAACACATTAACACATATGACACCAAGATTTTGACGTGGAAAACCTGATTAAGGGAAAAACCACAGGGTGATTAACCCAAGATTGTATTCTCTATTAGAAGAATAGAAAGAATAAAATGGCACATGCCAATTAGGGCTCACTACCTAAGCACACTACTCACAAGAGGCCCACTGCCTACAAGAGAAACACTGTCTACAAGATAATAAGTATCGCATACTTGAACTGAAGAATAGCATCTTCACCATGCTTGAGTCAGTTCCATTTAAGCTCAATACTTCTGCTCTGCCTTTCACTCTGCTCCTCTCTATCACACTCTCATCACCACAAGATGCACTTTTGAAATGACTTTACAATTCCTTATTTATACAAGACATCGACTTAGGAATAACCATCCAAGTCGGCATACAATACAAAGCAAGTATATAAATGCAACATGACTAATTACAAAAAGACTTCATGCAGATCAACACACTGTCGACCACACAGATCTGAGACTCCAATATTCCTTTAGGAACATGCCATTCTTCACAAGACATCTCCAAGATCATTTGCAGGATGTGTAACTCATCTAGTCAGCTAAACTCAGGAGGAACACCATCAACCAGAAGTAATTCTTCAATTATGAGCTCAATCTTCAAAGTGGACCACCAACATGAACTGGACACAATCCAAAGACCTCCACAAGCTTGCTTGAATCACCAAGAACATCCACACTACTTCTACTTACTGAAAACATTCTCTCCTTCATTTGGAACCTCAAGAACATAGTCTGTCATCATTGTCATACTAGAAAAGATGCTTGCAGACCTCTAGACCACAAACCAATTGAGTTGTCAGTTCCCATTAACTTCCTAAACACTTCACCAAATCCGCAGAACAAGATATTGCATTTCCGGAGCTCACCGGACTTATCTGTGTCACTATGTCACCTCACAACATCTGTCGGAACTGGTTTTACTTGAGTGGCCATAACTTCTTTAGATCTTCATGCAGACCTCTAAAATCTTTACTGAATCACCTGAAGACACATATCTACAAACCCTTTGAAGCGCATCCTCTGATATTCATCTTAACTGGGATCTTTACCTCATTGTCTTCACTATTCTTCCCTGTTCCTGATTAGGACTAATTTTCTCAATATCCTCAACACACAGCTCATCCAATTCTTATCATTAATACAATCGGAGTATGTTGACATCAATGAAAACACCGGTTAGGCCCATACTTGCAACAATCTCCCCATTTGTCATTGAGGGCAACATATGATGTGAAAAACTGTTTTAACCATCAAAACAAGAACTTCTCCTCACTGTCACAACTCCCCCTATCAGCAACAACCATTCACATGTCTTCTCTTCCTTTCCTACTCCCCCTTTGATCAACAACCACTTGTTTTTCACATGTCTTCTCTCCCCCTTTGACATCAATGGCAAAGGGAACATACTTGCATTACTTCAAAATCATGCCAGCTACTCGCCCTGAGTAGCAACTTCCCATCATCAATCCAGACCACAAGATATGACTGTGAGATCCACCAGACTAATGTACATCAGTGCACCTTAATGCAGAACCAAAGGGGTAATAACCCCTAACTTCTCCCTGAGATACTCAAAAGAGTCCTTAGGTAGAGGTTTAGTAAAAATATCTGCAATCTGATCCTTAGAAGGCACAAACTCCAATCTGACTTCATTCTTGTTCACTTGCTCTCTCAAAAAGTGAAACTTGATAGATATATGTTTAGTCTTTGAACGCAACACCAGATTCTTAGATATATTTATTGCATTTGAATTATCATAGAAGATTGTGATAGGTTCTTCATACTCTACTCTGATATCTCTTAGCATTTGCTTCATCCACAAAACTTGAGTGCAACTACCTGCTGCTGCAATATATTCTACTTCAGTTGTTGATAGAGATATTTCCTCTTATTTCTTTCTTAGCCAAGAAACTAATCTTTTCCCCAAAAAGAATGCTCCACCACTGGTACTCTTCCGGTCATCCACATCTCCTGCCCAATCCGCATCTGTATATGCATGAAGAGAGAAATCATGATCTCTAGGATACCACAAACCATACTCAATTGTCCCTTTTAGATATCAAAAAATCCTCTTGATTGCCATGACATGAGATTCTCTAGGATCAGCTTAGAATCTAGCAACAAGACCAACAACATTCATAATGTCAGGTCTAGTTTGAGTGAGATACAATAGTCCTCCAATCATTGATCTGTACTTTTTTTTATCAGCCTTAGGAGAGTCATCATCTTTTCTCAATTTGCATCTGGTTGCCATGGGAGTATTCATTGGTTTTGAGTCTTCCATCCCAAATTTCTTCAACAATTCTTTCACATATTTGGTCTAAGAAATGAAGATTCCTTTCTTTGTTTGAGTGATTTGTAGACCCAAGAAGAAATTCATTTCTCCAAACATAGACATCTCAAATTCACTTTTCATTTGATTTGCAAAAGTCTTGCACATACTATCACTTCCTCCAAAAATGATATCATCAACAAACACTTCAACTATCAAGATATTTTCATGATCAATTTTGAAATACAAATTATTGTCAGCAGTACCTTTGTTGAAACCAATCTTCAAAAGATGCTTATTAAATCTTTCATACCAGGCTCTTGGGGCTTGCTTCAATCCATACAGTGCTTTCTTCAACTTACAGACCATATCACCATGATCATACAATTGAAATCCATCTGGTTGCTCAATGTATACTTCTTCTTCCAAGTCACCATTAAGGAAGGTAGATTTGACATCCATCTGATATACATTGAAATCCTTGAAGGCAGCAAAAACAAGAAATAATCTGACTGCTTCAATTCTTGCCACTGGAGCAAAAGTTTCTTCAAAATCAACTCCTTCTACTTGGGAGTAACCCTTGCAGACCAATCTGGCTTTATTTCTGACTACTTCACCATCTTCATTCAGTTTGTTCTGGAAGACCCATTTGGTTCTAATCACATTCTTGTTTTTAGGTCTGGGAACAAGATCCCAAGTGTGATTCTTCTCAATTTGCATTAGCTCTTCCTCCATTGCTTTAGTCTAGTTTTCATCATTGCAAGCTTCATTCACTATCTTAGGTTCAATCTTTGAGATTAGACAATACTCTTCTGAATCTTGAGTAATCCTTCTTCTTGTTTGTACACCTTTGCTTTTATCACCTATGATCTGATCTTCAGAGTGATTTAGTCTTACATACTTGGGAACTTTGGGAGTTTCTTGCACTTCTGATTCTTGAATAGTTTCATTCAAACTTATCTCTTCTTCCTGATTTACCAGATCAGTTTGAATCTAAATTTCAGAGGGAGCTTGGACTTCTTGAATAAAAACATCATTTTGATCATCTTCATCATATTCATAAAACCTTGAGGGTTTTTCAATACCTTCATCAACCTTCACATTTGTATTTTCCACAATCTTCCTCAATCTCTTGTTATAACACCGGTATGCTTTGCTTTGAGTAGAATAACCCAAGAATATTCCTTCACTTCTAGCATCAAATTTGCCTAGATCTTCATCTCTTTTAATGTAACATTTGCTACCAAAGACTCTGAAACACCTCACAGTGGGAGTGATGCCAAACCAAAGTTCATAAGGAGTATTACCGGTATTATTTTTGATTTGTACTCGATTGAGAGTGTAGACTGCAGTGCTTACAGCTTCTCTCCAATAGATCTGGGGAACATTTTCTTCCATCATCATGGTTCTAGATGCTTCCTAGATGGTCTAATTTTTTCTCTCCACTACTCCATTCTATTGTGGAGTCCTAGGAATAGACAACTATCTTTTTATTCCATGTTTCTCATAGAATTCTATGAACTCACTGGATGTGAATTATCCACCTCTATCAGACCTCAAACATTTTAATTTTAATCTGGTTTCATTCTCTACCATAGCCTTGAATATTTTGAATTTCTCAAGAGCTTCTTATTTCTCTTTCATAAAAGTAACCCACATCATCTAGGAATGGTCATCAATTAATAACATGAAGTATCTATCACATTGCACACTCCTGATTCTTATCGGACCACATAGATCAATATGAACTAAGTCCAATAATCCGATAGAAGATTGTTCCTTTCTTTTAAATGAGACTCTGCTTTGTTTACCCAACTGACATTCTTTACACAAACTATTTGTAGGTTTTACAAATTTTGGGAGATCTCTTACAACCTAAGTGTTGCTTATCTTGATGATATTATCAAAATTCACATGACACATTCTCCTATGCCATAACCAACTCTGATTAATTTGAACAAATAAACAACTTTTACCAGTACCAACTAAATGGAAGATATTACCTTTTATTTGAGTACCAGATGCAATCTCTGTTTTGAAACTTTCAAAGATCTTGCATTTTCCATTCTTGAATCAGAGATCATAGTCTTTGTCCACCAACTGTCCAACACTGAGAAGATTGTGCTTCAGACCTTCAACATATAGTACATTACTGGTTTTGTTCTTTCCATCAAAAGAAATGGTTCCTCTTCCTCTGATTCTACCAGCAGAATTATCACCAAACTTTACCACTCCTCCTTCATACCTTTCCAAATCTATGAACTTATTTTTGTCACCTGTCATATGGTGAGAGCATCCACTGTCAATGACCCAATCATCCTTTTCTTCAACTTGGGCAGCCAGAGCTCTTTCCACAATTTCATGATTGACAGATTCAGAGGGCATTAGATCTTCTTCCTTGATGGCAATGAACACCCAGTCACTTTCAGATTTGTTTCCTGTCTCTGATTCATCATCTATTACTCCATTATCATCATCTTCATGAACATAGTAACAATTCTTTTGGAACCTTGATCTGTTAGGTTTTGGCCTTGAAAATCTTTCTAGACATCTTGAGGCAAAATGACCAATCTTATTGCAGTTAAAACACTTAAAAGGCAATTTTCCCTCATACTTACCGAATCCTCTTGGTAGTCTTTTTGCAATAAGGGCTTCAAGTTGAGCAGATTCTGCTTCATCTTCTTCCAGGTCTTTTCTTTCTTTTTCATACCATGATAGTTCCCTTGAAGAGTTCTCTCCCAGATCAAACTTTTGTTTTCCTTTAACAGAGGCACTAGCTTTGAATGCAGATTCAGTCTTGTGGGGGGCATCACTAAACTCATTCCATTCAAATGTAGCCAATTTACTAACCAATTGATCTCTTGTGATACCTAAAAAAGATCTAAATTCTTCAATATCAGTAACCTTGTACTTGTAAGAATCAAGAAGGGATCTGAGAACTTTGCCAACAATCTCATCTTCATCCAAGACTCCACCAGCACATCTAATGCCACAAACAAGCTCATTTACTCTTGGCATAAAAGTAGTGATATTTTCATCTTCTCTCATCTTTAGATTTTCAAATTATCCTTTCAGACTCTATAGCTTGGCACGTTTAACATACTTGTCTCCTTCATGTAGAAGTTCTAGTTTTTCCCAAATCTCAAAAGCAATTTGTAGGTCAACAACATTTGTCAGCTCTGAATCAGACAAGGCACTTAGAAGAGCTTCTTTAATCCGTAGATTGTTTTCAGCAACTATGATTTCATCTAAGGTTCTCAGACCATTCTGTGGAGGAGTATACTTCTTTGAAGCCATGGTCCAATACTACATTCCCATACATTGCAAGTGACATTGCATGTGACATTTATAAAGAGTAAATTTGGTTCCATCAAACCTCAGACTATCCTTCTTGTAGGACAACATCCTAGATCTCCTCAAGTGGTTAAGCTCTTTTAGAGGAACTTAGCTCTAATACCAATTGTTAGTTTAGGGCAGACAACTGAGAGGAGGGGTGAATCAGTTGTCAAAACTTTCTTATAGTTTAATCACTTATATCATTTTCTTAATTCAGCAGTATAATAATAAATTAATCATAGAAAAATAATGCAACAATTCAAGAGTAGAAACACATTACACATATGACACCAAGATTTTGACATGGAAAACCTGGTTAAGGGAAAAATCATGGGGTGATTAACCCAAGATTGTATTCTCTATTAGAAGAATAGAAAGAATAAAATGGCACATGCCAATTAGGGCTCACTACCTGAGCACACTGCTCACAAGAGGCCCACTGCCTACAAGAGACACACTGTCTACAAGATAATAAGTATCACATACTTGAACTAAAGAATAGCATCTTCACCATGCTTGATTCAGTTCCATTTAAGCTCAATACTTCTACTCTGCTCCTCTCTACCACACTCTCATCACCACAAGATGCACTTTTGAAATGACTTTACAATTCCTTATTTATACAAGACATTGACTTAGGAATAACCATCCAATCGGCATACATTAAAGAGCAAGTATATAAATGCAACATGACTAATTACAAAAAGACTTCATGCGGATCAACACACTGTCAGCCACATAGATCTAAGACTCTAATATTCCTTTAGGAACATGCCATTCTTCATAGGACATCTCCAAGATCATCCACAAGATGTGTAACTCATCTGGTCAGCCAGACTCAGGAAGAACACCATCAACCAGAAGTAATTCTTCAATTATGAGCTCAATCTTCAAAGTGGACCACCAACATGAATTGGACACAATCCAAAGACCTCCACAAGCTTGCTTGAATCACCAAGAACATCCACACTACTTCTGCTTACTGAAAACCTTCTCTCCTTCATCTGAAACCTCAAGAACACAGTCTGTCATCACTATCATATTAGAAAATATGCTTGCGGACCTCTAGACCACAAACCAATTGAGTTGTCAGTTCCAATTAACTTCCTAAACACTTCACCAAATCTGCAGAACAAGATATTGCATTTTCAGAGCTCACTGGACCTATTTGTCACTCTGTCACCTCTAAACATCTACCAGAACCGGTTTTACTTGAGTGGCCATAACTTCTTCAGATATTCATGCGGACCTCTAAAATCTTTACTGAATCATCTAAAGACACATATCTACAAACCCTTTGAAGTACATCCTCTGATCTTCATCTTAACTGGGATCTTTACCTCATTGTCTTCACTATTCTTCTCTGTTCCTGATTAGGACTAATTTTCTCAATATTCTTAGCACACAGCTCATCCAATCCTTATCATTAATGCAATAGGAGTATGTTGACATCAATGACAACACTAGTTAGGCCCATACTTGCAACATATTGGTCCTATGAAATCCAGCCCCCATTTTGCAAAAGGTTGTTCAACTTTAATAAGATGCAGGGGTAAGGCAGCAAGGCTTTGCTTACCTACAAATAATGAACACTTCTCACATCTTCTCACCCAAGAAAAAGAATATTTAAACAAGTCAGGCTAGTAATAACTAGCCTGCATAATCTTCAAAGTAGTTGTCCTAGCTATAAAGTGACCTCCTGAAGGTCCATTGTGAAATTCTTCTAACAGCTTATCAACTTGGTCAGGTCCAACACACCTCAGAAATACACCATTAAAATCTCTCCTATATAAAAGACCTTAATGATAACATAAGGAGTAGCTTGTAAAATGAAATACCTTCTTCCTGCCCTATCCAATCCTTTGGGGCATTGACCAGATTGTAAATAATGCATCACATGCTGCACCCAGCTAGTTGTAAGAGCTAGTATAGTGGCTGGTTCATTATTGTTCAATACTATTTCAGTGTCCTCTTCATGTTCATGATTAAGCTCTTCACTTTCAGCAAGCTACTCACATAAGCCCGTGCCTCTAATTAGCTTGGTCACTTTGATATCAACATCAAATTCCATAACTCTGGTTATCCAACCAACCCTCTTATCATTTATATCTCTGTTCAATAAGAAACTCTTGACAGTGGGATGAGTAACCATTAAGTGAGTTATGTTTTTAGACAACATGTGGCTAAATTTCTTGAGGCTCCTCACAACAGCAAAAACATGTTTGTCCACAAAAGAGTACTTTACCTCGTAGTCATGTAGTACCTAGCTAAAAAATGCTATTAGGTACTCTAAACCTTCATCACTTTGCTGACATAACATTGCAGAAATGGTATCAGTTCCTCCAAAAGCATACAAAATAAATTCCCTCTCATAATTAGGATTAATGAGGGTAGGGGAAGTAGTGAGGGCTTCGTTAATCTACTTGAAGATTCCTTTTCCCTCAGTCCAGCTGAGTAGCACATTCTTCTTCAACATGGAAGTGAGAGGTTGTAACAAAGTTGTAATGTTTGGAATGAATCTTCTCACAAAATTAATTCTGCCAAGAAAGCTCTGCAAGCCTTCCTTATGTGCAGGCAATGGTAAATCTAGAATGGCTAAAACTCTCTCAGGGTCAATAGAAATACCTTGTTTTGAAACAATATGGCCGAGGAGTTTACCTTCATGAACTGAAAAAATGCATTTTTGGGGGTTCAATGAGACTCCAAACTCCCTACACCTCTGAAAAATCTACTTCAAATGGTCAAAATGATCAGTAGCATCTTTGGAAAAAATAGTTATGTCATCTAAATATACCAACACTATTTTGTTCATAAGGCCATAGAAGGCCATGTCCATTGCCCTCTGAAAGATTGCCCCTGCATTGGACAAACCCAATGGCATTTTATGAAGGCCATAGTACCCCACTTAGTCGTGAATGTAGTTTTATATTGGTCCTCTTCCTAGACCAAAATCTGATTATATCTAGAGTAACCATCTAGCAAGGAATACCTATAGAACCTGAAATAGTTTGCAATATCTGTTCCATGGAAGGAAGAGGGTAGTGGTCTTTCAATGAGGCCTAGTTTAGATCACAAAAATTGACACAAAGTCTGATTTCACCATTCTTTTTCCTGACTGCGACCAAATTGGAAACCTAGGAGGTATGTTTTATTGGGAATATTATGCTGCTCTCAATCAATTTATTCAATTCATCCTTCATTAATTGCTCAATTTTAGGATTGAGGGGTCTTTTTTTCTACCTAACAGACTTGGCATTAGGTTCTAATTCTATGGTATGTTGGGCCAAACTAGGATCAAACCCTCTAAAATCTTTATACTCCCATGCAAAAACATCAAAAAAATCTTGACATAATTGAACAAAAGACTGTTGTTCTTCTCTAGTACATAACTTTCCAATTTTCAACAGTTTGTCCATGAAAGTTTCTATGGTCTCATAGTGTTCTTGCTTCACTGTCATGTTGCACTTATCCTTTCTAAATTGATCATCGGTGTTGAACATTGGTTCTAATGTCACTAGTCCTTTGGGCAGCTTATTGGACCTCAACTGTACAATCTGATCTTCAAATTACTACTGATATTTATGCTGATTATCAGCAACAAATTCATCTTCTGCACTTAAAATACTTAAAATCTGCTCATCATTGTCAAACACTTGCCAGGAAACACTATTGTCAGGTACAGAAGGCCTGACAACCACTTTGACATATGGTTGTATTTCAATTTTCTAAATCTGATTAGGAATCTCAAATTGAGATCCTAGAACTGCAAGCTTATCTCCATACTTATTTTGGTTTTTGGGAATCAAAATCAGATTAAAAACATCAAAAAAATCAATTGAATCTCATACTCTATGCTTGTATTTCTTGAGCAGGTCATTTTTAGTAACATTCAGATTCCTAACCTAATTAACGATCAATTCAGAATCACTATAAACTTGAATAGATTTGATACTTTTTTTTCTGAGCCCACTCTAAACCATGGATCAGGGCCTCATATTTAGCCACATTGTTTGTGCAACTGAAGGTGAACCTTAAGGCTGCATAATATTTTTCCCCTTTAGGTGAGATCAACACATTACCTACACCAACACCTGTCATGGTCCTTGATCTGTCAAAGTACAGCTTCCAAAGCTGATCTTCTTGTTGTTCTGACTGACTTTGGTCCTTAATTAGATTAGGAATCATTGCATCAGGTTCCTGTATCATTAGATGCCTAATCCTACCTCATCTATGTGGTGGAAAGGGTCACTTTCATGATCTTCAGTTTCCCAATCATCTAAGTTTATGTCTTCTATAGGTGCATTGGGATCTAGGCTCATGGGTTCATCCTGTTGCCCATGGGTGATATAAAGATTAGCATTTATTGGGCTGGGAACATAGGGCTCAATATGGTCTTTTGCAAGTGGTTCAGACTGTATGGTTACTTTTGTACCATACCTTGTTCTAAAAAACAAGTGGGTCCAATCAGAGGATAGGAGCCCACCCAATTTGGGTGAGAACTCCCTAGAAAGGCAAATTACAAAACTAGGTGGCAGATCAATGATGTAAATGTCCTTATGGATGGAAAAATTAGGGCAAGCATGCAATGTAAGTGGCATATTTTTTATTATTCCTGCGGTACTAAGTGCAGAGCCATCTAATTGAACTACTCCTTTTGCAAGGGGCTCATAAACCAATCCTAATGAATCAACTACATTTTTGGGCATGACTGAACTGCTTGCTCCTGAGTCTACCATGCAGTTATGAACAAGTTTATCACCAATAATGAGACTTAGATAGAAAGGAGGAGGTTTAACCTCATTTGTTGGTTGTGAACTCTTGATTTTTGGGCTATTGGCAAGTACAACTTTGGCCTTTTCTTGATTAGAACCCTTAGAAATCAAAAATTCAGCCAAAGCCTCTTGCAACAAATTCTTCTGGCCAGGAATGTGCAAGGCATCCATAACTGACATACTTACTGTAGCTTTCTTGAGATGATCAACTATGTTGAAAGAAACATGATTTACCTTTTGTTGTCCTTTTACAGCAGCAACATCAATCTGCCTTTGTGAAGACTGATGTTGCATTTTGGGCCAATCCTTTATTGGTACAATTTGATCCCTTTGTAGAATTTGTACTTTCTACTGTGTGTTGGTGATTGTTTTGATGCAATCATAACAATAAGTTAAAATTCACATGTCATGAACTGAAACTATACTTGAAAGATAAGAAAGAATCATTTAAGATTCAATTAATCCCAAGTGTACAATGGTACTGTTGGTCAAGTTCAGTTGGTCAATGTGAAGCTGTAATGTTCAAGGGGCCTTACATAGTTTAGAGTTTCTTTGTGGTTTACTAGACTAAGATTATGCAAAAGGTCATAGATATCACCAAGTGTTTCATTCATTTGCATACAAGTGCTACTGTGCTGCAAATTTTAGATGGTTTTCTTGAATTATTGCAGCTTTCTCCTTTATATATTTATGAAAACTGTCTACCTTTAACTGTGTTATGCATAATTCTTCAAATTTGAGACAACTTCCTTTAGATTTTTTCATTTTCAGCTAGATATTTCAGATGGGTTGAGAAAAGTTAGAAAGATCTAATCTACACCTCATTTACTCTACCAAAGGATCTAATTGTTCTATTATGCACTATGTAAATCCTACAGCAATTTGATCAAATCCACAGTAAAAACCTTAAATGCAAGTTCTGAGCATTTTCACAAACATACATTTAAAATTGCAAGCTCTCAAAGATAATATTTCAAAACACAAAGAAGAGCAGGAGAACACTCAGAAGATAGATGCGGAACTCCAGATTCTATTGTATTAGAAACAAACAGTCATACATAATTTACAATGTTGGAATGACTCTTAGTTTCATTGATCAAACTACAAAGAACTTACAAGCTTTACAGATACAGTAAGGAAGCCAGACATTCCACGCACACCTTACTGCAGACACAGGCGACCTCCTTCTTCTACTTCTAAACTAAAAGGTTCCTCTATTCTAAAATGTTACTTCTACAAATTCCTGCTGCTACAAATCTCTATGTAGCCCCTGTGTAAAGTATTACAGTGCAGAGAGGCACAATATAAAGACTTCTGATTGTCCTCACTACAGAAAAAACCTAACTAAACCCCTGGTTCAAACCCTTGGTTACAGCAATAAATGCAGGTGAACTAGTTCTCCAAAATATCTCTGAGCAATGTCAAATCTGGGTGAAATATTGCCCTTCTGAGAAGCTTTAACAGCTCAGCAATAACTTCCATTTGTCTATTGTAGTAATACTCTCAACTACAACCTTGTCCTCCATTTGAATGGCCTTGACTTCTTCACACTTCATCTTTATCTTCCTACTCCTGAGATCAGATTTTCTTCCTCCATGATGTCACTGTGGTCAAGCTCCAGCTGCTTCCTCAACTGCAAGCCTACAAAACAAGACAAGCAATAAGTACCATATTTATCAAATGAATAGCAGGAAACTAAAATACCTGTTTAAATCAAGGTGACTATGCAAAAAATGTGAAAATCAGGTCCAAAATTAGCAGAAACCGCGTTCAAAATGCATACAGACTACTCAAAATGTCACGGGTCAACCATCGCTGACCAAAAGATGTGCCACGGGTGCCAAAAAAATTGTTTTAAAATTCCCACCGCTTTGTTCTTTCCTGCCCATCGGCATGACACTGTCTATCGGCGTGTCCAAAAATTGATTAACCGATGTTCGTTATTTGGCCGATGGCCTTTCTCGTTATTTCCTCCTTATTTCTTTCCATCAGCGTGAGTCACATTATCAGCATAAGTAAAAACATCCTTGTCGATCATTGTTGTTTATGCCGATACCCTATATCGGCAAGAGTGTTGCCGATGACTCCCTCGTCTATCTCTTATCCCTTCATATCAGCATGAGAATCGCCTATCGGTGAACTCGAAACCTCCTCTGCCAATCACTGTTGTTATGCCGATCTCGTTTTATTTCCTTCCATCAGCATGAGTCCTGTTGGTTTTTCTTCTGAATCAGCATTAGGGTTTGCCACTTCTAATGCACAGGCAGATTCAGCCAACTAAATACAGGAGGTTGCGTGAGCTGCCTCCCCTTCACTTCTGGTTCTGCCGCACCAAGGGGGTATCCCTATAACTCAAGATGTAACCTTGACTAGCTCAAAGATAGAAAGATCTAACTTGACAACAACAGGCAGAATACTCTCATGTATGGACCAAGATCTGTATGATAGATCACAAGGTTGGCAACATTCTTGGACATGATGTCTGGTTGGGTATGAGAGCATGCAGGGGGTTCCTAATCCTAATCCTACAACTAACAGATGGAAGGAAGAGATGGTTTAGTTTGAATTTTGGATGCAAAGCTGGACATGGTGTATAACCTCAACACAGAGCTAGATTGGTGCCTATCCAGGGCTTGGAGTCGGTAGACATACACCTGTGAATGATCAGCATGAATAGCTAAAACTAGATTTCAGGGGGATACACATGATATCTGCCTTACAGATATCTCCCAATAAAGAGTGTTAAGCTGTCTATACTTATGGCATCCCTATTGCAGTAAGAAAGATACATGCAAAACTGGAGACAGAATCAGCATAACACATGCAAACACAGCATTATTCATATAAGATTAACCATGAAATCAGTGGATTCATGCCAAATCGTACAACAAGAGATACATAAACTCACAAGTTTTGCTGCACAGAGCAACCAAAACTAGTTGTATCTTATTACAGAGCCAAAATGTCTAGTTTTCAACAACCAAAAATGAGTAACACTTCCTACTTATAACAGCCAGGTAGCGTACCACAACAATTAATTACATGGTTGACCAAAAATCCCGCCAGATATACAGTATCATCATATTGGCGCTCAAACATTCAATGCAGCAGGTGGGAGAGGAGACAGGAAGAAAACTCGAGCCCTGCGCCACTGTGCGTTGATGTACACCTTCAATCGGGTACCAGATCCGTCCATACCTCTGCAACCCTCGCCATTAATGGCGCACCAACCCGCGGCCTTGGGAAATGCAGAATACTGTGCGTCGCAACCGTTTCCCGCCAAGATACATCGTCATGATATTTGAAAATATGCAGGGTCGAATTATCCCACATGCACCCCGCAGCAACCTCCTCATCACCTTATATACTAGGCCACGAGCATCTATGATGTCGGTGCTTTTGCTCCTGACGACACTAGTATAAGACTTCATCATCATTATCCTTCAGCAGCATGATATCTTGTCGCTTGAAATATCACCCTGACGTCAGCATCATATCGCAATATAACCTGCATGATAATCGCCTTCATCGGCACAACCTGATCCATCGGAGGAAGATCCTCCTGCTTAGCCGATACCAAATGTATGGCCGATGAACATCCTGATGACGTCACCATCATATCCTACTGACGTCATCAGCATATCTGCCTACTGCGCACCTCCTCATATCCGGATGACGTCATCGTCATATTCGCAACATTGGGGGATCTTCATAAGATGAGTAATGTTAGAAATATGAGCCCCCGGACCTTGATGACGTCACCACCACATGTCAGCATCAGGATGATATTCGGAAGATAACCGGATATTTGGAAATATCATCCTGATGCACAAATATCATGCTGCACTATAGCTCTGCTATAAGATCGGGGTGATATATGAATATGACAAATATTTGAAATGATCACCCCCCACTGGATAATGCATGAAGCCGACAGGCGGATATCTCCCTTCGGAAATATCATGATGCAGACAAGTAGAAAACCGGATATCACCCTGATGCAAGAATGACGTCAGCATCATCAGGTGATAAAACAACGAACATGAAATGATACAACATCATTAGGATGATATTGACTAAGATCATCCTGACGTTCAAATATGATGACCCCGGTGAATATCGGGTCATACTTAGAACTCTTCAACAACATCATCAGGATGATCATAACCAAGATCACCCGATGATAAAATATCACCCCGGCGAAATATCATGCAGGCAGAAAATATGATGACCCTTGCAAGCAACATGGCGGTAACCGAAAATATGATGATGATGATGACGACCCTTAAGAAAAAATAGGTCGGGTCGAACAACTTAGAAAATGACCCCTTCGGAAGATCGGGGTGACATCATCATCATATAAGGGCAGGGTGATAATTGGAAGATCACCAGATATTTGAAAAATCACCCCCCGCAAGAAAATCAGGGAACACTGTAGCTCATCAGCAGGATCAGGATGATATCCAAACATCACCCGATATTGAAACATGATGATCCTGATGAAAAACCGGTTGACAGAAAACATGATGATGCTGACCACCATCGAAGAAAACATGATGATGATGACCTCCTCCTCAGGAAAATATGATGCTGTAGCTGAAAAATGCTGAGGAGGTCCAACACTTAGAATATTTTTAAGGAAGGTGCCTGCATGAAAATTGCTCAAAAACTGTCAGTCAATTCAGGCACTAACAGTGGCTCTGTCTGGGGACGTGCAGGTGCAAGACTGTAGCGAGAACCCTAGATCTCTGGGATGCAGACCAGTCCCTTATCCATTGGGCACAGAGTCAAATACTGCACCGACCTGCATCACCAAACACATTATTTTTAAACATTATTTTGGCGGCCCCGGGCAGCCAAAAAGGAAAAACCATAATTTTTTCTTGTCAAATGCCTGATTCCAAACTGGAATATCCCAATCCCAACTGAAAAGATTGGCATAATCTGCCCATAATGTCATCTGCTTAAAAAGATATTCCACCAGTTTTGAAAGCTTGCCACCATCATTTTCAGCTCTGTCATTTTGGATTTCAGAATTAGACATATAACCATACACATAATATTCTTCAACATTAGGCAACACATGTATGTTATGTCCCTCAGACAGTACATCATACTGCTCTTGGCACTCTTTATCATTTATCTGGCTACTGCACATTATCAGGCACTCATCCAGCTGATCCAACAATTCAAAATACTCAGAAAATATGAGATCCCTAATATCTACTGATATTGAAAACAAAACCTGATCCACACACCCAATGTTGCACATGTCTGAATCAGGTGATGATGAACATTCATTATTCACAGTTTGCAAATCAGTATCATCATCTTCAAACAAAGGGTTAATCATGCACCAATGAAGGTCACGACTCACAACATCATATGCATCAGCAGGATCATCATAAAGGGGATTAACACTCACTGCAAAAGCCTCTGCTTCTTCTTCATGACATTCCAATTCTTCTTCATTACTATCAGATCCAGAGTCATAAGAAAAACAAACCTGATCCATGCACTGGTCATGGATATCATTTTTATCATCTAATTGCCCCGCATACAAGATTGTTGCTGTTTCAATGCACTCTGAAGTTGAACAATCTGCATCATTTTCCAGCCCTCCAATGCTTCCTGATGAAACTGATATTGATTCTTGATCCATATGATCACAACTCTGCACAACTGGATCATTTAAACATGAAGGCTCTTTGTTTAGGACTGGTATGCAAATATTACTTGGAAAATTATTATTTTCAACTTCACCTGCTGGGCAAAAAAGGACATCCTCCTCTATAATAGAAACATCATCCACTTGGAATGATGCAAAAACTGGGACAACAGGGGTGTGAGTGCTATGACATTCATTGTCAATTCCTGAATTAAAACTTTCATCAACATTGGGGGCTGCAGGAGAACAAAAATTTTTAGAAAAATAACCCTTTTGTATTCCATACCTCCAATTGTTTTCAATATCTATTGCAAACTGATGTGCCTGATGCAATGTGGTGGGCTCCTTGTCTCTTAATCTGTAACTCATTTTCTTATCAAAGGCTCCCAAATAGACAACTAAGCACAGTGCATCATTAGGTCTCATGCATTCTGGAATTCTATTCAATGCCCTCATAAATCTGAGGTTAAAAGCTGGGATCAACTCATCTTCTTCAATATGGATGTACATGAAGTCACTAATAGGTGCATATTCAGAAACTCTTTCACCATACTGTACTAGAAATGCAGATTTAAAACCATGCCAAGAGCTGACAGAGTGAGCTGGAAGGTAGGAAAACCAGTCCCTTGCATCTTCATCTAGAGATTGAACAAATAATCTCATAACCACATCCTCATGGTCAATCTCAAAGTCATCTATCACATTCATAAACTGCTGCAAGTGTCTCTCAGCTGATTCATCCTTTATACCCTTAAATTTAGGCAAAAAATTTCTGATTTTAGGTGGAAAAGCATTTGGATAGCCACAGATGCCACTAAAATTTATGGGCTTATATCTATCTATGTTGAAACTTCTTTTATTACATGGTTGGGATTGACTGTTATACATTTTTGCATTTGACACTTCACAAGGGTGCATAGGTAGATAATACATCCTTTATGTTTTTGCAACCCTCCTCTCTACTCAGATTTTATACTAACAATGACTTTAGGCACTCAAAATTCAAACTGTTTTTTCAAACTTTCCTAAAGTCCTTTAAATGAGTCTTTTGAACAACATTGCATGCCCTTTGAAATACAGGGTAAGTTCTAATAAAAGCATGCAAGCTCTGTTTTCACCAATGTTCCCTTTTAACCAATGCTATCTCACCAAATAGGGAGTCTGTCAAACAATATGAAATACCTGGATATGTTGCAGGAGCTGCAAATTCTTCTCTGACTGATTTTGTTCTTTTATCAGGTTCTTTGATGCAGAGTCGCCACCTCCTTGAAGAGGAATGAGCTTCAAACAAGCTGAAGCTGCAAATTGATTTCTTTCTTTCTAGGTCATCCACCAGCAGAGTCACATATACAACCTTTTTTTTTCTGCTGCAACAAACAGTTTCCAGGTCTAATTTTTTAATCTTGTAGACTCAAACTTTCATGGATATGACATTGATCTCCCCAGCAGAGTCGCCATTTTGTTGGTTTTTCGGATGGGTCACACATATAAGCCTTTCTCAAATTTCTTCCCTAGCAGAGTCGCCATTTTGTTGGTGACTCAGATGGGCCACAAATATATCATTTTCTTTTTAGTCCATCCCCAGCGGAGTCACCATTTTGTTGGTTTTTCTTCTGAATCAGCATTAGGGTTTGCCACTTCTAATGCACAGGCAGATTCAGCCAACTAAATACAGGAGGTTGCATGAGCTGCCTCCCCTTCACTTCTGGTTCTGCCGCACCAAGGGGGGTATCCCTATAACTCAAGATGTAACCTTGACTAGCTCAAAGATAGAAAGATCTAACTTGACAACAACAGGCAGAATACTCTCATGTATGGACCAAGATCTGTATGATAGATCACAAGGTTGGCAACATTCTTGGACATGATGTCTGGTTGGGTATGAGAGCATGCAGGGGGTTCCTAATCCTAATCCTACAACTAACAGATGGAAGGAAGAGATGGTTTAGTTTGAATTTTGGATGCAAAGCTGGACATGGTGTATAACCTCAACACAGAGCTAGATTGGTGCCTATCCAGGGCTTGGAGTCGGTAGACATACACCTGTGAATGATCAGCATGAATAGCTAAAACTGGATTTCAGGGGGATACACATGATATCTGCCTTACAGATATCTCCCAATAAAGAGTGTTAAGCTGTCTATACTTATGGCATCCCTATTGCAGTAAGAAAGATACATGCAAAACTGGAGACAGAATCAGCATAACACATGCAAACACAGCATTATTCATATAAGATTAACCATGAAATCAGTGGATTCATGCCAAATCGTACAACAGGAGATACATAAACTCACAAGTTTTGCTGCACAGAGCAACCAAAACCAGTTGTATCTTATTACAGAGCCAAAATGTCCAGTTTTCAACAACCAAAAATGAGTAACACTTCCTGCTTATAATAGCCAGGTAGCGTACCACAACAATTAATTACATGGTTGACCAAAAATCCCGCCAGATATACAGTATCATCAGATTGGCGCTCAAACATTCAATGCAGCAGGTGGGAGAGGAGACAGGAAGAAAACTCGAGCCCTGCGCCACTGTGCGTTGATGTACACCTTCAATCGGGTACCAGATCCGTCCATACCTCTGCAACCCTCGCCATTAATGGCGCACCAACCCGCGGCCTTGGGAAATGCAGAATACTGTGCGTCGCAACCGTTTCCCGCCAAGATACATCGTCATGATATTTGAAAATATGCAGGGTCGAATTATCCCACATGCACCCCGCAGCAACCTCCTCATCACCTTATATACTAGGCCACGAGCATCTATGATGTCGGTGCTTTTGCTCCTGACGACACTAGTATAAGACTTCATCATCATTATCCTTCAGCAGCATGATATCCTGTCGCTTGAAATATCACCCTGACGTCAGCATCATATCGCAATATAACCTGCATGATAATCACCTTCATCGGCACAACCTGATCCATCGGAGGAAGATCCTCCTGCTTAGCCGATACCAAATGTATGGCCGATGAACATCCTGACGACGTCACCGTCATATCCTGCTGACGTCATTAGCATATCTGCCTACTGCGCACCTCCTCATATCCGGATGACGTCATCGTCATATTCGCAACATTGGGGGATCTTCATAAGATGAGTAATGTTAGAAATATGAGCCCCCGGACCTTGATGACGTCACCACCACATGTCAGCATCAGGATGATATTCGGAAGATAACCGGATATTTGGAAATATCATCCTGATGCACAAATATCATGCTGCACTGTAGCTCTGCTATAAGATCGGGGTGATATATGAATATGACAGATATTTGAAATGATCACCCCCCACTGGATAATGCATGAAGCCGACAGGCGGATATCTCCCTTCGGAAATATCATGATGCAGACAAGCAGAAAACCGGATATCACCCTGATGCAAGAATGACGTCAGCATCATCAGGTGATAAAACAATGAACATGAAATGATACAACATCATCAGGATGATATTGACTAAGATCATCCTGACGTTCAAATATGATGACCCCGGTGAATATCGGGTCATACTTAGAACTCTTCAACAACATCATCAGGATGATCATAACCAAGATCACCCGATGATAAAATATCACCCCGGCGAAATATCATGCAGGTAGAAAATATGATGACCCTTGCAAGCAACACGGCGGTAACCGGAAATATGATGATGATGATGACGACCCTTAAGAAAAAATAGGTCGGGTCGAACAACTTAGAAAATGACCCCTTCGGAAGATCGGGGTGACATCATCATCATATAAGGGCAGGGTGATAATTGGAAGATCACCAGATATTTGAAAAATCACCCCCCGCAAGAAAATCAGGGAACACTGTAGCTCATCAGCAGGATCGGGATGATATCCAAACATCACCCGATATTGAAACATGATGATCCTGATGAAAAACCGGTTGACAGAAAACATGATGATGCTGACCACCATCGAAGAAAACATGATGATGATGACCTCCTCCTCAGGAAAATATGATGCTGTAGCTGAAAAATTCTGAGGAGGTCCAACACTTAGAACATTTTTAAGGAAGGTGCCTGCATGAAAATTGCTCAAAAACTGTCAGTCAATTCAGGCACTAACAAGTCCTTCTGATATAGCCATATCGGCTTGCATTCTCTTCCTATCGGCGAGAGATTCACCATCAGCAAACTCCAAATGCCCTGCTCTGACTATAATGGTTTCACCGATGTCTTCCCGTCGGTGAGACCCCCTCCGATGATCCCTTCGTTGATCGCCATCGGTGTGAGATCGCCCATCGGCGGCTCACAATCCTCCCCTACCGATGACATTACCCTGGCCGATGGCCCCTATTGGCGTAAGTGCTGCCGATGTCACCCTCCCCCCATGCTCTGTCGGTGTGACCTACAATATCGGTGAAGCTACTTAAAACTTCACCGATCGCCATTCTCTTGCCGATAGCCCTTCCTCGTCTATCGCTTATCGGCGAGAGCCTCTTATATCGGCAAAGGCCAGAAAAACTTGGCTGACAACTACTATTATGCCGATAGCCCAAGGCTATCGACGAGACCATATCCTTCGGTGTGATGATTTCAAACTCGGCCGATACTAAATGTTATGTCGATGACAATGTCATCGGCAAGAGACACCCCGTCGAGGTGACAATTTCAAAAACTGCTGACTGCATTCATTACACCGATGGCAAAAGGCCATCGGTATGTTCTTCTCCATCGGCGAAAGCCTAAAGCATTGCCTCGATAGTTAATGTTATGCCGATACCCCTCTTCGGCCACAGTCTCACCGAAGCCCTTTGAGCTATTGAACCATTGAACCAAAAAAAGTTCAATACGGCAGTTCGACGCGATGGCTCAACGATACATCCTACGCAAGGTCTTGCATTATAACTTGTTTAGAAGAAAAAACTTTGAACCCAAACCAATGAACCAAAAAAAGGTTCAAAACAAAGGTTCAACGTGGCTATACAAAACAACAATTTGCCTTTGAGACATTTTTTGAACATGCCCAACCATTTGAACCCTGAACCATTGAACCACAAAAAGGTTCAAAACAAAGGTTCAACACGATGGTTCAAAGCGCAGGTTCAAACCTTAAAAAACTTTGCCAATGAATAAATAATGGTGATCAAAAAGATAACAAAGTGCCCTGATGCACTTCCTGCCAAACAGTCAAATGTGAGATACAGAGTGGAACTCAGACAAAATATTTTTAACCTAAAACCACCAAGTACGAATTTTTCAAAATTTTAAACGAATGCCAACAAGGAAAAAGGCAAACAACTGACTGTTTACATGCAAAACCTAATAGTACATTTTACCAAATCGATCATAACTTGCAAAATATGATGAATTTTAAGACGGTTCAAAAAACAACCCTAGCTCATTTTTCACAAGGAATCCAACCATATCATGCAATGGTACTGAAAATGCAATTTTCTATATTTTTAACAAGGTTTGCAAATTTGACTCTCTTTTTCCCTTTACCACCAAACAGAACAACACAAGCAGAAGCAAAAAGCAAAGCAACAGCAGTGGTCCTCATTTTGCTAAGGGGCAAAATGGGGTGTGTTGTGAACATCACAACACTGTGGTATAGGGGTAGTTTGTGACGAAAAGGCTTGATTTTTGTCATTCACGGGCTACTGGTGTGCCACTACAGCTTGTTGGTTAATATCTGCAACTCTCTATTTTGATCTCGTGTTGGCTGAAACAGGTGTACTTTGCTGATTTTGACCTTGAAGGTAGTTTATACCGCAGAAATTAGACTCTTCCCAATTCATTAAGGTGACATGAGCATTATTTTGTTGAGTTGAAACTTCACCAGAGACACCTTCTGAACTTCCATAGCTATTTTGAACCATGAGTGCCTATTTTCTCACTCCATTTGTGCATGTAGCTTGATTATGCAGTTGATGACATGGATAACACCAGTCAATATCTTGGGCTAAATTATTCTATGTGGGTACAAGCTCCCTCAAGGTGTTGGCAGTATTTGGGTTGTAAGATTGGAAGGGTCGAGGGTTGTAGTTTCTTCTCTGACCCTGAGGATCAGCCTGGAAGGGTTGCCTCTATTGCTGATTGGGTTGATACTGATTTTGGTAAGGAAAGTGTTTCTCCATACTTACCAGCTTATTTGCAATGGTCCTTAGTGTATTTTCAAGCTCTGGGGAATTTTGGGTTTGAGCTGGAACAACAATTTCTTGAGCTGCTTGGTATCCTATTACTAGAACAAGCGAGACAACAACTAGAGGAGGTACTACCAGATTTCAAGGAAAATGGGTAAGGGAGGCCTCGGGACTATCTTCCCTACTTGAATAAGGTAGTTTTCTACTCTAACAATAATCTCAAAAGAATCTAGAAGGGTGGTTCCTCCGATAAACTAGATCATTACAGAAATTTCAATGTTCAAAGCTTTAAGATAAAACAAAAATGCATGCCTTGGCAGGGGTTTTATAGTTGCAGGGATTTTGTCCCAGGTTCTCTGAAATCAGTAATTGAAATCAGACATGTGTTTGTGGGGTGCCCTTTTGATAGTACTCAGTTGCTCCAGCAATGAGAGATGATCAAATTTGTCTTTGAAGTGCTTGTCCAATCCATCTCCCAGTAGATCCCATGATGTTATTTAATTTTTAGCAAGTCCTATGAACCACTGTAAGGCTTTCCCTTTTAATGATGCAGCCAAAAGTCTGATTGCCACATTTTCTTGGGTGACATTGTGTACAGAACAAAGGGTTGGCACATCTTGAATGTGCTTAGCAGTTGTAGTTTGGTCTTCTCCAGTGAAATATGGTAGTCCTTTAAGGGTTGCAACTGGAATATCATCATGCTGAGCAAGTTGTAGTGGGCTGCCTCCGTTAAAAGTGGCAAATGCGTACTGCCTAGCCATTATGGGTATTTAAACTATCAGCACCGGACTTCTACTTCTTCATGTTGAAGTTGGAGGTGTTGATTTTGATCTCCTTATTGAATCGTTTTCTCTGCTTGCTGATCTACCTATCCTTCTTGTTAGGCACAGTTGTAAATATTTAAAAGGATTAGAATTGGATCTGGTTTCATAAGTTGATAACACTAATTTGCATGCAAGACCAGAGAAAATGAGTCGCCAAGTATATTGTAAAAGCCTCCAAAGGCTAGAATACTGCTGCATATACCAGAACAATAGCTATGAGGGTACAAAACTTCTCTGAAATCACTTTCAGAGTCCCACAGGGTGTGCCAAAAACTGTTGTCAATCAAAATTGCGCCACTAATCAAGTCAAGCTTGACTATCCTGTTGAAACATGGAAACCCTCCCAGATTGTGGGTGATCTATGGTGAGAGGGAATCTCTAGAGTGAGCTAGTTCTCCTTATGATTTTCCTAATGTAGTTAATTTGTAGGGAAAAAGGGATAGAAGGATATGCTGAAATAAATAATTGAAATATAATCTAGGTGATACACAATCAGATCTTACAGTCAGACCACAGAACTCTGATCTTCACAACATTTCTTATTTTACCCAATTCATCAATATTATGCATGAAGGTTTGATTAAACATAGCATGCAACCTGAATTAAGCAAAAACACTGCATATCTTATCACAAAACCAAGAAAAAAATAGCGGATAAATTCTTATCACAGTGTTATATCAAATCAGTTTTGCAAAAGAGAGGCAAAAAATGAAGGAAAATCGCTGCTCTATATCTGAAGGAATAATGAGTACAATGAAATGAATACAACACTCTCGATGTGAGAGGAAGACTCTGGTATCTCTGCACTCTAATCTCTACTAAACTCTAACTAGAATTGGAACTCTAAAAGAAAGTATCTCTCTGCCATATATGCTCTGAAATGATCTTCCCCTGAAAGCTAGCAAAAAAACATCCAAAAATAGACTCCAAGTCCATTTTCGAGCTACTCAGAAAAGCAAAAATAAAAGCACTCCAAATGAGTCCAAACTGTGAAAGCATGATATCAAAAGACTCCCTGATGTGATCCCACCACAAATCTGCTTTCTTCTGCCTATGAGATCTCAAAATTTTGTCCTTATCTGCCTCTAAATAAAACAAATCAAAAAAGAATATCTGTTTTGTTTTATTAATTCCAACTACATAAAAATAGTTAAGTTTTAAAGCAATTTATAAATGATTGCTTTTAAAACTAACTTTACAAGACTTGGCAGTTTTAATCCATATCATGATCGATTTGTTTTTGCAAAAAATAAAAACATATGGCTCATAATTTCACCATTTTTCCATTACAATGTTTGATTTTTCTCATAAAAAATCATAAAAATAATATGAGGATCATATGATAAGAAATGAAAAAAAATATCTCGATGACTCATCTCCATATGATTTGGCAATCTATTGTACACATGGCACATAATCTATCTTTCATCAAAATGAAGGTTTGCAAAACACTAAGGCATGACTTCTCCAAGTGGCAAGGCATATGTCATATCAAGTGGACTTAGGCAAATTTTGAAACATCAATATTAAGAGAGAGCCATGCTCGACCTCACTAAGTCATTAAACCTAGGCATCATCATGTCATAAACATATTAATACCACAAAGGTATTAATTCTGAACCAAAAAAGAAAAGAATGTGACCAAAAGTCATCATTCGATTAGGGCTCAAAGAAACCCTAATAAAAAAACATGACTCGCCCTATCTTATCGGGCTCATTTGCAACTTCACCCTTTTTAGAATTGAGCTATGCTATAGCCAACAACAAAATTAGGGTTTCAAGCACAACAGATGGATTTTGCTAGTGCTTTGAGTGTGGCCTCCATAGATTTTCGCAAGAAAAGGAAGGTAACTGGTTTTATGATACATATGTGACCTTTTTCCTTGTTATTTTTGACATTTTATGATGATTTATGAGATAAAAGGCTCCTCAGAGCCATAGCCTATGTGTCTATTTTTTATGGCTTGTTATCACTTTTGTTTCTCAGTGTCATCTCCCCATTATACCTGGCCGGCACTATTACATTTCTAAGAAGAAGAATGGAATAAAAGGGAAGCCTTTCAGCTCTGCACCATTATACATTATCTTCACACATAGGTAACTCCATATTTATTACTGTATTTTCATTTCCTGAAGTATTCTATGTATTCTAAGGGTTCCATACCTACGGCCATACCATTGTTCTTCTGTAGCTTGCATTTGTTCACAAAATGAAAAGGGAGTCTATGTTTTAAAGGGAAGAATATATTTCGGTAGTGGCTATATCTTTACATCTTTACATAGTTTTCACCTTTCTATGGCTCAATATCTAGATAGATCCAATGTATATTGCACTCATTTCTTTGAAACCCTAAGAGGGTTTGAACAAAAGATAGTTTTTCTTCATTTTTGTATGTGTTCAAAACCCTAAAGGCCACGACCTAAACTTTGCATTTCTACACAAAAATGAAATAGGTTTATGTGGCTCAAACCCTTGTCATAACTTGGCACCTATATAAAAACCATTGTATATTGTTTTTGCTCTTTTGAAACCCTAAGAGGGTTTGAACAAAACTTTCATTTTACTCATGTATTTCTACATATGATACTTGAGAAACTACGGCCTGTAGCAATGCATTTGAGTTAAATATGTGTCAAATCCTCTTCATAAGGTCATGGCATTTTTCTTTATCAAGTTGAGCTTTTATTTTGATATGCACATCGACTTCAGTGGCCATGGGGTCGTGGCTAGCAAGATATATCTCTGCACATTTCTGTATCTTGCATTTCCACTTTGATTTGTCTGTAACAATACATTTTATGCATTATCCATTTGATATATTCACTGTATTTGATATCTGGTAGATCCACATGGTTTTCTTGTAGCATTATATATGTTCCGAAGTAAGACACTTTTTCCTATGCACAAGATATTATATCTCAGACATATATACCTCATTCATGTAGCATACTTATGATGTCTCAAATAGAAGTATAATAACAATGTCGAATGATGACACAATGGCATCATTTATTCATCATACAAATATTAAAATTGATTACTATTCATGACTTGATGTGATAAGAGATCAGTTGACTTGCAATTCTCTCTTGACTAGATGTTCCTACTTACTATTCCAAATGACATGCTTCTGATGGAAGATTGAATAGATATCTCTATCATTTATGAACAAACTTTATTGATAAAGTTCTTTTGTACTAAAATTAAATTTTGCACTTCTACAGATTGGACATGAACAACTGTATTTGACTCTTCTTGTTATTATGACAGTCACTTGGAATCATTAGGACTATCTCATGAATGAGATACTATCCCATGTGGACAGGGTAGCTCTTGTTGTTCCATTTCCTTTCTTTTGTAGCACTATTTGCTAGAACTTATTTATCTCTCCATGATGCAACTGTTGTCATACTCTAAAAGTAATAGCTCCGTGTTTCAACACAATAACAACATATGTTGTTTCAAGTTTGTTGTTTACTTGATTTAATCTATGTGATGCAAACTGCATTCTATTCCACTATTGTGGCATGGCAACAGGTTGATCCATATATGCACTTATGATACTATCTATTCAAAACATGCATATAGATGATACATGTTTCTGATGTTATGCTATCATCAAACAATTATGTACAGTTGCCTCATATTAGCCACTGGCAACTTCTGACATTCAATTGATGCAATGTACTTTGATGTTCTTATTTTCTCTACTGCATAAAAATACAATGAAAGATATACAAGTGAAATACCTATGAATGTCATTTTCTAATGTTAGATGAAGTAATGATGACAATTACCATGTGCATTAAATGTAGTCCCTTTTATAGTTCAGTTCATTTTCATGGTTGCATTTCATTACTTGAACTGTAATCATGACTATGTCCTAGAACAGAAACTAATGCATATGATTGCTTTGGTTATTCCTTCAGTTTGTCATGTAAATGTGACTAATGATTCTTTCTTTTTCCAATTCATCCCTTCTGAGATTAAGGGGAAGTAGCATGTTGGGCTCAACCCTTGTGGGAGCCCACTTAACACCACATGATGAATGTCTTCAATCAACTACGTGACTTATCCTATACCTGCACATGAAACAAATAGATTAGAATAAAACAATGAAGTCCCATGGTTGTTTCCTTCTTAGTTCCTTCTGCATATGGATGATGTTCATTTGATCAATGCATTATAAACAAAGTATTATGCTTCTTCTGATGGATATAGGATTTTCATGTTACCGGAGCTCTAACAGGACCCTTCACATTTTTTGCAAGTACATGTCGAGATCAGGAGTAGGACAAGAGACAACTTCAAAGATTGACAACCCCTAAGGCAATGACGGTTGTCTTTCCTTTTCTCATTATTAGATGCATAGTATTTTCTTTATATCTACATATGTTCAACTATAACCCACAGCTTGTGTGGGACATCTGATATGTCATTATTTCTTTCAATGCAATGCTTATTCTTTTATGTATTTCAACTTGTAAATGGATAATCATTGTGATGAATGAAATACTTATCCCTCTTAAATGTTCTGCAATGCAATGAATGATCTGAAATCATTTCCTCCTTTTTGAACAACTGAACTTCATTTAACACTGAAACATAATAACTATGCAACTAAGTCATAATAGAAGAATGTTAAACCTCACTCAAAAAAAATGAATTTGTCACATCTGCTCAGCTAATTTTGAGCTGTAGTAAAAAATGGTAACAATAACAAAGTGGGATGAATATTTTATGGCAAGGCAATTAGTAAGGAGTTATAAATTTTCTTATTTGAGAAGCATATTTATAATTATTTATGATAATATAAGTGGGTGTTATAAGAGCATCTTTGACTAGCTAAATATAGCCGAGTGTAAGCGGAGGTTATGACAACTTTTATGGGGCCTATTTTGGAGAGATAATATTTTATTATTTATGTGCATATTGGGATGATATTTTATACCCCAACTTGTATATAGGCTAGGATGCTTATCCAGTTCTCATCTTTTGCCAATTCATCAATTTTCTTCACCACTTTAGCACTTGTGTTCAAATATAGGATTTGAAGAAAAAAACTCTTGGATTCTTAGAGATTAGAGGATGAAAAAACCTTTGGTTTCTTGAGGGAAATCTCATAGAGGTTGTATTGTGCACTTCAAGGTTTTGTTATATTTTTAGCATAGATTCTTATATTTGTGATTACAAGATTGTGAAGAAGGAAGCTACAACATTATCCAAAAATTTTCCTATTCACCAACATTTTTCTATTTTTTTGAATAATATAAATAATATCCAACATTTGTATTCAGTTATATTTTATGTGTGCAAGTCATTGAGTCAATCTATGGCATATTTTGTGTGAAATCAACAATATATATTTCAATATTTTGGCTTTAAATTTGTTTGGAGGTTATTTCAATTAATTTTATGTTATATTTTCTAAGTATATTTCAAATTTTAAAATATTTACAAAACATTTGGTTGAGGACATTACACAACAAGGCAACACCTTGCAATACCAAGGCAATAACTCACACCAAGAAGGCAACCAATAATCAATTAGTAATTACTAGTCATAGTAAATAGAGTATTCTCTATCACCAACTTACCCAAATGTTCAAATATAAATAATTAACCATATCATATACGTGCAATAACTATATTCTTATACTTGAACTCACAAGACACATAATTTTATGCATGCAAAATACTACTGTCAGTCTGTCACACATGTAACCACATTGGTATTCAACCTAGTCATATACCTTAGCACAATCTTCTTCAACTCCACTGTTCTTTGGTACACTTTAGTGTTCACTCAACAAGAGTATCCTACACAAATTTTTATAGACCTAACAACCTTCATCCATTGTTTTTGTTGGTGTGAACATGGTATATTACCTAATTGGTTTCACATTAGATCCTATTTACACATGCATAGTTAAGTTTACTTAGGGCATTTAATATTTGTGTCTCATATCATAGGATTAAGACACTTATCATGATCTTAGATTATCCTAAGGTTTTATCATTGTCAACATAACAAGGGTTTCCTCATTGTACCATTTTTATGCATCTAATCAATTCTTTGGCTTCATAGAATTTTCATTGCTTCTTTCTTATGTGGAAGGTTATTTTGGTTGTAGGTGATCCTCAACTCCTGGAGTTCTCCATCAACTCTTATAGGCTCCTTATATATATATATATATATATATATATATATATATATATATATATATATATATATATATATATATATATATATATATATATATATATATATATATATATATATATATATATATATATATATATATATATATATATATATATATATAATTTCTCATAATATTTCTCTAATATTTCCTCTAGTTTGACATCATTTCATTCCTCATACTATTTAAGTCGCACAACTTCTATTATTGCTTTATTTCCCTATCTTCCAATAGTGCATTTGAGTAGGTAATTTTTCATCTTGATATGCAAATTGAATCCCACTTAAATCTATAGGCTTATTTAAATTAAGTGCATTGTACCTGGGCTTTGTCTTGTCATTCATATATTGTAATCAAATTTTTGGATTTTGATGTAGATGGATGATTGATTTGATTTATGTCAGGCTTATGTGGAACATGAAACCTTGTATCCCTAACACTTGTTTGATCATTTTGATTGTTGTTTTTGCAAGTTTTTTGTCATCATAGCAAGCTATTAGGCCCCTAATCCTCTTGCACATCTAATTTGGTTTTTTGGCTGTAGGTTTGACCTCCTATTTATAGATTTATCATCCATTTTCTATCCTTAACACATTTTGGAGCATCCGCTCACAAATCAACACATTTGAAAATTTGTGGCATGTCCACTCATGCTTCAACATGACCACCCTTGACAAAAACCTAACCCTTTTGGCCAATTTTTATTGGCTTATTTTGCATCATTTTGGTTTTTTAGCCCCTCTATCAACTAACTTGATCTGTTTTAACTATTTTTGCTAACCCTTATCTTGTAGGTTTGTTATTTTATCATTATTTTTATAGGTTTTTTATTTTTATGAGTAGACCTACACATTTTAGCATGCCTGCCACCTTTCATCCCTTGCATTCCTATCACGTCTTAGACTTTTGGGATTGATTTCATTTACATTAATGCATAGAAAACTATTGAATTATATTTGATGATGCTTCATTTTTAAACAAATAAGATGATGATACACTATTGAGCTTATGATTCAGTTACCTTATGTCACTTCGGTTATGTTTTTACGGAACTAACCTATTGACCGTGGAAAATGAGTGGGATTGGTTGCAGGTTTTGTCAAAGGCAAGAACATGTTTCAGGTAGACGGGACCTAGCCATTTGTCAACAATTGGATGGGTTATGTCTGGTGCCTATCATACACACTCACGTAGTAATTATATTGCATAATTATTTTTCCATTGCGTGACTATCTAATTTGCATTCTTGGTATAAGAATAAATGAATATGATTGTGGTCTTGCCTTGCAAATAGGTTTCATATGTATGGTATGGTTTGTTCGAATTGATTGTATGAGTACTTTATTTCAAATTTAATAGTAATTAAATAATGTATGCCTTGTATTTTATGTTATCTTGATTTCTCTATGAAAAAGCTCTTTATTCTTCTTTGTATGAATATAATAGTTTGATAAAATTATTTACGCATATATATAACCATATATATATTCAATAATCATGCTTTGCATATTTATTTTATTATAATATGAAGTTATTAAATAAATTGCACGCGTGGCATACTTGGTATCAATATTTGAAGTTAATAAAAGACTTTTGCATGAGAATGGATGGAAAGAAAACTGCAAGTTAGAACAAAAAGAAAGAGGAGGCATGAGATTTACACCCTAAAAATCAGAGGGCAAAAATAGAGTTTGAGGAGAATAAAAAATAGAAAAAAAAGATGCAAAAAGAACCATGCAGCATACAGAGAAGAGGAAGGGTGCAGAAGATTTGAGGACCACCAGGCTTGGAAGAAATTGTGAACTTAAACCAAATTCATCTATTTTGCATTAGTTTCATTCTAAACTGGCAATGTAGTTGATATGTGTTTATTCTTATGGTTGAAAAACATTTTAAACATTCAAAACTACTGCCTTGAAGGAAATCTAGGGCAGAAGAAAATGCTTTTGTTTTTTTAAGTCTTAATCTATTGACAAAGACTGTGGCTCTACCAAAAAGGTAGGCCACAACCTCTCTTATAGAGGCCATGGGAGGCCATTTTGGCCTTCCCATGCCTGGCATAGCCAGTAGGGGTTGCACCCCTTCTCTCTCCCTCTAAATCTTAAAACTCTCTCTGACAATCTTTAATCTCTCTCTTTGAATTTTAAACCTTCCTCAAAACTTGCACAGACCCCTATCTCTCGTTGCATACTGGTAAATCATTGTTGTGTGGACATTATAGAAAGGACTATATCTTGATTTTAATTGGTTTCCCACAATTTTATATAATATATATGTTATACATAGATATGTATGCATATATATATGCATACACATCTATGTATTCATGCAAATGATGTATACCATGTTGTCCTCTTAGGAAAATGCTTTGTTTATTGTTGTGAAAACACTGCTACTGCTATAATTATCTAGAAAATTGAATGGTCAACATGCTAAAAAAACCCTCCTTTTAGCAAAATCATGCTACTGTCCAAACTCTTTGAGGACTGAATTTTATTACTATTACAATGAGTTTTTACAAACCCTCTGCTGTAAGGGTGTTTGAGAACTTCTATTGGACTAAATTTTTCATTATGTTAGAGAATGATGTAGAGGTAGGAGGACCAAAACTATCCTCAATAACATTAACAAATCAAAGAACTAATCCAATTTCTTTTTTCAAGTTGAAGAGAACATTAATACAGACTTTTCATCCAATTTTCATGAAGATCCAATGGTAGGAGAGAAAGTTATGACTCTTTTCCCAAAACTACAAACCCTAGGTAGCGTTCAGACCTGCCCTCACCAAAATTGCAATATCTCTCACAAAACTTAATGAAATTATACCAAACCAAAAGAATTGTAAACTAGAAACACATATATGTTCATCCATCTATTATATGCATCAATGTGAGGCTGTACCAGGTCATACCATTCATATTTTCAGACTACATTTTCAGAAAATTAAACTCTGCTGACCTACCCTCAATAAAAATGCCATAACTTATTCAAATCTTAATGAAATTTGATGAAACAAAAAGAAATGGAAAGTAGACTCAATAATATTTCCAACCATATATGGTTTTATCCTATATATGTCCATATAGAACCGTACCAAACGCTGCAATGGGACTGTTGCAGGAAAAATCAGAAAATTACAGTCCATAAAACACTCATATCTTTCACAAAACTAAATAAAAATGCATGGGACAAGAAGCAAATGGAAGGTGGTTGAAGGATCTAAAATTTTAAATCTATTAGGCATCCATTCAATTCTATATAGGCCCATACAATAGCAAAAGACAGCAAATTTCTGAAGGAAAATATAGGAAAACATTGTTTTTTCTCATTCCATGCTCAAATCTTCAACCACCCACAAATTCTTCATGGTTACGAGGCCTTTTAAAGGCATTAAAACATGTCTCTTCAGTTCAAAACTAATTTGGATCAAACCAAGAGCCAAATGACTCTTCACCTTCCAACTTTGCATCTTATTTCCAATTTTACACTGATAACCTTTACATGGTTTGCAATATTTTGCATTTTTGAAACTCCTAATGACCTAAACACATAAAAATGACTTGATAAACCTCATTACAATGTGGAAGCATACAAATTTAATCAAACTCAAAGATTTGTCCAGGGAAATATTAATTTGCCAAGGTGCTCCTGCACCATACAACCAACCAACAAAATTTCCAAGTCCCTTGGAAATGTATCTGTAACAAAAGTCTCTTTCCTCTATCTTTATCTTCAATCTTCTCAGCTACAATCTTCCAATCAATAGAAATGGTGACCAACCAACCAACAAAACAAACTACCATCTTCATAGAGCATCCTTAGGCTCCTTCTACTCCCATCAGTGGAGTACTCTTCAAGCTACAACCTCAAGTGCTTCTTCAGATGTCCAACCTACACGCTACTTCACAACCAACCAAACCATTCATCTCACCCAACAGTAGATCCTGGTGATGCATCTACCACTCTCTCCTAAGTGGTTTCTCTATGCACCCTTTTCCAGCCAAATCTCTATTGGAGAATGGTCATGACAGACCTCATCTTGTCTGCCAACACACACAACCTCAGAAAACATCCTTCTTGCAGCTAGATGGAACAAGCACATGTAACCAAACAACTGAGCAACACAAAATCCAAAAGGTGTAGATTGCCTCCCTCGGTGATCTATCTACACAATCAAGATCTTCTCACTCTTCACCTGCCTTCTCAGTGACAGAAAAAAAAATACACACCACCCAAATCTTTCGCCAGCTCTGATACCAAAATGATGCAGAGGTAGGAGGACCAAAACTATCATCAATAACATTAACAAATCAAAGAACTAATCCAATTTCTTTTGTCAAGTTGAAGAGAACATTAATACAAACTTTTCATCCAATTTTCATGAAGATCCAATGGTAGGAGAGAAAGTTATGACTCTTTTCCCAAAACTACAAACCCTAGGCAGCGTTCAAACCTGCCCTCACCAAAATTGCAATATCTCTCACAAAAATTAATGTAATTATACCAAACCAAAAGAATTGTAAACTAGAAACACATATATTTTTATCCATCTATTATATGCATCAATGTGAGGCAGTACCAGGTCATACCATGCATATTTTCAGACTACATTTTCAGAAAATTAAACTCTGCAGACCTACCCTCAATAAAAATGCCATAACTTATTCAAATCTTAATGAAATTTGATGCAACAAAACGAAATAGAAAGTAGACTCAATACTCTTTCTAACCATATATGGTTTTTTCCTATATATGTCCATACAGAATTGTACCAAATGCTGCAATGGGACTGTTGCAGGAAAAATTAAAAAATTACAGTTCATAAAACACTCATATCTTTCACAAAACTAAATAAAAATGCATGGGACAAGAAGAAAATGGAAGGTGGTTGAAGGATATAACATTTTCAATCCATTATGAATCTATTCAATTCTATATAGGCCCATACAATAGCAAAAGACAGTAAATTTTTGAAGGAAAATACAGGAAAACATTGTTTTTTCTCATTCCATGCTCAAATCTTCAACCACCCACGAATTCTTCATGGTTACAAGGCCTTTTAAAGGCTTTAAAACATGTCTCTTTAGTTCATAACTAGTTTGGAGCAAACCAAGAGCCAAATGACTCTTCACCTTCCAACTTTGCATCTTATTTCCAATTTTACATTGACAACCTTTACATGGTTTGCAATAGTTTGCATTTTTGAAACTCTTAATGACCTAAACACATAAAAATGACTTGATAAACCTCATTACAATATGGAAGCATACAAATTTAATCAAACTCAAAGATTTGTCTAGGGCAATATTAATTTTCCAAGGTGCTCCTGCACCAGAGAACAACAAGTTAACATCTTGAGACTGATAAGGAACAGTGAATCTTTTCTTTACTTCACTTATAGGGTTGAATGTTGATAAATGAGTATATATATAAACCTCTTTATATATATAGGTATATATATACTCACCACTTGACAACATACATGTTGAAGGTATCCATTTTCTATATGACTGAAAATCTATATTTTACCCTACAAAACAACAAAGAAACAAATCAAATTTATGAACTAAAATAGTTATACTTGTATGAATTATACTATGCAACATGCTAAGAAAAAGATTACATGTGAAATAAATAGTAACTGAATTTATAATAGAAACAAATTATTTATTCTGGTATTATTGCACAAATGAAATGAGTTATTAATTTGCCACAAAATGTGTTTTGGAAAAAGAATGGCTATTTTGTTTTTCTATGTTTTTGTTCTTTTCAGAAAGTTACCTTCCGAGACGGGTGCCGAATATGGGGAAAATAGAGAAGTAGGTCTTCTTTTTCAAGGTCTACACATCATTAAACGGTTTCATATGTTGGCCAAAGTTAATTTTGGATGTTGAAATAGATGAGTGTACCATTGAAACAGATGGATTGTATGCCTAGTTATTTTATTATTTTATCTGCCATATCCTGTTAATCTGATGTTGCATTCAAGTTAGGGATGCATGTAGGTTAATAGGCACACACCAGATTCCACCATGCCAATTTTTTATAGGTTGCTAGGCCCTTCGTGCAGGGTTGGGCATTCTTCAAGTCTGAAGAATACCAAGGAAGCGTAAGCTTCGTGGTTGGGTGGAAAAGTGCCTAAACCATGTTCTTGTCCTTTGATGCAGTAGATGACTAGAAGGTCAATGGTGGTCAAGGATTGATCGATGTATATTGGATTCTACTTGTATATGTTGGCATATGTATTACTTCATTGAACCAAAATGAATTGTAAGGCGAATAAGCCATTATTGAAACTTGTACATATTATTTCATTGAGCTCTATAACTGTATTTCAGTAAGATGAATTGTAACATGATTGTATACCATATCAATGAATGAAATCTTGTGTTTGACAATAAATAGTAAATCTATCTCTTTTCCTTGATAGTGTAATTACAGTTACTTTTACTTTTACCTTTTCAGTTATGTATGTTTTTTTGAATTCGGTACTTCACATTTGGTATCAAAGCGCTAGGTTCTACACTAGGCCTTTTTGGACTATTACACTAAGTTGTAAACTTATTGTAGATCAATCAACATGAATACTAGAAACTCTGGACATAGGGAAAGAACCTTAGGATCTAACAAGAGCAAAATACAAGAAACAATGAAGGAGACAATGTAAGGAACAATGCCAGAAAAAATGAAGGAAACTGAAGTGAGGCAAACAACAATAATGGACAGAACAATAATGGATAGAAGAACCAGTTGGATAAAATCCTTGCTCTTTTAACTCAACAAGGGACCTGAATGAACAACCTTGAGCAGGAAGTCTGGGGAATGAGAGGAAATCGGAATGAGAATGAGGGAGATGTGGAATAGAGGGAAGAAACACGAGGCCCAAAAGGTGAAACGAACGTGAACAATCAAGACAGAATTGAAGAGGAGTTAGGAAAAGAGCTTAAAAAGGTTGCCCCTACTAAATTTGATGGTAAGACCATTGGTGACAGAGTTGAGGCATGGATAATAGAGCTGGAAAAATACTATGATCTCTGAAACTTGTCCGATGAAACTAAAGCAATGTGGAGATCTTACTAGCTTATTAGGGAAGCAGCAACCTAGTGGGATAATGAAAAAGTAGAAAAGAAACTTTTACCTAGAGAAGTAACGTGGGACCACTTCCTCCAACTCTTTAGGAAGAGGTGGTTACCACAACTTTATTTTGATAAAAAGATGACATAATTTCAAAACTTAACTTAGGCAGGTATGATAGTGACTCAGTATTGGGAGAGATTCTTGCACCTACTCAAGTATGTTCCACAATACTAGCTAGATGAGAGGTTCAAGATCCAAAAGTTTATCTTGGGTTTAAGACCACAAATTGGGGCAGAGGTAGATATTCATAACCCCTTGACCATGGATGAAGTGTTCAAGAAAGCGACTCAGCAGGAACAAAAATTGCAATAGATTGCCAAATATCGTAAGAGTCGAGATACAAAATATGGAAATGGGTGAACCCACATAACTGGGTTATAATTGCATTGAGGAAGGAAAATTGTCTGGCCTCAAAAAAAATGAACAGGTTCAATTGAATGAGGGGTGTTCGACCGAATCCAACATCAGCTCAATTCATTGGGGGGTTCAATCGAGTAGGGTTTGATCGAACCCCCCTGAATTGATTTTTTAACATTTTTTAATAAGGTTCGAACAAATAGGGGGTTCGTGATGCAGGAGCATCTAGGGTGTAAGAGCAATCTTACATCAACCAAAAAAAAATGTTGTTTCTTTTCAATAAGGGCTAAATTTGGCAGGGTTACTATTTTTAGTAAGTTTGCATTTGTGCACGGTTGGATACAAAATCTGAGACGGACCTCCAGATTGGTGAATTGAAGCTAATGGTGAAGAAATCACTTCAATATCATTTGTCATTTGTGAGATTAAAATTTCAAATTCCAAAAATCCTATTGAAATATTCAAAGTCAAATTTGAGGCACTTAGAGGCTCCAGATGGGCCCAAAATTTGGTGGGAAACCCAAGTAGTCTACCTTTAGGTATTGCTTGTGCACAACTATCTTTTCAAGAGCTTTCTAAGAAGGTATTATAATTGAAAATCCAATGGACGGATCAAAAGTTATGGCCCTGCAAAGTTGACCTATTTTTGGAGGGAGATGCAAATTTTGAAATTGAGCTAGTAGCCACCAAAAAGGGCTATATATGACCATTTTTTGGAACCCTTGGGGTAGTAGAGTTAAGGGGGAAGGTGTAGAGTCAAGAAAAGGCGAGAAAATAGAAACCCTAGTTGATTTGAGGTTACAGAAGGCTGAAGATTCCAGAGTCTTGAAAGAGGGAGCTGTAATGTGTCGCAGCCTATAGGGGATTCATCCTCTGATTGTATTTGAGCTTCTGTAATGTAATATTTTTCCCATATTAATAAAATATCATTCTATTTTCTGTGTGAAATTTTTGTTATTGTATGTTTTGTGATTTACCCCCTTCATCAAGTGGCATCAGAGCCAGGTTTCCTGAGTGTGTAGACAGATCGCTAACTGTGAGGTAGTTTACACCAAGATCTAAGGTTGTGGGTTTGCTGTAGAGATCAAGATGCCTCCATGAAGAAACCTTGGTGGGAGGAATGTTTTGACGGAAGAGGGTTTTAGAGCCCTGCAAAGATAAATCAATGCATTGCAAGAGGAGTTGCGAAGACGGTTCAAGCCAAGAAGGAGAGAGGAAAGCAAAGATGAAGCTAAAGAAGAGCTATCTGAGGAAGAACAAGAAGTTGCGAGAGATCCTGCAGAAGTTAGGTTGTTGAAGGCCATTTCAAAGATCGAAAAGAGGCCCAGGATCGAAGTGTCTACCTATTCTGGAGATTTGAATCTGGAACAACTTATTGATTGGATCAATGATATGGAGGAGTATTTCGAGTATGAAGATGTGGAAGACCCAGAACAGGTCAAGTTTGCAAAGACAAAGTTGAAGGGCCATGCCAGTATTTGGTGGAAGGAGGTCCAATTAGAGAGAAATAGAAGAGGAAAAGCAAAGATTACCAGATGGGATCAGATGGTGGAGAAATTGAAGAAGTAGTTCATTCCTGTGGACTATGAGATGGAATTGTTGAAGAAGCTGTAAGGATTGAAGCAAGGTAACAAGTCTGTTAAGGAGTATATAGAAGATTTTTATAAGATCACTATTAGGACAGGCCATGGAGAGGCCACCAAGGAGAAGGTAGCTTGTTACATTAATGGGTTGAGACCAAGTATTCAAGAAGAGTTGAGCCTGGTCAGAATGACCACCATAGAAGATGTGCACCAGTTTTCCCTGAAGGTGGAAGAGAATCTGAATAAGAAATTTGAAAGCAAGCAAAGGGGAGGAGGTCAAGGTGGAAGGACTGGTGGAAGACCCTATGGAGGCTGAAATGAAGATCCAAAGAAAAGTGAAGAAGCTAGAACCATTAGAAATCAGAGAGGAGATAATACCTACTGCCCTCGTGACCAGAAAAATGGTGAACAAAGAAGAAGAAGAAGAGGTAGACCTAGGCAAGGACCTGGAAGAGGAGGTTTTAGAGGAACATGTTTCCAATGTGGAGAAGAAGGGCATCAAGCATACAAGTGTCTGCAACATCAAGGAAGGATGAATAGAAGACCTAAAGGTAATGCATGATTTGCACATGTAGATGAAGATGCACAGTCTGAGCATTCTGAAGATGCAAAAAGGGGTGAAACCCTAGTTGTCAGAAGAACCTTACTGAATGAGGAGAAAGAACTAAATCAGAGAAAGAGTCTGTTCCGCATAAGGTGCAAGTGTGAAGGTAAGTGTTGTGATATTATTATTGATAGTGGAAGCACTAACAATCTTGTTTCAGAGGAGATGGTTAATAAGTTGAAGTTCACAAGGAGAAAACATCCACATCCATATCAGATTGCATGGTTGCAGAAGGACCATAGAGCTTTGGTCAACGAACAATGTTTAGTTAAGTTCAAGATTGGAGATTACCATGATGAGGTGTTGTGTGACATCATACCGATGGATGCATGTCACATGTTGTTGGGAAGGTTGTGGTAGTATGATAGGTGCACTATTCATGATGACCATGCAAACACATATTCTCTGACAAAGGATGGAGTTCGTCATAAGTTGAAGCCCTTAAAGGAGGTGGAAGAAAAGGTATGTAGTACTCCCAGATTTTGCTTGGTGGATGGTAGGAAATCTTTGGAGGGTATGAAGCATGAGCGTTATTGCTTTTCATTGATTCCTAGGATCAGCCAAGAGAAATGTGATGATGTACCAGTAGAAGTCTCAGATATGCTGGAAGAATTTTAGGACATTGTCTCTGATAATGTAGCAGAAGGTTTACCACCGGTGAGGAAGATAAGTCACCAAATGGATTTGATACCAGGAGCCAGTTTGCCAAATAAGGCAGCCCATAGAATGACTCCTACAGAGAATGAAGAACTGAATAGACAAGTTCACAAGCTATTAAGGAGGGGACTGATAAGGGAGAGCCTAAGTCCATGTGCGGTACCTGCAGTACTAGCACCGAAGAAAGATGGAGAGTGGAGGATGTGTACAAATTCCTGAACCATCAAAAAGATCACAATCCAGTATAGATTTTTATTGCCCAGAATGGATGACATAATGGATTATTTGAGTGGACCCAAGTACTTCATGAAGATTCATCTGAAGAGTGGGTATCACTAGATTCAAAACAGTGAAGGAGATGAATGGAAGATAGCCTTCAAGATAAGGGATGACATTTTGATTTTTAGTAAGACTTGGGATGAGCATTTAATGCATATCAGAAGAGTTTTAGAGAAGCTGAAGGAGGAGAAGTTGTTGACTAATCTGAAGAAATGTAGTTTTGCAAAGAAGGAGTTGATATACTTGGGATTTGTTGTCTCAGAAGAAGGTCTTAAGATGGACCCAAAGAAGGTGAGAGCTATCATTAAATGGGCTATGCCAAGGAGTGCTGCAGAGGTAAGATCTTTTCATGGTTTGGCAAGTTTCTACATAAAGTTTATCAAGAATTTTAGTAGTATTTGTGCACCCCTAACTAAGACAATGAGAGGGGATAGAAAAGAGTTTAGATGGACTAAAGGAGCAGACGAGAGATTTGATACATTGAAGCAGAAAGTCATAGAACAACCTATTTTGGCATTTCCATATTTCAATAAGGTATTTCAAGTAGATTGTGATGCTAGTGGTAATGGCATAGGAGCTGTTCTAAGTCAAGAAGGTAAGCCCATTGCCTATTTTAGTGAGAATCTTAATGATGCTAAGAAAAGGATTATGTTTATGATTAGGAGTTTTATGCAATAGTTCAGACTTTGAAGAAATGGAGACATTATTTGTTGCCAAAAGAGTTTGTTTTATATACTAATCATCAAGCTTTGCAGTATCTTAATAGTTAAGGAAAGTTAAATCAAAGACACTTAAAATGTGTTGAACTTTTGTAGAGTTATACTTTTATTTTGAAGCACATGAGTGGGAAGTCCAACAGAGTTGCAGATGTCTTGAGCAGAAGGCAAAATTTGTTGACAGAAATGAAGATAGAGGTTGTTAGGTTTGATGAACTCAAAAGTTTGTATCCTAAAGATCTAGATTTTGCAAAGGCTTGGAAAGCTTGTTTGGAACCTGTTACTTTGGATAGCACAAAATGGTTGGATTACATAATCCAATATGGGATGTTGTTTACAAGAAGTCAGTTGTGCATTTTGAGGAGTTCCATGAGAGAGAACCTAATTAAGGAGAAGCATAGTGGAGGATTAGCTGGACACTTTGGTCGAGATAAGATCATTGCTATTGTTGGTGAACATTATTACTGACCACAATTGCAGTAGGATGTGAGGAAATTTGTGCAAAGTTGCAGAGTGTGTCAGATGGCAAAAGGAACAAGTCAGAATACAGGGCTATACCAGCCATTACCTATACCAGAGAAGCCATGGGATGATATTAGTATGGATTTTGTTCTTGGTTTACCAAGGACATAGAGAGGACATGATTCTATTTTTGTGGTGGTGGATAGATTCTCAAATATGGCCCATTTTATTCCTTGCAAGAAGACTAATGATGATATTCATATTGCAGAGTTATTTTTCAGGGAGGTGGTGAGACTACATGGTCTACCTAAGAGCATAGTTTTAGATCAAGATACCAAGTTTGTTGGTTATTTCTGGAGGAGATTATGGGAGAAGTTGAAGACAGATTTGAAGTTTAGCTCTGCACACCATCCACAGACTGATGGATAGATAGAAGTGGTAAATAGGATTTTGGGTAACCTACTATGATGCTTAGTAGGAGATAAGCCCATGGCATGTGATTTGATTTTACCACAGGTAGAATTTGCTTACAACAATTATGCCAATAGGAGCATAGGTAAATCTCCATTCCAGGTTGTGTATGTGAGTAGCCCAAGAACTGCTTCCAAATTGAGGAGGATGGATAAGGGGGAGAAGAGTAGTGCCAAAGCTGAAAATTTTGCTGAGCACATGAAGAATTTACACAAAAAGGTAAGAAAGCATATCCATAAGATGAATTCTCAGTATAAGGCTAAGGCAGATCAGAAGAGGAGACAAGGAATTTTAGGAGGGTGATGAAGTCATGGTTCACTTAAGAAAAGAAAGATTTCCAGTTGGTACATATAATAAGCTGAAGATGAAGAAATTTGGACCATGTAGAATCCTGAAGAAGCATGATTCAGGAAATGCATTTGAGGTAGAGTTGCCTGATGACATCAATATTTCACCAGTGTTCAATATTTCAGATTTGATAGAGTATTATGATGATGGACTTGATAAAGGAACACAGTGGGACATTCCAGCATCTACTTCAGAGGAGGAGATAGAGGGCATTCTGGATAGCCGTGTGGGTAAGAGTACAAGAAATAGGCAGTATACAGAATACTTGGCGAAATAGAAAGGAAGACCTGTTGAAGATTCATCATGGTTATCTGAGGATGAGGTTAACTATTTTGGTTTCCCTCTAACTCATGAGAAGTGACAGTGTTTGATGCAGGAGCATCCAGGGTGTAAGAGCAATCTTGCATCAACCAAAAAAAAATATTGTTTCTTTTCAATAAGGGCTAAATTTGGCAGGCTTACTATTTTTAGTAAGTTTGCATTTGTGCATGGTTGGATTAAAAATCTTAAACGGACCTCCAAAATGGTGAATTGAAGCTAATGGTGAAAAAATCACTTCAATATCATTTGTCATTTGTAAGCTATTAAAATTTCAAATTCCACAAATCCTATTGAAATATTCAAAGTCAAATTTGAGGCACTTGGAGGCTCCGGATGGGCCAGAAATTTGGTGGAAAACCCAAGTAGTCTACCTTTAAATACAATTTGTGCACAACCATCTTTTCGAGAGCTTTCCAAAAAGGTATTATAATTGAAAATCCAACAGTCGGATCGAAAGTTATGGCCCCGCAAAGTTGAGCTATTTTTGGAGGGAGATGCAAATTTCAAAAATAAGTTGGTGGCCACCAAAAAGGGATATATATGACCATTTTTTGGGAACCCTTGGTGTAGTAGAGTTAAGGGGGAAGGTGTAGAGTCAAGAAAAGGCAGGAAAATAGAAACCCTAGTTGATTTGGGGTTACAAAAGGCTGAAGATTCTAGAGTCTTGAGAGAGGGAGCTGTAATGTGTTGCAGCCTATAGGGGATTCATCCTCTGATTGTATTTGAGCTCTGTAATATAATGTTTTTCCTGTATTAATAAAATATCATTCTATTTTCTGTGTGAAATTTCTGTTATTGTGTTTTTTGTGATTTACCCCCTTCATCAATTCGAATGAACCCCCATTCGTTTGAATGGGTCATGGGGGGTTCGTTCGAACCCCTATTCATTCGAACCCCCTTATTTTTCCCTTGCCCCTCTCCAACTACAATTTCATAAATGTTGACCCAAATTTTAAACCTGAAAATTTTCAAATTTTAATGCATAGGAACTGATGCACAATCCTCTTAAAGGTATAATCATCGCTTTGCCCCAATTCGGTCATTTTCCAAAAGTTTTGAAGCCTTGGGGACATTTTTATGAGTCTTTATCGTCGGGTGTTTTTCAAGTTCATGACTCCTTTGTTTCCCCGACTTATGTTCTTAAGTTCAAGAAATGGCTGACTTCCCGACTTCTCCTTTGTGTCAGGGAGGTTCAACGTTTTTGAATGTCACTCCAACAGTTCAAAGAATCATAAGAGCTCCGATGCCTTGACCTCACTCATTGTCGGCAATTTTCAAATTTTGTGAACTCCTCCTTAAAGTTCAAGGTTCTGAATCTATCCCGACTCCCGACTAATCAATGTCTTCGCAGTGTTCATGAATTTTGATTTGATGGTTGTGTTTCCTAGTTCTCAAGATATCGTCAGCTCATCTGATTACTCATGTGGTATGCAACGAGAATGTCTTTTCAGGAGTTATGAAATACGAGCTGAATCTGAAGACTCATTTCTCAAGGTGCAAAATTAATGATGCATTAATTACCTCTTAAATGACAAGTGTAATGGAGCTCACTAATGTGGTAGCAAAGCATTAACAAGTTTAAAAACCATCATTACCTGCTGGCATAATTAAATAAACCTAACCATAGAGAAAGGTGACGGTGCTCTCTGAGTTTAATCTTGCTTATTGATCAAGTCATTTTTCAGAATGGGACTTCCTGCGAATAATGAAATTTGGGATAATGAGCCTATGCCTGTCCTACAACCTGATTTACATTGGCCCGAGGAGGAATAGAATGATATCATCTCTCAGTTGTGCATTGTTGCTTGGAAAGAGAAGACCAGTTATGCTTAATACCACAGGGTAATTTTTGTCCTAGAGGAAGAAGAAGAACGTGCTGAGTTGTGCCAACTTTTTATGGAAATACACCTAGAATTGGGGGCACTCTTATGCCACTTGTCTTGCATGTATAAAGTTCTTTTATAAATAGTGATGGTAATCACAATTTTGATGTAATGTAACCGTTTCCATTTTAAGGTCATTTTCTTGATAGCGGTTACTCAAAAAAGATCGTTTCAAATAGTTATAATTTTTGGAGGTTTTGAAAAACTATAAAGGGAAGGACTTTCAAAGGAAAGGGTATCTTTTTCTGGCTGTCTGTGAACAGGGAAATGGGAGCAAGTTTATTATGTTTTATTTCTAGTTATATTTATCTTAGCTTAGCTTATGTATTGAGACATTACAGAAACTTTGAGTTTTGTTATATTGAAGAAATGAAGAATTACTTACAAAACTTTGTGCCTCCTAGTATCTTCTATGATTGCAGTTTTTCTTGTGTCAATTTGTAATCTGTCTTCAATATTGCTTCTATTATGTTGGTATGTGTTAAGAAAGAATATAGTTGTATCTTTAAATTAATTCATGAGTGTTGGATAGGTGGGTTGTGTATCATTTATCTGCATTCATTTCTTTCTAAAATTAATCATGTACATCTATTTCATGGTGATGTGTAGATGTTAATGTACCTTTCATACTTTTTGGTTAAAAGCACACCCCCATATTTTTATTCATTGTATATCTTAAGAGGGAGTTGTACCTCTAAAATTTAGAGGAAGGTTGTCAATCCAATGGAAACTTCTCCAACTGTTAGTACTGTTTGTTCTTCTTCCCGGGCATCTTGAGTCATTTTCTGCATTTATTTTTGATGGACAAATCTATTCACTAACAATATAGATTTTTTAGTTTTGAAGCTCGGGTTGAGGATCAAAATGGAAGCAACTTGACAAACCCATCTAGAGGATTATAGTCCTCAAAACAAGCTTTCTATGAGTATAAATTTAATATATTGTGGTTTTATTATAATTGTTTTTTTTAGTTTAATTAAACATAGGTTTTTCACCAAAAATCAAGCTCTCTGTTCTGCACATGTGGAAAAATAGTATATTACCAAAACAAAATTATAAAAAATATCTATCCTCTTGGTATTCATGTCCTTGATCCAACAAAAAAAAATGAATTCTGATGCATACAAAAAAATTTATGCTTTACACAGTACACCTATGTCTAAATTGTAATTATTTTGACTTCAAAAGTTAATTAAAAGAAAAATATTCAGTAAAACATTATGAAACCAAATGCATCCTCTATATATCATAGTTAAAAATCTAAATTAGAAAAAATTAGAATTTTATCCTTTATAGAAAAAAAAGTTATGTTTTACACAGTACACATCACTCTTTAAAAATGGTGTTTACTATTAAAAACTAGTTATTGAAGGAGATGGAAAAAGAAATGCAATTTGATTCCAAAAAATTTAAAAAATATATACTTAGAATCTATAGACAAAATGTGGCAAATCACTAGTTTACATCATCTTCAAATTCCTCATGGTTTAGCAACTATAGGTGTTTGAAAGTGAAGATTTTTTTCAAAATATTCATTTCAATGTCAACTTTGGCCAAAAAGTGTAACCCACTATTGTGGGATCACCCAAATATGAGGTTGTAGGGTGACAGTCATAATCAAAGTAGCAACAACAATCAAGGAAATAGTAAGTGTCAGATTCAAAATCTAAAAAGAGGCAATAATTTTGAGGAAAGGAACAGTGGAAATAATAAGAGAGGCAACTTTGGGAACAATGATAACAATAACAAAAGAGAGATGCCAACTAGACCCAGAGGACCCCGCGACAGATGTTATACATGTGGAGGTGAGCGCTACGCTAGCGCATGTCCTCGGTGATCAGCAAACCAAAGAGATGGGAACTGGCCAAGAGTTCCACAACACCAAATTCATGCGGTTGTAGACCATCGTCAAGCAAATTTTCAAGCGACACCCATTCAGTTATCCGGTAAGCTGTTTGGCCTTCTAGTTTCTATTTTGATTGATATTGGACCTACAAAATGTTTTGTAGACACTAAAATTCTAGAAAAGTTATATGTAAAACTAGGAAACATGGCAAACTCTTGGATGGTGCAGTATGGTAATAGTGTAGAGAAGAGAGTAGACTCGTATCTAGTATGCAGTAAATTAGATCTCCCAACTTTCCAAATGCAAGTCAACCTTTATGTTGCACCTCTACGATCTTATGACGTGATTCTCATAATCAATTGGCTATCTAAGCACAAGTCCTTTGTAAACTGTGAAGAAAAGGTAGTGAAATGCCTTGATGAATTTGGGAATCGGGTAGAGATTCTTGGTTTTAGGACACCCCTTAAGCTAAGATAGATTTCAGCCATGCGATTAAAGAAAGATAAAAGAAAGGGTTATTCAATCTATGTAGTCAAAATAAGAGATCTTGATAACCAGGAACTATCCTTTGACAAATATCCTATCCTTAGAGAGTTCCAGGATGTATTCTCTGATGAATTGACAAATCTACCACCAAAAAGGGAATTTGATTTCTCAATAGATCTTGTACGTGGAACAGAACCGCAATATAAGCACTTATAGAATGACAACATAACTGTATGAGCTTAAGGCACAATTGGAAGAATTGTTGAAGCAAGGGTTTATCAGACCTAGTGTGTCACCTTGGGGTGCACCGGTCATTTTTGTAAAGAAGAAGGATGGAACATTGTGGTTGTGCATTGATTACAGAATGCTTGACAAGCCGACTATAAAGAATAAGTATCCACTTCCAAGGATAGATGAGTTATTTGATTAGATGAAGGATGCGAAGGTATTCTCCATAATAGACCTTAGATCTGGCTACCATCAGTTATGGATTAAGGATGAGGATATCTCTAAGATAGCGTTCAGAACTCGCTATGGTCACTACGAGTTCACAATAGTACCATTCAGGTTAACTAACACACCCGCAACATTTATGAACTTGATGAATAGTGTGTTCAAGGATTGTTTGGACGAATTTGTGTTAGTCTTCTTGGACAACATTTTGATTTATTCTAAGTTGGTAGAGGAGCATACAAACACTTGAGGATAGTCTTGTAATGCTTGAGAGAGAGTAAACATTTTGGCAAATTATCTAAGTGTATGTTCTACTAGAGTAAAGTGCACTATCTTGGCCACGTGATTTCAGCAGATGGGATAGCGGTAGATCCAGAAAATATCAAAGCGATAATGGATTGGCCCGCACCACAAAATGTAACTAAGGTTAGAAGTTTTATGGGGCTAGCTAGATATTACAGGAAATTTATGGAAGGATTCTCGACAATTGTAGCACCAATAACCTCATTACAGAAGAAAGGTTAGAAGTTTGACTAGATAGACATATGTGAGCAAGCTTTCCAGCTCCTCAAGGAAAAACTCATGACAACACCTATTCTAACCAGATCTAATCCAAATGGTCATTTCATAGTTATAACAAATGCTTCTGGTGAAGGTGTTTGAGGAGTGTTGATGCAGAATAGGAAAGTGGTGGCATATGAATCCAGAAAGCTAAAACAACATGAGTTAATCTATGCACCTCATGATCTTGAGTTAGCCGCCATTGTTCATGCACTCTACATGTGGTGGCACTACCTCTTGGGTAAGCCCTTTGAGTTAAAGACAAATCATTTAGGTCTCGAGTACATCTTCACCCAACCTAATCTCAATGCATGATAGAGAAGGTGGTTAGAATTCCTTAGTGAGTATGACTTTGGAATTGAATACATAAAGGGAAAAGAGAATAGGGTCATGAATGCTCTTAGTAGGAGAAGACATCTAGCTACCATGGTGACTACTAGATCCAATCTGAGACAACAGGTGATCCAGAACTTGCAAGGAGATAAACATTATGACCGAGTTAAGAAAGCATTAGACAAAGAGTCCTCAAATCATTGATTTGATGGGTATGTGATTGAGTCAGATGGGCTTTCGAGATACTAGGGAAGGATGTATATCCCAGATTTAGGAGAGTTAAGGAAGCTAGTTCTCGAGGGGGTCCACAATGCACCATATTCAGGGCACCCAGGAATGACCAAGATGATGGAAGGGTTGAGACCATTTCACTTTTGGCCTAAGCTTAAGAAGGATGTAATTGAGTTTGTTACTCGATGTTTAGAGTGTCAGTGCATCAAGACCGAGCATGTCCATCTTGTAGGGCTTCTTTATCCACACAGTGTTCCAAAGTATAAGTGGCAGGTAATTAGCATGGATTTTATTCAGGGATTGCCCATGTCCAAGAACTGACATGATGTCATCTTGGAGGTGGTGGACAAATTGACAAAATTAGCCCATTTCATTCCTAGAAATCTCTCATATGGATCGATGTCCTTAGCTAAAAAGTTTATCCAAGAGATCTTTCAATTACATGGAGTGCCAAAGACGATCATTTCATATCGTGACACTCGCATGACTTCTAGATTTTGGACCATGCTTAATGTAGCCTTGGGGACTAAGTTGAATTTTAGTACGGCATGTCACCCTCAGATAGATGGCTAAACAGAGAGAGTCAACCAAGTAGTGGAAGATCTTCTAAGGATGTACTGTATGGATCGGCAATATAAATGGGAAAAATATCTGTCATTGGTAGAGTTCGCATACAATAATTCATACCATGCATCTTTAGGGATGGTACCATTCGAGGCTCTTTATGGGCTCAAGTGTTGGACACCCATTAGTTGGGACAAGTTTGAAAATAGAATGTTGGAATTAGGGTAGACAACTGAGAGGGGGGGTGAATCAATTGTCTTAAAAGTTTAATGCTTGCTACAGTTAATTCTTCTTTACCACTTCTTAACTGATTAATGATATAACCATGAAAAGCAAGAATTAATAACACATGAGTAGAAACACAAATAACACACTTGACACCAAGATTTTTAACGTGGAAACCTGGTTAAGGGAAAAACCATGGTGGGGGTTAACCCACAAAGTGTTGAATTAGGTCTGGACAACTGAGAGGGGGGGTGAATCAGTTGTCACACAATTTAACAATTTCTTTCTCTTAATCTTCATTTACAACTTATAATCAAATCAATGATGTAAACATTTTAGTATTAATCAATAACACATGAGCATAAACATAAATAATACACTTGACACCAAGATTTTTGACATGGAAACACGGTTAAGGGAAAAACCATGCTGGGGGTTAACCCACAAAGATTATACTCTGTTAAAAGTATTACAATGGGGAATGCACATGCATTTGGGCTCACTACTCAAAACAAGGCTCACTGCCTATAAGAAAGAAGAGTTACAATAAATTTGAACTGATATTTGGCATCTATCAATGCTGGAGTTCAGTTCCAGTTAAGCATAGAAAACTAACTTGATACACTTCATTCTTACTCTCCTCCTCTTACTGCTCTGCTAGCATCTGAACTTTGATCTCTGCTTCTTTTTGCAGTTACTCCATAGTCGCAACACACACACACACCAAAATCATCCAATTCCATCGGATATATATATCTGCAACATGATCTACAATCATTTTACCAGTTGGCTTCAAGAACATTTAGAACTTTGTAAAGTACTCTACTCTGTCGGCCAGATCCATACATAATATGAGATGCGAATCAAAAATTGCACTTGTAAATCATCAATCATGTTGACTATCATTACTTATCATCACCAATTTCCTAATAAATAACTTCTATACATCCAAAATTAAGATCATTCACAAGGTCGTCCTGTTCTTCTTTTGTTTGTTCTGTCAAACTAAAACCCGATACTCAGAAGCTAATATCTTTTGAGTCCATCTCTGGAGGACAAAAATCTAGATTTAGAGTGTCTTAACAATGCTTACAACTACCTCAGATCCATAGAAAACCATGCCTTTCCATCGGATAGATCTGGACTAGGATACCGGGCCCTGTCACCTGCTCTGTTCCTGACTGCCTGGACTTAGACAAATTCTAATTCTAACTTTCGGTGTGAACAAATTGTGTTATGTGGATGATTGGGATAATTTTAGTTACCATCAATGACAACACCTATCATGGCTAGCAGTGTCTCTTGCCAACAATCTCCCCCTTTGGCATTGATGGCAACACTTAGTAAAAAATGACTGTCAAAAGTAGCTCCCCCTTTGCTTGTGCTTCATACTGTTGTTCACACTGCTTTCCAGTGCTCCCCCTTAGCTAGATTCCTCATTTTTCACTAATCTTCACTCCCCCATTGACATCAATGGTAAAGGGTGGGGTCTATAAGCCAAAATTCTCCAAAAATTTGTATATAGGACCGCATATATACAACAAATCATTAAGTTCTATTCACATGAACTAGAGAATATCTGCAAAACTATTTTTCAATTGCACAAGTTTAGAGGCCCAAGTTCCCTTTATTCCATCCAAAATTGAGATGTGTCCACTCAGCAAAAATGCATATGCTTCTACCTTTGTCAGATCCAAAGGATTACTTGTCTGAAGTGCAGTCTAAGATTTTGATAAGGCATTAAACATGGTTTCTAACTTAGGGGCAATCAATTCTTGGAGCTCACACATTCTCTTCATAATGTTACTTTTTTCTTTACCGAGCCTCTTTATCTCACTTGTCAAGCTAATTACTTGGCATTCTTGACTTATAGGTGAAAATGTTAGAGGATCAAAAATTTGAGAAAGATTTGACAATTTATGTTCTTGCTCCTTTATCTTCTTCTCAATATCCTCACTAATTTTGGGCCATGATAGATAGAATTTGTACATATCTCTTCCATCATTTAAAGCATTTTGAATACTCCTTATGCTAATGCTGAGTATCATCCTATCATTTCCTATTAGAATCTGTACTTCACTAAATTTCTTATATAGAAACTCTTTCTGGACCTTTGCCTCTGCAGATTTTTCAAAGGATTCAAAATGAGTATTTATAGAACTTACAAGATTTTTCAGATATCCGAAGGGGGAATCATATGGACTCTTCTAGTAGGAAGGCATTAACTTCTCCAAAATCCAAGTTGTAAGCCCCAATAGCTCATTATCCTCCATGTGGGACTTTAACAACTTTTCTCTGGCCTTTACTTGGATGAATGATGCTATTTTCATCAATTGAATGGGAGAGAGAGCATCTGGATTGGTTAGACTTTAGAGTAGTTTAAGCTTATCAAGCTCAATCATCTCTTTTTCAAGAAGACTTTTCACTGCATCTGCATTGTCTCTTGCAACATTTTCTAAATCATCCATTTGTTCATCAAATTTTTTAGCATATGTTTTAGGTGCTTCAACATTTGCACCATCTTCTTTTGCTTTGTCTTCTTGGTTTTCTTCCTTCTCTTCCTCTGCTTTATCATTTCTTTTATCACTTGTAGGTGAAATCTTTTCTCTATCTTCACCACTCACTACATGATCTGGAGGGGTCTGTATAATAGCAATATCCTCCTCTTTTCCAGAAAGATCATGTGGAAGAGTTTCTTCTGCATCAATTATTTTGTCTGTCATTTCTATGTCCTCATGACTAACTTGTTCCTCTTACGAAACAAAGGATTCACCAAACTCAAATTGATGCTTAATGATGTTCTTTTCCTAAACTTCTCCAACATTCAGATTTGATGAATCAAATCCAACATTAGTCTCTTCATATATTAACTCTGGAGGATCTAAATTAACACCTTGGTCATCAATTCCCTTGTTAATCTCTTCTTCTGGAGCTTCCAATTCCTCAACTAGAGAATTGTCTTCTTCAACTTGTTTCTCTGAAATAATATAATATTTATCCTTGTCTAGGGCCTTTCTCAAAATTTCCTCTATTTCTTTTGCAATTTCCTCAGTTTTACCAAGCATTAGCTTGTTCATCCAAACCTTGCTTCTGAATTTTTCTTTAACTTCTCTGAGTATTTTATCTGCCTCTCTTCTAATCATTACAGGACACAAAGTAGAAAGGACATACTCTTTGAGTTTTAGATTTAGCCTTGGCTATTTCTTTCCTCATTTCTAGTAATTTCCTTAAACCTTAGGAAGTGTTGGTGCCTGAATTGACTGTCAGTTGATTTAGCAATTTTTCATGCAGGCACCTTCCCTAAAATCCAAAAAATTTTAAGTGTTGGACCTCCTCGGCATTTTTCAGCTGCAGCATCATATTTTCTTAAGGAGAGAAGATCATCATCATCATGATATTCTAAGGGAGGGGGTCATCATCATTATCATTTTCTATTGACCAGATGTTTCATCAGGGTCATCATGTTTCAATATCGGGTGATGTTTGGATATCATCCTGATCCTGCAATGAAGCTACAGTGCAGCATGATATTTGCGCGTCAGGATGATATTCCCAAATATCTGGTTAATTTTCCGAATATCATCCTGATGCCAATATGGGAGTGACGTCATCAAGGTCTGGAGGGTCACATTGCTAACACTAAGTCATTTTATGGAGATCCCCCGATGTTGCGAATATGACAATGACGTCATCCTGAAACGTATAAGGGCGGCAAACATGCTTCTGCTACAGTGCGATGTATAAGTGGTCTTGTATATCAAGCTACATACAAAGCCGCCAACATGCATTTCAAGCATACAAAGAAAAGATACATAGCGGGTATATTCCCTGGAATATTCCCGCTTTGTATATCGGGTCATGCACAAGTGAAATGTACAAAGGAGGTGCGCATATACAATTGCTACAGTGGCGAGCGGAAGATACATTCATCGAATATTCTGTTGAAGATGTTGCAGTTGTATATTGAAGGTTTGTATATTCGCGGATATACAAAGGAACAAAATATACAATGGCCAATATACAAGTGATGGGGCCCTCCAGTTGTATATACATGCAAAGGTATATAGGTCAAGATACAAGCCAGACCTGAATATGCTTCCAATCTGCTTCATAAAGGTTTGGGGTCTGCCTTGTATATCAAACAGTTGTATATGCATAGGTGTAGGATTTCTCAGTTGGGCCGACAGAGATGTTTGGCTGATGGAACTGTATCAGCATAACATGTGATGTCGGCGAATGAGATTGTTGTTCTACCGATGGTGTTGGTCTTACCGACGGGGTTAAGTCATGTATTCATCGGCGGGAGTGGGAGCTATCGGGTGAGCGGTCAGATGTTGGGCTGACAATGTAGTGTTTGGCCGATGAAGATTCATCGGCGTGTGTCTTACCAAAGAAAGTGGGGTTGACATTTGGCATCGGTAAGACTACTGTGATCGGCCAATGTGTTTTGTGGTCCGCCGATAAAAGGAAGTCACCCCGATGGGGAATGCCATCAGGATGACTTTGTGTTCAGTTTGGCCAACGGTGGAGTATGTAGGATTTGGCAATCGGCGAGACTTTTGAGATCGAGCTAGCAGTTGGAGGGCCCGCCGATGGGTAATGTTTGGCCGATGAGGTTTCATCGGCATGTGTTTGGCTGATGGAGGGATGAGGCCATAGTTCATCGGCATGAGTTGTTATATCAGCGAGGGAGTTTTGAGCTGGGCCGATGGTATATGTCACGGTGATGGGTTCTTGGTGAAGGGTTGTGTGTCAAGCGTGGCAAAACGCTCGACACCTATCATGTGTGCAACCATGTTTATAAACTACTGATGTGAACTCCTCACCATGCATGTGGGATTATTCCCCTATGTATTTTCAAACTTTGAGCGATGCACTTTTGGCGGGAACTTCTGTTTGAAGTGTTGCGACAGTTTCCAAGTGGTCGCAGGTGGTTGAGGCCCTTAATGGTGACTGTAGCAGGAGTATGGGTGATGGTACAAGCAATTAGCTGCCTGATCGTGGATGAAGACTTTCAAGTGGTGGTATAAAGCTCAAGATCCCCCCTGTCTGTCGCATTTAATCTGTGAAGGCCATTTTCAAATGGAAGGAATGTATCTGGCGAATTTTTGACTTCTGGCCATGTAATTAATTGTTGAATGTACACAGCTTTGTATAAATATTTCTGGCTGTGTTACATTTTAGGGGGTTGGATGTTTTTGGGCTTTCTGCTCTGACTCTGAACATAAGGTGTTCACATTTTGAAAGGCATTTTTTGCTACAGACTCGGTCCTTAGTCTGGTGTACTAATCTATCTTGGCTTGTAAATGATGATTTTCTCTATGATGGCCTTCTATGCAGATTGATTTTAAATGAAAAACACCTGTGTGTGTATTGTTTCTGATTGTCTCCTATATGTCATTTGTTTTCCTTTCAAACAAGGTTGTCAAGGGCTTCCAAGTTTTTCAGTATGTGCATATTGTGTGTCTGATTTATTGCGTCTGCTCAAGGAGTGGTTAAATAGGCTTTTGATCAGATACAAAGGGAAATAGATTGCATCATAGGATCTGTTAAGTATGATCATTAATGACACTCTTTCTTGGACATGTTGCTGTTAGGCAGTAGCATTATTCTTAGGTCCTCTGGATATGAATTTATGTTGTCATGGGGAAACATTTATAGTCTTAGATATGACTCTGCTGCCCAGATAAGGCACTGGTTTGGGAATCTGTCTGTTCAATGGGTATAGGAAAGTCCCATAACTCCAAACACCATTTCAAACCATCTCATCCTTCCATCTGTTAGTTGTAGGATTAGGATTAGGAACCTCTGCATGCTCTCATACCTAACCAGACATTATGTCCAAGAATGTTGCCAGCCTTGTAATTTGTTACACAAATCTTGGTCCATACATGAGAGTATTCTGTCTGCTACTGTCAAGTTATATCTCTCTGTCATTAAGCTAGTCAAGGTTATACTTTTATCAAGTAGGGAAACCCCCCTTGGTGCGGCAAAACCAGAAGTGAAGGGGAGGAGCTCATGCAACCTCCTGTATTCAGTTGGCTGAATCTGCCTGTGCATTAGAACTAGCAAACCCTAATGCTGATTCAGAAGAAAAACCAATAGGAAGTTCTTGTAAAATTTCCAATAGGGCTCTATTGAATTTGTTTAAATATATGATAATGGCATATTCCAAAATTTTCTTATTTGCTTGATCAAAATTATCATAGTAAACTCTGATAGGCTTTAAGTTTACATGAACAGTGATTATTTTTACAATTTCATCAATAGTCATAGCAACCTTACCAGTTACTTGCTTTTTATCAATCTTAATGCTTCCAGAAGGCTGGTCTTCAGAAGTCTTCAAAGTTCTGGCTTTCTTGGATTTTATTTCTTTGACTTCTTCATCTGTCTCTATCTCCTCATCATCTTTTGTGCCCACACTCATTCTTATGGCTTTTGTTTTCTTTCTCTTACTTGCTTCACTAGAAGGTCTAACTTCTGGATTTGTTATTTTAGGAGGAATAGAAGCATCAATAGAGCTTCTAGTAGTCCTTGAAGTGAAGGATGGTTCCACTGGAGAATCTTCTTGTTTCTTGTCCTATTTTTATTTTTCAACCTTCTCAATTCTTTCTCTATTCTATTTCACTGCTTTCTTGGTTAGGCCAATGCTCTCAGCATACTTTTCAACTTACCTCTCCACTTTCCTCTTGGTCTCCAGCTGTCTAAGTTCCACATGCAATTTTAGACTCAGTTCCTTATAAGTTCCAAACCTTTCCACAAAGGTATCTTTAGGTGTGCTCAAAAGATGTTGAGCATACATATCCAAAACTCTTTCATCCACCTCATAACCCATAGGCATTATCTAAAATATCCTTGGTTCTACAACTTCCATCAAGTACTGATCTTGTTCTACAGGTTAGGGTTTTGCTTGAGGATCCTCTTCGTGCTTCAATTCTTGAGAATTCTCATCTTGGAACTCATTCACTCCTTCAATTCTTGCTTTCTTCTAATGCAAAGTGATTTGTCTGGGGAATGAATGACCCTTTTATGCTCTACATCGTTTAATTTGTCTTTGTAATAAATGCTCTGCCGTAGTACATCCAGTTACTCTATTTTTTGAAAAGTTTCTCATGAATTATTTCACAATTTTCCATATCCAGCTTTTTTCTTTAGGAAATCCTTCCAAATGATCTGAAACAATCCAAGATCTCTTTTCTCACTGTGCCAGATTCAGGCAATTATTGGCTGGGGGATTTTTATTTTTATTGCAGCTCCCCCTGAGCCAGAGCTCCTAATTTAATTCCCTGAGGAATTATCTACACCAGATTCTGGTGCAAACCCATCACCATGGTTCACAATTGCTTTCTTGACCCATGTCTCACTTGTTTCATTCTGGATCTCATTCTCTTCAATTTTTCTTTTGCCTTTGTCTTGTCTCTGCTCATTCAGTTTTCTGTTTACCGAACCTCTTCTTTCATTAGTCCTACTTCTGCAAAATCTTGCAAAATGAACGGATCGGTTACAATGGAAGCACACAACATTTCTTTTCCCATTTGATTGATTTCCTCTTGATCTATACTGATTGGCCATATGTCCAAATCTATTGCATGCAAAGCATTTGCCATTGAAGGAATTCCTATTTCTTCTATTTGATGAATTATTCATTATCATACTTCTACATTCATTGGATTTGTCATGCCCACATTTCACGTGCGTCCACAACACGCAAAAACATGCATGTTATGTCCACACATACCATGTAGGCATGATTCGAACTATCAAAAAAATTTCCCTAACTACTCTGAAAGCCTTCCCTGCACGCGCAAGCGTGATCGGTGCGGCTGTTTAAGTTTATCACAGTGATTGTTGCTATGGAATTTATTCTATTCACATGTGTTTGGTTAATAATGATCACCATGCTTTAAGTTTTATTAAATAATTACATTTAAACTACATCACATATATATATATTACATTTAAACATTAATAAAGCAACAACTTTCCTTATAGTTGAACATCCCACTTTGTTACAACATTATCATATATAAATGTATATATATAGGCACCCACATATATACATATATAAATATATAAACATTTATTTTTATTTGAAAACAATATAAGCCTTAATAGTGGAAACTCCACTCTTAATATAATACTATTTTAATATAATACCATTTTAATATGGAATTACAACTCATAGAGAAGAGGGTTTATTAACCCTAAATGTTAATGGTGAGAGGAATGTTTTGTTGTATGTTGCAGGGTGGAGCGGCAGCCATGGCAAAGGCGGTGGCGCTGGGTTGGGCGGAGGCAGGCCGAACAGGGGTGAGGCAACGGCGGTGCACAGGGGAGGCTGACTGTGGACGCAGGTGGCGGAGGGATGAAGTGGGGAGCGCGGCGGAAGGACCGCGCTGGCTGCGAAGGTGGGGTCTATGGGGCCGCAAGGCCTGCGGGTTTGGTAGCTACGGCGGGGGTGTGGGGAGGGGCGGAGCCCCACCCACATCCCATGTCGTGGGGTGTGGGTGGGGCTCTGCCCCTCCCCACACCCTGTTTAAAGTAAGATCGGTGGGGGTTTTAACCCCCCACCACCATTGTTCATTAAAATTTTGACTGTGTAAACAATGAAACAAAAACTGCGAAAATTTTTTTTTCATTTCGTTACTATTTCAAATTTTCAACAATATTTATTAATGATATATATATATATATATCATTTTCACGATTATACTCAATTTAAAACTATTTAAAATATATATATATATATATATATTTATATTTGTATATTTTCTTATACATTCACAGGTGTAACAATATTTTCATTTTCTCAAATTCATTTTAAATAAACTAATATATATATATATATAAATATATATATATATATAAATATATATATATTTATATATACATATTTATATATATATATATATTTATTTATCTATTTCAGTTTCACAATTTCTCTCAATAATGTAAAAACAATTACAGATTTCAAACTTTCACAACTAAGTTAAAAAGTCAAATTGATATATATTTAAATGTATATATAATTTCATATATATATATATTTAAATAACGTAGTCTCATGGTAAAATTCTTTCCATACAAATTTCAACATTGAAATTTTAATAAACAAATAATCAAATGAACAAAAGAAGGACATTCAACCAATTAGATCTATAGGTGCTATTTGTAATTTATCAAGTAAATTTTCCATTGCAATTAGACTCAAATTTTAATTTTGTATTCAAGCCAAAATGCATCATTCATAAAATAGTAAAATTAACTTTCTCATTAAATAATACCAGGGCTAGATTTAAACAAACAATCTCATAGTATACAATTTACAACTTGGTAACAAGAACATTCAACTGTAAGAACTCCCACAACTATCATACACTCAAGGGAGTAAATTACTCTATTCTCCCAACCCACACAAATGATGTAATGTAAAAAACTAATTAAGATCACAACTCTTAACAAAATAAGGGAGGATTATCTCTCCACTCCAAAGGTAACAACTTTTACAACAAAATCAAGAGGGAAGTTCTCTCTACATCTTTTACATAATGAATATATAGAGACCAAGCTCTTATTGCAATAGGAAGATAAACAGATTCTTTAACAAGGTAAAACTTCTTCAATCCCTTTCACATGCTTCAACATTAACCTGCAAGACAACAAGAACCATCTAGCTCTCCTCCCTACCTTTGACCCGCAAGAGGGTCACCCCCGAGCTAGGGAGACCATCCTCATACTAGGGTAGAATAGACAAAACAACACATTGAATCACAATAACAAAGCAATAAACACACACCCCCCATGGTTGACTCACAGTACAAAGACTCAGCTTAGGTGAGTTCAAGGAGGGTAGGGAAGTAGACAATCTCTACCTCTAGGTGTCATCTTTTCACATTTTATCACATTGTAACACAAGGCCTCAAGCCAACAAGTTATTGTTCCTCCACAAGGCCACAAGCCAACAATATACTCTTCCTCCACAAGGCCTCAAGCCAACAATATACACTTCTTCCACAAGTCCTCAAACCAACAATATACACTTCTTCCACAAGGCCTCAACCTTCTAATATAACAAAACACCAGGGATATCCCAATAGGCTCACAAGGCCATAAGACCTCTAGGCTATATAAGTACCAACATGCTCACAAGGCATTAAACATATCAAGAACCAAGATGACATCCGAGGAGGGTCACACCTCCCCTTCCCTATACAAGATGAACATTGCCTTCCAACTGGAAGGAGCTCTTTCCACACCCAAAACAAACCCCAAAACAATAACAGAAAACACATAAAAGACATTTACAACACATTCATCAAGCAAGAGACAAACATTCATATCAAGCAATAGATCACACAAGAGTGTAGACTTGTTCACCAACCTTTCAAAGCCCAATTATGGAATGAAATTTGATGAAGAGCTCCACTCTAGCCTCCTTCTCCAAAGTCTCCTTCCTTCCATAATAATCCAACCCCCTAACTCTCCTCCTTCTCCTTCTTTTAAACTAATTCCCTCTATTTTCCTAATTTCCCAAGTGGCATTAAACAACTAACCACAACTCATCCATTATCCTAGTGGTCATAAAACAATTGACCCCCACTCCATAGGTTCCCCACTATAGTCCTATCTACAACACATGGTGAATTTAAAATACATTAAGTAAAATAAAATACAAATGGAGTGGATGACACACTACCCCAAATAAGGGGAACCCCACCAAAAGAGAGGCACATGGAGATAAACACTCCATTATTAGGGAATCATGGAGTTATTTTATGACTTATAGGTGGCCTGAGCGTGGATTCCACTCATACCATTGTCCCCATGCTTCCAAATTCGTCGCTTAACTTCCCTGTGAAGTTTAGGTGACCATATAGAAGTTAACCTAGGGTTATCCTAGTCAAAAAGGTCCCTAGACCCATGGGGTATAACCCAGGGTTGATTTAAGCCTAGTTAGAACTCCCAGAGTCAAATAAAACACAAGATAAAGGGTCAAAAAGAAATAAAATTTAAACAAGATTAAAACAACATTTCTTACAACACTTATCATAATAAAAGTAAATCAGAAGATAACCCTTATTCCCTTGACCTCATGCAATATTAACACATTACAACATTACAACATTTTCCAAACACGAGGTTGATCATAGTTCCTCATTGAACTAGATAAGCTCACAAGGGATACAACATAGGTATGAGATGGTCTCCTGTAATTGTGGTTTTGTTAGCAATACCTGCACACTCAAACTCGAAGTCAATATCACATATAGATATCATAGCTAAAGCAATTTAAATACATGCATCCTAAACATATAATCACATTGAAGTTCCATATCCATTCATCATTTTCTTAAAAGCAGTATCTAAATATCATCGCACAATTATTTCCTTTTAAAATCAATTAGGTTTAATAAGCAAGATTCCAAAACATAAGTCTCTCAACATATAATAATAATAAAAATCACTGCAAATAGTCTCATGATCAGTAGTGTAAAAAGTAGGCCTCACAGGATTTATGACCATACCTCTTACAATTGAAGCACTGTCTGGAGAAGGATGGATTGTTTTGATTTACTCTACTTCTACATTAAGTGGCTTAATGACCAAATTTATTACACTTGAAACAATTTCCATTGAAAGATGGATACCTTTGAGCATTAGGTTGTCTTATTGGAGGTCTTCTAGGTCTGTTTCTCCCATATCTAGAGCTTTCACCTTTCTCATATCCAAGACCATGCTTGTCATCATCTTTTTTCTAACCCTCAAGTATTGCTTCAAGTTTAGCTGAACTTATCTTGAACTTCTCCTTGTATTCATTTGCAACTTCTAGATCATGTCTAAGAATGACAATTTGTTTTTCAAGATCTCTTTCATTGTCTTTGCTTTCTTGTAGATTAGACTTTAGATGACCATCTAGGCTATCCAATCTGTAGCATTCATCAATTCTTTCTTTTAGAGTTGATTCTGGTGCAGTCACGGTAGGAGGGTTCACAGAATGAACTGTTCGGACTGTGCAACAAGAATAAACACAATGGAAACAACTCAAAGAAATAAAGAAAATATAGATTTAGTCATTCAGTATATCATAGAATTCAAATACAATCTGGTCGACAACATGTGGGCTTACAATTTGGGCTAATAGGCCTGATTACATACATGCACAAGATAAGGCTTTGAAGATCCTTCGCACCAAATCTAAATTATCAACTATCACTATATCATGAACTACTTTCCTAAGGATCTATTACATCTTTATATATCATTTCTAGACCAATAGATTCCTCCGTGCAGGCCAAGGAAGGTCACAAACTCCAATGAAGAGTTGTAATGTGTTCACAGGTAGGTCAGACCTAAATGCATAGAGCACTTCCTCAAATGAATGAAACAACATGTGGACCCTTGGGGAAGGTCAGCCATGAACCAAAGGACATTGAATGATGTGTCATTGAGATCCACAAGTCAATGAATGATCTACAAGTGTTCTCTTTTACCTAATTATCAGAAACTATTAGAATGCTCTACTCTAAGAAAAATAGTCAACTTCTGATAGCAATATCTTTCTAGTAACTGATCCAAATGCTCTGAATTCTTGATATGTTGTAGATGAATGAATGTAGATACTAAGTCCAAATCTGCAAGGTGTGAATTGTCAAAACCGGACCACAAGCTAAAACTACTTTTGACTAAACTGCCTGAACTGAATTAGAAAATGAAAGAACTGAAATGAAACAAACTAAAATGCAAATGTTTTTGGTTGATGCAAAATTGCTCTTGAACTAGGGATGCTCTTGCATCAGACATCTGGGGTTATTGAAAAAGTGAGTCCCTCACTTTTCTAGGGCTAGGGGAGAACCAAGACGGTCCACCTCAGCCTAAGAAATCGATGATGAATCTTCTTCCGATCCACCTTTCCACTTCACAAGATATTCTTTGTATTGTCTTCCTCTAGTGTTGCGTCCAACTCTGTTGTCCAAAATGTCTTCTATCTGATCTAGTGCTTGTTGTGGTAACTAATTCTTTAAGTCTTTGTAATGATCCAAACTTAAAAATAACATTTCACATCAGGTCTGAAAATGAATTTAAATATCTTCACCAATTTTGCATCAAATTTGATGAAACTAGCTAGCTAGTCTTACTCAGGATTAACACCTAAAATATGAAACTTCACCGAAATGTTTTTGATTGATTTCTGATGTAAATAACATGTTATCATATCTATAATACTGATTTGTAGCAGCAACAAATAATACAACTTCGAACAACAAGATTTGGGCAAAACCCACAAAAATTGCCAACACCGTCAATCACCGAAATACACCCAAAACTAATATTGTTTGATTTTCATATGGAAAGTACATGAAATATGATCTAATAACATTAAAGTAATAGTAGCAAACACCTACAGCACTCAGCAGCAAGCTACACAACCAAATATTCACAACAAGTTGAAATACACATTGGGTATTCTCACCCACAAAGCCAAAATCAACACAACACTACCCACAACTTCCAATACTGATCTCTGACATTAGAAAATGGAAATCTACATATAATACATAGAAAACCATAGGAAATAACAACAAAAACTCTTCCCAGCACTTCTGGAACTACCACGGCAACACAAGAAGACCTGAACACACAAACAATGAAAATTGCCAGAAACTGTCGGAAACTACTTAATCCTTGAAGCTCTGTGCAACCTCTGGATGAAGCTACTCCTTTTGATCAAAGGGTTTGTGTCCTTTTTCCACCTAAAACTCATGGGTTTTCTTCCACAAGCCTCTTATTCTACTAGGTTTTCGTCCATTGAAGGGCCACAATCTGTAAATTTGCAAGTTTGAGAGAAAATATCAAATCAACAATAGCCCCAAATCACCAAAATTACACATTTTGTATCAATATTTCATGGGAGAGATGGAAATCCAAGATTCCCACATTTTTCTTTCATTCCTTACTATTTTGGGGTATGACAGTTGTCATAAGCTATCATACATTCTCATAAAGTCTCCTGCCACTTGTGATTTACCAAGATTTTTGAAATCTTCATGCAAATGGACACCTCACCAAAACCCAATGCCCCTTTTTGAGTCTTAAAATATTTAATTTAATATTTTTTTGTCCTCTTGAAATAGATATTAGTTGGACAATATTAAATATTAAATATTTATTCTTCCTATGCTTGCCCAATTAACCCATGGAAGAATAAGATGGGTTAATATTGACCATTAATTAATTATTTTAGAAAGGGGACATGACAAGTCCTCCCTCCTAGAAATTGCTTGTCCTCAAGCAATTCAAGTTTGGATGGTCAAGAATTTTTGGTCCTTCACATGTTGCATCTTCCACTGGTAAATTCTTCCATTTGATCAGATATTATGAAATGCTCCTGTTCCTCAATCTTTTATACCTCATTCCCAAAATCTTTTCAGGTATCAAAATCAACTTCCCTTCATCATCCAAAGGTGGTAAATCAGATGACGGCACAATTTTCTATCCAAGGACCTTCTTCAAACAAGTAACGTGAAATGCATTATGTATCCTACTGTCTGGAGGAAGCTCCAACTCATAACCTATCTCACCAATTTTCCTGATGATCTTGTAAGGCCAAAAGAACTTAGGCTTAAGCTTTTCAACCCCTCTTCTTCAAAGAGCTTTGTTTATATGGCTACAATCTAAGAAATACCAAGTCTCCCACCTCAAAAAATCTTTTTGTTCTCTTCCTATCTACATATATCTTTTGTTGGTTTTGTGCTTGCCTCAAGTTATCTTTTAGTGACCTTATGATCTCTTGACTATGATTGATAAGATCACTAGCTACAGGTACTCTACTATCTATAAATATCAAATCAAAAAAAGAAAGTGCATCATAACCATAAAGAGCTCAAAATTGAGGCATACCAATTGACATATGATTTGATGTATTGTAACAATACTTTCCCAAGTGCAACCATTTGACCCAAGTAGTTTGCTAATCTGAAACATAATTCCTCATTCTATCCACTTGTTAACAATTTATGTTTGTCCATCTATTTGTGGATGGTAACTTGTGCTTGGTGTGAGCTCTGTTCCTGTCAAGTGAAATAGTTCCTTCCAAAAAGAACTAAGGAACCTACTATCTCTGTCACTAACAATGTTCTTTGGCAAACCATGCAGCTTACATATCTCTTTGAAAAACAACTCTGCTACTTGAGGAGCCCTAAATTCTAAAGTGATGGGAAAGAAATTAGCATACTTTGTTAATCTATCCACCACCACATATATACAATCCTTACCTTGTACCTTGGGAAGTCCTGTGATAAAGTCCATGGAAATGCTCTCCCATTTTTGTTCAAGAATTAGAGCGGTTGTAGGAGACCTGCAGGAAAAATCTGTTCACCTTTGTTCCTTTAGCAAGTCGTACACTCTTTGATATGCTTGTGGACATCCTCTTTCAAACCTTTCCAAAAAAATCTCTCACGGATCTGCTTGTATGTTCTGAAGTAACCTTGATGACCAACCAAGGGAGTGTCATGGAAAGCTCTTAAAATATTTTCCTTGATTTTTGATTCAGGAATAAGGAAAATTTAGTTCTTGTAATAAATCAGCCCATCATTCACTATATACTTATCATCTTCTACTAAATCATCCAATACATTAGATGCAAAAGTATTTTTGACATATTCAGCAATGATAGAATCTTTCCACTCTGCAGAAATAGAAGATAATGAACACAAAGTTGGCTTCCTAGAGAGTGCATCTGCTACCACATTTCTTTTACCCTTCATATATTCTATTTCAAAATCATATACCTATAGCTTGCTTACCCACCTTTATTGGTGATCATTCAAATCTTTTTGATCAAGGAAATACTTCAAACTATTATGATCAGTTTTCACAACAAACTTCCCACACACAAGATATTGTCTAAACTTCTCTAGTGCATGCATAATTGCCAACATTTTCTTGTCATAAATGTGATATGTTTTTTATAGATTGTTTAGATTCCTACTCTCAAAAGAAATTGGATGTCCCCTTTGAGTTAGGACAACCCCAACACCTTCACCCGAAGCATCACATTCAACTACAAAAGGCAATGAAAAATCAGGAATAGCAAGCATAGGGCATGAACTCATTACCTCCTTAAACTTGTCAAAAGTTTTCTGAGCTTCTTCAGACCATGCAAAGGCTCCCTTCTTAGTCAAATCTGTTAATGAATAGCAAGTTGAGAAAAACCTTTTATAAACCTCCTATAATAGCAACATAGCCTAAAGAATCCTTTCAACTGTGTAAGATTTGTAGGTGGAGGCCAATCAAGTATTTCTTGAATATTCTGTTGATCTACTTGAACACCCTTATAACTTATGACATATCCCAAGTAAATAATTTTAGTTAATCCAAACTCACATTTGGACAAATTAGCATAGAAAGATTTCTGCTCCAAAATACCCAAAACTGTATCTAAATGTTCCAAGTGTTCCTTCCAAGTTTTACTGTAGATCAATATATCATCAAATAAAACCAAGACAAACTTCCTGATTTTCTTGCTAAATACCTTGTTCATGCATGATTGGAAATTTTCTGGTGCATTAGTGAGTCCAAAGGGCATGACCAAGAACTCAAAATGCCCATTGTCATGCCCATACCAGGCCCACCTATATGTCAACCATACAAGTGGGAAAAAAAATGATGGAAATATTTTATTTTTTTTTTAAGGAATTGAGTTAAACTCGAAACTCCATTATCAGTTTACCTATAGTTCACTCTCGTATAACAAACATGTATTGGTTTGATGATGATCGTTCTCTAATTTGCAAGTATCCTAATAACTAATTGCCAGGTTAAACCAATAAGAATATTTAAATATTGTGTTAAGCTTAGTCCATAGAGTTACACTATAATTTTTCCACCACTAAGTGATTTAATTAAATATAACGATGTTTTAGTAAATTTTAATTTTAAAAATACCATTACACTTAATATAACATTCATCAAAGTTTATAAGATATTAATGACTTAGATATATTATTTGATTTTTAATTTAAATTAACAAGAATAGGTTTAGTTTAACATTTAATAAATCACAGTTGCTAAATTGATAATACAAAACATTAAATATAAAATTACAACTACTAATTTATAACTTTAACTACAGTATTTCATTTTAAACTAATTTCTTTTAATAATGCAATAAACTATTTTTATTTTTTTTTATGATGTCAAATTGAATATTTTATTAGTAAATAATTAAATCTTTCAAATTCTTTCTAGAATAAAACTAGATAATAAATTCAACATAATAATAATACGTTCCATATTTGATAATTAATATCTATTTAACAAAAGAGAAAGCAAATCTTTATTACTAATTATGACATCAATTTAATATCTTCAATCTCTAAATCTTTTCTTTTTAATAAAATCAACTAACATCTTTCTTATTTAGAACTAATTGATTTTAAGGAGAATATCCAACTAAATCTCTTCACTCATTTTCAATTCCCAAATAACATGATTTATATCTTTAAATTAAAAATAGAAACTATTGAATATATTTAAACAAATCCATTCCTATAATAAAACAAGTTTTTCATTCAAAAAAGAATATACAAATTTTGTTTCCATGAAATCTAATTCTTTTATTTTTCAAATAAAGAAATAAAACTAATACCTTTTCTATTTATTTTTTTTTTTAAAAAACTTCTTTCTTTAATTTAAATATATCAATTGCTTTCTTCTAAAGAATAAAACTAATTATTTTCTAAAAAATAATATAACAAATCTAATTCTTTAAAGCAATAAAACAACTTTTTCCATTAAACTAGTTTTCTTTTTCCATCTTTGAAACAAAAACTTTCTTTTCTTTATTTAACTATAATAATTGTTTCCTTTTTATGAGAACAGAATAAATCTAACTCTTTTTATGTTTTAAAAATAATAAGATAAAAATAGATTCTTTTTCTTCATATTTAAATAAATCAAAGCTAATTCTTTCTAATAAATTAATAAAACAACTAAATTTCTTTTCAAATTAAATAAAACATAAAGCTTTCCTTTTGGTTTCTATTCTAAAATTAAAATTCTTTTTCTATTCCAAAAATATAATCAATCCAATATTTTTCCATTATAGAATTGTTTAAAGCAGTAAAACCCAAACCATTGATTTATATTATAAATACTAAATCTAATTATATCTTTCTTAATAAAACAAGTTTATTTTTTATTTTTTTTTTCCTTTTTAAAATAATGAAATAAAGCTAATATTTTTCTAAATGAAATTGATTTTTCTATTCTCAAAACAATAAAACAATTATTAAATTATACATTTAAAATTTCCCAATCTTTTTAAACTAAATAAAGCAAATAAAGAAAACAATCTTTTCTTTCTAACTCAATAAAGCAAATACTTTATTTCAAATATATGTAAGATAAAATTAATTTTTGATTTCTTTTTAATAATTTAATTAAATAACTAAAATTGCTTCTTTCGAATAAAATTAAGTATAAATCTTGCTTTCTTGTTTCATTTCTAAAATTAACATACTTTTTCTATTTGAAAATATAAACATTAATCTAATATATATATAAATATACATATTTATATTTCTTTTTTTTATATATATATGAACATGATTTTTTTGTAATAAAACTAAACCATTGTTTTACATTTACCTATTAATATAATTTTACCTACACTTTGCATTTATTTTACAGGATAGTAGTACCATGGAAATCTTATAATATTTTATAGAATCAATTTACACGAAGGAGACCTTTTTATATTCAATCAAAATAAAGGAAACCATATTCTGAAATAAAAACCATTAACACAAGTATGAATACAATAGAATAATCAATTTTTTTTTTTATTTAAGAGAAGATATGCCTATGATATTTACTTCTTTCCAAACTCCCAACATTCTCCTATTAACATAGAATTGAAACAACTTCACAAGAAACCCTTTTGTACACAATGAATGAAACCCCAACATATAATGGCACTTCTGCCAAAACTTGTAAACATAGATAGTTTTCTTTTTCGGTGAACACATAGAGACTAATATCAACTTCCAATCTTCAACTTGAATCTTTTCATAACCTGCACACATTCAGCCAAAATAGATGGCCAAGTCCTGCTCTCCACCCTACCATAGGGATTGCCTAAGCACATCCCACCCCCGAGCAGGAGAACTCCATAAACTGGGTAAAACACTCATGCAAACACATAAATCCATAAACCAAAAAAGATCATTTACACATAAACATGAAGAAGCTCATTGGTTGACTTACAAACAAAGGATCCAAACTAGATCCAAAACAGGAGGAGAGAGGGGATAATCATCTCTCTTGGGGGGGTAAAATAATCACATCAATCCTCCTTAATCTTCAATAACAATACCATCCATGCAACACCATAATCCACCACCAACAACACCATTACTCAAATCATGGCCATTATTACATTATCTTTTAAATAAATATATTTATTTTAATTGTTATTTCTTCATTTCATTTCATTTTTATTTTATTACCATTTCCTTTCATCTCCACAAAACTCCATAATCACAAACCTCCTCCAACAAACCTCCATAATTATCCTCAACAAAATATCAATAAAACATGGGCACTCATGCCCAAACCCAACTCCACTATCAATTTACTCCACAACACCATCACATATAAAACAAATCCCCCCCAAGAGAGGCTCCACACCTCTCTCAAACCCCATTACGTAGGAGGCTCTCATCAAATACGGAGGGCCACTCCTATTACAACCCAACCCACAATAACAAAAAAAATAAAAATACAAAAACACATAAACAAAAGCTTTCATAAGCACGCATACATTTCACACAAATATGAAGAGGAGATAATTTCCTACCTCAGCTCCCCAAGTCAGGGTAAGCTCAAAAACCCAAATGAGACAAAAATCTTTCTTTTGAATTCACAATCCAAATTCCAAAGACAAACTTCTCTACCAAAACTTCTCACCAAAATTCTCTTCCAAATCTTCTCACAAAGAAATTCTCTTCCAAAAATCTTCTCACAATTTCCTAATCCCAAAATCCAAGCATAGCAAAAGTGTAAAAACTCTTCCCAAAGATTCCCATAAATAAAACACAAAGCTTCCAAAAAGGAAAGAAAACGAAAAAAGAAAAAAGAAAGAAAAACAAAAAAAAGAAAGCAAATTTCTTTATTTTTTTCAATAAAACTCTTATTTTTCCAAAATTAAAATAAAGGGATAAAATCCTTTCATAAAAATAAAATAAAATATTAAAATATTAATTTTAAAACATTTATCCACATTCCATAAAAGAAATAAATTAAAATGAAATAATTAATTAAAAAGACTTTCTCCCAAAATGCAATTAAATAAAATTAATAAAAATAAATAAAATACCACCCCCACACACAAAAATTAAAATAAAAATCAAATAACAATATTACATCACATATTAGCCTTAACCCCTTCCATAGGTTAGGCTAGGTTTAACTGGTCTAACATAGGGTTTATGGAGTCTCCTAGTCCACTTAAGGAGCTTGACCACCCACCTGCACACTTAATTTTCGAACATCATTTTGTCAAGAAAATATAGCCGAAGCAACTTGAAATGCATAGAAAAATTAACTAAATAATCCAACTTCATTCATGATTACATAATTCAAATAATATAATTTATTCTATTTAAAGACTATCAAAAAATCATTTAATTCATTCAATACTTTCTTTTCCCACACAATTAATTATCTAATAGCAACTCATCAGAATAAAAAGCATACAATCCAAACATAATTCCCAAAGAGTTTAATTATATCATAATGTCCAATCACACACATCAAAATAGATAATTATAAATAGTATCATATCATGGTCTCAAGTGCAATACTAGCTAGGCCTCACACCCATAGTGACACCGAAAAGTTGTCTTTTCCACATCTTTGTCTCTCATCCGAATCTGGTGGTATCCCGATCTCAAATCAATCTTAGAAAAGTAAATAGCTCCATGCAACTCATGAATAAGTTCATCTATCCTTGGTATGGGATATCTATTCTTAATGGTTTTCTTATTCAAAGCTCTATAGTCGATGCACATCCTTAGAGTGTCATCCTTCTTCACAAGAATTACAGATGATGCAAAAGGACTAGAACTTGGTCTAATGCATCCCATATCTAAGAGCTCTCTGATAGTCTTCTCTATTTCTTCCTTGTAACCCCTTGGATGTCTATATGGAGTAGTTATAACATGTTTCACATCTTTTTCCAACTCTATAACATGCTAAAACCCTCTATTTGGAGGTAATCCTGGGGGTATATCACTGAAAATAATGCTATGCTTATCTAAAATTTCTTGAATTTCAAAATGAAATTTACCTTTCCCATTTGGAGATCTTGAAGGTCAGATTAAGCAAGTGGTTGCCCAAGCAACTTGACCTCTTCTAAAAGTCTTCTCCATCTTCTTTGATGTCACCACTTGTGGAGCTCCATTTGAAATCCCTCTGAGTGTAATCTGCTTGCCTTCTGACTGAAACTTGAACTCCATAGTTTGATAGTTCTAATAGTGTCCTCCAATAGAATGCAACCTTTGAACACTCAAGACAACATCAATTTCGCCAATACCAACAACATAAAAATCATCACAAACCTTGTAGTCTCCCATAGTGATGCTCAATTGTTTGACCACTCTGGTGCACGGCATAGTGAATCCGTTTGCAACAGTCACATTGAACCCTTCAAATTCTTCAATCTTCAATCCTCTCTTCATTACTAACCCTTCATAAAATTATGGGTTGCCCCACTATCAATCAAAACAATCATTCACTACCCTACTAACACTCCACAAACCCTTAACGGATGATATCTTGGTGCTCCTAAAAGTGCAGCTAATGAACCTTCCTTTTTAGTCTCCTCTTCGATCTTAGGTTCAGAATCCTCTACGTCATGAAACTCCTCATTACCATCTGAGTCTGAATCCTTATCTGAGACAACCTCTATGTAATGGACTTGTCTTTTTCCCAAACACCTATGTCTAGGGACCCAAGGCTCTCTGCAAGAAAAACAAAGTTTCTTCCTCCTAAGCTCATTCCTTGTTACTTCATCCATCTTCTTTGCAGTATTAGGAGTTGTATTTTTTTGTATAGGTGTAGGTGCATGGAATGGTTTCTTCTGGAATCCTCCCTTATGATTCCATGTGTTCGGTTTGGAGGAGTGTAGGAAAGTATTCTTTGGAATTAATGGCACAAGGGTTAGAGCCCTCTTGATAGCTTCTTGCAAAGTGAGAGGTACGAAAGATCCGACAAACCCCCTAAGAGGTTTAGTGAGCCCTATGATGAATAGATGTACTCTTCTCTTCTCTAATATTTCAAGTACCATCACTGCAATATTTTGAAAGTCTACTATATACTCACTTACTGAGTTCTTTTGCTTAATTTCAGACAACTGGCTGAAATATTCTTCTTCTTTCAGTTCATACCTATCAAGAATCCTTTGTTTGAAATCACCAAAGGTCTGTACTTGATCATGTCCCAAAGTAGTGTGGCCATGGTACCACCATTCGTAGGCTTCTCCTTCCAAATGCAAAGTGGTAAACTAAATTGTATCCTTCTCTATCATGGGATTGAGCATAAAGTATGTCTCTATCTTCTGCAGCCAAGCTCTAGCTGAAATCTTTTCACTTCCATCAAAGAAAGTTGCAGTTAACTTACCCAACTTGTGTTTTAGTTCTTTATTTTTGCCTTTCCCCTTCTTTTGAGATTCACCTCTTCTCAGGAACTCTACATATTCTCCCCAAGACATATCATTCTTGATCTCATCTGCTAATGCATTGTATTCTCCACACCATTTGTTAAGGGTCTCCGCATTGAACAAACTAGTAGTTGCAGACTCAACTTGTTCAGGTTCCTCTTCAGGTAGGAATAAGGGTTTGTTTGTAGCCCCTAATTTTTGTGTCTCAATTTCCTTCCCTTTTCCATTTTTACTATTGTTTGCACCTGAAGTACTACCACCATTGTTTTCGTTGTTGTTGTTGTTGTTGTTTTGGATCCATTGCATCATTTGCCCAAACATTTGAGAAAGTCTAGTTTGTGCCTCAACCATTTGAGTAAATTTCCTTGAAGCATCATCTTCTTCTGCATCTCTTCCATCTGCCATTGTTTCCTCCAATTGTAATTTCCTTTGCTCTCTCCTCAAATATCTAATTTCTCTGTCACTCGGTATCATCAATCATCTGAATAACCTACAGTCTGGAAAGATCATGCTCTAATACCACTATAATGAGAAAAACTTAAAAATAGCATTTCACATCAGGTCTAAAAATGAATTTAAATATCTTCACCAATTTTGCATCAAATTTGATGAAACTAGCTAGCTAGTCTTACTCAGGATTAACACCCAAAATATGAAACTTCACCAAAATGTTTTTGATTGATTTATGGCGTAAATAACATATTATCAGATCTATAATACTGATTTGCAGCAGCAACAAATAATACAACTTTGAACAACAAGATTTGGGCAAAACCCACGAAAACTGCCAACACCGTCAATCACCGAAATACACCAAAAACACCCAAAACTGATATTGTTTGATTTTTAGATGGAAAGTACATGAAATATGATCTTATAACATTAAAGTAACAGTATAAAACACCTACAGCACTCAGCAGAAAACTACACAACCAAATCTTCACAACAAGCTGAAATACACATTGGGTATTCTGACCCACAAAGCCAAAATCAACACAACACTACCCACAACTTCCAATACTGATCTATGACATTAGAAAATGGAAATATACAGATAGTACATAGAAAAACATAAGAAATAACAACAGTAACTCTTCCCAACACTTCTAGAACTACCACGGCAACACAAGAAGACTTGCACACACAAACAATAGAAACTGCCAGAAACTGTCGAAAACTACTTAATCCTTGAACCCCTGTGCAACCTCTAGATGAAGCTACTCTTTGTGATAAAAGGGTTTGCATCCTCTAGCCACCTGAAACTCATGGGTTTTCATCCACAAGCCTATCTACTCCAATGGGTTTTCGTCCATTGAAGCCACAATCTGCAAATCCACAAGTTTGAGAGAAAATATCAAATCAACAATAGCTCCAAATCACCAAAATTACACATTTTGTATCAATATTTCATGTGAGAGAGGGAAATCCAAGATTTCCACATTTTTCTTTGATTCCTTGCTATTTTGGGGTATGACAGTTGTCATAAGATGTCATACATTGTCATAAAGTCCCCCGCCACTTGTGATTTACCAAGATTTTTAAAATCTTCATGCAAATGGACACCTCACCAAAACCCAATGCCCCTTTTTGAGTCTCAAGATATTTAATTGTCCTCTTGAAATAGATATTAGTTGGACAATATTAAATATTAAATATTTATTCTTCCTATGCTTGCCCAATTAACCCATGGAAGAATAAGATGGGTTAATATTGACCATTAATTAATTATTTTAGAAAGGGGACATGACAGTCTTCTTCCATGCTGTCATTGAACTCTACTTCATGATACTAATAAAGGTCTGCAATGTTAAAAATAGGTGATATACCCAAGGTTTCCGGTAACTCAACTTCATATGCATTTCCTGAATCAAATTTCTTAAGTATCCTACAAGGTCCAAACTTCTTCATCTTCAACTTGTTATATGTCCCAACTAGAAATCTATCTTTTCTCAAGTACACCATTACTTCATCTCCAACTTCAAATTCCTTATGTCTTCTCTTCTCATCAACCTTCTTTTTGTACTTATTGTTCATATCCTCCAAATGTTACTTCACTTGATTATGCATTGTCTTCATATGGTCTACAAATTCTTCAGCTTCTACACTCCTCTTGTCCTTTGTACTGATATCTCTCAATTTTGCAACTCCTCTAGGATTCACTCTGGTAACAATCTCAAAAGGTGTTCTTCTGGTACTCCTATTTACTGAATTATTATATGCAAACTTTGTTTGTGAAAGAATCAAATCCTAACTTCTGGCTTTGTCTCCAACCAAACATCTCAACAAGTTTCCAAAATTCCTATTCACTACCTCTGTCTGTCCATCTATCTATGGATGAAAAGTAGAACTGAGCTTCCAATCTGTCTTCATCTTCTTTTAGAGTGTCTTCCAAAAGTATTCAACAAAATTTGTATCTCTGTCTGAAACTACACTCTTAGGTACTCCATGCAATCTCACAATCTCTTTGAAAAATAGGTTAGCTACATGCACTACATCAGTTGTCTTCTTACAAGGTATGAAATGAGCCATTTTTGAAAATTTGTCAACCACTACAAATATTGAATCATGTCCTCTCTATGTCTTAGGCAATCCCATTACAAAATCCATGCTTATGTCTTCCCAAGGTCTCTCTGGTACTACCATAGGTTTATACAATCTGGTGTTCTAACTACTCCCTTTTGCAACTTGACAAACTCTACAACTCTACACAAATCTCCTAACATCCTTATGTATCTAAGGCCAAAAGTAATTTTCACTAACCAAAGCCACTATCTTGTCAATGCCAAAATGTCCTGCCAATCCACCATTATGTTTTTCCTTGATCAAATTATCCCTCATTGAACTTCTTGGTATGCACAACTGACTTCCTTTGAACAACATATCCTCTTGAATGAAATAGTCCAACCACTTACTTCTATCTATTACAAAAGGTTCCTTACATGCTTTCCAAGGTTCTGCAAAATTAGTGTCTCCCTCATACATTTTCTTCAATTCATCGAAACCCAACACTTCAACTCTCATCTCTGTCAACAAGTTTCTTCTTCTACTCAAGGCATCAACAACTATGTTTGATTCTCCACTCCTATGCTTCAACACAAAAGTATAACTCTACATGAATTCTACCCACATCATATATCTCTGATTCAACTTACCTTGACTATTCAAATATTTCAAAGCTTGATGATCTGATACAACACAAACTCCTTAGGCAATAAGTAATGTCTCCACTTCTTCAAGGCTTGAATTATGGCATAGAACTCTTGATCATAAACTAAATATCTCTTCCTTACATCATTCAACTTCTCACTGAAATATGCTACAGGTCTACCTTCTTGACTTAACACTGCTCCAATTGCATTTCCACTAGCATCACAATCAACTTGAAATACCTTATTGAAATCCGGTAATGACAAAATAGGTTGCTCTGTCACTTGTTGCTTCAACAACTCAAAACTTTTATCTTCTCCTGATATCTACTTACAAGAAGATCTTATGGAATCTCCTTCACCAATTTTGCTCCAAAGAATCAAACTTTCACTTTGATACCACTTGGTGCAATCATGGTAGGAGGGTTCATAGAATGAACCGCTAGGACTGTGCAACAAGAGTAAACACAATGGAAACAACTCAAAGAAATAAAGCAAATGTAGATTTAGTCATTCAGTATATCATAGAATTCAAATACAATCTAGCTAGCAACATGCAAGCTTATAATTTGGGCTCATAGGCTTGATTACATACATGCACAAGATAAGGCTTTGAAGCTCCTTCACACCAAATCTAAATTATCAGCTATCACTATATCATGAACTACTTTCCCAAGGATCTATTACATCTTTATATATCATTTCCAGACTAATAGATTCCTCCGCGTTGGCCAAGGAAGGTCACAAACTCCAATGAAGAGTTGTAACATGTTCACAGGTAGGTCAGACCTAAATGCATAGAACACTTCCTCAAATGAATGAAACAATGTGCGAACCCTTAGGGAAGGTTAGCCATGAACTAAAGTAAGTTGAATGATGTGTCATTGAGATCCATAAGTCAAGGAATGATCCACAAGCCTTCTCCTTTAGCTGATTATCAGGAACTGTTAGAATGCTCTGCTCTGAGAGAAACAATCAACTTCTGACAGCGATATCTTTCTGGTAACTGATCCAAATGCTTTGAATTCTTGATATGATGTAGATGAATGAATGTAGATGCTAAGTCTAGATCTACAAGGTGTGAATTGTCAAAACCGGACCACAAGTTGAAACTACTTCTGACTGAACTGCCTGAACTGAACTAGAAAATGAAAGAGCTGAAATGCAAATGTTTTTGGTTGATGCAAGATTGCTCTTGAACTAGGGATGCTCCTGCATCAGATTCAAATCTTCTTCAGTCTTCTTCCTTTGCTCAATTTCTTTGGTAAACCTCATTGCCCCAGATTCCATCTCAACTTTTAGAACAACAACATCTTTTGATAGCTTCTCACACTCCTTTGTCTTTTCTTCCAAGGCTTCATTCATGCCATTTTCTTCAGTTAAACTGGATAACTGTAGAACTAGCTCCTTATTCCTTCCCATAGACTTATTTAATTTATCTTTTAACATTTCAATGGTATTATCAGCATCCTTGATTTCATCTTTTAGATTGGATATTTCTGCTTTGGACTGATCAAGATCTTTTAGAGCCAGCTAAAGTTGATCTTTGAGTGAACCCATTGAAAACTCCTTCCAAGATCTTTCCTCAAGCCATTATGCTTCTTTTAAGGAACCTCGCTCTGATACCAATTATTGAATTAGATCCCAACAAATGAGAGGGGGGTGAATCAGTTGTCACACAATTTAACAATTTCTTTCTCTTAATCTTCCTTTACAACTTATAATCAAATCAATGATGTAAACATTTCAACATTAATCAATAACACATGAGAAAAAACATAAATAATACACTTGACACCAAGATTTTTGATGTGGAAACCTGGTTAAGGGAAAAACCATGGTGGGGGTTAACCCACAAAGATTATACTCTGTTAAAAGCATTACAATGGGGAATGCACATGCTTTTGGGCTCACTGCTCAAAAGAAGGCTCACTGCCTATAAGAAAGAAGAGTTACAATAAATTTGAACTGATATTTGGCATCTATCAATGCTAGAGTTTAGTTCCAGTTAAGCATAGAAAACTAACTTGATACACTTCATCCTTACTCTCCTCCTCTTACTACTTTGCTAGCATATGAACTTTGATCTCTACTTCTTTTCATAATTACTTCATAGTTGCAACACACACACACCAAAATCATCCAATTCCATTGGATATATATATATATATATATATATATATATATATATATATATATATATCCGCAACATGTTCTACAATCATTTTACCAATCAACTTCAAGAACATTTAGAACTTTGTAGAGTACTCTGTTCTGTCAGCTAGATCCATACATAATATGAGATGTGGATCAAAACTTGCACTTGTAAATCATCAATCATGTTGGCTATCATTACTTATCATCACCAATTGCCCAATAAACAACTTCTATACATCCAGAATTAAGATCATTCACAAGGTTGGCCTGTTCTTCTGTTTGTTCTGTCAAATTGAAACCCAATACTCAGAAGCTAATATCTTTTGAGTCCTTCATCTCTGGAGGAAAAAACTCTAGATTTAGAGTGTCTTAACAATGCTTACAACTACATCAGATCCATAGTAAACCATGCCTTTCCACCGGATAGATCCAGACCAAGGTACCGAACCCTGTCACCTGCTCTGTTCCTGACTGCCTGGACTTAGACAAATTCTAATTCTGACTTCTGGTGTGAACAAATTATGTTATGCGGATGATTGGGATGATCTTAGTTGCCATCAATGACAACACCTATCTTCATCATTTGGACCGGAGAGAGAGTATCCAAGTTGATTGGTCCTTGAATCAGTTATGATTCATCAAACTCTAGCATTTATTTACTTAGGAAACTCTTCACTTCATCTGTAGTTTCTCTTGTCACAATTTCTATACCACTTTCCTTTCCTTGAGTTTTCTCAGTGTCAGTATCAAGACTATTTTGTTTGGGTGCATCAACATTTGCACCATCTTCTTCTACTTTATCTTCCTTACCCTTGACTTCTTCTTCTTCCTATTGTTGTGAGTTAACTTCAATGGGAATTTTTGTTTCCATGTTAGTTTCTGTGTTAACTCCATCTGTTTGATCCTGAGTATCCTTTTTGTCTTCAGCCTCTTCTAATTTCTGATCCTTGATCTTCTCAGAGTCATCTTGAGTAGGACTTAGTGTCTCCACATAGGCTTGTTGCTCATTGATCTTCAATATTTCAACATCCAAAATTGAGGAGTTAATTCCATCATTAGTCTCTTCTTCAACAATAGGAAGATTGTGTCTTTTCAATGCATTCAGGAGAATATCATGAGTATCTATGACTATCTCATCTGTTTCACCAAGCTTGAGTTTATTCATTCTCTTCTTGCTCCTAAAGTCATCCTTTACTTCCTGAATATCATGTTCATCTGATCTGGAGTAATCTGAGGGCACAGATTTATCAATACCTGCTCCCTAATCTCAATGTCTTTACCTTTAGCATTTTCTTTTCTTAACTCCAAAATATCTGCAAGACTTCTTGGAATTTTAGAAGTTATTTCAATCAAATCCTTATTGTAGATGTTTAGATATTTGACAGTGGCTTCCTCTAGGACCCTCTTATCAGCATCACTGTAATAATCAAAGAATTCAGTCATTGGCCTTAAATTACCATCTATAGTGATTGATTTGATGATGTCATCCATAGAGAGAGTAGGCTTTTCAACAAATATTTGTCTTTTGCCTCTTGCTTGCCCTTTTGCTTCCAGAGGTTTTTTCTTTAGTTACCTTGGCTGTATTTGTACCTGAGGTCTTTAACTCCTTGATCTCAATATCAGAATTAGTTTCTTCTTCATCATTTTCCATGCTTTTATATGTCTAGGTGGCCTTAGTTTTCACTCTTTTCCCTTCTTTTCTGGATGATTTTCCTTCCTGTTTCTCAGGATTTGTAGGTTTCAGGAAAATTGGGGCAGCAGTAGAGCTTCTAGTAGTTCTTTATGTGGAGGAGGATTCTACTGGAGCACTTCCTTGTTTCTTATCTTGCTTCTCCTTCTCTATCTTTTTATTTCTTTCCCTAAATTGTCTCACAGCTTCCTTTGTGAGGCCTAAATTCTCAGCTAACTTCTCAACTTCTTTTCTTACTTTCCTTGTGGTTTCAAGTTTTTTGAGCTTAACATGTAGTTTTGTACTTAGCTCCTCATATGTTCCAAATCTTTCAACTGTTGTGTCTTTTGGCTTGCTCAAAAGGTGTTGAGCATACATATTCAAGATTTTTCCATCTACCTCATACCCCATGGGCATGATCCAAACGGTTCTGGGTTCTACTGCTTCCATTAAGCATTGATCAGTGTCCACCATAAAACATATTTCATTCTTGTACTTCTCAACAACCGATTTAGGGATTCTTTCTCTAGAATGCGTCATATTCTAAAAATTCTTGAAGTATCCCCAGATTGTAGTTTTCTATGCTTTATAGTCACCAATGCTGCATAGATGATCTCTGATCTGAATAACAACTGGCTCGTCATTAGTCTAGTGTACACCTTTTACTCCAGGTACCTCATTCATAAAGTAGAAAATAAACATAGAACCAATGTACCATATTTAAAGGTGTTTTTCTTATCTTTCTTGATTTTGTTCAAGTTCTCAATTAGTTGGTTCTGCAATAATTCACACAAGTCATAATCTGCATTTTTCTTTAATATTTTGTATGTAGCATATATGGTCGCTCCGGAGACAGAGTTCTCCCTGCTGGAATGATAAATTTTATACCTAATTACCAATGATGCAAACATGACATCTGGATCAATAATATCATTGATAGTCATTGCCCTTTTGTCGAATTTGGCACCGGTTGCATCTGTTACAGTCTGGTTCTTCACGGATTTTAGCATGTGTAAACCACTGGTTGAATTCAACCCAGTCACAATCCTAATAGCATCCTTTGTAATTTTGAATGGTTTCAATAGCCACAAAAACTCATCATGCATTTGGCTTAAAACATACCAGACCCACTCATCTTCATCGAATGTTGGAAACCCCAAATCTGAATGAAATGTTTTTCATAGATTGCCTTATACTCAGGTTTAAGGTCATGATTTTCATCCCTGAGATGACTCTCAAACAAATCTACATACCTTGAGTCCCCAAATTCATCTATGTTCACATGAATATAGACCCTAATATCTTCAACATGCAGCACATCATATGGAACACTTGAAAATGCACCTAATGGGTCAACTTCTACTGATTTGTGTGGATGCTTTTTAAATTTGGGTCACGGCCTTTCAGTAATATCAACAACCAAAGGTGTAGCCAATGCAAAATATTACAGGTTCAAAGCTTCGTAGATAAATACCTTTTTCATGAAATTAGGGTTGGCGGGCAAATTCACCGGTCGCACTTCAAATCCTTGAAATCTCTACTCAGACATCATTCTTCCCACTCTCTTCAAATGCAAAGTGATTCAAATGAAGAGTGAATGACCTTTTTATATTTCGTAAAACCTAATTTTCCTTTGTAATAAATGCTCTGCCCTAACACATCCGGTTACATTGTTTTTGCATACAGATGTCCTTCAATTTCTCCGCAAATCGTTATATACAATTCTTTTCTTCTGGAAATCCTGTCAAATGATCTGTAATAATCTGAATAATTTTCTCTCATCATGCTAGATTCAGGCACCTACTTACTGGTTGGGGGAATTTGATTTTTAATGCTTCTCCCCCTGAGCTAGAGCTCCTAATTCAATTCCCAGAGGAACTGTCATCACCGGATTCTGGTGTGGACCCATTACTATTGTTCATAACACTTTTCTTGACCCATGTCTTGCTCATGTCATTTTGGATCTCATTCGCATCAATTTTTCCATTGCCTTTGTCTTGTCTCTACTCATTTGGTTTTTTGTTTACCAGACCTCTTCTTTCATTATTCTTGCTTCTGTAGAATTTTGCAAAATGACCAGATTGGTTACAATTGAAGCACACAACATTTCTTTTCCTATTTGATTGATTTCCTCTTGATTTGCACTGATTGGCCATATGTCCAAATCTTTTGCATGCAAAGCATTTTCCATTGAAAGGATTATCATTTCCTCTATTCATTGAGTTATTCATTATCATACTTCTGCATTCATTGGATCTCTGACCATACCTCTTACAATTAAAGCATTGACTGGAGAAGGATGGACTATTTTGATTTACTCTACTTCTGCATTGAGTAGCTCTATGACCAAATTTATTGCACTTGAAACAATTTCCATTGAAAGATGGATACCTTTGAGCATTAGGTTGTCTTACCAAAGATCTTCTAGGTTTGTTTCTCCTATTCCTTCATTGAGAACTTCTTTGTCCAGATCCAAAGCTTTCACCTTTCTCATATCCAAGACCATGCTTATCATCAGCCTTCTTCTGACTCTCAAGCAACACTTCAAGTTTAGCTGATCTTAGCTTAAACTTCTCCTTGTATTCATTTTCAACTTCTAGGTCATGTTTGAGGATAACAATTTGCCTCTCAAGTTCTTCTTCATTTTCCCTGATTTCTTGTAGATCAAACTCTAGATGGCCAATTATTCTATCCAATCTACAACATTCTTTAGTTCTTTCTTTCAGAGATTGATTCCATTTTTCTTCAGTCTTCTTTCTTTCTTCAATATCCTTGGTTAGCCTCATCACCTCAGATTCCATTTCATGTTTTAGAACAACTTCTTTTGCTGACTTCTCACATTCCTTTGTCTTCTCTTTTAGGGCCTTGTCCATGTCACTGTCCTCATTATGTTTTCTTAGTTGAAGAAGTAGTTCTTTTCTCTTCCCATTAGATTTACTAAATTTTTCTTTTAGGATATCAATGCAGTCTTTAGCATCTTTAAGATTTTCTTATAGTTCTTTGAGTTCTGCTCTGGACTGGTCAAGATCATCTAAAGCAAGTTGAAGTTGTTCTTCGAGATTGTATGAATCCATTGTAATACCTTCCCAGATCTTCCTCAAGCTGTTAGGCTTCTTTCAAGGAACCTTGCTCTAATACCAATTGTTGGAATTAGGGCAAACAACTAAGGGGGGGTGAATCAGTTGTCTTAAAACTTTAATGCTTACTACAGTTAATTCTTCTTTACCACTTCCTAACTAATTAATGATATAACCATGAAAATCAATAATTAATAACACGTGAGCATAAACACAATAAACACACTTGACACCAAGATTTTTAACATGGAAACCTAGTTAAGGGAAAAACCACGATAGGGGTTAAACCACAAAGATTATACTTTGTTAGAAGTATTACAAAAGGGGAAGGCACATGGCTTTGGGTTCACTGCCCAGAGCTCATTGCTCAAAAGGAGGATCATTGCCTACAAGAATGATTACAAAAGGATTACAGATTGTTTGAACTGATGAATAGCATCTAGAAATGCAAGAATTTAGTTCTAATTAAGCATAGAATACTGATCTTACACACTTCATCTTTACTTTGCCCTATTTACTACTTTGCCATAATCTAGACCTTAGATCTCTTATCTTTCGTACTTATTATCTGCCCATTTCGCACTTACTCCATATTCTCACAACAACAACTCTTAATACACTCGAATCCATCAGCTATATATATCTGCCTCAAGAAATTCAATCACTTTTTTGTCAGCCTTATGAAGAACTTAACAAACAATACAAGTACTCTGTTCAGTCGGCTGAAATCATACACCAATATTGATGCATCCCAGAAATAACACTTGAAGGTCACCATACATGTCAGCCACTAACATTATATCCCATACACTTGACCCACCAAAACACTTCTACTAGATCCGCACAAGGATCTAACACGAGTCGGCTTGTTCTTCACTGAACTGTTCTGTCATATTAGGACCCGGTTCTCATATGCTCATAACTTTTAATCCCTTTGACACCAGAGGCTGAAATCTTGGATTTAGATTGTCTTGACATTCCTCTACACTCCCTCATATTCACAACACACAATGATTAACTAGAGAGATCCACTGACCAAAATACTAAACTTTGCCATACCCTGTTCCTGTCTATCCAAACTGGACAAATCTTGGAACTGACTTCCGGTATGATCTGATACTTCACTGCGGATGTGTGGTATGGACTTAGTTTCCATCAATGAAAACACATGACATGCCTTGTAGTGTCTCTTGCCAACACAGAATAGTGATTGGACCTGATATTTTAAAGGAAATGGAAGACCAGATGAGGCTAATTAAAGAGAAATTAAACAAAGCCTCAGATCGTGAGAAACGTTATGCAGACAGAAACAAAACTTTTAGACAATTCTTAGTAGGTGAAAAGGTTTTCCTAAAATTCAAGCCTCACAAGAGTTTGATTACATTTGGCAAGGCATCCAAACTCACTCCCAAATTTGTAGTACCTTTTGGTGTGCTCGAAGTGATCAATCTAGTTGCATATAGACTTGCTCTGGTGCCAGCTCTCACCAAAATCCATAATGTTTTTCATGTGTCTTTACTCAAACCTTATTATCCCGATGCATTGCATATTCTTGATTGGTGTGCACTACAGGTACTGGATCCAGCAGTGGTGCTAGTGGAGCCCATTCAAGTCTTGGAGAAGCGCAATGTTAAGTTGCGTAATAGAGGCAGTGTGTAGTATAAGGTTCAACAGGACCAGTAGTCAATGGACAGTGCCACTTGGGAGGATGCTACAGAGATTGATAGATCATTTTTGCATTTGAGGAATTAGCATAATTGCTTTTATTTCATGCATATTAGAGATACTATGATACTTTGATGATGATACATTTGATGCATAATTAGTAGTGTTAGTAAAATAATTTATTGATTTTGTAGGATGTAATAAGACATCGAGATGATGTCTCTTCCAAGTGGGGAAGGATGTCACGTCTCAGACTTTTGGGATTGATTTCATTTATGTTAATGCATCGACAACTATTGAATTCTATTTAATGATTCTTGATTTTAAATAAATATGATGATGATACACTAATGAGCTTATGATTTAGTTACCTTATGTCACTTCGGCTATGTTTTTACGAAACTAACCTATTGACCGTGGAAAATGAGTGGGATTGGTTGCAGGTTTTGTTGAAGGCAAGAACATGTTTCAAGTAGAGGAGACCTAGCCATTTGTCAACAATTGGATGGGTTATGTTTAGTGCCAATACACACTCACGTAGAAATTATATTGCATAATTATTTTTCCATTTTGTGACTATCTGCTTGGTGTTCTTGGTATAAGAATAATTGATTATGATTGTGGTCTTTCCTTGCAAATAGATTTCATATGTATGGTATGGTTTGTTTGAGTTGATTGTATGAGTACTTGTTTTCAAATTTAATGGTAATTAAATAATGTATGCCTTGTATTTTATGTCATCTTGATTTCTCTATGAAAAATCTCTTTATCCTTCTTTGTATGAATATAATAGTTTGATAAAATTATTTATGCATATATATATATAACCAGATTCGTAGGACCTTTTGGCATGCTTGAAGTGATCAATCTAGTTGCATATAGACTTGCTCTGCTGCCAACTCTCACCAAAATCCATAATGTTTTTCATGTCTTTACTCAAACCTTATCATCCTGATGCATTGCATATTCTTGATTGGCGTGCTCTATAGGTTCTAGATCCAGGAGTGGTGCTAGTAGAGCCCATTTGAGTCTTGGAGAAGTGCAATGTTAAGTTGCATAATAGAGACAATGTGCAGTATAAGGTTCAGCGGGACCAGTATTCAGTGGACAGTGCCACTTGGGAGGATGCTACAGAGATAGATCATTTTCGCATTTGAGGAATTCGTATAGTTTCTTTTATTTCATGCATATTAGAGATACTATGATACTTTGATGATGATACATTTGATGTATAATTAGTAGTGTTAGTAAAATAATTTATTGATTTTGTAGGATGTAATAAGACATCGAGACGATATCTCTTCAAAGTGGAGAAGGATGTCATGTCTCAGACTTTTGGGATTAATTTCATTTACATTAATGCATAGACAACTATTGAATTCTATTCTATGATGCTTGATTTTAAATAAATATAATGATGATACACTAATGAGTTTATGATTCAGTTACCTTATGTCGCTTTGGCTATGTTTTTACGAAACTAACCTATTGACCGTAGAAAATGAGTGGGATTGGTTGTAGGTTTTGTCGAAGGCAAGAACGTGTTTCATGTAGAGGAGACCTAGCCATTTTTCAACAATTGGATGGGTTGTGTGGTGCCTATCACACACTCACGTAGAAATTATATTGCATAATTGTTTTTCCATTGTGTGACTATCTACTTGGTGTTCTTGGTATAAGAATAAATGAATATGATTGTGGTCTTTCCTTGCAAATAGTTTTCATATGTATGGTATGGTTTGTTCAAATTGATTGTATGAGTACTTGTTTTCAAATTTAATGGTAATTAAATATGTATGCCTTGTATTTTATGTCATCTTGATTTCTCTATGAAAAAGCTCTTTATCCTTCTTTCTATGAATATAATAGTTTGATAAAATTATTTACGCTATATATACATGTATATATATATACATGTATATATATATATACATGTATCTATATACATGTATTATATACACATGTGTATATATATACATGTGTATATACACATGTGTATATATATACACATGTGTATATATACACATGTATATATATACACATGTGTATATATACACATGTGTATATAATACATGTATATAGATACATGTATATATATACATGTATATATAAAATATATATATATATATACATATATATATAAATATATACACATATATATATACATATACATATATATATACATACACATATATATATACATACATACATACATACATACATACATACATATATATATCCAATAGTCATGCGTTACATATTTGCTTTATTATAATATGAATTTATTAAATAAATTGCACGCGTGGCATACTTGGTATCAATATTTGAAGTTAATAAAAGACTTTTGCATGAGAATGGACGGAAAGAAAACTACAAGTTAAAACAAAAAGAAAGAGGAGGCATGGGATTTACACCCTAAAAATCAAAGGACAAAAATAGAGTTTGAGGAGAATAAAAAATAGAAAAAAAAAAGAAGCAAAAAGAACCACATAGCATACAGAGAAGAGGAAGGGCACAGGAGATTTGAGGACTGCCAAGCTTGGAAGAAATTGCAAACTTAAATCAAGTTCATCTATTTCGCATTAGTTTCATTCTAAACTGGCAATGCAGTTGATCTGTGTTTATTCTTATGATTGAAAAACATTTTAAATATTCAAAATTATCACCTTGAAGGAAATCTAGGGCAGAAGAAAATGCTTTTGTTTTTTTATAAGTCTTAATCTATTGACAAAGACTATGGTGCTACCAAAAAGGCAGGCCACAACCCCTCTTATAGAGGCTGTGGGAGGCCATTTTGACTTCCCATGCCTGGCATAGCCAGCAGGGGCTGCACCCCTTCTCTCTCCCTCTAAATCTTAAAACTCTCTCTCTCGCAGTCTTTAATCTCTCTCTTTGAATTTTAAACCTTCCTCAAAACTTGGAGAGACCCCCTTCTCTCATTGCATATTGATAAATCATTGTTGTGTGGGCATTATAGAAAGGACCAGATCTTGATTTTAATTGGTTTCCCACACTTTTGTATTACACACACACACACACACACACACACACACACACACACACACACACACACACACACACACACACACACACACACACACACACACACACATATATACATACATACATATATATACATATATATATGTATTCATGCAAATGATGTATACACTATTGTCCTCTCAGGAAAATGCTCCTTTTGGTCCCATACAAGTCATAATGCAAGTCGCATTATAATGCGAGCGCGTTTGCAAAAGAAAATCTCTCTCTCTCTCAGGGTTGCTGAGGTTTAGGGTTTAGGGTTTAGAGGTTAGGGGTTAACATTTAGAGGTTTAGGGTTTAGGGTTTAGAGAGGATTGATAAGGAGATATAGAGGAGACCTAGGGGAGAGATAGGGATATAGAGAGTGAGGGACATGGCCAGAGACGTAGGGAGAGAGATTGAGAGGTAAAGGGATGATAGAGATAGGGAGATAGAGGTTTAGGGTTGCTTGGGTTTAGTGTTTAGGGTTTAGGGGTTTGGGGTTTAGGTTTAGGTTTTAGAGGCATTATTTAGCATCTAGGGTTTATGGTTTAGGGGTTAGGGTTTAGGGGCATTATTTATGGTTGCTAAGGTTCAGTGTTTAGGGTTTAGGGGTTTGGGGTTTAGAGATTAGGGGTTAGGGCTTAGGATTTAGGGGCATTATTTAGGGTTTAGGGTTTATGGTTTAGGGGTTAGGATTAGGGTTTAGGGTTGCAAGTCAAAAGTAATCTCTCTCTCTAAACCCCTAAATCCTAAATAATGCCCCTAATCCCTAACATGTAACCCCTAAACCTCTATCTCCCTTATCTCCCTCTCTGTATCATCCCTCTACCTGATGCAGAAGCATCCAGAGGTGTAAGGGCAATCTTGCATCACCCAAAAAGAAGTTAATTCAAAACCATTGTACTTGTTCTCATTTATTTCCATAATTAGTGTTTTTGGTTCCATAATATCCTGAATAATAATGTAGGACTTTCAGTTTTTTCAAAACTGCTAAAAATAGCGACCTGCCTGTTTAGGAAAGTGTACCTGCTATTTTTAGAAAGTTTGTATTTGGGCACGTAATGAAGCAAAAACTTCCAAAAAGTTACATAATGGAAATATAAGACCTTTGGCGAAGGAATCAGGCAAAGATCATTTGTGAGCTGAAAAATATTAAAGTTTTTATTTTCTGAAAAGCCCCTGAAAATTTACGGAACGAGATATGAGGCACTAAAACTTCTCATAATGTCTCAAAAAGTTGACAAAAATCCATTTACATATTTTTAGCATGATATTTTATATCGTGATCTTTCCGGTGCTTAAAACGGTTCGTCAATCGGACACCTGAATCAAAAGTTATGCTTCCCAGAAGTTCACCTACTTATGGAGGCAGTTGCAAATTTTGAAATTTAGCTGGAGGCCACCAAAAAGTGCTATTTATGACTATTTTGGGAACCCTGGGTAGTAGTAGAGTTAATGGGGCCAGTGTAGAGTCAAGAGTAGGTGGGAAAATAGAAACCCTAGCTGATTTGGGGTTACAGAAGGCTGAAGATTCTAGAGTCTTGAGGTTGGGAAAGCTGTAATGTGTTGCAGCCAGTAGAGGATTCATCCTCTAATTGTAATTGAGCTTCTGTAATGTAATAAGTTGCCTAGTTCAATAAAAGAAAGTTATAATTGTTGTGTTCAATATATGTTATTGTGTGTTTTGTGATTTACACCCTTCATCAAGTGGTATCAGAACAAGGGTTCCTGAGTGTGTAGACAGATTGCTGACCGTGAGGTAGTTTGCACCAGGACCTAAGGTTGTGGGTTTGCTGCGGAGATCAAGATGCTTCCACGAAAAAATCATTTTGGGAGGAATGCTTTGACAAAAGAGGTTTTCAGAGCCCTACAAAGGAAAATCGATGCATTGCAAGAGGAGCTGCGAAGAGGGTTTGATTCGAGAACAAGAGAAGAAAGTGAAGATGAAGCTGAAGAGGAGCTATCTGAGGAAGAACAAGAAGTTGTAGGAGATCCTGTAGAAGTTAGGTTGTTGAGGGCCATTTCAAAGATCGGAAAGAGGCCCAGAATTGAAGTTTCTACATATTCTGTAGATTTGAATCCAGAATAGCTTATTGATTGGATCAATGACATGGAGGAGTATTTCAAGTATGAAGATGTGCAGGACCCAGATCAGGTCAAGTTTGCAAAAACAAAGTTGAAGGGCCATGCCAGTATTTGGTGGAAGGAGGTCCAATTAGAGAGGAACAAAAGAGGAAAAAGAAAGATCACCAGATGGGATCGGATGGTGGAGAAATTGAAGAAGCAGTTCATTCCTATGGACTATGAGATGGAGTTGTTGAAGAAGCTGCAAGGACTAAAGCAAGGTAACAACTCTATCAAGGAGTATACAGAAGAGTTTTATAAGATTACTATTAGGACAGGTCATGCAGAGCCCAACAAGGAGAAGGTATCCCGTTACATTAATGGGTTCAGGCTGAGTATTCAGGAGGAGTTGAGCTTGGTCAGAATGACCACCATAGAAGATGCATACTAGTTTTCCTTGAAGGTGGAAGAGAAGCTGAATAAAAGATTTGACAGCAAGCAAAGGGGAAGAGGTCAAGGCGGAAGGACTGGTGGAAGACCCTATGGGGGCAGAAATGAAGATGTAAAGAAACGTGAAGAAGTTGGCACCAGTCAAAATCAAAGAGGAGATAACACCTATCGCCCTCGTGACCAGAACAATGGTGAGCAAAGAGGAAGAGGAAGGGGTAGACCTGGGCAAGGACCTGGAAGAGGATGTTTTAGAGGAACTTGTTTCCAATGTGGAGAAGAAGGGCATAGAGCATATGAGTGTCTGCAACATTAGGGAAGGACAAATAGAAGACCTGAAGGTAATGCACGACTTGCACATGTAGATGAAGATGCATAGTCTGAGTGTTCTGAAGATGCTGAAAGGGGAGAAACCCTAGTTGTCAGAAGAACCTTGTTGAATAAGGAGAAAGAACCAAATCAAAGGAAGAGTTTATTCTGCACAAGGTGTAAATTTGAAGGTAAGTGTTGTGATATTATTATTGACAGTGGAAGCACTGATAATCTTGTTTTAGAGGAGATGGTTGACAAGTTGAAGTTGACAAGAAGAAAGCATCCGCATCCATATCGGATTGCATGGTTGCAAAAAGACCATAGAGCTTTGGTCAATGAGTAGTGTTTAGTGAAGTTCAAGATTGGGGACTACCATGATGAGGTGCTGTGTGATATCATACCAATGGATGCATGTCATATGCTGTTGGGGAGGCCGTGGCAGTATGATAGGAGCGCTATTCATGATAGTCGTGCAAACACATATTCCCTAACAAAAGATGGAGTTCGTCATAAATTGAAGCCCTTGAAGGAGGTGGAAGAAAAGGTATGTAGTACTGCCAGAATTTGCTTGGTAAATGGTAGGAAATTTTTAGAGGGTATGAAGCATGAGCGTCATTTCTTTGCATTGATTCCTAAGATTAGTCAAGAAAAATGTGAAGATGTACTAGCAGAAGTTTTGGATATGTTGGAAGAGTTCTAGGACATTATCTCTGATAATGTACTAGAAGGTTTACCACCAATAAGGAAGATAACACATCAAATGGATTTGATACCAAGAGCCAGTTTGCCAAACAAGGCAACCCACAGAATGACCCCTGCAGAGAATGAAGAGCTTAACAGACAAGTCCAGGAGTTGTTGAGGAAGGGACTGATAAGGGAGAGCCTGAGTCCATGTGCAGTACCTGCAGTACTAGCACAAAAGAATGATGGAGAATGGAGGGTGTGTATAGACTCTCGAGCCATCAATAAGATAACGATCAAGTATAGATTTCCATTGCCAAGAATGGATGACATCATGGATTGTTTGAGTGGAGCCAAGTACTTCACGAAAATTGACTTGAAGAGTGGGTATCACCAGATCCATATTAGAGAAGGAGATGAATGGAAGACAGCCTTCAAGACAAAAGAAGGTTTGTATGAGTGGTTAGTCATGCCATTTGGGCTAACCAATGCACCAAGCACATTCATGCGGCTCATGAACGAGGTACTGAAAGAATTTTTGGGAAGTTTTGTTATTGTTTATTTGGATGATATTTTGATTTTTAGTAAGACTTGGGAGGAGAAGTTGTTGATTAATCTGAAGAAATGTAGTCTTGCAAAGAAAGAGTTGGTGTACTTGGGATTTGTTGTCTCAGAGGAAGGTCTTAAGATGGACCCAGAAAAAGTAAGGGCTATCATTGAATGGCCTACGCCAAGGAGTGCAACAGAGGTATGATCTTTTCATGGTTTGGCAAGTTTTTACAAAAAGTTTATTAGGAGTTTTAGTAGCATTTGTGTACCCCTAACTAAGACAATGAGAGGGGATAGAAAAGAGTTTAGATGGACTAAAGGAGCAGACAAGAGATTTGATACATTGAAATAGAAAGTCGTAGAACAACCTATTTTGGCACTTCCAAATTTTAATAAGGTATTTTAGGTAGATTGTGATGCTAGTGGTAGTGGTATAGGAGTTGTTTTGAGCCAAGAAGGTAAGCCCATTGCCTATTTTAGTGAGAAGCCTAATGATGCCAAGAAAAAGTATTCTATTTATGATCAGGAGTTTTATGCAATAGTTCAGTATTTGAAGAAATGGAGACATTATTTGTTGCCAAAACAGTTTGTTTTATATACTGATCATCAAGCTTTGCAGTATCTTAATAGTCAAGGAAAGTTAAATCAAAGGCACTTAAAATGGGTTGAGTTTTAGTAGAGCTATACTTTTGTTTTGAAGCACAGGAGTGGGAAGTCCAACAGAGTTGCAGATGCCTTGAGCAAAAGGCAAAATTTGTTGATAGAAATGAAGATAGAGGTTGTTGGGTTTGATGAGCTCAAAATTTTGTATCCTGAAGATCTTGATTTTGCAGAGGCTTGGAAAGCTTGTTTGGAACCTGTTACTTTGGATAGGACAAAATGGTTGGATTTCATAATCCAAGATGGCATCTTGTTTAGAGGAAGCCAGTTGTGCATTCCAAGGAGTTCCATGAGAGAGAACCTAATTAAGGAGAAGCATAGTGGGGGATTAGCTGGACACTTTGGTTGAGATAAGAGCATTGCCATTGTCAGTGAAAATTATTATTAGCCACAGTTGCAACAGGATGTGAGGAAATTTGTGCAGAGTTGCAGAGTGTGTCAGATGGTAAAAGGAACAAGTCAGAATACAGGGTTGTATCAACCATTACCTGTAGCGGAGAAGCCATGGGATGATATTAGCATATATTTTGTTCTTGGTTTACCAAGGACATAGAGAGGACATGATTCTATTTTTGTGGTGGTGGACAGATTCTCAAAAATGGCACATTTTATTCCTTGTAAGAAGACTAATGATTCTGTTCATATTGCAGAGTTATTTTTCAGGGAAGTGGTGAGACTACATGGTCTACCAAAGAACATAGTTTCAAACTGAGATACCAAGTTTGTTGGTTATTTCTAGAGGACATTGTGGAAGAAGTTGAAGACAGACTTGAAGTTCAGTTCTGCACACCATCCACAAACTGATGGACAGATTGAAGTGGTGAATAGGAGTTTGGGTAACCTACTATGATGCTTGGTAGGAGATAAGCCCAAGGGATGGGATTTGATTTTACCACAGTCAGAATTTGCTTACAACAATTCTGTCAATAGGACTACTAGTAAATCACCATTCTAGATTGTATATGGCAATAGCCCAAGAAATGCTTCTGAGTTAAGGAAGCTAGACAATGGAGAAAAGATAAGTGTCGAAGCTAAAGACTTTGCAGAACATCTGAAGAATTTGATGAAGAGGTGAGAAAGCACATTAATAAAATGAATATTCAGTACAAGGCTAAGGCAGATCAGAAGAGGAGATATAAGGAGTTACAGGTAGGAGATGAAGTCATGGTTCACCTGAGAAAAGAAAGGTTCCCAATTGGAACATACAATAAGTTGAAAATGAAGAAATTTGGACCATGCAGAATCCTGAAGAAGCATGATTCAGGAAATGCATATGAGGTAGAGTTGCCGAGTGGGATCAATATTTCCCCTGTTTTCAACATTGCTGATTTATTAGAATATCATGAAGGTGGAACAGAGGATGGACCAACAGAGGAACAGTGGAGTATTCCGGCATCTACTTCAACAGAGGAGATAGAAGAGATCTTGGATAGCCGTGTGGGAAGGAGCACTCGAAACAGGCAATACGAAGAATATCTAGTGAAATGGAAAGGAAGGCCTATTGAAGATTCTTCTTGGTTGTCTAAGGCAGAGGTTGACCGTTTGGGTTTTCCTCACCCAAACACCTGAGACGTGACAAGGTCACTTCTCAAATTACCCTGGGTGTCTGATGCAGGAGCATCCAGAGGTGTAAGGGTAATCTTGCATCACCCAAAAAGAAGTTAATTCAAAACCATTGTAGTTGTTCTCATTTCTTTCTATAATTAGTGTTTTTGGTTCCATAATATCCAAAATAATAATGTAGGACTTTCAGTTTTTCCAAAACTGCTAAAAATAGTGACCTGCCTGTTTAGGAAAGTGTACCTGCTATTTTTAGAAAGTTTGCATTTGGGCATGTAATGAAGCAAAAACTTCCAGAAAGTTACATAATGGAAATATAAGACCTTTGGCAAAGGAATCAATTAGATCATTTGTGAGCTGAAAAATATTAAAGTTTTTATTTTCTGAAAAGCTCCAAAAATTTACAAAACAAGATATGAGGCACTAAAACTTCTCATAACATCTCAAAACATTGATGAAAATCCATTTATGGATTTCCAGTATGATAGTTTACATCGCGAGTTTTCTGGTGCTTAAAACGGTTTGTCAATCAGACACCCAGATCAAAAGTTATGTTTCCCGAAAGTTGACCTACTTATGGAGGGAGTTGCAAATTTTGAAATTTAGTTGGAGGCCACCAAAAAGTGCTATTTATGACTATTTTGGGAACCCTGGGCAGTAGTAGAGTTAATGGGGCCAGTGTAGAGTCAAGAGTAGGTGGGAAAATAGAAATCCTAGCTGATTTGGGGTTACAAAAGGCTGAAGATTCTAGAGTCTTGAGGTTGGGAAAGCTGTAATGTGTTGCAGCCAGTAGAGGATTCATCCTCTGATTGTAATTGAGCTTCTATAATGTAATGAGTTTCCCAGTTCAATAAAAGAAAGTTCTAATTATTGTGTTCAATATCTGTTATTGTGTGTTTTATGATTTACCCCCTTCATCACTACCTCTCAATCGCTCTCCCTATATCTCTGGACATCTCACTCACTCTCTATCTCCCTATCTCTCCTCTCTGTCTCCTCTATCTTTCCCAATCTGTCTCATCTCTCTCTATCTCTACCTATCTACCTCTCCCTATATCTTGCCTCTCTCTCCCCTAACATTCCTCTATCTCCCTATCTCTCTCCATTATCTCTCCATCTCCCCTCTACTTTTCTTGTTTCCATTTCCTTCATATATAAGGGATAAGGAGAGATAAAGGGGAGAGATTAGGAGATAGAGGAATGATAGGGGAGAGAGAGAGAGAGAGAGAAGAGATAGGGAGAGACAGATAGGTAGAGAGAGAGGAGACATATAGGGAGAGATAGAGGAGATAGAGGGGAGAGATAGGGAGATAGAGAGTTAGTGAGATGTCCAAAGAGATAGGGAGAGAGATTCAGAGGTTGAGGGATGATAGAGATAGGGAGATAGAGGTTTAGGGTTTCTTGGTTTTAGGGTTTAGGGGTTAGGGGTTAGGGTTTAGAGACATTATTTAGGGTTGTTTGAGTTTAGGGTTTAGGGGCATTATATCGTGTTTAGGGGTTTAGGGTTGCATGTCAAAAGCACACTCTTGCTCTATCTCTCAAAAACCCTAAACCCTAAATAATGCCCCTAATCCCTAACCCCTAACCCCTAAACCCTAAACCTCTATCTCCCTATCTCTCCCTTATCTCCCTCTCTATCATGCCTCTACCTCTCAATCTGTTTCCCTATCTCTCTGGACATCTTGCTCACTTTCTATCTCCCTATTTCTCCCCTTTGTCTCCTTTATCTCTCCCTATCTGTCTCCTCTCTCTACCTATCTATCTCTCCCTATCTCTCTATCTCTTGCATCTCTCTCCCCTATCATTCCTCTATCTCTCTATCTCTCCCCTTCATCTCTCCCTCTCCCTTATCGACGAAGGAAATGGAAACAAAAAAACTATGAATCTCTCTCTCTATCTCTCTAACTACCTATCTAAAGGGAAAATTGGAAAGGAAAAGGAAAACTAAGAGGTAGATAGGTGAGAGAGAGAGGGGGGGGATGAGGATATAAATTGGGAGGATGAAATGGAAACAAGATAAAATGAAAGTTGATTAAATGTGAAGAATGATGAGAGGAGAGGTGGAAAATAGTAAAATAGGGGATATTAGTGGGATCTAAAGGGAAATTAGAAAGAAAAAGGAAAACTAGAAGGTAGAGAGAGAGAGAGAGAGTTTAGGGTTCAGGGATTAGGGGTCAGGGTTTAGGGGCATTAGTTAGGGTTGCTCAAGTTTAGGGCTTAGGGGAATTATTTAGGGTTTAGGGTTTGCGGTGTAGGGTTTAGGGGTTTAGGGTTGCTCAGGTTTAGGGTTTAGGGTTTAGAAAGAGATAGAGAGAGGGGACCAATAGAGATTGGGAGAGATAGGGAGATAGAGAGTGAGGGACATGTCAAGAGACATAGGGAGAGAGATTGAGAGGTAGAGGGATGATAAAGATAGGAAGATAGGGGAGAGAAATGGAGATAGAGGTTTAGGGTTTAGGATATAGGGGTTTAGTGTTTAGGGTTAGGGGTTAGGGGTTATCGTTTAGGGATATTCTTTAGCGTTTATGGTTTAGGGGTTAGGTATTAAGGTTTAGAGGTTTAGGGTTTAGGGAATAGATAGAGAGAGATGATCGATAGGGAGATATAGAGGAGATCAAGGGGAGAGATATAGAGATAGAGAGTGACAGACATGGCCAGAGACATAGGGAGAGAGATTGAGAGGTAGAGGAATGATAGAGATAGGGAGATTAGGTAGAGATAGGGAGATAGAGGTTTAGGGGTTAGGGTTTAAAGGCATTATTTAGGGTTTAGGGGTAGAGAGAGAGAGAGGTTTAGGGGTTAGGGGTTAGGGGTCAGGGTTTAGGGGAATTATTTTGGTTTTATGAGTTTAGGGTTTAGGGTTTATGGGTTAGGGGTTAGGGTTTAGGGGAATTATTTAGGATTTAGGGTTGCTCGTGTTTAGGGTTGCATGTCCAAAACAATCTCTCTATCTTTATCTCTCTTCCTCCCCTCTTTATCTCATCTCTTCCTCTCTCTCTCCTAGGGTTTCTTAGGTTTAGGGTTTAGGGGTTACGGGTTAGGGTTTAGGGATTAGGGTTTAGAGGTTATGGGTTAAGCTTTAAACCTCTATCTCCCTATCTCTCCCTTATCTCCCTCTCTCTATTATCCCTCTACCTCTCAATCTCTCTCCCTATCTCTCTGGACATCTCACTCACTCTCTATCTCCCTATCTCTCCTCTCTATCTCCTTTATCTCTCTCAATCTGTGTCATCTCTCTATGTCTCTACCTATCTACCTCTCCCTATATCTTGCCTCTCTCTCCTAACATTCCTCTATCTCCCTATCTCTCCCCATTATCTCTCCCTCTCCCCTCTAGTTTTCTTGTTTCCATTTCCTTCATCGATAAGGGAGAGGGAGAGATAGGTAGATAGAGGAATGGTAGGGGAGAGAGAGACAAGAGATAGGGAGAGACATATAGGTAGAGAGAGAGGAGACATATAGGGAGAGATAGAGGAGATAGAGGGGAGAGATAGGGAGATAGAGAGTGAGTGAGATGTCGAAAGAGATAGGGAGAGAGATACAGAGGTTGAGGGATGATAGAGATAGGGAGATAGAGGTTTAGGGTTGCTTGGTTTTAGGGTTTAGGGGTTAGGGGTTAGGGTTTAGGGGAATTATTTAGGGTTTAGGGGTTTAGGGTTTTATGTCAAAAGTACACACTCTCTCTATCTCTCAAAAACCCTAAACCCTAAATAATTCCCCTAATCCCTAACCCCCAACCCCTAACCCCTAACCCCTAAACCCTAAACTCGAGCAACCCTAAACCTCTATCTCCCTATCTCTATCGTCCCTCTACCTCTCAATCTCTCTCCCTATGTCTTTGGACATATTTCTCACTTTTTATCTCCCTATTTCTCCCCTTTGTCTCCTTTATCTCTCCCTATTCGTCTTCACTCTCTACCTAACTATCTCTCCCTATCTCCCTATCTCTTGTCTCTCTCTCCCCTGTCTTTCCTTTATCTCTCTATCTCTCCCCTTTATCTCTCCCTCTCCCTTATTGATGAAGTAAATGGAAACAAGTGTTGGAATTATGTGCCTCAAATTCACTGATAGAACCCCAACATGGTCGTCATCAACCTAGATTACACCAAGTGTGAATTCATATTGTTACTGTTGTCCCATAGATTTCCCATGTTGGCTTGTGAGGTAGAGTGGTGTTACCACTACCCCATAGAGTCTCATTGATTGACTAGAGATAGAGCGGTTCATACCACTAACCCACGAAATTGCATGAAGTGGTGTGTGGTGGTGTGGTTTACACCACCACCCTGCAGCTGGTCAAATAGTAGACCGACGATAAAGCTGTATAGATACTACCATACTGTGATGGTCTAAGAGTTAGCTGGTAGTAGAACGATGGCTACCCACCACCCCACGATGGCCTTTGTCTGACTGTGCGGTAGTGCGGGGAAAGTCTATTACCGCCATACCGCGATAGGCTATTTTGGACGCAGCGGCATAGCATTGGATGGTGATATGGAATTTGGTGGGATAGTTAGTGTTGACGGTTAAAATGTCTGTGGCCGTTTAGCTATGGGAAGTTGTAACAACTGTTGAGAATGTATGTTAAATGAACATTGAACATTCTGTAAGTAATTAGTATTTGTTCGATTGGAAGAACGAGGTTGATTAGAGAAATGTTTTTGCTACCATATTGGTTACTGTGAATAAACACCTGTGAAAGCACAAGTTTGTACTCTATATGTAAATATCATTTTTATTGTAATACAAAGTGATTACTACTTGGTGTGTGGGTTTTTCTCCCATAAGGGTTTTCCCACATAAATCAAGTGTTCATTCTGTTTGATGTTTTAATTCTCTGTTCTGTTATTTTTCATGTGCATCTTAAGTGAATTGTCATTGTGTGAATTTGAATGAACTTTTTGTATCTCTCTCCTAAAATTGGCATTAGGAACGCATATTCCGCACTTTGCTTTCCTTACAAGTGGTATCAGAGCCTGGCCAGTTGTGTTATCCTTGTGTGGGTGAGTTGGGTTTTTTGTATTGATTTTGTCAAGTGAGAGTTTTTCAGAGAAATCTAGTTTGAAATCTTATTGCAGATTTAAGATGGCAAGCACATCCAAAAGAATAGAAATTGAGAAGTTCAACGGTAGCAACTTTGATTTGTGGAAACTCAAGATGGAAGATTTTATCATAGATCATGATTTATGGGCTGTAGTGTCCTCAACCAAACTATTAACAACCTCATAAGAAGACTGGGATGCAATGGACCAAAAAGCCAAGGGTCTTATTAGACTATGCTTGGTCGATTATGTTCTCTTCAATGTCCATGAAGAGAAGACAGTGAAATTTCTGTGGAAGAAGCTTGGTGGCATTTATCAAGGGAAATCTCTGGTAAGTTATTTATGAGGAAGAAGTTGTACTCTTTGAAAATGGAGGAAGGAACATCTGGTGCAGATCATTTGAATGTGTTTAATATGATCATTGCTTAGTTGTTATCTGTGGGTGTGAAGATAGAAGATGAGGATCATTGCATGCTCATGTTATGTTCATTGCCTGACACATGGGATCACCTAGTAATGGCTATTGGGAGTACAACAACCACTTTCCATATGGAGGAGGTGGTTGCTTCACTGCTTTCAGAAGAAATGCAGAGGAAATCTTCAAAGATGGCCAAGGAGGCCCTTGTTGTTCGAGGCAGATCGAAGGAGAAATGTAAGAAGAAAGACAAGAAGTCTAGATCCAAGTTAGAGGGGAGATCAAAGTCTCTTGGTAAAAATTCCAAGGTGAAGTGTTGGAATTATGGGTAGTCTGGACACATCCAGAAAGAATGCAAAGAGGAGAAAAAGAAGAATAATTCTTCTCATGATGAATCTTCTCAGAGTGAGTTAGATGCCTTCATTGTAGCCTTGGCAACTCAGACATCAAATGATGTTTGGTTGATTGACTCAAGTGCATCCTTTCACATGACCTCTCATAGGGATTGGTTCTCAAAATATGAAAAGTATGTTGGTGGAAGGGTGTATCTAGGCGATGATTCTCACCTAGAAATTGTAGGCCATGGAAGAGTCAGAATTTAGTTTCCTAATAGAAGAGTGAATGGAATCGATGGTGTGATACATATACTAGGTCTGGCTTGAAATTTACTATCTATAAGTAAGCTTAATGATGCTGGTGTAAGAGTCTCTTTCTCGAATGGTATTTGTAGAATGACTAGAGGCTCTATGGTGTTGGCTAAGGGTGCACAAATTGGCACTCTATATAAGCTGGATGCACATGCAGTTCAATGTAATAGTGCTTATGCTAAGTCAAGTAAATCTAATCATGTAGAGAAGGAGGACGTTGTTCTTGTGGGTGCTAATTCCTTGGAGATGAAGCTCCCAGTAGAGATGACAATGTTGTGGCATCAAAGGCTAGGCCACATTGCTGAAAAAGGCTTAAAAGCCTTGAAAAATAAAAGTATGGTTGAAGGGATTGACGATTGTAATCTTGAGTTTGATTTTTGTGAACATTACATATATGGAAAGAAACACCATGTTTCATTTTATTCTAGTCCTCATAAATTGTCTAGAATTCTAGATTATATTCACTCTGATGTATTTGGTCCAATTAATGTTCCTTCGTTATCAAAATCTACGTATTTTGTTTCACTCATAGATGATTATTCGAGAAGGACATTTGTTTATTTTATGAGAAGTAAAACTAAATTTTTCAGTCAGTTTAAGGAATTTAAAACCTTGGTAGAAAATTAGATTAGTAGAAAATTTAAGTGCTTGAGGACAGATAATGGTGGTGAGTTTTGTTCTGCTGATTTTGATAAGTTTTGCAAGGATCATGGAATCAAAAGACATAAAACAACTCCTTACACTCCACAGCAAAATGGAGTTGTGGAAAGGATGAATAGAATGCTGATGGAAATGGTGAGAAGTATGTTGAGTAGTGCTGATCTGGAACAGAAGTTTTGTGCTAAGGCTGTAGCTACATCATTTTACTTGATTAATCAATCTCCCACTTCAGCTCTCATGGACAAGACACATATGGAAGCATGGTCTAGTAAGAAGCCCTCTTTGAGACACATTAGAGTCTTTGACTATGAAGCATATACATATGTGCCTAGTGAAAAGAGGTCTAAATTGGAAAACAAGAATTTAAAATGTATCTTCATCAGTTATGGAATTGGTTTGAAAGGGTACAAGCTTTGGAACCAAGTTACAGAGAAGGTGATGTATAGTAGAAGTGTGATCTTCTATGAGTTGAAACCTTCTACTGTTGATCTACAGCCAGAAGTGATAAATAGAAAAGAAGGAGGTAGTTGAAATCCCTCTTACTCCAGATAGGGATGAACTACGTACTCCTAGTGGACATGTTAGTGAGGAGAGCTCAAGCAACTCTAAAAATTATGCATAGGATGAAGAACCTCAAACCTCAGCCAGTGAGGAGGTCTACATGTGAAAAGTGGCAACCTGAAAGGTTTGGTTATTCTATGTTAGATTCTAGTTGTGCCTATGCTTTGATTGCTAACACTGATGAGGCTAGGACTGTTAGAGAGGCTATGGGTAGGTCTAATTTAGATTCTTTGTTGGAAGCCATGAATGAAGAAATGGTGTCATTGAAGAAGAATGAAACTTGGGATTTGGTACCTTTGCCTGAAGGTCGAAAGCATGTTGGATGTAAATGGGTGTTTAAAAAGAAGATTGGTCTGGATGGCAATATTGAGAAGCATAAAGCAAGGTTGGTCATGAAAGGATATTCCCATGTGGAGGGAAATGATAATGGAGAAATATTTTATTCTGTAGAGAAGTTGACATCTATCATATTTCTATTGTCACTTGTAGTAGCGTATGACTTAGAAATTGAGCAGTTGGATGTGACGACAGCATTTAGTCATGGTGATTTGGAGGAAGAAATTTATATGTCCCAGCCAAAGTACTTCATTGAAAAAGATAAGGAAAATCTAGTTTACAAATTAAAGAAATCTCTGTATGGTTTGAAGCAGTCTCCTAGAATGTGGTACCCAAAGTTTGATAGTATGTGTTGTCTTTGGGATTTGTAAGATCAAAGTTTGATCATTGTGTGTATTTCAAGACTGAAAATGATCATCTTCTTATTCTTGCCCTATATATGGATGATATCTTGTTCATTGGAATTGGTAAGGGTATTATTTCTGAATTAAAGTCTCAATTGTCAGCACTGTTTGAAATGAAAGATCTAGGTTCAGCTAGGTATATTTTGGGGATGGAAATCAGAAGGGATAGGGAAAATAGAAAACTTTGTCTTACCCAGAGAAAGTATATTAATACTATCCTAGAGAGGTTTAATATGACATATTGCAAGCAGCTAGTTGTTCCAATGTTGCAAGGAACAAAGCTATCTTTTGAAGATTGTCTAAAATCTCCTACTAAGATGGAGGACATGACCAGGGTGCCTTATGCGAGTGTAGTTGGTAGTTTAATGTATGCAATGGTCTATACAAGGCCAGACATTGCCCAAGCAGTGGGAGTACTTAGTCGATTTATGGCTAATCTAGGAAGACCACATTGGGATACTATGAAAAGGGTCTTTAGATATTTGAAGGGTACCTCAGAGTACGCCTTGTTTTATCATGGTAACTTTGTTGGATCACAAAGATCTGTTAGAATTTGTGAATTTGTGGATTCTCATTGGGCAGGGGACATTGACAGTAGAAGATCCACTAGCGGATATGTATTCACGTTGTTTGGTGGTGCAGTTAGCTAGATGAGCAAGCGGTAGGCTATAGTCACTTTATCTACTACTGAGGCAAATTCTATGGCAGTAACTCATGCCTGCAAGGAAGCCATTTGGCTTAAAAAATTGTGTTCAAATGTTGGGTTTGATGCAAGGCAGATCACTATCTGCTGCAATAATCAAAGTGCCATTTGTCTGGTGAAAATCCTACTTTTCATGTCAGGATGAAACATATTGATGTGCAGTATCATTTTGTTCATGATATGGTGGAGGATGGAAAGGTTAATCTAGAAAAGGTGGATACTTTGGAAAATGTTGCTAACGATTTGACAAAATCGGTGAGCACAAATAAGTTCAGATGGTGTGCCAATTCAATGGACCTTGGGGCCTATGATTTATAGTGACTTCAAGCGTTGGAAGAGGTTCAATGAATTTTTTGTCAAGTGGGAGCATGTTGGAATTATGTGCCTCAAATTCACTGATGGAACCCCAACGTGGTCGTCATCAAGTCAAATTACACCAAGTGTGAATTCTTGTTGTTATCGTCATCCTGCGGAGTTCCCACGTTGGCTTGTGCAGTAGAGCGGTGTTACTGCTACCCCACAAAGTCTCATGGATTGACTGGCGGTAGAGTAGTTCATACTACAAACCCATGAAAGTGCACAAAGTGGTGTGAGGTGGTACGGTTTACACCACCACCCCGTAGCTAGTCAAGTAGTAGACTGGCAGGAGAGCGGTATAGATACCGCCATACCACGACGGTTTAAGAGTCAACTGGTGGTATAGAGGTGGCCTTCATCTGATGGTGTGGTAGTGCAAGGAAAGTCTTTTACTGCCATACCGTGACAGGCTATTTTGGATGCAACGGTGTAGCGGTGGACAGTGATATGGAATTTGGCGGGACAATTAGTGTTGACGATTAAAATGTCTATGGCCGTTCGGCTGTGGGAAGTTGTAATGACTATTGAGAATGTATGTTAAATGAACATTGAACATTCTATAAGTAATTAGTATCTATTCAATTGGAAGAATGATGTTGATCAGAGAAATGTTTTTGCTGCCATATTCGTTACTGTGAATAAACACCTGTGAAAGCACAAGTCTGCAACTCTGTATGTAGATATCATTTTTACTATAATACAAAGTGATTACTACATGGTGTGAGGGTTTTTCTCCCATAAGTGTTTTCCCATGTAAATCTAGTGCTCATTCTGTGTGATGTTTTAATTCTTTGTTCTATTATTTTTCATGTGCATCTTAAGTGAACTATAATTGTGTGAATTTGAATGAACTTTCTATATCTCTCTCCTAAAATTGGCATTAGGAAGGTGTATTCTGCACTTTTCTTTCCTTACAACAAGAAAACTAGGACTCTCTCTCTACCTCTCTAAGTCCCTATCTCTGCCCTCTCTCTCTCCCCTCCATCTCCCTCTCCCTTATTAACAAAGCAAATGGACATGCAAAGAGGGATGAGGATATAAATTGCAAGGATGAAATGGAAACAAGATAAAGTGAAAGTTGATTGGATGGGAAGAATGTTGAGAGGAGAGGTGGAAAATAGTAAAATAGGGGAAAATTAGTGGGATCTAAAGGGAAATTAGAAAGGAAAAGGAAAACTAGGAGGTAGATAGGTGAGAGAGAGAGAGAGGGTACTAGGTAGAGAGGGAGAGAGAGAGAGAGAGAGATGTTTAGTTTGCCATAACACGAGCGCGTTATGTGAATGTGCATTCATATAACGCAAGCATGTTATAACGTGACTCACAGTATAACGTATAATGCAAGCACGTTATGCTTAGGCTTGGAAATTACCAAGCCTAAGACTTGGATTTGCCTTGGGCTTCCAACCCAAAGGCTTTGATTGTGTTTAGGTTTCCAAGGACGTGTTTTTCCAAACTCTAACAAAATTCAAATAATCTGGAGTGTGCTCCCATTAGGATTGCACTTTTTTCAATGAAAAGTTGAAAAAAATACCACCATAATCTTAATCTCTCTTTTAGCTATCTAACCATATAATTGTTTTCACATTTTGAGTATGTTAAGGGTTTCATCTTTAATTTCTTTTGTTAGTGTATCTATTTTTTGTCAAAAACCAGTGTCTAGTATTTTTGACCTTTTTTTTAACCGTTCATTGAAATTTCAAATAAGTTACATTTTTAGAAACTAGACTCCATTCTACACATATTCAAAAAATTTTGATTTTTGATTAGTTTTCAAAAAATTTAGGGGGGAGCACACTCAATTTTCTATTTTTCAGGATGTGTCCACTTTGAAAATTAGTAAAAAATCAATTATTCATGAAAAAATTATCAAAAAAATTAAGGATAAACTACATGGTGTTAGCTAATTTCTCACCGAAGTGATTTTTGAAATACTAAAAAAAAGTCAACATTTTAGGGGGAGCACACCAGATGCTATGTTATGTTTTTTTGAGAAAAAAAGACCAATTTGTGTGCTCCCCCTTTTTGAACCCCTTAATCTCAACCATTTTTGAAAAAAATAGTAGTTTAGAAACTAGATTCAGAGCACTACGACTCTTGTTTTTGTTGTATCTTCAAATTTTGAGTGTAACTATCTTCAATTTCTCATCGAACATCAATCTTTTCCTGATTTTAGAAACAAGTGGCATCTTAAGACCCCCTTTTGGTTCCTCATCTTTGTGCACTTACCCAAAAATCATGTTGTTGTCCTTTTGTAGCAACTGAATGTTGATGTCCAAACTCTTTGAGGACTGATTTTTAGTATTGTTACAATACTTTTTTACAAACCCTCTACTGTAAGGGTGTTTGAGAACTTCTATTGGACTAAATTTTTCATGAAAATTGTTAGAGAACAAGTTAACATCTTGAGACTGATAAGGAACAGTGAATCTGTTCTTTACTTCACTTATAGAGTTGAATGATGATAAATATGAGTATATATATATATATACCTCTTTATATATATATATACTCACCACTTGACAACATACATGTTGAAAGTATCCATTTTCTATATGACTAAAAATCTCTGTATTTTACCCTGCAAAACAATGAAGAAATAAATCAAACTAATGAGCTAAAATAGTTATACTTGTATGAATTATACTGTGCAACATGTTAAGAAAACTGATTACATGTGAAACAAATAGTTACTGAATTCATAACAGAAACAAATTATTTATTCTGGTATTATTGCATTAATGAAATGAGTTATTATTTTGCCATAAAATGTGTTTTGGAAAGAGAATGGCTATTTTATTTTTCTATGGTTTTGTTCCTTTTGGAAAGTTACTTTCTGGGACGAGTGCCGAATATGGGGAAAACAGAGAAGTAGGTCTTCTTTTTCAAGGTCTACACACCATTAAACAATTTCATACTTTGGCCAAAGTTAATTTTTGATGTTGAAATAGATGAGTGTACCATTGAAACAGATGGATTGTATGCTTAGTTATTTTATTATTTTCTCAGCCATATCCTGTTAATGTGATTTTGCATTCAAGTTAGGGATGCATGTAGGTTAATAGGCACACACTAGATTCCACCCTACCAATTGTTTACATGTTTCTAGACCCTTCATGCAAGGTCATGCATTCTTCAAGTCTGAAGAATACTGGGGAAACATACGCTTCGTGGTTGGGCAGAAAAGTGCCTAAACCATGTTCTTATCCTTTGATGTAGTAGATGACTAGATGGTCGATAGAGATCGAGGATTGATCAATGTATATTGGATTCTACTTGTATATGTTAACATACATATTACTTCATTGAACCAAAATGAATTGTAAGGCAAATAAGCCATTGTTGAAACTTTTACATATTATTTCATTAAGCTCTATAACTATATTTCAGTAAGATAAATTGTAACATGATTGTATACCATATCAATGAATGAAATCTTGTGTTTGACAATAAATAGTAAATCTATCTATTTCCCTTGATAGTGTAATTGCAGTTACTTTTACTTTTACTTTTTTGGTTATGTATCTATTTTGGAATTTGGTACTTTACAGTTCCAAGGTTTAGAACATCTAATTCATCATTTGGTGTGTCTATGGTAATTGACTAGTAAATGACTAAACTCACCTTTTAGCACCTCTACCCATCTTTTACTATGTTTTATCTATGTTTCTCCATCTTTTCTTCTATTTTCGTCTGTTTTCCATGTTATCAAATTTTTATCATTTTCCTAGGATTTGAGTCTTTCTATTTTTACTATTAATCATTGCTTACAATTTTTTGTTGAGCTAACATTTTTGTGCAGCAATATCATTGTCCAATACTCTTTTCATCGAATTACTAACATGTTTGTGATGCAGTTTTCACTTATCCAAGATCATGATTTTATCACTAACCTAGTTACACACTTGCATGTTAAGGTTAATAAACATTATTTTCTTTTCTTGTGTGGACATTTGGGTGTGTATTCTCTCTCCTCACACTAAAAGGTGACCTTGGAGATCAAAAACACCTTATTTTCACTTTTTGTTATAATCCCAAGGAGTCAAGTATGTATGCTCTTCCCTCATGTCATAAGGCAATCTTGGAAATAAAAAACACTTGATCTTCTTTCCTTCTAGTAGGCCTACCTTTAGATTTCATCACCAAGGGGGATGACCCAAACCCTTGTGTTCCAAAAAGGTATACAAATTTGGGAGAGAATCAAAATATTCCCTCATTAAGTTAAATCTGTCTCTTGGGCTAATCTTGCAAGACCTTTATACCTTACAAAGTGAAGATGGAAAGCAGGTGATGTAGAAGCATCAAGTAGTGTAAGGGCAATCTTATATCACCCAAAATTATCTGAAGTTGTTTTGAATTTCTTTGTTTTTGTGGGTTTCTTTAGTTGTGTTGGAGTCCATGTTGACACTTCAGTGGTTCAGGACTGTAAAAAGTTTAGAAAGGATAAAAACAGTAACTTGCTATTTTTAGTATGTTAGCCTATTTCAGTACATAAGGACCTAACAATTATCTGAAGAAGTGGAATTGTAAAAATAAGAAAATGGCAAAAAAAATCATCTAAATAGCATTTATAGTTTGAGAGATATTAAAGTTTCCATCTTAGAAAATTGCTCCTGATGAACTTCATATTTGAATTTGAGGCCTTTAGAAGCCTCGTTGCAGTTTAAAAAGTGGAAAAAATGATCTTTATATGATTTTGTGCATTGAAGAGCTCTTCACGAGCTTTCCAATGCCTGGTTATGTTTTTCAATCAGATGCTTGGTTCAAAATTTATGGCCCCTAGAAGTTGTGTTATGAAATTTCAAAAACTTTAAAATTTTCAAATTTACCAATTTCTTGGGCAAGAAATGGACAGCTGCACTTGGCACCCAAAAAGGGGAGTTACACTTTATAGAACATTTAGGAAGGTAGTGGAGAAGTGGCGTGGAAGTTATTGGTGCCAAATAAAAAGGAGAAACGGAAAGGTTATGGGGGATAGTTCCATATGTGTAGTTGTGGCTCCAGATTGTAAAAATCTCTAATAGAGTAGGATTTTCTCTGTTGTGAAATAACCCATGTTGTAGCATGTAATATTACATTTTGTACTCCATTTTACTAAAGAAATAAAAGTTTCTTCATTTCATTCCTTACATTTTTGGTGGGAATTTATGTTGTTTCATGTGTGAGTGTTGGGTGGAGTAGCCCCTCATCAGTGGGTTACCCTCTCAAACTAATCCATTAGATATACACCATGTCTACAAACTTTTGCCTCTTGTAACCTTGTGTATATTGATGACATCCTGTAGAGAACTTGTATAGAATAGATAGGACCTCTCGACTACATAAGCTTGTAATGCATCAATTAGTGTTCAGCACCAAGAAGTTACTCATCATGTGCCCATATAAACAAGTTTGTAGGTTGTGTATGCTATCTTCTTTCACCTTTGTGTGATCTTGAGGATTAAAAATGGTTAGTTCCTCCTTATGGGCCCTACATTCTATGCCTAGACAAGGCATTAATGGTGGGCTTAAAAGTATATACACCCCCACTTGAATAATATAGGTGTTCATGTGCTTGGTGTCTCTTCATTTGTGTGAAACCCATGCATTATCCCTTAAAATTTAAAACATTCGCAAGATCCCCTAAAATCCAAAAAGTCAAAAGATCTTGAAAAGCCAAAGATCCTAAAAAATCCCAAGGTTGAAATATGTCAAAATTTGCATCCCCCAATCAAAATCCTTCATCCAAATCAAGCCCATCCCTAATCAAATCCAATCACCCAAAAATCCTTAATCTCAATCCATCTTCATCAAAAAATCAAATCAATCATCCATCTACATCAAAATCTAGCATAAATAAATATGATCATCACTCTTTAGTGTTGGTGCTTTATGATTTAGAACTTTCACTCCATCCATTAGTGTGACCATGATAGGATACTGGTAATAATACCCTAACCCTATTTTGGCATTTCAATCTATCTTTCAATGCCTCCATCTTGTCTTGGCGCATGCGCCCTATGTTGTGGCACATCCGCTTTTACAAAAGTCTAAATTCCAAAATTCATCCACCCAATCAAATATATAATCCTAATCCAAAAACACATATAATATACCATCCAAATCAAATCAACCTTATTCCAATCCAAATATTAATCAAATCCCAATCAGCTTTCATCCAACCAATCCTAATCAAATCCATCCAATCAAATCCCTATCCTAATCAAATCCAATCAATCCCACCAAATATTAATCAATGAGGTTCATCCCAAATCCATCATCCATCTATAAATCCAAATCAAAGATCAAATGTCCAAATCCTTAATCCAAAAATTATCCATCAAAAAATCAAAATTGGTTAAGGACATAAATCCTTTTAATCACATCAACCATCAAATCAAACATCATCAATGGTCCTTGGCCTAATCCCTCAAATCCTAAATCCTAATTCAAGCATCCTCCCAAATCATAATCCATCACCCATCAAGAAATCATTGAAATTAAAAAGCTAAACCTATCAATCAACCCTCAATCCAAATCAAATCATCGACATCAAACATCAAGGGTCCTTGATCTAATCCATAAAATCCCAATCAAAATCAAATCAATCATGAAGTGGAATTCATCCTTGACCTTGATCTTATCCAACATCAATTTATCTAGACCCTCAAATCTAAAATCCAAAATATTTCAATATCAAATCAAATCTTAAGGTCCAAGCCTTCAAAATCACATCATCTCAAATTCAAGCCTTCAAAAATCCAAAGCCAAAAATCATAAATCCATTTTATTTTGACAAGTTCCCTCATCATAATCAATATCAAAACCCCTCTGATGATTATGATGATATTATTGTTGATCAATATGAGTATATCATTTACACCCTTGCAGACATCATTGCAAGCAAGCTTGTCATAAGATTTCATCATCCACCAATGAGCAATAAAAAGCCAGTTAGCACTAGCTATCCTTCTAATCCTAAATTCATATCTATTGGTCATCTTTATGCTACCTTTGATAATTGAAACACCATTCTAGCCAAAGGCCCTCATTGCCCATCCATATCTCAAATCCCAACCTTATGCAAGAACCTTGTAGCCTCCACCTCCTATCCAAATCCTTCATCCTCACAACCTTTACAATCTAACCCATGTTATCAATCTAACCACCAAGCACATCAAACATACCATACACAATCTAATCCTACCACATCCAAGTCAACCTTCTCAAATTTTATCCAAGGATTCTTATCAAAGGATCTCAAGCAAAATTGTAGAGCCATGCAAATCCACTAATAATCCTAATGCCATCATCCCCATAAATCTACCCATATGGAAAAATAAGTTCCAAAATTTTCAAAAACCCATCAAATCCCAAATCCGCAAGCATCAGAACCCCCTCACCCATCCATGTGCATCACTAGAGGAGTACATCCATGCACTATTAGTTTTATACAAAATGGGAAGAAATTATAAAATTACAGGATTGTGCCTATTTGCCTTGGCTCATTCATCATGGATGCAACCCACATACTTCAAAAGATAGAAATTTGAAGTTTTGTTCCACCATTTTCATTCCTTAATACTTCAAAGAGTGAAAATCATTCATTTGAGTAGTTTATTATGCATCCATTAAATCATATTTTTTAAATTTCTCCTTGAATAATTCCTAGGTCATAGTGAGATTGTTAACAACCAAGATATTCTCCTCATGGTCCCACCATATAGCAAGTTGATCCATATCACTTCTAGTCTTCTTCTAGAGATCAAAACACATATGCATGCCTACTATCCAAGCTTTGTTTCAATCCTAGAACTTTTCCCATTAAATTTTATCATGGTTATTTTCTTAATCTCTTGGGTAAAGTATTCCAATGTCTCTAGAATTCCTTTAACTCTAGTTTGGGGAATATCAGTACATTCCTAGTCTCTTCTATATTATACTTCTTCCCTTCTTCAATATTGCCTTGGAAAAATTTAGTCTCTTAATTCTTGCAAAGTGAGAAGTATCTCTTATATAATTGACTTCTATAGGTCTTCCCCTCTTTGTTCACATTCTCCTTGGTTTGAGTGCATTGGCCTTTCTCCCTCTATCTCAAGACCTAATAACTCAATTCTAAATCATCCATGTCTCTCTTCTACCATCATGATTCCTTTTATCCTTTAATCTAGCTTCCATACTATGGTACTCTTACTGTTTGCATCAAAAAAATAATTACATGGTCTTTCCTTATATCAATCTAAAAATTAAACATGAAATGTATCCTAAATGACACATTAGGGCCTTACTTTTTGAACCGATGCTTTGATACTATAATGTAACACCTCAAATGGGCTACCTAATAATCTAACCTAATTTTAAGTATAATTTTACCACATAAACACTTTACACATTAATCACCAATTAAGAAAATAATAAGAAATCATAATATAATGTTGATTCAAATATGAGTGAATTCCTAATTTCTATTTTACTCACTTTCTTGTCTCTAATATCAGTATTGAGTTCATGTTTAGAAGGTCATGTAGACCCATGAAGCCTACATACTCTATCTTAATTTATTTGTGTTTGGTAGTTGCATGTAGTTCCTTCTCGACACCCTTTCACAACTATCAATCTCCTTAATCAGACTCTAGGTGACAAACAACTATCATGAATCCATGGTGATCCAAGGTAACATATGGGAACTTGGTTGAACTCTAATATTGATACTTATCACTCTTAGGTTTACTTTGATGATACCATGGTTTGGTCAATTTAAGAGAAATAGACTCCAAGAGCTTCAATTATAAAAGTCTTCAAGCCTTGCAATGGGGACATTGGACAACTCTAGTTGGTTTGGTCTCTCAAGCTTAGTAAGTTTTCCCTCTAGATTTTACACACTCTTGTGAATTCAGTATTTTATTAGTTTGTAAATTTGTTGGTTCCTCGGTTCCAAAAATAGTAGTCTAATTTTGTAGAGGGTTTTGGTCAAGTTGGGAAATTAGGTGTCTCAACCTTGCAAATTTCATAATTTTATTTATTTATTATTTAACATTTTCCCTAATTATTTGGCATATTTTATAATGTATTTTTATTAAATAATTGTGCTCCACCAAAATCGGCCATGGCATTTTAAGTTGGCACTTATGCCACATGTCAACTTGCCTTGTATGATGAGTTGCAAGTTGTCATAGATGCTCATTTATTGACAAAATATGTAAACCTATTTCTAGAGATTCTATGAAAATTGTAAGGGCCAAAAATAGGGGGGGTTATTGGGAATCTAAACCAACCTTGACATTTGTCATAAAGAAACTTATTTAGATTGACCATTATTGGCAAATCTGGGTGCTCAAATTGGGTGAGTATCTTATGACAGATTGTACGTTAGCTATGATAAATTCTATGACAATTGTAAGAGGCTATTTTTAGCTGGGGGCTATTATTAGTTTGTCACTGTCTATATAATGGATGCTTGAGGAGTCATTATATGTATCAAAGTTATGATTAGAGAATTTGTAGGTATGAAATGTTGTTGGAATGTTGCCAAAATACTCTTGAATATCAAGTTGATGATATACTCCTATAAAGACTTGCATTGCAAGTGTGTTGTAATTTGTTTCAAATTTGATAATACATTGTGTTAGTTTTGGAGTGTGGATTTTTTCTCTCGAAAAGGTTTCCCCACATAAATTATTGTGTTATGGTTGCATTATTTTATATTTTTATAAGTTTATGAATGTGCTTCTCTACTTTCTATAGTAAGTTTGGATTTGTTATAAATAAATTTACATAACCCTCCTCTCAAGGTTAGCATAGGAAGTTGTTTTTGTACACCTTGTTTCCTTACATTGGTGAACACAAGATTTATTTAGAAACAATACAAGTAGACTTAGTTTTGGACATCACTTTGACAAATGTTCCCAAGTTTTTCTATTGACATGATCTATTATCATTTTTTATTTACTTAGGCTCTTGGGTTTAAAATCCTTATAACTTTATACCTAAGGCATTCAAAAAATGCAAGCCATATTATACCTTATGATTTATTGGGGCTCTTGGTTTTGAATTTCACAAGTATCTCCAAGAGGTCTAGTGGACATTATCTATTCTATAATCTTATATAGACTAAATTTAAGTTCAATCTTAACAATGATTGTCTCTTATGGATCCCTACTGATGTGAATATTTATTAAAATTAACTTAATCTTATTCCAGTTCTAGATCTTAAAGGGTAACTATAGGGGAGGAACATAATGGTCTACTATTCACACTAGCAAGCTTTGATTGGTTTTATCCATTACAAATTTTGGACCTTTTGGAAAATTCCTTCTAACTTTCCTCCTTGATTGATGTGATACTTTTATTAAGGCTTGTCCTAAAGCAAAATTGAATCTAATGCAATAAGGGAAAAACATCTAGATCTTCCTTCCAAATACACATTTTATCTTAGAATCAACTTCAAGAGATCAACGGTGTGGGATTAATTTGAATAATCAATAGATGAGGAATTCTCTAGTGAGCCTATGACTTGGGATTTCTTTAAGGTTTGACTCAAGCTCATCTAATGGGAATAGAGTTGAGTCCAGAATAATACTCCACAAATTTAGTTCCTCTAAAGGGGATCTTGAGGCATAACAAGGTGAAACAAGTCCAAGAAACTCCTTGACTCAAAATAACCACATAATCTATTAAACATAGAGCAAGGCCAAAGAGCCTATATAAGAACCAAGCTATGACTCCATTTCACATAGACCTTACATGTGGGGTTTCAACTAAGTCCATAACTTCCAAGGAATTTGTCACGAGAAATACGCTTTGAGCTACAATCCCTTCTAAATTCTTTTTACAAAATTTATATGCCTTATAGACAATCAAGAATATATGTATATGTACACACACAAGAGAATCATTTATTACCCTTGGGTATTGTATTCCTGGGTTTTACATAGATACTTAATAAGAATAATAAATTCTATGAATCTGACTATACATCAGAAAGATTATGAAACCATAGTCACTTAAGTGTTGGGAAAGGTGGGCTCTACACCTTGCATAATGCTAATAATGTAAAATGTGGTATTTAATTGTGGTGTAAATTAGATATGTGAAGATCACAATGGGTTAGACATTCTTGGGGCTACTTGTAAGTTGTATGTAACATTGGGATAAATCTTTAATGTGGGTTGCACAATGGGAAATATTTTAGTATTGGGAAAACTTAGCACCAAAAGTAAATGAGGGGGACATGGTTTAGTCAATTCATGGTTTAAAGACACATGGTTATGTAATACCACTTGGTGGTTTTGTGCAATCTTATTATATAAAAGAAATCACATGAGCAATTGTTGAGGTCAGCTAGTTGGCTTGTTGGTTGTCATTTGTATTGAGACTCTCTTGTAGGTTGCATATGTGAGGAGAGGAAGCATGTATTGGGATGTGTGATTACATGATTCTCATTTTCTTATTCACATAGAGTGCAATTAGGGAGCTTGCTACTTCAAAAGTATTCATGGAGGCTTTGTAAGTGTATTTTTTATATTGCTAATTATTTACAAATATTCTACTCAATTGAGCATCAACATGAGACTAATACAAGCTCTTGTGAGCACAACCATGAGACCAATACATGCTCCTTTCAAGAAACCACACTAGAAACCACTTATGGAATACCAAGAGTCATAAATTAGAAATCCACTTATTTAGAAACCACCTCAACACTAGAAGCCAACTATGGAAAACCAAGAGTCACAACATAGAAATCTACTTATTAGATGTTCATTTGGGATTTGAACATGGGTCTCCTTAATAAGAACTCAATGGTTTACCACCTTGGACTTTGTCAGTGTATTGTAATCTTTGTTCATGAGATAATACATTAAGTGTGGATGCTTTTGGAGGCTATTTTTTCCCTCATGAGGGTTTTCCCAAGGTACATATTGTGTCATATTAATGGTATGTCTATCTATTATTTTGCATTGTGGATTCTAAATACTTGTTTGCATATTTTTCTCTCATGGAGTTATGTGGAAATAGTTTATTATGGATGGAAATTTCCTTTGATTTGGTATCAGAGCCTAGTTGTCAAGTTGTGGGAGGAGATCTCTCAGGTATTTATAACCCTTAATATGAGTATATTTTGTGCATAGAACTTGAATCCATGGCCTAGTAGAAAAAAATGAAAGTAATTTCAAGGTTACATATGTGTCTGTTGACTTAGGTTGTTATAGATCTAGGGTTTAATGGAGATTTGGTAAATGGGTTTTCTATCTAGACTCTTTCTATGAGAGTTTTAGGGGTGAGATTTTGCTGAAGACCTCCTAAACAAAAACAAACCTCACCATTGAGTCCAAAAGGCCCAAAAACATATGGATCTATATAAATCATGACTATGTTTGGTGACAAAAAGATTTTGATCATTTTAGGGTTGTAAGTGGAATCTTCACAAGGAATGTTATGTATAGTATTTTGGAATCCATACAAGTCATATAGTTGTACCAGGGTTGTGATCACCTAAAAAATCAATAAAGAATCAGGGAATATTCTATAGTTGTAGGGACTACATCAGAAATAGGTATGACAATCTACAAAATAGCTTATTTTAAAAACATTACACCAAGGTGACGTCACAAGCAAGTTAGCATGAACAAGTTTAAAATTTGGGGGTGAGCCCCTAGTCTCATGGTGGACCAGTTGCCTAGGGCCAACCCCAAGATGTCAAGCACCCAATGGGCAGTCAGGACCAACCTATGAGGCTAAAGACCCCTGAGAGATAGTGGTTGCTCCGCCAGAGGAGTGCCACTGGCACTTAGTACAGAGCCACTACCACTAGTCCTAGCCAGCATATCCCTTCTCTACTAGACCACCACTATAGAGTAATTTACACTAAGTGACGCGACCCAGTTTCACTGCTTGAGCACTACCTACATGTTGTCATCCACTGAGGAGCCACCGTCCAATCACCAAGGTTGATTTGAATGCACCTAAAGAGGCAAATTATTTTAGGAGGCACAAATTTCACCCAACATGTTAGATTTTCACGTTCTTATAGTTGATGGAAATCTCTTTTTGAGTATTATGTTGTGGTATTAGTGTTTTTTCTATGTTTTATTGTTTTAGATAGAAAATGCTAGTTGGAAGCTAAGTCTACTCTCATTGATTCAATAGATCATATCTTGTGCCCATGGTGTTCAATTTTGGACTTATTATAAGTGATAAAGAGAATTTTCTAAGTACTTTGTAGTGGATTAGGTTTAGAGATGTTGATATGTGATTTGTTCACTTATATTTCTATTTGAACTATTTATTGGTTCCTTTGACCCTGGTACTTTGTGAGTTTGTGGCAAATTAAATCTAGTGGTGATTTGGTGTTTGAGTCATCGAAAACTTACATGTTTGTCTCTGGTTGTCTATGTTTGACTAGATTACCAATGTATGGTTGAATTTGTATGTTTCATTGTAAGATCTATGAGTTATACAATATTTTAGGTTGTCTATACTTATAGGTTGCATGGATAACTTCGATGTGGGTTGTCTATACCCATAGATATTTCCATGTTTATGAAGATTCTATTTAGTTGGCCTAGTTTGGTCACTTGGTTTATTAGTTTGGTTGTCATTATGAGGTAGAGAGATGGTGCTTCCTAATACAATTGTGTTATGGGACCTAGACTTGTTGACTATATGGTACATACATGTGAGACTTGGTAGAATTTTAATGCATGTACATTGGGTGGTGATCGTGGTGTCATGGAGGTTCCTTGTATTCTTGGAGATTTGGAACGACATGGTTTATATGTAGATGCATTGTTGGTCATGTTAGATTGATTCTTGGATTGCATGTGGTGGTTTATCTTCTTTGTTTGGAGATCATAGTTTTGCTTTACCCTTGGGAGCTCTTGATGTTGTAATTGAGTTCTTTGATTGTGTTAGGGCCATGGGTGATCTTCAGTTAGGAGATGGTTATAATCATAGTTGGAAAACTCGGCTCAACAAAAAACTCGGCAAGCCAATTCTTGGAGAGTCAAAAAAAACTCAGAGAAATCTTGGCAAAAACTCGGCAAAAAACTCAACAAAAAACTCTACAAACTGAAAAAATTGCTAAAATTTCATTAGAAATGCATTTTTTTTGCAAAATTCAATGACAAGATGAATCCAATGAGTCCATAAATGAGTACAAAAGTGTTTTCTATTAAATTTAATTGACTTCAATGCAAATTGATTACAAAATTGCATTCTCATGCGAAATCCTAATGGTTGAAAGCTTGATAGTCTGACACAAATTACAATAGATAGCTGAAAATGAAAATAGTAAAACTAAAAGTAAATACTAAAAGTAAATACAACATATTACATCTTCCTCTTCCCTAATTTAGCCAAAGCTGGGAAGAGGTAGATGCTCTAGTCCAGTGAATGCGTGGTGCATGTGTCTTCAAAATTTGCAAAAAATGGCATTTGAATCTGATCTTCTCAATGCCACAACGTTACAAATGAACTATTTTTGCTTGGGGGGGGGGGGAGGGGGTTTGCTATGTAGAGCTCAAAAAATCTAATTTCTGATTATGTTTTACCTTTTCTGGCCGCAGAATCCACATATACCTGCTCTCGCAAGTCTTTTGCATGGACTCAACAAGTCTCTAGAGAAAACTCGGCAAAAACTCGATGAAAACTCAGAAAAACTCTGCGAGTTAAAGTCAAAAAGACTCTTTTCAAAAAAAAAACTCATGAGTTTTTGGTGATCTTGCCAACTATGGTTATAATGATGCCATGTGTAGATTAGTATCATGGTTCAATGGGAGCTTTATCAATGATGTGGATTCATCACTTGGTGATGGATTATCCTGTGTCATGTATGTAGTGAGATTTCTTTGACATCTTGAGTTCTATTAGTAGGAGATGGTTATCTTCATATGATTTGGATATGTTGACATATTGGTACCATGAAGGACTCTTGGAGTCTTTGGTTGAGGTGACAATTTATGATTTTCTAATTTGACAGGTGATCCTTGGTTTTCAGGATGCATATTATTGTGCCATGGTGGACTCTTGATCGTACGTTAGAGTTTTGGCATGATACATGTGCTCTTGGGAGAAAATATACTCATTTGAGACATATGATATTCCTTTGAAGAGATGTAGATCATGATGTCATGGTGAGTTCTTAATTATGCATTTGGAGATTTGGTTGTGATTTGTGATAATTTTACTTCATGAGTGGTGTGATCATTTTCTTTTGAGATTCTAGTTATCGTGGTGCTACATTGGAGTTTGGTTGGCATGAGATGATTGGTTATACATCTATTTTAGATTTGGATGAGGCTAGAGATCTCTTGTTTCTTGGAGATTGTGTGTTGATATGATTACTCTTTGATGAGGTTTCAATATGAAGATTGAGGAGCCTAAACCTAGGTTTGATGTGAGTTCAACATGGACCTATTGAGGAAATTGTTATTGGAGAGATTCGTTGTGGCTTGGTGTATCCTAGAGGAGAAATCTCATTCCCCACTCTTGGTCCTCTCAACGATGAAGGATTTGATAGGTATTTCCCACCTATTTTTTAGATGCATTCTTTATTTATGTCTTGTCTTCATGTATGCTTGAGCCTTGATCTATGGATGCTAGTTCTGAGGACTTATTTGAGTAGATACATGGTTATGATTTTTTATCTCCTTATGTTTGGATCTTCATTTGTTTTGAGGTTAATGTGTTTTGAATAGAAAAAGGAGATGGATAGTGGCTTTGGGAATATTCCTTGTTGAGGGAATGGATATTTTTTCTCTTGCTTTGGTTTGAGAGGCTTACATCCTAATTAATTGGATGTTGAGGAGGCTTCTTGATTTGGGGTTTTAGGAAGGAGATATTACTTTTTCATAGCTATAGCACATTGGTGTTTGTAGAAGGACATGGTTTTTATTTGCATGTTCTCTCTTGGTGGTATAATGCTTCTTCCTAGATGTTCATATTCACTTGACATTGGATCTAGTTTTTCTATCTTCTATGATGTGGAGAACTTGGGAGAAATATGGACTTGTAGTGAGAGAGTTATATTGTAGTTTTTTTAATTTGTAGGTTTGGGTGAGTGCAAGATCATCGTGAGCCAAATAGTGGCAATAGAAAAAATTGCATCTTTACTTAGCCAAAATCATGAATTGGACAATTTTGACTTTCTTAGGCATGTAAGGAATATTTGTTTTGGTTTGGAATACCAAACCAAAATGGATATCCATTCCAAAATGGATATATGTTTTGTGGGACCCAAAATGGATATCCATTTTTCAAAATGGATATCCATTTTGGAGACCATAAAAAGTTAGAAAAGAGGCTACATTTTGCAAACCCGTGGCTTACAAAATGCAGACCTCTTCAAAAACAGATATCAGACTCTCCTAGAATGGATATTTGATCCCAACAGGTATGATTCTTGCATTTTTTGTTTGTTTTGTATATTCAAGTAATTTTTTTAATCCTAAATGGGTATGTTTTATATTTTAAATAGGTAAAATGGATGAACAACATGAAAACCCAAACCCTCCGCCTCCAACAATTGAAGAGAAAATTGAAAGAAACATTAATCAAATATGTAGGATTGTAGAAATGTATCGTCGCCACCCTCGATTGTCTTCAATGGCATCAAATTTAGAGGGAATTATTACTCATGTTCAAACCCTCACAAGCCAACATGAGTCATTTAGGCAATGGTGAGAAATGAAGAAGGCAGGATATGCTGACGGTTTATCATATGATCAAGTGAAAGAGTTAGACATTACCAAAGCTATGTTAGCCCAATATTTTGTCAATCCTAAAACTAGATTGCATGTTGATGTTCGTAAGCCTAAGTATTCAATCAAATGGTGTACACATGAGGGTATTAGTCAGAATTTTTGGGATCATTGGTGGATGGTTTTTTATAAACCACCCAACAACAGTTTAGATGTACCTTTGTATTTCCTTTGTAAACTATATGCAGAGTTTGTAATGGGTCACTGATGAGTGTCAAATTGCATTCATAAAATACACCATTTTTGCCTCTCTTTTCCCCTATTCAGTTCATCTTCCTTGTGTCTGCACTCAAATTAGTTAAGCAAGATTGTTCTAATTAGTGATTAATTAAGATAGATTACTTGAGATTAGAATTTCTGATTAAGTGGCTAATGTGCGTGGGATTAATGGAAAAATGCAGAATTTCTCTTTCTTTTTGAATTAGCAGGTGTACATATCAGAAACAACAGTTTTGTGCATCTCCGGAGATCGCCTTCAATGATCTCCGAAGACCATAACAAAGAACAGTGACACCTGGGTTTTAAAGATTTGGGGAAATGATTCTCCGGAGCTGGCGAATGCTTGGAATATCTCCGGAGCTTGATGAATGTCTAGAATATCTCCAGAGCTCTGCAGTATCTCCGGAGCTGCAAACAGGAACAGCTATCCTCGGAACCTCCTGAGAACAGGGCATGTTCCAGTCAGAGCCGCCAATCAGACACTTTAGCAGCAATCCTAACACCCCACTTACTTCACGCAAATCATCACCTAAGTGATGAAGGGTCAACTATCAGTTAAACTGCTGAAGTTTTATCTTTCCAAAGATTTTGCATAAGTTACGAATTGAACTAATTCAATATTCTTATTTTCAGGGCTTTGATGCCCAAGTGTATTAAGATCTAAACTTAGACATATGAGTGGACTTCTGTTCCACTCAAGTCTACCCCTTTTGTATGATGATCTTTCATAAGTTCGATAGTTAAGTACAAATAAGAGATGGTTTCATCTCCTAGACAGACTGATAGATAAGTTCAGTGATATATAATCACTCTTTTTATATATACTTTCAGAAATAGTAATGAAACAGTAATGATAAGATTATTCTGATTTTCAGAGATTTCAGTTCTGATATAGCCATACATTTCTCATGAACATAAAAATGAATGAATTGGACTGAATTTAGTTAGATCATCTTTAGTGTTGATTTCCTGCAATAGCCTTCAGCCTCAAAGGTGCGGAGCAAGGGCCCACTCTCACCAATCAGGCAGGAGGCTAGTATCTCTATTTTATTGTTTCAAGTTTTCTTTTATAAAAGTATTTCTTGTTTTAGTAGATAGATGCATGTTATCATTCTTTGCTTTGAGTACATTTCCTGTTTTATTCTGTTTTACAGCATTCATTACATTTTTTTTAACAAGCAAATAGATTAGTCATTCTTTTAAGCTTTAGGATTAGCTATAAACTGATCACTTAGAATCCCTAGTTGCAGACAGCCATGGACACAGCCCTGGTTCTTTGACATCTGAAAACAGATTAAATGATGAGGTACAGCAACAACCCATCATTTTTGGCGCCGTTGCCGGGGACTAGTTTGTGTTAATTAGGGACACTGAGTTAAAAATAGTTTTTAGAATAGATCTGTATGGTTAGAGCTAGAGATCTTAAAGGAAGATATATTAAGCAGACACCCCAACAACACACCATAGGGGAAAGTAGTGAGGTGGTACAAAATCTTGTTGAAGAAGGAAACCTAGATCTTAATTTGGAACCTGCACTTCAAAACAACAATCCCTTAGATCCTATAGATATTCCACTTGCCAATTATATCTAGAAATTACAACAAAAAGTTGAGGCAGATCCTTTGGTAGAACCTAATTTCCTAGAACCTCAGGAAGAAGAACTAGTATTAAACATGGAAAATGATAATCATGAGGAAGAGGAAAATCAGGCCCCAAGAACCTTCTCATATCCTATTGTTTTGGCTGCTAGAGACAATGCTCCCATGAAGAATATCTCACCAGCACATCTACCAAATTTCAGAGGACTCTCCTCTGAGGATCCAGATCAGTTCTTGTTTGAATTCAAAGTAGTCTACCAAACTTATGATTATGGATCAGATAACCAGAAACTCAAACTGTTCCCTTCCACCCTGAAAGATTCTGCGATGAGATGGTTTATGGGTTTACCCCAGGGTTCTATCCGTTCTTGGGATCAAATGGAAACAGAGTTTTTAGAAAAATACCAAGATTATTGCAGATCCAGTAATAAAAATGAAGAACTGTTTAAAATTAGGCAAGGGGAGGAAGAATCCTTAGAAGACTATGTGGATAGGTTTAATTTTGCCTTGAGAAGGTATGGCAATCCTGTAAACCACTCCTTGGCCAGAACCCTGTTTATAAAAGGATTGGATAAAGAATCAAAACAGGCACTGGACCTAATGGGAAAAGGGAACATTAACAAAATGGAAATACCTCACATAGAGGAACTCTGCAGGAATTATTCTAGAACTCAAGATGGAGGAAGGTCATCCAAAACTTTTAAGGGGAAGAATGAGATAGGACAGTTGATGGAGGAAATTGCAAATCTAAAAATAGATATTCTGGTCCAACTAAATACCACATTGGATGGGATCCAAGCAAAAACCAGGACAACTGATCAAAACAGAGCAACTGAACCGCTTTCCATTTATTGTCCTAGGTGTAGAAACAAACACCTGTTGAGAGAATGTCCCTTGGACAAATCAGAGATCTGTCAAATCTGTGATAGGGAGCATCCTACCAGTCAGTGTATTCAACTTCCAGCCTTGAAAAAATTGAGTAAAAAGAATGCTGTGATAGAGGAGGAGTTGAACTATGTGGGACAAAAACAAGCTGGAAATTTCCCTTATAATTAGTACCCAAGCCAGTCTTCTTACAGGGGTCTTACTAATTGGGGAAATAATCAGTGGAACCCAGCTTGGTATGGCCCTCAAAATAATCCTCCTTGGGGACAGCAAGATTGGCAAAACCAAAATTGGCAAAACTAAAACTGGCAAAATCAGCCTTGGGGAAACCAACAATGGCCACCACAGTTTGGGTCACAAGGCATGCAACCACAATGGGGTCCTCAACAGGGATATCATCAACAATACCAAGGACAACCTAGATGTTTCCAACCTCAACAACAGGCTTTACTAACTGGATCCTCCAACACACAGGGTCAAACGCAGAATGAACCAGTTAGTCAACCACCTTTACCAGCTCAGCCTATACCAAACCCACGGAATAAATAGGGAGCAGCTGTCTATATGACAGAGTAAGAAAATCTGGCTGGAATTAATGCTATATATTCAAATAATCTCCAGCTACGTTTTGGGAAAGCATTCCCAAGACCTTCTCCTCCAACTATAGTTGAAATAACCAATGATGAGGAACCTGAAAATCCATCTAATCAACCCCCAGAGGAGATTACTAACGAAAAGGTGCTAGAAAAATCAACCACAGACAACTCCGGAGTTACTCCTAAAAAGCCAGCTCTGGAGAACAGTCTAGAACACAATTCTGATAAGAGCTCTGAAGATGCTCCGGAGATGGAAAAACTAGCACCCTACCCAGAACGACTTAAACAAAATGCTCCCCAGAGAAAGGTTTTACAAAAATAAATCCAACCCAATCAGGAATCAGAACTTTTACAAGAACTCAAGCAGCTAAACATTGAAATTCCTCTCCTCCAGGCCATTAGGGATGTACCAGAACTAAATCAATTCATCAAACAGTATTGCATCAAAACACAGGGCAGAAAGAAAAGTTTTCCCTCCACAATACAGGTGGAAGGAAAGGTAATGGATCTATTGATGGGAGAAATTCTCCTCCCAAAATATGGAGACAGTGGGAACCTTGTCATAACTATTTTCATCTCGGGGGTAGAAATTTCAAATGTTCTGGTTGACTTAGGAGCAGCAATTAATGTGATGACAGTTCATACAATGGACAAGTTAGCTCTGTCAGGTATCCAATCCACAACTACAATTCTTCAACTGGCTGATCAGTCAGTAGCTATTCCAAAGGGAGTGATCACTGATGTACCTGTTGTAATAGATTCATGGGAATTTCCAGTGGATTTCTTAATACTGGAACCTAGAAACTACAGAAATGCTTATCCACTGATTTTAGGAAGGCCATGGCTGGCTACTGCAGCAGCATCTATTGATTGTTGAACTGGAGATATGGTCATTTCTAATGGGATAGATTTAAAGAAAATATCTCTGTATCCTCCAGCTAAACCATCGGTGCATTACACAGGAAGAGTATGGGTGGATGAACCAAATAACATGAACAACAGTGCCTCATTAGCTATGGTAACCATTAGGGAACATCTGGGAGAATTGGGAGAAGAAGTATACTATGATACAATGGAAGACTTCACTCATCCTAATCAACAAAGATGTGATGGAACTCGCCCAAGACCCCCAGAGAAAACTTCTCGTTTCTTCTCATTGTACCCTTGCCAACATTATTCCTTGTGGGGAAACCTTTTACAGGGACTTAGCCACTTTCCACATGTTACTCCCACATTCTTGTCCTCTTAATGCCATGACACCAATGTATGGACCCACCACATCTATGGATCAAATTACAAAACAAGTCATGATTCTGCCAAGGAAAACACTTAATATAAATACTCAGTTAACAGCAAGTCAGGAAGAAAAACTTATTCAGCTTTTGGTTTCCCACTCAGCATCTTTTGCCTGGGAATACCAAGATATGAAAGGCATACCTCCTAAAATCTATACCCGTCATATCTGCACTAAGGATATTAAACCTGTCAGACAACCACAAAGAAGATTGAATCCTGCCTTAAAGGACATTGTCAAAACTAAAATAGAAAAATTACTCCAGGCAGGGTTCATATATCCAATCTCAGACAGTCAATGGGTCTCACCCCTTGTCATTGTGCCTAAAAAGAATGGGAAATGGAGGGTGTGTATTGATTATAAAGAACTCAACAAGGCCACAAAAAAGGACTACTTTCCCTTACCATTTATTGACCAAGTTCTGGACAACCTTGCTGGGAGAAAGTATTTTTCTTTGGGTATAATCAAATTCAAGTAGCACCTGAGGACCAAGACAAAATAACCTTCGCATGCTCTTGGGGAACCTTTGCTTACAAAGTTCTTCCTTTTGGGCTGTGCAATGCCCCAGCTACATTTCAGAGACTGGTTCTAACTATTTTTGCTGAACTGGCTAATGAATGCATGGAAGTCTGCATGGATGACTTTACTGTGTATGGGAATAATTTCGAGGAAGCTCTCACAAACCTTGGAAAAGTACTAAAATGTTGTAATAAAAATTGACTGTCCCTTAGCCATGAGAAATGTTTTATGATGGTGGAGGAAGGAATTTTTTTGGGACACCATATTTCAGAAAAAGGGATTAGAGTGGATCAGAACAAGATAGAAGTAATCACACAGTTGCCTTCACCCAAAAATCAGACTGATGTCAGAAGTTTTCTAGGTCATGAAGGCTACTATAGGAGGTTCATAGAAAACTTTAGCAGAATAGCTGCCCCCCTGTTTACCCTGCTTAACAAGGAAATAGAATTTCTTTGGACAGCAGACTGTCAATCAGCATTTGAAACTTTAAAGGAGAAGCTTACTGTGACACCAGTTTTAAGGGGACCTAATTGGACTTTACCATTCCACATACAAACTGATGCTTCAAATGAATCCATTGGGGCTGTTTTAGGACAGAAAGAGGAAGGAGAAAGTATGCATGCCATTTATTACATCAGCAAGAACCTTACCCCTGCAGAAAGAAATTATACAACAACTGAGAAGGAATTCTTGGTAGTTATCTATGCTATAAACAAATTCAGACATTATATTACCGGATATAAAATATTTGTGCACACTGATCATGCAGCCATCAAGTACCTAATGAATAAACCAGTAGTAGGTACAAGGATCATCAGGTGGTTATTGCTCTTGCAAGAATTTGATATTACCATAGTTGATAATCCAGGAAAGTTTAATTTGGTTGCTGATTTTCTGTCAAGATTGCATACAGGAGGAGAAGATCAACTAGTGGAGGACAAATTTCCAGATGAACATCTTTTTGCCATATCCACTACTGCACCTTAGTTTGCTGACATAGCTAATTTGTTAGCTATAGGCTTGTATCCATCCCATTTTACTTCAAAACAAAGAAAACGTTTGCTTAAAGAAAGCTTATCCTACAAATGGTTGAATGGTTTACTATTTAAATGTGGCCCTGATTTCATTCTACGCAGGTGCTTGAAGGCTGATGAGACTTTTGATGTGTTGAGAGCATGTCATGATGAGCCATCTGGTGGCCACTACTCTTTTCACAGGACAGTCCACAAGATCCTTGGAGCTGGTTACTACTGGCCTTCTCTTCATAAAGACACAAAGAAGTATGTGCAGCACTGTGACCAATGCCAAAGGATGGGGCAGCCCACCTTTACCCAGGAAATGCTGCTACATCCTCAAGTCATGATGGAACCCTTTGAGCAATGGGGTCTAGACTTTGTAGGACCAATCTCACCGCCATCATCAGGCAAGGAGTATATTCTAGTATGCACAGACTATGTTACTAAGTGGGCTGAGGTTCAAGCATTACAGTTTGCAAGAGAAGAAAAAGTTGCTAATTTCTTTTACAATAGAATTTTTTTGAGGTTTGGAGCCCCAAAATCAATAGTTTCAGGCAGAGGACCTCAATTTACTTCACAGGTAATCAAGACATTCACAGATTTGTACCAAGTCAAGCATAGAAAAGCTTCACCTTACCATCCTCAAGCAAATGGGTAGGTAGAAGTAACCAACAGAGAACTTGAGAATATCCTAACAAAGACAGTGGCAATGAATAGAAAGGATTGGGCTAATAGACTACCTGAAGCAGTTTGGGCTTACAACACAACTTGGAAGTCCACAACAAAGTTTTCACCATATGAACTGGTTTATGGGAAAAAGCCTATACTATCTATAGAGTTTGAACTCCAGACACTTAAAACTGTATTGGATGTTGGGCTGCCGCTGTCTACAATTCAGCAGAACAGAATTCTTCAGCTCAACAAGTTGGATGAGATTCAGACAGAAGCCATTCAGCAAACAGAATTGGTTCAGTACCAAAGGAAACAATGGCATGACCAACATATCAAGAGGAGGACATTTCAACAAGGAGATTGGGTTCTTCTCTATGATTCTAAATTCAAAGAATTCAAAGGGAAATTACAGACTCACTGGCTGGGTCCTTATCAAATAAAGGAAGTGTTTGAAAATGGAACTGTATTATTGCAACCAATTGATGGGAGCACAAACACATTTCTAGTAAATGGTCACCGGATAAAGCTCTACAAAAGACCGTCTACTAAAGAAGAGTTTCTTGATAATCTGAGTTTTGATACAGGGGATACCACCTCTATCATGGTGTTGGAATAATAAGATTAAGAAAAAAAAAGAAGGTTGAAAACCAGCAATGGCTGCCTTCTGAAAAAAAAAAAAAAAAAAGAAGGTTGAAAACCAGCAATGGCTGCCTTCTAAAAAAAAAAATATTAGAGAAAGATGGAAAACCAGGAAATGGCTGTCTTCTCAACCAAGGGAGTTGAAAACCAGTAAAATGGCGGTTCCCTTATCCAGGACAGTTGTAATAATTGAGCTCCAGATATGATCAGTTGCCAAAAATTGGCCCAATGCATCTCCAGCGCTTTCCAATGCATCTCCGGCGCTTTCCAATAAGGAGCACCTCCGGCACTTCCCAAAAAAAGAGCACCTCTAGCGCTTCCAATTAGGAGCACCTCCGGTGCTCTGTTAATAATACCGGTAGTGTCCATAATAAAGGCGGGACCTACCTCACCAGGTGGTAAAGTAGACAACTCACATGCTGAGGTCATAAAGACTCATCTTCTACTTTATCGCACAGCATAAATAAATTAAGATACTAATAATTGCAGGAGTGACCACAAGCCGGTGCTGACATCACCGTGGGCGTAGATCTTAGTGCCACTCAGTGCAATGATTGCAGGTCACGTGCAAGTAGGAAGCGGATGTCATTTTAGCCACCGTTTAAATGCCACGACGCATGCAGTTTCCAAAATGGCGCAGCATTTCTCCTGTGTACGTTGCCTCATCATTAAAACTGATCCAGGTAAATCTATTTTTCATTAATCATTAATTAGTAAACTGTCATGTCTTTCTATTTTGAGTGCTGCTGTGATGACACGTCCCTCCGCCGTCATTTCCTTTTTCACATCCAAGCATGCCGCCATCTGTGCCTTAATGCCACCTTACCTCCGGAGCACCCTATCAGTCTGTTACAATTATGGCTGCTTTGGTCCCTTAACCCATCTGCATAAACCCAGCCTGAAAGCAATAGCCTCCCTCATTCAAACCTCTGGAATAGACTGAAGCATAAGCTAAATCAAACAACTCTTCGGAGCCTACAGAATAATTTGAACAGCACTTCGGAGCCTACAGAGATCAGAGGGACAGATAGACTGCAGATCACAGAAGAAAAGAATAAAACACAGAAACTGCCATCAATTTAGGTATGGGGGTCAAGAAAAAGTCTGAGCCAGAAAGTACTGCAGGTCTTCTAAAGGATGCAGCTGCAGCAAATATTTTAAGGACTGCTGGATGGTTTGATTTCCTAGACAAGTTCGAGGGGTTTCAGGAGGACATTGTGGATGAATTCCTTAGGAATTTAAGAGACGACCAGACCACTGTGAGAGGGAACCAAATCAGTCTCTCCTCCACAATTATCAGCCACATCTCTGGACTCCCCGAACAAGGTGAGAGGTTCCACCACCTGAAAACCTTGTATACAGAGTTATTTAAAAAAAATTCTGTTCGTGGTGAGCCTACCATTCAATTGCATATGAATAAAAATGAGGTCAAAGGAATTTTGAGGTCCACTCTCCTAAACCCTTGGGCAACTGTTGCCACCTGGTTAATGAAATATTTTACTTGTGATGGCCAATTCTCCATAGTCTTAGGGCCCATAATGAAAATGCTCATCTTTCTCAGACATGGAAATAGGCACCCCGAATATAACATAAATATCCCCAATTTCCTCTATTCTGCCATCAGGGCAACTGCAGAAAAATACCAGCAGGGTAAGGGACCCATGAAACATCATGGCCTCATCTTCCTGATAGTCAAGCACCACTTATTATCTCAGGCCAATAGGGACGAACTATTACAGAACTTTCTTGAGCATAACCCTCAGGTCAGAGCACCAGAGATAACACAAACAGAGAATGAGAGTTCTCCCTCTCACCATGGTGAAGAAACTGAGCCTACAGCCTCCTCCATAGTTTCTCACAAAAGAACATCACCCTCACAGGAGGCTACAACATCTACAGCCCATGTTCCTAACAAGAAAAGAAAAGGCAAACAAATTGCAGAGCCTGCTCCAACACGGCCTCTATATATGACTCGGTCAATCAGGCGACAAATGACTTCACCTGAGGGATCTAGGCCTAGGGAATTAACAGAGGAACAAGCAGTGCAGGGAATTGAAGGGAGATGGTGGGTTGAAGAACCATCCCATGACTCCAATGAGGTACCTCTGGTCTGAAAGAGGAAACAAAGAGAAAATTCTCCAGCACCTTCTGTTCAGTTGGAGTCAGGTTCAGTCTCAACACCACAATGTGCTCCGGAGACAGGAAGCTTACCAACTGTTACTATCTCCTCAGATTCTGAGGAAGGGAATCCTGCTCTGGAGGCACTAGTTCCACCTGTGCTCCGGAGAAGCAAAAGAAAGAGGCAGCTCTCACAGGCTGAGAAGGATACTACCCTGCTCGCTGAGGCACTCCTAGAATTGAGCACATATGAGGACAAGGCAGGACCTTCAGTTGTGCCAGCAGCAGCAGAGGATCCTCAGAACAAGGGCATTGCAGAAGAAGAAACAGGGCACACAGATGCATTGGGAGAAGCAGAGCAGGTGGCCATGGATAATCTTGATAATCAGCCACCAACCACAAAAGCAGAGGCAGAAACTCTATCACATCCCTCTGACCAAGAAGATATAGAGATCTCAATAGAGCAACAACTAATGGAAGAAATTGAGAAGTTAAAAAGGATGTTTTGGGGAAAGAATTTAATTATTACTAACCTCAAGAAGGTCAAGGTAGAAATGGAGATGGAACTGAAGCAAACTATTGCAGAAATCAAAATAGACCTCCAAAACAAGGACAGAATCATCCAGGAGAAGGAGGCAGAGTTGGAAACACAGAAAAGTGAGGCAACAAAGCTGGTGGAAGAAAAAGAAAAAGAAGTAGCACAAAAGGTTTCTGAGCTCACTATGGCTAGAGACAATGGCCTCACAGTAATGGCAGCACTGATTGAGAAAGTACAGAGCCAGGATAAATAATTAACTTGGGCCAACAATAGACTGGATGACCAAGAAGAATATATTCAAGAACTATCTGGCCCAAGGACAACCAATGAACAAGAGATTCAAATAGATGCTTATGTGGGACCAATCCCCATTGACATTCCTAAAGCCCTATTTCATTGGGAGGAAAGGTGTAGAGAATTTGAAGCCTCCAAGCCAATGTTACAACTACAAAGGGCAGTCACTGCCAGAGCAGAAAGAATAGCAACTTTGGAGAGCAAAATCATTCAAATGGCCTCCCTCTCCTCAGAAATTCTATCTTGCAGACCTCTCAGTGCTAGCTATTTAATGTTCCTACAAGAAAGGATACTGCAAAGGAAGTTTTCCTTAGTCTTATCTGACATGAATGAGGATACAGAAACAGCAGAAGGTTTCATGACAGCTTACACCAGAAGCAATGATAAAGACAAAAACTTCCTCTGTGAATTGTACTTACATGGGTTCTGCATTAATGATATAGCTTTCATGATTAATCACTTTGTGGGAGAATGCCAGCTTAAGGCATTCATGTCCCTCATGAGAAACCACCAGATTTGGGACGAGAGGATGGAAGATCATCTTCAAAAGGATTCAAAAATAGATCTCCTCCTCAGAAAAGAATGTCCCAATCCTTTTGCCTTTCAGACCCAATTCAGGTCCATCATCTATCATCCTGCAAGTGCAACCAGCATCTTGCCATTATATTTAAAAAATTTGTAGGAGTGCTCCATTGACTTTGGTCTCTTTATGATTAATTCAGCAAATCCTATCCTTGCTGTAGCAAAGAAGAGATGGAGTATTTTAACACCAGAGCAAAAACTTAGAGAAGTGGTCACCCCTGCAAACCTGAGGCTATTCATGAGGAAAGCAAAGATGATATCCAAATTGATGGATAAACATAAACAGGAATGGATAGGAGGGCAGTTCAGACCTCCTCTGATAATTGAACCACTCCCTATATGGACAGAGTAGCTGGAAGATGAGAAATTGCAAGATTGGATGAAGCAAGTTGACAAGTACAGGGGGAATGGTAACACCAATAAAACTACTTGGACAACCTATCTCCAGGAGTATAGTCTGACTGAGAGATTGCTTCGTCAGAACAAATCCAGAATGTGAAAAGTAGGAGGACCTACCAACCAAGCCTTAGGTATGGGGGGGATGATGAGTGTCAAATTACATTCATAAAATACACCCTTTTTGCCTCTCTTTTCCCCTATTCAGTTCATCTTCCTTGTGTCTGCACTCAAATTAGTTAAGCAAGATTGTTCTAATTAGTGATTAATTAAGATAGATTACTTGAGATTAGAATTTCTGATTAAGTGGCTAATGTGCGTGGGATTAATGGAAAAATGCAGAATTTCTCTTTCTTTTTGAATCAGCAGGTGTACATATCAGAAACAATGGTTTTGTGCATCTCCGGAGATCGCCTTCAATGATCTTCGGAGACCATAACAAAGAACAGTGACACCTGGGTTTTGAAGATTTGGGGAAATGATTCTCTGGAGCTCGACGAATGTCTGGAATATCTCCGGAGCTATGCAGTATCTCCGGAGCTGCAGATAGGAACAACTATCCTCGAAACCTCCTGAGAACAGGGCATGTTCCAGTCAGAGCTGCCAATTAGACACTTCAGCAGCAATCCTAACACCCCCTTACTTCACACAAATCATCACCTGAGTGATGAAGGGTCAACTATCAGTTAAACTGTTAAAGTTTTATCTTTCCAAAGATTTTGCATAAGTTATGAATTGAACTAATTTAATATTCTTATTTTCAGGGCTTTGATGCCCAAGTGTATTAAGATCTAAACTTAGACCTCTGAGTGGACTTCTGTTCCACTCAAGTCTACCCCTTTTGCATGATGATCTTTCATAAGTTAGACAGTTAAGTACAGATAAGAGATGGTGTCATCTCCTACACAGACTGATAGATAAGTTCAGTGATATATCATCACTCTTTTTATATATACTTTCAGAAATAGTAATGAAACAACAATGATAAGATTATTCTGATTTTTGGAGATTTCAGTTCTGATATAGCCATACATTTCTCATGAACATAAAAATGAATGAATTAGACTGAATTTAGTTAGATCATCTTTAGTGTTGATTTCCTGCAATAGCCTTCAGCCTCAAAGGTGCGGAGCAAGGGCCCACTCTCACCAATCAAGCAGGAGGCTAGTATCTCTGTTTTATTGTTTCAAGTTTTCTTTTATAAAAGTATTTCTTATTTTAGTAGATAGATGCATGTTATCATTCTTTGCTTTGAGTACATTTCCTGTTTTATTCTATTTTACAGCATTCATTACATTTATTCAACAAGCAAATAGATTAGTCATTCTTTTAAGCTTTAGGATTAGCTATAAACTGGTCACTTAGAATCCCTAGTTGCAGACAACCATGGACACAGCCCTAGTTCTTTGACATCTGAAAATAGATTAAATGATGAGGTACAGCGACAACCCGTCAATCACCATGTGAATTATTTTGATTTTAGAGAGTTCTAGGGAGTAGGTAAGGGAATTCCTGAAGATAGACCTAGGGCAATGAGACAAGTGAAAGGTCCTTTTATTCCCCCTCTTGCTATCCCTTCACCCCCAATTCAGCACCTAGACATTATTACAAATGCAACACAACAGGACCTCATTGCCATACACTCTTTGACTGAGCACTTGATTACACAAACCTCTCAGTTTGCACAACCACGTGATATTGGTAGTGATATTGGATCACCCGATATTACTAGACCCTCCTCATCCACACATGTTTGTGTGCCCAATCAATGCATTTTTTGCAATCAATTGTTCTTAGGTCCTCTTATGGAGAGTAGTGAGCCACCCTTGAACACTTCAGAGTGTGATTTCCCTTCATGAGATGAGGCAGCAAGGTCCAAAACTCAAGCTGAGGGTTCCAGGAAAAGAGCACAAGCACAAGCATCAGTGGATCGTAGAGAAGGAGAAGAGCATGGTCAATCTTTTATAGAGGTAAGATTTATAGTTAAATTTCATGGTGTATTCCATTTGAATAATATAAACAAATATTAGTACTAATGTATCTAAGGGGGATACAATTGATGATAGGAGGAGTTGATAGAAGTTCATCATGGAACTCTATCTGCTATCTAATTTGGCTTCAACTTGCAGGTATAATTTATTCTACACATCAACTTTTTTTATTATATGCATTTAATTCTTTGTGAGTAATTATATATTAATTTATATCTAGATGTTAATTTACTTTTATAGTCAATCCAAAATGTGAATGATGTGGCATCTTTACCAATGATCTTTAGTCAAACTCCTAATCAACCTAAGGGATCATCATTCGCGGAATGGCTTTCTGAATGCAAACAAAGGGTGGAGGTAATTCAATTGAACTGTACTTTAATTGATAATTTAGAAAACTTAAATATTTGATTATAGTCATTTAGATAAATAATAAAATAGAGAATAGATAAATTGATCTATTAATTTAAAAATCATTATGATTATTCGTATACACAAAGTCTTACACTCTTGTCATTTTTCATACAAGTGATATTAGTTGGTTCATCCATGATGAGTCCTTCTCAATCGATGCAGGAGGCCTCAATGGTGGTTTGTGCTTTTTTTCTAGTAGATAAGTTTTTGTTTAGTGTAGTCTAGATTGTTTAAGTGTAACACATCTAACCTTTTTTAATGTATTCATTTCCTTTTTTGTTTAATAATTATATATTAATTTATTTCAATGTTACTTTACTTTTACAATATCTTGAGAAAGTGAGTGATGTGCCACCTTTGCCATCATGCTTCAGTAGGACACCTGATCATCTGAAGAGAAAATAATTTGCAGAACAATTGTCTGAACAACAAGAAAGAGTTGAGGTAATTGAATTGATTTTTTTAAATAATTGATAGTTTATAAAGGTCTTATAGTTGATTGTAGTGATTTAGATGTATGTTAATAAATGAAAGTTCTAAATTGTAGTAGATAAGATTCTATTTACTAACTCTAACTTGTTTATATTTACCATTGAAGAGATTAATCAAATTTGTGGTTGACTTGTTAATGCAGTCAACTTTGCCTCCATCAACTACTAGACATCATGGCATGAAGAGGACACTTTTTGAGGATCCTGTATAGATTGAGGATTCACCAGAGACATAGGGTCAATTAGACCTTTAGTATTTGATGTAGCTATTCAGCATGTAGATTGTATATAGATTTTGAGACATGGCATATTCCACATTTTGTAAAAAATGTTTTGAGTTGGTATATTTGTCAAATTTTTGTATATGTGTACCATTATGGACTAGATTTTAATATATATATATATATATATATATATATATATATACCTTGATATACAATATAATTTAAATTCTTTATGTGCATGTATTCCTACTTTGAAACTTCAAATTTTAATGTATAATCAGTTTACAATGGTTGAGTTATGATCAATAACATGTTATAGATTGATTTCTTGTTATATATGATTGTTTTTCTTGGTAGAAGGATGATATATGTAGTTTCATACCTCAATACATAACTTGAACTTAATTGCCATGTGATTTTAGTTTTAGTTAGATATAGGTCATGAAATGACAAATTTGAATGGTTCACACGTGTAGAGCTATAGAAAACTTTTATCTCCTCCATATGTAGTTGTAGCTCTTCATTTTTCAAGTACAAACATCAAAAAGTAGTTGTAGATGACTAATTTCACCATAAAAACTTCATTTCTAGCCTCCTTTCTTCATGTTTTCTCCATTTGCAGTCTTAATCAAGACATCTGCAATCTAGAATAGCAATTTGGTACCTCATGGAAGGCTGCAACAATCATATTTAAGGCTGCAATTTAGGTATAAGATTATAAAGTTCATTTTCATTCAGCTCCAAGACCTTAATTCCTTCATCTTTGACCATTTCGAGCTATGATTGTGTAGGTACAATAGTGATATAGGTCTAAAAATCAAGTTGTTTCATGGCTAGTATAGCAAATTAGGAGTTTGAAATGTTGTCACAACAACATTTTGCAAAAAGGTTTTCAAAATTAGGTAAATGGGAAAATCTTGTTTCATTTCATCTTCTAGCTTTCATTTTGTAGGTACAAAAGAATATATTTCCATTTCATGAAGTTTCCACCATGTTTCTACCTTGTTTCTAGATGTTTCCACAATGTTTTCAGCCTCACAAACCAGGTTGTCAAATTTTTTTGTTGTGGGAAACTTCACAAATTTATCATTTTTCCTCGGCCTCCTAGATCTTCACCATTTATGCATGACCAATCTTAAATTTTTTAGCCTACCCTTGACTATAAATGATTTCTCTTGAGCTATTTATGAGGTATTATGGTAGCCTAAGTTGTTGTTTTGATAGTCTATTTGCATGCTTATGGACCATTGTGACAGTCCTAGGAGTCTTTTGATAGCTCAACTACTCCATTCTAATTTAGAACAATTAATCAAATAGATTCAATGTTTTATGTGAAAGTCCACTAAGGTTCACAAAAAATCATTTCATCTCTCCCTTTAATAACCCCTACCATAGTGCAATGGACCTCAATAATCATGGATGTCCATCATTTATGACAACTCTTCTTTGATATGACAATCATTCCTTCAACCTTTTGACTATGTTAGGACCTCATACATTCACCTTCAAATGTTATGATAGTGTCTTTTTATTATGACCAACTTTATGAGGCATAAGATGGGGATCCCAGGGTGTAGATGACTTTCTCAAAGGATTGCAAGTAGCTTTATAGATTGTGGTAGTAGGATAAAACTCTTTATGACTGTCCTATAAGGACAAAAAAGAATTCACAAGATCCAAACCATTTCAAAGTGTTGCATACAGTCTAAGGATTTATTGTTCTATGATATGGGACAACAAAAAATTATGTTTGGTGAGTGTATTGAGATGAGATATTAGGACAGTTAAAGACCATTTAGAGATCATATGATTATAAGAGTTTTATTTTGTAAATGAATTCTTTCTCTCTCAAGACCTTGAAAAAATGATTAATTCTTCTAAAAACTATCCCAAGACCCTATTGATTGTCAAATTCCATAACTAGGTGTGATAATAGCAGAGCAACATGGTGATAGTCCACTTTGTCTCATTTACGATAGTGCTCTTGCATTAGTTGATCCTTGATGATAAGATATGATGGTAGTTTTATAGTATCTAAAACATCCCCTCCATGAATTATGTGGTAGTCCAAAGGTGATGAGGATCATGACAGTTGTATTGTCCCCATTCTAGGAATGGTCGCCATTAGAGAGGACGTCGCCATTCTAGGTTTATTTGCAGATTTAGGGTTTCAGTAGAGTAGAGTTTATGGTAGCGGTAGAGCAAACCTGAGTGCAATCATTTGAGAAGGTATTCTTAAGTACTTGAGCCTAGAAGACCTAGGATTTATGCCCTAACTTGGAATAGCAGCATTAGAACCTTTCTCCTATCATTTTGTACGGTCTAACTACTTTGTACCTGATATTATATATTTAGACTTATAGCAGCAAATATCTGATTTGCTTACAGTCCATTATAGTTGCAAATTGAAATGGTTTTCCTTGCATAATTCATTGTGGATTACAAATATATTGTTGGGAAGTGTATGGGTGATGCTTTTTTTATGTATTGAACATGTTTTTTGAGCTAAGATAAGTGTATGTTTAGGTCTGATAGAAAAATTAGAACTTCATAAAATTAGGGTTTGAGCAGAAAAAATAGAATTGTTGCATATATCCCATTTGGGATATTACAACAGCCTAGTTAAGTTGGAGTGTTGATTGACTAGATGACAGTCCCTTGTTCTATCAACATGCATTTTGTAGTTGTTGAACGATCTTCTCTAGTTGCATGACAAAGTCAAGAACAACATGCATGATTGAATTCCTAGAGATATGACAGTCCTAACATCCCTTCTACAACTTTTATGTTTCCTTTGACAAATATAAACTCATATTAACTATCCTTTATTGAATCTAAACCCACTCTCCTCACTCCACCAAGACCTAAGGTTTATGACACAAGTTCTAATGATTTAAACCCACCTAATCATGAATATACAATCCCTTTTGACTATAACAATCTTTTTCAAATAATGTTTACATGGTTTCTAAAGCACATAATGGAAATCTCCTTACATATTTAGTGTATTCATCCCAAAGCAAAAAATTATGATGTATATGATACCCCCAATGATCTTAAGTAAAGATGAATGTCATGAGAACCTCATGTCTCCATGGCTGCATTATTTGAGATGGAAATTATATAATCATTGACAACATAATGACATGGATAGATTTTCAACTTGCATAGTGTCTAATTATGTAAATATTTATTCAAGGAGATCATATGGTCATGGATCAAAGCATGACTATTCAAAACAGACCAAGACAACTTCCAAATTTCCTCATAGTTATATAATGGTAGTTACTAGTTTTGTGGCTGTCTTAGGGCTCTTTTGGTATGATAGTCCCTTGACTATTTTTGTGTTTTAATAGTGACAATTAAGGGTTTAGAAACATGCAACTTGATCATTAATTGTTGATGACAACTCCATGGTGTTGTCATAGTGATCTCCTACATAATAGGATAGCTTGCTAGGTAAGATCCATCATGGTGTCATAATGTAATGAGAAGCTTGATAGATGGTCAAGAATAAATAACCTTGGCAACCATGATTAGAAACATAATGAAATACCCATACAACATCAACAACACACTCTTTAAGATTACAACATCAAGAACACACTCATAAAATTTTAATGTATAATCAGTTTACAATGGTTGAGTTATGATCAATAACATGTTATAGATTGATTTCTTGTTATATATGATAAATCTTACATGTTATAAATGATAAAACTTGTGATTTTTTTCATTCAATCCAAGATAGTTATTTTTGTATTAGTGAGCAAAGACATGTTTGTGTGTTTACCCATTTTGTTATCTAGTTTATGCAAAGAAATGTCATCTACAACCCAAATTCAATAGTCGTTGCATTTGGAAATGTAAATAGGTGTATGTATCTTAAATGGAAGTATGTTTCAATATCATATATACTCCATGTTTCAATATCATATCCTCATTTCACGGTCTGTATGTCTCCATGTAGGGAGAGAGACACATTTGGCATGATTCACATATCCTCATTTTACCTTCTATATGGTCTCCATGCTTTGCATATCCTCATTTCATAGGTCCACATGTTTGACATGATTCAGCTATCCTCATTTCACCTTCTATATGGTCTCCATGCTTTACATATCCTTATTTCATAGGTCCACATGTTTGACATGATTTGCTTATCCTATTTTCACCTTTTATATGCTCTCCATGCTTTGCATATCCTCATTTCATAGGTCCACATGTTTGACATGATTCACTTATCCTAATTTCACCTTCTATATGGTCTCCATGCTTTGCATATCCTCATTTCATAGGTCCACATGTTTGACATGATTTGCTTATCCTCATTTCACCTTATATATGTATAATGTATCCTCATTTCACCTTCTATATGAATAATGTATCCTTGTTTCACCTTCTACATGTATAACATATCCTCATTTCACATTCTATATGTTTGACATTATTTTCTTAAGCATATTTCACCTTCTATATGTTTAACATGATTTTCCTATCATCATTTCATTGTCTATAGGTCTAGAATACCCTCATTTCACCTACCATATGGGTTATGGTAAGAGCAGAATGAGGTAGAGAGGAAGAGAGAGACATAGGGAGAGAGATGTACATTTGGCATGATTTGCAATCCTCATTTCACCTTCTATATGGTCTACATACTTTGCATATCTCATTTTCCTCACATATCCTCATTTTCCTTGTGTCTACATAAGTTATGTAAAGACTAGAATGAGTTGTGCCCTCGGTGCATTCCAATATTTATGGGGGAGTAAACATTTTGCCCTTGCAGACGATGAAGATGACTACATAGGGAGACAAATACATTTGGAATGATTTGTATTTGGACCTAATTGATAGCACCGACAGGTCGAGGTGGGTGGGTTTATGCTAGTGGAGGCCTTGTTTTGTTCCCCAAGTGTCAATCAAATCGGGCTACAGTGTACCAGCAAAGTCTCTTAAGAGACCTAAGAGAAAAAATTGCTAGACTTTGATGGATTAGTTCTCACACATCGTGGAACCTAAGAATGATTTGTTTGGACCTGTAGGTAGATGTCAGGCCCCTCCATAATAACCTCTCTCAATTTTGACCAACTCAACATCATTTGACCGTGCCAACAGCAGATGTATTCTTGAAAAATGACTCAGTGACATGTAGTGTAAAGGTGACAGGAGCCATATTTTCCGTTCTTCACCCTGTGGGACCTAACCAACAGTGCTGACAAGTCAGGGTGGTTGGTTTTATGCTAGTGGATGACCTGTTTCACTCCCCATGTGTTCAAATCAAATTGGGCTACAGTGTACCGGCAAAGTCTCTTAAGAGACCTAAGAGCAAAAAATTGCCAGATTTTGACGGAGTAGTTCTATAACTTTGTGGCGCCTAAGAATGATCCATTTGGACCTACAGCTGGATATCAGGCCCCTCCACAATAACCTCTCTCAGTTTTGACCAACTCAACACCATTTGACTGTGCCAACAGCGGATGCATTCTTGAAAAATGACTTAGTGACATGTAGTGTAAATGTGCCATGTGCCATATTTTTCATTCTTCACCCCATGGGACCTAACCAATAGTGCCGATAGATCGAGGTAGGTGGTTTTATGCTACCAAAGGCCCTATTTCATTCCCCATGTGTCCAAATCGAATCAAGCTATAGTGTACCAGTAAAGTCTCTAAAGAGACGTAAGAGAAAAAATTGCCAGACTTTGACGGAATAGTTCTCGCACTTCATGGCACCTACAAATGATCCATTTGGACCTATATCTAGATGTCAGGCCCCTCCATAATAATCTATCTCATTTTTTACCAACTCAACATCGTTTGGCCGTGCCAAAAATGAATGCATTCTTAAAAAATGACTTAGTGACAAGTAGTGTAAAGGTGCCAGGAGCCATATTTTACGTTCTTCACCCCATAGGACCTAACTGATGGTGCCGACAAGTCAAGCTGGGTGGTTTTATGCTAGCAAAGGCCCTGTTTCATTCCCCAAGTGTCCCAATCGAATCAGGCTACAGTGTACTGGCAAAGTCTCTTAAGAGACCTAAGAGCAAAAAAGTGCCATACTTTGATATAGCATTTATCGCACTTTGTGGCACCTAAGAATGATATGTTTGGACCTATAGCTGGATGTCAGGCCCCTCTACAATAACCTCTCTCAGTTTTGACCAACTCAACATCGTTTGATTGTGCCAATGGCGAATGCATTCTTGAAAAATGACTCAGTGACATGTAGTGTAAACGTGCCAAGAGCCATGTTTTGAGCTCTTCACCCCATGGGACCTAACCAATGGTGTCGATGGGTCAGGGTGGGTGGTTTTATGCTAGTGGAGGCCATGTTTCATTCCCCATGTGTCCAAATCAAATCGAGCTACAGTGTACCAACAAAGTCTCTTAAGAGACCTAAGAGCAAAAAATTGCAAGACTTTGATGGAGTAGTTCTCACAATTCATGGCACCTACCAATGATTTGTTTAGACCTACAGCTAGATGTTAGGCCCCTCCACAATAATCTCTCTTAGTTTTGACTCACTCAACATCATTTGACCATGCCAATGATGGATGCATTCTTGAAAAATGACTCAATGACAGGTAGTGTAAAGGTGCCAAGAGCCATATTTTGTGTTCTTCAGCCCCTAGGACCTAAACGAAGATGACAATAGATCGGGGTGGGTGGATTCATGCTAGCAGAGGCCATGTTTCATTCCCCATGTGTCCAAATCGAATCGAGCTACAATGTATCGGCAAAGTCTCTTAAGAGACCTAAGAGCAAAAAAATGCCAGACCTTGACAGAGTAGTTATCGCACTTCGTGGTACCTAAGAATGATCTATTTGGACCTACAGCAAGATGTCAATCCCCTCCACAATAACCTCTTTCTTTTTTTACCAACTCAACATCATTTGACCATGCTAACGACAGATGCGTTCTTGAAAAATGATTCAGTGACATGTAGTGTAAAGGTGCCAGAAGCCATTTTTTGTGTTCTTCACCCTGTGGGACCTAAATGATAGTGTTGACAAGTTCAAGGGGGTGGGTTTATTCTGGTGGAGGCCCTATTTCATTCCCTGTGTGTCCAAATCAAATTAGGCTACAGTGTACCAGCAAAGTCTCTTAACACATGTAAGAGCAAAAAGTTGCCAGACTTTGATGAAGTAGTTATCGCACTTCACGGCACCTAAAAATGATCCATTTGGACCTACAGCTGGATGTCAGGCCCCTCCACAATAACCTCTCTCAATTTTGACCAACTCAACATCATTTGACCGTGTCAACGTCAGATGCATTCTTGAAAAATGACTCAGTGACATGTAGTGTAAAGGTGTCAAGAACCATATCTTGTGTTCTTCAGCCCATGGGACCTAACTGACAGTGCCACCATGTTAGGGTGGGTGGGTTTATACTATTGAAGGCCCTGTTTCATTCCCCATGTGTCCAAATCGAATCAGGCTACAGTGTATTGACAAAGTCTCTTAAGAGACCTAAGAGCAAAAAATTGCCAGACTTTGACAGAGTAGTTCTTGCACTTTGTGGCACCTATGAATGATCTATTTAGACCTATAGTTATATGTCAGGCCCCTCCATAATAACCTCTCTTGGTTTTGACCAACTCAACATTGATTGACTGTGCCAGCAACGGATGCATTCTTGAAAAATGACTCAGTGACATGTAGTGTAAAGGTGCCAGCAGCCATATTTTGTGTTCTTCACCCTGTGGGACCTAACTGACAGTATCGATAGGTCAAGGTTGGTTAGTTTATGCTAGCAGAAGCCCTGTTTCATTCCCCATGTGTCCAAATCAAATTAGGCTACAGTGTACCACCAAATTCTCTTAAGAGACCTAAGAGCAAAAAATTGCCAGACTTTGACAAAGTAGTTCTCACACTTTCTGGCACCTACGAATGATCCATTTGGACTACAGCTGGATGTTAGGCCCCTCCACAATAACCTCTCTCAATTTTGACCAACTCAACATCGTTTGACCGTGCCAATGGCGAATGCATTCTTGAAAAATGACTCAGTGACATGTAGTGTAAAGGTGCTAGGAGCTATATTTTATCTTCTTCACCCCATGGAACCTAACCAATGACACTGACAGGTTGGGGTGGGTGGGTTTATGCTATTGGAGGCCATGTTTCATTCCCTAGGTGTCCCAATCGAATTGGGCTACAGTGTATCGATAAAAACCCTAGTTTTGATAGGGGGAGACATGTGATTTTAAATGTTTTCGGACTAATTTGAAGAGATATACTATTTTATATTCATGACATCAAATCACTACATATATAACCATCAAATTTAGCATTAAACATAATGAAAAAACACACCTTAAAGAGTGTACTACTAAAATCACATGAAATGGTTATCAATTATTAGCACCAGATGTGAAGAAACACTAGGAGGATATGTAAGATGGAAACATTATTATATTATGGTCATAATCTCCTCATAGGATATACAAAATTTACAAATATAAAATATAAAAAATGTCTCCACGATGGAAGCTAAATGCTTTAACCATTGATCTCAATCCCTTGAATAAAATAGCTTTATAGTCGAAAACACATGCATTTATAAGTTAAAAAATTGTTAAGCAAAGTAAGCACCATCAAGTACAACTAACTTAATATTTTTTATAAGAAGTTTGATGAAAGATGTCTTATATGTCACCTTAGGAATTATATTGAATGTCTCCAAAATGAAAGCTAAATGCTTTAACCAGAATCTTAGTCCCTTGAATGTACAATAGCTCTATTCTCCAAAACACCTGCATTTATATATGGAAGGTGTAAATATAGGGGTTCTTACAGTCAAATTATGCCTCTTTTTTAGGACTATTTTGTAACAACATAGGGTAAATGGATTGATCAGGTCATAAGATTTATATGGAAGGTGTAAATAGGCATATCTAAAATGTCTAAACACTCATCTTGCAATTATCACTCAAAAAACACAAGAAAACTCAAAAGAAATGTAGTCACACTACCCTGTAGAAGCCTATAGACCAAGGGTTTGATGAAAACCATACATGCACATGTGAAGTAGGTACAAAAAGATCAAAGACATCTTAAGTAATGCATTAAAAACAACTTCATGGTGCTCATGACTATGATAGTAGACTGTTATAGAGACTTGTGACTGTCCTAAACTCATGAAAACCTCCTTTTTAGTGTTTTATCTCCTTATAACTCCCTTTGTATCATCTTGTATATACCCTAAGACAACCCCTAAACCTCTTTTTCATGGATATTTCTTAGATAATAGGCATGATACAAATCATAAATGACTATCACAATGGAAAATAGTCTTAAATCCCTTTATGTAAATTGTCTTTTTCTTCTTTACATGGACTGTCCTCTCTATCTCTAGTTGATAGTATCTTCAAATTATTTTAAATGAATGATACAATGGAACTAGTACCCATGAGTTTTCTAACAAATGGATGAGTGCTTCTTCTTGGAATAACAATCCTATGACATGACATGAAATAGAAGTAGGACTATTGCATGGACTGTGACGGTCCCTCTTTCTTCAAATTCAAAATGATTATCTGAATGTTGACAATGTCCCCTTAGAAGATGGTAGTCATGAATGATGCTAACTACCCTATGACACATGTATACAAAATGTGGAAGCATAGACAAGGCACATGAACTGTTCGGCAAAACACGTCAAATACATGTCATCTCATGGAATGCCTTGATTGTAGGATATGCACAAAATGGACTGAGTTTATGTAATTTTGGGGCCCATAAGTCTTGAGATCTCCGTGAAAAGGTGATGAGTAACTAGGATATGATGCTAAGTCTTTGTGCACAATCTCAACCCTCCTTTCTTGAATGTTATAGTTATTATGGAATCTATATTTACTGAGGCATAGGGGACTATTATACCTAGACTGTCCTAAATAGTTATAAACCTTAAGATAGTCTAGAGATTTTCATGTAGACTATGTCATATTGGAAATATGGAGTGATGAAGTCAGGGCAGTCATGAGAAGAAGCTCTTATAATGACCAATGGCTATAAAGTTGGTTTTAGCACACATCAACACAGGTGTGATTGTTGGTTTCACACCTCTCTTGAAACCACCATGGTAAGACTACTCCAAGGATGATACAACTAGGTCTTAGCTTGCTTGGAATCTCTCGGTTGGTATATCTAGCCATGCCTACAAGGGGTCTTACATGCAATCTACAAATTTTCAAGTTTAGGGCAGTAAATACACATAAACCCTTTTATGATTCTCAGCTGATAGACAAGATAAAGTACTGCTGAAATTCTTATTCTAACAACTAACCATGGTTTTTTTTAAAGAAAATGCAAAAGGTTTAGGGTTTTAGAAGGATCCTAAGTGACATCCACAGTGCAAGGGTTATCTTCAGAAGACAAATACTCCAAACTTTAAACCAGTTTTTTGAGTTACCAAACGGAAATGGGTGTTACAGTGCTGCAGAAAATGGTGCTATCTTCAATAGAAGTCGAAAGATTTTTAGACCACATTCATTCATTAAATACCCAATAGACAGCGCAACTTAACTTATGAAATGCATTTGAGCTTTAGCATAAATAATAAGTCCAGACTAACTTTACACAGCTATTTACCATCAGTAAACAACTAAAAGTATGGACTTGGAATATTCATCAAATACTTTAGCAAATCATTAACATCATAAAAGCACAACTAATCTAACTATGGGAGAGCAAGAAGAAAACCATGAAAAACCACAATGAATCAACACAAGGTATAAATTCTTAGAATTACTGTAGAAACTTGCTTTGTATTACTTCAAATGGCATAGAGTCAACAATTTGGCATAAAAATCTCTCTTACAAATAGTGGAAATGGCAGCGCTTTATATAGAAAGCAGCATACCCTAGCTTTCAAGTGAACAGTGGAGATTAGCTCAACACTGATGGTCCAAATTACATCAATAAAGGCAATTAAAATAGCCCACATCAATTCTCGGATTACATTTGTCCTTTATGAAAAAGATGAAAAACAGCCCCCAAATACATTGAATCTAGTCATTTTGACTAGCCAACTCGTCATACTAATAGAAAAGAATATTTTGGAAGCAAGAAAAAGACAAAATTGAGTCACATGCTGCCCTGAATACAGCAATTTACAATTGAGACAAGATTTCATCATTAGAATATTCAAAATAACATCATGAGTCCTTTTCTAAGTCATTTCTATCTCTGTTGGCCAGTTTGTTGCAATAAGTCAACCATGCTTCAAGTGCAGGATTAATGTCGGATGGGTCTGGGTCCTTCAAATGATGTATCCTATAATCAAACACTTCATGCTCCCGACTGAATTTGCCATGTATTCTTTCTATCTTTGTTCCTTCTTTTCAAAATGCCTTGAATTCAGCCCTAAGGTCACTTGCTTTATCCAACCGTTCCTCCATGATGAGTGTGTCATCTTCAAAAATTATTTTATGCAACTTGTCCTTGCATTTTTTGACATCAAACAGGGCATAATCATCATAGGACTCTTCTCTGCAGTCCCTCAAGGAGTCACTGATGTTGTATATAACTGATCTCAATTTGTCATCAGCTAGTCTGTATGCTTCCTTTATATGCTCAAAGGTTTCTTTTCTCAAAAATAGCTGTTGATACCATTCAATAGCCTTTGGTAGCTGATTCCCAGTCAAAATATTTTCCACAACTAGAGTTTGAGCTGGCAACTCTCTGATACCTTTTATCCGGGGATACATGTGTGAATAATGCTCATCAAAAGAATCACATTCTTTCGGCAAGTCTTTCCATCTCTTGTGCAAATCTACCATTTTTTGGTGAGCTTGAGCAGAGGCACTTATGGCTTCACATCCCATTTCAAAAACCTTTCGTAACCAATTTTTTGTGCCTTGGGATTTTGATCTTACCTCGCCCAACTTAGCCATCTCATCGGTAGACAGGAAAGTAGGTATTGTCCTTATGTCTCCTCCTGCATCTACTGGTTTTATCATAAATTGAAGACATGCTCTTAGTTCTTCATTTTGTTGTTTCAAGTCTTTTTTAGACATTTCATCTTTGTCTAGTTGCTCCAAAATTGATGTGACTGATCCTTTGAAATTATCCACTCTTTGAGCACGAGTGGTTGGGCCTAAATCAACTGTAGATATGATATAATCTTCTGCCCTAACTTGGTCTCTTGCTACGTCAGCTGGCGGGACCGCTATTTCTGCTATCCTTGACCTCAATTCGTTCTTGTAGATTCTTGATTGAATCTTAGCCTTTTTTTGCTTCTGAGACTTCTGAGCCTGTGACAGGATATCGCTCAGGTCAAGCTACATTACTTCCACCCGTGGCTCAGGATATGCCATTCTACCCTGCAGCCATTCGGTAGCAGAAGATTTGTTTAATTCAGAAACTCCATTCTTATCAGATACAGCCAATTCTTTGGATTGTTCTTGTTCTTGCTCTTCACTCTCCTCTAGACTTTTCTCCTCTTTCTTTTCTTCCTCCTATGCCAATTCCTTCATATTTATCACTACATTCTCCTATGTAATCTTTAAAACTTCCTCTGTTGGATCTTTACCAAGGGGACTATCAGATATGTCAATAATTTCCACATCAGCTGAAGGTTCATGGAAGCTTTCATTGTTTACTTCAGATAATACTCCCTTTTCCTCCTCACTTGCTGCTTCAGGCTCCTGTAACCCCAACTCTACACATGGGCAGCAGTGGGACTGCCAATGAATCCATAGGCATTTGTGAAATAGGGACATCAGAAGAGATGGCTAGGGAAGGCAAACTGACCTGTGTAAGGTTAGTCAAGATGGGTGACAAGGAGGAAGAAATGGTAAGAGATGAAGAAAATGGCAGCGAAGGTAAGGAAAGAGAGGGGGAAAGGATGGTGGAAATAGGAGGCAATGGTAAAGGAGAAGAAGGTGTAGATGTAGTGGAAGGGTATGAGATGGTGAGAGTGGAGGAAATAGGACTACTAGAGACACTAGAAGAAATTACCAGTGAACAAGAGGTGGTGGTGATAGTAGAGGCAGGAGAGGTAGCAGAAGATGTCTCTTGAATTATAGAGGCTAAAGTTATGGGTGAAGTGGATGCAGCAGAGGAAGGAGGGATGGAAGGAGAAGTAATAGTAGAAATAGCAGGGGTTGAGCCAGCAGTGTTAATACTTTGTGTAGGAGGTTGGGTAGTTGGAGGATTGGAATCATCCTTAGTTGTGGCAGCCTCCTTGTTAGCTTCTTTGACTTTTACTTTCTTAGCCTTAGAGCTTTCTCCAACACCACTTGGCATATCTTTTCTCTTGGAAGTCCTAGTCCTAGCTGAAGGAGGTTGGTTTTTCTTCTAGAGAGACCTTACAAATGGCTTCTTCATCTTCTTTGCCTTTTCTACCAGAGATGTATGCTCTTCACTATCTAATTTCTATTTTTCAACTGGTTTTGCCTCATCTGTGACCTGAATGGGTTCATCCTCTTCTCCCCCGAAGTCTTTGTCTGATTCTACTACTGTGTAAGTAAGCTGGACTCCTTGTTCATTTAGAACAGCCACCTATGATCTGACCCAGGCCTTACTTAGTCTGATTGGTTTCCTCATAACAACATCTAGGGAGCTCTCTTCTGCATTAGCCCAATTTGGCAATGGAATGGGTTGATGGTCCTCTGAGCATAACATTTTCATCATCTTGCAACTAATCAGGGACTACCATTATATGAAACCTTTTAATGAAATCCAGAGGCAGCCTTGCATGTGCCTTCTTCATAATCTCATAATCATCAGGGTAATTGGCCCAAAAGTCTTCAATGTGCACTTTATGAAAGAACTTCTTACTTACAAATCTTTCCATCACTTTGTTTGGATCAAAGTGACCCCTTGCATTGTAGTAGTGCAAATTCAAGAGTTGAATCTCTTTGTCTGAATGTTCTGTTGATGCCAGAGAGGGACATGCATAAAGTCCTTTACCGAATTTGATAGGAAATTGAAGACTAGGCCTATGCAAGTGCTTAAGTTTCTCAGCACAAGGTATCAGTTCCCTCAATAGCTCAAAAAGCATTGTCTTATCATCAGGGTATCAAGGAAGTCTATAGGCCATTCCAGTGAAGCCTTGTATCCTTATGTACGTAAACTTATCAAATTGGATATACCACCTGCCATATCTGGTTATTTCATTCATAGCCTCGGTGGAAATCATCAAGGCTGTGTTGCCTTGCAACTTTCTGACTATATACATGGTGAATGCATTGTTTACCCTTTTGAAATGTATCAATGATTGGGATGAAGTTAGTTGCAGATAACATTCATATACTTTAATCTGAGTCTTCTCATCATTTCCAACTTCACCAACCTGGGATGCTCCATCTTAGTGATTCCTTCTTGCCAATGCATAGACAACATAGGACGTCCATCTGAAGTATTTGTTTTCATTAAAGTTGCTAAAGGCTTCATGGATGTTGTCACTGAGGATTTGAGCCTAGTGGAACTTGGTTCCCTTCAATATCTCAGAGATTATGACAAACATCCAATCCTCAAAGGTAGAGGCAGTTGGTAACCCATAGATTCTACTCAAAAAGGTTACTATGTCCCCTATTTCATCATGGAAATCACTTTTGTAAAGTATTCTAGGGAGCTTGATGAGAGTAGATTTCCTTCTTTTAACCCAATGGTCATTTATGTATTTCCTGCATCCCTCTACATCCTTATTGTATGTTGCCTTTGATCCCTGTTTATCTGGCATAGTCATAACTTTGTGCCAGGGAATGTCAAAGGTCTCAGCCAGAGAAGGTGGGGTCAGATCAGCTAGAATTTCCCCATCTGCCATCTGAATGGTCCTCATCATAATATCATACCTATCTGCACAGGTGGCCATTAACTCTGCACATTGAATTAAAGTAGGAAAGGCAGCAGCCTATCCAATACCACTATCTCTGAGTATTCTGGCTCTGGGATTCAGATTTGGACCAAAGACTCTTAGTCTGAAGTCATCTAGGTCGATGTGACCTACGTTTGTGTCCCCAACATTACTCCACCCAGAGTGGATCTTGGTTTCTGGAGGGATTCCTTTGAACTCGTACTTCATTGCTTGGGCCCGAGCAGTCATTTAATCTACAGGACCAGACCTTATAAGATTGATACCTTTAGGAAATTCCTAACATACTCCTATGTTTCAGATGAATCAATGCAAATTTGCAATTCATGCCTTGAAGGTAATTTAAATCTAACTGTAATAACATGGCATGCCATCAAATATCTAATGTTGCAAGAAAATTCATGAAAATTACCCTTAACAATGCACTACAACATTAATCTCATCATTTTGAACCACCTTCCCTTTGAAAATTTCAAGAAATTAATCATTTACACCGTTTTGCGCTAAATTGAGGGTTGTCCGACCCTTAGAAGGAAAAGAACTGAAATTGAGGTCATCCGACCTCAGCGGGGAAATCGAACAGGTCTGACCACATGCTTTACTTGCTTTTTGAGTTTTAGTGTGGATTTTGATAGTGTCCAACTTGCACGAAATTTGGAGGTCTCCGACCTCTGATGATTTGCAAGTCGATCAGTTGAGTTTTCGGCACAAAATCTTGTTGATGTGAATTCTGTTGTGCTTGCACAGAAATCGGTTCGGTCTGACTTGCGCAGATTTGGATAGTGTCTGACTAAGTCAGTTGGAGGATATTATAGCGCAGGTCAGACAAGGTCAGTTTTAGTGCGAGGTCGAGGTAAGCTCCCAGCGGGGTTTTCAGGTAGCACCAACCTTGCGGGAGAATCCGGGTCATCCGACTAGCTCAGAGACCTGATCTTTTAGCACAAGATTGGACTAAGGTATTTTTAGCGCAAAAGGTGTTTTCATGATTTACGGAGTTTTTGAAACCTTCTGACCAAGTCAGAGAAAAGCATTTTGGGTGCGTTGGTCAGATAAGGTCAGTTTTAGTGCTAAATGGCACTAGGTGCTTGGCACGTATTTTGGAGGTCTCTGACTGACTAAATAGTGGTTCGTTTTGCAGGTTGGTCGAACCTCGTTTTGGTGCTGGAATGAAACTAGGGTTTTTAGACAAAATTCCCTAAATTTTAGTTTTAACACATGATGGTCTCATTCATTCCCACAGTGGACATAATCTAGGGTTTTTAGATGAAAAACTCGTAACTTTTTGAAACCCTAACCTAAAAATGTCAATTCAATAATCAAATTCTTCAAAACCCTAATGGCCAGCATTGAAATTCCAACTATTTGCAAGCAAAACTTTGAATAAGGGGGGGTTAAAACCCTACCTGATAAGGGCAATGGCACGTTGACTTGCAGGTGGGTCATGGGTTCGAGCTTGGGGCAAGTCAATAAATGGTGAATGGAGCTTCGAAGTTTCATCCAAAAATGTGATTAAAAATGACTTAAAACTTGTTAATTTCCTATTTAATCCCTGCAAAATCTACCATTAATGCACAGGCGTACGACCTGTCAATTTTACGGTTTGCACGGATTTGCTTCAGCTTGGACCTGGCAGAGAATTTGCACATGCCTGACCTGGCCAGTCAGGACCACATTTAGCGCTAAGGTCGGAAGTTTGCAGCCCTCAAAGGGAAAATAAGGACTCATCCTAGCAGATGTTTGAAGTGATTTTAGATATCATCTTTCCATCAAGGTCAAAAATGCACTTTTGACCACACAATCACTTACAAGATGAAGAGATCCAATGACTCTCTAGCCAAATCAAAAGAGGGGGTCTCCATTTTAAATGGGGCATGTGTGCAAGGCACAACAAGAATTTGACAAGATAATTCCTTTAACCCACTACAAAACCCTGTTAGTAGGAGTACTTGTAAGCATGAATGGGTGCCAATTTGATTTCATTTGTCATAAGGATAAGGAAATGTACCATGCTAACTATCATACCTACTTACTTGAACATGGTCAAGGTGTCATTGAAACCATTTATCCAAAACCCAAGGAAAGTAGAAGGGACTAACATTTCATGGAGACAATTGTCACTATCCTATTATACACCCAAAGATGGATTGTCAACAAAACTAAGTGTTGTCCTAAAAATATCACTAGCAGTTTTGGGTCTTAGTTGTCTCATGGATGGAGGGTTTCAAATTATTTCATTCTTTGAAAAGTTATCATTCTTGGGTTCTAAGTAAGCCCTTGGTGATTAGGTGTCCTCCAAAGATGAGAATGAGAAAATGATTAGGTGTCATACTAAACAAGATAGTCATGAGGGTATGAAGGTAGTGTTGTGGAAGGTAGTCCATGTGCCAAAAGGATTAATATCAATGATGTCACCTCCAAGGTTCATCAAACGAATGACCTAGCAATGAAGTGAACCACCATCTAGAAGAAGGAAACATAAGGTTTCAAGGAGGCTTTCAAATAAAAACAATTGTTGCTGATTATGGAGCATTGTCATGCCTTAGGACAATCATAAAATAGATGATTGCCATTATATTATGAAGGATGACCATGGAAAGGAGAAGCTAGGTGTTGTCGTAGGAAGTGTGAAGACCATCCAAGGGGCAATGATGAAGTCAAAACACTAAGTATTATGAAGGAGAAAGTTTGAAGGAAGGTTTCCAAAAGACTCTAATACTATGATAGTCATAGTGGACAGATGTACATAAATAGTTTTGTTCCTTCAAGACTGTCATGAGTATTGTCATAAAGGAAAATGGAGCTGCCAAGAGACTTCAAAACTATTTGAAACCATAAGGTGTAGAGAGATAACTATTTAAAGGTAAAAATACATGCATAAGTTGTTGATCAAGTGCCATAGGGGACTATCAGAGTCAAGAGATAATCATAAGGTCATGTTTGCAACCTTGATTTATTTGATGATTCACCATCCTCTATGCAAGGATATCTCTAATACTAAGCCTCCCTTTGACCCTATCAAGTCATAAGAACATCACCTAGTGAATGTAAGGGCCTAGTAGCATCTAACAATCATGCAAATGGCTAGACTATCACATTTATGCAACTTCCCAATTGCCATCTTGACTATCTTGGCCCTTCAAGGGCATTGATTAGACTCTTATATGAGTATTAAATCATTATTTTAGGTTTCAAAATCATGCATTGTATGGTTTTTTTTTAATATATGAGTTGTATGGAGGTGATCTTGAAGGATGAAAAAATGAATTTTATCGAAGGGGACTATTAATCAAAATTTTGACTATCCTAACAGTCCTAAACCAGTCCGAAAACTTTGTGATAGTCAAAATAACATTAACCCTTGAAGGTAACCTTATAATTTGTCAAGGTGTGGAGAAGAAGAACTATCTTAGGGATAGGACAATCATTGTATTCCTTGAAAACATCCTATAGGAATCTTGAAATTACATTTTTTGACAATCCTAGCTAGTGATTTTAATTTCTAAATTTGATCTGACTTACATAATGAACCTGAGATTCATTTGCAAGGTGCTTGAAGAATAGGATGGAGAAATAAGACAATAAAAAGATGAAGAAAAAATAGAGAAAACTCCAAATTTGTGAAGTTGCCAATGACAACAAATTTGGTTAAAGTAAAATTTGATTTAAACTCAATGATTGGCATGATGTATTTTGATGTTTATTGATTGAAATTGATCTGATTATGAGTAATTTGATGCTCTTCTTTTTTTATTGTAGGTTTGAAAGGTTGGGACAATACAAGATCTACTCATGCTATTGTTGTTCATGCAAGATTAGGGCACAAAATGACCAAAAATGAAGGAAATAAATTCCTATAGCTGAGTGAAGATGGAGTGCATGATCCTTTTCATGATTTGTATCCAAATACATGAATATTGTAGCCTTCCATGAAGCTTATATTCACTATTCCAAATATAAGATTCAACGTCTAAGATTGAAAATGAAGAAGTCATGAAAAATAGAAGGTTGGATATGAGATTTTAATGAAGAAATTGGTCATCTGTAGCTACATAATGTTGCTTTCACCTAGGAGATGGGGAGCTACAACTACCTATGATGGAGAAAAGAAATGATTCTTGAGCTAGGTTTGGATTTCAATTTGTTAATCTCCTAAGTGTCCATTTTTTTATGTAATTAGCGGGTGTAAATCCAAATTCCACAACCTTTGCCAGTATCCTCACTAGATGTCCCAAAATGGGATCTTTGGAATGGGATATGGACATCCATCAAAGCATGAAGGATATGGGTATTCTATTAGATGTTGTAGTTGTAACTACCCTAGGAGACATGAATACAAAGTGTGGAAGCATAGGCAAGGCACATGAACTATTTGGTGGAATACCTTAAAGAAAATCTAATGGAATGCCATGATTGCAGGATATGAACAAAATGGATTTGTTGAAAAAGGCTTTAGACACTTTCAAGAAAATGCATTTAGCAGGTGTAAATCCAAATTCCACAACCTTTGCTAGCATCCTCCCTGCATGTGCCAAAATGGGATCTTTGGAACAGGGTATGGACATCCATCAAAGCATGAAGGATATGTGGAAGCATAGACAAGGTACATGAACTATTTGGCAGAACACATCAAATACATGTCATCTCATGGAATGCCTTGATTACAAGATATGCACAAAATGAATTTAGAAATTAGTATGTAGAAAAAGCTAGAAAGAAAATAATTAAGAAATACAAATGAACATTAAAAATTGTACCTCGGGTCTACAATGCCATGCAAAATAACCTCATTCGCAGACCTTTATAGTCAAAAGCATGCATTATAGTTAAAGAAACAAGATTTTTAATAAAACAATTCTAAAGAATAGAAAAAACAAGAACAATTTAAGATAAAAAAATTGCCATACCTATCCATCTGGAAGTTTAAATGCTAGTCAAGCGTACCTGAGGGGTCATCTATTACCTTCAAAGTATCTAATATTGCTTCATGATCAACATTACTAATTGTCCATAGTTGTTTTGCTTTTGGTTTTGCATGATGCTTTAGTAACTTGACATTTGTTGCTACAACTAGGTGGGAATACATCAATATGGTTTTATGCTTCTCAAAGTCTTCAAATGCAGGGATGCCATTCTTTCTAATCATATATGTTTGCAACCAAGTCCCAGCAATGACAACTGATCCTTTAGGATATGTGAACCCATCATCATCTGTTGTAGGTCATGTTATCTTTTGTTTTCCCTATACACAGCGTGCCAACCAATATTTTGATCTCTCTTCATTTCCATGTGGTGCAACAACTGCATAAACATGACCTGGTTGTACAAGGTCTGAAAGATGTTCATAGTCAAATGAGATCTCCATGTCATTGACTAAAGATGATTAACCTTTAGATAAAGGGGTAAAATATCATGGAATCCATGCATCTACCCACTCACTTGACTCACAATTATCCCAATCACATTTAATACAACTCTCACAAAAACAAGCTAATTCTTGTGTCTAAATAGTCCATGCACTTGCATCTGAGCTTCGAAATGAATTCATCTTTGATGATTCATTGATTCTCTGACGATCCATTTTCTCTCTCACTATCCCCTCATCAACTAACCAAAAGAACCTAAATCTGTGATAATGCATAGTTACACCACTTAACAATAGAATCTGCATCACTGAATGTAGCACCACCTCTAATCTTTAGTTGTTCTTTAAAAAGAGTTCTCTTCACATATGCACCCGCTCCATCATGTTCCCCTTTTCTATTCCCAGCTTCAAAAAAATTCCAAATATGAGGTATACCCTTTCTAAATGCATTCTTCTCAATCAATAGAACATACGAGCATTCTTGAATTGACCAGTGCAATTATCTGACCAAATGAGATGTTGATCCATTATAATATCTTTTTCTTGCAAGAACCCATAAAATTGTTGAAAACAATATTGCACATACTCTGATGAATGAGAGCGATCATCAATCATGTAAAAATGGTATTTTCTACAATCTTCTTGTTCTCTTTTATACTCTCGGGGGCAGGTCTGTATGTGATGTGAACAAAAATAGCAATCTGAATAGAATTGTAGTATTGGGATTACACTTCATTTTAGTATTGCAACGTGTAGTTTTCTACAAAATCAACTACAAAGACAATAGTTCCAATCGGGAAAAAGTCTTTACACATCCTAAACTATTTATCTAACCATCGAGACTTGTGGCTATGTATGGCATAGTTGTAGAAAAGATTTTTCTTAAAATCAGTAATACTTACCTCTCTTACAATCAACTCACATCTAGAAACATCACCTCCACTTTTCAAATTATATTTCACTATCTCATATTTCTTTTTCTTAACCATTCTCTTTCCAAAATAATGCTTGCTACCCTCATGAAATCATGATACAAACTTTGATAACCCACCACATTGTAAACACTTTTCATTTAAACAATCATTCTTGTAGAAAATACAACCATCATCTCTAATACATAGAAATAAATCCAATAAGTCCCTAAATGACTTTGGTAGTTGAATTGCACCACACTCCTATAACATTTTGTTAGTATACAAAGTAGAATGAATATTGCAGAATAATTCATGATACATAGAAAATGCTACATGGTATTTGCAACATGTATTACAAATTTTAAGAGGAACACAATAAAATGGCTTAAGAGATTCAAATGCTCTTTGTGAGATTGTCATACCTGGGTGTGTTTCACAATATTGTTTGTACAATGTTGTTTGGCTACATTCCAAGTAATGTTTAGGATGTGGTGTGCGGTCTTTATCACCAATTCTTAACTTTAAAACATCTTTTGCATTCGGTAATACCCTAGAGTTAGTGTGCCAAAATCATTCAATTTCTTCCTTTGTGCTATTGATTAGATTCTTATCAACTCATGGAAGCCTACCACTGAAAGCCCAAGTATCATTTCCAAGAAGACTATCTAGTCTTGATCTTAATGCTAGTGCTTTTGGCAATGTTTTACAATTCAATCTTAAGTCATCACAAGTTTGCCTCATTAATCGAGCCTTTCTTAATTGTTTGCTTACTATTGAGGTTGTTATTAATCTATGAGTAGCTCTTTTATCTTTCTCCTTGCTAGTCTTTCCAATAGAATTGAGTGCATTGAAAAGGCTTCTAACAATAATTTTATTATGATCAGACACTTTGCTTAACCAAATCTTTAATTTCTTTAGTAAAGGTCTCATTCTGTACATCTTTAGTAATTGTACAAAAAGTTGGCATTGTTCAGTTAATGTTTTATTCTTAAAATATTCATTGAAGAGTTTTGAAGCCCACAACCAAACCATTTATGAAGACCTCTTGCCTTCAAGTTTTTCTATTATGTTCTCATAAATTTCAAGTAACCATTTTGGGGTTCTTGGATGTTTTCCAATTTCATCATGCTTATTATCTTCTTGACAAATGTCCTCTCTTCTTATGTAATTTGGAGATACATTGATTTTCATTATTTTATCCATGTTATCAATCTCATGAATTTTATCAACAAATGGATTATGGAGTGCAAATTCAACATCCTGAGGTCCATATCCACCTTCTTCAAGAAAACATCTTTGTTTTTCTTCTTCTTTGTCCATGGTATTTTTCTTATCAATAGGTGTTTCATAACATTTAGCAACATTTTCATTTGAAATATCATGGTCAATTTCATTCTTATCTAACATTTCATTATAATCAACATTAACACCTTCAATTTACATGTCATTAGATGGTAAAGAAGAAGCTTCACCTTGATGAGCATCCACCAGACCCAGTCTTCGAATCATCTTCCTTGCTCTATCCTTTTCCCTAATTGCTTCAATTTCCTCCAATGTAACTTTCCTCCTCCTTTTTTCTTTACAATGAGTGTTTCTCCCCATTAGGGGAACAAACATATCACCCTTATGATTGTAACAAGCAAATTGTGTGTCCAAAAGTGCATAAAAGTGTTTTTTTTACTGTAACAGGCAAAGATCACGTGTTTTTCGATAGTAGAGGGTCTGTGGGCACGGTTCTTGAGCCCAACAACATTCCTTTTGTCTTTTTTTTGGCTTTTACATAATGGATATCCATTTTCAAAATGGATATCCATTCTAAAAACGGATATCCATTAGCTAAAGCCCAATTCCTTGGGAAATGGATATCTAGTAACGGATATCCCTTCTACAAAATAGATATATGTTTTGTAAAAAAGATATTTGTTCTATAAAATGGATATCCGTTATGTTTTCCTCTCAAGGTTTAATGCTAAGGGTAACTTGTTGGAGAAACATCAGACATGAAGCCAACACCAGATATGTGTAATACATAAAGTATATGTGATACACGAAGTATACATGTAAGACACAAAGCATGAAGCATGTGTAATCTACGAAGTATGCACATAAATACATGTGAGGCATGAAGCATATAAGTACACATGATACACAAAGTATGAAGCATACTCATAGATACATGTAATACACATAAGTACATATGAAGCATGAAGCATACACATAAATACACGTGATACATGTAATGCATGGAACATGAAGCATACACGTAATATATGAAGTATACATATAAATACATGTAATACATGGAGAATGAAGCATACACATAATACACCAAGTATACGCATAAGTACATGTAATATAAGAAGCATGAAGCATACACGTGTAATACACAAAGTATTCACATAAATACACATAATACATGAAGCATGAAGCATACACGTATTACATGAAGTATACGCATAAATACACATAAGATACGAGGCATGAAGCATACACATAAATGCGTGTAATATACACAAAGTATGCACATGAATATACGTAAGTCATGAAGTATACACATGAATACATATAAGTCATGAAGTATAGATTTGAATACATGTCAGTCACAAAGTATACACATGAATACACTACAAGTCATGAGGTATACACTTGAATACACGTAAGACATGAAGCATATACATGAATATACGTAAGGCATGAAGTATACACATGAATATGTGTTGGGTCAACTACCATTCATAGGATGGCAGGAAGGATTGTCTGATCTAGGGCCCATGTTGGATCCAAGTGGACAACTCTCTAAATGAGGATCTAGGAACACCTGTCTTTTACCTGTCATGCTTGGAAAAACCTATCTGGGGTTTTTACATAGGTTTACAATGCTTAGTAAACACACATACAACAAGGTTTGATTCCTCAATAATATCCTTGCATTCATGCACTTGGTTATCATGATTTATACAATTGTTTAGAATTAATAGTTTTAATTTGACCACAAGATCAAAGAAATACACACATTTTAGTCTCAAAGCTAGTGTCTACACAAAAATCTACATATTACGACACAAAGTACTCTCAAACCATAAATTCAAACAAGTGTTCCATGAGTTCATAAAGTTGTATGGTATATACATGAAATACACACATAGGTCAATCTTTGGACAAGGGGATGGAATACTATTGGTGATTTTTCTTACCAAAATTCAAAATATTTTGTAGTCAAGAGTGAATTAAGTTTGAGAGAGATTTTTTGCAATGTGTAAATAATCTATCCAAAGTTTATTTGTGTATGATAATGATTTTGAGAATTGATTTAATGCCATAAGATTTGTTGCTAAATTTAGTCATAACATACGAATGTTTATCCACTTTTAGCTCAAGGAATTTAAATATTCTTCTTTCCATGTGTATGTAGTTTAGTGATGCCTAGAGTGATTTATCTCAAGTCAAAGAGAGCTATAGCTAGGCCAAAGAAGAAGTATGTAGAGCAATGCAAGTAGGATGGTCATTTAGAAGATTACAAAATGCTTATCCACTTGACATGAATGAAAAGGAGATTCACAAAACCTAAATGCAGCTATAAGACTATCACATCTAAACCCTAAGGTTGTAGGTGTGAGTACCACAAAAAATGGGCTTTGCTTGGAGAATATGGACCACCTCAAGAGCAATGTAGATCTAAAAATGTAAATAAGAGGCCTACCAAGATAATCACCTCCTTGGAAGGAGATTGAAAGCATTCAATATGATAAATTTTGTAAAATTTGATGTCAAAATTTGATGAGATTGCCCATAGCAACATCAAAATTTGATATTATGAGGGAAAAGAGAGAAATTTGAAGTAGGCTAAGTAGTAAATGGTTGTTTGTATTCTTATGAATAATTTATCCATTCTATATGCTTAGGTGAATTGAATTGTAATTTAGTGATATGGTTTGAAAATCTTTGTAGTTCTAAACATCATAGGTGAAGATCTTCTAGATATATACAAGGATGGGTGTAGGTTTAAGGCAATGATAATGTTTTGTATCTTTTAAAGACTAAAATGTTGTTGAATTAACTTGTTATAGATAAATGCTTTTGGACTGATAGGTTTCCTCATTTAGAAGAATTTGATATTGCTTTTTGTTGTGGTTGTAGGACTACATGGTAATTAAACATGACTACTTCCTTAAAGTTGCTACATGAGATAGATACATGAGATCGTGAAGGCTTGGTGTGGAATTGTCACCACCAAGAATGAAATGGATTGTTGATTTGACATAAAAAAATATTCTCCTATTATCATAAAATTCCCTTCTTGACTAGCTACTTTGCCTCTGAAGTGAAGATTGAACTTGAAGAAGTCTATAAGGATGGTGTTGCCATAAGAGATTTTGACAAGGTGATGGTTAATCTACACATCCATGAAGGAGATAACCTATATGACAATAGGTTGACATAAGAAGTTGTTGCTACAATTATTGCTTGTAGATAAAAGATTGAAATAACCACAACTTATGCTTTGCTGATGTGAAAAGAAGGCTTTATAGCCACTTTGGAAGGTTGTGGGTCTATTTTAAACCATGCATTTTGGTTTCCTAATGGAGAGACTCTTCTCTCTATATGCCACCTAGGGTTGAGAAGGAAATATTTGGAGATCATTCAAGTTGACTGACACAAAAATCTTCTTTTGAGAAATGGATATATGCCACCTCGGGTTGAGAAGGATGCATTTTTTGTTTCCCAGGAATGGATATCCATTTCTAGCCGCCCAAAATGGATATCCGTTATGTTAATAACATATATCCATTATTAAGGGATATCTGTTAGTAACATATATCCATTTTGCTTTGGTTTTTCCTTGTATTTAGGCTTGGGACTGTCATAGTTGACTTTCCCTGAATTCTAATGTTTTTGCAAGTTTCACTCTCTTCTTCGAACTTCACCCTTCATGCTAACAACTTTTTTTATGCAAAATTGATAAAATGAAAAGGGTTTATTGAAAAAATTGTCAACTTTCTAAAAATACAAGATTTTCTTGGTTATCATCTTATTAAACAATTATTAATAATTTTCTATATAGTGTGTGTCTAAAATCTTGATGGACACATTGATTGAAAAACATCCATAACTTTCAAACCATTTCACCTTTTTGAGATTGAAAGCTACATCACACTCTATGCTTTCCTGGCTATAGGTTTCAAACAAAAATTGAATTCCAATTTTTTTATCGAGTTACGTTGGCTGGAAAATTACTTTTTAGTTTTTAAAAAAGTCATAGTAAACAAATCATAACTAATTATTTTATTGGAAAAAAATTTCAAAAAAATATGTGTCACATCTGGGCATGAGTCGTTTACTTATTTTGGAAGATTCAAAAAAATATAATTTTTTTTGCTCATAGTTAGGTTGGCTAGAATGACACCCACTTTTTTTTTCTGAAAAATTTAATAGTTGTTCATTGAAATATTCATTTTTCACTAAGTAAATTTAGTTTTAAAAAAATAGCAGCCCATAAACTAGATTCAATTCTCTACAAATTTTGTTCTTACATATTTTTCAAATTGTGTAGATAATCCATTCAAATTTTCACATGAACTTGATTAAGTCTGGTTTTTAGTATTTTCATTGCCACTTAGAGGTATAGTCTAGCCCATCATGATCCTGCACATACCCGTTTTGTATATCAATGTGTGTGTTCTTCGACACTATGTGATATAGGATTTAGCCACATCCTCTATGTGAGTGTTATTGGTGAATCTTTGGATGCCTTGATTTATTTCATACTTGGCATTACCCATATAGTGGGAGTTCTAGGATATATGTGTGTCCTTTGTTGGATGTTCTCATTATACTGGAATGTTTAGGGTCTTGAGGTTTTTTGCCACATGTTTATGTGTTGTTACCTTGGAGGATGTATTTATACAAGATAGTGTATATACAAGGACTTGTGATCATTGTGGATTGGGTTGGATATGTTGATGGCATAAGGTCTACTTGTTATAATTAATATACCTTGGATTGTAGATATGGTTAGTTAGATGTGTTAGAAACTAGCTATGGTTTCTATTCTAACTATGGTGACAAATTCTTTGTAGCTACTCAAGCCTATTTGTTACCATTAGATTTGGTATTTGTGTTTGGATATCAGTTGAGGTAGGATTCTTTCTTCTTTGTGATAGCTTAGTGTGGCATCTCTTTAGATTGGATCTTCTTTTGTGCATTGGCATTATGAAGGATGAGAGGATTCATGTTTGATATGTTGGTCACCTTGGTTATTATTACTTGTGATAATTGTGGATTGGGTTGGATATTTTGAAGGCATAAGGTCTACTTGTTATAATTATTATACCTTGGATTAGAGGTATGGTTAGTTGGATGTGTTAGCAACTAGATGTGGTTACTATTCCAGCTATGGTGATTAATTCTTGGTATCTACTCAAGCCTATTTGTTACCATTAGATTTGGTGTTTGTGTTTGGATACCAATTCAGGTAGGATTCTTGCTTCTTTTTGACAGCTTAGTGTGGCATCTCTTTGGATTGGATCTTATCTTTTGTGCATTGGCATGATGGAGGATGAGATGATTCATGTTTGAAATGGTGGTCACCTTTGTTATTATTAAATGTATCTTGATGGAGCACATGGATGTTTACATGGTACATGTTGGGTACATGAATTGTTTCATTGATGTTTGAGTTTACTTTTGACGGTCCCTTATGCAATTTATACAAGTGGGAAAATGTTTGGAAAGGTGTGTTGTACACCTTGCATGATGTTGATAATGTAAAATGTAATATTTAATTATGGTCCATCGTAAAGATGTGAACATCATAATGGGTTAGACATTCTTGGGGCCACTTGCAAGTTCATGTATTTAACATGGGATAAATATTTAATGTGGGTTGCACATTGGGAAAATATTTTAATATTGGGAAAAGTTACTAGTAAATGAGGGGGACATGGTTTAGTGAGCTCATGGTTTAGAGACATGTGGTTATGTAATACCACTTTGTGGTTTTGTGCAAGCTTATTTCTATAAAAGCAAGCATATGAGTAGTTTTGAGGTTGGATAGTTTGCTTGTTGGTTGTCATTTGTATTGAGCATCTATTTTAGGTTGCATATGTGAGGAGAGGAAGAATGGATTAGGATGTGTGGTTACATGATTCTCATTTTCCTGTTAACTTGGAGTGCAATTAGGGAGCTTGATGTTTCAAAAGTATTCGTGGAGGCTCTATAAGTATATTGTAATATTTGTTCATAAGATAATACATTGATTGTGGATACTTTTGGAGGCTAGGTTTTTCCCACATGAGGCTTTTCCCAGGGTACATCTTATGTCATTTGAATGGTATGTTTGTCTATTCTTTTTCATAATGGATCCTAAATACTTTTTTGCATATTTTTCTCTCATCCCAGGGCTATGTGGAAATAGTTTATTATGGCTGCAAATTTCCTTTCATTACGAAATCAATTTACCAACATAATTTGTTAATATATGAAGTTTAAAAGATAAATTTACAAAATCAAGCCTTCAAGGAGATTTATATAGGCATTGGACTATTCATTCTACATGATCTAGATTAATTATTTGAGGCAAATTATGCTCTACAACATTAGAAAATGTCATCAAATTCACCTAGTTGATTAAATATACACGGCTAGTTAAGGAAATGGATACAATAATAGCCCTTCCCAGAGGATGTGGAATCTTATCCATTTAGGATTGGCTTGCCAATATATCTCAAGGTTTTATGGAAGTCAAGATACAAATTTTATAGCCATGCAATTATTAAACCCCCAAGAGAATTATACACACATTGAACCATTTGTTATATACTTAAATTGAAACATTTTAATATCTATCTATATCCCTTACTTATCACAATACAACCTTAGGACTTGTTTTAGGATTGTCACACAACTAGTAAAAAAATAAGAACACAATACATGCTTTATTACAATAATTCTCTTAATCTAATCACTCAAGCTTTAAGGAATCTTTGTAGTCACATTTGTTGGACACACCCGGATACTGAAAGAGGGGGTGAATCAGTATTTAAACAAATCTCAAACCCTCCAGAGCAGATTAAACTTAAACTTTATAGCAATAATAGAAACATGAAAGATCAATATAATGCACAACATCACATAACACCAGATGTACGTGGTGTTAGGAATAGCAAGCAGAAGATATCAATTAAATGCAGATAAACAAAGATAAACAGTGAAATTAAAATACACAAAAATAACAAGAGACAATTTGAACGTGGTTCACCCAAACTCGGGCTACATCCACCAATAGAGAGTCCAATATTATTATCCAGCAAATCAAACTGATTACAACCAGCAATCTTGCTATAATGCAATATCATCAGTAACCCTAACCCTTAAGCCTTTTCACCTTCTCCAATAGTTTTTATCAAGACTTATGTCGGTTACAAAAAATAGGGTTTTTTATATGTCGACCAATAGAAAAAATAATTGTCGATGCCTTTAAATACTTTGGGGGGGAAACCGTATTGACAAAAGTGGGGAAAATTTAACCTCCGAGTCTGATTGGGCTCCATATAACAACACATGGAAAACCCCAAAGGTGAAAAACCACAGTGAGAAAAGTTGATAGGAGCTACTGTCCTAATCTAGCCTCACAAAAGAATCACAGTTACAACTTTGTTTTAGGGATATAACCCAAGGAAGCTACTACTCCCTGAAGAAAGGTTTTAGGGTCACTCCCAAGGAAGCTACAACTCCCTGTAGACTTTGTTTTAGGGCTTCAACCGAAGGAAGCAACTACTCCCTGAACTCAGAACAAACTCAGAAAAGATTATAGCATAACCTGGTCCTTCTACTATCTAAAACTGACAATGAAGCTCACTCCTTTTGATGATTGCAATTCTATTTTTTCACTCCTCTTTTGATGATTGCTCTTTTGCTTTGACAACTTTTGCAATTTCTCCTTCAGTCGCACATCATAATGCATTACACATCCACATTCTGCTTCTCACATTCATACTCACAATCATACCTCACTGAGATCAACTAGGTTTACAATATATACATGATATTGAATGGATTTCATTAAAAGTCAGCTAGAGACAACAAGAATATTACAATTACAAGTTGGCCAAAGATCAAACAACATTAAACGTGTAGAGGGCAGGCCCTAAAATGAACTACACACAACACCAGGAAGAGGAACATGCCTTATGGATTCCAACACATGCTTAACCTACTCCTAAACATCTGTCAAAATATCATCCTTCATAGAATAACATCCACACGCTTCACACAATTGAATTAGGTCACCCTTAAGAAAGAAAACATGAAGCTTATAGCATATCAGTCATTACATCTTGGTGGTACTCTTGGAAGATTAAGCATTACTTGCACTTCTCCTAGATGAATTGGCATGACCCATACAACATCTCCAAACACTCCTTGAACTCTGCACAACAAAGACTTTGTGGTGCACACCTCCAACATACCTCAGTCAGCTAGGAAAAAGCATAACCTAGCAACACCTTTATTCTGGACCACAGCCTATTTTAGAGAAACCAAAAAACACCTTACAGAGAAATAGGAAATATCACAAGATCATTAGGTCATTCTTCATCAGCCAATTCACCCTTTCATACAGTAACAAGTTGGTACAAGCTAATCGACACTGAAAGTAGCCACCAGACAATATAGTTCTACACTCTGTCACTTACAACTTTCTCTACGGAGGGGCAAATGATGTGAAACTTTGAATTTAGCACCTTTACAACATATTGAACTTAACTTATGAACCACATGACCATATCTTCAAATGTAGAGGAATGTAGACCATTCTCCCAAATAGTCTTCAAGGCAACTTCCTATAGCAGAAACCTTCACCAACATCTAGAAACCACAGCTTCCTTATAGCAACACATGCTTCTTAGAATTAGCATGAAAGAGTATACAACATGCTACAAGCCATCAACAACATCTTCCCAACATCAACATTACTTCTAATCCTCATTTAATGCTTCTAATTCTCATCTTAATGCTTCTAATTCCCATCTTAATATATCATCATGATATCATCTTTGTTAATAACAAATACACTCAAGACATTAAATAAAGCATGGCATCCAACCATGAACATCAACAACATCACAGTTAGCACACCATCAACATAAGCATCAATGACAGCCCAAACTAAGTGTTGACATCAATGACAACCACAATAGTAACAACCTTAGGTAACATATGTGCAACAACATTTTGGGTCTAGAACAAAAATTTGAAGATCATTGAAATCCTTCTTCCAAAATGTGTTGTCCTAATATATTCTCCTATATGATCGATAATAGTCTTAGGTTTTGTTACATCAGAAATTGTCCTCCTATATGGAATGGTAAAATTTCCCTCAGTTTAGCTCCTTGCCTTTGGTGACCTCTTAACCCCTTTGTTTTTGGCCTTCTTGAAACCCTAATTGGCTAGTACCTATTCACAAAATATCCATTTTCCAATGTAACTTTTGACACAACCCGGAAAGCAGATTTGGATTATGGGTCCCTGGGACCCCCAAGATGCAGATCTGGTTAGAAAATGGGGGCCTAGACTCAGGCTCCTGTGCCCTAGTCCTACCCCATTTTTTGGGATTTTGAATTTTGGCGGGGTGTCGGCTCCCGCTATGCTCCTCGGGATTTTATTTTCAAATTCTTGGTTTTCGCGCGATATCAAGACGTTATTTCAAAATTTAAATTTCCCTAAAATCTAGATATAAAAAGACATTTGAAAATCATTTTAACACACACAATTCTTATGCAAGCTTTATGCCAAAACTCTGCTGAAATTGCCATTGAAGATCAGTGACTTTTTGAAGCTCTTGAAAGTTATTTGAATTTTCTATCATGGAGACAATGGATGGATATTAGGAATCAAGATCTTGAGACTATCTTACTCTTCCTAGGGTTTGTACACCCTTTGCATGATCAGGAGAAGAGTTGAAGCCTCCAACATCAAGCTTGGAGATCCTCCATGGACATTGTTGACTTGCCTTCTTGTTCATGCAAGTCTTCATTTATTTTCATCTCCTTGAGGTGAAGTTGTATGTGTTTATTGAATTGAAGCAAGTTATTGATCTTCCCTTGATTAAGACATGTAGGGTTTGATATTTATGCATACACTTGTTTTGGTTTGCACACACTTCTATAAATCTTTATCTCTGGCTATTGTTGAGGTAGGAATACCGAAAATAAGGCTTGAATGAGGCAAGCTCCTATATAGCTGCAACATCTTTCTCCTTCTTTTGTAGGTGCAGATCATGTTTTGCAGGATACGATGAAAAGAAGTGGTAGAAAGATGGATATTACAGATATAGTCATCACGGACTTACAGAATTTTGAATCCTGACACTTTCAAGACTAATAAGCAAGCACCCTAGTCCAACTGGGGAAACTTTCTAAGATATGGGAGCTCTTGGAAGTCATTTGGCAACTGGTACAAAAGATTTTTAGAGACAGGAATTTGTGGGACTAATGATCATGTGCCCTAGTCTAGTTGGCCCTCAATTTTTGGGTGCATGATCTTTGAACCTTATTCTCTGCATTTCTGTAATCTGTTTTGCCTGCTTTATCTCTGAATTCTATCATTTTATATTACAAGGTGTAATTAGGGTTTATTTGATTAGTGAATCAAGGCAATTGATAAAACCTTAGTGAGACACCTGAATCAGACCTAATTAGCATTAGTGAACAGTCAAGTGATCAGTAGCTTGGTCCTAAACTCAGTCCTTGTCTTCCCAATGTTTAGTTAGGTGAAAGAATAGGACTTAATCTTGTTTAAGAGAAACCTACTTTTTCACCCTAAACATTTTGGTGAACCCGCACTCTAAAGAATTTGCATCCTTTAAACATCAGATCTGAAATAGTTTGTTGTCCTAAAGCACATTTAGATTGCAAACCCTCTTTTGTGAAAGTGCATGCATTGAATTTGAATTACATTCTTTATCTTTTCACTAAAAGAATTGAAAATTATCATTTGGTGTTTTGCATAGTGTTGTATTTTCATAAAAGTTCATAAAACGTCATTTTACATTTAAATCTTGGGATAATTAGAGCATGTTAAAATGTCAGATTATGTTTTGCAAGATTTTCATGTATACGATGAGCCATTTAGTTGTGATGACTTTAATATGTTAGATGTAGCCCTTGAAGACTTTATCTCAATTGAACATTCCACTACAACTCCTAAACCATTGTTATTTCAAAGGGTTGTAAATGCAATTTATGTTCCTAAAGCTAAGGAAGATTTTGGAAAACTGAAAATAGTGGTCACCTTATGTTCGGATATGGTTAAACCACCTTCTAAATTGGTGCTTACTATTAGAGGTCTTCCACCTTCTTCTTGACCTTCAGATCACATTTACAACTATGCTAAACAAATAGCACATCCAAATTTACAACCTAGTCATAATGTGGTTGATCACACATATAACACTCAACAATAAACAAAGTAAACAACAGCAGAGCATTCCGATATCTTTACCAACTTCTCAACCTATGCTTCCTCAAGCACCTCATTTAACACAAAAGGTTGGTCATGACTACGATCTTGTACAGTAGATTTGTGCTACTCCTGGAAAGAAATCTCTCTAGGAGCTTATACAAACTTTGCCTACTTACCATGGAATGCTCCAAGAAGCTTTATAGAAGGTGATTGTTCCACCTGCTGTCAAGCCCAATGATGTAGCAGCTCTATTAGATTGTATGCATGCAACAAAAATGGACATTTTGTTTCAACAACATGAGTTGCCATCTCTTGAAGTTTAGAATCAGTATGATCCTTTGATAATCTTCATTATGATAGATAAAACACTGGTTAAGAGAGTTATGATTGATAATGCATCAGCTCTTAATGTCTGTGGCATTAATGTATTGCATAAGATTAAAGTTGATATATCCTTGATTAAGCCAGAAACGATAAGTATCTGTGGCTTTGATAATGTTGGACGAAAATCCGTGGGTACTATAACTCTACCTGTATAAGTAGGACCTGTGATTGTGCGTACCTTGATTCATGTCATGCCTTTCTCTCTATCTTACAACATGATTCTTGGTAGACCTTGGATCCATGCATTGGGTGTAGTTCCTTCTACTTTACATCATTCAATTAAATTCATATTCAAGGATAAGTTGCACACTATTCATGTTGATCCTAAACCTAACATTTGTTTGCAAATTGAATCACAAAAACAAGTTATTTGTCCTAAAATTCTAAACAATTTAAAAGTTGATCCGTCATCTCCTCTTGCCCTAGACAATGTTGTGCAAGAGTCTAAACAATCGAATGCATTTCTTGGTGACGATTGGGGTTCATTAGATTTTGCATCTTCCTCCATGGGAGAATTTACAAAGTTAAAAATCCCATCCCCAAGTCATCAAATATTGCATCGATATCATCTCATGCTTTGAATGATAACCATAAAGCTTCTTTGGTGACTAATCCAGATAATACTTTTACTTACACTACAGATTATGAAACTTATGAAGCCCCACCTTCTTCTAAAGAAATGGCTTCTCTTTATGGTTGAGGATTCTAGATCCTTTATAAGAACTATGATTATGTAGGTAATGGTTGTGGTATCAATCAACAAGGAATCAAAGTCCCTATAGAATCCGCTTTGTGACATTATTCAAGTGGTATTGGATATAATCCTTTCAAGGAAACTAAAGCCTGCAGACGTCCTACTCTTAATGTGAATACAATATCAACACTTAACTTGATATTTCCTAAAATGATCGACACTAATTGTCCTCTAGAAGTGATTCCTTTGGATGTCTTTTCAACCAATGAAGTGATAATCGAATTCTTAGGTGCTTATGACAATATTCCTCTTTACCATCATAAACATGGCCTACCTTATTGTTTGAACAATAGTGCATATTTTGGAAAACTACTAGCATAATAAATGTCACTCTAAAGTCTAATGAAAAATCTGAAGGCCTACCACAATCACCTGATCTCCTAGACCATAGTACTCTGCTCAATGGAAAGACTGTTGATGTTTTCATGGATAAAGATAATACTAAAAAAGTTATCCCTATTGGTGATTGTTTACATGTAGAAGAAAAGGAAGAAATAACTAAATTACTACATGAATTTTCTAAACTATTTTCTTGGAACTATTCAAACATCCCTGGTATTGATCCTCAAATTGTAACGCATAATATTGTCTTGCAACCGGATGCTAAGTTGTTTAAACAAAAGATTCATAAGATGAATCCTAAGGTTGCATTACTTGTCAAAGTGGAGATAAAAAAGCTTCTACAAGCTGGCTTTATCTGTCTAATTGACTATTCACCTTGGATCTCAAACATTGTCGTTGTCACTAAACCTGATGGTCGTATAAGAATGTGTACAGACATTCAAGATTTAAACCTTGCATCTTTGAAAGATGATTTTCCACTTCCTAACATTGATATGATTGTCGATTCCATAGCGGGACATGAATTACTTTCTTTCATGGATGGTTTTTCAGGATATAATCAAATCTTAATTAACCCTCATGATCAATATAAAACAACTTTTATAACACCTTAGGGTACATTTTGTTGGGTAGTCATGCCGTTTGGACTTAAGAATACAAGAGCTACTTACCAACGCGCAATGACCCTTATATTTCATGATTATATGCACAATATTTTAGAAGATTATGTTGATGACATCTTGGTGAAGTCCATTCGTTGCTAAGATCATGTTACAAATCTTTGACAAATTTTCAAGCGCATGAGGAAGTATAACATGCGCTTAAACCCTCATAAGTGTGTTTTTTGTGTAGACAGTGGAAAACTATTAAGAGTTTATTGCTTCAAATCGTGGAATTGACGTGAATATGAAGAAGATAGATGCAATTGTTATTATACCAACTCCTAAGAACATATCCCAACTATGTAGTTGCAAGGGAAGATATAGGCCATCCGCCAATTTGTTTCACAACTCGCGGATAGGACTCACCCCTTTACGCAATTACTGAAGAAGGATTCAAAATTTCAATGGAACCTAGCATGTCAAAAAGATTTTGAAGACTTAAAGGCTTATTTGGTTCATCTCCCTCGATTTCCTCCCTCATTATGTCTCATCACTCAACCCCTAGTGTTTATGTACTAACTCATTGGTGGTGGTTGCAGGTTGATTTGATTTTGATTTTCTGACAAGTGTTCCTTTGCAGGTTGTGGTTCCTAAATTTGTGGTCTTGTAGGATTTAGACTTGGGGGCTTCTTCCTTCTTGGCGACAACACCTCGGCTTCCTCTACAGTATCCTTTTCATGATTGATGCATTTACTTTCCTTTAGTTGTATATGCACGTAGTGTCTTATGGCCACTAAAGTGGGGGCTAAATGTTACGTCAGAAATTGTCCTCCTATATGGAATGGTACAATTTCCTTCAGTGCTCCTTGCCTTTGCTGACCTCTTAACCCCTTTATTTTTGGCCTTCCCGAAACCCTAATTGGCTAGTACCTAGTCGCAAAATATTCATTTTCTGATATAACTTTTGACAGAACCTAGAAAGAGGATTTGGATTATGGGTCCCTAGAACCCCCAAGATGTAGATCTAGTTGAAAAATGGGGTCCTAGACTCAGGCGCCAGTGCCCTAGTCCTGCCCCATTTTTTGGGGATTTTGAATTTTGGCGGGGTGTCGGCTCCCATCGTGCTCCTCAGGATTTCATTTTCAAATTCTTGGTTTTCGCATGATATCAAGACATCATTTCAAAATTTGAATTTCCCTAAAAGATAGATATAAAAAAACATTTGAAAATCATTTTAACACACAATTCTTATACAAGCTTTATGCCAAAACTCTGCTGAAATTGCCATTGAAGATAAGTGACTTGTTGAAGCTCTTGAAATTTATTTGAATTTTCTATGATGGAGACAATGGATGGAGATTAGGAATCAAGATCTTGAGACTATCTTTCTTTTCCTAGGGTTTGTATACCCTTTGCATAATCGGGAGAAGGGTTGAAGCCTCCAACATCGAGTTTGGAGATCCTCCGCAAACATTGCTGATTTGCCTTCTTGTTCATACAAGTCTTCATTTGTTTTCATCTCCTTTACGTGAAGTTGTATGTGTTTATTGAATTGAAGCAAGTTATTAATCTTCCCTTGATTGAGACATCTAGGGTTTGATATTTATGCATACATTTGTTTAGGTTTGCACACTTCTGCAAATCTTTATCTCTGGCTATTGTTGAAGTAGGAATACCAAAAATGGGGCTTGACTGAGGCAAGCTCGTATATAGCCACAACATCTTTCTCCTTCTTTTGTAGGTGTAGATCGTGTTTTGTAAGATACGGCAAAAAGAAGTGGTAGAAAGTTGGATATTGTGGATACAGTCGTCATGGACTTTTAGAATTTCATATCTTGACACTTTTGAGACTAATGAGCGAGTGCCCTCGTCCAACTAGGGAAACTTTTTGAGATTTGGAAGTTCTTGGAAATCATTTGGCAGCTGGTACAAAAGATTTTCAAAGATGGGAATTTGCGGGACTAATGAGCGGGCGCCCTAGTCTAGTTGGCCCTCAATTTCTAGGTTCATGATCTCTGAACCTTATTCTCTGCATTTCTATAATCTATTTTGCCTGCTTTATCTGTGAATTCCATCATTTTCTATTACAAGGTGTAATTAGGGTTTATTTGATTAGTGAATCAAGGCAATTGATAAAACCTTAGTGAGACACCTGAATCAGACCTAATAGCATTAGGGAACAGACAAGTAATCAGTAACTTGGTCTTGTTCTTGGTCCTTGTCTTCCCAATGTTTAGTTAGGTGAAAGAATAGGACTTAACCTTGTTTAAGAGAAACCTACTTTTTCACCCTAAACAGGTTCACATATTTATTAGGCATGTATACATGCTAAAACAAATTTATTCCATTATTCTTCTATGCTAATCAATCTTACTTTCTATAAGCTCAACTGTACTTTTAACATGGATCAATATCATGGATGTAACTAGTCATAGATACACATACATATAACTAAATGCAATGTATTACTTATCACCATTTTATATCTCTAGGTTATACTTGGCTTCACTTGGAGGCCAAATCAAATATTTTTGGGAAATTTCAATCTCTAATCCAATGGTTTAACATCAAAACTTTATTATCAAACTATGATACCAATTGGTGAGATACATGGCTTAGACTACTACAATATGGAGATCTAAAATTTGTATGCAAATATGAAACCAAGTGTTCTTAATCTTAGAATTACCATGAAGAGATTTAATGGATTTAAATGAGCAAATAGAAAAATTAGCAAACATCATTATTGCACCACATAACATAGGATTTACATGGATATACCCTTACGATAAAAATTCCACCAAGAAGAGAGGCCAAGTATGTATTATCTTCAAAACAAGAGTACAATGCAACACACTTCCTTCACTCCTTTGTCTTCAATCCAACAACACTTGTGTGTCTGTGAACAATCTCGACACATCCAACTCTTTATCCCATTCCTACAACCTCATCGGCCTATTTATTCCATTCCTCTCTATATTACCTTTTCCCACTACCCAAGACACCAATTTATAGAGTCACAAGAGAAGCCAAGACACCAAAGATGGTGCCCAAAAAAGCCTATTCCATTTCCAATGCCCCCATCCTTTGGATTGTCTCCGAAGAAAGGTCATCACAAATGCATTTGAAAAGTCACTCTCTCAAGCACAAAACTTGGAAAATACCAAGAGACACATCATATGACATCCAAGAAGACTTTGTCTTCACTCTCTCAAATGCCCAGCTTGGGAAATGTCAAAAGACACAAGTTCAAAATTCAAGAGTCATCTACTCTTTCCCAAGTGCTCCACTTATAGGTGGAACTTTAATTAATTAATTTTGTGTCCACAAGTCATCTATATCAGGCCGATGGAGCCCTCCTTTAGGTTATTCAAATGTATTACAAACAATAGATGGGATTAAATATTACAAATTAATTTCCAATAACACCCTAAGTACCTAGAGACACTTTCTAAGGATGTTGGAACCATGTAAAATGATGATTGACAAAGGATTTAGAAGATAGATGGCACATAAATCCTAACAAATATCGTGCCTACTTTTCCACTTGGTCACCCTTACAATAAGGTATTCAACTTCATAGGGATGATGGTGAGGTGTGCAGACATTTAAAGGTCTCCACCATTTTGGTCACTATAGAGTTCCAACCATCTTAAGTGATTCTATGACAATATTCTCTCAATCCCTTCCATGCTTCATGTATTACAAACTTGCACATTATTTATACACAAGATTCAACCACTTTTAATTTTTATCAAATGAACTTACCTATCACATGAGCATACACATTCCAATAGGAGATAACATCTAGACCTAACTTGACTTAATCACACAAAGTGGGAGGCTAAGTAAACCATTGGGTCCAAGCACAAGTTATAAAGGAAAACACATTTCCACATCAATAAATACCTCATAACGACAAGGCAACACAATGCAATAAAAAGGAAACACCTCATAACAACAAGGAAACCAAGAATTGATTAGTAGTTATTGGTCATAGTCATACAGTATTTCATCAACTTAACCTCTAGACATTCAAATATAAATCATTAACCAAATCATATACATGAAAGAACTATATTCTCAAACCTAAATTCACAAGACACAATTTTATGTACACAAAACACTATTGTCACACATGTAACGACACTAGGCTTCAACCTAGTCACATACCTTAGCATGATCTTCTTTAGCTCCACTATTCTCTACTCTACTTTACTTTTCTGTTCATTCGACAAGCCTATCCTACGCATGAATGTTTACAAACTTGATAGCCTTCATTCATTAGCTCCTCATGATATTTATATTGTGTTATAAACTTTTCCTTCTTAGATCTTATTGGCTGATCAAGATGGTTCATTAATTTATCAAGATATTTGTCTTGAATTTTCCTTTAGTTTGACATCATTTCATTCCTTAAACTATTTGATTCATGTAAATCCTATCTTTTCCTCATTATCATGTCTTCTGGTAGTGCATTTAATTAGATAATTCCACATATTCCTATGCACATGGAATCCTACTTAAATATAGGCTTATTACTCTTAGTGCACTATCCCTGGGCTTCTTCTTGTTATTTTTATCTTCCAGTTGGATTGTTCATGTTGTCTTCTTAGTTGATACCTAGTCTCCTTATGCCTCCTTGATTGGCCTATGCATACTCCATCACAAGCAACAATAAGAGATCTCATGAATCTATAGGCCCCCTTATAACTGGTTTGGTCTTGTCCATGTCAACACTACCTACACACTTAGACAAATCCATCAAAGTACTGAGTTTCTCATAGAATCTCCTGTGTTTTACATAAACTTTGCTCTAGCTATAATTTTAAGACATTAATCTGAGCAAGTCGTTCTCTAATAAATATTATTCCAAGTCATTATTCTAATTATTCTCTATCTGAAATCATGAGTCTAAAACATTATTCCTAAGATCAATAGTCATAAATCATGGTCCTAATTAAATAATTTTTTGGATAAAACTTTAGTCTAAATAATACTTTGATTAGCACAAACATTATTCTATATTACTTTAGGTAGTACTCATTGGCTCAAATAAAAGTAAATCTAAAAATATTTAATCTAAATACTTTTGTCAAGTATAAAGTATATCATTCATATTCATTACATAGTAAACACAAATTCAAGACTATAATTTATTATTTCATGATTATCATAAATAATAGTCACTAATAATTCATAAGTTTTCTTCATAAGGTCCTTAGGATTATATCTAATCACTATCTTTTTAGAAAACAAGGAATGACAGGGTATTACAAAGCCCCATCAAAATTGAGCTTTATGAAACTAGGATGTTGTTTGGACCACCTAGCTTTTTCATAAACTTCCTCCTTGTCTCTTAACATGTCAACAAGCATCTACATCATGATTATTATGCTTCATTTATGGGTCTTATACATGCTTTTGTAGAACATTTTTATTTTAATTCTCACGAGTGTTTGTAGAATCATTCTAATCATTCAACATCAAGTGAGTAGATCATGTAGTACCATATATACATATCTTACTATTCAATGTAAGCATGGGGTTACATATATTATTAACACTATTGAATGTGAACACATCACACCGCCACAAGTAAGGTATCAAATTAATTTAATTACATTGGGAGATTCTCCTAATATGATATTTATACAAATTTTGCAAACACAACTTATCAATTTGCCTCCTAACAAGATCGTTGATCCATCTAGACTTCTGCTAAAGAATCATATTGCTTATTAATTTTATTCTTATCAATAGATGCATGGCCATAGTATGGATAGATGCATGCCACTCATGCATAAAATCCAAGATATTATTAACAAGAAGGTGACACACGTTGAGGACATTAATGTTAAAAAATAAGATAAATTACTACAAATGTTAGCCCTTCAAAAGTATGTGAATTTGACTTTAATGTAACATTGGATTACCCACTAAGAGATTTATATGGAAGAAAATAGAAATCAAAAAAACATGATAAATAAACACATAACATCAGATGTACATGGAGAAACCCTTGCAGGAAAAAACTCCACCATCAAAGAGAAGCACAAGTATGTATTAATCTTCAACACAAGAGTACATATGAAACATACTTTCTCCCTTAACCATTGTATACCTATAAAATCTCTATAAAAATCACTACTACCACCCCTTATGAATATGTGTCTATTAATAGGCACATATAAAAGGTGGTTTTACAATATCATGGGTGATGAGAATAGTTTATGACTCAATTTTGTTAAACTTTATTATCCACTTGCTGTAATTATCTTAGACTTTGGTACTTTGATCCTGATCTTTTTATGTCATTGTCTCAAAACTATAAGATGTTGAGCATAGGTCATTTCTTATATTCTTTTATGACAAAGACATGCTATATGAACTATCTATGTTAATTTGACATATGGTTAATGATTGTTACTCCAAGGTAGTTACAGATGTGCAATTATTGTGTGTACTAATATTGTTATGCAGATATAATCAACATCCATAAAGTAGAGGAAGATTCTGTTGGTTGGTTACTTGCCATAAAAAGTCAAACATGGTGATCATTCAAATTTCAAATGGAGGGAAGACAACTGGCTTGTAACTAATCTTAAATACTTGTTGAGAAAATTTAGGAGTTACTGTTATGCTAGATCTGCGTTGAAGCAACTTGCTTGACTAGATCCCATGCATGTGTAACCTCCTTTCCACTTTCTATGTTTTCCATAAAGAGGCGTCCTCCTATTCTGTTGGAGTTGATTGCCTTTCTAGGTAGTTAGTTTTGTAGTTTTCCTTCTATAAATAAGACTCTGATGCTCCTTCTGAGGGGTTGTTGATTAATCAGAGATTGTATTTGCATTATCCAATTTTTGGTAATACAGTTATGATGCTCAGTTGTACTTATCTTTTCCAATGAATAAAATGAAGTTATAAATTCTCATTTCTGAGTTTACATTTGTCTTAGGGAATACTCATCCAAGGGGGCCCACTTGGTGAGAATTTCATCCTCTAGTTTAGTTATATTTTATGTTAAGCATTTAGTTAAATCTGGCATTGAATGTTCCTGCAGCCACTAGAATTCTATTATGTGTCTGTTCCTGCAGCCAAAGCAGACAGAGTAGTTTCCTGTTTGTTTGCCCAGGCTTTTATTTTCTATTATGTACTTGATCTTAGAATAGTTGTTGGTTGATGTTCAGCATTCCTATTATTTCTTTCCTAGCAGTTTATCTTCAGCATTATGTCTTTCTTAGCTATAGAATGAATGTGGCTACTTTGGAAGTTCTTAGTGCACATACCGTGCTGACCCATTTCAAGTTTATGTCCTTGGGTTGACAAGTGAAATGCATCTCCATAGTGATTAAGATAGCTATTCAGATTAGATGTCCAATCTCTGAGTTACAGCTTTAAGAGCTTAGTTGTTAAATCATTGTAAGAGACCAACATTTTTGGCGTCATTGTCGAGGATGGTGTCAAACTAAGAAGATATTTGGAGTCATCTTTAGTATTATTCCTTGCAGTTTTTTTCCCTTAAAATGTGTTTTTAGTCAGGAAGTAACCATCTACAACCCATCCACAATATTTTTTGTGTGAGAGGTGGTTGATACTGAGTATATTGCATGCATAGAGGTAGGAGAAGAGATGCTTTAGGGAGATTCCTTCCTAATGATTCAACTTACCTAGCAGGAGAAGTAGAAGTAAATCATTTCCTTGATGCATTCCTTGATTTGAATAGTTCTGAAACATCCTCTGAAGAACAAGTTACCCCAAACCTGGTTGAAAATCCATTTGCCTTGATAATAGATCAAGCGGTTATGGCTGCCCAAAATGTACCTAATCAACCAACCTTTCCATTTCTGATTGCTCATCAAAATGAAGTGGATAATCTCAAGAACATCCCTGCTTCAGCTCTCCCCAAGTTCTATGGACTTGCAACAGAGGACCCAGACACCTTCTTGTTTGAATTTGATATCCTCTGTAGAAGCTATGACTACACTACTGATGCTCATAAACATAAGTTGTTTCCTACTACCATGAAAGAGGTTGCATTAAGGTGGTTTATGAGTCTAGGTAGTGATATTGTCAATACCTGGGAAGAAATGAAAGATAAATTTCTTGAGAAATATAAAGACTACTGTAGGAGTGGGGATATGAGAGGAAATGATATTTTTAGAATGCAACAAAAAGAAGATGAAAGTTTAGAGGATTACATCTCAAGGTTTCTATTTTGTTTACAAAAGTCTCCCAATCATGCACTCAATGAGGAGTCTCAGAAACTGCTCTTCCTTAGGGGAATAATTGAGCATTGCATAGATGCCTTGGATTTAATGGGAGGAGGAGATATTACCCAAGTGTCTTGGGATGATATTAAGAAGTTGTGTCAGAATTATTCCAGAGCAGCCATGAAGAAAGGAAGAGGTTACCATTCCCTTATGGGCAAAACCTCTACCAATGGAGTTTCAAGGATGGAGATAAGCCACTTTCTATTTGATTTTAAGCAAGATATTATAAATAATATGGCCACCCAGTTGGACACACTCCAGGCAAAGAAGAAGCATGAAGAGGTTGAGGCAATGTTGGCAGAATATTGTCCTCATTGCAGACAAAAGAAGAGGGACTACGGATGCAAGATGGTAGCTAACATTGACAGTAAGCATATTCCACCTAAGTTCAAGCCAATACAAGTTGTAGAAGATCAAGTCTTCTATGTTGCACAAAGGAGGCCATGGGCTCCAAGACAAGGTATGTCACCAGATGCATTATCATATGCTAGACCACATTTTAATACTTATGCATCTGGTAACCAATGGCAACAACCATTCCCTTCTAGTTATGGAAGATATCCACCTCAGCCCTGGAACAACCCTCAAAATACTTGGCAAAATTACCAAAACCCTGCACCTCAGTGGCAACAACCTTAGGAGAATTGGTAGTCACCTCCAGGAAATTGGCAGCAAACATCTCAATGGAGAGGAGGACAGTAATGGCCAAATCAGGCCACTAATTACATGCAGTCACCTCCTCAGCCCCAACAGCCTGCTATAATTCCTCCACCTGCTAGCTCCAATTCAAATACACCTAAACCTACTTAGTTACCAGATCAACCCTCACCTAACCCAAATAATAAACCATGGCAACATCTAGTATATATTGTTGATCCAAACCAATTCCCTGCATATGCTGTGAATGTAAGTGATATACATCTGCGTTCAGGAACTACCTTGGAAGCTCCTTCAAGACCCGTTATTACTAAGCTTTCTAAGGAAGAAGAGGAACCTATCAAAACCCCCATTCAATCAAATGTACCTAGAAATCCTAAACCAATGACAGTCAAACAGACTGCCCAAGAACCACCATTTCCACAAAGGTTAGAAACTATGAAACAAAAGGTAGAAGAAGAGGAACCCACCTTTGACATTCTAGAGTAGTTAAAACATGTATGTGTCAAGATCCCTCTATTTCAAGCCATAAAAGATGTTCATATATATGGCAAAGCAATTAAATAAGCATGCCTTAAGAAGCTAGGCAGAAAAAGGAAAGACCCCACTATGGCTCATGTGGTGGGACAGTTGGCTAACATCATGCTTGGAAAAGTGGTTGTTCCCAAATATAATGATCCAGGAAGTCCTATGGTAGGAGTTGTTATAAATGGGATCCAAATCAAAAATTCTTTAATTGATCTTGGAGCAGCCATAAATGTAATGACAAAGGATATCCTACAGCAACTAAATGTTGCAACCATGTGACCAACTCCTACTATCTTGCAACTTGCTGATAGCTCTACTGTTAAACCTGATGGGATAGTCGAGGACCTTGTGGTATCCTTGGACTCATGGGAATAGCTGGCTGATTTCATGATCCTTTCTCCTAAAGCTACATTAGGAGGATACCCCATCATTTTGGGAAGGTCATGGTTAGCCACAGCAGATGCTTATATTAGGTGTTGGTCAGGAGACATGACCATCTCTGATGGGAGAAGCACTAAAACACTTGTTCTTTACCCACCTGCATAGCCATCTCATTATATGGATAATCCTGTTTGGCCTCATGTTGGTGAAGAGGCAGGGGAAGCTAATTATGTGGAGTAGCTTATGATGTTAGGCAGAAGTTCTTTCATGCAGCTTCAAGGAGAGGAGGAGCTATTGTCTAATATAATTCAAAATCATTGTGAAGTGGAGGAAGCATCATCCTCTCATTCTGTTGATCTAGTGAGGATACTTATTCCAATTTTTCCCACAACATCAGGTATGTTACATACATTGCTTCCATAAGAAATTAAGGTACCAAGCATTAATGAAGTAACTATGGTTGACTTAACAACTCAAGTGGAAATTTCAAAAGAAAGATATCTCAATATTAATAGTAACTTGACTCAAGCACAATAGTTGTCCTTGACAAATTTGTTAAAGAAACATAAAAATGCCTTTGCATGGGATTATCATGACATGAAAGGATTAGATCCTACATTATGCACCCATAGGATTTACATAAAGGAAGATTGTACACCAATAAGACTACCACAAAGGAGATGTGTGAGAGAAGATGAAACATATGACATTTTGCATGCATGTCACAATGAACCTTGTGGAGGACATTTTGCAGCAAAGTGAACAGCAATAAAGATTTTGAATGCAGGTTATTATTGGCCTACACTCTACAACGATGCAGCAAGATATACCAAGAAATGTGACAGCTGTCAGAGGATGGGACGGCCAACAAAATTTGATGAGATGCCCCTTTATCCTCAGCTTGTGACTACTCCATTTGATAAGTGGGGATTAGATTTTGTAGGACCCATTGATCCTCCATTTAATGGTAAATCCTATATCTTAGTATGCACTGATTATGTAACTAAATGGGTAGAAGTTAAGGCCATGAAACATGCAAGAGACAGTAAGGTTACAAAATTTCTCTATGAGGAAATCTTTACACGATATGGAGTTCCCAGAGAATTAGTGATTGATCAAGGAGCTCAATTCACCTTAACCCTAGTTGCAGCACTAGTACAAGAGTACAACATAAGGCACAAGAAATCTACTCCTTATCACCCTCAGGCTAATGGCCAAGTTGAGGTGACTAACAGAGAAATAGAAGCCATTTTGACCAAAACTATGGTTGTCCATAGGAAGGATTGAGCGACCAGGCTGCCAGAAGCTGTCTGGGCCTATACGACAACCTGGAAAACAACTGCCAGCTTCACCCCTTTTGAGTTACTGTATGGAAAAATAGCCATGATGCCTATTGAATTTGAACATAAAACTCTTCATACTGCACTTGACTTGGGGATGGATCTCTCTAAGGCACAAAAAGAAAGAATAATGCAGCTCAATGCTTTCAATGAGATGAGAAAAGCAGCTTTACATCATACAAAAGTGGTGCAGAATTAGAGAATAAAGTGGCATGACAAATACATCAAAGATAAGAAATTCCAGCCTACTGACTGGGCTTTGCTTTATGACTTAAGGTATCAGGATAATGTAGGGAAATTACAGACAAGGTGGCTAGGACCATATGAGGTTGCTAAAGTTTTTTTCAATGGTCTTGTTCAACTTACTACTAATGACCCTGTCAGATTTAAGCTATTTGTCAATGGTCATCGCCTCAGGTTATATCACAAGCCAAACTCAAAAGAAGAATTCTTGCAACAATTCACTCAACATGCAACTTCTGAACTTCCTACAACCAAAGGTAGTGGACCTAGTGTTCCTCCTGGCTAACCAAGGTACAACACTTGTCATAATAAAGACTTCCACATTTGTGGGAGTCCACTTTTTCACTTCTTTGCCCATCCACCCACCCATATCCATTATTCTCTCTTCCATCATGTGTATTGATTACACTTCATCCCAACTCGCTTCACCCCACTCCACTTTCATTCATGCTCAATAAGTTCTTAAGCATTAACTGGTACTTTCTCCATGATTTTTGCAACCGATCTTCCACAAATCAAGGTACGCACACTTTAATAACTCTCTCTTAATTATATTTTGGTACATTCTATTAATTATTGTACATTAATATCAATATTTCCCATAGCATGTCATTATTCCCTTCCTTATCCCGTCATGCATCACCATTCCGCATGTGTGGACACATGTTCAAATTTAGGTTGGGGAGGGAGTGTTAATATCATGTCCACGTGTCAGTCCATATGCTTTACGCTAGCATGTTAGCAAAGTTTTAAAATTGAATGATTTGAATTCTGAGTGAGGTGACGGCTCGCAAGTGTGAGATGATAGCCTTCATCGATCATTCATTACTGCTTGTACCACCCTTGTCTTGTGTTCCCAAAAAAATCCAAAAAGGAAAATATAGACGACATGAGTTATTGAAAATTTAACAAGGTTGCAGGAAGGTGAAGTTAGTTTTTAAACTTTTTGCAGAAAAAACTTTGCAGTGTGATTATTTTTAGGCAGCTAAGTCAATGGGAGGTGGATTAATTCAGAATGAACCCACAGTTCATTATGTATTATTGCAGGATGCACTTAGCCAGGCCAAGTTTAGAAATTGTGGATGGATGGACTATTTCTTGAAGCTGAATGGTTTTGATGAAAATGTTGTGTTAGAATTTGCTCAAACATTGTCTGATGGTAAAGCCATGGTAAGAAGGTTGGAGGTGTTGGCTACTGAAGAAAGAATTGCAGAAGTTACAAGTCTGCCTGTTGATGGCGAGAATTACCCTGTTGCTAGAGATGCCAGGTTAGCTAGGGCTGAATTTATAGAACCTGGTGATCCTCAATTGATTATAGACAAGCAAGGAACCAAAAGAACCTCTTTGCCTGAGCCATGGAAACAAGTAGCTGTTCATGTGGTGAAGTACATTACTTGTTAAGGTCGTCTGTTAAATCTTCATTCTGTGCATTTCAAACTGTTGAATCATATGAGGCATGGGAGAAGAATGAATGTGCCAAATGTGCTATACCACCTTCTCTCAATCATGGCTATCGAGACCCAAAAAGGTAGGGCTAATTCTGTCTCTCACCATTGTTTGATCAAATTGCTAGTTGAAAAGTCTCTGCATGATGTGTCTGATATGACTTGGGAGGAATTTCTAAATATTGATCAAATAAGACAAAGCCATTTGTGACTTGTGGTTGTGCTGCAACATCGTAGAACTAGGAGAAGAGTGTGTTCTGTTGAAGCTACTCCAAGAACCTCAACTTCCAGTGCAAATCCTCCTGCAGTAAAGCAAGCTATTGAGATTAGTTCTTCTGAAGCAAAGCATGTAGACAAAGAAATTTCTTTAGATTCTGACGATGATGATATTCCTCTTAGTAATTTAATTCAAACTAGGGCACAGAGGAGAAGGGCAGAAATAAAGAAGGGTAAAACCAAAAAGCAAACCGCAGGAAGGAAGGTGTTGCGCTCTAGGAAATGGAAGGCTGACACTGTTCTTCCTGCAGCTGAAGAGAAACATGAGAGTCCTTCTAGTAAATCAAGACCTGCTGAGCTTGCCTCCAGTGTGTCTACACAGACAAGCCCTAGGGTTGAAGAAATGACGGTTGAGGATACAGAGGACCCAATGGGGCATGTGAATGTTGTAGAAAAAGACATAATTAAGGAAGCAGCAAATGTAACTCTGGCAGACCTTGCTGCCGCTGCTGAACATATTGAGAGATAGGAACATGAAGATAAACAAGAGTTCCTGCAGCAAGACACCTTGTAGCTAGAATTGGCTGAGCAATCAGAAACTCTACAGCTTGTGCTATATGAAGGTCAACCATCTTGATGCAGAGGTAGGAGGACCAAAACTATCCTCAATAACATTAAAAAATCAAAGAAATAATCCAATTGCTTTGGTCAGGTTGAATAGAACATTAATACATATTTTTCCTCCAATTTTCATGAAGATCTAATGGTAGGGGAGAAGGTTATGATTTTTTTCCCAAAACTGCAAACCCTAGGCAGCGTTCAGACCTGCCCTCACCAAAATTGTAATATCTCTCACAAAACTTAATGACATTATACCAAACCAAAATAATTGTAAACTAGAAACACATATCTTTCCATCCATTTATTATATGCATCAATGTGAGGCTATACAGGCCGTACCATGCATATTTTCAGACTGCATTTTTAGAAAATTAAACTCTGCAGACCTACCCTCAATAAAAATGCCATAACGTATTCAAATCTTAATGAAATTTGATGCAACAAAAAGAAATGGAAAGTAGACTCAATATTATTTCCATCCATACCACATTCTAGTCATATAAAATCCATACAAATCCGTACCAATCTCTGAAACAGAAGTTTAACATTCAGAAATGCAGAAACAAGGGTATCTTTTATTGATATCACATCAAAATGTAACAACCCACATTCTCCAACTTTCTCCCCTCCTGCCTTCACAAATGGATATAAGGACTTTTAAAGGAATTACATCAGGACCTTTTAGTTTCTAACTACCTCCAAATGAATGAAACTACTCTATGACCTTTCATCTTCCATATGTTGCATCATTTGCAACTTTACAATTTTGCATCATTCACACAAATTTGAACTTAGACCTCTCTTAGTGACTTTAATAAAAGGAAAATGACTTAAATTATCTCATTACATTGTTAAATCATCAAATTTCAATCAAACTCCTATGGAAACATTAATTTGTCAAGGTGCTCCTGCACCATACAACCAACCAACAGAATTTTCAAGTCCCTTGGAAATGTACCTGCAACAAAAACCTTTTTCTGCATCTCTTCTGGCTTTATCTTCAATCTTCTTAGCTTCAATCTTCAAATCTTAAGATTAATAGACAGGTGACCAACCAACCAACAAAATCTGAACTACCATCATCTTAGAGCATCTTCACGCTCCTTCTACTCCCATTAGTGGAGTACTCTTCAGGCTGTAACATCAAGTGCTTCTTCAGTCAAGTATCCATCTCTCTACTGCTTCACAAAACTAACTCACCAAACCATTCATCTCACCCAACAGCAGATCTTGGTGATGCACCTACCACTCTCTCCTCAGTGGTTTCTCTTTGCACCCTTATCCAGCCTAATCTCCATTGGAGAATGGTCATGACAGGCCTCATCTTGTCTGCCCACACACACAACCTTAGAAAACATCCTTCCGCAGCTAGATGGACCAAGCACCTGCAACCAAACAACTTAGCAAACAAAATAATGGTCACCAACACAATCTTTCCTTCAGTTCTTCACCTACCTTCTCAATGACAAGAACAAATACAACACCCAAATCTTTCGCCAGCTCTAATACCAATATGATGCAGAGGTAGGAGGACCAAAATTATCCTCAATAACATTAAAAAATTAAATAAATAATCCAATTGCTTTGGTCAGGTTGAATAGAACATTAATACATATTTTTCCTCCAATTTTCATGATCCAATGGTAGGGGAGAAGGTTATGATTTTTTTCCCAAAACTGCAAACCCTAGGCAGTGTTCAGACCTGCCCTCACCAAAATTGCAATATCTCTCACAAAACTTAATTAAATTATACCAAACCAAAATAATTGTAAACTAGAAACACATATCTTTCCATCCATCTATTATATGCATCAATGTGAGGCTATACCAGGTTGTACCATGCATATTTTTAGACTGCATTTTCAGAAAATTAAACTCTGCAGACCTACCCTCAATAAAAATGTCATAAGTTATTCAAATCTTAATGAAATTTGATGCAACAAAAAGAAATAGAAAGTAGACTCAATACTCTTTCCATCCATACATATTCTGGTCATATAAAATCCATATAAATTTGTACCAATCTCTGAAACAGCAGTTTAACATTCAGAAATGCAGAAACAAGGGTATCTTTTATTGATATCACATCAAAATATAACAACCCACATTCTCCAACCTTCTCCCCTCCTACCTTCACAAATGGATACAAGGCCTTTTAAAGGCATTACATCATGACCTTTTAGTTTCTAACTACCTCCAAATGAATGAAGCTACTCTATGACCTTTCATCCTCCATATGTTGCATCATTTGCAACTTTACAATTTTGCATCATTTACACAAATTTAAACTTAGACCTCTCTTAGTGACTTTAATAAAAGGAAAATGACTTAAATTATCTCATTACATTGTTAAATCATCAAATTTCAATCAAACTCCTATGGAAACATTAATTTGTCAAGGTGCTCCTGCACCACATTTGTGCTAGGAAAGCCTTTGGTAGGAATACACAGACCTCCTATTTTTTCAATGCATATGGTAGCCATGAATTTGTGGAATGAGATGCAGAGGAGAGAAGAAGAATGGAAGAAGGAGAAACGTAGATTAAAGGATAAAATTCAAAAGAAGGATGAAGAGATTAAAGACAAGAATGCAGAAATTGCAACTTTAAAAGAGAGAGTGGATAATATGGCAGCTTTGGTACCTCAGGTATTAGAATGCAGGACTCCCCTGAGATTCTATGCTCTGCATTTAAAGGAAAGATACCTCTCTTTTAAGTTAGCAAGTATTGTTTCTAGTTTGAACCCTTCCATTGAATCTCCTCTTGAATTTTTCAATGCTTATAGGATTATTCCTCCGGAAATAAAGAATTTGTTGTGTAAATTCTATTTACATACTTTTGTTGTGTCCCAAGACCATGAGTGAAACCCCTTATTGTATGTTGGGGATGTTCAATTGAGGGCATTTATGTCTTGGATACAAAATGAGATTAGTTGGGGACAACAGTTCAGGGCTTATAAATAATTAGAATTTAGCACTCCATTGCCCATTAGAGTTAAATCTGGAAATCCAAGAAGCATTTTCAATGATTGGCATAAAATGCTTTATAGACCAAGCTATGGTAACAGAATCATGTCTTAGAGAGAAGCAACTTACAGAGAATATGAGAAGATTGCACACACTATTGGAGAATCTGTGAAGGGACATTTGACACAAAGGTGGAATAGTTTGTCTGATGAGATAAAACAAGCTGAGCCTCACTCTCTACAAAATTATACTGTAGCATGTAAAAGAGTGGATAGATATATACAGATTGGAAGGACAAAGGGCAATTCTGTCTTCCCTTAATCTTTCAACCACCTATCTTATTGTGGCCTATGCCAAATTATAGATTTTACCAGTATGATATTGCTGAAGAGAGGAAGAGATGGAACAGATTGGATAAGCAGCAAGGGTTCTATTGGGATCCTAACTCCCAGAGAAACTAATATAGGATAACTGGCAGTTGCTAATTTCAAGGTGTTAACCAAGCAAAAGAACAACCCTTCCTCTGTTGCAGGACTAGCAAAGTCTTAGGTTGGGGAGAGTGATGAGTCTAGTTTATGACTCAAATTTGTTAAAATTTATTATCCACTTGTTGTAGTTATCTTGGACTTTGGTACTTTGATCCTGATCTTTTTATGTCATTGCCTCAAAACTATAAGATGTTGAACATAGGTTATTTCTTATATTCTTTTATGACAAAGACATGTTGTATGAACTATCTATGTTAATTTTACATATGGTTAATGAATGTTACTCCAAGGTAGTTACGGATGTGCAATTATTGTGTGTACTAATATTGTTATGCAAATATAATCAGCATCCATAAAGTAGAGGAAGATTCTGCTAGTTGGTTACTTGCCATAAAAAGTCAAACATGGTGATCGTTCAAATGTCAAATGGAGGGAAGACAACCACCTTGTAACTAATCTTAAATACTTGTTGAGCAAATTTAGGAGTTATTGTTATGCTAGATCTGCGTTGAAACAACTTGCTTGACCAGATTCCACTTATGCATAACCTCCTTTCCACTTTCTATGTTTTCCATAAAGAGGCGTCCTCCTATTCTATTGGAGTTGACCGCCTTGCTAGGTAGTTAGTTTTGTAGTTTTCCTTCTATAAATAAGACTCTGATGCTCCTTCTAAGGGGTTGTTGATTAATCAGAGATTGTATTTGCATTATCAAATTTTTGGTAATACAGTTATGATGCTCAGTTGTACTCATCTTTTCCAATGAATAAAATGAAGTTATAAGTTCACATTTTTGAGTTTACATTTGTCTTAGGGAATACTCATCCAAGGGGGCCCACTTGGTGAGAATTCCATCCTCTAGTTTAGGTATATTTTATGTTAAGCATTTAGTTAAATCTGGCATTGAATGTTCCTGCAGCCACTAGAATTATATTATGTCTGTTCCTGCAGCCAAAGCAGACATAGTAGTTTCCTATTTGTTTGCCTAGACTTTTATTTTTTGTTATGTACTTGATCTTAGAATAGTTGTTGGTTGATGTTCAGCATTCCTGTTATTTCTTTCTTAGCAATTTATCTTCAGCATTATGTCTTTCTTAGCTATAGAATGAATGCGGCTACTTTGGAAGTTCTTAGTGCACATACTGTGCTGACCCATTTCAAGTTCATGTCCCTGGGTTGACAAGTGAAATGCATCTCCATAGTGATTAAGACAACTATTCAGGTTAGATGTCTAAACTCTGAGTTACAGCTTTAAGAGCTCAGTTGTTAAATCATTGTAAGAGACCAACAATGGGCACCAAAATCATGGGCCAAGAGAACAATGCAATAACTATACAAAAAGACAAAAAATGACCATTTTTCAGGGGGGTGTAGCCTTTGACTCTGGTCAAGGTGTAGCCTAGTAATCATGTTTATAGGATTGTAATCAAATATCACACAATCCTAACAATTAATGGTCATGAACACAAATCTTTCACACCCTATCATGATATATAGGATTCTTCCAAGGCTACAAACAAGGCGTCTACATCTATCACATCATATGGCACGTAGCTTGAAGAGCAAGACAAGGTATATATGCAAGTCAACAAGAGGCCACAATATATGGTATTATGTATACAAATATACATAATAAGAATCAAAGTGAGGTATGTAAGGTCCCAAAAACTACATCTCAAGAGAAAGAAAAGGTAAGTTCTTCAATGTTTCCCTCCCTACATGACACCTTTGTTCATAAAGAAACATTAGTAGACCATATTTATTTTGTATATCTTAATGCTAAAGTCAAAGGTCTCATTGGGGGAAATAATTCAAGTGATACATCTTGTGGTTCCATTTTATTTATATTTCCTTATATTTCTAATTTACACATGACATTCTATGTTATTCTATGCTTTTCATTTGGTAAGATTGCCACTTGGGGGTAAGGATGTTGTTCACTTTTTGTAGGTTACATGAATTTGTGATTACACTAATTAGGGGGAAAAGTGGGGTCATCTTTCAAATTTCATCACACACACACAAAGGTAATAGATCTAATATATTTCTCTAATTTTCATTCATTTTTCATGTTCAAGCTTATCATTCTTATATGTTATTGATGCAGAGCATCCACCAAAACCTTAACATACAATTACAAATGTATGTCTATGCATTATTAGATATCCATACATTCTATATTTTATATTTATTTGTCTATCGGCAAAACATAACACCATCGCCCACCTTCATACTTATCTCCCCGATGCTGGACTCACCCCAATGTATACCTTTTACGCTTATATTTATCCCTTTATATCGTGGAATGTATATTCCAATATACATTCACAATATACATACAATCCTTAACCTGTTCTTAGATCTGTCCCTGGGGGACTATTTATCTACTCACAAAGAGTAGTATGGACTTGGTTCCCGACGACTGGGAGACAATTCCAAGCGGCTGGGAGTTCTAACCGACTAACAAACCCTTAACTAACAACCTAAAAATAGCAAGCATCAGTCAAACAGACCTTATTACATTTAATGGTCATTTAGGACCTTATTGAAAACATAAAAATAAACATAAAACAACTAAATGCCTCATGGAGGCCACTATGGGTTAGGTGCACCTGCACCAGTTATACCCACTTTACAATACTTATGTTCACTTTCTAAATACGCATTATCATTTTATCATGTTTATCCAGTCTTTACCTCTCTCTCCTTGATTTGTGTTTACTCCTTAACAAGCACACACAAAATTAAGGGGCATATTATTACTAATCATTCTTAATTTTTTCTAGTTCACAAGTGGACTATGGATAATTTCTCTCACTATTTTGCTTCTAGTTGTGATTGTATTTTTCTTTTTTTTCTACTTTGGTATGCTTACTCATGTAGATTCACATGTAGACAAAGTGGGGGTAAAATGTAATGGTGAAAAGTTCATACCCTGCACTTTTACCCTTCATTTCATGATGTTTTGTGTGGGTGTCCTAATTACTTGGTTCTAACACATGATTTTGACTAATTTGGCACAACCCCTAACCCCATGTTCTAGTTGATGATCAGAAACAAAACTAAACCCATCCTCATACATTTATCTTCTCTCAAAATACTAGTTTCCATTCCTAGGTTGAATTTATGGCATAAATTTGATCCTCATGTTTCAAAAGTTAAATTTCTCCTTGGGGAAAGACAATGTAGTTGCAACTAGTCATTGTGTGCCAACTCCCTTACTATAATTTTTAAATTGTGGGTCGAAATAATTCAAGCATAAAAGGATCCATCACCCTTAGGTCATTTAAGATCAAGACATATATTCTTATCCAATTTAGTTGCTTTTAGAATCACTCTTGCCCCTATCATAACATTAGTATATTTTGGTTGCATCACCTCTTTGTTAATAGGTTTTGAAACCCTAGTTTCACACTAGGTCATGATATACTCCTTTTGCATTTTGTTCAAATTCCAAGTTACCCTCATTACAATAGTAACTTATGCATTCATTGCATGTTGTCTTTCTTATTTTATCAAAATTATTGAATGGAATCAAGAATCTTGGCATAAGGAGAAGATCCTCGTTTGGCAAGCTCATAGAGATGTTTTGTCAACATTGTTAGTCTTTTAGTATAGGAACAAAAACCTAGGAAAATCTATATTTGTAGGTCACAAGTTCTTTTCTTAAATCAAAGCCCATTCATGAACATCAAGTTCAAATGTGTAGGCATGAATTTGATAGGGATTACAAATAGTTCCAAAACTTTTAGGTTTTAGTTGTCTTATTTTGTTCATCTTAGATATCTAGCATCAAATTCTATGTATTATTCATTTATCACATGGATTTTCATCACCAATTCCAATGTACTAATTCATTGTTATTATTTGATCCTATTTTTATATTTGATCAAGTATGCATTTTCAATCTTATCTCAATTAAATCTAGGGTAATTCATTTATCATTTTTTATTTGTATTTGTTTATCCTAGTTACTTATCTGAGGTTATTGTATTCCCTCACAAATTTATTATTAATAATCATTCTCAAAGTTTGTGTCATTAATTCTCAAAATGTAATGGTTAAAAGTACATACCCTACATTTTTACCCTTCTTTTAACACCACTGTACATTGTTGCCCTAAGTACTTGGTCCTAGAACATGATTTTGATTGATTTGGTGCTCCCATTAACCTTATTTTCCATTTGACCATTAGAAACATAAATATACCCATACTCATAAATTTATCAGCCCTCAAACTAGTAATTTTCACTCTCGAGTTGAGTCCGCAACATGGATTTGATCCTCATGTTTCAAAAATCAAATTTCTCCCTAGGCTCAAGTCAACTTAGTTACAAATGGTCATTATGTGTCAACTATAATGTAAAATTTTGTGTCCAAGTATAGTATAAAAGGACACCACCCCTAGGTCATTATCAATCATCCAGGAAACATCTAAGATCAAGATAGATCTTTATCCAATTTAGCTTCTCTTAAAATCACTCTTGCCCCTGTCATAACATCAATATATTTTGATTGCACCATCTCTTTGTTAAGAAGTTCTAATAACTTAGTTTCACACTAGGTCATTTCATAACCCTTTTGTAATTTGTTTAAGTTCCAAGTTACCTTTACTACAATAGTGATTTATGCATTCGTTGCATGTTGTCTTTCTTATTTTGATTAAAATCGTTGAATCAAATCAAGGGGCTTGTCAAAAGGAGAAGATCCTTGTTTACCAAGATTCCAAAGGTGTTTGTCAACACTACTGGTAGTCTTTTATGACATATTTAGACACCCACATGAATCTCAATTTGTAGGTATAGAACATTTGCAAGTCACAGTTTTGTTTCTATAGCCAAAGTTCATTTCCATTTGTCAAGTCAGAATTTGTAGGCATGGAGATCACTTCAATAGACACGTGCATTTGACCTGGAATTTCAAAATAGTTTGAAAACCTTCAAAATTTAGCTATCTTATTTTGTTCATCTTAGATCCAACATTACATTCAAATTATCAATCATCTATCACACATAGTTTCATCTCTAATTTTAAATTACGTATTTATTGTTATTATTTAATTTCTCTTTCAAATCCAATAAAATACACATTTTTTTGCTAGGTAAGAGAGATGATTTATATTATTATAATAAAAGTTGTTACATTATGTTTTCCCTTGCAGGCATACTTGTTGTTTGCAAAGAAAGATGGCATACTTGACAAGATTTACTGCCCTTTTCCACCCTACCCTATCCATAAGACCACGCAGGGTCCAAAGAGGAGATCCCAAAATGGCCTTGCAGGGCATGTATAGACTACATTATCAAAAAGGCCAAACAAGGCCAGCTTAGACTATATAAACAAAATGGTCACACAGGGCCTGCATAGACTGTGTTATCAAAATGGCCACATAGGGCCTTGACAACCCTTTGCTTTCAAACCCCTAATCATGTATAGACTGCTTGTCAAAATAAAAGGAAAACAACATCATTTATATCTTTCTATACATTAACTACTAAAAATTCATACATTACCAGAGTTGTGAAGGAACTGGTTAAATTCCTCCACCCCTGTTTTGCCTCCAGCTAGAACATCTTTCTCTAGAAACTCACACCTACCCTCGCCTATTGACAGTGAACAATCAAATCGATTCCCTTAATATCCTGAATGAACGGGTAGTATTTCACTTCACCCGGGACTTGCAGAAATGTTGTCTTTTGGACGAGGTAGCCCTACCCCGTAAGTGGTGACCGCCAAAGTTTCCCCAATGCCCCCCAAAACATCTAGAATAAACATCCTACACACTATTGTTTCAACCTCTGTCTTGGCAATGTTCAAATCCTATAGAGAGGCTACAAACGTAGAGCTTATATCTGTGTCGACTCTGTATCTTTCTCCTTCTTCAACAAAAGGCTTTTCTAAAACCACCTTTGCCTCCCCAATCATTAGTGTGTCATTTTGTAAGAGGATCCCCCTCATCCTTTGATCTGTCACCTTTCCTAGAAAGGCCATCTACCTCTTCGCACTTACCAACTATATGGGAGTATCCATTCCACCGCACCTAATGCAATCAACAAAAAGATATATAACAAAATTTATTCTCTCCGACATGGCCAAGGTTTAATGTGTCAGATCTTAGCTTCTTCCCAGCTTAAAAAACTCAACAAACTACTAGGGTTGCTTGGAGCGCTCTAAAAAATGATGGAATTGCCCTATCACTCTACCACTACCACTTCTCGATCTTTCCAGGAGTTCTAGAATATATCTCTACCAGCCTTTCTCCTTAATGCCCGCTCATGTGGAAAAATAAACTCTTTCCCTTCAGCTTTCCCGATACATCAGAATGTAATCATTTCTTCGTAATGAGTCTAGCCTTCTATATTGGTTTTCTAAGGCATATCATTACCGTTCTAAACTCCTACCTTGTCAATTTTTGGAACCTATCTATTATCTTCACTTTAGAGCTAAAGATCTTTCTAATTTTAATATGAAGTTTTGCCTTTGTAATGTGTATAATTACTTTATACACACCTTATCTTACTACCTATGCTAACTTTCTTTAAACTCTTTTGCCTCTACACCCATGTTAGCTAGCATGTATGCTTCCCTATTCCCTTTCCTATAGGTGTGATTCACCATATAATTCTCAAATTCCTCTAGGTTCTTGAGACCTACTTCCAACAAGGCCTTAAGTTTCCAATTGTGTAATTTGCCCGATCTGACTGCATTTATCACGAGAGAGGAGTCTCCTTCTATAATGACTTGTTCCAACCTCAACTCTAGACAAAATTGAATTCCTAACAGAAGTGCCATTAGTTCGGCCTCATTATTTGTGCCTATCGAGAGAGCCTTAGCCAATTTTCCTATAACTTTTCCATCCCAGTCCCTTATTATACAACCTGCTCCTGAGGGGCCAAGATTTCCCTTTATTGCTCTGTTGAAGTTTAATTTGAACCAACCATGCTCTAGAGCCTTCTACACTATGTTTTTCCTGGCCTCCTTTGATTTGTTTCCCCCTTCACCTAAAAAAGAGGGGACTTTCAGTCCATACCAAGATTTCCTCATCAAGCCATCCCAATCCGTGAAGTTGGAGTTTTTAGGGCAATGATTCAATATCATATTGTTGACAACTTCCACAATGGAAGCTTCTATCTAGTTTTGCAATGAAAAGGGTGTCATTTCTTTCTCTTGGAATAGCCTTCTATTCCTCTCTTTCCATAGTTCCCAAATCAAAATGGAAGGGCTAACTATCCAAAGCAAAGAATAAAGAGCTGATTTATTAAGGATGGGCCAAGCCTGAAACATACTGAGGATGTCCTCTTGCAGAGTGCTTTGTCATGCTAACCTTGCACACAACCATTACCAACGTTCCTGTGAGTATGGGTAATTGAGCAGCAAATGATTCCCAGTTTCCTCTGCTTCCTTCCACAATATGTATCTGGACGAACCATGATACCCCATTTTTTGAAACCTATCTGCTATCAATATTCTTTTTTGAATTGTTGCCCAAGCAAAGGTTCTAGCCTTTGGTAAATAGTGCTTGTTCTAGCAAACATTTTTGGGGATAAATGAAGATGGTGCCTCTTTCTTTGTCAGAACTCTATAGCCTTCTTTGACTAAATATTCCCCAATTTTGGATTTGTTCCAGCTAAGACTGTCACTGCCTTCCCTCACCAAGATTTTTCTTTGTTTCATGGATTCATCAAAGACCTTTTCTTCCTTTTCTGGTATGCCTAGAGTTCTCACATCCTTCCACTTCCACTTAAGCATACCCCCGTTTGGGCTTTCTTCTACATAGTCTTTGACCTTTGATCCCAACATAATTTTTTTGTATCTTTTATCTAATCCAATTTCCCTCTCTTGTCCAGACTTGGGAGACCTCCGCAGGAGTCTTCCCAACACATAGATTTATTGCCATCTCTTATTTCCCAAGTTAACTAATTAGAAATCAACTCCTTGCAGCTCCTTAAGAAGTTCTAGATTTGAGATCCTAAAGGAAGGGTTTTTGCTCTAAATAAGCTCAATTCCCCATTGCCTAGATATTTTACCCTAATTATTTTAACCCATTTTAGTTCTTGATTTGCATGGATTTTCCATACCAGCTTAGCTCCAAGGGCTCTGTTTTGTTGCAACATATTTTTAATGCTTACTACGTCTACCTGCTTGGGTTTGCAAACCTTGTCTCATCTGATGAGGGGATATTTTTCTATTCACCATTGCCCTAGCAAAAAAACCTTCTTATTTTTTTATTCATCTTGTTGCTTACCTCCATAGGTAGGGGCAAATGAGACATCATAAATATGGTAATAGTTGTTATTACTGCCTTGATCACTGTTGTTCTTCCTGCCCAAGACAACCAATGACGTTTCCATGAAGCCATCTTATTTTCTAGCTTAGTGAGCAAAGTGTCCCATAGCTTTCCTGACTGTACTCCTTTTGCTAGGGGTAGGCCCAGATATCTACAAGGTAATCTCCCCATTTTGAAATTCAATACCCTTAAAATCTACCCTTCTATTCTTTGGTCTGTATTGAAGAAAAAGACATCTAATTTGTCCTTATTGAATTCTTGTCCTAAGGCTAGGGAGTACTCTTCCAGTATCTTTTTGAACTTCCTTGCTTCCTTCACTTGGGCCACCCCAAACAACATTGTATCATCCGCGAATTGTTGATGTGTTATTGTTGGAACCCCTCTTGTTATTTGTGTACCTTTTACCTATCCCTCCAAAGCTGCCCTATGTATAGTTCTCCCTAATGCCTCTACCATCATGATGAATAAGAAAGGAGAGAGAGGATCTCGTTTTCTCAGTCCTCTAGAGGCACCAAAGAAACCCTCTGGAGAGCCATTAATGAGCACTAGAAATTTTGGGTTGGTCACACAGTTGAAAACCCAATCTAGCCATGATTTGTTGAATCCAAAGGCCTCCAGAGCTTTGAACATGATTTGCAATGTGGCAAGCAACAATAGGCGAAGGATCTAGGGCAAAGAAGGAGGACTGGGCAATGGAAGCAGAAATTGCTTTTCCAATGGAGCAAATTAGAAAGAGAGACACTAGTGAAGAATGGTGCAATGGGTAGAGAAGATTGGCAGATACAAGATGGAACAAAGTGGAAGAACGGAGATGGAAGTCGAGACATGAAGCAAAAAATAATTACAACCCTTGGATGTACAGCAATTCAACCAGTAGAAAGGAGACTTTCCCCTGGAGAGGAAATCAGAATGGTTGGATCCCAAAGAAAAGGGCATTCCTTCATAGGTCAAAATACACCTATGCCACGAAAGCAAATGTAATTCCAATGGGATGGGGGAGGAACTCAAATCTGTAAAAGAGCTATGGGGAATCAAGCAAAAAATAGTCAAGGCAGGGTGAAGCAAAGAGATTCAGAAGATTAGAAAGCCCAAATAGAAGAAAAGGAGTTACGACGATGATCATGGAAGACAAGATTCTTCGACCAATCATACAACACCTGAAAAGGTATGGTTTGATTATAAAGTGATTTGGTGGAAATCTAAATTGGGAATTCTTAATCAACTACTGGAAAGGAAAATTGGGGGAAGACCTTCAATTCAATTGAATGGTAAATGGTTACTTTACAGTAGTATGCCCCTCCGAGGAAATCAAACAACAAATTAAAAATGGAGTATGGGTAATGGATGAATATGGTTTTTTCATAAGGGAATGGGAAACAAACTTCGATCCAATTAGTCACAAAATGGAAACAATCCAAGATTGGATAAAGCTCCCTAACTTTCCACTAGAATATTGGGAGCTTGAAGCCCTATAAGCAATAGGTAACCAACTAGGAAAATTCATATATACGAAAGAAAGGGAAAATGTAATTGGAGAGGGTTGATATGTTAGGTTATGCGTAGAGAATACTCTTAGCAGCACACATTGGAAAGAGATGGAGATAGTAATCACATCTAGGATCAGAATCAAAAAATGGAATTTGATCCAAACCCTAAGGGAAAGAAAATAAGGGCGCTAGGCTTCAAAGGACAACAGAAAAAGAAGGCAAGTAGAGAATGGGGGAAGAGCACTCAAAGAAAGAAGGCAATAAGGAACAAACAAAGGAAAGACATATTCTAAGGGAAATAGAGATGGAAAACTTGTAGAATTGTACATAAGGAATATGTCCAAAAGAAGGACCAGAACAAGGGATAGATGAGCAGCTGAGGAACAATGTCGATCTAGAAGAAAAGATAATAGAGGCAATAAACATATTGGGAAACACATTCAGAGAAGATGATATTAATTCAATAATAGCAATAAGAAGTGAATTAGTGGATCTGGCAAAAGCAGCCAAGGAGAATCTAAGGTTTGAATCATTAGAAGTGGAAGATATGGAGGAGGAATGGGAAACAGTACAAGAATAGGGGATAGAAGAGAAAGCAGGAGAGGAAGATGAATACACAAACGATCTGGAGATAAATCCCTCAATTCATCAAGAAGAAGGGATCAACCTAGGTCTCTCCCAAACAGAGACTATCAAGAACACCCCGGACTGTGGGTCTAGCAGAAGAAGAGGAAGAATATCTAATCAAGATGGAGAAGCGGTGGGCCAAAAGAAATTTTTTGAATTGATTAAATCAGGGAAGGGGGAATCCCTTCCTAGGGAGCAATGAGGATAATATCATGGAATGTTAGGGTCATCAATGCCCCTAACAAGAAACATCTAGTGAAACACCAGATGGGGGATCTACAGCCAGAAATATTCCTAATTCAAGAAACAACGCTAAATCAAAATGAGGTGGATCAATTTAGAGCAAAACTAAGACAGTGGAAGATGGAATTTGTTAGTGTGGAAGGTACTTCAAGAGGACTCCTCACAGCTTGGAAGCCACAAAAACTCATTTTAGAGATGATAGCCTCAAGCAAACACTGGATGGCAAGTAAGGTTAGAAGTCTTTCCTCTTATATAAGTTTTTTGATTTTTAATGTTTATGGGCCCACATCTTGCATACAAAAAAGGGAAGTTTGGGAGGAGATAGAAAACTTATGCAATAACATAGATTCAAAATTTTACATGCTAGGAGGAGATTTCAATGCAATCCTAAGAGCTACAAACAAAAGGGGTGGGGTAGCAAGGAAATCACAATCACAAATAGACTTTGAAGAGTTTGTGGATAGGAATGCATTCATGGATATACAAATGGGAAATGGCATATTTACATGGACAAATAGGAGATTAGGGTCTAGCAACATTGTAGAGAAACTAGATAGATTTATATTTAAAGGGGACAATTTCAGCTCCTTCCCCTTCACTCTGAAGAGTAACATTCTGCCAATCTCTAGGTCAGACCCTTTTCCGGTGCAGCTAGACATTCTAGGGGAAAGGAAATCAATAAGATGTCCCTTTAAATTCAAAAAGATGTGGTGTAGAGATGAGAGCTTGTTGGAATGGATCAAAAATTGGTGGAATGAAGTTCAGGTAAAAGGATCCAAAATGTTCATTATAATAGCAAAACTAAAAATAGTCAAATAGCAAGTAAAAGATTGGAATAGAAACAACTTCAAAAACATTTTTGAAGAAAAAAAATGGGTGGCCTCACAACTGTCTGATTTAAATGATCAAGTTTTGGCATTTGGAATGGATGAATCAAAATTCTTAAGAGAGAAACAACTGTTATCAAAACAAGAGGATCTATTGGCAAAAGAAGAGATATTTTGGAAACAGAAATCCTGAGAGCTATGGATCAAGGAAGGGGATCAAAACACCAAGTACTTTCATAATGCAACAAGGGCTAGAAGGGAAGTAAACATAATCACAAGTATTCAAACAAAGGATGGAAGATGTTTAGATAAAACTGAAGACATTATTGCAGAAACAATTAGCCATTTTCAGAATCTGCTAAATAACTGGGAGGGTTCAAGGAGGCAAGAATAGCAACAAATCCTAGCAAACATACTCAAAATAGTAACAGAAGGACAGAACAAGATGCTAATGGAAGCTTTTTCAGAGATAGAAATAAGAGAAGCACTTTTCTAGCTACATCTAGATAAGGCCCCTGGACCGGATGGTTTCCAAGCACTGTTTTTCCAGAAATGTTGGGATATAGTGGGTAGGGAGATAACAGAGGCAATAGAGGATTCTAGAAGCTCGAGGAAAGTGCTAAAAGAAATAAATACCACATTCATAGCACTCATTCCCAAAAAGGAGAAGCCTAATACCCTAAATGAATTCAGGCCCATTGCCCTATGCAACACCATTTATAAAATCATGACCAAGGCCATTGCCAACAGAATTAAGAAAATCCTTCCTGACTTGATTTCGGAAGAACAAACAAGATTTGTTCCAAGAAGGTCGATATTGGATGGGGTAATCATATCTTAGGAAGCAATTCATTCCACACAAGAAATGAAAAAACAAAACATGTTGATCAAAATACACATTTTTAAACCCAACTAAATTATCTAAAATAATTTATTTATCATTACTTCCTACATATTTATTTATGTGAGGATATTTTACTCTCTCACAATTATAGAATTTGCGACTAAAAAATCCTTTACTCAAAATATTTAGATACTACGCCTAAAATTGTTTTATAAGTGCATATATATTTGCTTCTATGCTGATGAATTCACATGAAACATGGCAACAAGATAGAAAAGTAATTTCTCCCTTAGATAAGTATGGTCTAGACTGTAAATTTGACAATGATAGAGGTGCTTCAATTATTATAACAATTTCTATGCAATTCAATTTGCTTTACACCCTCTCATCTTCAAAATTCATCCTTATCAGTTTGATATGCAAAGTTGGTTTCCATTCTCTGTAAGACAGACCACTTGTGCGTTGGAAGACTATTTAAATGATTTGTTTATGGAGTCCTATCGCTTGGAATTCAAGTGGATTATTTATAGCTTTTGGATTGTATTGTCTTCTGTGCTCAAACCTATCTCTCACCTTTCATTTTCTATTAAAAATCTTATCATCCAGCAAGATATCAGACCGTAATCCAAAACATTTGATTCTTGTAGGCATCTTTACATGAGAAATAAATGAATTGTATTCTCTTGTGCACCTTTAAACAATTATTTGTATTCTCTTAAGCTATGTACCTTTAAACCGATGCTTTATGATAAAAAGTCTTATTCCCTTCCTCAACCTTTTTATATATTGGAATAAGTCTTAAATACTACAGATTAGGAGATGTGGCTGTTTTATGACAGCAAGCTTATAAAAATTAAAGGAAATAATTGGAAGGAAGTTTAAAAGAAGACAGATACAGAGATATAGTAGAATAAAAGATTTACAAATAGTATAATTTTATGTCCAATATATATATGTCCAATATTTCTACTCTTGTGAGCTATACATATATAAGCACACCTTTATAAAAAATATAAGCTCATTATTTTTATGAATATCATTATATTCAAATCTCGAGGAGTTGTGAATGGGTCAGGTTTGTCTCTTCAATAATTGTGATGGATTGGATCTCCCTACTCATAACTGTTTAACTGAAGGACTTCTGATTTAGATGTATACTCTTTCATAATATTTAATCTACTATAGGAAAAAAGAAATACTATATCTATATAATTCAGTTGTTTCCATTAAAAAATTACTATATATTAATTATATTTCATGTTTATTAAAAAAAAAATAGATCCCTTATACTCTTTGAGAGTGAAGTTATTATAATTAATTAGATTATATGTGTATAGGAGATTTGCCCAAATGTAATAATGGCAAAGTTTGCTAATGCATTTTTTATTTCTACAATAATTAAATTATTATCAAATGTTTTATGGCTATAAAAATCTTTAAAAAGACTATTAAATTATATTTTAAAATCTTAGAATAATAGTAGAACAGAGTGCCCACATATGCCTCAAAACATACCTCCATATCATACCTCTTTTGATTTTCTTCTTTATATTAAAAGTAGTTCTCTTATCACAAGCATTTGTAGGAATGATTATGCTTAGGCACATTAGCTATACCAATTGTTAGGATAATTCAAATCATAGGAAATCTTTGCCATAGGATAGGATTGAGCTCTTAGAAAGATAAATATTCAATATTAAGAAATATTATATCTATATAATATTTAATCTACTCCAGGAAAAAAGAAATAATATATCTATATAATTCAGTTGTTTCCATTAAAAAATCACTATATTTTAATTATATTTCATGTTTATTAAAAAAAATAGATCCCCTACACTCTTTGAGAGTGAAGTGATTATAATTAATTAGATTATGGGTATAGGAGAATTGCTTAAATGTAATAATGGCAAAGTTTGCTAATAATTTTTTTATTTCTATAATAATTAAATTACTATAAAATCTTTAAAACAATTATTAAATTATATTTTAAAATCTTAGAATAATAGTAGAAGAGAGTGCCCACATACGCCTCAAAAGATACCTCCATATCATACCTCTTTTGATTTTCATATTTATATTAAAAAGTAGTTCTCTTATCACAAGTATTTGTAGTCCAATGATTATGCTTAGGCACATTAGCTATACCAATTACTAGGATAATTCAAATCTTAGGGAATCCTTGCCATAGGATTGATTATGCTTAGGCAAATTAGCTATACCAATTATTAGGATAACTCAAATCTTAGGAAATCATTGCCATAGGATTGAGCACTTAGATATAGAAAGATTCAATATTAAGATTAATAGGAAAGTTTAATAGTGTTGTCCATCATTTTATTGGACAAGTATAGTTTTGAAAATAATGTTTCATAGTTTTAAAAAAAATATTAAAGATTTTTTTAAAATAATTTATGAAGGGTATTTATAAGAGTTTTAAATTTTAGAGAAAACAAGTAAAATATTAAAAAAAATGGAAAAGTGCATAGTTTACTAAATAAACAAATAAAAAATTAGGTTAATAAATAGGCTCACCATCTGAAGAGACCAATCACCACTCTATAAGGAACAAACAAATTAAGAATAAGAAAACAATAAAAAGAGACTACAACCATCACATAGATACTAAGGTGGGGATGAAACACCACATCCTCCAATTCCACCACTACCACCAAGAGAAGGGCCTACTTGAGGGACTGATGTTGAAAGAGCATTTTTCCTTTTATATCCATACTTCCATATTCAAAAGTTCCATGAAGTGTACACCATGGATAACTTCCTTATGCTAAATAGAGTGGTGTAGTATGCCATTCCTAATAGCAACAAGGTGAAAGCAATTGTGACCTCAATCATACCCTTAGAATGAGTAACCAAAGGTGCTTTCGAATTAAGTGTAAATCCAAATTAAACAAAATATTAGTGGATCAAGTAGTTGGAAAAACACAACCAATACCTCCTTGTTGAGCACATAGATATCACCCATGGAAGCATGCTCTACCAACTCAATCTTGAGTTAAAGAAGAGGACAACATTTCCAAAACTAAAGAGAAAGGCTTCTCATGGAGCAAGTGATCCATAAACTAGGGAAAGTATGCTACACTATAGTCATCAATAGATGGATTTAATGTAAAGCTCAAAAAACTACCTCAATCATACACCAACACTACCTATGATGGATGCTAATCTCCAAGGGATGTGCATTCAAGGAATAAAAATAGAGAAATTCAACAAAACATGCAGAATAAAATAAATGTTGCAACACAAAATATTGTAGGAGAAACCCCGAAATGGGGAGAAAACTCTAGTAAGAGTGAGAATTTTCTCCTCATGCCACCAATCTATAGTTATTACAAGTTATTGCATTGCCCTCATGGCTTTACAAAGCTCTACATTACATTGTGACCTCCTAGACACCTACAAATTATCTTGAAGCTAACATATGATTGTAACAACTCCTACTACAATAGCAAAAAGAAGGAAATCCAACCTCCAAATAATAGGGAGAAGGACTAAATCCCCAGCTCCGAATGATGAACTCTCACGTCCTCCATTACAATGAGAGAAAAATCTAACATAAGGCTGAATACATTTAGACAACATGCCCTCTTGCCATCCATGGAGCCCTCCCACACATTTTGAGTTTCCATGGTATGTACAACTACTCTCAAATGAAGGGAAAACCATTATATACACAAGTAACAATCCTATGATGGACTAAACCATCAATAGAATGAAAATCCCAACACTTCAAGGTGTGGAGTCCTCTAAAAAACTTCCTCTAGCCAAATGGAAGACCAAAGGAAGATAAACTAAAATGCCACATGCTTTGGAACCATAATGGTCCCTCTTTTTTGGGCATTCTTTATAAAAATGTGGATTTTCATTTTTCATACAAGTATTGTTATTTTTTGGAAGTATGTAGGATGCCTATTTTTCCACATACAATGGTTATGCCACTTATATAAATTGCCAAAATACTTCAAAAATTAATTTTTAAGGTTAAAAACATCTCGCCAACTTTGGTAGCAAACTATGTAACTTCAGTAGCAATTTGTGTGACTTTAGCAACACTATTCACTTTGATAATAACTTCAACAACAACCTTCCAAGAGCCATAACTTCCTCACATAGACTTGAAATGTGATGCCTTTTTTTGAAATTGCATAGAATTTCAAGAGGAACGTGAATATGGAAAATAATCAACCTTTAACTCCCATTGACCACTATTTTATCCTTGCAATAGACTTGCATACTTATGACATGACCCCAAGGGTATGAATGTCAAAATGAGACTTGATACGGATCAATAAGAAAATATTAACCCAACTCCATACCTCAACATTAGAAACCTTTGCTACTAGGCATTACAAAATTCCTCCTAAATGTCCAGAGGATTTCCTTTGTAATCTTCGAGAGTCCTCCACACCTCCAAGCTACAAGATACATGTTTTTATATTAACAAAACTAGGAGCCAAATAATCAAAGACTTCCTTTATATATTAGTTTTAAACAATACCATTGAGAAAGGGGTCCCAATGTTTTAAGCCCTTCTTCTCATGAACCATTACATAGGGGTCCAGAAAAACCACAATGAAAGGAAGTGAAACCTACAAAAACCCATAAAATGGGAATGAGGAACATGATAGGTAAGAATAAAGATTCTAACATTACTACCAAACACATTAGCAAATGAGAGGGAGGAGATAACTATAAAGAAAACCCTTGTGTGCCAACACACATCCACCAATAAACCTCTTCCACGTAACCCAAATCACATAAGGCAACCTTTGAATTATAAAATTTGTTAATACAAAAAAGAACGGGAAACACAACAACAACAACAAATGATGGCCACAACAAGAAAGACCATATTAGAAGAAAGAGTGACTAGGGGGGCAAACAAAACACGCGACCCCTAGAGTTGATGACATGCTCATAGAGGAAGATTTGTTTCAAGAAGAGCTCTAAAACTATCCTAAACATCTACACAATGGACCACCAAACAAGAGAAATAAGAGAGGTTAACTCCAATATTAACTAACAAATTTGTCACCTTATTACACTCATGATAGCAAAGAGTAGGAAGACTTCATTAAAAGTATGACAAAGAGCTCTAAAGATTCCTCCAAGTACAATTTATCCTTCTAGTTCAAGCTACCCAATTTTGACAATCCCTAAATGACCACTAAAGAATCCCCTTCCATAAGCAAGTTCTTACACCCCAACTCTTTCACCTAATGAATACCTCAAGCAACAATCGACCATTCAACTTCATTATTAGTATAAACACCCATAAAAAATGAACCACATTTAACAAATTTTCCTTAGTTATCACATATAGTAACACCTACACCCACAATACCAAGATTCCCCTTTGAGGTGCCATCAAAGTTCAACTTGAGGAAACTAGGGTGCTCTGCAACAATGATCTTATTGTCTAACTTCTTAATGAGCCCTTGGATCAAAGAAGATAATGTTGCACCATATGGTTATTTTAAAGTTTATTAACCATTTTTGTAGCTTATGTGATTAAAATTATTTCTTAAAAAGTGAGACATATTATTGTGCTTTCACCTAATCTAAAATTCACCCCCATGAAGTGAATGAACCTTGCATAGTGGAAATTAAGGTTGGTAGAAAGAGAGCAAGTCAACTAGCTATGAGATTTGTTATAATTTTACACACCACATTATAAATTAATTGATTACAAAACATCAAAATATTAAGTATCTATATTTTCTTAAGTATCTAAGGCAAGAACATACTATTCATCACTTGACACATTAGCTATAGTCAATGAGATTCTTCAACTACCACAAGAACATCATACTTAAGTATATCCTAGTAATGTTTATTAAATTTTTAAAGGAAAACCATCAAACAATTGTGCTTTTTCCTTAACTTATTTGAAGACAATAATCTCCAACTTCAAAAATGATACAACCTACATCAATTATTGATTTTTAATTGATGTCACTAGTTTTGGATACAAGTCCTACGAACTCCTTTGCAATTAAATCTTGAGAGTTCTCACTTGACTACAAAAAATGAGTGATATTTTAAATGTATAATTGATTTATACACCCGTAAGATCGAATATCTTAAATATATTTATTTGAAAAATATTAACCAATATGAATTTCAAGGCACGTATAATAATGTAGTGAAAGAAAGTACACCCTATCTTTATTTAGAGATATAAATAATGATAAAATAATCAATAACAATTAGACCCTATATTAATTTATTATTTAAGGGTACTTATAATACTATAGTGAAAGAAAGTAAACCTAATGCAGGAGCATCCCTAGACATCGTGGCAATCTTGCATCATTCTTGAAAAGTGGATTTTGTGGTTTACTTCAATTGTTTGTTTGTTTGTTTGTTTGTGATTAGCAATTTGTGATAGAGGAAGTTAGTACATTTCATCACATTTTGGAATTGGGTTTTACAATTCTAAGATTAGTTATGTTAGTGGTTGATGGATCTTGTGTTAACATTTGAGGATAAATGGATGAGTAAAAGTAATTTGGTTTGTGAGCATCTTCTAGGTTAACAGTTGTGAGTGTTTCTATTTGTGGTAGGTTATTTGGAGTTTGTGACAATAGAGGAATATTTGTGTGGTTTTAATTAACCATTAGGGATGTATGTAGTGTACATGGAGGTTCCTACCATTTTATTGTTTAAAATTCTAAGTTTTTTATTTTAGGTTGATGACACATTTCATGTGGTATTAGGCTTTGCACCATCTTGTGGCTAATGTAGGTCATTTGGAAAATTAGGAATGCTATATATAATTGGCTATGAATTGTTTGGAAGCAAGTGAAGAAGACAAAATGAGGCATGAGCATAGAAAGTGAGTTTTCGATATCATGGGGTGAGGTTTGAGAGGTAGAGTGAAGGAACAAGAAGTATGATGTGGAGTGTGATATGAGGAAGATAATAATGTGGCATATATGAATATAGTGGATGTCATTACAATAGAATAGTGGTGAAAATTTGAATTTATATTATAGTTTACTTGTAATTGAATTATCACTATGTAACCCATGCGACAAGTTTTGGAAGTGGTGTTTCCATGGTTTAGTTGCTAAATAGTTGATAAGTGAAATGACTATGGCCTAACTTGTAAGAGGGCCCAATATGGTAAATTATGATGTTGTAATCACTATGATAATCATGCAATCTTGAATAAATGAGAATGTTGTTGTTGTTTTCATGAGATCTCTATGTTATTTGTGGTTGTTTGTGTGTTGGTTTCATGGCTATATAATCCTTCATTTGACCCTCCCACCGTGACTGCATGAGATGGTATTAGAGCAAATTTTGATCTTGGGGTGAATATCATGGAAGTTGATTGACACATTTTGTTTACTAAGATGTGGTAGTCCATGAGAGGTTTGTAAACAAATCACTAATTGTGAGGCAGTTTACAAGGGGTGATTATGGACATATCATGACCCAAGGATAGTTTTCAAGTCAAGATGTCACCAAAGAGAGGGTAAGGTATTATTAATGTTATAAGTAGAAAGGAGGGGATGTATCATATGTTGAAGGCTATGTATAACTGGATGGATGCACTAGAGAAGGAATGCTAGAGAAACCCTAACTCTAGGGACAAGGAGAGTGATGAAGAGGAGGTAGATCCTATAAATTTGAGTGGAAGTGAAGAGGACAAGGAAGATTGAGGATGTTGAAGGCCATAATCGTCATTGGCAAGAGGACTAGAGTGGACATTCTAAACTATTTTAAGAATTTGAATTCTAAGGAGTTGATAGACTAGATCATTGATCTAGAGGAGCACTTTGAGTATGAGGACATTATAGACCTGGATAGAGTAAAGTTTACAAAGACCAAGATGAAAGGTCATGCAGAAATATGGTGGAAGAAATTTTAGTTAGAGAGGAACCAGAAAATAAAGTTGAGCATTAGAAAGTGGGACCGAATGGTGGAAAATCTAAAGTCCAAGTTCATTCCAATGAATTACTAGTTGGAGCTATTGAAGGAGTTGCATAATTTGTGATAGAGAAATATGATTGTGAAGGAACACACTGAGGACTGCTACCAAATGACAATTAGAGCACAACATCATGAAAAAGGAGCTGAGAAAGTGGTGAGGTATGTTAATGGGTTGAGAGAATCCATCTAGGAGCAATTGGGTATGTGGAATATTCAAGTAGTAGAGGAGGCCTACTAGTTGGCACTCACCAAAGAAAAGAAGTTGAACCAGAAATAAGGGGAAATATAGAGCTAGTAGAGAGAGAAAGAGGAGAGATGAAACAAAATAAGAGAAAGATGCAGTGACAAAGGAGTAAGCCTGAGGAGCCAAGGGACAAGTATCTAGCATTGGAATAAAGGGGAATGCCAAAATTCCCATCATAGAGAGAAAAAAAGATGATATCTAATACCAAAACAATAGGAGAAATGACATCAGTAACCACTGCAAAGGAAAAAATGTTGGTAGAAGTTACCACAAGGATGAAGAAGGTGAAGAGAGGTACCATAGAGAGGCCTAGTAAGGAAATGGAGTGTATTCTCAGTAGGGTAGAGAAGGATATCAGAGGAAAAGACAAAAATCCTTCAGAGGAACCTATTTCAAGTGTGGAAAAGGACATAGGCCATTCAAGTACCAAGGAAAGAGAGAAGAAAGTAGTGCACAAGATGAATTTGTGGATGAGAGGTCACCTATCTCAAAGAGGGACCCTGAATATGGAGATGCACTTGATTTGTGGAGATATTTGAGGTGCGACAAGAGGGGTGAATCAACACAAAGGAGGAGTTTGTTCAGGACTAGGTGTAAGGCAAGAGGTAAATGTTGTGATTTTGTGGTGGATAGAAGCAACACATAAATTGGTATCTGTAGAAATGGTTAATAAGTTGGGGCTGGGGAGAATGAAACATTTGTACCCATACATAATTGGTTGGTTGCAGTAGGGGGACAAAATTTTGGTGGAAGAGCAATGTTGGTTTAGGTTCAACATAGGAGTGTATTATGATGAGATATTATGTGACATTACATTAATGGATGTGTGCCATTTGTTGTTAGGGAGTCCGTGACAATTTGATAGGGAAGCAGTGTATGATGGGAGAGATAACACCTACATGTTTCAGAAGGATGGTTAGATACATAAGTTGATGCCAATGAGAGAAAGTGAGGGACAATTTTATAACAATGTAGGGGTGTGCATTGGGGAGGAATGATATGCATTGATTTCAAAGATGTGCGGCATTGCTAGAGTGTTTGGTAGCACCACAAATGTAAATGAAGTATCATATAGAAGAGAATGTGAGAGAAGAGGTCACCAAAGGGAAGCCATCTAAAGGATAGGATAGATGAGGATAAGGATGAGGAGATATGTTGAGAAGCATGCGATAGTGGACAACATAACAAAAGGGTATGTGAAAGCTAACGAAGGGGTTGACTACAAGTCAAGAAGATATGATGCAAAGGATGATTGGTGGAATAGAGTACTGCAACCACGGAAGAGGAAGTTGGATGCAATGGCAAACAATGAAGGAGAAAGCAATGCTTAGGGTGGATCACTTGAGGCATACCTAAAGAGGTGGAAAGAATGAGTTGAGGAAGCGACAGGTTGGAATCTCCTAGTAAGGGCTAGTTGTCCTAGAAAATAAGGGACTCATTTTTTATTAACCATGGGTGTCTAATGTAGGAGCATCCCTAGACATTGTGGTAATCTTGCATCATTTTAGAAAAGTGGATTTTGTGGTTTACTTCAATTGTTTGTTTATGGTTAGCAGTCTGTGATAAAGGAAGTTAGTGCATTTCATCACATTTTGGAATTGAGTTTTGTGATTTTGAGATTAGTTATGTTTGTCGTTTATGGATCTCATGTTAATGATTGAAGAGAAATGGATGAGTAAAAGAATTAATTTGGTTTTCGAGAATCTTTTGGATTGATAGTTGTGCACAGTTGTGATTGTTTCCATTTATAGTGGGTTATTTGGAGTTTGCGACAACAAAGGAATAATTGTGTGGTTTTAATTAACTGTTGGGGATGTATGTGGTGTACCACATGGAGGTTCTCCACTTTTTTATCATTTGAATTTGTAAGTTTGTTATTTTAGGTTGATGGCACGTTTAATGTAGTATTGGGCTTTATGTCATCTTGTGGCTGACACAAATTATTTGGAAAATGGGGAATACTATATATACTTGGTTGTGAATTGTTTGGAAGAAAGCAAAGAAAAAAGAATGAGGTAGGAGCATAGAGTGAGTTTTTAGCAGTGAGGGGTGAGGTCTGAGAGTTAGAGTGAAGGAACAATGAGTATGATGTGGAGTGCAATCTGAGGAAGATAATAATGTGACATATAGGAAGATAGTGGATGTCATTATAGTAAAGTAGTGGTGAATTTCTAAAGTTATATTGTAGTTTACTTGTACTTTAATTATCACTATGTAACCCATGTGGCATGTTTTGGAAGTGGTGTTTCCATAGTTTAGTTTCTAAATAGTTGACAAGTGAAACGACTATGACCTGAAATGTAAGAGGGCCCATTGTGGCAAATTATGATTTCGTAATCATGGTGATAATCATGCAAGCTTGAATAAATGAAAATGTTGTTATTTTTTTTGTGAGATCTTTGTGTCATGTGTTGTTGTTTGTGTGTTGGTTATGTGCGGCTAGACAGTCCTTCATTGGACCCTCCCACTGTGACTGCATCGATACCCTACCTTTATTTAGAGATCTAAACAATGATAAAACAATCAAAACAATTAGACCCTAAATTAATATTGAGTTGTGAATGATAAGTGAAAAAGGGTTAGAATATTTTTTAACTTGGATTAGAGATGTCTATGTTGAATATTTGGTTGTCTAATGTGCCCAATGACTAGATTTATATTTATCTAAAATTGTGTTCATTCATTTTTGACTATGACTCTTTTGCTCTATGGTTTTCAAATTGTTCATGACTAATTAACACCCATGATTTACCCTGTGGACACCTTTTCACTATGCATTTTTATCCTCTATCAAATTATATTTTAGTGTCAGCCATCTTCACTAATTCCTATTGCTTAGAAAAATGTGGTTTTAAGAAGTGCCTTTAGGGATTTGTTGGGAGATTAGTGAAGTATGAAATTCCCTTCAGTCCAAGTCAAACCCCTTTTTTCATTTGCATAAGCTTGAAGGGGCACAAGAAAGCTTATGCAAAATGCTTTAGTGTAATATTGTAATATAATGCTATCTAATATGCTCTAATTTGATTTCTCTTTGATAATGTTTGATCTTCTACTCTACATCCTTTATTGATTCCCATTCTAATGTCCTAGGGTTTTGTCCTTAAACACGCAACCCTTGCACTCAATTAAAAATAATAGGTGTGCAAGTTGATAGGAAACAATTCAAATTCCTAAAAGGGTTAGCTTGGGAAGGCAAGAAAATTTATTTGAATTGGGAGGATGTGATTGTAGACATACTTTTGTCCAATCAACAAAATTACACCTATAATCCAATTTAGAGTACAAGAATAAATGTTGTGAAATTTAATCTAAACCATTAAAAACAAAGATATAGTGATAGAAAAATAATTTTAAATTTATATCACTTATATATAAAATAAATATAAAAGTGAATTATATATTTTTCTCCTTTATATATACTAACTCCACCAACAAGCCAACTAATTCTAATCAATTAATCATAGTGCTTTCCCCATAATAACGATCTACATATAAACACTAACCACACCAATGACCCACTTAAATCCAATTAACTAAGCATAATGTTTGTTTTTCCATTAAAAAAAGTTCTTGTAAGCCTAACATGGGTTTGAGATATAATTCAACATGATTTTGTGATGGGTAAGCTAGTCGTTGAATAAGGGAAAAGGATACCACAAATATTTCCTCATTTACATAAGTATTTAGTTACTAAAAATCGTGGGCCTCTAGTTTTTTTGAGTTGAGAATTGATTCCACCCACTAACTCAACCACTTATTAAAAGTCAACACAACGTTTAAAAGATGAAGCAAAGCATTCAAACCTTCCACGTTACTCAACTACTCGCCATACTTTTCTTATTTTATGAACTTTCCTTTTTAGACTTGAGCAAGTTTTGTTTGAACGAATTTAAAGCAACAAAGTATGATTGGTTGTAAAGCAACATCCGAGAGCTTGGGCTTCAAGAGAACTTAAAAAGGAAGGTCATAGTTGGCATCTAAAGAAGCTTTAGAAACAAGGTTGTAGTTTCTTAGTTTGTATTATGGATTACTATTATAGGCATAATTGGTTTAATGGGCATTTCTAAATGATTTTTTATTTTAGGTTTTATAAATACAAAAGTCACAATTTAAATAATTTAACTAAGAGTTCTGATATATTTTTATAATAGGTTTAGAGATTTGGAAATTAAGAGTAAAAGGAATTAGTTGATTTTGATGATTGATAGGTAGTTGTTTATAGTTTTAATCATAATTTTTGAAATGTAGTTTAGAATCGCTTAAATTTGGATGCATTGGAAGTAGAATGAAGAAATATGAACTGGGTCATTCTCAAAATTTATATAAAGTCTATTTCACAGTTGTGTATTTGACATTTTATTCACAAAAATGTCCTTTCATTGGATTTGACCATGTGATCTTCAAACCTTTAGAACAAATAAAGACTCACGTGTACCTACATCTACAATTTGAAAACTAATGGTGTTGATGAACACCATCTTGAGCTTGATATGCTAGGATCTTTGGCTTAGACAAACCTCATTGATTGATTTAATGATTGTGATAAATGTTGGAAGATAACAGGCAACAAATGCAACTGATGTGGCTAAAATGATGATAGGTGGTTATTCAATGAGATGAAAGATGAAAGATGCCTCAAGCATTTTCCCCCTATTGGAGCAATCATGGATGCATGTACTATAAAAAAATAAACAACATGCCCCCAAGTGACAAGATCAAGTGAAAAATATGGAGATGATCATAGCTTAAAAATGCAATACATAACATGTATTAAGAGATAGAGGTAAAAATATTTGACCAATAACGTCCTCATTGTTGGGTGCATCTATCTCAATGTGCTCATAAGATGTATCATTGAAATCTATTCCCCCATGGGACTATCCATGTCATCATGAAGTGTGCTTCTATGAAAAAAAACATGTAATATTGAGATGCCAATTGTGATGCATACTTTAAAAGAACCAATTTAAATGTTATGTCATGCAATTTGCTCTTTTCCCCAATGTTTATGTCGTTTGATAACATCATTTGTAACTTCAACATATGGTGTACTATGATCATCCAAACCAATATACTCATCATCACTAATATTAGAAAGACCCTCATCATTCAATTACATATGACTAACCTCTTTAAGTGAAGTAGATGAATGATCATGAATATTATCAGTTTGTATCATCCCTTTGTCCATATATCTTAAATTTTATGTTTCAATTTAATGCATCTATTTAGAAAATATTTATTTATCTAATGATATGCATAAAAATATTCAACCTTGTGTGGTGTAAGTTTATCTATATATCCATTTTCGTAACAAGAGGTAAAGTGATAAGTTTTTGTTCTATAAATTATTTCAATATAACATGTGGAGGCTCCTCCAATCTAGTGAACTCTCAATCTCTTTTGTTTGATGTGTTCTTGATCATCCACACTATGATTAACACTAGATGCATCCTCATTGCCCTCATTTTCCAAATTTGGCATTGATGCTAACTTTTGGAAATGGCGAGAAGTGTTAAAAACTTGATGATATAAAAGATCATTTTCCAATCAAAAAATTCTCACATTTGCATACAATATCACATAAATATGAAAATTAATGATAATACTTGTAAAACACGTGTTCTTTGATGAGTGAAAGTAAACCCTCGACAAATATATTTTGAATCTCATCATCCAGTAATGTGAAAGTCATATTAGGGTCATAGCTTCAAATCTTATTATATAATCCTTAATTTTCTCATATTTTTCTAGCTTGCATTGTATGTTTTTAGCAATAGTTATCATAGGTTCAATATTGTAGTAAAAATGTTCAATAAAAGCAATTGTTGAATCCATAAAAAATGATAGAAGCATAAAGTGAATAAAACCATGTCAAGGCATGACCACTCAATCTTATTGGAAGCAATATGACAAGTAACTTATCCTTATGTAAATAGCTTAAGCATGTAGCTTGGAAGGACCTTAGATGAAGTAATGGATCACCTCAACCATCATACTTTGTAAAACAAGGTGCCACATATTCATTCAGTTAAGGATAGGTACAAATGTCATATGCCAAAATGATTATGTGATATCTCACTAGTATAATCCTTATAGCTTATCTCAAAATCATCAATACAACTATCTAAATAGTTCAATCTACTCACGTGGAGCTCAAATAATGTGAAATATCATGATCAAGATGTCCCATATCAGTATGCATATCATGTGTAATAGTTGAGGAGAATGTAAGACATGGATCATTAGATAGTTGCACATTGTCCTCACATAAGCTAACTAAAAATTGTAAGAGATCCTCATGTTCTTCCTCATGAATGTCTAAGTTATGTGTTTGCAAAATATGAGATGCATAATATTGTACTCCACAATTATTCAAATGTACATCATAAGAAAGCATGAGTGGATCCAAAGGGGGGTCCCCATTGACATCCAGAAGTGGTACATCACCATGATGTATAAATAATTAATGGTATCCCCTAAGGAACTGTTGGTTTTACAATACTTATACTTCAACTCTAGCAGAAATGGAAAGTAAAGATATTTTCTTATCTAAATTAAGTATGCCTTATGAAACTTAGAAGGAGAGAAGTAGATAGAAGATAGAAGAGAAGAGAACATAACACAACATATATGTGGGAAAACCCTTTTAGGTGAAAAACCACTACCAAAAGTAGACCTCAATATTTTACATAAAAATAAGCTTATAATAGATCAAGAAGCCCCACTAATGATGTAGCCCTATGTTAACACTTTGACAGCATACTAATTCTTACCCTCAAAATCAAAACCTACAAGACCCTAGAATACAACTAAATGATGATAGTCCACTATACCAAGGCCTACATATATAAAGTTTGTTAATCTTGTAAACCATTTGTGGTTTCAACAAAACTATGGGCCAATTGACTTCCAAGATTAGATGTTCGACATCTTTAACTACACATGATATTAATGAATTCTACACATTACAAAAAAATTTACTACATCGATTGTATATAATCATTAAATGCCTTACAAGAATAGTCTAGAAGATATGATGGTAGTTAAATATAATTAGCAATGTGATCACTTGTATGACCTTTTTGGAGTGAATAATCAATGTATTTAAACATGAATTGGTGATGAGTCAGTCCTCCCTTCTAACACCTTCATGTGTAGTCAACAATCCTGAAATATAATGTAACTCCCAATGTGTAAGAGTCTACCCTTAAATCTTCCAATTTGAGCACTTCACTTTGGAAGCATTCAAAAATGCTCTTACACATCATAAAGGTATGCTAGTGTAACTTCTTGTTTGATTTTTCAACTAGTCAAACCAAATGCTTCAACTTGGAAGAGTAACTCCTCTTCTAAGATACTCTTATGCCCTACCCAAAATAGATAGTTCAAGATGCTCTTTCAAGTCTACTTTGTAACCCCATTCTTATGCATGTTCTCTTATATTTTTCCTAACTACTTGGGAAAAGTGTCAAAATATGTCATACATGGAATCTCGAGATTCCCCTGTGTGGGACACCCCATTTGAGGAGGGCCCAAAATTATAAAATATGCAATATTAAATATTACAATTGTTCCTAGGACTTTACAAGGTGGTACAACACCTAATCCTAACAATCTCCCACTTGTTATATACATTACAAAAGAACATAAAAGGGGCCTAAAGGGGTTTAAAAACTAACTATGCAAATGCAAATATTAGTCAAAATTCCTACATGAGACAAAGCATAAACAAAAGGTAAATCAAATGATGAAAAACTTAAAGGGGTTTTATACCTTTTATGATGAGTTGATTTGCTCCAAGGCAAGATTAATGAAGTTGGATGAAATGTTGAGTTACTCTTTGACCTCCTCAATGTGACAACATATACTTGTGATTTTTTGTTGATGGAAAATGCTTTAGGATGGTTTGGATTTATAGATTTGAATGGAGATGAATGGAGGGATACGATTCAATCTTGAATTGGACACTTGAGATCGATTCGCATGCATGGGAGAATGAGAGGATGACAAGTGTTTGACTTGGTAGATGTGCAATTTGATGGGACATGGATTGAGGTAAAATGGAGGGTTGAGATTTTCTAAATTTGAATGAATGGTGGAGATTGAAATCTCTCACACGTGTGTGAGAAGACTCATGGGGATTTGGGATGGAACATCTCATACGTGTGTGAGTCACGTGTTTGGAATGAAGTGTGTGGATTTTATTGGGATAATGGATGGTGGGGATTAAATCTTTATCTCATTTAGGATTAAGATATGGATGGCTAGGATTAAGATAGATAAATTAATGGCTAGGATTTAGGATTGAATTGTTTTAGGATTTAATGAAATGGATTTAGAAAATGTTATTAAAATAGGTGTGGTTAGGAAGTGATTTTTTAATTAGAAGAAATAGTGATGGGGATTTTTGGGTAAGGTGACAATAGCTTAGTTAATTAAATAAAAGATGATTTATTTAACTAACTAATGTTAGGACTTTGGACTAGTTAATTAAATAAATTATTTTTTTGGGTAAAAGGTTATTTATTAAAACTAGGCATCAAAAGCCAAGAGTCCAAAATACATAGAATGACAAAGAAACACAATCCAAAACATCCAAAAAGAAAAAAACCCAGCAAGCTCTCAAAGACCAAATGAGCCTAAAACCAGGGATGTCCCATCAAACCGATCTATCATCCACCACCAGTTGAAGCAACCTCTAAGACTTATCCTTCGACAACTGATCCCAATCCTTAACATGCCAACCATCCTGTTGCTCTAACGCCCACTTAGCAAGATAGACTGCCACCCCATCTCATTCCCTGGGGATATGAACAAAGGAAATCAACTCAAACGAGCTACCCAAACATAGAATTTGTCTATCCACCACAATCAATTGCCAATGAACCCCCACAAACTGTCGATTATTTAGTATATTAATCACTTTCATAGAGTCAGCCTCAATAATGATCTTCCTCCAACCTAGAGTGTAAGCCTTTTCCATTGCCACAAGAATAGCATGTGCCTCCATCAAATTATTCGGTGCCTACCCCAAATAAGTGGAGAAGAAGAAAACAATAGTACCAGAACTATCTCTCCCAACACCACCAATCCTAGCATGGCATGGATTCCCTCTAGAAGAGCCATCTGTATTGATCTTAAAAGATCCAAACAGAGGGGAAGTCCTCTTACCATCCCTTGAAACCTTCATCTTTGGGCCTCGCCCTAATGCAGAGCACCCATGCACATACCAACCCAAAAAAAAACATGTAAAGGTACTTGAACAAGTATTTGATGTAGAGATGGGAAGAATTTGGCATTTGCAAGCCAAAATATTAAAGAAATGCAGTTGTAGGTGACTTGTTTGACAAATTGTATCTTCTTAGTTGCCATGTTTTAGGACGAATTTGAGGGAACAACAATTTTTATAATGTATCTTTGGAATATAAACACATATTCTGACACCCTTTATGGGATTACAACTCCCCATGCAATGGAAACTTCCCATTTGAAAATTAAACCCCTCAAAATGCAAAATACGGTCCTAGTTAGCGCTTTAGGTCTTCAAAATTGAGTTTTTTTGCAAATATGCACTCACACATGCCAAAGAAAATGAAACCACTTTGAATCGATGAAATATGTTGGGATAGACCTATAACAACAATTTTGGCTCTTGGTGAGATCTCTAACTTCCAAAATGCAGAATCTCAGTTTTTACTCTAGGTAGGATTTTGATAGACTGAAAAGGAACAGTGATTGTTTTCCATGGTAAATTTTTGTTTGGAGACCTCTAACTTAGTTTTTCAAGTCTATATTTATATTCCCCACCTCTAGGAACAATTTTGAGGTTTGTAGGTTACCTACAACTCCTAAAAACTGAGATTTACCAATCCAAAAACACTAAAAATGCATTGGTACAACAGTGTCATGAAGAAATGAATAAATATCTTTTTTCCAATGAATGATATTGGTCCATTTCACCTATATAATGTTAAATAACTATGGTATTATGCTCCATGTACAAGGAATCAACCTGAAACATTGAAAATCTCATTTATTTGCCTCTTGAGGCACCAAAAACCTTGTTCACACCCTGCCAGCATACCTGCAATACAAAACCCAACTTTTCCACATGCTCACACCTGGAAATTGATGAAAAATATTATACTAAACCTCATAAACAATAAAATAATCTTTAATTCTTGGAAACTTCCTCCATTAGTCAAATTTTGAGGTCTAAACCCCTGCTACAAGGCTGCCAATGCATACCTTTAGTTTTCATTGCATATACCTGCAAATTCCAACCATTTTTACAAAGGAACCTGACAAAACAAAGTTATTTGAGATTTTCTATAGATTTTGTTGAGCCCTTGAGGCTCTCTTACGTTCACACACACCTCTCTTTTTCCACACCTTTTTTTTCTCTTACATGCTCTTAGGAGTAGTTATGTGCTAAAAAAACCTAACCTAAGTTGGTAACTCACTTACAACTCCACTTGGGTGGGTTAAGAGGTTCATTATAATATTATTTCCCCTTTTACAATATTTGCAACCTCCTTAAATAACATTACTAACTTTTGACCTCCTAGGACTCCTTAACAAATTCAAATATTTAAACATAGTCTTTTGGAGGGAAACTCCTCTAGACCTTATTACATACTCAAAAGGATCCCATTGAGTGGGCATCCATGCTAAAGCACCAAAATGGACCTCTTCATGAACTTTACATCAAAATCCAAAACATACATTTTCAGGTTGTTAGATGCTCCTGCATCATGCCCTCTCTTGGCATCAAGGTTAACCCCCACTCTATCACTAAGGCCCAACCCATGAACCACTGAAAGGTCCTCCCTCACTAGAGACTCATTCAAATAACACTTGGTCGCTATGGTCTCCTGAATCATACTAACAATCTTATGCCACAATTGTTGAGCTCAGAGTTGACTCCCCTAGAAAATCCTCCTATTCCTTTCAAGCCACAGTTGCCAAATGATACAGGAAGGCCCAATCTCACACGCCACTTGAAGGAAAGAAGCCCTAGATGGAGGCCTCCCCAAACTACTCCAAAATTCACCAAAGAACTGACATGAACACATCCCTTCTTCAACAATCCCCACCAAGAATGCTAGATTTCCTTGGCATAAAGGCACTAGAAGAAAACATGAGAAACGCATTCTTCACTATGCCCACACAAGACACGCAGAAAAGGGCCCTGAAAACCATGCTTTTGTAAATTATTCCAACTGAGATAGATATTTCAAGCAACCATCCAAAGAAAAAAGTTACACTTCACCCAAGCAAAATTATTCCAAACCCTCTTCCACTAGGGAACTTCCCGATCTCTAGCCCCTTGCTGAACAAAAGCTTGATACCTACCTGTCATGAGTAAGATCCCTTAGGATTAAAACCCTAAGCTAAAATGTCCCTCTGAATTGAAGAGTTATAGATCCTCTAAGACAGAATTGAAGATAGAACTTTTCTATCCTCTACTAAACCCCCCTAGGCCACTCCCGAGGGTTTCTCCAACAAGCTATCTCCACTTGGCCCAAAGACTGAGAATACTTAAAATCAGCGACCTGCACCCAACCAGCCTCAACAAATCTATCACACATATAGTACAACTGAGGATGAAATGAGATGATGGGAGGAAACTCATCCTAGGAATCATGCCAAAAAAGAGCTTTAGAGCCCTTGTTATAGATCCAAAATAAACCTTGCTTGATAAGATCATCCCCCTTCTTTAGAGTGTTCCAAATCACTGAACCTTTCCTAAAGAAATCCACCCTAGCAATATCTTCATTGGAAATCTCTCCCAAATACTTAAAAGTAAGGATCCTAGCCCAAGCCTATTGAGAATTGGAGCACCATCTCCAATAAAGCTTGGCAGCAAGAGCTTAACCATTGATAGAAGCCCACCGAAGAACCAGAACCCCACTATGTATAGAAGCACACACAGTCTCCCAGTTGACCAAGCTCCATTTAGAGGCCTATAGATTCCTCGCCCAGAGAAATTACTGAGAAAGAGCATAAAAATCCCTAATGAAACTCGAAGGAGCCACCAAAAGAAAGCACCTATAGATAGGAAGTGATTGAATCATAGATTTTAAAAGCATAACTCTCCCTGCAGATGAGAGCTAGTGAAAGGTCCAATGACTAACTTTTGAATAGAGCTTGTCAAGGATCAATTGCTAGAACCCCCTAGAAAAGGGCCCAACAGAGAGGCGGAAACCCAAATAAGTGAGAGGAAGAGTCCCCACCTGAAATCTAAGAATTCTGATAATCCAGCATTGAACCAAAGGAGTATTGAAGAAAATGATGGAAGACTTGTCCTCATTAATCCTCTAACCAAAAGCAGTTAAATAAATGTCCAGACCTTTTCAAAAATTCTCAGCCTCCCTAATCGTGGCCAAGCCCAGCAAGGCCGTATCATCAACAAATTGCAGGTGAGAGACAGAAGCAAAGTATTACTCCAAGACCAACCATGAACCCAACCTTGTTTCACATGATGCTTTAAGATCTGACCCAAACCCTCAGCCATCATGATGAATAAATAAGGGGACAAAGGATCCCCTTTCTGAAGACCATGAGAAGCTCTGACCAAGGGGGAAGAGACTTCATTGACAATCACCAAAAAATAAGAGGAGGTAACATAGCTCATTACCCACTCAACCCAGTCCCGAACAAAGCCAAAAGCTAAAAGGATCTGTTGCAGAAATCTCCATTTGACTTAGTCATAAGATTTAGACATGTCTAACTTGGCGAACATAGCCTTCTCTTTCAAGGTTGCCATAGAGTGAATAGCTTCCCCAGCAATCACCACTCCATCCAAGATCTGCGTATCAGCCAGAAAGCCCCCCTACTCCTCAGAAACAAGGGATTTTAAATACTTCTTAAGTCTTTCAGCAATAAGTTTAGTTATGATTTTATAGACCATATTACATAAAGCAATAGGCCTAAAATGATCAAAAGACTGAACCTCTTCTCTTTTGGGGATAAGACCCAACAAGGTTGCACTCATGGCTCTCAACATCTGCTTACTGCTCTGAGATTCCCTAACCAGGTCCAGCACATCAAGTTTAAGAATGTCCCAAAAAGCTTGAAAAATTTCAATCGGGAAGCCATCTGGGCTAGGGGCCTTCCCCTTCCTCATCTAGGAGATAATCCCTTCCAAATTCATCAAAGAAATAGGCTTAATGAGATCTTCATTCATCTCCATCGACACCACAGGAGGAATGCATTCAAGAACCAAGTCTTTCTTAGCAAGAGAATGAGGGGAATCTTCAGATAGAAGAAAAGAAAAGAAAGTCAAGGCCTCACTATAGATATCATGTGAGGAAGAAAGAATGCTCCCATTACAATACATGATAGAAGTAACAATGTTCCTTTGCCTTTTGTCTTTAACTGAGTTGTGAAAGAAATTTGTATTCCTATCACCTTCCTAAAGCCAATCAATCCTAGCCTTTTGCTTCTAGTAAATCTCCTCCCTAAGTTCCCATTCTGAAAGTTAATCTGGCGCATGATAATATCTAGACGGGATTGAATATCCACCTTAGCCTAGAAGAGAGTCCCAAAGCATTTTCAATTTCACCTCTTGAGTTGGTACTTCATATATTGAAGTCTCTTGACAAATGAATACATAGCAGTACCATGTGAAGGATTCCCCTCATGCCACCAAACTATCATAAGATCCTATAAAGAATCCTCCCACAACCACATAAGCTAAAACCTGAAGGAGGGCTTTTTAGAGGATTCTGATAGAGAAACCCTTAACAAAATGGGTCAGTGATCAAACCCCCGCCAATCCAGAATCTCAAAGCTAGAAAGCTAACAATTACTCACCCAATAGCAGGAAACAAGGAACCTATCCAATCTCTCAGAGATCGAATCTCTGCCACACTGTCTGTTATTCTAGGTAAATTACCTATTACTTGGCCAAATATCCACCAGGTATAAAGAGTCTATACTCTCTTGGAGAAACCTAGATGTGGCATTCAACCTAGCAACTCCTCCTTGCTTCTCAGCTATACTCGTAACAACATTAAAATCCCCTGCCAGGATCCACGGAAAAAGAGGGGCCATAGATTGCACAAATTTGATATGCATCCACAAATCCACCTTACAAGGAAAGTCTGTGGGAGCATAAACATTTGTGAAAATAATAGATTCTCCCGACTCAAAACTAACTGTCATAACTGAGATTGAATGTCTGATGGATGTCCACCAGAGAGGAGTAATCTTGCAAGGATCCCATAGGCAAGCTAAACCACCTGCACTACCCTGAGCTCCAACACATTGACATTGACCTCACCCCCAAATACTAGAGGCTACATTAAGCATTCCATCTACTGAGAGCTTAGACTTCTATAAAAAACCATATCCAGTTTGTGAGTCTGGATCAAGGCTTGAACAACCTTTTGTCTAGGGATGTTGTTCAAACCCCTTGCATTCCATGAGAGGACAATCATTTATGGAAGTGTGAGTCAATGGGCCTAACTAAACCTGACTCCACCAGGGCTTCCCCTAATATCTTCACCTTATCCTGGTCTTTCTTGCGACCTACTTTCAAGGTCTTCTCTGGGGCTCCTTTCTTAAGAGACTTTTGTTGAATCCCTAACACCTAAGGTCCTTTCTTTAGCTGACTCTCCTCTATGACCTCATTGGTAACCTGAGAGGGGGAGGATCCCTGAATAAGAATCAAGAGCATAGTCTCATTTCCTAATAGGCCAAAAGGACCTATCACTGTCAAAGCTTGATCTATCTCCATTATTGTAGAGGGGTTCTCATCCTGCAAATGGGCCAAACTACCATTCTTACTCAAATCAATCTGAGCCTCTGCTACTTCCTCAGCAATTGGATTGTGCTAACCTGCAAAAACATCCTAGTCCTCAATGGTCTCCAACATATCAAATCTATTAAAAAACCCATCCTTCTAATGCTCTTTGAAAGGTCTTTTCAACCCTCTCCCCTTATTACATTGTCTGATTGGAATAAAACCATACTTATACCCATTCCCACCAGAGATCAGATTTTTCCCTTTATCCACTATTAAAGGAGGAGGGAGGGGGCTCGAGGGAGCTGATGGGGCTACTTTATGACATTTCCTTTGGAGATGCCCATATTCATGATAGATGTGGCATCTAAAAGGCATTGCTTCATAATCCAACAATTAAATCCATGATAAAGGTCCTAATTTAATATCCATAGAATCTGGAAGTAGCTTATTCAAAGAAATTTCAACACATAAGCAGGCATAAGAAACTACCTTGTGATCCATCATTTGTTGAGAAGGTCCCACTAGATTTTCCAGCAGCAAAGCAATCATGTGCAGAATATCTTGTCTCCAGAACTCCATTGGAAGCCAAGGAAAGTGCACCTAGACTAGTATTCTCGATGGGATCTCCTCCGCTGGGTTGAACCCTATGTGCCAGGATTTCATGAACAAGCATGTCTAATTGTAGAAGTATGGTCCACCTTCAAATGTCATAACCCTATCCGCCAATCTTGAGAATACCACAAAAAAATAATTATTGGTTGCCATGACCACTTCCATATCCCCCTCAAGATTCCAAGTCTTCCAGACCCATGATTCAAGAAAGGGCAACAAAACCCTAATTCCCATAAATTTGCAAATGAGGGTGTGATCCACCAGATAGAGCACATCATCAACTACCAAATCTAGCTGAATAACAAGGACCGATTGATCCTGACTCTTTTCTAGGCACCAATTGATCTTCGGTACTTTCACCTCTTGTTTAGCATTTTCCATGTTTGCCATGGCATTGGCCAAGAAATTAATTGCATGCACATGATTTGAGGATGAAAGCTTTCCTCCATTGAAAGCATCTCTGAAAGAGATCTTAGAGGCCTCCTCAACCCCGTCTGAGGACCCCATAGCTCAACAAAGAAAAAAACCCAAACAGCTCTAACCCTAAGCCTAGGGTTATACCCAGATCTACCTCCCTATAAACAACAAACCCTACTGCCATAGGAAAGCACCACACTGATTGCCAAAAAATTGCTCCAAACATCAACTCTCCCGCAAACAATAGCTAAAACCCCACCAGAACACCGAACAAAACAACAAACATATATAAAGTCACCCTCTAGCAAACAAAAAACACCCCACATGTTTCCCTCACACACATAAACCACATCCTGTAGGCGAGCAAGGGCTCATACCATGACCAACGTCATGATCTAGCCACAGAGGGAAGCCTGACACCTGCTCCGCATCACCCCACAAGAAATAAATAAATTAATTTAATTAATTAACATTAGGATAGACTAATTAAATTAATTAATTAGTGTAGTATTGAATGGGGGACTAATGGCATGAATTAGGTTAAGATGGAATGGTAAATTCCAGGTGTCTACTGGGGAAAAGAAGGATAATTGCTAGGGGAAAAGATGCCTATAGTTGATTTGCACCAAGTAAACTTATTTGTGCTCACTAGCTTAGTAAGAGAATCAACAACATTCTTCAAGGTGTCAACCTTCTAAATTTATATCTTTCCACCCTCCAACTTATCCTAAACAAAGTGAAATTGTACATTAATATGTTTTGTGTGAGCATCAAAAGTAGGATTCTTTACCAAACTAATGGCACTCTAACTGTCATAATTGATCCTTATTACCCTATTATTGAAACCAATATTCAAGAACAACTTGTAGGCACTATTTTTAGTATTGTTAATTCAAGGTGCCTTGTTGCCCTTATAGACCTATGTTGAGTATTGATTAGAGTTAACTTATGTTAGGGATTCATATGTATGTATCTAGTTGTAGTCTTGTCTGAATTTGGTCATAATAGTTCATGTTGTCTTGTATTACTATCTACTTGGATTATGTAGTCAGTTGTGGCCTACCATATGTCACCTTTGGTAATGATGGGCCCAAGGTTATGTCAAGGTGACTTGTGTTCCTAGGTGGCGAGCGTAAGTGCTTACATGTGTGTCATGCTCCATGTGGTGATATATCATTGGTCCACATGGCACATATGTGGGCAGTGGTGGTTTTAACATAACTCTTCAACATTGAAGCCTTTGCATTGAGTGGGGCCACATGGTGTGTTTCTATTGGTTGGTAGCCAAACTAGTCTTGGAAATTGATTTTCAAAGCAAACATATTTGTTAGGCCACCATGCATTAGCTATTGGATGCAATGGGCTTCCACATTAATAGTAGAGATCTAATCAAATATCAAAAGGTTTAACAAATTACCCAAACATTTTTTCACATTTTTCATGCCATTGTTAAGGGTTTTCTATCTTAGTGATTGATGCGATGGTTTTTAATGCCACACTCCTAGCTCTCTTCAACATAGTAATACTCCTGTGGGTGGTGGTTGGTTTCTATCTACTCCATTTTGGTCATGCACTAACTATTTCTCTTCATGGGTTTACCTCATGTTTTTGGATAGTGATAAAAAATTAATGACCCCTAGTGATTTTCTTTCATCCTTTGTAGTGTGGTTGGACTTATGGGCAGTCTGTGGGGCCATGATTAGTGTTACAGGTGTTTTTCTCTTACTTTCAAGTGATTGTTTACTATGAATACAAATGAATATGCCCATACCTTCTACCAAACCATGAGGAGACTATCTACAACTATAATTTGTTAATGAAATATTTTAGTGTGGCATGGCCTTCATCTTCCTATGGGACTGTCCCTCCTCTCTAATTAGTGTAGCTTGCTAGATTCATGTATGAAGGGTTATACTCTACTGTAGAAAATGTAAATAGATTCATTAAATTTTAAAGGGGATACATGATGATGACCCATGCTCCTGCAAGTGTACAATCTAAGTTTGGTGACTTGTCGAGTGGGAGAAGACTTTTGTCCTCTATACGATGGTACCTTGCTACTAAACCATGTAGATTTTCTACCCATGCAAGTGTTCTTCTATGTGTAACTAAGTGTTGATTGTGATGAAGTGTTATTGTTAGCATGACATGATTTGCCACTTTTTCTCCATGCCTATGGGTTACTTAAAAGCTAATGACTAAAACTATTAATTATATATAAGCATATATCTAGGTTGAATTTAGTTGATGGTCAAGTCATCAGTTCTAGGGCTATGCCCTACTATAAAACTTTGTAATATTATCAAGTTCCTCCTAAAGCAATAATTTATGCATGTTTTGCTTAGTTTTTTAGACTTTCACTTGTATATTCATGAAAAGTTGCTAAAGGTAGATGTATGTTTATGTATGAATGTCTCATAGTTGATTAGGCTTGTTCAAGAGGTGACATGCCATGTTTTCCTCTAAAGTTACACTTCCTAGCTTGGTGAGAAATTATTTAGTTGGCCTACATAGGGGTTGGTAAAACCACCCAAAGTGTATTTATATTTCTCTTTTCAATCTGTTACATGGATTTGTATTGCTTAACTATGGATTTTTGAATGATTGTTCATGCACTAATGTCTCTGGTTACTTATAAGTTTTCAAGCCTTAGCTATAGAGCCTAGATTATGGTTATTACTTGCATGTCTATTATTCATGGTGAACTTGCACTTGTGTTGGTGTAGAAGGAAAAAGAGTGACTCGATTACCCAATAGGATCACGACATTAGTATGCAATGGTTCCCTTACTACCCTACTATCACGCATTTCATTTAAGAACCATATTTCTTATTAGTTTTAGTTTAGTTCTTGCTTTGCCTACATGCTTAATCCAACTTTACAATCTTTGTCATATCTTAATAGATCTCTCTCAAAGCCACATATTAGATCGTTAAGCCTATATGAGTCCTACTCATTTCTATAACCCATTGCTTTATTAATAAAAATCATTAGCAATCTAGTGTCAAATAAACATTAAGAGGGTTATGTGGGTGAAGCTACAAGGTGCACATGTGTGAGAGATATAAGGGAAATCATCCATGGTAATTATACCTTGCTTGTATCTTGGGTTGCATGTGCATGATTTCTATACATATACTTTACAATTGAGGTCTATTAGGTCTTTTCATGGTTGCCATTAGGGCATGGTAGTCAAGGCCTAAGTGTCATAATTCCATTTCTATTTAATTATCCTATGGAGAGGCCTCAAGGATTACCTTCCTAGGTTTTGTAGAGCTTGAAGAAGAAGAAGCTCTACCCTATCCTAATACTCAGACCAAAGTTATCCTCTCCTTATTTATGAGCCCTTCTCTCCACCTAAGTTATCTTGTTCCCCTTGTCTAAGTGATTAATAGTTCCATAAGAGAGGGCATGTAGTTTTGAGAGCCAACACAACCAAACTACTTCTTTACAAGCATGTGTAGCAACCATATATTATACCTCAATAGTGGAAAGGGAAACGAATTGTTACCTTTTACTCATTTAGCTAACAACTCTACCAAATATAGAGAATGCATAGCCACTAGTAGACCTTCTATCATCCAAGTCACTTTCCCAATCCACATTCACAAAACCTTGTATATCCAATACCTACCTACATCACCTATACCATGATAGTAAATATAGTAATTTATACTCTCTCATACATACCTAGACACTCTCATACCCCAATTCCAATGTTCCTTTTTAGATTAGACATAAACCTACTCAATACTCTGACTACTTGTCTTGTGTAGACCATTGCATACATGAGACTCCCTATAGCAATGACATATGAAACATTACACATGTCCTCAAAATCCTCATCTATTTTAGAACATTGTTCCAGAGGTAACTTTTTCACGAATATTTTGGAATGCATCTAAAACCTTTGTAAAATAGTTTTAGCATATTTTCTTGGCTTCAACTAGAGTCTCATATTAGCATGGTCTTCTTTAATCTCCATACTTAGGTTGAATTTTGTAGTTCCTAAGCATTTCATATCAAACTATGTAGAAATGTGGGTTTTTATTTATTTTATCATGTCTTTATTGTTCCTAATGATTAACACATCATCAACATACAAACATATGCTAACAAAGTGATAATTGACCTTCTTATAATAAACACCATGATTTTCTTTGCTATGAACAAAACCAAGTTTGAACACATAAGAGTCAAACTTCTAGTACCACATCCTAGGATATTATTTTAGACCATATATGGACCTTTTTATCTTAAACACCAAAATTTCCCTTCCCTTTACAAGAAAATTTTCAGCCTGACATAAATATATTCATCTAGATCCCCATGCAAAAAAGTTATTTTTTACATCCATTTTCTCTACATCTAAATTGAAAGCAACAACAATAGAATGTGAGAATCTAATTGATTTGGCTTTAGCAATAGTAGAGAATATTTCACCAAAGTATATTCCCTTAACTTGGGAATGCCCATTTTCCACTAGTCTTGCCTTCTACTTTTCCAACTTACCATATGTGTTGTATTTATTTTTTAATAGCCATTTGCAACCAATGGGTTTTATTTCTTTGGGAAGATCAACCAAGTCCCAAATATTACATTTGCACAAGGTCATCATTTCCTCTTTCATGGCCTTTTCTCAATACGTATGCTCTTTTGAAGAAAGACCTTCCCTCACAAAACTAGGTTCATTAGTACAAGAAAAAAATATACAATAATAGAATAATCTAGATTTATAACTAACTTGGACGTATTTCTAAGTCCCATTCAAAATAAATTGGATTGTATTCCAAATTATTTGGACTTCATGCCAAATTAAGTAGGCACATTTGAATTAAAATGGATAGATCCAATTATTTAGAATAAACTTGATTTAAATTACTAGTATTAATATAAAAAACTATCAAAAACTAAATTAATTTATTCTAAATAATCTAGGAATACTCAAATTAAATTAGATTGATCAAATTATTTCAAATAAACTAGACTTAAATTACTTACATAAATAGCAAAACTATTTGAAACTAATTTAATTTACTCCAAATAAATTGTATCTATTTGAAATCGATTAGATAAATCCACTTATTTCAATGCTATTCGACTTAGATTACTTGTATAAATATAAAAACCATTTCAAAATCTCATTCTAGATAAATTGGATTGTGTTTCAAATTATCTTGAGTTCATTCTAAATAAATTGGGCATATCAAAATTAAATTGGACACATCCAATTATTTCAATTAAACTAGAGTTAAATTACTACATATTTAAAAATTGATTGGATACTTCCAATAATTAAAAAATAAACTAGATTTACATTACTATGTATTTCAAATCGATTGGATAAATCCAATTATTTAAAATAAAGTAGACTTGGATTACTTGTATAGATATAAAAATTGTTTTCAAATCCTATTCTGAATAAATTGGATTGTATTCTGAATTAGATAATTGGCATCATCCTTTATTAATTATTTCTTGTAGTGTGTTTGTATTTATTATTTGATATTAATTGATCCCTTCTATTCCACTCCATCTAAAACAACCCACACACTTTCTATTGTCAGGTCATTTTTTGCTTAAGTGTGCTCATTTCCCTAATTAGCCTGAGGAGCCTATTTTCCTTTTCATTTTAGTGAACTTAAAAAACTTACTCAACCTTGAAACCCTAATAAGGTTTTTAGATATGCAATTTAATTTTGATATTTCAATTTTATAGATCTAATGTGTCATTGGGCTTTAAGTGCTTCGTTAGTGTATCTTTCTCTAGGGTTTGGTGATTGAAATTGCTGCCTATCCTTATACCTACCTTACCCACCCTTTAACATAACCTAGGGTTTACATTATTAGTTTATTTTCAAATATGATTTGTCTTTTATATTCTAATCCCATCCATATTATTGTTTATTCCAAAGTCTCCATACAATCATTGGTGTCCATTGAGAAGAAGCCTTCACTTAATCTCTAATGTGCTCACTTATTCCAATGATAGTGGCATTTTCAATGGTGGTCAGATTGAGATAAACATAGATGATGATTATGATCATGAGGAAAGTATTCAAAAACAAGATTTTTATACACAACTTTCTAGTTTGGATAATGTGGAAAATCATGAGAATCTAACGAATATGCTTCACACATTGTTTGAAAATCGTAAGTATGGAAAAGAAACAATAGAGGCAATTTATGCTACACTTGTATCATCTCTTAAATTTAATGCATGTATCCCTATCTCTACCATAGAAACCTCATCTATTTCTACATCTACCATTGTTTCATCCATTACTAGCATACCACTTAGTATGGTTGAAACCAATTCTTTATCCGTACCTCTTTCATTCTCCACTACTAATCCTACTACCCCATTCCCTAGCTAAGACACTCCACCTACAATATCTCCCAAACCTATGATGTCCTTAGAAACCTCTATTGCACCATCCTTTTAACCCAAACCATTATATCTGCCATCCCTCTTACATCTTATGCCTACAACCATTCTAATGCATCCCATCCTTTGCCCTAGATTCACTAATCCAAAAGATTGATACAATGAATAAGAAAGTGGATAAGCATAACGATGATGAATTTTTAGATCCTATACATACCCATTTCTTATGGTATTTGTAGCACCATGGATTTCTATGTCTGAAGGTAAAGGATATCATAACACACATCTTAAGTCTTATATAACTACATGTGTGGATTTTATATATGAGGATAAATTACTAGAAAATTTGTTTCCAAGAAAACTTAAAGATTATGCTATTGAATGTCTTCATGTATTGCCTCATGGAGCTATTCACCCATTTAGTGAAATGACAAAATACTTTCTTAAGAAATTCAAAGTGAATATAGGCCTTAGAGTTATAGTTGTTGATTTATTTGAGTGTCCCAAGGGTCAGATGAAAGAATAAGTGATTGTGTGCTGAGATTCTCTTATATGTGTTCCAAACTGATTACACCTCTACATGATATAGATATTCAAACTATCTATATCAAAGAGGTTATCAAACCAATTAATGATAATGTGTATCTTAATAATTTTCTACTATTTATAGATCTATGTGCTCATGTCAAAATAATAGGATCTAAGTTGCTTGCAAGAAATGAATTTAGTTATGGTCTAATTCAAAATGCTTCTTACCCTTCTAAGTGTCAAAAATCTATTTTTTAAAAGGGTAATGAAAAGAAGGAAAATGCAAATCAAGTAGCTCATACATTTATGTTTCCTTCCTTTAGACCATCTAAAATAAAGGAGTTTACTTTAATTTGATGATTCTATGGACAATGTGCTTAACATTATTAAGTAAAAATATTATCACTCTTCTCATATTCATCCTATAGATACTACTCAAATCACTCCCTAAATGGTATAATGAGAGTAAATATTCTAAGTATCATCATGTTAATGGATATTTTATAGAAAATGCATAGGTCTTAAACACAAGGTTCAAGATCTCATTGAGAATAACATAATCAAAGTTGGAGGAGTAAATGATAATGCTAATCTATCAATTGCACCTACTAATATTTATTTGGAAATCTTTACAAATTCATTTCCAAAACATTCCAAAAATGTAGAAGATATTATATATCAGTGTTCTATATTTGTATGTAGTGCCTAGTATTCAGCTAGTAAATGTTATCTTAGCTTATGATATTCCATTATTTTTCTTGCAATGGTTGTTGATGTAGTGTATTTTATATGTTTTCTTATGCATAGAAGGGATGGGACCCCTATAGGAACTCAATAAAATTAAAACAAAAAACATTATAGAAGCTAATGTAATTTAAGATGTTAATGATGATAATCATGCTTTTGCACATCTTCTTCTATGCCACCATTGATTACTTTTGAAGAGATGCCAAAAGATAATTATTATGGTCCATTGCATATTTAGAGAAGTATCCATGACACATCTTATACTCAATTATCAATATATCTTCCATGTCAATACAATATTTGTATGATCTAGCAATTGTTTAACAATCATATCAAGGATAAAGATTATGCACATTCAATAATTTCATTGAAAATGGTAAATGGAATGTTATTTCTTACATTTGGGTTGTATTATTTTGAGGATTTACATTGGACCTAAGAAAATGCGAGTTATTCCTTATTCTTATAAATTTTTCATTTTGCTTGATGGATAATGGATTAAATAATGCAAAATTGTGCCTTCATTTTACATCAATGTTAAATTTGTACATGAAGACAAAGTGGTCAAAGTAGAAAGAGCTCATTATAAGCCAATTTTAGATGCTAGTCGTTTTACATTAGATACATTTGTTGAGGCATCTATCAATGTTCCATATGAGAGAGATGATGATGTTCATGATATGTATAAGATTTGTCCAGATGAGCTAGCAAGAATTAACCTAATACTTGAAAGAGAAGGTCATATTTTAAGAAAGAAGAGCCAAAGAAAGCAAACATAAAAAGAAAGAACCTAAAGAGAATTCCAAAGAAAAATCAAAATAAAGTTATTGAATTCAAAGCAAAGAAAGACACATGAAAACCAAATAAACAAGTTGTGCTACAACCAAAGTTTATTAGAATACAACCATAACAATTTAAAATGAAGCAAATACGAGTTAAAAGGGATGTTTTATCAATTGATGAAATGTTTGCACCAAGTACAAAAGTTTATAAAAATAAACAAATGTTATTGAGATATCTAGTAAAGAATAGAATAAAAAGAAGAAACTAGAAGATATATTGGATGATATATTATGGATGGAAAATGTTGACCTCATGGATGACAAATAAGAGGTTATAAATTGATGCTCCCATTACTACATGTCACTATTGTGCCTTTTACTTTTTATTTTATTTTATTTAACATTTGATCCTTACATGTTTTATTTTCCCTCATTTGGGGGCATGTTTGATTTTCCTTATCTTATATTATTTTTAATCTTTACATGATTGATCATTTTATCATATAGTTCCAACACTCTTTTTTCTTATCCTTTTGATCCTTTTGTCTTTTTTATTCTTCATCCTTTCATTTATGGTCTTTTTTTCTTGTCATTTGACACTCTCTTTTTCCATGCATTTACTTGAGTATCATTGTCTTATGCACTTGCATTGATCATATCTAGCTATCTTGAACATTTTATCTATGAGCTACCATTCTCATATCTTACTATATTTAGCATGTTATCTATGATCTAGTGTAATCATTATCTTATGTTGGTATTGAGAGCATGTTGTTAATGATCCATAATTGTCATATCATACTATTTGGAGTACTTCATTGATCCTTCATTGCTATGTCATGGCTATTTTGTTCATACATTGTTATACCATTTAATATTTCATCTAATATTGTAACATCATTAATACTTGATCTCACATTGTTGCATCAGATACATCTTAGACTATTTATATGATAATTCTATATTTCTATATCTTATGATTACATTATAACATCATATTTTCATATCACTATGTCTTATATGATGATCTCACATTGCTTTATCTTATAGTTAAATGATCCTACATTGTTATTGATCCTTTACACATGCTTACATTGGGGACACCATGTTATTCTCCCCCTTAGATCTTGAGCCTACATGGTCATACCTTATGAGTAAGCTGATCTATATTGAGATTATATTGCTATATCACATGTCTTGATCCTACTGAGCTTATATTATATTATCATATTAATCTTGATCATACATCATTTTGATTCTATTATATACATTACACTTACTTTATTACATCTAGTGTCATACTTTATCATATTGATCCTACATTGGGAACATCCTACTTTTCCTCCTTATCACATTCAACATTATTATCTAGATCTACATCACTTATCATATGATCATACTTGCTACATTTGGCCCATGCTTGCACCATTATTAGGCCTTTGCATTATTTATCCTATTTGTTGATTGTATTGATCTTGTCAAGCTTCATGCCACTATCGGGCTTCATGTCATTAATCCTACCTCTTACATGCTCATGCTCATGGATGCCACATTGGGCCTCTTTGTTGTACTGGTATGGTCATTTTGGATATGAAGGGTTGCATAACTATTTTATTGGTCCTACTAATCTTGTTGATCCTACTCTATGTATGCTTGTGCTCACAGATGCCACATTGGACCAATTTATTGTACTTTCATAGGTGTTTTGTCCATTGAGAGCTACATCACCATTATTATAATTCTCGTGCTAGGAACAATAATCTTACCTTTGATTCCATCTTCATTCCATTGTTATACTTCTCATGATATACTATTCTAGTTATGATTGGTATATTTTTAACACTTGGATGATTATATGTGCTTTCATGCTTATTGTTCACTATGATTGATCACATGATTGTGATTATGATTATCTCATGATGCATTATATTATTTATATGTTCTTACGTGCTTATATTATCATTGATACATCTACTAAGATATTCCTTCAATCACTTATACCGTGCGGGAGTAATCAATTGAATGGGAGCATACATGATCACTAACATTCTCATTTTTACATTTAATTTATCTTGTGAGTTAGAAGATACTCATGGAATATTTTATCCTTGTCTTGAAAGAATCCATGAAGAATAAATTTGAGAAGGAGAATCTTTTCCCTTTAATGTACAACAAGTTTGTCTATCTAATGTATTTTAACTTATGCATGTTTGAGAATGAGAAAACTTAGAGATGCATGATTCACACATGCACCTCAAAGTGGGGCCAAAATGTAATGGTGAAAAGCACATCCTCTATGCATTTTCCCATTTAGTTTTGTCCCAAGTTTGGGTAATGTCTTACAACATTTATATAGCTACAAATAGAATGTTTTTGTACATAGTTGGGCCCACATACCTATTCTTGCTTGCATCTTTTCCTATTCCTATTGCTTAAATCCCTATGCATGTGTGCACACAATCCCAGTCCAAGTAGCATATCTATTTGATTTTGATTACTTATCCAATTCTAATCTAATTCAATTCATCTCACTAATCCAACTTGACTATTCGATCCAAGTCTTGTTCATGGGTGTGAGGTCATCCTCATAGCCATGGTCTTGATCCTTTTAATTGAAAAAAATCAAAATAAAACATTTAGCCATCAAGCCCCATCTTACACTTTGGTCTTATTTCTCTCATTTTTGTTAAGTCCCATTTCAAAAAAATAATACCTTATTACTTATCTTTGTTGTGTGAACCTACACACAGAGGTCATTTTTTCACCAAGAGTCTTAATAAAGGCATTCCTCTTTAGCCTTATTAGATTATAGAAGGAAAAACAAAACTTTTTTGATCTAGGAAGTGATTCTCACAACCCTATCGGCATCCACCAAGGTTCTCACAACCTCTTTAAGATCTGATAAAAGAAAGTAGTGTGAACAACTCCACCTTATTCTTCTTAGCTCTTACAATGGTCAATATTTCAAAAGGTTTCAAAAACTACATTAGCATCTAACAAGGTTCTCATAACCCCATCAGAAGTAGACATAGTTTTCATGAGTACATAAGTTTCTAACAAGCCTTGAAGAAGACTTAAAGACTAACTCGAATTCTTACAAAACCTGTCAATAAAGAGGTTTCAAAAGGTACATCAGCATCTGACAAGGTTCTCACAAGCTCGTCATGTTCTAACATGGTTTCCACAACCTTACTGAAAGTTGATGGTATTTTCACGACTAATTAAAGGCCTGAATATGAAGAGTTTTTTAAGCATAACTCTTTATTAATCAGCACAATAATTGGTTCTCACAACCTCATTGGAAGCCAACACAATTTTGAGAACCATTAAAATCTTTGGCAAACTCAAAAGAATGGAGGGTTGTAAAGTAACTTCTAAGCTCATTTCCAAAGCACAAAGCTGAAAAGTTCTTGAAGAAGCTCTCACAACCTCTACAAATCAAAAATCTCGCTATTGCACTTCAATCTCTTTACACCTATAGCACAATCATTTCTCCTTTCAAATCCTGATTGCATGGTAAGGTAAGCCTTGTTCATCTACGCTACAATTAACCTAAGTTTTACCATTGCTGGTTTTAAAATTTTATCAAACTTAGTTTCTCCATGTGATAAGATTGTTAATACCTTCTCTTAATACACTCCATGAAAATCATCCAGAATTTCTATCATTCGCATAAACTAAAGCTACCCCAAACTTAATCTACAAAAAGAAATTTGAAATCTTAATCAGTGTAATACTTTTTCTTTCAAACCTCCCAATATGAAGTGTGAAAATCAAGGGTATGAATATATGTCTGTGCTAGAGACCAGTCTCCTAAAGGTTGGAGATTTCAAACTAGGGAACATGAGCTTGCAAGATTTTTAGGCTAGAATTTAAAAATATAAAAGGTCTCCTATGGCTCAAAGAACTTTTGAGAGTGGATTGGCTCATGCTATGGGATTCCCAATTGTAGTACAATGCACCAATCTCATGTTGGCATGTGTGAAGCACTACAAACCTAACACTTAAGAGATAAAGACAATTGATGACTAACTTATTGCTAGGTTGGATGGTCCATCTCTCAACATTACTTTTAGGTTGTCATAGAGAGAATGTGTAACGCCCGCCTTGAACACCTTAAAGAATACACACTTATGCTATATGAAACAGAATTTTTTTTTTAAATGATTAAGTAACGATAACAAAATCAATTACGACATATTCTCTAAGGGTCCAAGGCTGCATCACTTAACGAATCAACTAACATAATTTAACATACATCAGTAATTGATCCAAATACATGCTCAATAAGATAACTTATTCACATTCATTGCAAATCATCAAATAACGGAATCTGCATGATAAAATACATAACTGAAATGTTTTCATATAAGTACATCATGACATCATTACATTGCCACTTTTAGCCTACATCAAAGTTACATACATAAAGAATATTCTGTTACACAAATCTGGTACAAAGTTGTGCACTTACATCATCATCATTGGAACAAGGACAACTGGAACAAATCTTGTTCTGCATGCGATCATGACAAGAATGACCAATGGATAAAATAGCTCTTCCACCCGACCATGTGGAACCCTAAGGTCCACCCCCCGAGCTAGGAGTTAACATGAGGTCCCAAACACTGACAGTCAGGTAGACGATAGACAACAAGACAAAGGACGACCACACGTCAATACAACATATGGCAATAACAATACAACACAACATAACTTAACTTAACTTTCACTTCCAGAGGCGACACAAAACACATGAGGAGAGACCGAACAAGGGATGCTAGGTTGTAGTAGGGAGAGTGTCATCGCACGGTCCTAACATGGGTTATCCTGACAGCCTCTCACTAGGCGCCGGCCCCCATCTATGGTTATCCTGACAGCCTCTCACTAGGCGCCGGCCCCATAGGGTGACACATGCGGAATCGACCTTCCTTTCATGAGGACAAGGAAGTCAATCATGCCGACCAGGCCTTCTCTACCCATCCTTAGTCTAAACAAGCACTACAGGCCATGGGAGAGGAATCCATTAATCTTGTTAATGTGAAATCTACCCTTAACCCCCTAGTTAATTTTAGGTTATCACTTGATTAATCTACTTCCAACGGGTTATCCTGACTACCACTTTGGGCGCCGGCCCCACGTTGAAAGCCACTCTCCTTCCTAACGCCTAGTAACCTTGACATCATACAAGACTTATAACAAAACACGAATATATACATTGCGAGGCATAAACCCTCTCGCATCAAAATAGAATCATAACATCCATTGTTATCCAACACTATTAACATTGCAATACTTTATCCTCTTACAGATTTCAGATCTCTCCTTACGACAAAACGGTACAACAAGAGCACAAGAGGTTTGATATTTCATCCTGAGATTATTACTTTACAAGACCCAACATTCAACTTGACAGAACCTCATTATACTTCATACTTTGTTTGATACATATAAATGCTATTACATCACAATTACAAAACAGCAATACACAAGTTGCCAATACTTAACAACGACAACTTAGCCTCTGGAATACGAGTTCGAACAACCTCAATATGACTCATTACAACACTCATACAATTCAAATCAATTCAGATTCAGGAGATAAAATACTACAACTCATTCTCAGCTTAATGCAAACAACTTCTGAAATAAGATCAACATTATATTATAACACTTGCAACTAAATCTCTAACTAATCTTTATTTTGCTTCAAAAGATAAATAAATTGATTAACTAAATCATTACAATAATTGACATAAGAACCACTTAATTTCTGTTTACCGTTCGACACTTTCAAACGATACGATCTCATATACTTTCCTTCAATCTTGTCCAATTGACTTTAACCTATCGAGTAGTGAAATGAACAATAACACCATATAACTGCATGATGATCATATCGAGGAAAAGTCGTCAAAGACGGTGTAATGGTTTTATGACATGTCTTCGTCGTAATGGTGACTCAGAAATGTTTAAAACGAAATGATTTAAGTCTGTCCAACCAGAAGATCAGAATTGCCATACATATGCCGTTATGTTTATCTCCATGGCGTTCCGATTGCTATTGCTGCTGAATCATTCTGTAAGATTCGATAGTTAATTTCTGTAGGTACTCAGTTGAATAAGGGTGAAGATGAAACTTGAGCGCTCAGCTGAGTACAACGCTCCAAATAGATGGAATGATTGCAGGACAAACAATACCAGATTTGTTCTCAGGAGTTAAACTTATATGCAGGTGCGGTTTGACAGGGTGAATCGCTCTATTGGCAGGCATTTTGCTCACACTAAAACTTACTACAAGATCTATGTTTGATACAGTTGTCTAATATGTTTTCACTCGCCGTTTTTCCTGTATGATGCCACAGCAGTAACAAAAAAAAACTCCAAATAATCCTTTACCAATTACAACAGGTGCAGCGTTTAGGTTTACGTTGTGAAATTCTTATCCATTAGAGAATTAAGACAGCATTAGAATGGGTCAATTACATATATTAGCTTTGTTTGCGACTGTCGCTGCTATACTCAAAATAGCGATTGGCTGATAAAATGATCTGCATCGAGCTGCAATAAGAAAGATGCGATATGTATAGGAACTCTTCCAGAAGTGCGCCCAACTAGAAACAACAATCTGAGGAACGATTGGAATGATTGTAGGATATAAGCAAAAAAATGAATTGGTTGCAAAGACTTCAAGAACTTACCATAGGGCGTACTGCGGTTCCTAGACTAATTTCTACAGAAAATCTACTGAATATGCAATTGTATGATAACTCCAAGGACAAGACATAACTGCTGATTATAGACAAAATGACAACTAACTGAAAAACAGCGATCTGATGGAAATGATTCCGGGATATAACCAACGGGGTGCAATGAATAAACCTCCAAACTTATGATTTTAGCCTGCCTGCTTGTTTGCGTGGACTGAAAAGATTACATGGAAATCATGCTTCATGGAAGAATGATACGAATAGACTTGGGTAAGAACAAAACTTCTCCTCTGACATTATTATTAACCCATCCTGAGAGCTGTATTAATACCACCGAGAATTTGCGTGCAGTGTTGCTAACTTTTAAAACGTGTAAGGTGTAGAATCATTTCAAAGATCCTGGAGCGCATTCCATACAACTTAGAACTCCGACTGACAGTCAAATCTGCGGCCTCCCTGGGGCATAATGCTCATCATTTGGCAGTGGGGAAAGACCGTGGCAATCACCCAATACTTTACTCTAGTGTATTCCTCCATAATGGAGAGCGGCTTAGGGTTTAAACTGACCAAGAGATTAACACCGTTCTCCTACATCCACCAGAGACAATAATGTTGCTCGGCTTGTTTAAAGACCAGCGAACTCATGGTAAACCAAACTATAAAGTGGACGGGTCAAAAGACAGCATCGTCCCATTGCTTTGAATGATTGACAGAGACCTCCTTTGGCAGTGGGGAAACCAAGGTTTAATCAGCCAACGAACAGCCTCATAGACCCTGGAAATAGCAACGGACAGTCTCATAGACCTTTCTGCCCCTGGCAGATATACGCCTAGCCCAAACGGCTAGTAATACAAAGGACGATTGCAGAATTAAACGGAAGAACTTCCCTAATCGAAAATGAAAGGGATACGATCTCTCCAGCTATGGAGTGGGCTAGTCTCGTGAACATGGAATAATACTAAGCAAATGGCTAAGAAAAAGAAGGATTCGGTCTTTTATTCTAAACGAGTGACATCCAGGCAGCGAACCACCTATCATCATCGGTCCACAAACGGAATAATGCCGAACACACCAAACAGTATACATAGGATATCGTTTCACAACCCTAGATGAAAGACGGGATATCAAGGCTTCAGATTTTTGTTCACAACGATTGATATTCTGATAGCGAACTACCTTATATTATCGGCCCACACAAGTAATAAAAAAAACAAACACAGCAAAACAATATACATGGAGTGGCGTGACAACAAGGTTTCAGAGATTTCAGCCAAGTCAAATAACAATAAGGCAATAACAGTGCAATTCCAATTACGCCCTAGCATTGCAACTTGCAGCGATTCATGTGATCAGTAGGCTGGTAAATAAGGTCAACAGGAACAAGAGGATTCACTGATTCTCAGACACAAAAACATTAACCAGGTCTATTCGAACGAAGGAGCTTCATTTGCAGATGTGAGGGCAGGTTAAAAAGGTACTCAACCAGGAAAATCAAGTGAATACAAAGCGACTTACAGAGAAAGAAACAATAACAACATTAAGCTGATCTTACAGGAACAACTAGCTGTAGCCAACAGCGATTTACGGCAATTCTATCAAGGTGTCCTACAAACCCTACCAAGATCACGCCGGTCTGAGAATGCATACAGAATGATTTGGCAACCAGTGGAAGGAAAACATTTGACTCACAGAATCCTTGAGCAGAAATGATGTATTTAAACCCTAAGAGAAGATGCTGATTACACATAGAAAAGACAGTCTACAGAACTATTTGGAATCCAATAAACTATAACAACATTTGCAGATTCGAAATGAAGTTCAGAGATAAGACATTCGACGGAACCTGGTTTCGCAATCGACTCGACGAATCTGCTCCAATCGTTGCAGTTCCAAGCTGCTCCTTCCCTTTCACCTGTGATGCCGTCCTTGATGCACCTACAGCTCTTTTATAACTCAGCCTCTCTCCTCTCCAAGGGCTTGGCACGTGATTCCGTGCAAACTCCTTTAAAGAATATGTATTTTTTTTTAATTTAATTAAAAGATCCCAATTATTAGATTCTTTATTTTATTATTATTTTTCTTTATAGCCGACCCAAAATATTGTTATAAATAGAATAGTACTATTTCGACAATTATATAATTTTGTACTATCCTTTAATTTATTTTATTAGTCAAGTTGTGAATTACAATTTACAAGCGTGATTATCTCTATTTATTTATTTAATTATTTATTATAAATAATATTATATCGAATAATACAAACTTCTTACAACTTTATTTATCAACAACACTTTTATTAAAATAATAATTTGTTTATAGCTAAAATCGACAACAACGACTTTATGCCTATATAACAACACTTATACTCTTTCGTAGAATAATTCTAATTAAGGCACAACATTACCACACATACTTTGACACCTTCGAACTTGATTTGACTCCAAGATACAATATTACCTGACAGTAAGACATGGGCGAATGACCACCAATAACCACAAGGGTAAACTGACGACGAAGGAACACTGACTAGGGACCTCACATTAACTCCAACCAACTAATCCATTGGCGAAGGCACGCTCAGACCTGTAATCAGGTGGAGTCGATGCCTAGTACCTGCATCCTACAGCAACGCACAGTTAACCATAACAAGATATACATATACATCACAAGCAGTCCTATCGTGAATGGAAATCGCAGTGAGGTAGGGTACTCGAGAACGAGTAATACAACACTGTTCCATTCACGTTTATAAATAACAATCAACTATATTGAACAAGGTATCAGATTACTAGTCTACAACATAAAATGATCAACTAACTTTCAATCCCATATAATGAATAACATCAAAGCATCTAAAACATCAGTTCATTTATCAAATTGTAAAGCATAAAATGACATAATCCATCATCAACATCTGTTATCATAACAATTAAGTTCATACTGAAATAGCAAAATAACTAGAAATCCATCATCAACGATCTAAACATACTGTCAAAATGTCCAGTACTACTAAGCAAACATCAGTCCAAAAGACGATAAGTTGAGGGGCACTACAGAATGGTATGCTAAAATAAATAAAGATCTATCAAAGATTAGTTCTTCCAAGAAAAGAAGGATACATGCCTTAAATGTGTGGCATGAGTATGATTAAAAGTACTAAAGAAACGAAAATCATAATTGCTCACATGCATGTACAAGTCCCACTTTAATGATGATATATCAAAATTGATCACCCTAATCAATAGAGTGATGGGGCATGAAGAAAAAAATCACTTTCACTATTGGATGTACCTTTTTATTATGGTAATTTACCATGGTGAACAACATATTAATTGGGGAAAGATTGTGAGCGATAATTTGCACACTCAATTGGTGAACTTCAAAGAAAACCAACATTTTTATATGTCATCTTACTTATTCTATGCAATTGCAAGCATAAAGGCATGGTCAGGCCTAAAACTTAGGGGATATATGATGCCACCATATAAATTTATGATTATTACCCTCAGTTATAGTTGGAGATCATCAATAAAAACTTCAAGAGGGTGAATGACACCCTCACAATGTTGACAACAAGAGAATTGACTAGGAACAATGGAGTAAGGATATCACCCGAGGAAGCCACCCTCATCATGAAGAAATCTTCTTTATCCAATTACCTAAATTTACTTATACTAAAATTGGAGGATTTAAAGATGCCCCTTACAAAATTCCTCATTTCGTAAGTGATAAGTTGGTACTCATCAAAGATTGCAAGCATATAGGGGCAATAAATAAAAGATGTAGAGAAAGGAAGAAGGCAAGTATCCCTTTCCCTATTGATCTTAGTTATTGCATGTGTAGAACCTCTACAAATGCAAAAAACATTGAGAGATATCTATCTAAACGAGCCATGTACTTCTATGGTCAAAGGTTTCCCTTCAATAGCAAAAACTACGTATGAGATAACTTGAGCCTTCAACTAGCATATTGTCATGCCACTCATATAGAAGAATTTTGGGAAGATTGTGAAGATTATTTTTAGGTAAGGAGGGATAGGATGAGACTAACTCTTGAGCAGGTGAAAGCCTTCAATTTGGATTGGAATACTAAAGGTGTAGAAGAGGATGGCATAGACATGATTGATCCATTCTTTTACTCTACCACTCAAATAGAGCCATTCCTTCTGATCAATTGCGATGATAAGGAAATAAAAGATATTTTTAAATGAACACTTTTTATGTTGCAAAAGACAAGGAGATGGCTTCTTAGGAAAATTATTGAGTGCATAGCCACTAGGCCACCTACCAAAGAACAAACTTTGAGAAGAAACAAACAGGGTGATAGATAAGGAGAAGGCTCTTCCTCCTAAGCCTTCCACTAGGTCAAAGTCAAGTGTAGAAAGAGGAGGATATGAAGAAGACCCATTAAAAGGACCAAATCTAAAGGATACTTGTGGTGGTGTCAATTAAAAACCTAGGAAGAAATTGGATATCAAAAAGCCACCAACTCCAACTAAGAAAATTACTGAATCTAACCCTCAAGTTCATACTCATGTTGGGTAGCAAATTGTCATCTCAAATCCTTCTCCCCCTTCACCTTCACTTCCTCCTCCTTCATCACAAGTAGCCCCCCTTTCTCCTTTAAAACCACCTTCTCCACCTCAAAACCCTCCATCCTCACAACAACAAATTGCTACAAGAAGTTTACCCTAAATGTTACTCCTATTATCCTTCCTCCTCCTTCAAACTCCAAAATGGTTTCCACAAGTTTTTCTTCACTATGGCTAAAAGAAATGGTCACCAAGAAAAGGAAGTTCATGCAAGTGGTCACTCCTAGATTTGACGTTGTAGCCAAGTTGCTACATATGTCCCCATAGCCCAAAAAAGATATAACAACTTTGAAATTAATGGTCAATTCTTCTTTGGGGGCTCAGTACATAGAAATTGCTAAACCAGTTTCTGACAAAATGAAGAAGATATGATAGAGGAAGATTATAGTATCTCTCAAGCAAACCTTGGTCCAACTACTCATGAGGGTGTCATCCATAATTTTTAGGTGTGAGCTACCAAGTTAGAGGAGAGAAATAAAAAAGAAAAATAGATAAGAAAAAAAACTAGAGGAATAGGTACGAACTTTAACTGCATACATCAAACGCATCATTGATACATTGGTACAACCTCTAAAGGTCATTCCATCAATCTCTTCAATCACATGTGTAGGAGATATAAGTAAAGAAACTACAGAGAAAATCAACAAATATCAAACATAAGGTAACATAATCATGGGTTGAAAATAACCCTAAATGGATTAAAATTCATTGAATAAACTAAGAGAATGTGTGAAATAGTAGAGGAGAAAAAAAGAAATAAATACAAAAACCCAAATAGCCAAAAGAAAAGAAACATAGTGGCAAATCGTGATCTATGACCTGACCAAAATAGATGTGCATATTCTTGTCTCAGAACAAGTTTTCGATAAAATAGAAGAGAGTGAATCATTACAATAGTTTGTGGAAATGATTGGTCCTTAGGTAATCAATAATAGAGTTCAAAAAGCTAATTAAAGCTTGTGACCAAATAAAGTTCAAAATTTAGATGGATTTCTGATGCAGAGCAAGGACTCAAACAAGACTAACTTGACACATTCCAAAACTAGGTTTCAATACAAATGATGCAAATGTACATTCTTGGCAACTTGCTCTTAAACCCTAAAACATGGAGCAGCAATTTAGACATTTTTGAGCATAAATTTCATTGCAAACCTGATATTCAAAATCTAAGACCTGTTTGAGATACCCTTTTGGCCATTATTAAACATATGTCAAAATGGGCTAGGATTGTTTTGTACGGAATAGGGCAAAACAAAGTTGTTCCAAACTGGGAATCCTAGGCAATGTTCAGACTTGTTGTTAGTAAAAATGTCATAACTCACTCAAAACCTAATGAAATCACATGCAACCAAAAGCATTGTAAACTAAAAACAAATATATTTCCATCCATCTATTATATTATGTGATATGAGGTCGTACCAAGCCATACCGTACATGTTTTCAGAATGCATTTTCAGAAAATTAAACTTTACAGACCTATCCTCAATAAAAATGCCATAACTTATTCAAATCTCCATGAAAATTGATGAAACAAAAAGAAAAATTAACTAGATTCACATGTATAGACTTTCCAACTAATTTTAGATCAATAAATGGGCCTTACAAATCTGTACCAAGCAAAAGAACAGAACTGTTACAGAAAAAATGCAAATAAATTGCTCCAAAATGATTCACAATCTTCATTCAAATGTTCACTCCCAACCTTTCCCAACCTTGGGATTCATTTTTACATGTATTTATGCTTTCCAAATCATTTTCCAACTACCAACCACCCACAGCTAACTTCCTAATCAAAGTTACAACTTTAATGCACTTTTTGACAACTTTCACAATGACAACTTTTACATCTTTTTTTGCAAATGTTTACAACTTTTGACCAATGGACCTATAACATTCCAAAATGGATCAAAATGATCCCAAATGGTCATAAATGATCTTATTAGACCAAACACATCAAAACAAAACATAAAACCAAAGTTTGACCAAATTTGACCATATGGCTTGAAGGTGCCCCTGCACCAATTTCTTATCTTTTGATTAAGAGATTTTGAAATATGATGAAATTGAAATTATTGATATTCATGTTCTATTAAGAAGAGTTTCTGAGATATGATCATGAACAAATTGTTCAATAAAGAGGTTTTAAATTTGGAAGCCATAAAGAAACTGAACGTCATTTCTTCTTCATTAGTTGGCTACCTTAAGAATTCACTCGGCTTCCTTAGGTAGATTGGAGAAATAAATGGGACCTTGACAGCTTGGAAGCTACACAACACCAATGTTGTTATACTGAGAAGTAAATACATAGTGCCAGTTGTCAAGCAATTTAGGATTTAGAAAACAAAGTATTGTCTGCAACAACTGCAATCTTCAATATCAAAGACTTTGAAAGAGAAGAGTTTGGAAGGAAGCATATCTTCTTCTCAGTAGAATTGTTGACCCTTTCTCTCTCTCTTTCTCTTAACTTTCTTTTTATATGTTACTTTTTTAGAATTATACCTTAAGTCATTTTTATGACTTAAAAGTAGACATTCTTTTTATAACTCAAAAAGAAATAAATTATAATTTGTTTTAAAAGAATATTGTAATTTAAAGAATCGGTTAATAGTTAGTTATGAGGGAGAGCCTATATATACAATGTTGTTTTGTAAAGAAGGGACTTTTTGACACTCACACAAAATGTTGTACAGCGGTTTAAGAGACTTTGAACTTTGACATTTTGGAAATAAAGGAACACTACTCTTTGGTTTCTTGAGTTGTTAGTTTTTCTTATGTCAAATTTACAGCAGCTTTCAAATGTCCTCTCTACATTTTGTGAATGCAATTAGTCATTGTTATCGAGCATATATTGATTTTACAATATTGAATAAGAAAAGTGGTTAATTTATGAACTTCATGTTAGCAATCTATGCTAAGAACATATCTTTTCTTATGTTTTGCTATGCTTATTTTCTTTTCAATTGCACTATTCTAGTAAATTTGTATAAACTTATTGTTGACAGTATAAAGCTTTGTGTTTGTATCCCATACAGTAAATATTTCCCCCATTTTCTCTTGAGAAACCAAACTTAATGCTTCATATCAGCTTCTAAGGTTTCTCTTTTGTTTTCTCATTTTTAATTTTTCTTTTACCTTTCGTACTTTAAGGTTAAAAGTACAATTTTTTTCCAAAAACCCAATCATACGAGGGATCTTCTCCTCTCAAACACAAAGAAAAATTGTTAACCCAATAATGTTTTCTTCAGTTGTTACAACATTTGTTGCTACCCTAAAATAGAGTCGTTACATCATAATATCCAATATAACATCAACAAATTTGTTCGCTAAGAGGTCCCAAGTTGACTTTGCACAAATCTTCACAATTAGTGCTATGTTTATGTATATAAAGACATCGATTGCATTACATCTAATAGTTGAATATTCAAAATCTATTTGAGCATTTATCATTCTATCAATCTACTTACACTCATGTAACTGAAGAATCAAGATCATTCACATTTACTCATCCTAGCACATGCACGAATTAACTAGCAATCATTCTAGAATTCACGTGCATGTTCGAAGCTTGTTGTATGTCAAGGTATTTTTAAATATCTTTAGCTTGACAAAAAAACCTAAAGAGCGTAGTAGAGAATATTATTGTCTAGCAATCTACTCTTTTGATAATTCACAAAGCAAAATCCAAAGATCATTGCAAGTCGAGTTCATAGTTACTAAACATGTTCACAAATGTGACTTATATCTAGATCCACAAAGTTGATCTAACACTATAGAAAGAGGAATATTCCAATTCTCATCCATACACCCAACTATCTAGGACATTTCCACATTTGATTTGCATCAACTTCACTATCTACATCAATTGATACTCATCTTCGGTCATAAAGCTAAGTGAAAAATCATCCCTTATTAATTATCGCGTATGACATGATTGTATTTATTATCTAATATTAATTGATCCATTCTATTCCACTCCGTCCAAACCAACCTACACATATTTATCTTTAAATTGATTTGAAGTTAAGTTTACTTATTTACCTAATTAGCCTATATTCTTGGGTTTCAAATTAATAACATACACTAGTAGATTATCATCCATTAATACATTTTAACTGATATTATGAATTGCTAACAAATTTAGCAAGAGTATTTTATACGATACCCTTTCAACTTCTTATTTATCTTTTCTTATTAATATAAAGATCAATACATATTCGCACTAGTAACAACTCAACTTGATTGAACTTCCTTTCATCGTACTTTCTCTTTATCGATTAGTGTGTCTTTAAAGACAAATGAATAATTCGCTTGTTATACATGAAGAACATTTTACCCCTAACATTGCTTTATAAGCACATATATTTATGGTGAATCCAACCAAGCCGGGTGTCTATTCACCATGCAACTTTGGAAATGAAAAGCAAATGTGAAAATGTCGTAATTCCATTTGCTTTTCATCCTCTCATATTATTTTTTTGACAAGGTCATGATAATTCATGTTGATGGCATTGACTGCTTATTAATGCACAACCATTTAAATGATTTGTGTGTGTATGCTTAGGAATTACAAGTGGATTCTTCATTACTTTCGGATTGTGATGTGTTCAAGCCTACCTCTCCCCTTTAAATAAAGAATTTTAAAAAGAAGTTTTATGTAAAGAAGCAAATTAATAAGATGTCGCTAATAAAGGTTGGAATTCGCTTTGACAATTAAGATTTGTTAATTGGATGGGGTAACTCTGAAGATCATGATATGTTATTTATTGGGTTTATTGCTCTTGCTACTTAAGTTTATTACTTTATATGCGATTAATTCACATTTGAAAACTTGTTTATGATGTTGTTGCTATTATAGGCTTTTGCCTCACCTAGACTTTGACACATAATTTCATTTCACCGACCTTTTTTTATAAATATGATGTACATTATGTCTTTTATAAAGTAATATATTAGAACCTTATTCATCAAAAGGTGTTTATATATTGTCAAGTTGGTCGTCAGTTTCTCAATAAGGTGGATTGGCTTATATTTGTGACTCTGATAAATCAAGCACCAATAACCTAAAGTTTGTTACAATTGTAAAGAAATAAATTGCGCAAGACATGAATAAATATAATCTAACTTAATAAATAAATATATTCAATAATCACACAATTATTTTAAATTGAATTTTAAAGTTGGATCTATAAATGAATAATAATAAATGTGATAATTAAATAAGAAAGATTAGGTACTTCATTTTAGGGATGATGTGGAGATAATATTGATGATGCATAGAAGTGATTTGCCACTATTATGAAATTTATGTCCTTTATTTGAAGAATGTCTCATAATATAAACAAGTGCAGAAAACCCTAAGGGTTAGCCCCAAACGCTATGGGTTCAACTTCGATTGTTGCAGATATGATCCTTGACGTGCAAATCTAAACTTATTGAATATAGACTCCTAAACTTGTTCATTCTAATCTATGACATCTAATTCACAAGTGCAAGGATTGTAGTGATTATAAACATTTAAAGGGAATTTGCCAAATTGCTAGGGTTATTTTCTCCTAAGTTAGACCTTTGGTTCAACTGGCTTTATGGCTTTGAGAAAAGGTTTGAAGAGAGCATACACAAGAGTGCAAGTGGCCTATATGAAGATGATGTAGATTGTGATTCTTTGTACCTTAAAAATTAAAATGTGCTCTAATACTTTCTCCTTGTAATCATTTATGTTTTGCCTAGCTTATGCATTATGAATTAATGGCACATTGAGGGTCTTTAAATACCAAGACATAGTAGCATATCATACAAACATGTATTAGGTTGGCTCAAAATGGCTCGTTAAAAGAGGCAAGAAAATTGGAATTTAAATATTTGAATTTAAGGTTCATTCTCGCGTGATGCGTGATCAATCCCAAGTAGTGTGGAAAAGAACTTGTGAAGGCAAGTGATAGTCTCAACGTAGGGAGTGAATGTACTAAACTTACATATGGAATGAAATAAATGAGGGTTGAATGGTGAATATGTGGGAATAAATGCAAATGAGAGTAAATGGATAGGACTAGGTTGTGAGCTAAACCTAACCCAGAACTATCATTTTTTGATATGTAATTACATAAATATTATTCCCCAAGCTAGGCACATAATTAAATTAGAACTAGCACTGACATGTTTCCTTTACATTTTACCCTCACTTTGAGGTGCATGTGTGTTATGATAAGGTGTCACAGCCTTGCAATCCTAATGTTCAAATTAAACACTCTAGTATGTATTGGTATTTCATCTTTTATGCCTTTTATCTCCACTTGGGAAAGCTAGCATCCCATTTTGAAGTGACATGAATTTCATCTTTTAGTTAATTTTATCCTCACATGAGGATGTAGGCATCCCACTTTTGTTTTATCTTATTTGGACACATTTCAACATCTTGACTAGCCTTTATGGAGGTTACATATGATAGATTCTTATGATGCGTATGAGCATGTAAAAGGGAGGTTATTAAAATCTTGACCAACCTTATGATAGTGTTGGACACTTGTCATGAAGCATCTAATGCATAGGAGAATGAGGACAAATTGGATGCTCGGGTTTGGGTAGTCAAATATTCTATGTATGACACTATGACAACATGTAAGGAATATGTTATTAATAGGACAAATTGGATGCCCAATTCCTCCTATGGATGCTTTGAGTCACTGTAGGCGTAACCAAATTGTGAGAGATCACAAGCGTCATTGTCATGCTGCAGCTCATGAGCATGTGACCAGGGAGGAACATCTTACCTCTCCCATGCAACTGACCCTTGACTCGGCCCCACCGCCTTAGCTCTCTGCACCCTCTCCCTAGCGTGATTCTCTCTCATTACCCACTCCTGCCTCTCCATCGATTTAGCCAAATGTCAACATCACACCTAGCATCATTGTCTCAAAGACACTTCCATTGCAGCATACCCAACACCAGGTGTTCCCTAATGTCTTACATCCCTCTACCATAGACATGGGAATTCCACCACCGCTTCCTAAGTGCAAGCACGAGCATTATCCCACCCCACCCTTTTGCAAACCCAAGTGCATACCACCCTCATCGTCGTTGATTCCTTTAGCTTCATCTATTTTGGTTGTGGAGACCTCTACCCCACCAATGGCCATCGATGCTCACAATCCCACTATTAGCATTGGGCAACCACTGATTGTCATCTATTCTGAAAGTGACCCAAATCAACCTTCCCCCAAGGAAGATGTATTTGATTCCTTGGAAGAGATACAATCTTTGTTCTTGATCTTCACACAATCGATGGACCTCACCTTCAGTGAATTGCATCAGGATCCTCCCTTAGATGTTGATCCTCTATGTGATGAGCCTGGTATTGTGCCCAGTACTACCCTTAATGTGGTCCCTCTAGCGGCCCATCCTTCATCCCTATATAATGAGCAAGATTGGGAGGCAAATGACCTTCTAGAGCCTGATCCTTAAGCGCAGTCCCTTCATTCATCTATTTTTATTTGTGGTGTGTATGTATGTTTAGTAATCCCTATACCTAAGTATGGTGTGACTGATTGTTTGTTAGCTCTCCCTAGATGACCCTTGATGCCCTTGTAGGCACATGGATACATGGGGAACAAAAATGTTATGATACTCTTCTATATGTTTATAAATTCTTCTATGTTGTGTTTAAAATTTTCCACATTTTGGGGATGATGCAAAGTATTGGATGATTCAGCATCCTTCCATGTTGACCTAAAAAATATTATTTGTCTTTTTGTGACATTCTTCCTCTGTATTTGTAGTTCTACGTGCTTAACAGGATGATGATAATTACAAAAATCAATTACAAATAGTTGACAAAACCAATTACAAAAATTGTCCCACATAGATCATGCTATATATTGTACTGACTCCAAAGCATGTAGATCCCTTTGTGCTTATTTTTTATGCTACTTGTTTTATGTGACACCTTGTCATGTTGCTCGGTGCTATGCTATGCTTACACAAGCCACTATGTATCATGCTTGCATCATCACCTTAGCTATCTTGCTTGGGGGCAAACCCTTCATGACATAGCTCTTTGGAACATATCCTCTAGGCATATGCTTCCTAAAATCTCTCATGCATTTTATCCCTCTTTTTACCTTAAAATCAATTGCTCCTCCATGTTGTAAGCAATTATTTTAAGGCGAGGGAATACATTTGCTATCTTTCACACTTAATCACACACCACATTGATGGTATGCTCTCTGCAGCACTTTTTCATAGCATTTGTGGTCCTAAGCAGATACACTTGTTTAGACTAACCACCTTTATCAGAATTACCTAGCAAACAATGGACTTTGCTAGTCATGTAATCTCTGATACTATGTGACATGTAGCTCACCTATAAAAACAATGCTAGTATGTGATGCTTCATTTTCTATCAACACTTTCCTATAAGCTACCTAGTAAACAATGGACTTTACTAGTCCCGGTGACTTATGGAAGCTTTTCAGTATGGTTCCTAGTAAAAACATAATTTGCTAGCTCTATAACCATACCCTTCTATTCTTTCTTCTCTGTGTATTTGTATTAGATTAATGGGCATTAGACTATACTATTTGTTAACCACACCGATTTTGAAAAATAATATTTAGTCTAATCTTCCCATTTATTAGCTTTATATATATGTATGCATGTGTGTATGAAACCTGTTCCATGTGTAGATTTTTTAGCTTAACACTGTGGTTTTATAGAATCCTAAGCTGGGGGCTTCGTCTCTTTCACTTAGCAACATTCTACATCCTATATAGTGCCCACAGGTAGAAAAGGTTTGCCCTCCCTTTTTTCATGTTGTCTACTTTATCTTGCATATGCCTGTAGAGCCATATGCCCGCTAAAATGGGGGCTAAATATAGTGTCATAAATTGTGTTGACTTACAATTTCACGCTCTATTTGGTACTCACTCTAGTGCCTGCTCCCTTTGTTGTGCTTTCCAAGCACTGCTTTGAACCTTTCTGCTTGTCCCACCCAAAAACTATAAAAGTACCTTATCATTGGTAGTGTTTTGAGTAATCTAGACCTTTTAAAAATTGAAGTTGCATAGACCAAAGTGCTAAGCATGGACATTTGTGCCACGCGTTAGAATCCCGATAGCATCTTTGAGTTCTTCAACCATTTAAATTAGAAGGTACATTTTTAGTTGTGTGGCACTCCAAGATTTTTCTAATGCCTATCCGCGCCTAAACAACTCCTTTCCAAGATTTTTGATATCTCACCTCTTCTATAAAAGCTCACCGCTTAGCCATTCAAAGGATCAAAATATTTTTGTAGTGAAGCTCTACTGAATTCACTACTAAACTATCACCCTGCTTGTATCATTGTTATTGTATGCTCTCCTTTTTCATTGCAGGTTATTGAGAACCATTCATTGATGTGATTTACCTGTGTACTTTGTACTGTCTATGAGGCTCTCATTTGAGATTACTATCCTTTGGAACAAAGCTCATCTTGTTCCCTTATGTGGCAGTCTTCCAGTGAGACCCTTGTAATCTCTTTCTCAACTCTTTGTCCATTTTATCTAGATTAGCCTTCATATTATTATTGAATCTCATTTCTTTACTACGATATCATTTTGTCACTACTTGTCACAATTCTAGACACACATAGAATTCAGAGCACACACTCTTTTACCAACATTTCAATATCTAGTTGTCATTGAGGTGGAAACACCAAAAATTGGGTTTGATTGAGGCAAACCTCTATACATCCCAACCATTTCCTCTTGTTTGTGATTGCAAGTTGCACAAGAAAAGGGCTTCAAATGCACGAGTGTTTGCACTCTATTTTCCCTTCTTTGTCAATCTCATTATTTCATTATTCTCATATCATTATTATTCATTTTCTTCACCTATTGATTTCTATGTACCAATAATTGTGTTCATTGTCAATAGGAATTCATTGAAATCCATGTAGAACCGTACAAATCAAGGTAATTGAGTTTTGACGCCATGTGTAGACTACAGTACCAAGCGCAGATGTCTGCACCATGCACTATTTTCTTGGGCAGTGAGGTTGCCCATCAGGTGACAGGTTCTTTGTAATCTATAGTTTTCATTTCTGTATTTTTTCTATGAATTATTGTTTATATCTTTGTCTTTCTCCTACTTTCTTTAGATTAATTAGTTTTAGTTATTATTGTTTAATCATTCAATTTTGATTTCAACAAAAGGACATAGCTCAAGTAGTCTTATTCTTCTTGATTAGATAGTAGTAAGATAAAACACCTTCGGTGGCTAGTGTCCTACTGTTCAATAGGAATTGGTTCTAATTAAGGAATAGCTTAATTAGAACCTCTTTTTCTATTAAACAACACAATATAAATTGTACATAAGGGCTAAATATGATAGGAACTCACCTTGGCCCTTGTGATCCTACATTTGTTTTCAAGCTATTCAATGCACTTTGATATCTCATATTGCATGTGATGTAGCTAAGTACATATAAGTTGCTTCTAAAGTTTATTCTCGATGTAATTCTCTACCATGGTAGTAGGGATATGAAAATCTTATAGCAAATATTGATCTCCTTACTTTCTTCTGAAACTTATCCTCCTAAACCCCATATGTATAAGTACAACATTGCTTAGATTAATTGAATGTGTACTCTCCAAAGTGGGTGCCTTTGGAACCTAGGAGTGAGGAGATAAAAATTAAACACTATATCATCACATTTCCAATATTCAATATCTTGTGATGAAACAATCAGTGGTGCATATATAGTGGATCCTACATGTGTCATGGTGGAAGAGTCTATATTGTAGCTAGGTTACACCTTCTCACAAGTCTAATACTTACAAATTTAAAGGCATCTACATCTACCAGTGGGCCTATGGATAGGGAACCACTTCATTACAACCTTGGTGGTTCTAACTAACTATGTAGGTGAAGGCTTGGCTAGTGCCTTAGAACCATCCTTGGGAACCCATTTGGAAGATTTTAGAATAAGATGTGCTATAACCTTCTAATTGATAATATACCAAGGTGTAATTTGTATAGTTCCACAGGCCTTTTGCAACAAATCCTATTCACCAGTTAACTACCTTTCAATAATGACCTCAAAGTCTACTTTAAATGCACTTTCCCAATCCAAAATTCGCTTATGTGCTTATTCTACCACATTCTAAGTGTTGGAAGTAATACAATATAATTTATTAAGATCATGTTCTTCTATATGGATTGAATCCACATAAGTTGGTCCCTGCATGGGATCTAATGGAACAATCACATGTTTCTCTCCAATTTGAAGTTCATTGCTTGCTATGTAAAATACATGTTTGCATGTACTTGGAAATAGAATGATCATCCCAATAACATGGGATTGTGCTCTACTTCTACCATGTTTATGACCTCAAAATCCAATTAGAAGCCAACTCCTTTAATGCATACCTCCACATCCATGAGCATGCCAATAGTCATCTCACGCATGTTATTCGCCATGTAAATTATATGTGGTGAAGGTGCTAAGGCTAGTTGGCCCATGGCTATCCACATATCTCATGTAAGCACATTAACTTTAGACCATGTTTCAATAATCACATTGTGCAGTAGATACCCATCCATTTATAAGGTTAAAAATAATTTAGTATCATTGCTTGGCTCAAGTGTGCATAACACTTTCTGCAACTTTAGGTTTGAGTTTGATGGACTATCCTAACTACTAGATAAAGTGAGATTCTCCAAGAACTATTTTAATTGAGGTATTACTCCATGTTATTGTAGGATTTGCAAGATGGTAGTTTCAACATCAATGTCTCCTCTTTTGCCTATATTCACATTTAATTTCCTACATGTAGCCTCCCATGTTATGTGTAGTCATTCTTTAATATTAGATTTCAATACATATTCTTTATTTGGGATTCCCTTTCTTCCAAAATGTGTTTCTTTTGTATGCGTCCTTTGTCTTATCACCAATTGATCCACACCATGTGTTCTATTCTTGCCTCATGGCATACTACATGAACTAGTTTATTTGATTATGTAGCATGCTTCCCTTTAGTCTTCCCTATATAAATCATTTGCACAACCTTATTGCACAACTCAAATGATTGAATAAGCACTAGATAGTCTTATGTTTCATAAGCTATACAACAATATCCACAAACGAGAAACTTTGTGCATTTACATGTTGTGTGACCAATCTCTCGACACTTAAAAATGTCCTCAAAGAATACAAACACCATTTTTAAAAAATGGGTGGAACATTAAACTGGTGAGGATTTGAAAAGTTGATTGGGTATTAATGACACTAAATGACATAAATAATAATTCATAAGAACCCTCATGTGTTCTAAATGTAGTCTTATTTATATCATATTCCTTTAGTTGAATTTGATGATAATCTAAATGCAAATCTAACCTAGTAAAGAAAACTAGATTATTAGATTCATCTACCAATTCATCAATACTAGGAATATGAAAATTGTCATTAAAAGTGAGCTCGTTGAGCTCCCTATAATGTGGGCATATTCTCCATGAATCATCCTTCTTGTTAACCATAATCATTGGGGAAGAAAAGGTACTTTTGTTGGGATGAACAATACTTCTTGGTATTAATTCATTGGCTTGATCATGGTCTTTGATTGGAGGTAGACAATTGGGTTCTTTAAAAACATGTTGATGGTGTTGAATGATCTCTTGAAGTTTTGGTTGATATTGAGTTTCCATTGCTTATGCTTCTATAAAATGTAGTCGTGCCCTTGTGTTGTAAGATCATTTCTTAGGCAATTTATCCATCCTATGGGAACAAATAACTTGACTGGGTGGTGATTGTATCCCTATAAGTTTATACTTTTTCCCCTGTGTATTAAAACCATAGATAAGTCTTGAAAATTGAAAGTCATCATTCCTAACTGTCTAAGCCATTGTACACCCAAAACTACATCTACTCCCCCAATTGGGATAGAGAACATTTCTAAATCTATTTGATAATTTCCCATCGAGAGTTTTATATGATTGTGTTTACCAACACAAGAGAGTTGTTTCCTATCAGCTATCATGACCTAAAAATTAGATATTGGATACACAAAACAATTGAGCTCATTAGCTAATTTTCTATCAATAAAGTTGTGTGTACTACCTGAATCAACCAACACTGTCACCTTTTGCTTTTTATATAACCAATTACTTTGAGTGTTTTTGGTGCACTTGTTCCATTCAATGTATGTAGGGAGATAGTAGTACATTCTACTTCCTTAGAATTATCATGCTCAAGCTCCACATTTGGTTCTTTTGTAGCTACTTCTTTCTCTTGTTCAACCTGATTCTTGATAGTCATTAGTGTTTTCTTACTATTAGTACACTTATGACTTCTAGACCATTTGCTATCACCATTCCAATGAGAGGTAGAGAGCTTACTAATTTGTCTTGCGTTAAATATGTTGTCCCCATTTCTTTCAATAGAATTATTTTTGGCTTTTAATCCCATTGTTTGACCATGAGTGGAACTTGTAGTGGTGGAGTTTTGTTTCTCAAGTTCCACACTTGGTTATGTTGTAGCCATTTCTCTCTATTCTTCAACCTCATTCATGATAATTGTTAGTATTTAATCACTATCGGCATAGTTATGAGCCCCAGACCATTTGCTATCACAATCTGAGCATAGATCTTTTTCTCTTTTGTTGTCCTATTGTTGAGGAGAGTGCTTATTAATTTTTCTAAGATTAAGTTAGTTTTCCTCATTTCTATCAATAGGATTAGTCACAATTTTATCTTCCAATCCTGTGGTTTGACCTTGTATGGAACTTTTGGTGGCGGATTTATGTTTCTCAATATGAAATACTTGTTGCATAGTTTTCCTAACTATCCAAGGTTCCAACAAAAAACCATCATGTTTAATTTGGTCAGTAAGTCCATTGATGTAGATTTGTAGCCTCTAATAAGGTGTCACATCTTGAGTTTAACTTGCTAATCTGATATGCTCAGCATTATATTTAGCTACAGACCCTATTTGTTTTACATTTTTTAGTTGGGTAAAATAGCTTCCATTCCATGGTTTCTCATAATGGGCTACTAAGTCATTTGTAAATTATTTCCAACTAATCATTTTCCCTTGCTTTTTACTCATCATCCATCGGTACCATTGATAAGGTTCATATTCTAAATGTCGTGAGGCTATGTCAACATTGCATTGTCTGTTATATTATGAATCTTAAAGTATTCTTTCATGAGACTTATCCATGAAGTCACATCAGTACCATCAAACTTAGGAATATTTATTTTGGGTGGGTTCAATTTTGGATCTTGAAAAGGTTGATTTATACCTTGATTTTGTTTATTAGGGTCGTACCCACCTAGGTGGTTTTGTTGGGACTTCAATTCATGTAATAGTTCTTGTTTAAACCTACCTAAACCTTTATTGAAAGATGATGTAAATGGGTCAATCAAATTATCCTTAATAAAATGTGCGATTGTTTCACATCTCGGAGGAATTTTACCTTCAATTTTAAGTGGTGGAGAATAAAGGTCATTGGATACATTTTTTTTAGAAAAGTCTTTGAAACCTAAAGATGACATGGATTTTTATGTGTATGTATTTTAAAATCTAGTTTTTCAATATCTTTCCAAAAATATTAAAAAAAATTCCACAATTTCCAAAAATTATGGCCTATAGAGCAGAATAATAAAATATGTTGACCTAACTTTGACCACTAAATTACAAACTATATTTTATCTCTAATAATAAATTCCAAAGAACAAACCCCACCTAATTTTTTATAAGCTTTCCAAAAATGTAAATTTAAAAAAAAAATCTGAAATTTGTGGCATGTAGAGGTAATTAATGAAAAAATTAAATTAAAATAACTTGTATAAAACTTATGATAAAACTCTAAAATCTTACCTAGAACCTTACCTACCAAATGCCTCAAAACCCAGAAAAAATTAGGTCCAAATTTGCAATGGTTTGGAAGTTATGGTGGACACAAAAATCTTGGCCTAAATCGTAGCTCTGATACCACTTGTTATGATATTTCTTGGAAATAAATGTAAAAATCAAGAAAATAGCATACCACTTCGAGGGGGTGACCTCCAATAATCAAAAAATAATATGTGAATTAAATATTATATGATATGATGCTTTTGGAGAGTCTCTCTCTTCCTTATTTATATGCATAACTATGTAGGGACACACCTCTTCATCCTAACTAAGTTATCTTAAGGAATAACTAAGACTAATAAATGAATATATTAAGCTTAAGCATGCCACAAGTGCTTAACTTATTATAATGATGACTATATAATATTAGGATCCCCACACTTAAAGCATGTAAATTTATAAGCTTGACCACCACCTCCATGACTTGGTCAACCTCCACCCTATCCTTGCCAAATTGGTGCATTTTGTTGTTGAGGCATATATAGTGGTTGATGTGAGGCTTAAGTACAAAGTTTTTTCACCCTTTTATAAAGAAAAGAGACAACACAAGTCCAAGTTTTTAACTTGAAGCACCTAGAATTGATATATATTTCAAATTTTGAAATGATGTAAACTAATGAAATGTAGATATTTTAGTGTAGTTTATGACTTTAAAAAATATTAGTTTGGTATGGTTTTTTTCTAAAATCGTCATTTACTATTTAATTGCTAAAGAAAGTTGATAAAGTGAGGTTGATGGGATGTCAAGTTATTTGTTGTAAATTTCTTTTTTTTTTTGCCATTTTTTTCCATATTATGAACGGAAATTTTAGAGTGTAGTGAAAAAAAGAATCAATTTTGATAAATATTTTTAATAAATGTTTAAAGTTGCATGTCCTAAAAATGTGCAACACTTTGATGGGACATCAAACATTTTGATGACTATTTATCAAAAAAAATTATCAGCCCTACCAAGATTTTATCCTCTAGTGCAATGAGTTTTTTTAATTTTTTTAATAAATTTTACTTATTTTTGCAAATAGAATTAACCTCAACTTTTGTGGTTGATGACGTACTAGTAATGAAAAATGGTAATATCAATTAAAATATAATAAAAATATATTTTCAATATCTATACATTAAAATATGCAAAAGGGTACTTTTGAATTTTTCACAAACATTATATACACAAGTAGAAGTGGTAGGAACATTAATTTTCTCTGAATTTATTTTAATTTTTTTTGTACCTTACACCAAGGTGACGCCATATATGCATTTAGTAGACATGATCAACTAGAAAAGTTTTGGTTGGCCCAATTTTGGCTAGAACAAATCTAGTTAGAGCATAGCTTTAGTTGGAAATTACTTTTTAGTAAAAAATGCTTAAAACTAGATGTCTTGAAAATCTACCCAAAAGGGTAACACAGTTTTGTGCTTTCACCTTGTGTATACTATGGTTGGGATGCATATTTGTTCAATAGTATGTACTATAGCTAGGTGTATTATTGTTGAGGTGCATAACATCATTGGACACATGTAGGTTATACACTTCATTGAGATCTTGCTTGCCTCTAGCTTCACACAAATCCTAAATGACTTGGCAAGAATTGGTGTCATGGGTTCCATTATCACAAACTTCACATGATAAATTTAGTGTTGTTACTTGGAATGCACAAGAGGAGGTTTCATTATGCTCATGATATATTGCACATTCTCAAATACGTAAAAGAAATTAAGCAATACTAACTACCTGAGCTCCCACTACTAGAAATTCAACTATCATATGTCCTTCAATATAACGCTTTGTGCATCATAATCCATACTTTACCTCTTGTGCACCCACCAATTGTTCTATGTGCATGAATATTTGACCCATATTCTTCTCAAATTGAATTATTTCACCAAAACCTCATGTTTCACCAATAACTTCTATGTGTAAGGTAGCTTTCAAAGCTTCTTTGTGTTGTGAAGTTGCACTAAACTAACTCCCTCTATATATGAATGATTAAGCCTCTGAATTCATGCTAGAGAACAATATCAATAGTCAAGGGTATCTTAGCGACCAAGCCTTTTAACTACTAGTCATACATTTTGACTGAGTATCCTAGTTGTTGCTTCAATTCTTTCAATATGGTAATGTTCATTTGCTCAAGTTCTAGATGCTCAAATTCTTGCAAGAACTTTTATTTTGTTTTAACCATATCATCCTTGGTACCCTTCTAGATCATATTTGGTATACCAATCTTGTGCACACCCTCAAAGTGTGGTAGCAAATAGGCTAATCTTTCATGCAACATTGATAACATTATTCCAATGCCATGCTATCTCCCAAGCCTTCTAGTGATGAGGGGCATCTTCCTCCTCCATAAAGATTTTCACTATAGTAAGAAAGGTCTCTAATATGATTGTGTGTACCTTATTGTACCTTGGAATTGGTATACTTTTATTTAACTATGTGATGGACTTGTATAAGAGGGTTGCATAAAATTAGCAAACTATCTCAACTCAAACTTTACCTTGTCAAGTTATGGGTTTACCAGATGTGTGTATGAGGGATCAAATTTTACCTATATTCCATCTATTTCTTGTAGAATATTTCTTCCTAATTGACATTAAATATGTTTTAGATGATAGATTCATGTTGGGTGGTGGTGGGTGGTTTGTGGCTTGCTCATCCCCATCTAAGAGTACTAAGAACTCTTGTTCAATGTCTAACCATAAAGGTACAAGTGGTACCTACTACATCTCCTAATCCTATTACATCATATTCTTCTCACCTAATTCTACAAATCTCCAAATTCAAACTCTCATCCATCCACATTATTAGCTTTGTGTTACCTTGTGTGTGTGCACTATGTCCTATGGGATTGCTCTTCATGCAAGGTCACAAGAAAAGTTTCTCTTCTTTCATTCCACTTCCTTTTGTGCTCCATACATGTTGCATTAAAACTATTAACCTCCATGCTTTCTCTTTAGTTAATTCTAGAATTGGAAGCTATCTCTCATTTTCATCACACATCCTCTCATGCAAGAGGTAACTATTCCATAGTCATTGATAAAAGACGATCATTGTTTGATATTATTTTCTCTTGTATATAGTTATTTCTTCATTTGTGTGACTGATTCTTGAAAAATCCTAACTATCTATAATGTTTTTTGGTAATATTGACTTGTACTTTGCTATTTTATTCTTAGATGATAGTGTAAAAATATTGAGAGTGTCCCATCAACGGAACCAAAATGTTACACATACTCTACTTGCATGCAATAGAACAATGATTATGCACTTATACTACATATGTGCTATCATATCTCTACGTCTCACCAAAAGTACATTGAGTCACATACTCTCCACTTGACTTGTACAATATAATCTAGCTGCACTTCCCTATGATAATCAAACACAAACTTACTTACAAAAGCATGATCATCTTTGTATTAATCTAATATTTCATCATATGTATATTTTGCATCTCTCAATACATCTCTATGCATCTATATATCTCTTACTTTACAACTATAGGGGTATATATAGGTGCATGTCCCTTAGTAATGTCTAAACTATATATAGAGTCATGTATAAACCATGAATAAAGCAACCTTTCTTTAAATCTAACTACAAGTTGCATTGCATTCCATCCTAACTATATCCAATCTATTAGGCTCTAAATATGGCACAAATACAAATTATTGCATTTTGGTGCCAACAACATGAAAATGTCATAATATTCATGTTATATAGGAAAGCGTCATAGGTTGTGAAAATGTAAGATCATAGTAAAATGTAAATATCCAAAAAGGTGATAATGTGCAAGGCACAAAAGTCCATAAGTAAATATGAAAGTGACATAAAAAGAAAGCATGGGTACTAAACATGAGGATGGCATAAGGAAGAGGAATTCCTCCCGAGTGGGGAAAATAATGCATAAATTATAATAAAAATAGGAAAAAGTCAAATAATAATAATATAGAAGGTGAAACGAGAGTAGAAGAAGCATAAAAAACAAGGCATAAGAAAAAATGCCAAAGTGTAGGAAAAAAATCAAATGAAAACAAAATGTGGTAGGTATATATGTATAAGAGTGCTCAATGTCTCAAGATAGAAAGTTAAAAAATTCTTCCTCTAGAAGTTTGTCCTCTTCCCAAAATGTTTCAACATTTTCTTCTTCTTTGATTACATGATTTGCTTCTTCATTTCTTGCTTTGTCAATCACGTATGTTTCTTCTCAAGGTATGAAAATTTATACTTTTTGTGAACACATTGTTAAGTGGTGGTACATTTAATGTTTCTTTTCTTTGACATTTTTGTTGAACCTTTGAAGGTGGTTGTGTAGGAATATTTTACATTTGTTGTATCACAACACTTGTTTTGGGAACCCATGTAGTATTGTCGATAGCTCAAAACTTTGCATTTTTTACTATCGATTCTTTATTTTTCTTTGGTGGGATGAATGATGGTGTTTTCTTGTCTTGATCCATTTCCCTTTTTTTTATCTTTTTGCATGTAATAATTTTTGAGATACCTCATGAAGATCTAATTTAGATGCATATGAAAGTATCAAATGTGTAATGACTCAACTCTACAATGGGTTCGTATGAATGATGTAAAATTTTGACCACTCACCCTTCATGTAAAATTTTTACATATTCATGTACAATCAAAGGTACAACTTTTAAATGTTCTAACCAAGGTCTACCAAGTATTATAGAGAATCTATCAAAAGAAGGAATAATATGTGCACTTCTTTTGGTCCAACTCTAAGTGGTAATACAATACAATACAATATATAAATCAATTGTCACATCCCATTTTATCTATTCAAATTAGATAAGTTTTTAAATGTTTTAATTTGACTAGTGAAATGTGTGATTGGAAATGTTTTGATGCAATGTATTTAATGTGATGTCATTACAGTTTTATGTTCATATGATTATCAATATTTCACTTTTTTTTAGATAAGAATTGGTTTTAATTAACTTTAGTATTGACTTGTGGATTCATTTCCTAAATATTATTGGTTAAATGTGATGAAATTGATTATTTCATGTCTATTGATTCACTAGCATTGTAATGATTATTTCTATTTGATGGCTACGACTTTAGGGTAAAAATCTCAAACGAACTACCATTTTTGGTCATGAGGTGAATGCAAGATCAATTTTTCCCCCTCGCTTGAAGAGGGAGAGTATCATCCACGAGAGAGTAACAAAATATGGTAATGTGGCAATTGTACCATGTCAACTGAGAACTCACACACTCATACCATTATATAGGTAAAAGGTACATGAGGATGTATTATAGGTGTATGCTTGAGTGTCATTGTGTAAATATTTGTCTTGATGTTGTGCTTGCATTTTGAGTGTTTGCATGGAGTTTGATCTTAGGTAGCTATTGTATATGTTCATTTGAGTTTGTATTGCTTATGGTTTTATGTGAAACATGGTGTGTGAGTTATTTTCACTTAATGAAATTAAAAAACCTAGTCTTATTATTCAAATGACTTGACTAAATTCACTTGGTTGAGAAAATATGAAAATTATTTTTCATTTTTTATTTTAGAAGTCGAAAAAAGGGAAAATATGAGAAATGGAATATGGGCATTTAGAGAAACCCTAGATTGCAGGGTTGTTTCAGCAAATGAGGCCAACCAATGGCTAAAAATATGGAAGGAAACTTGCCACTCTCTGGAATTTGATGAAATCATGGACTTTAATTGAGTTTCATGAAGGGGGAAAGTGTTGTTTTGGCATCCATGGAGACATTTCTAAGGCATGGCAGTTGCTCAACAAAATGGGGATTCATTGGAATTAAGAAAGTATGGGGAAGAAAGGAAAAGTAGATTGTAGGAGTTGGAAGATGGAGATTGTAGCTAAAGTGGAGAAGAGGAACAACTTGTAATAGTGTTTTGGTGATTTCTACTCACGAGTATGTGACTAGTTTTAGTTTGCAATCAAAATTTTGAGTTTGCATATTTTCAATTTATACATTTGAAGTAAGTTTAAACACTAAGAAAGGCAAAAAATAAAAATGCATGATGTTAATGTATATCTAAAGCTTACAAAATATAGGCACATATATAGAATGCTTAGATGGGCATCCAAATTTCATTTGTATAAATTAATACTATTGTGTTCTTTTTGGGCATAGAAATACAATCCTATATTATCTAAATACTGTTGTGATAAGAGTGAGGCAAGGGAATACAACCTATAGATATTGTTTTCATAGTCATATGGGGTGTGGGAATGAGACATTTAGAAGGGGTTTTGTCATCTTTTATTGAATGTGCATACACCTCTTGCACTTGAAACTATTTGAATTGATTCTCCATTGAAAAATACTTATTATTTTGAGTGATTAAATTTTGGAATGAATTTTTAATGTTGGGAATAGAAAAACAAAGAATGCTTGCCAAGTGTTTGTTGTAATGTCTGATAGGTTTGTGCATAAAAATAAGAGGTAGAATGCTTTAAATTGGATTTGAAATAGTTGTATAAACATAAATATGTATGCGTATGTACAAGCACTAGCTCATACTTACATCCATAGAATTGTTTATTCTATTCTATAACATGAGGAATAATAGGTTGCATACAAAGTGTTCGAGTAAAGGATTATTATTAAAATAAGAGCATTTTATTGTTTGTTTTGAGTGTTTGAAATTGTATATATATATGCATAGTTCAGTTACATATTTATCACCTCAATAGTTATAACTGATATATACATATACTAAAGGCATATATGAAATTATTGTCTATGAGAAACATTATGATATTACTTTCAAAAAATCTAGAAATTAAATGCATTACTGTGGTATCTACCATTATGCATACAAAAAAATTAACATGGTTGATTACATATAGCATAATAAAAACAAGTGTTGGATTCATTTTGTGTCTAGAATCAAAATAGAACTTAACATGACTATTTTCCTTTTAAAATCAGTTATATGGATGACTAAATCATAGTCAAATTCATAATATTACAAGTTATGACAATCTTATACCTGACTAGCCTCACATAGGTGAGCAGTATAATCACATATAGGACTGTATACTCATTATGATGATAGAAAATATGAGTTCTACCTGATTGGAACAATCAGTAAACTATTTTGTATATGATATATTTTTATGTTATTTCAATTTCAGGAAAGGAATGCTAGAATTTTATGAAATGATGTGGTTTGATTAGAGATTTGTGTTTTGGTTGTTCCCAAACCTCTACAAATATGGAATGATCTTATATTGAGTCAAGCAAGAGATAGTAGTGTGTGAACATACGAACCACATATCCATAAATCAGAATGGGATTAAATAAATGTTTTGGCCAGCGTAGTGTAGTAGCTGCATGCATTGTCGGTTCACTGTACTTACAAGATTGCATGGTAGTCAGATGTCATGTATATAGTTAGAGGGAATCTAGGTTTTTATGATAGATTGCATGTGATAGTGTTAGTATTCTTTACACTTGTTTCTTAGATTTGGTCACAATACTTTTGCAAATACCAACATATGTTGCCCTCTTTTCAGGTCGGGCCACTTCTAGTAGGAAGGTGTGTGGGGCACTGCCAATCTGTGGTTGTAGGTAAAGTGCTTGGATGATGCTTTCCCTCCACACAACTTGATAGAATCCATATTTCTTGCACTCGGTGAAAATATATGATCATATTATTGTATCCATCATAGATTGAATGTATAATTTTATGAAAACCTTGAATGTAATCATAAGATGATAGTCCTATAGATGATTTCTACAACTTTGTATTAGTTTCAAACAAATGTAATTATTTTTTACTAAAGGTAATTTATAGACTAATGGATTTCTTTTCTCTATCATATTATGAGATGTAATGTGTTATTATTAACGAAGATATTGTGTATGATTTCATGAAATCATTTATGTAATTTCTAATTTTCTATAGCTGACAAAGTCAAACTTGCAATTTATATTTGAATTAAGTGATAGGTTGATACATCAATAGTCCATTTGTCATTTTAGAGAGACTCCTAAATGAGCAGATGAATTAGGATTTAGATGCTTTGAAAAAAGGACATGATCATGTATCTCGTATAACACATACAAGGGATTATAATGATTGTTAAATGTTGATATTCTCATTAGAAAATGTAATCAATAGAGTAGGAGAGGAAGAAGATTGACTTGGGAATGTATTGTTCCAATAAATGCATCTGTATGTAATGTGCCATCAAACTAAATGTACTAATCATCATGGAAACAAAGTTTTGTATCTCCACATGATTAGTATGACTAGGAAATGGATTAGATAGATTTGTAAATTTTGGTTTGGAGGTGCAACCACATGAGTTCCATTGTCATTAACACCTTCAATATGGATAGATTGTTATTATCTATGAGATCTTGTATCTTATGTTTTAAGCCCATGTACACTTGATTATGATGCCCTTTGACTCTATTGTAATGACAAAATTCTTGGTTATTATAATTCTTTAGAAGTGTCTTAGTAGGATCCAATAGATGGATAGGGGTAAGAGTAATCAAATTAGAACTCATAAGCTTTGAAGTACATTATCCAAAGTTTATTTAAACTTTGTAAACTTTATAGGAGCATTTTCCCTAAATACTAGTAGTAGCAACTTGAATAAAATTTTCCTTCTTGTCCTTGTAATCATTGCCCTTAGAAAAAGATGTAGACTTTTGAAATCTCTAAGCATATGAAAAAACATTATAAGTTGATGATCCATATTTGAATACATTTCTTTTTTATAGCTTTGATTCAATTGTTTTGACATGTGCACAAAGATCTATTAAATATGTGAAGTTGTTTAGGTAAACACTATTGGCAATCGGCTTAAGAAGTCTCTTGATAAAGATATTTTACAATTCCAAATCATGTAAGAGATGATACAATCTAGGACATAACGACAAAAATCCTATGTTATAATCATTGATGCATTCATTAGGTCCTTGGGAACACTCAAATAAGTCAGAAATAGTAACATTAAGGCCCATGTTAACTTTAAATTAGTTTTACAATGTCTGGTCAAATTTAAAAATGAATGTATAGAGACATAATGAAATGAGAGATACCATTTAATAGTATAGTCTTTTCATGTTCTAGGAGATGTTTTAGACAAGAGTATATCCTCGTACACAAAGGTCAAACAAGAAATGGATAAGGAACACAAATGTGTGTTAAGATCACTTTTTCCATCATACATTGAAAAATGAGATACCACAAAGCCAATGGGTAGAGGATGTGTAAAAGTTTGGAATGATAATTTGTTGTTTTTCTAGCCTCAGTAAAGTCTTCATTATCTTGCATCCTAGGAATAATATTGAAGTTATTCTTTCAACTTTATCATTCTTTTCAAATAGTGCATTTTAAGCAATAGAGGGAATGGTACCCAAAAGGGAGTTGGGCACCACTAGGATAGATATATGTAGGAGCTATGGAATAAGCCATGGAAGAAGGTTTAGTATGAGGTATGTATGGAAGAGTGGAATGAGCAATAGAATGGGGCATGGGAAAAGATAAAGATTTGTAATGAGGTGTATGTATAGGAACAAAATGAGGTAAGGAGTAGGATGTGATTATGGTGGAGGCAATAGTGGGAGAAGGAATGCCACTAATCAATAGAATAATAGAAACAATGGGTGTAGGAGTGATGGTAGTGGTAAGGAAAATGGTGGTGGGTTGTGAAGAAGAAGAAATAGATATGAAAAATTACATGTGAGAAGTGGGTATGTTGGAGGGAGAAAAATTAGTAGGTAGGCTATATTGAGGAACAAAGTCAAGAGATGGGACAAGGGTATATGAAGGCATGACTATCGATGGAGGAGGGATGTGTTATGGAGTAAAAAATGGACACATACCTTTTTACCTCCTTGTTTAGCTCCTAGGCCCCCGTGATTACATTATACATCTTAAATATTCATCCCGATGTAAAATCCCCCTAAACTAATGCAAATTGGGAACTAGGGGCCCATTCTTAACCTTACCCCAGACCAAAAAGGTGCCCAAGTCCTCCCTGATTGGTTAAGGTAAATTTTAGTGTATGTCGGCATAGGACCTTTAAAAGGGTCTCTCCTTGTCGACTCTTTCGGTTAATTTCACGAATGTTAGCAGGAAAGCATATATAAGTGTGTTTTCAAATTCATTTGTAACCTAGATGGATATGGAAAACTTATGGTCTTGGAGAAAAGAGCATTTAAAGCATTCATTGTGTTATTGGAGCAAATTTGTGTTTGTATTGTGTGTGTGTTGTTGCAGATTTGGAATCATCATACATCTCCTTATGAGTTGAAGGATCTTCAATCTCCTAAGGGATTCACCTCTGAGGTGATATCATTGTTATTTGAATCATTCTATCATCATTTTGTTTAGCCTCTACCCTGCTATGGCATGTGCTCTCTAACAACAGTGTTGGGAAGCTTGAATGCTATCCCAAGATTTGATTGGGGCAAGTCCCTAAACACCGTAACCCCAAACCCCTTTTCTTCTTGTGTGTAGGTTACAGGTGTGAGATTCGGAAAGGTGAAGGTACAAGAAGAAGGAGTAAGGGAAAGGGTTTCAGGATACAAAAGCATTTATAGAATATTCCTCTAGGGAAGACTTGGGCACCCACAAAATAGTCTTCATGCCCAAACAGACATCAGAGCTAGCATCAAGACATTCTCTGTTACATTTCTCCAATTTTTAGTTCTTGAAGATTCTAGCTTTTTGGACTTGGGTGCCCGCAAAACAGTCCTCTGACTTTCTAGCTTCCAAGACATAGGTTCTAATATCTCTTTGATCACTCTTGTGAAATTGGTTTCTCAATATATATTGTGCATCTTCTATTACAATCAGATCTTTGAAAATCTAGAGTTTGGTGTATTAGTTGACCTAGAGGGTTTGATAAAAAGCCCTAATTAAATATGATCTTTCCATGGCACTCTCAAGCATAAGATCTGTAGTTGAGTCCACCTCCATTTGGTAGTGATTTAGCTCGGTCTTGCCCTTCAATGTTATTGTGGAAGAAGGTTTGATTTAGTGTGCATGTTAGACTTCGTCATTCATCTTTTTCACACTTAACATTTTGGTGAACCCGTAGCTCCGAGCATTTACGTCTTGTTGAGTGTAGAATTTAGATCTTGCGTTAATCATAACATACTTTTCATCATTCATTTGAAAATCTTGCATTATTGCATATTAATGGTTGAAAATTCATAGTCTTGTAATTATACATTGTGTATTTCAACAAGCATAACTACCTTAATCTTATTGATCATATTATGGGTTAGTGCATTAAGTGTTATAGGACTTTGTATGAGTTGTATAACCCGCTGCCCTAACACCAACACCTTGCTAAGAAGAAGTTGTAGACTAATGGGTTCTAATGTTGTTGATTGCAACGGTGTGCAAACATCAGAAAATACATTACACAACTAATTTATGAAAGGTGAATCAACATCTTTGCAAGACATCATAAACACGGCCATGATGAAAGAACAAACATTTCATGATGTTGAAGATGTGATTGATATAGTTTCACATGTGCCTGAAGAACAAATCAAGAATTTGGACAAACAACTAGCTGATTTTCAACAAATTGTAGGAGGTGCATGATGAGGTATAAATAACCTCATTTCTTTGATGGAACAAATAGCCCTTTTTGCATTACCAAATTCCCTAGCCTTGCCAATTTATTTCTTTTTGTAAGCGATATTTATCTATTTTTAATAAAATGTTGTACAAATCCTAATTTCCTCTATTGATTGAAACTAGCTTTTAAATGTTGATTTAATGGCATGAAAAGTTGGGTAATTGTGCAGGTTAATGCATTGCCTACAAAAGAAGTGGACATAATGCAATTGTGGATAAGTGCACTGGAAGTTGGGGGCACCAGAAATTTTAGGCGTGCATTAAATGAAGACTTTGTTTTAATTTTGTTATTACTGTGGTTACCCAAAAGACATTATGGCTCCACTCGGAGCCCTTTTTATGTTTTAAAAGACAGCAGTATTAAAGATTCTATTTTTCAGTTATAAGACTTCCTCAAATGGCATTTTCCCGCCATCTGAAATTCAGGAGTTTTAAAGTAGTTCAGTTTTAATTGTTGCTCGAAACATGGATATAAATATATATTATGGATGAATGAAAGACAATCCCTTAGTTTTTAAAATAATCAGAGCTTTGTACTTGAAATTTTTCATGAATTCAAATGGTGTTGTTCTGAGTTTTAGTTTCTTTGGAAATATGAAGATTTGAATGGAGTTATCATGTGCTGTGAAAGTGATTGAATGTGACCTGAGTTAAGACAAGTTTCTCCCACGAGCTGCCACTCGCGGTACTACAGGATAGATAAGTACTTTCATTTTTGTGGATGTTTTCATTCGGTTGAAGATAGTTTATGTTTAGTTTTCTGTTGTTAACCTGTAGGGTGTGTTGTTTAAAAGTTAAACTATTGTGTACTGTTGTTTCTAAACTTTCTATGTTGATTAGAAGTTTTCCAGCTCATCTGCCTTAGTTAAAATTATTATTTTCTGATAGTTAGAATTTGTAATGTTTGCAACATAGCAAATTGCATTTGTGAATTGTTAGCATAGAATTTATCTGCTTTCTAGTATAGAATTTATATACTTTCTAGTCTAGAGTTTTCATGCTTTTTACTATAAAATTTGAATGCTTTATGTAGAGGGATATAATTATTGTTTCATTTCATGTGTTGTTTCAATATTTTAACAGAATTAGAAAACTATTTCTCAATGAAATATCCAAACTCCCTATTGCATACAGCCTCAGACACTACCCTGGTTGATAAACTGATAATTTTCATCTAAAGTGTTAGGACCTTATGACAGCCTGTCACTTTTTGGCGCCATTGCTGGGGAGACGTGATCTTTTCTAAGTGTTATTAGGGCATGCTTAGGAATTTCTTGTAGTAAACACCCAAAAATAGTCACTAAACCTCTCTTTCTGCATGGTCAGGAAACGAAGCCCACACGGAAGATTCATACCAAACCCCCCCCCCCAATAGTAATTCCAACCATAAATAGGGAGGAAGAAGTCTCAGCTAAAGAACTAAATTATGAATTGATCAAGCAGGATCAACCTGAGACCTCCCATTGTACTCCAGTAGTATTGCCAGTTGACCCAATCTTTAAGGATATAGTTATTCAACCAACCAACCTAGTCTTCGAGGAAGAGAACATTCCTTTTGTCATTATGGCTAACAATCTCCATAATGATGATATGGCAAGCATACCAATAGCACAAACCTTTACCTACCCTATTGCTCTCAATGAAGATGATGATGCACCAATGAAAAACAATTCACCATCTATTTTGCCGACTTTCAGGGGACTTACTTTTGAAGATCCTAACCAGTTCCTCTTTGATTTCAAAGTCTTGTGTCAAACATACGACTACAAGAATGACAATCAAAAGCTTAAACTTTTTCCCTCCACTCTGAGAGACGTTGCAATGCGTTGGTTTATGGGACTAGCTTCTAGATCAATAACTACATGGGATGACATGGAAACTATTTTCTTAGAAAAATACCAGAGTTATTGTAGAGTTAGCGATAGGAAGGAAGATCTATTCAAACTAAGACAAAAAGAAGATGAGAGGCTAGAAGACTACCTTGATAGGTTTATCTTTCTAACCAAACGATGTGGTGAGGAAGCCACAAGTCCAGAGATTCTAAAGACTATATTTCTCAAAGGACTTGATGAGGATGCTAGGAGAAGCTTAGATTTAATGGGAAAAGGAAATGTGTCCCAACTCAAACTTACCGATATCTCTGGGTTATGTTAGAATTTTTCCTGTACTTAAGGAGGAATCTAAAAATCTAGCCTCTTTAGAAGCTCAAATGAAATAGGTAAACTGCGAGAGGAAATAGCAAATCTGAAAATCGACATTCTTGTTTAGTTGAACACCACCTTGGATGGAATACAAGCCAAAACACGTAACCCTGAGACCTTATCCATCTATTGTCCTAGGTGTCAAAACAAGCATCTGTTAAGAGAATGTCCTTTGGACAAGGCCATCAATTGCCAAATTTGTGAAAAGAATCATATCACTGATCAATGTGAGATTCTTAATGCAATCAAGACTTCTAAAAAATGACCATCTCACACTGAGGAGGAAATCAATTTCATAGGCCAGAGACCTGGAGGAAATTTCTCCTATGGTCAAAACTCCAACCCTACATGGTGACCTCCAAACCCTTGGAACAATACACAATGGTTAGCTCCATGGCCTTCAGTACCACTTGGATGGGGATCTTATCCACCTTGGGGACCACCTGAATGGACTAACCAAGCTTGGGGAAACCCCCAATGGCCAAATCAGCAATGGCATCCTCGTAATCAACCTCCACAATGTAATCAGCCACCAAATCAATTCTATAATGGTCCAAGATGAATGCCAAATCTACAACAGAACCTTCTCACGGCTCCTCAAAACCCTCAGCAGAGTGAACAAGTTAATCAACCACCATTATTGGCACAACTTGTTCCTAATCCCAAGAACACACGTCAAAATGCCCCAACATATGATGTTGATCAGGATAACATGGCAGGGGTCAATGCTATCTATTGTGGAAACCTTCAATTAAGGTTGGGAAAAACACTTAATCAACTGACCATTGTTGAAGTTATAGAAGACCCAGATGAAGGACTTAATGTAGAACCAGAGACTCTTCTTGTACCTATAGGGCTTGACTCCAAGAGAAATTAGGAGGAATCATCCCCACCGCAATCTTGGGCAACTTCAACACCTATCATGGAGTCATCTTAGGAAGAAGTTGCCAAACAACCATCAACAACTCCAAGAAAAGATCTCATACTAGGAAAGAAAATCTAGGCACCTTTTTCGGACCATCTCAAATTAAATGTTCATAAGAACCCACCAGAAGTATCATTGTCTAACGAAACTTCTCTGATACAAGAAATTAAATGACTCCATATTGAGATTCCTCTGTTGCAAGTGATCAAAGAAATTCCCAAACTAAACCAGCTAGTTAAACAGTTGTGCATTAAAACACCAGGAAGGAAACCAAAATAGATTAATATGATGCACATCAATGGCTATCTGGCTAAACTTTTAGCTAGAAAAACCTTAACCCCAAAACATGGCGACCCAGGTAGTCCACTTATAACAATAACAATTAATGAGGTAGCAATACCTAATGCATTGGTGGACTTGGGAGCAGCCATTGACGTTATGACAGTGGATGTTATGGAAAAACTTGGACTCATTGATCTACACCCCACAACTACCATATTACAGATGACAAATCAAGCTATAGCTATTCCCAAAGGCGTCTTAGAAAATGTCTCTGTCAAGGTTGACGATTGGGAATATCCAGTAGACGTCCAAGTCCTCCAGCGCCTCACACCCAAAGACAGTTACCCAGTAATACTAGGTAGGCCATGGTTAGCTATAGTTGCAGCCAAGATTGACTCTAGAGAGGGAGGAATGATCATTTCACATGGTCCCAGTAGAAAACATTTAAGTCTATATCCCCCCACTCAACCTGTAGAATATAACCAAGTCTGGGTGGATGAATCAGATGAATCTGATAAGCAAGAGAATCTAGCTTCACTTGCCATGGTAGTTATTAAACAACATGGTGAAGAACTGGAAGATGAATTAGAAAACATCCAAGATCTTTCCATAGGCTTAGGAGATGAAGAGACTTTAGAGGTGGAAGAAATCTTAGGACATCCAATCCACATTAACAACGAAGAACATGATTATACCAACTTCACAACTCGACCTTGTCCCCTGGCAAATATCATCTTGAAAACAGATCATTTCTTCTCAAATATTGTCAGACTCTATAGAATCATACCACATAGTTGTACTCTCAACACATTAACAGAAGAAGTTCACACTGTCACCTCCACTTACCCTGGAACCAAGATTATCATGTTATTACCAGGAAAGACTTTAAATATCAATAGTTGGTTGACAGAATCTGATGAGCACAAATTATTCGATGTTTTGATGAACAAGTCCAAAGCTTTTTCTTGGCACTATACAGATATGAGAGGAATCCACCCAAGTGTTTGCACCCGCCACATCTATACTGAAGATGTTAGACCAGTCCATCAACCCCAACGAAGACTCAATCTTGCTCTCAAAGATATTGTCAAAACTAAAAGTGAGAAACTCTTACAAGTGGGATTTATTTATCCTATTTCAAATAGAAAATGGGTTTCACCCTTGGTGGTAGTGCCAAAGAAAAATAGGAAATGGAGAGCGTGCATTGACTATCGAGAACTCAAAAAAACAACCTACAGAGATTATTTCCCACTACCCTTCATAAACCAAGTTTTGGATAATCTAGCAGGAAGGAAGTATTTTTCATTTTTGGATGGGTTTAGTTGATATAACCAAATACAAGTGGTAGGAGAGGACCAGGACAAAACTACTTTCACCTGTCCTTGGGGAACATTCACATATCAGGTTCTTCCCTTCAGGCTTTGTAATGCTCCTGCCATGTTTCAAAGAGTTGTTTTGGCTATCTTTGCTGAACTTGTAAACGATTATGTAGAAGTCTATATGGATGACTTCACAGTCTATGGTTCCACTTTCGATGAAGGTCTCAAAAATTGGGATAGAGTGTTGCAACGATGTGAAGATCATCAACTATCTCTAAGCCATGAGAAATGTCTCATAATGGTAGAACAAGGTATAGTACTGGGACACCATATTTCAGCTGAAGGGATAAAGGTTGACCCTAAGAAGATTGAAGTGATACAACAGCTAGAAACCCCAAGGAATCAAACCAATGTTAGAAGTTTCTTAGGACATGCTGGTTATTATCAGAGATTCATAGAAAACTTTAGTAAGACTGCAGCTCCCATGTTCTCTCTTCTGCAAAAGATGTGGATTTTACCTGGACAAAAGAATGTCAAAAGTATTTTGACATCATTAAAGAAAAGCTTGTCTCAGCCCTAGTCCTACAGGGACCTAACTAGAAACTTCCCTTCCATATATATGTTGATGCTTCCAATGACGCTATTGGAGCAGTGTTAGGACAAGAAGATGAGAATGGAAGGAAATATGCTATATATTTCATCAGTAAGAACTTGAGCCCCATAGAAGGAAATTACACCACCACAGAGAAGGAATTTCTAGCAATAGTTCATGCAATAAACAAATTTTGGCATTACATTATAGGATACAAAGTGACTGTATTCACAGACCATTCAGCTATCAAGTACCTAATGAACAAACCCTCAGTGAATGGACAAATAATCAGATGATTATTACTTCTACAAGAATTCAATGTGACCATAATGGATAAGCCTGGAAAATTCAACATAGTTGCAGATTTTCTATCTCGGATGATGGAGATTGTACTCCTGTGTAGGATGAATTTCTTGATGAAAATGTATTTGTTGTCTCCATTAAAACACCCTGGTTTGCAGACATTGCCAATTACTTATCCACCTATGACCTTCCCCCAGACTTCACATCAAAACAAAAGAAATGCCTTATTTAGGAAAGTGGTCACTTTAAATGGATTAATGACATGTTATTCTGATATGGGCTTGATTTAGTCCTGCAACATTGTGTTAGACCAGATGAAACATACAACATTCTTAGAGCTTGCCATGACAACCCATCTGGTGGACATTACTCTGCCAAAAGAACTTCCCATAAAATCTTAGGTGCAGGATACTATTGGCCCTCTATGCACAAGGATGTGAAGAACTATGTTCACCATTGTGATGAATGCCAATGAGTGGGAAGACCTACAACATCCAATGAAATGCCTCTGCGACCACAGGTAGCTTTTGAACCATTTGAAAAGTGGGGATTGGATTTCATTGGTCCTATAGATCCTCCTTCGTAAGGGAAAGAATATATTCTGGTCTGCATGGACTATCTTACCAAATGGGCAGAAGTCCAAGCCCTCAAAGTTGCTAGAGAAGAATAGGTTGCAGACTTTCTGTATAACAATTTTTTTCTCAGATTCAGAGCCCCTAGGTCAATTGTCACAGACCAAGGACCTCAGTATATGTCCAAAGTTCTGTTAGCTTTCACCAATCATTTCCAAGTAAGCCATAAATAGTCGTCACCCTATCACACACAAGCAAATGGACAAGTAGAATTCATTAATAGGGAGCTCGAAAACATCCTAACAAAAATAGTTTCATCAAGCAGAAAGGATTGGGCTAGGAAATTGCCTGAGGTTGTTTGGGCTTACAATACAACTTGGAAATCCACCACTAGTCTTACCCCTTACGAACTAGTCCTTGGAAAAAAACCTTTTCTTCCCATTGAATTTGAACTCCAAACTATTAGAACAGCAATGGAGCTAGACTTTGACCTTGATCAAGCTCAGGTAGAGAGAGTCTTGCAGCTTAGTAAACTAGATGAACTCAGCCTAGAAGCCATTCATCAGACTGAACTAGCTCAACAACAATGAAAGGCCTGGCATGATAAACACATCAAAGAAAGAGAATTCCATTCAGGAGATTAGGCACTACTGTTTGATTCCCGATACAAGGACCAGAAAGGTAAACTCAAAACTCATTGGTTGGGTCCATACAAGATTTCTGAGGTATTCCCAAATGGAGCAGTACAACTCAAACCCATTGATGGTGATTCTCAAACCCTCTTACTCAATGGACATCGACTCAAGATTTACCATAAACCTGTCAACAAAGAAGAGTTTACTCGGCTGGTATAAATGCACAGAGAAACTCAATGTGTTGATTCTGCTTCGGCAAAAACAATACCATAAGTATCTTGTAGAGTTTAAAAAATAAAAAATAAAAAAAATATAATTTAAAATTTTAAAAAAATATGTTTGAATGTATGTATATGCATCTAGGAACAATTCTTCATATTTTCTTCTTAGTATTTGCCTAAATTTCATCTCTGTTTCGCAGGGTTTCATCTTTTAAGAAGTGTTACAAATTTTGACGCACCTCCTGGTGATGCTTCAGAAATTGTTGTCTGAATAAGATCCATACCCTCACTTCGTTCCTGCATTCCGGCTGCATCTTTCAACGATGCTCTGAAACTTTGTTCCTGCATTTCGATTGCATCTTATAGCGATGCTCCAGAACCTTGTTCCTGCATTCTGGCTACATCTTTCAGCGATGTTCCAGAACTTTGTTCCTGCATTCCTGTTGCATCTTTCAGTGATGCTCCAGAACTTTGTTCTTGCATTCCGGCTACATCTTTCAGCGATGCTCCAAAACTTTGTTCCTGCATTATGGCTGCATCTTTCAGCAATGCTCTGGAACTTTGTTCCTACATTCCGGCTGCATCTTTCAGCAATGCTTTGGAACTTTGTTCCTACATTCCAACTACATCTTTCAACGATGCTCCGAAACTTTGTTCCTACATTCCAGCTGCATCTTTCAACGATGCTCCAGAACTTTGTTCCTGCATTTTGGCTGCATCTTTCAATGATGCTTCAGAACTTTGTTCCTGCATTCCGGCTACATCTTTCAGTGATGCTCTGGAACTTTGTTCCTACATTCCAGCTGCATCTTTCAATGATGCTCTGGAACTTTGTTCCTGCATTCCGGTTGCATCTTTCAGCGATGCTCTAGAACTTTGTTCCTGCATTCCAGCTACATCTTTCAGTGATGCTCTAGAACTTTGTTCCTGCATTCCAGATGTATCTTTCAGTGATGCTCCGGAACTTTGTTCCTGCATTCTGGCTGCATCTTTCAACGATGCTCCGAAACTTTGTTCCTAAATTCTGACTGCATCTTTCAACGATGCTCTGGAATTTTGTTCCTTCAGTCGGCTGCATTTTGCAACGATGCTCCATAATTTTGTTCATATCCTCCATATCCATTCCTTTGATATCTTCTTCCATCATTGTTAACTTGTAATTGCCATCCATGAAAATGTTCCTATTATCTGAAAACACACCATTCACCCCACAATCCACTGCGAATGCCATCATGAGTTCAACATCTCCGATCATAGTAAATAAATATTATTATGATAACCTTTCGTCATAATAAATTTTAGCCACCCCATCGTCATATCATAATAAATTTAGCCACTCCATTATCACATCATAATAAATTCATTCCATTCAAACTAGTTAGTACTGCCACCTAGGATGCTATTACGTCATCAAAGACAAGCGACTTTCAAATCAATAATGGGACAGAAGGTACGTACATCTTTTATTTTTAATAGATCATTTATTGTAAGTAAAGATATATAAGTTGGCACGAACCCTTTTCTTTTCCAAATTTAGCAAATGTGTGAATTTTTCCTTCATTAGAGAAGGTGGTGGCTCATTCACTCTATCCCATGCAAAGTCATAATTAACTGTTGTGATTAACTGCTGAAAAGCCAAGTACCCTGAACCAACAATACCGAGATCCAAGTGGCCTCAAAACCTGCATTTCCTTTAATCTTCCTATCAGTTTCCTGGGTAGTTTTACCACTTTGGGTGTCATGATATTTCAATAGTCTTTGAGCAATATGGGAGGAGCCAAACGCAAGTCTGAGCTAGCTTCACCGGATAAATTGTTGGCATTGGGGAATATTTCAAAATTGTTTCAGAGAGTAGGATGGCTAGACTTCATAAAGAAATTTGAAGGACACCATGCACAGCTGGTCAAGGAATTTGCCGAGAACTTTGTAGATGGGCAGTCGATTGTGCATGGGAAGAAATTCAAGGTAAGTCCCTGAATTATCTCCAAATTATCTAGTATTGGAAATGAAGGTATTGATTTTTCTGAAACTACAAACATTTCCTATCAGAAAATGATAAAACTTTTTGCACGGGAAGGGGAACCTCACCCATTATTAGTTGTAAATACTTGAGGGCAAAACAAGGGGTTTCAGAGAATGTCCATTGCAGAGCCATGGCGAACAACAGTTGCATGGATTATTAAGTATTTCACCTATGAAGGCAATGTGCCCTAGTAGTTGGTCTCCCTTTTCGGCTGCTCATTCATTTGCACCATGGTCTAGAAAATCTTGAATTGAAAGTTAACATTGCTGCCTTCCTCCATGATTCCCTTGTATGTATGATAGAACGTTTCAAAATTGGGTCTAGACCTTTGAAGCATCATGGTCTTATATAGTTAATCTGCAAATATCATTTTCATAGAAAAAGAAAACCATATGAGAAATGGCAGAAATTTCTGCAAAAATTTGAGAACCTTGAACCTCCAAGACAATTTGAGGTAGGTGAATCATCTGGTAGGGCAACCCAAGACGTGAGAGAACTCTCCCCTGCACCCCAAGGTGACATACAAGCTCCTAGCGGTGAAGTGCCAAAAAATCCACCAAAGCCTCCAAACCATGAAGAAATGCCTAAATCACATAATGTACCTGAAACTCCAGAAAAATGAGAAAATGTGGATTAAGTAGACTCAGAGGAGGAAGGTGTTCGGCCCCGTAAAAAGGAGAAGAGGCCCAAAATGAAACTACAAAGACCTACTCCTCTAAGAAGGAGAAAACGATTAGTTGATGAGCCTAGTTGTGCCACGACCTGTGAATTACCCCCTTGTTCCCAAGAAAAAGAGAAAAGAAAGGTAGCCCTGTGAAAAAGTGACTCAGCCTGATGAAAATGTATCTCAGATTTGTGCAGATGTAACTCAAACTTTGGAAAGTGATGAACCCCCTGCATCTAGACCATCAATTGACCCATCTAAAGAGGACCTAGAGGGAAAAGGAGAAAAAGGACAAGAGGGAATCAGTGAACAAATGCCTAATTATGTCCTAGTTGAAGAAGAGGAGGGTCAAGAATATGAGACTGTTGAAACAACTTCTTCATTCCAGCAGCCAGAAAACATTCAGGAAGTTGATATAGTGCTTGAGGAGAGACAATTGTCTCCCTTAGATAATGTTGGTGATAGAGAACAAGGTCCATCTGGGGAAATTAATAAAGAGCACATATCTGCCAATGAAACAAAAGTTTTTATTACTCCCCTCTCTACAGATGTAGAGGACAACAAAGGTGAGTCTATGACATTAGAAACAGAGAAACTAAAAGCATAAATTATGTAGTTGAGAAATAAAATACAATTGAGTGAAGAGCAGTTGAACAGGCAACATAAGGAGATAGAAGAACAGAAAGAGCTTCTGGAGTAAAATAATCAAACTATTAGAGAGCTGCAATCCCAATTGCAGCAAAGTGAAGAAAAAGATAAGCACTGTCTGGATAGTCTATCTGAGAAAGATAGACAAATCAAGAATCTAACCTTCAACCTAGAACAGTGCCTGAGGACATTTGCAGAGGAGCAGGAGAAGCAGAAAATTGAATTAAATAAGGCCATAAGTAGAACTGTTGAATTGAAGCAAGATTTACAAGAAATTAATATTAGGCCGACTATGGAATCAAAAGAGGTTCAAACCAAACCAACTAAAATGGAATGGTTTCAGATCCACATGCCTCCCATGCTAACCAAGTGGATGGAGCAATGCTATTTCTTAAGACAATCTGGAGCTGAGAATGCTAGACTTAAGAAAGAAATAATATTTTTGAAAGAGTCTTATGATAGATTATATCAGGCCAAGATGGATGCATGTCAGATTGGAGAGCTATTGCTGGCCTGTAGGAAACCGTCCAAATTATATTCCATGTTCCTTAATGAACAGTTGTTAAGATGGAAGCTCCTGAGAATCTCTTGCAATTTACCACATGATCCTGATGACCAGCAATTCCTTAAAGTATTTAAAGAAGCATCTCCTATATAGAAGAATTTATTTTGTGAGTTCTTCATTCATAATCTATTTCTTGAAAAACATAATGATTTCTTCATCAACCTGTTTGTGGGGGAAGTTCAGTTAAGGGCATTTTTGTCAAATATGCAAAATCAAATTCAGTGGTAGGATAGAACTAGAGAATATCTTCATGCAAAGAGAACTATGGGACTACACATGAGGTACCCCAACCGAAAACCTTTTTCTTTCAAAGCTCAGTTCAAGAGAGTTAAGAGTTATGAATATATGAAATAAAAATATAATGAAAGCATTAGGATCCGCTATGAATATTTCAAGATTAATGGACCACAGTTGATTGACAGAGCTTGTAATGCCTATGAGGAAAGGTATGCCCCCTTGCCTATATATTTAAAAAGAAGAGAAATGATTTCCCCCACTAACCTTAGATGGTCATACAAAAGAGCTAAGGCATTGACAGAGATTCTTCAGCAACTAAAGACTAAGTGGATAGGAATGAGATACAGACCGCCTCTACTTTTATAGCCACCCCCTGCAGTCTTAGGGGTTACAGAACAGGAACCGAGGGACTTACATACCTGGCAACTGAGAATCAAACTTCACAAAGGTTTTCTAAAGGTCCCTGAACATATTGATGAAGAGGCAGATGCAGTATATGATTTGAGCATAAAGTATGATGAATTGAATAGGAAAAGAGAGGCATAGAGACAAAGGATGCATCATAGAGCAGGAGGACCTGCTCAAGGTTAGGAAGGGGAGGAATGATGAAGTATAAATAACCTCATTTCTTTGATGGAACAAATAGCCCTTTTGCATTACCCAATTCCTTAGCCTTGCCAATTTATTCATTTTTATAAGCAATATTTATCTATTTTTAATAAAATGTTGTACAAATCCTAATTTCCTAAATTGATTGAAACTAGCTTTTAAATGTTGATTTAATGGCATGAAAAGTTGGGTAATTGTGTAGGTTAATGCATTGCCTACAAAAGAAGTGGACATCATGTAGTTGTGGATGAGTGCGTCGGAAGTTGGGGGCACCAGAAATTTTAGGCATGCATTAAATGAAGACTTTGTTTTAATTATGTTATTTCTGTGGTTACCCAAAAGACATTATGGCTCCACTCAGAGTCCTTTTTATGTTTTAAAAGATAGCAATATTAAAGATTCTATTTTTCAGTTATGAGACTTCCTCAAATGGCATTTTCCCGCCATCTAAAGTTTAGGAGTTTTGAAGTAGTTCAGTTTTAATTGTTGCTCAAAACATGGATATAAATATATATTATGGATGAATGAAAGACAATCCCTTAGTTTTTAAAATAATCAGAGCTGTGTACTTGCAATTTTTCATGAATGTAAATGATGTTGTTCTGAGTTTTAGTTTCTTTGGAAATATGAAGATTTGAATGGAGTTATCATGTGCTGTGAAAGTGATTGAATGTGACCTGAGTTAAGACAAGTTTCTCCCATGAGATGGCCACTTGAGGGACTATAGGATAGATAAGTACTTTCATTTCTGTGGATGTTTTCATTTGGTTGAAGATAGTTTATGCTTAGTTTTATGTCGTTAACCTGCAGGGTGTGTTGTTTAAAGTTAAATTGTTGTGTATTGTTGTTTCAAAACTTTCTGTGTTGATTAGGAGTTTTCTAGCACATCTGCCTTAGTTAAAATTATTGTTTTCTGATAGTTAGAATTTGTAATGTTTGCAGCATAGCAAATTGCATTTGTGAATTGTTAGCATAGAATTTATCATCTTTCTAGTATAGAATTTATATGCTTTCTAGTCTAGAGTTTTCATGCTTTTTAGTATAAAATTTGAATGCTTTCTATAGAGGGATATAATTACTGTTTCATTTCATGTGTTGTTTCAATCTTTTAACATAATTAGAAAACTATTTCTCAATGAAATATCCAAACTCCCTATTGCATATAGCCTTGGACACTACCTCAGTCGATATACTGATAATTTTCATCTAAAGTGTTAGGACCTTATGACAGCCTGTCAGTGCACATCTAGTTCAAGAGATACCTATTGTTGATGCTATAAGAGGATTGTTACAAGAAGAACAAGAAGGTGTTGACATGCTCCATGGATTAACCCACATAGTGGATCATAACATTATGTCAGCGGCTAGCCTTGTGAATAACACAGAACATGTGTCACCACCAAAGCATATAAGCTCACAAGTATCGATACCCATACCAAATACTAGAATATCCACTTTTGCACCATAAATTCTCACTACCAATGCACAAGCTTGTAGTAATGCTACCACTAACATGGGAGAATCTACTAGAAACAATTAAAAAGTTGTTGCATTTAATTATCAAAACTTGGCACCTCTTGTATCTATACCCATGAATAATTACTCTCAACCACCAATCACCTCCACTTATTACCAACCACTTATCAATTTCACGACTATAGCATCAAATACTCTTGTCTCAAATCCACAAGCCACATCATTCAATGATGCTCTCCTAAACTAGCTTTTATAGAGTATGTCATCCTTGCAACAAAAAGTGACAAATTTGACTAATGTTTCCTCTCAACCTACTTTACCAACATATCATGCTCGTAATCTTTTATCTTATACAATACTAAGAGCTCAAATGCCTGACAAATTTGAGACTCCTCACTTTGAAAAGTAGAGTGGTAAAGGTGATTCTAATACCCATGTGACAGCATTTACAATGATGTGTAGTGATTTCTTCTTTGACGAGGATCTGTTAGCAAAACTCTTTCCTTGATCTCTCAAAGATAGGCTTTGGAATGGTTTTTCTCTCTACCTCCTAATTCAATAAATTCCTTCTCATAGCTAGTTGATCAATTCTTGCAACATTTCCAAGCAAATATTGGACCTATTATCTCATTGATTGATTAGGTCCATTGTAAACAAGGACCGAAAGAGAAATTAATGGAATTCATCAGTCGATATCAAGCTCTCTTTGCAGAAATACAATATCTGATTATAGATGAGGATGTTCAAAAGGTATTCATCATGAATCTACAACCAAACATGTGTGACAAGATACTTCTAATGAAGTATAGTTCTTTCTAAAATCTATGTACAGCTCTCTGAGATTACCAACTTTCAGCTAGTCAGTATGAGAATCATACGTTGTCGGCTCCTATTGGTCAATCCATAACTGGATCATCTCAAAATTCATTTAAGAAGAAAAATAGGAATTTCATTGAGATCAATGGGCACCATTCAAACAACTTTCAATCACAAGTATCTGCTATTACAAAGCCTAACCGGACACCATTTCAATTCAAGTAGCAACAAAGACAATTCACTCCATTATCGGATTCTCTTCACTCGATAATGACTCAAGTAGTGAATAACAATCTTTTGAAGCCTCCTCTCACTCGTCCATTAGACAGTAGTGAGATGCAAGGACCTTCATTTCACGCTAATGCCTATTGTCACTATCACCGCTCAACAGGACATGATACCGAAAGATGTATGCGTCTGAAACATGAAATTCAAGACCTCATTGATTCTAACATAATATAGGTAACCAGTGTGAATGACAATGGAAATAAGTCAGTATCTCCTCTGAATTAAAATCTACAAATCTTCACTGATCCTTTTCCTAAACATAGTGACAACAACATGGTGGAACAAAATACAATAGATATTGTGGATGATTATCTTGATTACGATGAAATAATTGGCATGATCGAAGTAGATAAGATGGTAAATGAAGATCTACCTTACCCATGCAAAAAAGGTATCTACACTAAGATTCCTCCTCTGTTATCCCTTTATGGATCGGGAGATAACCAAAATGCACAAGATATGCAAATGGAGCAACCTACATGTAATCACTTGAAGTAAGAGAAAGTTGTGACAATGAAAAGCATCCCATTTCATCATGAAAGGCTCATTCATCAAGCAACGTAGAATAAGAAAGGAAAAGAGCAAGGCATGAATCATCTGTGGAAAGAGGTAATGATTCCCCTCCCCGCAAGCATCAGAAGATTTCAAACACTCATCTTGAGAAACAAGCACTGCATGGTTGTTTTGGATATAAACATCAAATAAGTATGAGTTCCTCACACATTTTACCACACTTGATGGAGCACCTCTCTAATATGCTTGCAAGTTTGGCTTCCTCTTAGATAGATATATTTTATATGTGTATGTGTTTTGTTGTGTTGTGTTGTGTTCCCTCGTATTGTGTTAAATGTTGTTTAGGTCTCCTTGGATGACCCTTGATACTCTTGTAAGGTCAAGGATACAAGGAGACTGTCTCTATTGTGACACTTCTTCTATTTGTTTCTATATTTATTTTATTCCTCTCTCTCTAATTGTAATTGTTGTGTGTGGTGCCTTGGGGGCATAACGTTGTGGAGGATGTCTTGGGGGCATCTTCCCTCATTGTGACCCTATGTCACTTTTGTCCCCTCTCTCATTTTTCATGTTTTCATTCTTCAAGTGGCTCTACTAGTTGGCAGATGATAAAAATAAATAAATACTGGCAAGGATCATGCGTCCCTACAACAAGAGAGAAAAAATAGACCCAATCCATATATGAAGATGGGGTTTATATATTACTAATGCTTGACTAGTAGAATCACCTCGTGTTGTGATTCGTGTTATGAAATCTCTTGTAACAAACCTTTGTAATACTCTAATCTGATTCTATGCACTTTGGATTGTTTTGTATCTCACCTTGTAGATACACTTAGTTCTGTGATACCTGAAGTATAACCTCACGGCTATACTCAGTTTTGAATCCACAAGTGTAGCCTTGGTCTATTGGGTGATATGATAAATGAGTTTCATGCGATGATTTGGTTGTTATCTTAGCTTATATTTTCTAACCAAAGCTTATATATTGTTGATTATGTTAGCAAATGATAATGGTGTGTTTGTGGGAACATTCAGAGATTGTTATCACATGTCACCTTTGGGGGCATGAGCTTTGCGAAAGCTCTTGTTCCCTTGTGTGTTTTCACTTTACCTTAAATGTGTTTGATACCGGCAAGTGGGATCAACCACTTTAAGGTGGGGACATATATTGTGGTTGATTATTTTAGATATTATTGATAAAGCGTGTTTGTGTATGCTTCCTTTTCACCGTAAGGCATCTGTAGATGCAGGTGGGGTTGTGTACTTTGTTTTGCTTTGCATATACCTCCTTTTCACTGTAAGGCATCTACGGATGCATGTGGGGTTGTATATTTTGTGCTTCCTTTTCACCATAAGGCATCTGCGGATGCAGGTGGGGTTGCATTTGGAAAGCCCTTCTATAGAAGGCAGGATTGTGTCTTCCCTTGAGCGGTTGCACATCCTTTTAGGAAGTCCTGTGCGGAGGCAGGGTTGGATCTTGAGTTATTCACCTTTAAGTGTGTCTTTGGTGGTTGTAGTAGCATAGCTCAACTGTCAGGTGTGTTTGGCATGACTTAGATAGTGGATTGTAGCAATGAGCTCCTTCCTATCACCCGAGTTTGTTGTGTATAAGATACATATAGTCTGTCGACGACATACTATACGATGCTTGTGTATTCCGTGTGTTTTTCATGTGTTTTATGTGTCATCCTTGTGTGTCTTGCATGTTTTTGCATGGTCTAAAGGTGCGTAGCGATGAGCTCCCTCCACGTCATGTGTTTTGTGTGCCTTTGATGGTGGCATAGCAATGAGCTCCCCCATTTCCTAGTTAGTATTATTTATATATATAGTTGTTTAATCATGTTTTCTCCGTGTATTGTATGACTGTATTTGTGTCTTCTCCATGTATTGCGTGCTTCACTATCTTATTTGTGTATTACGTGCTTCCTTACTGTATTCACTGTGTTTTGCGTGATTGTCAAGTGTTTTCTTATGTTTGCCTAAGCTTGGGGGCTAGAAATAGTCCTTCAAACTTAGGGTGTGTCTCCATCCTTGTGTTTGATGTGTTTGATATGCTTTGACTGTACTTTAATGCATGTATTGAATTGTAAGATCATACACACATTAAAGTGGGGGCTAAATGTTATGGAGTAAAAAGTGGACACATGCCTTTTTACCTCCTTGTTTAGCTCCTAGGTCCCCGTGATTACATTATACATCTTAAATATTCATCCCGATGCAAATCCCCTGAAACCAATGCAAATTGGGAACTAGGGGCCAATTCTTAGCCTTACCCCAAACCAAAAAGGTGCCTTGGGACTTGGGCACTTGCGCCCAAGTCCTCCCTTATTGGTCAGGGTAAATTTCAATGTATGTTGGCATAGGACCTTTAAAAGGGTCTCTCCTTGTCGGCACTTTCGGTTAATTTCATGAATGTTAGCAGGAAAGCATATATAAGTGTGTTTTTGAATTCATTTGTAACCTAGATGGATATAGCAAACTTATGATCTTGGAGCAAAGAGCATTCAAAGAATTCATTGTGTTATTGGAGTAGATTTGTGTTTGTATTGTGTGTTGTTGCATATTTGGAATCATCATCCATCTCCTTATGAGTTGAAGGATCTTCAATCTCCTAAGGGCTTCACCTCTGAGGTGATATCATTATTATTTGAATCATTCTATCATCATTTTGTTTATCTTTTGCCCTACTAGGGAACGCACTCTCTAACAACAGTCTTGGGAAGCTTAAATGCTAGCCTGGGATTTGACTAAGGCAAGTCCCTAAACATCATAACCCCCAAACCCCTTTTCTTCTTGTGTGCAGGTTACAAGTTTGAGATCTAGAAAGGTGAAGGTACAGGAAGGAATAAGGGAAAGGGTTTCAAGATCTGAAAGCATTTACAAAATATTCCTCTGTGGAAGACTTGGGCACCCACGAAATATTCTTCCTACCCAAACAGACATTAGAGTCAGCATCAGGACATTCTATGTTACATTTCTCTAGTTTTCAATTTCTAAAGATTCCAACTTTTTGGACTTGGGCACCCACGAAATAGTCCTCTGACTTCCCAGCTTCTGGGACACAGGTTCTGATATCTCTCTAATCACTCTTGTGAAATTGGTTTCTGAATATCTACCGTGCATCTTCTATTACAATCAGATCTTTGCAAATCTAGGGTTTTGTGTATTAGTTGACCTAGGGTTTGATAAAAGGCCTAATTAAATTTGATCTTTCCATAGCACTCTTGAGCACAAGATCTATAGCTTAGTCCACCTCCATTTGGTAGTGATTTAGCTCGGTCTTGTCCTTGAATGTTATTGTGGAAGAGGGTTTGATTTAGTGTGCATGTTAGACTTCATCGTTCATCTTTTCACACTTAACAGGAGTATAGATGTAGTATTCAAAGAGATAGGGGTGGTAACCTTAGCACCGATGATTTCCAAGATCTCTAACTCAAATGCTTTGTTGGTGAATAAATTATGGATCATATCCACTAATTGAGTAGGGTTTTTAACATTAGATAAGCTAGTAGGCTCTTCTGCAAACTTTTGCTTGGCCACATGTTCATCATAATCATATTCTTAATTTTTATTGCGAATGATATTAGTAGCAACATTGCTCATGCGAACAGTAGATCTATAACAAAGGAAGCGACTTTGGCATACAAATGACTCAAAACCCTAAAGAAGTAAAATAGATAAAATGATCTAAGGGATGATAAAGTTTAATAAAATAAGGCAATAATAAGATATAGAGAAATTATGAAATGCAAACCTTAGATGCCAAAATAAGGGTGGGTAAGGTGGGTAAAAGATAATATGTATCAAGGAACCATAAAACCTAGTGTTATAGAGTAAAAAGTGGACACATGTCTTTTTACCTCCTAGATTAGCTCCTAGGTCCCCGTGATAACATTATACATGCAAAATATTCATCTCAATACAAAATCCCCTGAAATCCATGTAAATTGGGAACTAGGGGCCCATTTTATGCCTTACCCCAGACCAAAAATGTGCCTCAGAACTTGGGTGCTCATGCCCAAGTCCTCCCTAATTGGTCGAGGCAAATTCAAATACATGTCAGCATAGGACCTTTAAAAGGGTCTCTCCTTGTTGACTCTTTCGGTTAATTTCACAAATGTTAGCAAGAAAGCATATATCACTATGTTTTTTAATTCATTTGTAACCTAGATGGATATAGAGAACTTATGATCTTGGAGCAAAAAGCATTCAAAGCATTCATTGTGTTATTGGAGCAGACTTGTGTTTATATTGTGTGTGTTGTTGCAGATTTGGAATCATCATCCATCTCCTTATGAGTTGAAGGATCTTCATTCTCCTAAGGGCTTCACCTTTGAGGTGATATCATTGTTTTGATTAGATAAGCAGCAAAAGAGGGTGTCGATCCCATAACAGTAAAGCCAAAAAGGTGCATCAAAAACTATAACAATTTAACAACCATCAGAGTTTAAGCAAAAGACCAGTAAGACAAAACAAACAAAAACCCCAGAACCAGTAGTTTGATAGTAGACTAACAGAAGACACAAACAAGCCACCAGTGGCTAATTAAGCATTTTGTCCCAATCATCAACCAGAAATTGGAAAATGTCCTAGTAGTCCTTCAACTTTTTGCCTTTATTGCCTTTGTCATCCAGCTCTACCTCCTGGAGAATCACCAGGGTCGTGGCAGATCTATGCATCACCTTAGCAGAGAATTTAGCCAGAGCGCTATATTTCTGCTCCAGCTTACTAACCCTCACCGTTAGGTCTTCAATTTCTTTGTTCTTATTGATTTTGGCACCTTTTTTCTGGTTACCTTTACCTTTACCTTTCATCCCTTTCTCAAAACTAACCAAGTCCGAACCATGAACATTAAGTTCAGGGAAGTTTCTGGGTCCCTCGTCTTCCACCACAATCTTATCACTTTTCATTTCTTTGTTAACAAAAATTTCACCACCCAAGAATTCAGTCTCCGCCACCTCAGTGTCAACCTTGTTATTTCCTTTAGAACCAATGCCATGCTGCTCAATCGTCATTATTTGGTTTTTTTCTTTCGACTCTTCCTCACCCTGCTGGCCCCCGAGTCTTCCTTATTCACTTCCTCAGTCTGTTCTTCCCCCTACTGCTCACTATACTCAATCTTCTGCATGTCCCCTATCAACATAGCTTCAGTGGATTCCCTTTTTAAAGCCAAGAATTGTTGAGGCGTGGGGGCTGGTTTAGCAGCAAGTCTGGAGGATCTTCTAGCTGACGGAATCCTAGGTTTGCTTTTAATAATGGTGTAGTCTTCATCCACACTGTTAGTATTCTCACTTTCCTCCTCTGAACTCACTTCCTCCACCACTACAGTCTTAGAAACCCTAGTACCACTACCAGTGCCCCTTTCATCAACCGTGTCGCTGCAAATTTTCTTAAGGGGGTAACCTGAGCGGGAGAAGCATGCAGAGTTTTCCTCTTAGCAGGGGTAGCCACCAGGGAATTAGGGGTCAGGTCCTCAGTGGAGGGCTCAAGGCCAGTAATCACAGAGGGTTTCTTTTTACTAGCTTTAATATAGGAATCTGGGGTAATTTCAGTAATGATCACCGGATTGTAAATTTCTTTGGTAGCTTTGGGAGAAGGGGACGGCTCAAATCTGGGAAGGGTGAGGGTTTTGGGAGGACAAAGAGCAAGGTTGAACTTATACAACCTCATTATGAGCCCCTGGTGAAGAGGGAGTTCAGGTTTACTAGGGTCCAGAGCATGTTGTTCCTTAGCAGTGATTATAGATAACTCGAGGGAGGAGAGGAGGTAAAACGGGAAACTGATAATCTTACTGCGTCTGAAATGATTCAGGAGTGCGAAATGATAATGAAAAAACCTTCTAAACCTTCCTTCTAGAGTAAAGTATTTCATAATCATGAAACATACCTCGTCCTAAGGTTGAGGAAGCTTCTGCCTGTCGAAATCCCTTGAAGGTTGTACAGGACCTCATCCTTCTTAAGAAAAGTCTGCATGCCCTCATTATTAGAGACTTTGCTTTTCCTAGGGTGATTGGTGCCATCAAAGGGCATGCCGATAGTCCTACCAATCCCCTCCTCAGAGATGTCGATAGTCACATTGCCCACCTTAGCCTTTTTGTTATCATAAGAACATAGGAATTGAATAGAGAGGTTCTCGTTGAATCCTTAAAGGCACTCCAGCTAGGAAGCAACACCCCCTTCTTGACAAATATGCCAGACAGTCTCATTTTGTTTAAAGTCTTCGCATGACTCCGGCTCCGTGCAAGTTCTATCCCCCCATCACATAGTCGACAATCTTAAGCAAAAAAACCTTGGAGGTAACATACTTAGCAGAGCATGAAGTGCGAAAAAACTTAGCAATTAAGCCTCTACAATTCCCATTCCCAACAATGCTGATAAAAATGGTAGCAATGATTTTCACGGCCTTCCCATCAGTCGAGGTGGTGTACTTTCTATAATTCATCTTATGCGGACTATCAAAACCTTTCTTCTCATAATGGGGGAACAATAAATGATCATCATTATTATTCGTGTTGCACGGCGTCAAGCAGTCTCGGGACTTCACGTGCCTAGACAAGTGGAACGTCTCCACGGGCCTCCAACTCAGCGTGACTTTAGTGCAATCTTCAATCTGCAGGCGATATCAAGTACAAAAAAGGAGCCACATCAGCGCCTTCGTAATTCTACTAATAGTATCCAGCTGGCAATGGATTCTAGCTCTCCACTGAATGTTCTAGTTAACCATACTGTAGTGAGGGTTTAGATACATGAGTAACTAGGCGTAGGACTAGAGTCTTTGATAATAAGATTTTGAATTTGTTGCGGGAGGTTTTCCTCGTTTCTCCAGCAACGCCAAGTGTCCAAACTCTGACCTAAGTTGGCCAACGCATCAGCTACTTTATTTCCCTCCCTGTAAACATGTCCAACCTCCTTGTGAGTGAACCCGGATAGAAGGCAGATGATATCTTTCATTATGCTTTTCATTTTCCATCCACTGGTAGACCTCCCCTGGGTCGCGTTAATGATAATTTTGGAGTCTCCTTCGACTTGAAGCTTATCCATCCCCATAGCATGTGCTAATTGCAGGCCTTTTAACAATGCTAAACCCTCAGCAACATTATTGGATTGGATACCGATCACACCCGCATAGGTAGCTAAGCAGGTTCCCTCACTATCTCTAAAGATCCCACCACCACTAGCCAGACCCATATTCTTTTTCTCCACCCCATCGAAATTGATCTTGGACCACCCTCTAGGGGGGCTTCTAGTGATTTGAAGTCTGGACATCTTTTTAGAATTGTCAACCTTGTTCATATCAGCTTCTAGCAACCAGTTCTTGGCAATCTGAGTTTCCACAAGGGTGGGGGGATACTCAACCACCTGCAGGGTGCAGGAGGACGTGTTCTTAGCAACAACTATGCACAAGGAGTAAAACACATCGTTAGCAGGTCGGGTTTTATCCCAAAAAATATGGTTATTTCTTTCCTTCCACACACTCCACCCAAGGTGGGGCGGTATCCGTCTCCAAAGTTCCCTTATCCTAGGGTGAGAAAAGGAGGAGACCTAGCTTAGGGCAAAGTCCATAAAGTAAAAACCCAATTAAGCTCAAGTTTCTGGAGGGTTTTTTTCCCAAATCTCCTTTGAGAACTCACAGTGGAATAATATATGCTGCACAGACTCTTGTTCCTTGAGGCACATGACACATCTGTTGACCATTTGGAACCCCCTTTTGTTGATATTATCAGTGGTCAGAACCTTATTGTGTGCCACAACCCACCAATAAAAATTTATTTTGGGAATAAGTTTGCTATTCCAGACTTTCTTCCACAACTGGTTATCCTATCCACTGTTGGTCAGCAGCTGGTAAGCCGACTTAACCGAGAAGTTACCTTTCTGATCCTGTCCCCATAGCATTTCATCTTCTCTTTGAAAGACCAGGATTCTATGAATGTCAAGTTCCTTTTGAAGGCTCTGGCACTCTATCCTCTCAATCAGGTTAAGACCATATTCAGAAATGTTCTTCCAAGTCCTCCTCCGATTTTGGGGGAGACTCATAATGTAGTTGCAGACCGGGTTACCAAAATGACTAACCGCTCTTTCTTTGATGCTACTGTATCTTCTATCAGATAGGGGACCCTCCCTTAACCAGTTATCCTCCCAGAACCTAATTTTATCTCCTTTTCCCAGCCTCCACTTGATGCCTTGCGATAACATGTTTCTAGTTTTAGTCAATTTGTTCCAAATGATAGAGCCTTTGGGAAGGGATTCTCTTTCACAGATTTTGATATTGGGATCATTCTTAAGGTACTTGGCTTTCATTATTTGGATCCAGTCTTTCTCCTCTTTAAGAAAAGTCCATCCAACTTTGGCCAGCAAGGCCTTGTTCATTCCTTGGATTCTTCTGATTCCCAGACCCCCTGCCACTTGGGTTGGCACACCCTGTCCCAACCAATGAGGGAGATTCTTTTCCTTTCCTCCATTCCAGTTCATAGAAAAGTTATTTGAATCCTTTCTAACTTGTCCACCATGTACTTAGGAATTTTAAACAGGGATAGAAAGTAGGTGGGGATACCTTACAGCGAAGCTTTAAGAAGCTAGTGTTTGCCTGCTTGACTAGGTGATATCATTGTTATTTGAATCATTATATCATCATTTTTTTAGCCTCTACCCTACTAGGGCACACACTCTCAAACAATGATGTTGGGAAGCTTGAATGTTATTCTGGGATTTGACTGAGGCAAATCCCTAAACACCATAACCCCCAAACCCATTTTCTTCTTATGTGTAGGTTATAGGTGCGAGATCTGGAAAGGTGAAGACATAGGAAGGCTGAGTAAGGGAAAGGGTTTCGATATCTAACAACATTTTAGGAATATTCCTCGGCAGAAGACTTGGGTGCCCACAAAATAGTCCTTCTGTCTAAACCAACTTCAGACCTAGCTTCTGAGTAGTCCTGGAACATTTTCTCAATTCTGACTTTTGGAAAATTCTCACTTCAAAGACTTGGACAACCACAAATTAGTCCTTTAATACCTCTGCTTCCAGAATCAGGTTCTCTTCTATTCACTAATCTCAATGCGTCTTTTGGATTGTCTGTATCTATCACCGTTTGTGAGTTATGCTCCGATCATCATAGAACTAGGGTTTAATGCATATTTGACCTAGAGTTTGATAAAAAGGCCTAATTAAATCATATATTTCTATAGAACTCTTGAGCACAAGATTTGTAGATGATTCCATCTCCATTTGGTAGTGATTTGGCTCAGTCTTGTCCTTGAATGTTATTGTGGAAGAAGGTTTGATCTAGTGTGCATACTAGTCTTCTTCATTCTCTTTTTCACTATAACACCTAGAAATAAAGATATAGTTATGAGGTGAAATAGAGTAGAGAATACAAACCATTACAATATTTGATAAAGCAATAAAAAAGTGTAGATTTGAAAACCCCTAATGAAGGAGAAACCCTAGGGGGAATTCTAGGTTGTGTAAGAAGAGTTGGGTTCACCAATAAATGTAATGAAATACATTACACTAATCTTATAAATAAATCTAATAAAGGCTAATAAATAAATGAAAATGGTAATCACACAATTAACAACTATTAAATTTTAAAGTCAACTAGATAAATGAACAATAATAAATGAGATAATTAAATAAGAGGGATTAGGTACTTAGCTCTCGGAATGATGACGTTGAGATAATATAGATGGTGTGAAAAAGTGATTCACCACTACTCTAAAATTTATGTTCTCTATCTAACAAATGTATCAAAATATAAAGAGGCATAGAAAATCTCGAGGGTTGATTCCAATAATCATAGATTTGATCCTTGATACATAAATCTAAATTGTTAAAATGTTGACTCCTAAAACCTATTTTCTCTAATCCCATATGTCTAATGCACTTGTAAGAATTGTAATGTTTATAAACACTTTACGAGAATATGTTAGATCACTAGGCTCGAGTTCTCCTAGTCTAGACCCCTAGTTTGACCTATTTTATGGCTCTCAATGAAGGTTCAAAGATAGTACACAAGCGTGCAAGTGGCCTATAAGTAGATAATGAATATTCAAATTATTTATCCCTTATAAATTAAAATGTGCTCTAATAATTTATCCTTGTAATCACCAAGACATAGAACATGTCCCACAAACATGTGTAAATTTGGCTTGCAAAAACTAGTGAAAAGGGGTGTGAAAGTTAGAAATTGAATTTAAGGTTCATTCTCATGCACTTCAAGATTGATCTTGAATGGTGCAAAAATGAACCTGGGCAAGGAAGTGATAATCTCAATGTATGGAGCAAATGTATTAAGGTAAGTGTGAATGGGATGTAATAAATGATGGATGAATGGTGAATGGGTGGGAATAAGTGCAAATGGGAGTAAATGGAGATGGATAGGGATAGGGACATGAGCCAAACCTTGAATAAGAGTGTGTCACTTATTGATATATAATTGCATTAACGATATTCCCCAAGGTGGGCATAAAAATAAATGTGAATTAGAATGTGTATACTAATTTCATCATTATAAAAATATACAAAGGTATTAAGAACTAAATTTTATTAAGTGTAAAGTACTAATACTCTAAGCATTTAGGTTAAATTTGGTTTTTACTCCTTAACTTTAAACTAATTAGTCTTATCCTCAATATTAATAGAAAAGTAAAGATCTTAAAAAGAATATACATATGCTAGTTTGAAAAATTAAGATGATAGAATCATCTCTCAACCACAAGTATATAAATTATCTTATGCTCTTAATATATGCACCTCTAAACCTTGGATTTAAATATGCATTGTACTTCTATCATAAAAAATATTCTCTTCATCCAACCTTACTATTCTAGCACTCAAATTCAATTAACTTCTACTGTCATGAGCTATCGATATGTAAGCATGCATTTATACCTGAAATACAAGTCCACTTTTTTAAAAAAATAATTCGCTAACATTTTTCTTCTTATAGAGATAATATAGAGTATAAAAGTGCATATCCTAATAGTTTTCCACTCTTGCTTTATGAACTACTTTTGGTTAATGTTTTGGATGCATGATTTTAGCACATAATTTGACTATTTTGGTGCACATATTAACCCGAGACCTAATACATCACTTAGACATGCCATATTACCCTATTCAAACCCTTTTGGACTAAATTCCTAAAACTTTATGCACCTTGGACAAGATCACAATTGTGATCCTATCCCCTAGATAGGATCATTGGTGTGATTATGTCCATCACTTTTAAATTTTCAATTTCTACATTCTAAGGCTAACAATTCTAAGATATAATTATTACTTGTTGACATGGGTGCCAAAAATTTAAATTCATGCATCTAAGGTTATGTATTTAAAGACATCATCCTAAGTTATTATCACATCAAAAAGGAATGATTTAAATAAAAATTAACAAGATCATATAATCTCTTCTTTTGCAAGTATGTTTATCATCAACAATTTTCTCTATCAAGCATCAACAACACTCCTCAACTCTTATCCAAGCAACAATTGACTTTTATTATCAATGCATATTCAAAGTACACTATCCAATACAAACTATTCATTAGTTCACTTCAGTAATCTATAATCAATAATTAATTATCAACTTGATTGCATTCACTGCCATTTACACATTTGACATTCATTGCCACCCCATTATGTCTGTACTTTTATTAATTTGGTCTCAAGGCTTGACTAAGGCACAAGGAAGCCATGAAGTTCAACCCTTGCATAACAAGCTCCATGATGCTCCTTAGCACTACCAATTTTTTCCTTACTTCGCAACCTTGGTTATGGTCCCTTCCATAATTCTATCATAGACACTCAGATTCTTATATTCCGGTCATCTTAGCCTTTTGATGAATTTATCAGGTCTCAATTATTACTCTTCTATTATAGTGTGTCATTATATAATTGTAAGGTACACAACCCTAATCCTTCCCATTTCAATTTAACACATGGAAATTCAATTTTGATAATAAGATTGATTCTAACACACAAGTTCAATTAAGTTTTAAATTTTACTTTTTGTTAGCTTACATCAATCTTATTATCAAAATCAACTTGTTATATCAGGACCTAAAATTTAATTTATTTACTAATCATTCACTTATCCTTAGATTATCATAAAATCAAAAGAGGGCTTATCTTTTTATTCCTCTTCAACTAAATAGAGAATATATTAATTCATACACAAACTATATAAAATTTCAAACTTGTCAAGAGTCATTCCAATTTCTTTTAAATAATAAACTTTACCTAAAGGTTGTCAAATTGGATTATTTTTATATACTATATAGTGATGAAATTCCTTATTCATAAGGGATGGTGACATTTAAGTGATATTTGGTGTACAACTATTATTAGTTCCTACCAATAGACAAGTTACTAAAGCATTCATTGAATTTTAGTAACTTTTATTGGCTACTATGTTCTTTTTTCTAAATGGCTAGTCTTATTATGCAACTTTCCTACATTCAATTTAATTTATTTTTTAAACAACGATCATATCAAATTTCTACTATAAAATTTCAATAATTGCTATGAAATTCTTCTTATCCACTATAGATGACAATTAATTAATAAATATTTTAATCTTTTACTCTCCATAAATATTTTCTAGGTGAGGTGGCCACTCCACAATACTATATTTATTTCAATTTCAATAATTAATAAGTTTGAAATTAACCAGTCAAATGCTTCAAATTTTCACATTACTAATGTTTGATTTCATGTTAATAATGTTATCAATATTTTCAACAATTTAAAAAGTTTATAAATTGTATTGACTAACTTTATATTGGCTACTATGTCCTTTTTTATTTCTAAATGAACACTCTTATTGTACAACTTTTTTACATTCAATTCAATTTATTTTTTAACAATAGATCATATCATTTTATTTTTTCCTCTTCTATAAAGTTTCATTATTTGTTATGAACTTCTTCACATTCATTGTAGATGACAATTAATAATAAATATTTATTTATATTATATTTTTCTTACTTTTATATGAGTACTATTGTTGTCATCAAAACAATCATCTTGCTTGGGTGAGGCGGCCTTTACTAGAGCCTTCTCACTAATACCAATTTGAAATTATATATGCCTCAATCTAGTGTGATTCAAACAAATAATAGAGATATTTAAGGACAATTTTTTATTTGCATTGGATTGGTTTAAACTCCTTCCTAAATTTGTTGTGAGCACTCAACTTCTATTGTCTAGAGGCACCTCAAAGAGTACACCCCAAGAACTTTGGAGTGATGGTCTTTAAGTGTATGATTCTAGTTATAAAGTTAGATTATATGAAAAGTTTTGTGGAGACATCTAGATAGTGGAAATAGAAGTGGTATGAACCTCTATGGGACTATATTACTAGGTAGGGTTATCACCTTAGTGATAATGTATATATGAGCTTTTTAAAACTGGCCTCAAAGGTGCCAACTAGCAAGGTCATGAGCCTCCATGGCCCACGAGGGTTACTCCATATATAGGTAAATTTAGTTGTAAATTTTAGTTAGGGTTTCTCATGATGAATATGAGCTTAAAATTGGAGTTTCATATATTAGATTTCTACTTAAATTCTGATATAACTTTGTATCAACCTATCTTGGACCTTCTTAGAGATGATCTCAACATAACATTTACTTCTATTGGGGTGTTAAAAGGTTTTTAATTGTTCATATTAAATCTTGCTAAATTTTCTTTTATGCACTTTTTTTGACTTGGGTCAACTAGATACCTTCCTCAATATTAGATGATTCTAAACAAAACATAATATAATGGACTTCCCCACAAGACACCATTTAAAACTCTTTAACAAGTTGACCTTTGAAACTTTCATGAAAATATCATCATTTTCTATTAGCATCTTATCATCAACATACTAGAAAATCTAGATTGTCTAGAGGCAATGAAAATATTAGGGAAAACCTTGATAGACCTATATTCATCACTAGAAAATATAGAAGATCTTTGGAAAATATATATTTTTGTCTCATGTACTTAACTATTTAACTAATTGCACGATATAACTATTTAACTAATTACACAATATAACTATTTAACTAATTGCATGATTTAAGTCCAAGTCCATTTTTATAAACAAATGTCAAAAACTATGTTAACAAACCAAATGCTATTCCATTTAACTGATCATAACTCATATGCAAATTGAATTTAAATCAACAATCCACTAGTAGGAACTTGATGCAATGTGTCTCTTGTTTATGATTACAATCCAAGTACCATGAATATTAGTAAGATCACATGTGCACACACATGTCATTAAGATAGTGGGTAAGTAAAATTAATTTTGATAAGGGAAACATTTAATTGACTACATCCCTAACCTAAAGTTGTAAGGAGAAGATTGTTCTTAGAGCTTTGCATCAATGATTATCATAGATTTATTTCAAGTGCTCAATCCATCCAAATGATCTTGAGAGTGAGGCGATCATAATCAATGGCCTTATGAGGACCCAATCAACTCACTAATTATGAATTGTTGTAACGTTTTCACTCAAAACAACAACCAATCAAGTAAAAGAGTATGTTAAAAATCCTCTAGCTATGGGATGATCATATGGATACATCTAAACATCATTAAGAAGCAATGGAAACATAGGAACAATAATAAGATCATCATGAAAATGATTTAATTGAGACTTTTAACTTGGAGAAACCCTAAGAAGGGAGAAAAAATCTATTAAGGGGCAACTACCACCTCATCTCCATTGTGTAATCATCCAAGTACATCAAGTTCAATGCATGAAGGTCTAAAGATTACCAGTAGATCTCAACAACAAGTACAAAGATCTTAAACATAATTCACCTTATGTTCCAATACCCTACTCCAATGGTGTCTTATAATGCAAAACCTCTTGCTTATAATGGAAAAACATGAGTGTCAACCCATGTGTAGGCATCAAAACATTTATATATAACTATCTACACACTTTATGAGGCTAGAGGAATGCAAATGATGCATAGGAGTATAAACAAGTAGTTGCAACCCTTCAAATTTTAAGTTATACTTGCACAAGAATGAATTTGCCAATTCTTAGAGAAATAGTTAGCCACTTTTAGTTGAGTTTGTTGGGGCAAATGACCATGCCTAGCAACAATTTATGAGTTTACTAGGGGGTTTTCCTATTCACCAAGGTGAACATGCTTTTACCACTTGTATAATTGGTGAATTTGCCAAAAGTAGAAAAACACCAAGTTTTCATATCTACATACAAGTTTGTCTTCTTCCCTAGGATTCTTAGGGCAGTTCGCCCTAATTGTTCAACAACCTTGCATACAAAGTCCTCAGTGCTCCAAATCTGACCTAAACCAACTTATTCACATGAAGTGACTCCTTGACTAGTCTTCCTTGACTGAATGGATTAAAACTAATCTTTTGATCATAGTTAATATTCATTTTTCATATTAGAGGGTGGCCAAATGCATATCAAATGATACCTCCTTATTCTACCTCTCTTGGGTTTCAACTTGATGCCCCATTTGTATTAAGAACTTGTTCTCTTTTCACTTTTAAGTGTATTTAGGGAGGCTCGTGCATGTCTACACTAGATATCCCAAATAACATGGTAATCTAATTCTTAAGAAATCCTTGCTACACTATTGTTTTCTCCAAGAGAGGATATCTTATACCAAGTAAAATTCAATATCGATATTAATATCCTCCTCAAGAAAATTAAACAAAGTTAGTTCATAACACTTCCATTAGGCACTTGCGTGATCTCAAAATATATATCAATTACACTCCAACCACAAGGACTGTATAATAAACATGATCCCTTATCCATAGATAATAAAGAATAATTGAATTAAAGGGTTGTTGAGGCTAATTTTAATCTCTCCTAAATGGATATGTAGACTTAAGTGTTGATTTTTAGAAAAAATGGCCTAGTTGTCCCAAATAGAACTTGCATAAGTGTGGTTGTGAAATGGGTGAATAACAATCTCCTCTTGGTTGAAAAATAAAGTGTATTGAGAAGGCCTATAGATTCTTCTTCAAAGAGGGTTATTCTAACTAGGTTATTTTTTAGAATAAGCAATCGAAATGAAATAGTTATTGTTGTCACATGAAATTGCAACCTATTTGACCATGGTTCAAACATTCCAATAACACAATGGGAATGATCTCAAGGTGTGGGACCTTGCAGATGAGATCTGACCTCTAGAGAAGGTTGGTTCCTATTTCTGAGCTTAAGGCTTAGAGAACTAAACCTATGCTAATAATCACCACGGAAAAGGGGAGAAGGAGGAATGTTGGGAATGAAAATGGGGGTGATACACCGGATTTAGTTCGTTTGATCAAACTTGACATAACACAACAATGATCTCAAAGGTTGAATAAACTTGCATAGACCCATAAAAATTCAACAAAGGTTAGAACAAAAAACTGAAACTACAAGAGGGATCGGTTTATCCACAATATAAGCATACAATCTTCAAATAAACACGGTGTAAAGTCTTAGAGGGAGGCAAAAATTAGTTGCTTGTATTAATCATGAAAGCTAAACAACCATTACAAAGAAGAAAACAACTCAATACAGATCAGAAATAGAGCACAAAATGACAGCTTTCCCCTCATTTTTGAACTGGAACGAAGACATGAGAGGTCGAAGACACAGTCCATCAAATTCATTTAGTTCTAGGAAATGACATAAGGCCTAGATCTAATATTGAATCCTTCCACTTGAATGATGGCTCAGAGATCAACCAACAAAATTACATCTTTTTTACATACATATATAGCATTTACAATCACTGTTGCAGCCTTGGATGGAGGGGAAGAGTGGTCAACACATTTTACACGTTCCCCATGTCCGTTGTGTCATGCCCACATGGGCTATTTCAAGAAACTTGCATAAAAGGAGTGTTCACCCATACCCTAGTACATAAACCCATTAGACGAGGGGGCTACAGTAGCATGGGGGTGCAGGAAATCCATCTGATATTGCATCGGGCTCTAAAATGAGCATTAATGGTAGTCAGGAGGGTCGCTGAGAAGTCCCATCGTGAGTTGCACTGTTGATGAACCAGGGAAGGCAAATTTGTCGGGCCCCGACCAATCAGGCTTCCAGCAAGTATTATGCTTTTGTATCAGAGTATGAGACTCCCTGCAACTCTGACAAGTGTGAAAGAGGGCGAAACCATCAACTTTTGGTAATCAGGCCATTACCAAACAAACCTCCATATTGAAAATGTGAGAAAAGACACCTCGAGCACCAAAATCCGAAAGGGACACAAAGGAAGCCATTAGGTTTTGGCAATCAAGCCCTTGTCGTAACATCTTCCTCTTTGGAATGGCACAAAAGAGAGCCCTGATCTCTAAAGTCTGAAAAGGGAACAAAGAGAAACCATCGAGCTTCGAGGATCGGGTCGCTGCTATAACATCTACCTCAAGAGCAGAAGAGCAAGAACATCTCCAATACTGCAATTCTGAAAAAAATAGACAAGTATGGAATTATCAGGTATCAGGATCGAAGCTTTTTCTAGATCACTTCCCCATGAATAAAAGAACAAGAGACTCGCCGGAGCCCAGAGTCTGAAAGACTTAGACAAATAACTCATCAGGCTTCGGAAATTGATCCTCCACTTTACAGCCTTCTACTTGAAACATGAGGAACCTGCACCATCCAACTTTGTAATCCTAAAACACTTAGAACATTTGAAACATATCATGGATCAGGATCGAGGACCACCAAAAAATACATGCTTAAAAGACAAAAGAACCAAGAAGGATCGACACTCTGATCCCGAAGAACTTGGTAGTTATATTTATCAGGGATTGAGGGTTGGGGATGCTACGAACCATCAAACCATCCATTGAGCAGAAGAATAAATGCCTCCCTGATGTCGTGATCCTAAAACAATTAGAAGAATTACATATCAGGGATCGAGCATCATACTGCCGCCACCCCGTCTTCCCCCTTTGAAGAAGAACGATCAACACTCCGAAGTCTGAAAGACTTAGAACAATTTTGAAATCGGTGGACTTCGACAGTCGGGCCTTCGCCGAAACAACATCCCCTTTGAGCATTAGAACAAGAAACCTCTCGATCTCCAAAGTCCAAAGGACTTAGCAGAATACAAGGTAGAAATCAAGGAGTGGACCTCCAACCACGCTCATGCCGAAGAAGTGAAGGAAAACAAGAACGCTTGACAGAGCGATCCCGCAACACCTAGAAAAATAACAAGGCACTGAGGTAGAGTTTGGAGCTGGTAAGATGGCATGGTGGTAGGGAAAACCCCAAAACTCTGAAACTCCGAAAAAATGAGAAAATCTAAGGGAAAAGCCAAGAAACTTTTAGACTTAGATTTTATGAGCTTTCCCTTGCATTCTCACACATGAATGGCCTATTTTGGATGTCTCAGATCGGTTATCAACATTAGGTCAAAAGGGCTAAGGAAAAGAGGGGCACAAACTTAGGATTTTGATGAATTCAGGTAGAGATTGCAAGACTTCCTAAGGGTAGACTATTTGAGTCTGATAGGCTAAAATAAGTCAATTATTTTCAGTTAAATGGTGACATTCCATGGTTATTTAGCCCACATAGTGGAAGGAAGAATTTTTTCTCACATAGTGGTTATTAAAGGAGGAAACTTTCAGACTTAGATTTTATGAGCTTTCCCTTGCATTCTCACACATGAATGACCTATTTTGGATGTCTCAGATCGGTTATCAACATTAGGTCAAAAGGGCAAGGAAAAGAGGGGCACAAACTTAGGATTTTGATGAATTCAGGTAGAGATTGCAAGACTTCCTAAGGGTAGACTATTTGAGTCTGACAGGCTAAAATAAATCAATAGTTATTTTCAGCTAAATGGTGAATTCCATGGTTATCTAGCCCACATAGTGGAAGGAAGATTTTTTTCTCTCATTCTACATCTTTCAAAGGTTCTCAAATGTGTATCCTTATGCCAAAAAATCACCAATAAACTTGATCCTGTGTATTAGAGATTGTTATTTTCCCTTGAATAAGCTTGGACCTTAGTAATTTATTTCTAGTTTGTATTTAGAGTTTTAGGTTAATGAGATGAAATCAACTAAAGTCAACAATTGTCCATGTCCCAGTAGAAATTATATCTACATATTGATATTCAATATGATTATAGCTAAAAGGCTGAAATTTTCCACTCCAAAAATCGTGCTAAAAATCTATTGATTTTCCATTGCCTACTTTTAACCCCTCTTTAAGTGATAGATCTCACTCTTATTATAGTATTCTACATGTAACCCCTATAGTATTCGTTCCAATCCACATCTCTTATTTAGTCTTACTAGAGGAGATTACTTAGAGTTTAGTAGAACCTATGAGAGGATTTCTTCCAAAACCATCTCCTAAAGCATTTTGACTAATAACTAAATATTGGAAAGAAATATGGATTTAACACATAGCCCACCTTTTGATTTGGGGAGACTGGCTTTATTCCAACTAACAAGATTCCATTTTCTTACATTTTTCTTCCATTCCCAAAATAAATTACTCAAGTTTAATTTTATTCAATTCCTTATGGATGTTGGGTGTGGAAGGCATAAATTAGTATATCAGAATTGTTTGAACTAAATTGATAAAAACAAGGTGACTTTTGTTATTTAACCACCAATCCATTCACTTGTAAAGAGACACTAGGGGAAAGGACCCAGTACCCACCCATCTTAACTTTGTGCATCCTAAGCTCCTAAACGATACCTCAGATTTTGACGAAAAAATTTGGGTTTTTTCGAATGTGAATTTAGAGCTTAAAGCTATTGTTTGGGTTCTGGGTATCAACGGTGTAGCCTAATCAACTACATCTTCACTGAGTTGTCCAAAAACACCTCAAAAAATAGTTAGACCGAAACATGTGCACTAAAGCACCTATTACTGATTGCCTTATTATTGCCTTATGTGTCACCATATGATTGGTTGTTTCTTTGATGTGACATGTGAAGTGTATTATTACACATGTATATGTGCACATGTATTGGTTCCTTATTAAATTTTTAGTAATATATGTACACATGTATTGGTTCTTTTTATAGATTTAATTGGGCGAAGGTGCGCCACACCATGATGACTATTGGTACATGGACAGCTACTGGGTCCTTTCCCCTACTATGATTCAAATCATTGCCAAACCCAATCCAAAAATTCAAACCAATCATCACTTTTTTTTTATTGTGATAAAATTTTCCCATGAGTAGACAAATGGTAGTGTTTTGATAAGGAAACCCATATAATTGAATGAAGATTTTGACTCATTTAGTGGTTGGTGTTTAAGAGGAAAATACTAGATTTTCTAGAAATAATCTTCAGTCTGATGCCTCGAAAATAAGTAACTGGATGGCATTGAAGAGCATGTGTAAACTTGGTAGTAGCCACACATGAGATAGTCATTAGCAAATCAAAGAGGTGATTTGAATACTAAATTATTGAAGAGCATGTGTAAACTTGGTAGTAGCCACACATGAGATAGTCATTAGCAAATCAAAGAGGTGATTCGAATACTAAATTACTCTGGTTTTATCCCTAGGACATTCTATGGTCCTTACTAATTCCTTTGCACTTAGAACTTGAGAGTCCCTGTTTAACTACATTGGAGAGAAGTATTTGTTCGCTTCCTCTTTATTTCTTCCAGTTGAACTAGCAAATCCCCTTGTAGAGTGATATATATTTATTCAAGTTGTCAACATTTACACTATAGTTATTTGGGAAATCTTTTGTATGGTCTTATTTACACTATAGTTATTTGGGAAATCTTTTGTATGGTCTTTTTTAATTGAACAAAGCAGAGTACAATGAATAAAACAGCAACTAGGCTGTAAAAGAATGAACTCCAAGACCAACAGTATTAACCAATGCACTTACAGGGCACAAAAATACCCACAAAACAAATATGATGTTCCAATGGACTAAACATGAAATTCTTGTCCTCAAAGACAAATACACAAGGAGGCAACAGCCAACCAAATACAGAGTTACATTCAAACATAAGATCATCTTCAACATGTTACAAAATATCTGCATCTGGAAGGCACCCCCTAGGTCACAACAAGCAAATGCTGAAGGCAATTTGAAATCCCTTCCAAAAGGTAGACTGACAAGAAATGTCCCCAACTTGGCAATTACAGCAATAAGATAAGAAGTTGGAGAAAATAAGAAGGCCTACCAACCACAGACTAAACAGTGTTGTCATGAAAAACCTTCATCCTAAAGAGAAAATAGAAAAATGGGTGGAATAAGACCTGTTCCTCCTGACTGAAACAGAAGATATTCATAAAAGTTCTGAAGCAAATCTGAATTGAGCTACCTATTAAGCCAGAGTAGAAGTAATTGCCTGTATAACATTAAGCTTAGACAGCATAACTATGAATACATATGTAATACCCCTGACTAGAGCTGCCAAAACATGCTAAAATCTTCTTTATTTCATACCCCAAACACATCCTGTTCCTCATTAAGATTAAGACAAATTACAGCTTTGTATGCTAGACATCATAACAGTGAAATGAATAATATGAAAGCAGATAAACACTAGAGATACAGGCTACCTCTAAGAAAATAAGAAACAGACTGTGTATTCCAATGTTCCCTGTAGGAGATGCTTGTGCAGAGTGCCAATATCCTGAGACGTGGTACCCTCCAAGACCATGAAAAGACCCAAAGAAAAGGACAACAATGGGCTCCAAAGAAAAATAAACAGGACACATAGCCTCCTCCCAAAAACCATAACAGGGCAGGGGACCCCTGCTACGAAAAAAACTCTGCAGCATCATTATATCCACACTTCACTATAGATCTGCAACACAGTCAAAGATGCCCTGGCAGCCTCTGGAGCCGCCACTTCAACTTCGTAATCAAACCACAGCCATCATAGCCAATCTAGCTACACGTGTATACCTTCTTTTCATGCTCCCCCTGCCGTTGAAGATATTTTATAGCACTTCTATTCATTTCATGGATGTTGCTTTCAAGTATGTTGATTTGGCTGCTAATTTGCTCTAGTTGAAATGTAATTCCTTGGTCCTTCTTCACAAGATATGAGATTGAGAAAGGAGTGACTCAATTTAAAAGAAAAAGCTTAGAATAAAGCTTTGTAATTCCATTTGTCATGTTATTGTACAAACATGTTTTACAGAATTAGTAACAATATTATTGTAGACATGATATTTCCACAGGCTGATAGATTTTAGTGCTTCTGGAATAAACTGTGTTTGCTTTTTTATTTCAAACACAGTTTATTCCAGAAGCACTAAAATCTAACAATATTATTTTTTTTGGGAGGGTTTTATATCAAACTTATAGAATTGTTTAGCTATTTGATAAGGGAGCACAAGCCTTACGCTGAAACCTCTTCGGCTTAGAGTCAAAGATTGAGGAATGTCCATTCCGGCAAAGTCACTCGGGGCATGATTCTATCAGATAAGGGAGCACAAGCCTTACGTTGAAACCTCTTCGGCTTAGAGTCAAAGATTGAGGAATGTCCATTCCGCCAAAGTCACTCAGGGCATGATCCCGACCTCATCCCTTATAGTGATGAGGTCTTGCACTCAAGAAGACTGGATCCCTGGTGGGCTCATTCATAACCATTCAACTTCACCAGTAGACCAAGGGTCCATTAACAATATTATTTTTCAAACCTATCCCAAGTAAAGCCTCTTTCCAACTTAAATTACGAACAAATATAGTTATCTTTAAAGATGGTTAACCAATATTTTTTAGTAGAAATGCAGCCCTAGAATAGATGTTTCAAAGATTCTTTAGTATTACAAAAGGGACATTTAATAGGATGAACTTACAAGGTTTTTAATCTCTCACCAACTAGCACTTTGCAATGTAATAGCTTCTAAGTAAGCATTTGAGCATTAGCATTAGCGCTAAATTTCTAGATTTAAGCACTTAGCTTAGTCCAAAAATTATGATTGAACCTGCATCTCCATTTCACATTGAGACATGGAGTTAAGGATAAGGTGGGAAGAAGATGGAGAAAATTTTGTTTTAGAGGAAAAAAAGAGAAATGATGGATAGAAAGCCACCGCAATCCTTGAAAAAGTTATGAGTGATAGGGATACATAGTTTCATAACTCAATTTGGAAGCATAAGGGATTGTACAAACATAATAAATTGATAGTAATTCTTACTCAAATCAAATTGATTCTTGATGATTTTCCAAGAGGACCATTGCATGGTACAGAAATCTCACAAATATTTGAATTGATTAACATTTTTCTTGAATAAATGATACACTTGCCTAAGAAACATGATAGACAATAGTTTTCCATGGAATTAAATATGCTTGTTCCGCCAAATGGAAGAGGGACCAAAACTGAAACCATATTGTAATGAAGATTCCCTCTAGTTTAGACATTAACAAAAAAATTCCGAGCCTTCCAAATGGAAAGAATAGGAAAAGAGGCCTTAATATGAAAATATGGAGCGAAGAGGATCTTATCCAACCAATTTAGATTTTGCCATCTCCCTTTAATAGTGGCAATAATAATTAATAGTAGCAATAATAACACTGTGCCTCAATAAGATCTTCTATGGTTCATCACCTTTTATGACTCTAGTGATCTATTTAGTGACTAAACACATACCTTGCATTTTTTGAATCTATGATACCAAGATCACCTTTAGATTTAGGCTAAATGCATTGGAGCTAAGAGATGAATCTACATCCAACACTACCATCCCATTTAATCCAAAGGTATTATCAAATTAGTTTGCGCAACTCTTCATAGCCTTTTCTAGATGGCATCCAACATGAAGATAAATAAATGTGTGTAGCAAGAAAAAAATTGTTGGCAACCTGATTTCCAACCAATAATAGAAATCTATCACCCCAATTAAAAAGTTTGTTTTTTATTCTATTTAGATACCAATTTCATGTTTTAGAAAGGGATAAACCAAGTCCAAATAGTATGCCAAGGTATCTAGTTATTTCACCATGCTTAACTTGTTTCCAATCTTTTAGAATCCAATGAGGAGTGGGACCAACCTATGTCATTATGAACTCAATTTTATGATGGGCTAACTAAGAACTTGAGACTAAGCAATATAGATTCAAAATATCTAGAGTATTGTTCATCTCATTTTTCAAGTTTAATAGAAAAAGCAAGCTATCAATAGAAAAATGTGAATTGATAACCACCGCATTCTGAGGAATAGAAATACCATGTACAAGTTGTAGTTGTTTAGCCTTTTGTAATAGATGTCCTAATGCATCTGCATTAAGCACATATAGAAAAGGTGATAAAGGGAAACCCTGTCCAATAGAACATTGTAAAGGAAAAGAATTAGAAATGGATTTATTAACCACCACATAAGCATTGGCATCTTTGAAGAGCATTTGAACATAAGTACAAATTTGAGGCCCAAAGCCTAGCCATTGCATCAATTTGATGATAAACCCCCATCATATTCGGTCATAAGCTTTATCAAAATCTAATTTGACTAGCAAAGCATTTTTGACATGATTGTTGAGCCCATTCATAGATTTCCCGAGCTAAAATCATATTATCAAGGATAAAACTTCCTCCAAGAAATCCCATTTGTTTAGCTTTGACAATACCCTTAATCACAAGTTTTAATCAAACAACTAGAGCTTTGGTAATAATTTTGCAAAAAGTGTTCAATAAGATAATAGGACGCCAACCAAAAACAATATCTTCACTCTTCCCTTTAGAGAGAAGTTTATTAAACCTTATAATTATTATACATTAAATTACTATTTGTAATTAGTCGATAGGCTTTTATATGTGAGCATTATAGTGCTCGGAATTGTCTCACGCCGTAAAAAAGATGCCGGAAACTTTTCTAAACTTGCAGATTGTTCTATCAGCGTATTCCTTGAACCCCCTCTTAGTGCAAGTGCTAGTATATCTTTTTTGAATTAACATCTTCATATCCTTTTTAACTTCTAAAATTTATTGTCAAGGGATATTGAAGAACAATTTAACTATTTTACAATAAAATCATAATATTTTTGTTTAAGACTTTCCAAATTCTTTTTATTCCAAAGCTTAATTTTGTACTCCAAAAGTGGAGCTAGTTACCAAGAAGTCCTCTAAACGTGATCCTTGTGATAATTTGTTTTTTATCTCTTAAAACTAAATCAAGTTATGGAGAGGCTCGTCTTGTAACCACATTATTTGAAAACAAAATGGCTTACCCATGGAATCAAGTTAGTGTATTAAAGAAATCTAAGGAGACAAATGGTTAGAATAAATATCAAAGAGATTGCAAGAGATCAAATAATTATTTCACACAAGACCATTTGTATTAAAAAGAGATTCCACTTGTTAGTTCAATTAAATTTACAATCTCTTAGAGGTCTGGCAATAAAGTTCTCTTTTTGGATAAATTTATTGAGAAGGAGACTAAAATATCAAATCTCTTATTCCTACACTTTGTGATGTAATTAATTCCACTCCTATTTTCTCATCATTCGACATTTGTTTCAAATGATGATGCATATCTTGCCAAATAATTTCCTACTAAGGTGTCTACGAGGGACCATAGACATTGTTTATTCCTATGAAGTGATAAAACTATTTTCTAGCTATGGGAGCAAAGTTGGAGTTCAAGTGTTCTAGCATATGTTAGGACCTCTTAATTATCTCACAAAACTCACACTTATATATTCCCCCAATATATTATTTAAGATATTTTAATATTATTAATTCCATTTATTTGTAATTTAGATTCTTGTAAGAAAATAATATGTTGCGATACTTGAATTTTTTTATTTTGAGACTGTAAGGTATATTTTGAGCTAGATTTTATTATTTGTTTAACATTAATTTATTGTTAAATTAACAATCTTACTTCCTTAACATTAATATAAACTATAAATATAAAATAAATGAAAGTAGACTATTGACCTAACAATATTAGAATTAGGTTTTATATAAAAGAAACTAGCTAAGGTATTAAAATGTAAAGGAGAGAAGGTGCATCTCCAATTCAATTATTGGAGTAGAAAATGGCTTGTGGAAGTGATTGTAGAATGGAAAATAGATGCATAATCATTCTAGAACATAATCTAGATCACATGGATGGTAAAGATAGACATAGTGTGTGAGAGACCTATATAGCATAGTAGTGACCAAATACAAAATGAATAATTGCATACTAATAAAACCTTCATCTTTAGAATGAAAAATAAATTAAGTAAAAAAACAAGAGAGGGTCTAGAAGGCTCACATTTCTATGTGTGGAGGTTTTTTGTACCTCATAGAGGTTATTGCACAACCTCTTTGGTGGCATCTGCCCTTCCATTGGCCCTAGCTTGGCTATACAGGTCACTAATTCTTGGTTTGCTAACTATCGAAGCATGGTGGCTTGGGTTGGACATGGTTTTTTCTAAAGCCTTTACTATTGCTTGTTGTTATTAAAACTTATCACCTGGGGTTTGTGGCACTCATGGTTGCATGGTCCCCCCTTTCTTTTTCTTTCAAGGAATCTATTTGAGCTTCAGAGCCCACGACCTGTAATCATGCAAATGTTATCAATTTTTGATGTAGACCACTTCTGATTTCAAATTGGACCAATGGAACAAAAAATGTCCTCGATCTAATGGTTGTTTGTCAAAGAGTGAAGATCGGATTATTATGGTCATTAATCCAGATTTAATTGTAGATGTTGTGTTTTACCTATATGAGCATGCATTAATTTGTAAATTTATGGGTATCAAACTCTCTGCCCTTCCTGAAGAACTAGGCCCATCATACTTCACAACCAAAGGGATACATGGAGGTGATTTTGGTTGTGAATGGTTATTTTTTCATTATTTTCTCTAGAATGGCAGATCATAACATGGATTTCGAGGGTAGTCCCTGTATTTGTAATCAAGTAGGTTTATTTATAAAACCTTGGCATGTGGAGTTTGACTTGGTGGAAGAACTTCCATCTTGCATTCCTATCGAGATCCACCTTTTTAGATTACCCATGGAGTTCTAGCGATTAAATATTTTGTAATCCATTACCATGATTATTGGAAAACCCATGGGTTCCTCACATCTCACTCTGGAAAGAAAGGTCACTATGTATGCTCACATTTGTGTTGAGTTGATCTTAACAAACATCTCCCTAATTCTCTTAAGATTAGATTGAGCAGTGTGCAATGGATCCAACAAATAAACTATAAAGCTCTTCCTTTTCAATGTCAAGCTTGTCACATTTATGGCCATATACAAGGAGACTACTAACAATGGGCTTCAACACCTTCCCTTTCATCTTCAGAAATATTTGTAGTAAAAGATTTAGAAAAAGGTAAAGCCTCGGCTCATGTAGAGGTGTTAGATTTGAATGGCTTCATTCTAGTGAAAATTTGAAGGATTGAATCGCTCGAGAGGGAATGCTACAAGAGGAAAGTTCAATAATATATTTGGGGTTCTAGAAAATTTTGAGTAACTTGAGCCTATCATGCTTGTATAGCCTCCAATAGTCTAAGGAGAGGATCTGGATGATCCTATTGTCTCTTCTCATCTGATGGAAATTAATGATCAATTTGCAGGGTCCCTTAGATAAAAGTATTTATGCTTCTCCTAGTCATTTTGAGGATTGTATTGTGAGCTATGATGCTAAGAAAATGGACATTCACATGATTGTTGCAACTCCTCTAACCATAGTTGATCTTTTCAAGGGCACTTTTGGTTTTACTTTGCTAGAAGGCTATGTGGCCCATGACTCAATAGATGACTCTAAGAAGAAAGCTTTTATCCCTCTAGGCCTTTAACAAAAGATTGTTAAAAAGAACTCCTTGGATAAAAATTCTAAAATGGGGAGAAAGAGAGAACAGGGAAAGGTGAAGATGATTGAGGAATCACTTGTGGAATCAGGTGTCATTCACACACTTAATACTCATTTTTCCAATCCCCACAAATGATTGTTATCTCATGGAATACTAGGGGTTTGGGCAACTTTTCTCATCAAAAAGTTATCTGGGACTTTCAATTCGTTAACATAATCCTAATTATATTTCTTTAGAAAATAAAACTCTTTATAGAGGATATGACTTCCATATCTTATAAACTTTGGAAATGTTGCTAGTGACATAGCATAGGTGTCTAAGGATTTGCTAGTGTCTTGGCATGCTTGTGGGATCCATATCATCTTACTCCTTCCCTTAGACTTGTGGACAAGTATTCAATTTCTTTGCTTGGTTCCTTTTTTGAATCTAATAGATCCATCCTCCTTACCAATGTCTATGTGCATATAGATTTTCAAGGTAAGAATCTCATGTGGTCACATATTAGATTTGTTCATTCCTTTTTGTCTTCTTGTTCTCGGATCATGGCTGGTGACTTCAATGTCATTCTTAGCCTTGATAGAAATTTAGGAGGATCTGATCAGTTAGATCCTTCTTCATCTTTGTTATGTGAGAATTTGTCTTTCCTCAATCTTGTGAATGTTAAACCTAGAATAGGGCTCTTTACTTAGAATAATAGAAAATGTGGGAAGGATTCAATTTTAGAGCATCTTGACAGGTTTGTGGTTTCTAAATGTTGGCTTGGTGATTCTCTAGTTTCCTCTTCTAATATTCTTCATTGGAAGGGCTCAGACCATTGGTCTATTAAGTTCTCTTCCTCCCTCTTCTCTCATGTGAAAAAACAACCCTTTAAATTCCAACTGATGTGGCTTAAAGATCAAATGATTTATGAATGCATTATGGCTTGGTGTTTGGAAGGGAAACCTCCCGTTTGGTACAACTATATATTCCATTTCAAAATAGCTTCAATTTGTGAAATTCAAGCTTAATCAATGGAATAGATTCCATCTTGGTAATATTTCAAGAAAAAAGAAATAGGTGCCAGAAGAGATAGACAAGATTGCTTTCCAAATTAAAGAGGAGGGTATGACCAGGGATCACCTTCTTGAGGAAAACTACCTATCCAAGGAATTGAATGAGTGAATCTTAAGAGAGGAGATCTTCTAGTTCAATTGAAATCGAGGATTGACTGGCTCACAAGGAAGATAGGAATACCTCATTTTTCCATAACTTAGTCAAAGATAGACAAAATGGTAACTTCATTTCTTCTCTCATCTTTGCTCAAGGTAACTATCTCTCATCCTTCTAAGATATAAGTGAGGAAGCAATTCAACATTTCTCTTCCCTGTTTTAAGAGAGTCATCCTTTGGCTATGGAGGAAGAGTAGGTTATTTTGGAGTGCACTCCTCCTTCGGTCTTTGTAGACATGGACAACATGATTATGAGACCTATTACTCTTGAGGAATTAGAACATGTGGTGTTTTAGATGAATAAATGGGAAGCTCCTAGCTTGGATGGTTTACTCGTCAATTTTTTTCAAGAATTTTGGGATATCCTAAAGGTTGATTTGTTAGAGGTTGTTCAACAATCTCATGCTAATAAAAAGATTCTTAAAGCTCTCGATGCTACCTTGATTCCTAAAAAACAAGGTGTCAACTCTCTTGATTAGTTTTGGCCTATTGTTCTCTACAATATCATCTATAAGATTATATCTAATCTTATTGGTGATTGCATGAAGTAGGTGATGGATTCCCTTATCTCTTCTAAGTAGGGTGGGTTTGTGAAGGGCACCAAATCTTAGATGGTATCATTATAACTACTGAGGCTATTCACTCTATGGCTAGCTCCAAGGAGAAGGCTATGTTTATCAAGATGGATATGTCTAAGTCTTATGACATGGTCAGATGATCTTGCTTGCTTAATACTCTTGTGGCCTTTAGTTTTTGTCAAGAATGAATTGAATGGGTGATAAGATGTGTGAGATCTCCCTCTTTCTTTATCTTGACTAATGGTATTCCTTCCCCCCTCTTATCTACTTCTAAAGGGCTCCAATAGGGTGACCCTATCTCTCCTTACCTTTTCATACTTATGGTTGAAGGTCTAGGCAAACTTACAAAAACAAAAAATTGTTAGGTGCATTAATGGTTGGTATTTTGCTTAGGGTGCAGATTCTCAAACTCATATTCAATTTGTTGATGACATGGCCTTGATGGATCTTTCTAAGTTTCAAGAAGTAGTTAATATTAGGAAAGCCTTAGATACCTATTTGGTTGCCTCTCTACCAATAAATTTATGAGGACAAGTCCAACATTTTCTTCTTTAATATTCCCCAAATCATCCAACAAAGAACAAATCATAGCCTTCATTTCAACATAGGAAATCTTTCATTTGATTACCTTGGCATTCCTTTAGCTTCCACTAATCCCAATCATTGACTGACTAAGAATGAAGGTTAGTCATTCGACCTTTCGTTGGTTGTATTTTATTGGATTTTAATTAAAGCGAGAATGATTTTTCAAAAGATAGGTATGCTATTTTATTTACTTAAGAATTATTTTATAATTATTTTATTTATTTAAGAGTTATTTTATTTTATTTATATACTTTTTATTATTTTTACATACTTTTTATTATTTTTACATATGAGACTCTTTAATAGTTTTTGTTAACACACTCACACCATTACACTTCACCCCTACCATTAGTCCTCTGCCATAAAACCATTTAAGAATTATTGTATTTCATTTACTTTATTTTGATAAGCTATTTTTATTTACTTAAGAGTTATTTTATTTTACTTTACAACTATTTTTATTTACTACATACATATGGACATATAAATTTTAATTTGCTTCAAAGTTATTTTATTTTACTTTTATTATAAAAAAATGTGTTGGATATGTTTTGGTTTTACTTATTATTTTATTTCTACTAAAATCTAAATTTTACTTAATGTACTTTATTTTTCTAAATTCTCAAAAATTAATTTATGCGTGTTTAATCATATAATTATTTTAAAAATTATTATGTACTAGCATCGATATCTTAAATGCATCTATTAAAAGATGCATAGCGGCCTTGAGATTTTAGATAGATGTATTTAAGATATCTCTGCTAGTTTAATGTAATGGTGGAGTGTAATGTAAAGGGTAGAGTGTAATGACATACATGTGTTAACAAAAACTATTAAATAACTGACATACCAAAAAATTAAAATGAAAAACAAATAAAATATATAGCACTTGACATTAATATATATATATATATGGCTCGCAAGGCTCGTGACCAAAATAAGCAAAGGCAGGGAAGGAAAGAAGGGCAGAATCAGAGGACATTGTGAGGCCTATTGTTGAAATTTGCTTCAAGGAAGATGGAAATTTTAATATTCAACTAGATCAGGCGGTGATTGGAAGATTCATAGGCCAACAACTATCTAGGGAAGATATTCTTCGGTGGGTGGAAGACAAGTGGCTTCACAATGAGGTATCATTTCTACCCAAAGGTTTTTTTGTTGTTAAATTTTATTCAAATGAAGAGCAAAAATAAATTATCAATAAGGAACCTAGCATGCGGAGGATACCCCTCTATATGTTCAAAGATGGTGCCCTAGTTTTGACCCTACCAAATGCAACCCACATAACATACCAATATGGATTAGGTTGTATAATCTATTGTTGGAATTCTAGGTTCCCAAGAAGCTACTCAAGATTAGGGATGTGCTAGGGCTCACTGAAAAAAATCGATGTGGATATTCTCAAAAGCAATTCCAGAGTGTGTGTGTGTGGATGAAGATCATTACAATTTATGACATTCCAAAGGAAATTATTTTGCACACTGGCGAAATGGCTTGGACCCAACAAATTGGAATTGAAGAGGAAGGTATTTTTTTTGCCTTAGATGTAGAAGTTGAGCCCATAAGGAAAGCAATTGTATAAAAGAGTCAAGGATGGAAACTAAATGGGTGGTTAAGGAAAAACCAGAGCGGGGGAATTTAGAAGACAAGGAGGACTCTTCCCCTGATGCCATTCAAAATCTCCAAGTTTGAACAACAAAACAGGGTGGGCCTTCAAAGAATCTTAACAGAGAGATTATTCCTTATGTTGGCCAAAAGAATCAAGGTATGGAGAATGTGGAAGTGGTGAGAGGAGATCAAGAAGATGTGGAAATCAGTTTTGAGGCAGATAGCATAAAATATGACAATATTGATGCCTTGGATATTGTGGATCCCAAGTCCATCGGACAATCGACTGCCATGATCCTTAGCTTTGGGGATTTCTCAAGTTCCAAGAGAGGCAAAAATACAAACAAACAGAAGCAAGAGGAGGTAGATTTCAATAGGGGCCATTCAACAATCAAATAATATCTTCTGAGATTTAAGGGAGAAGTTCCCTCCCTCCAAGATCCATGAAGGTCCTTACATGGAAAGTAAGGGGCTTAAATGCCCCTAACAAGCGGCATCTGACCAAGCACCAAATTGATAAGGAATTGGTCGACATTATAATGATGTAGGAAACCAAGTTGAAGCAAGCCGAAGCAAACCTATTCTTGAAACATTACAAATGTTGGAATGGATCCTTTGTGGAGGCTTTGGGGACTGTAGGTGGCTTGGGCACCCTCTGGAGATCTAATTGGGTGTGTGTGGATTCGATTTCCTCCTGTCCTAACCGAAAACTACTGAAGGTATGTAGTAGAAACACTAACATTACATTCTTCTTTTTCAATGTGTATGGGCCCACTAAAACAATTAAAAAACAACAAGTCTGGGACAACATCCTGAATGAAATGCAAAGAATTAGGATTGAACTTTCATTCTAGGTGGAGACTTCAATTCCATCCTCCACTTTTCAAAAAATGTGGGGGGTCTTGGCAATAGACACCAGCCTCAAAGAGATTTTGGGGCCTTTGTAAACTCTATAGACATTATGGATATCACTCCAAACAATGGGTTGTATACATGGATGAATCAGAGGATGGGTTTCACTTACATTGCTGAGAGGTTAGACCATTTTTGGTTTCCATGAGATGGCTATCCACACCTCTCAAGATGGAATCCTCTATCAGACCAGCATTAGGCTTGGATCATTTTCCGGTCTCACTAGAGATTCTAGAAGAAAACCCACTAGGCAAGAGCCAATTTAGATTTGAGAAAATGTGGACAAGAAGTGAGGAGCTGAAAGATCTAATCAAGCAGTGGTGGAGTGAGCCTCAAGATCTCAAAGGTTCGAAGATGTACATTTTTCACAAAAGCTACAATATATAAAAGCTAAACTCAAAGTTTGGAATAAGGAGTCTTTCAAGAACATTTTCAAAGAAAAGGAGAGGATAGAAAAGGAATTGGAGGAGTTAAATGAGAAAGTGATTGCCTTGGGTATGTTTCAAGAAGAGTATCACAAAGAAAAGATTTTACTTACTAAACATGCAAAACTATTGGCAAGAGAAGAAATTTACTGGAAATCCAAATCTTAAGAGTCTTGGCTCACTGAGGGGGATCTCAATACCAAATTTTTCATAATGTCCCCAAAACTAGGAGAGAACAGGACATAATTGACAATATTTTTTCTTTAGATGGTAGGGCTTTGATGAAGGACACATATATACAAGAAGAGGCAATGAGTTTTTTTTTAATCTTCTTGGTGGGTGTAAACTAGTCGATTCCAAAAGTCTGTACATTCTTAATAATATTTCATGGATGGTTGAAGATGAGAATAGCGAGGCACTTATGGCCCCTATTAGCATTGAAGAAGTGAAGATGACTGTCTTTCAATTGCATCCAGAAAAAGCCCCAAGCCCAGATGGCTTCTCTAGTCTGTTTTATCAATTTTGCTGGGACTTTTTGGGAGAGGACGTCTGGAAACTGGTGGACTCTCAAAAATCTAGTAAGATCCTTAGAATTTTCAATAATACTAACATTGTTCTCATCCCCAAGAAATAAGACTGTGCATCCTTCTCAGATTTTAGGTCCATATCTCTTTGCAATGTTATCTATAAGATAATCTCAAAGGTGATGGCCAATAGAATGAAACTTTTGTTGAACACACCAGGATACTGAGAGAGGGGTGAATCAATATCTTAACAACTTCAAGTCCTCTAGAGTAGATTAAAACTTAAGTATTATAGCATTAATATAAACATGAAAGATCAACACATGACACTAGATATACGTGGAAAACCCAAGAAGGGAAAAAACATTGTGAGGATTAACTCACAATATATGAAGCTCAAAATTACAAGTTTGTTTTAGGGCTACAATCCAAGGAAGATACTACTCCCTGTTGACTTTGTTTTAGGGCTACAACCCAAGGAAGCTACTACTCCTTGAAGAATTTGTTTTAGGGTCACTCCCAAGGAAGTTACTACTCCCTAAAGACTTTGTTTTAGGGTCACTCCCAAGTAAGCAACTAATCCTTGAACTAAGAACAAACTCAGAAATGATTATAGTAGAACAATCCTTCTACTATCTGAAAACTGACATTGAGGCTCACACCTTTGATGATTGCACTTCTACTTCTTCTGATGATTGTATCAATTAGGCACACTCTTCACTTCCCTCCTGTCACAAAAATGTCTTCAAGATTAATCAAGACAACCTCTTGTCCTTCTGCTCTTTCTCCTTTAGTCGCACATCACAATGCATATGATATTCATACTCTGCTCTTCACAAGTTTTTATATTTTCATCTCCGCAACCATGCTTCACATAGATCAACTAGGTTCACAATATATATGTGATATTACATTGATTTCATTACAAGTCAGCTAATACAACAAGAATATTGCATTTTACAAGTCGGCCAGAGATTTCACAACATGAAGCATGCATAGGGCAAGCCCTATTATGAACTACACGTCACTCTAGAAGGAAACACATGCCTTGTGGATACTAGCACATGCTTAGTCTGGTCCTAAACATCATTCACAACATCATTCTTCAAGGAATAACATCAACACATCATGCCCATTTGAAATAGGTTGCCTTTAAGTAAGAACACATGAAGCTTGTAGCACAATAGTCATTTCACTTTGGCGGTACACATATAAAAGATTAAACATTACTTGCGGTACACCAAATCACTAGATACTTTACAAAAGTATGCATTGAGCCTCTCCGAACATGTTCACAAAGTTTTATTGACAAATCTTCACATTCGGAAGAGTGCAGAGCATTCCAACAAGTCTTCATCACCATTTTACTCCGCTAGAACATAGACCAGAACTCTGTCACACATAACTTTTATTGTTGAAGATAAAGACTTTATTTCTTGGATATAACATCTTCACAACATACTAAACTTAGATTTTGAATTGCATGATCATATCTACAAATGCGGAGGAATGCGGATCAATTTCCCAAGTAGTCTCCCAGGCATATTTCTATGGTAGAAGTCTTCATCACTTTCTGGAGATTAAACCTACTTGTGTTGTTGTGATAGCTCATGCAAACATAGAAACATACATTTGAGTGCTGCTAATTCCCATATTAATATATCTTCTTGATGCTTCTAATTCCCATCTTAATGTGTCTTCTTGGTGCTTCTAATTCCCATCTTAATATGTCTTCTTGATGCTTCTAATTCTCATCTTAATATAACTTCATACTCAACTTTGCATTGACCGAGGCATGACATCCAACCATGAGCTTCAACAACCACATTATATTCAACATGACATCCAACCATGAATTTTAGCAACCAAATTACATTTAACATGACATCCAACCATGAACTTCAGCCACCACATCACATCCAACATCAGCAATGTATTAGACAATCCAAACTGAGTGTTGACATCAATGACAACCATATCACAACCTTAGGTATCATATCTACAACAATCTCCCCCTTTGGCATTAATGGCAACACATACCTACACATTCTCTCCCTTTGACATCAAGTACAAAGGGTAATAATCTCTTTTTCAATTTTCCTTGTCAGTAACAACTACTACCTGCTCCCCTTGAGAGGTAGCCACCATTAGTCTAGGAAAAATAATATAGCACTTGAACTCCCCCTAAATAAATGCACCACTATGTATCTAGCAAGAAGGAGGGGCAATTACCCCTAACTTCTACTGGAGATCCTCAAAAGTGTCCTTTGCAAGAGCCTTTGTGAAAATATCTGCAATCTGATCCCTAGTTGGAACATATTCCAACCTTACTTCCTTATCTACAATCTTCTCTCTCAAAAAGTGATACCTGATTGCTATATGCTTGGTTCTAGAATACATCACTGGATTCTTGGAAATATTGATAGCACTAGTATTATCACACAAGATAGGAACAGGTTCATCATACAGTACCTTGATATCCTTCAAGGTTTGTTTCATCCACAATACTTGTGTACAGCATGATGCTACTGCAATATACTCTGTCTCTATAGTTGATAATGACACTGAGTTTTGCTTCTTTCTCTACCATGAAACCAATCTACTTCCTAAAAAGAAAGCACCACCACTTGTACTTCTTCTATCATCAACACACCCAGCCCAATCAGCATCGGTGTAGGCAGTCAAATCAAAGTCATTACCTCTTGGATACCATAATCCATAATATGAAGTTCCCTTCGAGTATCTGAATATTCTTTTCACTGCCTTCGCATGTGTTTGCTTGGGATTAGCTTGATATCTAGCAACCACACATACTGCATACATGATATCAGGTCTAGAAGCAATCAAGTACAACAATCCTCCAATCATAGATCTATAGGAAGTCTGATAAACCTCTGGAGACTCATCATCCTTGCTTAAGTGACATCTAGTGACCATAGGAGTACTCATTGGTTTAGAGTCCTCCATACCAAATTTCTTCAACATCTCTTTGACATACTTAGCTTGAAAAATGAAGATACCATCATCTAGCCGAGCAATTTGAAGTCCAAGGAAGAAAGACATCTCAGACTCTTTTTGCATCTCCTCTGCAAACCTCTTACACATATCATCATCTCCACTAAAGATGATGTCATCAACATACACTACAACTATCAATATCATATCTCCTTCTTCCTTGATGTAAAGATTGATATATGTAGTACCTTTCTTGAAGCCTTGTTGACGTAAGTACTTATCCAACCTAGCATACCAAGCTCTAGATGATTGCTTGGGACAATACAAATCTTTCTTGAGTCTGCACACCATGCCCAGATCTTTTGATATCTGAAACCATCTGGTTTCTCAATGTAGACTTCCTCCTCTAGATCACCATTCAAAAATGTTGACTTGACATCCATCTGATAAACCTTAAAGTTCTTGTGAGCAGCTAGAGCAAGAAACATCCTAATTGCCTCTGTCTTGGCTACCAGAGCATAGGTCTCCTCAAAGTCAATGCCTTCAACTTGTGAATATTCCTTACACACCAATCTTGCTTTGTTCCTCACAACTTCACCTTCTTCATTCAGCTTGTTTCGGAACACCCACGTTGTTCCTATAACATTCTTATTAGTTGGTCTGGGAACCAATTCCCATGTCTGATTCTTCTCAATCTGATTCAAGTCTTCTTCCATTGCCTTTATCCATCCACCATCTTTGCTAGCATCAGCAAAGGTTTTAGGTTCTACCTTTGATAATAAACACAAGTTTACTTGCTCATATGCTTTTACAAGACTTCTCCTGGTCAGCACACCTTTATCCTTGTCCCCAATGATCTGATTTGTTGAATGATTCTTTTGAACATACTTTGCTAGAGTCTTAGATATCTGTACTGGTTCTTGCTCCTTTTCTTTTTTCTCTTCTTCTTCTTCCATGCATGGAAAAATATTAGATCCGGAGTCCTCTGGTTGTTGTGAGATCTTATACAAATCTTCATCTACTTTCACATGTGTGCTTTCAATCATCTTCCCCAATCTCTTGTTGCAACATCTATAGGCCTTGCTTTTGGTTGAGTAACCAAGAAAGATCCCTTCATCACTTCTTGAATCAAACTTTCCTAGGTCTTCTTCATCTCTTCTGATATAACATTTGCTGCCAAAGATCCTAAAGTATCTGACAATAGGAGGTCTTCCATACCATAGCTCATAAGGGGTCTTAGTGCTATTGACCCTCAACTATACTTTATTAGTCAGATAGACAATAGTTGAATTGCTTCCTTCCAGTACATGTTAGGCAGATCTGCATCCTTCAACATTGCCCTAGCCATCTCTTGCACAATCCTATTCTTCCTTTCCACTACCCCATTTTGCTAAGGGGTACTAGGAGATGACAGATGTCTCCTAATACCATGATCTTCACAAAACTTATCAAATTCATTTGAAGTAAACTCACCTCCTCTATCAAACCTTAAACATTTGATCTTAGTATCCATTTCATTATCAACCATAGATTTGAAAACCTTAAACTTATCAAAGGCATCTGATTTTTCTCTTAAGAAAGTAACCCAAGTCATTCTAGAATAATCATCAATAAGTAACATGAAATACCTTTCACCTTGTTGACTCTTTACTCTTGTAGGGCCACATAGGTCAGTATGAATTAGCTCCAATGGCATTGAAGAAGAGTACTCCTTGCCCTTAAAACTTGTCTTTGTCTACTTTCCCATTTAACATTCCTTACACAATGTGTTTGTAGGCTTGGTTATCTTGGGCATATCTCTCACCGCATGAATAGAGTTGAGCTTTACCATATTATCAAAGTTGACGTGTCCCATTCTCTTGTGCCACAACCATCACTCACTGGATTGAGCCAATAAGCATGTTCTTCCATTTACCTCCTTCAGATGATAGATCTCACCATATGACTTGATGCCTTCAGCAACTAGTTTTCCAGACCCTACCTTCCTAATTTCACAACCTTTGGCATGAAAGGTAAGATTGTATCCTTTATTGCACATCTGACTAACATTGAGAGGATTGTGCTTTAGCCCTTTAACATAGAGGACATCCTTAGTCCTATTCTTTCCATCAATAGTTATAGCACCCTTTCCATAGATTTGTGCTGACTCATCACCACCAAACTTAATAGCTCCACCATTCCACTTCTCAAGGCTGATAAATTTCTCCTTGTCACCAGTCATATGATTGGAGCAACCACTGTCAATTACCCAAGCCTTGGCTTCTTCTTTTGCATGAAAGGCAATCCCCATACAACCATTGATCTATCATTGTTTTGGTTAGCTTGCAAGGTATCAATCTTTACACATTTTTCTATATCATCCTTTTTTATTACCAATATTCAAGGCCATGAAAAGTGTTTAATCATTTGAATCATCATGATCCTCATCTTCTGAAGAACAACTGCCCTCTATAGAATACAAACTTCTTTTGAACTTGTCTCTCTTGTTACTATCCCTTGATTCTTTAAAGGGTCATTTAGAAGCAAAATAACCAATATTTCCACAATTGAAACATTTGAAAGGTAACTTACCTCTGTATTTGCATGTGCCTTTCTTCGGTGTTCTTACAAAGTTTACTTCTACTTCATCAAGGTCATCATCTTGATCAACTGCTTCATCTTCTGTTGTCTTGCTTGCTTTGAATGTTGCTTCCTTCTTTGGAGCACCTTTGTCAAATTCTCTCATTTCAAAGGTTGTGAGAGAGCCAAACAATTGATCTACTATATATGTATCCAAATCCCAAGTGTCCTCAATAGCAAATACCTTATGACTGTAAGATTTGGGAAGAGTTCTTAATACCTTTTTCACAATTTCATATTCTTTCACTTCACCACCAAAACCTGTGACACCATTAACTATTTCATCCACTCAGAGAATATAACTAGCAATGTCTTCATCTTCTATCATCCTCAAGTTCTCAAATTTTCTCTTGAAGATTTGCATCATGGCTTGTTTCACTTTACTATCTCCATCATAAATGCTTTCATGTTTTACCCAGACATCCTTAGCAGATTTGCAACTCATTACCTTTAGAAGTTCTATATTTGCCAGTCCACTTATGATAGTACTCTTTACCTTGGCATTATCATCATACAACCTAATCTCATCAGCATCTGTAGGCTCAGAACCAAGAGCAACGCAACCCTTCAAAATAGCTTGTTATACACCAAACCCTATAGAAGATAGATAGTTTTCCATCCTTAGCTTCCAAAAGGAATAATTTGTTCCATCAAACATGGGTACCTTGTGAGATCCATTAGGAGCCATCCCAGACCTTCCTCAAAGTGGTTAAGCTTCTTATGAGTAACTTGGATCTGATACCAATTGTTGAACACACCAGGATATTGAGAGGGGGGGTGAATCAGTATCTTGACAATAATATAAACATGAAAGATCAACACAATACACATCAACACATGACACCAGATATACGTGGAAAACCCAAGAAGGGGAAAATTGAATTTGAGGCTCACACCTTTGATGATTGCACTTCTACTTCTTCTGATGATTATATCAATTAGGCACACTCTTCACTTCCCTCCTATCACAAAAATGTCTTCAAGATGAATCAGGACAACCTCTAATCCTTCTGCTCTTTCTCCTTCAGTCACACATCACAATGCATATGATATTCATACTCTGCTCCACACTTTCATATTTTCATCTTCGCAATCATGATTCACCTAGATCAACTAGGTTCACAATATATACATGATATTACATTGATTTCATTACAAGTCAGCCAATATAACAAGAATATTACATTTTACAAGTCAGCCAGAGGTTTCACAACATGAAGCATGCATAGGGCAAGCCCTATTATGAACTACACGCCACTCCAGAAGGAAACACATGCCTTGCAGATCCCAACACATGCTTAGTCTAGTCCTAAACATCATTCACAACATCATTCTTCAAGGAATAACATTTGTACGTCACGCCCATTTGAAATGGGTCACCAAGTAAGAATGCATGAAGCTTGTAGCACAACAGTCATTTCACTTTGTCAGTACACATAGAAGATTAAACATTACTCGCGATACACCAAATCACTAGATACTTTACAAAAGTATGCATTGAGCCTCTCTGAACATGTTCACAAAGTTTTATTGACAAATCTTTACATCTCTAGAAGAGTGTGGAGCATTCTAACAAGTCTTCATCACCATTTTACTCTGCTCGAACATATACTAGAACTCTGTCACACATAACTTTTATTGCTGAAGGTATACAAACTTTATTTCTTGGATATAACATCTTCACAACATACTAAACTTAGATTCTAAACTGCATGATCATATCTGCAAATGCAGAGGGATGTGGATCAATTTCCCAAGTAGTCTCCTAGGCAACTTTCTATGGTAGAAGTCTTCATCACTTTTCAGAGATCAAAACCTACTTGTGTTCTTGTGACATCTCATGCAGACATAGAAACATACATTTTAGTGCTTCTAATTCCCATATTAATATATCTTCTTGATGCTTCTAATTCCCATCTTAATATGTCTTCTTGATGCTTCTAATTCCCATATTACTATAACTTCATACTCAACTCTGCATTAACCGAGGCATGACATCTAACCATGAGCTTCAACAACCACATTACATTCAACATGATGTCCAACCATGAACTTCAGTAACCACATTACATTTAACATGATATCCAACGATGAACTTCAGCAACTACATCACATCCAACATCAACAATGTATCAGACAGTCCAAACTGAGTGTTGACATCAATGACAACCACATCACAACCTTAGGTATCATATGTGTAACAACTTCTCCTTCCTGTTCTCATCTCCCAAGAACAAAGTAGATTCACTCCAGGTAGAAATATTGTGGATGGGATCATTATTGCTTGTGAAGCCCTTCATTCACTTAAAAAAACAAACCAGAAGAGCATGTTAATTAAACTTAACATCAGTAAAGCCTATGATCGAGTGAGCTGGAGATTCTTGCTCAAAGTGATGGAGAAAATGGGTTTTTGCAGAGAATGGTTGAATTGGATCTTCTCTTGCATATCTTCTATGATGTTATCGGTGGTGGTTGAAATGACTCCCCATGTGGTTTCTTCGAGGCTTGTTGAGGTCTATGACAAGGAGACCCATTGTCTCCTTTCCTTTTTGCGCTGATGGTAGAGGCTCTTGGCATAAGCATTTCAAGTAAGGCAACCTTGGGGAGGTGGCACGGAGTCACAGTTACCAAAAGTTTACCATCGATTTCGCATCAAATTTTTGCAGATGACATAATTTTGTATGGAACAACAACTTTGGAGGAAGCATAGGTGATCAAAACAACTTTGGATGAATATATTAGATGTTTTGGGCAATTGATCAACACAGAGAAATCCAACATTTATTTCTTCAACACTAAAAGAGTGGCACAAAGGAGAATTGTGTCTATTATTACCTTCAATATAGAATCCCTACTTAGAAAATACTTTAGTATTCCTCTTTTCCAAGGAGCTATTCACATGAGCCTATGGGCTGAAGCTACAAGGTCATGCAAATAAAAATTCAAATCATGGAAGGGCGTTGGTTGACTTTAGTGGGAAGGATAACAATGATTAAGGCAATTTTAGCGGCAATCCCCATTTATATGCTCTCGTGTTTGGAAATCACTAAGAAGGCAGCCACAAATATTGGGGAATTCAAAGAAGATTCTTCTACGAAGGCTCCAATGAGGTAAACTACATTCCCTTCATTGCTTGGGACAAGATCAAATCAAACAAAGAATTGGGTGGTGCAAGCATCAAAGATATTCAATCATAGAACCTAGCAGTTGGTGCTAAGTTATCTTGGATAATGTTTGAGAATCTGGAAGCACTATGGTGCAAAATTCTACAAAGAAAATATCTTGATTTGATGGACCACAACCGGATGTTAACAATTGCAAATCCACCGAGAGTATCCATCTTTAGAATTTTATATTGAAATGCAGGAGCATTATCATAGAGCATATCTCTTGGAAAATTAATAATGGCTAGACTGCCTCTTTCTGGATCGATTTGTGGAACGAGTATACCCCCTTGGTGGATGTTAAAGGATTGGAAGATTGTCAGGATTTATTAGAAGACTTCTACGGAGATAAGGTGGTGGATTACATGGTCATCGTGAATGATGAAATTGGTTTATCTTGCGAATGAAAGAGCTTTGACAACACCCCAATCTCTCCCCAAACTAGGACCATCCTGGTAAGGGAACTTAACAAGAGGAAGATAATCTTCTCTCAGAAGGAGGATGAAATTATTTGGTGTGATGCGAAATCTAGGAGATATATGGTCAAGCTAGGATATGAGATACAACATACTATGGACAATTTAGAGGATTGGCCCAAGGATTTGTGCTGGGGGTTGATGTTCTCCCCAAAGTGGGGGCCTTTGCATGGACTGCAATGCATAACAAAATATTGATTGGAGAACGTTTGCATTCTATCAATTTTTTCTCGACCATCCAAATTCCCACTATGCCTAGAAGCGGAAGAAACCACAAACCATCTCTTACTACATTGTCCCTAAGCCCTTGAATGTTGGGTATGGTTAATTTAGAAGTTAGGGTGGCATGGCATCTTCCCTCAAAGCATTCATGATTTGTTTCACAAGTGACCTCGCCTCTACAAGGATTCGGTTTAAGCAAGACTTTAAACAATTGGGCCAGCAATGGTGGTGTGACAGCTATGGAAAGAAAGGAGCTACCACATATCCAATGACAAGACATCCCCAATAGAATCAATGATCAACAAAATTGAGATTGGGATATGTGAGCATCAAAATACAAGAGTGAAGAAGCATGGGAAATTCAAGACATGGGATAACAGGATGATGTAGGAATAGTCACTATTGAAAACCCCTACTTTCTCTACAAGCAGACTGGACCCCACGAAGAAAAAGGCAAAAAGATTGGCAGTGAGATGGTTGGCCCCTTCAAGGGGATGTTTAAAGCTTAACTTTGACGGGGCCTCACGAGGCAATCCCGGAGACTCAGGTGTGGGATGCATATTGAGGGATGGTGTGGGAATCCTCATATGGGCGACTTTAATTAAGCTAAGGAATGGCACCAATAATGAGGTGGAGTTTTCTACCCTTCATGAAGGTTTAGAAATATGTGTAGAGAGGCATATAATTGTGGTTGACATTAAGAGAGACTCTCAAATTGTTGTCAAAGCTATCATGACGTGAAGTGAAAATAATTGGCACATGAAGAAGTGGATGGATCAAATTATTCCCTATTTGGGTGAGATGACAAAATTTTCCATGAGTCACACGTATATGGAGGCTAATAGGGTGGAAAATTTCCTCTCAAACTTGGGAGTTGAGCAATCCCAACGCAAGATTTCCTCTCACGATGTTAGGTCATGGCTCAACTTGGAGGATGTCCTTCGCGCCAACGTTCTCCTCTCCAAGATGGTATATGATATGACATTGGTGCAGAAGTGGCGGAAGGCACTGTAAATCTCAAATCATTCCACCTCTGAACTAGAATATGTCGTGAGGCTTGACTTGGGTGAGAAGACTAGCAATGATAGGCATAGTAAACGAAAACATGATATCCCTGTCACTGACTTCTTTATATATGCTTCCATGTTTCTTTCGAAGAAGAGTATACCGACATTATGGTAGATTCGGTGATCATGGAAGATGTTGAATTTGCCTGCATAGAGGAGGATGTTATAGTGAAGATTAAACATATCTTCAAGGTGAAGGACTTAGCAATTTGGATGTGGCGATTATGAAGGTGCTTAGCATTCAATGTTTGGCCAGTGGTCAAATCCATGATCACATAAAGGTGGGTGACTTTTTGGGCCTGTATGTGGATATGACTGGGAGGAAGATGTCAGCGAAGATAGATGCAAGCTACTTCTTGCAAGATTTTTGGGTAAAGCATGGACAGGCAACCATTTCCAACTACGATTGCAAGCACACAGCAAGGGCTTGTGGTGGCATTTTTGGGAGGGAGGCGTTGAGGACCAACAACAAGCTTCGTAGATGTATGGAGCTCTTCATTGAAGGGGTGATGCTAAATACATTTGAACCATTTTAGAAATTTATTGTAGAGCACCTGGATCTGATTCTGGGACCTCAACTAAATAGGCTGGAGGAACTGAAGTGTGGTTTGCTCTTCCTCCAGGCCTCCTAAAATTTTAATTTTTCAAATTTTTTACGATATAATGGAAAAGGGAAGCTTTACCCCCAAGGTAGGAACTTGCCTTATATATATATATATATATATATATATATATATATATATATATATATAACTCTATAAATTATTATATTTTGTATTTGTGTGCATAGTTATTGTCATTTAACTATAGAATAAGACAATGTTAATGAAATAACTTTGTACTTTAGTAAATAAAATAATAGATAATATTTTAAATAACACATTTAATTTTTTTAAATTAAAAAATCAAGTAGATATTATTAGTTATTAAATAAAATAGTAACTAAAACTATAGATAAGTAGAAATAAAATAATAAGTAAAATTAGTATAAGTATATTTTATGTATTTTATAAATAAAAAAGTAAATTATATGTAAATATATAATATTTATTATACTTTTAAAAAATTCAAACAAAAGAGGAAAAATATAGAACAATAAAATAGTAAGTAATTTTTTTAATCTTTTATAAACTAGTATAGACATCTTATAGACATCTTTCTAAAAGACCTTGCAAGGCACCTACCTATCATAAATAACAATTTCAATATAAGTACCTTAAATTTGATATCTCTTACATCTTTTAAGTCATATATTTAAGATATCTAAAATTGCAGATATTATCTTATTTCTACTTAAACTTGAAATTTATACTATTAAATTATTTTATTTAATAGTTATATATTTAGATGAATAATATATATTTTATTTTTTAAGTTTTAAAAATTTTGAAATAATTTTTTTTATTGCATATTTAATCATATAATTATTTCAAAAATATTATCTATTGTGTATGCAGAAATATGGAATCAAATAAGGAAACAATACACAATGAAGGTACTTATTCCATACTTGAACAACACCTCATCTAGGGATCAAAGGACTAAGAGATATAATGAAAATGATAAACAATCCTATGATATTTGATAATGATTTTGATATGTTGGTTGCGATATGATAATGAATGATAATAGAAAAGCTAGGATGATTTTGACTGCATGGTGTTGTATGAAGATGTGTTGTCCAAAAATGACTTAGTTGGGGCTTGATTTATAGAGGTTGGATATGATGAATGAAGGGCTAGGATTAAAAGATTGGATCAATGGATATAATTGGTTGAGAGCACATTAGGGCAAGGATAAGGATTTCTAGGGTTTCAAAGGAATCTTCTAGGGCTTATCCTTATGTGAATAGCTAGGATTAAAAGATGTAGCATGAGGTGGATGGTTGAGATGAAAAGTTAATATAATTTTTTGTGACATTCATTTATTGATTGTGACAAGTGGATGAGGACAAGGACAAGCTAATAATGTGATTCTCAATAATTAAATTCAATAATAAAATTATTTAATTAATTATTGGAGAGGGGATGATGGGAGGACACATTAATTAAATAAATAAGATTTATTCAATTAATTTTGGCTAAAAGAGATAAAAAAGATAACTTAAATAAATATAACTTATTTATTTAATTTGGGTGATGGAGGAAATGGATTTATTTAATTAATTTGGAAGAGGGATATGGTAAAGGGGACTCTTAGGATGAAACTGTCACAAAGTGTTGCAAGGTGGTGTCGACGAGGTGATGAAAGTGATATGGTCAATTTTAGGTGTCTACATCTACTATTATTTTTTTGCTAGATAACCTGGGTTAGGCACCTAGTGGCCATCAAAAAGAGCATTGAACTCGTATTGCTTGTAATAAGATGTTCACTAGATCCATTAAAAAGTAGTTTATTCATCCATACATTAACATTATAGAATTGAGAATCCAAGACAACCCTAGTCAAGGAGAGATTTAGCCATGTCTTTCTTGTCCATATTGATCAAGAGAAAAAATGACAAATTCCATAAAATTATCATCGATCCATTGCAAGCCTAATATATGACCAATAATTATATTATTAGGGCTATGAAAGTACCATACAGACGGAGCCATCCTGTGTAGTAACTAGTCAAGAGAAAAAAAAAAGACATCAACCAAAAAATGAAGTCAATAACCACCAACCTACATCAAGAGACTGCAAGCTACCATATGATATACACACAGTTATGTCTATACCAGGAGGAGAGGCAAATTACCATAGCCTCAACCTCTATGTATTAGTAATTATAAGTTTGAATACAAACACAAGGACAAGACAAATTATGTAGGCCTCGTAATACCTCCACCGACATTTTTACGTTTGTTACACTTATCACCTTCATTAGGGGGAGAGGCCTCCACCCATTCATTCGAGTCATCATCATCACAACTATTTGAGATCACCATTTTAACATCAGAAGGTAGAGAAACATGGAGTACCTTACCTATATCGTTGATAGCCTGTTGCATATAATCTTGGAGTCACTTGATGGCATGGAGGTGAGTAGTTGAAATACACTCTGGATTCATGTTCAACATCCTCAATGTTCTTGTGCAATAGATATGAGTCTGCTATGTTTGGCAACATTATCATATAGCTCAAGGATTGAGCCTTATCGAAGATGTTTCTCCTACCCCTTGTGTGGCCTGGGTCCAATAACAAATTAGCCATGGCCACTCTGTTTCCTACACATGGCTCACCATCAATTTCCTTAGCCAATTCCCAAATCCTCAAAATCCATATCCCTAGCTTAGGATTTTTGATCTCCTACTCAAGTAAGTAGATGAAATTGTTGATAATTTCTTCACCCACCCTTTGTTCTCATAACAATGTCTTCCCTTTACTCACCGAATTCTTGTTCCACTTCTCCTCACAAGCATCTAGAGAATGCCTTTTACCCTTCCTAGTCTCTAAGGGAGACACCATCTCCGCTCAACTAGACTACCAAACACACCCAAAAGAATGAGAGCTATCCAAAATTAAAACCACACCTATGGAGATAAATGCCAAAGGTAGGAATGATGTATGTGGGCTCATGCCACATGAGCCAAGTGTGACAGTGTAGTCCTTGAAATCATTTTATCACCCACTCATAATCCCCACCATACCTAATGACAACTCATTATCGAGTAATATTATCTACTATTTTATTTACTAAAATGTATAGCTATTTATTATTTTATTTACTAAAGTACATAAGTTATTTCATTAAAATTATTATTTTATTCACTATAATTTTCTTCTTTTTATAAAAATATATGTTGATCGTGTTTTGGTTTTTATGTACATGGTCACAACATGAGACTCCTTACCAGGACTCGTCAAAAAGAGGGCCAAGCCCGACTCTCATTATCTCTCAAGTATCTTTTAAATAAATATATTTAAGATATTTATACTATTCTTTTCGATGACTCCTTAAAATGTAATTTGGTCAAAGCTCATTAAAAATTATGATCATTATAGTTTGTGTGTCAAAAATGTATAAAAATATAATTCGTATAGAACCTCCTTTTAAAATATAACCCAAGTTAACTACATTACTTGTTCTCGATTGAGAAAATTGAACCTAAGTGGAGGTATAACCAAGAGTTAAACCAAGGTTGAGAAGTCCTCAAACTCTTGTTACACAGCTAAAGTTTGACGGGCCTTGATTGACACAATTGAGTGGGTCCTAAAAAATTCAATTAGACTGGGCCTATAGGGGCAACATCCCCATCTAAAAATAATGGGAGCGGATTAGACCATTGGAACAAATCCTAAGCATATACCTCAATGCATACATTGCCATGCAAAGAGGCAGGAAATATTTTTAATAGACATATTTGCTGTGTATTGTAGATGGGGCTGAGTAATACTAATGGAAATTACATAAATTTAGCTTTAGAAGGTTGGGGTTTTCAGCTGCATTCTTATCTGCATTTATTCATGCTCTATATATTTATGATAACTATGCATTCTCCTCCTCTGTATTATTTCTTGGTGCAAGCTATCGGTGTATTTGAGACGGAGGATTTGAGCTGCTGTCATGGAGAATTTAGCAGGGATTCACCCACTTTCTGATCCATCAAGCTTCAGGTTTTAATCTTTTTTAACAACTCCTGTTTTATTTTCTTTTCCCGCTTGTTGTTAAACACAGATCCATTCCGTATGTCCTATCTGAATAATATACCTTTTTTGTTTTCATTGGTCTATTAGGATGCCCAATTTTATTACCTCAGGAATCCAATTGTTATTTCTGAGTAAATCCATGCAATTCTTCGTCATGGTGAGTTTTCCATGTTTCAGTGTGCGAGTCTTTGTAAATTTGAAGGCTTTAGAGGAAACCCACTTGGAGATTCTTATGAAACACCTGTGGTTCGATCTTCTTCTCTTAGAAAAATGACCTACCTTTTGGTTTTTTATCCATTGATTATTCCATGTCTCAGGAAATGGAGTTTAATGTTTATTTGTTTGATGGTGCATGACAAACTAGAAAACCCAATTTGGATTGTTTATGAAAATGTATATTTATTGATTGGTGCTTGACAATTTGGAAAACCCACTTTGGAATTTAATGGAACCTTTTCGGTTTGGTCTTTGATCTGGTCCATTGATTAAATCCATATTTCAAAATGAAAAGTTGGTTATCCGTCCTGTTGAGGGGTCATCAAGTTGGATCCAGAAGTCACATTACAAAAATTTGTGCACTGCTGAAATCTCAAATCAATAAATAAAATGTTGTTTGGACATGAACTCACAATCTACATCGATTTTGAGCTGGTAAGGACAAGGGATCAAATGCTAGCTCATGTTTATTAAGATCCTGACGCTTCAGTCCCAATAAATCTCTAATTTGGGTTTCTATGAAACTTTTCCTAGTTTCTTCTTTTTCTTTTTTGAGTAGAACTGTGTTTGATCAGGGAGGAACAAACGCCCTGGGATGGTGTTGCCTTGTGGCCCAAGAATCAAACCTAGGCAGCAATGGTTTAACTCGGACCACTCTGCTATTTGACCACATTACAACGGCATTTCTAGTTAAATCTTGTCTATAGTTTTAAATAGCCTACGACTTTTTCTCTGGTGCATTGGTTAAAAACTTAAATCCATAGTACAGAAAAGTTACTGCTTTAATTTGAATTTGCTGTTTATAATCTGAATGTCCGTTTTGGTCTATTGGGCAAATTCATGTTGTATAAAGTTATAAACATTGTTATCTGAATGTTTTTTTTTCTATGTATACATCACGTTCTATTGCTGATTTTGCTATTCAAATATGTGTGAATTTTTGAGTTTCTAAAAATCAAAGTACACTAGAATACAATCATCTATGGAATTGGGAAAGATTCAGTTGCTTTTGTGATGGGTATGCTCCGTTGTTGTTTATTGCTGCTTTATTTTTTCATTTCAGCAAAAAGGTAACAATTTGTGAGAAGTTGAAATTGCTCATTGTTTATGGGATGTGCAAGTCATGAATTTTTTGTTCGTAAAAACAAAAGAAAAGAAAATGAAATTGTTTGTTGTTTGTGGTGTGCACAGGTTATAGTGAAGCTTTTGTTCGTTTAAAGAATTGATCATTCTGAGAAGGCCATGGAGTTGGGATGCTATCATGCAACCATTCAACCTTCTCCACAATTCCTGTCATACCCCACTGCAGTAGACATCGCAGTGGAAGGCTTCTCAGATAAATTAGTGTTTACTGGATGATTGTCAAGGCATCGCAGCTTATAACGGCTGCGGTCAAGGATGTCGAGTGATTCATTGCTTCCAGAACTTCAGACTTTTGGTTATTCTTGTTTCACTAGGGTGCAATTTTACAGTTATGTTTGGTACCTTGTAAAGGCTATAAAGAATTCTCTGCAGAGTTTCCATCATCGATTTTCAAGTAGCATTTTACCTGCTTGTTGAAATAGTGGCCAATTCAATCACAGCCATGGAACGGTCAGGAATCTTCTGACCTATTTTTTGTGGTTTTATTCTCTGTGTTGTTTTTAGGGTTGATTCTATTAGTGACATGTTTCACTGTTTGGCAGCTATATGGTGATAAAAGAGTTGGGAGATGGTACTTATGGGAATGTGTGGAAGGCTTTGAATCGGCAGACTAATGAAATAGTATGAATGATCTCCCTTCAATTTAAAGAAATTATAAGTGTTTTATCCCTTGTAGCAAGTCCGTACATTAAATAATGCGTAGTCATTAATGGAAAGTTTCTGGCATGGGAAGTCATGATTTGCAGGTTTAGGTCCACCAATTTTCTAATATTGTGATAATGTATGCATTGGCATTCATATAGTATCTACAGGTCAGCATAGAGTGAAACCTATGATGACCATCTGGTTGATTCTCTGTATACTATTTATTATTTTATTCCAAAAAGATCCCAAAGCTCGTTTTCACTTTCCAAATGTTCCAATGATTCTAATTGTAGCAGAAGTCTGATTTTTGTAGTTCTCTCTTTTCTAAACTTTGAAGTGTCTGCTTTCCATCCTTTGTCCAGTCATTGTCTCTACTGCTCGTGTGCCTTACTAGACTCCAATAAGGTCGCATGGATGAAAAAGGGTTTGATTAAGAGGAGGGCAGTGTGGATTTTTATCAAGATTGTCTCTTAGACATAGGGCTGTGAAACTGGAACAGTCATGAAATGCAATGCCTGTTTAGCATGTAAGATTCTTTTTTGGTCACACTTTATCTGATACTGGAGATAAGTTATGAGCAGGAAGGAAAATACTCTCCATTGGAACTAGGCTACTAGCTATGTTCCTTGGATTCCCTGTTTTTAATTGTATTTATTTTATGATTTTTATTTATTCTTCAATAAGTGGATTTTAATTTCCTCTTGCTAAAAGCATAGAACTGCTATGGTCAATTTGTTTCTTGTTTTTATCCATTAAGTTCAAGATCTGGTCTGCTTTGAGATTGTTTTTGTTGTGTAATTTCCATTTACTATATCTATTGCTGTCTAAGCTTTAGGTTTTCTGTGGAAGGGAAACACTGCTTCACTCTATTATGCTAGTATCATATAAGCAATGTCTTTATTCATGCTTTTTATATTTCTGTATGTTTGATTATCACAAATTGGAAGTGTAATTAAATGGTTTGGAAGTTTGAGATATTGTTCATGGGAGACGGAATTTATATTTTCAATTTAGTACTGCACATGGGGAACTGTAGCAAAGTAGTTATTTTTGCAAAATTCTTCTGGATCAGATTCCACAGTTTATTTATGTTTCCATTATTTGGGTCTTACCACTGGATCCATCATCAGGGAAAGTCTTTAAACTATAGTGAGACCCAAAACTTTGGAACTAAAATAAGTATGCAGTCTGATTCATACTTTTTTGTAAATTGAGACACTATGAACAAACCAATCTCAAATCAAGTAGTTATTCTCTATGGGTCATTCATTGGAATTGTAATTGTGCATGGTTGAATTAGTCTTGTTGTGAGAATGTTAATTTAATAATTCACCTCGGTTCAAACATTTTACTTGTCATCAGAGTGGATGGTTGATGGTTGCACTTTTCGTCCTTCAAAGTTTAAACGGCAAATTTTGTATTGTGTTTGATTGTTTTTATCCTAACTACAGTATTAAATTGTATATTTTTACCACGTGTTTGCTGCCAGGTTGCTATTAAGAAAATGAAGAGGAATTTTTTTTCCTGGGAAGAGTGTATAAGTCTTCGGGAGGTGAAGGTATGTGATATGACTGTAGACACCATAAGGATGTTCAATATTGTTATCCAATCAATGCTTGCTAGTTTTGTTTAACAAATTACAGCTATAGTATTTATGATGTGCATGATGTTCTTTTGACAGTGCCTTATGAAATTGTATCACCTCAACATTATCAAGCTGAAGGAGGTTATCCGGGAAAATTTTGAACTCTATTTTGTATTTGAATACATGGTACTCTATATTTCTCCTTCTAAACATTTTAAACATTTTCTTTTCATACAATTATTGCCAATGTAATGTTTTAAAAATTACAAGCCTTTTCTAGACAAAAGTGGCCATATCCCACTAGTTGAGGATTTCATTCCACTATAATATTTAACTACTAACTATTCTACGCTTTTTTGCATTTGTCTTATAACCTAAATAGGAATGTGATTTTCTATTTTAAAATGATACTTACAATAGAAGTTGGTTAAAGTTGCTCTAGGGAGGATAGTCAAACATGCATTTCTTTCTTCAAATAAAATTGCTAATAGAAGTCAGTTCCAATTGTTCTATTTGACACAGTCTGAAACTTTATATGATATAGGTTGAAGTCTGGAAGATGTACAGGGGAAGTATGAGTGCCTTGTGCTTGTGTGATGAAACATATAAATATTGCTTTCATATTTTGGATTGAATGCTCCTAGTGGTGTTAATCCAAACATTATTAGGGAAACAAGGCATCCCGATTCCCAACATTATTACCGGATTTCAAAAAATTCTCTTAGTGTCTGACTTCTTTACTGGGGAATCTAGTTTGCTAGGTGTCCTTCATTATGGTTTCAGAACCTTTAAGCTAGGGAAATTTCTTAAGTTTGTACATTCTGTGCTAAATCATTACTTATTTTGTACCTTAAATAAAAATTTGTTTTGAAAACTTATGAATCATGGTAAATTTCATCAACTTGGGCATTAGTAGCTTACCAAACTAATGTTAACGTTTGAGTTAGTAGTGTAAAATAATGTTTCCTGGAATTTCCATGTTATCTCAGATGTCTGTGATGTTTCAGGAATGTGGGAATGAAATGGCTCTCCCCTTCTTCTTGCCTTTTCTGCTGTTTTTTTGGTAAATTTTGGGATGTCTCCAGATGTGTCACACATTCCCAAGTGCATTTCCCTCTTCCAGCTAGATTTTGGGGACATCTAGGAATGTCCCCATGATAGATTTGGAGATTTTCCTTGAAAAATTTGCCCTTATTTTTTACCACAAAAAATTATTGCGATATTCAATCAGATTTGCAGATGGAGTCTCAAGGATGGATTTGAAGATTTTTCAGAAAACATTTGCTCAAATACTTAAGCAGATTTTAAGATGGGTTTTGCAGGACAAATTTGCTCTAATTTGCGAGCAGACTTTCTTTGAAGTATTTTCGATCAGGTTTCTTGAACAGTTTTCAAGCAGATTCAGAGAACATTTTTTCTGTTTGTTGTCTTGAGAATCTTTCTTCTTGAGATCCATGATTCTCTGCTAGGGACTAGATTTTCTGAGCCTCTTTAAGGGCACAGATTGTTGGTTCTGATAACACCTGTTTATGTTTTATAGGGCTTTGATCAGTGTCTGCATCGTCTAGCATGTTCTTCAGGAACACTGCATGTCCTTTGTCATACTTTTTCCTTTAAGGGACATAATTGATCCATTAAGATGTCTATTGGAGGTGGAGGTAAGATGGAATGTTTATTTAAAATCTCACTTGGAAGGACTTATCAACAGACTATTTATTGGAAGTCTCACTTGGAAGGAAGTATCAACCTTAGTGCAATTATGGGGCAGCATCCAACCATTTATAGACATAATATAAAACAACATTGGCAAATGGAATATTATTTGAAGGAAATCCGAAAAACTATTTGCATGTGCTATTTCAAATTTGTAATAAGTATCATCAAAGATAACAGATCCTCTCCGAGCCTTCTTGAATTACTGTTGAAATGTGAACATGGCTCCATTTGATTGGTGCAAAGAAAAAACTAGACCAAATTTTAATTATAGTAGCTGACACAAGTGAGGTACGAGATCAAAATTAGTTTCAACTTCAAACTAATTGAGGGGGAATAATCTAAGGTTACTTATTCTTGTATTCAAGCCTTCAAATTTAAGGAGACAGGTAAGGTTTCTCTCTATGCGTCCATCATGCAGGAAACCATCTATAGATTTGTCTTCCAGGAATAGAGTTTCATAACATAGGTGAGACAAATGCTTACCAAGATGCGTTAGTTTGAGAAGATTCACATAAATGCAAGGCTATGTTGCATGGAGTTTTGGGGATGGTGATGACAGGGGACAGTGGGACACGTTTCTCGTACAGATTTTTTTTTGCCTCAGATTTAGGAAACATATATATAATGAAACTTCTATAGCTGTTTTATAATTAAAAAAATTCTATTCTATTGAGCATAAGAGTATTAACATTTAACATTGAAACTATTGAAAATTGAACTTATGAAGTTAAATGTGAAATAAATGAACATTGAGCATCCAAATGAAATCTAAAATCAGAGACTGTAGGAATGGCTTGGGGTTTCTGAAAACTGCAGGGAACGGCTAGGGGTTTCTGAAAATTGTAGGAAATGGTTAAGGGTTTCCAAAAACTGCAGGAAACTTTGGGGACATTTCTGAATTGTCCTGCTGAGCGTTTGCCCCATTTGGGTATGGCACCCTTTAAAAAACAATCACGGACGGCTAGGAAACTAATTGGAAATGGCGAAACAGGAGATGGGGGGATTAGGGGCAGGAAACATTTTCCCAGTGAACATGGATGCAAAGTTACTATCAATGTATATGATTGAGCATCACTTTATTTATTTTTAGTGCAGTTAGAGGGTTTGGTTTTGTCCTAAGGTTTTTTTGAATGAGATCTGGATTTTGTATTATTTATTTTTGTCCTCATGCTTTGGTTTAATACTATTATTTCTGAATTGTCCTGCTGAGCGTTTGCCCCATTTGGGTATAGCACCCTTTAAAAAACATCACGGACGGCTAGGAAACTAATTGGAAATGGCGAAACAGGAGATGGGGGGATTAGGGGCAGGAAACATTTTCCCAGTGAACATGGATGCAAAGTTACTATCAATGTATATGATTGAGCATCACTTTATTTATTTTTAGTGCAGTTAGAGGGTTTGGTTTTGTCCTAAGGTTTTTTTGAATGAGATCTGGATTTTGTATTATTTATTTTTGTCCTCATGCTTTGGTTTCATACTATTCTTGCTATCCTTGTTCGGAAGGGATAAAAGCTTTGAACTATGGGGCATTTTAGTTTTTGCATTTGGTTCCAAAGCTCTTCTCTGATCACGGCCATTCGGAAGGGATAAAAGCTTTGAACTATGGGGCATTTTAGTTTTTGCATTTGGTTCCAAAGCTCTTCTCTGATCAAGGCCATATATTCATTGTTTATGTATTTAACTTGTGGTCTGGTTGGCACTTCTCATGTGAGACAGTGAACACTCCTCAAATTAATCACTTGGCTTAAATAGACGCTCTCATTGTGATTAAATAGACCCATCCCAGATGGTAGCTTATGACTACTCTTTAGTTTTCTTTGGTGAGCTGTTGTCAAGAAATCAGTTATTTAATCCCTTTTGTAATTATTATATTATCTACTAAATCTTCGGATAGAGATACATTTCTGCAAAAACTATCTAAAAACATCTGTTACTTTTTTAGATTACCAGATACCTTATTAGATGGAAACCGGCAAGATTTTCTTTCTCTTTGTTGCTAATATGCACAATTCAAATAAATCATTTGAGAACCAAAATGTATATTAATATCTGGATAGAAACAACTTATTAATTACTTAAATACTCTTGAGCTGGAAATTTTCAGTGGTTTTGGGAATATGAAATGAGAAGATGTGTAAATAAACTTTTCTGGTTTTGTGTGTTTGCCTTTATATTTAGACACCTATAAAAGCTTTTAAATATTTTTAATGACTGCAACTGCCTTTTGTCTTGCAGGAGTATAATCTATACCAAATAATGAAAGACAGGAATACTCCTTTTTCTGAAACTGAAATAATCAATTTTTGCTATCAAATGCTCCAAGGGTTAGCTTATATGCACAAGAATGGCTATTTTCACCGGGATTTGAAACCAGGTATGAAGTTGGTAGTTGTGCTTGCTCCTGTTTTTCTATTGAGCAATATAGGCAGTTTTTCTTTATTTGCTTAAAGTAAATATTTAAAAATGGCTGAATGACTTCTATTTTCTTATTAGAGAACTTATTGGTAACAAATGACATTATAAAAATTGCGGATTTTGGGCTGGCAAGGGAAGTTCTTTCCCATCCACCTTACACAGATTATGTTTCAACCAGATGGTAAATCTATTTTATATTTTTATTTTCAATTGAACATAACTTCAATTAATTATCAATTGCATCTTGTCTAGAAGTAATGATCTCACAGACAATTCACATCTTTTTCTGTGATAGGTATCGAGCCCCAGAAGTCTTACTACAATCTCCAGCATACACTACTGCAATTGGCATGTCCAAGCACCCAACTCATTTTGTCTATTTTTCTAGCACTATTTTTAGTTCTTAATTACTTGAAAATCTTTGGCCTTGGAATTAATTTTTGTGCTTGGAAATTCAGAATGCTAAATAGAAGGTTCCATCCATACATTTTCAGTTTGCAATATTTTCTAAGCAAAGCCTTTTTCCTATCTTTCTAATGAAAATGTAGTCTAAATCTTAGGATTTGGGAGCCACCTTAGGCTAATTGTTTTTAGTCAAATGTAAAGACAAAAATTATTAAACCAACATTTTTCTATCATTTGTTTGAGAATTGCTTGCTTGCTCAGTTCAGGGTATGGTGACCCCATGTACTGTTATTTTCATCTTGCTAAGGATGTTGCCTTGAATGAATTTCATTTGTGTTTATGAAATTGAGGCTGTTATTATTCTTTTGTAGACATGTGGGCAATTGGGGCAATACTGGCAGAGCTTTTCACGTTGCAGCCACTCTTTCCAGGAGAAAGGTGAATATTCTGGAAGTTTTCTACTTCTACATGGATTTGTATTCTCCCCATTTTACCAGTCTTTCAGTGTGCAAGTTTGAATACTTCCATGCAGTTCTCTCAATAAAAGATCTAATCCTTGCGGTGAAATGATTTGCAGTGAACTGGATGAAATCTACAAAATCTGTGCTGTGCTTGGCACCCCAGACCATGATACTTGGCCTGAAGGCATGCAGCTTGCAGCTGCAAGGAATTTCAACTTCCCACAGGTAGTTTCATTTGATCAAACATATGTTACTTGTCTTGTATCTCCACATCCCACATCTGTTTTTTAAAACTGATTTGATTTATTTTCTTCTCTAGTAGATTCTAATTATAGTGTGTGATACAGTTTCAACCAACCAACCTTACTGCACTTATTCCTCGTGCTAGCCCAGAGGCAATTGATTTGATCACGGTGAGTAATTTACCACCCAAATATAGGAAATAGTGTGCCATCTTTGTTTCTTTTTGTTCTAAGCAATGTGGTGTTTGGATTAATTCTGTTTTTTGCAAATCATACCAACATGGCGTTTGCTTTGATGTTTATTCTGCAAATTATCATTATCATTTAAATTGGACACTTGGCTTATAATATTTAGTTTTTTAAACTCTATAGTAAGCATGAGTATTAAATGTGAAAATCTTTAAACAGCGCCTATGTTCTTGGGACCCTCAGAGAAGACCAACAGCAGAGCAGACACTGAATCATCCTTTCTTCCTTGTAACTATTCCTGTTGCTTGCTGCTGTTTAAAGTTTGACATTCACTTTTAAATTTTCATTTGTATGAATTTAAACGCAAATAGTTCAGGTTGGTGGAACTAACAGAAATATCTGTCATATGCAGATTGGTTTATCTATTCCACTTTCTCTTGGAGAACCTTTCAAGGGGAATAACCTTGCAGCAGGTAATTCTTGATTATAATTTTCTTAATGCATGGCATATTTGGTTATGGTTCTGCCGGTATTGCATATGCAATACTTTCTAAAGTCATTTATAATGACCCTAAAACTTAAAAAGTATGCAACATGATCATCCAACTCACTCTTTATGATTATGGAAAATAAGATCTATTTGTTTCAGGTAAGTTCTTGTCGAATGCACTGGGAGAATCTTACTGTGCGTAAGTTAGGAAAAAAAAGCATACATAAAATGTTTTGATTTTTGACCACTAATACTGAACTTTTGATTCTGGCATCTGTATGTTCTCCACTGATCATAATTTTATGCCTTACAACAGACACCCTTGTTTGTAATTTTTACAAGTTGCGAGGACAAGTGTTTGTAATGATCTGCTAATGCCCTGTTGTAAATGTGCAGAGGCAGATTCAGAAATTCATTCCAAAAAACCACGGAAGACATGGTATGGGGAGGGAGAATCAGGGGTTGAATGCTTCCTTGGGTTGACTTTGGGGATCAAGCCAAGTGTTGGACATTTTGGTGGTAAGTTCCATTTATGGTTGATTTTGTTCTAGTAATTTTTTTTCAATAGACTTGGCTTTCTGGTATCTCATGCTAGCTCTTATTACACCATTTGTCTTTCTTGAGTGATTGCTCTTTGCAGGGAAGGGCTCCAAATATTCAGACACAACAAAGCAGGTAAAACTTCTTACGATCATGGCTACAGTTTAACTATAGAAGCATATTGGTTTTACAATGCCTTGAATTATTTCCCCAATTTTGTAAATGTGTTAATTGCAGGATGTGGGTTCTTCTTCAAAACCTCGAGGTAGGCATATGTGATATCCTAAGATCTTCTGAAATATGAATGTCCTATGGATTGTGTATTTAACTTGATGTGTTTTATCCTTGGCAGCTATTTTACCACTTTTTCCTACAAGTCCTAGCAGGACTGCGGTTCCAGTAAAGTCCTCTTTGCCTTCAGCATGTACAATGAACAGGTTAGCTTTTATAGAACATGGGAACTATGAATTTAAAACGAAACTGTGATTAAATTTTATATGTTCATCTTTTTATTTCTTCAAATCTTTGGATGCTTGCAGTCAAGTTGCGCGACCAACCATAGCAGCTCCATCTGCTGCAATTACGATTTCTACTCTACAGCCAAGTATACTTGACAATTATAAGTTCTTTGGATCATCAATGGGACTGGCTTCACAGTTTGGCCGAAGTAGCTTTCCCTTTCAACTAGACAATCATGTTTAGTTCATGCTTGCTGAATTGGTCCCTAGTAATCTATCTGACCACATTCTCAAGCTGACAGCTTTGATTTTGTGTGTATGGTATGTATAATAACAGAATTGTCCATAGAGAGAGAACCTTTAATTTATATTTAAGCCATCTAGATTCCAGAGTATATATCTGCCCTAGATTCTGAATTCATATGTAAATATTTCCATCTAAGAGAGCGGGATTTTGAGGTACTGGCAGTCAATTTAGTGCTGCTTGGATTCAGAGTTCTGCTAATTTGACAACAATTTATTTCTCACAAGCAGTCAATCTCTGGCATCAACCATATTTTTACGCTATTGGGTTGATGAGTTTTGTGAAACTTAAATGCAATTGCAGTAATCAAACAGGTTACATCTTGAATGTGAGATGAAAATCATCTCAAAATTTATTCTTGAATAAATTGTGTTCCACTTTGATTCATCTCAATGGGATATTATACTGGAGATGTTTTTCACTTGAAAATATCCAGTTTTATGAAATGCTGCATGCTGTTGACCGCTGCTGTATAGATAATATCATTTGGCGTGCTTTAAGTGATCTAGATGTCGATTGAACATAAGTCTTGTGTACCATATTTGCAGAGCTTTGGCCAAATCTGGCCCAAGTTTGTCAAGCTGGGAACTCTATGGTGGATGAAATGGTTTGTGGGTAAAATCTTCGCGCATTATTTTAAGAAAAAGTATGCTTCACAAATGGATGAACAAAACTGGTTTTGAGTGTGGAGAGTAGCGTTCGAACAATCCACGGAAACCCACAACAGACTACGAGTATTTAAATTTTCTTCATTTTCAAACCAACAGCCGTAATTAGAATTGTAATTGATAATTGTCGACCTTTTGCTTAATTAGAGACATAATTGGCGGAAGCATTTTTTTTTTCGAGGCTCGTTTTTTGTCAACCGGACAAAAGAATATAAAAATGATAAATACATACGTATTTGCAGCCCAAAAAAAAAATCGGAATCAAGTTCATAATACCACTTAGCATGCATATAATAAACAAAACCACCATAAAATTTTTAACTACTTCAACATCAATTTGTCCAACTTGAATGTTGGGATATTTATGTATTGTACAATACAAAAATAATAAAATCAACAATTATCATCAAAGGGTCTTCATAAGGATTATTATCATCATCATTATCTTTAGGAAAATTTATTTTTGGTCGTCTAATCTTGACATTAGATGATGGAGGTAGATTATAAGAACCACAAGGAGCCGCCAACACTAACACGCACACAAAAAGAATTTTGGCTATTTGGCTCCTCAAAATAAAGATTGTTGTAGTGGAAATTTGAGTTAGTGTATTCTGGTGTTAGATCTCCTTCCTTGGCATTTTGCTTCTGCAAAAGAAAACAAGTTGGAATTTATGTAAATTAATTGTTCTGTCTTTTTTTTTATGTTAATAGGTTATGTTTTTGATTATGATAAACGGCTGAACAAGGGAGCCGGACCCTGTTACAGAACACCCAAAGGGCAAAAAACTGAAAAAGGTAAGCAGAACCCTTTACAGACAAGGCCACAAGGGCAGTACAACAGGACTGACAGCAACAGCCAAAAGGTTATGTTTTGTTAAATGGATGAAGGAGAATGTATTCCAAGTTTGATCAGATGAAGACGCATTGGCAATCTATTAAGACAAAGTTAGAGAGTTGAACAATAAAAACTTAAATGTGGAGAAAATTATTTCAAAAATGAAAAGAAATTTAAATTTAGATTTTTAAATTAAAAAAATTATAAACCTTATTTGGGATAGAACTTTGATTTCAAAACTTTTTAAGTGTTGGAATGTTTGGTCATGGATGTTTCCACCACTTTATTACACTTGCCATGAAGAGTGGAAATATTTTGACCATTCGAGTATATAAAATCACCAAACTCATTGACTAGTGTCCAAATTAGGTTAGGGAAAAGTCTAGCAAATGTTAGTTTGTATTCTTCGTTGACTTCCACATCTTTTTACGGTATGACCTTGTTAGTTTTTATTCTTTGTCGACTTCCACATCTTTTTATGGTGCTACCTTCTTTGACAAAAGGAAGATTTTGGTGTTGTAATATTTTGGAGTTATAACGCAAAGGCAAAAATATGTTGTGGGGTGACCATTCTGTTCTATTACACAATGCGAATTGTTTGTATTTGCTTGAAGATTTTTTTTTAGGATTTTTTTTTTCTAATTTAATAAGATATTCTATAAGATCCCACCAAGTGCTATTTAGGATAATTTATTTAACATTCGTTGCCCTTCAATTATTGGATTGCTTTCATATGGACCAAAGTTGGTTGATGACACCCTGACAAGTTGTTTCAAGATGACTGTGTTGGAGGTAAATTAGGGTTAAACAATTTATTTAAGATAAAATTAGAAATAAATAAGAACATACTTAAATTTTTCAAAATAAATTACTAACAGGATTGTTTCATTTATTTTCAACTTCTTCATTTTTGAGAATGATTTGAATATGCCCCACGACGTGGTGGTTGGTGATAAATATTTTGATCTTTTCAATCTTGGCATACACTTATTTAATCCAATAAATTTTGTTGCATATCTTTTGTAGCATAGGGTTGAGTGAGTGGACTATACAAGGTGTCTAAAAGATGTGTGAATAATGTGCTTCAACCAACAAACCAACTCTTCTAATTTTTTTTGCATTGTTTGATATGACTTGGACAACACTACTAGGCTTTAGTTCCTCAATAGCCCCTATGAGGATGTCAACAATAAATTGTGCATCATTTGTTTGTCTTTTGTTGGTGTGAACAAGGGTATTTCTTAATTGGTTTACCCTTTGTAGCGTGAACAAGGCACATTATCTAACTAGTTATTAGTTAGGACCTATTCACACATGTTAACATCTCAAGTTGACTTAGTGCTCTAGGAATCTTTCTAGAAGTTTCTAGTACACGTGATCTTATCCTATAGTTGTCTTATGTCATAGGATTAAAACACTTGTCATCATCCTAGTTATTCTTACCTTTCAACCTTGCTTTTATAAGCAAGGTATATCATATCATTGTTATATATTGTTGTATTTGCATTCTTTGATAAGAATACAATTCATTCTTGTCATATTGATCTTGTCATTTCTTTGTGCTTTCCATTAGGCCTCTAGATCTTGGGTGGCTATCTACATAGCCAAATCTTACACCTTTTACAATCTTTTACTTTAAAAAACATTGCTCTTTTAGGGGACATTGCAATCACATTGAACAATGGCTAATTTTTGCCATCCTTCCAGCCATTAGAAACAAAGGATATCCTTGTCTTGACCCATGAATTTCTAATGGGCTTGAATGAATCTTCTACAAGTTTCACCTCCTTTGCCAATAAGGTTCTACAGTTTAAAACTTGGGCCTTTGTACCCTTTTGAAGCGTATAATTTTGTTACCATTTCTTGCCAATATGGTGAACATACAACATTTAAAGCCAAAACATTAGTATAGATACATATGTAAGGAATTATGCTTGCAGACCCCTTTGTAACTAATTTCAAAACAAATCTTAACTACTAAACATATAGGTATTTCCACATTGAGCCTACGATGAGAATATTATAGAAACTCCATAGCAACACTCTCATCCTCTATCATACCCAAACATAAAAGTTAAGAAACCCAATCCAAGACCACACTCTAAATGCCAGACAAAAACCAATGTATCATGCTTCAACTTGAATGCCAACATCAAAGTCCTTCTCATCCATAGCAAGACCGAGTATCTACCATATATTCAACTCAATAGCTTGAATAGTGACCACAACTTATCACAAACACCCCTGACTTATTGCACCTCATAAGGTAAACACATTTTAGGTGGACGTTTTGCTATCCACATATCCAACCCAATCCACAATCACAAGTCTTTGTATATAGATTGTCTTTCCACAAAGTTTGTCTCCATCAATAACAAATATAGACATAAAAATACTTGAAGACCTCTATACCATTGTTTAATGACATATACCTCCCTAAGACTCCCATTGCATGGGGAATGTCTAGTTTGGAACCGACCATAGCATCTAAAAGTTCACCAACAACACTAACATAAAGGATGTGGCTCAAGTCCTCTATCAGATAGTGTCGAAGAACACATCGGATTGCACACTTGCAAACTAAACTGCTATAAAAATTCTCCCTTGATCACCTCATCTCTCTTAGTTTTTTCACATCACATTAAAAATAGAGATTAAAGAGCCCCAATCATCCATAGTATTACTAAAACCTATTGAAGTATAGTAATAGTAAATGATCACCAACATGTTTGAAAACCAAACAAAGTGATTTGATTAGCTCTACACAAATCCTAACTCTAATATGAAATGAACCAAACCTCCAAGATGGACAATAAATCATAGAGAAAATCTACAAATCAAACCATGTATTTTTGTCAACATCAACACGTGCTCAAACTATGACAAGTAAGATCTTCTAAATCCCCAATCAAAAAGCTATCAACATCTAACTATTCAACCCCAAGGTCAAACACACCAACAATAGATGTAAGCTTCTCAAGTTGAAGGAAAATAAAATCAACAACCATTCTCACAATAAGGGTGTTGGTTAATAGATTTGTCACTACAAAATGATTATGTGACTTGCCCAAAAAGGAGTGTCTATTTCTCCAATACTTGGATAGGTTGTAATGGGTCAAACAACTTTCCTTTGCATTTGAAGAGGAAACTTCCTTGTAAGGTAAAATTTTAAAAGTTTTTCTGGGGTTTTCTTTTAACCAGAAAGCAAGAAAGGTGTACAACTAAACTATAAAGAAGGAGAAAATATAGGGTATGAGCAAAAAGTCTCACAGTAGGTACAATTACGTATGAAAAATAAATGATGGAAATTTGAAAGATAATCACCAAATATTGCTTAAACATAAGAATGAGAATATCCAAGTGAAAAACGAATCCAAGATCTACAAAGGATTGTTCATATTCCACACAACATTCATGAAAGAAATCTATAGAAAACATTGCAAACTTAACGTAAGAAAAATTCACAACCATAGAACCAATGACTCAAAGTCCATCAAGATTTATGGTATTCAAAATTGCAGAGTACAAAGTCTCTTCTCCAATTTCCTTACAAATGTCTATGCAAATATTTCATAGTGAAGGGAAAAATAAAAATTTGAAAACTAGCAGAAGCAAAATTTGCCAAAATCCATATCATAATCCACTATCCATCATTCATCCATAATCCACATCATAATCCAATATCCTCCATCCATCTCATCCAATCATCTACCAACATCCATGCACATAATGACACTTGACATGGTCCATGTGCGATGATATCCAAAATGGGGCATTACCACCTTGCTATGGAAACAGATGCTCGAGTCCCCACCCTCTATCCAAATCTCTCTCTCCCCATCCATCCATCCCATCCAAATAGCAAAAACAAAAAAACAAAAAAAAAAGAAAAAAATAAAAAAAATAAAAAAAGTAAGATAAATCCTTCGTCCAATAGTGAAAACCATCTCGGTGGCACTTTGGATAAGTACCATGATGAAAACTTGGCAAACATGCATCATGTTTAGGTTGATTATCTATGTACCTCACACTTGGGGGCAAGTTGTCTCATCCATCCCATCCTTTCCTATCTTATCATCCCCATCCATTATATCTACATACCTATCCCATTGCGCCAACCCATCCTTCCCTTCTTCCTTTGATCTTGATAAGGATAGGGGAAAAATGTTTAAAAATGATTTGGACGTCTCTTGATATACCCAATCCTCCTAAGCATTATCACATAATGTCTTGAGCATACTATCTAGAGTGAGGCATGTTATTCCTATGCAACATAGTCCTTGGAGATCACAGCCTGAACCCCTTCATCCATCGACCATGTATCTTCCATCCATTCTATCCACTATCACCAATCCTTTTATCCGTCCATCCAATTCTTCTCCCATGCACGCCTCTAGACCTGGTTTTCCCTTTTCATTCGTATCTAGAAAAAAGGCTACTAAACGCAATCCAATGCAATCCTCCCATAAATCAAAAAATAAATAAATAAAAAAACCTACCAAAAATCCAAAAAAATCAAAATATCCAAAAATCCAAGCAATAAATCCAAATTTAAACCATCCTTAATCCACATCAAATCTAGCCAATATCAAAAAGTATCCAATGGTTTTGTTCTCAGCCTTGTTGCAAACCTCATCATTAATCCAACCAATCAATTCTTGCTTAAGAACGTTAAGGCTATCTTTAAGTATAGAAATCAATCAACCCTGGTGTTGATTCACATGGCCAACAACACTAGTCAATCCAATCAATCAATCATCGGTTTTCAGCTTGATAGGGGCAATGACCTTGTTTATATTTTTTATCATTCGTGCATGCTTGCTTGTTTGCTTGTGTGTGTTTATCATTTTATCTTGCATTTGTATCAGTCCTTACAACATTTTGTCACCACGACATCATGGTCTTCCATATCATGGTGCCCAACGACATGTTTTCTTGTGACCTTTTATCTTTTATGCATGAGACACATCGTCACCCTGGTCTTTATACCTTGGTGCATAATGTCTAGTGCTATATCAAACTATATGATTGCTCACCTGATGCCACATAATGTATAATTCATCCATTTCATCCATCCCTTAACTTTTCTCCATCTCCTTAACCAATTTATTTCATCCATTTCAAGAGCATACCCATATTCTTCTAACCCACCTATCCTCTCAAGGGTTCATACTATCGCTCCATCATCCCTCCTTGTCACTCACCTAAGTGGTTGGGGCATCCCTTTCTAACCCAACACTATGTTTTAAACTTCTTTGAACATGTTACTTCCCTTGGTCGCAACGACACTTCAAAGGGGCAAAATGTAGACACTTGAAATTGACCATGTCCCATTGACATATCACTTTTATCACCTTGTGTTGTCTTGCGACACTTTCGACACCTAGACACCTTGTCGACACCACCTTGCGACACCTTGCGACACCTTACGACACATTTGTCCTAGGTCCCCCTTTATCCCAAATTAATTAATTAATTAATTAATTAATCCATTTATCCTATTTCCTATATTAATTAAATAAATCGTATTTATTTAATTAATTTTATCTATTTTCCCTTTTAGCCTAATTAATTAAATTTAAGTATATATTTAATTAATATCCTCCATCATTATCCCCTCTCCAATAATTAATTAAATAAACCTATTATTTAAATTAATTATTGTGAGTCACATGACCCACTAAAAGAGAAAATACTTGTCTTATTCAATCTCCACCACTCATTTTCATTTAGTCTCAACCGTTCACACAAAAGAAGCCTTAGAAATCCTTATCCGAGCCCTTATCTTGTCTCAACAAACCGCAACCATTGATTCAACCTCTTAATCCTAGCCCTTCATCCATCATATCAACCCTCTATAAATCAACCCTAATCCTAGCCATTATCAATCACAATTTCAAGTATTGTTATGCTGCTGGTTTCATTCTAGAGCAATCGACATCTCTATCAATCCATAATAGCATTGAGCATAGCTAGGTTAGCTAGGTAGTACTAGGGTGCATACTACTTCCACTCTATCAGAGGAGAGGTGAAGATTCGAGGTGAAGGTATTGTGTTTACATTGTATTATCTTCCATTTATTTTGCCTTCAATCTTTTCCCATCTCCACCTTCATCCCTTATGAATGATTTACAAGCAATATTAGGAGTAATTAAATACTCAAGACTGACAAGGTTGATGGAGCCTTAATTCTAACACATTTCATGATCTTTCCATCTATTTTGTGCTAAGAGTGATGCAAGAGCATCCTAGGAACAAGAACAATCTTGCATCAATCAAAGATATTTGCTTTCACTTTATTTGTTTTTTTGCAAGTTTTCATTTACTAGTTAGTTGCAAAAGAAGCTCTTGTACTTTACCGCAAGTTTACATTTAGCCTTGTGGTTTTGAGGTTGTGTTATGTAAACATACATCCACATCATATTCATGTTTTAGAAGAACTGGATCATTGGAAGGGTGTAACTCAGATTGTTAACAGATACCAGACTAATAGACTTGCATAGTTTCATCTATTTCCACTTGTGCTAAGTTTTTCAGAGTTTATGCCAACAAAAGGATATATGAAGATCGATTGGACCTAGGGGGATGTACATTAAGCACCACATGGAGATTTCCCATTCCATTATCACCGAATTGATTGGAGGACTTGTTTACACTGGCTTACTACATGTTTCATAAAGCCTATAATTTTGTGCCACCTTAAAGTTGATGTGGATCATTTTTGAGGTTTGAGATTGCTATATATGTCACTCACAGTCATTTAAAATCATCAAGGAGAGTTAGAAGGATTGAGTAGAGAGTTGGAGGTTTGAGTGTGAACATAAATGATGAAGGTTTAAGATGGAGTTTGATAACGAGGATGCAAATGCAACATAGTATATTGAATTTGATTTGAATGTAGTAATTTACTTGTTACTAATCAAAAAGTTGTGGCCTAGCATGTAGGAAGCCCATCGCAACAAATTGTAATTATTCTAAACTTTGAATTTAACAAAGATCATATTACTATTCATAAGATTCAAATCATAAGATTCAAAGCTTGATGAGAGCAAGATGGTATTCTGAAAGTTCTACTTGTGAATAGATTACCAAATTGAGGCAACCTACAAGAAACTTGTCAATAGAGTGCCAAATGAGAGGTAGTTGTAAGGGGTGATTATAGGTAGACCACCAATTTGAGGTAGTTTACAACATATTCTAGGAAGGATGCCACTACAAAGAGTCCAAGGTGTTGCTAACATTGTTGGAAAGTTGAATGAGGTATTGAAAGAGGTAAGGGAGAACATAATTTGATTGAAGGCTTTGGAGGAGGATAGGAAGAGAGGTCAAAGCCCAAGGGATGATGATCAAAGCGATGTGGAAGACCTAGAAGAAGAATCAAATTAGGTCAAGGTGTTGAAATCCATTCCCAAAATTAGTAAGAGACCTAGTATTGAGATTTCTAACTATTGCGATGATTTGATTCTTGAAGAATTGATTGATTAGATAAATGATTTGGATGAATATTTTGAGTATGAGGAATTTGAAGATCCCCAAAGGGTTAGGTTTGCAAAGATAACGTTAAAATGGCATGTCGCTATTTGGTGGAAAAAAGTATAGTTAGAAAGAAATAGGAGGGGAAAGGATAGAATAACGAAATGGGATAGGATGGTTGCAAAATTGAAAATATAGTTTATACCAATTTATTATGAACTAGAGTTGTTAAAAAATTGTAAAGTTTAAGACAAAGGCATAGGACTATGAAAGAGTATACTGAAGAATTTCATACGCTGATCATTAGGATGGGACATAGTGAAGCAAGAAAAGAAAAGGTTGCAAGATACATCAATGGATTGAAGGAAAGTATCCAAGAAGAGCTAAGTCTAGTTAGATTGACCACCACAAAGTAAGCATACCATTTTGGATCAAGGTGGAAAATAAATTGAATAGAAGGTTCAAAATTGGGAAAAACTGACAGAGAGGAAGAGAGGAAAGACCCCAAAGCAAAAGATCAAGGTGCAATGATAGGAGACCATATAGGGAAGAAAGAAAGATCGATAATACCTAACACAGGGAGAATGATACCTTCTGCAACGAAAGGAGTCGTGATACCTACCACAAAGACCAAGAAGAGGATAACATCTACCACAAGGACAAGGGAGAGTGATACATACCATAGGTATGGATATTAGCAAGTTAGAGGAGTATATGGGAGGAATTAAAGATGATCTTTTATAGGAACATGTATCATGTGTGGAGAAGAAGGGCATTGAGCATTTGAGTGTTCTCAAGGTCAGGGAAGCAAGTAGAAGGTAGCACAAGAGTTGAATTTAAGGATGAGGATCCCCAGAGATCATATGAGTTAAAGGATGACCCTGAGCATGGAGGATTACTAGTTATGAGAGGGGCCTTGCTAAAGTACCATGAGGAAGAAGGACCAATACAAAGAACCTGTTCAGAACTAGATGTAAAGTAGGGATAAGTGTTGAAAAGTTGTCATTGATAGTGGGAGTATAGATAACTTGGTATCTGAAGAAATGGTTGAAAATTTGTATTTGAGGAGGCTAAAACATCCAAACCTTTATGTGATTGCTTGGCTGCAGAAGGAACATAATGTAACAAGCCAATTCTCATTACCCAAATTAACCAACTTAATTACCATTAAGTACAAGGTCATGATTAACATAATCATAGTTAAGCAAGGTAATAATCGATTTCATAATAAAAAAATATCTTTTTTGGATATTTCAAAACTAAAATTTACAACAACCAAAGATAACATACCAGTGAATTCCTTTCACTATACATTTACAATGTTTTTCTCATAGCATCAATAATGAGTTTACACTTAATATTTGACTATCAAGTCATATAAAAGAATGTACTATATTTGGAACTTTGACATTTGTCTTCATAAGTCTCCGCTTGTCTTTTGCTTGGGAAGGATAGCATCACCCGAGTGCTTTTCCTCCAACCACAGACCGACTGTCCCTCACATAACTTCCTTCCTAGAATCCGCCCTACCCTTCACGAAGGGAATAGATATAAGGAACCAATTGGTGTTCCATCTGAGTATCCGGTGTTGTGTCCTTCATAATACTTCACGGTCATATAACTATAGATCCACTCTAACTATGTATGACACCACTGGAAGCATTATGCCATATGCAGCACAGTGAACCGACTAATGCATGCAGAGACATATCCATTACTTTGGCCAAAGTTTATATACATAAACATTTTGCAATAAATGTAGTCGAATGTTCACACACCTCGACTCGACTTATAAGTTGTCTCATCCTATAGTGTTCATAATTTGATCTCTCTAGGTCATAGAAAAGACAGGTTCAATTTACCCTTAGTCCATCTAACTTGGACTTTTTACACCGATTCCAGGAGTGCATTCATTATTTGTCTTGTTGCCTATGCAACAGGGAATCTGTGACTCCACGTCACTTTATTCCCATATTTTCTTTTTACAAGTTTACATGTTCATGGTTTTAGTTTAAAAGACCATCCCCAATCTAAGTTTCTATGGCTACCTTGTTTCAAGGTTTTCATAAAATTCACATCGACTATAACACATACCTTTATAGTCTAATAAGTTGACAATATTAAATAGACCTTTAGTCAAAAGAATTAAAAAGGGTTCTTGATACCCTATGCTTCATCCATGAAGCATTGCCATTAAATAAAGAAACAAAACCATAGTACATTTTCAACGAGTTTTTATACTCATTTTTATATTCTTCCAAAAACAATCAAGTGTTTCACTTCTCATTTCACGTGCCTCGAAAGCCACAATGGCATGTGCACTATCGATAGCATCGACTTTCATGAATGTCTCTTCATTCGATTATGCATGCCCATCATCCTTTTCTATTGTATTTTCTTTCTAAAAGGCATTGGCTTGTGGCCTGTTAAATGGCTTATCACTTATACAATATGCATGGCTCTCGGCCTTAACAATCTTTATAAAACATCAAATGTTATGATATAAAACACATCTTTTAATCAATCGGCCATATAGGCTGTAACAGAGTCATCATCATACCAAGGCTATCGTATAAGATAGCACAACATTATTCATGCATTCAACCATGAAGGCCTTATCAAATATCTTAACCATATAAATGCTATCGTTTTGATAACACAACACTATACATGCATTCGACCATAAAGGCCTTAACAAAGATATTAAACATATAAATGCTATCATTATTATAGTAGTAATTGGTAAAAACTTGATTGCTATTATTTACAATGAGCAACGCTCAATAAGTAGATTATAGAATTTACAAATAAGGCAAGTTTCAAAAATAGAAACCGCACAGAATCTTACATATCTAAAATATATGATTGACCAGTAAACTAAAAATAGCATGAAATAAATATTCTAATACCCTCCCTTAATGGTCAATCTATCAACTACACCAAGAGACTCCCTGAATTTTACAAACTTATCTGAACTAAGGGACTTGGTGAGGATATCTGTTGTCTGATCCTCTGTCAGAACATAAAGCAATTGAATTGATCCGTCTTCAACAAGCTTTCTGATGAAATGACAATGAGTTTCTACATGCTTGGTTCTTTCATGGAAGATTGGATTTTTGGCAAGTTTAAGAACTCCTTGATTGTCACAGAACAAGGGAGACAGACCTGCTTGAGATATTTACATATCAGTGAGCATCCGACGAAGCCAAACTACCTTATAAGCTGCCTTAACTGCTCCTCGATACTTTGCTTCTGTCGAGGAGAGAACCACTGCCTGCTACTTCTTACTAGTCCATGTGACTGCACCAGATCCCAAATTGAACACATACCCAGATGTTTATTTCCTATCATCAACCGAACTTGCCTAATTTGAGTCTGTGAAACCACTGAGTCTAGGATCATGACTCCTAATGTAAAAAAGTCCAAAATCAGAAGTGCCCTTCACATAACACAACACATGCTTCGCTGCTACCTAATGATCAACCTTGGAGGCTGTCATGAAGCGTGAAATGTAGCTCACTACAAAACTAAGGTCAAGTCTAGTGGCAGTGAGATAGATGAGGTTGCCCACTAGTTGCTTGAACAATGATTCATCCACTACAGGTGAGTCAGACTTAGATGACAACTTGAGCTCTTTTTCCATGGGTGTGGAGGCAGGTTTGCAATCCTCTAGACGGAACTTATCTAGTAGACTTCGAGCATATTTGGACTAGGAGATGAAGATGCTGCTCTTGGTTTGCCAAACCTCAACACCTAAACAGTAATGCAAAAGTCCCAGATCTGTCATGTCAAATGTGCTACACAAATCCTATTTGATCTCAGTGATCAAATGTGCCAAGCTACCAGTAATGATCAGGTCATCCACATAGACAACAAGAATCAGAATATCACTACCAGTGCGTTTGACATACAAATTAGAGTTAGATGGACTCCTCTGAAAGCCATGATTTGTGAGGTACTTATCAATCTTGATGTACCAAGCCCGAGGAGCCTGTTTCAGGCCATAGAGTGCTTTGACCAATCTGCACACCTTGTGTTCTTGACCGACAACCTTGAACCCTAGAGGCTGCGTCATGTAGACTTCTTCCTTCAACTCACCGTTGAGGAAAACACTCTTAACGTCCATCTGATGGACTTTCCAATCAAATTGGGCTGTTAAGGCAAGGACGAGCCGAATGGTACTCATCTTGGCTGTAGGAGCAAAAGTCTCCTCGTAGTCAGTGCCTTCCTTTTGTGAGAACCCCCTAGCAATGAGATGAGCTTTGTATTTGTCAAGGGTTCCGTCAACTTTGTATTTCACCTTATACACCCATTTGTAGCTAATGGGCTTCTTCCCTGGAGGAAGATTAGAAAGGACCCAAGTGTGATTTTTCTTAAGACTCTGGTATTCAGACTCCATAGCCTTTTCCCACTTAGGAATTCCTTTAGCCTCTAAATATGTCTGAGGCTCATAGACACTGTGAATGTTGTCCATGAGAGCAAAATTAACTGTATGCTACTATTTGCTCTTGTTTCTGGATGATCTACCCTTAATGAGCTCATCATCATGAAGATCTCCAATAGTCTTAGCCCACCATTTAGGCTGGAGAGTAGAAGTACCAACATCGGATGCAATAGGAGGAGATGGAACAGGTGCAATAGGTGGAAGATCAACATCATCTGGAGGAAATTCGGGTTCAACATCATCAAAATCAAAATCTGCATCATCATCCCTCCCATCAGGTGGACCTAACAAAAGAAGAACACCCAAATCAAAAGCCTTCAAAGACTGATCCTCAGAATTCTGCACAGACGAGGAAGGATGAAAAGGTCCTCGTTCTTCATCAAAGACAACATCCTGACTAAAGGTAAGACGATCAGTATCTATATCAATCAACTAGTAAGCCTTATGGTTGTCACTGTACCCTGTGAACATAAGCTTTTGACTCTTGGAATCCAACTTAGAGCACTTGGCATCTGGAATTCATACATAAGCTAAAGAGCCAAATATTTTTAGATGACTGCTCCGAGGTTTGCGACCAGTCCAAGCTTCCTCAGGAGTCTTCTCCTTAACAACATATGTAGGAGATTGATTAAGAAGATAAACAACAGTATAGACTACTTCTGCCCAATATTTCTTAGGAACACTCATGTGTTCTAACATGGAATGGGCCATCTCAGTGATTGTGCGGTTGCACCGCTCTACAACACTATTTTGCTGACGAGTATAGGGTGTGGTTAACTGGAGTTTGATGCCGTGTATATCACAGAAGTTGGAGAAATCTGTGAACAAAATTCGCCCCCATTATTTGACTTAAGAGTGACTATGGAACAACTAGACTCTTTCTCTACTAAGGCCTTAAACTTCTGAAATACAGTAAACACATTTGATTTCTGTCTGATAAAGTACACCCACATTTTATGACTAAAATCATCAACAAAAAGCAAGAAATACTAGTAACCAGTAACAGAAGGTGTATTCATTGGCCCACATACATCAGCGTGAACCAACTGTAGTACCTTGGAGGCTCGCCATGAGTCACCATTCGGGAATGGTGTCCTGTGCTGCTTCCCAGGCTGACAAGATCCACAAACACCATGATTTTGAGTTTGGATATCAGGTAAACTGGCTACAAGTCCCTCCCAAGATAGCTGAGAGAGATAGTGCACATTTAATTGCCCATAACGATGATGCCAAAGACTGGTGATGGAAGAATTTCTAGCTACTATGGCTAACTTTGGAGAATCACCTGTATCCATAAGTCTGTATAGACCATGATCCTCAGTACCAATAGCCATAGTGGCGCGAGTCTCCTAATCAACAATGGAACATTTGTGAGTAATGAAAACCACATCCAACTGAGGAGAGTGCCGCATGATTTGAATGATAGAGAGAAGGTTTAGTTCCATGCCAGGAACGTAGTAGACATTGAAGAATATGAGATTCCTCCCACCAGACTGAATCTAAACAGTGCCCTTGCCGACAACTATATACTCTTCACCTCCTCCAAAACTAACTGAGTCACTGAAGGGAGAAAAGTCTATGAACCAATCACGCCGATGAGTGAAGTGTCGTGAAGCACCTGAATCAATGTACCAGGTAGAGGACTTCACATGATCTGTAGGTCTTTTAGCCATAAAAGCGTAAAAGGCAGATTCCTTCTGCTAAGTGTGCTCAGCAACATTTGATCTTTGCTGAGACCCTCCCTGCTTCTTTTGTTCAGAAGCTAAACGCTTACAACAATCCTTCTTCATGTGACCATATTTGTGGCAATAATTACACTGAATGTTCTTTTTCTTGGTGCTATCCTGAGGTTGACTTGAGCCTTTCCGCTGTGGAGGTTGACCTTTCCCTTTATTCTAAGCCTAAAATTTGGCTACAAAAGCTTGCTCTGTAGAGGATGAAGAAGCACTACTACCAAACTATTGTTTCCAACAATCTTGCTGCAAGAGGATAATATAGAGCTTCGGAAACTTCAGATCAACATTAGCAGAGGTAATGTTGAGAGTCTCAATGAAATGTTCATAGGACTTAGGTAGACTTTTCAGAGTGATTACAACCATGTCTTCCTCCATTTTCTGACCAATAGCCTCCAGTTGATCTCGGATCTCCTGGATCTTGTTCAGGTGTGCTTGCAAAGTTGTCTTTTCATCCATCATGATAGAAAACAACATATTTTTCAAGAAGAGTGCACGACTCTTGTCAGAGGTCTAAGGCAAACCCTTCAGATGGTCCCAAATCTCCTTTGCTAATTTTCTAGTCAGAATCTGAGGTAGCTAATCATCTATAACTGAAAGCTTAATGAGCATCACCGCTTCACGATTTTGCTCATCAAACTTATCCTGGTCTTTACTCGTCATTGCTGGATGAGTAGTGTTGCCAAGAATGATCTGATCAAGGTAACAATATTCAAAGATGGTCATCATTCACTGCTTCCAGGTATTATAATTTTTTCCATTGAAACACTGACTGCCCTCCAACATAATGTTGGTCAAAGAATCCATCTTCACGCTTTTCGATGCATGAAAAATGATGATCTGAGAAGAGGATGAATGCATGAAACCTGAGGCACAAATTCCAATGCACTGAGGCAGGTCACATGCATAAATTTTAAGACAAGTTCACTGGCACAAATTTTGAGACACAGACTTCGAGAAACCTAGAAAAACTAGCAGCTACCTAGAAATTATCTCAAAAAACCCACAAAGAATCTGCAATCAGAAAAAAATTTTGACTTGAAAATGAGGGTCAAAACCCTTGCTGAAGTTGCAGAGGCCCTAGGCGGCCATGGCAGCCATGAAAACATAGAAAGGTGTTCAGGAAATCATGACCCTTAACACAGAATCCTGAACAAAAGCGGCAAAAATTTTGTGTATGATGGAAGAACACAAAGATTTGCAAAATTTTTGTTACAGAAATTGCGTTTTGGAAGACGCCGCCAAAAAAATGGAAGACGTGACTCAAGAAGCTGCAAAAATGAACCCTTAAAGAGGATTTACATCTTTAGAGAAGGCGAACACAAAACTAGAGGAGGGTTAAATCTCGCACCGAACACAAGTAGAAATACTTCCGCCAAAAGCAAATGAATCGTGACCTCTTGAAGATCCGCGACCTCAAACCAGAGAAAGGCGATCAAGAAAAACGCGTCAAAACAAAAATGACGCTCAAAAAATTGACGGCTCTGATACCATATTACGGTAGTAATTGGTAAAAACTTGATTGATATTATTTACAATGAGGAACGCTCAATAAGTAGATTACTAAATTTACAAACAAGACAACTTTCAAAAATAGAAATTGCAGAGAATCTTACATATTTGAAATATACGATTGACCAGTAAACTAAAAATAACATGAAATAAATATTCTAATAATCATTTATGATAACACAACCATCGATTATTCACTAAGTGGCAATCAACAGTGGTATTGACATACTATAGAAACACAAGGCTGTAATTAACAGTCTTACTTGCGATGACAGGTTCATAGCCGAGATGAGGCTTGCTATGGAGTAAATCTGTCGATGTTATTCTCAACTCCTTCCCGTAAGCTCTCCAACATGTAACTCTCCCTCATGTAGCTTCTACGAAACAATGATAATGATAAAATCCTCGCCACCAAAGAAAAGACTATCCATCCTTTTTGTTTGCATGCATTTTTCCAACCCACACATAACCGCCACCCTTTGAAATGAAGGTGGGTAAATCAGTTGGCACATACCATGCCACCTCACAGGTATATAGGTTCCTCAAAGACCATATCTCCCATTTGGGAGTAATCTGCAATATGATAAGCTTATGTTAAGTTCATCCACACCTTCCGCTCACTCCACTCTTCGTGGATAGTGGTACGGTTGGCCACAAGAACATATAAGTTTGATATACTAAAATGTTCGACCACTATAAGTGGGTAAATAAATAATTATGTCTCACAAAGCATCATTTACATCTATATGATGTTATAGGATTATCAAAATAACCTAGGGTATCACTAAATTATATTACCATCATTAAGGTGGTATCATTAATATGCGAATATGGGGTCGAGTCTCACTCCCCCACTTTGCCATATTAGACTATGGTCAAAATAGTTAAACGATATTTGCAAAATTTAATATAGAAAAAAATGAGTAAACAAAAGGAAAACTTTGACATCCAACCAAAGATTACTATCGACTATATGAATGTTCTAAGAACATTATCTAGTCAAATCAACGTAGACGACGTCGAGAGATCTTAAATTGACTTGCTGACATTGGTTGAAATGAAATCGACTTAATAAGGAAAATGACTTATACTCACCCCGTCTTACATGGGTTCACGAATGATCAATTTTGATACTCAGATGGCATTCTGACCTTTTCCCAACATCTATTTCCTTCTCCCAGGTGATACTCTCCTTCCATCCCTGAGGAATGATTCTTTTCTTGGTTACACTCACAACCATATAACCATGATTAGTGTATCATCATTTAATTCATAAACATTATCATAAAACAATCTTATCAACATGTAATCTCATGTCTAATTTAAACATCAGTCAATATCCATAAAATCAATGATTCTACTTGATCTTTTCCAAAAACATCAAATCATTAATCTAAGATTAATTATCCTATTTACCTCATAAAAGTAAGATTAAGCTTAATCAAAAGTTGGGGATGTAACACATAAGGTAATGGTCAATGAACAATGATGGGTAAAATTCAAGATAGGGGGTTACTATTGACCTATTTTGCTTCCTAGTCAAATAGCCCAAAGCCAAAATCTCTAGGTGTTTTCCTTATTTCCCCTAAAAAAGCCCTAGGTTTCACGGTCATATCTTGCCTTATGTTATAATCCATCGTTGGTTGTCTAGTCTAGGTTACCGATCGTTTAAGTTATAACCTTGAGTCCTATATGTCATGAGGTGACCGGCCCCAAGTCCTAATGACTACCTTTTATTGCCCGTCAAAGTCATGTTCTTCGTAAAATTCTTAAGTCCTAAGACTTTCTAGGGGTTTGAAGGTACCACATGGCAGGATATCACAAGCCCGCAAACCGCCGAAGCTCATGTCGTGTTCCCACCGTAGGGCTATGAAATGAGGACAACTGTAAAGTTTACCGCGACCTATGGCCATAGGATCAATGACTCATTTGGATGAGGCAGATTGCGCTAGGTGTCAAAGGACAAAGTGAAAAGGTGGGGTCCTTAAGGATCGAATGGTAGCGCAGTGTCACAGGAGAATCTCATATGTAGGAAAGATTCTATGCACGGCTATGGGATGGTGACACGTGGCCTGCTCCTTTGTTCTTTTGAGGGCAGCGGTAGGTAGCTTCCGAGGTGCGCCACGTGTCGGCCCCGTGCTCTTCCAAAGAAAAATAGACAAAAGTATCCCTTGGGTGTGCACCGATGTGCCACGTGTTTTCTTGGCACGGACCCATAGCAACCATAAAAGAAAGTTCCTCTTCTTTTGTGTCGTTGCGCCATTTGGACACCTGGTGTGTTAACGCTTCTCCACAGGATCTTTTAAGGTGGGCCCCTATATGCTAACAATGCTTCTAAGAATAGCAACTTACCTGTACACTCAGCGCCACTGTGGGAATTTCACGAGGGTTTCTTCTTTGTCAAGCCTTGTCTTAACTCCTTGCGAGGCCATGAAATTGCCACGTATGCCAGGTCTTAAGGCCTCAATGCAGAAACACAATATGTAGCGGGCCGCGGAACCGTTGATCTTATAACCGTTTGTTCATCTAACAACTCTGATTCAAACTCAGGGTTTTAAGAATTCTAGTGGTACCAAAGGCATTCATTCGAGTTGGTGAGCTTTGCAGGTAGGTTTCAAAGGGGATGGTGCGATTCTTCAATGCGAGGGATCTTTTGTAGCTCAGTGGCAGATCATTCAATGGTTGGCGATGACTTTTGGGCTCTCCTCTTCAATGCTATGCCTTCTCTTGCGTGTGGGCAACCATTCCTATGGTGTAGGTCTACCAGAGGCATGGGTTCTGTCCCCATCGCCATTTGTTCCTGACTCTGCATTGATGACAACATTGGTGATCTTGGGTTCCGTGGACCTACCTCAGTTTGTGTACACAGGGATTTGATATATAACATTGTAATCTTCAGTAAAGAGGGAGTTAGTAATTTCTGGGCTGTTATGATGTCAAATTCCTTGTAGTCACACCTCTTGGTACAATTGTAGGATTATCAAAATTTGACTCACCATGCCTGTAGCTTGGCCTCTGCTGTCTTCTGGTTAATCCACCCATGAATGTAATTGACTATACTATGTCTTCTCCTCTATAAGTTATTTTGCATTATAATAGTTTCTAGCCTTCATGATTAATATATTCACAATATTTTGCCTCTCTTATGCTCTGATTTCTGTGTTTTACTTGAAGTAGTGATCTATTCTGTGAGTAAAATGGCTCCTCTATGGGTTAGGTTTTCATCCCAAAGCCTCAATCAGTTCTATAATTCTGTGTGAACCTTCCCTTGTGATTGAGATCATTGTTGTGTCTCTTCCAGGCTTACTACTACTCACTAAATCTGGTGCATCACCTTTATTTCTATTTAGTTTCTTCCTAACCCTTTTCCCCTTCAGTATTAGCACTAGGTTTAGATAGTTTTCTCTAAGCATTAGGCTTAGAATGAGGAACCAACCTTCTCTGGAGGTCTGATCTCAACTTGCAAGGTCCCCCACCTTGAGATAATTCCCCTTGTGTCATTAGAATGCTTGGACTCTCTCTAAGCTAGGTGCAATTTTATGTGATAACAGTTTTTGGCACGCCCGGTGGGATTCTTTGCTCTGAGTGGGAGTTGGACTAAGGATTCGGTGCCATTTCTAGTTCATTTGTTGTTGTGAAAGCATTCAATAGGCACCTGGTGACTCTGCTGATCCAATTCCTACACAACAATTCAACATTTCATGCCTAGAGTTTAGATAAGGTCATCTTCTGGAGGTAACTTCCAATTCATAGAACTCTCTTTTGTTGATAGAAGAAGAAGAAGTAGACTGTCTAAATCCCCTATGAGAGCAAGTGGAGGTAATAATTCATACCATTCAAGAGCATAGTCTACTCCTCCTCTAGTTAATTTTCAGGTTAGGTTTCAGTATTCAGGAAGAACCCTACACATACCTTTAATCAACCTGAATATCCTTAATATGGCTAGAAATATTCCATTTGTTGCTTTTAATGGGGGTAGTCCTCTAGACCTAGAACAGTATGATGACATCCCTACTTCAACATTAAAGGCTATCCCATTCTTTATTGGTGAAGACTCTACTACTTCTATTGAGCACATTCAAGATGTTGCTAGTGTCTGCTCTATCCACAATGTCACTACTGATAATGTGGCTGTGAGATTGCTAGCTTCTTCATTTAAGGGAAAGGCCTTACAATGGTATAGGGGTCTTCAAGCCAACTCTATACACAACTAGGATGATTTGGGCACTAAATTATGCCAACACTTTGAAGACAAGAGTGATCATTTGTCACTTATGGAACAATTAACTACAATCAAGAGAGCTCCACATTCATATATGGTGGATTTCAACTATAGATTCCAGAAGACATGGGACATGATTCCGTTTTTAGTGAAGCCCTCTCCAAACATAACATTTATCTACTACCTAAGGTCTTTGAATCCAAATATTGCCATCATGATTCAGTCCATGGGTGGGACTGTATTACCTGATACCTATGATACAACCATAAGGGCAGAAAATTGCCTGATTCAGGTGGGAAAAATTGCTCCAAGGCCACCCATGCCTATTTTTTCAGAGGCTCCTGCTATTAAACCTATTGTGGCTCCAATCCCTATAGCGACCACCTCCATAGCTCCTTTATCTGTGCCCCCAAATGAACTACATGAGGTCAAAAGCCTATTATAAAGTTTTGGTAATGAGTTAGTGGCACTAAGGAGACAAAATGCACAATCAAGAAGGCCTTATCATCCCTCCAACCAGACATATCAACCCTTCAATCAGGTTATCAACAAAACAGGCCACCATACCAAGGTAATATGCAAAGGCAAGGGTAACCTAGTTATATCAGACCATTAGATGCTGTTAATCCTAATGCAGCAAGCACTTCAAGGCCTCTTGTTCCAATCCAAAACAATCTAGCCCATGACAGTGACTAGTGTTATCCTTGCGATCAACCACATGACAAAAATTTGTGTCAAAATGGACAGTTCAGTCATGCTTTGACAGTGCAAGAGAAACCAACAATTTCAAAGTAGCAAGTTAGCACTGATCAAGGAATAGTTGGAGGTCAAGAACAAACACAACATAATGCTACCTTGATGAATTGGACCCTTGATGAATATTGTGGAGTCAATCAAGGAGCTGGCCCTATAGCATTCAATACAAGGGCAAAGATGAGAGCTACTAAAGATACTTCAATACCTGCAGTTGGTCATACACCTATACCCAAAGTGTCTCCAACAGTTACAACTAAAGAGAAAATGCCTGAGGTTCCTTCAAGGAAAATAAATCAAATAGTTGAAAAGGCAGATACAATTTCAACAACACAACCCCAACCCAGTCAGCAACCAAAAAGTGATCCAATTGTCACTAAAATGTCACAAAAGGGCAGTCAAATACCCTTTAGTATAGTGGATCAGATGAAGAAGACAAATCTAAGTGTTAGTATGTGGGATGCTTTGTTAATCCTGGCTCAAAGGAATCTTCTTCAAGAGTCCCTAATAGAATTCATTCAGCCTGCTGCGGAAACAACAAAAGAAAAGACAACTACCCCAACAAACCTATGTTAGCCCAAGGAGGAAGTAAGTACAAGAAAAACTAGTAAGCCCCCTCCATTATATGTTTCCCTAATCGTAGGTGATAAATTGTTACATAACTGTATGATAGATTCTGGGGCGGGTACCTCTGTCATGCCTAAAAATATTGTTGATAGGTTGGGTATAGAGTATGAGCCTGTGAACAAGAGTGTAGTTCAGTTAGATGGTACTGCTGTCAAGACAGTAGGAGTTATTAAAGGTTTGGAACTCACTCTACATGCATGTCCTGGTTGCTTTGTTTCACAAGAGATATCTGTTACAGGTCTCCCTGCATACTTTGGCATATGCTTATCTACGGATTTCATTACTAAAATAGGTGGGTATTTATCTTCTGATTGGTCCCACATGTTGTTTAGAACTAGATATGGCACCAAAGTGACCATTAGGGCTGTAAATGACCATATAGAACCCTACTCTCCTAACCCAAACAACATGAATTGCATAATACATGAGTTAGAAGAGGATGATAGCAGTAGACATGAAGCTACCACACATGTGGATGAGATACATGATATATTGCTTGATGAGTGGGCTAATTGTTTTCAGTTTGACACTCCTAATCAAATAGGGGAAATGAGGCTGGGTACTTATTGTATCCATGAGGGGGATGCTATTATCCCTAATCTTGAAAAGGAAAAGTTTGATCCAGGTGGTATATGGTAGATGTATTTTGATGGCTCAAGAAGCAAAAATAGAGCAAGTGCTGGGGTTGTACTGATTTCACCCCAAAAGGAAAGTTATTTCTATTCATTCAGATTGCAATTTAACTATACTAACAATGTAGCTAAGTATGAAGCCTTGATTCAGGGCATACAACTAGCTAAAAAAAGAGGAACAAAATTTTTACAAGTATTTGGTGATAGTGAACTGGTTGTCCACCAAATTAGAAAACTAAGAGCTTCCAAGAATGACTTGCTAAAGTCATACAAACACAAGGTCTGGGACCTGATTAAAGACTTTGATGCCTTTAACATTTAGGCAGTTCCCAGATAAAGAAGAAGGATGCTGATAGGTTAGCTACGATTGGTGCCCAGTTTGATATTCTTCAGAATGTCAAACAAGTTTCAGATCAGCATGTAAGCATTGTTGTCAGACCTGTTGTGCTTGACAATGTGATAAGTTGGTAAGTGTTTGAAAGTGACCAGTAGATTGTAAATTTCTTGCAAGATGAGGAAGAGTTTGCTGCCAAAAATTAGTCCATATTGTAAGAGCAATATGGTGACCAAGTGATCCAATTGAAGACCAACATGTTTCCTAGAGGGCTGATCACTTTAGAGAGCATATTTGGTGCTGACAATCAACAAAAGAAAGAAAAAATGAATATGACAGTCAAAAAATAGGACTATGAAGAAGTGGAGATTGCACAGGGTAGATTCTTAAAACATGGCAAGGTATGTAGCCAAGCTGAGAGGCAAGGTTTCATCGAGCTTTGTAATGAATTTAATGACTTGATAGCTTGGGATTATAGAGATTTAAGATGCTTTGATCTTGGTTTAATCCAACATACTATTTATCTAGACCCTAATGCCAAACCAGTCCACCAGAAGCAAAGACCTATCAATCCAAAAATTGAACCATTAATGAGAAAAGAGTTATCCAAGCTTATAGAGGCTAAAATCATTTATCCCATCAAACATTCCTCTTAGGTAGCCAACTTAGTTCCAGTTAGGAAGAAGAATGGGGAAATCAAATTATGTGTAGACTATAAAGACTTGAATAAGGCCTCACTTAAGGATCACTATCCACTCCCTTCCATGGAGCAAATTTTACAAATAGTAGCAGGTACTGAAAGGTTTTCACTCCTAGATGGTTACTCAGGCTACAATCAAATTCTTGTAAAAGAATCAGATCAGTACAAAACAACCTTTACCACCAAGTGGGGTACCTTATCTTATCAAAAGATGCCTTTTGGATTGACAAACACTGGAGTCACTTTTCAAAGAGCAATGTATTTGGCCTTGAAAGGGCTGATCAATGATATTAATTTAGTGTATCTTGATGATTGACTATGTATTCCAAGCATGCAGTTGACCATTTGGGTCATTTAAGAAAGGTCTTTGAAAGATGTAGAGAATTTGGGATATTACTAAATTCTAAAAAGTGTGTATTTGCTGTTCCAGAAGGCAAACTATTGGGACATGTGGTTTCCAAGGATGGGTTGGCTATTGATCCAGAAAGAACAAGTGTCATTCTTGCTCTTCCTCTCCCTAGTCATAAGAAAGGTCTGTAAATCTTTCTAGGAAAGATCAACTTTGTGAAGAGATTCATACCTGACTTTGCTTCAATAGCAAAACCCCTCATAGCTATGCTAAATAAAAATGCTACCTTCACACGGTCCAAGGAAGGCAGGGACAGGTTTGAAGCTGTCAACTAGGCTATCACACAAGCTCCTACACTGATAAACCCTAATTATGAGAAGGATTTCATCCTTTATGCCTTTGGAGGCAAAGAGGGTATATCAGCTGTCTTGACACAACAAAATGAAGATAAGCTGGAATAGCCAATTGTTTTTTAGCCAACCTCTCAAGGAATATGAATTGAATTATGATTTTATAGAAAAATAGGTATTTACTATAGTGAAGGCCCTAAAAAAGTTCATACGTATGCTTTCTAGCAGTAAAATTCAATTGATGGTGAACCACCCCAGTGTGAAAGAATTCCTCCTGAGAAAGGATATTAATGAGAAAAGGGCTGGGTGGATCACCAAGGTGATGGAATATGACATCAACATCAACATTACTAGATTGGTTCATGGCAAAGGTCTATGTGAACAAATGGTAGCAAACGTCAAGGACAAGGAGAATGTTGTATACGTCCAAGAACAGGCATAACCAGTTGAGCTTCATACTCCAACTAATTGGTATCATGACATAGTCACATTTCTACAGTCTGGTAGATGTCTGAATGGATTGGATTAGGCTAAAAGAAGATATTTCAGACTCCAATCTATACCTTATGTTATTATTGATGGTGTCTTGTTAAGAAAATACATCAATGGAGTTCTTCTTAGATTCATTACACAAGACCAGACTTCTAGAGTCTTAGAAGAATTCCATAGTGGCCCTGCCGGTGGCCATTATTCTCTAAGGACAATCGCAATCAAAATCATGAAGGCTGGTTATTACTGGCCTAGTCTATTTAGTGATGCATACAAATGGATCAGACAATGTAAAGAATGTGCATTATTTGCTGGGAAGCAGAGACTGGCAACTCTTCCCCTTCATCCAATCCAAATAGATCAACATTTTGCTCAATGGGGTTTAGACTTCATTGGAGTAATCAATCCACCTTCTAGTGCTAGCCATAAGTGGATTCTAACAGCCACTGATTATTTCACCAGGTGGACAAAGGCAATTGCTTTGAGGGATTCCACAGAGGCATCCATTGTAGACATCCTTGAGGGTATAGCTACAAGGTTTGGTGTGCCATCCACCATCATTTCTAATAAAGCCAAGGCCTTTGTAGGCACAAAAGTCATTGAATGGGCACTAAACTATGGGGTATACTTGAAAATCTCATCTAATTACTACCCACAAGGAAACAATTTGGCTAAGTCCAATAAAAATCTAATCAGAATCATCAAGAAAATAGTGGAAGATAATCAAAGAACTTGGTACTCCAAGTTAAAGACTGCTCTTTGGGTTGATAGAATCACTCCTAAAAGAGCCATAGGTAATTCCCCTTTCATGCTTGTATATGTAAGGGAAGCAAGGGTCCCTCTATCATTAGAATTGCCTTCTCTCAAGTTGGCACAGTAGCTGGAATTAATGGAAAATGATGCCATGACAATTAGATTTACAGAGTTGTTGGAACTTGAGGAGAAGAGGGATACTGCTATGAAGACCCTTGAAGCCCACCAAGATTAGGTCAAGAGAACCTTTGACAAGAAATTTACTGATAGAACATTCAGTGAAGGAGATATAGTGCTAAACTAGGATGCAGATAGGGCCAAAGCTAGAACACATTCAAAGTTTGATGCCATGTGGAGTGGCCCTTATATCATTACCAGTTGTAAGCAGGCTAATGCATTTCAACTTTCTGGGTTGAATGGAGAGGTTATGCCAATCCCAATCAATGAGATTCATCTCAAACCTTGCTTTTAGCATGGTTGTGAGACCTTATAAATAGGTTAGGCTTCCTTTCAAATAAGTTCCCTTGCACTCTGTTGTTTTCTCATTAGGAGGATACATGCTTGCTTGTTGCTTTGTTTTGCCTTGGTGGCTCGAGCTAGTTGTTTTAGCTCCTCTGTTCTTGTTGCAGTCTCTTTTGACTCTATGCCTGATGGATGTGTAAGACTACTGATTTCCATTTGTTTAGCAGGAAAACACCCCTGAAAAGTCACCAAAATGTTGACCTATTTTGCTTCCCAACCGAATAACCCAAATCAAAAATCTCTAATTGTTTTCCTTATCTCCCCTAAAAAAGCCCTAGGTTTCACGGTCATATCTTGCCTTATGTTATAATCCATCATTGACTGTCTAGCCTAGATTACCGGTCGTTTAAGTTATAACCTTGAATCCTACACGTCATGAGGTGACTGACCCCAAGTCCTAATGATTACCTTATATTTCCCGTCAAAGTCATGTTCTTCATAAAATTCTTAAGTCCTAAGTCTTTCTAGGGGCCCAAAGGTGCCACATGGTAGGATATCGCAAGCCCGTAGACCACCAAAGCTGACGTCGTGTTCCCATCACGGGACTGCAAAATGAGGACAACTGTAAATTTTACCACAGTGTATGGCCATAGGATCGATGCCTCAGTTGGACGAGGCAGATCACGTCAGGTGTCGAAGGACGAAGTGAAGAGGTGGGGTTCTTAAGGATCAAACGGTAGCGCAGTGTCGCAAGAGAATCTCGTCCGTAGGAAAGATTCTATGCACGACGACGGGATGGTGACACGTGGCATGTTCCTTTGTTCTTTTGAGGGCAATGCCATGCAGCTTCCAAGGCGCGCCACGTGTCAGCCCCACACTCTTCCAAAGCAAAATACACAAAAGTATCCCTCGGGCGTGTGTCACTGTGCCACGTGTCTGCTTTGCACGGATCCGCAGCAACCATAAAAGTTGGACACCTGGCGTGTTGGCGCTTCTCCACAAGATCTTTTAAGGTGGACCCCTTTACGCTGACAACACTTCTAAGAATAGTGACTTACCTATACGCTCAGCGCCACTGTGGTAATTTCACAAGTGTTTCTTCTTCATTGAGCCTTGTCTTAACTGCCTGCGAGGCCACATATGCCAAGTCTTAAGGCCTCAATGTAGAAAAGCAATTGGTAGCAGGCTGCAGAATCGTCAATCTTATAACCTTTTGTTCATCCAATGGCTCTGATTCAAACTCAGGGTTTTAAGCATTCCAGTGGCGCTAAAGGCATTCATTCGAGTTGGTGAGCTCTGCAGGTGAGTTTCAAAGGGGATAGTGCAATTCTTCAATGCGAGGGATCTTCTGTAGATCGGTGGCAAATTATTCGGTGGTTGGTGACAACTTTTGGGCTCTCCTCTTGAATGCTATGCCTTCTCTTGCGTGTGGGCAACCATTCCTAGGGTGCAAGTCTGCCAGAGGCATGGGTTCTGTCCCCATCACCATTTGTTCCTGACTCTACATTCATGATAACATTAGTGATCTTGGGTTGTGTGGACCTACCTCAACTTCTCTACACAGGGATTTGGTATATAACATTGTAATCTTCAGTACAGAGGGAGTTAGTAATTTATGGGCTATTATGCTGTCAAATTCTTTGTAGTCAAACCTCCTGGTCCAATTGCAGGATTATCATAATTTGACTCACTGTGCCTGTAGCTTGGCCTTTGTTGTCTTCTAGTTAATCCACCCATCAATGTAATTGACTATATTGTGTCTCTTCCTGTTATAAGTTACTTTGCATTGTAATAGTTTCTGGCCTTCATGATTAATATATTCACAATATTTTGCCTCTCTTATGCTCTGATTTCTGTGTTTTACTTGAAGCAGTGATCTATTCTGTGAGTAAAATGGCTCCTCTATAGGTTAGGTTTTCATCCCAAAGCCTCAATTAGTTCTATAAGTCTGTGTGAACCTTCCCTTGTGATTGAGATCATTATTGTGTCTCTCCCAGACTTACTACTACTCACTAAATCTGGTGCATCACCTTTATTTCCATTCAGTTTCTTCCTAACCCTTTTCCCATGCAGTATTAGCATTAGGTTTAGATAGTTTTCTCTAAGCATTAGGCTTAGTATGAGGAACCAACCTTCTCTGGAGGTCTGATCTCAACTTGCAAGGTCCCACACCTTGAGATCATTCCCATTGTGTCATTAGAATGCTTGGACTCTCTCCAAGCTGGGTGAAATTCTATGTGATAACAGCTACCACATGATGAAATTCTATGTGATATAATGTTGATGGATGTATGCCATCTACTATTGGGAAGGCCATGGAAATTTAACTGGCATGTTATACATGATGGAAGGGAAAACACTTACATTGTAATAAAGAATGGTTGGAGACATAAGTTAATGCCACTAAAAGATAAAGAAGATCAAGTTTGGAGAAATTCTAGAATATGATTGGTGGATGGAAGGATGTTCTTGGATGGATTAAGACATGAGAATGTTTATTCCTCATTGATTTCCAAGGTATGTAGTAAAGCAGATGTAGGGAACAACACCTTAAGTGATGAGGAGGTGTTGCGGGAGATTTCAGAGTTGCTAACCAAATATAAGAGAATTATATCAAACACCATGCTAGTGGGGTTGCCTCAAGTGAATAGTATCAGTCATCACATGGACTTGGTTTTGAGAGCTAGTTTTCCAAATACGGCACTACATAGGATGTCACTAGCAGAAAATGAAGAATTGAACATGAAGGTGTAGGAGTTACTAAGGAAAGCTCTGATCAGGAAGAGTTTAAATGCATGTGCAGTACCTACGATACTAACACCCAAGAAGGATGGTGAGTGGAGGATGTGTACTATCTCTAGATCAATCAATAAAATCATAGTGAGGTATGAATTCCCATTTCCAAGGATGGATGACATATTCAATTATTTGAGTGGAACAAGGTATTTTAATACCAAAATTGATTTGAAGAGCAATTATCACCAGATCAAGATAAGGGAAGAAGATGAGTGGAAGACAACATTTGAGACTAATGAAGGGTTGTATGAGTGGCTAGTTATGCCTTTTGGATTGACTTATGTGCCAAGTGCATTTATGAGATTGATGAATGAGGTACCGAGAAAAGTTTTAGGCAAGTTTATGATTGTTTACTTGGATGATATTATGATTTTTAGTAAAACTAAGAAAACCTAGAGCATTTCAAATTAGTACTACCAATATTGAGGGAAGAAAAGTTGCTAATCAATTTAAAGAAATGTAGCTTCATGAAAGGGGAATTGATGTATTTGAGATTTGTGATCTTAGCTGAAGGTTTGAAGATGGATTAGAAGAAAGTTAATGCTACTGTGGAGTTGCCTACACTAGTAAATGATGGAGAAGTAAGATCTTTTCATGAGTTGGCAAGTTTCTATAGATAGTTCATCAGAAATTTTGGTAGTATTTGTGTGCCATTGACTAAAACAATGAGGGGGACAAGAAAGAATTCAAGTGTACTAATGGAGCAAATAAGAACTTTGAGTTGGTAAAAAAGAAGGTGATAGAACAACTGGTGCTAGCTTTACCAAATTTCCATTAGATATTCCAATTTGATTGTGATGCAAGCAGAAATGCAATTGGATTCCAATACTAAGCTAGGAGAGAAGATTAGTAGCTTACTTTAGTGAAAAGTTGAATGATGCTAGAAGGAGATATTCAATTTATGACCAAAATTTTATGCCATAGTTCAAACACTGAAGAAATGGATGCATTACTTGTTTTTTTTTTATAATGTGCCTGGTAAACTTTTTAACGTGACCGGCGACGTTGGTGCGACACGCCCTCCGACTCCACGTGAATGCTTTTGCCTGGAGCAATGAATCAGTGAGGCCACAACACGAGGGACCTCATCCCCTAGAAAGAACACTTCAAACCTACGAGCTCGTGGGCCCAACAAAGGCGTAAAGCCTGCGAGCTCATTGGCCCAGTGGGGGTTTGAACTCTGGTGGCCGCCACTACAACTGAGCGACTTAACCACCGAACCACGCTTTAATCGGCAATGGACACATTACTTGTTACCTAAGGAGTTTGTGTTGTACACTAATCGCCAAGCACTATAATTGTAGCGCCCCTCCATTCTCACCTTGGATGTGCAGGTAGTTTGGCTAAGGAACCTGATGATGAGGATGGAACAAGAGCTTTTGTTAATACTTTTGGGAGCATAATGCATATTGTTATTATGCAGAAATTTATTTGGATAAGGTGATGCAGTAGTATGTTGTTAGGACAGGTGGAAAGGGTGGCATCATACCATTGGACGTATGGGTGACATACGAGTATGAGATATGATTGCTAGAGTCCCTTCCCTAGTGCTTTGGCTATTATGTACATGTGCTCTAACTTGTATGTTTGAGTGAACAGGTACCAGGCATCGACTCCACCTGAATTGGCAGGTTTGAGCGTGCCTTGCACCCAATGGAAGTAGTGGACCGGAGATAGCACTTGGTCCCCCACCCTAACCATCATCCTCGAAGAGGATGAGTACCTAGTTTGATACCTTGTCAAGTACTATCAGTGGCCAGTCAGTGTTGCTTGAAGTTTTGCCTTTTGACCCTGGTTAGTGGTTAGGTAATTATTTTGGCTTTTGGTTTAATTTGTCTGATAATATGCCTTGGTTATCTTATGCATTAAAATGGATTGATAAATAATATATATAATCCTAGTGGATAATAAAATAAAATTATAGTGTAATATTATAATTGAGAAATAATAATAAAATAGTAAATAAATAGAATATTATAAAGTTGGTTATATAATTAATTATAATATGTGAGTGAGTGTGGGTAAATGGTTTTACCCGTTTGTGTAAGATTATTTATTGCGTGTATGTTTAAATTATGTTGGTTGCATATATTTTATTTATTTTTAATAAGGGCTAGTAGGTAGTTAGTTGGGGTAGTTGTAAATTTATTTTGTACGGGAGTGGGAAAAATAACTTCCCTCCCTTCATTATTTATTAAATGGGGAGGGGAAATTTTGACCGGGAGAATTTGGGGGCTTTTTAATCTTTTTGGAAATTACTTTATTGGGAACACTGTGCATTATAAATTTCCATGGAGTTTTTTTTAGAGGTGGCTGCAATATTTTAGACCCGAAGAACATAAGTTAATTGAATGGTAAGTGCATTATATTTTATAGATTTTGTCACCAATTTTTACTTATGTTTTCTACACAATGAAATTTAAATTATTATCTTTTCATTGTTGTTTATAATTATATTTTGTTAGGGTTTAATATAGTGCTATAAAATAATATTTTATACTATCTTTTAAATTTACATCACTCTAGTTTATTTACAAGTGTGGTACAATATTTTATATTTTATAAAGGTTATTTCCATATAAAATATACTATTAGGGTAAAATATACTATTTTATTAGGGTTTATTTCTAATACTATATTGTCATGTCCCCATATTAAAGCCTTGTTTAAATGAAGATTTAAACAATATATTTAATTACACATAAATATTAATAATTAAATATTAATAAGTTATATAATATATTATCATATTACATGAATATAGATATCAATTATTATTATTATTATACTCATAAGATATTAATAGATATAAATATTATTATAATATATATTAGTAATATGAATTAATTAATTAAATAATATATATATTAGATATTAATATTATGTATGTGACTCTTTGAAGAGTCACCATTCTTCGTAAGAGGCATAATGGAACATATATAATATAAATAGCAACAGCAAGGAAGGAAAGGGGATCAGATTTGGGGATATAAGAAAATAAGGAAGTCTAAAGTAAGCAAACAGAAGTCTTTAATTATGAAAGTCAGAAAGTATGGAATAACAGTAGCTTGCATTTAATTTAAGAGGAAGTATTATATATATATGGGAAATAAATAAATAAAAAGGAATATCGGCATTATAAATAAATATAATTAAATCCGCATTATATTTATATATATTTCTGAGTCATAAGTAGGAAAGATATCATATGCTAATAATGAAGATATTTATATGTAATCATACATATGAAGGTATACAGTTATGTTCCTTGATTAGATTATAAGAATGTTGTAAAATACTTATATGTAATTGTTATATATATATAGTTATTTGAATGATCATATTTTTTTTTAGATTTATTTTATAAAGAAAAGGTTAGTAAAATGTTACAACAATTTTTGGATAAATTAACCGGGTAAAAATCATTAAGTAGATTGGAGTAAAATTAATTTATTTAGGATTGAATGTAATGAATTCCTATTAATAATTTGTAATAAATATATATTTTTTTTCTTTTTATTATATCATTATAATCTAGTTAATAGTTTAGAATATTTTCTTATAGGAAGAAATAATTTGATAATAGCAATGTGGTTAGAACCTTACCTTGCTTTGATTAATTATCTGTGTCTTGAGTGCTAAGAAAGTCTAAAAAAAATGTTTTAACTAAAAGAAAGTATCCATGGTCATAATGCAACAATGTGTCTTGATTATTGGATTAAGTGTCTTGATAATTATTGAAAGTTGGCGTCATATGTGTTTATTAGGTTTAGGTTTTCTTTTAAAAATGTTATTACAAGTTCTTTTATGTTGGTGTGCATTTTAGGGCTGAATTTTCAAGACTTTATGTTGCGTAATAGACATATGATTTGCTTCTCATTATGCATTAGGTTTTCTCTTTTAGAAGTAAATGGGTAAATTGGTGAAAATAGTAAGTTAAGATTCTTAAAGCAAAGATTTAAGGAATATTTAAATTATTAATTATGGGGGTGAAAATATTATGTTGTTCTTGCGAATGTAATAAATCAAATTAGTTTGTCTCTTTTAATATAAATGTATTAATTAGTAATAGATGTATGTATAATGGAAAAAGATAAATTTTATTTGACTTATAGATCAGTTTAGAGTCAGGGAGTGAATCTTTGTAGGAGTTATTAGTTAAATGTAACCACCTTATTAGAATCAATTAACTAGATAGAAACCATTTAGTAGATTGCAATAAATTTGATTATCTCGAATGATTGTAGGGACGTCTTGTACTTACCTTGTTTTGGTCAATTAAAGGAAATTAGAAGTTAATTACTCTGTTATGAGTTTTTATATATACATATAAAATTAAAAGAATGGAAATTAATTATGAGGAGATGATGATTATTTGAAGTTATTTTGTACGATTGGCATGGACTTGTGGATTCCTTTTGTCATTTGGGTTTAGAAATATAGTAAAATCATAGTAGAGTTATATGAAGGTTTACATGTTTAGAGCAATGTCAAGTTTGTCGTTAAGAGGTTGGTTTCCAAAGGCCAAGGCGGGTCTAGTTGTGTATTTGGCCCTTGCAATATTGTAACCCTGAAGATGGTTGGGTATGTGGTGGTTCATATCTGAGATATATAATGTAACCCTAAAGTGAAATTATGTTATGAACTCATAAAATTGCGGTGAACATGCAGGGTGGTTAATGCCTTGCTTGGTATATGGAATGTGTGGTCATGATGATTGTGTAAGCGGATTAGTGTCTTGGTCAGTGTAGGGTTTTCTAGTTGCAAGTAGGGGGAGTGGCTCTCAATGGGAGAGGCTACCAGGACAACTATATCATGTGATGACGCTCCTCCCTATTGCAGTCTAGCACTCCCTAGTTGTATTTCCTCCCTCAATTACGTAAGTGTCTCTGGAAGTGCAGTTAAGTATGTCAGTGATGTTTATTGTGGACAGTTTGATAATTGGTGTCATGTACAACCCTACTGCTTGTGTTAGTCTATTGTTCTCCTTACTATCTGTGAGTGTGGGATCTTGTGTTATCTCCTAGCTCGGGGGGTGGACCTTAGGGTTCCACATGGTCGGGTGGAAGAGCTTTTATTTCCATTGGTTTTTCCCTTGCCGATGTTCGTGGGTGAGGAGGATGTATCTTGTGCATTAGATATCAAATCTTGTACCAGTTTGAGGAAGATGATTATGAATACTCATGGTCTAGCCTTGTGTGACAGTTGATTCATAATGTATGTATCCAGAAAGGTGATAATGTAATCAATGTAATGAATTACTCATGTGTATAGGAATTTGTACATTCACATGTAATCCTGATCATGTCGATTATTCATCTGATGTTATGATATGGAGATGTATATGTTTATTCATTTAATGCTATAGATTTAGAATGATCTACTAATGTTAGTTAATAATGTATGTTGAATTATGTTAATTGATTTGGCAAGTAATGCAACCATGAAATCTTAGAGGACAAGTCATTAGTTCAAATGATGTGTATAGATGTGTTAACATTACTTTGTTATCTTATTCATATAAAATTTTTTTTATCCTGCTTTGCATAGCATAGATGTGTTGTTCTCTAAGGTGTTCATGGCGGGGCATTACAATAATACTTGAATAGCCAAGGTAAGCTATACTAGAAACATATGCAGTGGGTTGATTTCATGTAGAGTTACACTTTTGTGTTGAAACATAGGAGTGGGAAGTCAAACAAGGTTGTTGATATGTTGAGTAGAAAAAAATTTTGTTAACAAAGATGTGAGTAGAGGTAGTTGGTTTTAAAGAGATAAAACATTTGTATGAAGTTGATCTTGATTTTTCAAAGGCATAGAAAACATGTAAAGAGATGATAATCATGGATATGAGTAGATGGATGGACTATTTGATTCAAAATGAGATGTTATTCACAGGTATCCAATTGCGTATAGAAAGGAGTTTCATGAGGGAAAATGTGATCAAAGAAAAACATTGCAATGATTTAGCTAGACATTTTGGGTACATAAGACAATTGTCTTGGTTAGTGAACTATTTTTGGTTGCAAATATATAAGGATATAAATAAATTTGTTAAAGGTTGCAAAATATGCCAAGTTGCCAAAGGGACCAGTTAGAATGTTGGGTTGTATCAGTCATTACTAGTATTGGAGAAACCTTTTGTAGACATATAAGCATGGATTTTGCATTAGGATTACCAAGGACACAAAGGGGGAATGATTCAATATTAATAGTGGTGGATAGGTTTTCTAAGACGACAAATTTCATCCCATGTAAGAAGAGCAATGATGTAGTGTGTATAACTAATATAGTTTTTAGGGAGGCTATAAGATTGCATCGTTTACCAAGGAGCATAGTCTTAGATAGGGACACTAAATTTGTGGGATATTTTTGGAGGACCTTGTGAAAAAAGATGAAGACAAAATTAAAGTCCAGTTCAACATATCACTCTTAGATTGATGAACAAACATAAGTTATGAACAAGAGCTTGAAAAACTTAGATTCCTTGTTGGAGAGAAGGTAAAAAATTGGGACATGGTTTTATCTCTGACAAAATTTGCATATAACAATTTAGTAAATAGAAGTACTGGAAAACAATAATTTCATATTGTAAGCGGCAATAGTCCAAGGAATGTATCATAATTAAAGGACATCAGTAAGGAAGACAAAATGAGTGTGGAGGTAGAAGAATTCGTAGAACACATGAAGAAAGTGCATGCAAAAGTAAGGAGTCACTTGGAGAAGATGAATGATAGATACAAATAAGAGGTTGATTGGACAAGAAGATACAAATTTTACTGTAGACACTCAAAAATGTCTCAAGTCTGCGAGTAGCATTTTCACACTAATTTCTATCTCCTCTCACATAGTTAAATAATTTTTAATTATTTAATTATTTCCTAATATCATATTCTTCTATTAATTAAATAATTTTGAATAATTTTATTAATTTACTTTCTCTTTATTCCTCTTAAATAATTAAATAAATTTTATTTTATTATGTTGGTAATTATCCCTTTCTAATCTATAATTAAATAAATTCTTATTTATTTAATTATTCATTTCCATTTTTCCTCTTCCTTTCTATAATTAAATAATTATTTTTAATTATTTAATTAGTCATTATATATTTTCCTACATTATTAAATAATGGTTTTCAATTCTTTAATAACTTTTCCCATTTTCCTCTATACATTATTAAATAATAGTTTTCAATTATTTAATAATTTTTCATTTCCTCCATCATCCAATTTAAATAAATAAAATATTTATTTAAATTAGCCCCCACCTTTATTCTCATTACAACACACATCCCTCTCATAATTTAAGTAATTTTTTATTTGAATTATGTGTCACACTACCAACCACTACCTTTTTATTAAATAAAGGGGCCTTGAATTAAATCATCTTATAATCTTAGCCATCCACACCACACAATTCATCTTTCAATCCTCACCCTTTATTCAAATCCAATCCTCTATAAAATCAAGCCTTCATCTCCATTTCAAGGTTAACCACAATTTTCAATATTTTGCTATCACTCAAATCATTCATCTTGAGATCTTACTATCATACATCCATATTGAGCTTATCATATATCTTGCATGCTACATATCTGAGAGCAAACAAAGAAAAATTGAGCAGAGCAATGGAGGAGAATCAACTTTGGCATAGGAATTGAGATATTATGGCTTTATCATTTGATTTCTATTGTCATCTTGTGCTTCATTGTTAGATTAGGGCCTTATGGCTTGAATTTAGATAGTTTTCTGGTTGCTGTTGATGATTCATTACTTTCTCTTGATTTTTCCTAATCTACATTAACAATTGTAAATGAAGTAATGATATACCTCAGAAAGGAAATATTTCTAGTTGGAGCATGCAATAAATTGAAGATGAAGAACTCTGTTCCCTGTATAATTGCAAAAAGATTTGATTCGAGAAATACATATGAAGTAGAGTTACCAGAAGGATTGGGTGTCTCTAGTTCTCAACATTGTAGACCTATACTAATATCATGAGGGAGACTCAATGGATAGTGGCACAAAAGAACAAGGGCAATCAACCCCATACAACCATAGCCAAAAGAAGAGATCGAAGAGATATTGGATAGTAAAATTAGGAGCACTAGGAATAAGCAATATGAGGAGTATATGGTGAAATGGAGAGAAAGACTGGAAGAAGACTCAAGTTGCATTTCCAAGGCTGAGGTAGACTGTTTCAATTTCTCTTTAGTTGTTGGAAAGTGAGGGACTCACTTTAAAATAATCCCGAATGTCTGATTCACGAGCATCCTAGGTAACAAGAGCAATCTCACATCAACCAAAAAATTTGATTTCACTATTTGTTTGTTTGCAGGTTTTCATTTACCAATTAGTTGTAGAAGAAGCCACTACACTTTATCACAAGTTTACATGTAGCCTCTTAGTTTTGAGGTTGTGTTTTGTAATGTTTTAGAAGAATTGGATCACTGGAAGGGCCTAACTTGGATCGTGAACATCTATTGGGCTGACAGACTTGCATAGTTTCAACGATTCCTAGTTGCGCTAGGTTTTTCAAAGTTTATGCCAACAAAGAAATATATGAAGATTCATTAGACCTAGGAGGATGTACGTTGAGCACCACATAGGGATTCCCCATTTTGTTATCATTGCATTGATCGAAGGACTTGTTTACACTAGTTGGCTACACATTTCATATAGCCTAGAACTTTGCACCACCTTGAAGCCGACACAAATCATTTTGGAGGTTTGAGATTGCTATATATATCTCACTCACAATCAAATTGAAATAATCAAGGAGAGTTAGGAAGGATTTAACTGAGAGTTAGAGGTCTAAGTGCGAATATAAAGGATGAAGGTTCAGAATAGAGTTTGGAAATGAGGATGTAAATATCATAGAATGTATTGAATTTTATTTGAATGTAGTAATTTCCATGTTAGTAATCAAGTAGTTGTGTCCTAGCATGTGGGAAGCCCATTGTGACAGATTGTAATCATTCTAGACTTTGAATTCAATAAAGATCATGTTACTGTTTCAATGAATTTTGTTGAGTATAGTGTGTTTTTGAGTTTTCGCTACATGGTTGGACAATCGTTCATTGAATCCTCTACGTATGATTGCATAAGAGAGCCAACAAAGCTTGAATGGTAGTCCACTTCGTCATAAATGCAAAGGTTTTTTCATAATCTATACCCTCTTTTTGAGCATATCATTTTCTGACAAGCCATGCTTTATGTTTATCAAATGAGCCATTTACTTTTTACATATTTAGAAAGACCCATTTACAACCAATTGGTTTACAACCTAGTGGAGGATCAACCAACTCCCAAGTGTCATTTTTCAAAAGAGCATCATACTCAATTTGTGTAGCCTTTCTCAACAATGCAATATTTTCATCTTCTTTAAAAGAATTTGGTTCTAAGTCTATTGTTATATTGATTTCATCAATAGACTCCAAGTTACCTTCGTAATTGGATTAAGCTTGTTGCCTTGCCTTGTATGAACTTATTGTTCTTGTCTTGCCACTTTCATTAGATCTCAAACCTTTAAGAGTTTGTTGGACTTTATTCACCCATTTTTGTGAAGATCTAGATTGAACTATTGAAGCTTCCATTTCATTCAATGAAGTTTGAAATTCATCAAGAGAAGGTTGAAAATTTTCATGAGAAGTTTGAAATTCTTCATTAGAGGGGATTTCTTCTTAGACATCTTGAGTTAGAGATTCTAAATGTGGTTCCAAATTACTTGTCCTCCCCAAAGTGAAGAATCTCACAAGGATGTTCTTTCCAAGGGACAAACTTACAGTTCAGTCAGTAAAGCCGTATCCTTCCCCTATTTGAGAATAAATTTTTTTTTGAGGTGTTGTAATTGACATTCAAAATTGAGCAATAAAAAAAATCTTATTAGCCTCGTCATACAACCTATATGCTTTTGAAGATTCAGAATAGTCTATAAAAATGCATTTACGGCTTTGGTTATTGAACTAACTTTTTTTTTCTTGGAAATCAAAGTATAATAGGTGGAGCCAAAAATCTTGAGATGTCAAGTAAATGAAGGATGACCAAACCAAACTTCATATGGAGTTGTTTGGTGAAGAGTAGATGAATGAGATCTATTGTGTAGATAAATTGTTGTTTCTACCAAAAAATGCAATTGCTTTCCTTTGAAATATAACATCAGCGTAACCGAATTTCTAACACCTCTATTTATTCTTTCAACAACAAAATTTTGCTAGGGAGTACTTGGAACAACAAGATGATATCGATTCCCATTTTGACAGAGTTAATCCTCAATTATTTTTTTATGTAAACTCTCCATCATTGTCTATTTGAGGAGTGCCAATTTGAGATTGAGCTTCATTTTCAATTATAGTGTGAAACTTCTTAAAAGTTTCAAAATCTTCAGATTTCTTCTACAAGAAATAAATCTGTCATTCAACTACTATTATCAATGAACAACATAAAATACTTACATCCTCCAACAGAAGTTACGGTAAGGGCCTACACAAATTAGAATAAACGAGTTGTAATTTTTTTGTGCTCTCCAAGTGGAACCAAGAAAAGGATCTCTATGTTATTTCGCTAGAATACAAGCTTCAGGTGTTTCATTTGTCTTATAGGTAAAGTGGACAATCTTACAACACCATTATTTTGCATAATTTAAATGCTGTCATAATTAACATGCAATAAAAGACTAGTAGAAGATTACCTCCTCCTATAAGAAGAAAAACGAAAGAAATAAATTTGAATAAAAAAGTAAAATAAATAATTCTTTGAAGTAGGTAAGGAATAAATAAAATTTGCCCTTTATCTCCAATGTTTGTACTTCACGGGCTCTCCAGAAGCTGCCTGTACAGATACAAATCTAAAAATTCAGCACACAATAAAAAAACTTCTACTTTCCATGTGGGTAATCACCAGCAACTGATTAGCATTAGACTTTCTCTACAAATATGTTGATCTTTCCATGGTTATGGACGAGAAGATGTTGGAATGCAGTGAATTACTGTGAAACAATTTATCCTCTTCGCTGCAATTACAAATTTTATTTACAGCCATGTCTGTGTTTTGATGCCACTGTCAGGTTAGAATTGAAAAGTAAGGCAGAATTATATAAATTTGTTCTTAAATAAATGAAGGTTTACATTCTTATGAAAGGTAGTTAAGGAACAGTTTAACTGCCAAAAACAACTTAAATAAATTATCAAAACTAAATATGTTAACCCGTATAAATTAATATTTACATTTCTATTAACTAAATCTAAATAAACTTTGGTCCTCTCGATTCTCCACACAGTTAAAATGATAAAATCTTGAGAAACTTTCACAGGATGTGCTTGAATTTCTTCCCCCTCTTTCTAAAAACAATTAAGAAAAACTAAAGCCAATGCATTTTCAACAAATTTTCTTGGGAATCTCACATACTGAATATCTAACTCCAAAGAAGATTCCAGTAACTTTGGACAGATATTTATTCATCGTCTGAAGAATTTTATCTATTGCTTGAATGATCAAACTCATCTTTCACTGCTTGATTGTTAACCTTACCACTGCAATACAACATTTGATCAAATTCATGTTTCAATCACATGTTTCACTCCTTGATTGTTGGATTTGTATTAGTTTCTTAAATTTTTTCTGGATTGTATTGTAATATTTTTTAAAAATCTTGGGCCCTGTTTGTTTTTTATTATGGTTAGCAGGGATTTTTAAAGGGCCCATTCCCTTGTACAAGAGAACAAAAACAGCAATGAAGCCCAGCAAAACTAAGAAGAACTACCAACAGACAAACAACACAAAACTAGCCCCATCAACAAGACAAACAGATGAAGGGTCAAGAACCCCAAGGAACCAACCAAACGAAAATCAGAGTGGTTTGAAACCAAATTTCTCCAAAGACCTTTGAGTACACATCTTGAACTTGAAATTCTTACCCTCAGATCTCTTCTTTTTGGGAGAATTAGGAAAATCCAAAGATCCACTCGAGGTCCTAGTATCGCATTGCACCTCAGTCAAAGGAGTCTCCATCACATCTCTATGGTCCCTACTCTCATTATCTCGCATATCAGACAGAGGAATCCTCATCTTAGCACTGCTATCTTCATAAATCCCCCTGTTTCCCATCCTAGCCGTGTCCTCAAAGGGGGGAATGCACTCCTTTCTCTTCCAGACAGAATATTGCTTCTTTCTACTTGGACAAGCAACATCAGTGTAACCTACTTTGTGACAACAAAAGCAAACAACATGAGAGTGTTTAAATTCAATCTGTTGAACCCATCTTCCAAACTTGGATAATAAGGTAATCCTAGAAGGGAGTACCCTATCAGCTTCCACAAACACACAAAATCTAGCAAATAGAAGGCGTATTTTGAATTTCGTAACCACATCTACCCCAGCAAATTGCTCAAACGAATTGGCAATTCCCATAAATATCTTCTCGTCCTAGTATTCCAATGGAAGACCTGGCAACCTAACCCAACTAGAAACTTTTTACTACAAGCCATTAAAGGGTTGAAGCTCGGTGACCAGTTTTGAAGGCAAAGACCATTTTGCCCAAGAAACCAAGGGCCAGCAAGGATCCTTGAGCAATCTTTTGAGTTCGAAAAGGAGAACAAGAAGATGTTGTTCAACAAAGCAACCACCTCAACCTGCCCCCTTAGCTTCCATTTTTGAAGCGCCCAACTTCTAACAACATCGATATTGGGGCAATTTTTGCAAAATCTCCTAACAAGCAAGTTGCAGAGCCACCCAGCTGCCCTTTCAATGAGACAATCAGGGACGACAATTTAGTGATCTTGGACCCCGTTTGTTATTAGCTCATTTTGGGGGTTTTTGGTTAGATCTTTGAGGTCTGTTGTTTTAGTTACAACTAATGATGTTGTAATGTATCCAGATGGGCTGCAGTTCGACTCGTAATTTCAACTGTTGTAAAGGTTTTTGGTCCTTTCAAAACCAATTCAAGTTTATGGTCCCTTCAAAACCAACTTATCTTAATCAAAACATATAGTAATAAAACTTAGAAATAATAGATGGATTTGTTCCAAAAATAAACTCTACCTTCTGTGCAGTCCCAAAAGGTTATTTTTAAATATCAAACTTTTTAATAGTTAAAAGGTAAATTTTTGTCAATAAAAATTGGACAATTATTTTAAATATAAATTTTTGTCCATAAAAATAAAACTTATTTATCATTTTTCAGCAGAAATGAGATGTAAAATTACCATACAGGTGAACCAATTGACATTTAAATAGATTAGTCCCACAATTATTTTGAAACTTGATTTCAGTTGGATTCTAATCTGAGCAGCTTTGCCAGTGATACGTTTAAATCAACTAAAATAGAGAACAATAATTGTAGGCCCTGTTTCACTTTCTAAGGAACCAAAACCACTTGTGTTTGTGCTTCTTTGAGCTGAGATTATACTCATTTAAGTCGGAGAGTAAAATTTGAGGTTTCTTTCGCTTTCTGCTCAAAATATTTTTGAGCATATTTACTCATGCATTTTATAACTGAATCTGCTTCCATCTTCTATTTGTTACTTTTCTAGGATTCATCATTAAGTCTTCTTTAGTAGTTGCTATGATAGGTAGGGTAGCCTTGATTTCTCTGTGTTCTTACTCTCTGCCAATGCCTGTTGGAGTGTTTTATTTCAACTTTTGTATTTTCAATCAAAACTGTGTCTAAGTTTTTTGGTTATTGAGATTCTTGGTCTACAACTTGTAATCAAGAGGAAACTATGGTAGAAATCTCTGGAGTGTCTAAAGGGGGAAGAAACTTTGATCTCACATGAGTCTGTTCGTATCACTTGCTTAGGTATTCTTATCTCTTTAATACTTTGTTTAACAAAATCAAATGAGAAATTTTTAGGAAGATAGAAAATAACTTTAGAGAAACGAATTTTAAATGGTACGACTCCTGCAATTGTACCTACAATAGCCTCTACCTTTGATTTACTAGATTTTGGTTCATCAGTGTCCTTAAGAGTAATTTCCGTACATTTATTTCTCCAAGGAAAGCTACCTCGTCCTCTTCTTTCTTCTCATTAAGGCATGTTTCTCACCTTCTTGTGGCATGGGAGAAGCGTCTTTCCAAAGACCACATTCTTTCATTTTAAGTTATTACTACTTATTTTTTTAAGGTCTACATTAGATTTATCAGTTTCTAAAAACAGAATGCTTATACATGAAACTAATTCTATCGGACTGAGATTTTAAGTACTTCTTTACTTTTTACCTCAGGGTATCAACGTTTGGGCGGTGCATCTCTTAACTGAAAACTTAGTACATCCCAGATGCCTTCACCTCTTTGCCTCGAAACTTATGAAACTCATGTATTCCTAAAGTTACGAATAACTTTGGGAAAACCCTACATTCTTGTTTCTTAAAACAACAACAATGCCATGTACATACTAGTAACCAACTTCGGAATTGAGAAACAATTCCTTCAAAACATAATTTAGGGTGGTTGATGAGGCAGAGTAAGAACTCCAGTGTAGAAGCACAATAGTGTTTCACACTTCTGCGTCAAATAGAAAAAAACAGTCAAAATTCTGTAACAAAAACATGGAGTTTGATTGAAGTCCCTTCAATTGAGTCCCTTTAGATTAGATAGAAGGGGTTCAAGTATATATAAAGGGTTGACCAATGTTTTATTGACACGTAATTGCGACTGTGTGGTGCCAGCCACCTCCTTGCATGCTAAAAAGTCATCCACTTCACCTCCAAGTATTTTTCCTTTTTTTTTTCTATTTTTTAAAAAAAGTTTATAATTTAAATAAAGTTTTAATTAAACTTTTTTTTATTTTTTTTTATTTAAAAAAAAAATAAAAAAAATGGGTAAATGCTTTTGACAGGAGTTATGAACCGGAAAGAGGGATTTTGAAAGGGCCCCACCCTTTTATAAAGACCAAGAAAGATCTCAAACACTCAAACATCAACATGAAACAACAACAATGAACATAAAACATAAACACAACAATACAACAACAAACTAGTAGCACATTGCCAGTAAGGACAAGGAAAAACATATAGGCCTAAGTGCCCAAAAACAATAGCAGATCCATCAGCTCAAGGTGGCTTGAAGCCAAAACGCTTCAAGGAGCTTTTTGACCTTACGACATCCTTGTCCTTTGACTCAATCAAACATTGATTCTTTCTAGCAGAGTTTCTATTTTTATGTGCCAAGTTTGAGTCTGAAAGGCGTAAAGGACCCCTAGAATGCTTCTCAGCCTCAATGATCTTCCTATTTTCCTTATTAAAGGCCAACCTAGTGGGTGAATGTTGTGACACAAAAGAGGGAATGAGAGCATTTGTATCTTGAATCTCTCCATCCAAGCCCTCCCTAACAAATTGGTTTCCCTTACCAAACTCCTCTGATCATCTCACAACTAGATGAGACCTGCTCACATTGCACAACAACAAGATTCAAAGCATTTGAACTGGTCAAGTCTAAAAGAGGACACACCACCTCTCCAATACACCCCTAGGGCTCCTCAACCAAAGCCTATGGAGGAGAAGGCTCCATCTGATCCATATTCTTGTTGTGAATTTCCCTCCTTGAAAACCGATGCCAAACAGGAGCATGGCCAAGCTTATGGCAATTGTAACACATCTCCATGGAATCCTTATAAACTATCTATTGCAACCATTCACTCAGTTTAGAGGTTAAGCTGATCGAAGAAGGTAACACTTTACAAAATCAAACAAATAATAGGTGTTTTCTAGATTTTGTCACCTCACCAACTGCAAGGAGTTGGTCAAAGGAGCTGAGAATGCCTAACCAAACTTCCTCCTCCTAATATTCCAATGGTAATCCAAGTATTTTAACTCAAACTAGGACTCTATTAATACATTCCTTCTCCAAGTCAAAGCCTGGTTTCCACCTCTTAGGAAAATCTTGGAACTACCAAGAAACCATGAGCCGCCCTAGAGGGTCTAAACACATTTCCACCTCTTAGGAAAATCTTGGAACTACCAAGAAACCATGAGCCGCCCTAGAGGGTCTAAACACAATCCCCATGCATATAAAAGGAGATCTCCAACATGGTAGGAGGTTTCCATTTGAACCCTTTTACCTAATTTATGAAAACATCTATATTAGACCTAACCCCTAAAAACTTACCAATACAAACATTCCTCAGCTTGGAGGATGACCTATGAACAATGGATTTAGGGACTTGAAGCACCCACCATTTGCCCTCATCGACAAGCAATAGGGAACACGACTGATCATGAGAGGAATTGGAACTTCGTTTCACCGCCTCAACCCAAGATTTCTTCAAGGCCGGCCTTCAACATAACTTGGGGTATCCCCTAGGACAGGCAGTGACAGAGTAGCCTACCCAGCCTCCAAACCTAGCAAAGCTGAAGGCAAAACCAAGAGAGCAGGGGCATAGAAAGCCCCACATATGTAGGAGAAGAGCAGGGCGGTGAGGAAGAAGCAGGCCCCACCATTGCTGACCCCAAATGGGACGAAGAGAACAACTCCATAATTGATTCATGCCCACATAACAAGAGTGCCCACACCCCTCTAAGTGGGAAAAATCGAGCTTTGTGACCCTAGACTGCTCATAAGGAATATGTTGGACCTCAACCCCCTGGTTTGATCTTCCCCACCCAAAATAGTAGCAATATCCAGTGCAGACTCCCTAACAGAACCCACAGAGCCCAGAGAGTAAAAACCCTCTTTGTAGCCCCTATCTAGATGTGCCAAGACCGCCCAAAGACTTCCTTGCGCCAGGACCCTCCGCAACACAAGCAACAATCTTCGAGGCAAAGGAAGAAAGGTCAGATCCTTACCAGTATGTGCCCATTAGGGCATAGAGTTACGATAGGCATCCAACCAGATGTCTATCAAATGAATGTCCTCCTCGTCATATGAGCCATTCCACTCATCTTCTGAACTAGCAGCAACAAAGTCCTCATCATCAGCTTCAACATCCTCGTCTTCCTCACCTTATCCACCGAGATCAATCCTGCCCTAGGGGAGAGGAACCAGTAGTGGTGCACCCTAACTTTACCCCTCTCAAAATCATACGTGGCAATTTCAAATCACTACAAAATTTTGTACAGTAGCTTACTTGGCAATGCCCCTGCTTATAACTAAGGTTTCAGGGCTACATCATCAAATATGATGTTACATCAGAATGCTTTTTGTTGAGGTGTCAAATAGTTCCCCCCCAAAAAGGGTGGACCAATAGGTGTGCATTAGGTCATGTTTTGTTGGTGAGCTGATGTGGCATCACATGATTGGTTGCTTTTTAAATCTAAAGGGCACATTTCATTCAATTATTAGTACTTAGTGTTACCTTAAAGTCACAATTACTAGTACTAAACTTCAAAAAATACTGGACCTTAAATACACATATACTATCTCACCTATTGGGTCTTTCCCCTATGCCTCTTTGAAACATGTTTTCTTGCTCCCACTCCTACTCACCATCAACTTCTTATCCCTTTATTTAAAAATTATAAAAACTAGAAACGAATAAAATTAAGAACATTTAAAAATTGTAAATATAAAAAAATAAAATTATAAAATTATAAAACTATTACATTAGAAAATTAATATTCTATTTTGCTAAGGGTATTGGGATTGCAAAGCATCCTATGAATTTCACGGATGCTCACATAGAGCTCCTTAAAGAAGAGTGGGAAGTAGCTATAGTTTTGAATTACCTATAGTTTTGTTGTTTGTTGTTGCTTTTAGCTTTGTTGTATTGCTGACTTGTTGTAGCATTGTTGATGATATGTTATTTTTTAGTCTCTACTACTTTTTGGCTATTTCTTAGGAGGGGGCTATGTTATCTATGTTTTGCTAGTTGTGAAAGAGATTGGGCCCCTTCCAAAACCCCCTCTTTATCCTTTATCACAACAATATACCCAGGTTAGGCACCTAGGGGTTGTAAAAAATAATATTAATGCCCCAATTCCAATAACGTCAATTTCACTAGATCCATCCCAAAAAAATTAGATTATTGAAAGGAAGTTGATAGCAAAAACAATTCATACACTAATCAATTAGGTGAGAAATGCATACAAAATATGATTTAATAGTTTTAAAAGAAAATGTACACACAAAAGCAATACTACAATGACACAATGTTTACCATGGGGAAACCCTTTCAAGAAGAATTTTAGCCTCCAAATCTTGAACCATTGTATTGATAGTACCAATCTAGTTATAGTACATCAACATGCTCAAGACTTCATAGGAGAACAACCAACACAAGTTTAGAGAAAATTTGGTAGCATAACCTCCTACAAAATTACATCATACTACATCTCCATCCTAGGCACCAATATATAGAAGATACAAATCATGAAACTACAAATGGTAAACCATAAACCATGGGAAAATACCACTCCCAAAAATGGTGCCCGAATCCCCACGAGCAATTTCAATGCCCAAATCTCCTGATGAGTCAACATGTTAATATTATGTAAGAACCCCTATCAAAAAAATTCTCAAAAAAAGCACAAGTTTACTGATTTTCCTTATGCAAACTTTTTGTCAAATATTTACCAACGTGCTCATAAATATGAAAATTCTGATTACAAATAATGTAGGACAACTTGTATAGAGTATATAATCAAGAAACATCTGAATTTGCTACTCAACTTTCAATAATAATAGACGGGCATTTTGTCAAACAGTTAGCAGCTCATATAAATATAGTTCAAAAATGGAATACATGAATACTCAAATGGATATCTACCTCAGATCAACAGTAATACATTGAACTATTCAATACACCAAATATGTATGATCTTCAACTAAGTGGCTGGCATGTGTAATGGTTTCCCAAGATGGCGCCTCAAAAAAACAATATCCAACGCTTCCTTCCAAGTCTATGCTTTCTATTTGTTTCTACAGAAGATTGATTCCCAAAGAATGGGATGACTCACTTTATGAATACCAAATGACACAATATTTTGATTTCCAAGCTAAGCAATCAACTTCCACTAGTCAAGGTGCCTCCTTCAAACCTTTATTTTCGCTTGAAAAGTCCACGGCTTGGATCCCAAACAAAGCTATGATTTGTCTAAGGTTGTAGCCAGTTAAACTCACCATAAAGTTGGCGCTAACATAAAAATCTTCAAAACCTAGCGCTGGAAGTGTAGGGTCAAACCTTCACCAAAATCTTCAATCCAATCTTCGAACCAAATTACAAATTTATATCTGCTTGCAAAACAATAAATTTGATAAATAAATTCTTCAACATAGAACTCGAAATCTGCAATGAAGCACAAGCATAGACTCTGCATGAATCTACCAACAATCAACTAGAGAAGATCTTTCACCACCAAAGTTGATATTCTTCAAGAGGGTTTCCATCCTCAGGAAGTTTCTTGGAAGAACATAAGTTTAATCCAATAGCATAACATTACTTAGAATCTTTAGCGTAGGGTGAAATGAGCTCCAAAACCCCTTTTTATATTCCTTGGCGGTAAAGGCAATTTTAAAATATTAAAATCCAACGCCCCTCTAGAAGAAATAAAATTTACTTTTAAAAATAACACAACTTATGCCTCCCTAAGCGCCAACTTCCAAGGGGTCATAAAGTGACCTTTTTAAAATAAATAAACACTTAAGTCTAAATTAAAATTAACATTAGAAACTTAAGTGAAAATTTTAAATATTTCCCCGAAGTTACGGAAACCACTGCCAAGGCCCTGGAAACCCAAACTGAACATGTCGGTAAGTAACTGAGACCAAAGGACAATGACAAGTGCTGAAACAGTGACTTTCTAAAAATAGGCGTGCTCTCCAAGAAATGTGGAGCACGAGTCAGGTGTTTGAAAATGCTTCTAAAAGTGTCGTTGTGAATCTTGATGTTGATTGAGCTCAATGTCACAAATAGAAAACCTGAATAAGATGAACAACTACATCTCCAAGAATCGTGGAGTTACCTTAACAACCACATTAGCCTATGGGAACCTGTGGAATAGGCTAACAGTCACCAAAGATGACTAGGCATGAGAAGGGGACATTACAGTCCTCCCTCCCCAAAATTTCTTGTCTCCAAGCAATTGCAAATCAGGATGCTGTAAAATCTACTCACTCTCCCAAGCAGCATCCTCTACTGGCAAGTTCTTCCACTTCACTAAATACTCCTTGATAGTCCTCTTCCTTAGGGTACGCTCCCTAGAGTCAATAATAACATCTAAAATTAAAACAATTTTTCCTTCCTCATCTAATGGTGGCAACTCAAAAGAAGGGACTACATTATGTCCAAGCACCTTCTTGAGGTGAGACACGTGGAATACATTATGTACCTTGCTACTCGTAGGTAGCTCCAACTCATAAACCGCTTCTCCAATCTTCTGAATGGGCCATAAAACTGTGGCTTCAACTTCTCTGATCCACTCTTTTTGAGAGTGGACTACCTGTAAGGCTGCAACATCAAATAAACCATGTCACCTACCTCAAATGTATTCTCAATGCAATGTCGATCTGTTGGAGATATCAGTATTAGAGACACTGCTGGTATACTAATGAGCATGATAGTCAGGAAGTGTTGTCATTGATGGCAACAAAGATTAGAGACCAAAATTGGATTGTGAGGTTATAGTAATATCCCTCATAGGATGTTTCTATACTCATAATGTTACCTTTGCAAAATATTTTGATCTGGAAGATAATTTGGTGTAAAATTGGCTAAGTGTCAGACTGTTACCTCAATGCACAGAGCTACAATTTTCTGGTCCACTTTTGTCACATGTTGAAGATCTTGGTCTACAGTTTTTGTAATTTGTTATAATTCATTAAAGGCATCTAAATCTAGAATTTCATCCTCTTATGATTTCTGAAATGATGGCTACATGTTGAAGAAGTTCAGTATGACAGAGTTCAGTCTTAACTAGTGCAGAGTGCATGATTGTTTTGGTCGGCATATCTCCAATATGACATATTTCTTTCTACAGTTCTAAGTTGTTTTTGGCATATGTTTGGAGATCCCAAACCCAAAGTTTCAGAGTATGAAATCTTCCAAAGTGATAGATAAGTTTGTCAGAGTATCGCTACATGGATAAACAATGTTAGATTGTGACAGAGACCAAGTTCCAGTACTCCGCATCTCACCGCATGGAAACATTTTGTTGTGCAGATCTAGGGATATGTTTGGAGATGTCTAAAGATTGTTTGTTCCAAGTTTGAGGTAATTTGGAGGTCCGGATGCTGAGTTATGCTTTGACAGTCAGTTTGTGCACTTGTGTTACCTTGCTCATGAAGCCGACCTGAAGAAGTATACCTTGTACAAAGCAATCCAAAGATTGGAGTGTTGTCTTAAGAGGTTCCATAAGTCATGCCGACCTAGGAGAATGTGTTTCATGTTTTGGTTCACTTTGCATTGGATCTTGAGGCCGACTATTTCTATTTCACACGCTACACTCAAGCATGTCAACCTAGTTGATGATATGAGTAAATTGGATTTAAAAAGAAGGTAAACACGTTTTGTGAAGTTAAGTAGGAGCTATTTTAGGTCCACCCCGACCTATTTTAAAGTTTGAATCTTGGCACGTTGTTTGTGGGTAAAGTTTGAGGCATGTTTCACACGCTACATCCATTTTGGGTCAACCTAGTTGATATTGTAAAAGAAGCATATATATATATATATATATATATATATATATATATATATATATATATATATATATATATGATTGTTTTCAATGCTCTAGTTGTGGGATGAGAAGGAATAATGTGTGTTATGTTTTGAATGATGTGACAAGTAGCTAAAAATACAAATTGAAAAAAAATAGAGCAAATAGTGTGATTGCAGAGTAGAGCAGAGTTGCAATTCAAATCAGTGGAAGAGAATTTTGATTGTGCTTCATTGGAACTGTATTCTATGCATTTATAGATGTAGTTGTAATAGTTCAAAATATTGGCAGTGAGCCATTTCTTTCTTTCTTTTCTCTCTACTCTTTCTCTTAGTGGGCAGTGAGTCCACTTGCAGTAACCATTTCTATAATACCTTAACTAGTTATAGTATATTGTGAGCTAATCCTCACCGTGGTTTTTTCCTTTTTGGGTTTTCCATGTAAAAATCTTGGTGTTCATGTGTTATGGTTGTATGTTTTATGCTTAATTTGCTTTATTGTTATTGAATTTGGAAAATGGATTGAATGCTTAATGTGTGAGTGGTTTAAAAGAATACTGATTCATCCCCCCTCTCAGTATTTCGAGTGTTCAACATGATTTGCATACATTTTCTATTGATTTTGAGCTTGTTGTAGTTTATCTTTCAAGGATTTCATTATATCTTGACTCTGCTATAATAAATCCTTGGCTTTGAGCACTCTACTATCTCCAAACAACAAATCAATGAAGCTAGGAGCTTCATATCCATACAAATCCATAAACAGTGACATCTTAACATACATATGGTAGGTGGAATTATAACAATATTCACCCAAGTGCAACCATCTTACCCATGCCTTTTGCTACGTCGAACATAATTCCAGAGATACCCTTCCACCCACTTGTTAATGATTTCAGTTTGTCCATCTATTTGTGGGTGAGAGCTTTCGCTAGGAGTGATCACAATCCCACTCAATCTAAAAAGTTCCTGCCAAGATAAGCTCAAGAACATGTTGTCCCTGTCACTAACTATGTTCTTGGGCATGCCATGCAACCTGAGAACTTATTTGAAGAAAAAATCTACCACATGTGCTACTGTAAACACTGTTGAAATAGCAAAGAAATGGGCAAATTTGGTTAATCTATCAATAACTTGTCATGTCTCATTTTTATGAACAATATGATTATTCTAGTTTAGTGAACAATTATTGTGATTGACTTTACTTTAAGTAATTTTGCATACGTGGAGGTAATTATTATGACTTATATTGATGAAAATTGGAAATTGTTTTAAATATTGAATAATGTGGAGATGATTACAATGATTTGCCTCGGCTATGTTTTGGAGACACTAACCTATTGATGTCGAGTTGAGTGTGAATGAATGTAGGTACTCATCGAAGACGAGATCATGGTTGAGGTAGAAGTGTTCTAGCCACTTGGCAAGAACTGATGGGATGGTTAACCTTGCTGCAATCACACACATCACGTAGTAGCATATGCATTATTAAATAGATTTTATTGCATTAATGTGTGATTGTTAATCGTTTTCGAATGCATGATGTGATTACTTAAATTTAATGTCTTTTCAAATTATGTTTGAATGGTGTAATTATAATTAACTAAGGAAATATATATGATTGTATTTTAAATTAAATAATAAAATATTACTTATAGATGTTTGGAAGACAATATGTTCCTTAAAAATAAATAAATATATTAAATTATATATATAAATATGCAATATTGTATTGCATTTCTCTTCTTGATTATTTAAATGGTTTTGTTTTAATTAAAATAGTTAAATAATATTAAAAATAGCATTATTATATTTAGAGTTTTGATAAAAGAATTAAAATATTGGTTACTGTCATTTACGTGACAATAAGCTAATTAAATTTAAAGCTATTATTTTATTTTCAATAGAATTAAGCTTCTTTTGATTGGTCGATTATTCATGCAAATTGAAATACAAACTTCAGTTTTAAACCTAGGAAAAGATCGCCAAAAATAAGAGGGAATTCATTATGATAAAGAAAGGGATCTGGGCAGAAAGAGATACCCATGATTGGAGAGAAGTAAGCTATTTTTTTCTTGAGCGAAAGAGGCAAGAAGGAATAGCAGTGACATGAGAAAGATAAAGAGGCAGTGACAACAACTGCACACTCTTCACCTATCGCCGATTTTTCTAGGTTTTTCAACTGGTTTTTCTTACGTTCTAATTACATTGATTTGGTTGTTTGAAGAATGGTTTTATTAGCTGTTTGTTAGGTGACCGTTTTTGTGTAGTCATCCTATGTATGTTGGCTGCTTATCTTTCTCCTGGCCGATTGACTCATTTTCTGAGTCATCCTCTTCTTATTTTTCTGCCTGGGTGAACTTACAAACCTAGATCGACCTACATACTGGTCGTTTCTTTCTCTTTTCTGGCCACTTGTCCCTCTTTCTTTATGGTCATTACCCTTCTCTGGCCGTCGTCCATTTCTTTATGGCCATTTGGCTGTTCTTGGTCGATCATGTATGGATCGACCCATAGGTTCTTGCCGTCACCTGATTCCTAGCTGATCTGATCGATGAATTTAAAACATAACATTTACCTTCCTTTGTGTTGACTTCCTGAAACCATGGTGAATACCTTTGTGCTATGCTAAAACCCAGTTGTTGTTTTCTGATTTGGGTTATTAAACTGATTGAAAACTATTATAAATCTCCAGATGGCTATAGATAACTCTCTATAAGACATTATTATGATTGTATACTTTCTTATTGGCTGAATCAACGATAGACCAACAAATCGACCTCTTTATTGATGAGCAAAATCTCTTAAAAATAGACAAAACTTATCTTCATGTAGCTTCATTTTCAGTCTTATTCTGCTTTAGCAAATCCATTAATTTCTCTGCATACTGAGAAACTCGCTTCTATAGCTATCTTTTATGATTGTCCAAAATTTCTAAGTTCCTATAGCAGAATATACGATGTTCATATAGCTAAATAAATTGTTCCTATAGCTCTGTTTAAAACTCATTAAAACAGTATGTCGATTCAAAACAAAGATAGTAGATTACTATATTATTTTCTTGTCAATGCTGATGCTGAAAACCTTTTATATTTACATTTTGACTGAAAGATGAATTAAAACTTTGTTCGTTGTTCTCTGTATAATTTTATTTTATGCAATAGTTCCTGTCGCAATTGCGACAGGAAGACTGTTTGGTTGTTTTTGGACTTCCTGTCGCAGTTTTGACAGTAAGTTATTTTGATTGATTCGTGAACTTTTTGGTTAGATAATTGGATTGAAATAGTTCCTGTCACTAATTGCTGAAAGCAATTCGGATGAATATTTATTAGGAAATATGATTGTAATATAGACTTGAGATTTATGTCAATTTGACAAACCTATAGACTGCTTTTATCGTTTGAGACTCCCTGTCACTGTCATGATAGAAAGATGAAATTATAACTTAGAATGACTTTTGTATGAAGATTGTGATCAAATTTTGGATTAGATGATATACCTATTTGATGTACTTATGTGTGCAATTGTGTAAGCAAAGATGAATGATTTGATTGAAAAGTGTAATTCCTTGAATGATGTTTTGGGAAAGGGACTACTATTGTTTTATTGATGAACTTTGGTTCTTTTTATTGTTATTTTCTTGCTTCTTGGGGAAAGAAGTAGATTTTTCATCTAGGAAATGTTATTGGGTTACTTTTGGGACTAGGATGCCGAATGTGGATATTCAGAGATTGCTTTTTGTCTTTTCGAGAATTGAACCAGATTACATATAAATGATTAGATCTAATCGGAATGACATTGAAATAGATGTTTATTGTCTAGAAAACTTATTTATTGATATCTCTGTCACATCTTGTTGTGAGACAATTTGCTTTTCATTACTTAGAATTGCACATTCAGACATCAGGGTTGCATCAGGTGTTCCCTCCTGCCAGTTGTTACCAGGTAGCTAGACATTTCGTCTAGGGCTAGATTTCCTTCATTTAATGAAGGGATCTGGGGAAGTGTAAATACTTCATGGTTGGGTGGAAAAGCACCTGGGCCATGTTCCCATCTCTTGACTTGCAGGTGGTGGACCACTTGGTTCGTGCAGCTGGAGAGTGTATTGATTTATTTATTATTATTATACTTGTTTATTGTACCCTACATTGGATGTATTATGGCATGCTTGCCAAAGGATTTATGTATATTATTTTATCATGCTTGTTACCTGGATTAAGCACACGATTATGTAATATTTAATGACATTGAGATTCTTATTTATGAGATTATCTTTTACTTGAGCTATTGTGATTAAGCGGATTAATTACATCTTTTATCTTTGAAAGTTGTATCTAAGTGGATTATTTACATCTTTTTATTTTGGTTATTCTGATGTTGTATTTACGCAGATTATTTACTTCATTTACTTTTGAGTTGGTTTAAATGCTTTTACATGACTTGTGAGGCTTTACATTTGGTATAAGAGTTCTAGGTTTAACACTAGGGCCTTTGTTTTTTGGGACTATTGTGCTAAAGTTGCAAACTTGATATAGATTATTCATCAAGAATACAAGAAATACCAATCGTGGTGACGAATCGGGAAGTAGTCGAGGTAGAGGATCACGTGGAGGTGCTTGTGATGGTCGAACTACTAGAGATCATGGAGATACCAGTAATGACCAAGATGGAAGATTTGATCGTATTCTTGATCTCTTGACTTGAGAGGACACAAGGATGAATACTCTTGAGCAGGAGATCAGAGGAATTCCTAGAGGTCAGAATGCTAATGAAAACCCAAGGGTTGAGGTACAAAATGAGAACCCAAGGATAGAAGTTCCAGTTCTTGAAGTTGGAGCTATTGCTGATAATCAAGAAAAGATAGCGGAATAATTGGAGAAAGACCTCAAGAAAGTATCACCACCAAAATTTGATGGAAAGACAATTGGAGATGGAGCTGAGTCTTGGATAATAGAAATGGAGAAATACTTTGGACTCCGAAACCTTTTAGATCACACTAAGGCAATGTGGGGATCTTACCAGTTGACTGGTGAAGCAGCAACATGGTGGGATAATGAGAAGGCAGATAAGAAGTTGTTACCTGGTGAGATAACTTGGGAGATTTTCTTGCAACTATTTAGAAAAAGATGGTTACCACAGTTATTCTTTGACAAGAAGATGACAGAGTTTCAAAACTTGATCCAAGGAGGTATGTCCATAACCAGTTATTGGGAAAGGTTTTCTCATCTACTTAGGTAAGTTCCACAGTATCATACAAATGAGAGATTTCAGATTAGAAAATTTATTCTGGGATTGAGGCCACAGATTGGAGCTGAGGTAGACATTCATAACCCACTCACTATGGATACCGCTTTTGAGAAAGCAATAAAGCAAGAGTAGAGGTTACAACAGACATCCAATTACCATAAGCAAAGAGATGCTAAGTTTTCAAATAAGAAACCACAGAATAATCAGCAGAGCTATCAAAAGAATAACAACCAAGGCAATAATAGATAGATCATGAATCTGAAGAGAGGTAATAATTCTTAGGATGGAAATGGTGGAAACAAAAGAGGTGGCCATAACAACAGAAACAACAATTAGAGGGAAAGAGCTAAAGGACCGATAGCACCTAAGGGTGGATGTTACAACTGTGGAGGAGAGCATTATGCAAATGCATGTCCACATAAAAGAGGAAACAAGAATCAACAAGGAGCACCGCAATATTATATTCATGCTGCAGTGAATAATCGACAAGTAGAGTTTCAAGTAGCACCTATTCAGTTCCAAGGTAAGCTCTATGGACTACCTGTTTCTATTTTAATTGATACTGGTGCCACATAATGTTTTGTAGATCCTAGAGTATTATCTAAGTTATCTATTAGACCTGGACATATGCAAAACTTTTGGATGGTACAATATGGCAATAATGCAGAAAAGAGGGTAGACTCATGTCTAGTATGCAGTGAGTTAGAGCTTCCTAGTTTTCAGACGCAAGTAAATCTGTGTGTAGCACCTTTAGGCTCTTATGATGTAATTCTAGGAATCAACTGGTTAACTAAACATAAGTCTCTAGTAAACTATGAAGACAAGGTTGTTAGATGTTTGGATGACCTAGGGAATCAAGTGGAAATTAATGGAACTAAGAGACCTTTAGAGCTTAGACAAATCTCGGCTATGCAATTGAAGAAAGCCAAGAGGAAAGGATGTGCCATTTATGTTGTCCAAGTAAAGGACCTTGATAAGGAAGAACCAGTGTTCAATGACTTTCCAATCCTTAGAGATTTTAGAGATGTATTCCCTATAGAGTTAATAGAGTTACCACCAAAGAGAGAATTTGACTTCTCAATTGATGTGCCACCAGGGACTGAGCCGCAATCTAAGGCACCCTACAAGATGACTACTATAGAGTTGTATGAGCTTAAGGCACAATTGCATGAGTTGTTAAATCAAGGGTTCATTAGACTTAGTGTGTCGCCATGGGGTGCACCAGTTATCTTTGTAAAGAAGAAGGATGGTACTTTGAGATTATGCATGGATTATAGGATGCTCAACAAAGCTACTATAAAGAACAAGTATCCAATTCCAAGAATAGATGAGCTCTTTGATCAGATGAAAGGAGCAACAGTGTTCTCAAAGATAGACCTTAGATTCGGCTATTGCCAATTGCGGATTAAGGATGAGGACATCTCTAAAACAGCTTTTAGGACTCGATATGGTCACTACAAGTTCATAGTAGTACCATTTGGGTTGACTAATGCTCCAACAACCTTCATGAATTTGATGAATAGTATTTTCAGAGATTGTTTAGATGATTTTGTGTTGATCTTCCTTGATGACATATTGATATACTCTAAATCAGTGGAAGAGCATGAAAGGTATTTGAGAATTGTTTTGCAACAGTTGAGAGAAAGAAAGATTTATGGCAAATTATCAAAGTGTACATTCTTTCAAGATAAAGTGCGCTATCTTGGTCATGTGATCTCAACAGAAGGGATTGTAGTTGATCCTGAGAAGATTAAAGCAATAATTGAATGGCCTGCACCGCAGAGTGTGATAGAAGTTAGAAGTTTTATGGGACTTGCAGGTTATTATAGAAATTTTGTGGAAGGTTTCTCAACCATAGCAACACCGATTACCGCACTACAAAAGAAGGGTAAGAAGTTTGAATGGACAGAGAGGTGTGAGCAATCTTTCCAAGTGTTGAAGGAGAAGCTCACAACTGCTCCTATCTTGACCATACCAGATCCTAATGGGAACTTTACAGTTATAATAGATGCTTCAGGGGAAGGATTAGGAGTGTTGATGCAGAATGAGCAAGTGGTTTCTTATGAATCAAGAAATTTAAAGCAACATGAGTTCAACTATGCGTCACATGATCTTGAATTAGTTGCCATAGTTCATGCACTGCAGATGTGGAGGCATTATCTTCTAGGTAATCCCTTTGAGTTAAAGATAGATCATCTAGGGCTCAAGTATATATTTACTCAACCTAACCTGAATGCACGACATAGAAGATGGTTAGAATTCCTTAGTGAGTATGAATTTGGAATTGAGTATATAAAAGGAAAGGAGAATAGAGTAGCAGATGCTATTAGTAGGAGAAGACATCTGGCTGCCATTGTTACCATGAGATCGAATTTTAAGCAGAAAGTGATTTAGAATCTTCAAGGGGATGAGCATTATGAAAGAGTAAAGAAATATTTGGAAGTAGACCCCTTAGATCACAGGTTTGATGGTTATGTGATTGAATCAGATGGACTTTTGAGATTTTAGGGAAGGATGTATATTCCTAACTCAGGAGAGTTGAGGAAGTTAGTGCTTGAAGAGATTCACAATGCACCTTATTCAGGTCACCCTGGAGTGACAAAGATGGTCAAAGGTTTGAAACCTTTATACTTTTGGCCTAGACTTAAGAGGGATGTGACGGAATTTGTGGCTCGATGTTTGGAATGTGAGCGAGTCAAGGCTGAGCATGTGCATTCAGCAGCATTGTTGTATCTGCACATTATCCCTGAGCACAAGTGGCATGTAATAAGCATGGATTTTATTCAAGGGTTACCTATGTCTAAGAATAGGCATGATGTCATCTTAGTGGTTGTGGACAAGTTGACAAAGGTAACACATTTTATTCCGGGGAATCTTTCAGATGGTTCTATGGTCTTAGCTAAGAAGTTTGTTTAGGAGATTTTCTGATTGCATGGGGTGCCTGAGATGATCATTTCAGATCGAGACACTCTCATGACATCTAGATTTTGGATAACTCTTAATGTAGCTTTGGGTACAAAGTTGAATTTCAGTTTGTCTTATCATCCTCAAACAAATGGTCAGACAGAAAAAGTTAATCAAGTGGTAGAAGACCTTCTCAGAATGTATTGTATGGATCAACAGTATAAATGGGAGGAATATCTTCAATTGGTAGAATTTACGTGTACAACAATTCATACCATGCATCTTTGGGAATGGCACCTTTCAAAGCTCTTTATGGGCGTAGGTGTCGAACACCTATCAGTTGGGATAAGGTGGAGGACAGAATTTGGGATAAGGTGGAGGACAAAATTGTGATTGGTCCTGAAATGTTAAGAGAAATGGATGATCAGATGAAGTTGATCAAGGAGAAGTTGAAGCAAGCTTCAGATCATCAAAAGAGTTATGCAGATAAGAATAGAACTCCTAGACAGTTTTCAGTTGGTGAAAAAGTCTTTTTGAGGGTCAAATGTCATAAGAGTTCAGTATCGTTTGGCAAAGCGTCCAAACTTGCTCCTCGTTTTGTAGGACCGTTTGAAGTTCTGGAAGTGATTAATCTTGTATCTTATAGACTTGCACTACCGCCTGAACTTGCCAGAATCCATAATGTTTTTCATGTGTCTTTACTTAAGCTTTATCATCCTGATGCATCACATATTCTTGATTGGCGTGCTTTACAGGTTTAGGATCCAGGAGTGGTGATGGTGGAGCCCACTCAAATTCTAGGGAAGTGCAACATTAAGTTGTGTAGCAGAGATGTGGTGCAATATAAGGTCCAATGGGATCAGTATTCTGAGGACAGTGCCACATGGGAGGATGCAGAGGAGATTGATAGATCTTTTCCTCATTTGAGGATTATGATACTTTGAGTTCAATTATGCTTTGATACTTTAAGTTGTTATTATGATCTTTGATACTTTGAGTTGATGTTATTGTTTTATGACACCTTGATACTTTATTGGTGGTTGATGGACACTTTATTGTTTTGATGTTTAATAAGACATCGAGATGATGTCTCTTCCAAGTGGAGAAGGATGTCACGTCTCATTTTTATCAACAATATGATTATTCTAGTTTAGTGAACAATTATTGTGATTGACTTTACTTTAAGTAATTTTGCATACGTGGAGGTAATTATTATGAGTTATATTGATGAAAATTGGAAATTGTTTTAAATATTGAATATTGTAGAGATGATTACAATGATTTGCCTCGGCTATGTTTTGGAGACACTAACCTATTGACATCAAGTTGAGTGCAAATGAATGCAGGTACTCATTGAAGACTAGAGCATGGTTGAGGTAGAGGTGTTCTAGCCACTTGGCAAGAACTGATGGGATGGTTAACCTTGATGCAATCACACACATCACGTAGTTGCATATGCATTATGGAATGGCTTTTATTGCATTAATGCGTGATTATTAATCATTTTCAAATGCATGATGTGATTACTTAAATTTAATGTCTTTTCGAATTATGTTTGAATGGTGTAATTATAATTAAATAAGGAAATACATATGATTGTATTTTAAATTAAATCATAAAATATTGCTTATAGATGTTTGGAAGACAATATGTTCCTTAAAAATAAATAAATATATTAAATTATATATATATGTAATATTGTATTGCATTTCTCTTCTTGATTATTTAAATGGTTTTGTTTTAATTAAAATAGTTAAATAATATTAAAAATAGCATTATTATATTTAGAGTTTTGATAAAAGAATTAAAAGATTGGTTACTGTCATTTACATGATAATAGGCTAATTAAATTTAAAGCTATTATTTTATTTTCAATAGAATTAAGCTTCTTTTGATTGGTCGATTATTCATGCAAATTGAAATACAAACTTCAGTTTTAAACCTAGGAAAAGATCACCAAAAATAAGAGGGAATTCATTATGATAAAGAAAGGGATATGGGCAGAAAGAGATACCCACGATTGGAGAGAAGTAAGCTATTTTTTTCTTGAGTGACAGAGGCAAGAAGGAATAGCAGTGACAGGAGAAAGATAAAGATGTGGTGACAACAGCTGCACACTCTTCACCCATCGCCGATTTTTCCAAGTTTTTAATTTGGTTTTTCTTACATTCTAATTACATTGATTTGGTTGTTTGAAGAATGGTTTTATCAGCTATTTGTTGGGCAACCATTTTTGTTTAGTCATCCTATGTATGCTTGCCGCTTATCTTTCTCTTGGCTGATTGACTCATTTTCTGAGTTGTCCTCTTCTTATTTTTCTGCCTGGGTGAACTTGCAAACCTAGATCAACCTGCATACTAGTCGTTTCTTTCTCTTTTATGACCACTTGTCCCTCTTTCTTTATGGTCGTTACCCTTCTCTGGCCATCGTCCATTTATTTATGGCTGTTGGCTGTTCTTGGTCGATCATGTATGGATCGACCCATAGGTTCTTGCTGTCACCTGATTCCTTGCTGGTCTGATCGATGAATTTAAAACATAACATTTACCTTCCTTTGTGTTGACTTCCTGAAACCATGGCGAATACCTCTATGCTATGCTAAAACCCAGTCGTTGTTTTCTGATTTGGATTATTAAACTGATTGAAAACTATTATAAATCTTCAGATGGCTATAGATAACTCTCTGTAAGACATTATTATGACCGTATACTTTCTTACTGGCTGAATCAATGATAGACTAGCAAATCAACCTCTTTATTGATGAGCAAAACCTCTTAAAAATAGACAAAACTTATCTTCTTGTAGCTTCATTTTCAGTCTTATTCTACTGTAGCAAATCCATTAATTTCTCTGCATACTAAGAAACTAGCTTCTGTAGCTATCTTTTATGATTGTCTAAAATTTCTAAGTTCCTATAGCAGAATATACGATATTCCTGTAGCTAAATAAATTGTACGTGTAGCTCTGTTTAAAACTCGTTAAAATAGTATGTCGATTCAAAACAGAGATAGTAGATTACTATATTATTGTCCTATCAATGTTGATGCTGAAAACCTTTTATATTTACATTTTGACTGAAAGCTAAATTAAAACTTTGTTCGCTGTTCTTTGTATAATTTTATTTTCTGCAACAGTTTCTGTCGCAGTTGCGACAGGAAGACTGTTTGGTTGTTTTTGGACTTCCTATCGCAGTTTTGACAGTAAGTTATTTTGATTGATTCGTGAACTTTTGGTTAGATAATTGGATTGAAATAGTTCCTGTCACTGCTTGCTGAAAGCAATTTGGATGAATATTTATTAGGAAATATGATTGTAATATAGACTTGAGATTTATGTCAATTTGAGAAACCTATAGACTATTTTTATTGTTTGAGACTTCCTGTCACTATCATGACATCAAGATGAAATTATAACTTAGAATGACTTTTGTATGAAGATTGTGATCAAATTTTGGATTAGATGATATACCTATTTGATGTACTTATGAGTGTAATTGTGTAAACAAAGATGAATGATTTGATTGAAAAGTGTAATTCCTTGAATGATGTTTTGGGAAAGGGACTATTTTTTATTTATTGATGAACTTTGGTTCTTTTTATTGTTATTTTCTTGCTTCTTGGGGAAAGAAGTAGATTTTTCATCTAGGAAATGTTATTGGGTTACTTTTGGGACTAAGATGCCGAATGTGAATATTCAGAGATGGCTTTTCCTCTTTTTGGGAATTGAACCAAGTTACTTATAAATGATTAGATCTAATCAGAATAACATTGAAATAGATGCTTATTGTCTAGCAAACTTATATATTGATATCTTTGCCACATCTTGTTGTGAGACAATTTGCTTTTCATTACTTAGAATTGCACATTCAGACATCAGGGTTGCATCGAGTGTTCCCTCCTGCCAGTTGTTACCAGGTAGCTAGACATTTCATGCAGGGTTGGGTTTCCTTCGTTTCATGAAGGGATCCGGGGAAGTGTAAATACTTCATGGTTGGGTGGAAAAGCACCTGGGCCATGTTCTTGTCTCTTGTCTTGCAGGTGGTGAACCACTTGGTTCGTGCAGTTGGAGAGTGTATTGATTTATTTATTATTATTGTACTTGTTTATTGTACCCTACATTGGATGTATTATGGCATGCTTTCTAAAGGATTTATGTATATTATTTTATTGTGCTTGTTACCTAGATTAAGCACACGATTATGTAAGATTTAATGACATCGAGATTCTTATTTATGAGATTATCTTTTACTTGAGATATTGTGATTAAGAGGATTAATTACATCTTTTATCTTTGAAAGTTGTATCTAAGTGGATTATTTACATCTTTTTATTTTGGTTATTATGATGCTGTATTTAAGCGGATTATTTACTTCATTTACTTTTGAGTTGGTTTAAATGCTTTTACATGACTTGTGAGGCTTTACACAACTACATAGATGCAATCCTTACCTTGCACCTTGGGAAGCTCTGTGATAAAGTCCATCAAATTACTTTCCCATTTTTGATTGGGAATGGGTAGGGGCTGCAACAAACGAGTAGGATAGGTGTGCTCATTTTTATTCTGCTAACATGTGGGACACTCTCTAACATACTTAAGGACTTCATTCTTAAGCCCTTTCTATGTAAACATTTCACAAATTTGCATGTAAGTCTTGAAGAAGCCCGGGTGACTAGCCATAGGTGCATCATGAAAAGTCCTCAAAAGCTTCACCTTAAACTTTGAATTAGGTACTAAGTAAATCCTTCCTTTGTAGATGATAAGCTCATTCAACAAAGTGTATTGATCATCCTCTAAAGTACCATCAATGATGCTAGTAGCCCAAGAGTCCTTAGCATACTTTGCAAGAATTAGCTCTTTCCAATGAGTTGTAATCTCCACTAAAGAGCATAATTTTGGTCTCCTGGACAATGCATTAGCCACAATGTTTCTTTTTCCTTTGACATATACAATGTCAAAGTTGTAAGATATAATCTTACTTACCGATTTCTATTGTCTATCATTCAAATCTTTTTGATTTAGAAAATACTTGAGGCTATTGTGGTCAGTTTTGACAATGAACTTACATCCCACAAGATATTGCTTGAATTTGACCAAGGTATGCATAATAGCAAGCATCTCCTTATCATAAATGGAATAGCTCTTCTCAACACCCCTCAATTTCCTACTTTCAAAAGCAATAGGATGCTTGTGTTGCATCAATACAACACATATCTCCTCGCCAAATGCATCACACTCAAGCTCAAAATATTTGGAGAAGTTGGGAATGGCTAGAACTGGGCATATACTCATAATCTACTTGAAGTGATCAAAGCATTGTTGTGCTGCATTAGAACAAACAAAGGCCCCCTTTTTAGTCAAATTAGTAAGTGGGGTTGCCACCTATGAGAATTCTTTTACAAACCTCCTGTAGAAACCACATACCCTAAAAACCCTTTCAAATGTGAAATATTAGTGGGTCGAGGCCAATCTATTATAGCTTTGATCTTTTTTGGATCAACACTAACACCCTTGGACCTGATTATGTGACCAAGATAAAGAAGCTCTGTCATACCAAATTCACATTTTGACTCTTTTGTAAACAAAGACTCCCTCTCAAGGATGATCAAAACCTCATCAAGATGCCTCATATGCTCCTCCCATGTCTTGCTAAAAGTTAAAAATGTCAGTAAAGAATATCAAAACAAACTTACAAAGTTGTTTGTTGAAGACTCGATTCATGCAAGACTAGAAAGTGGCAGGAGCGTTGGTTAAGCCAAAAGGCATAACCAAAAACTCATAGTGTCTAAAGTGACACTTAAAGGAATTCTTCTCCACATCCTCCTCATGAACTCAAATATGATGGTAGTCTGATCTCAAATCTATCTTGGAGAAGTAAACTACTCCATGTAGCTCATTGATGAGCTCATCTATCCTCTTGATGGGGTACCTATTCTTGATTGTTTTCTTATTCAAGGCCTTATAATCTATGCACATGCACATAGTCCCATCCTTCTTCTTCACCAACACCACTGAAGATGTGAAAGGGCTCTTACTAGGCCTAATATGTCCCATGTCTAGTAGTTCCTTGATTTCCTTCTCTATTTCATCTTTGTGCCTCTTCAGATGCCTGTAAGGGGTGGTAATAATGGGTTTTGCACCCTCCTCCAGCTCTATCACATGCTCAATGCCTCTCTCAGGATGCCTCACAAGAGTTATACTACCAAAAACATTTCTATGTTTAGATAGAAAATCTTGGACATCTGGATGATAAGTCCTCTTCTCCTGCTTTGTAATGGTAGGAATAATAATTCACTTTGTTTCCCACTCAACTTGGTCATGTCTAATCAGCCTCTCCATCTATTTAAAAGAGACTACACATGGCCTACCATTTGACATTCCTCTAAGCACCACTTTCTTACCATTTGCTTCGAACTTCATCTCCATGGTCTACAAATTCATATAAAATTCCCCTATAGACCGCAGCCACTACATGCCAAGTGCTACATCAGTATCAAGAATGATTACCACATAGAAGTCATCTCTAATTTCATATTCACCCAACTATATGGTCAAATTACGAATCTTCCTTGTGCATGTGAGGCTAAATCCATTAGCTACCATAACCTTGAAGCCATCAAAATTTCCTGTTTTGATTCCCCTTCTAGCAATAACTCCCTCATCAATAAAATTATGTGTGGTGCATGCATCAATAAGTATGACTATTCGATGTCCACATAAGTCTCCTTGAACTTTAAATGATCCAACCTTTTGGAAACTAGAGAGTTGGACAAGTGTGCCTCCACTTTCCTTCTCCTTCTCAGACTCTTCTAATGAGTCTTCTTCCTCCCTTTCCTCCAAATCAGATTGCTGATATGATATTTAAGAAAATGGTTCATCCGCTAAATAGTACTCTATTTGCTTAACGTTGTGCTTGACATAGCACCTGTGAGTTGGGTCCCATGATTCTTTGCAGATGAAACATAATTTCTTTCTTCTAAGGTTATTTAGTTGGTCTTCATCTATTCTTGTTGACACATTCTTGGTCTCATTTAAATCTTTTTGAAAATATTTCTTGTCCTTGTCCTTTTCATGTTGGAATTCCTTTGACTAAAATTTATTTCTAAAAGTAGAAGACTCCATGTCTCTAGCCTTTTTGATTTCTTCTTGAAGTGTAGGTGGATTTAGAGATTTAACCAATCCTTTCAAAGGGTCGAACATCCCATCCATGTACAAGACAATTAACCTTCTTTCTGAAATATCGATCACCATCACTGATAATCTTTAGAAATCAGCAATATAAGTGTCTATTGAACTCCATTGTTTCAGTTGTGCTAACTCCTTAAAATGCAACTCAAGATCTTTCTTATCAAATCTATCAATTAATCTCTGTGTGAATTTAACATAGGAGTCAATATGATCATGGCCCAAGGTAACCATCCCATGGTATCACTAGTCATGTGCAATACCATCCAAATGAATAGTTACATACTTGATTGCCTCATCTTTAGGCATAGTGTTGAGCTGAAAATAAGTATCAAGTTTATGTACCCAAGCTCTAGCGGTACTCTTTCCAGACCCGTCGAAATAATGGATGGATAGTTTCCCCACCTTCCTTTTCAATTCTTGATTATGAGGCCTTCCACCTCTATGGGATCTATCTTTGCCTTAAATTCCATGAATTTTGTAAATGTCATTTCAGCCTGAAACTCTGCTCCCATTGATTTGTATTCCCTCAAAACTCCTCTATAAACTTCTTGTTCATTCTCCTGACTATTATTTCCTTCTAGGGGATTATTCCTAGCAGTGAAACTAGGCATAAGAGGCCTAGAATTAGTTGACCCACTGAAGGTCCTTTGGTGAACATCTCTATTGTTGGCTGAGTTATTTCCATTTGTGCTATTGTTACCATTATTGTTGTTGTTGTCACTATTACCATTATTGCCCATATTATTCTGCATCATCTGCGTAAACATCTAAACTAACTCATGTTGTCCTCTTGCTAAATCATTGATAATCTACATCATAATTGGATCCTCTCTATGTTCACCATATTTCTCTCCTCTTTCACCCATATCAAATGGGTCTTTTCTTGTTCTTCCTTCGCTATTCCTATCCATTGACTTTACAACTCCCTCTTCTACTTGTTCTATCATTGGTTGTCTTGCAACCAAGACTCTTGTCTAAGTGCTCTCTTCTAGAATCAGAGGCCATTGATAAACTTTTTTCTCCGTTCCCTTTCAAAGTATCTTTTCTCTCTATCATTACCACTCATGGAGAGTAAACTGCATGAGAGATTAGCTTAGAAACACATGGGGTGGCAAGATAATCTGAGCTCTGATACCACTGTAAGAACTATAAAAAATTTCTAAAAAAAACACAAGTTTACTGATTTTCCTTACATAAATTTTTTGTCAAACATTTATCAATGTGCTCATAAATCTAAAAATTCTGATTACAAATCATGCAGGACAACTTGTATAGAGTATATAATTAGGAAATATTCAAATTTGCTATTCAACTTTCAATAATAATAGACATGCATTTTATCAAACAGTTAGGAGCTCATAGAAATATAGTTTAAAAATGAAATTAATGAATTTACTCAAATGGATATGTACCTCAAATCAGTAGTAATACATTGAACTCTTCAAATACATACCAAGGAATATGCTTAATACACCAAATATGTATGATCTTCAACTAAGCGGTTAGCATGTGTAATGGTTTCCCAAGATGGTACCTCAAAAAAATAATATGCACCGCTTCCTTCTAGGTCTATGCTTTCTATTTGTTTCTGCATAAGATTGATTCCCAAAGGATGGGATGACTAACTTCATGAATACCAAATGACACAATATTTTGATTTCCAAGTTGAGCGGTCAACTTCCATTAGTTAAGACGCCTCCTTCAAACCTTTATTTTCCATTGAAAAGTCTACGACTTGGATCCCAAACATAGTTGTGATTTGTCTAAGGTTGCGGCTAGGCAAACTTGTCATAAAGTTGGTGCTAACATAAAAAAACATCCTCTATATGCATTATGCCCCCCATATTGATTCTTCAAAACCTAGCGTCGGAAGTGCAGGGTCAAACCTTCACCAAAATCTTCAATCCAATCTTAGAACCAAATTACAAATTTATATTTTCTTGCAAACAATAAATTTGATAAATAAATCCTTTAGCACAAAACTTGAAATCTACAATGAAGCACAAGCATAGACTCTGTATGAATCTACCAACAATCAACTAGGGAAGATCTTTCACCACTGAAGTTGATATTCTTCAAGAGGGTTTTGTCCTCAAGAAGTTTCTTGGAAGAACACAAGTTCAATCCAGCAACATAACATTACTCAAATCTTTAGCATACGATAAAATGAGCTCCAAAACCCCTTTCTATACTCCTTGGAGGTAAAAGGCAATTTTAAAATATTAAAACCCTCTTTAAAATCCAACACCCCTCTAGAGGAAATAAAATTTACTTTTAAAAATAACACAACTTATGCCTCTTTAAGTGCCAACTTTCAAGGGGTCATAAAGTCACCTTTTTAAAATAAATACAGGGTAAGTGCAAGAAGATGGGGGGCCAAAAAGGGGTCTTAAGTGGCCACTTTTTTTCTGAAATCAGGAAATACTGGCCTTGGATGAGAAATTGAGCATAGTTACACTCAAAATTTGGAGATGCAACCAAAATAATGTTCGTAGTGCTCCGAGTCTACTTTCTAAACTACTATTTTGTTTTGAAAATGACATAGATTAAGGGGTTCAAAAGAGGGAGCCACAGAAATTGGTGTTGTTTCTGTCAAAAAAACATAACATAGCATGTTTTGTGGCTCCCTCAAAAGGTCAACTTTTTTTTGGTATTTTTAAAATCGCTTCGGTGAGAAATTAGCTAATAGCATGTAGTTTATGCCCGATTTTTCTGATAATTTTTTGATGAATATTTGATTTTTTACTAATTTTTAAAGTGGACACATCCTAAAAAATAGAATTTTGGCCGTGCTACCCCTATAAATTTTGAAAATTAATTGAAAATCATTTTTTTATTTTTTTAATATTTGTAGAATGGAGTCTAGTTCTAAATATGTAATTTTTTTGAAATTTGAATGAATAGTTATTTTACAATGAAAAAAAGACCAAACAGTGGTTTTTGCATAAAAATGGACACACAAACAAAAGAAATTAAAGATGAAAGGCTTAACATTGTTAAAATGTGAAAAAAATCACATCATCAAATAGCTAAGAGAAAGCCTAACATTACCCATGTGTTCAATTTGTTCAACCTTGAAACATGTGCAAATCTGAGGGTTAGCACGAACGAAATTATGTGAAATTTTGAAGAATATAGAAAAACACGTCTGTGACTGTTCATAAGGCACTCCAAGCCTTTGGGTCAGAAATCCAAAGTGAATCCCAAGCCCAAGGCTTGGGATTCCCAAAGCAAGAAATAACGCGAGCGCGTTATGTTTTGCCTTACATTTTTTCCGCAAGTTTGTCTTTTGCCATGTTTTACATAACGCGAGCGCGTTATAACGCGCTCGCGTTATGTCCCACTTAAATTTTTTTACATTCAAGGCTATTAATCATGAGGGTTAAGGCATAAGGGATAGAGTTGGAAGGTTTACGGATAAGGAATTAGCATTTAAGGTATAGTATCGAGCCCGTTGAGGGTCTAGGAATAGGGATAGCGTTTAAGGTTTAGGGATGAGGGATGACAGATTACGGTTGAGGGTCGAGGGATCAAAGCTAAGGGTTGAGGGATTAGGGTTTGACATTAAGGGTTGAGGGTTGAGGTTCAAGGGTCAAGGGTTTAGGGATAGGGTTTAGGGTCGAGGGATTAGGGTTAAAGTAGAGTGTGGAGGGTGTAAGGATTAGGGATAGGGTTGGAGGGTTTAGGGATAAGGGATTAGGGTTTAAGGTATAGTATCAAGTCTGTTGAGAGTTTAGGAATAGGGATAGCATTTAGGGATTAGGGATGAGGGATTATAGTTGAGGGATGATGGATTAGGGTTGAGGGTTGAGGGATTAGGGTTTAGGGATAAGGTTTAGGGTTGAGGGTTGAGGGATTAGGGTTTAAGGTATAGTGTTGAGGGTTGAGGGTTTAGGATTAGGGTTTAGGGTTGACGGATTAGCATTTAATGTCGAGGTTAGGGTTAGAGTGTTGAGGGTAGAGGGATTAGGGATAGGGTTTAGGGTTGAAGGTTTAAGGATTGAGGGTTGAGGCTTTAGGGATGAGGGTTTAAGGCTTAAGATATAGTGTCAAGTGTTGAGGGTGTAGGGATAGGGTTTAAGTTTTAAGGGTTAAGGGTTGAGGGATATGGATTAGGGTTTAAGGTATAGTGTTGAGGGTCGAGGGATCAGAGTTAAGGGTTGAGGGATTAGGGTTTGACGTTGAGGGTTGAGGTTTGAGGGTCAAGGGTTTAGGGATAGGGTTGAGGGTCGAGGAATTAGGGTTAAAGTAGGGTGTGGAGGGTATAAGGATTAGGGATAGGGTTGGAGGGTTTAGGGATAAGGGATTAGGGTTTAAGGTATAGTATCGATTTTGTTGAGGGTGTAGGAATAGGGATAGCATTTAGGGTTTAGGGATGAAGGATTAGAGTTGGGGGATGACAGATTAGGGTTGAGGGTTGAGGGATTAGGGTTTAGGGATAAGGTTTAGGGTTGAGGGCTGAGGGATTAGGGTTTAAGGTATAGTATTGAGGGTTTAGGGATAGGGTTTAGGGTTGAGGGATTAGGATTTGACATTGAGGGTTGAGGGTTTAGGGTTTAGGGTTAGGGTTGAGAGATGAGGGATCAGAGTTAAGGGTTGAGGGAATAGGGTTTGACGTCGAGGGTTGAGGGTTGAGGTTCGAGGGTCAAGGGTTTAGGGATAGGGTTGAGGTTGAAGGGATTAGGGTTAAAGTAGAGGGTGGAGGGTGTAAGGATTAGGGATAGGGTTGGAGGGTTTAGGGATAAGGGATTAGAGTTTAAGGTATAGTATCGAGTCTGTTGAGGGTTTAGGAATAGGGATAGCATTTAGGGTTTAGGGATGAGGGATTAGAGTTGAGGGATGAGGGATTAGGGTTGAGGGTTGAGGGATTAGGGTTTAGGGATAAGGTTGAGGGTTGAGGGTTGAGGGATTAGGATTTAAGGTATAGTGTTGAGGGTTGATGGTTTAGGAATAGGGTTTAGGTTTGAGGGATTAGGGTTTAGGGTTGATGAATTAGGGTTTAATGTTGAGAGTTCAGGGTTGAGGGTTGAGGGTTGAGGTTGAGGGATAGGGTTAATGGTCAAGGGATTAGGGTTAAATAAGAGTGTCGATGGTAGAGGGATTAGGGTTTAAGGTATAGTATCGAGCCTGTTGAGGGTCTAGGAATAGGGATAGCGTTTAGGGTTTAGGAATGAGGGATTAGAGTTGAGGGATGACGGATGATAGATTAGGGTTGAGGGTTGAGGGATTAGGGTTTAGGGACAAGGTTTAGGGTTAGGGTTTAGGGATAGGGTTTAGGGTTGAGGGATTAGAATGAAGGGTTGAGGGATTAGAATTTGGCGTTAAGGGTTTAGGGTTTAGGATCAGGGTTGAAGGTCGAGGGATCAGAGTTAAGGGTTGAGGGATTAGGGTTTGATGTTGAGGGTTGAGGGTTGAGGTTCGAGGGTCAAGGGTTTAGGGATAGGGTTGAGGGTCGAGGAATTAGGGTTACAGTAGAGTGTGGAGGGTATAAGGATTAGGGATAGGGTCGGAGGGTTTAGGGATAAGGGATTAGAGTTTAAGGTATAGTATCGAGTCTGTTGAGGGTTTAGGAATAGGGATAGCATTTAGGGTTTAGGGATGAGGGATTAGAGTTGAGGGATGAGGGATTAGGGTTGAGGGTTGAGGGATTAGGGTTTAGGGATAAGGTTTAGGGTTGAGGGTTGAGGGATTAGGGTTTAAGGTATAGTGTTGAGGGTTGATGGTTTAGGGATAGGGTTTAGGTTTGAGGGATTAGGGTTTAGGGTTGATGAATTAGGGTTTAATGTTGAGAGTTGAGGGTTGAGGGTTGAGTGTTGAGGTTGAGGGATAGGGTTAATGGTCAAGGGATTAGGGTTAAATAAGAGTGTCGATGGTAGAGGGATTAGGGTTTAAGGTATAGTATCGAGCCTGTTGAGGGTCTAGGAATAGGGATAGCATTTAGGGTTTAGGAATGAGGGATTAGAGTTGAGGGATGATGGATGACAAATTAGGGTTGAGGGTTGAGGGATTAGGGTTTAGGGACAAGGTTTAGGGTTAGGGTTTAAGGTATAGTGTTGAGGGTTTAGGGATAGGGTTTAGGGTTGAGGGATTAGAGTGAAGGGTTGAGAGATTAGAATTTGGCGTTGAGGGTTTAGGGTTTAGGATCAGGAGTGAAGGGTTGAGGGATTAGAATTTGGCGTTGAGGGTTTAGGGTTTAGGATCAAGGTTGAAGGTCGAGGGATTAGAGTTAAGGGTTGAGGGATTAGGGTTTGATGTTGAGGGTTGAGGGTTGAGGTTCGAGGGTCAAGGCTTTAGGGATAGGGTTGAGGGTCATGGAATTAGGGTTAAAGTAGAGTGTGGAGGGATGACAGATGATAGATTAGGGTTGAGGGTTGAGGGATTAGGGTTTGATGTTGAGGGTTGAGGGTTTAGGGTTAGGGTTGAGAGATGAGGGATCAGGGTTAAGGGTCGAGGGCTAAGGGTTTGACGTCGAGGGTCAAGGGTTTAGGCATAGGGTTGAGGTTGAAGGGATTAGGGTTTAGGGACAAGGTTTAGGGTTAGGGTTGAGGGATTAGGGTTTAAGGTATAGTGTTGAGGGTTTAGGGATAGGGTTTAGAGTTGAGGGATTAGAGTGAAGGGTTGAGGGATTAGAGTTTGGCGTTGAGGGTTTAGGGTTTAGGATCAGGGTTGAAGGTCGAGGGATTAGAGTTAAGGGTTGAGGGATTAGGGTTTGATGTTGAGGGTTGAGGGTTAAGGTTCGAGGGTCAAGGGTCGAGGAATTAGGGTTAAAGTAGAGTGTGGAGGGATGACGGATGATAGATTAGGGTTGAGGGTTGAGGGATTAGGGTTTGATGTTGAGGGTTGAGGGTTTAGGGTTAGGGTTGAGAGATGAGGGATCAAAGTTAAGGGTTGAGGGATTAGGGTTTGACGTCGAGGGCTGAGGTTCGAGGGTCAAGGGTTTAGGGATAGGGTTGAGGTTGAAGGGATTAGGGTTTAGGGACAAGGTTTAGGGTTAGGGTTGAGGGATTAGGGTTTAAGGTATAGTGTTGAGGGTTTAGGGATAGGGTTTAGGGTTGAGGGATTAGAGTGAAGGGTTGAGGGATTAGAGTGAAGGGTTGAGGGATTAGAATTTGGCGTTGAGGGTTTAGGGTTTAGGATCAGGGTTGAAGGTCGAGGGATTAGAGTTAAGGGTTGAGGGATTAGGGTTTGATGTTGAGGGTTGAGGGTTGAGGTTCGAGGGTCAAGGGTTTAGGGATAGGGTTGAGGGTCAAGGAATTAGGGTTAAAGTAGAGTGTGGAGGGATGACGGATGATAGATTAGGGTTGAGGGTTGAGGGATTAGGGTTTGATGTTGAGGGTTGAGGGTTTAGGGTTAGGGTTGAGAGATGAGGGATCAGAGTTAAGGGTCGAGGGCTGAGGGTTTGACGTCGAGGGTCAAGGGTTTAGGGATAGGGTTGAGGTTGAAGGGATTAGGGTTTAGGGACAAGGTTTAGGGTTAGGGTTGAGGGATTAGGGTTTAAGGTATAGTGTTGAGGGTTTAGGGATAGGGTTTAGGGTTGAGGGATTAGAGTGAAGGGTTGAGGGATTAGAGTTTGGCGTTGAGGGTTTAGGGTTTAGGATCAGGGTTGAAGGTCGAGGGATTAGAGTTAAGGGTTGAGGGATTAGGGTTTGATGTTGAGGGTTGAGGGTTGAGGTTCGAAGGTCAAGGGTCGAGGAATTAGGGCTAAAGTAGAGTGTGGAGGGATGACGGATGATAGATTAGGGTTGAGGGTTGAGGGATTAGGGTTTGATGTTGAGGGTCGATGGTTTAGGGTTAGGGTTGAGAGATGAGGGATCAGAGTTAAGGGTTGAGGGATTAGGGTTTGACGTCGAGGGCTGAGGTTCGAGGGTCAAGGGTTTAGGGATAGGGTTGAGGTTGAAGGGATTGGGGTTTAGGGACAAGGTTTAGGGTTAGGGTTGAGGGATTAGGGTTTAAGGTATAGTGTTGAGGGTTTAGGGATAGGGTTTAGGGTTGAGGGATTAGAGTGAAGGGTTGAGGGATTAGAATTTGGCGTTGAGGGTTTAGGGTTTAGGATCAGGGTTGAAGGTCGAGGGATTAGAGTTAAGGGTTGAGAGATTAGGGTTTGATGTTGAGGGTTGAGGGTTGAGGTTCGAGGGTCAAGGGTTTAGGGATAGGGTTGAGGGTCGAGGAATTAGGGTTAAAGTAGAGTGTGGAGGGATGACGGATCATAGATTAGGGTTGAGGGTTGAGGGATTAGGGTTTAATGTTGAGGGTTGAGGGTTTAGGGTTAGGGTTGAGAGATGAGGGATCAGAGTTAAGGGTTGAGGGATTAGGGTTTGACGTCGAGGGCTGAGGTTCGAGGGTCAAGGGTTTAGGGATAGGGTTGAGGTTGAAGGGATTAGGGTTTAGGGACAAGGTTTAGGGTTAGGGTTGAGGGATTAGGGTTTAAGGTATAGTGTTGAGGGTTTAGGGATAGGGTTTAGGGTTGAGGGATTAGAGTGAAGGGTTGAGGGATTAGAGTTTGGCGTTGAGGGTTTAGGGTTTAGGATCAGGGTTGAAGGTCGAGGGATTAGAGTTAAGGGTTGAGGGATTAGGGTTTGATGTTGAGGGTTGAGGGTTGGGGTTCGAGGGTCAAGGGTCGAGGAATTAGGGTTAAAGTAGAGTGTGGAGGGATGACGGATGACAGATTAGGGTTGAGGGTTGAGGGATTAGGGTTTGATGTTGAGGGTTGAGGGTTTAGGGTTGAGAGATGAGGGATCAGAGTTAAGGGTTGAGGGATTAGGGTTTGATGTCGAGGGCTGAGGTTTGAGGGTCAAGGGTTTAGGGATAGGGTTGAGGTTGAAGGGATTAGGGTTTAAGGTATAGTGTTGAGGGTTGATGGATAAGAGTTAAGGGTTGAGGGATTAGGGTTGAGGGTTGTAAGGATTAGGGATAGGGTTGGAGGGTTGACGGATTAGGATTTGACGTTGAGGGATTAGGATTTGACGTTGAGGGTTGAGGGATTAGGATTTGACATTGAGGGTTGAGGGTTTAGGGATAGGGTTGAGGGATTAGGATTTGACATTGAGGGTTGAGGGTCAAGGGATTAGAGTTGAGGGTTTAGGGATTAGGGATCTATAGCAGGAAAAAATGCGAGCGCGTTATAACGCGCTCGCGTTTTGTATTTTTACTGAAACGGTAAAAAAGTGGTTACCCCTGTGATCCAGGCCCACATGCTCTATTTTCTTACTGATTCTGCACGTGCTCCGACAAAAAAGAAGTGCTTTCATGCTATTGGGAAGTTCACATGCACATTTGACACATTGTACCACCTTTGCATGATCTTTCCACCACCTTTTCTGCTTTGCCAACTTGAGAAGGAGGAAATAACATAGTTTTCAAACCAAGTTTGATATATATCTATACAAGTTTCAATTTTTGTAGTATTGCAATATTAATTTTGATTCAATTTTAAGAATTTAACATTGAAAAGGAAGCAAGTGGTGAAAAACTCAAATTGTTGAGGAGTTTGATGCAAGAAGATAAAAACACTACATAATTGGGTACTCTCTCCATTCAAATCTTCATTTTTTAGGTATGTCAAGTCTTTACATGCATGTTCTTTACATTTTCCTTATTTCAGATTGAATTACTTTATCATGCTTTATCATACATGTTTAAAATAGACACATTCCCAATCAAGAAAGCAACCTACAATCTCACATGATGCCATGTATATTTTCTACACTTGGGCTCTTTAATAATTATGTGTAATAAACAAACCTTAGTTCATACCATGATGTCAAACTATACAAGAATAAATCCTTACAACATAAAAAAAATACAATCCCACTATTATCATGTATTCATTTCTTAGGAACTAATATTGGTCTCTTTATCATGCTACAGACAAATTCTCCGTCATGCCGAGGAAACGATCAAGAATTAAACCAACACAGGAAGAGATAGAAGCTAAGAATGCAAAGAAAGCAATGGCTATGAGGGAACTTCGTGAGAAGAGGAAATTGGATATGATAAATGAAGACATACCAATTGAAGAGGAACCACAACCATCACAAAGAGATATGGTATTGGTGGCACAAAGAGAACGAATGCAAAAACTTCGTGGTACGAGAGATTTGAATACCATAGTTGGAGACACATCCTTTACCGCAAGTCAACATGTAGGGACACCATCTACCACATCTCAAGTTGAGAGTACATCATCACTCACATGTGATGAAGGAGGTACGCCATCGTTCCCACCTCAACCTCAGGGTATGTCATCTATTCCATCTTCGATCGAAGGTATGCCATCTAACCCATCTCATTTAAATATTGATGAAATTCCTAATGTTGAGATGAATTTACCTAACTTGACACCACCTAGAATTTTGCATAGAAAGCCAAAGTATTTGATTGATATTGATGAGAATATTTTGCAGCCAATGGAAGGTAAGATTCCAAAACGCACTTGTAGAAGATATGCTAATAAGATTTGGAGATTGTTCTTTGAAAAGTTAAATGAGACTGCAAGATGTCAACTATTCGTTGAAATGATGCGAAGTATAAAGTATAGGTCTATCATGAAGATTCTTGGGTTGAGAACATCAGAGGCTTCAAGTGAAAAATCTATTGTCAAGAATCTAATGAGTGCGTATGAGAGTGTGGGTAACACCTCACGCACAAAAGATAGTAATGCAACACGGCGTGTGATTACATCGACTATAGTAAGTAGTCAAATGAGGAAAGCTCGTCTCATTAGAAAGACAAGTCAAGAATTGAGAATTAATAGGAAAACTTTATCAAGAGCCATTGGAAGATGCCAAAGAATTGAGGACACTAATGCCAATGAATTATGGGCGTTCTCGGGGAGACTACCACGAAAAGATAAACCAATTGTTGAAGCATTGAGATCACTAATTGAAGACTTTTGGAAGAATTACACAAGGGTATCTCCGAATCAAAGGGATGTGGTAAGAAGGACAATTGGTAGTCAGAACCGCGAGCCACATCCAAAGCATTTTTTGGATGAGACTCAAACACAGTTTTATGGTAAATTTCTAGAGAAGTATCCTCAAATTAAAATTTGTCAAAGATATTTTGAAATGCTAAAACCTTTCTATGTTAAGATAAATCACACACGCACTACTTGTTGTTGTAGATTACATATTGAATTTTCTAACCATTTTGATGCTTATAGGTCTATATGTTTAGATATGTATACTAACAATGATTTGCAGGGTTGTACCATATGTGCCCCACCAACATCTTCACGAGACTTCATATCAAGAATTTTATGTGAAAGAGAGGAAGGTCAAATATTCTACAAGAAATTATGCTTGGATGGCACATGTCATCGTTGCGGTGGCTTGCAACATTTGCCAATATGTGAACATATGGAAATAACACATGCGGTTGGAAATGAACTAGTTACAGATGGAGAAAACATCGAATACCCTACAGGATCAGTGGTTATTACTGGAACATGGCTTAGAAGGTACCCACATAAGAGTGTTAATATTTGGCTATTTCAGGACTTTGACATGCATCGGAAGATTCTTCATTACTCGAACCTTGTCGTGGCATCCAATGTTCATTTGATAAAGTATCAGGGTAGACCTTTGAATAAAATATTGTGGAAGGTGCGTGAGTCTGACCATGAAGCAATACTAGACACAATAAAGAGTAGAGCAGACCCAGATGGTTCATTGGATTAATTTGTAAGTATTCACATTGATTTTGTAAAGTTATGTTACATTGAGTTGTAAGTATGCACATTAATTTGTAAGGTTTGTCTTTTTTTATTTCCTCCTGCATTTTTACACATATGTACATATTTTTACATCATCATGTTATGCATTTTTGGTGTCCTGCTCCTGATGCGACGAAACTCATAACTCACCCTACTAGACACCATTTGATGATCTCTCCAACACTCTGGATCCAGGGCGCCCAATCATGATGATGACCTATATACCATTCTCCCAAGGCGCTCATAATGAATGAAAAGAAGACCAAGGGCGCCCAAGCTTAATAGACTTATTTCTTTCAATTTTGATGATCCAAACTCTTGCAATATGACATCCACTTTCATGCCTTTAGATCTTCCTTCACATATAGGGCGCCAAATCAATGCATTAAAGTCTCTTGATATTAGGTGCTCATGATGATGAAACTTAGAGCTTTTTCCTTTCCTATGCACTCATCTAAGATGTTTGAATGATAAGAAGCACCTCAACCTCTATAATGTACATTGGGAACCAAATCAAGGTGATTTTAAGTCACTTTGAGTCATTTGGTGTCAGTTTGAGTCTTTGAGTCATGTTACAAAAAAGTGTCAATGTTGTCAAGTTGCACAAAGCAACTTTTGCATTTTTAGTGTCCTGCTTGTGATGTGACCAAACTGACTGTTCCAACGCATCCGGATGGGTACATTTACGCTAGGCATGGTCCTTTTTTTCACCCAAACATGTCGAAACAGTCTGAGCTACATTGTACCAACGATATCCCTGAAGAGTCCAAAGTGCAAAAAGGCTGCAATCTTTGACGAGCTGTTACTTGAAAACCATGTCACTTAGAAACATTCCATCTGAGGTAACGCTATCATGTAGAGTGCCTCTACAATAACCTCTCTCAGTTTTTTATAGCTCTGAGGCATTTACCCGTGGTGAAAGGTTTTCTGCTGCCCCAAAAATCATCAGAAGGAGGCAGTGTAAAGTTGCAAAGGGGTGTAACTTTTGTCCTGCTCCTGATGCGACCAAACTGACTGTTCCAACACGTCCGAATGGGTACAATTACGCTAGGCATGGTCCTATTTTTCACCCAAACATGTCGAAACAGTCGGAGCTACATTGTACCGACGATATCCCTGAAGAGTCCAAAGTGCAAAAAGGTAGCAATCTTTGACGGGATGTTACTCAAAAACTGTGTCACTTAGAAACATTCTGTCTAAGGCAACACTATCACGTAGAGTGCCTCTACAATAACCTCTCTCAGTTTTTTATAGCTTTGAGGAATTTGCCCGTGGTGAAAGGTTTTCTGCTGCCCCAAAAATTGTCAGAAGGAGGCAGTGTAAAGTTGAAAAGGGGTGTAACTTTCATCCTACTCTTGATGCGACCAAACTGACTATTCCAACGCATCCGAATGGGTACATTTACGCTAGGCATGGTCCTATTTCTCACCCAAATATGTCGAAACAGTCGGAGCTACATTGTACCGACGATATCCCTGAAGAGTCCAAAGTGCAAAAAGGTAGCAATCTTTGACGAGATGTTACTCGAAAACTGTATCACTTAGAAACAATCCGTCTGAGGCAACGCTATCATGTAGAGTGCCTCTACAATAATCTCTCTCAGTTTTTTATAGCTTTAAGGAATTTGCCCGTGGTGAAAAGTTTTCTGTTGCCCCAAAAATCGTCAGAAGGAGGCAGTGTAAAGTTGCAAAGGGGTGTAACTTTCGTCCTGCTCCTGATGCGACCAAACTGACTGTTCCATCCGAATGGGTACATTTACGCTAGGCATGGTCCTATTTCTCACCCAAATATGTCGAAACAGTCAGAGCTACATTGTACCGATGATATCCCTCAAGAGTCCAAAGTGCAAAAAGGCAGCAATCTTTGACGAGATGTTACTCGAAAATCATGTCACTTAGAAACATTCCATCTAAGGCAACGCGATCACGTAGAGTGCTTCTACAATAACTTCTCTCAGTTTTTTATAGCTCTGAGGCATTTGCCCGTGGTGAAAGGTTTTCTGCTGCCCCAAAAATCGTCAGAAGGAGGTAGTGTAAAGTTGCAAAGGGGTGTAACTTTCGTCCTGCTCTTGATGCGACCAAACTGACTGTTCCAACGCATCCGAATGGGTACATTTACACTAAGCATGGTCCTATTTCTCACCCAAATATGTCGAAATAGTCGGAGCTACATTGTACCGACGATATCCTTGAAGAGTCCAAAGTGCAAAAAGGCAGCAATCTTTGACGAGATGTTACTCGAAAATCATGTCACTTAGAAACATTATGTCTGAGGCAACGCGATCACGTAGAGTGCCTCTACAATAACCTCTCTCAGTTTTTATAGCTCTGAGGCATTTGCCCATGGTGAAAGGTTTTCTGCTGCCCCAAAAATCGTCAGAAGGAGGCAGTGTAAAGTTGCAAAGGGGTGTAACTTTCGTCCTGCTCCTGATGCGACCAAACTGACTGTTCCAACGCTTCTGAATGGGTACATTTACGCTAGGCATGGTCCTATTTCTCACCCAAATATGTCGAAACAGTCGGAGCTACATTGTACCGACGATATCCCTCAAGAGTCCAAAGTGCAAAAAGACAGCAATCTTTGACGAGATGTTACTCAAAAATCGTGTCACTTAGAAACATTCCGTCTGAGGCAACGCTATCATGTAGAGTGCCTCTACAATAACCTCTCTTAGTTTTTATAGCTCTGAGGCATTCGCCCATGGTGAAAGGTTTTCTGCTGCCCCAAAAATCGTCAGAAGGAGGCAGTGTAAAGTTGCAAAGGGGTGTAACTTTCGTCCTGCTTCTGATGTGACCAAACTGACTATTCCAACGCGTCTGAATGGGTATATTTACGCTAGGCATGGTCCTATTTCTCACCCAAATATGTCGAAACAGTTGGAGCTACATTGTACCGACGATATCCCTGAAGAGTCCAAAGTGCAAAAAGGCAGCAATCTTTGACGAGATGTTACTCAAAAACTGTGTCACTTAGAAACATTCTGTTTGAGGCAACGCGATCACGTAGAGTGCCTCTACAATAACCTCTCTCAGTTTTTTTATAGCTCTGAGGCATTTGCCCGTGGTGAAAGGTTTTCTGCTGCCCCAAAAATCGTCAGAAGGAGGCAGTGTATTAAGTCAGGATGAAAGCCTATTCACTCTAGGCGCCTGTTTTTGACCAAATCACACATGCGCCTTGAACAAGTGATGCTACAAGTGGTGAACAAAATGGGCGCCTTGTCTTATGATAGCTCAAGCATTATCAATCGAATCCTGAAGCTCTTCTTCAACTTTGATGAGCTACCTCTTTTAAGGCGCTCAACTCTATCTTCAAGGTGCTTTTCTCTAATCTCTGTAACTCTCCAAATCCACTAAGGTGCAAATTTTACCTCTTGGGCTCAAGATATAGGTTCTTCATCCAAGGCACCAGAATGGTCCAAAGGCGCATTTCACCTCTAACCTCACCTCTGACCTTACTTTGAGGTGCTAAACCTTTTGACATTTCAAGTAACTTCAAGAGAACTATTTTTCCTTAAGGTGGTTCACTCCTTGCAATTGGATGTATGGTACTTGTAACTCATTTGATTGAATTTGTAATGTTTCTTCTTCTCGCAGAGTAGATAAGGATGATATAAGCTTACTTCATGAATCGGAGTAGAAATCTCTCTTGGACTTGCTAGGTGAAAGGACTTGAACTTGAAGGAATTGAAGTTGGTGAAGTGATCCTTCATGATGGCCTTTGACATTACCTTCTCGGAGTGTAGATGATAACACCTTCCTTGTAGATGGCCTTTGAAGCTTGATGAATCTTGAAGATTGGGTTTCCTCCCACTCCCCTTCTGGGCTCCACTCCATCAAAGGCGTATTTAGTTGTCCAAGGCACCAACATTCACTCAGGGGCACCCAAAGAGAAAGTTTACAACTCTAAGGCGCTAAACTCTTATGCAAAAATGGTCATCATCAAAGGCACAAAAATGGGTCTCTGGGCGCCAATCTCTACAAGACATTCCATCTCATTGCTCTCCTCCATTACAAGCGCTCACTTACCTCAATCTTGGGCGCATACCAACATCCCAACATCCAAATCACCTAGGTGCTCAAAACCTTCAAGACTCAAGGCACATTTTATGATCAAACAAGGTATCTCCTGAACAAGGCGCTCATAGTCTCATCAGGGCGTTAATCATCATCATGAGTGCTCATATTGTTCTAGGCACACAGTTATCTCTGGAATGCTCAAGGCGCACATACCCTTCTCTAGGCTAGTTTACACTTATTCAAGGCGCTCATTCCAAACTTACATGAACTCCTCATTACAAGAGACACAAACTAGATGATCCTAGGGCATAGGGGCGCTCAAACTAGATCTTTGCAAAAACTCCCCAAGCATTCAAAATTTTAAGGCGCCAAAAGTGGTCTTTTCTACAACTTCTCTAGCCATATGCCTTGGGTGCTCAAACCTTCCTTGAACTCCAATTATTCAATCCAGGGCGCTCAACTACCTCCTCAAGGCGCTCTATCTCAAGTATCATTACTCTTCTTAAAGACCTAGGCGCACATTGTGGGGTATTCTACTCAACAAGACCTAGGCGCTCATTATGAAGACTCCAATTATCAAGGTTCACTTCAACTTTCAAAGGCGCATTTTGGACTCCAAAGGCGTTAGGTTAAAGCCACTAGGGCGCTAGATACCAAAGGGGGCAAGGTGTCAGAACCTCCTTTAAGATGTAAGAAAATCTCCTCAAGGCATGGCTAAAGGTGCTCCAAACCATACCAAGGCGCTAATATCCTCATCCAAGGCGCTAAAACACTTAATGCAAGTTCTTCAAGTACTTATCCAACTTGATTCCTCCAACACAGGGTGCATATCTTTCTTCATGTCTTCTCTGGGCGCATTTCAAGGTTTGATCTAGATGGTGCAATGTCTACTTGAGTTGGCCCCAGGGTGCTAAGTGAGTACTCTGAGCAAATCTTCTCCGGATGCCCAATCTTGTCTAAGGTGCCAAAACAATACCTCCCACTATAGGTGCTAAATGACTTATCCAATTCCTTGAAAATATTTGAAGTGTTTTCCCTTCCAAGGTGATCAATTTCTATCATCTGTGGCGCATATTGCCCTTAGATATTCAACCTTACTCTCTTCATCAAGACCTCTCCCCATCAAGGCGCCCAAGTCACTTCAACATGCCAAGAATACTCCTTAAATGCCATCCTCTTGAAGGCGCTAGATTGGTTAAGGCATTCATCTCTGGAGACTTTAATCATCAGGGCGCTCTCATTCCATTAGTAAGGCGCTTCTACTCTTAGGTGCAAATTCAACTCAGCCAAACCTTTCCTGATGATGGCCTATGCTTCTAGGCGCTCATTTACTCTAAAATGGACCAACCTTAACTCCAAGGCGCATTTCCACTTGATCTTCATCCTGGCGCTAGATGGAAGTTTGAAGTTTGATTTTGATTGACACAAGGCATTCAAGGGGCATGAGTCAATTACCTTTGCTTAGGCGCTACTTCATGCTCTCTGCCACTTCAAAGAGCCCTTTTATCATCCTTCAAGGCGCCAATTCCTCCTAAGGCGCATCATCTTTCTTTATCAACCCATCTAAGGTGCTTCGTCTAGACTCATTACCTTCCTTAGGCACCAACACCAACTTCAAGGCAACTGAAGGTGCTCAAGTCACTTCAAGGCGCCAACTCATGGACAATCTAATCCTCCGCATCATTAATATTCAAGACCCTGACAACTTGGAATGAGATTGCATAAATCAATGCAAAGCATCTGAGCTCAAAAAAGAGGGGGTCCCCAGTCCGATGGGGTGATGTGTGTTTTGGTCACAATAGGAAGTACCTTGAAGACTTAGATTAAGATGGAATTCACCTCCAAAATGTTAGGCGCTTGATAGAAGATAAAGGTGCTAGGGTAAAAGAGTTTCCAAAGTTTGATGTCAAGTGTGAATTGAGATAATAGGCACGGATACCAGTTGACATTACTCCAAACATGCGTCTAAGAGAGATGCAAGTCCCCAAGACCAATTTTGGAACAAGACGCTCCATCAGAGGGTAAGATGATAATCCTTGGAAGTCAAGTGTTTCAAAGATTCTTTGAGAAATTGACAAGTTGTAACCTAGGCGCCAAAACCCCTGAGAATCCTCCTATCTAGCGCCTAGTTAGAAGAACACTAATATTGCGCCTAAGTGAATTTGAGTGTCAATATAGAGTCATCAAACCCCACCAGACGTTCATCCATGTCTCTACCACCTCAAGGAAGTGCCCAGCTTAGGATGGTGCCTAGTCTGGTCTCTACTACCTTCAGTTGGCACCTAACCCTAAGAGTCTTGCAACTATGACGTTCATCCATGCAACAAGCAAGGTGATGCTCCCTTGTGATATTGTGAGGTGTTGACATTCAGTTGACATCATTGAGTTTGATTGAGTTGATTAAGTGTAGACGCCATTGTAAACATCAAGGCTTCAAGGCCTTTCTTTTGTATCTCCATTGAATAAGTTGTAACTTCATGCTATTGAAAGCATTATCCATGTAATAAGACATTGCAAGTTGATTGAGTCAAATAACTAGACAAGTACCCAACTCTAAGGTTGATTCATTCAAGTAGTTATCTTTGATGTATATCTTTGTGTTGTTGAAGTAGTTAATGAATTGATAGCAAGTAAAATTGTTTAAGTAAGGAAAATTTTTCGTAGAACTAGTTGGGTATCTTACACCATGCCTATCCATCAAACATCACAATGCAATCAAAATCCTAACAACATGCCCATGATCCAAGATCAAGTGCAATCATGCAAAGATATTATCAATCACAAGCCTATTAAGAATGAACTAGAGTCTTCTAGTACCATACTTTTCCATCAAACACCATCATGTAATCCATGGCCTATCAAGCCTATCAAAGAAAATGCAAACATCCTATGTAATACAATCGGACTTTAAATATTTGAAGTAGCCATCTACAAATATCCATTCAAAAGTGGATTTATAATGCAAGTATGGACGCCATCAATAAAAAAGATTTGTATTAACCAAATATCCATATAGGCATACATCAATATCTGTCGATATAAGTATAACATATATACAAAATAGCCATATAGGCTTACAAGAATGCCATATAGGCATATAATGTCAACTATGTATAATACAAAATATATGTCCACAAATGCCATATAGGCATACAACAAAGGAACACAATAAAAGTCATTCCCCTCTGGCTGGTGAAGAGAATAAATCACGAGCAGCCTTTGATCTTCTAGGGGATGGAGACATGCATGTGGGTGGTCTACTACGAACCCGAGGGCTACTCCTCCTATTTAGTTCTTCCTGCACCTTTACCTGTTACAAAAAAAAGTATAGACATTAATATATAGAAATTACATGTTATAAAAAAATGAAACATTTAAAAAAATAATCACTTACCGCTAACATATAATCTGTCTCCTCGCTTGTCTCAGTAGCAGGAATAGGCCCTGGTGATGTCATGTCCTATAGAAACCATCCAGATAGAAATTAAACTTCAAATCAATAATCTTTTGATTTTTCAAAAATAGACAACTATAACAATGAATGTAAATTGAAATTTACTAATCTGCCTCATACCCCTGTCAATGCCATAGAGCTATGAATCGCAGAGGCCACACCCTGCTCCATTGCCCTATGAACATGGGGAGGTGTCTCCGCAGCCTGCATCATCTGGAAATAAAACAACATTATTCAATTACGAAAACTATAATAGTGATGCAAATCATGGCTCCTAACATACACACACGTTCATCTAAACATGGAAGTACACACAATAAAACACACAAATCACATACAAAAATTTAGTAAGTACAATTCATTCATTAAACTATTTATTTTATTACCTCCGCAAAGCTTTGAAGTCCACCACCGCTGGCAGGTGTTGCCATGAAATCTACAGTATTAACCTATTCAACATCCAAAATCAAAAATTGGAATACCATTCATATAACGATGCTATTCACATGTAATATTTATAATTGTTTACTAGTTACATACCTCGACAGTAGATGATCTAGTGAAAAATGTAGGTGGAGAACCACTGAAAACTGCATCGACGCTATGACCCTGAAATTTCATTAAAATCATCAATTTAAATTAGTTAATCTTGTATTTCAAAAATGAAATTTAATAAATTAAATTCAATGAACTTGCTAATATTTACCTGAGTATCAAGGCCGAAAGTCTCACTCAGGAGGGTATCTGTCATCACCATCTACTCAGCTGCAGATGTAGCCTGTGCACCTGCGTCTTGACTGTCCATGGGGTCATAACCACAGGCTGACCCACAATCCTGGCAAGTATGTGGTGGGACCCTACTCCTCGCACTATCTCCCAACCCACTCTGTGTTGCAGGATCGGCATGCTCTATGATGCTCTGGGTCAAGGCACTAATCGACCTCAGTGTATCGACCTCAACACTCTCTTTCACAATGGAAGGGATAGAAACATGCTCGTGGGCTGGTCTGCTAATTACTCGTCTCACTACCCGCTGTGGGTCAAGACGTGCCCCTGGTCTATCCTGTGCTGAGCCCCCACCTCTACCCTGGAAGTCCCGCATATCAAAATAGTTTGGCACTTTATTGAGGACAAACTCGCAGTAGAGTTTCCTCAAAAAGTATTGCGGGACCTCATTATTAATGCATGGAGGATGGTCAAAAACCATCCACCACCTCTGCCCGAAATTGTCCCTTATCGCTTGGTTGTTGCACCAATGGATAGGGAACCTCTTGCATGTAATGGGTGGAGGTTGATTTGTTTGTGGGTTTGTAAAAATTGAACACAAGTCTAATTTTGTAATTTGTAATTTTTTGACATCTTGGTATGATAATTTATCTGCATAGTAATCTCTAAACTCTCTCTTTTTATCGGTCCAACTAGTTATTTGCTTGCTAATTGAATTTACATTTGTTAACATAGACTCAAGAGATTCGGCAAGCGTGGACCTATGCAAGGTTGAAGTGGAAGGATCTTTCAACCTTGCAATTATATCTTCAATTTATTTTTTGTTGTTTTTAATTTGCCCTATTATATTATCTTGTGTTCCAGGGGCATGTCGAGGAATGAATGGAGGAGGTTGTTGTTTTGCAGGTATTTCCTCCTCAGGATTTTGTGGATTTTGAGGAGGAGGAGGAGGAGGTGCATTAACATTTCCTGACAATTAACGAAATATACATCAAAAATCAACAAAAACCTACCTATATAGAAAGAAATTCAAACAAAAAAACAAAGATAACTCACCTCTTTGGCGTGCTCGACGTCGCGGCGGCATTTTTGCGATGAATTGACAAGATTTTTGTGTTGATTGGCGTTTTGTAGAACGCGAGCGCGTTTTTGAGGGTTTGGAGGCCGCGGGCAAAGGAGAAAATGGGAGTGAAATGAAATTGACTTGCTTTTTTTTATTTATAGTTTGCCATAACGCGAGCGCGTTATAACGCGCTCGCGTTATGACTTAAATCTTTTTGAAATTATTTTGGCCACTTTTTGGCCCCCCATCTTTTTGCACTTACCCTACACTTAAGTCTAATATTAAGATTAACATTAGAAACTTAAGTAAATATTTTAAATATTTCCCTGGAGTTACGTAAACCACTTCTAAGGCCCCAAAAACCCAAATTGGACATGCCGCTAAGTAATTGAGACCAAAGGATGATGGCGGGTGTTGAAACGATGGCTTTCTAAAAATAGGCATGCTCAACAAGAAATGTGGGGCATAGGTCAGGTGTTCGAAAATGCTTCTGAAAGCATCACCGCAAATCCTGATGTTGATTGAGCTCAATGCCTCAAATAGAAAACTTGAATAAGATGAACAACTGCATCTCCAAGAGCTGTGGAATTCCCTTAACAACCACATTAGCGTACATGAACCCAAGGAATATGCTAACAGTCACCAAAGTTGACTAGGCATGAGAAGGGGACTTTACATATAAGAATATTACATTGTCATAATTTTTCATAGCCAACTCACCACCTTGGGCACTCCATTTGGATTCATTATCTCAATTCAAATATGCCTTATGATGCATCATAACATGCATCATAAAGCTAGTCAAAGTTTAAGTCTACTATGTGACTCTCTCTAATCACGCATCATAGAATCCATTATGAGTAATCCCCACATCTTTCAATGACATAATGACATTAGATTCTCTTATATAACTTCTTACACACATTACAAAGTATATGAAACATGGCCAATAGTGTCACCTCAAAGTGGTACATCTTTTTCGTGTGAGGACAAAGTAATAAATAAATATAATAAATAGTTAAAAACAAAATATTGGGATGCAATATTGAGACACCTTTACCAACATTCTCCCACTTGTTGAACACCTTGCAAGAGAAAAATGGAATCTCCAACAATCTATAGACTAATTGCTAGGGCCTAAGAGGCCCAAAGACTCATTGCACCACTTAAACTATTAAGAAAAGTGTCTCAACCTTGCAACTATGAAAGGTTACTATTCTTCCCAATTTTATTCTTTTCGAATACCCTTTATCTTGAAGAATGGTCTAGAACTTTCAAAGTTTCCAAAAGAGCTAAAAATGGCAAGACTTGCTATTTCTAGTAACTCTACATTTGACCTTGGATTGACCTAAATGTTTCCAGAAGGTGCAGAACTGCTAAGTAAACATCTCAGGTGAGTTTCAACTCAAGATCATACATGGATGGCAAGATATTAAAGTTTCTATTTTTTGAAACTGTCAGAAAAAGTTTTGGACTCAATTTTGAGGCACTTAGAGGTCCCTAAACACCTTAAAAGTTGTTGTAACCAAAGAAGTGGGTTATAGATTGATAGATCTCTTCACAAGCTTTCTGACGCATTAACCGGTTCGTTAATCGGACACTCGGATCAAAAGTTATGACCTCACGAAGTTGGACCTCCCATTTTTTGAGAAATGTGAAAATGTGTTGGACACTTAAAAGAGCTATGAGAAGGGGAGAGTTACACGTGTTGGTGTGTGATTTGGCACATCACAAGGCATCTTTGATTGGAGATAAATTGGGTGCCACTTTTGGGTGGTTTTGGCTCATGGTTTTGTAATTACCATTGATAGTTTACTGTATTGTATCTCCTATATATCAAGAGCTTGAGATGGAGGTTGTGTGTAGAGTCTTATAGATATTGAGTTACCTCCTAGATCTCTAGTTGGTTATACTCTTGTGAAAGCTTGCTCTATAAGTATATTGTATTCTTCTTGATTCCTAAATAATATACTAGGCGGCTTTGGAGTGTGGGGTTTTTACCTAAAAGTGTTTTCACCACAAATATCTTGTGTTGTGAGTTTTGCATTTGGATGTTGTTATTAGCTTTCTGTTAAGGTGCATCTTAATCTATAACTAGAAAAGTTACAATTTGTATAAATATTTCCTCAGTAGATCAGTGTAGGAAGCATTTTCTACATACCTTTTTTCCTTTTAGTTGGTATCAAAGCCTAATCACCTTTGGTTCTAGTTGTTGGGTAGAGGGTTTTTTGAGTTGATCTTCATTTGAGTGGGAGCTTGTGCAGAGGATTTTAAAATCTTTGTTGTAGGAAAGAGATGGTGAGCATATCTGGGAGGTTTGATATAGAGAAGTTCAAGGAGGAAACTTTGAGTTGTGGAAACTCAAGATGGAGGACTTATTGGTGGATAGAGATCTATGGCTCGCAGTATACAGAACCATGCCATTGGGCATGAAACAAGAAGATTGGGATCTGATGGATCGGAAGGCTAAGGGTCTGATAAGACTTTATTTGGCTGATTCAGTGCTCCTAAATATCCATGAAGAGAAGACTACAAAAGATCTTTGGAAGAATCTTGGAGATGTTTATCAGGCTAAATCCCTGGTGAACAAGTTATTCCTACAAAAGAAATTGTATTCTCTAAGGATGGAAGATGGAGGATATGTCGCTGATCACCTGAATACATTCAATATGCTTGTTTCCCAATTGACCTTTGTTGGTGTGAAGATGGAGGATGAGGATCAATGTATGAAATTATTGTGTTCCTTACCAGATTCGTGGGATCACCTTGTTATGGCCATTGGGGGTACCACTACCACCTTCAAGATGGATGAAGTGGTTTCTTCATTGTTGTCTGAAGAGATGCAGAGAAAGTCTTTTGAATCAGCTAAGGAGGCTCTTGCGGTTCGTGGTAGATCTAAAGAGAAAGGAGAAAAAAAGGATAAGAAGGAAGAAAAAGGAAGATCAAAATCCCATGGGAGATCTAAGTCTCCCAGAAACTCCAAGGCCTTGTGTTGGAACTACAGCAAACCTAGTCACTTTCATAAGGAGTACAAGGAGGAGAAAATGAGAAAGAAGAACTATGATTCAGATTCTGACAAGTCCTCTTAGGATGAAGGAGAAGCATTTTTCATTGCCTTGGCAACTCATGCATCTGAGGTTGTGTGGCTTATTGACTCTGGTGCATCTTTTCACATGACCTCACATCGGGGTTGGTTTTTGAAGTATGAAGAACGATGGTGGAAATGTGTACTTGGGTGATGATTCTCACCTAAAGATTGTTAGCCATGGAAGAGTCTTGATTCGATTCCTTGATGGATGAGTGAAGGGGATCAATGGTGTTCTGCATATCCCTGGTTTGGCACGGAACCTCCTTTCTATAAGTAAGTTGAATGATGTGGGTGTGCAGGTTGTTTTCTCGAATGGAGGATGCAAGATGATTAGAGGATCTATGGTGTTGGCTAAGGGTGTTCAGATTGGCACTTTGTTTCAGCTTGATGCATGCACGGTCTAGTGCAATAGTGCCTCTATTTCAAAAAAGAGAGCTTTAGAGTCTTCATCCTCACCATTGGAACCAACAACAAAGAGGACTATTACATCTACTTCTAATGGTCGTGCTTTTTGGGTACCTAAGGATGCTTAGTCTATGGAGATGAAACTTCCAGTTGAGAAGACAATGTTATGGCACCAAAGGCTTGGTCACATTGGTGAAAAGGGTTTGAGGACCCTGAAAAATAAAAATCTTGTTGAGGGTATGAATGATTGTAACCTTGAGTTTGATTTCTGTGAACATTGCATTTATAGAAAACAAAATTGTGTTGAGTTTTATTTGAGTTCTCACAAATCTTTTGAGATGTTGGACTTGATTCATTCTGATGTGTTTGGTCCAGTTAATGTTCCTTCAATTTCAAAATCTGTTTACTTTGTTTCATTCATTGATGACTACAATAGAAGGACATGGGTGTATTTCCTTAGAAGTAAATCTGAAGTCTTTAATAGATTTAAAGAGTTCAAATCTCTTGTAGAGAATAAGAAGGATAGAAAGATTAAGAGTTTGAGGACTGACAACGGTAGTGAGTTTTGTTTAGTAGATTTCAAAAAGTTTTGTAAAGAACAGGGGATTGAGAGGCACAAGACAACTCCATATACCCCTCAACAGAATGGAGTTGTAGAGAAGATGAATAGAACATTGATGGAGAGGACAAGGAGTATGCTAAGTGGAAACGGCCTTGAACAAAATTTATAGGCTGAAGTTGTTGCTACCACTTGTTACCTAGTTAATAGGTCTCCTACATCAATGCTCATTGATAAGACACCTATGGAGGTGTGGTCTGGTAAAAATCCTTCATTGAGACACATTCTAGTATTTGGTTGTGAGGCATATGCACATGTGCCTAAGGATAAGATGTCTAAGTTGGAGAACAAGGCTATGAAATGTATCTTCATTAGTTATGGCATCTGTGTGAAAGAGTACAAGCTTTGGGATCTAGTGGCTGAGAGAATTTTGTATAGTAAAAGTGTGATCTTCAGAGAGGTCAATCCTTCTTTTGTTGTCTTGTAGCCAAAGAAAGAAGAGAAGAAAGAGGATGTGGTTCAACTTCCTTCCACCCATGAGAAAGTTGAACTAAAAACATCTTTTGGACCTAATAATGATGAGAGCTCTAGTATCTCTGAAAGTTTAGAAGAAGATGAAGAACCTCAACCTCAATTCTGAGGAGGTCCATGTGGATAAGGTGGCAACCTGATAGGTTTGGTTATTCATTGCATGATTCTAGTTGTATTTTTTCTTTGATTTCTAACACTAATGAGCCTAGAACTGTGAAAGAGGCTATGGGTATGAAAGATGTAGGTTCCTAGAAGGAGGCCATGGAAGAGATGGCAATACTTGGAACTTGGTGCCTTTGCCTGAAGGACCAAAATCTGTTGGATGCAAATGGGTGTTCAAAAATAACTTTGGTGTAGATGACAGTGTTGAGAAATATAAGGCTAGATTGGTTGCAAAGGGGTATTCTTAGGTGGAGGGAATTGACTATGGTGAGATTTTCTCTCACATTGCAAAGCTGACATCTATTCAGTTCTTGTTATCTCTTGCAGCAGGGTATGATCTAGAAGTGGAACAGATGGATGTGAAGACAACATTCCTTCATGGTGATTTGGAGGACAAAATCTATATGTCATAGCTAGAGCACTATGTGGTGAAAGGTAAAGAAAATCTGGTTTGCAAGTTGAAAAAGTCTTTGTATGGTTTGAAACAATCTCCTAGGGTGTGGTACCAAAAGTTTGATGCCTTTGTGTTGAGTATTGGATTTCTGAGATCGAAATCAGATCATTGTGTTTATTACAAGTTTGACAATGATCGCATTCTCATTATTACATTATATGTCGATGATATGCTATTCATTGGGAATGGTAAAAGTTTGATTTATAATTTGAAGTCTTAGTTGTCACCATAGTTTGAGATAAAAAAATCTAGGGGCAACTCGGTACATTCTGGGAATGGAGATTAGCAGAGACAGAGCAAACATAAAACTTTGGTTAGGCCAAAGTAAGTATGTTAACACTGTGTTGGAGAGATTCAACATGGTAGATTGCAAACCTTTGACGGTTCCTGTTACAATGGGGACAAAGTTATCTATTGCAGATTGTCCAAAGTCTCCTTCTGAGATGAAGGATATGAGTAGAGTTGTTTATACTAGTGTGGTTGGTAATTTGATTTATACGATGGTATGTAATAGACCAAACATTGCCCAAAGCAGTGGGAGTCCTTAGTCGATTTATGGCTAATCCTAGAAGGATACATTGGGATGCAATGAAGAGAGTGTTCATATATTTGTGGGGTACTTCCAAGTATTCCTTATGTTATCATGGTTATCCTACAAGACCTTTGGATTCACTTTGTATTCGTGGATTTGTGGATTCAGATTGGGCAGGTGACATTGACAACAGGAGATCGATTAGTGCTTATGTGTTCACTATGTTTGGTGGTGTTATTAGTTGGATGAGTAAGAAGCAACCTGTGGTCACTTTGTCCACTACTGAAGTTGATTACATGATAGTAACTCATGCTTGTAAAGAAGCCATTTGGCTTAAAATATTGTGTTCTGATGTTGGGTTTGATGCAAGGAAGATTACTATTTGTTGTGATAGTCAAAGTGTCATATGTTTAGTGAAGAATCCTACTTTCCACGTGAGGACTAAGCATAATGATGTCTAGTACCATTTTTTTCATGATATGGTAGAGGATGGGAAGGTAAACTTAGAAAAAGTTGACACTTTGACGAATGTTGCAGATTCCTTGACAAAACCCGTGAACACAGAGAAGTTCAGATGGTGTTTAGAGTCTATGGGCCTCTTGGCCCCTAGCAATTAAATCGTGGTGTTGATACTCCCTTTGCTCTTGCAAGGTGTTCAACAAGTGGGATAATTTGAAGAAAAGTGTCTCAACCTTGCAACTATGAAAGGTTACTATTCTTCCCACTTTTGGTCTTTTCGAATACCCTTTATCTTGAAGAATGGTCTAGAACTTTCAAAGTTTCCAAAAGGGCTAAAAATGGCAGGACTTCTATTTTCAGTAACCAGGGATAACTTTAAGAAGCCCCCCCCTTGGAGAAGGTGTATAAACCTGGCGAATCATGTATACTTCCCGAGAAAAATATTAATTTTATTGGCAAATTTTTTCATTTTTCTGGGAAAAAAATAATCTTATTTGGTGAATCGTTTGTAATCACTAGAGGTCTATGGAAAATCCTGGTGAATTGTAATTTTTTTAAAACCAATAAAATATTTTCATTGGCGATTAAAACCTATTTTCAAACCAATTAATATTTTCGTTGGCGAATTAAACCTGTTTTCAAAATAAGAAAATATTTTTGTTGGCGATTAAAATCTAATTTCAAACCAGAAAATATATTTGCATTGGTGAATTAAACATGTTTTCAAAATAAGAAAATATTTTTGCTAGCGATTAAAATCTAATTTCAAACTAGAAAATATATTTACATTGGTGAATTAAACCAATTTTCAAAGCAATAAAAAAATTATTGGCGAATTTAAATATAGTTTCAAACCAATAAAAAATTAATTGGCGAAATAAACTGTTATGCCAATAAAAAATCATATTGTGTGAATGGCATCAGACTTTAGTTGAAGTTCCATTCTGGGCTGCAGTTCTGACACACCCATCTTTCTACATAAAGTCTCCGGAATAGAGACAAGTGTCAAGTAACAATGATTCTAATTAACAAAAATTAATAGATAATTATTTAATTGAGCTGCATAAATTGCCTTCCCAAATACGTGCAATTGTGCTTTTCATGACATTCCTTATTTATTACAAAAGGAAAGAGGTCACTTCGAGCGTGGATGTCATTAAATGGAAAAAATTCTAATAGATTTTGGTTGTCAGATGATCACAAATCGACGGCATAAGTACTAACATACCCAATTTCCCAAATTTGTAGTTCTACAACCAAGGACTTGCGCTCTGCCGCGCTGCCACCTTTGCACAATAATCAATAAAATATATTTTATATTTTATATATATGTCAACCGTTGATCTAATAATATCTAATGGTTGCTAGTTGATTCCGAAGGATTTTGTTAGCAATGTGTGGCGTTGGAGATCTACCTTCCGAAATTGAACTATGACCATTCATCTTTCGTTCTAGGGTGCATTAAATGGTCAGTGGTGATGCAATTGATTTGATTGAATGCACTTAACCACATAGATTAGCCAATGCTCAATTAAGTTCATTAATGGCAAGTGAGTACTGAGCCGTGACAAACCGCATAGATTAGCCAATATGAATTGAGTGGAGTTGCTTGTTATTTATTACCCATTTGTCACGGATGTACATGCAATGTATATATGATAGTCTTTAGTGTTTCGAACTTATATTTCATTACTAAGTTTTAGATAGGTCAAGAATCAATAGACTGTAAAAGTTCAAAGTAATGGCTTTCATTACAGTAGCTATGCGAAGAAAGTAAGTTACCAAGTATTTATTTTGTGATCATTCATATTTTGATTTTAATTGTGTGATAGAGTTCTTAGTTCACAGATGTAGAATAGTAATAAGAATCTAAGATGATGGAAAATTTTGTTTGTGTGTGGCTATGTAGGTTGTTATTGCTTTGCATGTCTTAGAATGAAGAAATACGAGCATTCGTCAAGTGGAATAGATCATGTCAAGAATCAACACTTTTAACATTTGCAAATGATGCATTCTATTCTGGGTGGTGGGTTGAATCTCCCACACATGCATGCATGTATGAGAAACTGGAAATTTAAATTGATGCATGGAATTGGTATTGCAACTCAATTGCCAGTGACCTTGAGAAAATCAATTTAATTCTCCTTTACTGGCCTTATTGTTACCCATGCCTAGTGGTTTCTTGTACATATAATGCAAGGTTCTATAGTGAATCATTCACTGACATTGTGAATGAGCACACAATTAAATTTGTAACAGATCCATTGCCTGTTAATAGGATAATTATGGACTACAGTGAAATATTCATTACGTGTCGTCGAATAGAGGAACCAAAAAGATTTTGGAGGATCAAAGCAAGGTTTGAAGGTCAAAGGATAGGAGTTTTGTTTAGAACTGAGGTTGGTTAGAGGTTCATGTACGATGTAATTGCCCAATCTTTTTGAAGGGTGATGTTAAATTTTACTAAATAATATAGAAGTAATTACAGTTTGAAATTGCAATGTATACAGATCATAGATGTTTCAAAGAATGAAATTTTCAATATAAAATTATATATTATTTTATATAAAATATGATATTATTTTATATAAAATATGATATTATTATAAATTTATATATTGAATCATTGATATCGATTTCATTTGGTGGCCTACAAAATACTTTTCCCAAGCATTGATTTTTAATTTATTAAATAGATGTGACAAGTTATTAAATAGCTTTTGGTAATGGTCGATCCTTACACGAGCCGAAGATTGACGCTACAAAAAATCTGGACAATGAATAAATGAATAAATGCATGTCAGTTGAAGCGTGTGTTCATTAACGATCTTCCTTTAAATCCTGGAGGTCTCCAGTAAAACGACACTCAACTGGCTTGCTCAAAATATAGCATGGAGACTCCTATAAGGCTCCGCTGCAATAAGCGCCAGGTCACCTTTCTAGGCTGTATTAGAGATGGCAGACTGATGAACATTTGTAACCAGCAAAACCTATTATTTCTTGAGGCAATGAAGATGGTCCTCGATAAAGACTTCTTGGTCTCTGAGGATAGATATAGGGTAGATTCAGATATTTCCTCACGCTTTTTGGCCTCTTTGTTGGACCTAGGAGAGGCAAAGGTGGATGCATTGATCATTCTATGGGGGGTATTCACTCCAGATATTCTTTTGGATGACTTAGAAGTGGTGATTGATGCAGAATTGGGGGTCGGTATCCCGTGGCCGAGAGGCCTAGAGAAGCTGCGGGAGGGACATGAGGGCGTAGCTAGGCATCCGTTCCTCCTAAACATGAATGAGCAACAACTCGGAAGGCACAGGCTTTGGGCGGCTTGTGGGAGACACTTGCTTCGACGGACAATTAGAATGGACACAGACGATACTCCGGTATCACTTCAATACTTTGTAGCCATTGTGAATATAGGGGGATTCTACTCGCAGTGGCCGTAGGAGTGGTCGGGCTCTCAGGGCCACTTTTTTGGTGATTTCCATGCTGGGGTGGTAGGGTGGTAAGTTTTCAAGGAGTCACTCAGTCAACGGGCTAGGGATTTAAATGGTACTATGGTAGCCTCTCCGGTGCTGTGTGTTTTTTGGAGCCTGGGCTAGCCGCTGGAGTGGTTTTTGTATTGATATAATTTCTTGAGTGCAAATCTTTTTGTAATAATATAATTACCCAAGTGTAAATTTTTTTGTTTTAATATAATTACCCAAGTGTAAATCTTTTTTGTATTAATATAATTTCTACTTTTTGTATTAATATAATTTGGTCTTTGTTATGGTTAGAACTTAGAGGTTTCTAATGTTACTTCTTATATGTTTACTTTAATTTATATATGTTGACATGGATTTGGTGATGGTCTCTGACTCTCTGTTATGGTTAGAGGTTTCTAATGTTGCTTGGCATTTGTTTGCTTTTTGACTCTTGAGATAGGCATAGCTAAGAGAGCTATAATATATGTGAACTCTCAATCTTTTTGGATTTAATTTGATTTCAATTTGGTTGTCTTTAGATAGAATTAATCACAAAATTTTATATGCACAAGTAAAATTACACTTTCTATTGATAGTGTAGTTCATCTACATGCATGATGCTTGAAATATTTACATAATTAGGTTTTGACACTTGAACCGTTAGATTTCCAAATATCAATGGTTGACATTTCATATGAGAAACCCTCTACATAATCTTATGTTGACTTGCTACCTCCGGTTGCCAGTTGTCTAAGTTGAAACCTGAGCCATCAAAACTATGTTATTTACCAGCCCCTTATACCTAATCTTGTCAGTCACGGCTTGGTGGGGAACGGGTTAACCTAGCAAGCTAGCAGGGTCCACTTTTTAATTGTTTAAGATGTTAATATGTGAGCAGGTTGTTGGTCAGTGAAGTCATGACTTCATGCCCTAATATTCATAAGTTGACCGGACCCTTAATCTAATAGTCTAGAGGAGTTACCCGCTATCGTCGGTTGTAGGAAGGGAAAAATCTAATGCTCGCGCAAGGGCTCATGAGGAATATGTCAGGAGAGAATATTCGCTGCACGGCTGCGACAGAATGACACATGTCAAAAATCAAAGCTATCCTATCCCACTAAAGACTTGATCCAACGCTTGCAAGAAGGGCGAAATCTAATGGACGCAAGGGTGCATGAGGAATCTGTCAGGAGAGAATATTCGCTGTGCGGCTGCGATAGAATGACACATGTCAAAAAATCAAAGCTGGCATCCTATCCCACTAAAGATTTGGTCCAACGGTTGTAGGTAGGGTGAAATCTAATGGTCGTGCAAGGGCGCATGAGGAATCTGTCAGAAGAGAATATTCGCTGCACGGCTGCGATAGAACGACACGTGTCAAAAAATCTAAGCTGGAAAAAGACTTGATCCAACGGTTGCGCATCGTCACGAGGAGAATCTCTTTGGTTGGAATCTGCGTTGCGCGGTCACGACATCGCGACACGTGGCATTCTATTTTTTGAGAAGTGAGGCATGCCGTCGCAAGGTAGGTAAGAGGTGGGCCATCACAAGCTGTTATGCTGCAAGGTGCTGCCACATATCTAACTCGTACATTTTCAGAATGGCGACGAAGATTGTCAAATCTAGTCAGCCAATCAAGACCGTGGATTTTAGAATGTAAGGAAAAGATCAATGGCCTAAATTTAAAGTTTCAAAAGAGTAAGATTTTGAAGTGCTTGTAGTACGAACTGCATTAATACAGAGAATTGTGCAGGAATTCAAGGATTAAGGTATTCTCAAGAGCGCGACTGCATTAAGAAGACATCATCAGAACGAGTAGGAAAAAAGTAATCTCAAGATTCTGCAAGCGTATAAAACTAGTAAGTAAATGTTCCTCCTCTGTGCCTGGTTTTTCCAACTGTAGGTTAATTCTGAAGCTTTTAGGGCCGTTGTCAACCATAAAAGCCCTAACCTACCTTCATAAAAGAAAAATGAGTCAGTCAGGCCAGCCTTCCACTTCAAAATGAAGCTTGGATGAGGATCTTATGATCTAACTCCCTGGTTCCGCTAGAACAATTTTGAAATTACATGGCGTAGGCGGAGCCAAGGATGGATTTCTTGACTACTACTATAATTGTCAGGATGCCAAATTACCTGTCCTAGGTTGGATCCTCTTTGAGCATTGGCATAAGAGGGTGAACTATAAGGCCCCTATCTGTCATGCCTGGAAATATGATTTAGCCAAGTTCATTTGTCCCGATGTTTTCCCCAACCCTGACTTAATTAGGTCAACATCATCAAGGTATAATCCAGCCACTAGGATAGTAATAGATGGAAATGGTTCAACATTGATCAAGTTTACCAAAGGATACATTGCCATTGTATTCAACTTGGACCCTGCAGCCAGCAAACAAATTGACCTCAGGGCTTTCAAGAAAAAATACCAGACTGACACTGTGAAACGATAGTACAGGAATATTACTTACCAAAGCATAGGCCAAGGGGTGTTGGTGGGAAATTGGTAAAGATTTCAGATGATGAGGTGGAGCCTTTACATTGCAGTATGTTTAATGGATATTTTGTTAGAACCTATCACAGTCTATGTCAAGTATTAGGTAGAGATGCTTTAGAAAGAATGTCTATTTCTATGATGATGATGGTTGTTGATATTTAGAGACCAGATGTCAAGGAACCATATGATTATGCCACTTTCATAGCTGACCGTATGCATGATCAGATGACAAAGATCAAAAATAATTTGTCTAAACCGAATGTCCAAGTTGAATTCATACACTACTCCTTGTTGTGCCATATGTACTTATTTGCTTTATCAGGGATGTGGCACCACAATTTGCATGTCAAGGATTCAGATGCTCAAGGGAACAAGTTGCCAGTGCAAGTATGGACATGTATGCTGGATATGCAGTGTGTTGCAACAGATTATGTCATCTTTGAAGAATATTTTGTGAGGAGAATCCTTAGATTTTTGGAGCCAGAGGGTGAAAGGTTGCATCCTGATGTAATGGATTTCTTACGACCTCTGGACAGGACCCCCCACCTTGAATTGATCACAATTGGGGTGATTGGTTCTATCATGAGCATACTACTTGCATAAGGGTCTATGGATGCCCGATTGCACCTCAGATACTGCCCAAATATGTGCCAAAGAGGGTGGCATTTTTAGAAGTTATAAGGCAGTTAAATGATTCTGACAAAAAGCACTTTAGGAACCACAAGAAAGGTTCATTCTTCCCTTCTTCCATCAGATTTTGTGATTTTGTGATCCCTGATAAGAGTGGGTTGGACCAAATTTATTCAGTTATGCAATGTTTTGGAATGTATTTGGAACAACCAAGGTCTTTTGACCCTGGGGGATTCATCAACAAAACCAGATTCAGAGTCAACAACTACAAGGGAAGTGTCCAGTACTTTCATTAGATGGATTACGATGATGACATTGTCAGGGATTGTTTTACTATGAATGAAGTCCACCACTTGAGGATCAAGTCGGCTACTATCATGGCCAGTGAGAATATGAAGAGAAACATGAATCCTGCATATCCGGGTGCATTTGCAGAAGTGCAAGACCCAATTGAGAGAATTGAGAAAATGCTGGATAATGTAGAACAGTTGATTGCCTCTGCCCCTACAAGAGAACAGAGATATGCTTATGAGCCTGGCAGCTCAAGTGGAGAGTATGATGTAAAGAGGGAATCAATTAGCCCCTCCCTTGCCAAAAGGGCCAAGATTATTGATTGGGAGAACCCAGAGCAGATAGAGGTAGTTGACCTAGAGGGGGAGGAGGAACATGCACAAGAAACTGGTGCTTGTTCACCTGATAAACTGAGACCATATTCATCCCTAGAGAATAGGGCAGTGAGAGTAATGAGAAACCCTACTTTTGATATTGAAGATGTTAGGGTGATGGCCTGTGACAAGTTTATGGAGGATGATGAATTTGTCAACACTCCTGAATTTAGGAGCTATGTTTTGAAAGTGAGGAGTGAGGAATTTCAGAAGAAAATTGAAGATGCCAAGGCTGGAGTAGACCCAAAGGAGTATGATGTTATTACTCAGAGGGTCCTAAAATAAGTACAACAGTCTATAAGTAAAATGACTCCAGAGGAAGGGAGAGTATTGGTGGCAAAAAGTAATGTTCTGCTTCTACCTCATTGGACTCTATCAGATGCCATTGCATTTGATACAATCACTAGATATGATTCAGATTTGACAGGGGAAGAGATTGAAAGGGCCTCTCTGGTGCAACCTTCAACCCTAAATTTGAAACATTGGCAATGTGGGCTCTAGTCCCAAACAACAAAAAACCTAGGGTTCAATTAGGAGAGCTGATAGGGGATGTAATAATAAAAAGAGTATCTGATACCCCTGCTCCTCAGGCTACAAGCCTAAATGTACAGACTGCACAATTTGCAGAAGCAACTGCTAACAAATTGCAAAAGGATTACAATCAGCTGCAACTTGATTATTCTAAGGCAGTTGTAGAGATAAACATGTTGAAGCAGCAACTGTCATTGGCAGCTAGTACTTCAACCCCTCCTCCAGTGATCCCAACTGCAGAATCTATTCCAATGGATACAGAGCCTCTCCTTGTAGAGATTAGAGAGTTGAAGGAGGATAACAGGGGATTGAAGGAGGAAAAGGATAACAAGGTTAAAGAGATGGTCACCAACTTGATCAAGAGCAAGGTGACAAACATTTTGACCAAAGTTGATGAGGCTTGGAAATCCTACTTACAGTTGAGACCAGCCTATGAAAAGCATGAGTCTGACAAACATACTATTGAGCTTTAAAAAAAAATGGTTACATAGAACTGAAAAAGTCAAAGAATTTCTGAGGTGTGCCAAGTATGATTCCAATGCACATGCTGACATACTGAAGGTGCTTAACATTTTGAAGTGTTTTCAGGATGTGGCCAGTTTCCAGTTGTGAAAGAGAGGTTGCGGGGTTTTGAAGGGTTGGACACTAAGTGGTTACCTCCAATCTTGGATGGTGTTGGCAAAACAAAAGAGTTGGACAACTGGAGAAAGGAGATTGTAGAATTTTTTTTTGATTAATTGCCACTTGTTGTGATGCAATCGCAAGTGATCCAACTATGAGTATGCAAGCACTGAGCTTAGCGTTGGACAATCTGTACACTCTTGAAAGGAATCTTTCTACGTTCTCTAACCACGTAAAAAGTATGTTGGATGCCAGGTATGTCAGCCATAATGGCCAGATTGAAGAAATACTTTCATTCCCTTGGCCAATAGAGGAGACATACAATGAGTGGAATGACAAATATGGAACTGAGGATTGACAAGCTTTTGTTCTCTGTATCTGTAACAATTTGAAGTACAATGTATTCAATGTTGATAGCACGTTCCTGATCTATAAAGGAACTATCTTGCTCATTGAGTCATTTCATAGGGTTGGTTGTTTTAGACTTGGCAAATTTTGATGGAATAATAAAATACAGTCTTGCTGGGTGGCATAAATTTAGCAGTTTCATGTTGTTTTTAAATGAGTAATGCTTTCTTGCATGTATATGGTTATCTGTCTCCAAGTTGTTTGTGTTTTTCTTCTAAATCTAAATATCTCAAGGTTATTTAGGATTCTGGAACATGGGCTCTCTGTGTTGAATGTTTAATTTTGATGTAATATATTATATTATCATGGGAAAGAATATGTATGGGAATTTTTTGTAACATACTGATATGCTAGGGGTGTAGGTGCATAGCTATCCCCCAGATGTAACAATTTCTTTGAATTAATATCAATGAATGAATGAAAATTGACATCCACGAGACCAAAAAACTGTGAATAATTTTTTTATTAATATTAAATAGAATGTAATTAAATGAAAAGTGTGACTATATTTAAATGAATGAAGAAATGCAGATTATGTTTATTGTTTATATCATAAAATACTCACCATTTGATGAACATTTGATGGATGGTTCTAGTTGCATTCCGGAATGAAATGCATAGAATGCTAGGCTTGTGAACTTAAATCTCTGGAATCACCCTAAACCCTTAGACTTACAAAGATCAATGGTTTAGAGATTGATGTGAGCTGTCAATGCAGGACAACTGTCAGACATGTACTAATAGTGACACGTTGAAACTTGACTTGACGTTTCATTCACTAAAAAAGTCACTTCATAAAAAAAAGCAAACTTTCTAGTTTCTACTTTTTACTGCTAAGTGATTTTATTTTAAAGTGAGAGCTGAGAGGGTCAGCACACAGGGCATCGGGGAGATTTCATATTGCTCATTACAATGCACCAGGGAGATTTCAGATTGCTCATTGCAGTGCCATTTCCAACAAAGTCGGTAAGACAAAACATAGAAACCCTAGGTTACGTTTCATCGTTTCTTAAAATCTTATTTTGTCAAACTTTTTTCTTAAAATCTTATTTTGTCAAACTTTGCATTTAGGGTTGAAAGACTTAAGAAACATTTCACACTATATAAGCATGTCTACCACCACTAGCAGACTAGACAAAGTTTTTGGGAAAGGTAGAGCAAGTACAGATAAAAAAATAGATTATTCTGAATTGCTTAAAACCTCAGGTTTGACTGATGAATACCATGATATTTATGATCCTAACATGTATGGTAGATTTACCTCAGAACTCAGATTTTCATGTGAGAATAAGGCTGCCAAGAAAAAGAAAGTTGATAGTATCAATGCACCATGGGTAACTGGATTAGGTCGCATGATGTTACATGAGGTTTTCCCTTGCCCAAAATTTATCATGGTCTGTGCCCACAATTATGATGGTAACAAACGAGCAATTGTACATAAGGATACCAAAGAAGAAATTTTATCCATTAATGCAGAAGAATTTGGAAAAGTGTTGGGGTTTACAACCCAAGAATTTGGAGACGTCCACATTGACCTAGAAAAGATTGCTAGTGATTATGAAGCGGCGAATGAAAGGAGCAAAAATTCTTTCCTAAATAAAATAGTTGAAGCAAAAAACATCTTGAAAGATAACCATAAGCCTCCTTATCCTTTGAAATTTTTTAAATCATGGGCTTAGGATACTATTTCCATGCTAGCATTTTGCCTCGGACTGGATAGCAATTGGGAAGTGGATGCAAGCCTCCTTGAAATGGCATATAATATCCATTATGGTAATGGTGTACATGTCAAATATAAATTTATTGAGCACATTGTAGAATCCATGCATAAACAATTTTTAATGATTAAAGGAGGTTCCACCAAGACATTTAGGTTCACAACATACTTGTGCTATTTTTTTTATTCAAATTTAGTGGAATGTTTCAGAACAACAAGCTTCAGATTCAGCCCTATAGCAATGCCGAGGAAAATAAAATGGCTCCAGTATATGATTGGACCACTAAGATAAGGATGCATGATTCTCGAAGGAACTACAATCATTTTGTAGACTACTTTTTGGCTCCATTGCATCAAGCAATTACAAATAGTCCAATGCCTAGATTGCCTATATCATGTAGAGATTTCATTCAACTAGGAAAAGAAATACAATTGGTTGATTGGTACTTATTGGAAGAATATACTGTGCTAAGATTTTATGGATCAGAAGAAGAGCCATACAAACTTCCAATACATGTGACAGAAAGGGTTTTTGCATTGGAATATGTAAGGCAGATGCAGAGTACTGATGAACTACACTTTGCCGGTCAGCAAAAGAAGACCTTATTTCCTTCTTTACCTTCTTCATGTGGAGGGTTCACATTTGAGAGAAAAACATTTAAGGTGGCACAAGATCTTTTGAATTTTTTTAATTTTGATGTTGTCTATCACTGGCAGTATGATCCATGTGACACCATTAAAACAATGATTGTGGCCAATAGGAATGTTGCAAGTAGAATTCAACATCAATGTAAACCCTTGCTTGAAAACTTGAGAAAAAAGGATTCCTAGGATGAGGTCAAAATTGCAATGGAGAAAATTGCTGCTGAGAAAGGTATTTCTTTTAAATAGTTGTCAGCAGAAATTATGGCATTGCACCAGGTCCAAATTATAGGAGCACCAACAGAGAATGAAATCAGGAGGTACAACAATTTTTATAGAAAAAGTGATAAACCATCTATTGGAGAAAAAATGCTAGATTATCTAGATGATTCTGTTACAAAAAAATCTTGTACACGGTCAAAAATTGTTGCATTTTGGTCTATGAGGAAGGATCTAGGTGAACCGAGACCTGATGAAGACTATGGAGAAATTGATGAAGATGAAGAGTTTAGCAAATTGTGAAATATAGAGCATCCCAATGAATGTGAAGTTGAAGAAATTGAAAGTGATAGAGATGATGAACCTGATGATGATAGGGATGAACAAAACATTTACAAACCTGGTTTAAGTCAGAACACAAAAAAATCATATACTTCAAGAGCAGTCATAGCAAAAAAGTTGGGTTATCAAGGTGGTGGTTTGGGGTCCCAAGGACAAGGCATTTGGAATCCAATAGATGTAGGCACCACTGCCAGAAAACCATTTGATAAAAGAGGCCTTGGAGTTGAATCAACTGATAAAATACACCAAGGTCATACAAGTAGAAATGGAAGAATTGAATTTGTTACAGGTTCAAATCCTAATCCTCATGGTCAGATGCAATCACAACTTGGACATGCCCATGGTGGAGAGCCTAGTGTGACTGGCACTGCCACTGGTGGAGAACTTAGTCAACATGTGCTACAACAACAGGTCCAACAACAAGTTACACACAAGAGGACACCAATACAAGATACCACACAAACACTCAGTGATCAAGGGACATAGAAGAGACAAAGGATTATGGCAGGTCCAAGTCCAACTACCAGTTCCACTACAAAGGAATTATTTCCAGGCACTCCCCCAGTTAGTGTGGCTATAATAGAAATTGCAAGTACTCCTATTCCTTCACCATTCAAGCATTCCCTTATTCCTATGTCCCCAGGTTTTGATTACATTCAAGAGTTTAAAAAGAAATCAGAATTGTATAAAAAAGATAAGAAGCAACTGATGGAGAGTGTGTCTGTTGTAACTTCAGATCCTGCAACAACCATGATATTACCCACATTTGACACAAATATAGAAATCATGGAGTACACATTTGTTGTTCCCACAGTTCAAAATAAACCAAAAAATCAGATGGATTGATCTGAACTTCAGGTGAGTAGTTTGCAATTTGATTTTTCTGGATTAAAAAATACTAACAAAATTAATAAATCAAAGAAGAACAATGAATTGGTGTATACATCATTTCTAAAGCATGATAGAGAGAAAAAAAGTTGCAGAATCAAATAGAAAAATTACAGGCAGATTTAGCAAATGAGAAAGCAAAGAGGAAAGCAGCAGATAATAAGAGCAATGAATTAGAAAAAAGAATAAAAAAATCTGCCTCTACATCAACAAGCAAAGAGGATAAACAAACAGAGGTGGAATTGAATGGATTGAAGCAAGAGTTAGATGAGATCAAAAAGAAACGTAATGAGGAAAAATTCACTTCAGAAAAATTAAGACAAAGCATTGGGAAAGCAAATGAACAGTGGGAACAAAATTTGGAGAAAGAGGCATAAAAATGGAACATTGGCTGCACAGCTTATGGAAGCAAAAAATGAAATAAAATCTTGTCAAAAAAAGTTAACTAAATTTTGTAGACAAACAATCAGGCACATGAAACAAAAGATTTGGGAAGAAATAATGTAGAGGTTTGATCAATTGTGTGAATTCTTTCAAGTCATTGATGCCATGAGACTACATTTTGATAAGCTGAGTAAATATTTAATGGACAACACAAATCTTTAACTACAGGTAGAAGAGAAATCTGTAAATCAAGTTCTAGAAAAAGTCTACAAAGCCAGTGACAATGAATTGATTTCAAAAGACATTACTAATCAGATTGAAGCCGCAATGAAGGTAACATCTATCATTAAACAGTGTTCAAGAATGCGTGAAACAACAGAATTTATGATTGAGGCTGCAACAAAGATTAAGAATGAGGATGAAAAGGTAAGGAACTTGACAAAGCTCGGTTTGCCATAGGGTTTTGACACAAATGACCGATTCATTGGAAAGGATAATTTCAGAAAGAAGATGGAGGATGCAAGGAAGATTGATTTGGACCAGTTTCTTGGGAACCCAGATGAGGTGAATGTTTTGGATTTCATCAAACAAATGATACTCTTGAATGTATATTTGGCTGAAACATTCAAGTCAGACCTAGGATCCAAATTGAAATTCGATCATACATTGCTAACAAAAATTTAAGTCAGACAACATCAGCTAGAAGAAATGACAATTCCACCACCTGAACAGTGGAATTTGCTAAAAAAATTGTTAGAATGATTTGATATTGATATTATGAGTTTCAACTTTCCAAGTTCCAACCCAGCTCTGTGCAGAGTTGTCTTTGACTCTTGAGCAAGATTTTTCATTGCCTCTATGTACTCTTTCATTTAAAAATCAATAGAAAATTCAAATTCAATAATGTGTTGATGTTCAATTATCTGTATTATTTAATTTATCAATTAAAAATAAACTCTGGTTTCAACTACTAAATACACATTCAATGATTGTTGATGTTCATTGTTCTATATCCTACTATTGTTAATATGTTAAATTAATTTTATTTACCATATCAAATCAAAAACCAAAATTCTACTTTACTGTAAATTTTATGTTTTATGCACAAATAAACTTTAGCAAGGAAATATTAAGCATAGAGTTGAATGATGAATCACTGAGTACATGTAAAACTTATCAGTATGACAAAATTAAAATATGAAATAATTAATAATATGTTAATGTATTCAGTTTGATTCACAATTTCAAGGAATACCAATTTAAAATATCATCAACTACAGTTTTGGAATATAATTAATGAAATGTAGTATAAATACCTAAAAACTACTAATTCACTTCCATTTCCCAAATCGAGTCAGGGTCCTCAAACTGACGTTCAGAAAAAGAAAAAGAGTCGTCTTGATTCTGAGTCTGGTCTTCATTTTCTTCGTCTTGATTCTGAGTCCCAAAGTCAAATTCATCTGTCATTGTGTCACTGTTATTTGTCCCACCACTACTAGCGTTTGAACTTGAAGAGTTGCACAACCCTCTTCTTTCACATATGGACTTCCAGATTGTAAGTGCCCTTTCATAAGGAAATTTTTTGACATTATACTCACTTCCTAACACCCTCAAGCAATTTTCCAAATTCTTGTCTAGTTTGTTTCTTATCTTTGATTTCAAAAATCCGAATGCACTGAAAACTCTCTCATCTTCCACTGAACCCAATATCATTGTTTGACATAAATCAACAAGTTTGAAATATTTTGATATCGAATCACGCAATATTTCACTCTGACCCAAGTTTTTCCAGTCCTTTGTTATTGATCCCATTTCAAAGGGATTCTCCATGGCATTAAACTGGGCTATCATACTTCTTGCAAACCGAATACATTGTCCTTTAAGCTTATTTCCATATATAATTCCTTCTATTTGTTGTCCATTGCATTCTACACTTTTTGAAAAGTGTGCGGTCAACGTAATTACGTTTTGATAAAAAAAGCTTGGGCTATCTCGGTGGCCTTGAACCCAAAATTGAGGATACACAATAGACATGGCATCAAGTATTTCATCTTGAGGGAATCGATTATAAATCTCTGTTGAAAGATTGCTTGCAATTTGCTTCAAATTACTACTAACAGATTTAACAATGCCATCAAAATCATCCTTTCTAACAGGTACTTCTCTGATAGAGCGCTTGACTGTCTTACAATGGTGCATTGGTATCTCAAATCCACGTACAAAGACACATAACTCCCCACTTGCATTAAACTGTAAATAATTTTCATTATGATTCAAATCTGTAATTATCTGCCACCTATGAAAATTTGGGCTTTGAGAAGTTAGATCTAGATATAGATTATCGAGGGCCATGCATGTCATTCTACGTAGTTTGCTATACTCATAGATATACATAGTTCTGTCTTGGGATTTCTTCACAAGATTGTTCATTTCATCCAGCATGGGGAGAAGACTAGCTAAAGTTAAGAGTGTCTCTATATCGCTTAACCTATGTAAGAGGTCAGGAGCTTTGTCTACTATGTTGCGATGCTCGTACATTGTTCCAATCAAGGATGGATATTCTGAAACAATTCGTTGAGCTGGTCCATGCAAGGAGATCCATCTGGTATCAACATCCTTAAGAAGGTTGTTTCTTGCTATTATTCCGTCAGCAAAATTTTGAAATTCCACAAAGCATTTGGGACTTCGGCAAAAGTATGCATGGAGCTTGTGGACTAGATTTTTAACTTTTGATACTGTAGGAAATTTGCTTACAATTTTAAATGCTAAATTCATTATGTGGGCCATGCAGTGAATGACAAGCATGTATGGTGCACAAGTAGTTTGTAATTTTGTGCAAAGACCAGTCCTATGACCTTGCATTACTGCAGCTCCATCAGCTCCTACACACACCAACTTTTTGGCAATTGTCAAGTCATCCATACCTGCAATTTGATTCAAAGACTTCTTAACTAGTTCAAATATATGTTGTGATGTTGAACTGTCCTTCATTTTATGAACACAGAGTAGATGACTCGATGTACATGTTCTTTTATAGTATACACATGCATACAGACCCAAGAAGTATTATCTACCGTAGTAACTTCATCTAAAGATAATGCAATGAAGTTTGACTCTTTTACATTCTCCTTTAAATCTTGCTTTTCCACTGCAACAAGACAGTTTGGCCATTCCCATCCATTGTTTATTGACCAATGTGTGCTAGGATAGTGAGGAACGCTCAAAAAAGATAATAAATTACTATACTCTACGAAGTCTGTCATAGGATGCCTTCTAGAAAAAATATGAAAAACAACACTCATCTGAACAGTTTTTGCCAGTTGTGCTCCTTCCATTGCTTTTCCAAATTGAGCCTTGATTGTACCTCCACTTGCAGCAAACTTTGTCATTCTTTTCTTATGCTCATCATATTCCGCAGCATACTTCACATGAAGACATTCTTCCTTTGATTTCCATCTTACTATTGATGTTTCCTTTCCATCTATGATTTGTTTTTCATAAACTTTACCTATATGCTTTTCTATAGTGTCAAGCTTTAGCTGCAATTTCTTATCTCTTTTACATTTCCAACTACAAATCACACACTTGCATTATGTTGGTTGTTCATCTTTGTTTGCTTTCTTGACTGGTTCAATGAATGGGTACTTTGACACCTAATCAAGCTGAAAATTTCTTGACATTTCCCACACGCGCCCCAGTTTTGAATCTTTTGATTTGTCTTTTGTATCTTTTGATTTGCCTTTTCTTTTCTTCTTGCCAACATCATCTACAACACCAGCATTTTTCTTTTTCATCCAAGTCAATTATCTCAATTTGGCTAACTGGGGTATCCCTTGGAACATCTTCTGCAGTATTGTCATCCTCAGTCTGGCTAACTAGGGTATCCCTTGGAACATCTTCTGCGGTATTGCCATCCTCATTCTGGCTAACGAGGGTATCCCTTGAAACATCTTCTGTGGTATTGTCATCCTCAGTCTGGCTAACTAGGGTATCCCTTGGAACATCTTCTGTAGTATTGCCATCCTCATTCTAGCTAACTAGGGTATCCCTTGGAACATCTTCTATAGTATTGTCATCCTCATTCTGGCTAACCAGGGTATCCCTTGGAATATCTTCTATGGTATTGCCATCCTCATTTAACTCAATGGCAATCCCACCTTCTGGTGGTGGTGAGGTATTGCGAATGGCTTCTTCATTATTATTTGGTGCAAGAGTTGATGGTGTAGCTCCATCTTGATTTGATGGATCAGAAACATTGCCAGTTCCAAAGTAAGACTGTATACTAACTCCACCTTTTCTGCATTTTGTTGGCTTCCCAGTCCCTTCACCACCCTGAGGAGTCTTACCCTTGTCACAATTGTGGCTCGACATCTTGATCTCCCACTTCGAATAAAAGCTGGAAAAAATGTCTTCTTGTTTAAGGACATACTCATAGAATATAGATCCCATTCCCTACTAAATATCTTCTTTAAGATTGAATCAAGAATGGAAGAGGGATAAAGCCATAAAGAAATCTTAAAACACTAATACTATGAAGAAATGATCACTCACCTTTAAGTTTAGGTTTTCACTGACTTGCTATTCGCTAATGCAGGAATGCCTATGTTGTAAGTTTGTAACTTTGCCTACGATCAACTTCAAGGTGCCAACTCCAACTTCTGAAATCTGAATCGAGAGATCACAAGCCACAAGTTCAGAAGTGAACAAAATGTTTAAGAATAAATCAGAGTTTTGATTGTATTTATATCATTCCATATTTGGCGAATTTCACGGGAATTCTATATGGTATATCAAAAAGATTTGGTGAATCCCACGTGATTATATAAGGAATACATTTAAGTGTCAGCGAATCAAACCTCAACAGACTACATACATTGAAATTTCCAAGGCGAATATGGCCCTAAGATTAGCATGAAGGTGTCAAGCAAATTGGCGAAATGGCCCCTCATAATCAACTACTTGTAAATTTTAATTGGCGAAATGGGCCCTCACGCGTAGTGACCATGTAATGGGGTTGGTGAAATGGGTCCTCATGTGCAACGACCATTTAATGGAGTTGGTGAAACATGTCCCAATACACAATATTGTTTTAATAGTATTGGCAAATATATAGGTGATTTAGTACTTGCTTCTGAAATTCCAGGCAAAAATATTAGTTGGTCCATTTGAAACGCATAGTTTGTTATGGCAAAAATCTTACTTCATTGATTCTCATAAAATAAATCGATGGAGAATGGATATGGATTCGACCGATAATACATAAAAACTGGGTGATTTGACCACCTTGTTGGATGCAATTTATTCGCCAATTCTGACTTGGCCGATCAGCGATATTTGTCAATTGGCGAATATTCGCCACTAAAAAAATCCCTGTTAGTAACTCTACTTTTGACCTTAGATTGACCCTAAATTTTTCCAGAAGGTGCAAAACTGCTAAGTAAACATCTCGAGTGAGTTTCAACTCAAGATCATATATGGATTGTGAGATATTAAAGTTTCTATTTTTTGAAACTGCTAAAAAAAGTTTTGAACTCAATTTTGAGGAACTTAAATGTCCCTAAAAGCCTAAAAAGTTTTTGTAACCAATGAAGTGGTTTATATCTTGATAGATCTCTTCATGAGCTTTCTGATGCATTAAACGGTTCATCAATCAGACACCTGAATCAAAAGTTATGACCTCTGGAAGTTGGACCTCCTGTTTTTGGGAAATGTAAAAATGTGTTGGACACTTAAAAGAGTTGTAAAGGGGAGAGTTACATGTGTTGGTGTGTGATTTGGCACATCACAAGGTATCTTTGATTGGAGATAATTTGGGCACCACTTTTGGGTGGTTTTGGCTCATGGTTTTGTAATTACCGTTGATGGTTTACTGTATTATATCTTCTATATATTAGGATCTTGAGATGGAGGTTGTGTGTAAGAGTCTTATAGATGTTGAGTTACCTTCTAGATCTCTGGTTTGTTATACTCATGTGAAAGCTTGTACTGCAATTATATTGTAATCTTCTTGATTCCTGAATAATATATTGGGCGGCTTTGGAGTGTGGGTTTTTTTACCTGAAAGGGTTTTCCCCACATATATATTGTGTTGTAAGTTTTGAATTTGGAAGTTTTTATTATCTTTTTGTTAATGTGCATCTTAATCTGTAACTGTAAAAGTTGAAATTTCTATAAATCTTTCCTCAATAGATCAGTGTAGGAAGCATTTTCGCATACCTTGATTCCTTCAATAACCAACCCTACAAATACATTATGCAAGGAATGTCAAATGGGAAAGCAAACAAAGAAAAAATTCAAGAATAAGAAGTATTCTTCTACAATGCCTCTAGAGTTGATTCATATTGACCTATGTGGCCCTACAAGAACAAAGAGTCAACAAGGTGAAAGGTACTTCATGTTTCTTATTGATGATTATTCTAGAATGACTTGGGTTACTTTCTTAAGAGAGAAATCAGAAGCCTTTGATAAGTTTAAAGTTTTCAAAGCAATAGTTGAGAATGAAATGGATGCTAAGAACAAATGATTAAGGTTTGATGGAGGAGGTGAATTTACTTCAAATGAATTTGAAAAGTTTTGTGAAGATCACGGTATTAGGAGATATCTGTCTGCTCCTAAGACCCCTCAGTAGAATGGGGTAGTGGAAAGGAAGAATAGGACTGTGCAAGAGATGGCCAAAGCAATGTTGAAAGATGTAGACCTGCCTGATATGTACTAGAAGGAAGTAATTCACACTACTGTTTATTTGATTAATAGAGTACAATTGGGGGTCAATAGCACTAAGACCCCTTATGAGCTATGGTTTGGAAGACCTTCCACTGTCAGATACTTTAGGATCTTTGGCAGCAAATGCTACATTAGGAGAGATGAAGAAGAACTTGGAAAGTTTGATTCAAGAAGTGATGAAGGGATCTTTCTTGGTTACTCAACCAAAAGCAAAGCCTATAAATGTTACAATAAGAGATTGGGGAAAATAATTGAAAGCACAAATGTCAAGGTGGATGAAGACTTGTATTAGATCTCACAAGAACCAGAGAATAGCAGATCTGATATACCTCTCTGCATTGAAGAAGAAGAAGAGAAGGAAGAAAAGGAACAAGAATCAACGTAGATCCCTAAGACTCCAACAAAGTATGTTCAGAGGAACCATTCGACATACCAGATTATTGGAGATAAGAATTAAGGTGTGCAAACTAGGAGAAGGTTTACAAAGGCAAGTGAGCAAATGAATTTGTGTTTATTATCAAAGGTAGAGCCCAAAACCTTTTCTAATGCTAGCAAAGATGATGGATGGTTGAAGGCAATGAAAGAAGAATTGGATCAGATAGAGAAGAATCAGACATGGGAATTGGTTCCTAGACCAGCCAATAAGAATGTAATAGGAACAAAGTGGGTATTCCAGAACAAACTAAATGAAGATGGTGAAGTTGTATGGAACAAAGCAAGATTGGTATGTAAGGGCTATTCTTGAGTTGAAGGCATTGATTTTGAGGATACTTTTGCTCCAGTAGCTAGGATGGAGGAAATTAGGATGTTTCTTGCCCTTGCTTCTCACAAGAACTTTAAGGTTTATTAGATGGATGTCAAGTCAACATTTTTGAATTGTGATATAGAGGAAGAGGTCTACATTGAGCAACATGATGGTTTTATGTTATCAAAAGATCCAGACATGGTGTGCAGACTCAAAAAGGATTTGTATGGACTCAAGCAAGCTCCCAGAGATTGGTATGCTAGGTTGGATAAGTACTTACTTCAGCAATGATTCAAGAAAGGTATCACATATAGTAATCTCTACATTAAGGAAGAGGGAGACATGATTTTAATAGTTGTAGTATATGTTGATGACATTATCTTTGGTGGAGATGATGATATGTGTAAGAGATTTGTAGAGGAGATGCAAAAATAGTTTGATATGTCTATGATTGGTGATATGTATGTCTTCCTTGGGCTTCAAGTTGTTCAGCTAGATGATGGTATCTTTATTTCTCAAGCTAAGTATGTTAGAGAGATGTTGAACAAGTTTGGTATGGAAGATTCCAAACCGGTAAGTACTCCTATGGTTACTGGTTGTCACTTGAGAAAGAATGATGAGTCACCGGAGGTTGATCAAACTCTTTATAGATCTATGATTGGAGGATTATTGTACTTGACTGCTTCTACACCTGATATTATGCATGCAATATGTGTGGTTGCCAGATATCAATCTAATCCTAAGCAAACTCATGAGAAGGCAGTGAAAATAATATTAATATACTTGAAGGGAACTCTGAATTATGGCTTATGGTATCCAAGAGGTAATGACTTTGATCTGAGTGCTTACACTGATGTTGATTGAGCTGGTTGTGTTGATGATAGAAGAAGTACAAGTGGTGGTGCTTTCTTTTTAGGAAGTAGATTGGTTTCATGGCATAGTAAGAAACAAGATTTAGTATCATTATCAACTGCAAAGGCAGAGTATATTGCAGTAGCATCCTACTGTACATAAGTATTGTGGATGGAGCAAACATTGAAGGATATCAAGGTACTATATGATGAACCTATTCCTATCTTGTTTGACAATACTAGTTCTATCAATATTGCAAAGAATCTAGTGATGCATTCTAGAACCAAGCATATATCAATCAGGTATCACTTTTTGAGAGAGAAGGTTGCAGATAAAAAAATGAAGTTGGAACATGTTCCAAAAAAGGATAAGATTGGAGATATTTTCACAAAGGCTCTTGCAAAGGACACATTTGAGTATCTGGGACAGAGGTTAGGGGTGTTTTCCCCTCCTTCTTGCTAGATGCATAATGGTGCATCTATCCAAGGGGAGTAATTCAAGCATATCTTTTTCCTGGACTGATGGTGGCTACCTCTTAGGGGGAGCAGGTAGTGGTTGTTTCTGATAGGGGGAGAAGGTTTAAGAGAAGAGTTTTGTGACCTAAGAGGGAGAAGAAGTTACCCTTTGTCCTTGATGTCAAAGGGGGGGAATGAGAAGATGTGTGTTTCCATCAATGCTAAAGGGGGAGATTGTTGCACATATGGTTATCATTGATGTAGTTGTGTGGTTGTCATTGATGTCAACACTAATGAGCATTACACATATGTTACCTAAGTTTGTCACTATGTGGTTGTCTTTGATGTCAACCCTACACTATGCTTGGATGATTATGATATACTATGTTGATGGTGTGCTAGCAGTGGTTTCTGATGTTCATGATTGGATACCATGTCTTGATTAATGTTAAGTAAAGTTGTATTGAGCACGTTTGTGGTCAACATAGATGATTTCATGATGATATATTAAGATGAGAATTAGAAGCATTAAGATGAATGATGATATATTAAGATGGGAATTATATGCTATGTTGAGGTTGAGAAGATGTTGCTGATGACCTGTAGCATGTTGTATGATCCTTCCTATTGTTCCTAAGGATGTATATGTTGTTACAAGAAGGTTCTGGTCTCTAGAAGTTGGTGAAGGTTTCTGCTGCAGGAAATTGCCTTAAAGATCAGTTGGTAAAATGCTCAGCATTCCTCCACATTTGAAGATATGGTCATGCGGTCCAGAAGTTAAGTATGTTGTAAAGGTGCTAAATCTAAAGTTTTATATCATTTTCTCCTCCGCAATGGAAGTTACAAGTGAGAGTTCCAGTCTGTGCTATGATAGCATGATGTGATGATGAAGGCTGATTGGAATGCTCTGCGTTCCTTTGCAAGTTCAGGTTTTCTCATGCGGTTTTGTGAACATGATCAGATATGTTCATTACATGCTACTTTGCAATATCAGGTCATTTGGAGGTACACAAGTTTTGTTTTTCAAGTAACAGTGAGCTACAAATAGTTTTTGGATGCCTGGTTATTCCTAGAACACATGATTGAAGGTGTGCAGTACAATTTTTTTGTTGTATAGAGTTCAAGGAATGGTTGGAAATGTTGTATGGATCAGGATGATTCATTTGGAATAATTTTATAAAGATATTTCATGTTTCCGGTACTGCACAAGGTTTTCAAGTCAGTATGTGAAGAGTTATTGTTGTTGAGGTCGACTAAGGTATGTTGGTGATGTGCGCCACAATGTTCTTGTTGTGCGGAGTTCAAGGAGCATTTGGAGATGGTGTATAGGTCCTGCTGACTCATCTGGGAGAAGTGCAAGCAATGTTTAATCATTCGTGAGTACCGCCAAGATTGTAAAGATCGATGTGCTACAAGATTCATGTCTTCTTGCTTAAGGGTGACCTATTTCAAATGAGTATGATGTGTGGATGTTATTCCTTGAAGGATGATGATGTGAAGGATTTTTAGGACCAGTTAAGCATGTGTTGGGATCCACAAGGCATGTCTCTCTTTATGAAGTTGTGTGTAGTTCATGTTAAGGCTTGCCCTCTACATGTTTCATGTTGTGTGATCTTTGGCCGACTTGTAAATTGTAATATTCTTGTTGTATTGGCTAATTTGTAATGTAATCAATGTAATATCATGTATATATTGTAAACCTAGTTGATATGGGTGAGGTATGATTGTGAATATGGGTGTGTGATGAGTAGAATATGAACATGATATGCATTATGATGTGCGACTGAAGGAGAAAGAGCAGAAGCAATAAGGGTTGTCCTGATTCATCTTGAAGACATTTTTCAGATAGAAGGGAAGTAAAGAGTGTGCCCATCAGATTCAATCATCAAAAGAGGAGTGAAGAAAAAAAAGTGCAATCATCAAAGGTGTGAGATTCAATGTCAATTTTCAGATAGTAGAAGGACTATCATGCTATAATCTTTTCTGAGTTCATTCTCTATTCAAGTAGTAGTTGCTTCCTTGGGTTGTAGCCTTAAAAAAAAGTCAGCAAGGAGTTGTAGCTTCCTTGGAAGTGACCCTAAAACAAAGTTTTCAAGGAGTAGTAGCTTCCTTGGGTTGTATCCCTAAAACAAATTTGTAAATTTTGAGCTTCATATATTGTGAGTTAATCCTCACTGTGGTTTTTCCCCTTTTGGGATTTTCCACATATATTTGGTGTTATGTGTTGATGTGCATTGTGTTGATCTTTCATGTTTATGTTAATGATGTAATGTTTAAGTTTTAATCTACTACGGGGCATTTGAAGTTTATTTGGACACTGATTCACCCCCCCCCCCCTCAGTATCCTTGTGTGTTCAATAGATAGAGGGAGAGAGAGGAGATAGAGAGATAGGGATAGAAATGGGGAAAGAGACAGGGGGAGAGAGAGGGGAGGATATTGAGAGATATAGAGAGAGGGAGAGATAGAGATAGAGGGGAGAGAGAGGTGGGGATATAGAGGAGGAGATAGATAGAGATAGAGGGAAAGAGAGGGACAAGGAGAGAGAGGGAGAGATATGGAGAGAGATGTAGAGGGATGGAGGGAAGATAGAGATATATAGATAGAGGTAGAGTATATAGAGATATCTAGAGAGGACAGGAGAGAGAGAGAGAGGGGGACATAGAGATATATTCCTCCTCATCATCACCTAATAATATAACAGTTGTCTCTTCGTAGACATGAGGCTACTCTAGAGTGAAATAAGATGGAGGGGTGACATAAATTTTCTAGAGCATTTTAAATAATCATCCAAAGGCTTTTAACTGATCCAAAATGTGAGCACATTATAACGCGCTTGCATTATAGAGTGCTCACATTGGGTGTGCTCGTGTTATAACTCAAGCATGTTTTTCCCTACTTTTGGAAATTCTAACCCTAAGGGTTGGATTTGCCTTGGGCATCCAACCCAAAGCATTGGACCTACCTTTTGGATGTCAAGGACATGTTTTCAAAAAAACTTAGAAAATCAACCAAATTCTAAGCGTGCTCTCCATCAGGTTTACATGTTTTTCAATGTCAATACAAAAAAAAGCTAGGATGACTTCAATTTTTTTATTATCTTTCTAACCATGTATTTTTTAAAATATCTAATAACATTAAGGTTTGCATCTTGAATTTCTTTTGCTAAGGTGTTTTTTTATAAAACCTATGTCTAGTATTTCTAGTGTCATTTTTACGCGTTTATCAAAATTTGTAAAAAAATGCATTTTTAGATTCTAGATTTTATTCTATACACATTGAAAAAAATGATTTTTGATTAGTTTTCAAAAAAATTAGGGGGGAACATGCTCAAATTTTTGTTTTTCAAGATGTCTCCACTTTGAAAATTCATAAAAAATCATATATTCATTAAAAAATAACAGAAAAATTAGGCATAAATTACATGACATTAGTTAATTTTCTATCAAAGTGATTTGTTAAATACTTAAAAAAAATTCAACCTTTTTGGGGGGAGTACACCAGATGCTATGTTATATTTTTCTGACAAAAAAGAGAACTTTGTGTGCTCCCTCTAATTGAACCTCTTAATCTCCATTTTTAGAAAAAAAATAGTTGTTTAGAAACTAGATTCTGAGCACTACAAATCTTGTTCTTATCACATCTTTTAATTTTGAGCGTGGCTATCTTTAATTTCTCATCCAAGATTAGTTTTTACTAATTTTAGGAAGAAAAAAATGGCCTATTTTGACCCCCTTTTTGTCCCCCATTTCCTTGCACATACCCCTATTACTTATGTAAATTCATTTTGATTGTTTAATTGTAGTCTACAATTAAACAATTCCAATATAAAAAAATCTTGCCCGCATTCAAAAGACAAAACAAAAAACATGACCATAAAATTCATAAGACCACAAGACCAAACACAAAAGGAAATAACAAATAAAAGAGACCTAAAACACAAATGGAACAAAGAAGAAGAGAGCTAGATGAAGATGACAATGGTGGATGACACTTCAACTTCCACCAAAGCACACCACACTAGTTCACCTCTCTTAACTCTATGTTAATTGCAAAATGCCTAATCATTATATAACTTAGGAAGTGATTTAGTAGTATCCAATGGATGGATGCGAGGGAGTGTAATTAGATTAGCACTAAACAAACTCTAAAGCACATCATCCATGGATTCTTGGAGCTTAGTAAACTTCTTAGGAGCATTTTGTTTAAATGAAGGAAAAGAGGTATTAACAACTTGATTCACATTTTCCTTCATATCACTACCCTTTGAAAAAAAATTATACTTGATGATCCATATTTGAAGGCATTACATGCAAGCAACTTAGATTCTACATTTATACTATGTGCACACAAATCCATGAAATAAGCAAAACTATTCAAATACACCTTTTTTTGAATTGGTTTAACTTACCCTTTAATAAAAAAAATTACACTTCAAAATCATGTGAAGGGATAATCAACTTAGAGAATAAAGATTGAAATTGAATGGCATAATCACTAGTGTGTTCATTAGATCCTTGGCCACACTCAAATAAATCACCAACTGTTACTCTAAGGCACATACTAACTTTAAATTGCTTGAGGAACACTTTAGTGAGATCATCAAATGAATGGATAGATCTGTCAAGAAGTAAAAAAACTACTCAATAAAAAAATCTTTCAAAGTGTGGAAATAACCTTGTTGAAAACTTATCCTTATAAAGAAAGAATATGTAGTTATATAAGATCTAAGATGTGTATTAAGGTCACTTTTTCCATCATAGAATGAAAACCAAGATTCCACAAATCCCATAGGCAATGGACATGTTACAATATCATAAGATAGTGGTTCATGTCTAGCATCCTCAAATTCATCACTATCATTAGGCTCTACATCCACTCTCTTTTTAAATTGATCTATGTTTTGAAATAATGCATTTATAAAGGGATGGTGACTAAATAGGAACCACTATGAGGGATATGGGTGTATGTATGGAAAGTAAAAGGTGTGGATGAAGTAATGGCTTGGGATAAAGGCATGGAAAAGGAAAAGTACTTAAGGGCATTTAAGGTGTGGGATGTGGTATGGTGTATGGTGTATGGAAGTAGCATTAAGGTGTGGGATGTGGTATGGGGTATGGAAGTGAGTTTGCTAAGTGGGGTAACAATAGGTCCAATAATGGTGGATGAAAGAGGTGTGGAAGCGTGACACATCATATGGGTAGTGGGTATCACGAGAGGAGTGTATTTGGGAGCTAGGCCATAAGGTGGATGATAGGTAGAAATGGGATAGGTACTAAATGGTAGGACACTAGTGGCCATGGCACTATGAGGATGAGTAGTGGTAGTGTAAGGGGTAATGGTAGAGAATGGATCTATGGTAGAGGTGGGAGTAGAGTTAGATACACTAGTCACTATAGGAGTAATCTTAGCAAAAATTGCTTGTAAAGTCTCTAGTCCATATGGTTTACATCATTAGCCAAACAAACCAACTCATCCGCATGAGCATCATGATTTCTCTCAGTGTTCTCATTATGAACATTGAAATAGACTTGATTCTCATTGATTTGGGTCATGTTATGGTTTAGGTAGGTACTCCTCCTAGGTGGCATAAACAAAAGATAGGAAAAGAAAGTTCAAATGCCTACTTTCATATTGAGAGATTAGAAATATCAATGGTATATCAAATCTGAAAATTAAACCCTATTGTGGTAGCCAAAGGTGGGTAGGATAGGTGTGAAAGATATCACAATTAAAGCACACAAACCCTCATAGAAAAAGATATATCAAAAAAATGCAAATCTAAAAACCCTAATGTAATGTATTAGCCTAAAATGAAGGTTGGGATGTGTAGGACTAAACAAGTTCACCAAAGTGAAAAGGAAAATAAGGTTTCTTTATAGGTTAACCTAGGCTAATTAAATAAATGCAATCAAATAAGCACAACCAACTTAGATTAACTAAATATGGTAGTTGAGAATGGTAAATTGATTTTTGTACTTTGAGAATTAAGGAGAGATGATGATACTTAGCTTGATAATCTAAGAATGAACACCAAATAGATGAGATTTTAGTAATTGTCTAATGTTAGACCTAGAAATAAAGCACCTCTATCAATGAGCTACCTTGATGTTTGTGTTGGATCTCTGCACTATCAAAGGATAAGTGCATAGGTTCAAGATGAATTCATGATCAAAGATCTATACTTGAACTTTGGACTTGTTTTAGTAATTAGTAGTACTCTTCTCTACAATTTCACCTAATGTGACCTACTTTTCTCTAGTTGAATATCTAAGGACTTAGAGGTATTTTAAAATATAAGGGTTGTGAATTAATTACAAGAAGACGATTTCTGCCACATCAACCCCCAAAAATCAAACAAGATAAAATAAACAATGGTCAAGTGCCTATTTACTCCTCGTATTGCACCAAATCAAAATGTATCATTGTTGATTACTCCAATGCTCAATTAGAAGATGAACACTTGATTCCCAAGATGAATGCAGTGCATGTCTTTAAATACTAGCACATAGCATCAAATTGCACCAAACATGTATATAGTCAACTCAAGATAGAAGGGTGAACGAGAGCCAATCAAAAATTTAAAATTTTGAATTTTAAATTGCAAGGAATTAATTTTACGACCCCAAGCTCACCTCCTTGTTGTGAAATAAGATTTAGCAATCAAATTCAAGTGGTAAGCAACTAAATTGAGGTAGGTTGTCATGTCCCCATTTCCAGCGTGATCACCAGACAAAGTATGGAGTTAGCCTATCTTCATTCTTGTAGGCTAATTCATCAAAACAAGGGAATATTCTGGTGGAGCTAAGGTTTGGAAAAGATAATGTTGTTCAGAGGCTTGAAGAATGGAACATTGGCTCAACAAATTTCATTGGCAAGATGGAAATGAATTATTGCAATTTTTTGCATTGATTATCAAATGAAGACAATTAAACAATAATATGTTATTATTATTTAATTCAATGCTCAACAAGGAGAAATAAGGAGATAAATTAAATAATATTATATTATTTAATTAGAGCGCTTGCCTTGGATTTGGAAAATTAAATAATAAAATAATAAAGGTTCTTGGAATTGTGCGCCAAATTGAGGAGAGGCAAAAAATAATAATATTTTATTATTTCATGATGGAGTGCTCACTCTTGAAGAAGGAAAAATATTCAAAAAATAATAAAACAACGACTTGCCTAGTGGAGCGCTCATCCTTGGAGAATGCATTGGATTTGGGTGCCCTTCTTAGAGAAAGCAATAATGAAGGTGTTTTCAAAAAGGAGGGAAATTGAAATTCAAATCTTTAATTTGAATTGGCAGAGATCCAAGTATAAATAAAGCATGAAGGAGCTCATTCTGGCACCATGAATCTTTGGCAACTTTTTGCATTCATGCTTGGCAATTGCTTTGCTTGATCTTCCAATGATGAAAGCCCTTGTGGAGTTGTGTGTTGGACAAAAACCCAATCACACTTGAGGTGAATTTGTACCAAGTTCACATTTGCACTTCATTGGAGATTTGAAGATTTGCTTGGACACCATTGCTATATCATTCAAGTTTGGTTCGGAGACCATTGTCAAATTTCATTGAAGATCTATATCATTGAAGACATTGAAGGATCATTCCTTGAGTACCAATTTCAAGAGAAGAGCATATTGTTGTTGAGCGTCAATTTGTATGGATCTAATGATTTGCTAGAGGTCTAATGCAACCACTGCCATTTATTATTTAGCATCATTTGCAAGCTCTAGGGAGAATTCGTGGGCTTGGGGTTCAACGCCATCATTCTAATTGGTATGATCTACATTCTAGGAGGCAACGCATTCACTTGAGGATTGTATCACATAGTTGGAGACATCAACAAAGGTTAATCTCCACAATTGTTGGTAGCGATTTCATCATTAAAGGGCCAATGACCATCATAGAAGGAGATTGTAGCTATTGTGGAGGCATCGAAACATCATTAAATCATCAACTATAGGCAGCGATTTGACTGTAAGGAGTTTGCATCAGTATTGCTCATCATTACAAGTAGCCTTTGTCATAGCAGATCTGAGCATTAATTTGGTATGTTAGCATCCATTGTTTATCTCTGATATTGTAACAATAGTCTAAATTGTAATTGGCTGCCATATTTTCATGTGGCTGATATAAAATATAGAGACAAGTATGATTATATAAACAGTGTGATCTAATTTTGTTTTGTCAATTACCTTGCTCTCAATTTGTATTAGAGGCATTTATTTTCTAATTAGTATAGAGGTATGCTGTTGCCATCACTATTTTAGCACATGCTTTCTATGTTCTATGTTGTTGAAGACAAATTGAAGGTGCAAACAAGAAAATCAAAAATTTTGTCCTAGGGTTTGAATTTGGAAATTGCAAGATTCAAAAAATTGTATGCAAACCTAGGACGGGACATGACAGTGGTATCAGAGCCTGGATCCTGCCAACCTATTGAGTACATTGGATAATTAGTGAAATTCAAGACTTATTCCAATAACATTCTTGTGTATGAGATTTGTAGTTAGATCCACCTTCATTGGATGCAATTTGACTCAATCTTATTCGGGTGTTATGTGTGAAAATATTGATCTAGTCAGGTGTTAGTTTCTATGCAGTCTTGCTCACAAGTTTACAAAAGAAGTGTTAATTAGCAAAGAGAACCCGAAGAGATCAATCCAATTGAGGAAAACATGGATAGAGAGAGAAGAGGAAGTCCGCCAAGAGAGGATAGAGACATGGATCATATCTTGGAGAGATTGGCAGTAGGACAATAGCAAACAAATGAGGCTTTTACACATATGATGTAGTGTATGACACAAGCCATGTGACACATGAGAGTTAATGGAACACCTAATCGAGAAGGTAGTGTGATTGGCACACCTCGAGTTGATAGAGCTCGTACTCCTACAAATATAGGCCCATGAAGCCTACATTTCTTCCAAGTGAAGTAGAAGAGAAGATTGTTGAGGATGAGTGGAGACCACCAACGGATGAGGAGATGGTTACTATGCATCAAGCATATAGGACACTTCCAACACTCATGAGAGAGGATCTTTCTTTTCAACAATATTGGCATCAAAAGAAAGGGGGAAAATTGAGAGGAGATTCGAGACCGAGGAGACATGAGAAGCAACATCAAGAGTATAAGGAGGCTTTGAACAAGATTCCTCTACCAAATTTTGATGGGAGTGGAAAGATAAGTGCAAGAGATTGGCTAATAAACTGGATACATTCCTCACCCTTAAGCCCATGTGTGAAGAAAAGGCAATTCATTTTGCAACCATGCATTTGGAAGGAGCAACATATGACTGGTGGCACTATGGGCTTGTTACTCAAAACCATGGAATGATTCAATCATATGCAGAGTTCACAACCAAACTCATTGCGCGATTTGACAAGAGGGATGAAGAGGTATACTATAGGGAGTTGGCTTAGTTGAAACAAATTGGACGTGTGAATGCCTAAATTGATGAATTCTAGAAGATTACAGTGATGGTCCCTGATATGACAAAGAAAAGAGTAATCATGCTATTTGTTGAAGGATTGAATTATAAGTTGAGAGGATTGGTAAAAGCTCATAAGCCTGGCACTTTGGATGAAGCTATTCAGTTGGAACTTGATCTTGATACTACTCCTTCATTATTCTTGTTATGGGACTTTTTCTCCAAAATGGAAATAAGACTTTGAAATTATAAGAGGATAAAGTTTATTTAACCTTTATAATTAAAATGGAGATGGAAAAATAAAGGATAATATGATCCTTTGGTTAAAAAAAAGATAAATAAAGAATAATTATGAAAATCCCTTTTAAAAAGGGAGGAATTATTAAGTTTATTAACTAATTGTTAATGACAACCTTTGTGAAAGGGTGTGATGGTTTAGAAACCACCCCTTAAAAGGTTATATAAGGCATTTGTGTGAGACTTGGAATAGGCATAAAACAAACATCACTCAAAAGAAAGAAGCATAGAAAACACACAAGAAAGAGGAAATAATCAAGCATTGTACATTGCGGGAATAGGATTCCAAGTTAGTAGGTTGTGAGCAAGATAGAGAAGGGGGCACATCTTATGTGTGTCCAACCTGGGGTACAGAAGTGCACTCAGGACTATCTTGGCCAAGGCTTGGGTATTGCACGGGTATTGAGAATTGTTCTAGAGGAACCAACACTAATGTAGAGCGGTAAAGTATGCTTATTTCTCTCAGATTGCTCACAGACAGAAGAGGCTGAACTAGGGTCCATTCCAACAATCTTTGGATTCTTGCAAATTTCATATAGATAAGTATTGAACTTTATTGTTAATAAAGATATTGGGAATATTATATATATGTGATTATGTGATTATGTTATCCAATTTGTCTTGTTAATGATTTACATTAGAGATCTTATTAAATTATCAACGTTGCAATTTACTTTTGTTGTTTACACATTATTTAATATTCTATATTATCCTAACTCTAAGTATTAATCATAATAAATCTACTACAAATAATTAAATAACTCCGGGGAAAAATAGAATTACATTTGGTATCAGAGCCTACGATCAGGCCTTTCTATCCAAAGTGTGCTATATGCTTTCAAATTTCATATTGACCAATCTATAATATACTCTTTGTATATATCCAACATTATACATTCACCTTAACCTCTAAGACATCAAACCCAATTTTACAAGTTATAACCTATAAACTTTGTCCATATACTAATATTTGGTTCTTCACTTGCATTATTGAAAATCTTGGATCATAATTCTGTATGCATATCCATATTTAAAATGTTGTCCATAGTTAGCATTACATTTTACTTTCCTAGAAATATGAATTAAATTGTAACATGTTTTAAGTCAATTTTGATAGGCTATATAATCCCTAAACAATCTTGTGCCTATAAGAGTCTTCCATTTTACGACTTGTGGTTATGAGATCAATTGTATTAAGGCCTTTGCTAATTCCTCAATTATTTGCCTTGCTTCTTATAATTTACAATCATAAAATATATTACTAATATTTTCAAAAATATATAAATTCAAAAAACTTATAACCACATTTTACAATTTTATACTATATATATTTATTATTAAAATACAAAACAAAATTAAACACTACCTCATATCTATTTATTGTACTATACAAATAATATTTTTATGCCGATAGGCATTCCCTTAGTGAGCAGCGCTACATGAAATATATATATGAACGGCTTAGATTAAAAAGACTACTATAGAATAAATCTAAACCATTAATTTATTGAAAGAAGTAATAAATGATAAGAGACAAAAACACTTATTTTTCCACTACATACAATTTCGCATGGTCAACAAAGATTACAAATTAAGATAAACTAAAATATTAAATTGAATTCGTAACCGCTGGCATATCTAATTTGATTGGATTCTTAGCAATGTTGCCATTACTTTGTTAGCATCTTTGTAAATCTGATATCTTCCTACTTTCTGCATTATAGCTTCATTTTTATGTGGCGCAGTGGTGGTTCGACGATGGATAAAAGTCAGAGGATAATATGGCCAAACTCCCACACCTAAAAACTTTGTTTAAATAGATAGTTCCCATATTGAGTCAGCAATTATTATAGTAGTGATCTCCAACGCAAAGACAAAATGTGCAGTGTGGCGGTGGGTTCTGTTTTGACAATGGAGGTGTTGATGGGCGGTAATGGCGAAGAGTGGGTATCATAGTCATCGATCTCATTGCAAAGGATGTTGCATTCCAATTTGTAATAATTGGCCTCAGAAAAGTAAGTAATTTTGTGTTTACTTCCCTTACTTTTAACAACAGATGCCCTAATTAGTAGTCTTTCTCTAAATGGCTCTATGTTTTCTAATGATATGCACCTATCTTTTGATTTCAATTATCAACTACCCCAGTGCCATCGCCATCTCAAGACTTGCTAAACACCCCTGGCCTGACTTAAAAGCTACGCTTGATAAGAAAGGAACCTACCACTTGACTCCTTGCCTCAACATGGCTGGGAAAGTCACCATCAATTAATTATGCCGATAGGCATTCCCCTTAAGAGGCATCGCATACAACGAGATTTGTAAATTGACGGTTTGTGCAGCTTCTTAGGCAATGGATAACTGAGGAATGATCTAATCCGAACACGTGTTTGAGACGTAATGACAACAGGATTTGACAGTAGGATTTGTTTTGTACTTTGAACATCCACAGCAGATATTTTCGTGGCACCATTAATCATTCCTTCTCAACAGTGAAACAACGGGGGTTTAAAGGTGCGTTTGGTTTTTTAATGTTGTCATGGCTTGAATGCATGCATGTGAACTACCTATCATTATAGTTGTTGGCATGTGTAGAGCTCTGCGAAATTGAGAGGAGAGTTTTTTTTTCTGTTGGATGACTAAATTTGGAGAACACTAGAAGGATTAAGAAAGATTTTCGTACTGAATGAGTGATTTTAGTTTCTTTGGGTGAGAATCTGTGTTTTAATGCTTGCTATGGGAAATATTTAGAAATGATTTTGTATATGTTTTCTTGCTCTTACGATTAGGCACCATACAGAACCCTGTGTTAGATCTAATTAAATTTGGTGAACTTATCTTTGAAATGTTTTAACATTTTGTTGATTTCGGTAAATACTAAATTATATGTAGTCTTGAAGTTATGGTGCCAGTCCTTGGGTTCATATGCCATATCATTATGTTGTTATGCTTTCCTTTCATTGGTGGGTGTAATACTTTACCATTTTGTTTCCAAATGAGGTGCCATGCAGGGATTTAGGGAGGCAGTGTCAAGTAATAGAAGTCCATAGCACCAGGTACTCGCTGCGCAATACTCTTTAGGCACCATTCGATGTAGCTGCCCATAGCAAGTTAGATGGCGGTGGTTTTCAATTTAGTTTACACTCAAATCAATTAGGTATTACACGAATTTCTTAATATTTTGAATATTACCGTGTTTTCACTATAATTCTACTATTTTGTGAAAAACAAAAGTAGGTATAGTTTTTGGTTTAGTTGTGAGTCTAAGAGCAATCTGTGTGGGGGCATGGGAAGATATGAATGAAAGAAAGTATCTGTATATCTACATCAACGTCTCCTTAGTCTGCTTGCATTTAAAACCTTTTGGATTGTCAAACACACTCACCTCCTTTTGGATTAGACTGATGGTTTACACATTTGGAACAAAGTAAATTTTGCATTAGAATGATGTTATTGACATTGACTCTCAAAACAATTTTTCTACAGTTTAGAAGGAGAGAAGATTTGATTGAATGGTATATGCTGAGAGTCTGCTTTTAATGAGTACTCCAAAACTTTTGGATTAAACACTCCCGCCTTTACATAGCCTAATTTGGGACTGCCAACAAATATTTAATTCAGACTATATAGATGGTGCGCTGGCAATGTGTGAATTTATAAGTCACTATAGAATAATATGGTGTGGCATTCTTAATTTAATGCCAAAAGATTGTAACTCAAATTGGTGGGTGAAATAGAAATGGGAATAAATGTTTTCCTTTTAGATGGTAGTTGGAGAGCATTTGAAACAGGACTAATACTTTCAAAATGTTTAAATTAATGAAGCACTTTGGAATGTAATCATTTAGGTTTAGTAGATGAGGGCTATACATACTTCAATCACAATTTTTATTGCATTACATCTACAATTGATCATTATGTGTGCATGGTTGACCTCCTTGCTCGTGTTGGGTATCTTGAGGACACCCTAAACTTTATCGTTAAAATGCCAAATAAACTTGTGGTGGTTGTGTGGATGTGTTTTCTTGGTGCCTCCATATCACATATGGATATAGGATTAGGAGTATTTACAGCAACGTTGCTTTTTGATTTGGATCCTGAAAATGTTGAGACTTATGTTCGATCTCAAACATCTATGCAATAGTGGATAGGTGGTGTGAGGTTCAAATGGTAAGGAGATTGATAAAAGGTAAAAGGAATTAAAAAGATTGTTGGATGTAGTTGGATTGAAGGTCATAAAATGGCATGTGCTTTTTGCGTAGGAGATAGATTGCATCCATATCTACACAAGAGATCTATGCAAAGTTGGAGAAATTGGCTTGGGAGATGAAGGCAATAGGGTATTCTCCAAATTCAAGACATTTACTTAGTGATGTGGAAAAGGAGGAAAAATAATTATTCTCTGCCACCATAGTGAAAAGTTGGCAATTGCTTTTGGTTTGTTAGATATGTCCCCTAGAACAACTATTAGAGTTGTTAAGAACCTTCAAGTATGTGTTGATGCCACATTGTAACGAAATTTATCTCCAAGATTGTTACAAGATAAATTGTTGTGAGAGATGTGAAATGTTTCCATCATTTTAAATAGGCAAAATGTTCTTGTGAAGATTATTAGTGATGATAAATAAAGTGATCTGAAAAATAGGCTTGCACTATAATAATGTGCACCATATCGGACTTGCACTAATAATTAAGGAACAAGGTTTTATTTTTAGTTTCTAGAAAGAAAAAAATGGTTTTATTTCTGTTTTTGAATATTTGGCAATCTAGACTATGATGTTGGCTTTGTAGAATTAGATGCATAGAGTGCAATGGAGATCGCTGCTTATATACACTATTGGGGTATCTTTCAAAGACTTATTTTATGATAACATAAATGTTTAATTGAATTGTTTTCATAAACCTACATATGTATGAAATGAAATGTTGGAGGAGGAGCTAGAGAAAGAGAAAAACAAAAGGTGAGGAACACTTCAAGTAAATGGAAAGATGCTTGGCCAATAGGAAATGGGAGAGGAGGGTTCATAATTGCCCTTGCCATTTTATATAGTTCTTTTGTTTGGATTAATAGTATTTTATTTTGTCAATGTTAGGTTAACCATTTTTAGTCTGCCTCTATTTGTTGTTGTTAACTTTCAGAGGTACATTGGCCCTGTATGGAACATAAATGAAAAAAAATGGTTCTAGTTGCACTAGTAAAATGAGGTTGCCACTGACAATAGACATTGGGCACTTACAATCCACAAAGCACAAGGTCTAACTATGAACAAAGCAACAATAGCTATTGGAAACACTAAACGAAAATGACTCATCTTCACATCAAAGATGATTCAAATCTACAAATATTCCCTTGCATTTTCATTTCAAAGATATAAATGTATGTAAAACAATATGTATGTAACCCTACATAAGCAAGAGGAGAATCATATAAAAAAATGTCTACAAAAAATCACTAAAAAACAAACTACTAAATATATATTTAAAGTCATTTTGAGTTTGCTATCCAATATTACCTATGAAATACCATCTAAAATTATTCATTGTTAACATATTTACAATAACTTTGTAATAAATCTAATAAAATCATTATATATGTTGTATTAAAATTTTATAAATTTAAATTTAAAATTCTTCTATTTAAATATTTATTTCATATATATGTTGTTTGGTGAAATCATTGTCATTTTATCCTATGTCCATCCTTTAAATGTAATTGGATAATAAATTTAAAGTTATTCATTGTTAAAATGTTTACAATAACTGCATAATAAATCTAATAGAATCATTATATATGTTGTCTTTAAAATTTAGAAATTCAAATTTAAAATTGTTCTATTTAAATATTTATTTCATATATATTGTTTGGTGTAATCATAATTTTATCCTATGTCCATCCTTTAAATGTCATCAGATGATAAAACATTAAAAAAACATTGTTATAGGCATTAGCTTACATGGAATAATACAATAAAAATAATAATATATGTTCTTCTCAAATTCATTATAACTCAATAATGAAGAAGTAAAACAATTATGTGGGATTCATATAAAACATTACAACAACATAAAATAAAAAAATATTAACAAATAATAAAAAATAAAAAAAATGTTTAATGATTAATACTTACTATAAGAAATTTATTTATTTTAACTCAAACTCATACTATTAACCATATTTCAATATAATAATATAACTATCGTGCCTATTAAACCTATGGGGTCTAATTGCTAGTTTATATGTATCTCCTCCTCTAATTCTCTCTCCCTATCCTTCGTTAACCCATGAACTTTTGTCATTAGAAATTTGTTGTTTTTCCTATCGACTTATGCCCGCCTACACCATATAGACCCATTCGACCAAGGTCTATTTTAAACTTAAGCAGAATACAATATGCATTACATGTGAGATGTTGCTTCGTTAGGAAATTAAAATACATTTGAGAAAGATCTTTGGAATAAATTACGTCAGATGGTAAACTGTATGCAGATTTAAACAAATACCATGCCTAGTCGTGGAAGAAAAATGTTTTGAAGCATTTAACCGATTTGCTTCCCTACATGATTTCGTACTCTTAAGAGAGATTTTAGAGTTTCATATACACTATATCATTCAAGTTAAGCTTTCGGAATAAATCTTTGTGATTCTATATCATGAGAATTAATTAAGTTTTCTTTTAACTCTAGTATGCATGGTATCACTAAAACTAGAATATTAACATATTTATATTTAAAAAATATATCTAAAGTACGCCGAGAGATATTCTTCTTGAGGCGCCTATTTTCACCTATGTGTGGTAAATTGATAAAAAAAATAGGCGAGAAGGATATCTCTCGACGTACTTTAGATATTTTTTTTAAATATAAGTATGCTAGTAGCATCCGCAGCAAGCTTAATTCTAACTAATTTAAATATAATATTATAATATAGATTAGATATATTATTAAAATATATTATATAATAATTATAATTATTTATTATATTATATTATATGAAAAATATATAATATATCTATATTATATTAATTATATCAATGCTAAGTGTAATCTTATGATTAAGGTTAGATATAGAATTAGGGTTAGATATATAATTATGATTATAATAACTCTAATTCTATCCCTATCCCTAACCCTAACCCTAACTTAATCATTTTAACCCTAACCCTAACCCCAACCTTAATTCTAACCCTAACCCTAATTCTAACTCTCGCAACCCTAATTATAACCCTAACCCTATATCCTAATTTTGATCATAATTCCAACCCTAATTATTTTCCTAACTGTAATACTAATCCTAACCCTAATTCCAACCCTAATCCAAACACTAATTCAAATCATAATTATAATTGTAACCATAACACTAACCTTAATCCTAACACTAATGCTAACATAACTCTAATTGTAACCCTAACGATAACCCCAATTCTATCCTAAATTTGAATTGTAACTCTAACTCTAATTGTATCCTAAATTTGACTTGTAATCCTAACCCTAATTGTATTGCTAACCTTAATTCTATGCTTAACCCTAACCCTAATTTAACTCTAACCCTAGTTCTAATTCTATTGTTTTTTGCTTATATATTTTCTCTAATTATAACCAAACCCATAAGCTTAATTCTATACCTAAACCTAACCCAAACCCTAATTCTATCCCTACACCTAATTGTAAACCCAACCCTTTGGTTATATATATGCCCTGATTGTAACCCTAATTTGAACTATAACCCTAAACCTCATTCTATCAAGAACCTTAATGTTATCCTTAACCTTAACCCTAATTTAACTCTAACCCTAATTCTAGTTCTATTGTTTTTTGCTTATATATTTGCCCTAATTATAACCAAACCCATAACCCTAATTCTATACCTAAACCTAACCCAAACCCTAGTTCTATCCCTACACCTAATTGTAAACCCAACCCTATTTTGTATAGATTTCCCCTTGACACACTTTCCAAAGTGGTCCTAGATCCAAGGCCTATGAGGAAAGAACCCATTACATTGTTATTGATATAGTCCATTCACTAATTCTAAATTTAATATTTTATTTTTTTTGACAATAATATTAAAGATTGAGATGCTTTAGATTCAAGGAGCCATTCTATTTATGCTTTATTTGTAAAGAGTTTGCATAATATTTTGAATCGTTGCACTCAAGATTTGATTATATAGACCCTTGCACAACATTTGTAATACTTGCATTGAATGGATAAATGAATAGTTGTGTACCACTCCCTTCATATCATTCTTATAGCTTGTAAATAATTAAAACTAATAAATTCTAAAAACTAAAACTTAATTTTAAGATCATGTAAATAATTAAAAACTAAATAAATTCATAAAATTATATTTAAATTTAAAATGCATGTTTGTTTTTTCTAAAATTACAAGAATTGATATAATGAATAAGTCAGCTACTTTTTAGGAAACTACTTGGACTAAATAAGAAACAGCAAAAAACCAATTATTTTAAGTTACCAATTAAATTAAAAAACAAAAACAAAAACCAAAACTTAATATTATAGAGATATCTAGATAGTAGATTAATAGTAGTAGAAATATCTAGAGAGTAGATTAATAAGTTTGAATATTTGAAACTTATCATTCAAAATAATTTAACTCATTGCATAAATTCATTTAATAATTTCATGATTTTAATAAATTAACACTATTGATATTAATAGCAATATTCTAGTGATCATAATTTAAAAAGAATTAAATTTCTAAATATGTATTATACATTTCTAAATAAATTCTTAAAATTAATTATTGATTTAAAATGTATGTAAATAATTAAAACTAATAAATTCTAAAAACTAAAACTTAATTTTAAGATCATGTCAATAATTAAAAAGTAAATAAATTCATAAAATTATATTTAAATTTAAAATGCATGTTTGTTTTTTCTAAAATTAAAAGAATTGTTATAATGAATAAGTTAGCTACTTTATAGGAAACTACTTGCACTAAATAAGATGTACTAAATAAGAAAGAGCAAAAAAAAACCAATTATTTTAAGTTACCAATTAAATAAAAAAACAAAAACCAGGGTAAGTGTAGGAAGATGGGGGGCCAAAAAGGGGTCTTAAGTGGCCACTTTTTTTCTGAAATTAGGAAATACTGGCCTTGGATGAGAAATTGAGCATAGTTACACTCAAAATTTGGAGATGCAACCAAAACAATGTTCGTAGTGCTCCGAGTCTACTTTCTAAAGTACTATTTTGTTTTGAAAATGGCATAGATTAAGGGGTTCAAAAGAGGGAGCCACAAAAAATGGTGTTGTTTCTGTCAAAAAAACATAACATAGCATGTTTTGTGGCTCCCTCAAAAGGTCAACTTTTTTTTTGGTATTTTTAAAATCGCTTCAGTGAGAAATTAGCTAATAGCATGTAGTTTATGCCCGATTTTTTTGATAATTTTTTGATGAATATTTGATTTTTTACTAATTTTTAAAGTGGACACATCCTAAAAAATAGAATTTTGGCCGTGCTACCCCTATAAATTTTGAAAACTACTTGAAAATTATTTTTTTATTTTTTTAATATTTGTAGAATGGAGTCTAGTTTCTAAATATGTAATTTTTTTTAAATTTGAATGAATAGTTATTTTACAATGAAAAAAAGACCAAACAGTGGTTTTTGCCTAAAAACGGACACACAAACAAAAGAAATTAAAGATGAAAGGCTTAACATTGTTAAAATGTGAAAAAAATCACATTGTCAAATAGCTAAGAGAAAGCCTAACATTACCCATGTGTTCGATTTGTTCAACCTTGAAACACGTGCAAATCTGAGGGTTAGCACGAACGAAATTATGTGAAATTTTGAAGAATATAGAAAAACACGTTTGTGACTGTTCATAAGGCACTCCAAGCCTTTGGGTTGGAAATCCAAAGCAAATCCCAAGCCCAAGGCTTGGGATTCCCAAAACAAGAAATAACGCGAGCGCGTTATAACGTGCTCGCGTTATGTTTTGCCTTGCATTTTTCTTTCCTGCAAGTCTGTTTTTTGTCATGTTTGACATAACGCGAGCGCGTTATAATGCAAGCGCGTTATGTTCCTCTCAAATTTTTTTACGTTCAAGGCTATTAATCATGAGGGTTAAGGGATAAGGGATAGAGTTGGAGGGTTTAGGGATAAGGGATTAGCGTTTAAGGTATAGTATCGAGCCCATTGAGGGTCTAGGAATAGGGATAGCGTTTAAGGTTTAGGGATGAGGGATGATAGATTACGGTTGAGGGTTTAGGGTTTAGGGATAGGGTTGAGGGTCAAGGGATCAGAGTTAAGGGTTGAGGGATTAGGGTTTGACATTGAGGGTTGAGGGTTGAGGTTCAAGGGTTTAGGGATAGGGTTTAGGGTCGAGGGATTAGGGTTAAAGTAGAGTGTGGAGGGTGTAAGGATTAGGGATAGGGTTGGAGGGTTTAGGGACAAGGGATTAGGGTTTAAGGTATAGTATCAAGTTTGTTGAGGGTTTAGGAATAGGGATAGCATTTAGGGTTTAGGGATGAGGGATTATAGTTGAGGGATGAGGGATTAGGGTTCAGGGTTCAGGGATTAGGGTTTAGGGATAAAGTTTAGGGTTGAGGGTTGAGGGATTAGGGTTTAAGGTATAGTGTTGAGGGTTGAGGGTTTAGGATTAGGGTTTAGGGTTGGCGGATTAGCATTTAATGTCGAGGTTAGGGTTAGAGTGTCGAGGGTAGAGGGATTAGGGATAGGGTTTAGGGTTGAAGGTTTAAGGATTGAGGGTTGAGGCTTTAGGGATGAGGGTTTAAGGCTTAAGATATAGTGTCAAGTGTTGAGGGTGTAGGGATAGGGTTTAAGTTTTAAGGGTTAAGGGTTGAGGGATAGGGATTAGGGTTTAAGGTATAGTGTTGATGGTCGAGGGATCAGAGTTAAGGGTTGAGGGATTAGGGTTTGACGTTGAGGGTTGAGGGTTGAGGTTCGAGGGTCAAGGGTTTAGGGATAGGGTTGAGGGTCGAGGAATTAGGGTTAAAGTAGAGTGTGGAGGGTATAAGGATTAGGGATAGGGTTGGAGGGTTTAGGGATAAGGGATTAGGGTTTAAGGTATAGTATCGATTCTGTTGAGGGTGTAGGAATAGGGATAGCATTTAGGGTTTAGGGATGAGGGATTAGAGTTGAGGGATGACGGATTAGGGTTGAGGGTTGAGGGATTAGGGTTTAGGGATAAGGTTTAGGGTTGAGGGCTGAGGGATTAGGGTTTAAGGTATAGTGTTGAGGGTTTAGGGTTGAGGGATTAGGATTTGATGTTGAGGGTTGAGGGTTTAGGGTTTAGGGTTTAGGGTTTAGGGTTAGGGTTGAGAGATGAGGGATCAGAGTTAAGGGTTGAGGGAATAGGGTTTGACGTCGAGGGTTGAGGGTTGAGGTTCGAGGGTCAAGGGTTTAGGGATAGGGTTGAGGTTGAAGGGATTAGGGTTAAAGTAGAGTGTGGAGGGTGTAAGGATTAGGGATAGGGTTGGAGGGTTTAGGGATAAGGGATTAGAGTTTAAGGTATAGTATCGAGTCTGTTGAGGGTTTAGGAATAGGGATAGCATTTAGGGTTTAGGGATGAGGGATTAGAGTTGAGGGATGAGGGATTAGGGTTGAGGGTTGAGGGATTAGGGTTTAGGGATAAGGTTTAGGGTTGAAGGTTGAGGGATTAGGGTTTAAGGTATAGTGTTGAGGGTTGATGGTTTAGGGATAGGGTTTAGGTTTGAGGGATTAGGGTTTAGGGTTGATGAATTAGGGTTTAATGTTGAGAGTTGAGGGTTGAGGGTTGAGGGTTGAGGGTTGAGGTTGAGGGATAGGGTTAATGGTCAAGGGATTAGGGTTAAATAAGAGTGTCGAGGGTAGAGGGATAAGGGTTTGAGGTATAGTATCGAGCCTGTTGAGGGTCTAGGAATAGGGATAGCGTTTAGGGTTTAGGAATGAGGGATTAGAGTTGAGGGATGATGGATGACAGATTAAGGTTGAGGGTTGAGGGATTAGGGTTTAGGGACAAGGTTTAGGGTTAGGGTTGAGGGATTAGGGTTTAAGGTATAGTGTTGAGGGTTTAGGGATAGGGTTCAGGGTTGAGGGATTAGAGTGAAGGGTCGAGGGATTAGAATTTGACATTGAGGGTTGAGGGTTTAGGGATAGGGTTGAAGGTCGAGGGATCAGAGTTAAGGGTTGAGGGATTAGGGTTTGATGTTGAGGGTTTAGGGATAGGGTTGAGGGTCAGGAATTAGGGTTAAAGTAGAGTGTGGAGGGTATAAGGATTAGGGATAGGGTTGGAGGGTTTAGGGATAAGGGATTAGAGTTTGAGGTATAGTATCGAGTCTGTTGAGGGTTTAGGAATAGGGATAGCATTTAGGGTTTAGGGATGAGGGATTAGAGTTGAGGGATGAGGGATTAGGGTTCAGGGTTGAGGGATTAGGGTTCAGGGATAATGTTTAGGGTTGAGGGTTGAGGGATTAGGGTTTAAGGTATAGTGTTGAGGGTTGAGGGTTAAGGGTTTAGGATTAGGGTTTAGGGTTGATGGATTAGCATTTAATGTCGAGGTTAGGGTTAGAGTGTCGAGGGTAGAGGGATTAGGGATAGGGTTTAGGGTTGAAGGTTTAAGGATTGAGGGTTGAGGCTTTAGGGATGAGGGTTTAAGGCTTAAGATATAGTGTCAAGTGTTGAGGGTGTAGGGATAGGGTTTAAGTTTTAAGGGTTAAGGGTTGAGGGATAGGGATTAGGGTTTAAGGTATAGTGTTGATGGTCGAGGGATCAGAGTTAAGGGTTGAGGGATTAGGGTTTGACGTTGAGGGTTGAGGGTTGAGGTTCGAGGGTCAAGGGTTTAGGGATAGGGTCGAAGGTCGAGGAATTAGGGTTAAAGTAGAGTGTGGAGGGTATAAGGATTAGGGATAGGGTTGGAGGGTTTAGGGATAAGGGATTAGGGTTTAAGGTATAGTATCGATTCTGTTGAGGGTGTAGGAATAGGGATAGCATTTAGGGTTTAGGGATGATGGATTAGAGTTGAGGGATGATGGATTAGGGTTGAGGGTTGAGGGATTAGGGTTTAGGGATAAGGTTTAGGGTTGAGGGATGAGGGATTAGGGTTTAAGGTATAGTGTTGAGGGTTTAGGGATAGGGTTTAGGGTTGAGGGATTAGAGTGAAGGGTTGAGGGATTAGGATTTGATGTTGAGGGTTGAGGGTTTAGGGTTAGGGTTGAGAGATGAGGGATCAGAGTTAAGGGTTGAGGGATTAGGGTTTGACGTCGAGGGTTGAGGGTTGAGGTTCGAGGGTCAAGGGTTTAGGGATAGGGTTGAGGTTGAAGGGATTAGGGTTTAAGGTATAGTGTTGAGGGTTGATGGATCAGAGTTAAGGGTTGAGGGATTAGGGTTTGACATTGAGGGTTGAGGGTTGAGGTTCGAGGGTCAAGGGTTTAGGGATAGGGTTGAGGTTCAAGGGATTAGTGTTAAAGTAGAGCGTGGAGGGTGTAAGGATTAGGGATAGGGTTGGAGGGTTTAGGGATAAGGGATTAGAGTTTAAGGTATAGTATCGAGTCTGTTGAGGGTGTAGGATTAGGGATAGCATTTAGGGTTTAGGGATGAGGGATTAGAGTTGAGGGATGACAGATTAGGGTTGAGGGATTAGGATTTGACATTGAGGGTTGAGGGTTTAGGGATAGGGTTGAGGGTTGAGGGATTAGGATTTGACGTTGAGGCTTGAGGGTTTAGGGATAGGGTTGAGGGTTGAGGGATTAGGATTTGACATTGAGGGTGGAGGGTGGAGGGTCGAGGGATCAGAGTTGAGGGTTTAGGGATTAGGGTTTGACGTTGAGGGTTGAGGGCATTTTCTATCAAAAACTTGATTATGAGGGCTTGCCCCTTCATTGTTATGCCTATCATATGGCGGAGCATTTGGCAAGCCCTTGCAGGAAAAAGATGTGATCAATGCAAAGGATGTGATAATCTATAGCAGGATAAAACGCGAGCGCGTTATAGCATGAGCGCATTATAATGCGCTCGCGTTTTGTATTTCTATTGAAACGGTAAAAAAGTGGTTACCCCCGTGATCCAAGCCCACATGCTCTGTTTTCTTACTGATTCTGCACGTGCTCCGACAAAAAAGAAGTGCTTTCATGCTATTGGGAAGTTCACATGCACATTTGACACATTGTACCACCTTTGCATGATCTTTCCACCACCTTTTCTGCTTTGCCAACTTGAGAAGGAGGAAATAACATAATTTTCACACCAAGTTTGATATATATCTATTCAAGTTTCAATTTTTGTAGTGTTGCAATGTTAATTGTGATTCAATTTTAGGAATTTAACATTGAAAAGGAAGCAAGTGGTGAAAAACTCAAATTGTTGAGGAGTTTGATGCATTGGGTACTCTCTCCATTCAAATCTTCATTTTTTAGGTATGTCAAGTCTTCACATGCATGTTCTTTACATTTTTCTTATTTCGGATTGAATTACTTTATCATGCTTTATCATACATGTTTAAAATAGACACATTCCCAATCAAGAAAGCAACCTACAATCTCACATGATGCCATGTATATTTTCTACACTTGGGCTCTTTAATAATTATGTGTAATAAACAAACCTTAGTTCATACCATGATGTCAAACTATACAAGAATAAATCCTTACAACATAAAAAAAATACAATCCCACTATTATCTTGTATTCATTTCTTAGGAACTAATATTGGTCTCTTTATCATGCTACAGACAAATTCTCTGTCATGCCGAGGAAACGATCAAGAATTAAACCAACACAGGAAGAGATAGAAGCTAAGAATGCAAAGAAAGCAATGGCTATGAGGGAACTTCGTGAGAAGAGGAAATTGGACACGATAAATGAAGACATACCAATTGAAGAGGAACCACAACCATCACAAAGAGATATGGTATTGGTGGCACAAAGAGAACGAATGCAAAAACTTCGTGGTACGAGAGATTTGAATACCATAGTTGGAGACACGTCCTTTACCGCAAGTCAACATGTAGGGACACCATCTACCACATCTCAAATTTAGAGTACATCATCACTCACATGTGATGGAGGTACGCCATCGTTCCCACCTCAACCTCAAGGTATGTCATCTATTCCATCTTCGATCGAAGGTATGCCATCTAACCCATCTCATTTAAATATTGATGAAATTCCTAATGTTGAGATGAATTTACCTAACTTGACACCACCTAGAATTTTGCATAGAAAGCCAAAGTATTTGATTTATATTGATGAGAATATTTTGCAGCCAATGGAAGGTAAGATTCCAAAACGCACTTGTAGAAGATATGCTAATAAGATTTGGAGATTGTTCTTTGAAAAGTTAAATGAGACTGCAAGATGTCAACTATTTGTTGAAATGATGCAAAGTATAAAGTATAGGTCTATCATGAAGATTCTTGGGTTGAGAACATTAGAGGCTTCAAGTGAAAAATCTATTGTCAAGAATCTAATGAGTGCGTATGAGAGTGTGGGTAACACCTCACGCACAAAAGATAGTAATGCAACACGGCGTGTGATTACATCAACTATAGTAAGTAGTCAAAAGCTCGTCTCATTAGAAAGACAAGTCAAGAATTGAGAATTAATAGGAAAACTTTATCAAGAACCATTGGAAGATGCCAAAGAATTGAGGACACTAATGCCAATGAATTATGGGCGTTCTTGGGGAGACTACCACGAAAAGATAAACCAATTGTTGAAGCATTAAGATCATTAATTGAAGACTTCTGGAAGAATTACACAAGGGTATCTCCGAATCAAAGGGATGTGGTAAGAAGGAGAATTGGTAGTCAGAACCGCGAGCCACATCCAAAGCATTTTTTGGATGAGACTCAAACACAGTTTTATGGTAAATTTCTAGAGAAGTATCCTCAAATTAAAATTTGTCAAAGATATTTTGAATTGCTAAAACCTTTCTATGTTAAGATAAATCACACACGCACTACTTGTTGTTGTAGATTACATATTAAATTTTCTAACCATTTTGATGCTTATAGGTCTATATGTTTAGATATGCATATTAACAATGATTTGCAGGGTTGTGCCATATGTGCCCCACCAACATCTTCAAGAGACTTCATATCAAGAATTTTATGTGAAAGAGAGGAAGGTCAAATATTCTACAAGAAATTATGCTTGGATGGCACATGTTATCGTTGCGGTGGCTTGCAACATTTGCCAATATGTGAACATATGGAAATAACACATGCGGTTGGAAATGAACTAGTAGAGTTTGGCAAGTATAAAACAGTGGCATACAATACAAAAGATGGTAAAGAAGCAAAGAGGTGTGAATTAGTTATTGAAAAGATTCCAGTGTATCAGTTTATGCCTATATTTTGTGACAGCATAGTGTATGAGTATGCAAGACATGCCCATAGAGCTCGATGGTTGGACTTGCAATTAAAGTTTTGCAAGGACACATTTCTGGTTGGTAGCATTGTTTCAATCGTTGACTTTGCAGAGAACTACAGTCTACAGCCATAGCGTGAGGTGCAATCACAATATTACAACTCCACACAGGTTTCTATATTTGTGCACATCGTATTCATTCATGCGAATGATAGTAAAGAGGATAACAAAAAGATCATAAGGGAGTATAATTTCTATATTAGTGATGATCGCACGCATTCTACGGAGTTCGTGCAAGGTTGCTTTCAGGTGTTCTACAATGATTTGGCTAGAAGGGGCATATCGTTCAGTCAGCATATCATATGGTCGGATAACTGTGCATCACAATTCAAGAACTCAGAATTTCTATTGGCTGAGTAGGAGGCATAATTTTACAGGTATTCAACAAATGTGGAACTTTTGTGAGGTCGGGCATGGAAAGGGGGAGCATGATGGTGCAAGAGCATGTATCAAAAGAGCCATAGCACGAGAAGAGTTAAAGTATAAAGACAATGCAAAGTTGACAGATGCAAAATTGATTGTCGAGTGGTGTAATGCTTCCATGGGTCCAGGTAATGAAGGTAAGTCTTTAGTTCGTAGATTTTTTTGGTTGATAGATGATACTAACATTGCACCATATGAGGATTGTTGTACACTGACAGGATCAAATGGGATGCACTCTTTCAGAAGCTCAATTGCAGGTTCATGGAGTATCCATACACAAAAGATGTCATGCTTTTGTTCTTCCTGTACAATTCAAGTCTGGGATGAGTGCGAGTCAAAGGAGTGGGTTGATGAATGGCAGTTAAGTTATCTTAGCCCACTTGACACGTATCGACCCCCGATGGCACTGGAACTAACACAATGGAATCGTCAGTTGACTTTGACCACATATCAGATTTAGTTCAACCAGGTAATATAGGGCACGCATATGCATCTAATTTCATCTAGTTCAACCAGGTAATGTCATCTTACTTTGTAGTGTTTTTGTAATGTTGACTAATTTCACTAATTTGCTACACATATCAATGTAGGGCACGTATATTGTGGAAGGTGCGTGAGTCTGACTATAAATCAATACTTGACACAATAAAGTGTAGAGCAGACCCGAATGGTTCATTGGATTAATTTGTAAGTATTCACATTGATTTTGTAAAGTTATGTTACATTGAGTTGGAAGTATGCACATTAATTTGTAAGGTTTGTCTTTTTTTATTTCCTCCTGCATTTTTACACATATGTACACATTTTTACATCATCATGTTATGCATTTTTAGTGTCCTACTCCTAATGCGACCAAACTCATAACTCACCCTACTAGACACCATTTGATGATATCTCTAACACTCTGGATCCAGGGCGCCCAATCATGATGATGACCTATATACCATTCTCCCAAGGCGCTCATAATGAATGAAAAGAAGACCAATGGCGCCCAAGCTTAATAGACTTATTTCTTTCAATTTTGATGATCCAAACTCTTGCAATATGACATCCACTTTCATGCCTTTAGATCTTCCTTCACATATAGGGTGCCAAATCAAGTTGAAAAATCTACATAAGGGCGCCAAACTGGATGAAAGGAGACATGAAATGCGCCTTAGGACTCCATGCTAAGGTTTGAGCCATTAAAGTCTCTTGATATTAGGCACTCATGATGATGAAACTTAGAGCTTTTTCCTTTCCTATGCGCTCATCTAAGATGTTTGAATGATAAGGAGTGCCTCAACCTCTATAATGTACATTGGGCACCAAATCAAGGTGATTTTAAGTCACTTTGAGTCATTTGGGGTCAGTTTGAGTCTTTGAGTCATGTTGCAAAAAAGTGTCAATGTTGTCAAGTTACACAAAGCAATTTTTGCATTTTTGGTGTCCTGCTCATGATGTGACCAAAATGACTATTCCAATGCGTCCGGATGGGTACATTTACGCTAGGCATGGTCCTGTTTTTCACCCAAACATGTTGAAACAGTCTAAGCTACATTGTACCGACGATATCCCTGAAGAGTCCAAAGTGCAAAAAGGCTAAAATCTTTGACGAGATGTTACTTGAAAACTGTGTCACTTAGAAACATTCCATCTAAGGCAACGCGATCATGTAGAGTGCCTCTACAATAACCTCTCTCAGTTTTTTATAGCTCTGAGGCATTTGCCCGTGGTGAAAGGTTTTCTGCTGCCCCAAAAATTGTCAGAAGGAGGCAGTGTAAAGTTGTAAAGGGGTGTAACTTTTGTCCTGCTCCTGATGCGACCAAATTAACTATTCCAACGCGTCCGAATGGGTACATTTACACTAAGCATGGTCCTATTTTTCACCCAAACATGTCGAAACAGTCCGAGCTACATTGTACCCACGATATCCCTGAAGAGTCCAAAGTGCAAAAAGGCAGCAATCTTTGATGAGATGTTACTCGAAAACCATGTCACTTAGAAACATTCCATCTGAGGCAACGTGATCACGTAGAGTGCCTCTACAATAACCTCTCTCAGTTTTTTATAGCTCTGAGACATTTGCCCGTGGTGAAAGGTTTTTTGTTGCCCCAAAAATCGTCAGAAGGAGGCAGTGTAAAGTTGTAAAGGGGTGTAACTTTCGTCCTACTCCTGATGCGACCAAACTAACTATTCCAATGCGTCCGAATGAGTACATTTACGCTAGGCATGGTGTTGTTTTTCACCCAAACATGTCGAAACAGTCCGAGCTACATTGTACCCACGATATCCCTGAAGAGTCCAAAGTGCAAAAAGGCAGCAATCTTTGACGAGATGTTACTTGAAAACTGTGTCACTTAGAAACATTCTGTCTGAGGCAACGCGATCATGTAGAGTGCCTCTACAATAACCTCTCTCAGTTTTTTATAGCTCTGAGGCATTTGCCCGTGGTGAAAGGTTTTCTGCTGCCCCAAAAATCGTCAGAAGGAGGCAATGTAAAGTTGCAAAGGGGTGTAACTTTCGTCCTGCTCCTAATGCGACCAAACTGACTGTTCCAACGCATCCAAATGGGTACATTTACGCTAGGCATGGTCCTGTTTTTCACCCAAACATGTCGAAACAGTCGGAGCTACATTGTACCGACGATATCCCTAAAGAGTCCAAAGTGCAAAAAGGCAGCAATCTTTGATGAGATGTTACTCGAAAACTGTGTCACTTAGAAACATTCCATCTAAGGCAACGTGATCACGTAGAGTGCCTCTACAATAACCTCTCTCAGTTTTTTATAGCTCTAAGGCATTTGCCCGTGGTGAAAGGTTTTCTGCTGCCCCAAAAATCGTCAGAAGGAGGCAGTGTAAAGTTGCAAAGGGGTGTAACTTTCATCCTGCTCCTGATGCGACCAAACTAACTATTCCAACGCGTCCGAATGGGTACATTTACGCTAGGCATGGTCCTGTTTTTCACCCAAACATGTCGAAACAGTCTGAGCTTCATTGTACCCACGATATCCCTGAAGAGTCTAAAGTGCAAAAAGGCTGGAATCTTTGACGAGATGTTACTCGAAAACTGTGTCACTTAGAAACATTCCATCTGAGGCAACGCGATCACAGAGAGTCCCTCTACAATAACCTCTCTTGGTTTTTTAATAGATTTGAGACATTTGCCCATGGTGAAAGGTTTTCTGTTGCCCCAAAAATCGTCAGGAGGCAGTGTAAAGTTGCAAAGGGGTGTAACTTTCGTCCTGTTCCTGATGCGACCAAACTAACTATTCCAACGCGTCTGAATGGGTACATTTACGCTAGGCATGGTCCTGTTTTTCACCCAAACATGTCGAAACAGTCCGAGCTACATTGTACCCACGATATCCCTAAAGAGTCCAAAGTGCAAAAAGGTAGCAATCTTTGACGAGATGTTACTCGAAAACCGTGTCACTTAGAAACATTCCATCTGAGGCAACGTGATCACGTAGAGTGTCTCTACAATAACTTCTCTCAGTTTTTTATAGCTTTGAGGCATTTGCCCGTGGTGAAAGGTTTTCTGCTGCCCCAAAAATCGTCAGAAGGAGGCAGTGTAAAGTTGCAAAGGGGTATAACTTTCGTCCTGCTCCTGATGCGACCAAACTGATTGTTCCAACACGTCTGAATGGGTACATTTACGCTAGACATGGTCCTATTTTTCACCCAAACATGTCGAAACAGTCGAAGCTACCTTGTATCAACGATATCCCTGAAGAGTCCAAAGTGCAAAAAGGCAGCAATCTTTGACGAGATGTTACTCGAAAACCGTGTTACTTAGAAACATTCCGTCTAAGGCAACGCGATCACATAGAGTGCCTCTACAATAACCTCTCTCAATTTTTTATAGCTCTGAGGCATTTTCCCGTGGTGAAAGGTTTTCTACTGCCCCAAAAATCGTCAGAAGGAGGCAGTGTAAAGTTGCAAAGGGGTGTAACTTTCATCCTGCTCCTGATGCGACCAAACTAATTGTTCCAACGCATCTGAATGGGTACATTTATGCTAGGCATGGTCCTGTTTTTCACCCATACATGTCGAAATAGTCGGAGCTACATTGTACCGGCAATATCCCTGAAGAGTTTAAAGTGCAAAAAGGCAGCAATCTTTGACGAGATGTTACTCAAAAACTGTGTCACTTAGAAACATTCCATCTAAGGCAATGCGATCACGTAGAGTGCCTCTACAATAACCTTTCTTAGTTTTTTATAGATCTGAGGCATTTGCCCGTGGTGAAAGGTTTTCTGCTGCCCCAAAAATCGTCAGAAGGAGGCAGTGTAAAGTTGCAAAGGGGTGTAACTTTCATCCTACTCCTGATGTGACCAAACTGACTATTCCAACGTGTCCGAATGGGTACATTTACGCTAGGCATGGTCCTGTTTTTCACCCAAACATGTCGAAACAGTCGGAGCTACATTGTATCGACGATATCCCTGAAGAGTCCAAAGTGCAAAAAGGCAACAATCTTTGACGAGATGTTACTCAAAAACTGTGTCATTTAGAAACATTCTGTCTGAGGCAACGCGATCATGTAGAGTGCCTCTACAATAACCTCTCTCGATTTTTTATAGCTTTGAGGCATTTGCCCATGGTGAAAGGTTTTCTGCTGCCCCAAAAATCGTCAGAAGGAGGCAGTGTAAAGTTGCAAAGGGGTGTAACTTTCATCTTGCTCCTGATGCGACCAAAATGACTGTTCCAACGCGTCTGAATGGGTACATTTACGCTAGGCATGGTCCTGTTTTTCACCCAAACATGTCGAAACAGTCGGAGCTACATTGTACCGACGATATCCCTGAAGAGTCCAAAGTGTAAAAAGGCAGCAATCTTTGATGAGATGTTACTCGAAAACTGTGTCACTTAGAAATATTCTGTCTGAGGCAACGTGATCACGTAGAGTGCCTCTACAATAACCTCTCTCAATTTTTTATAGCTCTGAGGCATTTGCCTGTGGTGAAAGGTTTTATGCTGCCCCAAAAATCGTCAGAAGGAGGCAGTGTATTAAGTCAGGATGAAAGCCTATTCACTCTAGGCGCCTGTTTTTGACCAAATCACACATGCACCTTGAACAAGTGATGCTACAAGTGGTGAACAAAATGGGTGCCTTGAAGAATTGAGCCCTCCAAGACATCTTGCAATTGCCTAAAAGTCCAAAATTTACATAAGTGAGTTAAGGCGCCATTTTCCATCTCCAGAGCCTCCTTTGAGCACCTTAACATGGAGTGAATGTTTTAGTCTATGGAAGATTGCGCCTAAAGAATATAAAAGAATATAACAACCCCTTGAGTCACTAGGATGAACTAAGTTAACAAAAGGAACTTCATTGAGGGAGGCGCACTTGTGCATCTAGACAACTCCAGTTTAGCGCCTGAGAAAAAGCATGTTTAGAGACACCCCTCGAATGAACCCTCTAGAACCAATAACCATAGCTCAAGATCCATAACCATGAGAAGATAAAGCATTAAAAAAATTCATCTAAAGGATGGGAAATACCTCTTAGATGATAGTCTGCCGAGTAGACCAAGAGTGGGGAATGAGAATGCTCGTCGAAGATACACCAAGCCACAATGACTCTCTCCAATAAGAATCTTCTCTAGGTCCATAATTAACTCACGCCCATATCCAAGTGAAAGTCTCCTTGGTCTTCTTGCTTAAACCTCTAAAGGGTAACCATCTCAACAAGTGTCTCTAATCCCAAGAGAACTCTAGCCTCACCCAAGTCTCGAAGTATGTATGAGAACCTACAACCTATCAATCCATGTTAAGCTCCAAATGCAACACCACATTATCATGAAGCTCCCAAGCACATGACCAATGTATCAATACCAAGAGAACCAACAAGACCACTGTCAAAACTCCAACTACAAAATTAGGTATCCAAACATGACATCATGATCTAACATCTCCTCCTAGAAGATCACATGCACCAATATAGACATCCTAGTCTCAAGAGAACTTGTATCATGCTAATACTCTAATCTAGAATCAAGAGTCCACCAAGACACACTACCAAACACCTCTAAACCAAGGATCAACATCTACAACCACATGAAGATAACCATTACACCCAACCACTATATAAGATCATCCATCACTAGGTGACGAATACACATCACTATCAAAGCAACATCCATCCTCTCATCCCAATGCAACATACCAATGCGTAAATGAGCATAGACAAGGAAAAATAACAAAGTCATCCCGTGGATATAGGCAATATGCATTCAAGTCATCCCACTACAATCAATGAGGTGTGCATCCCAAAAAAATGCATAACTTGTAGATCCCAACCATTGAAAACATGCAAAATCATCATCACATTAGTAATCATCATCACATTAGTAAACATCATCACATTAGTAAACTAGTAAACATCATTTGCATCCATACTTAAACCAATCTTATTGTTGTGTTTGATGTGTCCTCTTTCAAACAACCATTTAACAAAATTTGAGTCCAAACAATAAACATTTACAACCATAAACATCTCAAAGTCCAAAATCCAAACATTCTATCATCCTTAATCATTTCCATCATGGACCCTTGGTTTGAAAAAATCATTATGCAAGATAAAAACCCTATGCCTATTACCTTGTTCGAGGCTCATGCAAAACCGAAAATGATTAGCCTAGTACCATGTGTCATGTCCCCGTTCCCGGCTTGATCATCAAGTGTATAATGGATTAGCCTATTCCTCATTCTCGGAGGCTAATTCCAAATGATGAGGGAATGAATTGGTTTCGGACTAACTCTATCTGTTTGTTTTGTAGGAACAAGGTCAGAACCCTAAAATTTGACTAAGTATGGAAGCTTGGGAGCCTAGGCACCCATTTCACTCCAGTTTTCCTTACTAAGCGCCTAGCACAAGGATCATCCAAATTAAGCGCCTAAGAACCTCAAGGCGCCTATACATGTTTCTAGGGATCCTCCAATTGAGCGCCTAGCATAGATGGATGAAGATTGAAAGTTTTCAAGTTAAAGATGTCCTTTGGGTGAACTCACAGCACTAGGCGCATGTGTTGGTTGGAACTCCTTGGATCTAGCACCTAGGATTGAAAGCCTTTGATGAGGAGAGAAGTCTCAAGGCCTGGTCTGGTGCCCTCACTTGCCTACCCCACCCTCAGAATGCACCTAACCTTCATAAGGCGTTAACACTCTATTTTGAGCGCCTAGCAAGGGACAATGGATAGATTGAAGGCTTGGGAGCTAAGGAAAGTCACTTAGATGAATAATCAAGATTGAAATGAGAAACTCCTAGCCAAGGTGCAAAATTCCTCAATTCTGGCATCCAGAAATCAAATCTAAGTAAGGTGCTCTTTCCATTTGCTAAAGGCTCTATTAGCGCCCTTGGTTGATGATCTCTCCAGATACCTGAAATGGCGCCCAGTGGATCTTTCAACTTGTATCAAGAAGAAGGGAAGCATTCTCAATGTTGTTTAGATAATCTAAGTTGTAAAGTTAACAAGGAATAGAGCCAGAGGACAAGGCACACTTATTGGTCTCCATCACCTCAGAAATGCGCCTAATGCAGTTGGTGTCAACTTCCCTCTTTCTAGCCTCCAAATGGCACCTAAAGTCAAAAAAGGATTTCACTGAATAATGTTAATGTTTTGAGCATCAAACTCTGCTTGGCGCATACCTATGCTCTTGCAACCTCAAATTGGCGCCTAGGGTTCAGTCATCCTCCTAAGGCGTGGTTCTGCTCCTCCATAACCCTGTTTTGGCGCCTAAACTTGGAAGTACCTTGAAGACTTGGATTAAGATGGAATTCACCTCCAGAATGTTAGGTGCTTGATAGAAGATAAAGGAGCTAGGGTAAAAGAGCTTCAAAAGTTTGATGTCAAGTGTGAATTGAGATAATAGGCACTGATACCAGTTGACATTACTCCAAACATGCACCTAAGAGAGATGCAAGTCCCCAAGACCAATTTTGGAACAAGGCGCTCCATCAGAGGGTAAGATGATAATCCTTGGAAGTCAAGTGTTTTAAAGATTCTTTGAGAAATTGACAAGTTGTAACCTAGGTGCCAAAACCCCTGAGAATCCTCCTATCTGGCACCTAGTCAAAAGAACACTAATATTGCACCTAAGTGAATTTGAGTGTCAATATAGAGTCATCAAACCCCACTAGATGTTCATCCATGTCTCTACCACCTCAAGGAAGCGCCCAGCTTAGGATGGTGCCTAGTCTGGTCTCTACTACCTTCAGTTGGCGCCTAACCCTAAGAGTCTTGCAACTATGACGTTCATCCATGCAACAAGCAAGGTGATGCTCCCTTGTGATATTGTGAGGTGTTGACATTCAGTTGACATCATTGAGTTTGATTGAGTTGATCAAGTGTAGACGCCATTGTAAACATCAAGGCTTCAAGGCCTTTCTTTTGTATCTCCATTGAATAAGTTGTAACTTCATGCTATTGAAAGCATTATCCATGTAATAAGACATTGCAAGTTGATTGAGTCAAATAACTAGACAAGTACCCAACTCTAAGGTTGATTCATTCAAGTAGTTATCTTTGATGTATATCTTTGTGTTGTTGAAGTAGTTGATGAATTGATAGCAAGCAAAATTGTTTAAGTAAGGAAAAATTTTCGTAGAACTAGTTGGGTATCTTACACCATGCCTATCCATCAAACATCACAATGCAATCAAAATCCTAACAACATGCCCATGATCCAAGATCAAGTGCAATCATGCAAAGATATTATCAATCACAAGCCTATTAAGAATGAACTAGAGTCTTCTAGTACCATACTTTTCCATCAAACACCATCATGTAATCCATGGCCTATCAAGCCTATCAAAGAAAATGCAAACATCCTATGTAATACAATCGGACTTTAAATATTTGAAGTAGCCATCTACAAATATCCATTCAAAAGTGGATTTATAATGCAAGTATGGACGCCATCAATAAAAAAGATTTGTATTAACCAAATATCCATATAGGCATACATCAATATCTGTCGATATAAGTATAACATATATACAAAATAGCCATATAGGCTTACAAGAATGCCATATAGGCATACAATGTCAACTATGTACAATAAAAAGTCATTCCTCTCTAGCTGGTGAAGAGAATAAATCACGAGCAGCCTTTGATCTTCTAGGGGATGGAGACATGCATGTGGTTGGTCTACTACGAACCCAAGGGCTACTCCTATTTAGTTCTTCCTACACCTTTACCTGTTACAATAAAAAGTATAGACATTAATATATAGAAATTACATGTTATAAAAAAATGAAACATTTAACAATATAATCACTTACCGCTAACATATAATCTTGTTAGTAGGTGGCGACTGATCAGGAAAGTACTGTACACTAGCCATGTATCCTCGTCGGGGCCTACTTAAAATTTTTTTAGGGCCGACTTAAAAAATCCTATTTTTTATGACTGACATAAGAAAACCCTAATTTTTGTAACCGACAAAAAGGCTTGATAAAAGGCGGCCAAGGGTTAGGGTTTGGGCATTGTATTGTAGCATTTGCAGCGGTATTGAGTTGCAGGGGATTACGGATTGTAATCATTTTGATTTACTGGATAATAATATTGGACTCTCTGTTTGGTGGATGTAGCCTGAGTTTGGGTGAACCACGTTAAATCTTGTCTCTCGCTGTTATTAATTCTGTGTATTTCTATTTCTCTGTTTAACCTTTATTTGCATTTAATTGATATCTTCTACCGGCTAACCCTAACAAGTGGTATCAGAGCGGGTTGTGTTCGATTATCATCTGCAGGAAAGTCTCACGGTTGAGTGGGAGCAATGGCAGACGAGGGAAGATTGAAGGTCGATAAATTCAATGGGCAGAACTATCAGTTATGGAAGATGTAGATGGAGGATTACCTCTATCAAAAGGATTTATGGATGCCGTTGGAAGGAGTAGCCAAGAAACCGGCAACAATGTCTGATGAGGATTGGAATCTTCTTGACAAAAAGGCACTGGGAACCATTCGGTTGTGCCTGGCACCGTCGGTGGCATTCAATATAATGGAAGTGAAGACAACAGATGGTCTGATGAAAGCTTTGGCAAAATTGTATGAAAAACCCTCAGCCTCAAATAAGGTATTTCTTATGAAGTGTTTGTTTAATCTGAAAATGGTTAAAGGTGGATCTGTGACAAATCATTTAAATGAATTTAATACGATTGTCAGTCAATTGACTTCTATAAATGTAAAATTTTTGTAGGGCCGACTTAAAAAAACCTATTTTTTATGACCGACATAAGAAAACCCTAATTTTTGTAACCGACAAAAAGGCTTGATAAAAGGCGGCCAAGGGTTAGGGTTTGGGCATTATATTGTAGCATTTGCAACGGTATTGAGTTGCAGGGATTGCTGATTGTAATCATTTTGATTTACTGGATAATAATATTGGACTCTCTGTTTGGTGGATGTAGCCCGAGTTTGGGTGAACCACGTTAAATCTTGTCTCTCGCTGTTATTAATTCTGTGTATTTCTATTTCTCTGTTTAATCTTTATTTGCATTTAATTGATATCTTCTACCGGCTAACCCTAAAAAATCTGTCTCCTCGCTTGCCTCAGTAGCAGGAATAGGCCCTGGTGATGTCATGTCCTATAGAAACCATCCAGATAAAAATTAAACTTCAAATCAATAATCTTTTGATTTTTCAAAAATAGACAACTATAACAATGAATGTAAATTGAAATTTACTAATCTGCCTCATACCCCTGTCAATGCCATGGAGCTATGAATCGCAGAGGCCACACCCTGGTCCATTGCCCTATGAACATGGGGAGGTGTCTCTGCAGCCTGCATCATCTGGAAATAAAACAACATTATTCAATTACGAAAACTATAATAGTGATGCAAATCATGGCTCCTAACATACACACACGTTCATCTAAACATGGAAGTACACACAATAAAACACACAAATCACATACAAAAATTTAGTAAGTACAATTCATTCATTAAACTATTTATTTTATTACCTCCGTAAAGCTTTGAAGTCCACCACCGCTGGCAGGTGTTGCCATGAAATCTACAGTATTAACCTATTCAACATCCAAAAATAGAAATTAGAATACCATTCATATAACGATGCTATTCACATGTAATATTTAAAAATTGTTTACTAGTTACATACCTCGACAGTAGATGATCTAGTGAAAAATGTAGGTGGAGAACCACTGAAAACTACATTGACGCTATGACCCTGAAATTTTATTAAAATCATCAATTTAAATTAGTTAATCTTGTATTTCAAAAATGAAATTTAATAAATTAAATTCAATAAACTTGCTAATATTTACCTAAGTATCAAGGCTGAAAGTCTCACTCAGGAGGGTATCTGTCATCACCATCTGCTCAGCTACAGATGTAGTCTGTGCACCTGCGTCCTGACTGTCCATGGGGTCATAACCATAGGTTGACCCGCAAGCCTGGCAAGTATGCGGTGGGACCCTACTCCTTGCACTATCTCCCAACCCACTCTGTGTTGCAGGATCGGCATGCTCTATGATGCTCTGGGTCAAGGCACTAATCGACCTCAGTGTATCGACCTCAACACTCTCCTTCACAATGGAAGGAATAGAAACATGCTCGTGGGCTGGTCTGCTGATTACTCATCTCACTACCCGCTGTGGGTCAAGACGTGCCCCTGGTCTATCCTGTGCTGAGCCCCCACCTCTACCTTGGAAGTCCTGCATATCAAAATAGTTTGGCACTTTATTGAGGACAAACTCGCAGTAGAGTTTCCTCAAAAAGTATTGTGGGACCTCATTATTATTGCATGGAGGATGGTCAAAAACCATCCACCACCTCTGCCTGAAATTATCCCTTATCGCTTGGTTGTTGCACCAATGGATAGGGAACCTCTTGCATGTAATGGGTGGAGGTTGATTTGTTTGTGGGTTTGTGAAAATTGAACACAAGTCTAATTTTGTAATTTGTAATTTTTTGACATCTTGGTATGACAACTTGTCTGCATAGTAATCTCTAAACTCTCTCTTTTTATCAGTCCAACTAGTTATTTGCTTGCTAATTGAATTTATATTTGATAACATAGACTCAAGAGATTCGGCAAGCGTGGACCTATGCAAGGTTGAAGTGGAAGGATCTTTCAACCTTGCAATTATATCTTCAATTTCTTTTTTGTTGTTTTCAATTTGCCCCATTATATTATCTTGTGTTCCAGGGGCATGTCGAGGAATGAATGGAGGAGGTTGTTGTTTTGCAGGTATTTCCTCCTCAAGATTTTGTGGATTTTGAGGAGGAGGAGGAGGAGGAGGAGGAGGAGGTGCATTAACATTTCCTGACAATTAACGAAATATACATCAAAAATCAACAAAAACCTACCTATTTAGAAAGAAATTCAAACAAAAAAAAAAAGATAACTCACCCCTTTGGCATGCTCGACGTCGCGGCAGCATTTTGGCGACAAATTGATAAGCTTTTTGTGTTGATTGGCGTTTTGCAGAACGCAAGCGCGTTTTTGAGGGTTTGGAAGCCGCGGGTAGAGGAGAAAATGAGAATGAAATGAAATTCAATTGCTTTTTTTTTAATTTATACTAGGTCATAACGCGCTCGCATTATGGCTCAGTAATGACGAGCCTAAGGCTTGTCATTACCAAGCCATAATGCGAGTGCGTTATAACGCGCTCGCGTTATGACTTAAATTTTTTTGAAATTATTTTGGCCACTTTTTGGCCCCCCATCTTCTTGCACTTACCAACCAAAACAAAAACTTAATATTATAGAGATATCTTAATAGTAGATTAATATTAGTAGAGATATCTAGAGAGTAGATTAATAAGTTTGAATATTTGAAACTTATCATTCAAAATAATTTAACTCAATACATAAATTCATTTAATAATTTCATGATTTTAATAAATTAACACTATTAATATTAATAGCAATATTGTAGTGATCATAATTTAAAAAATAATTAAATTTCTAAATATTTATTATACATTCCTAAATAAATTCTTAAAATTAATTATTAATTTAAAAGGCATGTAAATAATTAAAACCAATAAATTTTAAAAACTATAACTTAATTTTAAGAGCATGTAAATAATTAAAAACTAAACAAATTCATAAAATTATATTTAAATTTAAAATGGATGTTTGTTTTTTCTAAAATTAAAGCAATTATTATAGTGAGTAAGTCGGCTACTTTTTGGAAACTACTTTTAAGTTATCGATTAAACCAAAATAAATATCCATCCAATATAATAGAACTCTAGTAGTAGTTTGCCAAAATAGTAAACTAAAAGGTGTGGATTATTGTTCTACACAATATGAGCTTTTCAAAGAATGGTTGCACAATGTTAGAGACGATGCTTGGGATGTAGAGGACATTGTGGAAGAGTGTGTTGTTCGAAACCTTTACACTCAGTCTTGTGCTTGCAATCAGCATGAATTGCTTTTCCACTATAGAATGGGAAAAAGAATTGGAAAGGTGAAAGAAATAATCAAATTCATGCAGGAGAATCTTGAAGTGATAGCTTTTCAAGTTGGAAAGCAATGAGGGAGGTTACCATTGGCTCTCGAGAGAGTAGGAGCTTGTCTATCCGGTTGCAAAGAAATAAGGCAGTGGAAGTCCAAATTGGGTGAGCTGATTGAGGGGATTGATCTACACAGGGACCCAATTGGACATATTCTCAGATTGAGTTATGACTCCTTACCTGAAGTTGTTAATCTCTATTTTTGTTATTTGTCCTCTTTTCCTGTGGAAGATTGTGAATATCTCATACATCTCTGGATAGCGGAAGGATTCATTCCCCAAGGAGAAAACTAGTGGGATATTTCTTGGGGTTATTCATATCAATTGGCCAATCTGTGCTTGGTTGAAGTAAGTGAGGATGACCATCTAATCAAATATTGCAAGATCCATGTGTTGCTACTTGGTAATTTATATATCTAAAGAAATAGGTTGTTGTAGAGGATGCCAAAGGTATGATTACAATGTGAACAGTGAGAGTATCATCATCTTCCCCTGCTCCGAAGTGACCGATTCCTCCCATTTCTTCTTCACTGCTTTCAAATATCTGTTATATGATGGTGATGAGAGATCACACACCGTTAACCAGAGCCAACAACTTTGCTCCACATGTCGGAGAGAGCGACTCCCCAAATTGCCCATTTTCATCAACATGCACCGCATATCAAAATTTCTCCCACTACAGATGTAAATGCCCACTAATTGACAGTAGAAACACCCGCAACCGTAATAGACATATAACGCCTTCTTTGCCAGCACCACGCGTTCCTTCATTAAATGGCTGCCTTCCATTTTTGGGAACAAAGGATTTTAAAGTTTATTATTATTATGGAATCTTATATCTTCTTTTTTTAAGAATCTTATAAAATTACACGGAATCTTGGAATTTTGCACTCTTCAACTCCACCCCTGCCCCCTGTTGTGACTATAGAATGTAGAGGCATAATTAAGTTAAACTTGTGTAGTAGATTTTGTCTTCTATGTCATTTAGTTTGTCATCAATGTCCTTTTATAAGTAATCATTGACCATCTAAAGGTCGTCTCTTGTGTATCTATATTTTGTCACTAGTGTAATTGTAATTGAATGTTTATTTGGTAAAATCTATATTTTGTCAATAGTGTAATTGTAATTGAATGTTTAAATGTGAAGTATTAAATGTGTGTGTAGAGGAGCATTCATGTGTAAAGGCAAAGGTGTTTTTAGAAAATTATTTGAGTATAAAGGGACATGTCTAAAAGAACAAAACCACAAACATTTACAAATTATGGAAAAACAAATTCAAGGGTGCATGCTTGACTAAGTAGATTGTAGGTCATATTTGAAGTTTTTTTTTGTGTATAATGTTTTAACATGAAATATAGTCGATATCATATTTATATTTTGATTGAATTAAAGACGTGAGCCTTTTTATAGATGCATATTTGGGAGTATTAACTATTGTGAATGGGATATCACATGTCCTAGAGAAGCTAGAATTATTCTTTTACAAACTTGTTAGTGGGACTATGCAAACGATTGTCATAATTCAATGAACGTAGTTCATTTGGATTGAAGAGTTCTACAAATAAGTTCGATTATAAACTATAATTTTGTGTTACCTAATCATTCACTCTATGGATTTGTTGATATTGGCCATATTCACATTAATAAAGAATTGCATTGTTACTTATTGGATAGCATTTTTTTCAACTACCTCCACTCGTTGCACTTTTTGCACTACATGATTGGCCAATATTAGTGGTCATATCTATTTCATCTATTTAGGGTTCAATAACCTACTTAAAATTTGATCCCTTACTAGTATTATGGTTGTTTAGGCATTTGGACAATGTAATGGGAATCATGCATGATTTACACCTATAAATTGTAATCCTCATGTTATGTGGATAATATTCAATATAATGGCTCAATAGTTGAAGGATCTCATGAACTATTCTCTTTAAAAATTTATCTCTTGTAAGGTCTTCTTATAATTAATACATCATCCATGATTTGTATCCTTCATTGTGTTATCCTTAAGCTCACACACCATTCACATTGTATCTTCCTCAAAAAGCTTCTATAGACATTGTGGTCATCACTTTACATTCTTGATTGCATAGACATCATATTCTATTCAATATCCATTGTTCTAAGATGGTGGTAACATCTTTATTTTCCTTCCTTAGAATTGGTATTAATTCTTCAAGGACCTATCATTTACTGAGTCCAACATTTGATTATTTCTTAAGCTATCTTAATAACTCAAATCTTTTATTGAAGACCCTAATAGACTCATGTTTATTTTGTTGGTAAGTGTAAAATTATTAATGACAAACATTATGCAATCATGTCATCTCTAATCAATATAAATTATTTCTCAACATCATTTTATAGTTTTCTAAGGTGTTACATTGATGTGATGATATACCTATGAATTGTGATTCCTCAAAAGAGTAGTTCAAGATTACTATCACTAATGATATGCATTTGTCTGTCTAATGGATGTTTAAATTTGTATGCACATTCTATAGTGTCTAATAGGTTATTTTGTCTCATCACTAATAAACATGAACAATGTCTACCTCTTCTAGCTAGGACTCAAAGGATTAGCCATCGCTTTTAGACTTTCTTGTTCCTTTGTATGGGTTACTAGACTTTGTATTTCCTATGTGTGTGTCATGAACATTCCTATTCTCTCTTAGCACTTTCCAATATGCCCTGACCTTTAAACTTTCCTTCTATCAAGAAACTTGATCTCTAAATGTTCTCAAACTCCATTTTTATCATCGATTAGTTAGTATGCCTCATTATCCATACATGCACTTATCTTTTCACCCATGATAAAACTGTAAAGTTCTATATCAAGATGGGGACTTCATATTTTTTCAAGGGGGGTTACTATTAATCCTTGATTTCTTTTGAAGGATTTTAAATAGGTTGATGAGAAAGGCCTATATCTTCTTATCAAGAATGGATAGTTGTATAATAATCTTTGGTCACTTGTTTGTCGTGGGTGACAAACTACTTCCTACCTTTAGCTCTCTCCAACTCAAGTTTTCAAATTGGGATTGAGTTGATTCTTTGGTATTAGAATTTTGTTTCCTTCCATAGCTTTCATTTTACTTCTTTGCTCCATCAATTTTATTGATTCTTTACTTTTATATTGTCTCCTTTATTTGTATGTAAGTTCATTAACTCCTTTGATGACATAAGTCATCTAATTAATTGTCTTCTTTCTAATGATGCCTCTCCTTGTACATATGAAAATAGATATTTTGAATAAATTTAAAAAAATATCTTGACAAGTAATTGGGTAGATGGTGTGATGTAGAGGCAAATTGGATAGGAGAAGATAGGCAAGAAAGATAAGGTTCTCTTTCACTCAAAAGCCCAAAATCAAAGGTCTTTACACAAAAGTGGGAACAACCAAAAGAAACTCATGGATCATCATGGAAAGGTTGGTTTGGGATGTTAGGGGACCCATTCGATCCATTGGCCAAGGCAGACTAGACTCAGGATTGGTACTCCCTTCATAAACCCCCAAAAATGGCTTGTAGCCCTAGAAAATGACAACAGTCCTAATAACTTTTACTACAGGTCTTTAAAAGTAGATCTTAGACAATCAATAGATACCCATTATGGCCCTCTATCACATATCCCAAATTGGGTATAGGTTGTTTTGGATGGTATGTCTCAACCAATAGCCCCTCCTAGTGTTTTAGAGCCCTAATTAGGCCTAAATTACAAAGAGACTACCCTAAAATTCATGCACAGAACTTCACCAAAGGTTTGAACATTTAGATTACCTACCAAAAAAAAGGATTTTGTGGGTTTTGTACCTCTACTAACTGTTGTCCCCAGAATTACCTCTATGGTTCCTTCAATGTATGTCTAAACCTCACCTAACACATGGTTTTGTTAGGTCCTTCACATAAACAACAACAAATCAACATCTCTGCCCAAACCCTTTGTAGAATACATTGAAACTAACTTGCAATAATCCATCCCACTGATCTATGCCCTTCTACATCAGTGGAATGGAAGGAAATACATGAATTGTAATCAAAACCCTAGAGGAGGGTTTTACAAACCAAGATTAGAATAAAACCTTATAACTCACTACTATGCAATTTTCAAGAAATGATATCCACTTTAAATGATAGACAACTCAATATGCTAACCATTCAAAACATGAGGAAGTGATGAAAATCTTGTACCTTCCTGCAGTACAGCCTGTAGCAATGTTTTCCTCAAGAAAGTAGAATTTTGTAAATGGGCAGTCACAGTAATTTGCTTGTCGAAAACTCCTTAGTGCATATCAAGATGCCAAATAAGACTTGTTTAAAGGCTAATCCACCCCTCTATCCATCCCACACCTTTGGGAATCTTGACAGTTCCATACAGATGAAAGGTATGGACTGTCCTACAGAAAATATAGAAAAAACAATAGAAATGCAGAGAATTGGTTTCTTATTGCTTTGTAAACTTCTTACACTTCTTCAAGTTCTACTTCTCCTCACAAGGATCAATCTCCAAGGCCTTTTAAGCCTGCACAACCCTTAGCAACTACTTGAAGGTAGTTTTTGGGTTGATGGGGGAAGTTTCACAACTGTCTTTCCTCCATCGCTGCCATTAGTTATTTGTTATTGTGATTACAAATTGTTATCTTTGTTTTAAGGAGTGTATCCTATTCTTACAAGGATAACTAGCCTTTGACAAGGCATAGGACTCAATGACAACCTCCTACTTGCCTTGGAAGGCTTACAAATGAGGGGAAAACATAGGACTGCCCCTATAACTTCATGACTATTTCCTATACAAGACAACAATAGATATTTGGACATAGTCCTTATTACATGAATGAGAGTGGTCTTTAAGACCTTATGAAATCAACAAACAAGTGAATCATCAAAACAAGACAAAAGCCTTTTGATCTCCTTGGTGCTCCTGCACCATACTCCCTAGGTGGAAAGAGAACTCAAGTCTCTTGAGGAAGTAGATCAGCAAGTGTGACACCATGCTTCAAGATGTCTTCTTCAGTCATCCAAGTGGCATCTTCAATGGGTAAGCCACTCCATTTGACAAGGAACGGTTTACAGTATGTCTTCTTTCTTGTCTTCTTCAATACCTTCGTGTCAAGAATGCATTCCAACTTCAATGGCTGATTGGGTGGAAGACCCTTGACCTAATCTTCATCTCCTGCTGCTGTCATATCTGCCTCTGAATCTGCATTAGAATCACCTTTGAAAGGGAACAAATCTGAAACATTGAAGATAGGAGATATGGCCAATCCTTGAGGAAGTTCAATCTCATAGGCATTGGGCCCAAACTTGTGCACAATCTAGCATGGTCCTATCTTCTTCATGAGGAGTTTGGTTGGTTGTCCCTTAGGAAGTCTTTCCTTCTTCAAATGTTCCATGACCAAATCCCCAATCTTGTATTGTACATCTCTCCTTCTCTCATTGGCCTTCTCCTTGTACTTGTCATTGTTCTTTTGAAGAGTTTATTTGACATTATCATGGATGTCCTTCATGGCTAATGCAAAGTCTTCACCTTGAGCACTTTTCCTTTCCAATCCATGGAGATCTTTCAATTCAAGAATACCTCTTGGATGAATGCCATAAACAATCTCAAATGGACTCCTTCCTGTGCTCCTATTGGTGGAATCATTATAGGCAAACTTTGCTTGAGGGATGATCATATCACATGCCTCTCCATGTTGTTTGGTAAGACACTTGAAAAGGTTTCCCATGGACCTATTCACCACCTTAGTTTGGCCATCAGTCTAAGGGTGATAGGCTAAAGTAAAGGACAATTGGGTGCCCAACTTCTTCCACAAAGTGCGCCAAAAGTGGCCTACAAACTTTGGGTCCCTATCAGTCACAATGTTAAGAGGCAAACCATGGATTCTAACAATTTCTTTGAAGAACAAACCAGCAATGTGAGAAGCATCATTAGTGCATTTACATGGCAAGAAATGAGCCATCTTACAGAAACTATCCACCACAACAAATATACTATCAAAGCCTCTTTGAGTCCTAGAAAGACCCAAGACAAAATACATGCTAATACTTTCCCATGGCCTATTGGGAATAGGAAGTGGCTGATATAGACCAGCATTAGATGAAGTACCCTTTGCCCTTTGACAAATACTACAACAACAACATTCAACAAATTTTCTGATATATGATTGCATTTTTGGCCAAAAATAAAACCTCTTCACCTGTTCCAATGTTTTATCCAACCCAAAATGACCTCCAAGTCCACCACAATGTTTTTCCTTTATGATGTTCTCCCTCATGGAACACATAGGAACACATAGTTGGTTGCCTTTGAACAACAACCCCTGCTGTAACAAAAACTCAGAAAAATCAGAATGATAAGAGTTTGAAAATTGTGAACAAACTTCATATACCTCCTTGAAATCTTCATCATCCTAATACATGTGTTTGAGAGCATCAACCCCTACACTTTGCAACTAAATTTCTTGAACCATACACACCCTTCTACTCAATGCATCTGCCACTTTGTTAGCCTGCCCCTTCTTGTGTTTGATTGAAAAAGTATAGGCTTGGAGTTGCTCAACCCATTTCATATACCTATGATTGAGTTTCTCCTGTGAATTCAAAAAACTAAGTGCATGGTTGTCAGTATGAACAATAAATTTTTTTGGCAAACGATAGTGCCTCCATTTTTTCAAAGCTTGTACCATTGCATACAATTCCAAATCATAAGTAGAGTACTTTCTCTTAGCATCATTCAATTTTTCACTAAAGAAAGCAATAGGCCTGCCTTCTTGACTTAGGACAGCCCCTATAGCAAGGTTACTAGCATCACATTCCACTACAAACAACTTGTTAAAGTCGGGCAAAACAAGTAGGGGCTGTTGTGCTACCTTTTGTTTCAGAATTTCAAAAGAATCATTGGCTGCCTTTGTCCACAAAAACTTACATTTCTGCCCCCCTTTGATGGTATCCAAAATTGGTGCACAAATATGACTAAAACCCCTTATGAATTTTCTATAAAATGTTGCCAAACCATGAAAATGTTTCACATCACCTGCTGTTTTTGGAGTTGGCCATGACAAAATGGCTTCTACCTTTGTTGGATCCATCTTCAAACTACCTTGTGAAATCACAAAACCAAGATAGGTGAGTTCTTCCTTCATGAAGACACTCCTTTCCATGTTGATCATCAATTGTTCATCATGCAAATTCTTCAAAACTTGATCCAAATGTTGCAAATGCTCCTCCTTAGTCCTGATGAAAACAAGAATGTCATCCAAATATACCGCAACAAATTTTCCAATGAAATCCTTCAACACTTCATTCCTGAGACGCATAAAAGTACTTGGAGCATTAGATAGACCAAATGGCATCACCAACCACTCATAAAGACCCTCATTTGTTTTGAATGTTGTCTTCCATTCATCCCCTTGTTTCACTCTAATTTGATGATACCAACTCTTAAGATCAATCTTAGAAAAGTATCTAGCCCCCCCCAAAACAGTCCATTAGGTCCTCAATTCTTGGCATAGGGAACCTATATCTTATGGTAATCTTGTTAATGGCTCTAGCACAACCTCCATTTACCATCCTTTTTAGGTGCTAGCACTGTTGGGACAGCACATGGGCTAAGGCTCTTTCTCACCAATCCCTTATCTAACAATTCTTGCACTTGTTTGGCAATCTCTTCATTTTGTGAAGGTGTCATCTTGTAGGCTACTTTGTTTGGCAAAGTAGATCCCGATATGAAGTCAATTTGATGGCTTATGTCCCTAATAGGTGGCAACTCATTAGGCATTTCTTCTACCATAATCCCCTTATACTTCTCTAGCAATTGTTGCACGTCATTAGGAACTTCTTCCTTACTAGGATCATGCAAACTAGGATTGTTTTTAGGCTTCAAAATCAAAGCATACCCTTGGGTTCCTTCCTCCTTAAGGGCATCTAGAAACTCTTTACCATTCACAATCATGACACTTGACCCAACATTCTTCTCTACATGCTCATCAGGCAATGGATCCATTCTATACTTTCTACCATTCTTAGTTATGATGAAAGAATTAGTTTTACCATCATGTTGTGATTGAACATCATATTGCCATGTTCTAACAGCAAATGACAAGCATCCATAGGAATTATATCACACAAAATTTTGTCCTTGTATTCTCCTATCTCAAATTCAACCCATGATTGTTCATCTACCAAAACTTGTTGCCCTTTATTCAACCATGATACTTTATAAGGACTAATATGAGGAAGTCTTTTCAATTTCAATTTGTTTACCATTTCAATGGAAACCAAATTTTCAGTTGAGCCTAAATCAACAATTACCTTGCAAATCTTACCATAGGCCTTGCATGTTGTTCTAAACAATGTCTTCCTTTGAGGTGGTTCTTGTGTTTGAGGCACCTTCAACATGGTTCTTCTCATCATCAAACTTTCTCCTTCATAAACCGGGGCTGCACTTCCAATTGGAGAGGTGACACTTTGGCAATCTTCCTCTTGGATCAAGTGGTTCCTTCTCTCTCTCCTCCATGAGAGCTTGAGGCTTGCTTTTCAGGACACTTGAAGGCTAGATGTCCCACTTGGCTGCAATTGTAGAACCTTCCTGTGAAGACATTAGGACCTCTCCCTAGTCCACCAAATCTACCTCTTCCATTAGGCCTTCTTCCTCTAAAGCCTCCTCTAGAACTTGATTCTCCACTTTGCTCTTGGGAACTAGACTCCCCTTGGCTTCTTTGGGACTGATTTTTGCCCCCAAAACTGCCCCTACCTCTAAAATTTCTGCCACCTCTTCCTCTATTTTATTGTTCACCTTTCCTCTTCAACTTCTCTTCATCCCTTAATGCCACTTGAAAGCATTTCTCCACAGTTTCAGGGGTTAATAAACTGATTTCATCTTGGATATTAAACCTCAAACCATTTAGATACCTTGCCACTTTAGCTTTTTCATCATCCATGTACCCACAACGAAGAGTGTATTTGTGAAACTCCTCGGTGTAAGTAGCCACATCCAAATCTCTTTGCTTGAGATTTTGCATCCTCTTGTAGATCTACACCTCATAGTCTGATGGAAGGAATTGGGACTTGATCCTCTCCAACATTCTACTCCATGAAGAGATCATGCTCTTCCCATTCTTTACCCTCTCACCTTGGGTGTAATTCCACCATGTAAGGGCAACACCTTTGAGTTTAGTTTTTGCAAACTTAACCCTCTTGCTTTCAGGAACTTCTTTGTATTCAAAGTAGTTGTTTAGGGCCTCAATTCACTCCATGACTTCATCAGCATTCATCTTCCCACTGAACATGGGAATCTCCATCCGAGCCTCTGAAGAATCCTTGCCAATTGCCTTGATGGCTTCAAGGAAATGCTTTTGATCAACCAGTACCTATACCTCTTCTTGATCTTCTTCTTCCTCCTCTTTCTCTTCCTCTTCATCTAAACCTTCATCTATCCTCTTTCCTATCCTCAATGCCTTCAACTCTGCTTGGAGTGCTTCCTTGACTCCACTTTTGATCTTCTCTTCCATCTCCTTGAACTTCTTGACCACTTCGGTGGTCATCCCATTTGGAGGCATATTGCTAGCCCCTCCTTCACTCTCCTCTGCTGACATATACTAGGCCTTATACCACCAACAACAGAACCTTTTATGGCTCTGATACCACTATGATGTAGAGGCAAATTGGATAGGAGAAGATAGGCAAGAAAGATAAGGTTCTCTTTCACTCAAAAGCCCAAAATCAAAGGTCTTTACACAAAAGTGGGAACAACAGAAAGAAACTCATGGATCATCATGGAAAGGTTGGTTTGGGATGTTAGCGGACCCATTCCATCCATTGGCCAAGGCAGACTAGACTCAGGATTGCTACTTCCTTCATAAACTCCCAAAAATGGCTTGTAGCCCTAGAAAATGATAACAGTCCTAATAACTTTTGCTACAAGTCTTCAAAAGTAGATCTTAGACAATCAATAGATACCCATTATGGCCCTCTATCACATATCCCAAATTTGGTATAGGTTGTTTTGGATGGTATGTCTCAACCAATAGCCCCTCCTAGTGTTTTGGAGCCCTAATTAGGCCTAAATTACAAAGAGACTACCCTAAAATTCATGCACTGAACTTCACCAAAGGTTTGAACATTTAGATTACCTACCAAAAAAAAGGATTTTGTGGGTTTTGTACCTCTACTAACTATTGTTCCCAGAATTACCTCTATGGTTCCTTCAATGTATGTCTAAACCTCAACTAACACATGGTTTTGTTAGGTCCTTCACATAAACAACAACAAATCAACTTCTCTACCCAAACCCTTTGTAGAATACATTGAAACTAACTTGCAATAATCCATCCCACTGGTCTATGCCCTTCTACATTAGTGGAATGGAAGGAAATACATGAATTGTAATCAAAACCCTAGAGGAGGGTTTTACAAACCAAGATTAGAATAAAACCTTATAACTCCCTACTTTGCAATTTTCAAGAAATGAACTCCACTTTAAATGATAGACAACTCAATATGCTAACTAGTCAAAACATGAGGAAGTGATGAAAATCTTGTACCTTCCTGTAGTATGGCCTGTAGCAGCGTTTTCCTCAAGAAAGCAGAATTTTGTAAATGGGTAGTCACAGTAATTTGCTTGTAGAAAACTCCTTAACTATGCATATCAAGATACCAAATAAGACTTGTTTGAAGGCTAATCCACCCCTCTATCTATCCCACACCTTTGGGACTCTTGACAATTCCGTACAAATGAAAGGTACGGATTGTCCTACAGAAAATACAGAAAAAATAATAGAAATGTAGAGAATTGGTTTCTTATTGCTTTGTAAACTTCTTACACTTCTTCAAGTTCATCTCCTCCTCACAAGGATCAATCTCCAAGGCCTTTTAATCCTGCACAACCCTTAGCAACTACCTGAAGGTAGTTTTTGGGTCGATGGGGGAAGTTTCACAACTATCTTTCCTCCATCGCTGCCATTAGTTATTTGTTATTGTGATTACAAATTGTTATCTCTATTTTAAGGAGTGTATCCTATTCTTACAAGGATAACTAGCCTTTAACAAGGCATAGGACTCAATGACAACCTCCTACTTGCCTTGGAAGGCTTACAAATGAGGGGAAAACATAGGACTGCCCCTATAACTTCATGATTGTTTCCTATACAAGATAGCAATAGATATTTGGACATAGTCCTTATTACATGAATGAGAGTGGTCTTCAAGACCTTATGAAATCAACAAACAAGTGAATCATCAAAACAAGACATAAGCCTTTTGATCTCCTTGGTTCTCCTGCACCATGGTGCCCTCTAGATAATCAATCTTCAACTAGATAGTCTTTCTAAATAGTTGGTTATGCTCACACTCTTGTCTTCTATGCGTGCTCTCATATTGACATATCCCAAAGAAATTTGTAATTTCCTTGGTTAACTTCTCCTATCTTTCTTCATTTTCTTTGATTGGCTCCTCAATTTCTTAGTTAGTTATCTCTCAATGTATATATCCATTTTATTGTGTTATTATTAATGTTTTTATCAAAAACTTTATAGTTGAGTTGACCTTATACAAATAATATCATCAAAAGTATTATAACAATAAAGGATCCAACAATAATCATGAAATAAATAATAGACCGAAAGTATTTGTTTAATGTAAGTTACATTATGGGCCCATAACTCATAGGTCCTAGGATCATTTTCACATCTTAAACTTTAGAAAATATGGTGTTGTTTAGGTAGAATGAAACAATGTTGTTACAAGATATATCTTAGCATCTGTCATGAGGACATGTTGGAATTTACAGGGGGAGAGCCAATTCCAAACTCAAGTTGTTCTTAGATAAGATAAAACTTTTTTTGTGATATACAAGTTCCTCAAGATTTTTTTTGGAAAATAGCTAGTTTCTGTAATGTTTAAATCATCAACATATTTTATATTTTATAGAAAATTTTTGTTGAGCTCATTGTTGTGAGTAAAAATCTAATCATATTACACATCCTAGGCACATGGATATTTAATTAGAATTCCTATGAGCTTACTATATAAGATTACAATATAATTAAAGATTCCAAGGGCATAGAAATATTGGTAACCCATCTTTTGAAATATTAAGTTTTTAAACATTGTTTGGGGATTTGGGTTTGGAAAATCAATCAAAAGACCTTGAATTGTGTCTTTAATTATTTTAGGAAGTCATAATTAGATGGTTGTGAGATTAATTAGGATGGAAAAGATGAAGAAAGATATTTAATTAACCTAATTACTTAAAGGAAATATAAAACCTACTGTTTCTCTATGAAGTACTTTATGATGGTAGTAGTTGTTGATGTTTTGTTGCTTAAGTTTCCTTGTAAGATTGTTTTATACCATCTTTGTTTTTACTGTACTTCATTAGTGGACTTGCTCAACCCAATAACCTTGTACATGTTTTGATCTATTTGTTGCTATTCAATTGTAGTTGGTATATGAAAAGAGGATATTCATGTAGTCTGGAATGCATGACTATCATCTTTGAATGTATTTTGAGTTTATGGTACTCAGTGATGATTGACTACATAGTATGGGATATGCATGTCATTCATTAGGTAAGTACTATGTGATTACATGATAATACCTTTGTATATTAAAGTGACCTAAAATATTGAAATATTTGTATTAAAGATAAGGTTGCACATTAATGACCAAATTTAAAAGATTATTTGATAGGAGATTTATTGTATATACTCGTATTAGCTTTTCAAGTATAAATCCATGATCTATTTCAGGTGAAATGTGTTTATAGTTCTAATCATGTTATGGATTAACAAAGTATTTCTATGGGATTTAATTGTAGTTTCAGTAGAAGAGTTATTGGGAAGATCTAAAATTTGAGAAATATGATTATAAATGAAGTAGATTCATTGTGATATTGATAATGTTCCTTGGCTAATTATTTTCTTTTTGAAATATGTTATAGATTCAACATGAGCTACTGAGGACGGCAGCTAATTTACAGGGGGAGAATTGTTATGGGACTTCTTCCCCAAAATGGGAAAGAAGACTATTTTATGAATAAGACTTTGAAATTATAAGAGGATAAAGTTTATTTACCCTTTATAATTAAAATGGAGATGGAAAAATAAAGGATAATATGATCCTTTGGTTAAAAAAAGAGATAAATAAAGAATAATTATGAAAACCCCTTTTAAAAAGGGAGGAATTATTAAATTTATTAACTAATTGTTAATGACAACCTTTGTGAAAGGGTGTGATGGTTTAGAAACCACCCCTTAAAAGGTTATATAAGGCATTTGTGTGAGACTTGGAAGAAGCATAAAAAAGCATCACTTAAAAGAAAGAAGCATAGAAAACACACAAGAAAGAGGAAATAATCAAGCATTGTACATTGCGGGAATAGGATTCCAAGTTAGTAGGTTGTAAGACAGAGAAGGGGGCACATCTTATGTGTGTGTCTAACCTGGAGTACAAAAGTGCACTCAGGACTGTCCTGGCTAGGGCTTGGGTATTACACGGGTGTTGAGCATTGTTCCAGAGGAACCAACACTCGTGTAGAGTGGAAAAGTATGCTTATTTCTCCCAAATTGCTCACAGACGGAAGAGGCTAAACCAGGGTCCATTCCAGCAGTCTTTGGATTCTTGCAAATTTCATACAGATAAGTATTGAACTTTATTGTTAATAAAGATATTGGGAATATTATATATATGTGATTATGTGATTATGTTATCCAGTTTGTCTTGTTAATGATTTACATTAGAGATCTTATTAAATTATCAATGTTGTAATTTACTTTTGTTGTTTACACATTATTTAATATTCTATATAATCCCAACTCTAAATATAGAATATTAAATAATGTGTAAACAACAAAAGTATAAATCTGTTGCAAATAATTAAATAACTCCGGGAAAAAGTAGCATTACAATTCCAGCCACACAAGAAAACCTTTAAGGGCTCTAGTTCAAATCAGAGGAAGTTCAATCAATAGAAGTATCAACCTCCCAAGATGGATCAAGAAACAAATAATGAAATGAGAAGGAAGAAGCTATGCTTTTCTTGCAAGGAGCCATGGGAACCAGGACACCAATGCCTAGGAAAAGGTAAGGTACATCTCATAGAAGTCATTTATGAGGATGAGAGTGAAGATAATGAAGACACTAGTTTGAATTGTGATGTGGATCATGTGGAGTAGCAACCGCAATTGGAGCTTGAGTCAAACAATGAAAATGATAAAGGACATGTAACCATTGCATCAATTTCAGGAGTGCCAAAATATCATGCTTTTCAATTGAAGGGAGTTGTCAATGGACAAAGGGTCACATGTTTGGTTGATAGTGGATCCACTCATAACTTCATAGATGAGGGCTTAGTTGTGAAGAAAGGACTAAAGGCTAAGGATTTTCTAGGATTCAGTGTGATAGTTGCAGATGGTTTCACCATGAGTTGCATTAAGAAGGTATCTTAACTTAGCATTCAAATGGGAGACTACACATTGACTGATGATTTCTGTGTTAGAATTGGGAGAGATTGATGTTATTTTAGGCATTTAGTGGTTGCAATCACTTGGCAGATACATACAGGATATTCAGAGGATAGAACTTGAGTTCATTCATGATGGAAAGAAGATCGTGTTGAGAGCAATTTCAGATGGAGGCCCTAGATTTGTGTCAGCAAGGAGAATGGAAACATTGTTTAGACATAATGATGTTTCTTGGGCAACACAATGTTTTATATCATCTAAATCTTCTTCCATGGGTCAGAAGTATCATGTGGACATATAGTTAGTGTTGGATAAGCATAGTATGGTGTTTTTAGAAATTCCTCTCGCTAGACCACCAGATCATGGGTTTGAGCATGTCATTGAGTTGGAGGAGGGCTCCAAGCCCGTCATCACTACACCTTATCATCATCCACATCATTTCAAGGAGGAGATTGAAAAGAGGATTAAGGAGTTGCTTGAGATGGGACACATTCATCCTAGTTGTAGTCCATTTGCATCTTCAGTTGTGTTCGTGAAGAAGAAGGAGGACACAATGAGGATGTGCATTGATTATAGAGCTCTGAATAAGAAGACAATCAAGAATAGATATCCCATTTCTAGGATCAATGAGTTGCTTGATGAGTTACATGGGTCCGTGTATTTTTCCAAGATTGATCTTCATTCAGGGTATCATCAGATTCATGTCCGTGAAGAGGATATACACAAGACAACATTCAGATGACACTATGGAGACTTTGAGTTCTTGGTTATGCCATTTGGTTTAACCAATGCACCTACTACATTTTAGTCATGCATGAATCACATCTTTCGTAGGCAGTTGTGTAAGTTTGTGTTGGTGTTCTTTGATGACATATTTCTGATATATAGTAAGACTTGGGAAGAACATCTTCAACATATTGATGAGGTATTGGAAATCATGGAGGCACAATCATTATTTTCTAAGGCATCCAAATGTGAATTTGGTATGATAAAGATTCTCTACCTAGGGCATGTAATTGGAGCTGATGGAGTTAGAGTCCATCAGGAGAAGATATAGGCAATTCTGGATTGGCCACCACCACGAAACATTTTAGACTTGAGAGGATTTCATGGGCTATGTTGCTACTACAGGTGGTTTGTAAATGGGTTTTCACAGCTAGCAACACCTCTCATAGATCTCAAAAAGAAGGGAGCATTCACTTGGTCAAATGTGGCTCAAGTTGCTTTTGACAAACTCAAGAAGGTGATGAGTTCATGTCCAATGTTGGCATTGCTAGATTTCACACAGCCTTTTGTGTTGGAATGTGATGTATCAAGAGAAGGCATTAGTGCAATATTGATGCAAAATAGACATCATATTTCTTTTGAAAGTAGGAAGGTGAGGGATGTAGAAAATCTCTATTCCACATATGATAAGGAGATGCTCGCCATCATGCATGCATTGGTGAAGTTGAGGAAATACTTAGTGGGCAATTGATTTGTGGTCAGGACTGATCATAATAGTCTGAGGCACTTCTTGTTGTAGATGGATTTGAATGAGAGGCAACAAAAGTGGGTAAGCAAGATTCAGGCATATGACTTTGACATTGAGTATGTGAAGGGAAAGAACAATGTGGTTGTCGATGCTTTATCTATGAGGCCTACTCTTTGTTCAATGTCAAAAATTTCAGTAGACTAGAAGGATCATCTTTTGGCTGAGTATTCCAAGAATACTTTTTCTTGTGAGATCATGGATGGTAAGATTCAGGATGAAAGGTACAAGGTGATTGATGATGTGATCTACTACAAAGATAGGACCTATTTTGTTCCTGAGTCAAAGTTGAAAGAGAAAATTTTGAGGGCCACTCATGATGATCCACTTGCAAGGCATCTGAGTTTCTTCAAAACCTACAGGCAGGTGAGAGAGAGATTCTCATGGAAGGGTCTCAAGAATGATGTCTTGCAGCATGTCAGAGAGTGCATGTCAGAGAGTGTGTGACTTGTTAGTAGAACAAGTCAGAGCATACCTCCCCCGCGGGATTGCTCAACAATCATTGCCCTTTCCAGAGCAAAGGTGGGAACATATTTTGATGGATTTCGTCATAGGTCTACCAAAGGTCCAAGGTCAGGATTGCATATATGTTGTGGTTGATAGGTTAACTAAGTATGCACATTTCTTTGCAATTTCGTCTGAGTATTCAACACTTCAGGTTGCAGACTTGTTTTTCAGAGAAGTGTTCAGACTGCATGGACTTTTGAAGACTATTATCAGCGACCAGGATAGTAGATTTCTCAACATATTATGGTAGGAGTTATTCCAAATGACAGGGACAAAGTTGGAAATGAGCACGAGCTATCACCCTCAAACAGATGGGCAAACTGAGATTGTGAACAAATGGGTTGAGGGATATCTTCATAACTATGTTGTAGGGCAACAACGTGCTTGGATCAAGTGGTTGCACTTGGGTGAGTATTGTTACAATACCACCTATCACATGTCAATTGGCATGTCACCTTTCAGGGCTTTGTATAGTTATGATGCTCCATCATTGTTGGACTTGTCCTTGGAAAGTCGTAGAGATCCCAGAGCCAAGGAGTTGATGTAGGACACTCAGGACATCCTTAAGGCACTTAAGGATAATATGCAACAAGCTCAGAATCAGCATAAGATGTATGCAGATAGACATATGATTGAGAGGACTTTTAAAGTTGGTGATTTGGTCTTCTTGCACCTTTAGCCATATAGACAGTCAACACTGAAGAAGAGTGGTGCTAAAAAGTTGAAGCTGAGATTCTATGGTCCCTACAAGGTTCTAAGGAGAGTTGGTGAGGTAACATATGAGCCTGAGTTACCGGTAGAGAGAAGGATTCATAATGTTTTTCATGTGCCTTCTTGAGGCATTGGGACAAAACATTATCTCTTCACCCAATCTTCCACCTCTTGATAAAGAGGGCACTTTGGTTTTGGTTCCTGACAACATTTTGGAAACAAGGGAGCGACACTTAAGGAACAGGGTGATCCATGAGCACTTGGTGAATGGAAAGACTTGCCACAACAGATGCAATATGGGAAGGAGAATAGATTCTACAGCTTCCAAATTTGTTATTGCTTGATGACAAATCTCAAGAAGGGAGGACTGTCATGTCCCCATTTCTGGTGTGATCACCAAACAAAGTATGGTTTAGCCTATCTTCATTCTCGTAGGGTAATTCATCAAAACAAGGGAATATTCTAGTTGAGCTAAGGTTTGGAAAAGATAATTTTGTTCAGAGGCTTGAAGAACGGAACATTGGCTCAACAAATTTCATTGGCAAGATGGAAAATCAATTAATGCAATTTTTTGTATTGATTATCAAATGAAGACAATTAAACAATAATATGTTATTATTATTTAATTCAACGCCCAAGAAGGAGAAATAAGGAGATAAATTAAATAATATTATATTATTTAATTGGAGCGCTTGCCTTGGATTTGGAAAATTAAATAATAAAATAATAAAGGTTCTTGGAATTGTGCGCCAAATTGAGGAGAAGCAAAAAATAATAATAGTTTATTATTTATTGATGGAGCGCTCACTCTTGAAGAAGGAAAAATATTCAAAAAATAATAAAACAATGACTTGCCTAGTGGAGCACTCATCCTTGGAGGAAAAAATTCAAATAAAATAATAAAACAATGCATTGGATTTGGGCACCCTTCTTGGAGAAATCAATAATGAAGGTATTTTCAAAATAAAAGGGGGGAAATTGAAATTCAAATCTTTAATTTGAATTGGCAGAGATCCAAGTATAAATAAAGCATGAAGGAGCTCATTCCAGCACCATGAATCTTTGGCAACTTTTTGCATTCATGCTTGGCAATTGCTTTGCTTGATCTTCCAAGGATGAAAACCCTTGTGGAGTTGTGTGTTGAATGAAAACCCAATCACACTTGGGGGTGAATTCATATGGATTTCACATTTGCACTTCATTGGAGATTTGGAGATTTGCTTGGACACCATTGTTATATCATTCGAGTTTGAGTCGGAGAACATTGTCAAATTTCATCGAAGATCTATATCATTGAAGACATTGAAGGATCATTCCTTGAGCGCTGATTTCAAAAGAAGAGCATGTTGTTGTTGAGCACTGCTTTGTATTGATCTAATGATTTGCTAGAGGTTTGATGCAACCGCCACCATTCATTATTCAACATCATTTACAAGCACTAGGGAGAATTTGTGGGCTTGGGGTACAATGTCATCATTCTAATTGGTCCAATTTGCATTCTAGAAGGTTGCGCATTCACTTGAGGAATGTATCACATAGTTGGATATGTCAACAAAGGCCGATCTACACAATTGTTGGCAAGGATTTCATCATTAAAGGGCCAGTGACCATCATAGAAGGAGATTGTAGCTATTGCAGAGGTTGTGGAGGCAGCAAAACATCATTGAATCATCAACTATAGGAAACGATATGACTGTAAGGAGTTTGCATCAGTATTTCTCATCATTGTAGCCTTTGTCATAGTAGATCTGAGCACTAATTTGGTATGTTAACATCCATTGTTTATCTCTGATATTGTAATAGTAGTCTACATTGTACTTGGTTGCCATATTTTCATGTAGCTAATATAAAATACAGAGACAAGAGTTACATTCCCAACTTTTGATTAAGCTTAATCTTACTTTAATGTGGTAAACAAGATAATTAATCTTAGATTAATGATTTTGATGTTTGTGGAAAATATCAAGTAGAATCATTGATTATATGGATATCGATTGATGATTATATTAGACATGAGAATACATGTTAAGATTATTTTATCATAATGATTTATGAATTAAATGATGATACACTGATCATGGTTATATGGTTGTGAGTGTAACCTGGAAAAGAATCTTTCCTCAATGATGGAAGAAGAGTATCACCTAGGAAAAGGAAATAGATGTTGGGAAAAGATGAGAATGCCATTTGAGTATCAGAATTGATCATTTGTGAACCCATGCAAGATAGGGTGAGTATAAGTCTTTTTCCTTGTAAGTTGATTTCAAATTCGACTATTGTCGGCAAGTCGATTCAAGATCTCTCGATGTCATTTACATTGAATCGACTAAATAATGTTCTCAAAATGTTCTCATAGTCGATAGTAACCTTATTTGGATGTCAATTTTTCCTATGTTTACGTATCTATTTCTTTATTAGATTTTGTGTTTATCATGTAAATATCTTATCAATAGTCTAATATAGCGAAGTGGGGTAGTGAGACTTGACCCCATAATTCGCATATTAATGTTACCACCTTAACGATGGTAATATAACTTGATGATACCCTAGATTATTTTAATAATTCTATAGTATCATTTAGATGTAAATGATAATATGTGAGACATAACTATTTTCCACTTGTAGTGGTCGAGCACTTTGTTATATAAGTTTATATGTTTTGTTGCCAACCGTACCACTATCCACGATGAGTGGAGGGAGTGGGAACGGTGGAAAGATTATCACAAGATTAAACATTTCATATGACTCCTGAATGGGAGGTATTATGGTCTTCGTGGAGTCTTAAAACCTACAAGGTGGCAGGATATGCCAACTATTTTACCCACTTCCACTTCAAAGGTGGCAGTTATGAGTGGTATCGGAATAAAAACATGCACACAAAAGGAAAAGAATGATAGTCTTTTGGTAGGGAGAGGATTATTATGATTATTATTTTTAGAGGTCGATGGGGAAGGCTACAGGAGTAGCAAGACACTGGTTGAGAGCTCGCAAGAAGCAGCTAGTAGCGACTTCGATAGACTAGCACCTAGCTGAATGTAGCTTGGATACATAACCACCACCTCAGGTAAGACTGTTTATTACAGTCGTGTTAATATGTGGAATGTAGATGTATACATAATGTTATTACTAGTAGCCATACAGTGGTTAAACGTGGACTATATTATCCTTTATGAAGGCTTTATTATGCTTGATATTTAAGTTACCGACTTCGTGGCCAATTGATTAAAGATAATGATTTTATCTTATGCAATAAGAACTGTATGTTTGCTAATATTGTTGAGGCCATAGGGCTGAATTATATTGAGCATTGTTGTAACAGTCTCATGCCCTGAAGCCGATAAGGCTAAGGGTAATTAAAATATTTTATAATCATTGAAAGATATTAATAATCTTGGAGTAGGTCGAGAGCCATGCTCACTGTTTAATAATAATGCTTTTTGAGTAGGCCACGAGCCTTGCAAAACATAATCATAATCCTTTTGATTAGGCCGATAGATAATACATTGTAAAAAGGTAAGATGACTGAAAAGGCCGATGGCCATGCAAAATGGAACAAACAATTATTCATGATAGTCATATTTTTGATAGTGTCCATGCCATGGAGGCTTTTGAGGCACTTAAAAGGAGAAGGAAATACTTGTGTGTTTAGAAAAGATAACATTATACCTTCGAGTGTAAACTATATATATATATATATATATATATATATATATATATATATATATATATATATATATATATATATATATATATATATATATATATATATATATATATATATATATATATATATATATATATAAGAGTAATATGACTCTTAGTATCCATGGTGTAAAACCAATTTATTATTGATAACCTTGTATAGGTTGCATTAAGTGCATGTCTAATCTTGCATGTCAAGAGGGTAAACCCTTGACTATTGTTTTATTTCCATATAGGAAAGGATATGAAAAACGAGTATGAAAACTCATTTGTGGAAAACGTATTATGGATATGTTTCTTTATTGAATGGCAGTGCTTCATGGATGAAGTATAGGGTATCAAGAACCCTTTTGAATTTTTTTGACCAAAGGTCTACCTAACATTGTCGACTTATTAGACCATAGTGATATGTGTTATAGTCGAAGAGAATTCGATGAAAACCTTGAAATAAGGTAGCCATAGAAACTTAGACTAGGGATGGTCTTTTAAACTGAAACCATGAACATGTAAATTTATAAAAGAAGGTACGTGAATAGAGTGACATGGAGTCACAGATTCCCTATTGCATAGGCAACAAGACCAATAATGAATGCACCCCTGGAATTGAAGTCAAAATTCTAAGTTAGATGAACTAGGGGTGAATTGAACCCATCATTCTATGACCTAAAGGAGTAAAATTATGAACACTGTAGGAAGAGACAACTTCCAAGTCGAGTCGAGGTGTGTGAACATTCAACTACGTTCATTGAGAAATGTTTATGTATATAAAACTTTGGCCAAAGAAATGCATTTGTCTTTGCATGCATTAGTTAGTTCACTATGCTCCTGATGGCATAATGCTTCTAGTAGTGTCATACATAGCCAGAGTGGATCTATAGTTGTATGACTGTGAAGTATTATGAAGGACACAACACCAAATACTAAGATGGAAATCCTATTGGTTCTCTATATCTATTCCCTTCATGAAGGGTAGGGCCGCTTCTAGGTAGGAAGTTGTGCGGTGGAGCGCCGATCTGTGGTTGGAGGAAAAGCACTCGGGTGATACTCTCCTTCCCAAGTAGAAGACAAGCTAAGACTTATGAAGTCAGATGTCAAAGTTCTAGATACAGTACATTCTTTTATATGAATTGGCAGTCAAATATTATGTATAAATTTAACATTGATGCTATAAGCAAAACATTGTAAATATATAGTGAAAGGAATTCACTAATATGTTATCTTCGGATTTGTTGTAAATTTCATTTTTGAAATGTTCTAGAAAAGATATGCTTATTGATTTGGATTACAATATTGATTATACTTGTTTAACCTTGATTATGTTAATCATGACCTTGTACTTAATGGTAATTAAGTTGGTTAATTTTGGGTAACGAGAGATAGCTTGTTACATATGGTATCAGAGCTAGCGGGTTCAATACATGGACCTATGAGCTCACTGCATAAAATTATTTTTCTTCCTCCGACATTAAAAGATGCTAATGTTTGGATGTTCTTATGCAAGAATGGTAAGAATAAGAACAACACCCAGAAAGACGATAACGGGAAATGGACGTTACCTTAAGGCTATGAGGGAGTGAGCCTCAAGAATGAAATGCCTTGAACAATCTGGTTACTTGAGAGGCGCATGGTTGGTTGATGATGAAACTTTCGCTAATGATCAAGTAGGAGATGGGGAAAGCGGTTAGGGCTACTGCTCCTATCTCTGAAAATGAATCAGTGAAACCCTCTACACCTAAAGAACCAATCTTGGAAAGTGATCTTAAGGATCCTAATGTTACTCAGGATGTTGTGGATGAGTACCTGCGAGTATGCCCACCTCCTAAATCTGATTTGATGAACCTCAAGAATGAGGATAAACTTGGGAAGATATCTCAGTCTGATAATGACTTGAAATAGCAAGATGTAAAGAACACATTTTTGTAACTATGGATGGATTATATGTAATCCATGGAAACTATAATGCATTTTGAAATTTTGGCAAATCTTTCCTTTCTTGTTAAGATTACATAAATGAGAATGGATTTATATTTATGAATGGATTCAATAGTATGAAAAACTAATTGAATGATTAATCTACAAACTTCGAGAGAAGTAGATTGCAGCACGGTTCAAACAAGAACCAATATGGGAGAGAGCCAGGACGAAGGGCAACCTTTAGGCCACTCTGATTCTAAACTCAACCAGATCCTTAATATGCTCCATGATATGAGAGAGAATTAGAACTCTCGAGCAAGAGGTTAGGGGTTAGCATGGACCCAGGCGAGAAGCCTGTCACAGGGGTGATGACGAGGCACATCATGAGGACACCGCCCAAAGTGAACACAAAGAGAATAACTCTGAGGCAAGACATGAAGAGGATAGAAGAAGCCACTTGGCTTTAGAATTATCCCGAGATATGAAAAAGGTTACCCCTCCCAAGTTTGATGGGACAGTAAGTGGAGATGCTGCGGAGGCATGGCTTATCGAAATGGAGAAATACTTTGAAATAAGAAACTATTCTAAAATCACCAAAGTGGTATGGGGAGCATACCAGTTAGTAGATGAAGCATCCACTTGGTGGATGAATAAGAAAATGGAGTTAGGCTTGAGATCCACGAGTCTAACATGGGAAAGGTTTGTGGAACTCTTTAGGCAAAGATGATTGCCTCAACTGTATTATGACCAAAAGCTTATAGATTTCCAAAATCTAAGACAGGGTGATTTAACTGTGAATGAGTACTAAGAAAAGTTCACTCGCTTACTCAAGTATGTTCTACAATATCAACAGGATGAAAGGTTTTGCATCCGAAAGTTTATTATGGGATTGAACACCCAAATTAGGGGTGAAGTTGATGTGCATGGTCCCACTTCAATGGATTGGGTTTATGAGAAAGTTATTAAACAAAAACAACAAAATTGAAATCAATGTCTACTTATAGGGAAAGAAATCGAAAAATGTATAATTCGTCCCAATCCTACTAATCTTTTAAGAAAAAGGGTAAAAAGCAGGACTTTTCAGAGAAAAATGATAAAGGGTCCAAGAACAAGCAAAATGAATCCAAAGAGGGAAGAAAAGGCAATAATAATTCTAAGAAAAATGGAGATAATTATGGAAAGCCTCATGAAAGGCGAGGACCCATGGGAGGATGTTATACATGCGGCGGTGATCATTATGCCAACCAGTGTCCTAATAAGACGCAGGGAACTCAGCCACAAGGAAACCCTTTACCCTCTCAGTAGGTAGCATTTCAGCAACACATACATGCATCCCTGGATAATAGGCAAGCTAAATATCAAATTACTCCTATTGAAACTACAGGTATTTTATCTTGTTTTTAAATTTCAATTTTAATATATATTGGTGCAACAGAATGTTTGGTTTTCCTAAAAGTTTTAAGTAAAATTTCTAGAAAAGATGGATACATGGCAAATACTTGGTTAGTTGAATATGAAAATCAGACCAAAGCTCAGGTAGAGCAATGCTTGTTTGAGGCTAAGGTTGACCTTCCAAGTTTTTCCACTAAGTTGAACCTTTATGTAGCCCCTTTAGGCTCCTATGATGTTATCCTTGGGATAAACTAGTCATGGAGACATCGGGCTAAAGTGGATTGTTATGCCAAAACAATAGAATGTCTAGATAACCTAGGGAACAAAGTCTTTCTACAAGGTAACCCTAGAGAGGTCAAATTGAGACAAATATTTGCCCTACAGATGAAAAGAGCCCAAAGAAAGGGATGCCAGCTTTTTGCTGTTAAAATGGAGAAAATAAATAGTTTTGAGGAAACTAATTTCTAAGATGATTTGATATTTTATGAATCTCAGAAACTCCAACGAGTTGAGAAGAGGGAGTCCATATATCTGGAAAGATCAGATATGGATAGGTATCCTTTTCTTAGAGATTTTCAGAATGTGTTTCCAGATGAGCTATCAGGATTGCCTCCTAAAAGAGCTTTTGATTTCTCTATAGATATAATTCCAAGATTGGAACCTATATTTAAAGCTCCATACAGAATGACCACAACTGAGTTAATGGAGATAAAAGGTCAATTGCAAGAATTGCTTAATAAATGACTAATAAGACCCAGTGTGTCACCTTGGGGAGCACTAGTATTTTTTGTGAAAAAGGATGGTACATTGCGGCTATGTATAGATTACCACATGCTAAATAAAGCAACAATAAAGAACAAGTACCCATTGCCCCACATTGATGATCTCTTTGATCAAATGCGAGGGGCAACTGTGTTTTCTAAGACTGATCTTCTATCTAGGTACCATCAATTGTGGTTAAAAGATGAGGATATTCACAAAATAGCCTTCAGAACAAGGTATGGGCATTATGAATTCATTGTCTTGCCGTTTGGATTAACAAACACACTTGCAGTGTTTATGAACTTAATAAACAGTGTGTTCAAAAACTGTTTGGACAAGTTTGTCCTAGTTTTTCTTGATGATATCATAATTTACTCTAAGAATGAGGAAGAACACCTTCAGCATTTAAGGATTGTTCTTCAGATGTTAAGAGAGCATAAACTGTATGGCAAGCTCTCTAAGTGTACTTTTTTTCAAAAGGAAGTGCAGTATATGGGCCATATAATTTTAACTAAGAGAATAGATGTGGACCCAACCAAGATTAAAGCCATATTGGAATGGCCAGCCCCAAGAAATGTACATGAGGTTCAAAGTTTCATGTACCTAGCAGGTTATTAAAGAAAATTTGTAGCAAACTTTTAAAAAATTACTTATCCTATCACTTCTTTACAGAGGAAAGGCAAAATATTTGAATGCTCAAACAAGTGCTAGGAGGCATTTGACCAACTAAAGGAAAGGTTGACTACATCACCTATTTTGAAGGTACCTGACCTAAAAGGTCATTTTGTAGTCATTACCGCTACCTCAGGGGAAGGCTTACGTGGTGTACTTGTCCAGGATGGGCATGTTATTGCATATGATTCCAGGAAACTAAAACCTTATGAACAAAACTATGCCCCTCATGATTTGGAATTGGCAGCAGTAATTCATGCATTGCAAATGTGGAGACATTACTTGCTTAGAAAGCCGTTTGAACTGAAAATAGACCATCAAGGACTCAAATATTTGTTCACTCAAGCACACCTAAATGCTCACCAAAGAAGGTGGTTAGAGTTAATCTCATATTATTATTTTGAGATTAAATACATTCAAGGAAAGGAAAACTGAGTGGCGGATGCCTTAAGTAGAAGGCATATCTCCTCAATGATCTCCATACATTTTGATTTTAAGAATCAGGTATTACAAAAGTCTAAGGGAGATGAGTTTTACAAGCAGGTAAAACATGTTCTTTTGAAGGATCCCTAGGATCCAAAATACGATGGATTCTATCTTGAACTAGAAGGGTTACTGAGATATAAAGGAAGGATGTATCTTCCGAACTACTAGGAGTTAAGGAATATCGTGTGGACAAAGGTTCATTCTACGCCTTATTCAAGACATCCTGGAGTAACAAAGTTATTGGCTAATGTGAAGCCTTTATATTTCTAGAAGGGAATGAAGAGGGATGTTGCAAGGTTTGTAGCTGGATGTCTGGAATGCTAGAGGGTGAAGGCGAAACACTATCACCTAGCAGGACTTTTATACCCTCATGAAATTTTGGAATGGAAATGGCAAATCATTAGCATGGATTTTGTGCAAGGACTTCCTACGTCAAGGAATAAGCACAATGCTATTCTAGTCGTGGTGGAGAGACTCACCAAGGGAACACATTTTATACATGAGAATTTGACAGATGGAGCACCAGTCATAGCCCACAAATTTTTGCAATAAATTTTTAGGTTGCACTGTATTCCTAAGAAAATTATCTCGGATAGGGATGCCCGTATGACATCGAAGTTCTAGCAAACCTTATTTTCCTCACTTGGAACCTAGTTGAATATAAGTTTTGCTTATCATCCTGAGATGGATGGCTAAACCGAAAGGGTAAACCAAGTGTTGGAAGATCTGTTGAGAATGTATTGCATGGATCAACAATGCAAATGGGAAGATTACCTTCCTCTTGTGGAATTTGCCTATAATAATTCCTATCATTCCATGATTAAGATGGCTCCATTTGAAGCATTATATGGAAGAAAGTGTCAAACTCTTATAAGTTGGGATAAGCTAGAAGATATGATTAGCCTTGGTCTAGAAATGTTGTCAGAAATGGAAGAGCAAGTCCATCTAATTAAGAAAAGGCTAGCGGAAGCCAATGATAGGCAAAAAAATTATGCAGATGCTAAACACATCGCAAGGAATTTCTCAGTGGGAGAAAAAGTCCTTCTAAGGGTCAAACCCCAAAAGAGCTCCATTAAGTTTAGAAAAGCATCCAAATTAGCTCCTAGATATGTGGGTCCCTTCAAAGTTCTCGAAGAGGCCAACCTAGTTGCATACAGGATTGCTTTGCCACCAGATCTTGCCATGATGCATAATGTTTTCCATGTTTCCTATTTGAAAGAGTTTGTTTCAGGAGATAATCATATTCCTATTCTTGATTGGAATGCCATACAGGTGAAGGACCCAGCAGTGGTAGTGATTGAGCCCATCAAGGTGCTCAAAACACGTAAGCTACACTTACATAATAAAGAGATAACTTAATGCAAGGTCCAGTGGGACCAGTATGCAGAAGAGAATGCCACTTGGGAGAAGTATGAGAATATTTATCAAAGATTTCCCCATCTCTTTTAAAACTTTTTACTATGATGAGTAAACACTTTTTCTTTATGTTGGTTTGATCTTTGGATACATTAAGTCATCGGGGATGATGATTCTTATGGGGGGAGATATGTTACATCCCCAACTTTTGATTAAGCTTAATCTTACTTTAATGTGGTAAACATGATAATTAATCTTCAATTAAAGATTTTGATGTTTGTAGAAAATATCAAGTCGAATCATTGATTATATGGATATCAATTGATGATTATATTAGACATGAGAATACATTTTGTTAAGATTATTTTATCATAATGATTTATGAATTAAATGATGATACACTGATCATGGTTATATGGTTGTGAGTGTAACAGGAAAAGAATCTTTCCTCGAGGATGGAAGGAGAGTATCACCTGGGAGAAGGAAACAGATGTTGAGAAAGGATCAGAATGTCATCTGAGTATCGGAATCAATCATTCGTGAACCCATGCAAGATAGGGTGAGTATAAGTCTTTTTCCTTGTAAGTCGATTTCAAATTCGACTATTGTCAGCAAGTCGATTCAAGATCTCTCGACGTCATTTATGTCGAATTGACTAAATAATGTTCTCAGAATGTTCTCATAGTTGATAGTAACCTTATTTGGATGTCAAGTTTTCCTATGTTTATGTATCTATTTATTTATTAGATTTTGTGTTTATCATGTAAATATCTTATCAATAGTCTAATATAGCGAAGTGGGGGAGTGAGACTTGACCCCATAATTCACATATTAATGTTACCACCTTAACGATGGTAATATAACTTGATGATACCCTAGATTATTTTAATAATTCTATAGTATCATTTACATGTAAATGATAATATGTGAGACATAACTATTTTCCACTTGTAGTGGTCGAGCACTTTGTTATATAAGTTTATATGTTTTGTTGCCAACCATACCACTATCCACGATGAGTGGAGGGAGTGGGAACAGTGGTAAAGCTTATCACAAGCTTAAATATTTCAAATGACTTCTGAATGGGAGGTATTATGGTCTTCGTGGAGTTTTAAAACCCACGAGGTGGCAAGATATGCCAACCGTTTTACCCACTTCCACTTTGAAGGTGGCGGTTATGAGTGGTATCGGAATAACATGCACACAAAAGGAAAAGAATGATAGCCTTTCGGTAGAGAGAGGATTATTATGATTATTGTTTTTAGAGGTCAACGGGGAAGGCTACAAGAGTAGCAAGACACTGATTGAGAGCTCACAAGAAGCAGCTAGTAGTGGCTTCGATAGACTAGCACCTAGTTGAATGTAGCTTGGCTACGTAACCACCACCTCAGGTAAGATTGTTTATTACAGTCGTATTAATATGTGGAATGTAGATGTATACATAATGTTATTACTGGTAGCCATACAATGGTTAAACATGGACTGTATTATCCTTTATGAAGACTTTATTATGCCTGATATTTAAGTTAACGACCTTCGTGGCCAATTGATTAAAGATAATGATTTTATCTTATGTGATAAGAACTACATGTTTGTTAATATTGTTGAGACCATAGGGCCGAATGGTATTGAGCATTGCTATAGCAATCTCATGCCTTGAAGCCGATAAGGCTAAGGGTAATTGACATATTTTATAAACATTGAAAGATATTGATAATCTTGGAGCAAGTCGAGAGCCATGCTCACTGTTTAATAATGACGTCTTTTGAGCAAGCCACGAGCCTTGCAAAACATAATCATAAGCCTTTTGATTAGGCCGATAGCTAATACATTGTAAAAAGGTAAGATAACTGAAAAGGTTGATGGCCATGCAAAATGGAACGAAGAGTTATTCATGATAGTCATATATTTGACAATGTCCATGCCATGGAGGCTTTCAAGGCACTTAAAAGAAGAAGGAAACACTTGTGTGTTTAGGAAAGATAACTTTATACCTTCAAGTGTAAACTATATATATATATATATAAAAGAGTAATATGACTCTTAGTATCCATGGTGTAAAACTAGTTTATTATTGATAGCCTTGTATAGGCTGCATAAAGTGCATGTCAAATCTTACATGTCAAAAGGGTAAACCCTCAATTATTGTTTTATTTCCATATAGGAAAGGATATGAAAAATGAGTTTGAAAACTCGTTTGTGGAAAACGTATTATGGATATGTTTATTGAATGGCAGTGCTTCATGGATGAAGTATAGGGTATCAAAAACCCTTTTGAATTCTTTTGACCAAAGGTCTACCTAACATTGTCGACTTATTAGACCATAGTGATGTGTTATAGTCGAAGAGAATTTGATGAAAACCTTGAAATAAGGTAGCCATAGAAACTTAGACCGAGGATGGTCTTTTAAACTGAAACCATGAACATGTAAATTTATAAAGTAAAGTATGGGAATATAGTGACATGGAGTCACAAATTCTCTGTTGCATAGGCAACAAGACCAATAATGAATGCACTCCTAGAATCAAAGTCAAAAGTCCAAGTTAGATGGACTAAGGGTGAATTGAACCCATCATTCTATGACCTAGAGGAGTCAAATTATGAACATTGTAGGATGAGACAGCTTCTAAGGCGAGTCGAGGTGTGTGAACATTTGACTATGTTCATTGCAGAATATTTATGTATATAAATCTTTGGCCAAAGTAATGCATCCGTCTCTATATGCATTAGTCAATTCACTATGCTCCAGATGGCATAATGCTTTCAATAGTGTCATACATAGTTAGAGTGGATCTATAGTTGTATGGCCGTGAAGTATTATGAAGGACACAACACCAAATACTCAGATAGCAAACCTATTGGTTCTCTATATCTATTCCCTTCATGAAGGTTAGGGCCGCTTACAGATAGGAAGTTATGCGGGGGACCGCTGGTACGTGGTTGCTGGAAAAGCACTCGGGTGATGCTCTCCTTCCCAAGCAGAAGACAAGCCGAGACTTATGAAGACAAGTGTCAAAGTTCCAAATATAGTGTATTATTTTATATGACTTGACAGTCAAATATTATGTGTAAATTTAACATTGATGCTATAAGCAAAACATTGTAAATATATAGTGAAAGGAATTCACTAATTTATCTTTGGATTTATTGTAAATTTCATTTTTGAAATGTTTAAAAAAAGATATGCTTATTGCTTTGGATTATGATATTGATTATTACTTGTTTAACCATGATTATGTTAATCATGACCTTGTACTTAATGGTATATAAACAGTGTGATCTGTTTTCGTTTTGTCAATTACCTTGCTATCAATTTGTATTGGAGGCATTTCTTTTCCAAGTAGTTTAGATGTATGTTGTTATCACTATTTTGACACATACTTTCTATATTCCATGTTGTTGAAGACAAATTGAAGGTGCAAACAAGAGAATCAGAAATTCCGTCCTAGGGTTTGAATTTTTAAATTGCAAGTATCAGAATATTGTATGCAAACCTAAAACGAGACATGACATAGGTATATAAATAGGTGTGATAAATAGGTGGATAAGGTGGATGTATAGAAGACTATGTAAATAGACCACCTATAAGAGATTGTGTAAATAGATAGAGTAAGCTAATTACATGTGTAAATGGATTAAAAAAAATAGGAGAATAAGCCCAACTTCACACAAGAACATGGCATTTGTAACCATATACATGTACCAAGACATTACCTCAAAATAGGCACAAAACTAAATAAAAAAATGGCATTAGTACACATATTTCACAATTAGGCAACTTTGCTGTCACATTGCTTTTCTATGTTATGTGGCTTCCTTGGAAGATTGTATACATATTTAACCCATTAATGAAAATTACTGCCTGCAATAGGATTTAGCAATCAAATTCAAGTGGTAAGCAGCTAAATATTTAGCTCTATTAAGCTCACCCCCTTGTCATGAAATAGGATTTAGCAATCAAATTCAAGTTGTAAGCAACTAAATAGAGGTAGGTGTATAAGGTGGATGTATAAAAGACTTAAATAGACTACCTATAAGAGATTGTGTAAATAGATAAGGTAAGCTAAGTACATGTGTAAATAGATTAAAAAAAAGCTAGGAGAATGAGCCCAACTTCACACAAGATCATATCATTTGTCACCATATACATGTACCAAGACATTACCTTAAAATAGACACAAAACTAAATAAAAAATGGCATTATTATACAAATTTCACAATTAAACAACTCTGTTATCACATTGCTTTTATATGTTTTATGTGGTTTCCTCCTAAGACTCTATGCATATTTAACCCATTAATGAAAATTACTGCAACTTCACCAACCTTGTAGATTAATAAATAAAGTCAGAATACATATGTTTCTATTGGTTTGGAACATTTGATGAATACAGACATGTTATAATTATAGTGCATACTCTCGTGTGTGAGGCCTCAAACACCCATATAGGCTTATTTTCACCCTGGGGGCCTACATCTTCTATATGATCCTAGTTTTCCTTATTTTCCCAAGAACTGGGTTGGTGGAGAAATTAATAGCCTTCAAAGGTTTAAAAATAGGAAAGCGTGCCAACTTCATTTTCCATCGCAGGGTGGCAAATCAAAACTTTGTTTGGTACTTCCATTCTCTCGAAGATTATACATTGACAGTTGAAATCGAAAATCCACCAACCCCTTGAAACGAGTATAAATTAAACTGTAGAAAGGGTAAATATTTATATGAAGTTAAATGGGTCTGTTGGTCCCAGACTACCTAGCACATCTATCTGCATATGAGGACCCTTCTGAGGAGATTTTCACTTCATCCATGAACTCAACTGTAGAAAGGGTTAAATATCATATGAAGTTAAATATGGGTTTTTTTTGGTCCCAGAGTACCTGGCACATCTCTCTGACGTATGAGGTCCCACTTTCAGAGAACAAGAATGACTTTTCACTTTATCTCAAGAGTATATTTTGTGAGATATTTTTTGTAACAAATCCAGCAATCCAGTCATGCCAATCCCACCACACCACAGGTTTGAAGATGCTTAATAAATACTCCAAAGTTTGTTAAGTAGATGGTATCTACTTTCAATCCGCATTTAATAATACCACTCAACAATTTTTTACTTTGATTTGGTGGTAGGAATTAAGTGAATAATGACCAAACCAACCATTTGATTCATTTGGTAAAATGAAGACCAGAACAACCATTTTAGGTCAGTTAGTAAAATGATGATCACCAACTATAAGGTTCATTTACTAAAATGAAGACCACACCAACCATTTTAGGGTCAGTTAGTAAAATGATGACCATACCAACCAAAGGTTCATTTAGTAAAATGAAGACCAGACCAACCATTTTAGGTTCAGTTAGCAAAATGCCAATCAGACAAACCATAAGGTTCATTTAGTTAGACCAACCACAAGATTCTTTAGTAAAATGATGATTGTTCAGATTGTTTTATCTTACAATGAAAGATAAATGCATGGACACTTAGTTAACAAAGCATAAGTCTCAAGTCAGTCCTCGGAGTTTCAGCTTTAGACTTGATAAGAGCAATGTGACCAAGCCTTCTCCACAGAAATGTTGCAGATGGAACAACTTTTGTTAATTCAATAACCCCAAAGGCGTATCCAATATCATTTTGACAAGCTTGGGGACAGAACATGGGAACAAATCCTTTCAGTAAATGGTATCAATACACTATATTACAAATTTTGCACCTGTACACGGTTGCCTGTGAGGAATGGTTCTCATTTGTTCCGAAAAATTAAGAGCACAAATGATTCTCTGTACTAAACTATACTAATAAGGGCTAAATTAACACTCTCAATAGGGGATTGCTACCAGCTTCTCTGGACGCATATCCTTTTAGGAAAATTACAGCCTTGTATACTTAACACATCTATCTATACACTAAGCCAGCAAGACTACCAAAGGTTCCCCTGGGGAAAATATCCTTTGCCAGAGTTCAGGAAAACGGTACTCTGTGCAGTTGCTTGCAGGAACCCAATTTTAAAGAGCTTACACTCCTAAACATTGTACAAAACTAAAGATCATGCACGGCTCATCCTTGGATCAATAAAAAGAGGCTCAAGCAAGGGCTGATAAATTACAGTGAGACTTTTGCCCTTTTAAAGCAAACCCTTCTACACGAACAGAAGGCTTTGTTACATATAAGGCTCCACAAGATGTCTTCTGTGACATATTGACAGGCGATGCCGGTGCTCCTTTTCTTATGAACTCCGCATCATGGACAAGAGGATTGTCTGACCGAATGGGAGGTGACCCATAAAAGTATGGGAGAGAATTATTTACAGTTGTTTGATCTCCATACTGATTCTGCATCGTGGAGGGAAAAAGGAACAACATTAGCTCTGTGTAAGTACTATGCTAAAACACATAAAATGACCAAAGAATGAACATCCAACCCAAAAGGACAATAAACACATTTCACTGCATTCAATGAGTTTTGTCTTCCTCATGCAATGGTTCATTCAATATAATAATGATATAAAGTTTTTGAAGCCTGCTTCACAGAATCCTAGATTGAGCTAATGTAGAACAAAATATCACAACATGACTAAAGCCTTGACATGCAAAAGAATGGAGAGAGATATTCCAATAGAAGAGCAAAAAAAAAGGATTACCTTGCTCAAAAATATGCCTAAAATTTCAAAACTTGGCTCTTCTTCATTTCCAGCTGTTGCATAGCTGCAAACAATACTTCCAAGATCAGCTAAAAAAAGTCTGAAAGACTATAATGATGAACAATGAAAAAGGTAATTGAAGTATTACAGGCAGAAATTAAGGAAAACTACCAAACAGAAAAGCCAGTTCCTATAAGCTATTACAAACAAAATTATAGACCAGAGGAAATAAATTATAATAAAGAAACTGATATTTGGTAAATATAATGAAAAACATTTCTGGAGCACTAGATTTGTTGATCAAAACTAATTCTAAACAAGACATACACTAGTTCCCAATGTAAATACAATTGTTCAAGGGCCCATAATCTGAAACAAATAATGCTCTTGGAAAGGCCCAAACTCTAAACATACAAGCAAGGATAGAAAGAGGGATCGACACTAAATCCAGTCCAGACTGTAAACAATAATGCACAAGATAATGTCTACAGGTGAAACTACAGGTAAACTACAACAATGCACAAGATAATGTCTACAGCTAACTGCAAATATAAAAAAGACTGAAGATTGGTCATATCAATTTCTGAATGGAATTCCCAGTAAATTCCTAGAATAAGATTATGTACTCAAAATCCCACTCAAACTGGGTAATTTTTGCTCTTGTACATATTTCCAAAACACACTACTTAACCCAAATCAAGAGATGGATATGTTGCAGGGTTGGCTTGAGCCAGTTTAAGATGGAACTCCATGGTCAAGTGGTATTGACAAAATAGTCAATTCCTTCTGCATGTCCCATTAAGAGAGCAAAACTGATGTTGGTGAATGAACAACCAGCAGCATGGGTAAAAAGCCTCTATTCTTTGCATTGACTAAGACTAAGACAAAATGATAATTTAAGTTACAAGATTAACAAAGATTTCACAACCTTCCTAGTTCTGCTACAGAGGATCTGGATTACGCCAGATTCATAGTGAGAGCGTATACTATATGATCAAAACTATAACAACGTTTTTTTGTGCACAAAACAAATCTAACATAAAACTAATATAATACATCTGGGTTTGTTTGAAAGCTCTGACAGAAAGTACTTCCAAACATAATTATTGCTAGTTGCAATCAGATCATGGAGCCAAATAAAACAGATGGGTGATTACAATGTTGTGCTCATCTTTGGCTGTTGAAAAGAGGCTGTGTATTATTAGCAAGGATTAGGTGGAATGCATAATCTAACATCCATTAACCTTAAATGATTTTAAAATATTTTTTATCACCAAGAAATCATATAGAAGACATAATCTATCACACAGAAAGGACAAACCTTGATCATTGAGATATCAAGAAAATAAAAACATGCTATCAATCAAAGAGTCCTTAAACAAATAAGGATGAACTCAAAATTCAGGTTTGCATTTGCACACATAAAAAATTCATATATTGATGAACTTGACACAAATTAATGAATATAACCCAATAACTGCAGAACATCTATAGGTTATATTGGAGGGTTTGATATATATAACGGGGATCAGAACCTGAAAATAGTTAAAAAGTCTAAAAATGAAAGCCGATTAATTAAAAGCATCTTAGCACTTGTTTGGAAAGTTCGGATGTAGTTTATGGTAAACCTTGACCAGCCGGCACATTGTAAAACGCCCGGCTGGTCGAAATGTTGCCGACTCGACATCAATCAACGATTTCTTAGACAAATCACAGCAGTCGATATATGCAGGAGGCTCGATTGATTAGGTCGATTGATTTTGTCTAAGAATTTGCAGGTCGAAACAAAGAGTAAACAGTCGGCACACAACGTGCCAGCTGTTTACGGTGGGCTGAAGCGTATCCAAATAATCAATACTTGTTTTTGGCTTGGCAACTTGATCTGAAACAGATCGTCAAAGGTGAAATTGAAGTACAATAATCCTTTCATAAAGATCAAGGAGTACTTCCCAACTAGCAACTAGAACTGACCTTTTGCATATGTTGTTAGGGACTCTGAAATCTGGTGGACAGGTGTATTACTGGACTGCGAAGTGGCTACCACCCCCTTCAGTTCGGAGCAAATATGGAATACCTCCATGCAGATTCACTGAGTGACAACCAAGATAAGACATTAGGAAACATGGTACAACCACAAACGGCCTTTAACCTAGAACTCAGCCATATGATGTCCGATTTGGCTGATATTTGATGAGCTAGACACCATGGCAGATCACACCTATATCTAATGACTATATTGATGAACCCAAAGCGTCTAAAGCTATTGTAGAATTTATTCACACCAAATGAATACACACTACCGAACAGTAACATCTATACCTATATTTGAGTTGCTAAGAGATAAAGGGGATCAAACCCTGAATTAGATAATGACAAAGAGGTAAGTATCTCAACTCTACAGATATGTAGTTGATACCTTATAGACTCATTTCTGGCCTGATTATACAAAACAAAAATACCCAAGAGAGATCAATACTTATATGTGATTTGGGGCAATATAACCTTATTTCTGGTCTCAGAACACCTAAAAGAGAGTTTTAAACGCCCATGCTTACTAGAACTACATTAAGAATCAACATTAGAAACAATCAGAAGGAAGACCAAACCACTTTTATTTTGAGTTTTTCCATAACCCTCAATAGGGTCAGTACCTCTTATAATGTTTGGCAGCTTATGACCTGGTTTCTGATCTGAAAATACCCAGAAGAGAAAATTGAAAATACTTTTTCTTATCATGCCCACATAAAGAACCCGCATAGGAAACAATCAGAGAGAAGATCAGCCCACAATTTTATTTTTTTTTTCCTTTTTTTTCTATAAGATTTAATGGGGTCAATACCTCGTGTGTGTCACCTCATGACCTTATTTCTGATCTAAAAATACACAAAAGAAAGTTGTTCAAGAACCTTATGCTTAGCAGGTCCGGTACAAGAAGCTACATATGACTAAAAAGGAAAACACAAAAAATTACAGCCCTCAATTACCTGTGATTTGATTTATGTATATCTCTGACAGCCCAAGGACCCATGGCCATCCTATGAGGTATGGGGCAGATCAGTTGGTCCTTCTCCAATCTTTGATTGATTTCAGTCAACTGATACATTCTGCTCTGTTTTTCTTCACAATATTGCAGAAACTACCTCCTGATTTACTCCCCAAAACCACGCCTATCAACAAGAGGAAATGCGCGTAGATCCAAATCTAGGCATTGGGTACTAAGCCAAATGAAGGAAAAAAATAAAAAGGCCAACACACCCAAAAGAAAATCAATGGACACAAATCTGAGACGTGCCAACGGTTCTACATGGTCTAAGAAAAAAATCTGTGTCATGTATTTATAAAGGGCATGGATGGTCTATACGATATCTCATGGCAGTTGGAGGGCGAGAAGATCAACAAAAAGGAATGGCGGTGATTGGTTGGTCTGTTTGAATCATAGATATTGTAATCAAAGTGGGTACCATTACAAGGACTTGGATTTGGTCTTCGAGGACTCCTGTCAAATGCTTTAAAGAGTTTGTTGTGGAGTGGACTTCGGTTTTAGGGGTTTTGTTTCCGTGTGGACTGATCTTCTTACAAAATTGGGAGCTTCTATAGTTTAGGGCATTGATTTGGTCAATTTTTTTAAGTTTTTAATGGGTTTAGGAGATTTTGGGTCAAATTCGGTTGGCTTTCAAAGGTTTTGTATTCTGTGGTTGAAGGAAAGTGTAGTGGAAATGTGTCACTCACTCAATGGGGTAATGAAATCCGTGTTAGGCTTGTGAACTTCACCATGGGTGTTGTTTTACTAAGTTCATATGATTTTTTTGGATGGTGCAGGAGGAGGGAAAGAGAGGTTGTCCCATCATGGTGTGTCTGATGTGCTTTGCACTGTAAGGCAGTGTGCTTTTGATTAGACAAATGAGTTGGGTTGGGAAAAGTTAAGATTATACGAATAAAACCCATGTTCTCTTCTGGTTAAGATCTAAGAATTTTGTTACCCATGTCCTTTTTAATCTAGGACTTCAAGAATTTTAATTTGAGTTGGATGGAAATCTTGAAAGAGAATATGGAAGAAACCCATTTTCTTACGAAAGGGAGTTGGAATAAATTCATTCAAGTCATTTTCAATGTAAGTTCATTTCAAAACATCAAATTTTAAAGGAAAAACTAAGAGAATGTGAATGAAACCCATGTTCTAGGAAAAGAGTACAAGAATAAATCCATTGTAGTTACTTTCAATAGATTCAAATTTCAAAGACTCAAACATTGGATGAAAGGACATCTAATGGTGAGAGGGGTATCATATTCTCATGGAAACATGGTAACTTTTGAAGAAAAAAGAAATTACAAATTTTTATAATTATTGGATTTATAATATATATTAAATAGTACTTCTAGATTTATATCTCTCAATATCTTTTAAATAAATATATTTGAAATATTTATGTTAGTTTACTAAGTTTATATAGAGAGAAACTTAGTATGTATATACATACTTATACACACGCTAGGTTTCTATCTTTCTATATCTATATTTAGAAAGATAGAAACCTAGTCTATATATAGAAACCTAGGTTTAGAAAGATAGAAAGATGTATATACACTAAGTTTATATCTTTCTATATCTATATAGATACACATGCACTAGGTTTCTATCTTTCTATAGCTATATATAGAAAGATAGAAACTTAGCACATGTATTTATGATAATTCCCATTTAGTTTTGGATTTATTTTAATGGAATGGTTTAATAAAATTATATATTAACAAATAATGTAATTTTGTGTGAAGTTGGGTTCATTCCCTAATCCTTAACATATCCTCATTTACACACAATCTCACGTACTCAAACTTACCTTATCCACAATAACGCATATCCTCATGCATCTAACATTTATCATGCCTATTATTGCCCACCATGTCCAAACATTCATTCCCCACCTTGATTATACCACTCCCTTATCCCAGGTCAATTATGTGGGTGCGAGATCAATCCCTCACAAGGAACTAGCCCCCGAATTTTGAAATTTCAACTTAATTTTTTTTGTCGACTCCCACCCATTTCTTTCTCACCATGAGTAAACTTGGTACACATATCACACAATTTATTGCTATATAGTAGTATTCAGAGACATTCAATGTGCATTCATTTATCATTAAACATCAAGGAAAAACCATTCATAGTTAAGGAGCATTCATTATAGGAATCTTTGAATTTGGAGCAATAAGGGGAACTTAAATTTGCATTATCATTCTAATAAATCTGCATGATTGAATATTGTTTACCTTGATCATTTCCATGATTGTAAAATCAATCTTTCTAGGGGGTTATCCTAGGAGAGCTTGACCTGAGCAATCCGGTTGCTCCCTAAGTTATTTCTAAATACTATCAAACCTTAACAATCAAGGAGTAGAGTTCGAGGCAAACTGAGGAGTAGAAGTGTGTAAATTATTAGATTAGATTTATGGGCCATAGGATATAAATGTGCACCCATGAAAGCCATCTAAATGTGTGGATTCAACCCAAAAATAGTTGTGGTACTACACAAATGTCCAAGTGGTACACAGAGTAAGGATATTATGTTTTTGTCATGTCCCCTTTTTATTTAATTCATGTTGCAGGATATATTTTTCAATTCAAAATATTTTTCTTGGGCTAAGGTATGGAAATTAGAAAATAATTATATCTAAAATTGGTTATTTGGGCCCAAATCATTTATTAATTCTTATTTATGATAAAAGGGGTCAAATAATTAATTTAATATTATTATTTTGGATTATTTACCCAAGGAAGTGTGTGGGATTTCATGTGAGAGATTTGTAACCTCCAAGTTTAGGTGAAAGACCATTATTAGCAGATTCCTTGGCAGTTTTATGACAGCTTGCATGCATGGAGTTATTACTTAATTTTGGTGGAGAATCTTGCAACGATCATTATGGTGGGCCTATTTTGGATGGAAATTGATGTAATAATATTATTTTATTTTATTTTCCAAGAAGAGGTCATTTGGGTTTGCTCCCCTATTTATTTGGAGGTCAAAAACACATTTGGGACTATTGTAGATTTGACAATTTTCTCACAGAGTTGTTTAGCTTGTGTATCTTCAGCGGGTGATGTATCCATTGAAGTTGGAGACTCTTGGGTGTTTGTTTGATGGTTTTAGATTCTCTAAGGTTGTTTAGCTTTGGATCTCAGAGGGTAATCTCACCCAGAGGTTACATTTGCATTAAAAAATTCAGGGAAGTTTGATAGTTTTTAGTGTTTGTGTGCAGGTGTAGATTTTGGGGGTTTTCAAAGCATTTGTGTTGTTGCAGGTTTTACATGTTATTGCATGTTAGTATAGAAGGTGTATTTCACCCATTTCAAAGGTTTGGATCAGCTTTGACCAGCTGGGTATTGCTGGTTTGATCTCAGGAGCATTGTATCTAAAGTATTTGTATGTTTGCAGGTTGTGTTTTGAGCATTTCAGATTGTTTGTGGTGTTTCCATTGATGTTGTTTGAGTTTTATGTTGTGTAGCACGTGAATAGCTCATTCCTTGCTACTGTAGCATCATCCATGGGTGCCATATATCATTTGGTGCAAGTGTTGTGAAGTTTCTGTGTTTTTAGCAATGTTGGGTGAATCACATATGTGTATTTTAGCATGTTTTTGGTGTGTGTCTAGCAAATTCATTGTGGAGTGCTGTAGTTGTTGTTGCTTTTGTAAATCAATGTTGTAGGCCTGATTCCATGTCATATGTATCAGAAAATCATAATAAAAAACATTTGAGTTGTTTGTGTTTATTTTTGTGTAATACTTGTGCAAACTAGTTAGCTAGTTTGGTTGTTTTAATGCATATTAGTGTTAAGTTTGTTAAAGACATTTTCAGATTTGGATTTAATGCTAAATTTCAGATTGGGGACATTACAATTTTTATATCATATCATTAGGATCTATCCCACATTAGGTTTATTCTTCCACATTAGTTTTGTACCTAAGTACCCTTGACCATTGTATTTATTTTCCTAGCTTAGCATACAATTATTCAATTATCACTCCTGACTATTATTTAATCTAGGTTGATTCATATTGAGGTGTATGCATTTGATTTGATTAGGCTAAATATTAAGTTTTAGGGAAAGGTTATTTTCTTTCACATTTTTGTGAACCTATTTGATCTTACGCCCCTAAAGGTTTGACCTTAGGGTTGTACCTTCATTATTTTTTAGGGTTTCAAATATATACTTTCTAATGACATCATCACTTTTAAAATCGTGTTGAGGTTTTATTCCTATTCGTTGTGCTACTTCATTGATACATATTTATCCTAAGGGGGTTGTGTCTGATTATGTGATATCACTTTTGCCCACCCTTGGTTGCCTTTGATGATTTTATCTCAGATCTACTTTTGATTAATATTTTGGTTTACAACACATTGTACACCATTCCTATCTCATTCATCTTTTCCTATTAGGGTTTTGAGCTTTCATTGCATAGTTTTTTGAACCCTACCATACCTACCATTTGATAGATCCCTATTTGTTATATTTTTAATACACAATGGATTCCTGTGATCCTTTATCCTTGGCTTATATCTATGATTCCATCACTAGTTTTGACATGTTTATACAACTTGTGATAATGTGATCTATTTGTTATTAATTTATTTATGACATTTTATCACACAAAGGGCATCACATTGTCCATGGAAGCATTATATCATCACATATGTACCTTTTCTTCCTTTAGGGATTTTGGCATTGCATTTACTTCTCTATTGGATACCCTTACTACACTCATCCATGATTATCATATGTTGCGTGCTTCTTCTATGCAGAGTGACAAAAGTGTGTTTGATCCTAATTGTATACTACCTTTAAGCATCTTCCCTTCAATTGATTTGATTCATGATACACCTATTGTGGAGGATATTCATGATCTACCTTTACTTTCTATTACTATGCATGATAAATTAATTATGTGGTGAAGGTACATTTATTACACATGACGTTGTTGTACCTTACGATGATACTCCTACATGTCATGATGGTTTTATGTTCATAAAGCCATATCATCTAGATAGATTTTTATATAATGGTACTTCCCATGATGATGTAATACCTATTGATGATATATCATTAACCTCTCATGTGGGTACTACTGATATTTCATTGTCTTTTCCTACATTACATGGTGATATTATGAGTCATAGTAAGGAGTTATTACATGATGATTATGATGGTATCACAAATGTATTGTTACATGTTAAATCATTCTTTCTTGCCAATTATGAATTTTTGGAGAACGATATCTTATTAATTAATAAGTTTCAAATTTATTTGAGTGGTAAAACTTTGTAATGGATTGATGCATCTTGTTTTCTTTACATTGCCTTCACGAATTTGGATCATGCTTTCATTGACTATTTCTTTATCCCTAGTTCATATGAGGATAGTATGGACTTAGCAATGTTCTCTCATGACTTATCTTTTGGTCCTTGTTTTCCTAATATTCGCATGGATTATACATCTCCTAATCTAGCTAAATGCTAAGATGTTCTCTTACAACAACCTAACATACCTCTTCAGCCTACACATGGATATTATAGAGATAGATGCACTACATTCATACATAAAATTCAAGAACTTATAGACAAAAGGAAGATAAACATTGAACATACTCATGATCTCACAACTCCCTCATTTAATAAGGCGAACCATATGGAATCAAGGCATGTACATCAAAAGATCAGTTGGGTTCACTATAACACACCCTATATTGAGCTTACACATGACATAAAAGAGAAACCACAAGATACACATGATGAGGAATGACTTCATTGATTAGATGTCCTCACCCATCCTTCTCATAACTCACTTCATTTTATGTTTTACTTTATCAACTTTCCATTTATGTGTTTGGTTCCTAGTTAACATGTGGATGATGCAAATACACCGTTAGTGGCGTGTGTTGACAGAAGTGACTTTGAACATCTGTTGTTTTGTTCATGTCACTTCTTCTTTGTGTTTTGTTTTATTTCTACTTTGGCCTTTTGTTTGTTCCATGTTTATTGTGATACCCCCATCCTATCCATTTAGTTTGTGTGTTCTTACATTTTAAATCCTTTAATTATGCCATATATATTACACCATGTTTTCATTTCACCTCCTATATTATGGTTTATGCTTTGTTTCCCCACTTAGACAACATCTTTCTTCCACTATTCTTATGTTAGCCCTCTATCCTTGCTTATATGCTTTGTTTGACTCCTATGTACTCTTATGTTCTATTTTTTACCACCTTGGGTTTTCATGTGTTCCTTGTTACGCACCTATATCACACAAATTTATTGTTAGGAAAGGTGTCTCAACCTTGCATCCTAATGTTAACACAAAAACTACAATTTTTGGGCTATAAAATACTCCTATGTCATCTTATGTTCTATTTTTTACCACCTTAGGTTTTCACATACTCCTTTTTATGCACCTATAACACATGCATTTATTGTTAGGAAAGGTGTCTCAACATTTCATCCTAATGTTGATACAAAAACTACAATTTTTGGGCTATAATAACTTAATTTTTGGTCTATAGAGGTTGTTTTGGGTCCAAAAATATTTTTGGATAAGCCATTATCAATTCCCAAATTCTTGGTATGTGGACCTCTTAATGCTCCACAATTTAAAAAAGGGCTCAATGGGCTTCCCAAATAAAAAGCCATGGTGTCCAGAAGTTGGGCCTCCCACATTAGAAATGTAAGAACATCTATGAGTTGTAAGCGAGAGTGTCACTCATTGACCAACTTATGATATATGTTATGAAAATTCATAAGGAGATTTTGAATGAAGATAATGGATCCAAAATGGATTTCCCAAGTTCGTGAGTGGATTATGATGAACTTATGGTGGGTGGAAGGAATATGTTATTTTTACACTATGGGCTCATCTTGGGATTTGGGCGTTGGATTTTTAACTAGGGATTTTGGTGCCATATTTTTTATTCATTCTATCTTATGGTTTCCTAATTACCAACTCATAGTTTCATGTATTGATTCTCTTATTTATTGGGTGCTTGAGATGGAGGTTTGGATAGTGAGTTTTTTAGGTATTGTTATGCTATTAATTAAAATTACTCAAGATCTCTTGTTGGTTATACTTTTATAAAGGCTTAGACTTTGCAAGTGCATTTTCACCTTTGATTACTAAATAATACATTGAGTTTATTTGGAGTGGGGTTTTTACCCTGAAAGGGTTTTCCCCACATAAAGCACTATGTTATGGTATATTATTTTTGTGTTTATTTCCTTATAATTGTATGATTAGTTTAATTTTTGCACATATCTCCTCTCATAGATTAGTGTAGGAAGCATATTCCACACCTCTACTTCCTTTCATTTATGATGACATATGATTTATGATATCCTTGTGATCCTTATCCTCCATAACTATGATACCTTTATCATGATCTTAATGCTTCTCATTTTTACATCTTGCGAATATGATGCTTATCATATCCACACCTCACATGATTACAATCCTTATCATGCTTATCACCAAATATATGATGCTTATCAAATTGCATTATGAACTTGGCCATGTTTGCATCCTATGCTTATGATCCTTGTCACATGCTCGTGATTCCTACTTTGATCACATGCTTATGATGCTTATCTTGATGTCTATGAGCCTTATCATGTCTTTATCTTATGCTTGTCTTATTTTGATATCTTGTCATGTCACATGAGCTTACACTTTCTTATCATGCTTCTAAGAGTCATATAATCACATTGGGTGCATTATGAATTGTGCCTTCCCTATCATATTTTGTGGTCATTTGACCTAACCATACCAATTCTCATTTAGTTTTAGGACCATTTTTAAGGAATGTCTTAATATAATTAAACATCAATAAACATTGCAATCTTGTGTAAATTTGTACTCATTCCCCAATCCTTCACCTATCCTCATTTACACAAATTCTCACACGCTTGATCTTACCTTATCCATATTCACACTTATCCCCATGTATCTAACATTTATCATGCCTATTATTGTTTACCATGTCTAGACATTCATTTCCCACCTTGATTTTACTGCTCCTTGTCTCGAGTCAAGTTTGAAAGTGCAAGATTGATCCCACACCCCATGGTACAAGGCCTTGAATTTTAAATTTTTAAATTCATTTTTTTCTGACTACCACTCATTTCTTTGCTACCATGAGTCATCTTAGTACACATTTCATGTGATTTATTGCGATGCAGTGGTATAATTTAAAATCATTCAATGTGCATTCATTTAATCATTGAACATCAATGAAAAATCATTAGCATTTAAGGATCACTCACTTTAGGAATCTTTCAATTTAGTGTAATAAAATGAACTTAAATTTGCATCATCATTCTAGCATATTTGAATGACTAAAGATTATTTCCCTTCATCATTTCCATGATTGTAAAGCTAGTATTTCAAGGGAGTTGATCTAGGATACTTAACCCTAGCAATTCAATAGCCTCCCCAAGGTATTTCTAAATACCACTAGTCATTAATGATCAGTGTAGAGCATACTTTGAGGAAAATTAAGTTGTAGAAATAGGATAGATCCATACCCATAGAAGAAACCTAGATTTGTGGATTTGACCCATAATTAGTTGTCATCTTGCACAAGATCCCATTGAGCACACAAGGTGAGGATATCAAATTTTTTATATCACATCATCAAGATCTACCTCACATTAAGTTTGTTCATCCATATTAGTTTTGGAGTTAAGCACCCTTGACCATCACTTTTAATTTCCTAACTTAGCATTTAATTATTCAATATTTAGATATTTAGCCCTCAACTCTATTATCTAGATTAATTGGGTGTTTATTGATTGTATTAATTGATTAAACTAGGAAATGCTTTAGGGAAGGGTTATTTGCATTTACATATATGTATATTTATACACACACACACACACACACACACACATATATCGATTGTAGAATGTGAGAAAGGTGAATGATAAGACTAGCATGCACACTAGACCAAACCCTCTTCCACAATAACATTCAAGGACAAGACCAAGCCAAATCACTACCAAATGGAGGTGGACTTAGCTACATATATTGTACTTAGGAGTGCTATGGAGAGATCATATTTAATCAAGCCTTTTATCAAACCCTAGGTTAATCAATGCATGAAACCCTAGTTCTATGATGATCTGGTTGTAACAGAGAATATACAACAGGTATCTAGAAATTAATTGCACAAGAGTGATTAGGAAGATGTTGGAACATGTGTCCCAGAAACAAAGGTGTTAGAGAACTATTTCGAGGGCACCCAAATCTAGACTGATTGATGCTACTAGAACTATAAACTAGAAATTTTCTATAGAGACTGCCATGATGCCACATCTGATGTCAAAAAGGGTACTAGGAAGACTAGGGTGCTAGAGCCCAAGTCTTGCATGGAGGAATACTCCTAAAATATTATTGGATCCTAAAACCCTATTCCTTGTTCATTCTTTCTGTGTCCTCACTTTTCTCAGATCTCGCATCTGTAACCTGCACACAAGAAGAAGAGAAGGGGTTTGGGGGTTATGGTGTTTAGGGACTTACCTCAGTCAAATCTTGGGATAGCATTCAAGCTTCCCAACACCATTGATAGATAAGAGAGTGTGTCCTTGCAGGGTAGAGGCTAAACACAAAATCAACATGATGAAATCAAATGATGATGAATCACAATGATATCACCTATGTGATGAAACCCTTAGGAGGATGAATGCTCTTCAACTCATAAGGAGAGATAGATGATAACTTCAAACCTGCAACAACACACACAATGACAATACAAATCTTCTCTAGAATCACAATGAATGCTTTGAATGCTCTTTACTCCAATGCTTCAAGTTGGCTATCTCTATCTAGGTTCATAATGAATTCAAAAACACACTTATATATGCTTTCTCGCTAACATCCGTGAAATTAACCAAAAGAGCTGACAAGGAGAAACCTTTTTAAAGGTCTTATGCTGACATACATTTAAATTTGCCCTAACCAATCAAGGAGGACTTGGGCATGGGAGCCCAAGTCTCAAGGCTCCTTTTTGGTCTGGAGTAAGATAAAATATGTGCCCCTTGTTCCCAATTTACATTGGTTTCAAGGGATTTTGCATCGGGATGAATATTTAGAATGTATAATGTAATCACGGGGACCTAGGAGCTAAACAAGGAGGTAAAAAGACATGTGTAGATACTTTTTACTTCATAAAATTTAGCCCCCACTTTAATATGTGTATGATCTTACGATCAGTACATGCATTAAAGTACAATTGAAGCATATCAAATACTAGAGCGAAGACACACCCTAATTTTGAAAGAACCATTTCTAGCCCCCAAGATTAGGCAAACATAAGAAAACATTTGACAATCACACAAAACATGGTAAATACAGTAAGGAAGCACGTAATACATGGAGAAGATAGTGAAAGGCACATCATACATAGATAAGACATGAATGCAATCATGCAATACACAAGGTATACACAAAGAGAAAACATTATTAAGTAATTATATAACCCTAACTAGGCGATGGGGGGATCTCATTGCTATGCGCTGCCATCAAAAGCACACAAAACACACAGCATGGGGGGAGCTCATCGCTACATGCCACCACTAAAACATGCAATACATGCAAGTAAGACACATGGAATACATGAGCACCATAAAGTATGTCATCGACACACTATATGTCTTAAACAAAGAAAACACAAGTGTTAGGGAGGAGCTCATCGCTACACTCCACTATTTAATACATGCCAAACACACCTAACAGTTGAACTATGCTACCACAATTGTCAAAGACACAATTAAGGGTGAATAACTCAAGATCCAACCCTGCCTTTGTAGAGAAATTTTTAAAAGGATGTGCAACCACTCAAGGCAATACACAATCCTGCCTTTTGCAGAAGGGATTTAAAAACATACCACCCCACCTGCATCGTGGAGACACCTTATGGTGAAAAGGAGGCATGTGCACAAAGTATACAACCCCACATGCATCGTAGAGACGCCTTACAGTGAAAAAGAAGTATACACAAAACAAAATAAAAGTACACAACCCCACCTGCATCGCGAAGACACCTTACGATGAAAAGGAAGCATACGCCACACACAATGTCTAAGAGATCTAAGCATTACCACAATTTATGCCTCCACCTTAAAATGATTGATCCCTCTTACCAGTAGCAATCATGATTAAGGTAAGGTTGAAAACACGTGAGGGAACAAGAGCTTTCGCAAAGCCCATGCCCCAGGGTGACATGTGCTAACAATCGTTGATTGTTCCCAACAAACACATCAATATCATTTACTAACAACCATTGATCAACAATATATAAGCTTTGTTTATAAAATCTAAGCTAAGATAAAAACCAAATCATCTTAGAAATAAGGCAACATGCCACTTAATAAACCAAGGCCACACTTACAGGTTCGGAACTGAGTATAGCCATGAGGTTATACTTCAGGTATCTAGCTACAAGGTGAGATACAAAACATTCCAAAGTGCCTAGAGGCTGATTTAGAGTATTGTAAAGGTTTGTAGCAAAAATTTCACAACATGATACATGATCACATCACAACACAAAGTGATTCTACTAGTCAAGCGCTAGTAACATATTAACCCCATCTTCATATATAGACTATGTCCATTTTTATTTTCTTGTTGTAGGGATGCACGGTCCTTATCAATTTTTATTTGTTATCATCACTCGCCAACTAGTAGAGCCACGGAAGAATGAATTACAAAAAATGAGAGGAGACAAAAGTGACTTAGGTCCACAATGTGGAAAGATGCCCCCAAGACAACTTCCATGACGTTATTCCCCCAAGGCACCACACACAACAATTGCAATAAGAGAGAGGAGAATAGAAGAATAGAGAAACAAATAGAATAAGTGTCACAACGGAGGTGGTCTCCTTGTATCCTTGACCTTACAAGAGTATCAAGGGTCATCTAAGGAGACCTATACACACATTTAACACTACATGGGGGAACACAACACAACAACATAAATGCCTAGGAGGAGGCCACCCTTGACATCAACTCAAACAAGTGATACATCAAGTGCAGCTCAATAAGAGAGAAATACTTACTTGCTAGCCATTGTCCTTAATCAGATCATCTTCTTCCCAGTCTTGATCTTCATCTTTGTTTACCATCAAGGGTTCATGATTTTCCACATTCTTTAGTATTTCTTAAGAGGAAGCCAATACAAAATTGATTTTATGATTTTGTGATAGATAACTTCACTCTTGAAGGTTTTCTCCCAATCCTTGTAAGGATGGCAGAGGAGGAACCTCGGCAAAAATTCCCTTTCCTTTTGTTCGAGGTGGCGTTGGAGTATGTTGAATTGTGATCACCGGTTTGAAGCAAGGAGGCACATTAGGTTCCTCATGCACAATAATTTTAGGAGCATTAGGACACTTATCCACTATCCCCTTAGTGAGAGGAATAAGTCTATTAAGCTCAACATCCATCCCCAAAGGATTTAATGTGAGAGACCTTTCTTCATCCACCAATGCTTCATCTTTTGAAGGGAGATCATTGGAACGAAGGGAAGGTAAAGTGTTGTTAAGAGAATTGTTGATGATTGTATCTTTAGTGATGTCCAATGGGTTTGAACATGCAACCAAAGGAGAACTATCCATGGTCTTCACATCTTTATAGATATCCAAGGTACATGGACATTCAACAAAAGGAGGAAGATCAAGGGTCTTCACTTCCTTAGTGATATCCAATGTACTTGAACATTCGATCAAAGGCGGGAGATCCATAAGATGAGCCATAGAAGCCTCATGTATTATGTTATTAATAAAAGATTTAATATTATTATATGAACGCCCATTATCTATCCACGGATGATCCTTCGTAAGAGGAGGTTCTTCATTAACTAATGCTTCATCCTTTGAGGGGAGAGTATTAGAATGAAGGGAGGGTATGGTGATGTTTAGGGATGTGTAAATGATTTCATCCTCTTGTGCCAAAATGTCCTCATAAGTAAGAACACTTTTGGGAGAGGGATCCAAATCATGGGGTGAAATAGGCAAAGCTAGGTCACCATCACATGTATTAGAGAGTAGATCCATGGAATTATCATGACTTGTAGTAGAAGTAAAAGAAGAGCCACCAAGATCATCTTTCTCATGACTATTCATCGAGATGAACTCAGTGAGATCTTCTAATATCAAAGGATATATGCACATGAGAGTTGTGAAGCTATCAAAATCAGATATATAATAAAGGATTTCATATATAGAACACATAGATACATCAATATTATACATGGATGCTATGTGATCTTAAACATGAGGATGCATATTAATAAATTTTGTGAAAGTTCCAAAGTCTATAATGTATGCAAACAAAGATTCCAAAGATGAATAACAAAAATCATCCATAATGAAATGAGAATGTGATATGGAACAACAATGTATAATCAGATTTATACATTAATCGAGTATCACCAATATGATAGACTTTTGTACACCAAGGCACTAGTTTGAGGAAACCGAGTTTTTGACAATTTTTGCAAAAATAAAAAACACACTAGTGTCACTACAAACAAAGTGATCCAAATGTTAAATTACTGCACAAAAAGGTAATATAGACCTCTTTAAGATTTCTTGCAAAATGTGAAAGAGATGGTAAACTTCTTATGTTAAAATACACAATGTGTAATTACAAAATTATGAATTTTCAAACCAGGAATATGAAATGATGCAAGATTTTCAAATGAATAATGAAAAATATGCTATAAATCAATGCAAGATCTGATTTGAAATGTTTACAATAGTAACAAAATCTGAAACAAGATTTTAACTACAAACCCTAGATTTTGAATTTGTCAAGGTTGTCAAAAATGCAACTTTTTCAACAAAACCCTAGCAAATGAGAGCTTCAAATGCAAGATGAAACACCATGAAATGATTATATACTATAATTTGAATCATATCTGATACAAAAATTAGAGATTTAAATCTTTCTATGATGATATGCAATAATGAAACAGTGGACAAACATGCCTTTTTGCAAGCCTAAAATGCTTTATTTTTTCACTGTTTTCAATGCAAACATGCAAAAGATGTCCTAAAACAACAAGGATGATAAGATACATCAAGTTAAAACCCTTTAATAAATGCAACAATGTAACAAGATTTACCACAACACACCAATCTTGAAACCTAGGTTGCAAATTAGCTAGATTTCTTAAAAATGCAAGGATTTTTTAAACCCTAACAATGAAATTAAGCTATGTAACTATGCAAAATGATGAATGAATGGAATTTAATCAAATCTAAGGTAGAAAATAGCTCAGATCTGATGCAAGAAGGATGCCAAAGTGTAAGATACTATAGGTTCACCAAAATGTTAAGTGTGAGAAAGGTGAATGATAAGACTAGCATGCACACTAGACCAAACCCTCTTCCACGGTAATATTCAAGGACAAGACCGAGCCAAATCACTACCAAATGGAGGTGGAATTAGCTACAAATCTTGTACTCAGGAGTGCTATGGAAAGATCATATTTAATCAAGCCTTTTATCAAACCCTAGGTCAATCAATGCATGAAACCCTAGTTCTATGATGATCTAATTATAACAGAGAATATACAACAGATATCCAAAAATTAATTACACAAGAGTGATCAAGAAGATGTTAGAACCTGTGTTTTAGAAATAGAGGTGTCAGAGGACTATTTCAATGGCACCTAAGTCTAGACTGATTGATTCTGCCAGAACTGTAAACTGGAAATTTGCTGCAGAGACTGCCCTGATGCCAAATCTGATGTCAAAAAGGGCAAGAAGACTAGGGTGATAGTGTCCAAGTCTTGAATGGAGGAATATTCTCAAAATACTATTGGATCCTGAAACCTTAATCCTTGCTCATTATTGATGTGTCCTCACTTTTCTCGGATCTCACATTTGTAACCTGCACACAAGAAGAAGAGAAGGGCTCTGGGGGTTATGGTGTTTAGGGACTTGCCTCAGTCAAATCTTGGTATAGCATTCAAGCTTCCCAACACTACTGATAGATAAGAGAGTGTGCCCTTGCAAGGCAGAGGCTAAACACAAAATCAATATGATGAAATCAAATGATGATGAAACATAATGATATCACCTATGTGATGAAACCCTTAGGAGGATGAATGCTCTTCAACTCATAAGGAGAGATAGATGATAACTTCAAACCTACAACAACATAGACAATGACAATATAAATCTACTCTAGAATCACAATGAATGCTTTGAATTCTCTTTACTCCAATGCTTCAAGTTGGCTATCTCTATCTAGGTTCATAATGAATTCAAAAACACACTTATATATGGTTTCCTACTAACATTCATGAAATTAACCAAAAGAGATGACAAGGAGAAATTTTTTAAAGGTCTTATGCTAACATACATTTAAATTTACCTCGACGAATCAAGGAATACTTGGGCGCAGGCGCCCAAGTCTCAAGGCTCCTTTTTGGTCTAAGGTAAGATAAAATATGGGCCCCTTGTTCCTAATTTACATTGGTCTCAAGGGATTTTGTACCGAGATAAATATTTAGAATGTATAATGTAATCACAGGGACCTAGGAGCTAAACAACGAGGTAAGAAGACATGTGTCCACTTTTTACTCCATAACATATATGTGTGTGTGTGTGTATATACATACATATACATATACATACATACACACACATTCATAAAACTCAAACTATCACCACCCACAGTTGGGCAACATGATTAAGGTTTGACATGTAAATGGCCATCAGATTTATGTTAAGGGTTTTTTTGTTATCCACTCACTCCATTATAATCCATTTAATGTTATTTTAGTTATATCTCTAAGCATGATTACAAATAATCATAGCAAAAATCAAAACATTTATAAGATTTCTTCCCAAGAGGGATCTTTTGGGAAAATATAAACTTTAAGGGGATTCTACATCATTGTTTCTCTTTCCATAAGGTAGGGCATCTCACAAAAATTTGTGATGAAAGGAGACTCTTACAGATGTTAGTGTTGAGGATAGAAGAAGACCCAAAATAAGGTTTGGAGAGTTAAGCATGTTTCAATGGCAAGGAAGGGATTTTTTTATTTAGAGAAAATATACGTGTTCTTTTCAAATCAATATAAACCACCTAGTTGGAAGGATTTTCTTTTGGTTTAGTTCCAAGATAAGGAAGTTTTGAGAATGGGAAGCCTACGAAAGGTGGATGATGATCCTATAAGGGTATTTCCAACCTTAGGCTACTATAGTTAGTTGGATGAAAATGTTGGGAATAATACAGGTCTAGTTTCTTAAGAAGGTTGCTAAGGAAGATAACCCATTGGATGATGGGATAGCATGCATAGAGGAGGGTGAAATCTTATTGTAGGAAGGAGAGTCATTGGAGGTTTCTGTGGAAACATGTGAATTTTTTCACTCCTCTAAGTTAGTCCAAGATCTAGGATTTCAAACTGAAAAGAAAATAAGGGGTAGGAGGATGAAGTTGGGACCTTAACATGTAAGTTTAAGGAAGAGGTAGTAGAAGGGTCTCAAGAAATAATGGGAAAGTAATTAACAATGAGGAGGGGGAAATATCCTCCACAAGAGCCATGATTTTCTTATCATGGAATATTAGGGGACCCAATGCACCTAACAATTTTTTTGATAAAAATCTAACTATAATTATGAAATCGTGATAGCATTATGATTTAGGAAATAAAATTAGGGGCTTTAGATTTTTTGGAATTTTTGTGAAGGAAATGGCGATGGTAGGAAGGTGTTGCTTTTGAATCTATTGGTGCTTCAAGGGGGTTGATATACTTTGAAATCCTTAATTAGTGATTTTTAATATGTGGTGTCTAATATTAGTGGTTTAATCTATAATATGTATCATCCTAATAGTCCAATTTAGAAAAAAAGGCTACTTGAGGAAAGTTTCTATGCATACTAGGGGTCCAATTCATCAAAATGTATTAGTTCAAGAAGGCTCTAATGAGATAACAAAAGCTTAGGAAAAGTAAGGACGAAGGACCTTTAAGACATTATTTGAAATTGATTTAAAGAGGTTTATTGCTCATAATACTTCAATATATACAAAGCCTAAACTTGACAAGTTTTCTTGGACCAATTACATATTAGGATTTTGTAATTTTTGTAATTTATTGTTGAGTGTCTAGATAGGTTCTTGGTTTCACATAGGTTCTTAAGAAATAACTAGATGTTTGAGTCTATAATTTTGGATGTCTCTAGATTGGATCAATCCTTGATAAGGTTAATAGTTGACCTTAACAGTGTGCCTCCAAGATGCCCATTTAAATTTGAATTCATGTGGCTAAAACATGTTTTGTTGAACCCAACTGCATGTGCAAATGGTAGACTGATGGTTTAGTTTTTATATGTTTCAAGATGTTTTGTTTTTCTTAGAAATGAAATTTTGGAAAAATAATTTAAGGGTGTGGAACAAAATGGTGTTTGGGGATATCTTTGTGGAAAAATCCACTTAAGGGTCACAATTATCCTTTTTGAATCAAACCATTCACAAAGAAGGATTATCGAATGATCTTTTGAGAGAAGAATCTAATCTTATGAGTCAATTAGAGTCTTATTATTTGAAAGAAGAATTTTTTGGAAGCTAGAATCTAGAGAAAAATGGATCAAAAAGGGAGATTAAAATTCCAATTTTCATTAGTTTACCATTTCAAGAAGAAATTTCAGCCAAATATTAAGATTAAGAATCAAGAAGGGGAGTGGTTGTCTTCTCTTAAGGAATTTAGGATCAAAACATTTTTTCCTTTGAATAGTTGTTGAATGTTGATCTCATTGGGAGAGAGGAAGATGTGCATAAACTCTTGGTGAAAATTCCTTTGGTGATCTTTAAGGATAAAATCCTAGAGTTTGCTTGAACCCTTTAGTATGGAGGAAGTTTGGAAGGCATTTTTTCCCAAGGGGAAAGATAAAGCGCTTAACTTGAATGGATTTCAATGTTTTTTTTTAATTTAGAAGATAGTACATAAATATAAGACGTAGGTGCTACCGTGGAGGTTGAAATATGCCAAATAGGGGACTAACTAAGATAGTATCCCAATAGCACTAACCATTTTGTTGCTCCCTTTAGAGTTTTGTAGGTTAGATCTCTCAAAATACAAGTGTTTTTAAGATTCTATAAGTAGTACAAGACTTGGAAAAATCAAGTGAGCAACTCCTAAAAGTTGCATAATAGTTAGAGTAGAATACATAAATGTTTGGGAGGACATCAATGTTTATCTATAAAAATCCAACATCCTTATATTAGACAATAGTGCCTAGCTATCAAATAGGAGCATCACTTTATCAAACAACAATGTAAGACTACTAATGAAAGGAAGCTAGGTGTGCGAAAATTGCTTCCTACACTAATCTAATGAGGAGAGGGCTATGCAAATTCAAATTAATCCTTACAACTACAGCAACATAGAACATCTAAACGAGATATTTGCAGCAATACACATGAACCAGAAAGAGAGACAGAAGAAGAGAGACAAAGATTTACGGTGGGGAAAACCCTTATCAGGTGAAAAACCCCACACTCAGAAACCTGCACAATGTATTAACAAGTCTAAAAGAATGTTTACAATACACTTGCAATGCAAGCTTCAGTGGTCTTGAAAACTCGAGTCTAGAGTCAATCTGGTAGCATAACAGTACCTGTAAAACCTATAATACAACTCCCTCTCCAAGCACCTGTTTATATAGAAAATACAAGGCAATATTGGACCTATCTTGGGATGGGCGTCCAACTTGGCCTCATGGCCCAAAACCCATGCCTAAGGACACTTGGTCAACATTGTAGAATTTGCCAGACACTTGTCCACAGTTCCCATCCCAAAGAGGTCGCCCATTTCCAAAATAGGCTATGACAGATGCTCTTATGACACTTACGACCGTCATAGAATCTGTCATAGCGGTTACAACTTACAACTGTAAGAAAATCTGTCATACACAGGCTATAAATAGCATATTCTCTTACAACATGTCATAGTCCACCTTGGGGTTCCCAATATGCCTTTTTCAAAGATGCTTCATGACACATGTCTTCACCTGTCTTACAAGCTTCTATTTCTAACGCTTACATGTCATAGATTCGTCATAGGAATCCGTCATAACCATTTCGGTCAAACATTCCCTTACACAACATGAAAGATGCCGACACATGGCAAAATGCTCCTACCACAAAGTGGGATGCCTATCTCCTCATGTGAGGACAAAATTACAAGTTGTCATATTTCATGTAGGATTGACACATCAATCTACATCCCACAATATGACAATATGGAATTTACAAATATTTACAACATAGGTAATTAAATAATAAATATAAACATTAATAATGTAGGAATTACCAAGGTTGAGACATCTTAATTCCCAACAACTAAACACTTATGCATGATACTAACATATGTAATTATTGATCAAGAACTAGTCAATGATTGTAATAGCATTAACATTTTTTGATTAAATCAAAATTGGAATTCACTATTAATAGGAATCACTTAGAAAAATAATTATAGAAAAAAACATATCAACATCCACAATAAACAAAGAACACAACATATAACTTGGGAAACCCTTTCAAGAAAAGAAAAACCTAGCACCAAAGAGAGCCAACACTATATTAATTTGTAAAATTATAAAATCCTAATACAATCAGTTATCCCCTTATTTCACCTTTCTCAATTTGAAAACATTCTCCATCTAAATTCTAGTTCCTCTTACCTCTCCCCTAATTTTTGTCTCTTTAGCTTTTGACATCACTCCCTAAGGAAATCATCAAAGATTAATTTCTTAATGAATGTTGTTCCTACAACTTTCTCCCAATAGGAAGGTGAATTTTTTTCACAGATAGCAACCAACTAATTAATTGCCAAGGCACTTTTGTTAGCCAAAAAATAAAACACCCATACACTCCATGCAATATTAAGTGATCATCAATAAAGCATAATGACTTGTCCACATGGTAGCATTTATTTGAGCACAAAAATACATTTTGCACACTTGTATATTTTACTTGCATAGCAATCATGATGTTGCATAACAACCAAGATATTGCACAATAACTAGATCATGTTGTACACAACAACTTAGTCCTCTTATATACCAAATAAGAGAGTGTGCAACAACTACAATATTCTTGTGCAACAACTAAGATATGTTGTACAACAACTAAGATGTTGCATGGAAAGGGGTTACACAACAACTATGATCTTATTGCATACAACTAAGATATTTTGCACAAATAAGACATATTACATAGAAACTAAGAATCTTCACAACTATGATCTTATTGCACAACAACTAAGATATGTTGCAAAACTAAGACCTATTGTCTAACAACTACAAACTAGAAAATATCTACAAGTGAATAGAACACCAATTTTCCAACATTCTCCCACTTGATATTTACTGCGAGAGAGTTGAAGATAAATTGGAAACAAACCAAGAACAAGGAAGAGTTAAATCCATTGCATCCATGTACCAATGAAATTTTTAGTGCTCACTAGTTTTGAAGATAGGCATTTATGTTTACCAAAGTATTGACCTTCTTCATTTGAACTTTCTTATCCTCTACCATCTTCTAAATAAAGTGATACTAAACATCAAATTCTTTTCCAAACAAATTGCACTCTAACTATCACAATTGATCTTCACTATCATACTTCCAAAGCCAATAATTGAACACAATATCTATAACTAGATAGTTTCTTTTTAAGCATGTGTTGTAGCCATATATTATATTTCAGTAGTGGATAGAGAAAATGTAGCTATTGTCAAAAGATTTTATCTGCATATACTATTTTTTATGCTTCCATGTGATTATTCTCAAATTTGCAAATTGAAAGTATCCAAAAAGTGATTAGGTGTTTTCTCTAGTCAGATGGTAAAGGTAAGAATAAGAAACATTTTGTGAACTGGAAATGGTGTTGTGTTAGCAGAGATTTTGGGGGTTTGGGTCTGAAGGACCTAAGATTTCAAGGCATGGCTTTGGTGAAAAAATGGATCATTAGATCCCTAGAGGGCGATGAACCATGGAAAGTCCTTGTTAGGAACAATATCAAGTTGGCTTGGCCTAGGAGGGCTTTGAGTTGGAGTAAGTTGCATCCTTATGATTGTCTTTTTGGGGATTTCAAGGTGAAACCTTTTGGGTCGGTGGTCTTTGGCTCCATTTGGAAGGCTTGGGAGGTTTTTAGAAGCCTAATCTCTTTTTATGAGGTGAATAGCCCTTTGAAGCAGTGGGGAGGGCACTGTTCTATTTGGTGGAATTTGAAGTATAAAAATAAACACTTGGTATTGATCCAAGGGTGCTCAGACATGAAATGGCATAAACTGGGCTTGTCAGCCCTTCGAGATGTGTTCTCTGTTAATGGCATTAAAAGTTGGGAAAGTCTAAGATTAGAATTTGGGTTGAGAGATAGTCAAAAGAGGACCTACTCAGTTGTCTTAACAACTTTATCAAATAATCTTGTTTAACTCAAAATGTTGAGTGAGGAGGATTGGTTGGAAAAGATGTGTTAGAAAGATGGATCTAAGGTGAAAGTTTGTGAATCCAAAAGGATTTATAAATTACTTACAAAATTAATTGAGATATATGAGCATTGTGTCAAAGCATGGAATTTGAATGTTAATGTCTAGGATCTAGTTGGTGTCTTTAGGTCTTTTTGTTCTAAACCTTTGGAACCCAAAAAAGAGTGTTTTAGATGGTTATTAATTTTGAAGAAGTTTCCTGTTGGTCATAATAATTATGTCTGTACTATTTGTAATGTCTTTGAAACTTGTGATCATATCTTCTTTGAATGTCCTTTTGCTTGCCATGTTTGGAGTCTATTCATGGGTAATGTGTCAAACTGGTCATTGAGTAATGTTAAATGTAAGTTGGAAGTTTTATTTGGCTCTATAATGCTTTTTGGTTGTCTTTAACAACTAAAATTCTATGGATTTTGTGGAGGAAAAGAAACGAAGACCATTTTCAAGGTAGGAAAAGAAGTCTTATTGGGTCTGATTTAAGACTCACACTTGCTGATTTATTTATACAGGTAGTGCTTACATTAGACATTCAGTTTGAGAACTTTCTAAAGAATACTAAGGAAGGATCTACTGGGATTCACAAAGAAGATTCCAAATAGTTAGATGAGAGAACACAGGATCTAGGTAAGGCTTACTAGACTTTTAACATAAAACTAGATGATCTACATAACAGGTACAGAGCTCTTCATATCACTAAGTTTGGGACAGTTGGTATGCATCATGGATCAGAAGGTGTCCCTCAAGGAATTACCAAGTCTCCTAACATGCAGTTGGAATGTTCACATGAGGACTCTCCTAGTGAGTCTAATATCTTGAATGACAGGGTTGATTGTGGACGTACAGACCTTGAAAGCTGCGAATCAGGTCAAATGTTGGTGTATGCTCATTCAGAGGCTTCCTATGAAGTGCATAGTTCTGATTAGTTTACAGAATAATATCTTTTGACAAAGCTGGTATAGCTATAGATACAGTGAGATACACAGGAAGATCATCCTAATGTTTAGTCCTCATATCTTTTTTGCAAAATAGCTATATATTATATGGAATAATATAACTATGGAGACTTTGTAATGGTGGCTCCCTTGGCCACAATGATTGTACTCAAACTTCTATGTTTTTTATAATATGATTGAACTATCTTTAATCCCCAAAAAAATGTAGCTTGTCTCTTACTCATCTAACTTATAACACCTCCAAATAGAATAAAAATATAGCTACTTGTAGATCTTCTACTATCTAGGCATGCAACTTAATACAAATCTACGAAGCCCTGCATATTCAACAACTTGTCAACATTATCAATTCTATAATAATAAATATAGTATTTATAAGTTTCGTATAAATACCTAAAAATCCTTTTCACATAGGTCCAATGTTCCCTACTAGGGTTTGACATAAATCTACTAAGAACTCCAACCATTTGAGTAATGTTTTCTCTAGTACTAACCATTGCATATATCAGGTTTCCTATAGCACTAGCATAAGGAACATTGTATATGTCCTCAAATTCCTCTTGAGATTTAGAAAATTGTTTCAAAGATAATTTAGTGCATACAATTAAAGGGATGTTTACAAGTTTAATATCTTGCATATTAAATCTTTGCAAAATTGTTTCAATGTACTTCCTCTAGTTTACCCACAACCTTATGTTAGCCCTATGTTTTTTAATTTCTATACCTATAATGTATTCCATAGAATCATAGCCCCTAGATATTTTATTTCAAATTTTCTTGAAAGTTGAACTTTGAGATCATTAATCATTTCCTTATTCTTGATAATGATTAGCATGTTGTGATGTAGGAAAAACTAAGTACTCCTCAACTGAACATATCAATCAAAGGAGATTTTCACTAACATTACACTAGGGTTCTATTAGCTAATGTTTTACATAAAATCTAGGTCTATAGACCTACTTTATGTTTTAACAAAAAGGAATAGTAGTAAATGGAATTTTGAGAAATGAAGTACAAAAATAAAAAGACAAAATGATAAGGAACTTGGCAACAGGTGGACAACCTCACTATCCAGGATGATAGTGTGTCATGTGGACATCTACGTGTTGTGTTGTAGTCTATATGACGTGGGCATTGTATGGATTCATGATCTTAGTTGTCATGCCAATATTTTCAGTCCTTCCTCTTGTTGTCGAGCTTCCTGAACAGAACCTGCAAATGCACAGATGAAAGAAAGGGTTGGGCTATATAAGAGTTTGCCTTAGTCAAACCCCATTTTCAATATTTCCACCTCAATGATAGCCAGAGATATATATCGATAGATTGATATAAAAAGTGTGTGCTTTAATTCTAAGTGCATCTAGAATTGTTTGAGGAGTGACAAGAAAGATTTAACAAGATATATAAATGAAATATATGATTTAATCTATTCAATGAAAGAACATGCAATGATTACAATAACACAAGCATGAGAGAACCATGTAGTTAGCAACAAGAGTATGATGATGGTGAGGAAACAAATTGTAGCAATGGTGGCTCTTAATTTCGATAGAGCTTCACTATGAAAGGAAATTAATCTTAGTTTTGGCAAAGCTTTGCTATGAAAAATAATCAATTTTTTGCAATGACAAATCCACTAGCTTAAGTGGAGAGGGAAAAGGTGAAAAATGAAGGAAAGGAGTCATTTGGTTGCGAATAAGCATTAAAAAATCTCGACAAATCGGCCAAGTAAAAAAGACAACTTCTAAAATGATCACAAGACTAATAGAGGCTTTCGGGATGTCAGCGTGTGGCGCAAACGTCCACGCTAAGTGCTAGAGTCTCAGAAATTTAAGTTCTTGAAAGGTCTAATCAACTTGGGTTTCCCCTCTCTCTAGCCCTTTTTGACATCTATTTCTACCAAAAAAAAATAGTATGGGTGCATTGATATTAACATGGTTGGGCTCATGATTGCCATCCTTCTATATTCTAACAATTTTTTTAATCTTGTATTAACTCTTGGCAATCTATGAAAGCAATTTAAATTTCTCCAACAATTTTGTTACAATTATGAGTTGACCATTAATGTTGATAAAACCAATATAATGATAATTAATACAAATGAAGTTCTTACTCTCAAGTTTTCTATAATTACAATATTCGAGAAGGGGTCTAATTGTACAAATAATTAGGCATCAATTTCCCATTTAAAATGGAACTACAATGTATAAAAGAAAATAATCGGTGCTTAAATAAATTATTATGGATAGCTGGTTGAAGTGTCCAAATGAGGGTTAGGACAAATCTTTCTATGTGCAAGCAGTGTCTGTTCTGGTTGCTGCATTTTTTCTGTGGTACTGATTATGACTATACAACTGTTTCTATTATTTCTAATTTTGTTTCTTTAGCTTTTTCCAATAAAAAAAATTATTATGGTCTTCAGAACATATAGAATGAGATAAAAAGTAACATGTTAGTCATTCTAGTTGTTTTATATGCTTGTGAAGTTTATAACCTTGCAACATAACATCTCTCATGATACATACCAAAATTGAGCAAATTGAAAACAACATTTTATAACCTAAGATTCTAAAATAAAATACATACTATGTTACACTTGATTTGTATGATTGATGTTCATTGTACTTAGATGGAGTACAAATCCATAATTAAATATGTAGAATATAAACACAAGCTAACAAGATTTAATAGTAATATACTCTATGCTATTATCTATAATATGAGAAAAAACCATAAAAAATGAAGAAAGGTTGGGCTACAAACTTTAAATCTTGGCTTAAATACTAGAATATTGAAGATGATAATCTAATCAATAATATTATTGATAATATCAAATCTTACGTTTTTATGAATTTTAAATAAAAAACTAAAACAACAACAAAATTCTTAATTTAAGAGTGTAATGTAGGAAAAAGAGGGAAGATGAGGGTTTTGGTTTAATGAGGTTGATAGTTAATTAGATCCTCCTTTCACTACATACATTCAAGGACATTAAACCAAGATGAATCACAACTTTTTCAAGAGGACTCAACTACAGGTTTGATGTCACTTGGAATGATAAGGAAATTTGGAATTTGTTGATTGATTTGTTAAACCTTAGCCCGATTATGCTCAAAACCCTAATTATGCAAAATCATCAACAAACAGACGAAACTCGACAAATCCCTGCATAGGAAGACACTATATGTAGATTAGATACATACTAGATTTTGGGTTTCGAAAGGAAGAGACTTCGGGGACAAAAGAGTGGGTGCCCTTGTCCAATGCAGTGCTTTTTCTGAGGGCTTCAGGATATTTTTTGCTACAGACTGCAACCACTTTAGAGATTCCTGATAGTGCTAAATTGAGGGACAAAAGAGCAGGTGCCCTTGTCCTTTTAGGGATATTTCCTGTTGTTTTCTTTAGATCTAGAATTTTCTTGCTCTGCTTTGATCTCCTGCAACTCCTCTCCATAAGATTTGATACCTGTCACCTGCTATCACAAGAGAGGGGTTGGGGGTTGTGGTGTTTAGGAGCTTGCCTCGGTCAAGACTCATAATGGCATTCAAGCCTTCCAACATTGTTGTTAGATAGAAAGTGTGTGTCCTTGGTGGACATAGGTAAAAGCAAATGATATGATAAATTGATTGAAACACAAAGTAGATATCACCTTAGTAGGTGTAGCTCTCATGGGGAGATGAAGATCTTTAATGCCATGAGGAGATGGATTGATGAAGACAAATCTGTAACAAACATGAACAAAGACAACACAATATTGCTCTGCAACACAATGAAAACCTTGAATATCCTTAGCATAAGATGACAAGTTTGCATTATCCATCTCTAGTTAAAATGAAGCCCTAAACATGTTTATATATGTATTCTCGCTAAACATTCGTAATTCAAATTGAATAGGCCGACAAAGGGAAACTTTTAATGGTCACTTTGCCAACATTTAAGATTTGGGCCCCAACAAAATAGGGTAGGACAAGGGTGCAAGCGCCCTTGTCTAGGCACCTATTTTAGGGTTGGATTAAGCTCAATAGTGTCCCCTAAGTCCCATTTGTAATGGTTTTCAGGGGATTTTGCTTTGGGATTCATTTTTAACATGCATGATTAAATCTAAGGGACCTAGGAGCCAAACTTAGGAGATAAAAGTGCTAGGGGGATATTTTATGACATAACAAAGAGGAAGTTGAATTACCACAAAGATTGTATTAATCCTAATTTGACTAAACAAAATTACTACTCTTGATGAATATTGGTAAAATAAGGATAGTCACTCACAACATAAATAACAAAACTGATCATTAGAGTAACCTAAAAATACTTTAGGATAGGAAAATTATAAAATGAGTGATACATTTGAAGTTGAAGATAAATGTGACCATTTCCCTTTAGAATTTCCTACCTTAAATATTAGAACTAACTTTATTCTATGTCATTTTAACTCAAATATTCCTAGAATGTTTAGGTTACAAAAATCAAATGGCTTGGGTAACTTCATTTCCATATCATAACATTCAGACATAGAAATGATTAAAGAGTATTTAACCTCATTTTTATTTCATCCATATTTTCATGAATGGTTATTATCTTATTTCTTTTTTTTAGATTAACCTATAATCAAACACTTGTTAAAATTCAAGACAATAAAGAGAAAAAAATGTAGAGTGAATGCAAATCTTGAAGGATGCAAATTTATGTGATGATTATATGATTCAATTGTATACAAGTTTTTGAGTCAAACTCATTGATCTAAAAGTTAAAGGATATGTAAGATAAAAAGGATCACAATGACAACAATTGTAGCAACTTCAATTCAACATATATTATGCTATGATGTCAATGATAAACGAGATTACGTATTTGAATGAGAAACTTTGAGATGTCGTATAGATTTTTTTTATCTAAAAAATAGTAGTATACATCATCATCATATATCTTAGAATCCAAGTCAATGATGTGTGTGAAACTAATATAATGATTGTATGATAATAGAGTTAGCTTGACAATAAAGGTATGCAATCTCCATAATAGAAGTTATAGGTTCAAATCTAGAGAGAAGTAGGGTTATACAATTTATTGAACAAATATACGACATTAATATAATAACAACATCCAGGTGAAATGCTTGCATAAGGAAACTATCATACATGAGAGATTTCTTGCTAGCAATAACTAAAAACTACCTTTCCCTTAAGAACACTTTCAATCAAACTTACATTTATATATTTGTAGAGAAAATACAGTGCTAACCCTAAACCTTAGGATATCACTTACATCCTTACAATATGATTTAAATCTAATCAAAATGATCAAATAATAAATAATAAAAATATACAAATCAAAGAGCTAAGAACTGAGTAGCTAGGAGGGAATAAGAGTGCTTAGTTATTTTTGAGCAGGTAGCTTTGATCTTGTTGTTGACTTTTTGGTATGCTATGATAGGTAATAAAAATCAACAATACGGATCTAGAACAGTGATCGAAACATTATAAAAATTCTAATGGGCCCTAAGCTAATGCACAAAAGGTCATGCCTAATCTATGACAAGGTTGTGTTATGCAACCTAGTTTGTTTGATGTGACCTAGTCTAACATTGATGTGTCCTAGTCTAACACTGATGTGTCATTGAAAGATTTATTTTCCTTCATATTTTGACCTATTTCTAAAAAGGTTTGCTATGCAAAGTAGAATGGATCTTGATTTCAAGGCAAGAGCTAAAAACCTAGGTTTGTTTTGGTCACAAGTTAAGCCCCTAAGTAGTTGAATATATTTGTAGTCATGCCACATAGATAAGGTAGATGGAAGAAGCCTAATTGAATGTACAAATGTAACTTTAAAGTGCTTGTGAATTAGATTGTTGTTGTGTTTGATTCCTAGTGAATTCCAATTAATTGTTAATGACCTATGAATGTCTATAAATACTTGTCCTTAGTTGCTTAATTCAAGATTCTTGGTGCATAGGCTAACAAGGTAATGCTTGGTTTTGAAAAAAGGTTGGCTCGGGAGTGAGAAGTTTGGAATTTGAATGAGGTGGACTAGGCCAAGTCATGCATCCTAGTCCATGGATTGGGTGGCATTGTGTGTCTTGGTCTATAAACAAGGTTGTGTTGTGTCTTAGTCCATGAATTGGGTCACATTGTGCATCTTCGTCCACAAAATGGGTAACATTATGTAGCCTGGTCCATGGATTGGGTGGCACTATAAAACCTAGTGCACAGATTGGACGGCATTGTTCACCCTAGTCCATAGACAATAGCATTGTGTGGCCTAGTCCTAGGTGGGAAATATTGGAAATGGTGATTGGTCTAGACTAGGGGGATTTTTAGTGGTGGATAGCTAGTGGGTTTTGTGGTAGGAGTTAGTTAGTGCACCAAATATATTGAACCGAGGACTATGACTATGTATTTAACATATGTACAAAGTGATGTAAAAGCTCAAAGTATGTGCTTTTGTCCCTTTAAATATGTTAAATAGCCTCACAAATCAAATCCTAGGGCTAATGTGCTTAAAAGTTCCACAATCTAAGTTGAACTATAAATATTTTGAATATATATTCTAATATAAAGTTTTACTAAATATTTTTTTATGAAGACTATGTAAATTAAAACCAAGAGTTAAAATGTACATCCAAATTTTCAAAAAATACGGACAACATAAAATCACAACCTAAAATTAGATCAACATGATAATTTTTAAAAATTTAATAGAATTTTTTTTTTATGGGAACAACATGATTACATAGATATCGACATCTTTGTCCTTTTACAAACAAGCGGATTACAACATGATGAGTAAGCATACTTCTAAATCAGAAGTCATCCTTTAGTCGTGACTAGGGCGATCACGTCCATCAAAATCACCCAAGGGTCAAACAATTTTTCATTAAATAACATGATAAGTTTTTTGAATCTATATTTAAAGATAATACAATGTTTTAAAGTAAACAATTTTCATTAATGACTTTTTAGCAAACTGATATCCACTCTCTAATCCCTAAGCTAGACATTATTTAGATTTTTCTTATTGTAAGTCAAAAGATGTGCATGTCTAAGAATACGTGACCACAAAAAGGCTACACTCTTTTTATGTTCTCATTATGACCACGTCTCTCCCCTCAAAAAAGGAGACTATTAAGGTAAAACATAATGGGAAGGTGGTTGTCTATCCTTACATACTTAAGCATGAGGTCACTCAAGTTTACTAATTTGAGTAAAAATTAATAACAATAATGCACTAAAGGCTTTCAATTTGACAACCATATATATATACAAAAGGCTTAAAAGGAATTGTCCATTAACTATATATTTTTTATAAATTGAAAAAGTGTGTCTATATATATTTTTGAAAAAGTATATAAAGTGTATATATATAAAAACAAAAGAAACCAATATATCTCGAACTAACGTTGAGCTAGGTGTGAAACCATTAAGTTTTTTAGGCCAACCTGTCAGTAGTCATTTGGTTGTTTCACATAAACAAATACCATGCTTGTGCAATTATTAAGCAATTTGATGTAAATTAGATGTGAAGAAAGGCATATAAGATCTAGCTTTATGGATCTTGTAGCCTCATGAAGCACCAAGGAACATGATTGAGTTTATGGTTGAGCTTTGACCTTTGGGGAAGGAGGTATTAATTATTGCATATTTCTTTCTTCAAGAATATGCAAAGGTGACAAGTTGAATGATTTCTCCATGAAAACATCAAACCATACAATAATAACATGCCTTAAAGTCAAGCTCCACGTTTCAATATCTTGGCATCATCTTCCTCTATAAGAGATTGACACACGTTTCTTTTTTCTCTTTGACTTTAAGAAAAAGCAATAAGACAGGCACTACATAAGAAGACATATCTATGATATTTTTACTTGGAAAGTATTGATGCTTCATAAAGTTATATGGTAGAGGGGTCGGTGGTCGGTCCTCCCATGCTCACATTTTTTTTTTGGTTTCTGTTGTCTCACATATATTTTTTTTTAAAATTAAAAAATTTTAAATTATAATAAAATACTAGTCATAAAAGTTGTGAGGAATTAAAATATGAATAAGATAAAAAAAGTATTAGTGTATAAAATATTTTATAGGAAAGACAAAGACAACATGTATAGCAACTTGTTTATAATTATTATATAGACTTTATTATAATATTGGCGGTGTACATAACTCTCTTATTTACAATGCACTAATTGACTTGGAGTTGACTGATTTACAATTTGATTTACTCTAGTTGGTAGGCAATCTCTTTGTTTGTCTTTATGACAAAGTTGTGAGGAATAAGTTTCCTCAGTCTTATTATGAATTAGAGTACAAAAATGAACTCTTTATCAATTGAAATAGATACTTAATGTTTTTTTTTTTGGGAGGATTGACATTTTGATTTTTTCATATCCCATTAGTATTAGGTGTTTGGGTGCATGAATAATTGATTTCTTTTGGTTTGGTGCTAAGGATTAAGGGGTTTCCATTTTATCAAATTGGTTTTAGGCATGATCTAGACCTCATCTCTTTAGAGCATTTGGCCTTTGCATTCATCAAGACTTGATGCCTAGTAAACTCTTTGTAATCCATTCAACTTCACCAATAAACCAAAGATCACTTGACAAATACTTAATTTTTAAATAATAAACACATGATTTGTTATTATTAGATAGATAATAATGATCTAGAATAAGCGCAAGTTAAGTTTTCTTATAAATATAACCTTAAAAATGAGCATTAAAGTGTGTGGGTGCATGGTGTAGCAACAAATTATCATAGTTAAACATTTCCAATGTTGTGTTCAAGTTTCTTTGAGGATGAATAGTGAGGTCTCATATTTGTAGCCTCACTATCAAAATCTAATTAACCCATAAATTTTGCTTAATACAAAATAAATAACTATTAAAACATTATATCTACCAAAAAATTGTTTGTCAAGATAACTCTCATTATAAATAGAGGTTATTTTTCTCCCGTTACAAGACCTTACTAACTTGTATTAATGCAATTGTAATTAGACAGTAAATAAGGGGTTAATTTTCTTACCTTATATGACCTTATTAACTTGTATTACTTAAAAGTCGTTAGATAGTAAATATTGTACATTCTTCTATATTATGTTAACTTATTAAAGGATTTTAATTCTTTAAGAGTCACTCTATGAGGTTATGTCTTTAAAAAGCCCCATATTTTATATATTTTACATCACTATTATCTTTCTCTTGACGATGGGTTGCATTTCTAGTTTTGGAACATTGATATTATATTAATTGACATGAGAATTACAAATTTCCTTTAATGTAATTATGTAATGTTTTTCCATAGGTAGTGATGAGGTGTAAAGCCATTGGAGGAAGCTCGTGCTATTCTCCCTCAAGGCTATCTACCACTTCTTGCTTCCTAGTCTACCTCTAGCTTGAGACTCAATGCCAAGTGGATGTGTGCTATCCCCTACTTTAGATGGAGATCTCTTAGCCAACAAATTTGGAAGTCTATGGTAAATGCCCAATCCCAACTCACTTGGACTACAAACTTAGGTCCACTTCAAACTCCCCATTGGGTCTCACCTTCATTTTGTACCCTAAGTTCCTCTCTACCCCTTCTACCATAAAATTGAAAGTTGTAAGCACACTTTTTGGTATTTCACTCATGCCCCTTGCATATAGCAATCTACCAACTATCTTTGTTCATACTTGGTCATGGAAAGCTACTCTATTAGGGATCATTATTTCTAAAAATCAAGTGGCGGAGTCTTTTCAATGAGTGATTATTAAGTTTATATATGGAAACTTAGATGTTCTACAATGTTTTCTCAACTATTATGTCCTCTTAAAGTAGAGATGCAACAAATTTACACTAACCCCCTTTCACAAATGAATACTCTTTCCTATGTGTTTCAAGATTCATTGAAAAATAATGATGAACTTGCTCAACAAGTGGCCAACATAAACAACCAACCCAAATCTCTGGATAAGAAATATGAGAATCACTCAGTGACTAGACAACAAACTAACCAAAGACTCCACTACCTTCATAGATATGTTGCACAATGAAGGTTTGACTAATCATGGTAATTTCCACTATGTATATAAGGTGTAGGCTACAATTAATCATATTGCCAACAAGGTTGATCTAGAAACCATTTGGCTTGTGGTGGATGAATTTAAACTTTATGTTTGTAGTCCTTACTCCTCATGATAAGTTACTTTTTCTTTTGGTTTTGAAGACTCTTACCATCGACACTCTGATATGTTTTGTTATTAGAAACCTATGTATTTGTTTCTATATGTCTCATGTTTGATGCTATAAGTTTGAAATACTGACTACTTTTCGATTTTGAAATCAAATTTTAAAGAAGATATAAAAGTCTATTCAATACAAAAATAGCTTGTGGAACTACCTTACTCCATTTTTCTATTTTGTGACTCTTAAGTAGTTTTTCTAGGTTACCCTTAGGAGCATGCATGTAATCATTTTTGTTTATTAGGCATGTACAATCACCCCTAACAAACAAACTTCTTTTGGACAATATAAACTATAATTCTCATATTCTTCTCACGTATTACTACATGGATTGTGGGAATATCACTAGTGATAAATTTAAGAAACCCCCCCCTAAAAATATATAAAACCTTGGTGAATCCTAGCCCAAGACAATAATGTTTATGGTGAATGTATGCCTATTTTCAAAAAAAACATTCTTGGCTTTTTTTTCAAATTTGCCCACATTGGTGGTTTTAGCTGGTAAAATATAGATAGATTTGGAAAAAAATAATTTTGTTGGCAAACCATAGTTGTATTCAAAAAATAAAATAAGTTAGGTGGCAAATTATAGATATATTCAAAACTATAAAATAAATTACTTGGTGAATGTGTTTATGATTTTAAAAAAAATCATAATATGGTTGGATAAAATATCATATGTTAAATAATAATGATTAATTTACTTGGCAAATTTCTAGCTTTAAAAAGATTGAATAATTTGATAAATCTACATCGTTGGATGATCGTAGATCAATGACCTAAGTTCTATACTGAGCCGAAGTTTTGACACACCCAAATTTGGACATAAAGTTTTCAAAATAGGTCTCCTTAAGAGACAAGTGTCAACGAGTGAATGAAACCTTATCTTTTACAAATATTTTGCATAATGATACTTCCAGAATTAACCAATAATCATAAATAATAAATTTTTTGGAATTATGTTATTAACCAAAAATAATAAATAATAAAACATAAATTTAAAAGGGATGACTACAATTACAATTTACACAAATAGCCCATATTATAATATTATAATAAACAAAAAAAGTTTACAGAGGATTACATAGATGGCCCTAAGCCAAGATGCCCTAACACAAACCTTGGATAAAGGCGCATATATATAAAGAAAATTTAAAAGATAAAAATTTCAAAAATCAAAATAAACTTGGAAATAAAGCAGAAAAGTGAAAACACCATCTTCAACTATTGTCGCTTGATCTATCAGCCTATCAATGATTTAAATTCCATAGCTTAAAGGGATAAATGTTAATGCCCCCATGTATGTTTACCCTAACAACCACCACTTGAAGAAAAGGTGCACCATAAACAATAGACCTTGCCCTTCATAATAAATAGGCACATAAATCGTTATGTATAATCAGGGCCCTATAAAAGGATTCCAATGAACCTCTAACAAGTGCTCTCCTTGTCTCCTCAAGAATGCAATTAGCTATAGCCAAACTCTCTAACACAAGTAAACATACAATCCTAGCCCTATCCCATGGTCTTGCATCATTGTCATAATCATTTAAAGCTAAATCAAGCTTATCGCTAGTGATAAGCAATTTCTAAATCATAGCCTTATCGATCATCTTCACTAGACCTAGGTCATTGAGTAGGTCCATTAAATTTGACAAAAATGCAAACACAATGCACTGAATAATTTTTTTGAGTAAATTCTAAGAGAATGTCATGACCAATAATTTCATGGACATCATCGTCAACCAAAGGGGAGTCAATTAGAAATACTTTTTCTAGTTTTTATGGCTCGTATCTAGCAAATTCGACCATTTCCCATTTGTAGGGAAAGAAAGAAACATAACAACAGATCAATTAACTCATCTTGATCACCAAGAATGAAAAAGAACAACCACCAACACAAAAATAAGATGCCAATAATTTTAGAGAAGTGCCTAGACTTGTTCCAAATTATACAAAATTATTATTCTTTGTAAATGTTGCTATATTTATTATGTCACAATGTACAAATTCCACCTACCAATATTTATTGCATTTACAACAAAATAGAAGATCAAACGGTAAGTGAATCTTGGTCTCAATTGGTAATAATGTTACATGTTTGATAGGACAGACTATAATACCTTAATCTTTAACTAGCCATCTTCTACAATCAAACCCATCGTATCAAATCTTGAAACTTTGAAAGTTAGGTGACAAACCTCCTAAATCATCCAATGCCCTCAATATCTTAATATTTTATCAACGGTGTCGACAAAACCAATTTAATGTAATTACTTGCCATTAATCATTTTCTTTATACTACATGTACAAAAATTTAATTACTATTTATTGTTTCAACATTGGGTGAATCACTTGTATATGTGTTTCACAAATATACATTTACTTGCAACTTGACACTTGTCTTGGAAATATTAGAAAATTGACAAAGTTAGGTTAAAAGTTTAACTTGTTGAAGTGTATACTTGAAATTCAACTTAGATTGCTAACTTGCATTACTGAACATTAGACAGTAGAAGACTCAAGAGACTCTAAAAGTTAAAACTAATGGCAGTCATTACAACAACTATGTGTAGAAGGTAAGTTACCAAGTAAAATTTAAATTTGTATCAGAAAATTTTATATAAAAATTGATTTCAACTATTTCTTGTGTTCATTCATACTTCTAGATTTGACTATATGATGTTTTTTTTGGGCATCAACTACCTTTTTTTTCTATTCTAAGTTTCTACCCTTTTCATACTAAATTTTTTATAAATATTAAAAATGAGTTAAAAATGTATAATAATATGATAGACAATTTTATTTGTGTATGGCTATACAATATATTATTTCTTTCCACTTCTCAGAATAAAAAAAATACAAGCCTTGTCAATTTGAATGTATGGTGTCAAGAATTGACACTTTTTACATTTGCAAATGACACATAATACCTTGGATGGTGGGTTGAATTTCCTAGAGATAATTGTATGTATGGCAAACTGAAAATTCAACACATGAAATTGGTATTACCATACAATTGATAGTGACCTGGAGAAAATCAATTTAATTTTACTTTATTGGCCTTATTGTTACCCACATCTAGTGGTTTCTTGTACATATAACCCAGAGTTCTATGAAAATTCATTTATTGACATTATGGATGATGAAGGGGTAAATCATAAAACACACAATAACAGAAATTGCACACAAAAAATAGAATGATATTTTATTAATATGGGAAAAAACATTACATTACAGAAGCTCAAATACAATAAGAGGATGAATCCCCTACAGGCTGCAACACATTACAGCTCCCTCTCTCAAAACTCTGGAATCTTCAGCATTATGTAATTCCCAAATCAACTAGGTTTTCTAATTTCATGCCTTTCTTGACTCTACACCTTCCCCCTTAACTCTACTACCCTAAGGGTTCCCAAAAATGGTTATATATAGCCCTTTTTGGCGACCACCAGCGTAATTTTGAAATTTGCATCTCCCTCCAAAAATAGGTCAACTTCACGGGGCCATAACTTGTGATACGACCGTTGGATTTTCAATTATAATACCTTTTCGAAAAGCTCTCGAAAAGATGATGGAGTGGGAAGTAGTACCAATAGGTAGACTACTTTGGTTTCCCACCAAATTTCGGGCCCATCCGGAGCCTCTAAGTGCCTCAAATTTGACTTTGAATATTTCAATAGGATTTTTGGAATTTGAAGTTTTAATATCTCACAAATGACAAATGATATTGAAGTGATTTCTTCACCATTAGCTTCAATTCACCATTCTAGAGGTCTGTGTAAGACTTTGTATCCAATCGTGCACAAATGCAAACTTACTAAAAATAGTAACCCTGCCAAATTTAGCCCTTATTGAAAAGAAACAACATTTTTTTTTGGTTGATGCAAGATTGCTCTTACACCCTAGATGCTCCTGCATCAGTGGATGACTACATAATTGAATTGGTCACATAAACATTGCCTATTAATAGGCTGGTTATGGACTAAGTGAAATATTCATTCAATGTCTTTGAAAAGAGGAACCAAAAAGATTTTGGAGGACAAAGTCAAGGATAAAAGTTTCGTATGTAACTAGATAATTATTAAAGACATGATATTTCTATAGTCCAAACTCTATACATAGTTTTCTCTACACTTGTAAATAGACAATGTATTTTAATTTTTATATTGTTATAGTAATGTGACAATTGTTAATTGAATGTCTTGGTCTCTTCTCCATATTTTTTGGTTAATTGAATGTTTTGGTAATTTCTAAAGATTTTTTATGGTGATGTTAATAAAAAATGGAGAAGTAATTATAGTTTGACACGAGTTTTGAAATCACAACTGTTGATCTAAAAAATCTAACAGTTGATTTTAGAGGCTTTTGTTGGTAATATGTAGCTTTGCGATATACCTTTTGGAATTGAACTATAGTCATCCATACTCATTCATCATTGAACTGTTGAAAGATTTAGGACCCATCAAATTCAAATTGTAATATGTATTGAATGCTCTTTTAATAATATTAATATGTAAAAGTAAAACTTACATAGATAATTATTAAAATCAAATAAGTTAAAACTTAAGGTTGAAATAAATTATAATTTCTTGTACTTACTATCTAAGGTAAAAAAAATATTATGTTAATAATTAATAAAAAATTAAAATGCCTATTATAATAATTTTAAATTTTAATATAGAATTTGTAATTACATATCAAGTATTATATTTTCATTTTTTAAATATAATATATATATAATTTTAAAATTATATTTTTATTTGTATACAAATTAATTTAAAACTATAAATAAGTGAAAATGAATTTATCTTGATTATATAATTTACTTGTACGTAATTTATTAGAATTTAGACTTAGTAAAATAGGTTATGAAACACTAAAATCTATATTAATAAATATTTGTTATTGAATTATATATGTATTTTTTATAGAAAAATATAATTATCTTATAGCTATATTTATTATTTATTATTCTATATGTATTAGAAGTAATAACTCTCTCTCTCTCTCTCTCTCTCTTCTCTCTCTCTCTCTCTCTCTCTCTCCTCTCTCTCTCTCTCTCTCTCTCTCTCTCTCTCTCTCTCTCTCTCTCTCTCTCTCTCTCTCTCTCTCTCTCTCTCTCTCTCTCTCTCTCTCTCTCTCTCTCTCTCTCTCTCCCTCCCTCCCTCCCTCCCTCCCTCCCTCCCTCTCTCTCTCCCCTATGTATATCTTTCTATCTCTATCTCTATCTCTATCTCTCTCCCTAAGTTAAAACTTAAGTTATTATACATTTTCTAGGTTAATTTTAATAGTATTGCATAAAATTTAATAATTTATATTGTTACTTGTATAGAATATAGTAATAAATATAGCTATAATATAAATTATATATATAAAAGTAAATATATAATTAAATAACAAATGTATATTAATATTAAAATATACATACTATATTATATTTATATTTATTAATGTAATTATATAAAATATATAGATTATAATATTATATATTAATATATTATATATTAATTATATGTAGATTATAATATTTATATTATACTTTATAATTTATAAGTATAACTATAATATAGATTTCATAATCTACACATAATTATTATGAGGAATAAAAAAATTGTATAAAAAATTTCCATTGAATGAGAATGGATGGTTGTACTTGGATTTTGGAAGGTATATCTTAAAAGCTACATATTGTCATCAAATGCCTCCAGAATCAACTGAGAGCCATTAGATTTTTATTAGATCAATGGTTAAGATTCGATCATTCGATTTTAATAATAACTAATGTTGAATATTGATTAATTGTCCAATCCCATTCAATATGTTAATATTTTATTAATGATGTTGGTGGAATGAATTTAATGAAGTTGAATATATATTCTATATGTATTATATTATATTTAAATTTAATAATTTATAGTCACTTGTATAGAATTTAGTAATAAATATAGCTATAATATAACTTTTTTATATAAAATAGATATATAATTTAATAACAAATGTATATTAATATTAAAATATACATATATATTATATTTATATTTATTACACCCAATAATGGGTGAGTGACAGGACGCATGAAGTGGAGGGGTCAGATAAATAATGAATGGAATTTAATAGGGATACAAAGTAAGGTTGGCGATGGATCCTCACACAAGTCATCTATATAATGAAAAGACATGGAAGTGTCCATATTAAGTGATTTCTCCTTATTTGAATGGTTATGCAGTTCTAATTTGATTTATGACATTTGGTAGTTGTAGAAGATGGCATATGCTGCAGGTAGAAGGCACTTGGGTGGTCGCATGGAGTTGAGGGATAAAGGAAAGGGGAAGGTTGAGGCATGGCCAAAGAGGAAGAGAAAATGTAGAGTTACTGGGGAGGAGGCCGTGGTGAATTTTATGGATTTTATTGATAGTGATATTGAGAATCCCTACTTGCATCAGTGGATGATTTGGGTGTTAGGGGGTGGCGAAGGACTTAGATGGGATGCCAGAGATTGGTTTGAGGTCTGCAATGGCAAAAGTTTTGCTTGATCTAGGGTATATGCGTGAGAGATGGAGTGCGTTTAATGGAGCACAGTCATTGACTTGTGCTGCCATGATGTCCATGGCTACAAGTTCATTCCTCTTGCACAATGATTTGGGTGAGCTTGACAATCAGATGGATGCATTTCACAATTTTTGTTGGCTCATCTCCATAGTTTGAAGAAATGATAGGTTTAATTATAGACTACGATCGAATAAATTATAAAAAGTTGCAAGTGGTATTGCTAGACGCTGTGATCCCTATGAATTCTAATTGTTGTATGGAGGAGGTGGAAGCTTTAGCGGAGGTGGCACCAAGGGAATGAGGTACCAGTTGAAGTTAAATATTATAATTCAATGTATGTAATACTGTGATAGATAGGGAGGGGCCTATGTAATTTGCCCCTTCTCCTGTCTATTTTGGTATGACTGGTTTTGAACAATATGGTAGAAGCTTAGTATATAATATAGTAGTATGGTAGTAGTAGACAGTTTACAGTATGAAACAATATGTGTATAAGTTGTTGGAGATATAAAGAAAGACCTTCTATACAAAGTTGGCTCTATCTTTTTCATGGTTCTTAGACCTCAAAACCAGGTTTTTACAACAAAAAATATTTATATTTATTAATATAATTATGTAAAATATATATAATATAATATATATATATATATATATATATATATATATATATATATATATATATATATATATATATATAGATAAATGGCTTTAGGGAGCCATGCCCATAATAAAGGAGAAAATAAAATAAATATATTCTATTGGGCTACTCCATAGGAGGGACATATATGTTCTCTTTTCATAATTAAAAAAACTGCCATTCTTTTTAGGAGTATCCCTACATTCCCTTTATAATTCACTATCAAAATCCACACAACAAAGCTTCACTAGGCATGTACCAGTCTTTGTAAAAATAACCCTAATTTCACCTATACACATCTATACTTGAAAACCCAAAAATAGAGTATTGTGCTAGCATCTATTTAATTTTATAATAATCCTATAACACCTCAATTCTATATGCATTGTATACACCCCATATCCAAACTATATATATATATATATATAGTGCTAGCATCTATTTAATTTTATAATAATCCTATAACACCTCAATTCTATATGCATTGTATACACCCCATATCCAAACTATATATATATATATCATTCATTTTGTTTATACTTGCATTGTTGTAGCATCTTCATCACTAGTATTATCATCTCCTCCATCCACTGATTTGGAAGAAAAGGATTCAAAGACAAAGGACCAGTCTAGTTCATTAGTATTGACCACCTCGACAATAGCTTTAAGAAATTCTAAACCCCATTTCACCTTATGTTTCTGTCCCTCATCATTTTCTCCAATAGCCCAAATTATAAAAGGCACCCATGGGCCTATATAAATAGGGTTGATATAGGGCCATGAACCATGACTCTGGTGGAAACCCAACCCAAGAACCACCTCATCCATCACCTTTTTTAGGTTGCACTAGCATCGAGACCACCATTTTCTCCATCACCATGTGGGTCACTTATTTATCTTCTCCAATGTCTAGCATTACTACCAAAAACATGGATGAAATTTTTGTGTTCACTCTATGCCTGTATGTGGTGGCCATGAATGTATATTCTAGAACCATTTTAATTGTGTGTAGAGCCACCATAGACTTCATCTTGAAAACTTTCTTTAGCCTCAAATCTATGATTTCACTGATGAATGCAATTTGCCTTCGTTTCTCCTTCAAGCACATGGTGGTGTCCATCTTGCAAGTAAACAGAGGCTTGATTGGAATACCACCACTTCCTTTGCATGAATAAGTAGTCATCTCCAAATTTTCCAACTTCAAGGGAGTGTCATTATGTTTCATAGTCTTTGTGTACTATCCTTCACTTGCACATTCATCTCTCATTTATTTCACATGATATGAATTAATCATTGATTGCAAACAAATCGTTGGTACCACTCTTCTCCATATTACCAAATATTTCATCAACTTGCATCTCTATGGCTTTGTTTGCCAATGTGTCTACCAAATCATTAGCTTATATGTATACATGCTCTATCTTAGAGTCTTCAAGTTGGTTAATTAAACTCCAAATTATAGAAATGTATCTTTCTAATTTTCATCTTGGTGTTTCTTTTTTTCTCAATGCGTTGATGATAATAAGGGAGTCTTCTTCAATACATACTTTTTTTATGCTCAATTTTATGCAAGTTTGTATCCCCAGTAAGGCTACATGTATTCAACTTCATTGTTTGTGCCTTCTAGCAGTCTCTTCTCCATTAGACCGACCATCACTCCTTCATGATTTCTTATGATGCATTCAGCCCTTAAGATTCCTAGATTACCGTACAATGCACCATTGAAATTAATTTTATACTAGACTTCATCCGGGGGACCCAATAAGCATCAGCTCTAGATCTACAAAACATATCAGCCCATGGATCCCCATGAATGGGGGAAACAATTAGTCCCTTCCATTTTTGTGCATCTCACCATCCCAAGCTGAAAAATAATTGTCCCTCCATATTTGGTTCCTTGTTGCATTGTTGACAACTTCCGTGTTTGAATTTTCCAATTTATTTAAGAGAGATTCCAATGTCATTTCCTTATCCTAGAATATTCTTTTGTTCCTCTCTTTCCATAGCTCCCGAACTATCAGTGATGGGAATAATATCCATAAATTTGAAAATACTACCTTTTTATTCAATACTGGGAAAGCCTTAAATGCAGAAAGTAGGTCATTCAGAAGTGAACCATACCAATTCAATTTCTCCATCACCAAATTCTAGCATGAGTCTACCATTTCATAGTTTAATAAGATGTGATCCACAATCTCTTCCTCTTTTTTGCACCTAACATATCTATATGGGCTAAGGAAACCAAGTTTGCTCAATCTATCATTAGTTAGAATTCTTTTTTGTATCATTGTCCACACAAATACCCCTGCTTTCTGTAAGCATTGTTTCTTCCAATAAAGATGCACTAGCCAATCTTGTTTCTTTATAGTTGCCTTTGCCATTGTATATCTTATTTTAACATTGCATTGTCTAGATTTAGACCCGCACCACTTAATTGTGTCATTTTTTCATGTAATGAAGATTTTTCTCCCAGCCAAAATACTCTTTAGTCTATCTACCTGCTCCTCTGGTATACCCAATCCACTCATTATTTTCCATCTCCATTCTACTACCCCTTTGGTTACCATCTCCTCCACATAATATTTCACATGCACTCCCCATACATTAGTCAGTATCTCTCTCGCTTCCCTCAAATAAAGGATCTCTTGTAGGGACTCGAGGTCATTCCATGAATCCTCCCAAAAGAAGGCCTTCCTTTCGTTCCTCACCTCCCATGTGATATGTCCAATAATTATATCTTTGCATGATATCACGAAATTCCATATAGTCGATCCCATTAAAGGATTAGTGGTGGTGAATATCCTTATAGGGTCCATGGAGTCTACATATTTGCTTTGCCCATTTCTGCTGTGGGTTGCAATACATTCTCCACACCAACTTGGCTCCTAACACGGAGTTTAATACTGACCATTGTCACAAACCAACCCCCCTACTTCCTTAGGACTACAAAATTTTTCCCATGCTATGAGTGGGAATTTTTATGATCCAATGTGCCACTCCAAAAGAAGGTTCTCATTTTTCTTTCCAATGCATCACAGATCTTCCTTGGCATTTTTAAACATGATAGAAAGTATATAGGGATTGCTAAGATAACATATTTTAACATTAAGATTCTACCAGCTAAATAAATCCAGTTACCTTTCCATGTTGTCAATTTGGAGATACAGCTTGTGAGAAGGGAATCCCATAGTTTTGCCTTACTTGCCCCTGTAAATAATGGAATGCCTAGGTATCTCCCTAGTAATTGACTGATTTTGAAGCTCAGTATTGTAGCCACCTCTCTTTTTTCTCAAATTTGTGTTAAAAAATAAAATTTTAGATTTCCTCCAATTTATACTCTAGCCCGATGCAACATAGTATCTCTCCAATATGTGCTTGATTATCTTTGCTTCCCTTTTGTTGGCCACTCCAAATAATATGATATCATCAACAAATTTTTGGTGTGTGACAACATACATTCCCTGTGCAATCTTAATTCCTATCCATTTCCCCTTCATGTATTCATCTTGGATCATCCAACCCAGTGCCTCTCCAATTATTATAAACATAAAAGGAGAAAGTGGGTCACCTTGTCTAATCCCTCAAGATGTAGAAAAAATCCATTTGGGATTCCATTTATTATCACTTAGAATCTAGGGGAGTCTATGCAGCTTCTAGGCGACTTTATCCATTCTCCACAAAACTCAAACTTTCCCATGACCTCCATGAGAAGTTATCTATTGACCAAGTCATATGCTTTCCTGATGTCCAATTTGATAATCATCCTTTCTGCTTTAGTTTGATTCATAGTATGAATTACCTCATGTGATAATATGATACCTTCTACAATATACCTCCCAACCTAGGTGAACCCACTCTATTCTTCAAATATGATACCTGGTAGCAAAGTTTTTAGTCTATTTTCCATTCATTTAGTTATGATCTTATAGACTATATTGCACAAAGAGATGGGGCAATAATCATCCATCATTTCCACCATGCTTTTTTTGGGATTAGGGAAATGAAGGTATTATTCATGTCTTGAAGTATTGTGGTATTCTTCCTTGATTCCTCTACTACTGCCACTAAATCCGAACTAATGATGTTCCAAAATGATTGAAAGAAGATGGCAAGAAATCCATATTGGTGCAGTCACGGTAGGAGGGTTCATAGAATGAACTGTCCAGGATGTGCAACAAAAGTAAACACAACGAAAAATAACCCAAAGATATGAAACAAACACAGATTCAGTCATTCAGTATATCATAGAATTCAAATACAATCCAGCCGACATCATGTGGGCTTACAACTAGGGCTCAAAGGCCTGATTACAGAATATTAGAATATGCGTAAGATATAGCTTTGAAGTTCCTCTTCGCAAAATTTAAACTATCAACTATCACTATGTGAATCACTTGATCACTACTTTCCTAAGGATGTATTACATCAATATATATCATCTTTGGAACAATAGTTTCCTCTGTGTCAGCCAAGGAAGATCACAAACTCCAATGAAGAGCTGTAACGTGTGTACACAGATAGGTCAGACCTAATCATGTAGAACACCTCCGCAAAAGTATGGAATGATGTGCAGATCTCAGGGAAGGTTGACCACGAACCAAGGATCATTGAATGATTCGTCATTAATCTCCACAAGTCGAGGAATGCTCTGCAAGTCTTCTCCTTTAGTTGATTATCAGAGACTGTCAGAATGCTTTGTTCTGAGAAAACAATTGATCTTTTGATAGCGTTAACTTTTTGGTACTTAATCCAAATGCTTTGAATTTTGGATATGATGTAGATAAACATGTCTAGATGCTAAGCCCAGCTCTGCAAGATGTGAAATGCAACTGCGGTAGAATGTGGACCAAAATACAGAAACTACTACTAACAGAACTGCCTAAACTGAACTCAAAAATGAAAAGAAACAAACTAAACTACAAGCAAACTGAAATGCAAATGTTTTTGGTTGATCCAAGATTGCTCTTGAACCAGGGATGCTCCTGCATCAGACATCTGGGGTTATTGAAAAAGTGAGTCCCTCACTTTTCTGGGGCTAGGGGAGAACTAAGACGGTCCACCTCAGCCTAAGAAATCCATGATGAATCTTCTTCCAGTTTGCCTTTCCACTTCACATGGCATTCTTTGTATTGTCTTCCTCTGGTGCTGTGTCCAACTCTGTTGGCCAAAATGTCCTTAATCTGTTCCAGTACTTGTTGCGGTAGCTATTTCTTCAAGTCTTCTTCCATGCTGTCACTGAACTCTGCTTCATGATACTGATATAGGTCTGCAATGTTGAAAATAGGTGATATACTCAATGTCTCCACTAATTCCACTTCCTATGCATTTCTTGAATCAAAATTTCTGAGTAACCTACAAGGTCCAAACGTCTTCATCTTTGACTTGTTATATGTCCCAACTGAAAATCTTTCTTTTCTCAAGTATACCATCACTTCCTCTCCTACTACAAATTCTTTGAGTCTTCTCTTCTCATCTGCCTTTTCCTTATACTTGCTGTTCATATCTTCTAAATGCTTCTTCACCTGATTATGCACTGTCTTCCTGTGATCTGTAAATTCTTCTACTTCTATACTTTTCTTTTCTTCTATACCCATGTCTCTTAGTTTTGTCACTCCTCTAGGGTTTACTCCGGTAACAATCTCAAAAGGTGTTCTTTTGATACTCTTATTTACTGAATTATTGTATGCAAACTTTGCTTGTGAAAGAATCAAATCCCAACTTCCTGCTTTCTCTCCAACCAAACATCTCAACAAGTTTACCAAACTCCTATTCACTACCTTTGTCTGTAATTGCCCGCCATGAAACCTTAGAGAGTTAAGTTTAACCTAGCAATATAAAGGGTGATTTTTTTTTTTAAAATAGAAATAGTGATAACAAAATATAACATAGTCTAATATCAACAAGTTAAACTAGCATCTCTAGGGATTACACAACTGTATTATTGAAATTAAACAATAATCAATAACATACATAGTTTATTAAAATAACTCAAACTAACAACTTGATTACATCATCAGATACATACATCAACATCTTTGCAATAATGTTTACAAGTGCAAAATAGTTTATCTTACAAGAAGAATTACATAATTTCTATGATACAAAAGCTCTTTCTTTCTGAATACATCAAATTACATAATGAGTTCCATTGATACATAGGTCTAGATACAAAATAGTACAATTATCTATCTTCACATATAGGTGCAAAATTGGAATCACGTGAGATACATCTTCTTTACACATGAACCTTGACGCCAAAGAACCAATGGAATAAAGCACAACCACCCGACCATGTGGAACCCTGAGGTCCACCCCCATGCTAGGAGATAACATAAGGTCCCACTAAAATAGACAGTCAGGTAGACAGTAGTCTAAAAGGAATAAGGACTACACATGACACCAATGCAATATAGGTAACTAACACAATCAACACTTCCAGAGGCCACCACATAACGAATGGGGAAAATAATTAGGGAATGCTAGACTACAATAGGGATGAGTGTCATCGCATGGTCCTAACAAGGGTTATCCTGGCAGTCTCTCACCAAACGCTAGCCCCCATCCATGGGTTATCCTGGTAGTCCAGACGTCGACCCCCATCTATGGTTATCCTGGCAGTCTCTCATTAGACGCCGACCCCATAGGGTGACACATGCGGAACCAACATTCCTTTCATGAGGATAAGGAAGTTGATCTTGCCAACCATGGCCTTCTCATCCCATCCTTACCCTAAACAAGCACTACATGCATGGGTAAGACATCCAGTTATCTTATTTAGTGTGGAAACTACCCAACCCTCTAAATTTATTATTAAATTATCACTGGATTAAAAACTTCCAATGGGTTATTCTGGTAGCCACTTTGGGCACTGGCCCCACATTGAAAGCCACTCCCCTACCTGCACCTAGAAGACCCTATCCATCAAGCAGGATAATTACCATCACAATGACAAGTAACATATACAATGCAAGGCATTTACCTTCTTGCATACAAATCATAATCATAGGGACCAATTCTTGTCCCAAAACATAAACCAAGAATGAACTACTACATTCTCATCATGATGCATTTACAACACAGAATACACATCATTTCACATCACATAGAGCAAGACATTACCATCTTGCATAGTCATCATAACCACATGAATAGGTACACTAAGCAAGGCATTATCTATCTTGCACATGTATCATACTAACATGAATAGGAGACAATATTTCAAGAATGCATTTCATTCAACTCACATGATGTACACATAGTCAACCCCCACACAATCACACCCTCCTAGGCCTCTGGAATCAGCCTAATAAACTCATCTTCCCATATCACTAAAAATTTTACATAAGCTTATATAGATGACATTCATCAAAACAGTTCCATAAACTCATAACCATAACTAATCATAGACTAGCATCTTGACCAAATAGTCTATCCATTCTCTTAAGATACCAAGCATATTCTCCCATTGGTAGACCAATTATTCTATATAGACCTATGCAATGAAACAAGCATAATAAATCTAATTTTACACATTTTTCATGAGTTTTAATACAAAATAATCAAATAAATGCATAGTAAAGATCTCACTAAGTTTCCTTATTTAAACATACCCCAAGTTTCATATTTATCACATATAGGAGATACACATCTCAATCCATAATTTGTTGATACAATCTATATTAGAGTTGACCACTCATAGTCATTGATTACTAGCTTTGATATTCTAATTAGAGGCTATATTAAATTCACATAATATTACCAATAAACTCATTTGATTATCAATATAGTATTGGACTATCCTAGAATGGCTCTAAGCTAATTCTTATATCCACAACCAATTACTTAAAAGGGTTAAACAATCTATCAGGGATCAATTAAATCTTAAACATTAGTGTTAGCAATAAAATAGGATATGGAAGGAATAAGAGGATCAAAGCATTACTAGACTCATGACTTACCAACTAGCTAGAGTCCCATAAGGTCAAACTTCTTGACATGATAAACTTGCCATCCCAAGTGCTAAAGTCCTATCCTCATTATTTCTAATTACATTCTATAATATAAGAACTCTATGCAATGAAACATCATAATATAAATAGGTCCTTATTTAAGAAAGTAACTATACTAACATTTAAATACACTAACTTTCATTTTCAACCAATAATCTAATATTCTAACCTTGAATTTCTATAATAAGAATTATACTACAATTCACATTATAACATAAATTCAAATCTAACAAATACATTTTCACAAAGATATTCCCTTAACTTAAATACAAGATTGGATTCTTTTATTCTAATGATAATAAACTTATATGTTAATCAACATTTATACTAACCAAAACATTATTACATACTAATCTAAACACTAAATGATAATTCTATAACTTCCCAAATAACATATCTAACATACCTATTACTAATTATATCGAGTCCCAACATAGAAATAACTACAAGGTAATCAACCAAATCCTATGATTTCGACTAAACCAATCACTTGCATATGATAACTATGTCATAACTAATCCTTATCACGTCATTATTGCAGGTGACTACCACTATCACAGGAAAGATTATACAACATGATAAAAGAGTGCATATCATGGCATAGATTCTACTCTATAAGCAACGGTGGGTTGGGAATGGACATCAAGTTGGTGAGAGATAACATTTTTGCAAATGATAACATTGAAGCCCCACATCAGAGCTGAAGCCTCACTGATTACCTTAAGATCCTAAAATCCAATCTTGAAAATATAATCTCGTCGATGGCACGAAGAAAGAAGGCTTAAATGCAATGATTTCTGGATGCTACAAGTTGCAGAAAAAAAAAACTATAGGATTATATTTCGCCAAACAAGAATGATAGCATTGAGCATGGGCCAATTGTATTTCATCATTTCGCTGATGGATCAAAGAAGATACAAGCTAGGCTTACTGCTCCATCTTAGGATTGCAATTATTAGTTTGTATGCATAGTAATATCTGTTATAGCATTCGAGTAGGTTCATTAATCTAAGGCATTCGAATAGCTACAAATCGAATCAATAGGCAGAGTAAAGAATATGATTGAAAGCATTCGACTTAATGAGCACATGGGTCACGGTCTATCAACCATCAACAAAAGAACACAATGAATCGATTGAGGCACACATCGATGGTATGACATGGGTCTAAGGATCAATTTTGTTTAAGCTAAGATACTCCATGAAGCGACAAGATGAGGGTTTATCTTGTTCTAACTACATTCATTAAGAATTTTGCATGCAGATGTATACTAATGCCCAAGGCTTAACAGAGAACTAGAGAACCTCAAATGATGCTACTCTTGAGAAAGAGAAGACGGATTGCCTCAAAGTCTTAGCATAGCTATGCATCGAACGACTATAGATTTACAAAAGAGATAAAGAACATGGCATGCATTAAATAATGATGCAGAAACCAATATTGATCGAAAAGAGTCTTGAATATGTGAGGGTCTTGATAAGATCACAATATACATTCAACCTCACAATCCAAAACAGGGGTCTATAGAGTTGACAAATGATAAGATCGAAATGTGTATAACTCTAAATGCAAGGTTCAAGGTAAGAGTTTTGTTGAGGAAATCATCTCGGAGAAACAAGATTTCAATGTTGCAGAAGTTTAGAGAATATGACATACAAGCAATTCAGTGAAATTCCCAGAAGGGTTTGCAATGATGTTGCATACAGAGCAAATCAATTTTCTTATCAAGACAACATAGAATAAATTCATACATTGACTAGAACTAAAGCAACACATCTCAAGGAACCGAGACAAGACACATACCTGGATTAAGCTCTCTTTTCCCCAATTCTCTTCTTGCCTGATAAATCTCCTTTCACTGGAACCAGCCTCTCCTCCTTTCACCCCAAAACCCCCCCTCTTCTAAAATCCCTCAAGCCAAAGTAAAAATAGCCCAAAACAATTCACCATTTCCATTAAACACAAAACCCCCCACTTTCTCCACTCTCTCTGAAAACCAAAACTTATATTTAATATTCCTCCAAACAAGATTCCCTCCCAATTCAAAATATGCACAACAATTATTACGACAACTCACAATAAAATAAATTCATTAATCATAATTTGCAACAAGAAAGTGAATTTAATTTTATTTACACAAATAAAATTTTACCTACTAAAATGTTATTTATTATTTGTTTATAAATATCTTCATATTAATTTATCAAAGTGCCTCTTTAATCATTTTATTATAGTAAACCAATCAGTCATAATATTACTCAAACAACTACAACATAAATAAATCAAATACTGAACAATACCCGACGACAACACATGATTGAACAACAATGACTGACAACATGCCCATACTGACCTTATTGACAGGATGCAAGATTGAAAACTCATCCTTTTCAAGGATGGTGATAAGCTAGGGGACCCTACGTTATCTTCATTCAACTTTTCCATTGGATTTTAAGGCATGCTCAAACCTGTCAGTGCAGGTGGATTCATGCCTGGTACCTATAACTTGCAACAAACAACCATGGTCGAAGATGCATAACCATACAATCATACAGTCAAACATACCGAAAGGAAATCCCAGCGTAGCACGGTACTCATGCATGAGTAATGCAACACTATTCCTTTCACAATAAGCACATCAAACAAGTAACCACATCATGCATAATCTTCAATCAACAAGATAGGATAATTAGTTTCATAATGATCAATTACGAGCAAATACCAAAATCAACATCATAACCATAATCAAATCATCCTATAATACAGAATCAGTCGCATAAAAAATCAATTCTAACATATGACAATCATAATAAAATCAACATCATACTTACCTGAATATAAAACAATGTCAGAGCATATGAATTATCAGTGTCGCAACATAGATTATCGATAAAACATACTAACTTCATCTTCATGCTGTTTAGCCAAACCATCTGCATATCCAAGGTGAGAATGGAGGGGCACTACATCCCCCCCCTAAAACTTGACTTACTCCTGGAAGTCACAGAATAGGGTGGAAACATAACACATTAGTATTGCAATTTTCTATTGCCAACATACAAAGTACAATCCTCCGTAAAGTCCTCCATTGAACATACTATCATAGGTTCGAAATGAACATGATAGAAACAACACTTAACACAAAATGAGGCCAAAAGAAACAAACATTTAGAATAGCCACCATAGCAATTTTTAAAATAAATGCAAACCCAAGTGGGAAAATAATCAAATCCAACTTTAAGTCAGAGTGTTGACAATTTCCAACAATAAATCAAGTATACAGGAAAGAGTTTTAGTGACCACTCCTATCATAAGAAAGTTCAAAGAAATAAAATTCTCTACTAACCCCCCAACAACACATGAAAAAAACCATTAAAAAATTCAAAACAACCAAATTACGCAACAAATTCACATCACGATGTGACTAAATTTAGCCACAAAAAGGGAGTATCGGCTACACAACACTCAAGGGAACAAGGTCCAAAATGTGTTAGAGAATGTACACCAACACTCAAATGATTTAGTTAACTACATCCTCTTATCTAAGCAACTTTTATACAAGGATTTAAGGCAACACAGTCGCTACTTATATACAAACAACTTCTATCTTTAATACAATACAATTTCCTTTTACTAAGCTATGAAAATATGCAATTAGTTCCTTATGCAAGAAGTTATAAAGGAAATGTATGATGTCACACACAGGAATAATTGATAACTATAATTGACTTGTAGTATCACAATCATAATCTCATGGGTCCAATGCAAGCTCCAATTTGATCCCTGCACATGTTTCTCACACAGGCATACAAAATGATAACTTTCATAAATCACAACAGTTCTTCCATATGAGGTCATGACCAGCTAGGTGATAAATGTTAGGTTATCAACAACTACGTTAAGATACCCCGCACATGACAACATCACATAACCACATGACTCACCAAATGATTAAATCATTCTAATAATTAATTACATGCACTAACAGTAACCATGCTTCTTTCTTATAATGCACTAGTGACCACAAGAGAAACTCAAAGCCTCAACAAAACAATAAGCACTAACATTCAGGGAAGACATATTGACAAATATATCATCACATTATCAGAGAAGAGGAAGAGAGAACACATAGACACATAAGTAAAACAAGACATAATCAAAGGACAAGTCTATAAGCTTATCATCCTTCTAATGTCATACTAATGCACACAGGTGAAAGGTACCATTACCAACTCACCACAAAGAGAAAATCACTTAACCTAGAGCAAAAACAACAATCTAGAGGTCTTAGGGTTGCAACCTAGGCTCTGATACCAAGTGTAATGCCCCGCCATGAAACCCTAGAGAGTTAAGTTTAACCTAGAAATATAAAGGGTGATTTTCTTTTAAAAAAAAAGAAATAGTGATAACAAACCATAACATAGTCTAATATCAACAAGTTAAACTAGCATCTCTAGGGATTACATAGCAGCATTATTGAAATTAAACAATAATCAATAACATACATATTTTATTTAAATAACCCAAACTAACAACTTGATTACATCATCAGATACATACATCAACATCTTTGTAATAATGTTTACAAGTTTAGAATAGTTTATCTTACAAGAGGAATTACATAATTTCTATGATACAAAAGCTCTTTCTTTCTGAATACATCAAATTACATAATGAGTTCCACTGATACACATGTCTAGATACAAATAGTACAATTATCTGTCTTCACATACAGGTGCAAAAATAGAATCACGTGAGATACATCTTCTTTACACATGAACCTCGATGCCAGAGAACCAATGGAATAAAGCACAACCACCCAAACACGTGGAACCCTGAGGTCCACCCCCTGTGCTAGGAGATAACATAAGGTCCCACTAAAATAGATAGTCAAGTAGATAGTAGTCTAAAAGGAACAAGGGCTACACATGACACCAATGCAATACATGTAACTAACACAATCAACACTTCCAGAGGCCACCACATAACGAATGGGGAAAACAATTAGGGAATGCTAGACTGTAGTAGGAATGAGTGTCATCGCATGGTCCTAATATGGGTTATCCTGGTAGTTTCTGACCGAATGCCAACCCCCATCCATGGGTTATCCTGGCAGTCCAGATGATGGCCCCCATCTATGGTTATCCTAGCAGTCTCTCACTAGACGCCGGCCCCATAGGGTGATACATGCGGAACCAACATTCCTTTCGTGAGGATAAGGAAGTTGATCTTGCCAACCACGGCCTTCTCATCCCATCCTTAGCCTGAACGAGCACTACATGCATGGGTGAGGCATCCAGTTATCTTATTTAGTGTGGAAACTACCCAACCCTCTAAATTTATTATTAAGTTATCATTGGATTAAAAAATTCCAATGGGTTATCCTGGCAGCCAGTTTGGACACCGGCCCCACACTGAAAGCCACTCCCCTACCTGCACCTAGAAGACCCTATCCATCAAGTAGGATAATTACCATCACAATGACAAGAACATATACAATGCAAGGCATTTACCTTCTTGCATACAAATCATAATCACATGGACCAATTCTTTTCCCAAAACATAAACCAAGCATGAACTACCACATTCTCATCATGATACATTTACAACACAGAATACACATCATTTCACATCACACAGAGCAAGGAATTATCCATCTTGCATAGTCATCATAACCACATGAATAGGTACATTGAGCAAGGCATTATCCATCTTGCACATGTATCATACTAACATGAATAGGAGACAATATTTCAAGAATGCATTTCATTCAACTCACATGATATACACATAGTCAAACCCCACACAATCACACCCTCCTAGGCCTTTGGAATCAGCTTAATAAACTCATCTTCCCATATCACCAAAAATCTTACATAAGCTTACACAGATGACATTCATCAAAATAGTTCCATAAACTCATAACCATAACTAATCATAGACTAGCACCTTGACCAAATAGTCTATCCATTCTCTTAAGATACCAAGCATATTCTCCCATTGGTAGACCAATTATTCTATACAGAACTATGCAATGAAACAAGCATAATAAAACTAATTTTACACATTTGTCATGAGTTTAAAAAAAAAATCAAATAAACGCATAGCAAATATTTCACTAAGTTTCCTTCTGTAAGCATACCCCAAGTTTCATATTTATCACATATAGGAGATACACATTTCAATCCATAATTTGTTGATACAATCTATATTAGAGTTGACCACTCATAGTCACTGATTACTAGCTTTGATATTCCAATTAGAGGCTATATTAAATTCACATAATATTACCAATAAACTCATTTGATTATCAATATAGTATTGCACTATCCTAGCATGGCTCTAAGCTAATTCTTATATCCACAACCAATTACTTAAAAGGGTTAAACAACCTATCTAGGGATCAATTAAATCTTAAGACATTAGTGTTAGCAATAAAATAGGATATGGAAGGAATAAGAGGATCAAAGCATTACTAGACTCATGACTTACCAACTAGCTAGAGTCCCATAAGGTCAAACTTCTTGACATGATAAACATGCCATCCCAAGTGCTAAAGTCCTATCCTCATTATTTCTAAATTACATTCTATAATATAAGAACTCTATGCAATGAAACATCATAATATAAATAGGTCCTTATTTAAGAAAGTAACTATACTAACATTTAAATACACTAACTTTCATTTTCAACCAATAATCTAATATTCTAACCTTGAATTTCAATAATAAGAATTATACTACAATTCGCATTATAACATAAATTCAAATCTAACAAATACATTTTCACAAAGATATTCCCTTAACTTAAATACAAGATTGGACTCTTTTATTCTAATGATAATAAACTTATATGTTAATCAACATTTATACTAACCAAAACATTATTACATACTAATCTAAACACTAAATGATAATTCTATAACTTATTGAATAACATATCTAACATACCTATTACTAATTATATTGAGTCCCAACATAGAAATAACTGCAAGGTAATCGACCAAATCCTATGATCTCGACTAAACCGATCACTTGCACATGATAACTATGTCATAACTAATCCTTATCGCACCATTATTGCAGGTGACTACCACTATCACAGGAAAGATTATACAACATGATAAAAGAGTGCATATCATGGCAGAGATTCAGCTCTATTAGCAGCGACGGGTTGGGAATGGACATCAAATTGGCGAGAGATAACATTTCTACAAATGATAACATTAAAGCCCCACATCAGAGCCGACGCCTCATTGAATAGCTTAAGATCCTAAAATCCAATCTTGCAAATATAATCTCGTCGATGGCACGAAGCAACAAGGCTTAAATGCAATGATTTCCAGATGCTACAGGTTGCAGAAAAAAAAAAAAAACTATAGGATTATATTTCTCCAGACAAGAATGATAGCATTGAGCATGGGCCGATTGCATTTCATCATTTCGTTGATGGATCAAAGAAGATACAAGCTAGGTTTACTGCTCCATCTTAGGATTGCAATTATCAGTTTGTATGCATAGTAATATCTGTTATAGCATTCGAGTAGGTTCATTAATCTAAGGTATGCGAATAGCTACAAATCGAATCAATAGGCAGAGTAAAGAATATGATTAAAAGCATTCAACTTAATGAGCACATGGCTCGCGGTATATCAAGCATCAACAAAAGAAACAATGAATTGATTGAGGCACACATCGATGGTATGATATGGGTCTAAGGATCAATTTTGTTTAAGCTGAGATTACTCCATGAAGTGACAAGATGAGGGTTTATCTTGTTCTAACTACATTCATTAAGAATGTTGCATGCAGATGTATACTAATGCCCGAGGCTTAACAAAGAACCAGAGAACCTCAAGTGATGCTACTTTTAAGAAAGAGAAGATGACTTTCCTCAAAGGCTTAGCATAGCTATGGATCAAACGACTACAGATTTACAAAAGAGATAGAGAAAATGACATGCATTAAATAATGATGCAGAAACCAATATTGACCGAAAAGAGTCTTGAATATGTGAGGGTCTTGATAAGATCACAATATACATTCATCCTCACAATCCAAAATAGGGGTCTACAGAGTCGACAAATGATAAGATCAAAATGTGTATAACTCTAAATGCAAGGTTCAAGGTAAGAGTTTTGTTGAGGAAATCATCTCAGAGAAACAAGATTTCAATGTTGCAGAAGTTTAGAGAATATGACATACAAGCAATTCAGTGAAATTCCCAGAAGGGTTTGCAATGATTTTGCATAAAGAGAATCAATTTTATTATCAAGACAACATAGAATAAATTCATACATTGACTAGAACTAAAGCAACAAATCTCAAGGAACCGAGACAAGACACATATTCGAATTAAGCTCTCTTTTCCCTAATTCTCTTCTTACCTGATAAATCTCCTTTCACTGGAACCACCCTCTCCTCCTTTCACCCCCAAAATCCCCCCTCTTCTAAAATCCCTTAAGACAAAGTAAAAATAGCCCAAAACAATTCACCATTTCTGTTAAACACAAAACCCCCCACTTTCTCCACTCTCTCTGAAAACCAAAACTTATATTTAATATTCCTCCAAACAAGATTCCCTCCCAATTCAAAATATGCACAACAATTATTACAACAACTCACAATAAAATAAATTCATTAATTATAATTTGCAACAACAAAGTGAATTTAATTTTATTTACACAAATAAAATTTCACCGACTAAAATATTATTTATTATTTGTTTATAAATATCTTCATATTAATTTATCAAAGTGCCTCTTTAATAATTTTATTATAGTAAAGCAATCAGCCATAACATTACTCAAACAACTACAACACAAATAAATCAAATGCTGAACAATACCCCACGACAACACACGATTGACAACATTCCCATACCGACCTTACTAACAGGATGCAAGATTGAATACTGATCCTTTCCAAGGATGGTGACAAGCTAGGGGACCCTACGTTATCTTCGTTCAACTTTTCCATTGGATTTTAAGGCATGCTCAAACCTGTCAGTGCAGGTGGAGTTGATGCCTGGTACCTGCAACCTGCAGCAAACAACCACAGTCGAAGATGTATAACCATACAATCATACAGTCAAACATACCGTGAAAGGAAATTGTAGTGTAGTACTGTAATCATGCATGAGTAATGCGACACTGTTCCTTTCACAATAAGCACATCAAACAAGTAACCACATCATGCATAACCTTCAATCAATAAGATAGGACAATCAGTTTCATAATGATCAATTACGAGCAAATACCAAAATCAACATCATAACCATAATCAGATCATCCTATAATACATAATCAGTCGCATAAAAAATCAATTCTAACATATGATAATCATAATAAAATCAACATCATACTTACCTGAATGTAAAACAATGTTAGAGCATATGAATTATCAGTGTCGCAACATAGATTATCGATAAAACATACTAACTTCATCTTCATGTTGTTTAGCCAAACCATCTGCATATCCAAGGTGAGAATGGAGGGGCACTACACTGTCTATCCATTAGTCTGTGGATGAAAAGTTGTACTAAACTTCAAATCTATCTTCATCTTCTTCCAAAGTGTCTTCCAAAAATAGCCAAGAAATCTGGTGTCTCTATCTAAAATTATGCTCTTAGGTAATCCATGCAATCTCACAATCTCCTTGAAAAATAGGTCAGCTACCTGCACTGCATTAGTTGTCTTCTTACAAGGTATGAAATGAGCCATCTTTGAAAACCTGTCCACCACTACAAATATTGAATCATGTCCTCTCTATGTCTTAGGCAATCCCATCAGAAAATCCATGCTTATGTCTTCCCAAGGTCTCTCCAGTACTACCAAAGGTTTATACAATCCAGTATTCTGACTACTCCCTTTTGCAACTTGACAAACTCTACAACTCTGCACAAATTTCCTAACATCCTTATGTATCTAAGGGCAAAAGTAGTGTTCACTTACCAAATCCACTATCTTGTCAATGCAAAAATGTCCTGCCAATCCTCCACTATGTTTCTCCTTGATCAAATTATCTCTCATTGAACTTCTAGATATACACAACTGATTTCCTCTGAACAACCTATCTTCTTGAATGAAATAATCCAACCATGTAGTCCTATCTGTCACAACAAGTTCCTTACATGCTTTCCACAGTTCTGCAAAATCAATGTCTCCCTCATACATGTTCTTCAATTCATTAAATCCTATCACTTCAATTCTCATGTCTGTCAACAAGTTTCTTCTCCTACTCAACGCATCAACAACTTTGTTTGATTTTCCACTCCTGTACTTCAACAAAAAAGTGTAACTCTGCATGAACTCCACCAATCTCATGTGTCTCTGATTCAACTTACCTTGACTATTCAAATATTGCAAAGATTGATGATCTGTATACAACACAAACTCCTTAGGCAACAAGTAATGTCTCCACTTCTTTAAGGCTTGAATTATGGCATAGAACTCTTGATCATAAACTAAATATCTTCTCCTTGCATCATTCAACTTCTCACTGAAATATGCTACAAGTCTACCCTCTTGACTTAATACTACTCCAATTGCACTCCCACTTGCATCATAATCAACTTGAAATACCTTATTGAAATCCAACAATGCCAAAACAGGTTACTCTATCACTTTCTACTTCAACAACTCAAAGCTGTTATCTACTCCTAATGTCCATTTGAAATATTTCCTATCACCTCTCATTGTCTCTATCATAGGGTTATAGACTGAACTAAAATTTCTAATGAACTTCCAGTAGAAACTAGCCAATCCATGAAATGATCTAACCTCTCCAATGCTCTCCGGTGTAGGCCATTCAACAATTGCTCTTACCTTCTCAGGGTCCATCTTCAATCCTTCTGCAGAAATCACAAATCCCAAATATACCAATTCTTCCTTCATGAAACTACACTTCCTTATGTTTATCAATGATTTCTTTTCTCTCAACCTCTGCAAAACGTGTCTAATATGCCACAAATGTTCATCCTTTGTCTTACTAAAAATTGGAATGTCATCCAAGTACACAATAAAAGACTTACCCAAGAATTTCTTCAGAACTTCATACATCAATCTCATGAAAGTACTAGGTGCATTTGTCAATCCAAAAGGCATCACCAGCCACTCATACAATCCTTCGTTTGTCTTAAAAGTAGTTTTCCATTCATCTCCTTCTCTGATTCTGATCTGATGGTATCCACTCTTCAAATCTATCTTTGTGAAATATCTTGCTCCACTCAAACAATCCATGATATCATCCATTCTAGGTAAAGGAAATCTATACTTAACTGTGATCTTGTTTATTTCTCTAGAGTCAGTACACATTCTCCATTCTCCATCTTTCTTCGGTGCTAATACTGTAGGTACTACACAAGGACTCAGACTTTCTCTGATCAAACCTTTCCTCAACAATTCGTGTATCTGCTTGTTCAATTCTGCATTCTCTGTCGGTGTCATTCTGTGTGCTGCTTTGTTAGGAAAACTTGCCCCTGGTATAAGATCCATGTGATGACTGATGAGTGCCAGGTAGCACCCATGAAATACACCTTTGTACCCCTCTTTTTCTTCCTTCTTATTCCATTGTCTTGATGATTGCACCAAAATAGATTAACAAGATTGTTCTAATTAAGATTAATGAGAGATGAATTACTTAAAATCATGGTTTCTGATTGAGGGACTAATGTGCACTGAATTAATGGAAATATGCAGAAATTATCTCTTTTTGAATCTATAGGTGCAAATGTTCAAGCAAAGTCAATTTTGGTCATTACCGAAGGTGGTCCTAATAATCTCCAGAGCTGACATATGGATACCACACCAGTCTCCAATATTTTCCAATATGATTGGAGAGATTTTGAGATAAATGGGGAGAATCATCTCTGGAGTTGGACTGAAGTCAAAAGCATATCTCTGGAGATGAACAAAAGATCATAAAGCATATCTCTGGAGCTGCAGACAGAAGCACACACCTCTGGAGTCTCCTCAACACAAATGTAGATTTCCAGCGTTGTTGCTAGTCAACACTTCTAGTAGTAATTAGGGTGTTCCAGGTATTACTCAATCAACACCTAAGTAATTGGATGGAGACCATAGTTAACTGTTGGAAGTTTTATCTTTCTTTTTGATTTTGCATGAGTTCTTGATAAACTAATTAAGTAGCTATATTTCAGGGCCTCATTGCCCAGTTGTATTTGAAACTAAGACTCAAGTTTAGTGAGACTATTGTTCCACTAAATCTATTTTAATTGCATGACTTTTTATTCTGTAGTTAAACCGTTAGTAGAATAAGAGATTGGTATTATCTCATAGATGAACTAGTAGTTAGGTAAGTGATATCTCATCACTGGATTAGATATAAACTTACAAAGGTAGCAGGATAAAATATATAGCGGATGATTATTGTTATTGTAATCTCATTTTGACATAGATTTTTCTAAATACAAAAGCTGATGGAATTGGACTGAAAGTAAATTGTGATATTATCTTCTTATGCTGATTCATTGCTTTGGTATTCAGCTCTAAGGGTGTGGAATAAGGGCCCACTCCCCACCACCAAGGCAGAAGGCTAGTATTGTTGTTTATTATTTTGTTTCATATTCTGCTTAAGGAAATAGTTACTATTTTCTCATAGATAAATGTATGTTTCAATTGAATGTAATAGTATAGATCTACATTAGCAATTCATTGTTTCAGCTTTTTTTTTAATATTCCTAGAATTTATTTTCATAGCAAATAGATCAGTAGCATTAATTTCTTCAATCAATAGAGATCATTAGAGTTAGTTAGATAAACTGGCAACTATAGGATTCCTAATTGCAGACAGCCAAGGATACAACCTTGGATTTGACACATGAATATGATTAAATGCCGATGACCAATGACCCTTGTCATTTTTGACATCGTTGCTGGGGACTTTTGTGTTAATTAGGAAAACTTAGTTAAAAAGTTTTAGGATAGATCAAATTTGTATGGTTAAAGCTAGGGATTCAAAAGGAAGATACATAAAATAGACACCCCATCAACAAACTATAGGAGAAAGCAGTGGGGTGGCACAAGATCTTGTTGAAGAGAGACACCTAGAACTTACCTTGGAAGCTACACCTTAATTCAATAATCCCTTAAATCCTCCAAATCTTCCACTCGCTGACTATATCCAAGAATTGCAACAGAATTTCTAGGTAGATCCTTTGATAGAAACTAATTCCTCATAAACTAATTCTTCAGAACCTCAACCAGTATCAGAAATGGATGATAATCATGATAATCATGAAGATGAGGATAATCGAGCTCCAAGAACCTTCTCATATCCCATTGTCTTGGCTGCTGGAGATAATGCCCCTATGAAAAATATTTCACTTGCACACTTGTCAAATTTTAGGGGTCTTGCTTCTGAGGATCCAGATTAGTTTTTGTTTGAATTTAAAGTGGTATGCTAGACTTATGATTATGGATCATATAATTAAAAAATCAAACTGTTCCCCTCAACTTTGAAAGATTCTACAATGAGATGGTTCATGGGTTTGCTCCAAAACTCCATCCATTCCTAGGACCAGATGGAGACATGATTCTTGGGAAAATACCAGGACTACTGTAGAGTCAGTGATAAAAATGAGGAATTATTCAAAATTAAACAGAGAGAGGAAGAGACCTTAGAGGATTATGTGGATAGGTTCAACTTTGCTTTGAGAAGGTATGGAAACCCTGTAAATCACTCTTTGGCCAGAACCCTGTTTGTACAAGGATTAGACAAAGAATCAAAACAGACACTGGATCTAATGGGAAAAGGGAATATCAATAAAATGGATATGCTTGCTAAAGAAGAAATTTGCAGGAACTATTCCAGAACCCAAGATGGAGTGAGAACACCCAAATCTTTCAAAGGAAAGAATGAAATAGGACAGTTAATGAAGGAAATTGCAAATTTCAAAACAAATATTCTAGTCCAACTAAATAGCACATTAGATGGGATTCAGGCAAAAACTAGAACAAATGATCAAGACAGAACAACTGAACCACTCTCCATCTATTGTCCTAGGTGTAGAAACAAACATCTGTTGAGAGAACGCCCTTTGGATAAATTAAAAATCTATTAGATATGTGACATGGAACATCCTACTAGTCAATGTGATCAACTCCCAGCTTTAAAAAGGCTAAGTAAAAAGAATTCCATCATAGAGGAGTTAAACTATGTAGGACAAAAACAAGCTGGGAATTTTCCTTACAATCAGTATCCAAACCAGGCTTCTTATAGGGGTCCTTCTAATTGGGGAAATAATCAATGGAATCCAACTTGGCATGGGCCTTAGAATAATCCTCCTTGGGGACCACAAGATTGGCCAAACCAACAATGGCAAAACCAACATTGGTAAAATCAGCCCTGGGGGAATCAACAATGGCGACAATAGTTTGGATCACAAAACATGTAGCCTCATTGGGTTCCTCAATAGGGATATAATCAACAATACCAGGGACAACCTCGACGTTTCCAACCTCAACAACAAGCATTGCTAATTGGACCCCCCAACACACAAGGTTAGTCACAAAATGAACCAGTTAGCCAACCACCCTTACCAGCTCAACCTATACCAAACCCACAAAATAAGAAGGGAGAAACTATTTACATGACAAAACAAGAAAACATGGCTAGTATTAATGCCATATATTCCAATAATCTCCAGCTGCATTTTGGGAAAGTGCTTTCAAGACCATCTCCTCCAACTATAGTTGAAGTAACCAATGATGAGGAACCCACTCAGCTTCCAGAGGAGATTAATATAGAAACAATGCTAAAAGAATCATCCTTGGATAACTCTGGAGTTCCTCCTAAAAGAATGACTCCGGAGAACACCCCTGGAAACATTTATGCTAAGAATTCTGGAGATGCTCTGGAGAAAGAAAAACTAGCACCATACCCAGAACGGCTTAAACAACATGTCCCTCAGAAAAAGGTTTTATAAAAACAAGTCCAATCTACCTTGGAATTAGAACTTTTACAAGAAATTAGACAACTGAACATTGAAATTCCGCTCCTACAAGCAATCAGAGATGTGCCTGAATTGAACCAATTTATCAAACAACATTGTGTTAAGACCCAAGGAAGAAAGAAAAATTTCCCTCCACCATCCAAGTGGAAGGAAAAGTAGTAGACCTCCTAATGAGAGAAATGCTCCTGGAAATCCTGGAAATCCTGTCATGACTATTTACATCTCAGGGGTAGAAATTTCAAATGTTTTGGTTGATTTGGGAGCAGCAATAAATGTAATGACAGTTCATACAATGGACAAATGAGCCCTAACAGGTATCCAATCCACATCTACAATCCTTCAACTTGCTGACCAGTCGGTAGCTATTCCAAAAGGGGTGATTATTGATGTTCCAGTTGTGATAGAATCATGGGAATTCCTAGTAGACTTCCTGATATTAGAACCTAGAAACTAGAGAAATGCTTATCCATTGATATTAGGAAGACCATGGCTGGCTACAACAGTAGCATCTATTGATTGTCGAACTGGGGATATGGTCATTTCTAATGGAATAGATTTGAAGAAAATATCTTTGTATCTGCCAGCTAAACCATCAATACATTATTCAGGAAGAGTATGGGTAGATGAGCCAAATAACATGGAAAATAGTGCCTTAGTAGCTATGGTTACCATCAAAGAACATTTGGGTGAGTTGGAAGAAGAAATCCACTATGATACAATGGAAGATATAACCCACATTCTTATTAACGAGGATATAATGGAGCTACCCCAAGATTCAAGGAGAGAGCTTCTCACTTCTGCTCATTGTACCCTAGCAAATATCATTCCTCGTGGAGAGACCTTTTACAGAGACTTAGCCACATTCCACATGTTGCTTCCACATTCTTACCCCCTCAATACCATGACTCCAAGATATGGATTGAATACATCTATGGATCAGATCACAAAATAGCTCATGATTTTACCTGGGAAAACATTGAATATCAACACCTAGTTAGCAATAAAATAGGAAGAAGAACTTATCAAACTCCTAATTTCCCATTTAGCAGCTTTTGCTTGGGAATACCAAGATATGAATGGCATCCCTCCTGAGATTTGTAGTCATCATATATACATTGAAGATGTCAAACCTATCAGACAACCCCAGAGAAGATTGAATCCTACTTTAAAAGACATTATCAAGACTGAAATAGAAACATTGCTGCAAGTAGGGTTTATATATCCAATCTCAAACAGTCAATGGGTCTCACCCTTAGTCATAGTGCCTTAAAATAATGGGAAGTGGAGAGTGTGTATTGACTATAGAGAGCTAAACAAAGCCACAAAGAAGGACTACTTTCCCTTACCATTCATTGACCAAGTGCTGGACAACCTTGCAGGGAGGAAGTATTTTTCTTTCCTAGATGGGTTTAGTGGATATAACCAAATCCAAGTAGCACCTGAAGATCAGGATAAAACCACTTTCACTTGTTCTTGGGGAACTTTTGCCTACAAAGTTCTTCCATTTGGACTATGTAATGCTCCAGCTACATATCAGAGGCTTGTTTTAGCAATTTTTGCTAAACTAGCTAATGAGTGCATGGAAGTTTATATGGATGATTTTACTGTGTATGGGGACAACTTTGAAGAAGCTCTCATAAACTTAGAAAAGGTCTTTAAATGCTATGAAAAAAATTGACTATCCCTGAGCCATGAAAAGTGCTTCATGATGGTAGAGGAAGGAATTGTATTGGGACACCATATTTCAGCAAATGGGATCAGAGTGGACCAAAACAAAATAGAAGTGATCAAATAGTTACCTTCACCTAAAAATCAGATAGATGTTAGAAGTTTTCTGGGTCATGCAGGTTACTATAGGAGATTTATAGAAAATTTCAGTAGAATAGCTGCTCCTCTGTTTACCCTGCTTAATAAAGACACAAAATTCTTATGTACAAAGGATTGTCAATTAGCATTTGAAACCCTTAAGGAGAAACTTACTATCACACCTATTTTAAGAGGACCCAATTGGACTCTACCATTTCACATACAAATTGATGCTTCAAATGAGTCTATTGGGGCAGTCTTAGGACAGAAAGAGGAGGGAGAAGGTATGCATGCCATTTACTACATCAGTAAAAACCTTACCTCTACAAAAAGAAATTATACCACAATTGAAAAAGAATTCTTGGCAGTCATATATGCTATAAACAAATTCAGGCATTATATCATTAGATACAAAATATTTGTACATACTGATCATGTAGCCATCAAATACTTAATGACTAAGCCAGTAGTGTGTGCAAGGATAATCAGGTGGTTATTGCAATTGCAGGAATTTGACATTACCATAGTTGATAATCCAGGCAAATTCAATTTGGTTGTTGAATTTCTGTCAAGATTGCATATAGGTGGAGAGAACCAACCAGCGGAGGACAAATTTACAGATGAACATCTTTTTGCTATCTCCTCTATTGCACCTTGGTTTGCAAACATAGCTAATCTCTTAGCTACAGACTTGTTTCCATCCCATTTTACCTCAAACCAAAAGAAGCGTTTACTAAAGGAAAGCTTATCTTACAAATGGTTAAATGGTTTATTGTTTAAATGTGGTCCTGATTTCACAGGTGTCTAAAAGCTGATGAAATTTTTGATGTCTTAAGGGCATGTCATGATGAGCCATCTAGTGGGCATTATTCTTCACACATAACCATCCACAAGATTTTGGGAGCTGGTTACTACTGGCCCTCTATCCATAAAGATACCAAGAAGTATGTGAAGTAGTGTGATCAGTGCCAAAGGATGGGACAACCAACCTTCACCCAGGAAATGTCACTTCATCCTCAAGTAATGATGGAACCATTGGAGCAATGGGGTCTAGATTTTGTGGGACCAATTTCTCCACCATCACTAGGCAAAGAGTACATTCTGGTATGCACAAACTATGTGACTAAATGGGCTAAAGTTCAGGCATTGCAATTTGCAAGAGAAGACAAAGTTGTTGATTTCCTTTATAACAAAATTTTCTTGAGGTTTGGAGCTCCAAGATCAATAGTTTCAAACATAGGACCTCAAGTTACTTCATAGGTAATCAGAACATTCACAAACTTATATCAAGTTAAGCACAGGAAATCTTCACCTTACCATCCCCAAGCTAATGGGCAGATGGAGCTGATTAATAGGGAATTGGAGAATATCCTAACAAGGATAGTGGCCATGAGTAGAAAGGATTGGGCTAATAGATTACCTGAAGCAGTTTGGGCTTACAATACCACTTCGAAGTACACAACCAAATTCTCACCATATGAGTTGGTTTATGGAAAGAAACCCATCCTGTCTATAGAATTTAAACTGCAAACACTCAAAATTTCATTAGATATTGGTCTGCCATTGTCTATAGCACAATAGAACATGATTCTTTAGTTCAATGAGTTGGATGAAATCCATACAGAGGCCATACAACAAGCAGAACTTGTTCAATATAAAAGGAAGCAATGGCATGACCAACACATCAAAAGGAGGACATTTCAGTAAGGTGATTGGGTTCTCCTATATGATTCTAAGTTCAAGGAGTTCAAGGGAAAGCTACAAACACATTGGATGGATCCTTATCAGATAAAGGAAGTTTTTGAGAATAGAAAAGTTTTGCTAGAACCCATTGATGGAAGCACAGATACATTCTTAGTGAATAACCACAGAATTCGACTCTATAAAAGGCCATCAACTAAGAAAGAATTCATCAAAGATTTGTGCTTGGTTACAGGGGACACATCCTCTGTCATAGATTTGGATTGAAGAAAAGGTTGAAAACCAGCAAATGGCAGCCTTGGAAAAAAAAGGAAAAAAAATTGAGAAAGATAGAAAACTAGTAAATGGTTGTCTTTCTCGACCAAGGGGATTGAAAACCAGTAAATGGTGGTTCCCTTCTTCTTTCCGGATTGGAATAATCAAGCTATGGAGGTAAACAGGTGCCAAGAGTTACTAAAACACATCTCTGTAACAAACTAGGGGCACCTCCAGTGCTTCACAAACTTGGAGCACCTCCGACGCTCACAAACTAGGAGCACCTCCGGCGCTCCCCCAATAAAGAGCTATTTTTTAAAAAAAATAAAGGAAATGATCCACCTCTCCAGGTAATAAAGTGGAGATGTCATTTGATGAGGTCAGCATGACTCATCCTCCACTTTATGACAAAAACAAATATGAAGTCAGCATGCATAACATCAGCAGTCGAAAAACCATCACTTTCGCATGCGCAGGCCATCACGAATCGTTGCACTGACGTCACTTGACAACATGGCATTCCCATACCACTCAGGGGGAATAATTGTAGAATATGTGACGACAGAGATACTGACGCCATTCAAAGCCATGCAGGAGCTGCTCACGTGCCGAGTCGCATCAAGTCTCATCAAGGCCGTGACATTGCAACCAAGTATATTGAATCATCATCATTAAGATTGATTCAGGTAATTCTCTTTAATTAACTTAATTAGTAACAGTCTTGTCAATTCTATTTTTGGGTGTAGTTATCGTGCCACATCTCCCTGCCATTATTTCCCTTTTTACCTCATGCATGCCGCCATATTTGCCACAGTGTTGACCTGCCTACGGAGTCTCCCATCACTCTCCTGCAACTATGACTGCATAAGCACACTAAACCAATTTCAAAGCTCCTTTCCCATAATCTAAGTAGTAAAACAAAATGACATATCAACCTTCACTCAAGATTGCAGATTTCTCTAAAAATCTTTGAGTGTAAAATTCAAGTCTACTGACACAGTCCTTCGGAGTGAAAGAGAAAAAATAAACTACAGAGAGAAGCAACAATAATTTTAGCTACAGGAGGTGGAATAGGATAGAGAGAGTAGAATTTTAGCTACAGGAGGTGGAATAGGATAGAGAGATGGGTGTCAAGAAGAAATCAGAGCTAGATAATATATCAGGCCTACTGAAGGATGAAGCTGTGGCAGACATTCTAAGGAATGTAGGGTGGTTAGAGTTCTTGGAGAAATTTGAAGGGTTTCAAGAGGTTATTGTTGATGACTTCCTACGAAACCTAAGAGATAATCAAACAACTATCAGAGGGGTTTAGGTCAATATCTCTACCACCATCATCAATCATATCTCCTGATTACTAGATCAAGGTGAGAGGTTTTACCATTTGAAAACCCTATATGTTGATTTAATTAAAAATTTCTCTGGAGAAGGTGAACCTGCAATACAATTACATTTAAGCAAAAATGAGGTTAAAGGAATTGTTAGGTCTTCACTTCCAAACCCCTGACAGTCTATAGCATTATGGTTGATGAAATACTTTACATGTGATGGCCAATTTTCCATAGTTCTAGGACCAATAATGAAAATGTTAATTTTTCTAGGGCATGGAAATGCACACCTAGAATTTAGCATAAACCTTCCAAACTTTTTGTACTTTGCAATTAAATCATTTGCAAACAAATACCAACAAGGGAAAGGTCCTATGAAACACCATGGCCTCATTTTTCTGATTGTGAAACATCACTTTATGTCTCAAGCTGATGGAGAAACATTATGGCAAACATTTTTAGACAATAAACCCCAGGACAGAACACCAGAGAGGGCACAGAGAATGGAAGAGGCTTCCTCTACCCATCAAGAAGAGGAGGAAAAGCCTTCAACTTTCTCTCTAGCTACTGAGAGAGGTAAAGGTCAAAAGCCCTCATTGGAGGCAACTTCATCTGCTACCCCTGTTTCTGGCAGAAAGAGAAAAGGGAAAGAAGTTGTGGAACTTGTTATAGAACAAACCCCATATTTGACTCGCTCAACAAGGTGAAAGATGAACTTAGCTAAGGAGTCTACTCCAGTTAAACAAATAGGGGAAATAATTGTCATAGAGTAGACCTCCACCTAGACTTCTGACCCTAAGAAACAAAAGAAGAAGACAAGGCAAGGTCAGAAAACAAAAACAACTTCAAATAAAACTGATTCCACAATACACTACTAGGCTGAGGAAGCACCTCATGATTTAGATGAAATTCCTCTAGTGAGAAAGAAGAAACAAAGAGAAGTTTCCCTAGAGCCATCTGTTCATTTAGATTCCCATAGTCCAACTTCACAACATTCCCCTACTCTGGAGACACAACAAAGAGACACTTTTACTATTTCCTCAGATTCTGGGGATAATATGCTTACTACAGAGGCACCTACTCCACTTGTGCTACGGAGAACCAAGAGAAAAGGTAACTTACCCAAGCTAAAAAAGATACTGCTCTCCTGGCTAAAGTTCTCTTGGGTTTCAAAACTTCTGTAGATGAGGCTGGGCCTTCATCAACACCAATAATTGCAGAAAGGAATAAAGAGGAAGCTTAGGACAAGGGGACTATAGGGGAAGTTGAAACAAGGCAAGTGGATAGCATATCTGGTAGTGAAGAGCAAAGGGCTATGAAAAACCCTGAAGTGGAACAGACATAAGAAGAAACAAGGACTTATTCTCACCCATCTGATCAGGAGGATGTTGAGATTTCAAGGGAGCAACAGATGCTAGAAGAAATAGATAATCTAAAAAGATTATTATGGGGGAAGAACCTAGTTATTAATGACCTCAAGAAGGTCATGATAGAAAAATAAATGGAGCAAAAATAGGTGATTGAAGCAAATCTCCAAAATAAACAGAAAATAATTCAGGAGAAAAAGGAAGAATTGAGAGAAAAAGAAACAGAGGCAACCCAAAGCATTAAGGAAAAGGAGGTAGAGGTAGCCCAAAGCATCAAAGAAAAGGAGGCAGAGGCAACACAAAATATCTCTAACCTTAGAAAGGCTCGAGACAATAGTCTCACAATAATTGCAACACTTGTTGATAAGGTACAAAGCCAAGCCAAACAATTAACATGGGCCAACAATAAGATAGATGATCAAGAAGAGTACATTCAGGAGTTGATTGGCCCAAAGGCAACCATGGAACAAGAGGTGCAAACATATCCATATTTAGGCCCAATTCCAATAGATATTCCTAAAGCACTATTCCATTAGGAGAGAAGATGTAGGGAATATGAAGCTTCTAAACCCATGCTGCAATTACAAAAGGCAATAACTGCCATGTCAAAAAGAGTACAAACTTTGGAAGAAAAGGTCTTTTAGGTAGCTTCTATTTCATCTAAGATCTTATCTTGTAGACCCCCAAGTGGAAGATATGCTCTGTTTCTACAAGAAAGAATCCTACAGAGGAAAATGTCTTTAGTTCTGTCTGATTTGACTACGGACATGGAGACAGGGATAGGATTCATAGAAGCATACATGAGGAGTTCTGATGAGGACAAATATTTTCTGTGTGAGTTATATTTGCATGGTTTCTGCATTGATGATATTACCTTCATTATCAACTATTTTGTAGGAGAATGTCAACTCAAGGCATTCATGTCACTGATGAGAAATCATCAGATCTGGAATGATAGGACGGAGGCTTATCTAAAGAAGGATGCAGAAACAAGCCTTTTTATCAGAAAAGAATGTCGAAATCCCTATGCTTTTAAGACCCATTTTAGGGCAATCATTTACTCCCCAGACGCTAATACTAGGATTTTGCCTCTATATCTAAAACTTTTGCAGGAATGCTCCATTGATTTTAGTCTCCTCATGAATAGTTTATCTAATCAAATGCTTCTAGTGGCAAAGAAAAGGTGGAACATCTTAACTACAGAATAGAAGATGAGGGAAGTGGTGTCCCCTGCCAACCTGATGTTGTTTATGAGGAAGGCCAGGATAGTGTCAAAAATGATGGATAAATATCAATAGGAGTGGATAGGTGGCCGATTTAGATCCCCTCTCATCATTGAGCCACTACTTATCTGGGCTAAACAAATGGAAGATGACAAATTTTAGGAATGGATGAAGCGAGTTGATCAGTTCAGAGGAAATGATAATATAGGCCGCACCACTTGGTCTACTTATGCAAATGACTACAACTTGACTAACATAATATTCCACCTGAATAAGTCTAGATTGTGAGAAACAGGAGGACCTGCTAACCTTTAAGTACGGGGGGATGATGAGTGTCAGGTAGCACCCATGAAATACACCTGTTTACCCCTCTTTTTCTTCCTTCTTATTCCATTCTCCTGATGACTACACCAAAATAGATTAACAAGATTGTTCTAATTAAGATTAATGAGAGATGAATTACTTAAAATCATGATTTTTGATTGAGGGACTAATGTGCACTGAATTAATGGAAATATGCAGAAATTATCTCTTTTTGAATCTATAGGTGCAGATGTTCAGGCAAAGATATTTTTGGTCATCTCTGAAGGTGGTCCTAATAATCTCCAGAGCTGACATATGGATACTGCACCAGTCTCCAATATTTTTGAATATGATTGGAGAGATTTTGAGATAAAGGGGGAGAATCATCTCTAGAGCTAGATTGAAGTCAAAAGCATATCTCCAGAGCTGATCAGAAGATCATAAAGTATATCTCTGGAGCTGTAGATAGAAGCACACACCTCCAGAGTCTCCTCAACATAGATGCAGATTTCCAGCGCTACTGCCAGTCAACACTTCTAGTAGTAATTGGGGTGTTCTAGATATTACTCAATCAACACCTGAGTAATCGGATGAAGACCGTAGTTAACTATTGGAAGTTTTATCTTTCTTTTTGATTTTGCATGAGTTCTTGATAAACTAATTAAGTACCTATATTTCAGGGCATTGTTGCCCAGTTGTATTTGAAACTAAGACTCAGGTTTAGTGAGACTGTTGTTCCACTAAATCTATTTTAATTGCATGACTTTTTATTCTGTAGTTAAACAGTTAGTAGAATAAGAGATTAATATTATCTCATAGATGAACTAGTAGTTAGGGTAAGTGATATCTCATCACTAGATTAGATATAAACTTACAAAGGTAGCAACAAAAAATATACAGTGGATGATTATTGTGTAATCTCATTTTGATATAGATTTTTCTGAATACAAAAGCTGATGGAATTGGGCTAAAATTAAATTGTGATATTATATTCTTGTGTTGATTCATTGCTTTCGTCTTCATCCCTAAGGGTGTGGAGCAAGGGCCCACTCCCCACCACCAAGGGAGAAGGCTAGTATTGTTGTTTATTATTTTGTTTCAGATTCTGCTTAAGGAAATAGTTACTATTTTCTCATAGATAAATGTATGTTTCAATTGAATGGAATAGTATAGATCTACATTAGCAATTCATTGTTTCAGCTTTGTTTTCAATATTCCTAGAATTCATTTTCATAGTAGATAGATCGGTAGTATTAATTTCTTCAATTAGTAGAGATCATTAGAGTTAGTTAGATAAATTGGCAACTATAGGATTTCTAATTGTAGATAACCAAGGACACAACCTTGGATTTGACACATGAAATATGATTAAATGCCGAGGACCAATGACCCTTGTCAATGATTGATACTCCTTATAGGTGGAAATCCCTCAGGTACATTATTTGATATGATGTCTTCATACTCTGTCAACAACTCTATTATCTCCTTTGGTTGTGATTCTTTAGTCTCCTTCAATGCTTCAGGCTTCTTAAGGATCAAGGCATAACACATATTCTCATGTCTCAAACCATCTAGAAATTTTCTTCCATCTACCAAACAGATTCTAGCATTTCCACATACTTCACTCTTAGGATCATCCTCTAAAGGAATCAAGGTAATTCTCTTTCCATTTTATGTTATAGTATATGTATTCTTTCTCCCATCATGTATTGTTTTTCTATCATAATACCAAGGTCTACCCAACAAAATATGACATACATCCATAGGCATAATATCACACAAGACTTCATCATGATAAGATCCAATATGAAATTTCACCAAACATTATTCACTCACCAGTACCTTATGATCATCCTAAATCCATGCTATCTGGTAGGGCTTAGGGTGTCTAAATCTTTCTAACTTTAGCTTAGTCACCATCTCCTCTGAAACGAGGTTATCTGAACTACCACTATCAATAACAACTTTACAACATTTACCTCCTAATTTGTGTTTGGTTTTGAACAAACTCTTCCTTTGTGGTGGTTCTTTGATTGTCTCTGCTTGAAATAGTGCTCTCCTCATCACAAGTGATTCTCCTTTCTCCAGTTTAGCAACAAAACTAGGTAATCCAACAAGTTCTTCTTCCACATAGGCTGCTCTTCCACTATTCTCTGTTCTCTTGCTTGTACTCCCCTAATTACATTTGAATGCTCTATGTCCTTCACCTCCACACTTGAAACAAGTGCCTCTAAATGTCCTCCTATCAAATCTTCTTCCCTCTCTTCTATGTCCATTCCAGTATGAATTATAATTACATCTGTGATGAAAATTCTTATCATTGCTTTGAAAAGCATTGTTATCTCTGTCATCCTTCTTAAATGGGCTGTCAAACTTGTTTTGCTTTGCAAATGATCTCTCACATCTAGAAAATGTTCTACCTCTCTGAAATTTACTTCCTCTATCTCTCTGTCTTTGATCGCGCCTCTTATTCAACTTCTCTTCAACTTTCAGGGCAAACTGATATGCTTCTTCCAAAGATGTTATCCTCACTAAACTTAGTTCTTCTTGAATGTTCAACCTCAGTCCATTGGTGTATCTAGCCACTTTCTCCTTGCTTGCTTCACTATGTCCTATCCTCATAATCATTTTATGAAATTCTTCAGTATACTCCATAGATTTCTCCTTTTGTCTTAGTTTTTGCAATCTTTTCAACAGTTCCAACTCATAGTCAGCAGGTATAAATTGATTCTTCAATTTTGTCACCATCCTATCCCATTTTGTAATCTTTTCCTTTCCTCTTCTATTTCTATCCAACTAAACTTCCTTCCACCATATAGAAGCATGTCCTTTCAACTTTGTCTTTACAAATTTCACCTTCTCCGGATCTTCAATTTCTTCATATTCAAAGTATTCTTCCATGTCATTTATCTAATCAATGAATTCTTCAGGGTTTAGATTACCAGTATAGTTCGGTACATCAACTCTAGGTCTCTTTCCAATCTTTGAAATAGCTTGCAACCTCTTGACTTGATCTAATTCTTCTTCTTCATCACCTCTTAGGGTTTCACCAATTTGTTCAACAGATTGAAATTCTTCTTCATCATCACTTTCAACATTAGGTCTCGGTGTTAATCCTCTTTGCCTATCTTCTTCAACAACATCCAATCGAATTCGCATCGTTTTCATCATTTCCATCATTACATCCATTGTTCAAACAACAATAACTTTCCTTGACAAAATTCTTCCTAGGATCAAGTGCAAATTACCTCAAGTTCGGTGATCGAGCTACAAGGTGACAACTGCCTCACAATCGGCGATCAGTTGCGTTACAAGTAACCTGCCTCAATTCGGCGATTTGTCCACAACAAGATCTTATGGAATTCCTTCACCAACTTCACTCAATTCATTCCCAAGGATTCAAACTTTCACTCTGATACCACTTAGTGCAGTCACGGTAGGAGGATTTACAGAATGAACTATCCAGGCTGTGCAGCAAGAGTAAACACAACGGAAACAACCCAAAGATATGAAACAAACTCAAATTCAGTCATTCAGTATATCATAGAATTCAAATACAATCTAGCCAGCATCATGCAGGCTTACAACTAGGGCTCAAAGGCCTGATTACAGAATATCAGAATATGTGTAAGATATAGCTTTGAAGCTCCTCTTCTCAAAATCTAAACTATCAACTATCACTATGTGAATCACTTGATCACTACTTTCCTGAGGATCTGTTACATCAATATATATCATCTCTAGAACAATAGTTTCCTCCACATCGGCCAAGGAAGATCACAAACTCCAATGAAGAGCTGTAACATGTGTACACGGATAGGTCAGACCTAATCATGTAGAACACCTCCGCAAATGTATGGAATGATGTGCGGATCTCAAGGAAGGTTGGACATGAACCAAAGATCATTAAATGATGTGTCATTAAGCTCCACAAGTCAAGGAATGCTCCGCCAGTCTTCTCCTTTAGTTGATTATCAGAGACTATCAGAATGCTCTGTTCTAAGAAAATAATTGATCTTTTGATAGAGAAAACTTTTCGGTACTTAATCCAAATGCTTTGAATTCTGGATATGATGTAGATGAACATGTCTAATGTTAATTCTAGCTCTGCAAGATGTGAAATGTAACTGCAGGAGAATGCGGACCAAAATACAGAAACTGCTACTAACTAAACTACCTAAACTGAATTGAAAAATGAAAAGAAACAAACTGAATTGCAAGCAAATTGAAATGCAAATATTTTTGGTTGATGCAAGATTGCTCTTGAAGCAGGGATGCTCCTGCATCACATATGGCCTTGGGGCCTTATTTGCACCTAGTTGAAAAAAGGCAAGTTTTACTTCTTCCTCTGAGACTTTTCCCTTAAAAAATTCATTCTATTCAGGGTTGATAATTTGCAAAATCTTACTTAGAATGTCTCTTTGACTGTATCATTCAATGGTTCATTTTGGTTCATTAACTCCTCAAAGTAGTAACTACTATCTCACATATTTCCTTTGGGTCTTCTATTGTGATGCCTTCACAGTTTTTGATACTAGTTATTTTTTTCATACTTATCTTAGCTTTCACCATATTATGGAAGAATTTTGTATTCCTATCTCCATTTTGAAGCCAAAATTCTCTAGATTTTTTATGCCAAAAAATTTCCTCCGTATATAAAATCTCTATATATTTCCCCATTAACTCTTTCTCCTTTTCAAATGATTATGTATTCATTCCTTCAGCAATGATAGTCTCATTAAGTTTAGTGATCTCCTTCTCCTCAAAGATGTTCTTAAAATGTGTTTTGTTCCAATCCTTCAGTCGTTCCTTAATATACCCCAATTTCTTGAACATTTTATATAGCCTTGTCCCTCTAATTTTGGGGGCAATGTTCCACCATTCCTCTGCCTTACTATATATTTCATTATCTCTCAACCACATGTTTTCAAATATGAAAGGACACCTTGTAGGGGTGATGTCATGGAAAAATATAGCATCACAAGGAAGTGATCTGATCCTCTATTAGAGAGGATGGAAAGTGATCGACATATTGACCCAATTATCTATTAAAATAAATCTGTCCAAGTGTTCAACAATGCTTGTGAAACCCTTTCTTCTGTTGGTCCAGGTGTATTTTCCATTCTCCAGGCTAATATTTTGAAAGTGGTTTTTACTTATAAATTCTTGGAAGTCTATTTGTATTTGTGTCATCCTTGAAAGTCCCCCCCTTTTCTCTATTCCATCCAATGTTGCATTGAAGTCACCTCCTACTATCAACATATCTTCATTACATTTTTGTGTAAAATAAAAAATGTGGTCCCATATCTCCCTCTTCTTGGATGTACCTATGGGTCCATATACATTGATTAAGAAGAAACCACACTTCATATTAAAAGATTTGACTCTGATAGCCTACGAGAATTGACATGCATGAACTTCTTCCACCATTATTATGTTTGGATTCCAAACCACACCCAATCCCCCTAAAGCCTTCTATGTAGCAACAAAAACACCCTGCCATTGTCTCCATTTAGCCATTATTTTTTGATTCCTCCAAGTCTAATTTTGTTTCTTGAATTAGAAATATGTTTGCTTTAGACATATCCATTTGGCTCTTTATTAAGCATCTCTTGTTAGGGGAATTTAAGCCCCTAACATTCCATGTTATGATCTTCATGGCTCCTCAGGAAGGGTGATTCCCTTCCCTGATCTTAGTTTCATTTAACCTGTTGGTTTTTTCCTAGACTGGATGCTTACGTGGCACGTTGCCATTGGTGGCCGACATGTCAACGTGATCCATGCTGCAGATCCCGGCGGGAAAGGGAGGAAATCAACGGTTAATATTTAAATATTCGAGTAGAGGGTTTTTCCACGCTGCTATAGTAGCTCTTCGAGGCTGGAGGAGGTCTGACACATGCAACCACTGCATTCCCAAGGCTGCGAGTTGGTATGCCATAAATGATGATTTACAGGGGCATGGACCCGATGGACAGATCAGCTACCGAATTAATGAGGAAGATCTCCAAGCGGTGGTGCAAAATCTGATCTTTCCTCTTCTTCCCTATTTTTTAGGTGGTGGCATTTAATGAATTGCTTTCGATGCCGCCCTGGCAACGTTTGTAGTTGGTAAAATCCTGCAGATCATCATGTAATTAATGTTGAGCATCTTCCTTGCTGTATATAGCAGGATGTGTTGCTCATTTGTAACATTGTTGAAAACTGGACAAAATCTGGGTGCTGTAATAAGATGCAACTCCTTTGGTGACCCTATCTGGATGTCTTGTGAGTTTATGTGTCTCATGTTGTATGCCTCATGCATGAATTTATTGGTTTCATGATTAATTTTATATGAGTAATGCTATATCTGCATGTATTTTGTTATTCTGTCTCCAAACTGAATGTGTTCTTCTTCTGAATCTAAACATCTAAGGGGTGTCTGGTATTCTAGAATATGGTCATGCTATATTGAAAACTTGATCTTTTGCTTTTGCCTAAGGGGTAGATTAAAGTGTTTCAGGTCAAGGGTTGGGAAGAATATATTGCAATGAGGATATCGTAAGTATAGGTAATTGAATACTCTGTTCTGGGAGGTATCTGTAAGGTAGATACCACATCATCCCCTTGAAATCCAGTCTTAGTGTGTTCATGCTGATCATTCACAGGTGTATGTCTATTGACTCCAAGCCCTGGATAGGCACCAATCTAGTCTCGCATTGAGGTTAGACCTCAGGTCCTGGTTTTGCATCCAAATACCAAATCAACCTAAGCTCAAAAACCAAACCTTTAGGACTTTAGAATTAGTTTTAGGATCAGAATCTTCTGTCTCACAATTGAACATAGGCCCAAAGCTAGCCCCTTTGCACTTATCTTACAGTTTTGGTCTACATAAAGGAGGATTCATCTGCTTTATGACAGCATCCCACCATTCACAAATATATTTTATGGATGTTGAATAGGGAATACCCCCCTAGGTTTTGCAGAGCCTGAAGAAGAAGAGGAGATAAAAATAGAGTCTATCTCCTACATTGTTGGCCCCTGGCCCAGAAATCCTATTGATCACTAATGGCTACCTTGTAGGGATACTGGGAACAAGCATCCAGTCTGGGAAAAAACCAATAGAAATTGGCGACTTCGCTGGGGAACTATTTGTGTAAGAACCCTGGTTTTTAAAAGAAAAATAATTCCTACTTATAGGTGGCGACTCCGAACAATCTCCCAACCGGTAAAGTAAAAAATTTGTATGCAAGGGAGAAGATCCCTGCGTAATCCTTTATTTGAAGAATTACCTAGAAAGATGTTGTATAGGAAAAAAGGGACTGTTCAAACCAGTCATGAAGGTTCTCCCAAGAACACTGATAATATCCAAGATGACCCTGGATCTTCAAGGCAACATGTACCCTATTTTTCAAGTACAGAAGCTGATATTCAAGGTGCATATGAGAGGCAACAAGGCGGTAGCCTAAGAATGAGGTCAGAGGTGTTTCAAGAATGTCCTTTCCTGGATCCCAGTGAAAGATTTGAAGAGGCTAAATCTCCAAGGGATGATGATGATGATGATGATGACCAGAATGGAATGAGAGCATCTTCTTCCATGCCTAGAAATGAAGAAATAGATGAAGAAATCAAGAACTTGAGAGCTGAATTTGAATATTTGCAAGCTGTGAAAATTAGGGATGACATAAGACAAAAGGTGCAAGCCTTGAGGACTTCTCAACAAGATGTAGTCCCTACTCTTGATAATGTAGATGCCCTGAGGAACCAATATAGAAATGAAGTCCAGTATCAGCAAAATGATCAAAGACAGAATGCAAACAATGCTAGAGTACCATTAAATAATGTGAGAAATCCAAATGCTAATAGAAATGTTAATGCTAATCAGTTTGGTAGACAACCTATGCAACTGGATAGATTCAGACAGCTTGTTTTTGATGGTATCCCTGGTTATCCCAACCCCATTGACAAGCATGTAAGGCTTCAAGTGCCAAAGTTTTCAGGAAATAATACTGTGTTAGGGGAGGATCATTTAAAAGCTTTTCAAAATGTCATGGACAATTTTGAGGTTGAGCATGAGGATGTTTTTATGAAGTCATTTATGCAATCCCTTGTTGATGAAGCTAGAGAATGGTACAAGAATCTGCCTAACCGGAGTATCTCATCATGGGATGATTTTAAAAGAATTTTTAAGGAGCATTATAGTGACAAAACTGACCCTAGATTTTTTGTAAATGAGTTCACTAGTATCACTAAAGGGTCAAATGAGTAGGTTGCAGATTTTAATGCAAGATTTACTAAAGTGTTGAACAAATTGCCACATCACATGAGGCCTAATAAACCAATGTGCATAATATTGTATATTAATGCCTTTGATTCTAAAACAACATATGGGCTAAGAGACAAGAGTCTAGCTACTCTAAGGGATGCTTTTAGAATTGCAATAAATATTGAGAATAACAGGAAAGCATCAGGCAAGACAAACAAAAGAGATGATGTGAAGATCCTGCAAAATCCAAATAAGCCACACAATACTCAGAGTAATGCATCTGCCCCTGAAGACAAAATTGATAAACTGACAAATGTTGTTAAGGACCTAAGTTACAGACTGGCTAGAAATGAAAAAGGGATAGGTCCTGACAGGCAGGTTTACCAGAGGCAGGAGAAAAGACCATCATTGCATGATATGCCATATAATACCAATTGGCATAATGGTAAACCTGTATTTCCACATAACAACACAAATCAGAGAGCTCAACATACCAAGGAAACTCCTGTTCCTTTGAAGAAAGCTGTAAATATTGCTGATGATACTCCATGGTGCATAATCTGTCAGATGCCTCATTCACAGTCACAATGCATGATTGCTCAATCTTTGTATGACAATGCTGTTTCTTGTGATGAATGCAACGAGCCACATTATATACAGGATGATGATGTTAACATGCTATCCAAAAACAGGGGGCATCCTCCTCATGATGCTGATGAAAGTACAAATAATGAGATTCAGGTCTACCAACAGGTTTCTTGTGATGAGGATAATGAAAATAGCTATGCATATGCTCAAGAATCACACATTTTTCTAAATAACCTAAGGAGACCTTCTGATGAAGAAATTAGGGCTCTCATAGCTGTAGTAGTGGCCCAAGTCAAGAGCAACTATAACCTCAGAGGCAAAGCTCAGGTAAGTAACTCACACCAACTAGAGAGTACTTTTACAAGCCAGCCAGTGCATAGTCATGAAGGGGTTGAACCGCAAAAGAAACAGTGGGGTAACAACAAGTAAAATTTGAAGCAAAAAACAAGTCATGATTCTCAAAGACCAGAAAATAAGGTCCCCCAAGATGAAGACCAAAGTAAAGACCCCCAGATCATAGGTAATGGTCAAAAGACCACCAAGACCAAGGATGGGTCACATCAGGATAAGAACAAAACCATGGAGCAGGTTACAACTGCTATAACAAATTATGCTCCCTTTGACATAGCTCAGGGATTGTCCCAGGTAAAGGTCTCTGTACCCTTGATGGAACTAATGAAAGTGGAAGAGTTCAGAGATAAGGCAGTGTCCTTAATTTTAGGAGTACCGTGTTAAGCCAAGCAAAATGTTGAGGTTCAAGGTAAGAAGCAAGCCATGTGCACTCATGAAGATGAAGTCCCTGAAGTATATCTAGGGGTGACCATGACTAAATGTCCTTCACAAGTGGAACCATTCTATATCTCCCTTGTTATCAATGGGAAATATTCAGGAATTGTATGCTTGACTCAGGAGCATCAACAAACATCATGCCTCTAGCCATTATGCAACAATCAGGATTAAAATAGACAAGGCATGTGGAAAATGCTATGCCATGGATGCTAGAGAGGTACTAGTCATTAGAATCATAAAGGATGTGGATTTCAGACTGGCAGCATATCCTGAAAAGACCCACAAAATGAATATAACAGTGGTTGACATAAAGCCACAATATGGTATGCTGTTATCAAGGAGATGGGCAGCATTGATTGGTGGAAGTATGTAACTGGACCTGTCATATGCCATGATCCCAATGAATGGCAAGGATGTCAAGCTGATTAGAGAAGAAAGATCACAGGAGTCAGTTGAAGATCAAGATTCAGAAGAACACATCTGTTTTGTAGACATTGACTGTGAGAATTTCAGAGTTGTCTCAAGTGATCAAGAAAACAAAAAGGAAGACCTTTGCAATCAAGAGTTGGACCAGCAGGGTCTGTGGACCATGTATTTTGATGGAGCTTGTGCAAAGGAGGGCTCTGGAGCTAGAGTTGTATTCCTGTCTCCAACTGGTAAGCTTCTATAGTTCTCTTTCTTGCTGAAGTTTGCCTATACAAATAATATTGCAGAATATGAAGCTTTGTTGCTAGGATTGAATATGGCCCTCAAACATGAAATCAAGATGTTGAGAGTTTTTGGAGATTCTGAGTTAATTGTTTCCCAAGTTAGAGATAGGTATGCTTCAAAGAATAAAAGGTTAAAACAATATAAGCATGCTGTCTGGGATACAATTGAATTATTTGATGCATTTTCAATAGGCTGGATAGAGAGATCAAAAAATGTCATGGCTGATTTCGTAGCCAATGTGGCCATAAGGCCAGATGACATCACTCTATCAGATGTCACAAATGTTGAGGTGAAAATCAGACCTGCAGTACCAGAGAACATATGTAGTTGGCAAGTGTTTGATGATGACAAGGATTTGTTAAAAATTTTGCACTACATAGATGAGTATGAGAACCAAGAAATTGATTTTCAAAATTTTGTAGAAGTTGTAGAAGGAAAAGAAACTCTTATGGGGAAAGAAGTAATTCAGTTGAAGACTAATAAAATCCCTAGAGGGTTAGTAGCTTTAGAAAGAGCTTTTGACAATAGAGACCAATTTGTTACAAAGACATCTCCCACAAACAAGGATGACTTGGAGGAGATAAACTTGGGGACATTCCATGCCCCCAAAAGGGTTTATATTGGCAAACAACTCAAACCACACATTAGAAGTATGCTGATTACATTGTTGAAAAAGTACAAGCATGTCTTTGCTTGGTCGTATGAGGACCTAAAGGCCTATAGAGAAGACCTATTCCAGCATGAGATCCCTTTGAAGCCTGAAGCTAAGCCATTCAGACAAAAACAAAGACTATTAATCCTACCTTAGCTCCAAAAATGCAAGAAGAACTCAAGAAGCTCAAGGAGGCTAGAATAATTGTGCCTATCAGACATTCAACTTGGGTGTCTAACCTTGTCCCAGTCAGGAAAAAGAATGGTGACATTAGACTTTGTGTTGATTTTAGAAATCTCAATGTATCTTCCTTGAAGGATAATTATCCACTACCTAACATGGAGGCTATGCTGCAGAGGGTAACTGGTTGTGAACTCTTATCCATGATGGATGGATTCTTAGGTTACAATCAGGTGAAGGTGAAGGAATCAGAACAATACAAGACTGCCTTCACCACTCCATGGGGAACTTATGTATATGTGAGAATGCCATTTGGACTAACAAATGCAGGTGCTACTTTCCAAAGAGCTATGGATGTTGCTTTTGCAGGATTGATTGACTCAATCCTGGCTGTTTATCAAGATGATTTATTGCTTATTCAAAGAAAGAGGAGCAACACTGTATGCACTTGGAACATATTTTCATTAGAGCACTTGAGTATGGCATTTCTTTAAATCCAAAGAAGTGTGCTTTTGGGGTAATTGAGGGAAAGCTCCTGGGACATATTGTTTCCAAAGATGGAGTTAGGATTGATCCTGAAAGAGTTGCTGCAATTGACGGGATCCAGATGCCAAAAATAGTGAAAGGAGTTCAATCCTTCTTTGGACAAATTAATTTTGTTAGAAGATTTGTTCCTAACTTTGTAGAAACTACAAGGAACATCTCCAAGATGATGAAGAAGGATGCAGCTGTCACTTGGGAAGATGAAGCAATTAAATCTTTTCAGAGCATCAAGGAAGCGATAAAGATGGCCCCTGTGCTAAAATCTCCTAATTTTTCTAAGCCATTTCAATTATTTTCATTTGCTTCTTTCCATATTGTTGCTGCATGTTTATTGTAGAAAAATGATGATGGTTTTGAGCAGCCCATTGCTTTCTTTAGTATGTCACTGCAAGCTGCTGAATTAAAGTATGATATCATGGAAAAACAAGCATATGCACTAGTTAGAGCAGTTAAAAGTTTCAGGCCATATCTGGTAGGATCCCAGATAGTTGCATATGTGCCTCATGCAGCAGTCAAGGACATTTTTACTCAGCAAGAGGTAACTGGAAGAAGATGCAGATGGATAAATAAACTGCAAGAGTTCACAATAGAGATACAGATCACCAAATTGGTAAGGGGACAAGGGTTAACTAGGATGATGGCACAGTCAAACTTGGAAGCATGCCAAGTCAATGCAGTCTAGAATGAGACCATCAAGTTATCAGAATTTGACTGGTATAAGGACATCATATACTATTTGCAAAATCTGAATTGTCCTTCCCATTTCAGTGATAGTCAAAAGAGGACTTTAAAACTACATGCAATCAGGTATGTTATTGTTCAAGGAGAATTGTATTGGAAGAATCCTGATGGTGTGCTGTTAAGATGTGTGGATGAAAATGAAGCTAACAATGTTTTGAATGACATGCATAAAGGATTGTGTGGTGGACATTATACTGCCCAAACAACAGCTCATAAAATCCTTAGGGCAAGATATTGGTGGCCAACTCTTTTCTTAGATGCACAAAAGTTGGTAAGGAAATGTGATCCTTGCCAAAGGTTCTTAGGAAGGTTAAAATATGAAGGTGCATTACCCCTAAGAACTATGACTGTGGAGGTTCCATTTCAGCAATGGGGAATTGATTTCATAGGGGAGATCTCAGAAAAATCTAGTGGAGGACATAGTTGGATTTTGGTTGCTACTGATTATTTCACCAAATGGATTGAAGCCATTCCAACTAAGAGAGCTACAAGTAAGGTGGTGATGGATTTCATACTGGAAAATATTATTATCAGGTTTGGAGTACTAGTCAAGTTGGTCACAGATAATGCAATGTGCTTCAGATCAGGTGAATTTGTTGATTTTTGCAACAAATATGGAATTAACTTGTCATATGCATCACCATACCACCCATAAGGAAATGGTCAAGCAGAGTCAAGTAACAAGAGCCTCATGAAAATCATCAAGAGGATAGTGGATAAGAACAAGAGAGCCTGGGATTCAAAGCTAAAACTAGCACTATGGGCTAACAGGGTGACAGTGAAAAAAGCAGTTGGGAGGTCACCTTTTGAGTTAGTGTATGGTACATTAGCTAGATTGCCTATGAATAATCTCTTACCAGTCTATAAATTTATACAAGAAAATGATGAAGAGATTGATGATCCAATGACAGAAAGGATAAATTAGCTGGTTGCATTGGATGAAGTCAGAAGAGAAGCTCACCAGACAAACATCAAGTAGCAACAGAAAATGAAATATCTATTTGATAAGAGGACTGCAGGCAGAAAATTTTAGATCAATGATCTAGTCCTTGTCTGGAATGCAAAAGATTAGGATAAGGGCAAGCATGGTAAGTTTGAGCCCTTATGGATGGGCCCATATCAGGTTAACAACGCTCATGGAGAAGACTCTTATTTTCTCCAGGCCCCAAGTGGTGAGATGCTGGAATTGCCTGTGCATGGTCAATTCCTCAAAGCTTATTTTTCATGAATATCTTTTGCCATGCACACTTGTAAGATATTAGTAAATACTCCTGTATAGTCGGTGTTCTGAGTTTTTTGTGTTTTGCCTGGTCTACCCAGAGATGATCTGGTTCTTGTTGCAGTCTTGCGCCTGCACGTCCCCAGATGGAGCCAATGGTGGTGCCTGCATAGATGTTCAGGTCTTAAGTAGTTAGTTTTGCAGACACCCTCCCAAAAATCCAAAAAAGTTCTAAGTCTGTGGGCCTCCTCATAATATTTTACAGGTAACCTAATATTTCTTAAGGAGAGGAGGTCATCATCATCATATTTCAGTCTAGCCTGATGTTTCTTGTGAGGGTCATCATATTTTTCAGCCAGCATGATCTTTCGCCAGGGTGATCTTTTAACATCGGGTGATCTTAGTTAAGATCATCCTAATGATGTTGCTGCAAGGTTCTAAGTGTGACCCGATATTTATCGGGGTCATTATATTTTAACATCGGGTGATCTTTGTTAAGATCACCCCGATGTCATTTTATCACCTTTTGTTCATTGATCGCCTTGATGCTGCTGACGTCATTCTTATGTCAGGGTGATATTCGCTTGTGCTTCATCATATTCTGAAGGAGGGAGTGATATTTCTAAGTATTAGTCATATTCAAACATCACCCCGATGTTACAATGAAGCTACAGTGCACCCTGATATTTCTGCGGGGGGTGATATTCTGAAATATCGGGTGATCTTACGAATATCACCCCGGTGCCAATATGATGGTGACGTCATCAGGATTCAGAGGGAGATCATATTTCTAACACTAGTCATCTTGCAGAGATCCCCTGATGTTGTGATATGATGATGATGTCATCCAGATATGAGGAGGTGTGCGGTATGTAGAATATGATGGTGATGTCACCAGGATGTTCATTGGGACGACTTCTCGCATCGGCGAGGCTGGGAGATCTTCTTCCGATGCCTTGTGTTTGGCCGATGAGAACCTTCATCGGGGTGACTTTCTATATCAGGCAGACATGTATAGGGTTTGTTGATGAAGCGGTCTGGCCGGTGGAGGATGACGACAAGGGTTAAGATGTCGTCGTTGGGAGCAAAATCACCGACAATATATATGCTCATGGCCCAACTTATAAAGTGATAAGGGGGTTGCCGCAAGGAGAATGGGGGATAATGTCTCACATATATTTGAAAGGAAAGAATGCCATGGAATGCTCCATGTGGAGACACTTGAAAGATGGGGAGGGTCAACAAGATGCTTACGTGGCACGTTGCCATTGGTGGCTGACATGTCAGCGTGATCCACGCCGCAGATCTCGGTGGGAAAGGGAGTAAATCGACGGTTAATATTTAAATATTCGAGTAGAGGGTTTTTCCACGTTGCTACAGTAGCTCTTCAAGGCTGGAGGAGGTCTGACACATGCAACCACTGCATTCCCAAGGCTGCAAGTTGGTATGCCATAAATGACGATTTACAGGGGCATGGACTTGATGGACAGATCAACTACCGAATTAATGAGGAAGATCTCCAAGCGGCGGTGCAAAATCTGATCTTTCCTCTTCTTCCCTATTTTTTAGGTGGTGGCATTTAATGAATTACTTTCGACGCCGCCCTGGCAATGTTTGTAGTTGGTAAAATCCTGCAGATCATCATGTAATTAATGTTGAGCATCTTCCTTGCTGTATATAGCAGGATGTGTTGCTCATTTGTAACGTTGTTGAAAACTGGACAAAATCTGGGTGCTGTAATAAGATGCAACTCCTTTGGTGACCCTATCTGGATGTCTTGTGAGTTTATGTGTCTCATGTTGTATGCCTCATGCATGAATTTATTGGTTTCATGATTAATTTTATATGAGTAATGTTGTATCTGCATGTATTTTGTTATTCTGTCTCCAAACTAAATGTGTTCTTCTTCTGAATCTAAACATCTAAGGGGTGTCTGGTATTCTAGAATATGGTCATGCTATATTGAAAACTTGATCTTTTGCTTCTGCCTAAGGGGTAGATTAAAGTGTTTCAGGTCAAGGGTTCGGAAGAATATATTGCAATGAGGATATCGTAAGTATAGGTAATTGAATACTCTGTTCTGGGAGGCATCTGTAAGGTAGATACCACAACATCCCCTTGAAATCTAGTCTTAGTGTGTTCATGTTGATCATTCACAGGTGTATGTCTATTGACTCCAAGCCTTGGATAGACACCAATCTAGTCTCGCATTGAGGTTAGACCTTAGGTCCTAGTTTTGCATCCAAATACCAAATCAACCTAAACTCAAAAACCAAACCTTTAGGACTTTAGAATTAGTTTTAGGATCAGAATCTTCTGTCTCACAACTGAACATAGGCCCAAAGCTAGCCTCTTTGCACTTATCTTACAGTTTTGGTCTACATAAAGGAGGATTCATCTGCTTTATGATAGCATCCCACCATTCACAGATATATTTTATGGATGTTGAATAGGGAATACCCCCCTAGGTTTTGCAGAGCCTGAAGAAGAAGAGGAGATAAAAATAGAGTCTATCTCCTACACTGTTGGCCTCTGGCCCAAAAATCCTATTGATCACTGATGGCTACCTTGTAGGGCTACTGGGAACAAGCATCCAGTCTGGGAAAAAACCAACATAACCTTTGGCACTTCTCTCTATTTCCAACTTAACTCTTTTGGATTTTCTACCCCTTGAGTGTTTTTTTTCCCAATTTAGGCTTTCTGATGTTGGATTCAGTTTGGCTAATTGTCCTTTTTGACAACACATATACTTCATCCTCAGAGAAATCACTATCTATTTCCAAATCTATGCTTTGATCTACCTCCCCAAATGTTCATTCAGGAGGCATTTTTTCCTTGTTTTCCTGATCTCTATTACACCCAAACATCTCCATAGTAGTATCCAATATTGATAAATTCTTTAGTTTTCCTTCCTCAGTTTATGTCCTTAGTGTCATCATTGCCTCCGTTTGAGATGGGGGATGATCGCTTCCTTGGTCTTCCCCAATCTACTAATTTTCATTTCCTCTAGCTTCTTTTGTGCCATCCTTGTGCTCTTCCAAACTGGTATTCATTTTATCCTCCTTGCTTCATTACAATCCTTTGATAAATGCCTCAAATTTTGACAATCTTTATAGATTTTTAGGGTTGTTTCTATTTCAATAGTTTGTCTCCAAATCCCCTAGATCGATCTAATCTCTAGTTCTTTTGGTAGTGGAGATTTCATTTTTGCAATGACACATATTTTAGCATACATTCCATACTCCCTCTCGTCCAGTGCCTCATCCACTTTTATGAAAGTTCCAATTTGATCTCCAATCCATTTTAGAATTCCTAGATCCCAATACTCAGATGGTAGATTATATAATTTGATCCACATTGGGGTTTCTAAATTTTCATGTTTGAGGGGGTTAAAATTTGGTTCCCAATCCTTAAGATAAAAGCCAACTCCTCCCATTGTATATGGTCCCTGCTCCATAATTTCTTTCTTTTTCTCTCAATGGGCATTCTACCAAAAAAACCCTTGGGCATAGCTTTAAATTTAATCTCCTCATCCCAATGGCTTCCACACCAATTTTTAACTTTGTTTTTACCAACCATTCTCTAGCCCATTTCATAAAAAAGGCACATTATCTTAACTTTGTAATTGAGTTTAACAATTTATCATTATCTAGGGCTACTAATTTACAACTTAACAAAGGTTTAGGGTTAAGAGGAATATTGTTCACATGTGTTGGTCCTTTTGGTACCCAATTCTTTCAATCTGACTATTGTCGATTCCTTATCATCTCTTTATGTTTCTCTATGGCCTTTGAATTGGTCCAAATTATTTTGCCTTCAAGCCAACAAATTCCCTTGAGAGCATTCCGCACACCTTGTTGGGTATTCTTCTGATGTCCCATTGGTAGAGGGAAGTTCTCCATCAATCTTCTGAAAGCCATCCATAGTTCTTTGAATAGACCTATTCTTGATTTCTTGGATAACTCTGCTTTTGATTTCACCTTGCCTATATTTGTCTCCCTCTGATGTTTCTCTAGTCACGCTTTGCTGAGCCATATCTTAATTCTTCTACAAATATTCGATTGTGAGCCATGAGAAAAAAATAATCATTAATAACATATAATATTAATTAATACGATATATATTAATTATGTATATCATGAAGTAATAAATTTTAACATTATTAGATTTTAATAATTATATATAAGTTCTAATAATTATCAATTTTAATGGCACAGGTGGAAAAATTTGAAGAAGTTGAAGGGCATCATTCATTTCATTTATAAAATATAATTAAATACCAATTGTATATTATTTTTTTTTAAGCTGTGGACAAGGGGTCCACTCCCAAAAAACTCACGAATAAACCATGCAAGACTCCAAAGGGTGTGCAATCACATTATTACAAACAAGGAGCCGAAGCCCACACTAAACTAGTAACTAACACCCCTGCAAAGAACGTCATTTGGAGCATAGTTGATGGGTCTCTCATACAAACTCAGCATACCAGATAACGCTAAACCCAGTTAAAAACAATCTACCCACCAAGTGTAGAAGGGACTTTAGCCATGACTCCTATCACGTTCTAGAAATTCATTTAATCCTTCTCAACTGTTAGCAACTGAATCAACATGTTCAATCTCCATTTGATAGGCCCCTTGATTGGCCAAGAAATCATCTACCATATTAGCCTTGCGGTAACAATTGTATATTAATATTAAAATATATTTATATTTTAATTAACTATATTATATATTAATTAAATGATTATAATTTGATGGGTCCCACTTCTAAATTTTTCCACCATTCGATGAACAAATGATGGACTATTGTAGTTCAATTCCAAAAGGTATATCTTAAAAGCTACATATTACCCAAAAGCCTCTGGAATTAGCTGGGAGCTGTTAGATATATTTAGATCAATGGTTGAGATTTGATCATTCATGAATTAATGAATTTAATGAAGTTGAAGGGCATAATTCAATTTTATTTGTAAAATATAATTAATTAACAATTGTATATTATTATTAAAATATTTATTAATTAAATATTATATATTTATATTATAATATATAATAATGAATATAACAATAATATAAAATTCATATTACATAATAATATATTACTAGAAATTATGGGAAAAAACCAACATAACCTTTGGCATTTCTCTATTTCCAACTTAACTCTATTGGATTTTCTACCCCTTGAGTGTTTTTTTTCCCAATTTAGGCTTTTTGATGTTGGATTCAGTTTGGCTAATTGTCCTTTTTGACAACACATATACTTCATCCTCAGAGAAATCACTATCTATTTCCAAATCTATGCTTTGATCTACCTCCCCAAATGTTAATTCAGGAGGCATGTTTTCCTTGTTTTCCTGATCTCCATTACACCCAAACATCTCCATAGTAGTATCCAATATTGATAAATTCTTTAGTTTTCCTTCCTCAGTTTATGTCCTTAGTGTCATCATAGCCTCTGTTTGAGATGTGGGATGATCGCTTCCTTGGTCTTCCCCAATCTACTAATTTTCATTTCTTCTAGCTTCTTTTGTGCCATCCTTGTGCTCTTCCAAACTGGTATTCATTTTATCCTCCTTGCTTCTCTAATTACAATCCTTTGATAAATGCCTCAAATTTTGACACTCTTTACAGATTTTTAGGGTTGTTTCTATTTCAATAGTTTGTCTCCAAATCCCCTAGATCGATCTAATCTCTAGTTCTTTTGGTAGTGGAGATTTCATTTTTGCAATGACACATATTTTAGCATACATTCCATACTCCCTCTCCTCCAGTGCCTCATCCACTTTTATGAAAGTTCCAATTTGATCTCCAATCCATTTTAGAATTCGTAGATCCTAATACTCAGATGGTAGATTATATAATTTGATCCACATTGGGGTTTCTAAATTTTCATGTTTGAGGGGGTTAAAATTTGGTTCCCAATCCTTAAGATAAAACCCAACTCCTCCCATTGTATATGGTCCTTGCTCCATGATTTCTTTCTTTTTCTCTCAATGGGCATTCTACCAAAAAAACCCCTGGGCATAGCTTTAAATTTAATCTCCTCATCCCAATGGCTTCCACACCAATTTTTAACTTTGTTTTTACCAACCATTCTCTAGCCCATTTCATAAAAAAGGCACATTATCTTAACTTTGTAATTGAGTTTAACAATTTATCATTATCTAGGGCTACTAATTTACAACTTAACAAAGGTTTAGGGTTAAGAGGAATATTGTTCACATGTGTTGGTCCTTTTGGTACCCAATTCTTTCAATCTAACTATTGTTGATTCCTTATCATCTCTTTATGTTTCTCTATGGCCTTTGAATTGGTCCAAATTATTTTGCCTTCAAGCCAACAACATCCCTTGAGAGCATTCCGCACACCTTGTTGGGTATTCTTCTGATGTCCCATTGGTAGAGGGAAGTTCTCCATCAATCTTATGAAAGCCATCCATAGTTCTTTGAATAGACCTATTCTTGGTTTCTTGGATAACTCTGCTTTTGATTTCACCCTGCCTATATTTGTCTCCCTCCAAAGTTTCTCTAGTCACGCTTTGCTGAGCCATATCTTAATTCTTCTACAAATATTCGATTGTGAGCCATGAGAAAAAAATAATCATTAATAATATATAATATTAATTAATATGATATATATTAATTATGTATATCATGAAGTAATAAATTTTAACATTATTAGATTTTAATAATTATATATAAGTTCTAATAATTATCAATTTTAATGGTTGAAGTTGGAATCCCATTCAATATTTTAATATTTTATTAATGGCACAGGTGGAAAAATTTGAAGAAGTTGAAGGGCATCATTCATTTCATTTATAAAATATAATTAAATACCAATTGTATATTATTTTTTTTTAAGCTGTGGACAAGGGGTCCACTCCCAAAAACCTCACGAATAAACCATGCAAGACCCCAAAGGGTGTGCAATCACATTATTACAAACAAGGAGCCGAAGCCCACACTAAAGCAGTAACTAACACCCCTACAAAGAACGTCATTTGGAGCATAGTTGATGGGTCTCTCATACAAACTCAGCGTACCAGATAAAACCCAGTTAAAAACAATCTACCCACCAAGCGTAGAAGGGACTTTAGCCATGACTCCTATCACGTTCTAGAAATTCATTTAATCCTTCTCAACTGTTAGCAACTGAATCAACATGTTCAATCTCCATCTGATAGGCCCCTTGATTGGCCAAGAAATCATCTACCATATTAGCCTTGCGGTAACAATTGTATATTAATATTAAAATATATTTATATTTTAATTAACTATATTATATATTAATTAAATGATTATAATTTGATGGCTCCCACTTCTAAATTTTTCCTCCATTCGATGAACAAATGATGGACTATTGTAGTTCAATTCCAAAAGGTATATCTTAAAAGCTACATATTACCCAAAGGCCTCTGGAATTAGCTGGGAGCTGTTAGATATATTTAGATCAATGGTTGAGATTTGATCATTCATGAATTAATGAATTTAATGAAGTTGAAGGGCATAATTCAATTTTATTTGTAAAATATAATTAATTAACAATTGTATATGCCAGCAGACTCCATGGTCATCATCTTCATTACACTTCAACGCACACGGATTCTGGAGTTCGTCAGGTTTGGAGGGAAAAATCAGTTAAGGCTACTCAGAATCATGTTGACGATGGTCCCGCTTAGGAGAAAAGGGTTTCCATGGAAACTGTAAACATTGACATTCTGGAGGATATGGTAAACCCCTATGTTCAAGATCTTACTTCCCGAGCTCTTATTGGTAAAGTTTGGAACCCTACATTTAATTTTGATGAATTTCTTGCATGGGTTAGGGTTACATGGAAAGGGGTTTCGGACGTCTTCTTCTTGAATAAAGATTTATGTGTTTTTACAGTGGTTTTTCACAATGGGGGTTTTCGTGATGAAACCCTAAGTCAAAAATTGTGGTTTTATTGTGGCAAAGGGATTTGTCTCCAAAAATGGGAACCAAACTTTGACCCGGTTAAAGCTAATATGAATTTTGTTCCTTTTTGGATCTCTCTGTCAAATTTGCCTCTGGAATATAGGGATTTTTCCACTATTGAATTTTGTGCTAAGAAATTGGGTTTTTTCATTAAGCATGACTTGTCCTCTTTCCAAAAGCCAGATTTGCCAGTTAGGTTTTCATTAGTTCTCAATACTTCGTTCCCCTTTCCCAAATTTATGGAGTTTCACTCTAAATTTGGAAATTGGAAACAAGTTATTGTCTTTGAAAACCCTATGGCTATTGATAAAGCAAAAATATTGCATTCAAGTAAAACTTGTGAAGAATCTGAAGAAGCTTCTTATGCCAAGGAGAATTTAGACTTTGTTAATTTAGGGGAAGCCTCTCTAAATCATTTTGTCAACTCCTCTATTTCTGAAGAAGATCTTCAGACAACTGCAGGGCTAGAAGAAGAATGTCCTTTTGAATTTGTAATCGGTAACCCTAAGGATATTGAAACCCCTATTTTTCCTAGTGATAAAATTAAGAAAAATATGCTTAATTCCTTTAACTCTGAGGTAAATTGTTCTAGGGAATTGACAAACGAAATGCTTGAATTAGGGTTGGAAGGATTTCCTTTTACTGAAGAGGAAGCAAATGCTTTTGTTGAAAAAACTATCCGTAACGTTGCCTCTGATCTTATCGATGAATTGGCGGATGAGGTAATTACAGAAAAGCCAAATTCTCTTGTTGATAATTCACCTCTTTTAAATAACTCTATCCCCTGTGTAGATCCTGAGAGTTGTTTAAGCCAGGGGAAGGTAGAGCAATCTGCATTTTTAGGAGAAAATGGTGAGGTTTTTGATTTTTCTTCTAAATTATCCATTTCTCAATCATTGAGTCAGGACTCACCTACCAAACAGAGTTCTTTCTCTCCCTCTAAGAGAGGACGTAAACCAAAATCATTTAAAACGCAAGAAGAAATTAAAGCGGACCTGCAGTCTACTCTGGATACATGTCTGAGATCGGGGAGAGTAAGGAACTCTCCCCGCGAGCAATGAAGCTCCTTTCTTGGAATGTTAGGGGCATTAACGCCCCTAACAAAAGACGCTTGATAAAGCGTCAGCTAGATTCTTCAGGTATGGATATTGTCTTGCTTCAAGAGTCAAAATTATCAACTTCTCAAGTTGATAGTATTTTTTCAAGCTAGTTGAAATGGAAGTATATTCACTCTCCCTCTCAAGGGGCTTCAGGAGGACTGGTTGTTCTTTGGGACAGCACAGTGTGTGCAGTAGAATTAATTTGCTCTATTCCAAATTTTATTTTGGTTAGGATTACATCTTCTTCTGTTAACTTTTGGTTATTTAATATTTATGGCCCTACTGCAACCAGAGAAAAAAAACATTGTTGGGACACTTTAGCAGCACTTCTAGAGCAATTGTCTGGAGATAAAGTTATTTTAGGGGGGGATTTTAATGCTATATCTTGTCTATCAGAAAAGTCAGGTGGAATCTCCCCACCCCAGAGGGTAATAGAGGATTTTAAGGGGTTTATAGCAGATAATGCATTGATGGATAGCCCGCTACTCAATGGGAAATTCACTTGGTCAAACAGGAGGAAAGGCTTTTTAAATATAGCAGAAAGATTGGATAGGTTTCTTTTTTCTTCTGAATGGTGTCTTGAGGCAAATATTTCTAGTACTTCTATTATTCCTTTTACAGCTTCAGATCATTTTCCTATTTCTATCCAACTTGGTGTCACTTTGAGAAAAAAAAATATTAGGCCTTCATTTAAATTCCAAGCTATGTGGTTTAGAGATAAAAATTTCTTATCCCTATTGGAATCCTGGTGGAAGAATGCTCCTTTTGTAAACGGTTCTCGAATGTTTTGGGTTAATGAACGATTAAAATATATAAAGAAACAAATTATGGATTGGAATAAATCCTCTTTTGGTAATATCTTCTCACAAAAAGCAGCCCTACAACTTCAATTACAATAGTTAAATGAAGCAATTATATCTAATGGCATGGATAATGTAACTTTTGAAAATATAAAAAAGCTTCAAGCACAATTAGAGGAAATTTTATCTCGGGAAAGGGAAGTATGGCTAAAGGAAGGGGATCAAAATACTAAGTTTTTTCATGTCTCAACCATGTTAAGAAGGCACAGAAATTCTATTTTCTCCATCAAAGATTCTATGGGTAATATTTTACATGATGACTCTCTCATTCAAAAAGAAGGAATTAATTTTTTTCAGAAGTTACTCTCTAAAGATTCAATTCAGATCTCTAGCACAACTGTATCTGAAGTTCTGGATCATATTCCTAAGCTTATCTCCCCTGCAGATAACCTGGAATTGATGAAAAAGTTTACCATGGAAGAAATTAAGGCAGTAGTCTTCTCCTTAGAGCCAGATAAATCTCCTGGCCCAGATGGTTTTACTTCTCTTTTCTTTCAAAAATGTTGGGAGTTTGTGGGCAAGGATATTTGGCTAGCTGTAGAAGAAGCTCAGAGAAATAGAACTATTCTGAGAGAGATTAATTCAACATTTATTGCTTTAATTCCTAAAATCACTTCTTCTTCCTCCTTTGCTGATTTCTGACCCATTTCATTATGCAATACTTTTCATAAGATCATTTCCAAAGCAATAACGTTAAGACTAACCTCACTAATTCCAAAAATTGTTTCTGACGAACAAGGAGGTTTTGTCCCAGGCAAGGAAACTTCAGAAGGTGCTTTGATTGCTCATGAGGTAATTCACTCAATCCATCAACACAAACTTCCTGCAATGTTGATTGAACTAGATATGCTAAAAGCCTATGATAGAGTGTCCTGGGATTTTTTATTCCACATTCTTCTCAAGTTTGGTTTCTCTTCTAAATGGTGTAAATGGATCCAATCCTGTATTACTGGTGTCAGTTTTTCAGTATTGATTAATGGTACGCAATCTGAATTTTTTAAATCTTCTCAAGGCATAAGACAGGGAGACCCTCTTTCCCCTTTTCTTTTTATTTTAATGGCTGAAGGGTTGAGTAGACTAATTCTGAGTCAGAATACATTGGGCTATTGGAGAGGGATTAATATTCCTAGAATTCCTTTTTCTATAACGCATGCTTTGTTCACAGATGATACTTTGTTGTTTGGACAACCTATGATGGAAGAAGCTAGAGTTTTGAAGGAAGTCATTTCTAAATATTGTTTAGTATCTGGTCAAAAAGTGAACCATAGCAAATCTAAAATTTTCTTTTTCTTCTCTTCTGAATTGGTGCAAAGTAGGATAGCTAAGTATCTTGGTTTTCAAATTGACACTTTGCCCTCAAGGTATCTAGGAATCCCTCTTTTCTCGGGATCAATTAAAAACATGTTTTGGGATAAGCTTATTTCAAGCATTAAAGCTAAAATATCTTCCTGGAAGGGTAAATGGCTTACTTTGGCAGGTAAACTTTTGATGATTAAAATAGTTTTATCAACGATTCCAGTTTATTTGCTATCAGTTTTAAAGGTTCCAAAAACTATTCTTACCTTTATTGTGAACATGTTACGGAAATTTCTTTGGAATGGCACTAATTTGCATGGGCGAAAGATTCCCCTCCTTTCTTGGGATAATATATGTATTCCAAAACAATTTGGTGGAGCTAGAATTCATAATATTGCAGCTCAAAATAAATCTCTTGGAGCTAAACTTGTCTGGAAGTTGTATGAAAAATCAACTTCTAAATGGGGTAAAATAATGTATGCCAAGTATCTAGACTCCTTTAATCCTGAAAGATTATTTACTACTCTAAATCCAAAGGCAGGTTCCCACATGTGGAACTTTTTGATTCACTGTCGAGAAGTTATTTCTCCTTATTTATCTTGAGTCATTCAGGATGGAAGTTCTGCTCTTTTCTGGGATGATTCTTGGAATAATCATCCCCCTTTAGTTAGAACAGAAGGTCTTCATGAGATTAAGTCTTTGCTATGTCAGGTTTGGGGAACAAAAGTTAAAGATTATTATGAAATTGATCCTAACTCAGCATTTAATTCAGTTAAATGGAAAAATTTTGTTGAGTTCATGATCCCTCAAGAGCAAAAGATTCTTCTTAAGAATATTTTGAAGGATTGCAGACTATTTATCACAGGCAAAAAGGATAAATTAGTCTGGGCCCCTTCAAAATCAGGTCGTTATACAGTTAAACAAGGTTACCTAAGTATCACTAGTAAGGATTCTAATTCAAACCTTTTTTGGCCTTATAAGCTTTGCTGGAATGATTCATGCCTGCCTAAAGCAGGAGCTTTTTCATGGTTAGCACTACATTCTCGAATCCTTACTAGTGATAGATTAGTTAAACTTGGGGTTGCAAATTCCTTCTTATGTCCCCTCTGTCAGGAGGTGGAGGAATCAGTAGATCATCTTTTGTTGAACTGTGATTTCTCTTCACAGGTTTGGTTTTGGCTTATCTCTAGACTGAACTGGTCGGGTCCTCTTCCTTGTTCTTTACTACAAGTCTTTTAAAGTTGGCCTATACTATTCTCTAAGTCTACTTTTTCTGCTCTGTGGATTGTTTCGCCAAGCATTGTCATCTAGTCTCTCTGGTTAGAAAGAAATAGAAGAATATTTTAAAAAGTAAGCAATCCTCTTCATATTGTGTTGGGCAAAGTTGAAACAACTATTTCAGAAGTAGTTTTAGCATCTTTGTTATCTAAAAAGGCGGGTTCTCTTATTTTTACAAGTTGGGATGATATGATTTTAAAGAATTGGAAGCAGTTAAAGGTGCCTAATAATTCTTGCTTTAAGTTTGAAGTTTTGATTGATCAATCCGCTATCAAATGGATCCCTCCCAATGAATCCTTTGTAAAGCTTAATTTTGATGGTGCGAGCAGAGGTAATCCAGGAATCTCTAGTGCTGGTTGTGTTATTAGAAATCATCATGGAACAATTCTTAGAGCTTTGTCAATTAAACTCGGCACAATAACAAATAATGAGGCCGAGGCTTTGGCTCTAATAGCAGGCTTGAATCTAGCATTAAAATATAGTTTTACTAATATCATTGTGGAAGGGGATTCACTGAATATTGTTTCAGCTTTCTCCAATAACTCATCTCCAAGTTGGAAAATAGAATATATTCTTAAGTCTGGTAGAGATCTATTAAAATAGTTTCACTCATTTTAGATAAGGCATACATATCATGAAGGTAATCTCTTAGCTGATTTTTTAGCTAATATTGCTTTTAGTCTTAATGAAGTTGTTATTGAATGGAATTCTGAGTCTCTCCTTCAGATTCCTGGTATAAGTTATATTTTGGCCAAAGATTCAATTGAGTAAGTTATGATACTTTGGTTCAACTTTTTAGATATTAAACTTTATTTTAAGCATTATTTTATGGTCCTATATGATGTTTAGCTGACGTTGTTTTAAGTGCTATGAACTTTGTTTCGATGGGTGGATTGTACCTTGTTGCTTGCTCCTAAAGACGGCTGGTAGACCTCGCACAAGGGATTTGGCATTTCACTAATTTCTATCATTTATGAGTAATACGAAGCATCTTTTGCATTTAATTTGGTTTTATGCTTGTTATCTGCTTTCGCAGCTGTTATTGTTTCATGTTTTTAAATTATCTTGGTATAAAGCTTTGATCTTTGCTCTTGCAGATGTGATTGTATCTCATTTTCTGTTTTATATCAGATTTTAGCAAATTAGTATGGGTTCCATCCGCCGAAACACTAGAATCTCCTGGCCTATCTGGAATTGGGAACGCCCCCCTTTCTTGGTTGTTTTAATTCTAACGCATTGCAGGAAGTTTTCAAGGTTTATGAGGTATCTATGGGCACTGCTATTATCCAGGTCTATAACTTACCAGCCCTTTACACTCCAGTTGCTATTTATCCTTCGCAGGTTGCTTCCCATTTTCTATCCAATGCAATGGATCTCTTGCAATCTGGAGACAGAGTAAGGGATTTGGGGTTAACTTTTATTCAGAATGTTCATTTTTCTGTCGATGCATTTAATTCTGCTTTAGTTGATTATGATGTGCATGAAGGGTTTGCTCCTGTCGGAGGGTTATTTGATGGCAGGTGTTTATTTCATACACCTAGTTTACACTGCCTTTTCAACGTGTTTTCTCATGGCCTTCGCAATAATTGTATCATTTCCTTTCGAAACTCAATTCATTGTCACAGGCAGGAATTGGGACACCAGTTGGCAGACAAGGCTTTGGAAGTGTTTAATGCTTTGCTATTTCTGTTGAATTATGTGCCTCCTCCTCCGCCACCCCCTCCTCAGTTTGCAGAAGAAGATGATCATGTCGAGGATCATGATTTGCAGGTTATAGAGATAGCAGATTAATGGAGACCTTCTTCATGTTTTTTGCCTTCAACGGTTACTTTTTTTGTTTGGTTTTGTACATGCCAAATGCTCTGTAATTCCTTTTTGAAAATTGTATACTCTCTGGCATGATTTTAGTCATATTTTGGTCCGATCTATGTTTTTGAGATAACTATGTATAATCTCGTTAAACTTAGGCTATAACCGGAGGTTTTCTTTGCCGATTCTTTCTTGCCGGTATGCCTTTTCTAAATCTGGCATTTTGTAATTACTTTTTATTAATAAATTTTAGTGGTTCGGCCACTTTTGTGTTAAAAAAAATAAAAATTGTATATTATTATTAAAATATATATTAATTAAATATTATATATTTATATTATAATATATAATAATGAATATAATAATAATATAAAATTCATATTACATAATAATATATTACTAGAAATTGTGTATAAATAAAAGTTCACCATTCGATGAACAAGGATGGACGAATGTAGCTGAACTCTGAGACAAAATGTTTGAAGTGGCAGACTTGCAAACTCAAACCTGTAGAATCAATCAAGAGCTATTAGATTTGGATAGATTTATAATATTTAAGTATTTTTTAATGCCACTGCTCACTGGACGTGGTGAATTAATTGAAGATGTAGACTTGCAATCCATCCTTAAATTTTGTTTGAAGTGGAAGTACAAATTTGTAATATGATAATATTGTGGAGTCTAGACGTAACACGCTGCACTTGTTCTATTACTTGGCACTTGTTTGAGAATAACAAGAAAATTAAGAAATTAAGTTATAGTATTGCACACAAGCAATTCAAGTTTCAACTACTAAGTGGTACTATTTGGAATCAAGAGGGTAGGGAGATTGCAGTGCACCAAAATTTTTAATATCAATTGTGGGACATGACAAAGTCACTTAGTGCTAATCTTTGTATTCATCTTTTTGGGTAATTGAAAGATAGAAATCCTACATTATTTTGAACTCTCTATTACTACAAACTTTTACTTTAAAAATTTTCATGCTTGGGGTTTACCTGGTTGAGAGTTTATAAGCATATCTACAACCACTATTAGACCAAGGATTGTGAAAGGCAAAGTAATAGAAAAATAGACTACAATAGACTACATAAAACTCCAGGTTTTACTAACGAATACCATGATATTTATAATCCTATAATCTTTGGTAGGTTTACCTCAAAACTTAGATTTCCACGTGAGAGTGAGGCTATAGTTCAAATCCAATCTAACCCAAGTAAAACATTACCAATTACTAGTGTCACTACACTATGGGTGGTTGGATTGGGACACATGATGTTCACTGAAGTTTTCCCTTGCCTAGAATTTATCATGATTTGTGCCTAGAATTATGATTAAAATAGAAAAAAAATTATTAAAAAAGATAGCCAGGAAGAAATATTACCCATTAGTATAGAAAAAGTTGGCAAAGGGTTGGAGTTTCTAATTTGAAGATTTTGTAAATTTCCACATTAACCTAGAAAATCTTGCTAGTGATTATGAACCAACTGGTAAAATTTCCAAAAGTTCTTTTCCCAAAAGAATAATAGTGGATGGTACCATACTCAAAGAGAATCAGAAGCCTCCTTATCAAATTAAAAATTTTAAACCATGGGTTTATGATACTATTTCCATGCTAGCATTTTGCCTAGGATTGGATAGTAATAGGAAAGTGGATGCAAGTCTTCTTGAAATGGTATACAATATCCATTATATTAATCCACCTATTAAACACAAATTTATTGAGCATGTTGCAGAATCTATGCATAAATAATTTTAGTGATTAAAGGAGGTTCCACATTCCAGTTCTAACACGAAGTCCTTAAGGTTCACAACCTACTTGTCCTATTTATTTCTAGTGCAATTTAGTGGAACATGTTTTACCAACAAGCTTTAGATGTATCCCTATACAAAAGATGAGGCAAAAGGGTGGTTCCAATATATGATTGGACCCCTAAGATAAGGATGTGTTGACTTTTTCCCAGACTGGATGCTTATTCCCAGATTTCCCTACAAGGTAGCCATCAGTGATCAACAGGATCTCTGGGCCAGGGGGTCAACAGTGTAGGAGATAGACTCTATATTTTATCTCCTCTTCTTCTTCAGGCTCTGCAAGACCTAGGGGGGTATTCCCTACTCAACATCCATGAGGATATGCATGCAAGGCTGGGATGTTGACAGAAAGCAGATGAGTCCTCCTGTAAGTAGACCAAAACTGAAAGATAAGAGCAAAGGGGCTAGCTTTGGGCCTATTTGCAGTTGTAGACAGAGGACTGAGGTTCCTAAAACTAACTCTAATGTCCTAATGTTGGTTTTAGATCTTGATTTGGATTTTAAGCTTGGATGCAAAGCTGGATATGGTTATAACACAAAACAAAGCATGATTGGTGCCTATCCAGGGCCTGGAGTCAGTAGACATACACCTGTGAATGATCAGCATGAACAGCTAAAACTGGATTTCAAGGGGATATATGTGATACCTACCTTACAGGTATCTCCCAATACAGAGTGTTAGGTTATCTCTACTTATGGTATCCCTACTGCAGTATACCCTTCCCAATGTTCAACCTGAAAACAGTTTAATCTACCCCTTGAGCAGAAGTTAAAAGATCAGACATTCAACACAGGAATTCTATGCTCTAGAATCTAAACATTACCAAACATCCAGATTCAGAAGAAGAACACATGCAGTACTGGAGACAGAATTAACACAACACATGCTAAACAACATTTCTCATATAAGTTTAATCATGAAATCAGTGGGTTCATGCCAAAAACAAACAACAAGAGATACATAAACTCACAGGTAAGCTGTACAGAGCAACCAGATCAGCTTGTTATGCATTACAGAGCCAAAATCATCAACTTTCAACAACCCTTCAAATGAGCAACACAACCTGCTTATAACAGCCAGGTAGGTGTTCAGCAATTAATTACATGGTTGACCAAAATCCCGCCAGATACACAGTATCATGAAAATGGCGCTCAAACACAACTGGATTGGCGCCCAAACTTGAATGCAGCAGGTAGGGGAGGAGACAGGAAGATTTCTCGAGCCCTGCGCCACTGTCCGCTGATGTATATCTTCAATCGGGTACAGGATCCATCCACGCCATCGCCCATACTTCTGCAACAATCGCCATTAATGGCGCACCAACCCGCGGCCTTGGGAAGAACATCAAACAGACTATCGCAAGCATTTCCCGCCGAGATTCATCATCATGATATTTGAAAATGCAGGATATCAATTATCCCACATGCACCCCGCGATGACCTCAATAACACTTTATATACTAGGTCATGAGCATATATCATGTCGGTGCTTTTGCTCCTGACGACACTAGTATAAGACTTCATCATCATCATCCTCCAGCAGCATGATATCCTATTGTTCGAAATATCACCCTGACGTCATCATGATATTTGAAATATAACCTTCATGATAATCGGCACAACCTGATCCATCGGAGAAACATCCTCCTGCTGAGCTTATACCAAAAGTCTGGCCGATGAACATCCTGATGACGTCATCATCATATCCTGCTGACGTCATCATCATATCTGCCTACTGCGCACCTCCTCATATCCGGATGACGTCATCATCATGTTTGCAAATATCGGGGGATCTCCTCAAGATGATCAGTGTTAGAAATATGACCCCTCCGGGACCTTGATGACGTCATCATCATATTAACATCATCATGATATTCGGAAGACAACCGGATATTTGGAAATATCCTCCTGATGCACAAATATCAGGTTGCACTGTAGCTCCACTATAAGATCGGGGCGATAACTGAATATGATGATGATGCTGCTTGAAAAGATCACCCCCAGTAGATAATGCACGAAGCCGGCAGGCGGATATCTCCTTGATATCAGCATCATCATGACGCTGGAACAAATATACATCCGGATGATATTCAAAAATATCACCCCCTCCTTCGGAATATCATGATGCAGATAGGCAGAAAAATAGATATCACCCTGATATAAGGATGACGTCAGCATCATCAGGATGACAAAACAACAAACAAGAAGTGATACAACATCATCAGGATGATATTGACTAAGATCATCCTGACGTTTAAAATATGATGACCCTAGTGAATATCGGGTCGCACTTAGAACTCTTCAACAACATCATCAGGATGATATTAACCAAGATCACCCGATGATAAAAATATCACCCCGGCGAAATATCATGAAGGCAGAAAATATGATGACCTCCGCAAGCAGCAGGATGATAACTGGAAATATCATGATGATGACGACGACCCTTAAGAAAAAACAAGTCAGGTCGAACAACACAAAGAATAACCCCTTCAGGATATCGGGGCAACATCATCATCATGTTTGGGCAAGGTGATAAATGGAAGATCACCGGATACTTGAAAAAATCACCCTCGCAAGCAAATCAGGGCGCACTGTAGCTCATCAGCATCATCAGGACAATAACCAAGCATCACCCGATAGTGAAATATGATGATGACGATGAGAAACCGGTCGACAAAGAACATAATGATGCAGACCATCATCGAAGACAAGATGATGATGATGACCTCCTCCTCAGGGAAATATGATGCTGCAGCTGAAAAATGCTGAGGAGGTCCAACACTTAGAAAAAATGGGCAAGAAGATAAAGGCTTCAAATGAAGAAACCTCCTGATCATGACAAATCAACCCCAGGTCAAAATGAGTGCTAACAGGATGCATGATAATCGAAGGAACAACAATCATTTTGTGGACTAATTTTTGGCTCCATTATATCATGCAATGACAAATACTCCAATGCCTAGATTGCCCAAGTCTTGTAAGGATTACATTCAACTGGGATTCAAAATACAATTGGTTGACTGGTACTTCATGGAGGAATATATTGTGCTAAGATTTTATGGATCAATGGTAGATCCCCACAAACTTCCAATACATGTGACAAAGATGGTTTTTGCATTGGAATATATACAACAGATGGACAATACAAATCAACTATACTTTGTTAGGACCAACAAAAGGGGAGCATATTTCCTTTCTTACCTTTTTCATGTGGAGGGTTCACATTCAAGAGAAAAGCATTCACTGTGGCACATCAAATTTTATAAATTTTTAAATTTGATCTTTACTTTCAATAGTAGTATGACCCATGTGACATGATTAAAGCAAGTCTTTTGACTAATAAGAACATTGGAAGTAGAATTCAACATCAAAGTAAACCCCTACTAGAAATGTTAAAAAATAAGAATTCTTGGGATGAGGTAAAAAAAGTAATGGAAGAAACTGCTATTGAGAAAGGTATTACTTTTGAACAATTGTCAACAAAAATAATGACATTGCATCCATAGAGAGTGGTAGAGATTTCAATAAGGAGATATGATAATTTTTATATAAGAGCTACTAAAAAATATATTTAAAAAAAATTTCAAAGACTCTAAGAGTAGATTGTACAAAGGCTCAGTGGACACAACCAAAAATAACTGCCTTTTGGTCTATGAGGAAGGATCTAGGTGATCCAAAAACTACTATAAACTTTTAGGAGATCCCAAAAGATGAAGAGTTTAGAAAATTATGGAATAGAGAGCATCCCTCTGAAACAACTAATGATGAACTTGATGATGAGAGGATAGAGAAACCCTTGGATCCTAGTGTAGATTATGCATACAAACTTGGTTTGAGTGAGACCACAAAACAAACATATACTTTAGGGGTAGTCATAGCCAAAAAATTGGATTATGAAGGTGGTTGTTTGGTGTCCACAAGACAAGGTAGCAATTGGGTTGTAACATAGGTAGACCTTAGAAGACATAGTGATTTTCAAGGCATTGGAGTTGATAAAAAATCGTAAGGGCATACAAGCACAGATAGTATAGTTCAATTTGTTCCATCCTCAAATCCTTAGAGTTAGATACAATCACAAGCAATACCACAAGAGTCTTTAGATCTTCAAGATTCTCATTCAGTTCATAAAGGAGATGGTGGATAATGTAGTGATATTAGTGGTGGTGGTATAGGTAGTAGTAGTGGTTAGTAAGTACTACAACAACAAAATATTTTTTTAATTGGATATATATATATTATCAGTGTTGTAACATTAGAAAATGTCCCCTTAGGGGCTTTTCCCTCATAAGGTTTAGCTCCTGGGTCTTTAGAGTGCATTTAGGATATTTTAGTTCATATTTTAGCATCCTGATGGAATGAGCCCTAGGTAACATGAAAAATGGGACCTAGGAGGACCCCTTGAGTTGTACCCTGCCCAAAATAGGGGGGAGGACTTGGGCACCCGCTCCCTAGTCCTATCCTACTTTGGGGCAGCCCCACTTTCCGGGTGTTAGTTTATGACTGTTAGGTGGTTATTTTACCGATATAGTAAAGTTTGATTTTTAAAATCTTGGTGGGAATGCTTGTAGGTGCATATATAAGCATGTGTAGGCATTCATCTGTAAACTAGATGATTACTAGCAAGCTATTGTGTTCTCAAGGTGATTCAAGGCTTTCTATTGTGTTGCAAGAGCATACTTGTATGTTTTGTGTGTTGATATTTACAGATTTGAGCATCAATCTCCTCATGGCATGAAGAGCATCTTCCTCCATGAGAGCTTCACTACAAGGTGACATATCATTGTGTTTTTATCATTGATTCCTTTGGTTTTTGCCTCTACCTCACAAGGGCATGCACTCTTTGTCTGACAATGGTGTTCAAATGCTTAAGTGTCCTCCAAGGCTTGACTAAGGCAAGCCTCTAAACACCACAACCTCTAAACCAAGTCTTGTGATTGTAGGTTATAGGTGTCGCATTTGGGAAAAGTGCAGTTGCAGGAAGGAGTGGTAGTCATCAAGGATTCAGGATCTGAAGAAAAGTTGGACAGAGGAGCACTTCCAAGACTAGGGCACTTGCAACAGTGTCCTCCACAGACAAATCTCAGGAAATAGAAGTTACAAGGCTGATCAGTGTCGGAAGGAAGTCCAGATTCCTAGAAAAATGTAGGTACCTTGGACTTGGGTGCCCACACTAGTGTCCTTGACTATTCCACCTCGGAACCCCAAAAATAAGTATTCTGTGATTTGTTAATTTACTCCCGTCTGCAAGAGCTTTTTCTGTCTTTCATCAATTTGTTGCCGTATTTGCATAATTAGGGTTTTAATGGTTAATTAGACACAAAAGAAGGAAAATTAATAGTTAAATTCCATAATCCAAGCTTCCCTTCATTTTCAAGTGACCTAGGGTATGATAGTGCTCGCCACTCGACCCTAGATCCTTCAATATTAGGGTGAAAGGAGGATTCAAACATCTAAACAACAAAAGATTAGCAAAATCCAATTTTACCCTAAACATTTTGGTGAACCCGTGTTATTGGAATTAAATTTCAACTTTCTAAGTGTTTTTCTTCAGATTTGGATTGATTTCATTCATTCATTTGGTCATTTATTTCATTGCATTGAGAAAAATTCAAAAAAATTGAAAAATTGGAAAAATACAAAAAAAATTTGCATTGTCTGGCTTACTAAATTGCATCAATTCTTTCTAGTTTTTCCTAATTCATAATTTTTGCATTAGATCTAATATAAACTACAGAAAATACAAAAAATTATAAATTTACCTTGCATTTTCATCATTTAATTGCTAGGATTTTGTGGAAACTTTGACAATTTTTTATAACCTAGTAATTCCAAAATCTAGGGTTTGTAGGCAAAATCTTTTATCAAATTTTTCTACTGATTTTAGAGGCTCATTAAATTTTAATTTTTCTGTAGTCTTTCATTTTAGTGTGAATTTGCATTTAGATTTAAAATATTTGCATTTTTACATAGAAAATTTCAACAAAAACTAGCGATTTTGATGCATTTTCATTAAATTTGCATGGGCATTTTGCATGTTAAGGATTGAAAATCATTTTCAGATCTGAGATTAAGTCAATGTAATCATAAATCAAACTTAAAATCATTCACATAGAATTTTGTTTCAAGATCTCAAACCTAAGGCTTCAAAAACAACATTTTTTACTAAAATTGGCCTTATCAACTCTCTAAACTTGCACTATAGGTGTGTTGTGAAGGATATTTTTGAATTCATTTTATGTTATCAGGGTAATCATTTTATTTCCCTCATAAAAAGCTTCACAACACCCTTTTAACGGGCTCTTGTAGTAAAAATTTGGCAAAAAACTACACATTTTGACCATTTGGCCCTAGGGTTTGACCTACTTTGCATTCCAAGTGTGTTGTGATCAATTTTATGGATTGAGGTGACTGATATTATTTATATTATTCATTGTAACTCCTAAAATTTCTTACAACATCCCTTTTTCAAGGTCTTGGAATTGAAAAACCATGAAAAATTGCATATTTTGCTATATTTTCACTAGGGTTTGACCTTAAGTGGCGCTAAAAGTGTGTTGTGTTGGATATTTTGGCACAAAGTGGCTGTTATTATTGATATTATTTTCTTTCCATCATCATTTTACTCACAACACCCTTTGTTATGCTCTTTTGCATTGAATTTTGGTGAAAAAAGTGCCTATTTTGACATATTTGCACTATATTTTGACTTGGCATTATCTTGGATTTGCATCAAGAGTGTTTTGAGAGTGATTATATTGCTGTTTTGGACTGATATTAGACATATAACTTTCTTCCCTTGACTGAAATCCTCACAACATCCTTTGTTTCATTCATTTGCATTGAAAAATATCAAAAAATTAAGCATTCTAGGTTGTTTTTGCTCTTGTCTTTTGCACTGATTTTGAAAAGATTTCAAAAATATGATATTTCATTGATTTAAAAACATATGTCATGGCTAATTCTTTAGAATATTTGTTTGCATACATCATAGACATTGAGCATTTCTCTAAATTCATTGATAAACATCCTGAAGTCCTGGAACAAATAGCACACATTTATGATGTTGATCTCTCTATGTGTTCTACATATGAAATCCTTTGTTATATAGCTGATTTTGATAGCTTCACAAGCTTCATGGGAATATACCCTCAGATATTGAATGATCTCACTAAATTCATGATCAATAATATATACACTAGTGATGATCTTAAAATGTTAGATGAAGCCTTAGATGACTTTTTGGAATATTCCACTACGACACCTATTGCTAAAACATGTGATGATAACTTAGGTTGGTCTTATGATCCATCTCACAAGGTTTTCCCTCCTCATGAGGACACTTTGATGCAAGAGGATGATTTCATTGACATCATACCACCAAATCTTCACCCTAATGCTCACTCTGGCCAAGATGAAGCATTAGTGAATGAAGAACCACTACTTTGCCATTCCAATGCTCTCCCTGGCCAAGAGGAAGCATTAGTGAATGAAGAAGCCCCTTCAACAAAGACCATTCCATGGGTAGACAATAATATTTCATCTAACAACAATAAAAACTCTATTACAATGCATGAAACCTCTATGGATGATCCTACCAATCTTGCTCCTTTAGTTGATTGTTCATATACCTTGGATATCGCTAAGGACGAGAAGACCTTTAATGTCCCTCCTTTGATTGAATATTCAAGTCATTTGGACATCACTAAGGATCTAGCACTAGTGGATGAGGAGAAGTCTCTCACATTGAATCCCTCAAGGATGGATGTTGAGATCACTCAAAAGAATTTTCTTCTCCCACCACCTAAGAGGATAGCAAATATGTGTACTAATGAACTTCAACAAGAAAACATTCCACCCAACATTGAGTCAAACCAAGAAGCATTTAAGAATGAACAAAATAATAATTACAAAGACTTGGCAATAGTACCTTATGTTTGCAAATGGAAAGAGAATGATTTAATTGTTGATGACTTCTAGCACGAAGACCCTACAGGTAAGTATCTCTAACCCTTTATCTCTCTCGTGATGTACTTCCCCTGTGATGTGTTATGTGTTGTTTAGGCCTCCTAGGATGACCTTGGATTCTCCTGTAAGGTTTGGGATACCAGGAGACTGCCTCTATTGTGACCTTCTTTTATTTGTATCATCATTCTTCCAAATTGTCTCTCTTTGATTTCACGGTTGTGTGTTGTGTCTTACGGACATAGCGTCATGGTTGGTGACTTGGGAGCACCCTCCTATGTGACTGTCCCTAAGACACTTGTTTTCTCCTCTCTTATTTATTGTTTCCCTTCCTCTAGTGTTTCCACCTAGCGGGCGGATGACAACAAACATTTATACTGATGCGGACCTGGTGTCCCTTTTGAGAGCAATCAAAAATTGGACTTAGTTCCTAATATGATGATGGGGTTGTATATCTTATCCAATGCTTGGCTAGTGGAAGCATTCGTGCTTTCCGTGTAGTGAATGTTATGACGTTTCTATCAGATTTACAAACCTTAACAATACTACTGCTCCGTGCACCTTTGTTTGCCTTTGAATCTAGCCTTGGTGGTACTCGATTCAGAGAGCTTCATGATATAACCCACGGTTATCCTCAAACTCTGAATTCATTGTATAACCTTGTCTCTCTTTGTGGTTAATCATATGCATTGATGTTGTTATTTATCATGATCTTGTAGACACTAACATGTTTGTTGCAGGGATGTGTTTGTGGGAACATTTGGCAATTGTAAAGTACATGTCACCTCCGGAGGGCATGGGATTTGCGAAAGTCAGTGTTCCCTTGTATGTTTTCTTCCTACCTTAATGTCATATCCCAATATTAAGACATTGTTCGAATTAAAGATTTAAACATCATGATGGAGAATTCGCTTTTGTCAAATATATTTAATAAACATATATAATATTATTAATAGATAATAATATTAAATAATATTATTTTATAAATATTTTTTATATTCATTATATTTATAAATAATAAATATAAATACAAATATAAATATTATTATAGTTATAATAATTATAAAATAATATATTATTAAATATAATATATAATATATAAATATTAATAAATTAAATATTATCTTAATTATAATTATATAATACTAATATACAAATAAATATAATCACAATTATAAGGAGATGTGAATCGTATACAAGGGTAATAAAACTATAATAAACAATCTTTATTAATCTTCTGTTTATACATAAAGTAAACAGTCCCTACTTGTGCTTTATGTGGGCCCTCTCTCTCTTTAAAATTCTTCTCATTTACATAATTCCAACGTGAGCGGATTAAGGCTTTTTAGATAAATTTAATAAACTTTTATATAAGGAAGTGACTTTCTATTATGAGGGATATGCATATTAGTAAAAGAAATACAATTAGATAATAAGAAGAGCAATTAGTATGAATCGGTTTTAAAGGCAGAAATTAATGTGAAATATAAATAAACAAACAGCAAATGATTTTAATAAGACAGCGGACACTATTAAGGATAATCGTATGTTACAAAAAAAGGTCAAACGCTGCCATAGGTGTCCGTTGGGTTAAAGCCACCCTTCATCCATTTTAAAATGGATCGATCCAAGGAGAAGGGGATGGGGGGGAGAATAGAAGAATTATATCTGTGTATTCCACAACCAACGTCATAACAGTGAGTAACAAGACTGATACGTAGAATCAAACTAGATACCCATCTCTGCATATTAGACAGAGAACCACAGTGAAGGATAAAGATCTAGCAAACAATATTTCAACGAATCCATAACAGGTATGATATTGTCTCCAATATATAAGATTGTTTAAGTAATGATTGATTGATTGGTTATAGTAGCAAAAATTATATCTTAAGATCGATCACCAGAAATAAGTATTGATTATATGAGAACATGAATAGGATTGTTAATATGAGTCTAACATCAATCTCATGACTTAAATTCGTTGGTTTCAATATACTCATTTAATGATAGAGATATTATTACATACTAAATATAATATCAAATGTGAGCTAAGTACGTAGTGTATATTGCTATCATAGACTAGTTAAGGCATAATAATCAGAATAAAGGGTTTTGGACAATACTCAATAAGATAAATACTTATATGTAAGAGAATAGGTAATCCACTATATAACAAATAGAAATATATATTAGGTGGAACATTGAATAATATATGATTAGAAATACATTCTTAAATAAGAAGCATGATTAAGTCATATGTGAATATATATAGTCTTAAAGAGAAACCATAACCATCTCATCCTTCCATCTCTTATAACTATAGGAGAGGGGTCTTGTTAGGGAAAGGCGGGATAATTCCATCCCGATGCATTGGAGAGGGTTTAATGCACCCTAGACAAGGATGCTAGGGAAAGGCGGAGTAATTCCATTCACAATGCATTGGAGAGGGTTCAACGCGCCCTAGACATATAATTTCCCCATCCATGGTTAAGGAATAGAAGGAAGATGATATGGGAAGATGAACTTAGATTATTACTTCTATATTTCTCTATTACTTCATCCTTAAAGGAATGTTAGGTATTGTGGGGAGAGGCGGAGTAATTCCATCTGTATTAAGGCCCGTAGGCTGGGACATAGTTTCCCGTAGGCTAGGTCAAGAGATGGTTTCAGCGCCCCCCCTATACATGTAAAGCCTAGTTCTATGAGGAAGAGTAATAAGGAAAATATGCATGATTGAATTATGGAACGTATTATAGAATAGTTATCAATAGCAAGTGACAATTAGGAAATGAATAATCTTTCAACAAGGAATGATGTAAATACATTATCATTGATCTTATTTGATCTTATCATTGAAATTATTGATCTCTAATGTTTCTAATGTCTCTTTGAGAATCACTTTGAATCGAGATTCAGGTTTAAGTGTTTCCATTAGAAAGGGGACATTACACTTAACATGCTTGATATCGATAACTGATATCAACCACCTTAAGGTGGGGGCATATATAAGGTAAGCTATCTATTATAGATGTTAGCAATGTGTTTGACCTCAGATGCAAAGACTTGCGCCCCAGAGTATTGCATCATGCATCCTGAGTTTATTTGCAATCAATCAATCAATCATGTAAGCCCTCTACAGAGGTGGGATATCGAGTATATCCTTTTTTCTGAAGTCCTCTGTAGAGGCGGGGATGGTGTATTTATCAGAGCAGATTGCATCAACCTGTCATTTTCAAAAGACATCTGTAGAGGTGGGGAGTGGTTCTGTGACTAACTCAATCCTTAAGCGTGTCTTCGGTGATTATTGTGGTGAAGTCCAATCATCGGTGTGTGCCTATAATGTGCCTGAGATGGTGTTGGACCTAGAAATAGGTACACTCCATCGCTTGTCTGCCGTGTTTTCTCTGTGTCTTCAAGTGTGTGTGTTTTGGCGTGCTTGTTTTGTGTGGTGTGTTTGTTGCCCCATATGCAGAGATTAGCGCCTTTGAGTAGTGCTTCATGCATTTTGGGAGGTTTTACGTGTATTATGTGTGTGTTGTCTCATATGCAGAGACCAGCACCTTCGAGTAGTGCTTCCTACATTTTGGGAGGTTTGTTTACTTTCCAGTACTTGCATTTGCATTTCATATAGTGTCTTTTATGCATTGACTATCTACTCCATGTTCTACATGACTATAACTATCTTCTCCGTGTTTTGCGTGCCTGTTACTGTCTTCTAAGTGATCGACGTGTCTTCTCCGTGCTTGGTGTGTTTGCTGTGTTTGTGACCTTACTTTAATGCATGTATGGGCCTCACGTTCATACACACATTAAAGTGGGGGCTAAATGTAACATCAAAAAATGTCCCCTTTGGGGGCTTTTCCCTCATAAGGTTTAGCTCCTGGGTCTTTAGAGTGTATTTAGAAAATTTTAGTTCATATTTTAGCATCCCGATGGAATGAGCCCTAGGTAACAAGACAAATGGGACCTAGGAGGACCCCTTGAGCTATACCCTACCCAAAATAGGGGGGAGGACTTAGATGCCCGCGCCCTAGTCCTGCCCTATTTTGGGGCAACCCCAATTTCTGGGTGTTGGTTTATGACCGTTAGGTGGTTATTTTGCCGACACGATAAAGTTTGATTTTCAAAATCTTGGCGGGGATGCTTGTAGGTGCATATATAAGCATGTGTAGGCATTCATTTGTAAACTAGATGATTACTAGTAAGCTATTGTGTTCTCAAGGTGATTCAAGGCTTTCTATTGTGTTGCAAGAGCAGACTTGTATGTTTTATGTGTTGATATTTGCAGATTTGAGCATCAATCTCCTCATGGCATGAAGAGCATCTTCCTCCATGAGAGCTTCACTACAAGGTGACATATCATTGTGTTTTTATCATTGATTCCTTTGGTTTTTGCCATTGCCTCACAAGGGCATGCACTCTTTATCTGACAACAGTGTTCAGAGACTTAAGTGTCCTCTGGGGCTTGACTGAGGCAAGCCTCTAAACACCACAACCCCCAAACCAAGTCTTGGGATTGCAGGTTACAGGTGTCGCATTTGGGAAAAGTGGAGTTGCAGGAAGGAGTGGCAAGCATCAAGGATTCAGGATCTGAAGAAAAAATGGACAAAGGAGCACTTCTAGGACTAGGGCACCCGCAACAATGTCCTTCGCAAACAGATATTAGGAAACATAAGTTACATGGTTGATCAATGTCGGAAGGAGGTCCAGATTCCCTGAAAAAGTAGGTACCTTGGCCTTGGCCGCCTACACCAGTGTCCTTGACTATTCCGCCTCGGAACTCAAAAATAGGTATTCTGTGATTTGTTATTTTACTCCCGTCTGCAAGAGTTTTTTCTGTCTTTCATCAATTTGTTGCCGTATTTGGATAATTAGGGTTTTAATGGTTAATTGGACACAAGAGAAGGAAAATTAATAATTAAATTCCCTAATCCAAGCTTCCCTTCATTTGCAAGTGACCTAGGGTATGATAGTGCTCGCCACTCGACCCTAGATCCTTCAATGTTAGGGTGAAAGGAGGATTCAAACATCTAAAATATAAAAGATTAGCAAAATCCAATTTTACCCTAAATAAGTGTATTGGATATATATTACCAATTTGTGTACGATACAATATAATTTTGGTCCCATATAGGGAAACATGAGTCAATGGACACCATATAGTTGTACTATCACCTATTACATTCTACCAACCATAAAGGCAAACATCAAAATAAAACCAATATTACTGAATATATAATACATATCACTAGCCATGAAGACTAAATGTCAACCCACTATAACAAAAGAGTCAACATACATATATGAATCAAACCCTAACAGTCTAACAATAGTCACCAAAAAGAAACCCCTATGTTCAAAACTCATAGACTACCAAAATTAGGTTCAACTATAATGAAGATTCACATATTAGATTTGTCACCAACATTTCTTTATCAACTCTCAAAAATTTATGCTCTGACTAAAATTATCCAACTCCCCAAAAGTACCTAAAGGAGGAGTAATATCAAAGATAACATCATTGTCTCTCACACATTCTAAAGATGCATCATACAAAAGTTTGGCTTCCTCTCTTTTCTGCTCTTCAACCATCTTGTCTAAAGTCATCTTTTTGTTTTACTTTTCCTAGAACTTCAAGTAGTTCTTGAAGAAGAGGGAATCAACCTTCCTTACATCATGTGGCTAGAAGCTTGCAGTAATGATGTCAGTTCTCTTCAATTTTGTATCACCATCGTTAACTTAAGAAACTTTTCTTTAGTGATCTCTAAAGTCATCTTTACCTACACAACAACCAAATGAAGGGCGAGTCTTCTCAAGGGATCCATAAGGTGTCTCCTTATGCTTTGAAATATGTCCTCATTCCTAAACTTCCAAATAACCCATAAAATCTCAGTGGTCAAAATCAACCAAAAATGATTGAAACACAAATTTAATCCATTCACATTGATGAGGTATAAACAACCTCATTTTATAACAAGCCATATAACCTTTTTTTGTCCTGACCAATCACCTTAGACATGCCAATTTGTTTATTTTTAGAAACAATATTTATCTATTTTTGATAAAATGATGTAAAAATCTTTATTCTCAAATTGATTGAAATTAGCCACTAAATGTTGACTTAATTTTTGTAGAGCTTGTGTAATTATGCAGGATTCCATGTATGGCCTAACGAAAGGAGTGGAATTCAAAGTGGTTGAAGTCAGAGTGCCAGAATTTTAGGGTGCTAGAAATTCAGGCATACATCGTAGACTTTGTTAAGCAATTTTGTTATTTTCTGTTGGGCATACTTAAGACTTTACGGCTCCACTCAGAGCCTTTAATGTGTTTTATTTCAAAGACATCCAGTTAGTTTGTAATTTTGTTTTTCTTTAAAAGACTTCTTCAATGGCATCTACCGCCATCTGAAATTTAGGATTTTGTAGCAGTGCGGTATATATATGTAGTTGCTCAAAATGAGGATGATGTTGTTATATTATGTTCTGATACTATCCAGCTATGTTTTGTGTTCTGTGATACTTTTATGACATGAATGAATATCACCAGTCTTATTCTAAGTAATCTTTTTTGAGAAATGGAAGTAATATGAATGGGATTTATTTTGGAGTTGTTGAAGTACTGCATGTGATTTGAATTGATAGTAGGATCTCCCAAGAGCTAGCCACTCGAGGGATTATAGAATAGATAAGTATTTTTCTTGTCAATGTTTTCATCTATGTTTTGTGCATGTTATGTTTAGATCAATGTCACTTTATTCTTAGCTCTATTATGTGTTCCTGCAGGTTGTTTTAAGTTAATGATCTTCGAATTCTGTTTACTTGAAATTTCTGGAGCATCCATTCCATTAATAAAACTATTGTTAGCTATTGATTAAAAGATATTAAATGTACTTTCAGTTAGTAGTTAGTTGCCTTTCTTTTGAATTCATAATTAAACTGACATTGTTGATTCTTAGATAGTTTACATGCTTTCTAGATTATAAATTCAAATGCTTTCTAGCTTAAAGATTTCATGCTTTCTAGTTTCGATTATGTTTCAATCTTTTCAAAAATTCAAAAAATCTGTTACTAAGTGAGATGTCCAAAAATATCCCCTATTGCATACAACCTTGGACACTACTCGGTCGACATAATTGACATATTTTTAACTAAAGTGTTAGGACCTTACAACAACCTGTCACACATAACCAAATAAAATCTCCTACCAAGAAATGTTATTCTTTCTATCCCAACCCTTTAAACCAGAGAAAAAAAGAAACCAAATATCCTTAGAAAATTCACATTCAAAGAACAAATGTTCAACAATTTCCACCTTGTTACAAAACCCACAAAATTTTTATGCAAGATCGTCAAAAGAACAAATAGAACCAACAATAATTTTTTTAGACAAAATAACCATCTAAAATAGGCTTTCTTAGGTTCTAAAAAACTAGACCAACAAAGTTTAAAGATCTTTGACCACTGCTTGTTATCCACATTAAGATTCCAAACACTAATAATATGATTGGTAATATCCTGGGAGTAAGACACAAGATTATGCACATTCTTAGTAGTAGTGACAGCAGGGGTAGAGCCATCACACCACTTAACATCATATTCAATCTCATGCTCATAGTACTATTGAACAGGAAAATTTCCAATCAACACATGCCTTGACAATCATAGAGTAAGTTCTAAATTGTGAGTTAGGAAGATCAAAAGTCTCACACAAGGACTGCCAAGCCATCAAATGTCCATTATTAATAATATCTTTGAAATATCTAATCCTTTTAAGGAACCAACTCTTGGCAGAGTAGCCTTGAATTAGGGCCAAAGATTTACCATCCCAATACAAATTCCACCACAAAGATTTGAAACCACATATCTTCTTATCATTTTGGTTCCAAATAGGACAATCAGTTAGAAGTTCTCTAGAAAATTTCCATGCCTTCCATAGGATTTTGAAAACATTAGAACCACCAAGGCAGACAACAAGTTTGTAACCATATAAGATATCATGTTTGTGAAGGCCAACCTAATGCTTGGCCCTCTTGGGAATAAATTGAATTGTATTATTTCTAATCAAGACCTTCCAAGGATCCTCCCCATCCAAGGATTTTACAATCCATTTGATAGCAAGGGCAATACCCTGAGTCTTCAAATCCTTCAATCCCAACCCACCAATTTCTTTATCTTCACAACACCAATCCCATTTAACTGCCACTCTCTTCCTCTTATTTTTCCCATCAGACCAAAGGAACCTCCTGATGCACTTTTGAATTTCATTAAAATGACAATTACTAAAGAGCCAGACAGAGGATTAATATAAACTATAGGAAGATAAAATATTTTGACATATCTGCAACCTTCCTGCCAAAGAAAGAAAATGCTTGTTCCATTTCAACTTCTTTTCAATCTTCTCACGAATCCAAGTCCACATATCTTTTAGGGAAGGAGAAATAGAAAAAGGAATGCCCAAATACCTTACCTGTCTACTGAGGCCTCCCCATTGAATGTTAAATCTACTAAACCATGAAGGAGGAGTATCAGACTAGCTAAGCATATGTGATTTGTTCACAGACAGCTTGGAACCTAAAGCCAAACAAAAAATATCCAACTTTCTCATTAGTTGATCGAAATTCTCTTCTTCCAACTCAACAGAAGTTGTTGTGTCATCAACAAATTGTATGTTCATCAATTATGACTCATTAGGAAGCACTAAACCTTTGAGATTTCCACCACCAAAGGAAGATCTAAGGAGATTAAAAGGAGCATTAGTAGCAATTACAAAAAGTCCAGGGGCCAAGGGGCACCCCTACCTAATGGATCTTTGGAACAAAATGGGATCAGACAAAGAACCGTTCACATCTATTCAAGTAAGTTCATCCTTAAATAAGACCCTGACCATATCACACCATTTCTTTGGAAAACCAAAAGCATCAAGAACCATGAAAATAAAATACCATTCCACTCTGTCATAGCCTTTTTCAAAGTCTAAAAGCAATATACCAACATTTTGTTTAGAGACATTAGCCCATTGTAATGCCTCCTAGCTTATAATGAGATTCTCAAGAATATACCTTCCTTTTATAAACCCTGTCTGGGTAGAACTAACAAATTTAGGAAGGATATTTGTTAGTCTCAAAGCTAACAACTTAGCTAGAATCTTGTAGGACATATTGATGAGAGAAATGGGTCTCCAATTTTTAATAAGACTTTTGTCACCATATTTTGGAATAAGTTTAATGATACCCCTGTTAATTTCACTACCTAAAGAGCAAGTCTCAAAGCATCATTATAGACATGCCACAAATCCTCAACAATCCAATCACAGTTCTGCTTATAAAACTCTGTAGGCACTCCATCATGCGCAAGAGACTTATCATTTTTGAAGGATTTAATGGCATGAGTAATCTCCTTAATGGTAATGTCCATACCTAAAATGGAGGTATCTTGCAAAGACAACTATTTTTGGAATAAGTCCTTTACATTTTTCTTGAGCCTCCTTACAAAATCTATTATTGTCTTCAACAGAGAATATAGACAAATAAAATTTCTTGAATTCCTCTTTGATCTCCTGAGAATCAGTAAGAAGATCATTGTCAATCAAAATGGATCCAATTTCTTGCTTGATATTATTGGTCTTAATATAATTGAATAAAAATTTAGTGGCTTTATCCCCATTTTCAACCAATTCAATTTTGCTTTGATCTTCATTCCCTGGTCTTTAAAAGTTTGAAGACATTTCAATTCATGTTTAGTTTCAACCAATGAGTCAGCTAAAGACGAATTAACAGAATCCTCTTGAAGAAGCCTCAAAATCTCACATAATTTATTCTATAACTTATTCTCCATCTTTATTCTATCAAGAGCCAACTTCTTCCCAATAGTTTGGAACAAGATTTTCCAACTCTTCACATTAGTATTCCATCTTTCTATACAAGAAAGCTTCTTCAGGAGAACCATGTCTCCCTTAGAGTGAAAATACCCTCATTACAATCATTAAGATTAAGAATCTCAATGTTTAGCTTATACAGATTGTCCTTTCTAACTTTATTAGTACTCTCATGTTTCTGAGATATAATATTAGCTTCTATTGGAAATTGATCAAAGATTGTAAAAGGGTGAACTTTCACCAAATTATTATTACCATTTTTATGAAATCTAAAGAAATCTTTATTCACATAAAACTTCTCAAGTCTACAATATACCCTTTTCCCACCCTTCTGAGCATTACACCATGTAAGCTAGATATTATTATTATCCCTCCTTTTACTTTCCAAAGGGTCAAACAAATTCAAATTCTTTTTCATTCTATTCTAGAAGAAAAACTCGTTGCCTTTCCAACCCATGCTATTTCCTCCAGATTTGTCTTTCATCTACTTAATCATATTGAAGTCTCCACTAATAATCCAAGGAATCCTAGGGAGAGTCTCTAACCATTGACAGAGTTTAATTCTTTCTTTATAATCATTGGAAGCATAGATAGGACATATGCCAAATAAACAACCATCTTTTTCTAGTGTCACCCACACACATCTATTGCAATTAGAGAAACCATTCTCTTTGACAAACATAGACCATTTGCTGTTGATCATTAAAGCAATGCCCCCCTTGCCCTTTACATGTTTACTGGTACAAAAATTGCCTCTTTCCAAATAAAGTTCAGATTTGTTTCAAGCAAGAAACCCACTACCTTTACTTCTTGAAGAAACATAAAATCAACATTAGAAAGTTTACTAAAGAATCTTCTAATAGCAAACTTCCTGTCAGGGGACTCTAGTCCCCTAAAATTCTAGCTTATACATTTAAGACTTATTTATATTAGGGGATTGGAAGGACCCCTCTTACTATTATAGAGCCTATTAAAGCATTTATGAATTTTATTTTCCTTACCTTTCTTTTTAGTTTTCTGACCTCCTCCTCCTTTGCTTAATTGTTTTATTTTTCTCTTATCTTCAACCTTATTAAACATTTTGTCAATGTCCATCATAGTTTCACCATCACTTGGAAGTGGGGAGGAGTCTCCTATTTCTCTCTCATCTTGTTTGTCACAATAGATATCACATGCCAAACTATTGTCTCCCCCATCTGATACTAAAGTTTCAGGTTCATGAGCACAAGTTTTTTTTGCATATCTTTCCAAGATATCTTCTCTAATCCTTCTCAAAACAATTTCTTGGGCATTTTGTTTTTGTTGGACAGGAGTATCAATATCCTTGCCCTAAATACCAATAATAAAGTTAGGTTTATCAATGTTTTCCTTTACATTACTAATGTTCCTCAAATCCACCAATTTCTTTTTTATGTTATCAAGATTGGCTACAATTTCATCCATTGTTCCACTCGAAATCAAATCCTATTTTCTAGCCTCATAGCCAGGAGAACCAAGGGCTACTATGGCATCCACATAATTTGAAATGGGGCATTTTGGAGGATCATGATCCTTCACAATTCTAGCCTCTAGATTAGGCCGTCTAGGAGGAGCAACATTTTTTTCATTAAACTTTGGGTAAAAATTGTTAAATATTTTTCTAATTTTGGGATAGTTTCTCTTTTGATGTCCCTCTTGCTTGCAAATAAAATAGGCATTAAGTCCCCCAAGAATATTAATATCACAAAAGGTTGTATCATTACCCATTTAATTCCCAATCTCCTTGGGATATCAGTTCCAGGAGAAATTGAAACAAGAACCTTGACATCAAGATGAGGAAGAGGAGATCTAGTTTCTTCCACTTGGAGTACTCTTCCTAAAGTTTGAAGCAATTGTGGAATAAAAGTCCACAATTGAGTTAGCAAATTTTTAACAATAACCCATTTAGGAGCAGAAGTCATCAAAATTTCATCATTTATCAATTTTGAAGCCCAAGCAACCGATTTAAACATTGTTTTACCAACATTCCAAAATTGTTTATCTAGGGCATGTTTTTACATTCCATGGTTTCTGAAAAACACAATAAAGAAACCTTTTTGAACCATTCTGTAGAATGTTACATACAACCCCAATTTCTTACCCTAGACATTAAAAATTGAATCATCCAAAATTTTCCTTGAAGGCATAGCATCACAATCAATAGCAACGAAGAAGATAGCCACATTTTTAAGTATATTCTCCTCCTTCTCCACAACTAGACACATATCTTTCTTTGGTTCAAGAACAAGAACATCCAAGGTAGAAGGGGAACCCTTACCTTGTTCTCTACCTTTGGCTTGTAGACCTCTGATCTCTCCACCTTGCTCGTCTTTGAATCCCCCATCTATAGCTCCCTTCACCTCAAATCTAGCCTGTTCTAGAATTTCTATTCTTTCTTCTCCTTTCAAAATTTCCTTGTGGAATTAATTCTAACATCTTCCATAGAAATATCTTCCCCATCCCCTTTGGCTCCACACAATTCTGTCATTACTCACGGTCTACCAACCACCAATATTTGCCCAGTGGATAAGGCGGGAGATCAATTCAATTCAAATGTAACAAAAGAAAGTTTTATTTAAAAGTTAAAAACAAAAAAGGTATAATTCAACACAAAATATAACCACCATATAGACTCAAAAGGTCACAAAAAACATCATAAAAAACTAGTAAAATTCATCTCAAAATTGACAAAAGAGAAACAAGGACAACTCAGATGCGGTGAAGAACACTAGTCATAGTCGATTCAAGAAGAAGGCTCAGTTCCAGGGTCAAAAATTGTAGGCTCAGTTCCAGGGTCAAAAATTGTAGGAGATTGTTTGTCTTCCCCATCAACCAGGGAATCCCTTCCTCCTCCCCAACAAAATATTTAGAATAGGTTAATAGAAATATATACTATAGAGAATCTTAGTGAACAAGGCCATGAGAAGTGGCAAAAGGTTATGATAGTTCCACGCCCAACTATCTCCATGTCTACCTCAAATGAATTATTTCTAATAGGTACCCCTCTTATTTTTAATGTGACTAGGATAGGAATTGCTAATCCTCAGCCTCAAATAATTAGCAATGTCCCCAACACTACAACTACTCCTTCACCATTCAAGCATTCGATTGTGTTAGTAGTCCTAGGTTTTGATTACAAATATGGGTTTAACAAGAAAGTAGAAAAATCTAAAAGACATAAGAAGTGCTAGAGAGTACAACTACTATAACTTTAGAGCCTACAACAACTAGGGTATTGCCTACATATGACCCAAATACAGAAAGCATGGGTACATGATTATTGTGCCCAAAGTTCAAAATAAATTAGAGGATCAAATGCATCACTCTGACTATGAGGTGAGCACTATCCAAGTGGATTTTTTTAGAATAAAAAATTGTGACAAAATTAATGTATCAAAAAGAAACAATGAAGTGGTATACACATCATTGCTAAAGCTAGAGAGAGACATAAATAGGTTGTAGAATCAAATATAAAATTTACAATAAAACCTAGCAAATGGGAAAGTAAAGAGAAAAGTAACATAGAACAAGAACAATGAATTAGAGAAAAGTATAAAAAATGTACCTCTACATCTACAAGCAATGTGAACAAATAGATAGAGGTGGAACTGAATGAATTGAAGCAAAGGTTAGATGAAAGCATAAATAATTATAATAATGAAAGAGAAAATTCATAAAAATTACAAAAACCTAACAAAATCCAATGTCAAACTAGACAAAGAGAAAAAAATAGCACAACCGCGGGTAGAAAAAGTGGAGGAAGAGAGATTAAACAGTGAAAAATTACAATTGTAGTTGAGGAAAGTAGAAAATGAAATAAAGTCTTCCCAAAATAGAGTGTCTAAATTTTATAGATAAATAATGATTCATATAAAACATAACATTTGGGAGGAAATAATATAGAGGACTGATGATTTGTCTAAATTGTTTAAATTTATTGATGGTCTACTAGTACAAAATAAGAAGCTAAAACAATTCATTTTTGAAAATAGAAACGTAATGACTTCAAGACAGACAAGTGCAACGCAAATTTTGTAAACAATCTACAAAATCAATGATAATGAATTGCCATCTAGATGAATTCATGACTGGATTGATGCCTGAATACATACATCATTTATCATTCAAATGTGTATGAGGCTAGGTGAAGCACAAGAATTTTTAGATCAGGTTGCAATAGTGATGTGGAAGCTATATAAAAAGGTAGAATACTTCAAAGGGCTTGGTTTACCGGTGGCTTTTGACAAATTAGACTGATACATTAAAAAGGGTGCTTTCAAAAAGAATATGGAGGATATAATGAAGTTTGATAAGGACCAATTTCCTCATAAGCTAGATGAGGCAAACTTTTTTAGATTCTGTCAAACCATTTATAACCCTGAATTCAACTTTAATTGATACATTCAACTTCAAAGAAAGATCTAATATTAGTTATGAATTGCTAATAAATTTACATGTTAGTTATTATGATTTACAACAAATTGCACTTCCATCAGATGAGCAGTGGAGCACGCTACAAAATCTGATAGAATGATCTGATAATATGAGTTTCCAATTGAGCATTGTGCAGAGTTACTTGAGCAAGATATTGTAATAATTTTATTTATTCCTTCATTTAAAAATCAATTTAAGACTCAAATCTATTTATGTGTTCAAATTATTTGTATTATTTAATTGCTTACTTCAGGAAAACTCTAGTTGCTAGATACACATTAAACATTTGCTAATGTTGTATATGTTATTATTGTTAATTAATATGCATGTAAAACTTTTCAACATCACACAATAATAATATGAAATTATTAATATTATGTTAATTATTACATGGAAATCAAAAATATGTAAAATTTAGATTCCAAAATAAAATAAATTTTGAAAATAATGTTTAAAGTTTAGATTCTAAAATGGAACATTGGAAAATAGTAATATATTAATTTATTAATTTTTAAATAGAAATTGAAAAATGTATATAAGTGATAGAAAAATAAAATATCATAAACAATAGCTTGGTATTTGGAATATAAAATATAATATAAATACCTAGTCAATGCTATATCACTTCCAATTGCCAAATCATGTCCTCACTCTAACCATGAGATTGAGTGTCATCCTGATCCTAGTGTTCATTCTCTTCTATTTGCATACATCCACTTAAGAGCATCTCATCACTACCACTACATGCATTATTCATTATCACTGTCATATGAGCTAGTATTGTTTGAAGTGTTACACAACCCTCTTATTTCACATATGGATCTCCAAATTCTAATTGCCCTTTTAAAAGGAAAACTTTCGATATCATATCTAGTTGTATACATCCTCAAGCAATTTTCTAAATTCTTGTCAAGTTTGTTTCTTATTTTTGATTTCAAGAACCCAATAATCTGAAAATTCTCTCATTCTCCACCAACCCCAATATCATGGTTTGACATAAATAATCAAGTTTAAAATATTCAAATATTGAATCACACCATATTCTACTCTAACTTAAGGTTTCCTAAAGCTTTGTTATTGATCCATCGTAGAATTGACTCTCCATGAGTTTAAATTGGCCCATCATTGATGTTGCAAAAATGGGTTGGTTGCTTTGTAAGCTTAGATTTATTTATAATTCTTTCTATTTGCTATCTATTGAATTCTAAACTTTTAAAAAACTGATTGGCCAAGGTCTTTATCTTGTTATGAAAATTAGTTGGTTGATAGTTGACCCAATATTGAGGATACACAACAAACATGGCTTCAAGAAGTTCATTATGAGGGAATTGATCTCTAATCTCTAAGAAAAGAGATCTCACAATATCATTTAAACTGGTACTTACAAAATTAACAATCTTGTCAAAAGGTTCCCTTTATCAGGGTCTTTTTTGATAGTGCACCTAACCTTGGAAAAATAGTGCATTGGTATCTCATATCCCTGTACAGAGATACATAGCTCACTGCTTCCATTAAACTATAAAAAAAGTAGGATCGTTCACATTTTTCATCAAGTTCCAGCTACTAAAATTTAGACTTCTGAATGACTTCTCTCATAGATATAGATTATTGAGGGTCATACATATCATTTTACATAGTTTAGTATATTCTAAATAGTTCTTTATTAATCTTTTTTCACAAGAATGTCCATTTCCTCTAGCATGCGCGAAGAATACCATATAAAGTTAGGAGTGTCTCTATGTCACTTGACATTTGTAAGAGGTTAGAAGTTTTGTCTACTATGAGGCAATGTTCTTACATTACTCCAATAAAGGATTGATATTATAAAAAAAATATGTTTTGTGCTAGTCCATGCAAGGAGATCCATCTGGTATCGACATCCTTAAGAAGCTTGTTTCTTGCACTTATTCCCTTAGTAAAATATTGAAATTCTAAAAACCATTTGGGACTTTGATAGAAGTATGAGTAGAGCTCGTGGTCTAGATCTTAAGTTTTTTATACTATAGAAAACTTGTTCACAATTTTAAACTCTAAATTCATTCTATGGGCCATGCATTGAATGACAATCATGTACGGTGAAAAAGAATTGTGTAGCTTTACACAAAGATCATTCCTATGACTATGCATTACTGAAGCTCCATCCACCCCTATACACACCAATTTTTTGGTAATTGTGTAGTCATCCATACCTCCAATTTAATTAAAAAATTTCTTAACTAGTTCAAATAGATTTTGTGATGTTGCATTCTCCTTCATTTTATAAACAAAGAGTAGATGAGGTTGGAGGACATGATTTTCTATAGTATACACATGCATGCATACATACCAAAGAATTATTATCCACTACTATAACTTCGTCTAAAGATAATGCAATAAAAGTTGACTCTAAATTTTTCTTGTACATCATGTTTTTCCACATTAGCAAGACAATTTGCCCATTCCCATCCACTGTTTATTGACCAATGTGTGTTAGGAAATTTAGGAATGCCCAATACGGATAATAAACTATTATATTATGGGTAGTCTGTCATAGAATTCCCTCTAGTCAAAATATGAAAAACAACACTCCATTGAATAGTTTCTTTCATTTGTACTTCTCCATCATCTTTCCAAATTGAGCTTCAATTGAACCTCCACATGCAGCAAGCTTCGCCTTTCTTTCCATATGCACATCATATTATAGGTCATGCTTAACATGAAGACATTCTTCCTTTGTTTTCCATCTTATCGCTGATTTTTCTATTGTCTATGATTTTTTTTCATAAACTTTACCAATATGTTTTTCTATGGTGTTAAGTTTTAGTTCCAACTTCTTGTCCCTCTGATATTTCCAATTGCAAATCTTACACTTGTATTTTATGGGATGTTCATCTTTGTTTACATTCTCAATTGGTTCAATGAATGGGTGCTTTGACACAATCCATCTAAAAATTCCTTGCCAAATCCCACTCACACCTTGTTTTTATTTAGCTTTTCTTTTCCCCTTCTGTGTAGGATCTATATCTTTGTTATCACTTCTTGAGGTTGATTTATTCATATTATCATTCCCACTACCGTAGGTATCCCCTAGAACATCATATGTGGTATTATCATCTAACTCATTCCAATCTTCCTTTGAGGTATTTCCTTGTTTGTTAATCAATGGTACAAATGCTGATGTTGTAGCTCCATTAAATGGACTACAAGCATTGCAAAAGTATGCCATTATGTTTCTACATTTTGATGACCTCCCTTCACCACTTTTAGGAAACTTGTTCCTTCTTGACTTCTCTCATGAATTAAAAGATACAAAAATGTCCTTTTGTTTAAGCTCACAACTCACCATCACTGAACACTAATCTAAAGGATATGGATTTGTGCAATTTGAGTAAAATGACTCAACACATAATGCAACAAATAAACTAAATAAAATGATTTTGAATAGCAATTTTTTTTTATCCCTAAGCCCATTTATGGAGGAGATCATAGATAGTGATGACACAAATATATGGGATGATGTATGAATAAGTATGAAACTCATAAATTTCACTGTAAAGATTATGTCAGTTTTTGATATCATCTATATTATGTAACAATGAAACTAAACAATAAATAGACAAAATCAACAAGAAGGAATCATAGAATATAGATCCCTGGGTCATAGGTCTCCCTAGTCAATATAACTTGTAACAATGAAACCAAATTGGCAAAGAGATAAATAATCAGGAGGAATCTTATACTATAACATAGAAAAGAAATGATCACTTACCTTTCCCTAACTTGCTAATGCTTGTAGTTGTAACTTGTCTATGATCCAAATTGAAATCTTAGAGTAGAAACATATTTGTGTAAAAGATTAACTCATAGTTTCACTTGTATTTATATCAATCCATATTTGGTGAATACCATGGGATTGTAAAATGATAGAGTACCGATTTGGTGAATCCGACATGATTGTAAAATGGTGCATATAAATATTGAGTGAATCGGACCATGATAAAAAATATACGTAATTTTCAAGGTGATTTTGACCCTGGGATTAGCATGGAGTTATAATGGTATTGGTGAAATTGGTCCTCATACACGGTGAAATTTTAATGCTATTGGTGAATATGTTGGTAAATTAAAACATGCCTCTAAAATTTTAGGTGTATCACCATTAGAAACATGTAGGTTGTTGTGGCAAAATATTTACAAATGCCTCATGCATTTGACTGATAATTCATAAAATCTAAGCGATTTGGCCCGCCATTTATTGCAATATATTTACCAAATTCGAATTGGAAAATATGAACTATTCGCCAATTGGCAAAGATTTTCCACTAAAAATTACTGAATATCACATCTCTTATATTCTCATGTATATTCTCTTCCATTAATCCAAAACTAAAAGTAACCACCTTGGCATATATAGTCTCTTTTTTATAGGTAACTAAACACTAAAGAAATAAAGAAATATAGATATCTACCAAATTTGGAGGCATCTAAAGTGTATCACAAAAGTTGCATCAAGTCCTATGCCAAACCCTATAATTATAAATACTTGTAGATGTCAAACAAGACTAACTAGTGTATGAGAGTGCATGAAAAATGTTATTGTGAGTCTCTATGTAATCCTTGATGCTCTATTATTGGACATAATGTCAAACTAGACCCTAAATTTAGTTTTCATTCCCTATGCTTCCAAAACTTGAATTTTTTATTTCTAATGCTTCCTATGACATTGAAAACTACACAATTTTACAAATAAGAAACTATTTTCACCAAGTAGATGTCTATTTCCTTGATTAATAAATGTAATCTAGGAAGAAGGATCAATTAATCTAAAAAAGATGTTTATTTTCTTCCTTTGTTTTTACTTTATCAATAAATTAACATGATCAAAATTAATTTATATTCTAAGATCACATTTTGATGGAATTTATGAAATATTGAATTAAAATTGCATGAATTTGTAATAAATATTATATTAGATATGTTAAATCCCATAAGGGTGTAATGTAGTGGTGAGTTCACTTGGTGGTTGTGATCACCACTAGGGTTCAAACCTTTGCTGGGCCAATAAACTTGCAGGTTACGGGCCTTCGCTAGGATGTCGTGCTCACATGATATGTGCCTTTGTTGGGTTGGCATGTTTGCAGGCTATGTGCATTCACTAGGCCAATGAGCTTGCAGGTTCGAACAAGGTGATAATGCCTTGGGTACTGAGACCCCCATAGTAGTCTTGGCGATAAAATCGTGGGAAGAGATCCTTCTTAAGTGGTCTCTCTAGGCTTAGACTGGGCTAAAAACCTGAGTAACCCACATCAAAAAATATTAGATATGTTAAAAATTGATATGACATGTAGTTTGTGGATTGAAAGTTCTTATTTCCATGTAAAATCTAGATTAATAATTTGTCTTTTCTTTGTTTGTAAATCTACATTTTCATTACATTTTTGTAATGTTGTGTGATTTCGATAATCACACATGTCTAGTTTGAGGTTTTTAAGACCCTAACATGGAAATGTGTTTATAAATATTTAAGATTGTTCTTATCATAATTTTAACTTTGGATTAATATAGAAAAATTGTATGTATTGCTTGTATGCAATAGGTGAATGTAACATTGCCACCTCTCATAATCATGGAAGATGAAGTAGAGATAGGAAAGTGTTGATAAATGAATCTAGAGGTGGAAGAGAAGGAATTATAGGAGTATAAAGTAGCGATGGACGTGGAATGGTTTTCATTCATTTAATGGCATAAATTGATAAGGAAAATAGCCAAGACACCATACATCAATTAGAACTTAATGGATTGAGCAGAGTTTCACCATATTCCCTATTAGCACCTTTGTGTGGTATTAGTACTAGTACTTCAGAAGTGGATGAGGTGGAAATGAGTCACATTAATGGTAGGATATTAGGATTAGTTGAAAGATGTATTAGGAAAGGATGAAAAAGAGGTGTATTTTGATTATAGTTTGAAGGGAAGGAATAATGTGATCTTTTCAAGAAAGTGAAACACTTGTATGAAGACACCTATAATTATAAAGCATATATAACCTAACATTTATATAAGCCTCTCCCCATTATCTGTTGGATATTCTATTTTAGTGTTGTAGATATATCTCATGTCATCAACCATATACAAAGCAATTTTTTTTTTATATTGAGCAGTTCTAATGTTGGTTTAAAATTGGGATTTGAGCATGGTCTATATATTTTTCCATTCCTAGGTCCATAGTTTTAATTGGAGATTGGAGACATTAGACAAAGTATACTCTATCATGTTCACATTACCATAAGTGTGAAAACAACATTTATTAAAGTATGACAAAGATGTAAGAAAATTTCCTGTGAATACATGCATATATAGTTTCCATAATACATTTTTTTTTTGCCATGTTTATAGTTTTGTTGGTGGTTCTCTCGCTGAACATTCAAACTATGTTAAATATTTTGGTTAATTTTAATATAAAAGGGAGCAGACCCCTAGTATGCAATTTACCGATAAAAAAAAATGTAGTTGGTTTTATCAATATCCCTCATGGGAAATGCCCTACTACATCTAATTTTCATTTTTTGGAGTGCCTTGAATATGCCTAAATATAAAGTCACAAAGTTATGACATACTTTAGGGTATGTGTTTGTGTAATGGGCTATCCCAATTATTTTTGGACATATATGGTTTGGATGAAGGTGTGCTCACCACAGTTTAGGATATTTGTGTCTCACAATGGGTTGTCCCAATCATGTTTAGATATACATGGTTTGGATGAAGGGGTGTTTGACCAAACATCCAACAACACTAGTAGTACATTTCTTGTGTGGTGTGGGGGTGTTCAATCAAACATTCACCTCAGTTGGTCCCTCTCCAACCGTAAGGGTTAAAATCCCATCTACCATTCCAAAGATACTTTTTACAATGCATAAATCTCATGAAGCCACTTAAACACATATGAAGACCCCACTTATAAATGTGACTAGGTTCACTACACTCACACTAGTTATGCTTTGAGTATTTTATAAATAGATGTAAGAAAGAAAAAAGTGGATGAGAAAGAAAGAGTGTTTTTTCTTTATTTATTTTTTATTAAATTGAAAAAATAAAAATGATTTTTCAAATTAAAAATTAAAAAATATTTGTTGTTCAAGGTTGATTGTATATATTAAATAAAAATATATTGTTTAAATTTCAAACATGGAAATTCAAACACGATAATAAATATTAATGAGATACACATGTTAGAATATTATGCCTAGCCCAAACCTGCCATATGCCCAGAAACTAAAATTTATGAACTATTCCACAATCCCGTAGTAATTGGACTAGGAACTTAATTAAATTGAAATTAACATTTAATTAATGATAACATAATAATGTTGGGCATGATTTTTTATTATGATATGTTGAGATTATCATTAATGTGTTTTCCTATTTAATGATCATTGGCATTATAATCATTTGATATGATGCATTAACCATTGTTTGTTTATGATTGTGAGGTGAATGAGAAATATGACCTATGTAGATTGAAGGAGGACAATGATGTGATACCCTACCATGTCAAATTTTAATAACCAAATAAACATGACCTTAACTATTCCTTGATGCACTATGTCTGTATGTTTTCTATCCTATTGTTTCATTATGAGTGACTTTAATGTTGACATGTGGCTTATTTACTCGGATTAAATGTTGTAGTTTTATCTAATTTTAAAAAAAGGTTTATTTGAGTGATAAATGTTGATCACATTGGTTTGGTATTTTCACTTATGAGATGGTCAAGTATGTTTTCATTACATGTTTTCTCCCCTTTTGACATAAGTTTGAAGTCGAATGGAAAGATCATATGACATGCACACTTGAGTATAGTTTAAGTGAACCTTTTTACATGTCCTCGATCATGTGGGCCACTATTTTGATCATGAAATTGTTTTTTTGTGACTTAGGTGAATGGAAGGAGGTTATTGATTTTTATTGTTGCTTTTTGTTGGATTTTTTAATTCAAATTTGCTCTTTTATGAAAGGTCACACTTAAATTTTGGGAAAATAGAAGTCATGACGATTGAACATAGAGGTATCTATTACCTAATTAATTTTTGTTGAAGAAAAAAAATGGCAAAAAGAGGTTTGAGTTTGGGAGAGGAAAGATCATGCTTTGTTCTTGAACGAATAGGGTTTCAACTTGTTATAGTTTATATTTGTTTTATTATTTGTCCTTAGTGACCATTAATTTATCCTTCAATGCTCTAAAATAAATATTGGAAGATAATATTTTACTATGTTAGGGTCTACATAGGCCATGAATATGTTTAGCTTATTGATAGACATTGTAGCACACAATTGTAGAGTAAAAAAGTGCATAATTCACACTTTTCTCTCTATGCCTTGTACTTATTTTGGTTTCCATCACCCTATACATAATTAGGCCTCATTTTGACTATATTATAATCTTGAAACCACTCAAAGATGTGCCAAATCACCAACCATGATCTCTTATCAACTCCTAATTCCCTATGTTTGTACTATTATGTCCTTTAGGATGCCAATGCACCTATGCTAGTGTCCTTAGGGACTTGCACTAGTGTCCACCAATTTGAGTTCCCTCCTTTCACCAATAGTCATCGAAAACCCTAACCCTTTCCTTACTAAGTTTTACAATGTTCCATTCAACCAAATATTTTTAGTTAAGGAATTTTTCCTCATTTAGAAAGGATATTCTCACTCTCTTTACCTCTCTCTTTCTCTTAAGCTCTCTTGAACTCTTGTTATCCCTATTATTCCCATACCAAGTTTTCATCCTCTTACAACCTTCTTCCATCTGTAGATCTTCAATTATAGGTATTCCATTAAAGACTCAAGGTTGAAACTCCATTGAAGTCCCTTGACACACATTTGAGCATCACTCCACTCATTTTCATCCATACATGTAACACAGCTTATACTTTCCTAATTTAGCAAGCTTCTAGGTCTTATTGATCACTATTGCATGCATCACTCCTATACACTTACACTCTAGGGACACACACCTAACAACATCTAATCTACTTTGGCCAAAACATGCCAAAGTAGGGGCTTGACTAAGGAAAGCTCCTAAAATACACACCAATTTTTCTTCCCCCATAGGCTTGTTCTTATTATGGTAGTGACATCAATTTACTAACTATCTTGGAATAACATAAAATTAGAAAAATAGGCACAAAAATTTGTAGGTCATGACAATCAAAGGACACCACCATTTAAAGGTCACTAACATGTTCATTGGATACTAGCATGTCTGGAGGGTCACTAGCCTGCTTGGTAGGTCACTAACACACTTCTTAGCGGGTCATTAACATAATTGGAGGGTTGATACCATAAAATGTAGTTCATGATAACTTTGTGTACATCCATAACTCATTCCAAATAATTTTCAATCACTTTCCACCATTCTTAAACTATCGTATTAGCCTTGAATGTTGAATCTAACACACATTCTCCATCCCTACTCTATTTCCTTTCTATTTCCATTTCAATCTTGGCTCTAGTGCTTGTTTTACTTAGCTAAGATGTAAATTTGTTTACTTTTCTATCATTTTAAGATAAATAAGTATAATAACACATAATAGTTTAATCTCATTTAAATAACATGCATTTAGTTTTCTCTTCTCTATAAGTGTTTATTCTAGGATTTAAGTTTGTTTTTGAGCCTATTGTCACCTCTCTTAAGGAGGGCATACATTAGAGTATGACAACCATTGAATAATATGTACAATACATATACTTCAATCATGTGTGTTGATTTTTATAGAGCCATTATTTAATCTATTAAGTGAGTGGTCTGGGTTTTTACCTCATGGTGTCTAATCTCCTCTAAATAAGAGGCATCTAGTTGGCCCTTCTCCACAAGTGTATATTCTAGGTTTCAAGGTGGTTGTTGAGCTTATTGTCACCCGTTACACCCTTGTCCCATTGAAGACATGTGATAACCAAATAGAGCTCACATAATCCATATTTGAGTCATTCATTAATCCCTAAGTATATTTATTGTAAGCTAGGTTGGCCTCATTGGGATTAGGGGATTAATATTTCCTAATAATGCTTATAAATAGGACATAGTGAGTAGTTGTTAAGCATCATATTGTAAAATCAAATGTAAGCTTCTGGAAAGACTGTGTGGCTTTTTTTGCACTATTTTATTTCCTTCATTATGTGCTTTTCTCTTTTGTCCTTCATTTTTGTTGTTTTTCTACCCTTTGTTTCTTAATTTCTTGTTTAGACTTTTCTCCATTATGTTCCTAATAATGAAGAAACTTCTAAACATTAGCTCTCTTATTATGGAAAGCATGTCTTTCTGTTTATATTAACTCTCTCTTTATTTTTATTCCCTGACTTGTTAGCCTTCTTTTTTAAGTTTTACCTTTTATTTTATTATTTTTCTTATTTTTCACTTCCTCCTCCTTTGACTTCCCTTCCTCCTATCTACTTTGGTCTCTGTGCCAAACCCCCCCCTCTCTCTCTCTCCTTTTAAGGCTATTCTATCTCTGCAATTTAAGCATTTCACATTCTCTCTTTTCTTCCTGATGATGGATCACAGAGTGTGATCCGAAACATCTTTTTTGATGCAAAAAAAGCCACACAGTCTTTCCAAAGCTTACATTTGATTTTATCATGGACTGTGGAAATATCATGAGTACTATCATATTGTAAGTTTTGTTAAAATTGTAAGATTTTTGGAGGTTGTGACTTGACAGGGCCAAGCAAGTCAATGGCAAAGAGCAACTCGTCAGAAGGTAACTTGACAAGATCAAGCAAGTCGATGAAAATAGTAACAGGAGCTAAGTCAACAAAAATAACTCGTCAAAAGCTAAGTCAACAGGAAAGACCAACTTGTTAGAAGCTAATTTGACAGGAAAGACCAACTCGTTAGAAGCTAAGTTGACAAAAAGACCAACTCGTCAAAAGCTAAGTCAACAAGAAAGACCAACTCATCAGGAGGTAAGTTGACAGGAAAGACCAACTCATTAGGAGGTAACTCAATGGAAAAGGGCAATTCATCAGGAGGTAACTCGACTGAGAAGGATGACTCGATAGGCAAAAACAAGTTGACAGGAGGGCAAAAAATGAAGTTGTCTGTCAATGTTTGCAAGTCATCAAGAGGGGTGCACAGGGAGTCATCAGGAAGAGTATGCCAGGAGTCGTCTTCCAAGAGTAAGTTGGAACACCTTGTAGTCTTCTAGTTGCCAATGAAATAGTCTGCCCAAAAAACTTGTTTCGTCGTTTGAACATTGTTGCAATTCCAATATTCCTTCATCATTAGGTTCCATGGGCCCTTTTTCTTTTCCTGATGAGGTATCCCCTATGTCGGATTCAGAGTCAAATGAAGCCATCTCCTCACTCACAACTTGCATTTTCAGATCAATAACAAATTTCCTTCCCTTATTTTCAATGGATATATGGTATTTTTCTTCCAATTATGATCATCCTTTGCCACTCTCAGCCATCCTCTATCGAGAAGTGCATCGTATGCCTTCCTCTGTACTATAATGATGACAAAATTCATTAGAAATAATTGAGTCCCAATTTTTACCTTATGTGCCATGAGTACTCCAAGTGCCTTGATACCATTTTGGTCAGCTCCCACAAGTTGGAAGGTTGGAGGCCATAGGATAGGTTTCCCTAGACTTCTCTAGGTATCCTCTAGTAGTATGTTTATGCCAGACCCTCCATCCACAATTGTATTTGTCAAAGCATTTCCAAGGATCTCCATGTGGACGACTATCGGTTGCTTCCCCAGATTGATGACCTGTGCACCTTGTGGTGGCACTATATGACGTCATCATCATTTGTTTTGTTGTTCTTCTCACTCTGTTCTTTGTCCATCACGTTAAGTATTGCTACCCTTAGTTGCGGCATGCTTTGCAAGAGATATGGCATTTTGATTGGCACGGTCTTCTATAGGACTTAGCTTGCAATATTTTAGTCAGACTCCAGCTGCATAAACGTGCTTGTTTTCTCATTAGAGTGTCTCCGTTCTTTTTTCATGGCCTTCTCAACTTCCATCTGTGCTTCTCAAAGTCTTTCCTTCTTTGTACAAGGGTTAGGATAACTCACTTTCTTCGTTTGTGCTCAGGTGATGGAAAGAACTGCTTCCTCGTCGTCTTCTATGTCAATATGATTAATACGAACCTTCTATTTTAGGTAGTTGTTATCTTCGTGGTCACCTAGTCCACACCATTTACATAGCATGCTTACTTTATTCCTGTTGTTATGGCATTCTCTAGCAAAGTGCCCTCATTCATTGCACTGACACAAATGGATCACCGGTCATCCTTTGGCATCGTATTGTATTTGACTTCGACCCCCTCCTCTTTGATTTTGATAACCACCTGGAGATGCATTCTGTTGCTTTGATGGAGGGGAATGTTTTCCCTGTGTAAAGAGTACTTGTGTACTCCTAGTCTTCAAGTTATATGGGCACTCTTTTATCAAATGACCCATAACCTGTCAAATCTCACAAAATAATTTTTTAGGACAATTACCTTTGGTATGACCTTCACTTTTGCACTCAGAACACCAGAGTTCAATAGATTCTTTGTTGGTTTCTTTCTCTATCTTCAATTCTTTCATCATCTGGAGCATGTCCCTCCAGAGCGCTTGTACCGTTCTTGATTCCCTATCATTGTCATCATCTGAATTCCCATCTTCCTCTATTTTTCTTTTACTACGACATGATATTTTGTCTTCACTTTCTATGTCCATCGCTCGATTGTAGGCTTCTACATACGAAGACGGTGGTACTATCTTCATTTTTTTAAAGGAAAATATAGGCCTTCGATGAACCATCTTTTCTTGAGACTGTCAACTAATTCCTTTTCTAATTTTACAAGTAATTCTTTAAGTCTTCGGTTATAAGCTCGTATGTTCTCATGCTTACCTTGCCTGGTATTGTAAATTTCGGCTACTATTTCATTATCATCTCATAGCAACTTATATTCTTCTTCAAAGGCCTTCTTTAATTTCTCCCATGTGTTTCGGGATGCTTGGTCAAGTTTGGTATACCAGTCAATTGCTACACCTCGCAAGGTGGCTGGAAAAGACCGTAGCCAAATTGCTTTATCATCTTGCCCATTTGTTGTCCAGATTGTCTCACAAGTCTTACAGTCCCCCCTGATCCTCCTATCCATTACTTGTAAATTTGGGCAACTTTGTTTTTCTCCACTAGGGCTTACCATGGTTTTGTTCTGATGCAAACCTCGTGCCTAGAACCTACTTGCTGGGGAGTTTCGATCTGAACGTCCTGGTGCTTCTCTCATACTCTCGGCCATGTGAGAATCCTCCACTCTCCTCGCAATGTTAGTGTTCCACGCACTTGTTTTGCCTTCAGATGTACTTTTATACACCCTTGGCTCAACTTCTTCTCCTTCAATTGGCAACCCTACGATGCCTCAAAGGTTGCTCTCATATGCTTCTATGAAGGAATCTGACTCTGACTTCCAATGTCCCTCGTCTAGAGACTGTTGTCTTGACTTCTCAACTTGGTCAGAAGGATCAATGCATTCTTCGTCTGTCAATGAAAGGTGTCTAGAGATTGCCTCCCACTCTGCCCTCGTGTGAATATTTTTAGTGGAAATGTGTTCCCTCTCCCAACTACGACTACTACTCATGCTCCGACTCTGACTTTTACTCCAGGATGGACTTTGGCTTTGAACTTCGGCAATCTCTCTTAGTCTTCTTATGTGTTCTCTTTGTTCTACCAACCTAAGAGATATTCTGATCTCTTGATCCTGACCACAGGGTCTCTTCTCACCTTTATTGGGGTCTAAGGGCACGAATCTCTTCTATCGGACCTGACTTCTTTTATGACAATGACGCCAATGTTTACTCGCCCATCTGATAAAATGAATACTTGAAAGAATTTATAGAATTACCAATACATACCAGATAGAGGAGTAAAAGTATATCTTTATTAGCACATGAGAGTATTATAGAAGTAGACTAAGATGGTCAGCCAAGGATCAGAGTTGATTTGACTACATCATACAACCTTCCTTGACAATACAATGACTATTTAAAAGACCCGACGATTGCCAAGAGCAACACAACCGTCAATTATCCAACTCTAACTAACTAACTGTTACAACCACCTAAGAGCCAAAAGATAATTAATACATAGTTGGATAACCCAAATTATCAAATATAATAATCGACATTTACATCGACTACAATCATCATTTCCCTTTGCACTAATCTCCCACCCATCAAGATGCATCTTGATCCCTCTAAAAGGTTCGCCTCCTATCCTATGCTAGAGTTCTACTCCCTCATCCTCCTTTTCTAGTACTTTCCACATACCCCTGGAAGTTCCGCCAACTTTCCTTTTCCTCTCTAGGCAGAGTTTTAGTGCAGATGCAGACATATCCGAAACCCCCCAAAACTCTTGCTTCTAGACCACCCTAAAAGTCTCGCTTTCAGACCCCCTCAGATTCTCACAATTCTCCAAAAAAGGTGTAAAAACAAAAAACGATTCTCCTACGACTTCTAGATGCACGTAAAACTATGGTAGGTCACCATAAATGTGAAATGGGCGGTTGAAAATGATGTATTTATTATAGTTGGTAGGGTTGTTAGGGTTTTCCCTCCCATATCATCATCAGATCCGAGTTGCTAAGGGTATAAATAGAAGATTGAAACTCATTTGAAGGGTTGGTCATTTTGGACAGAATTTCTCTCTCCAGGTGTTGGGCATCCAATTGCAGCTAGGGCTACAACCAGTGTTTAGTTTCTATTCTTCAGGAAGCAGTTGCAAATGTGTATGTGGATTATATTGTAATTTTGATATCAATCTTTGTTTTCTCCACTGTTGTAAGTGTTCTTTCAAGAAAATCTCCAAGGCAATTAGAGTTTTCTCTTGCCACACTTTGTGGTATGATTGTAATTTATGACATGAATGAATGTGATAGTTCTTAATTCATTTCAAGCTTTGTAAATGGTCATTTCAAAGTTACATATGGATTAATGTTGTATGGCGTTGGATAAATAAGTATTTTCATGGTTTGATATTGAGTCCTATGCATTTGAATCCATCATATAGGTAGTCATATACCCCTTTGTGATTATTTTCTCCACTGTTGTAAGTGTTCTTTCAAGAAAACCTCCAAGGCAATTAGGGTTTTCTCTTGCCACATTTTGTGGTATGATTGTAATTTATGACATGAATGAATGTGACAGTTCTTAATTTATTTCAAGCTTTGTAAATGGTCATTTCAGAGTTACATATGGATTAATGTTGTATGGCGTTGGATAAATAAGTATTTTCATGGTTTGATATTGAGTCCTATGCATCTGAATCCATCAGATAGGTAGTCATATACCCCTTTGTGATTATTTTCCTTTGATAAACGTGAAACTTTGTAGCCCATTGGATAGACACCGAACTGAGAGGCCTAATCATCTACACCCCATTAAAACATCAAAACAATACATCAAGTGTAGTTACAGTTCTATATGCATCCCTATTCTGTGTGAAAGTTAAGATATATCTTTTGTTAGATAGTTGTGTTTTATCTTTTCAGAACCTGCATCTATACTTGCATCTTGTAATGTTGCAATGATGTTTTCAACTTAAAAGAGAGGTTATTTGAGGCAATAAGCATTTGTTTAAACCAGTGAGAGTATAGGGTTTAAAACAACATTTCAAGTATTACTACCCTTGTCATTGTCCAGTATATCTTTTGCATGATAGTTAATCCTTGCTTAAGGACACCTCTCAGAATACCCTCCATGGTCTAGTTAAACCAAAAGCGAAGAGGAGGTTACCCACTCCTATCAGTTGGCCCTTAATTACCTTCATCCTGTTGATGAGCCCCATTTTTACCTCCTTGACGACATCCCTGGCCTCAGAGTTTGAATAAGTGTTCTAGGGACTGGGATTAGTTGTTTTGGGACCCAACAAAACCCTAGATGGTAGTACTGCCAATGGTCTTCATTATTATGCATTTCATGATTGTAAAACTAGATGGTATACTGCTAGTTACTGCTACATTTCATTAAGCTCGTTTGGCATCAAACAAGCTTGCATGTAATCAACCATTTTGGTTTGATCAAGCTTTAGTCATTCTACAAGTGGCCTACATTACACACATCCACTGAACAAGTGTTGATATGGTCGACTCTACAGCCTCGTGGTCATTCTATTTGCATATCACACTCCATTGAATAACTGCAGCTGTGGCCAGCTCTGCCGCCTAGTGTGATCATTTGTGTTGCATCGACCACTCCATTGAATCAATGCAAATTGTGGATGGTGTGGCCGCCTAGTGCATCACAGTGAACTTTAATTGCATACATCTCTAGTTGTATTAGATAGTTTGTATAGATTCAACACACCGTATGCTCTCACCTTGCCTACATCGGGATCTGGGTGATCAAAAAGTGTTCAGAATTTTGCATGGTTGCATCTTCATATCAATTGGAAATTAAAAAAAAAAAAAACTAGAGTGGTTATTACATCTTTATATGAGCCAATTGGGAAGACTGGATGAGGCTATTTTTTACCTCATGGCCTTTCCAGAGACCAAACCCCTTATCCAGTGACCTTGCCAACCACCTTATCATGATGCATTTGAATGAACTCCTTAAGCTCTCTTCTTTGTGATCTAGCTAATCTCCTTTAGTTAGTTGGGCAAACTTCCCATAATCCTTCATACTCTTGATTGAGGTCCCAAACCTATTTGCCATGGACCACATTGTATTTGGCACTTCTCAACACCAACCTTCAATATGGACCTCCAAGCTTTGCCCAACATTCTAATAGACATCCCTTTCTTCGAGGGCAACTTTTCCAACTTGCCACCTCTTTGGCTTGCCCAACTTTGTGTGCTTCACTGGAGGTGGCCTTGCCATCCTTTGTTTCAAGTATAATGTCACATTGTTCATTATCCCTTGGACTCACCCAACTACTTTGCTTAGTTGTTAAGAGGCCTTTTTTGAAATGCCAATATCCATTAGTCTACGCCAATATTCTTGCATAGGGTAAGGACACTCTTCTCCACCCCTAAAATCTATGTAGAACACCTTGCTCTAAGCTCTACTAGAGGTACTCTCATTCTAGATGACACTCTCCACCTATACCTACCTCTAGATGTTGTTGTGGTTGCACATGGGGGTCAACTTAATGGGCATTGGTCTTAGAATGTGTAACTCATGGTTCCCTATCATTTTCCCCAACTCTTTGGGCACATGTAACTTTTTTTCTAATAATTAATCACAATTTGCACTTATACTTAGCCAAAATTTTATTAAGGTTTACATATAAGATAGAGTGGTTCCTATTATTAAAAAGAAGTATCAATCAATTTTTCCGCATTTTTATAGATTAAGATCATGTTAATTCTAAAGCAAATGCTTGAAGTTGTCAATTAGGGGCTTTGTTACTTATATTACTCTTAAGGTCTACCTATCTCGTTTAACTTTATACTTTTTGAATTGCAACCTCTCTCCTTTTCTTTTAGCTCTTCTACCATAGTATTTCGTGTGAAACTGGCAGCAAAGACTCAAATGTCAAAATGCAAGGAAAATCCTCCGCATGCAAAAATAAAGATGCTTGATTGGCTCCAGTTATTTATGATCATGCTCGCAAGCCATTCAATATGTAAAGAACAATTTACAGGATACAGCTTCATAAACATTATGGTTGGATGGTTCTCTTCCCCTTTGCCTTGCTGAGTGAACTTGATTAGTGGAATGTGAAGTAAAAACTCATTTAATGCACCCCAAGAGCTAATATTGAGAAAAAATTTATCATTCTTATATAATAAAACCAAGATCAGTTAGTTGCGTGCTTCATATCCAATAAGATATTTCAATAGAAAATCTATATAACCAAGCATTTGAGAAAATTATTGAAGAGGTCAAAATTTTTTGAATAGCATGAATCAGAACGCAAAGAACCTGTTACCATTAAATTTTCCAGCTTATATACACTTACCAGCTCCATGATACAATGTAGCCAAGAATCTTATCTTAAAGAGTTCTTGTCAGCTGCAGCAATCCTTCTCACAATCTTCTGTCTTGGAATCATATATTATTATGTACATACACATTCTATTATAATTTATAAACGATTTCCCAGACATATGTTTTGCTTTTGAAAACAACATAAATACAATTTAGAAAATTAATGAATCAATGGAACAATAATGCAATTGAAAATCTTCTATGTTCATGACATCAAAATTCAAGTTTAGACATTCATATAATGTATCAAATTCAATGTATCATGTTTATTGTTTTAACTATAGCAGCAATAAAAACTAGAAATTTCTGATTTCATTGTTCAGTGTTTTACTTTTCATTACAACAAAGGGTGTAATGTCCCCTTTTTCGGAGTGATCACCTATTGATGACCTAATGGGCCAATTTTCATACTTGGCTAATTTTGTAAGACAATTTGAGTGTGGGAGTTGATTTGACATATTTTTGTGGCATTTTTGGTGTAATCAATGTTAATAAAATAAATTGCCTTGAGGAGGAGCGACCCATTGGAGGATGGAAAGAAATATGAAAAATGTCTATTTTGTGATCTCTTACCTTGAGGAGGATGACATGACTTGAGGTTAATTCATGATGCATCATATGAAAAGGTTCACTCTTCTTGGAAAAGGAGAAATAAAAGAAAACAAAGAAAATATCTTTTGTGTTGGGTCGGCCAAGATGTAAAGGAAAAAATAGACATCTTACGTGGAGCGCCTAGGAGAGGGTCAGCCTAGGGGAAGAAGAAAACACAAATCTTTAATTTGTCCTTGAGCGCCAACCTTGCATTAGAGAGGTCGGCCAAGTATGAAGATAAATAAATGAAATAAAAAGGTATTTGAAGATAGGTCAGCCAGCTTGAAGGTGACAATGAAAACATGTATAAATGTAAGGTGATTTGGATAATTCAAGGATATCATTCATCATATTTTCTCTTCATATTTGACTGTAACTTGTTGCACAATATTCCAAGGATGAAAACCCAATCTCATCTTGGAGGTGGATTCATATGGAGTTCACAATTGCACTTCATTGGAGATCTACGAAGTTTTGGAACAGATTTGCATATCCAGATTTTAGATCAGCTTCGGAGAAGGTTGCTTGTGGCATTTGTGCTTCATGGGAGCTAGGGTTTGCCCTAGGTTGGTGCGCCACACTTGGAGGATTTGAGCATGCAAGCCATATCACTTTAGAGCAACATTTGAACATCTTTTGGAGCAGCACTTAATCATCATTTTAGAGCAGCATTGAAGAACATACCAAGAGCAGACTTGGAGTGCCACCTTGTGAAGGGCAATTTGGCTTTTTTGGAGGCTATTTCTTCATTGATTAGGGTTCCTAAACCCTAACCCTAGCAGCAGACCAAGCACCATCATTTTGGTGGGTTTGTGGAGCATCATTGTTCATCATTGGTATGTACCACAATTCCACGGGGACGCATCCCCCCCGAAAATCGAGTCGTCTCAGAGACGGGGACGTTTCTGAGACGCGGAGACATCATGGACCCCCTACCGTCCCCCCATTTCTCTGCCGCCTTCGAAACGTTTCTCTTTTGAGGGGACTTCTGGACGTCCCCGAGACTTCCAGGCGTCCCCCCTTAAAATGCAATAAAAAATGATTTTTTTTTTAAAACAAAACCTAAAATTTATAAATTTTAAATTTTAAAATATTTTTGAAAGCCTAAAAGTCCAAATTGACATGCTTTGACATAATTTTTCATTTTCATGATCATCTGAGCTGGGGGTCTGTGGGCGATTGAATCCAGGTGAGGGTTCCGGTTTTCTTTTTTTTTTGGCTTTGTTTTGCGTCTGAGCCAGCAGGGTTTCCGTTTACAGTTTTATGCAAGAGGGGACTTCGACTGTTAGACTGAATGCCTCAAAGAAATGTCATCTCATGGGATGCAATGAAGTGCGGACATTAGAGGCATCAACCCATTAACCATTTTGGCATTTACTATTTACTATTTCCTACTTTGTTTTTGAAGTTTGAAGTTTGAACATTGTTGATTGTAATTATGAATCATGATTATGAAATTCAAATTATGAAACATCTAGTTCTCATTCCAATGTCTATTAAGTATAACTATATTTTCATTTTGATTTTCATTGTTTCAATGTTCACTAGTTCAATGAATACATTGCAATGTGTTTAAACTCTAAACTTTACTTATTCCTTAGGCTTCTACAATTATACATCTTTTTATAACTAATTTTTCAAGTACTATATGTATTTCAGCACACCACCCCCTCGCCGCCCCCAAACTTAGACCCCCCCGCCCCCGTGTCCCTTGCCGTCCCCCCGTCCCTGTCCCCGAAACCCCGTGGAACTATGGTATGTACAAACCTAATATTAGGTCTGAATTGTAAGGGCAGAAATCTGAGTTGTAATTAGGCATGTGTGAGCCTATTCATTGGAGGTAATTACATGATCAAAATTTCTAATATGTAGCAGCAGACTTCTATTCTGAAAATCAGATTTGGTTATGGATTTTGGATGCCCGACATTGTGTATTTCATGGTGTAATTCATGCTTATGATGAATGTCAACTTGTTTCATTTGCCATCATATTTGCCATGTTTGGATGTGTTTTATGCTCGCTGGAATTAATTGTTTAAGAGCAGGAAAATCAGATCAGAAATTAGGGTTTGAACAGAATTCTAAAAATCAGAAAATTAGGGGAGAAATCAGAAGTTTGAAAATCAGAATTTTAGGGAATATCCTATTGGGGATATTACGAAGGGCCCGGAGGCTACAAAATCATCAATGAAAGTGTACTGACAAAATGCATTTCTTACAATGCTATGCTCTCATTTGGATATGCATGATTTCACATTCAGTATGCAATCAAGCTTTTGCTCATTCTACACCTGTATGTCTCATTTTATATTTGTCTGCACTCCTACAGCTGTATGCAATCATAAAATTGCTCAATGATGAAAGGGATAACAATTATATGTTGCCATTCAACAGAGGTACCTTTTCATTCCATAGTTGTATGCAGTCATTCAACAACTGTAAATTTTCTTTCCATTGTTGCATGCAGTCACACGATTTCCCATTGAAGAAAAGAGTAAGAAATGTATGTTGTCATTATACTTTCATTCTACAGTTGTATGCAGTCATTCTACAGTTGTATGCAGTCATTCAACAGTTGTAAACTTTCATTTTACAGCTGTATGCAGTCATTCAAAAATTTTACACTTTCTTTCTACAGTTGTGTGCAAGCACACTTGCTCTTTGTACCGTAGTATTTTTTTGGTTAAAAAAATTGCAGACAGCCATGGGGCCATCTGACCATCCCTACGATGGTCAAGGGATGACTCAGATGTCCTCAGTCATTCCCAAGATGTTAGGCCCCTGTGGATGCCATTCTGGTAAAGCATCCCCAGTTTCCCTGATGACAGGGGACTGCCAGGGAATGTCCCCTGCCATTCGGTTGTACGGGAAATGCTGGGGGATGGGAATGGGGATGGGGGTGTGGGTTGGGAGGGGGGAGATGCATCCCTGTGTAACCATGAAAATCTTCAGTAAGAAACATTTAAATTATTACAGAAGGTTGAATACATATATATTTTATTTCCCAGATTTTGGCCCTTGTTTTTTCTTGGTGATTAGATGCAAAGTCCTTAAGCTATGACCACATATTAGGAGAAAAATAATCACAGAAATACCCATCAGCCCTGACCAGGACCATCCAAAGTATACCCTATATTCTTGGTTGGACATGCCTTTTCTCCAATGGCCACCACCTACCTTGATTTGTCATGCAAGAGAATTCCTCCATGCCAAATATCTTTACAAGGAAATAAATACTTTTCCAAAGGAATTGATCAACCAACATACCTTCTCAAATCATTAATTATAGTATATACCATTTAATCTTTTAACAGTTCACATAGGTGTTGTTTTATTTAACAAATTTTACCCCAACATAAATCAAAGGAGTATTAATCCTTGTACACATTTGGTAAAAAGATTCATAACACATTTAATTTGGAATTGGCTCCTCTAAATACTTAACAATTCATATATTTGCATCACTATGTATGCTTGCAAATGGATGGAGACTTACGTACAGAAAAACACTATAATGATATTTATTTAGGTAATATGTGAAAGCATAATAACCAAATAATATACAATATTTTCAGAAAATATCTCTCTGAGGACAAATATTTAAGGTTCTGAAGGAAACCAACAAATTGATCTTGGAAGAAATACTATACAATCATGACAAATATGGAGTCATCTATATAAGGAGCTCCATATTTGCAATCTATATTCATCAATTATCCTAATGGTAGGTCACGAAGTGTAACCCAAGTGCCAAAATTGATTGTTTCAGCCCTTTGATATCAGTTTGTGGACCTACTTTTCTACAAAAAACTACTGACTGCAGAAGCTTAAAATCTCTAATAAATTTATTTAGTTCAAGAAAGCAGCACAGACAGTTTGATTTTCTATCGTCAGATAAGTGCCCAGCAAACTAGTTGTTTGCTGTCACCATTGAAATGAGAGTTCATCCATTTCATGCAGCATTACATAATTGTTGACTGTGACCATATGCTTGCTAGATCAACCAATGTCAGAAACACTAATCTGGAGAATGACGTTTGAATGGTTAAAACTTAAAATGGCCCAAAGAATGGTAATAAGACATGATCCAATAAATAGAATTGGCAAGGAAGCTTAGGTCACATTAAACTTTTCTTTCCCGTGATGAAGCTACAAGGAATGCAACAGCAGCTGTAAACATTGTTAGCATGCCTGCAAGTAGTATGTAAGTTTTTGCTGAAGAGTTCCTATATTCTCCAAATAAGACTACACCCCAAAATGTGCCAACTAAGGGTAATGCCTGCAATTAAACAACATATTAATTAAGAAATACGAACTCTGCATCTCAGGTGAAATAATACTAGTCCTGAGTACATTGACTTCCTACTTTGGATCAAATTACAATTGTGCTTGAAAGTGCAGGATATATGACTTTTACCTTAATTTCTATGCTAGTATTTTGATATTACTAAATTTTAATACAGATGGATCTACTATAAGGATGGAAATAGGCAACTCACTTCACTATTTCAGTACAAACTATGATAGTATGATCACTATATAGATCTATATATTAACATAACTGATGGCCACAGTATTTTGTTACTTCTTTTTTAAGAAACAGTAAATCATGATCACGACTGGGAACATAATAAAATAATACCTGCACAGCATCAGCTGCTGCATACCCTGCAGCTTGGCCACCCATGAACTGAAATCCATTACCCAACCCACAAACAACACCTGCTGCAATTGCAAAATGACGACCTTTGTTGTCTGAGAAGTAGTTTGACAGAGATGATGTTGGCACACCAAGAATTGGGAAGTAGAGGAGCCATATATTCACCAATATTGCAAGCATAAAGAAGGCTGTAGAGAAATAAAAGAAGGTTGTGTAAACAGATAAATGGGATACTTCAGGCTTCAATAAATGTAACTGGTCATTTGTTGCAAGGTTGAATAGAGGAGAGAACAAGGCATAGCAGGTTCCTGTCAAGAATGCAAGCACCAGCCCAAGAAGAACACTAGAACCTTTAACCTGCAAAACATATTTCCAAATGAAATCTTAATTGCATGCAAATTCTAACCAAATACTAATCGCTTGCTGTACATGCAGGTACTTCTGCCAGCAACATATAACTTAGAGTCTAACCTTTATGGCTCTTCGATGTTCAATAAGCTCCAAAGATTCATTGCTTCCTGCTTTATACTTTTTCTGTCCTTGCTGTTCTTGTACACTTCTGACAAAATGGTCACCACCCTTGATATTGCCTTCACCTAAAATGACAGGAAGTCGAGCATTAGATTGTTTGTGCTAAAGCTTTATTTGCTGAAGACATTCAGATCTCCAATCCCATCTGGAAAGACCTTGTTTCTTGAAAGAAGAACAATTAAATAGGATGCTTATCCTTTTATCAGGATCATAAGATAGTCATTTGCATTAAAGATTTTTTATGTATAGTAAAATGGTATTGCCAAAGTCATGACTTCGACAATATACCAGAAGCCTTCATCAATACAAATGGGAAACTCATCCAAACCAAAATATGTTCTAGGGAAAATGTATGTTTATCAATTAATTAGTTTTTTCTTCACACCCTAATGTAAAAAAGCAAATTTCACCCAGTCCGAGGATGTGTTTCTGGTCCTCCAGATGTCTTCAGGACATTGCCTGCATTTTGGCGACTTACGGATGGAGATGGAATGTCACTTATCTGTCCCAGGGCTCCAGGAAATTGAAGAAGCTGTCCCTGGAACATTTCAGCCCCTAACAGAAATGACATTTTTATTTTTTATTTTCAAATATTTTTGGCAACGTAGCATCCATGTTGACAGTCGAGGAATGTCTCAGACTCCCAGACTCCTGGGCATGTCCTAGGCACTTCATAGTGTCCCCCACAGTATGAGACATCCCCTAATCATCCTGAGGACACCTAGATGTCCTAAATGACTTGCAAAATATTTAATAAGGCATACATCTAAAAAAAGGAAAAAGGAAAAGGGAGGGGTCCCAACAAGGGCGCTAGCCTGCTACAATCCCCAGAAAATCAAAATATGTATATTTTTAATTTTCTTGTATTTTTTAATGTGTGTATTTTATATGCTTCCCCCGGTCCTATCCCTGCCCTCAGCAAAATGCAATAGAATTTTTGTTGTACCGTGAACTCAGAGAAACAAACTTCAAGACAAGGCAAAGATGAACTAGAAATTTTATAGAGGGCGACTTGGATCTTGCTCACCCAAACAAACATGCTAAATTCCATTCTCGTATTAGATATTCAAATCCTTTTAACTTTCCAGTTAATTAGACCACATATTTTCTATATTTGTTTTATTATCTTTCTTGACTTGTCAACAGTTTTCCCCAACTCGTTATCATTATTTTGTCTTCATTTATTCTCGGTCTCAGGATTCTGTTGATCCTACTTCATCCATTTTCCATCCATTTTCCTTGTTTATTAATCTTCTTTACTCAACGCCCTTTCTTCTCTTCATAATCACAATCTTTAAGGTTGTCGATAATTGTTAAAACCCACAAAGTCGATGATGTTGGCTCAAATTTTTACCAAGGATAATTCACATGGCATAACAAATGAAAGAGACTGCATAGTATTGCAAAAAATTTGTATTGCTTTTGCTTTCAGGTTTATTGATTAATAGCCTGATCCAAGTGGCAACTAATCTATGATTGCCAGTACCAGTGAACCAATTTTATGGTCTGTAGTAAGCCTAAACCAAGTTTTAAGGCCTGTGGTGTCACCAAGGTCCAAAACCAATGTTCTTGGTCAGAGCCCACTCAGTGCTCCATCATATACTGCACATGATAGCAGCGGTACCAGTTTATGTTGGTAATAATATAATATCTTCGTTAACATCCTTTGTGGAAAATACATAGCTTGACCATAACCGACCTAAGGCAAAGAGTCAGTTGTGGACGAGCAACTGTTTCATCTTCCATAATGGTTCATTTCCTTTTGCAGCGTTGTATTATCCAATGTCTATACATAGATAAGAACATATAGAAAAGAAGATAGAGGAAGACAGACAGCCATTCATCTCTTTTGAGAGAATCTCAGGTACAAAACATTCAGATTAATAAAAGTCTGTTACAACTCTATATCTTGCCAATATTTAATTTCTGAATGTTATTTCCATTTCTAAATTCTTATTTGATAGTTTCTTCCACATATAGCACATTTGAATTCTAGCAATTTATAACATTGTCCATTGAGTATTCCCTAGGATCCCAATCACTGTCGGTGACAGATATCGATACATGTTCATAACCTCCCTGTTTATGATCGCTAGCCATTACAATAAGACATATCTTTTGCTGTAGTTCATGGCAAGCAATACTTTAAGTTTGCAAACATGTGACTGCAGCAACCAAACACAAAATTTTATTCATATTTGGTGGCGAGCAGTATATCAGATATATTCCAACATGTAAAGTTAGGATCGTGAAGAATGGAACAAAAAATATTTTGGAACCATTTTTCAAACCATGCAACAAGTCAAAATGAACTCACAGTGCCAAATACATGGTCAACCTCGTAGCTTTCAACTTCAGAGTTGCAAATCCTATTTGGTTCAACAATTGGCTGGCTTATAAGGCTACAAACTGAAATAGTTAATAGGATGGGATTTAAGACTTGGTTTCTATCAATGATTTATTGAACACTATGGAAAAGTACCTTAAAGAGGTATGCTTCTATTGGAGGTAACTTTTGGTTAAATACTTATATGAAAACCTTCCTATCATTTGACGATCATCGAGCCAATGAAATAACTGTTATAACTGATGTCTGCTGTTATAGTTGCATGTGTGAGCTGAATTACTGCTAAATATCTGATGTAGCACCAAAGCGGGTCAAATGAACAACTGGCAACAAGTGCATAGAGTCACAGTAGAAGCATTGGAAGAAAAGGAATGGAATGTAGGAAAATGGAACCTTTATTGGATTTGCAGAAATTTTACGAACATATGGACCCTTTATTACAAAAAGAATCCAACAAGAAGTAAACCCAGCAAAAGAAACACACAACCTCAATAGAGATTCTCTGCAATACAATCTAACCCCAACAATGACCAGCCCGATCCCAAACCAGCCTAAGCTCACCAACAACTGCCCCTCCCCCGCTCCTGCACCCCCAAACCATTCTTATGAAAGAAGACACCATAAAATAGACAAATCACAACGTTGGTATGCAGCTACAACTGATCATCAACGAAGAAATCCACCCAGTGTCCATGAACTCAAGATAATTGACATTCCAAAAAGAGATGAACTGAGCTTCAAGAATGTCTCTTCAGCTTCCAAATAACTGACCACCTGCATGTAATCTGCATGAGAACCTCAACTGACCACAAAGGATGAACTGCCGGGTGTATCAGTTATGCTCAAAGAGCTGCAGAATTGGAGTGTGTATGATTCAAAAAAATCTGGCACAAAGAAGTCACATGTGGATGGAGAACATGGCACAAAATGATGCGGATGATAGAAGTCAACTAAGAAGCTTAAGCAGCATCCCGTAGAAGTCCAACCATGTGTACAGTAATGCCATTGGTAGCAAATATTGTGCAAAAGCCTTGCATGGTAGCGTGCAAGATGCATGGGCAATAGGCACGAGCCAAGATTTACACAAGACGCATCCAACAGGCTACGCCTAAGAACTACTATACAGAATGTACAAAGCAATAGACTACATGCAAAAGAAATGCAAGCCGCACTAGGTTGCACATGAACCAAAGGCACAAAGGCGTGTAAGGTGGCACAAGTCCAACACCTGACCACAAAACAACACAATAAACAAAACAAAGACGTGCAAGCACACAACAACAAAACAAAGCCTTATATAGAAACTGTAACGTCCCCATTTTTGGAATGGTCGCCATTGGAGAGAGATTAGGCTAATTCCCACACTCCGGGATTTTTGGAGGGCATCTTGGGTAATGGAGATGACTTGTTATATTTTTTCTGATGTCTTTGATGCACTTGCCTTGGATAAGATGATTTGGGAGAGTCACCATCATGCCGAGAGATCACATTGTGTTGTGTGGATGCCGTGTTGACATAAGGATATGCTCTCATTCATGCCAAGAGAAATATTTGGGTGCCTTGCTTATGCCTCCACTTATGATTACATTGTACACATCATCATGGAGGTCGTTATTATTAATATTACCTTGGCGCCCAATAAAATATAATATTCCTATGCTAGCGCTTGAAGGAGGAAATAAAATAATAATCAAATCTTTAATTTGATTTATTATTGGCGCTCATAATGTTGGAGGATGGTCGGCCCTCTTGGAGGGAAATTCGCATTCAAAAAATATATCATCCTTTGTCTAGGTCGGCCCTATGGGCGAAGAGACAAGTTGCATATATATACAAGGTCATTTGGCATTAGCAAATCATCATTCAAGCATTCATTTCGTACACATTTTAGAGCGATCTATTGGAGAGGATCTTGGGACGAAAACCTCAAGCATCCTAGGAGGAGTTGGGCGACAATCTAGCTTCTTCATTTGAGGATTCCGTGGTGGGGATCCACTTGGACTTCATCATCTTCTTCGGCAGATTTTATATCAGCTTTGAGAGCATTCATGGATGGAGAATTGACTAGGGCTTCACCCTAGGGTTGGAGCGCACCACTTGGAGGAGGAGTGACCTGAATAATGAAGCAGATTTGTGGTGATTATCGGCTGCGAGGGTTAGGGTTTGGGCAGACTTTGTGACAACAGACTTGCAACCCTTATTTGCCTATCATTGGAGGTCATTTCATGCATATTTTGGTATGTAAAACATTGATATTTATGTCTACTATATAGCTGGGCTTGTTGGTTGTTTTCCCTAGCCATATTTTGTACTTGGAGACTCCATTGTTTCCGATTTACAGCAGCAGACTTCTATATTCATTGTGGATGTGTATTTGAGTGATTTAAATGTGTATTTCATGGTGAATTTCACTTATACAATTGGACTAATCATATGTGGTATTCCTTTGATGCTTTGATATGATGTATATTGGATGCTATAAGTGATTGTCAATCTGAAAATTAGAAATCAGAATTCAGTATCAAGGGTTTGATCAAAAAATTCTAAGCAAGGCTTCATTTGGAAAGCCCATAAATCCAAACTTGTCCAAAATATCCCCGTTTGGGATATTACAGTGGTATCAGAACTTGGATCCTACTAGCCTACGGGATTCATGTGGAAATTGTGAAGAGGTGATTATCTAATGTTGGCTCATGAATTTTGAAGGAAGATATATCACTTATAGAAGAAGATAGCGTTTGTTGGGTCCGGATCGGAAGAAGGCAACATGAGTGACCATGGCCATGAGGATCACCATGAAGACCAAAGTAAAGGGCAATGCTCAATGATCTTGCAAGAGGGCAGTGGGATTTAATCCATATGTTGAACAGATTTATGAGGCACAATCTTGGCAATGAAGGAGGCAACAACAATGGAGGTGATAGAGGCAATCAACACAATGGGCACAATGGTGCGAGCTCTTTCGGGAATCAAGGTGATGCTCTGATGCGCACATTTCACTCATCCATGCCGAGACCGCTCAAGATCAGCAAAGGGTCACAGAGGAGGAACCATAAGCTCAAGGAGAGACTTTTGATGACTACAGGAGGGAGTGGTTGGCACTAAGCGAAGAATGCAAAGAAGCCTTGCCATGGAACGACTTCTACCAAGTCAAATACCGAAACTGGGACCAACCTCGAGAAGGGAGGAATCACCATCACACAAATCATGAGTTGCAAAAGAAGTTGGGGAAGGTCAACATCACTCCATTTGACGGCTCAAGGAGAATCATGGCACGGGCTTGGATTCAAAAGTTGGACAACTACTTCACATTGAGCCCTATGGTCTAGATGGACGCCATACAGTTTGCTACATTACACTTGGAGGGTGATGTGCTTGATTGGTGGTACAACGGCTTGATGACTCAGACCATGATAGCATCACTACATATTTAGAGTTCTCTCAAAGGTTGATTGATAGATTTGATGATTCTAATCCGAAACAGTTCTTCAGGGAGTTGGCACAACTCAAACAAAATGGTCCATTGGATGCATACATTACGGAGTTTTAGAAGCTTGCCGTGTTGGTGCCAAATGTTTCGGAGACAAGATTGACATTCCTTTTCATTGAGGAACTCGAGGAGCCTGTTCGTGGATGGGTAAGAGCTTTAGATCCTCCAACACTAAGGGAAGCAATCAAGAGGGCTCAAGGAACGAAGTTTTCAGCACCTTCCAAACCGAAGTTTCAAAGCAAGCCATTTCAGAACGAGTTGACGGACTTTCCAAAGGAGGAACAGAGGAGGCCCCCTATTGGATTTCGAGACAAGGAACAAACTACGGAGGAAGAAGCATAAGTGTCAAGGCAAGGCCAAGGCATACTACATTGAGGTCTTCTTTGATGATGAGGTAGAGGGTCCCAACACTAGTCCGGAGGAAGTCATGGAGGAACGACACGAGGAGAATGACGACACACAAGGAACTATTGTATTTCTTTCCGGTGTTCCAAAGCATTATCCTTTTAGGATTAGAGGTGTGATAAAAGGACAAAGAGTATCTTGTTTGGTGGATAGTGGAGCCACACATAATTTCATTGATGAAGGATTCGTAGTCAAGAGAGGGTTTCAAGTAGAAGAATTTCCAGGGTTCAATGTCCTCTTGGCGGATGGGTTTAAAATGAACTGCACAAAGAAGATATCTCATCTTAGCATTCAATTGGAGGACTACACTTTTGAGGATGAGTTCTATGTGGTTGGCATTGGAGAGACTGAAGTCGTCTTGGGAATTCAATGGCTCAAGTCTCTTGGGAGATATATACAAGACTTCAACAAGATGGAGCTGGAGTTCACTTCCAATGGCAAGCAAATTATATTGAAGGCTAGCAGCAGTAGCACACCAGCAAGTATGGCAGCCAAAATAATGGAGGTCCAATTCAGATTTGAGGCAAGAGATTTTCAGCTAGAGGCCCCTTTTGGATCTGCACTCGTGGGAGGACATGTGGCGAAGGTTGAGGAGAAGATGGAGGAGCTAGAGGATAGTGAGATAAGGTATGAGGACACATCTGATTTTCTGATTCATGACAGCAGTCCTACTTCTTTCATGACAGCTACTTTACATGAGGAACACATTGTGGAAGAGGTCCTTGAGATGGATACTTGTGATTTGGACATGGAGCCTAAAGAAGACATCATGATGGAGCAAGCGACGGAGGAGCCTATGGAGAAGAGCGAGCTAGAGGAGTATGCAGATTTGGATGAACAAATAGAGAGGTATGATTCAGAGATTTTGCATCTGGTTTGCATCATGAGTTGATTTGTTTTGAGAGCCCCTTGAAGGCTCAGGTAGTAGAGGAGCTTGGAGTTGTAGAGTCTACACTTAGTGGATCAGCCATTAATGTCTTGATTGCACTTGAAGAGGGAGTCATAAGGGAGGATTCTTTGATCATTCATGGAGGAGATGTACAATTGGGTGATACTGTGATACATCCATATCATTCTATCGATCCTTTGAGGATATTGGAGGCTGTCCTATATCTAAGTTTGATGGTGTATAATACCGAGTTACTTGCATTGGAGGAGTATACTTCAGAGATACGGATGATTCATATGCCGAGGTATGATGATATTGTTTCCATTTCTGATTTTGAGGCACTAGGGCTTGTTTCACAGTTGGGTTTTGACTTTGGAGGTGAGCATGACACCACTAACATTCCAGCCCTAGTACATGAGGTCCTTTTGCATATATGGGTGAGGGATGATTATTCTACTTCATGGTGCATGGATCTCATACTGAGTAGATGGAGGACAGCCGTTATTTTGGAGTTGAGAGAGGAGTTGGATCATATCCTCATCATGGGAGAGCAACACACTGATGATATCCTATCATCCCTTGTCATGAGTAACATCCTTTGCGCTATCATGGAGCTGATTTGCCATCATGAGGTTGTTGTTTGGGTTCTTATCATCAGCTTAGTGGGAGCAGTTATACACCTTCTTGCACCTATGTCGAGCATGCTTCACATTCACAGGAGGTCTACGAGAGTTGGAGGTTGGCTTGGTATTGAGGACTTTCCAAGATGCTTCCACTACCTCATACTTTGCACATGTCAAGGAGTGATGATTTGGGATGCAGGCAGTGGCACTTGGGATCTAGTTGGGTTGCTTCACAACCTTTGGGACACGGATGATGACAGCGTGATGCAGCCAAGGCTTGGTGACAGGTGGGCATGTTTCAGAGACTACACTCTTCGCCACTTGTTGACAGGCATGTTTCTCTCCGAGGCTTCATTTCTGAGGAGTGGGACCTTGGGAGCTTTGGAGAGTATTGCACTTGTGATTGCGGGATTACTTTTAGAATTTGGAGGATGATGCTTGGTTGGGCTCGGGTGTGTATGTCTTTAGCTACCGGAGTTCACTTCGCATCACATTCTTCACATTCTTCTTGGAGGATGCGACCACCAATGGAGGATTTGTACGGCCACCGGGCATGCGGATAGATGGAGATACATGTCATTAGACACTATCTCACAGGATACATACTTGCCATTGCTTGAGGAAAAGCAATTCCGAGAAGGGAGGACTGTAATGTCCCCGTTTTTGGAATGGTTGCCATTGGACAGAGATTGGGCTAATTCCCACACTTCGGGATTTTTGGAGGGCATCTTGGGTAATGGAGATGACTTGTTATATTTTTTCTGATGTCTTTGATGCACTTGCCTTGGATAAGATGATTTGTCTTCCTTGGAGCGAGCTATTTGGGAGAGTCACCATCATGCCGAGAGATCACATTGTGTTGTGTGGATGCCATGTTGACATAAGGATACGCTCTCATTCATGCCAAGAGAAATATTTGGGTGCCTTGTTTATGCCTCCACTTATGATTACATTGTATACATCATCGTTATTATTATTACCTTGGCACCCAATAAAATATAATATTCCTATGCTAGCGCTTGAAGGAGGAAATAAAATAATAATCAAATCTTTAATTTTATTTATTAATGGCACTCATAATGTTGGAGGATGGTCGGCCCTCTTGGAGGGACATTAACATTCAAAAAATATATCATCCTTTGTTTAGGTCGGCCCTATGGGAGAAGAGACAAGTTGCATATATATACAAGGTCATTTGGCATTAGAAAATCATCATTCAAGCATTCATTTCATACACACTTGAGAGCGATCTCTTGGAGAGGATCTTGGGACGAAAACCTCAAGCATCCTAAGAGGGGTTGGGCGACAATCTAGCTTCTTCATTTGAGGATTCCGTGGCAGAGATCCACTTGGACTTCATCATCTTCTTCAGCAGATTTTATATCAGCTTTGAGAGCATTCATGGATGGCGAATTGACTAGGGCTTCACCCTAGGGTTGGAGCGCACCACTTGGAGGAGCGACCTGAATATTGAGGCAGATTTGTGGTGATTATTGGCTGCTAGGGTTAGGGTTTGGGCAGACTTTGTGACAGCAGACTTGCAGCCCTTATTCGCCTATCATTGGAGGTCATTTCATGCATATTTTGGTATGTAAAACATTGATATTTATGTCTACTATATAGCTGGGCTTGTTGGCTGTTTGCCCTAGCCATATTTTGTACTTGGAGACTCCATTATTTCTGATTTACAGCAATAAACTTCTATATTCATTGTGGATGTGTATTTGAGTGATTTAAATGTGTATTTCATGGTGAATTTCACTTATACAATTGGGCGAATCATATGTGGTATTCCTTTGATGCTTTGATATGATGTATATTGGATGCTATAAGTGTTTGTCAATCTGAAAATTAGAAATCAGAATTAAGTATCTAGGGTTTGATCAGAAAAATTCTAAGCAAGGTTTCATTTGGAAAGCCCGTAAATCCAAACTTGTCCAAAATATCCCCATTTGGGATATTACAGATTCCTAATGAACATGAACCTATAAAAAAAAAACCGATGGGATAGGAAAAAAATCTTTTCAACACTTTTGTAATTCCAGTTATTCTATGGTTTGGGCTTGTAGTATTGTTGTACTCATACAAAAATTTTGTATTGAGTCAAGTTTATCAACTAGAAATCCTCCTTTGACCCTTGAAAGGTTTCGAAATCTTATCTTCTATGCCTCGTCTTGTTGGTTCTTTTTGCTAACCTTATAGGATCATAAATTCAAGCACTTGAAGAAATCAATGTGTCATTGCAAAAAGGAATGAAAGATGCAACACTCGAAGAATGATCACGCACATTAAGGGAGTTTAGGGACGCATCGATGATAAACCAGTGTATTGGTGTGCACCAAGACATTGATGTGTGCCGATACAAAAAAGGCTTTAAAATTAAAATTTCTTGTCCAATGCTTTGACGTGCATCTAAGGCAAAGAACACATCAATACAAAGCAGGGAGTTTTCACAATTCTATGCAATGGCACACACAAGTTCAAATAAATGCACCTTAAGAAGGGGAAATGGCGAAGCAGGGTTAGAAGCGAGCATGTGGGTTTTACAAGCATGGAAGAGCAGGGAAAGATATGCTAACTGTTTTTTAAGTCAGAGTAGTGGCATGTGTAGGAGAGGCAAGGCATGCCAAACCAAAGAAGAAAAATTGAAAAAAATATGAGCACTAGTATATTCGCACACCAATACAAAGAAGGTTTTAAAACTAAAATTTCTTGTTCAATGCTTTGATGTGCATCTAAGACGAAGGACACACCTCTACAAAGGGTCTTGCAAGAAAGCAAAAGGTGCGTGAAAATATCAAAATTCCATAGCATTAGCACATGAAAGTCTTCTAGCACACACCAAAAGCAAAGGAAGAACATGCTCGCCACTATGAAGCCAAGTATGGTCACACCTACGAAGAATTAAACACACCAATACAAATCATTACTTCAAGGTTGTTTTCATTCAGAGTAGAGGTGCATCTGGAAAGTTATGTGTACACCTTCCCAAAGGCACTCAATATTAAGGGAAATTTTTATAATGTAATGGCATGTGCTAGGCAATAGGCGTGCACCCAATAAAGGACAAGTAAAAAAATGTTTTACAAAGCATTGGCGCATGCCAACACCTATACAAAGAGGCAAATTTTTTGTTACCTAACACCTCTAGACCAATGGCATGCACTAAAGGCTGTCAATGCACTAACACAAAGGAAGAGTTTTATTCTTAAATTGGCATTGCTTGCATGAGCATGTGCCCTCAAGCAGAAATACGTCAAAACAAAGAAGGATTTTTTTTTTAAATTTCAAGTCTAGTGTATAGGCGTGCGCCTATACAATGGCGCACGGAAATACAAAAGAGGTGATTTTTCTTGAAAATTCTATGTTAATGCCAATACAAAGTAGGTACATGGGGACGCGCCTCTACAAAGAAGGGATGAATGATTAAATTTTCAAAGTTTTTCAAAGGGTTAGCCATGTTAAAGGAATAGCTACAAAATCATTAGTCATCTAAAGCCGCCTAATTAAAAGTTTATTTTTAGCTATCACCATTTTCAAAGGGAAGAGCATATTCAAGGATTTGTTATTTTTAGTCAAAGCTATTTATAGCTTGTGCTATTTTTAGCATTCACTATTTATAACTTGGAGTCAACTATTTTTAGATCTCTTGTCATACAAGAGATGTGAGCATTAAGTCATAGTTTGTAATAAATTCAATCTACAACTTAATTGGAGGTTGCATGATTTTGGTTTTAGTATTAGAGGATAATATTTTGTAATAAAAATTATATTTCATGCAGTCAATTATTCTTAGTAGAAGTAGCAGTTAGCTTTTTATTTATTTCCATGCAATAGCTGTAATGTCCCCTTCTCCCAAGTCCAAATTTCCACAATCTTGTACACAATTTCAACTTGCAAAAAGAAAACATTAGTATACTAATCTTTCTTTGATTTCCAACTGATTGTAATATATATAAGAAATATTCAAATTACATAATGACATTGCCCTTATAATCTTATAAACTTATGATCAACATCAAATATACATTTCACATTTTTTAACAATAATCATATGATCACTAAATTAATATACATTTCTCATTCCCCTCACTATTCTCATATTCACTATCAATATATATATATTTCTCATTTTCTATCATTATCCATCATATTGGATTCAAGCATTAACCCTTAACTTCATATGAGATGAGGTGATAGGATGCTCTTTGGCCAATCATGGGTCCACTATTAATCCTTTGACTCAAGGGGTGGATATTCACCAACTGGAGTCAAGGCCACTATGATATTCCTTGGTACGAGGGGTGACTTTTTCACCAACTGGAACCAAGGCCACTATATAATAATCCTTTGGCACCAAGGGTGACTTTTTCACCAACTAGAACCAAAGGCCACTTCCACTTGTCCAAGGGGTGCCATTGCACCAACTGAGACAAGGGCCATATCTGCTTGTCCAAGGGGTACCTTTTGTACCTACTGAGACAAGGGCCACCTATTACCCATGCTGGTTACTATACATCTCAGACTCACCATCTCATATGAGGTTAATGGATTAATTCCATTATTTAATATTAACAAGATCCCTTAAGTTCTATATGCAATGCTTACAATTTAATTGTTCTATTTTGATATAGGGATCGCATACACACACACACACACATATATATTTATATAATAATCTTACCATTTATATTTACCAACTATAGATTGAACAATACTTACTTACCTGCTGGAGCTTTACCTCGTATTTCTTACCTATTGCTGCGGTCTTCTTTCTATTTTCCAATGTTTTCCTTGCTCGATGGAATGACTGGTATTATTTTTATTATATTGCTGCTGCTGTATATATTTTTTATAATATATACTTTTCACATCCCTTTCCCATCATAATCCTTTATGCCCTTTTATATATTTCCAAGGGTTTAACATGGGTAAAAGGATATACCCTTTCCAACCGTTGCGGCTTTATTAAGGTGATCGTTGGTGTCAACCAACTTAATAGCCGCATACATACTTTTATTTATATTTGATTGCCTTATATAAGAACATGGTTTTTATTTCATAGGAACTACTTCTTCGCTTTATATAATTAAAAGATAATAATAATATTATTATTTATTAGATAATAAGTATTAATAATAATATATATTTACTTAAATATATATTTTACCAAAGCAATTTCACCGACTTTTATATGATGTTTAAATCTTTAATTTAAACAATGTCTTAGTAGGGTCCTGATAGACTTTATAATATTTATAATAATTAACTTATAATATTGTATTTATGTTTATTCTTATATAATATAATAATATATATATTATAATAATATTTATTAATATTTATAAACATGTATTGTTATTTTATAATCATAATAATAATTAATATTAATATTTATATTTATTATCATATATTGTTATTATATAATAATAATATGCTATTTTAATATTTATATTTATATTAATGATTATAATTGTTATTTATATTTAGAATATTTATAGATAAATATCATATAATATTATATATATTTATTAATGGACTATAGCTAAATCTTTAATTTAAACAGTTCCTTGATATGGGGACATGACAATAGCTTTGTAATAAATTCAATCTACAACTTAGCTGAAGGTTGTATGGTTTTAGTTTTAGTATTAGAGGATAATATTTTGTAATAAAAATTGCATTTCATGCAATCAATTATTCTTAGTGTAGTAGTAGTTAACTTTTTATTTATTTAAATTTTCATGCAATAGCTTTGTAAATAGTATAAATAAGTGTCTTTTTTCACTTAATTGTATCAATCATTCGATCAATGGCAATTCTCATGCCTACATATTGCTGAAATTGCTATTTAGTATTGTTATTGTCAATCTAGAATCTGTTATTCAATAGGATTTAGTATGCCTACTTTGCTTCTAAATTATTATTGAAGTGTTCTATCTTATATGTTAATGTACCTTTATGAGTTAAATATCACTTTACAACTATTGAAAGCTTTGTATTGCAGTAATCTTCCAAGTCTAGTGTATAGGCGTGCGCCTATACAATGGCGCACGGAAATACAAAAGAGGTGATTTTTCTTGAAAATTCTATGTTAATGCCAATACAAAGTAGGTACATAGGGATGCGCCTCTACAAAGAAGGGATGAATGAGTAAATTTTCAAAGTTTTCAAAGAGTTAGCCGTGTTAGAGGAAGAGCTACAAAATCATCAGAGTCATCTAAAGCCGCCTAATTAAAAGTCTATTTTTAGCTATCACCATTTTCAAAGGGAAGAGCATATTCAAGGATTTGTTATTTTTAGTCAAAGCTATTTATAGCTTGTGCTATTTTTAGCATTCACTATTTATAACTTGGAGTCAACTATTTTTAGATCTCTTGTCATGCAAGAGATGTGAGCATTAAGTCATAGTTTGTAATAAATTCAATCTACAACTTAATTGGAGGTTGCATGGTTTTGGTTTTAGTATTAGAGGATAATATTTTGTAATAAAAATTATATTTCATGCAGTCAATTATTCTTAAAGTAGAAGGAGCGGTTAGCTTTTTATTTATTTCCATGCAATACCTTTGTAATAAATTCAATCTACAACTTAGCTAAAGGTTGTATGGTTTTAGTTTTAGTATTAGAGGATAATATTTTGTAATAAAAATTGCATTTCATGCAATCATTCTTAGTGTAGTAGTAGTTAGCTTTTTATTTATTTAAATTTTCATACAATAGCTTTGTAAATAGTATAAATAAGTGTCTTTTTTCACTTAATTGTATCAATCATTCGATTAGTGGCAATTCTCATGCCTACATATTGCTGAAATTGCTATTTAGTGTTATTGTCAATCTAGAATCTGTTATTCAATAGGATTTAGTATGCCTACTTTGCTTCTAAATTATTATTTAAGTGTTCTATCTTATGTGTTAATGTACCTTTATGAGTTAAATATCACTTTACAACTACTGAAAGCTTTGTATTGCAGTAATTGGAGGGTCGGTCCCTTGTAGCTTTAAATGCAATGGCTATGTTTATCTTATAACGTTTGATGTCATTGAATCCTTATGTGTACTTGTTTTGCTTAGTCTTTGCATTTAACTAAACAATGCAAGTATCTAGTCTTAAGATTTATTTTCAGTCAAAAAAGCACAAAATCCATTGCCTTGTCTTAAAAGAGCATTTTAGCCTTTTCTACTAGGCAAATCCAAAAGTAAACTATATATGTTTAAAGTTTATTCAGCCTAAACATGAAATCTCCCCTAAAAACACTATAAAGTTTGTGAATTGCAAGTACATATTGTTCATAGTAGGTTAAGTTTGATTGTACAAGGAGCTTCCCCTTCTAAGTTGAAGAGTGGTTCTACCACACATTTGTTCCATTTTGTGTCACATTGAAAGGTGCAAAAATTTGATAAAATCTAAAAATATTTTACAACTTGCAACTTAAAATTGAATGTAATACATTAGACCATATTCTTTTGATTGAAGCGGGTTGTACTTTGGTGAAATCTAAATCCATGATTAGACACCTAGAATATAAATGCAAGCTGCAACATACTTCCCAGCTGGCTCAAAATGATCATCTTACTAGGCCTGTATCAAGCAATTTCTGAAGCATGCAGTATTCAATTCGGCTGCTGATAAAGCCCCTGCACTGGATGTTTTCCCTTCATAGTTCTCTCAGAAATTTGGGAATATTCTGAAATATGTTCTTAGTACCTATTGAAGAATCATTTGCCCTTCAGAAAATATTGAAGTAATTCAATGCCACCAACCTGATTGTGATTTGTAAGAAGGGAGATTCTTCTTGCAACGACCACTTTTACTGCTTGCAACAAACAATTAAAGCTAACTTACTCTAAATTAAGTTTTTATCCAATGAATCTGCCTGTCATCAGTTAAAACTTATTTTACAGTAAATTTCATCTCTTCCTCACAAGCCGCATTTGTCAAAGGATGACAAGTCTTCAGTGGCATAATAATTGCCCAAAAATTTCTACATATTCTCAAAACACAAAAGCTCCCATTGTATTTTCATGCTACACTTGTGGGACAGTATTTGTCATTGGACATTTATACTAGCATCCATATGAACTGTGAAGGATTTTGTTGAGCCTATTTTACAGCAAATCAGCTCTTCCTCACAAGCTGTGTAAGGATGAAATCTCATGCACACAACTATCATATGAGAATGTACCACAAAATGTGGTATACAATCATAGCATAATACAACAATGAGAACAAATGAGATCACAAAGAATAGAGAATAGAATCTTCTTCATTAATATAAAAAGGTGTATAGTCCCAACTACGATGGAAATGCCTCAATATTCTTCAAATAAATATATACTTGTACATGTTCTCCAACCTCTTGTGAGTACTATTTAAAATTTTCCTTTTTGTTTTAGAAACTGGCAAAGCCATTAAATTTCTTGTAGGAAGTACTCTTCCAACCTAAATCTTCCTCATATTCTTCCAACATACATTACTATTTGGCACCTTTATAGATTTCACTTCTACCTACATGATTTGCAATTGAGTTGTAACAGAACTCGTCAAGGATTTATATGTAAGAGTATTGTGATTGAGTATTAGTAATGCATTTTTTTGAAAGAGTTTTATCTTCTAATCTTTATCCTAGCATATGCTATTTAATCAAGTTTGATGATATTTTGGCATTCTTGATCATTTATTGGTTCACTCACAATTTCATCCAATAGTTTCCTTTCACTATTGAATTTTAATTGACATGAGATAATAAAAATCAGTCTTTTATGGCGATGCTTCCATGTTTCCATTGAGTGGCCCATAGCTAGCAACTCTTGTTCATTTGATGATATTTGGCATTTTTGATCATTTATTGGTTTACTCACTATTTCATCTAGTAGTTTCCTTTCACTATTGAATTTGAGTTGAGTTGAGATGGTAAAAATCAACATCTTTCGAGTGGACCATAGCTAGCAACTTTTTTTCACTTGATGATATTTTGGCATTCTCGATCATTTATTTGATTATTCACAATTTCATTCATTAGATTCCTTTCACCATTGAGTATACTTGAGATGGTAAAAATCAATGTCTTCTAAGATGAGGATTCCATGTTTCAATTGAGTGGACCATTGCTAGTAACTCTTGTTCGAATATGTAGCATCTATGCCAGGCTTCATTCATTACATTCTACTTTCATATGCTATCACTTTCCCATCTTGGAATAGGGCACTCTATGATGCTTCTACTAGTGCATGTGTGAGTTGTGAAGGATTTGGTTGGATCCCTTAAGTAACCATAAGTGCTTTTGTTCCACAGATGGGTAGTCTTATATAACGTGACTTCATCCCTTCCACACTAAAATTGAAAAAGCAAACTTCTAAAGAAGGAGATATTCGCCTAGATCTACCACTAGCCTATTTATTAAACACAACAATGCCTAATGAACCACAAAGGGGTTGTCCACCAAGTAATCCCAGAAATTTTCCCAAAGTAGGCCATCCCAATGCATCTAGCTTTGTAGTCATTTAGTTCTTTGCTTTTTAAAGTAGCCTTCTTACAAAGTACAAAGGCTGTTGTGCATCCAATGACATAGTGTGAGACATGGATATGGAACACTTTCTCTCAATTCCGCTATGTTGGGATTGGTGCACTGACCAACATAGTCTTTAATTTATCAAAGGCTTCTTGTTGCTTGTGATTCCATTCAAATAGTATCCCTTTGCATAGTAAATAACAGTGTTACGAGACTCGCCTAGACTCGCCAAAACTCGGCGAGTCTGAGGCGAGGCAGCTTGGCCAAGTTTGGGGGACTCGGACCTGGACTCGGCTGATTTTTTCAAAAACTTGCCGGACTCGGCAAACTCGGCGAGTCCCGATGGGAAAACTCGGCCACTGCTCAAGACGTAAAAAAGTAAAAAAAAAACATAAAATGCTTGCTTTAACTTGTTCTTTTTTAACTTATATTTCCTCCTCCACCCTAAAAGCAACATCATTTCATTTTGAAGCCAAAGGGGAAGGAGAAAAGAGAGTTGTGAGCAAACTTTGGAGTGCATTGTAGGGAAACCGGCAAGGAGGTAGAGCAAAAATCGATTGTTGAATCGCATTGGGGCAGCTTCATAGCTACTTTTGGTGCATCTAGAGGTGTCTACGAAGGATTGGAAGGAGCTCTCTATTGATTTCAAGCTAGATTTAAGAGGTAAGTTTGTATCTTGAAGGTTTTTTTGTGTTTTTTTAACCAAAAATTGCATTTTTCTTTACATTTCGTTTCTGCTTTCTATTTTATTTTAGTAGATCAATGTCATGTCCCTGTTTCCGGCCTAGTCAACAATGAACACGGATTAGCCTATTCATCATTCCCGTGGGCTAATACATATGATGAGGGAATGAATTTGGTTTTGGCTAACTGACTCTTGTAGTTTTGTAGGTCAAGACCTTTATCAAGTATTTATGTGATGAGATCGTGTACGATGGACTAAGTCTGGATGTTGAAGTTCATAAGGACGAACGAGAGGCTTGGAACACTGAAATTTGGCAAAGTAAGTGCATTTCCTAGTTATGGCGCACTTTCCAGTCCCCAGAAGCGCAAAAGTGCGCCTAAGTGAGGGAAACATCATTCAGGGTCTAGATTGGAGTCTAGGATCAACAAAAAGAGTTCTTGGCTCAGACAAGTTAGAGAAGGCATCCAAATGACTTAGGCGCACTTTATCACTCCCAGCTACCAAAATGTGTGCCTAGGGTCAGAATGAAGATTTTCATCACAACAAGGTCTTCGTCAAGGTTTGAAAATGTCCTGAGCAAGTCAAGGAGTTGTCCCTCATCTGCACAACCTCAAACTAGCGCCTTAGAATGGAGCAATCATGATCTATTGTCTTAGGCGCACTTTGGCCTTTGTACAACCTCAAAAGTGCACCTAACTTGTTAAGGTAGAGATCAATGTTGAGAGCATGTTGGATCTCAAACTTAGCATCTGTGAGTCTTAATTTGAGGTTGGAATCATAAAATTGCCTAAGTAAACCTAGGTGCTAGTTTGCACTCTTACCACCTGAAATATGCGCCTAAGTATGCTAGGCGCACTTTTCTACTTTTACAATCATAAATGTGCGCCTCAAGTTGTAAAGAGATGAATCAATGTTGAGAAGGTCTTTGCTTGGGCAGGAATGAACATCTTAAGTGATAACAAGTGTTTGAAGTCATAAATTGCTTAAAGAAGGTCAAGGTGCACTTTTCATCTTCTTCAACCCCAAATGTGCGCTCAAGTAAGCTAGGCGCAAATTCCCACCTCTTCAACCTCCAACTTGCGCCTAGACTCAAGAAACCCCCATTTGAGCGCCTAACTGTGATGAGCTTCATTCCTCAAGTTGAGATGATGTTTGGGAAGTAGATTCTTCTTCCAGAGCAGAGATACAACAACCGGAAACGATGAAGCTTGAAGATATCTCTCCTTAGAGCAAGGCGCCATTTCCTATTTCTACAAACTCACTGTGGCGCCTAACCTTGAAGAGTCTTCAATCCGAGTTAGGGAGTCTTCATTGAATGTTGACAAGTGTTTTCAAGCATCCGGAGTCATCAAAACCTCACCAAGTGAGCTAGGCGCATATCCATGCTCTTACAACCCTAGATTGGCGCCTAAGCTTGAGACACCTTCCTAAGGCGCATTTTCACATCCCTGTGATCCTGTTTGGGCACCTAACCATGAAATAATCAATTGTGATGTTGGGCGCACTTTTGCACTTGTAGAGCATCATTCTAGCGCCTAGACTAGAGGAGTAAACATGCAAGCAGTGGGTCCCAGAATGACTTTGGGAGGTGTACTGGATAAGGCTTCCAATTCAGGAGTGAGTCACCCAATGGAATATTCCTCTAGGATATGCTCATTGGAAAATGTGCCTTGGTTGCCTCTTTGCTCTTGTGGAGGAACACTATAAAAGGAGGAGAGCGCCTTCATTTGGCATCTTTGGCCATTTGATATCTCTTGATAAGCTTTATGCTCATTTCATGAAATCTGCGAATTTCATGCTTGTTGGGGTGATGCTCCCTCAACCTTGATAAGGTGATGCTCCCTTATCTTTTGAGAGGTGTTAACATTCAGTTATCATCATTGTGCAAGATTGAAGTCGTTACTTGCAGCTTGAAGTTACTTGCATCTTGAAGACACTAGCAACTTGAAGTCAAGTTACTTATAGTTTGAAGACAATCATTGTTCAATCTAGGCGCCAAGGCCTATCATTGTATTAAGCTGAACATTGATGCTATTGAGCATCTATTGATTGTAATAAGAAGTTGTATTGACAATTGCAATAAGATATCTCAACTTCATTGTTTGTTCAATACCTGTTGATTTCATTCATGTTAGATATTGAGTAATTAAAGTAAGAAGTAAGAAAAAGTTAGCAAAAATTTGGTTAAGTATAGTGGGGTATCTTACAATCAAAAAAAGAACCCTAGGTGTTTTTGTAAGCAAACCCTACATTTTTTTTTATTACTTTAATAATTATAAATCACAAATGTTAATTTTTTTGTATTTATAAATTTTATATGTTATTGCAGCAGTGTTGAGATTTTCAAATCATCTTTATCACAATGTCCAAAGAGCCAGTTAGAAGGGACCCTTGTTGGAAACATGCTGAAATTATGCCTGGCCAAAAGAAAGAAGTAAAATGTTTTTATTGCAAAACAATTTTTTGTGGAGGCATTAATAGATTGAAATACCATCTTGCACAAATTCCAATCCATGATGCTAACCCATGCGGAGATGCACCTCTTGAGGTTATACGAGAGGTGAAAGTGCAATTAGAAACATTTGAGCAAAAAAAAGAATTGAAAAGGAGGCAAATAGAGGAGATGGCAAGTGTTTGTGGTAGTGGAACTGGAGAGTCTTCTTCCATGCCTCCATTTCGTCCTCCAGGTGTTGGGCCTGGTGGTGCTAGTGTTGGAAGTGGAACACCTGCTACTGCTAGTGCCACTGCCATCGCCAGTGTTATTGGGCCTAGAGTTCGTAAATCTAGGAATCTTGATTCATATATTTTGCCACGCACCACTCCAAGTTCCCAACCGTCGCTTGAGAGCATGGGTTAGAACAAGGACGTACATGATGCAGCTAGACGTGCAGTCGGAGACTTTTCGTACTATTGCACCATTCCATTCCATGCAGCCAAGTAATTCTTTTTTGTTTGATTGTTTGAAAATTTATAGATTGATTCTTTCTCTTGAATTTTTATATTTAGAGGTATGTCGAATTCAAATTTAAACTCTCCATTTTACAATACTTATTTTATTTAATTTATTTGTGACATGTGTTAGGTCTCCTTATTGGCAAAACATGGTTGATGCCATTATTGTTTGTGGGGCGGGGTTCAAAGCCCCTAGTGAAGATGACATAAAGGGCCCAATTTTGACACAAAAGGTGGCCGATGTAAAAGCCACAATAGAGGAGCAACAGTTGATATGGAGGATGAAGGGTTGCACCATTATGACCGATGGTTGGACTGATAGAAGAAATAGGACATTGCTAAATTTTCTTGTTTCTTCCTCAGGTGATTCTACTTCCTACAATGCATTGATTTAGTGATTAATATTTTTAATTTATGCTTTATTGAATCATTGATTTTGTTTCTTTTTCAGGTGGCACCGTATTCATCAAATCTATTGATGCTTTAGGACATGTTAAAAATGCCACATTCCTTTGTGAAGCTATAGAGGAAGTCATAGCTGAGGTGGGTGAGGAGAATGTGGTGCAAGTGGTAATGGATAATGCAGCAAATTATGTTGCTACGGGTAGACTATTGATGGAGAGAGACCCATCATTATTTTGGACTCCATGTGCTACCCATTGCCTTGACCTCACATTGGAGAATATTGGCAAGATTCCATGGATCAAAACATGTGTGGAGATGGCAAGAAATATTTGTAAACTCATATACAATCACACATGGGTCCTCAACCTAATGAGGCAATTCACACAGCAAAAGGAGTTGGCTCGTCCTGGCATAACCCGATTTGCAACAAATTTCATCACATTACAATCCTTGCTTTAGTCAAAAAAAGCTTTGAGGTGCATGTTTGTTGATGAGGAGTGGACTTCCTCATCCTATGCTAATACCAATGCAGGGGCTGAAATAACAAATTAGATCTTTGATGAGACAAGATTTTGGACACCTGTTGAGGAGATTGTAAAGATAAATGAAAATCTAATTATACATTATGTTTTAATTTTTATTCATATTTTTCTTTTATTTGCCTATTTTTGTTCACACTTAAGTTAATGTTTCACAATAATTGCAAGTCACTGAGCCTCTAGTAGTTCTCCTACGAGTTGCTAATGGGGAGAAGCTCGCAATGGGCTACATATATGAGGGCATGGATAGGGCCAAGGAGGCCATTAGATCCATCTATGGGGGAGTTGAGGGTAAGTATTGTCCCATTTGGGAGATCATTGATAGGAGATGGCACCACCAGCTTCACAAGCCCCTACACGCAGCCACTTATTACCTCAATCCGACATTTTAATTCCACCCTGATTTCAAGGCAGATGAGGAGGTTCTGAGTGGGCTCTACATAGTGTTAGAGCGGATGTCGGCTAATTCAACACAGATAGTCTATGAGCTTGAGACCTTTAGACTTGCACAAGGAGATCTCTTTTCTTGTGAGATGTGTAAAAACACTTGGTCAACATTGCAGCCAGGTAAAATTATATTAAAGGCATAATTTAAGTTTAAAAATCTAATAAACTTTTCCTCTTTTTATATTATTATTAAATGTTGAAACTTAAAGTTGGATAATGAGATTGATTTTTTTCTTTTTCTCATCTCAAAGGCATGGTGGGATATGTTTGGTGCTAAGGTACCAAATCTTCAGAAGATTGCAATTCGAATATTGAGCCAACCATGCAGTGCTTCGGGTTGTGAGCGTAATTGGAGTATGTTTGAGCACATACACTCCAAGAAGCGCAATAAACTGTTTGTGCAGAGGTTGAATGATCTAGTCTTTGTTCACTACAACCTTCATCTTCGCCACAGACAAATTTTGGGCACCCCCATCACACTAGAGGAGGTTGATCCACAATCTAATTGGATCACTGAGGCTAAGGATCCTATCTCTAGTGATGAGGACCTCGATTGGGTTGACCAGGCGGATAGAGACGCTGAGGCTGTAGCCATGGCAGAGGAGGAGGTTAGAGCATGAGTAGAGTCAACAGACACATTACATGGTGTGGGTGGCACAAAGACAGAGGCAAATATTATGGTTGCATCATCATCCAGGACCTATCTTAGACGCCTTCGTAGGAAGGGTGCATTTGCAGGCTCCTCTGAGCCATAGACTTCTAGTTTTTGTTTTGATATTTGTTTGAAACTTTTGATGCCATGGATTTTATATTCCATGACTTTTGTATACATTTGAGTCTTGACAATATTTATATATCTAAGTGTGTTATTTCCTTCAGCTACAATTTGCGTTTATACTTATGTGATCGATGTATACTTGTGTATGTGATCAAATTAGCTTCTATTTGATGATGTTATTGTGTCTTTAAGGTTTATTTATTAAAGGGTGCATGAAACAAGTTTTAAATCCTTAAAAATCTCTAAATTTCTTGGGTTTTTCAATTTGCCGAGTTTTTGCTGAGTCTAGGCGCCGAGTCCGAGTCTGAGTCCAAAATCAGCTTACTGAGTCCGAGTCCCGTAACTATGGTAAATAATTTAGTTATTGTTGAGAACTCAACAAATTAATTGATAAACCCTTGAAAATAGCCAACTTGTCCTAAAAAGAAAGAGATTTACCCCATATTCTTTAGGGACTTCCAATTCATTGGATGTCTTGATCTCATTATAATTTTCTTTCATTCCTAGTTTATGAACCACGTGTCCTAGCAATTTGCCATACCATATCATAAACTTGCACTTCTTTGGATTCAAGGGTTCCTTACTTACAGTTGCTTTGAAAAAGTATCCTTAAATAGGCATCCTGCATGCCATAGGTGCAGCAATAAAGAAAAGCAATTAGATCTTTGAGGGTTTTTCTTAAAATATTAGCAAATTGGTTGTTTGAAATCTTGCTGGAGCATTCCATAAATCAAATGGTATAATAGTGTATGCATAGGCAAAAGATGCCAAAACAGGTATGCTTTTTAACTTATCTTCTTAGAAATATGCCACTTACTATACATGGTAACCATACAAGAGCTCAGAAATGAATCTTTGTCACAACATTCTAACTCTTATAATGTCAAAAATGAATCACTACTTTAACAATTGAAACATGCTGCTTGTTCCCAAAAATCTCCCAATTTCACTGGACTCTCTTGGAATCAGTCTATATGGTCTCCTTACCATCAGCATTGCACTAGGAATCAACTCAACCTTATGGACATAGCTCAAGAGGCACCTCTTTTAAATCTTTAAATGTACAAGAAAATACCTCTTTATGCTCCAAAAGCATATTAACTACCATTGCTATCAAACCTACATTATGATCTAAACCCATTGTAATTATTTATGGCTATTTTGTAGTTCCAAAGTTGACTCTTTTTGTAGAAGGCCCCTATTATTGAATAATATCATTTCCTAGAATGTTATATTTTGGCTGCATATCTTTGTATCTAGGTCTAAATCCACTGTAATAACTCACAACTATTTTGTAGTTCCCAAGTTAACTTTTTATTTTTAGAGGGTCCTTCATCTCAAGTAATTAATTTCGTAGAAATTAATATGTTGGCTGCATTGTCATGTCCCCTTTCTAAAATAATTGATTAATGGTCATATTAACCCATTTTATTCTTCTATGGGTTAATTGGGGAAGCATAGGAAGAATAAATATTTAATATTTAATATTGTTCAACTAATATCTATTTTAAGAGGGCAATTAAATATTAAATTAAATATTTTGAGGCTCAACAAGGGGCATTGGGTTTGTGAGGTGTCCATTTGTATGAAAATTTCGAAAATCTTGGTAAATCACCAAATGGTGGGGGAATTTATGACAATGTATGACAGCTTATGACAAGTGTCATACCCCAAAATAGCAAGGAATCAAAGGAAAATGTGGGAATCTTGGGTTTTCCTCTATCCCACGAAATATTGATACAAAATATGTAATTTGGTGATTTTGGAGGTATTGTTGATTTGATATTTTCTCTCAAACTTGCAGATTTGCAGATTGTGGCTTCAATGGATGAAAACCCATTGGAGTAAAGAGGCTTGCGGGCAAAAACCCATGAGTTTCAGGTGGCCAGAGGACGCAAACCCTTTGATTACAAGGAGTAGCTTCATCCAGAGGTTGCATAGAGCTTCAAGGATTCAGTAGTTTCCGACAGTTTCCATTGTTTGTGTGTGCAGGTCTTCTTGTGTTGTCGCGGTGGTTCCAGAAGTGCTGGAAAGAGTTGCTGTTGTTATTTCTTTTTGTTTGTTGTGTAGTAGCTGTAGATTTCCCTTTTCTAATGCCAGAGATCATTGTTGGAAGTTGTGGGTAGTGTTGTATTGATTTTGGCTTTGTGGGTTAGAATACCCAATGTGTATTTCAGCTTGTTGTGAAGATTTGGTTGTGTAGTTTGTTGCTGAGTGTTGTAGGTGTTTGCTGCTGTTATTTTAATGGTATCAGATCATATTTCATGTACTTTCCATATGAAAATCAAACAACATCAGTTTTTTGTGTATTTCGGTGATTGACGGTGTTGGCAGTTTTTGTGGGTTTTGCCCAAATCTTGTTGTTCGAAGTTGTATTGTTTGTTACTGCTGTAAATCAGTATTTCAGATCTAATAACATGTTATTTACATCAGAAATAAATGAAAAAACATTTTGGTGAAGTTCCATATTTTGGGTGTTAATCCTACGCAAGACTAGCTAGCTAGTTTTGTCAAATTTGATGCAAAATTGGTGAAGATATTTAAATTCATTTTCAGACCTGATGTGAAATGTTATTTTTAAGTTTGGCTCATTACATGCATATTTAACTCTGCATCTCATGTGTGATATTCTAAAAACCATAGAAGAATTCCGTTTAGATGGTATTGACATGGCATCATAAAAGTATAAATGGAATTCATTAAGGAGATGAGATATATATATATAGATATGCCTAAAAGACTACCTCCTAAGAGGAATCATGATCATGCCATACAACTAGTGCCAAGGAGCCAACCACCCAACATTAGGCCTTACAAGTACTCACATATACAAAAGAGTGAGATTGAAAAGATTGTTCAAGAGATGTTGGAGGCAGGTATTATTAGGCATAGCCAGACTGCTTACTCCTCTCCTGTGGTGATGGTGTGTAAGAAGGATGAGACTTGGCACATGAGTGCTCAACACGTACACCATCAAAGATAAGTTTCCTATTCTAGTCATTGATGATTTACTAGAGCTATGTTTTTTACAAAACTAGACTTTAGATTAGGTTATCACCAAATCTGTATTAAGGAAAAGAGGATATTCCCAAGACAGCATTTAGGACCCATGAAGGTCATTATGAGTTTCTAGTGATGCCATTTGGTCTTACGAATGCTCCATCTACATTTCAAAGTTCGATGAATTCCATCTTTAAGAAATTTTTGAGGAAGTTTGTATTAGTGTTCTTTGATGATATATTGATTTATAGAAAGACGTGGGAAGAACATGTTGGTGCCCACCTGGATTTAAGGTTTCAAGCATTCATCTGCAGGCCTTTTTATTTAAATCCAAAAATTTCTAAGTCCGTCGGCCTTCAAATTTTTATGCATGTATCTTTGTATATGGCCGCTTGTATGTCTTTGTATGTACAAGTGTAGTTGTACATTGGTGGACCTGAAAATAAGTCAAATTGGCTTCAAAAATGGTGAAAAAATCAGTTGTATGCATAAAGGCTTGTATGTGATATTCGGGTGCAATTCCGGGCGTGCAAAAGTGGATGTATATGGTAGATTCTTGGAATATTCTACTGTTGTATCAAAAAGATTGCATGTATATTGTGTTGTATATCTGATATACAATGGGCGAGATACAACGGCGGACGTCAAAGAGTTTCAAATCAGGTTGTGAACAGTGGTCGGGCCCACAGTTGTATCAAGGGGATTGTATGTATGTGACATATACAATGTAACATACAAAGCACAACATACAATCCTAGTTCTCAAAAGTCTATGCATTCCTTTGTATCTTGCGTTGTATGCATCACCTTGTATATACAACTGCATCTACAAGGCGATGTACAAGTGGACACGGCGAAAGTATTAACTACATTTATGAGATGGGTGAGATCCGCAGTTGTATATTGGGGTTGTATGTACCCAATATACAATCGGACATACAAGTGAAGATACAAAGAAATATGCAAAGCGGGTCTGGTCAAAGTCAAAGTTTCTAGAACCTGGTGGGACTCGCATAGTTGTATGTTCCGTGGGTTGTATATATGTGCGATATACAATGCAATGTACAAAAGCGCAGATACAACCCGGACGCGAAAGGAGAATATTTTATGGCGGATAAGTGGCTGGGATCCGCAGTTGTATGTATATTGCATATCGTATATGCGATATACAAGGCAATATACAAGAGGAGTTTGATACAAGGCCGGACCCGATGGTGCTCTCAAATTTGTTTCATGGTTATTTGGGGTCCGCCCTTGTATGCGGGTGATTGTATGTATATACAATCTCGTATGCAACCACAGATGCAAAAGAAGATACAATGGATCGCCGATGAAGAGGCCGATGCTTGGCAATGGTGATCCAATGAGATGCTGACACGTGTCCACGGGCAGTTGTATGTATATACAACTGCATATACAAAGATTTGAAGGCGAAAAAGGTAAAAGGTATGTTCGCGCTGCGAAAAGTCTGCAGTGGGAAAAAGTTGCTTGCGTGGCACATTTTAATTGGCCAACGACTTTTTAGCGCGGTTTGAAGCCATTGATCTCGGCGGGAGAAAATGAATCGACGGCCATCATTCAAATTTTCATGAAAGGAGGAATTTTTGTGTGTTCGCGACTGCATTCCAGATAGAAGAAACTTCAAAAACACGCGAACTGTGCATTTCCAGAAATCGGTAGGTTGGCCATTAATGGCAAAATTGCAGAGGCATGGTCGATGAATGACAAGCCAACTACCTTCTTAAAAGAGGAAAATCTTCAGGTGGCTGCACGACTCCCAATTTCACCTGCTCTTCCTTCTTCTGCCTGGAGCATTGAATGTTTTGGGCGTCATTCAGATGGTGCATTGTATTTGGCGACATTTTGGAAAAGACCATGTAATTGATTGCTGAGTACACGTTCTTGCTATATAAGCGAACTGTGTTTACTCATTTTTTCTATTGTTAAAGACTTGGGCAAAATTTTGGAGAAATAACGAAACAAAGCATTTCCTTGGCTGTTCTATCTCTTTTGTGAGTTTATGAGTTGCATTTGAGTGCACACTGCAAATATTTTCAGTTTTATTGTTGTTTTATATGAAAAATGCATTGTTGCATGTGTTTAGTTGTTTGTCTCCATTGCTGTATGCATCGCTTCTTCTGAATCTGGTTGCTAAGGGTTCCTCAAATTCTAGAATATAGACGTTCTGTATTGCATGCTTGATCTGTGACTTCCATTCAAGGAGTGGATTAAACTGTTTTAGGTTAAGTATGAAGAAGAATGTATGTCAGCTGGGATATTCGTAAGTAGAGGCAGCTAAATACTCAGTCTTGGGTGGTGTTTGTAAGGCAAATACCAGTCCTAACCCCTTGAAATTTGAATGCCAGTGCAAATCATTCACTTGTATACGTCTAGTTGACTCCTTGCCCTAAGATAGGCACTGGACTACCCTTGTGTAGTAGTTATGATCCAAAACCCCATGTCTTGCATCCAAAACATAAATATAAATTATTTCAAAACTTCAAACCTGTTAGTTTGTAGGATTAGAAATAGGACCCCTGCATACTCCCATTCCTAACCAGTTAGATATGTCCAAGAACATTGCCAAACTTGTGATTTATCATGCAAATCTTGGTCCAAACATGAGAGTATTCTGCCTGTTCTAAAAAGTTAGATCTTTCTGCTATAAGTGAGTCAAAGTTAAATCTTTAGCTATAGGGATACCCCATTTGGTGCGGCAGAACCAAAAGTGAAGGGGAGGCAGCTCACGCAACCTCCTGTATTTGTTGGCCGAATCTGCCTGTGCATTGGAATTGGCAAACCCTTTGCTGATTCGGAGAGAAAAAGCCAACAGAACATTTGCACCATGTAGATCAAGCATTACAAATTCTCAAAGATCACCAGCTCTATGCTAAGCATTCCAAGTGTGCTTTTGGTATCAAAGAGGTGGAGTACCTAGGACACATAGTGTCTCATGAAGGAGTAAAGGTGGATCTTAAAAAAATTAAGGCTATAATAGAATGGCCTGTTCCTAAAACCATTAAGAAATTGAGGGGTTTCCTAGGACTCAATGGATACTATAGAAGATTTGTGAAGAACAATGGCCGCATAGTAGCACCCCTCACAGCTCTATTGAAGAAGGATGTTTTTCAATGGAATGAGTTAGCCAATATAGCATTTGAGAGATTGAAGGAGGCTATGTGTACCACTCCAGTTCTCGCCACTCCAGACTTGACCAAGGATTTTGTTGTGGACTGCGATGCTTTAGGTAATGGTATAGGAGCAATTGTAATGTCCCCCATCTAGCCCATTGGATTAGTGGACAGGGATTAGCCTATGACTAGACTCTCGTAAGCTAATGGAGATGTTTAGGGGGCCATTTCAGGGGACTTACTATTTATAATAAGTCAGGAGCTAGACACTTGCTATTTATGGCAAGACAGTGTGGATGGTCATGGCACAGGAATTCATGTTATTTAAGGGGCCAAGGTATTATAAGTCGATATATAAGTTAAATTAAATATTTAACTTATACTATTCAAAAGTTAAGTTACTTTATGTTATAAAGTAATATTGCTTTATAAAATTAAGTTATGACTTAAAGTTGGGCTACTAGGAGGTGGGCGCCCCTCATGGAGAGATAAGGGGTTGAGTTATAAATTAAAATAATTAAAAAATCCTCCCATCTTGGGTGTTGGGTTTGGAGAGCAACAAAAAGGCAAAAGATGACTTCATTTGGTTATGCGAAGATTATTGATTTTGGCTCTCTTTATGAGTTTATTGCGCTTTGGCTTTGGAGCTTGGCTCCAGGGTTTTAGTTGGCTGTGTTGGGACGAAAACCCTGGCATTGGTCCCTTTCCTCGTGCGTGAGAGATTGTATCAGGAGAGGATTTGTGGAGGCTTCATCTTGAGGTCTCATTTGCGCATTCAATTGTTCCATTTTGGCGAAGAATCGGGCATGGAATGAAGATATTTGAAAAGTCTATTGTTGCAGATGATAATGGAGGTATCATGAGCAGATTTATGCATATTTTCTGAGTTTTATTGCTGCTGCAGCAATTTCCATACAGGCCATATCATCATATGTTGGTCGTAGTTCTTTAGGAGGTCGTACCATTCACAAGTTTGCTACTGAAGGGTCTGAGACCATCTATTGGCATTTATCCTTGTCGTTGGAGGGTGAAATGAAGCTGTTGACCATTCCTAATGGAGTTTAGTGAGTTTTCAGTCCATTTTCTGCTGTTACAAGCATTCAGCTGGTCATACCAAGCATAAGGGGTCGTGGGTATTGAAGACACTTACTCCTTTGTCATTCGGGGCTGCATACACTCACATTTTGGGCGTCTAGGTTTGCCATAACACCTATTCATTGTAATCCAGTACTTTACATTTGGAGTAGTCTGTGAGGTGATTTCATAGTATTATATGGCTGGTTCGGCAATGACCCCAACATGAAGTTGTAAATCTTGATATGGGGTATGTAATAGAACTTCATATTCTAGCTTCCTTCTATCTGGGTCTTTGATATTTCATTGTTATCTCTTTTAGTTTTTTGGTTTTTCAATATATTGTTCATATGCTATGTATTTCATGCAAAATCAAACATGCAAGCAAAACCCATAAAACCCTAAACATCAAAACAACAAAAAACTCAAAAACACAGAGCAAAACATATACTAGGGGTGTATGTTACAGTGGTATCAGAGCAGAAGATCTTGCCATCCTGTGATACAGATATAGACATGCAGTGAGATTTGAGTTATGTTACCTATGCAGTCATTGACACACCACTACAATACCAAGAGAAACAAGTTACAACAGGAAACATAGGTACCACAGATAGAAGAACCTGAGCATCCAGTACCCATAGTAGATCCATTTTTAGGTGAATTACCACCAATTATAGAACCTACTCCAGGAGAGATGGGTGAGAAAGAACAGGAGGAACCTAGCATGCGTGAGATTCTAAACGCACTAACTAGGAGTCAGTTGGCTATGGAGAGAGAAATGAGGGAGTCACAGGCAGAGATAGCTCATATCCTTGAGCAGTTGACACCCCGGGATGGAAGAAACAAGAGGGACAACGACAATCACCGTGACAGGAACAGGAACAATGGTGGTGATAAAAACAGGAATAATGGTGGTGATAGGAATAGGAATAATCCAGGAGGTGATAGGCACAATGGTGACAAGAACAACGGAGATAGAAATAATGGGGACATAAACCATGATGACAAACATAGGTACAAGGATGATGAGGGTGAGGCATCAATCACCAACCGAAGAGCTTCATAGCTTACAACAGGTGATAGACCTGGCATACCAGTTTTTGTACCTAGGAACCAAGTTCCTGAACAAGATTCCACTTAGTTGGAGTTTCAGGATGAGATCTTGATAGACTGGCGGGCATCTAGTGCCGAATTCAAAGCTGAGATGACATTCAGGGAATACTCTGATCTTCGGATGAAGCATAGACCTCGCAAGGGGAATAGACCACAGAACCAAGAGTTATAGAAAAAAGTTAGCAAGATGACACTCCCATATTTTGATGGTTCTGGAAAAACCACTGCGAGAGCTTGGGTCCATAAATTGGACAGTTACTTGCAGATTAGTCCCATGCCAGAGGAGGATGCTATAACCTATGCAGCTTTACATTTGGAGGGGACTGCGCATAAGTGGAGTAACGAGAAGGTTACACTGGGTCATGATCAGATTACTTCATATGTGGAGTTTACTGCTAGACTGATTGACAGGTTTGACAAAAAGGACCCTGAATTGCAATTCAAGGAGTTGGCACAGCTAAGGCAGAGTGGATTGGTAGACTCCTATATATCAAAGTTTTAGGACCTATCTGTTATGGTCCCAGGCATCTCAAAGCGTAGATTGGTTATCTTGTTTATCAAACCCACTACGTGGTTGGGTTAAGGGCTTTGACCCTGCATCTCTACAAGAGGACATAAAGAAGGCCAAAGATATGGAGTCAGCAGTTTGGAGAAATAAATTTCAGTCTAAGGGCTTTCCACATAGGAAGGATAAGGAGAAGGACAGGAGACCCTTCCAGAGGAATGTTGACCAATCTAAGGATAAATCAAACAGAGTGACAAATGACCAGCTCAATGAATATAGAAGGAAAAAGCTTTGCTTTCACTACAAAGAGCCATGGGATCCCTCACACAAATGCCCCCACAAGGCTAAGGCCAAATTGATAGAATACTATTCAGCTGAGGAGACACAATCAAAGGCATCAGATTCACGTTCAGATCAGCATTCAAACCATGAGGATAGTGGGGATGAGAGGGCCTCACAACATAGTGTTGGTAGTGATGGGACTCTTGCCCAGCTTTCTAGTTTTCAGAAAGTTGGCTCTTTCAGGGTGTGTGGTGTACTCGGAGGTCAGCGTATCATCACTCTCATTGACACAGGGGCCACACATAACTTTATCGATGAGGGGTTGGTAGCTCGACGTGGGTTGCAGGTAGAGGAATTTGAAGGCTTGAAAGTTATGGTAGCCGACGGGTTCAAAATGCAGTGCAACAGGAAAATCTCATGGGTGAGTATGAGTTGATTGATGATTTCTATGTTGTTGGTATTGGGGATACAGATGTTGTGCTAGGCATGCATTGGATGAGACAACTAGGAGAGTTCACTATGAATGTGAACAAAATGGAGATGAAATTTGAATTTAAGGGGAAGAAAATATGTCTCAGAGGCTTGTCAGATGGTGGACCACAGGTAGTGTCACTAAAGAGAATGGAAAGACTATTACGACATGACCAGGTAGAGTGGGTAGTAGAGTGCCTTATCATGCCAGAGTCCCCACCACAACAAAAGCGCAGTTACCATCCAGACATTCAAAATCTCTTGACCAAGCACAACAAGGTGTTTGGAGATATACCTCCAGGAGCTACCTGACAGAGGGATAGAACATGTTATAGAGTTAGAGGATGGGACTAAGCCCATCATGATTACTCCCTATCGACATCCTAAGAGACTTAAGGATGAGATAGAGAAGACCATTAAGGAGTTGCTCGAGATGGGTCACATTTGGCCTAGTAAGAGTCCCTTCGCTTCTGCAATGGTTCTAGTAAAAAATAAGGATGGGACGATTAGGATGTGCATCGACTATCGGGCATTGAATAAGAAAACCATCAAGAACAGGTATCCTATTCCTAGGATTGATGAGCTGATAGATGAGCTGCATGGTGCTTGTTATGTTTCAAAAATTGATTTAAGGTCAAGATACCACCAGATTCATATGAGGGAAGAGGACATAGAGAAGACTGCTTTCAGGTGTCATTACGGCCACTTTGAGTTTCTTGTGATATCGTTTGGGCTGACGAATGCCCCTGCTACCTTCCAGAGTTGCATGAATCAGATCTTCAGACAGCAGCTTCAGAAGTTTGTAGTGATATTCTTTGATGATATACGGATTTTCAGCAGGACTTGGGAGGACCACATGAGACATCTGGAGGTGTTGAGTATATTGGAGAGTGAGTCCCTCTATGCCAAAGAGTCTAAATGCGACTTTGGCATGATAGAGTTGCTTTACTTGGTCCACATTATCAGTGCTGATGGCGTCAAGGTAGATCCAGAGAAGATAAAGGCAATTGTGGATTGGCCCCCACCCACAAACCTCACACAGCTTAAGGCTTTTTTCGGGCTTTGCAGTTTTTACAGGAGGTTTGTAAAAGGCTTCTCTCAGATAACTGCACCATTGACAGACTTGACGAAGAAAGGAGCCTTTGAGTGGAATGATAGAGCTCAGTAGTGCTTTGATCACTTCAAGCACTTGATGTCTACTTGCCCTGTGTTGGCAATCCCCGACTTCTCTAAGCCGTTTAAGCTAGAATGCGATGCTTCAGGAGAGGGGATAGGGGCAGTGCTTATGCAGAAGAAGCACCCGATAGCATTCAAGAGCAGGAAACTTCGGGGTGTTGAGAGGAGTTACTCGGTGTATTACCGAGAGATGTTGGCCATAATGCATGCATTGGCCAAATTCAGACCTTATCTGGTTGGTGGGAAGTTTATCATAAAAACAGATCATAACAGCATAAAATAGTTCACGAACCAGAAGGATCTGAATGATAGACAACAGAAGTGGGTCAGTAGGCTCTAGGCCTATGATTTTGACATTGAGTATGTCAAGGGGAAGAGGACTGTGGTAGCAAACGCTTTGTCGAGTAGACCCCACTTGTGCTTAGTCGGAGAGATATCTGTTGATTGGAGGGAGTTGATTGCAGCAGAGTATGCTAAGGACTCTTGGGCAACAAGACTCATTGAGGGCACTACCAGGGATGATAGATATTCTATAGTGAATGATTTGATCATATATAAGGACAATATTTTTGGTGCCTAGTTCTCAATTTAAGCATAAGGTGATAAGAACTCTCCATGATACTCCAATGGCTGGCCATCCTGGATTCTTCAAGACTTACAGGCAGATTTGGGAAAGGTACACATGGAAAGGACTTAAGGAGGAGGTATTTAAGTATGTTTGTGAGTGTCCCATTTGCCAACAGAATAAGCATGAGCATACTTATCCAATAGGTTTATTACAACCATTACCTATTCCCAATCAAAAATGGGAATGTATCTCCATAGACTTCATCACAGGGTTGCCAAAAGTTTAGGGGAAGGACTGTATTTATGTGGTAGTCGATAGACTCACCAAATTTGCACATTTCTTCGCCATTTCAGCAACCTATACAATTGCTTAGGTGGCTGATTTATTTTTCAGGGAGATATTCAGGCTTCACAGGATACCCAGGAGTATAGTCAGTGACAGGGACAACAAGTTCTTGAGTTTATTCTGGCAGGAGCTATTCAGATTGTGCGGCACTGAGTTGACTCCTAGTACCAGTTACCACCCACAGACAGATGGCCAAACAAAGGTGGTGAACAAATGGGTGGAGGGGTATCTTCGTAATTATGTTTCGAGGCAGCAGAAGGCTTGGATCAGATGGTTGCACTTGGGGGAGTACTGTTATAACACAACATATCACATGTCTATCCAGATGACTCCTTTCAGGGCACTATATGGGTATGATGCCCCATGTTTCACAGATCTCTTACTTGGTGACAGTCAGGTGCCTAAGGCAAAGGATCTTTTGCGGGAGAGCCAGGATATAGTAAAGGAACTCAAGGAGAATATACAGCAGGCACAAAATCAACAGAAGCTTTATGTTGATCACCACCGAGTGGAGAGAAGTTTCGAGGTTGGAGACATGGTGTATTTGAGGCTCCAACCCTATAGGCAGTCCACTCTCAAGAAGAGTGGAGCAGAAAAATTGAAACCCAGGGTTTATGGTCCATTCAGGATTATCAAAAGAGTGGGTGAAGTGGTATATGAGCTTGAGCTGCCAGCAGATAGCAAAGTGCACAATGTGTTTCATGTTTCAAGGTTGAAGAAAGCTCTTGGCCACAATGTGATTCTTTCAGTTGAGCTTCCACCATTGGATGAGGAGGGGAAGCTAATTTTAGTACCAGAGGCTATTATTGACACCCGAGAGAGGAATTTGAGGAAACAGGTCATCAGAGAGTACTTGGTAAAGTGGAAGAATTTACCAATTGAGGATGCCACTTGGGAGAGTGAACAGATACTGCAGCATCATGAGCTGAGGTTGCTTGAGGATAAGCAATCTTGGGGAGGGCAGACTGTAATGTCCTCCATCTAGCCCATTGGATCAGTGGACATGGATTAGCCTATGACCAGACTCCTGTAGGCTAATGGAGATGTTTAGGGGGTCATTTCAGGGGACTTACTATTTATAGTAAGTCGGGAACCGGACACTTGCTATTTATGGCAGGACAGTGTGGATGGTCATGGCACAGGAATTCATGTTATTTAAAGGCCCAAGGTATTATAAGTCGATATATAAGTTAAATTAAATATTTAACTTATATTATTCAAAAGTTAAGTTACTTTAAGTTATAAAGTAATATTGCTTTATAAAATTAAGTTATGACTTAAAGTTGGGCTACTAGGAGGTGGGCGCCCCTCATGGAGAGATAAGGGGTTGAGTTAAAAATTAAAATAATTAAAAAATCCTCTCATCTTGGGCGTTGGGTTTGGAGAGCAACAAAAAGGCTAAAAGTGACTTCATTTGGTTATGCGAAGATTATTGATTTTGGCTCTCTTTATGAGTTTATTGTGCTTTGGCTTTGGAGCTTGGCTCTAGAGTTTCAGTTGGCTGTGTTGGGACGAAAACCCTGGCATTGGTCCCTTTCCTCATGCGTGAGAGATCGTATCAAGAGAGGATTTGTGGAGGCTTCATCTTGGGGTCTCATTTGCGCATTTAGTTGTTCCATTTTGGCGAAGAATCGGGCATGGAATGAAGATATTTGAAAAGTCTATTGTTGCAGATGAGAATGGAGGTATCATGAGCAGATTTATGCATATTTTCTGCGTTTTATTGCTGCTGCAGCAATTTCCATACAGGCCGTTGTTGATGTTTGTTTTTCGACAAGTCAACAATAGAGTAAAACACTAGAGTATCCCACTCTCTCTTGAATAAAGCTCTTCAAAGGCTGAACTATGTGATTCAGTGAAGTAACTCCAAGGTTCCTTTTTATGATTTATGATGGGTTAACTTAGTGATTACATGTGATCTTGCTGATAATCACAAAGGGACTTACGCAGACTTCTTCATTCATTTAGCTTATCTCTCCTTTGAGTGTGGATGAAGTATGTACAAGGCATCAATGATAAAGAAAAGTAAAAGATAAAGGTTAAAGAACTTAATCTAAGGTCAATGAGGCAATGATGATGTATAAATAGACAAACTCCTTGATAAAACCTAACTCCACTTCGCCAAGGATGCCTACAACTACATGAAGTTGGTGCAATCTCCTAAGGTTACGCGAATGGTTTTCAAATCATGAAGGCTCATACAAGCACCCATTGAACGGCGCAGCTCAAACAAGCATCCACAATCGAACTTAAGCAAATAAGGCTCAGACTAGCTTTACACAACACTTCACCAGTGATGAATGTTAAAAGCATGAGCTAGGAGTTGATCAATATTCAACACATACATACATTACAACAATGAACTTCTAATCTACTTCTAATTTACTTGAAACATCTCTTCATTCAACTCAAGGTACAAGAAACCATGTGATTCCACAAGACAAGACTTAAACACCAAGCGAACTCCAATGTCTTTTGCATTAATCTTGAAAATATTTACAACAATTTCAAGTACTCTCAGGGAATTTCGAGAGTCTCTCCTATTCTACTCCTACAAAAACTATATCTGATCTCTAATCTCTGAACTACTCTACAGATGAGGCAACAAGGCCTTTATATAGTGCTCCAGAATACATTGAATGGCTAAGATCAATTCAATAGCCAAGGGCTCAGATCATGCCACCTCGCAAGTAGTTACAACAAATTGCTATTTTTAGTACAAAAGAGAGGCAATGAAGGCACATTTTCCAATGCGATAAGGTAAGGTAAAATCGTTTAAAACATCTTTCACATAGGCATCCTCTTGGCTTCTTTTATTAAATGATACATTTAATGCATTTAATTGATGTGTACTCGCCACATAGATGCCACTTCAGCATACTTTGATAATTGTATCATCAATGTGATGATGTATTCAATGTGATTGCTTCAATACTTGAATGTTTAAGAATACATCTTGTAAATCTTGCCTTGTTTTTTGAATTGTAAACTGGATGTATGATAGATGTTGCTCCATTTGATTTAACTTTGTAATGCTTCTTCTTGTAAGTTGATGTGAATGATCTTCTTCGATGCTTCTTGATGCAGAGAATAGTAGAAAGAATAGATGATGTTTCTTTCTCAACTTCTAAATGATGATGCTTCATTCATGAATTGGAGTAGGACTTGAAGCTTAGATGGATGAATGCCTTTGCTTGATGTAGAAGTTGATGAAGTGATCTCACACGATGATCTTCGAAGTGACCCTTCAGAATGTAGATAACAACACCTTCTCTAGATGTGGAGTAGATGACCTCTTCAAGGATACTTGAAACTTGATGTATCTTTGAAGATTGGGAGAACTTTACTTGAAATTTGGATGAGTGAATGCCTTGTCTTTGAACATGATGCCACTTGATGAAGAGTTCCAGTAGATTGATGAAGAAACCAGCTGATACTTGAAGTGATGTAGATCTCTTGGAATGATGCTTCCTAGAAGATGATCTTGAATGAAGTAGAATATATAAAATGCTCCAACTTGATGATAACACCTTCCTTATGATAGAGCAGCTAACTTCCAAAGGAGACTTGAAGCTTAATGACATGAGGTTTCCTTGAAGTAAAGTGGATGCCTTTGGAAGATGAAGTAGTTGATACTTGAAGTGATCGTATAGGGTATCCTTGAACTTCTTCTTCTGATGACTCCTTAGCATCATTCACATTCCTTGTTCCTACAAACAAACAAAGAAACAACATCAATCTTCTTGATAAACATGATAATACTTGATTTATAACATATAAGAATCACTTCATGCATTTCCAAGCCAAGCGCATTAGATGCCACATTAGATCTTTGCTTAAAATTTCACTTTAAACCACTATTTTTTACTCCTTGTTCTAGGCGCATCGGATGAGGTGTTCAAGATCTTCCTAAAAATGAAATGCATATACCTTAGATCAAATTTTCACATCCTCAAACGCTAGCGCAGCGGTTGAGGTGTTTGAGATCTTCTTGTAGTGAGTGGATTAGATGAGGGTCTTTGAATCTTCCTAAAAACCTTATCCTCTCCTTCTCCTTTGGTGCATTGGTTGAGGGGTAAGAGATCTTCCTCACTAGATTAGGCGCATCGGTTGCCTATGTTAGAATCCTCTAGCATTTGTGCTTTGGTTAAGGATTTCGAAATCCTCTAAAAACTTAGCATTTTTTAATCATCTTCTTCTTAGTGGCGTGTTGGATAGGGGTCTTGATTTCCTCTTGAAACTTAGCATTTTTTACCTTGGGCGCTTTGGATAGGGTATTCGAAATCCTCTTGATGTTGGCGCGGCAGTTAAGGTAAGTGAATTCCTCTTGATTGGCGCGGCGGTTAAGGTAAGTGAATTCCTCATCTTCTTCTCTCCTTTTGGCGCATCGGTTGAGGCCTTCAAGATCCTCTAAAATTGGCGCATCGGTTCAAGGTTCGGAGATCCTCTAGCTTTTGTCGCACTAGATGGGAAATTTGTGCCCTCTCAGTACTTAGTCGTTTTTTCAGGGTCCTTGAAGGTAAAGGTATATTGAAAAATAATTCTTATACTTTAAATATTTTTCAATATACCTTTCAGGATGTTTGAGATAGGTCTCGAATCCACCGGATTTAACATGCAAAATATAGAATTTGGAGGATTCACCAGATTTCAGACTTAGTCAATTTTTTAGGATTTCAGGCTACCAGACTTAGTCTTTTCAGGATCTCAAACATACATCAGGATGGGTCTCAAGATTCATGATTTGGATGCAATTTGATTAAGATTCTTCATTACTACAAGTTTATGCACCAGATGAGACCTCCAGTTATAGAGCAAAATCTTCTAGGGAAGAGACTCATTATTGGATTGGCAGAGGAAACGGACCTAAGGCATCATCAAAACTTCATGGAAAACATCGGAGCTCAAAAAAAAGGGGGTCCCCATTTGCAATGGGGCGATGTGTGATTTGGTCACAACAGCCGTACCATCATATGTTGGCCGTACTTCTCTAGGAGGCCGTACCATTCACAAGTTTGCTATTGAAGGGTCTAAGACAATGTTGCATGGATACGGATACGGTATCCAATACGGATACGGCTATTTTTCAAGACCCTCCAAATACGGATACGGCTAGATACGGTAATCATATATATAAAATATTTTATTATATAATGTATTATTATTTAAAATATCATTTATTATTAATATATAATAATATATTAATATAATAAATTTATTATTTTATTCATAAATTTAATATATAATGTATTAATAATATATTATTATATATTAATAATAAATTATATTTTAAATAATAATATATTATATAATAAAATATTTTTAATAAATATTAAATAATAATAAATATTTTATTATATAATATATTATATTAAATATGATTTATTATTTTATAATAACATATTACTATATTAAAAATATTAATAAATATTAAACATATTAAATTTATATATATATAATATTTAAATTTAAATACATAATAATAATAATATTATTAAATATTACAAAACTTTACATTAGGCATTACCTTTACATACATAAATTAGCCGATAGGCTTTTATATGTGAGCATTATAGTGCTCGGAATATGGTCCCACGCAATAGAAAAAATTCACGCCAAATTTTTTTTAAACTGTCTATTGTTCCTATCGGCCTATTCCTTGAACCTCCTATGGGTGCATTTAAATGATATATTTTAAAACATAAAGGCAAATTTTATACAGGGCACGGCATTACAGCGAACCTGGGGGGAAATGGAAATGTGTAGGTTTTAATAGAAACAAATAGAAATAAATGGGTGAAATATATGGCGGATCTGGGCGCTCCAGCAGGGTCGAATCCCATTTTGCCCATTACATCTTCCACAACTCTGAAATTTTTTTGTTTTGTTTAAAAATTTACACGGATACGGCAAATTTTTTTGGAACACCGAATCCAGAAGTTCTGGCACGGCACATAATATCACCTCTTTCGAAATACGGCAGGGTATGGTATCCGCCCCGTATCCTGGCCGTATCGTACCCGTGTCTGTACCCGACACGCGGGTACGCGTACCAGGGGAAGCAGGGGGGACGTATCCTGCAACTCTGGTCTAAGACCATCTATTGGCATTTATCCTTGTCGTTGGAGGGTGAAATGAAGTTGCAGACCATTCCTAACGGAGTTTAGTGAGTTTTCAGTCCATTTTCTGCTGTTACAAGCATTCAGCTGGTTGTACCAAGCATAAGGGGTCGTGGGTATTGAAGACACTTACTCCTTTGTCATTCGGGGCTGCATACACTCACATTTTGGGCGTCTAGGTTTGCCATAACACCTTCAATTCATTGTAATCTAGTACTTTACATTTGGAGCAGTCTGTGAGGTGATTTCATAGTAATATATGGCTGGTCCGACAATGACCTTGACATGAAGTTGTAAATCTTGATATGGGGTATGTAATAGAACTTCATATTCTAGCTTCCTTCTATCTGGGTCTTTGATATTTCATTGTTATCTATTTTAATTTTTTTGGGTTTTCAGTATATTGTTCATATGCTATGTATTTTATGCAAAATCAAATATGCAAGCAAAACCCATAAAACCCTAAACATCAAAACAACAAAAAACTCAAAAACACAGAGCAAAACAACACATAGCAAAACATATACTAGGGGTGTATGTTACAGCAATTCTCATGGGCCCATTGCTTTTGAGAGTCGTCATTTAAAGGGTAAGAATCAACTCAAACTCATTTATGAGAAGGAAATGCTAGCTATTCTTCATGCAGTAAACAATGGAGGCCATATTTGATGGGTAGACACTTCAAAGTGAAGACAGATCATGATAGCCAAAAATATTTTCTGGAGCAAATATTATCTTATGAAGAGCAACAAAAATGGGTCACTAAGATGTTGGGTTATGACTTCGAGATTGTATATAAGAAAGGAAAGGAGAATATTGTGGCAGATGCTTTATCTAGGAAGGAGAAGGATAAGGCATTATTGTGTGCCATTTCAATCTTACAAGCAGATTGGGTGGAAGAAGCCAAACCAAAGTGGCAAAATGATGTTGCTACATGGAATCTCATTCAATAGTTGCAAAGTGATCCTAGTAGTTCTGATACATTTTGTTGGAAGGGAGATGCTTTGTGGTATAAAGAGAGATTATACCTATGCAAGAATTCTACTCTCAAACATAAGATTCTTGAAGAGCTTCATGGTTCTCTAGTTGGGGGTCATTCAAGATTTTTGAAGACATATCATCAAATCAAGAAAGATTTCTTTTGAGAAGGGCTTAAAGGCGATGTTCAAAAATTTGTGGTAGAATGTTTGGTATGTCAAAGAAATAAAGGGGAGACAGTTAGAACACCTGGTCTTTTGCGGTCCTTAGTAATTCCTAGCTAGCGTTGGGAAGAGGTCTCCATGGATTTCATCACAGGCCTTCCAAGATCTAAAGGTAAAAGTGTCATCATGGCGGCAATGGACCGCCTCACGAAATATACCCATCTTATTGCATTATCTCATCCTTTCACAACAAGTAGAATGGCAAAAGCATTTATGGAGAATGTACAAAAGTTACATGGTATGCCCAAGGTTATTGTTAGTGATCGTGATCCTATCTTTCTGAGTAACTTTTGGACAAATTTATTTTCTTGTTTGGGTACTCAATTGGCTCGTAGCTCTTCATGCCATCCTCAATCAGATTTGCAAATTGAGGTTGTCAATAAGTGCTTGGAAGGGTATCTACATTGTTTAACTTCAGATAAGCAGCCTCAATGGGTAGATTGGCTACCACTAGCAGAATGGTGGTATAACACTTCCTTTCATAGTTCCTCAAAAATGTCTTCATTTATGGCCCTATATGGATACCATCCTCCATCTATCACATCATCATTGAGGGTGACACCACGAGGGCAAAATGTTGAGGACCACATGAATCATCAATGATAGGTACTTTCGGGACTCGAGGAGGATTTGGCCATGGCACAAAACAGAATGAAGCAATAGGCTGACCAACATAGCAGCAAAAGGAGTTTTGAAGTTGGTAACTCGGTTTTCTTGAGATTGCAACCTTATAAGCAATTGTCCCTAAAGCAACAAACAAAGAACAAGTTGTAAAATACCCAACTAATTCTACTAAAATTTTTCCTTACTTAACAATGTTACTTACTATCAACTCACAACTTAAAGATATACATCAAAGCATACTACTTGAATGAATCAACCTTAAAGATGGGTACTTGTCTTATTACTTGATTCAATCATCTTGCAAATGTCTTATTACATGGATAATGCTTTCAATAGCATGAAGTTACAACCTTATTCGAATGGAATTACAAAAGGAGGCCTTAAAGCCTTAATGTCTACAATGACTTCTACACTTGATCAACTCAATCAAACTCAATGATGTTAACTGAATGTCAACACCTCACAATACAACAAGGGAGCATCACCTTGTCAGTTGAGGGAGCATCACCCCAACACTTGAAACTCGCAGGCCTCAAGATTACAAGCTAAATAGCTTTGCAGAGAGAATTTTGTCAAAATGAATAGATGATAAATGAATGAGAAGGCTCCTCCTTTTATAGGCCTTCCAAAGGCAATGAAGGCACGTTTTTCAATGCACAAAGAGGAACCAAGGCACGCTTTCCAAAAGCATATTCTATTTGATAACTCCCTCTGAGGTGGCGGTCTTATCCACTGAGCTGGAACGGATCCCAATGTTGCCACTTGGACCAATAGGAATTTAGAGATCTCAGGCGCCAAAATGATGTCATAGTTGCAAGGTTCCCTAGGCTAGGCACCAACTGGGAGCAAAGGAAACTAGAATAGGTGCCTTTTTAGGCTGGGCGCTTCCTTGATGTGGCAGAGGCATGGATAAGCGCCTGGTGGAGTTTGGAGACTCCAAATGTTCTCAAAACACTAAACATTACTTAGTGAAGACCTCTTAGTCTCTAGGCGCCATCTGGGGGTTGGAAAGAGGAGAATTTGACATCCAACTTACTTAGGCACAATTCTAGTGTTCTCTTGACTTGGGTGCTAGATTTGGAGGTTCTACAGTGGTTTTGGCGCCTGAAGAAGGATTAGACATCTTCCAACAAACAGATGAAACTTCTGAGTATGGATTGATTCCTTGAAGAGAGCGCCCATATCCAAAGTGTTTAAAACTTGCTTTTTAGTTCTCATCTTCATTGAGGCGCATTTGTGGGTAGGAAAGGGTGCAGATTGGCACCTTAGGAAGGATGTGGTCTTTCCTTGCTAAAATCTTCATCTCAAGCCATATCTAAGTCAAAAACACCAACTTCGGCCAAGCGCCTTTCATTTTGAGTGGATTGAAAGATCTTTTCATACTTAGGCGCACTTTTTGGGACAAGTTCCTTAGGCGCATCATGGTGTCTGTGGAAAGGTGAATTGGCGCCCTCCCTTGAATGGTTCATCCCCATGCAAGTGTTCACTTCCGGAGGCATTGAGGTAAGTCCAGAACATCATTCCTACTAGCGACTAAATGATTTGGAAGGTTTGAAGTCCATTTTATCCATGAGGTGCATTTTTGAGATGAAATGACATGGGTTTGGCGCCCAGTCTTGAATTGCCCAATTCTTCCTTGAGAGCACTCATACTTGAAGTCTTTGAAATGAAATAAAACACTTGTCTTATCAAGCGCCCTGGCTTCTTGAGGAGCTTGAGGATCATTCACCCACTGGAGTCTTGTTTAGGCACCTTGAAATGCCTAGGCGCTCAGTCAATGTTGTTTGATCACAACTTGGTGCCTAAGATGACTTTACTCCCTTCAATGCCTCACCTTAGTTTCCTTAAGTCAAAACCTCATCTCATCTTTCATAAATACCTCTTATCCAAGTGGATTGGAAGCATCTCCTAGGTTAGGCGCACCTTTAGGCTTGCACAAGGAGGGATTTGCGCCTAAACTTGAAATGATCATCTTCCCTGCAAATGCTTACATTTGAAGTCATCAAGGTGAGTTAGAACATTATTCCTAGTGAGCGCCTTGATTGAATGAAGGAATTAAAGGCCACTTCTCCATTTAGGCGCATGTCAGAGTAGCTACCACTAGGTGCACATTTGGAGGATTTGGCGTGGAAAATGCGCCTAGCTAGACTTAGCCAATTTCCTTTGAATTTTGAAGTGTATGATGTTTCAAAGGTTGCTAACATCATCTCCAAAGATAGTGCCACCCCTCGCCTCATGTCCTGACAACTTGAATAGATGAAATGGCTCTTAGACTTAGCCAAATTTTAAGTTTCTGACTTGGATCCTGCAAAACAATAGAATTGAGTTAGTCAAAAACCACTTCATTCCCTCATATTTTAGAATTAGCCTCCGGGAATGACAAATAAGCTAATCCATTCTTTACTTGATGATCAAGCCGGAAATGGGGACATGACACAAGTTGTCACCAAAATATTATGGTCCATATCAGATTTTGCAGAAGATAGGCAATGTTGCTTATAGGCTTGCATTACCTCCAACAACAAAGATTCATCCAGTTTTTCATGTTTCTTGTTTAAAGAAAGTGATTGGGAAAAATATCCCTACATAGACAATATTACCATAGCTAGATGAAGAAGGAAAAGTCATCTTGGAGCCAAAATTAATTCTTCAGACACGCACAAAAATGTTGAGGACTAGGACACTCACCAAGTATCTCATTCAGTGGAAGAATTTACCAGTTGAAGATGCCACGTGGGAGGATGAAGACTTTGTCCAGAAGCATCCACAGTCAGTCAACGTTGAGGACAATGCTTCTCTGAAGACGGGGTACATTCTACGCCCTTAATCCTAGAGTATGTATAAGGTTATGAGTAGTCGTCTTGTGGCTACCTTAACCCTTAATTAAGTCATAGGATCATTATTATATTCTTGATTAGATGTTTATGTCGTCCTAGGGGTTATATTTTAGTATCTAAGTCGGCATGGGTAGCTGTCGTGTCCCAATATTAAGGCATTGTTTAAATTAAAAATCTAAGCATCATGATCAAGTTGAAGAAGTCGCCTTTGATGGTCATCAAGTATATAATAATATTTAATAAACATATATAATATAATTAATATATAATAATATTAAATAATATTATTTTATAAATATTTTTATATAATTAAAATACAATATATTTATTGTATTTATAAATAATAAATATGAATATAATATAAATATTATCAATTTAAATATTATTGTAATTGTAATAATTATAATATAATATATTATTAAATTTAATAAATATAATATAGAAATACAAAATAAGAAAAAGACAAAATAAGGAAAAAGACAAAATAAGAATCAAGACAAAGAAATTAACAAATGAAAGTTATTATACTTGCTAAAGGATACGATGCATAAGGAGGCATTTTAGAAGAGTCATGTCTTCTCCAAAAGGGCAGTAAATGAAAGCTATATAAACATCAAATCATATTCTCCAAAGGACATGGAAAAAGATCTGCAGTTCAAAGGTCAAACAGAAGCAAAGCAAGATATATATTTCTGTGTAAATACTAAACTTCAATCAGCAGATAACTCCATAACCAAAACAATTGGCATAAAGTAGATACTCTGCATAATTCAGATCTGTTATCAAAGATATTACAGCAAGCATTATAAGAAGACTTTCCAACAGCAAACTGCCATTCTTGTAGGCTCCAGTAATCAAACTGACATAATACCACAGGTATGACAGTACATTGTTTCCCTTGCTTGTATTAATGTTCAGTATAACACTGCATTTATTTACAGCCAGTTCTGAGCAATATAATTCATGGACAGTCATATGTAATATTCACTAACTGTGTATTCTATATCCCATTCATTAACCACATATGGGATCAATGAAGGGTGACATGTCTAGTTTATCATTCATAGTCGATGTATTGGTCTTGGCTACCTAGAGTACCAAGAATCCTCACGGATGCCTTAGCCTCAAGAATACACCAAGTAGTTCTTGAATAAGGATGGGCGACAAACATAGCCTATGATGAACAACAACATGCTACACCCTATCAACCCCATATGGTGTTAAGGAATAGTATATAAGTTATAGAGAAGAAGTGTATGTTGATAAGATCATGAAGATAGCATGTGAAATGTCATGATAAATGGTGAACAATGAACATATGAATTGCATTGTGTAACAATAACAATAGCTGACTGTAATAGCATGAAATCATTATAAATTATGAATTGTTTACATTGCAATCAGTTTAGTTAGATTATGTAATGAGTATGAAATATTTATGTGCATTTTCATTATAATGAACTAAGGAAAGAATACAAAGAGTATAAGTACATAAAAGGCATGAATTCCTAAAATAGAGGAAGGCAATAATGTTAATCAACTCACCACTATGAGGAGTAGGGAAGATTAAGGGCGGGCAATCAACCAAGGATAGGTACGGGTTCATTGGTCTAGAGCACCCCTTTGAGCCCTTGTCTCAAGATGGTACCTTAGGGAGCAAGAGGTAGTCTTTTGACTTGAGTGGTCTAGAGAACCCCAAGTCAAAGGAAGGTCCTAGAGTGGCCTGGGTCTAGAGCACCCCTCGAAGGAAGAACGACCTATACCATTGGCATTGCACCCTAATGGATTCACTCTCATAAGATGGAGGATTTGATTAACAATAGGCCCAAGTATATCTCTTCCATGGTAACATGAGACTTACATAATAGATCTATGATAATAAGAGAGCATATAGTTTATGTTTTATTGACATAGAAAAGAGGAATTGAATACTAATGTACTCTTTTACAAGTTGAAATTGTTTGCAAGGTTGCGGAAATTTTGGCTTGCTAGAAGGGGACATTACAGTGGCAGCCAAGACATAATTAGGTATATATAGGAGCTAGAGGTAAGTTTATAATCATATTGCGAATTGTGTTCTCATTGGAGATATTTGGAGGTTTGCCCCCTCAAAGTGGCTTGTTATTTCAGTTATTATCAAGTATTTACAGCATATTTCCTATAATATTCCTTTTTGTTCAAGTTATTTCACTACATGTTTTTTGTAGTTCTATCTATTTGGTGTATTCTTGGGTTTAAGAGCAATGAAAAAGAAAAAACTGAAGAAACAAATCAAACGATCACTAACTTTCTAATGAACTCCATTGATATTACCAAAGTTACAAGTGAAAAATATGGATATGCAATTAGTTCTAGTGCTCAGACTTCATACAATATTCAGATTTTTATAATATTTTGTGCATATAGCACCTTCAGTACATAGAGATATATCAACTAGTAATCACAAAATGTTCTCACTCCTGGCAGCCAATTGTAATACCTTCCCTGAATGGTGGTTGTTGTAAACAAGCTTGCACCACTATCAATTCTGCGAACTACTGGTGATTAGAGTCTCCTTTGAGCATAGACACTCAGGATGTACACTCAGGATGTCAACCCAGCCCACGAATGATTAGAAATACATTGCAGCAGTACAAATCGCAGCAGTTTAAGTGCTCAGAATTCGGAACAGCTCCAATGGATCATGATTTGGCAATGCAGTGATAAAATGATGTGCAATCCGCCAATGGTGCAACATTTAACTTGTATGGAGATCCCGATATATGTTAAGAGGCTGTGATAGGTGAAGGTAATGCAATGGAGTGGATTATCATGTGTTTCACCCAACCGCCCAACAAGAAGCTCACGGAAATCCCAGAAGTGCGATCTAATTTGTTTCACAAATGGATGGGTAAGCGAATGAGGATGATGATATGTTTGCTACCACTCTAATTCTACATGAACTTATTAGCCAATCTGCACCCCTAGCGAGCTCTCCAAGATGTATAACTTGTAAAATAACCTACTTATAATGACTGAAATTTTTCACTCAAAAGCACTTAAAAATTGAACAACACCATGCCAAATAACATCAACACGCATATGAACTCATAGATACCCAAACACCTTGCATTATGGAAGTCTTCAAATATGAAAAGTACAAGAGCTTATTGGCTGGTTTTTATGACAGTCAATGACTGTTTTATATCAGTCCTTATTACAAGTACAAATATGCATCAAATTGCAACAATAACTCTAGAGGATCAAAACCAATATCAAGTAGAATGTCTAACACAACAACCCAGCTCAACTTAGGGTTTGATATGGCTCCAATCGAGTCTGAAAACTCCTTATAACCTGCTGTTACAACTGCTGATATGACTTATAATTTTCAGCGATGAAGAAATCCACAAAATTGTCATCAAAACCCTCTTCAAGTGCAAGTGATTGGCTCCTAGAGTGAGCAACTGGCTTGGGATGGCTTCCAAATGATGCTTGCTTGTCTTCAAACTCAAATGTCTTCACAAAATCCAACCTAAAACCCTATAAATGAATTTTCCAACTTGCTGTCATAAACTCAGTCCATGCAAATGATGTCAAAAATCACAAAAATCACACTTGTTATCAAATGCCATGAAAACTCTCTTCAAACACCTCAATATCAACCTGCAATTCAAGAACAATGATGAAATCTGCATGATATCATCTCATACAATGACATGGGATAATCACCACATCAATCAAGGGAGCATCAGCTTGATAATTCACTAGAAAATGCAATTTCTAGAAAATAAACATAAAGTATGAAAGGTTACCATATGATCAAAAGTTGCAAAATGAAGACAAATGGTGCTATTTATCCTTGAGCTTGGCTAGGCGTCCCAATTTGTTTGATTTCAATATTTGCTTGAACTCCACCAATGAAATTTCATCTTCTTGCATGCATTGGATCAATGAACACAATCACTTAAAATCTTCCTTGTTGTTATTGAATGTCTTTCACCTCAAAACCCCACGCCTTGGCCAAAATTGAACCATTTTGCAAATTTAGCTATGTCTCCCTTGGGCGGTGGCCAACGCTTGCATCATTTTATTTAATAAAAATATCTCTTTCATGGCTGGGCGTATATACACACATCAACAACAATACATTTCATTTAATAATATTATCTTCAAGGCTGGGCGAATGCTAACTAACTTGTAATTGCATTTAAAAAATGTCATGTCCCCGTTTCCGGCTTGATCATCAGTGAAGCATGGATTAGCCTATCTATCATTCCTGTGGGCCCATACCAATGATGAGGGAATGAATTTGGTTTTTGACTAACTCAGTGTTGTAGTTTTGCAGGTACAAAGTCAAAAACTATTCCAGCAATCTGTGGCAAGTCTGGCCAAAATGGTTAAGTCTGGAGGCCAAAACTAACAAGAACTTGACTCTCAGAGCCAAGGCGCACTTTCTGACTGTCCGGTACCAAATGTGCGCCTAACCAAGAATCATCAAGCTATGAAGCACATCAATCATATCAACCAAGGTGCCTTGGAAGGAAAGGGTGTTTTGATCTTCAAAGTGATTCATACATTGCAAGTCTTCAGAGAACATGACCAAGTGAACACTGGGCGCACTTCTCCATCCAAACTGACCCCAATGTGCGTCTAGGATGTTGAAAGCCTAAAACAAGGTGGAGGGACCTTTAGAGTCAAGGCGCTAGCTTGACACCCAACTGTTGATGAGGTTTTTGTGACTACAACAACATTAGAATAAAACACAGAGTATCCTATCCTCTCTTGAATAAAGCTTCTCAAACGCTGAACTACGTGATCGAATGAGACTGCTCCAAGGTTCCTTTTGTGTTAGGTCTTGACTGGTTATATCTTCAGGGTGGGTCAGGAGGGTCACTCTGCAGGATTTTATGAAGGTTAACATTCCATTTTGGACAGGAGCTATCTATGGAGGAACTGGAAGAAACTGTCCAAGAGCGCAAAATTCCATAGGTGCAGGATTTTGCGCCCAAGGACAAAAACTGTCCTGGAGCGCACATTTCCAGCAGTCAAGGATTTTGCGCCCAAGGACAAAAATTGTCCTAGAGTGCACATTTCAAGCAGTCAGGGATTTTGCACCCAAGGACAAAAATTGTCCAGGAGCGCACATTTCAACTGGTTAGGGATTTTGCGCCTTTGACCCTACCTATCTAGTTTCCAGGATTTTAGGCTAAGGACTTATCTTTTCTTCAATTTTGAGTGGGACTTCAGTTTTGTAGCAGGTACACTTTTAGCTATTTAGTTATCAACATGGGATCCAAAACACGGGGCTTTCGTTTCTTCCATCTTTCATTCCTTCCATCCCCTCAAGGAATCTCTCATTTCCCTGGTGCAAGACAGAGCTCGTTTCTTCCATCTTTCGTTTCTTCCATCCCCAAGGAATCTCTCCTTTTCATGGCAGGATACGGAGTTGGTGAATTCAGAATCTTTTGTTTCTTCCATCTTTCATTTCTTCCATCCCCTCAAGGAATCTCATTTCCCTGGTGAAAGACAAAGCTCGTTTCTTCCATCTTTCGTTTCTTCCATCCCCTCGGAATTTCTCATCTTCATAGCGGGATACAGAGTTGGTGAACTCGGAGTCTTTCGAAGGTTCAATGGCGACATAGGATCCGGAATACGGAGCTCGTTTCTTCCATCCCTCTCAGGGAATCTCCCATTTTCATAACGAAATACGGAGTTTTTGTTTCTTCCATCCCCTCAAGGAATCTCCCATTTTCATGGTGAATTTATCAAATAGTCAGGGAGGAATTTCCTAGGTCGCACATTTCAGTACCAACAGGATTCCCTCTGTCTTGGTCGCACTTTCTAGGCTGAACTGGATACCTGACCAGGAGTGCAAAGTCCACCTGGTCAGGGAAGAATTTTCTAGGTCGCAAAATCCACCTGGTCAGGGAAGAATTTTCCAGGTCACAAAATCCACCTGGTCAGGGAAGAATTTTCCATGTCACAAAATCTAGACAGTCAAGGAGGATTTTCCAGGTCGCAAAATCCAGACAGTCAAGGAGGAATTTCCTAGGGCGCAAATTCCTGTAGGAACATGATTTTCCACCTTGTTGCATTTTCCTGATGGTCAGGGAATTTCCTCTGTCAGGAATTCCTCCAAGGCAAAAAGTCGCAGCTTCAGGGTGGGTCTTGGAATGGAATGATCCTTGAATTCCTTGTTTTGCAAATTTCACTAAGTGAAGGAATTTTCCTGTCTAGAACTCTTGCAAGGTAGAAGGTCGCCCTTTTGGAGTGGGTCAAGGAATGTTTAGTTCAGGAATGTTCCTGTCAAGGAAAATCCAGTTCAGGAATTCCTTCCTGTCAAGGAATATTCAGTTCAGGAATGTTCCTGTCAAGGAAAATCCAGTTCAGGAATTCCTTCCTGTCAAGGAATATCCAGTTCAGGAATTCCTTCCTGAGGATCTTGGGTTTTCCTGCTTTGAACTGTGGAATTTCTATTCACTCTAGATGAAGCTTCTTGACATTTGAACGATGATTTATACCTTGGAACGAGGAACTGCCTCTTTTATCATGGAACCCCTGTAGTCATCTTTGGAATTTTCCATTACTTCAAGTCAGGGATCGATGAGTTTCGGCAAGGAATGACAAGCCCTCGGTGCACTCTGGACTCTGGATTAAGAGCTCTGGAACAGAAATCATGGTGGGTTTTGGAGTAGGACCCTAGACAAGAACTTAGGACAAATACCACCGGAATGTAATTGCGAACAAGGACCTCTAGATTCTGAAGTTTGAAACATGGATTGGAACTGTGGAACAAGAATCCAGATAGACCTTGGAACGGGATTCTGGACAGGAACTTTGGAATAGGATTCTGGGATAGGAACTTTGGAATAGGATTCTTGTTCATCAAGGAGTTTTATGCTGAGGGCGAATGATTTGGACCCTTTTCCATGGAATGATGGACTCCTTCCATGGACTGGCCAGATTTAATCGAGGAATGTAGGTAGGGCATTATTCATCCTCAGGAGAGTCGCCCTTTTCTTCACTACTTCAAGCACTCCTAATGTTCCCTGTGAGCTAACTGCTTGGACATTCTTTCCTAGCTTCATTGATTCGGGCAAGAAACTGCAAGATCAAAGCAAAAACGACAGCGAAAGCGAGCAAAAGAGGGGGTCCCCATTTGCAATGGGGCGATGTGTGAAAATGTCACAACACCAACAAACACTTTATGAGCGCTTAGGTGCCTATCACTGTTCCAGCAAACTAGAATGAGCGCCTAGCCTATCTAAGGCGCTAGAATAAGTCTCTGAGACACTAGATTGGCGCCTCATTGAAGGAATTGATATTGAGGAGATAAGTTGTCACCTCAAGATGAAAGGTTGTCTAAGTAATGCAAGGTGCTAATCCTCGATCAAACAAACCAAATTGTGCGCATTGATACTTGAGGCGCTAGATCATGATGACACAACCTTCGAATGGCACCTAGTGGATTGAAAGGATAATTGCATCTTCAGAGGGTCGAGATTGATTCAAGAGGTCATCCTTTCAATTGTGATCATCATCTAAGTCCAAAAAAGTGATGTGAGAGTGAGGCGCACTTTTCCTCCTCTTTAACCTCTCAGATGCACCTTCTTCAAGAAGCCCATTTTGCGCCTAAGGAAAGAATGAAGTCACTTTCATTGTTAGGAAGAATACTTGCATCTGGAGATGACTTGGAAGCACCTTGTAGACTTGAAGGAAGCTGGAACTCATCGCAAGGATGTTAGGTGCAATCCCACAGCTCTGGAACCCAATTTTGGTGCCTTCAAAGAAGATCAAATGAGGGTACTTGTAAGGTAGGGCGTTTGTAAAAGGAAACATCTTAAAGCATCTTCCATGGGTGGAAGTGGCAAGGAACAACAAGTATATGGCTAACTGAGTCTAGGCGCACTTCCCAGTCTGGAGGGCCTAGTTTTGGCGCCTTGCAAAAGATCCTGTGAATTTGCATTTGAGACTCTATCTTTGAAGGAGAAGGCATTCTAGAGTGTTTTCCACTGTTGAGATAATGAAGGACAACAAGTATGGAGCCTAGAATCCTAGGCGCACTTTAGGGTCTCTGCAAACCCCAACTGGCGCCTAACCTTAGCAAGGTGCAATTTCATGTAGGAACTATCTTAAGTTGGTGCCTAGCCTTGAGAAACTTGTAATTGTGACATCATTTTGGTGCCCTGAGTCTCTAAACTCCTATTGGTCCAAATAGTGGCATTGGGATCCATTCCGGCTCATTGGATAAGGTTGCCACCTCAGAGGGAGTCATCAAATGGAATATGCTCTTGGGAAACGTGCCTTGGTTCCTTCTTTACATTGAAAAACATGCCTTCGTTGCCTTTGAGAAGGAGCACTATAAAAGGAGGGGAGCACCTTCATTTTGTTATCTTATCTTTTGGCAAATTTTCTCTCTGCAAAGTTTTATGCTTGTGATCTTGAGGCCTACGAGTTTCAAGAGTTGGGGTGATGCTCCCTCAACTGACAAGGCAATGCTCCCTTGTTGCATTGTGAGGTGCTGACATCCAGTTGACATCATTAGGTTTAATTGAAGTGATCTACATCAACTAGTGAGATAGAGCTAGTTGTGAAGAAGTTGAAAGCATTGTATACATCTAGGCTTCAAAGCCTTTCCTTGTAATCCTTTGAATAAGATTGTATATTCATGCCATTGAGGGCATCATCATTGTAATAAGACATTTGCATTGAGTTAAATCAAGTAATAATACAAGTACCCAACTTCAAAGTTGATTCATGCAAGTTGCCTTTGTTATCTTTTCATATGTGATGTTAAGTAGACTAAGTAGTTGAAGAGTTAAGTGCAAGTAAATTTGTCTAAGTAAGAAAAAAATTTAGTTAGTACTAGTTGGGTATCTTACAAAAAAACCTCTTCCTTGTGCGTCGATCCCTCCTAGCCGTTGGCACCATTAGCAATGATAAAATGCCTTGTAGTTGACACATGATCCAATGTTATCACTCCCACCATGGACATTTTTATCTTAGTTGGAACTTATTCATAACACATGACCCAATGCCATGCTCTCCACTGTGTACACTTAAACCTTAGCCGATTGAGCTTGGACCTATCTTTGTAACCGTTGGCTCATTTAGCAAACCTTATTCAAGCGCTTGATCCAATGTATCATTTGAATTGGCTTTAGCTCCATTGGGCAAATGATCCTTAGCATCCATTTCAATGCAATTCCTTATCCATGCGTTGACACATCAAACAATGCAACCCTCATCCTTGGCGTTAGAACCCAATAGCAAAATAGATATTGAAAAATGTAATTAAAGATTTCATTTTTCCTTGTCCACTTGGGATCCATCGATCCAATGATGAAAATACAATTTAAATATTGTATTGTCCATTTTTCCCTTTCTCTATCTTCTAGAGGAACTTTGATAATTTGGCCAAATAAACAATATCCCTTAGTAACACTTAGCCAAAACACAATAAAAATCACTAGTTGAGCCAATATTATTATTTTGATCTTCAAAAACCAAGCTCAAACTCAAAATCATTCCCTTACCATGTTAATTAGCCTATGGGAATGGTGAATAGGCTAATCATCACCTCCATGTGAGATCACTCAAAAAATGGGGACATGACATAACTGGTATGCAAAAATGAATAGAAAGTTGCGATTGCCCTAGAATGGTAAGTGGAGCGCAGCACTCAAGTGTATAGACCTCCAGAACAGCTACAATCAGCATCCACAAATTCCCGACGATTTAGCTTTGATATGCGATAGCAAATGTTCGCCACAAATAGATATTAACTGAATCAGCACCCAAGCTTAGTCACAAACCTATAATGAATATTGGTGATCAACCACCAAAGAATATGCAATCTGAATTTGTCTTGTGGTGATGGCGACCTCCCTTTGTGTGGCACTCGGGAATAAGCGTTGGTTGACAATCCAACCAAATTCTGAACACGTCTTTAATTTTTTTGTAAATCTGGTCAGCGCCAACTTCATGAGATTAATTTCCATCCGTTAATGACTTGTGCCAACTCCAAGGAGTCCACAGCATCCATAATCAAACTCACAGTTGAATGAGAGCAACGTTTGGTTTGTTGTTGGGCAATTATCCTAATTAAAAAGCATTCGTACTAGTCACTGCCACCAACTACATTGCTGAGATTATCATTTGCAGAGCAAATCTATATTGACACATGACCAAGAGCTTGGATCGAAGGAAAGTATTGTGAACCAAATTGCATCCCAAAGATTCGCCAATAGAGGTCACAACACTTATTTACAGAGTTATTGACATCCGATTAGAGACAATTCACAACCCTATCCTAACAGCCAAGCATTCGTTCCAAGCTGTCCACAGCAACTATAACAGTACCAATTTAGAGCCAACGAAGTTCTATGGAGTAGAAGACTTGATGAGATTGAAGGTGATAGCTGATCCTGAAAGTTATTAAATTTTGAAGTAGATAGCTAATTGCCAAGTGCTATTTGAGTTGCAGGAGCCCACTTTGAAGATTGTTAAGGAGAACATAGAAAAGCTGAAAATTGTTGAATAGGATATCCTATCTTTTGGCAAACTTCTACCATTCGCATTTATTGAAGATAATCTGCATATGATAAAAAGTAATTTTGAGCATCTAATCACAACTCAATATCAGCAATATTGATGAATTGATGAAGATTGCAGTTAGAATTGTTGCATATAGAATTAAGTTGTCTGAGTACCAAATATTGTTTATGGACAGCAAAAGCTTTGTGCAGCAATAATTGGATAGAGAAAAATCAGCACAGAAGCCCCCAATCACGGAAATTAGAGAGTTCCTGGATTGAGTTCGACTAGCAAGGGAAAAGGATAATGCAGCATCTCCTAAGTCTCCAGATCATTCAGAGAATTCAAATTTAGATACTAAAATAGAAATTGATGATTCATAGTCATTTTTTATTATTTTATATTTTGAGGCCATTTGTTATTTTTGATCAAAAGTAAGAGCCTATTTTTGGCTAATTGTAATTCTTTATTTGTAATACTTTATTCATTTTAGCATTAATTGTTTTAAGATAGCTTTATTTCCTTTGTTTAGAATATAGGTATAAGTTGTTCTATAAAACGAGAGCTTTTTGGGATTATTTTATTCTTATTTTCCTTTTAAAGTTGCCTCTTGAGAGGTTATAAATAAGTGCCTTGGGCACATTGATTGTAATGAGAGTTTGTGCAAGACTTATGCTGCAAAAGTTTTCATTCAACATTGAAGTCAATCTATTGTGTTAAGATTCAATGAGTCAATAATAAGAAGATACGTGTTCAAATTTGCTTAATACTTCTTCTCTCTTCTTAATCAGTAGCTTTGCATGCTTTTAAGGATTGCTCCCTTTGATCTTGCATCGTGTTTCATATTGCTTGTGGAATGTTTGTTATGTCAAAGCAATCCTATTGCTAATACTAATTCATTGGTATCTGTTTTAATCATTGAATAGTATTTTTTCCAGTTCACATTGTTATTCCGTTGCATATCAGAAAGCATCATGATAAATCTTGTGCTTCAGTTGCAAGTCTTGTGCTTCTACCTCCAAAATCAAAAAAATAGGCCTAGATTGCTTTCAGCATTTATTTATGTGATGACCCTCCTGTCCCTTGAAGTGATTTTACTAGGCAACTGCTAACTAATTTTTTTGAAGCTTTGAAAGATATATGATTTTTTGTATTTTCTTGAAATAGATTGTCAGGAAATGCAATAGAGAGTAATGAAATACATAAACAGATTGCACACAACCAACTATGAAGGCAAATGCAATATACTTTTGATTCAGATTTTATTTATTAATTGCTCTACAAAGATTTCATACCCAGATAGCCATTGCAACATAACATGCAACTCTGAAAGTCTGTAACAGCAGCTGGAAATACCTCATTAATGGACGCCTGGCATAATTTGATGAGTTCTCCACCTTAATATTGCATCCAAATGATATCATAAGTCTGGCCGCCCTCAATGAAGACCAAAACAGCTCTAATCTCTAGGCGTTTCAGCCTAGAACCCAAATGCCATACCCTAGACACTGTACGGCCAGAATCTGTAGATGTGTACAGCCTGCAAAGTGCCTTAAATCTGCCTAGCAATGATGATTGATCAGATATTACCAGCAGCAGTTAAAATCCTTCTGATTTTCAATAAGGAACTCTCTCTAACCCCTTCAAACTTCACAAATAAGCTCAGATATGACTACTGATTTGCAGCCACCATTAAGAGCTTCCTTCAGGAGATATTGCACACCCTCAGGAGGCTGAAACACTGAAGCAGCATGCTCTCCAATGCCTTAAATTGCAGAAACCCTCATCTCCATTTCTCCCAATGCCAAACTCATAAACGACAACATGAATAATGATGAAATAATTTTCTTTTTCAAACCTTTTATACCTCCTCCCAGATGGCATGATCCCCTTTGCTTTTTGGCATTAAATAACATTAAATATTTGCTTTTGTATTTTGACTTTATAAAGTCTCATTAAGTGGGTCCCCAACAAGTCACTTTATGACTTAAATCAATAATATAAAATGGCCCCCTTAAATTAAGTCACTTTATTATTAATTATTAATAAAGTATAACTTTATTATTAATTATTAATAAAGTATAACTTTATTATTAATTATTAATAAAGTATAACTTTATTATTAATTATTAATAAAGTATAACTTTATTAATAATTAAAATATCATTTAAACCATTTAAATATTAATAACTCCTTGAATACTTATTTTTTCATTCCGTCTAAACAAGGAGATCGAGCACTGCATCCATTGTACATCTAGATGCCTTATTAAAAATAGTAAGGGTCCCTCTCTAACATCAAATGGCTTACTATAAATAGTAGGTAGGTGAAACTGAGTCAAACGAAGCCCTAACTTGAGCCAGATATAGCATTGAAGAGAAGTAACATCACCACTAACCAAGTAACTGCCACTGAAGACCCTCTATCCATGTCCATTAGCCTATGAGGGTCGAAATAATAGGCTAACCCCTCTGCAACTGGAATTGGCTAAGGAGGGGACATTACAATTTACATGCACAAACCCCAAAAGATAAATTGTACAATGTGCATAAGTAGCAATCTAGTTTATTTGTTTTAGATATTAGGAGTAAATTAGATTAAGGAGTTGTCCTCACACACTATTACAGTTTGAGTTGTCCTAAACAGGTCAAATTATAACACTAACACAAGCTAAAGTTGAATAATAGATATCTTGATGTTATGAATAATTCCTGTCTATTTGCAATTGTGCATCTATACCCATGTTTTTTTCAAAATATACAATCATTTATTTCTACTACAATAGCATAACATTTACTTAAACTTGTATTTTAAAAAGAAAAAGAAAAAGCTAAAGAAAAATGAAAAGAATACAAAACCTTGCCTATATGGAAGGATAATAGAAAACTTGATATCAAAAAAGTCTTAAAAGACTAGGGAATATACAATAAAAACAAACGTGAAAATAAAACAAACTATGTTTGAATCGAAGAGAATGAAACAAAATGCTAAATACAAGATTTTATTAATAGATGAAGAAAAATAGCACAAGAAAATTGTATTAAGTTGAAAATCAATGGCAGGCACTATTACTAAATTTAATAAATAAAGATTAGTTTACTCACGAGTATGAACAAGCGAGATGGACATTGAAGAGTCTCCATCGCTATCTATTTCATCTTGGCTTTCCAATGATCTAAGATAGCAGCATAACATAACTTAGTCAAACAAAATTAAAAGATATTAACTTTTGAACACCTTCAAACTTTTAGAAATGTTATTAAAGAACCAAAGATTGACAAAGAACCATAAAAGAAAGAACAAAGTTTCATTTTCTTCATTTGCAGACATGTCAAAAAGAAAGTATATAGAATTTGAAGGGGCTGTTTCAAAGACAACTAAAACTAGAAGATAAAAAGTTATCAAGCCTTTCATAAAAAAATGTGTTCAAATATCACTCTTACAATAATAAGCTTGACCAGATCTTACATCATTAATTGTGTACAAATGAATCACAATAGTTATAAAGAAAAAATAGCACAAATGAGCTCTTCTCACCAACTCACACCAAAAATATATATGTAAACATAAAGTGAAGGGGGTTTCTTAAGGTATTATCATCTTTGCATTAATAGTGAATTTTACACGTCTTACATGAACACATCTTGAGATTTTGATACTTACCCTAACCAATGAGTTCTCAAGACCAATTTCAAAGAATCTAGAAAATTGTTCCTAGACTATGCATAATAAAGATGTAGCCCAAGGTAAAAAGGCTAGCATGTACAAGGGGGAAAAAAAACAATATGCCTTTTACAAGTCAAATAACAAAACTGAAATTTCAGAGGTGTATTTGATGTAACTATATGTAAATCATCGGACCAAGATGTTGGCATGTCCCCTTTTTGGCTCTAGCTGTTCGTCATGGTCCCTTAGCCTATTTTTTAATTTCCCGTAGGTTAATGGGTTGGATTAAGGAAATATTTTAATAAATAATAATTAAAGTCGGTCTTAATATTATTTTTGCTAACGTTGTAAAAGATAACTTTATTATTATTTTCCAAGCTGCCTAAATTGCGCATAATAAAGCCTTATGTAACACTTAGTAATGTTATATTTTTTTGGGTAAAGTTACAAAAATAAATTAAAAATAAGTTTTTGGGTGGGAAAAGTGAATATTATTATTTTAATTCCCCCTAGAGTTTACAAAAAGGGAGTGAGGGCTCATTTGCAATTCTCTATCATTTTATCTATCACACCCTTCTTTCTGAAATCGAGTCTTTGTGTTCATTTCTTTGACCTAGGACGAAAACCCTATTGACAAATGGAGTTGAGGACAAAAACCTTTCATTCCAACAGAGTAATTCCATCTAAGAATTACCAAGCGCTGATATTTGCATTGTACTTTTAGTTTCAATTTGGTGTGAAGATTTCTAGTGTGTTGTATGATGTAGAATATTCAAAAAATAAGATAATTATTGTTGGTGTGTTTCCATATTTGTCATGTTGAATGAATTTCCTATTTGTGTGTGAGTTTTCAGATTTGGGAGGTTATTAATGTCATTTGTTTACAAATCTTAACGATTTATATCTATTGGGAAAGAGATTACATTTCTGTTTGTAGGCCATACCCTGTGTACCTAGTCGTACACATTCCCAAATCTAGTTGTACCTTATTTGCTATATTAGCAGGTCGTACTTCATCATAGAGGGGTGATTGCTGTTGGGAGGAGGCCGCTGTCAAAAAAAGGACACCTAATACTATTTTTAATAGTTCTTTCGTCCTTGGGGGTTATCGTACCAACTTAAGGAAGGGGGCGCAACCTTGTGTGAGGACTTTAGTGTGCTGTTCCAGCCGTGGCAAATGCTGTCCAAACCTGCAATTAGTCACCTACAACATATTGCAGACTTCGAGGTTATTTTAAGAGTTTCCCTTGCTACTAGCTCAATCCTTGACATGTCGTACAATTGCATTATGCTAAATCCTAGTTGGGCAATGCTCTGAATTTCTACATCAACCTATACAACAACATAGTGGTATTAATTCTCATATTTGTCATTGGATACATTTCAGACTTTCATATGTTGGTTTATTAATTTTAGAATGAATTTCAGCTGGATATAGTTCTAGTATTATTGTGAAAGTTTAGTATATGCAATCATTCGTAACAATTTGGAAGATCTACCACCAAATTCATTTTATTTCTTGCACTTGCATTGTAATAATGATTGGATAGTGTAGCTGCCAAGAGTTGCATTTAATTATCCATCAATTTGGTGTTGATTCAGATTTGCTTGTTATCTATCAGTTTTGCACTGATCGGATCTGTCTTTGTAATCCACTAGTTTGGCATTGATCATCTACATACTATCTGTCAATTTGGCATTGATTGTAAATTGTGCATGTAATGTCCCCTTCTCAAGCCTAGTCAGTTTGGTGATTGTTAGCCTATTCCCTGAGTTCCCATAGGCTAATTGGTGTTGGTGAGGGGACTCCAAAAGAGCACCAGTTTTGTTTTTATTATTTTCTATTTGCGACTTTGAGCTCAATTGGCATTATGGATCGCAGTGATGTTTTCAGAAGCGTTTCCGAACTCATGGTTTGTGCTCCACACTTCTTGGAGAGAACGTCTATTTTTAGTAAGTTACCAAGTTGGCCCCTGTCATCATCCCACTGCTTCAGTTACGTCTTGGCATGTTTAGTTTCAATTTTCGACGCCTTGGCAGTGCTTTCCGCAACTCAAGTGGAGTACCTAAATTATACACTTAAGTTTCTAATGTTTAATGTTTGATTATTCACTTGAGTGTTATAATTTATAAAGTTGTTTATGAACCCTCCTTAAGTGGGCGCCTAGGGAGTGAGAGGGAATATGTTATTAATGTATTTTTAATTCTTAAAAAAGGGGCATTGGATGTAAAGGAGGTTATTTTATATTTTAAAAATGGGTTTCCCTCCAAGAGGTTATAAAAGGAGGTTTGAGCTCTCATTTTTGATATGTTGAAGATTTCTTATGTCATTATACTATCGGATTGAACCTGTTTATTCTCCTATGATCTTTTTAGGATGAAAACCCTCATTAGATTTCTAGTTTCGGATTTGAAAGACAATCCCTAGCTAGTTTGGAGTAGTTCTACTTAGGAATCACCGTTATTCACAGATTTCTAGTTTAAGGGTTTCATTTCCTAATTTATTGATTTGCAAGAATATAAAATTTGGAGTTTTGATGGAGAATTGCATTGAATATTTTGGGTGTTTTTGATGGAGTTGTGTGGGAGTTGATTATACTACAGATATAATAAACATATATATTTATTTATTTTGTTGAGTGGGTCCATGACCCAACCGTACTTCATTGAAGGCTTCCTTTAGAAGGCCCTACCATCCAAAGAAGGAAGTGGTTACTCTTGTGGAGGAGCGATTCATAGATTGGAAGATTTTAAAGGAGATTTAAAACTTTATGGAGGGCCCACTAAATCTGACGCAGCATTAAGGATTTAATTTGTTGTGTTTGAAGTATCACGTGGGTTCCTAAAGTGGGACATGAGGATTGTGGGAAGAGGTGTTGCCTCTAAAATTCAAGTTTGGGTCTTGTTGTGACCTAATCACACATCGCCCCATTGCAAATGGGGACCCCCTTTTTTTTGAGCTCCAGTGCTTTGTCTGAGTTTTGGATGATGTCTTTGGTTTGTTTCATGATGAAGTCAGTGGTTGTTCTTTAATCAAAGGGAAGTTCTTTGTCGAGTTTCTATTCAAGAGTCATTTGATTTCGTTCTGGGATTTTTCTGAGAGCCTGAAAATGACTAAGTCTGATATCCTGATATCCTAAAAAATCCTGAAATCTGGTGGATCCTTCAAATTCTAGAATCTGCATGTTAAATCCTATGGATTTGGGACCTATCTCAAACATCCTGAAAGTATATTTCAAAACAACGGTGTCGCCTTGGATAAGTACCATGATGAAAACTTGGCAAACAAGCGTCATGCGTAAAGACACCCTGTCTCATTTAACTCCTCTCCGTTTCACTTCATTTCCATTTCCATATCATCCCCATTCCGCCATTACTTCGTTCAATGTCATTGCATACTATCATTGCCCACTTCCTCCATATGTATACATGTTCTTTCATCCGCTTTCATGAATTTACCTAGCTTGAGACAGGTGAGCTTAGATGATCTTGGCTTCTAAGGGATGGGAACGAACGCAAGTGTCCGCACTTGAATCCTCAAATATGGATAGTCGCGCTAGCAATTGGTTTTGATTCTTTGATCATGTAGTTTTGTTTATGTGATCTGGTGCGTTGGTGTACATGGAAATGTTGAAGCTTGACTTTTGTTTATCTTTGGAACATTTAAGAAATTGTTTTAATTGAAACCTATCTTTAATCACACATCAGGAGATGTAGTGTCTTGATCCAATTTATGCTTCTTTTCCTTTTTGAGTCCGTTGTCTAGCTGGTTGATGAGTAGAAGAGGGGTGTCTGAAGTTTTTGAGTCTGGATTGAGTCTTTGTCTTTGAAATGTTCAGGAACATTTATTCGGATTGGCACTAGATGTTGTGACCTAATCACACATCGCCCCATTGCAAATGGGGACCCCCTTTTTTTGAGCTCCAGTGCTTTGCCTGAGTTTTGGATGATGTCTTTGGTTTGTTTCATGATGAAGTCAATGGTTGTTCTTTAATCAAAGGGGAGTTCTCTGTCGAGTTTCTATTCAAGAGTCATTTGATTTCGTTCTGGGATGTTTCTGAGAGCCTAAAAATGACTAAGTCTGATATCCTGAAAAATCCTGAAATCTGACTAAGTCTGAAATTTGGTGGATCTTCCAAATTCTAGAATCTGCATGTTAAATCCTATGGATCCAGGACCTATCTCAAACATCCTAGAAGTATATTTCAAAAATATTTAAAGTATAGGAAATTTAAATATACTTCCACCCAGGGGTCTTCACCTTCAAAATTTGCAAAAAATGGCTAAGTACTCAGGAGAAGATTAAAATTGTCATCCCATGTGCCCTTGTTGAGGTGTGATTTCAACCGAAGGACAAAATCCCTAGTTCCACGGGGATGCGTCCCCCCCCAAAATACAGCCGTCCCCACGTCTCCCCGTTTCCGAGACGGGGAGACTTCTGGGAAACGTCCCCACCATCCCCCGCCATCCCACTGCCGTTCCCCCGCCGTCCCCCCACCGTCCCCCGCCGTCCCCCAGTTTTGCCGATGTATTTCTTTGAGGCATTCTGTCAAACAGTTCACGTGCTTTGTCTATGCTTCCACATTTTGCATACATGTCTATGTTAGTTGTGAAATTTGGCTTTACACCAGCCAATTGCATTTGCTTTAAAATTTCTAAAGCATGTTCAACATATCCATTTTGTGCATATCTTGCAATCATTGCAGTCCATGAGACCACATTTCTTTGAGGCATTCTGTCAAACAATTCATGTGCCTTGTCTATGCTTCCACATTTTGCATATATGTCTAATTTATAACTAATTTATACAACTTATAGACTTCTACAGTTATACATCTTTTTATAACTAATTTTTCAAGTACTATATGTATTTTAGCGCACCGCTCCCCCGCCGCCCCCTCGCCGCCGTCCCCCCGCCGTCCCCAAATTTAGGCCCCCCCGTCCCCGAACCCGAAACGCGTCCCCTGCCGTCCCCGTCCCCGAAACTCCGTGGAACTATGACAAAATCTTGACCCAATGTGCCACTATTGGAGGGTGGATTAATTTAAATTTCAAGAGATCTTTCAACCGGAGCACAAAATCCTCAACCAATGCGCCTAGATGAAGAAGAGATCAAATTGATCATCCAATGCACCACCATTTGGAGTGTAGTAACTCAAGTTTTAGGACGTCATTCAAGAGAAGAATGAAAACCTCAACCAATGCGCCACTATGGAATGAAGGTTGAACAAATTTTATGTGATCATTCAAGAGAGGATTAAAATGATGATCCAATGCGCCACTTAGGTGTGAAGTTCAATTCAAATTTTATAAGACTTTTTAAGCGAGGATCCAATTTGCTATCTAGTGCGCCAACTTTGAAGTGAGCATTGATTTAAGTTTTTATGAGTTCATTCTACCAGAGAGCAAAATCATGATCTAGTGCGCCACCTTGGTGTGATAATTCAGTCCAAGTTTTTGGACATCTTTCAAGCGAGGACAAAAATCTTGAACCAGTGTGCCACTATTAAGGGAGATCTAGTTCAAGTTTCATGTGATCATTCAAGCGGAGGATGAAATGGTGATCTAATGCGCCCTTATCAAGGAAAGACAATGATGATTTTCAGAACATATTTCAACCAAAGATCAAAATCCTCATCTAGTGCGCCGCTCCCATGTGAGGTTGAATTGAAGTTTTATGAAGGTTTTTTAAGTGAAGAACAAAATCCTGATCCAATGCGCCCAAGTTGAAGAAGTCTATTTTGATTGCTAAAATGCAATTTTAACCAGAGAATGAAAATGTCATCCAATGCGCCAAGATGGAGGGGGTTTGTTTTGATTGTTAAAGTGCAAATTTTATGAAAATTTAGGAGAAGGATAGAATTGCCATCTATTGCGCCACTATTGGAATGTTGTTTAGTTCAAATTTTAGGACATCTTTTAAGCAAGGGATGAAATCATGAACCAGTGCACCAAGATAAGGAGTTTGTTGCAGTTTGCTAAAGCGAAGTTCCAACTGGAGGATGAAATTGGCATCTAATGTGCCACTTTTAATGTGATGCTTAGTTTGAGTTTTATGATTGCTTTCAGGAAATCAACCAATTTGGCATCCAATGCGCTTAGGCTTAGAAGGAATATTAATTGTTTAAAATGATTATTTTGCGTTGTAAAGACAAGTGATTGATATTGTTTCTTTCTCTATGTTGCAGGAGCGTGAATGGGGCTGAATGATCATCTAAGGAGAAAGCGCCTAGAACCACCTTCATACAAGGAGTAAAATGAAGATAGAAGATAGCCACTCCAAAGGATCACATCAAGTTCATTGTTCAAGTGCACTTCATCATCTGCATCATGGAAGACATCTATCCATCAAGCTTCAAGTTCTATCAATCTTCAAGTATCAGAGAGGTCTCCTACTCCATGAGGCATCAACATCATCTACACTACTCTCTATGAAGATGTATCCAAAGAAGATCAATCTATATCCTGCAAGAGGAAGAAGACACAGAGTTAGACAAATGAGCAACATTTATCATACATATCTGACTTACAAAAAAAATACAAGGCAAGATCAACAAGGATACATTCCCAAGCATACAAGTTCATCAAAGCAATCATATTCAAAGACATCACACAGGTGATGCAATTTGGGAATATGCTGAGGTGGCACCTACGTGGCATGTACACATTATTCATCCAATCACAGTTCGCCACATCATTCAACAAGAAAGAAGCCAAAGAGGATGTCCATGTGGAAGATGCTTTGAAGATTCTATTTTATCCTTATCTTCTTGGAAAACGTGCCTTCATTGCCTCTCTTATGTACTAAAAATAGCAAGTTGTAACTAATTGCTGAGATGGCATGATCTGGGCCCTTGGCTACTTGAATTGATCCGAGCCATTCATTGTAATTCTGGAACTATATATAAAGGCCCTGTTGCCTCATTTGTAAAGTTAGTAATTAGTAAGCAAGTAGAGTAAGGAAGAGACTCTCAAAATTTTCTGAGAGTACTTGAAGATTGTTGTAAATATTTGTCAAGATTAATGCAAAGACATTGGAGCTTGTTTGGTGTTAAGCGTTGTCTTGTGGAATAACATGGTTTCTTGTATTTTGATGAAATGGAGAGATGTTTCTAAGTAGATTAGAAGTAGAGTAGTAGCTCATTGATATAATGCATGTATGTATTGAATATTTGATCAACTCCTAGCTCATGCTTTTGACATTCATCGTTGGTGAAGTGTTGTGTAAAGCTAGTCTGAGCTTCATTTGCTTAAGTTTGATTATGGATGCTTGTTTGAGCTGCGCCGTCTAATGGGTGCTTATATGAGCTTTCATGATTTGAAAACCTTTCACTATCTGTAGGAGATTGCACCTACTCCATGTAGTTGTAGGCACCCTTGGCGAAGTGGAGTTAGGTTGATTAAGGAGTTTGTCTATTCATGCATCATCATTGCTTCATTGACCTTAGATTAGTTTCTCTAAACCTTATCTTTTTTTCTTTTCTTTATCATTGAAGCATTGTACATATATCATCCACACTGAAAGGAGAAATAAGCTGAACGAAGTGAGAAGAAATCTGCGTAAGTCCCTTTGTGATAACCAGCAAGATCACATCAAATCACTGAGTTCATCCACTATAAATCATAAATAAGGAACCTTGAAGTTACTTCATTGGATCACATAGCTTAGCCTTTGAAGAACTTTATTCAAGAGAGAGTGGGATACTTAGTGTTTTACTCTATTGTTGTGTTGTCTAAAAACAATCATCAACAGGTCTCTTGTTTCAGCCGCTTTCTTTGGGAAGGAAGTTGGATTGCATTTTTGGGAGTGCTCTGGAGTTTGTACTTGTTGGTTTGATTGATATGGCTGCTATAATAAGTTTATTGAGTATTAAATTTGTCATTCCTTGAGCTGCTTCACTTCTTCATCAGCATACTATACTTTGCAAGTGATATTGGCTTCATACTGAAGGTTAGAAATCCTGGTGATCATTATCTTTGTATTTCTGAATTATATCAGCACATAGTATTGTTTCCATATAACAACGAACAAGAACAAATTGTTTGACAAAATGTCCATATATTATCATTGAATGTTGAAAAGCAAATGTGAATGTTTCTTGTTCTAAATTTCTATGCAAGTTGTTCTATATCACCTATACTCAAAATTTCAATTTAATAAGCATAGTGACAAATGTTTGACGAAATGCTCATACAACAAAAATCAGAGAAAAATTGTGGGTTTTGGGAAAAAATTTGAGGGTGGTTATTACAGTGGTATCAGAGTTGGCTTTTCCTACCAACCTGTGATTTTCTAATCCTGCATGCAGTTGCAGTTTATTCTATGAGTGAAAGAAATCAGATATTGTAATAGAAAACAGAAAATATAGTTATATCAGAGGGCACAAACCCAAGTTGAAGATATTTTTCTGAGGTTCTAAGAGTTCGTTAGAGTCATACAAGTGACAGTGACAGTTCTTTTGAGAGCAGATAAAGGACCAACACAACTAGATTGTCCCAATTCTAGAGCAGAGAAGAAATTTGATACTATGCTCGACATGATGTCTTAGCTGTTGGCAAAGATGAGTCAGCATGTGCCTCAAGCACCTCTAGTTTATAATGGTGAAACTAGTGGTTCTAACATTAATAATCATCAAAATAATGGTCACACTGTTGGAGCAGCTTCTGGGTCTATTCCTAGACCTCTCCAACCTACTTTCACTCGTAGGGAGGAGACCCCACCTGTGCAAGAGGTCCAAATACCGATGGTAGATGAAATAAGGGCTAGCTATGTAGAGTATATAACTCTTCCAGTTGAGATCCGTGATTTGTTGACATTATTATAGTTTATGAACCAGAAGAAGAGGGGTGGTGGAAGAGCTGAGAACAGAGAGACTACCAGCAAGCATTGGGAAAGGTAACTTTGGCATACTTTGATGGAAGTGATAAGTATTCAACTAGAGCTTGGGTACAAAAGTTAGACAATTATTTGGCACTCAGACCAATGCTGGAGGATGAAGCAATTAAATTTGCTACATTGCACTTAGATGGAACAGCCCATGAGTTGTGGTACCATGGCTTGGTTACACTAGGCCACAACTTGATTACCACCTATGATGAGTTCACAAACAAACTCATCGAGAGATTTGACAAGAAAGATCTTGAGTTACACTTTAGAGAGCTTGCACAGTTGTAAGAACCTTGTCTTATTCTGTAATGTGTCATACCTGTTTGTATTTTTTAAGATCTTTTTATGTGTGATTTTTATTAAATTTTTGTGATCTTTCAGAACTAGAGAGAAGAATATAGAAGGGGTTTTCAGTTTTCCTGCAGATGTGTTGCCGGAGCATACAATATATTGCATATAGCAGAAACCCATAAAATATACAATAGATATGAAGAAACTATCGATTACCCAGATAGTAAAATGGCCAATAATGAATTACTATGACATACCCATGTTCAAATATGCAACTTGGTACAACAGCCGGAACTGGACCAGCAAGTGGGTATGGCTGGAAATGCCTCAAAACTCCCAGGAATAGCAAAGATGGATAATACAAATGATATCATCAATAAAATAGGCTCTGGACACCTCAACTGGGACCAATATGTAGCAGTAACAAAGGGTTTTTGACCCCTTCAAGACCCACGTCCCTCTACTAGGCTGGTACGGCTAGCTGTAGGTGAAATCAGCCACAAAATCCACTGAAAACTCCTTAATACTTTGTTGTAAATGATCTGCAGTTTACCCTGAGGCTGGGCGACCAAGTTGGAGTGAAGATTATGCCAAAAATCACAATCAATAGCTGCATATAAGTGGTACGACCTGCTCCAGGTAGTATGACCAGCAAGGAAAAGTTACAGCAATCACAAAACACTCTCAATCTTGCCTCAAATCTGTCATAGCATTCTTGTCTTCAACTGTCTATCACCAATCTGCAAATGATATAGAAATATACCCCAGAAATCTCATCTTACAAACTCCATTTCAGCGCATATGTGAATACTAGATGCATCCACTGTCAATGGCACCTTTGGGTGGTATTGCACACCTGTAGAATGTTGTCACTCAGGGAGGATTCCGTCTCCAACAGCCTGGTTCGAATCCTCAAACTCTCAAAACCCTAGTAGAGCTCACAAAGAGAAATATTCAACATAGCATAACACAAATGAACCTTTTTCCATCTTTTATTTCCCTCCTCAAGTTGGGCGTTGGAATTAGAGAGGGAACATTATAATTTTAAATTCACTTTTTCACTCCTACGGATGGGCACCCAAGGTCAAGACTTGCCTTATGTCTTCATTTTCCATAAAGTCACTTTTCCTTAATATTTATAAAGTCCCAATTAAAATATAAACAATAATAATCTTTAGACTTTAAAATAAATATGAAGACATCAGAATGCAATGATCTATAGCTCGTCGGAAAGCCCTCCATGAGACGAATCTGACCCCACTTTGAAAATCCCGAACCGACACTGAACCCGGACTTACTAAAATAGTAAGTAACGACCAAGAGCAAATTGGGCCAACTCTGAGGGTTCCAGCTGGATCCACTGAATACGAACCACGTCTCCATCACCGACAAATACCTCCAAGGCCAAACTAACCACAATTCCCTAACCAAACTGCTAGTCCATGGGAACTCAATGATGAACTAGCCATGTAACAAGAAGGGGACATTACAGTCCGCCCTTGCCTCAAGCAATCTCAGATCAGGATGCTCCAATATCTGCTCATTCTCCCAAGTAGCATCCTCAACTGGCAGGTTCTTCCATTTAACCAGGTACTCTCTGATGATCCTGTTGATGATGTTCTTGTGACAACAACAACAATCGCATAAAACACCAAGTATCCTATTCTCTCTTGAATAAAGTCTCTCAATGGCTAAGCTATGTGATCCAATGATATAACTTCAAGGTTCCGTATTTGTGATTGCAGTGGATAAACTCAGTGAATACATGTGATCTTGCTGGTAATCACAAAGGGACCTACGTAGATTTCTTCTTACTTCATTCATCTTATTTCTCCTTTCAGTGTGGATGACATATGTACAATGCTTTAATAATAAAGAAAAGGAAAAAGATGAGGGTTCAGAGAAACTAATCTAAGGTCAATGAAGCAATGATGATGCATAAATAGACAAACTTCTTAATCAACCTAACTCCACTTCACCAAGAATGCCTACAACTACATGGAGTAGGTGCAATCTCCTAAGGACAGCGAAAGGTTTTCAAATCATGAAAGCTTATATAAGCACCCATTAAACGGCGCAGCTCAAACGAGCATCCACAATCGAACTTAAGCAAATGATGATGAAGCTCAGACTAGCTTTACACAACACTTAACCAACGATGAATGTCAAAAGCATGAGCTAGGAGTTGATCAAATATCCAATACATACATACATTACATCAATGAGCTACTACTCTACTTCTAATCTATTTAGAAACATCTCTCCATTTCATCAAGATACAAGAAACCATGTCATTCCACAAGACAACACTTAACACCAAGCGAACTCTAATGTCTTTGCATTAATCTTGAGAAATATTTACAACAATCTTCAAGTACTCTCAGAGAATTTCGAGAGTCTCTTCCTATTCTACTCTACTCTACTGCTAACAACTATTAACTAAGAACTCTCCTTTACAAATGAGGCAACAAGGCCTTTATATAGAGTTCTAGAATTACAATGAATGGCCTGGATCAATTCAAGTAGCCAAGGGCCCAGATCATGCCATCTCAACAATTAGTTACAACAACTTGCTATTTTTAGTACATAAGAGAGGCAATGAAGGCACATTTTTCAAGATGATAAGATTGCAGTGAAATGATGTGGCAAAATATGATTGGCTTGATGATGTGTATCTACCACGTAGGTGCCATCTCAGCAAGTCTTATGGACTTCAACGGTTTATTCAATTTACTTTTGGCATATGATTGCTTTGAACTTGAATGCTTGGGAAGGTATCCTTGTTGATCTCGCCTTGTCCTTTTGTGAGTAGGATATGTATGATGCATGTTGCTCATTTGTCTAACTTTTTTGTACTTCTCTTCTATTGGCAGGATGTATGCTGATCTTGTTTGAATGCTTCTTCATGGCTAGTAGTGTAGATGATGGTGATGTTTCATGGAGTAGGAGGCTTCTCAGAGACTTGAAGATGGAAAGCTTGAAAGTGATGGATGGATGTCTTCGCTTGATGCAGATGATGAAGTGTACTTGCAATATGATAATCTTGAAGTGTTCTCCTTTGCAATGACAACCTCTTGACTTCACTTCTTGGATGAAAGTGACTCCAAGCACCCTACTCCTTAGCTCCATCAATGCTCCTGCAACATAGAGAAAGCCACACATATCAATCCATTGATAAATATTTTAACCTTATAACACAAAGAAATCACTTTTAAACACTTATTAACCCTTTCCAAGCTTAGGCACACATCTTGGTGTGTACAGAGGCAAAAGTGCGCCTAACTCTAATTGGCCTTATACTTATCATTTTTATGATCTCAATCAATTGAGCATGTCTTAGAATGCTCCCCTTCCCCAAGCGCTTAATCAATGATGTGAATTTATGTGATTTCTTCCTAAGGCGTTGATTTGGGTTGTGGAGACTGAAAAGTGCGCCTCATCTTACTTGGACTTATACTTGCTATGTTTGTGATTTCAAATCGTTGGAAATGACTTGGAATGCTTCTCTTCATCAAGGTGCTTACTTCCTGACATGCATTCATGAGTTTTCTTGAGGCGCTAGTTTGAGGCTACAGAAATTGAAAAGTGCGCCTAGACCAAGTAATGCACTTCAATGCCCTCAAGCCCTTTGTTGATGCCTAATGATGCTTATTCCTGACAAAGGAAAGTACTCTCAATGTTGATTCCTGCCCTTTCAATGGAAGTGCAAATTTAGGTTTGTGGAAGTGTAAAAGTGCACCCATGTAACTTAAGCTTTTTTTTTTTTTGCATTCTACCAGTATCAATCACTTACAAACTCCCCCTGTCACTAGGCGCTCAAATTCAAGGTTACAAACTCTATGTTTTCTAGGCACCAAAATGGAGTTGTCTAGATGCAAAAGTGCGCATAGCACATTTTGGCTTGTTTTTGGGCATTTATGATGATCTCAAGCCAAGGTATTGATGTTTAGAAAACTCCCTGCATCAGGATGTGATCATACTACATAGCTTTCATGCCCCTTTTGCAAGGCACATATTGATGATGCTCCAGGTGTGATATTGCGCCTTAGTATACTTACCTTGTTTCTTGGCAATCTGATGGTTTCAATCACTTGTTCAAATACAGGAGACCATTCTACTTCTAGGCGCTAGATCTCAGGGTTTCTAACATTTTACCTTCAAGGCGCCAAAAGTGGTGTGCAGAGACAAGAAATTGCGCCTCATCATATTAGGTGTTTAACATGTTTATCTTGATGGTCTTAAGTCATTGTGTATGCTTAATGAGATGCCTTGTCACTCAACACTCTCAAGATTAGTGGATTCAAACATGTTTTTCCCTAGGCGCCAGAATGGGGTTGTATTGATGGAAAAGTGCGCCTCACTTGAAGATGCTCATTTTCCTTCCAGGGCGCCAAAAGTAGACTTCACAAGAGCAAATTTGCGCCTAGCACACTTAAAGAGTATGTCCTCAAATTTCATCCATTTCAAACATCAGAGTTAGCCAAGGGGATCATGTCCTACTAAGGCACCACTTCCATTCATTACCACTAACATCATTAGCTCAGGGCGCCAAAACAGGCTTGCACAGAGGCTAAAGCGCGCCTAAGTTCTTGGTGTATGTTTTGTGAACTTGAATCAAACTTGGCACTCAAGGAAGGTTAGATTTCTCAAGGCGCACTCTTCAATTGGTTTATACATTCTGTTCATGTTAAGGCGCTAAAATGAGGTTCTACAGATGCAAAAATGCGCCCTAGCATGAATAAGTGTTGAACTTGAATGAGTGTAGGTGTGCTTTGGAGAGGTCTAATTCTTCAAGGCACTACTTGCTTGGGTAACTTCCAACACCTTTCCTTCAAGGTGCCAATTGATAGCTATACAAGTGGTAAAGTGCGCCTAGCTATCTTAAGCATAATTCCTTGAAAATTTCTAAGTCTAGAGTCTTTAAACCACCCTTTAGGCACACATCTATGATTATCAATGATGATTTTGCAGGGTTTTGACTAAGGCGCACCTTAGGGTCTCATGAAGAATGCCTTTCTTCCTAGGCACATATTTTGACCTCTGCAGAAGGGAATTTGTGCCCAAGGCTATTGAGCTATTTGCTTGCAAAAAACATTCTAAGTTCAAGACATTAGGAAGGTCAAAGCATTAATTCTTATCCAGGGCGCCATTCAAACACAACTAACTTCATCAAGAACTAATCCTTAAGGCATCATCATAGACTCAAGCAAAGTACTGGAGCTCAAAAAAGGGGGTCCCCATTTGCAATGGGGCGATGTGTGATTAGGTCACAACAGATCCTCCTCAGATTACGTTCCCTAGTGTCAATTATTGCTTCGGTTACCAAGATCAACTTCCCCTCTTCATCAAGCGGACATAACTCAACTGATGGTGTCACATTATGTCCCAGTGCCTTCTTGAGGCGAGATACATGAAATACATTGTGTACCCTGCTACCTGTCGGAAGTTCTAACTCATAAGCCACTTCTCCAATCCTCTTGGAGATCCTGAAAGGTCCATAATAACGTGGCTTAAGCTTTTATGCCCCACTCTTCTTGAGAGTGGATTGCCTATAGGGCTGCAGCATGAGGTATACCATGTCACCAACCTCAAATGATCGCTCAGTTCTCTGCTAATTTGCATATTGCTTCTACTGATTTTGAGCCTTCTGTATATTCTCCTTCAAAGACCTCATGATATCCTGACTCTCCTGAAGGTCTTTGGCCTTAGGCACTCTGCTATCACCAAACAGCAAATCAACAAAACTCGGTGCGTCATACCCGTACAATACCATAAAGGGTGACATCTGAATGGACATGTGATAAGTGGAATTGTAACAGTATTCTCCCATGTGAAGCCACTTAATCCATGCCTTCTGCTGCCTTGAAACATAATTGCGGATGTATCCTTCCACCTATTTATTAACTATCTTTGTTCGACATCTGTTTGTAGGTGGTAGCTCGTGCTGGGGGTGAGCTCTGTCCCTGTCAACCTGAAGAGCTCCTGCCAAAAATTACTGAGGAACCTGCTGTCCCTATCACTGACAATGTTCCATGGCAACCCATGAAGTCGGAATACTTCTCGAAAGAACAACTCTGCAACCTAAGCTGCAGTGTAGGTGGTAGGGATGGCAAAGAAATGTGCATACTTTGTCAATCTATCCACTAACACAAAAATACAATCCATGCCTTGGACTTTTGGTAAACCTGTGATAAAGTCCATAGAGATGCTATCCACTTCCTCTCCGGAATGGGCAAGGGCTGCAATAATCCTCCTGGAAATGAGTGTTCCTGTTTGTTCTGCTGGCATACTGGGCACTCTCTCACATACTACATCACTTCTGTCTTGAGGCCCTTCTAGGTGAACCTCTCCCTGACCTGTTTGTAAGTTTTGAAGTATACTGGATGGCCTGCCATAGGCAAATCATGGAATGCCCTCAAAACTTTTTGCTTCATCTTTGAATCTGGCACCAAGAAGATCCTATCCTTGTAAATGATTAAATCATTTACCGCTGTGTACTTGTCATCCTTGATAGTGCCATCAATTATCCCAGTAGCCCATGCATCCTTAGCATATTCAGCTGATATCATCTCCCTCCAATCATCTGCAATGGCACCTAATGCACACAAATGGGCCTACTAGATAAAGCATCGACAACAATGTTTTTCTTACCTTTGACATAAACAATGTCAAAGTCGTAAGCCTGTAGCTTGCTGACCCACTTCTGTTGCCTCTCATTCAGATCCTTCTGCCCAAGGAAATGCTTCAGACTTGTTGTACCCAATCAAAATTTTTGCTTCATTAAGGCATTTTGAGAAAGTCTAGAAAATTTTTTCGTAAAAAAAGTCAACAAGTCAAAATTTCTAAAAATAGACGTCAAATTAGGTTTTCTGGGTTTCTTGAAATACGGATGCTGGCAAAATTTTTTAAAAATAGAAAGTTTCTAAAAATAGAATCTTTGATTCAGGTGTCGTGCCTGATTCTAATTCGCTGATTTTGCTTCACGATCAGCGTGGTCTAGAAGAAATCTGCAAAAGGTCAAGTTTTCTCTACTGGGTCAATTCTGCTTTTTCAGAAGGCGAAGCACGAGCTTCGGAGCCATTAAAGGAGAATGTTCATCTACCAAAGCTCATTTTCAAGTTTTCAACGTTGTTCCTTCGACGCAGAACTGACGAACAGTTGTCGATTTGACGAAGAACGCAAAACAGAGCATGATGGATCCGGAGTAAGGAGGAAAAGTTGAAAATCATAAAAAATTTCTAAGGCACTAAAATCCAAGCGCCCCTAGAGGCCAGGGGTGCCCACTTTTTCATGCCTTAGATTTTTTCGCGTATTTCAAGAAAATGCAAAAAATACCTCTGTCGGTCAGTTTCCGGGAGGACAAAAGCAGTCATTTTGGTCAACAGGTCCTAAAAAGCTGGAATTCACGTCAGATATACCCAAGTTCAATCCATTCATCATCCAGTGGCAGTTGACTGACAAATTGTCGAAATTGACATCAGGAAGCAGTTGCCGGCATGCGAAACGAAGCAAATTGCAAATAGAAGTTGGAAATCATAAATTTGGCTAAGGCACAAAATTTCAGGTGCCCCTGGAGGCCAAGGGTGCCCACTTTTTCATGCCTTAGAATTTTTTTACACGTTTTTCGAGAAACGTCAAAAAGTCTCCGGAAGCCCGTTTCCGGGTGGTCAAACTCAGTCGAATGCCGCTAAAAGCCGGGATTTCATCTCAGGTATGTTCAGACAACTCAAATCACCTCCCGCCCTGCCTCAACAATCATCCGGACAATAGAAAACGATGATCAAACAGGACATGTTGGCACGGAAATCATGAAATCGAATCAAAATTTGAAAATATCAAAAAATTTCTAAGGCACAAATTTCTAGGCGCCCTTGGAGGCCAAGGGCGCCCACTTTTTCATGCCTTAGAATATTTTTTAGTTTTATGAAAAACGACAAAACCTCTTCCGTCAGCCCGGTCAGATTCATTGCAAATCAGTTTGGCGTGTTTTTTGAGGCAGATAGAGGGTACAATCAGCTCAGTTTTCATCAGGCTTGCCTTTTTTCCAGATCATCAAACTCAATTGTATTCCAATAGGCAGAAATCGACAGCCAAACAGGGGCCCACAGTCACCAGAACACGCGCAGAAGTTAAAAAGTTTGCAAAGTTAAAATTTTCAGAAAAATGGCTAAGGCACTAAAAACCAGGCGCCCCTGAAGGCCAGGGGTGCCCAAGATTTCATGCCTTAGAAATTTTTCATGTTCGACAGCCGTTTCCAGATCTTTGCCTGGCGACAGTTACTAGAAGTCAAATTTGCAGTCAAATGTTATCAGATCGTCAGTTTGAGGCTGGAGATGAATCACGGTCGATAAATCTTCAAGGTGCCATGATCAGTCTGCTTTTTCAGTCAACGGTGACAGTTTGCCGTCTTGTTGAAGTCAGGGACAGGCCATACTAGAGTCAAAACGAGTGCAAAAGTGTCAAAAACGAAGGAAAATAGGCTAACACTTTTGCAACCTCACGTGTTTGATGACATCATCAAAGAAGATATTTTTAGTCATCTCACACATGAAGCCATAGGCAGCTATAAAATAGAGATTCCTCCTATTCAAAGACATCCACTTGGATTTGTAATTTAAAAGTTGCTTTCCTCATGGATAAGATTGAAGCTTTATTTCTTCACAAAGAAAGCTGTTTTTTTGTCCTAAAGTTCTATAAAAACAAGCTTGTGACCTCTTTTATTTCATTATCTTTTGCAGGTTGCATCCAGAGGGAGGATTTTTATTTTTCTTTCCACGAAGATTTGAAGGCTCAAACGAAGTGTTTTTTTAGCGTTCTTCATAGTTTCAGGATGAGGAAGCAAGGAGGCACACTTTTCAAGGTCCTTTTTCTAGGGGATCGTTTTTTAGAAACAGGTCCGAAACTTTTTCAATTTTCATCGAGATGGGTCCATCCAGAATTTCATCCTTTTGAAGATTGCGAAATTTTGCTTTTTTCGAGAATTTGCTTTTTGTTGCTTTTTCGAGAAATCCTCCGCTTTTTCAAAATCCGACAATCTAGGTTGCTTCAAAACGGAATTGCCTACAAAACTCATGTGCCAGTTTTTTTGCTCACATTCTGCTTTTTAGAAAAAATCAGCAAGTAATTTTCTGCCTTTTGTCCAAGGTTTTTCCAACATAGGCGTGTTCACAGTCATTTTTCAAATCTTTCAATATGCAGTACTCTCCAACAGAGATCAGGCCTAAAACGATGTTGGTTCACGATTACCTCAGAACTTTTGAGACAGACTTACATAAAGTACTTCGAGTGTTCAATTTACATCCTTTGGAAGATGCAGGAAACAACACTATCAGAAATCTGAGTCACTCTGGATTGCTTGCAGCAGCATCCTTCCCCATCATAGTGCAAAGTATCGAATTCGTAATTGCTTGTATGACGCATTACAATTCGATCACAAGAGAAATCCAATCAAGAGATGGACGTGTGCTCTGCAGTCGAAGGCCGAACGACATTGAGAAGTGTTTTTCAATACCAATCCGGAGAGAAAACTTGGTTGTTTCAATTGAAGAATGCAAGAGGTTGTGGAACAATGATAAAGAAAAATACCGGAAAAAGATTGCTCAGAGGTGGTTGAAGGAAAAGCAGAATATCATGCCAAACAATGTTGGACGTGGAGAGTTCAAGGAGGAACATGCAATAATGATTACTCTGCTAAGCCGGATCACGGGTCAAGCAGATGCTAACAAATTTCAGCCTTGTATATTTTACATCATGTCCCAGATTGTTGACGGAACATAATTCTATGATTGGTCGGCACTCATCAGTGATAGTCTCCACCGGCAAATAACTGATTTTCAAATGGCTCACGAATTTCATATGATGTCATACCTTGTGTATTTGATGGCTTTTTAAGGTCAATTCAGAGGTACGAATATTGTTGGAACTCTGGGCATTCAACATGTATATCATCATTTCCCGCAACTAGAATTTTCTCAGGTTGAGCGACATTACAGGCGTGTAAATGATGCATTCCTGATGCATGCAGTGTGAGGTATGGATAATGAGTTGCATACACGATTTTCAGCAGATGCCAGAATGGCGATGGCGGAATGGGCTGATTGGTTTATCCAATTTCCCATTTTTTCCTACATCAGAGTATATAGCTTCTCAAGAGAGCCAGCCATGTTGCCAAGATATCCAATGGATGAGGTAGCATTCATGGAATTTCTGAGGTAAGTCTATGAAGTTCATACATTTCTACGTAGCAGATGCAAGCCGACTTTCAATTTTCCAATTGGGATGGGAATTTACAGATGTAGATCTGGAGCAGATGCCAAGGTGATTAGTAGTGAAATGTCCAGGTATGGTCTTAAGTTTTTCGACAGCAGGTCTTCACATGATCTGCGTGGTGTTTTTGCATCACACCTTGGTCAAAATTGTGCGCATACGCATGCAGTTGAAAATTTCTGGGCTAATTGTGGTGATGAGTTTGAAGTGCGAGAACGTAGTTACAACAGGTTTACTCTTAGGCAGTTGGCTGATATCTTGTCAAAAGATCTAGAGGGCTTGTCAAAGGATGGTGAAGTTTTACTTCCCACATATTTCAGAGATCAGGTTGAGCAACAACCGTTGCTACCAGTTAATTGGTCAGCCAAAGAGAGCACCTCGATTGAGGAAAGAACGAGCCGAGTTGTCAAAAACAATTTGATATTCTTGAAGAATAAGCGGAAAGAACCCATTCCGGTTGCAGAGCCGCCAGTTGTTCAACTATCAGAACCTTCCACTTCCAAACCAAAACGAAGGGTTAAAACTATGAGTGTCCTTACAGAAGGATCAAAGATCGCCAAGTTGAAGAGGAAAAAGGTTGAGTCTCCAATTCATATTCAGCAGGAACAACCAACAGTTGAATCAAAATTTCCCACTGAACCAGCACCACACGTAGAAACATTGCCTTCAGATCATGTTTCTCTACCTCCATCACCGAGTTCTTCTCCCATTCATATTGATTCAGAGCCAGATTCGTCGGTTCATAACTCTGAGACACATTGTTGGCGTTTCAATTCGCACCTCTGGAATGCGAGTTGGAAACAGACAGCTATGCACAGATAAACTGCTCTCCAATTGGAAGGGGGAGTTCCCTTTTTACTGATGTTCACTGAAAAGATAAATTAAACCAAATTTCGCCTATCTTCTTTTTGATTCTCAACTGGGAGCACAAGGTTATAAAACTCCAAACGCTGCAAAAGAGGTTTTTTCCTTTTTTAAAACTTCCACTACAACTAAGCATAGACTAATGACGCTTTTAATCTCCTAAGTAAATTCAGAGCAAAGGAAATTAAAAGTGGACAAGGAATGATAGTTTTAACAAAAACTTAAGCAATTTTCTCCCAGATTTACATCACAAGACTTATTGTACTTTAATGATGAAAGCTGAAATGAAAGCTACAAAAGCCACACATCTGACGATGAAAACTTGATGAATCGAGATAGAATATCAGAACAAAATAGGCATGAGACTTCTATTCAATATCACAAAGTTGGTACAACTCCAGGACAGCAATGCTGCAGCAAAAGGCAGGCATACAGCAAGCGATCAAACACCGGAGAACACATTACACAAAGTGAACAGACACTTGGAATATCAAGATTTAGAGGCTCGAATAGGCACATCAAATTTGCTATCACAATTACCATTACATACAATGGGCAAGGATGCCCTTATTTATACTAAAATCAAAGGAGTAGGGAACCCTAAAATCTCTTTGATTAACCCTAACTTGCCAACTCGCAAGCTTTATTACTATTCTAAGACAAAGATACAATAAACAAACGCTTTAAAACGATTTGCTTTAAAGCAAAGAAGATTCCAACTATCACAAAGTGATTTTTTTTCTAAAAATAGAATGGATGAGCTTATGATGAAAGAAAATGCTTTAAAACAAAAAGCATCTAATTTAAAGCTGCTTTCTTTTGAAATGCATTCTCATCAACATTCTTGCTCTTTGGTGGTCATCCATTGATATTTTGGGAAACAATATCTTCTAAAAAGCGAGTAACTGCATCTCTGCCAGGAACACTGATACTCTTTAGAATGATATTCTGGTTCTCTAACATTTCTTCACTATTAGCAACCATCTGGAAAAATTCATGAACTCCACCCACAGCCTTGTCGAACTTCACTGTCATTGCGGCAAAACGACCCATCTTGCCGGCACTGATATCATCATTAAAATTGCTGCGGACGAGAGTCTGGAACTCTGCTTGCACTTCCCTGAGATCATATAGGGTACCATCTTATCTTTCATACAAACACGGGATCTGAGAAACAAAAGATCTAACGAACTTGAGGACATTGACTACCTTTTCTTTCCATTCTGTCAACTCTGAAATCATACTATCATAAGTTTTTATAGTGAAAAGATATTGCGCCTTCCAAGTAGAAACTGTCTTCTTATCTTCAATTGAATCCATAGAATCATGTGCAATCTTCAAGTCGAAGATAATGATCTCAAACACCGGTCTATTTTCTACCATGGTCTGTTGCAACCCCTGGCTGCCTTGGTGTAAATCATGAGCATTGTACTTCAATTGATAAAACTCTGAAAGTACAACTCTCCCTTTAGTCAAAAATTCTTCCACCCAACTATTCATGTGACTCCCATAAAGAACCAACTGAGTGAAATGCCGCTGATTAGCTGGTGATTCCAGATTCGGTGGAAGCAATAAATCAGCCTATGATGCGCCATGAAAAAGGTTGGAAATGTACTATCGCAGCTGTCTGATTTCAGCTTTGAGAGCTGCTTTGTCTTCTCCATCTTTCAACACCCTTTCCTTCAAATTATCCGTTGCAACCTCGAAGAGATTTACATCTATATGGCGGGTACTTCTACCAAGGTTAGCTTTGACAACCGTGAACTCATCAACCTCGATATCATCAGCATTTCTATCTTCTGGCGGTGTTGCAGTTTCAAGGATTATTTCTCCATCCGCATTCTTCTCAATGCGAACCTGCTTCTTCAGCTTCTTATCTGATGTGTCTTGGTAGACGCTTTTAAGCTCTGTTAAATCCAGCTAATATGAGGGCTTTCTCCTCTTCCTTCCCAGAATGTTTTCAAGCCAGGATGAGCCTTCCTCTTTTGGAAACTCGGTTCTAACCTCATCAGCTCCTAATGAATCAATGTGTGCATCAGAGTTGCGAACCGGCAAATCTGGCTTTGAATCTGTGGATGGGAGAAGTGATTGGTGAAGAAGGTGGAGAAACATGATCTGGAGGTAACGCTTCAACATGCAACGTTGGTTCAACAGGAACTTCTGATGCAACTGGTGGTTGTTCCTACTGGACATGAGCTGGAGACTCATCATTTTTCCTATTTAACTTAGCCATTTTTGTCCCTTCTGGAAGAACACTCATAGCTTTTACCCTTCATTTTGGTTTGGTAGTGGAAGGCTCTGATGGTTGCACAATTGGCGGCTTTGCTAATGGAATATCATCCTTCCGCTTATTCTTCAAGAATATCAAACTATTTTTTAACCACTCGACTCATTCTTTCTTCAATTAAAGTGTTCTCTTTTATTGACCAATTAACTAGCGGCAACGGTTGTTGCTCAACTTGGTCTCTGAAATACGTGGGAAGTATAACTTCACCACTCTCTGTCAAACCTTCTATATCTTTTGATAGGATATCAGACATCTGCTGAAGAGTGAACCTGCTATAACTGCGTTCTCGCACTTCAAACTCATCAACACAATTAGCCCAGAAGTCTTCAACTACAAACTTGTGCGTACAATTTTGACCAAGATGTGATGCAAAAACACCACGAAGATCATACGAAGACCTCCTGTCGAAAAGCTTGAGACCATATCTGGATGATTCATTACCGATTGCCTTGGCATCTACTCCAGATCTGCATCTGTAAATACTCATCCCAAGTGGAAAATTGAAAGTTGCCTTGCGTCTGCTACGCAAAAATGTATGAACTTCATATGCTTGCCTCAAAAATTCCATAAATGCTATTTCATCTGTAGGATATCTCAGCAACATGGCTGGCTCTCCTAAGAAGGCATATACTCTGATGTAGGAAAAAGTGGGAAACTGGATAAACCAATCAGCCCATTCTACCATTGCCATTCTAGCATCTGCTGAAAACCGTATTCTGGCATCCAATGCGCCACTCTTAGTGTGATGCTTAGTTCAACCAATTTGGCATCCAATGCGCCTAGGCTTGGAAGGGCTATTAATTGTTTAAAATGATTATTTTGTGTTGTAAGATCAAAGAATTGATATTGTTGTTTCTTTGTGTTGCAAGAGCATTGATGGAGCTGAATGATCATCTAAGGAGCAAGTGCCTAGAACCACCTTCATGCTAGGAGTAAAATGAAGATAGAAGATAGCCATTCTAAAGGATCACATCAAGTTCATCATTCAAGTGCACTTCATCATCTACATCCGGAGAAGACATCTATCCACCAAGCTTCAAGTTCTCTCAATCTTCAAGTATCAGAGAGGTCTCCTACTCCATGAAGCATCATCATCCACACTACTCTCTATCAAGTAGCATCCAAGAAAATCAATCTATGTCCTGCAAGAGAAGAATAATAAAGTTAAGCAAATGAGCAACATGTATCATACACATCCAGTTTACAAGAAGATGAACAAGGCAAGATCAACAAAGATACATCCCAAGCATTCAAGTTCAAAGCAATCACATTCGAAGACATCACACAGATGATGCAATTTGGGAATATGCTGAGGTGGCACCTACGTGGCATATACATATTATTCACCAATCACAATTCACCATACCATTCGACAAGCAAGAAGCCAAAGAGGACATCCATGTGGAAGACGCTCTAAAAGATTCCATTTCATCCTTATCTTCTTGGAAAACGTGCCTTCATTGCCTCTCTTATGTACTAAAAATAGCAAGTTGTTGTAACTAATTGCTGATATGGCATGATATGAGCCCTTGGCTACTTGAACTGACCCAGGCCATTCATTGTAATTCTGGAACTCTATATAAAGGCCTTGTTGCCTCATTTGTAAAGTTAATAGTCAGTAGCAGTTAGTAGAGTAGAGTAGGAAGAGACTCTCGAAATTCTCTGAGAGTACTTGAAGATTGTTGTAAATATTTCTCAAGATTAATGCAAAGACATTGAAGCTCGCTTGGTGTTAAGTGTTGTCTTGTGGAATGACATGGTTTCTTGCATAGTTGGAATACTCGGCTCGGCAAAAAACTCGGCAAGCCAATTTTTGGAGAGTCAAAAAAAACTCGGAGAAATCTCGGCAAAAAACTCGGGAACTTAAAAACTTGCTAAAATTTCATTAGAAATGCATTTTTTTTGCAAAATTCAATGACAAGATGAATCCAATGAGTACAAAAGTGTTTTCTATTAAATTTGATGGACTTCAATGCAAATTGATTACAAAATCGCATTCTCATGCGGAATCCTGATGGCTGAAAGCTTGATAGTCTAATACAAATTACAATAGATAGCTGAAAATGAAAATAGTAAAACTAGAAGTAAATACTAAAAGTAAATACAACATATTACATCTTCCTCTTCCCTAATTTAGCCAAAGCTAGGGAAGAGGCAGATGCTCTAGTCCTGTGAGTGCATGGTGCCTGTGCCTTAAAAATCGGCAAAAAATGGCGTTTGAATCCGATCTTCTCGACGCCACAATGTTGCAAATGAACTATTTTTGCTTGGGGGGGTTTTTTGCTATGTAGAGCTCAAAAAATCTAATTTCTGATTATGTTTTACCTTTTCTGGCCGCGGAATCCACATATACCTGCTCCCGCAAGTCTTTTGCACGGACTCAACGAGTCTCTGGAGAAAACTCGGCAGAAAAACTCTGCGAGTTAAAGTCAAAAAGACTCTTTTCGAAAAAAAACTCGCGAGTTTTTGGCGAGTTTGCCAACTATGGTTTCTTGTATCTTGATTGAATGGAGAGATGTTTCTAAGTAAATTAGAAGTAGATTAGTAGCTCATTGATTTAATGCATGTATGTATTGAATATTTGATCAACTCCTAGCTCATGCTTTTGATATTCATCGTTGGTGAAGTTTTGTGTAAAGCTAGTCTGAGCTTCATTTGCTTAAGTTCGATTGTGGATGCTTGTTTGAGCTGGGCCGTTTAATGGGTGCTTGTATGAGTTTTCATGATTTGAAAACCTTTCGCTATTCTTAGGAGATTGCACCAACTCCATGTAGTTGTAGGCACCCTTGGCGAAGTGGAGTTAGGTTGATTAAGGAGTTTGTCTATTCATGCATCATCATTGTCTCATTAACCTTAGATTAGTTCCTCTAAACCTTTATCTTTTTCCTTTTCTTTATTGTTGAAGCATTGTACATATATCATCCACACTGAAAGGAGGAATAAGTTGAATGAAACAAGAAAGAGTCTGCGTAAGTTCCTTTGTGATTACCAGCAAGATCACATCAAGTCACTGAGTTTATCCACCGCAAATCATAAGTAAGGAACCTTGAAGTTACTTCATTGGATCACATAGCTTAGCCTTTGAAGAACTTTATTCAAGAGAGAGTGGGATACTTAGTGTTTTACTCTATTGCTGAGTTGTCTAAAAACAATCATCAACAAGACCTCCCAACTAACTGACTCCAAGGAAAACAATCCTCCATATCAACCTGAAAGATGCACTAAAGACAACATACCCAAGTGATAAGCCATCTCCATTTTCCGTGATGTCCTCAAGATGTCTCGGAGTGAGATGGAAAAGCATGTCCAAGACCTTTGGTGACCATCCCTAGAATGGGGGCATTACAGTAGCCCTGTGATGAAGTCCACAGATATACAACGGTTGTAGAGACCTGCAGGGAAAGTCTGCTCTGACTTGTTATGTTGACAAGCCAAGCACTCACGAACATGTCGCAAGACATCATCTTTGAGACCCTTCCATGAGAGTCTCTCTTTCACCTGCCTGTAGGTTTTGAAAAACCATGGATGCCCTGCCAAAGGAGTGTCATGAACTGCCCTCAAAATCTTATCCTTCAACTTAGATTCAAGTACCAAATAGATTCTATCCTTGTAGTAGATCACATCACTAATCACCTTATACCTGTCATCCTGAATCTTACCATCCATGAGCTCACAAGCAAAAGTGTTTTTGCAATACTCAACCAACAGGTGAGCCTTCCAATCCGCTGAAATCTCTGAAATAGAACAAAGAGTAGGTCTCCTAGATAGAGCATCAAGAACCACATTATTCTTCTCCTTGACATACTCAATGTCAAAGTCGCATGCCTGAATCTTGCTCACCCATTTTTGCTACCTCTCATTCAAGTCCTTCTGTGCTAAAAAATGCCTCAAACTACTATGGTCAATCCTTACCACAAACATACTTCCCACCAAGTACTGTCTGAACTTTGCCAACGCATGCATGATGGCGAGCATCTTCTTATCATAGGTGGAATACAATCTCTTTGTACCTCTCAACTTCCCACTCTCATAGGCTATGGGATATCTATTCTGCATTAGAACTGCCCCTATCCCTTCGCCTGAGGCATCACTCCAAAACAAATGGCTGAGAGAAATCAGGGTGTGCTAAGACAGGACAAGTGCTCATTACCTTTTTGAATCTATCAAATGTCACCTGAGCCTCATCCGACCATCTGAATGTGTAATGTGCCGTACCTGTTTGTAATTTTTAAAGATCTTTTATATGTGATTTTTATTAATTTTTTTGTGTGATCTTTCAGACTAGAGAGAAGAATACAGAAGGGTTTTATGTTTTCCTGCAGATGTGGTGCCAGCATAGATGCAACACTCACCATTTACTCGCCGAGTTTTGAAAAAATCGCGAGTCTTTTCAAGCGGCGAGTATTAGAGGCAAAAACTCGCCAAAAAAAAAATCAAAGTTTTTTCTGAAAAACTCGCGAGTCTGTGAAAAAAAATCGTCCGGCGGCAAAAGTGCATTTTCAGCGGCGTTTAAAGGTATTTTATGACTCATTTTTGGTCATTTCACTTGCTCCATATGAGAAAAAAACCCCTCCCAAGCATTTTACACCTATTTGCAGCAATTTGGCATCGACTAAACAAGATTTGAGGTGGATTCGAATCAAATTTGAAAGGCAAAACAGATTTCCAGGTAGGTTTTTGTTCTTTTCTTTCTTTCTTTTTTTGAAATTTCTTCTTCATTTTTGAAACATCTAAGTTTAAAAAACATCATGAATGTAGTATAAATGGATTTGTATTGATCAAAACAAGATTTATATTCATAAAAACAAGATTCATCACTGTTTTGTTTGCATTTTTTCTGATTTTTTCATTTTTTTCACATTTTTTTCATTTTTTTTCATTTTTCTTCATTCTTCTTATTTCAATCCAATTTTTTTTTTGAAGAAAATGTTTAAGTCTTAGATTAGCTTGCATTTTTAGTAATTTAGAGTAATTTTTTTATTTCTTCATTGTTTTCATATTTTTTCCAAACCCTAGTTAATTTTTTTTTTGGTTGAATCCTTTTTTTTTTGGAACAAAATGTTTAACTTTAGAATTTTACGTTAGTTTAAATTTAATCTATCAAGTAGAAATCTAATTTAGGTTGTTTTTTAATTTTCTATTAAAAAACTAACTTGTGCTTTCTCTTTGTATGTGCAAGTTAATTTATAATGGCAGATAGAGATGCTTCTATATCCGGTTCATCCTCAGGCCATGTTGCATCATCATTTGTAGGCAAATGTCCTCCAGGAGCTAAAGATCCTGCGTGGAAATATGCCTATCTAGGACCATATCCTGGCTCAGTTTTTTGCATCCAATACGAAAACGTATACTGTGGAGGCATTAACCGCCTCAAATACCATCTTGCAGGCATCAGTCGTCGTGATGCGAAGGCCTGTACTAAAACCACGGAAGAAATAAAAAGACAAATGAATGTCATACTTGCAGCCATAGAAGAAAGAAAATTACAAAGGGAGAAGGCAAAGGCAGCCATGCAAGCATCCATAGCTTCTTCTCAAGGTGCTCCAGTCAACCTTGAGTCGGATGATGATGCACTTCAGGGCATAGTGGGCTCTCTTTGTGGTCCACGTAACCGAAGGCAACCCACCACCACTGCGAGCCCTTCATCTACTTCCAGTAGAGCACCAGGATCAGCACCTACACGCACAGTAGATAGTTTTTTTGTTCCTAGCAACACACCTGGATCACAAACTTCCTTAGAGGCAACTGGGTGGAATAAGGAGGTGCATGACCATGCATACATTGCTTGTGCCGATTTTTGGTATTTCAACAACATCCCTTTCAATGTGGCAAATTCTCCTTATTGGCATAATTTGGTTACTGCACTGACGGTTGCAGGAAAGGGCTTCAAGGCACCTTCTCACATAGACTTGAGTGGGAGGTTAGTTAATTTAATCTTTTAGGTTTTAAGTTTTTGATAAATTTATGTTCTTTAATTTATAGAAATTTATGATGAACTTAAGCTATTTTTTGTTTACAAAGAAAATTTGTGTACTTAATTTCACTTTGTACTTGTAGGTTGCTTACAAATGTAAGAGATAGGGCAAGGGCAGCGGTGGAAGACCAAAGAAATGAATGGAAAAAATATGGCTGCTCTATTCTTTCTGATGGGTGGACGGATGGTAAAAACCACACCATCATTAATTTTTTGGTATCTTGCAAGAATGAAGTGGTGTTCTTGAAATTAGTGGATGCCTCCAACATAGTGAAAAATGCAGAAAATTTGGCTAAAATGTTGGAGCAAGTTTGCATGGAGGTTGGGATTGAAAATGTTGTGCAAATAATTACTGACAATGCAGCAGCATATGTGGCGGCTGGTAGAATCCTCCAAGAGAGACACCGCACAATTTTTTGGACACCTTGTGCAGCACATGTCCTTGACCTTCTTTTGGAGGACATAGGCAAGCTTGATTGGGTCACACCGATTGTAGAGGATGCAAGAAGGATCACAAAATTTATCTACAATCACCCTTGGGTTCGTCACATGATGAGGGATTACACCCAAGGGAAAGAGTTGGTGAAATCCGGTGTGACAAGATTTGCAACGGTTTTCTTAACGTTACAAAGCATTCTTGGTGCATTGGCGACTTTGAAACAAATGTTTGTGTGCCCAAAATGGATAGAATCATCTTATGCGAAGAAGCCAGAAGGAGACAAGGTTGCATGCATTATCTTCGACAAAGTATTTGCAGAAAGCGCTGTAGAAATTGTGAAGGTAACTTCAAAACTTCGAATTTAAATTCAAATTGAATATTTATTTATTTTTAATATGTCTTTCATTGTAAATTAGTAACTTTAATCTTTTTGCATTTTTATATTGTAGGTGTCGGAGCCCTTGGTTAGAGTCCTCCGCTTGGTAGATGGGGATAAAACCCCAATGGGGTATCTTTATGAGGCCATGGATAGGGCCAAGGAGGCTATAAGAAATTATTATAAGGGGGACAGCCTCAAATTTGATCCCATATGGGAGATTATTGATAGGAGGTGGAACAATCAACTCCACCAACCCATCCATGCAGCAGGATACTTTTTGAACCCCCGTGTCTTCCATTCAGGCACCTTCTTAGATTCTACTGGAGAGGTTATGGAGGGCCTCACTTCTTGCATTCAGAGGATGACACCCCAGGCTGAGGTGGCAAACCTCATTGTTGATGAATTGCAAGCTTATAGGGAAAGAAGGGGTAGGCTGTTTTCTTCAGACCTGGCTACACGAGCAATAAACAATCAGTCACCAAGTATAAAATTTCAAATTTACAAGTTACAAACTTACAACTTACAACTATTGATAATTTGATATTTAATATGTTTTGAACTTCTCACTTTCCTTTCTAAGTTTCTAACTCTTCAATATTTTTTTGTAGAGGTTTGGTGGACAAATTGGGGTGGAAATACCCCAAATCTCCAGAGATTTGCCCTCTGTGTCTTATGCCAACCATGTAGCTCATCCAATTGTGAGCGCAACCGGAGCTTATTTCAGGCCATCCACACAAAGAAGAGGAACAAGCTAGCTCAAAAACGCCTCAATGACCTTGTCTATGTGCAATATAATCTTCGGCTGTGCACAAGAAGGGTGAAGGAAATATCAGATGATCCAATTGATTTGAATGAGATAGATCCTTACAGTGATTGGACAGGGCAGGATGAGCAGCCTTCATTGTTTTCTGAGGATGAGATCTATGATTTGGAGAGACAGGCAATGGAGGAGGGGGCTGCCGCTGGAATCGATGGATTGGGATTCTCATTGGATGACATTGAGGATGAGGAGGATGAGGAGACATTACCACCAGGACCACTACCAGCATCTACATCCAAGATGGAGGTTGAGCCACGATTTGTCATGCCGAGGAGGGAGGAGCCACACCAGATTCCTAGGACTAAACCTTCTAGTTCTACCACTCCCTAGTTTTTAGTAGACTTGGGAAGAGGAAGATGTAGTATTTTACTATTTAGTATTTACTTTCAGTTTTACAAAAACAATTTGCTATTTCCATTTTGTTTCAGACTATCAGTATCAGCGCATTCCACTTGAGGATGCCATTTTGTACCCAATTTACTTTGAAATCAATCAAATACAACTAGACTCAGCTTGTTTCTCATTTATTGACTTGTTGGATGCATCTAATCATTGAATTTTGCAAAAAAAATGTGTTTTTAATGAAATTTAAACAATTTTTTAAGTTGCCGAGTTTTTGCGAGTTTTTTGCCGAGTTTTTGCCAAGTTGAGTTTTTCGGGCTTGACGGGTTTTTGCTTTTGGCGAATTTTTCAACTATGGGTGCCGGAGCACAAAATATGTAGCATATAACAAAAACCCAGAAAAACTACAACAGATATAAAGAAACTATTGACTATCCAGATAGCAAAATAGCAAAACATTAACTTCTAACACATACCCATGTCCAGATTTGCAACCTCATATTACAATTGTTGACGGAACAGCAAATGGGTATAGCCGGATTCACTCCAAATGCATTACAAATGTTGGCAAGTGAATATACAATGCAATGTTCAGGTCTAAAGACCCCAAACGCCTCCAAAGAAGGAATACAGCTGTTGCAAATCTCGGAGAATGGAACTATATGAACCTCATGTCCCCCAACAAGGAAAGTACGGCCTCTAAGAAGGTACGACCAACAAAGGGAAAAGAACACAGCAGCAAGACTCCTTGAACTCACACCAAAACCTGCCTCCAAACCCTTCCAATCTCAACATACAAATCAATAACAAAGATATATCAATCAGCTCCAAATACAACTTTGAATAACTCCAGTGCAAGCACACTTGTGAATGCTAAATACATCCACCTTCAATGGCACCGTTGGGTGATCTTTCACACCTGTGGGATATCGTTACTCAGAGAGGTTTCCGTCTCCAAGAGCCTCTGGTTCGAATCCTCAAACCCCAAACAACATAAAACCCTAGCAAAGCTCAAATCAATAATAACATAAACATAGCATGTCAAAATGAGCTTTGAAAATCTCTTTTATTTCCCTCACAAGTGGGTGTTGGGTTTTGGAGGGACTTTTTATCTTTTAAAAACATTTTATAAGTCTTTATTTTCTATAAAGTCACTTTTCCCGCAAAATATAATAAAGTCCATATTAATATAACATTAATAAATCTTCGAACTTTAAAATAATTATGAAGACGGTGTCGTAATTCAATAATCTTTAGCTCATCAGAAAGGTCTTGACAAAACGCATCTGATCCAAATCTGAAAATCCCAAACCGACACAGAACCCGGACTTACTGAAAATAGTAAGTAACGACCTGTTGATGATTGTTTTTCGACAAGTCAACAATAGACTAAAACACTAGAGTATCCCACTCTCTCTTGAATAAAGCTCTTCAAAGGCTGAACTATGTGATCCAGTGAAGTAACTCCAAGGTTCCTTTTCTTATGATTCATGATGGGTTAACTCAGTGATTACATGTGATCTTGCTAATAATCACAAAGGGACTTACATTAGACTTCTTCATACTTCCTTAGCTTATCTCTCTTTCAATGTGGATGACATATATACAAGACTTCAATGATAAAGAAAAGTAAAAAGATAAAGGTTTAGAAAGGTTAATCTAAGGTCAATGAAGTAATGATAATGTATGAATAGACAAACTCCTTGATAAACCTAACTCCACTTCGCCAAGGATGCCTACAACTACATGGAGTTGGTGCAATCTCCTAAGGTAAACGAAACGTTTTCAAATCATGAAAACTCATACAAGCACCCATAAGATGGTGCAGCTCAAACAAGCATCCACGATCGAACTCAAGCAAATGAGGCTCAGACTAACTTTACACAACACTTCACCAGCGATGAATGTTAAAAGCATGAGCTAGGAGTTGATCAAATATTCAATACAAACATGCATCACATCAAAGAGCTTCTAATCTACTTTGAAACATCTCTCCATTTCATCGAAATACAAGAAACCATGTAACGTCACAAGACAACACTTAAACACCAAGCGAACTCCAATGTCCTTTGCATTAATCTTGAGAAATGTTTACAACTTCAAAGCCTCTCAGAGAATTTTGAGTCTCTTCTACTCTACTCCTAATTTCTCCTATCACTAACTACTAAATTACAAATGAGGCAACAAGGCCTTTATATAGAGGTCCAGGATTACAATGAATGGCTTAGATCATTTCATGTAGCCAAGGGCTTAGATCATGCCACCTCAGTAGGTAGTTACAACAACTTGCTATTTTTAGTACAAAAGAGAGGCAATGAAGGCACATTTTCCAAGAAGATAAGGATAAGATGGAATCTTTTAGAGCATCTTCCACATAGGTGTCCCTTTGGCTTCTTTTATTAAATAATACGCTGAATGTAGTCATATGATGTGGCTGATTGTGATTGGATGATGATATGTACTCGCCACGTAGATGCCATCTCAGCATACTTGTGAATGTAATTACTTTTGATGATGAACACTTGAGATGTATCTTGTTGATCTTGCCTTATTCATGCTTTATAAACTGGATGAGTATGATGCTTGTAGCTCATTTATCCAACACTGTGATGTTTCTTCTTCTTGTAGGATACATGATGTTGATCTTCTTCGATGATACTTCATGAAGAGTAGTAGGAGATGATGATGATGTTGCTACCTTCATGTAGAGTAGAAGATCTCTCTTGGACTTGAAGGTTGAATGGAACTTGAAGTTAAATAGATGAAGTGCCTTGCTTGATATTATGATGAAGATGAAGTAGTGCACTTGGCATGTTGACCTTGAAGTAGCCCTTTGGAGTGTAGATGATAACACCTTCTTTGGATGTAGAGTAGATGACCTCTCAAAGAGACTTTGAAGCTTGATGAATCTTGAAGATTGGGAGAACTTGACTTGAAGCTTGGATGGATGAATGTCTTCGAACATGATGCCATTGATGAAGATGAAGTGTACTTGCAAGATATTCCTTGGAGAACTTAAAGCTTGTGGTGCCTGCATGAACATTCAGGTTTCAAGCATTTTGTATTTGCAGGCACCTTCCAAAATGTCCAAAAAATTCTAACACTTTCGGCCTCTGCTGTAGAAAAATGCAAAAAATCAGTTAAGGTACAAGTGTCTTTGTATATACAAGGCTGCTTGTATATACATGCAGTCAAAATGTGCATTGGCGGGTCAGAAAACTCTATCACCCTTTGAAAAAATCAGTTAGATGCATTTCTGAATGCATATCGGGCTTAGAATGTGCATATACAAAGGGGGAATCTTTCGCAGATTCCCGGAATATTCCCGGTTTGTATATCGGGTTGCATGAAAAGGTGTGAGGAAAAATATACAAGGGCGCACATACATTTGCTACAGTGCGGCTGAGATATATGTGGTAGGGCCTGCAGGTATATACAAACGAGTTTGTATATTCGGCATACAAAGAACATGCAAAGAGGATATACAGGGGAAGTAGATGCAAAGTTGAATGTATGTTTGACATACATTGGAGACATACAAGAGAGAATCTACATTGCATATTCCAGGAAAGATTCCCTGCTTGTATGTTAAGGGGTTTGTATGTTCGCATTTGTATATTCCGATATACATTGCAAAGGTGCAAAGAGTTAGATACAATCCAGACCCGATGGAGATTTCAAGCTGCTTCATAAACATTTGGTGTCCGCGGCTTGCTTGTATGTATGCTTGTATATGTGCGATATACAAAGGGAAAGTGCAAATGTGAGGTACAAGCCGGATTTCAAGGCAGATGCAATGTGTTTCATAATTTTTGAAGTCCGCGCCTTGTATGTATGAGGTGAATGTATATGCACATATACATTGTGATGGATGCAAAAGGAAGATGCAAGCCGGACCCGACTAGAATTTTAATTTGTTCTATAGCAATTTGGGGTCTGCCTTGTATGTTGAACAGTTGTATGTATATGCTCTCGCATATACAAAGGATTGGAAGGGCAGGCGATTGTATATGCATATGTTTTGCATATACAAGGGCGAAAAAGAAAAAACTGAAGGCGAAAAGTCAGCGATAGGAACATGGAGTGCCTATGTGGCACGTAATCATTGGCTCTTGGCTTTTCTGCGGGTTTTTGGGCCGTTAGATCTCAGCAATGGAGTCAGAATCGACGGCCGTGTTTTAAATCTTCAATGTGAGTTGTTCCTATGCGTATGTAGCTGTTTTTGGGCGGGAAACGTCAAATGTATCCGCTGCTACAGGCTGCGGGTAGCTGAAGCATTAATGGCAGAAATGCAGCGGTATGGGTCGACGATGGACAGGCCAACTACCAGATTTAAGATGCAAGTCTTTGAGCGGCGGCTCAAATCCCGAGCCCACCTGCTCTCTTTCTCTACTTCCCGACTGCATGCAATTTTAAGCGCCATTTCTCACGATGCGTTATATTTGGCAATTTTTGAGTTGACCGTTGTAATTTTGGCTGAGTACACAGTTTTGCTATAAAATGCAAACTGTGTCACTCATATTGGTTGTTGAAGACTTGGGCATTTTTTTTGTGTGAATAACGAAAGACAGAGCATTTTCCTGGCGGTTTTATCTCATTTTTGGAGTTTATGAGTTGCATCATGAATATATTTTGCACGTATGTTCAGTTTCATGTTGATATAGATGAAAAATGCTCTTATGCATGTGTTTATCTGTTTGTCTCCTTTGTTGCATGCATTTCCTTCTTTTGAATCTGGTTGCTAAGGGTTTCATAGGTTCTAGGGTATAAGTTTCTGTATCACATGCTTCATCTCTAACTTCCATTCAAGGAGTGGATTAAACTGTTTTAGGTTAAGCATGGAGAAGGTTGTATGTCAGCAGAGATATCTATAAGTAGAGGCAGCTAAATACCCATTCTCGGGTGATGTTTGTAAGGCAAGCATCAATCCAACCCCTTGAAACTCGAATGCTAGTTGTAAACCATTTGTTGCATACGTCTAGTTGACTCCTTGCCCCGAGATAGGCACCGGTCTGCTTCTAGATTAGTAGTTATGATCCAAAACCCCTGTCTTGCATCCAAACCATCAAACCAATCATTTCAATACTTCCAATCTGTTAGTGTAGGAGTAGGAATTAGGATCCCTACATACTCTCATACCTTAACCAGTCAGATAATGTCCAAGAGAGTTGCCAACCTAGTGACTTATCATACAAATCTTGGTCTAAAAGTGAGTATTCTGCCTGTATTTGTAAAGCTAAATCTTTCTATCATTTGGGCAAGTCAAGTTACATCATTAGCTATAGGGATACCCCCCTTGGTGCGGCAGAACCAGAAGTGAAGGGGAGGCAGCTCATGCAACCTCCTGTACTCTGTTGGCCGAATCCGCCTGTGCATTGGAGCTAGCAAACCCTCTACCGATTCGAAAACCAATAGCTTGAATGGATAGATGTGTTGAAGTACACTTGAACTTAATATGATCCAACATGATGTTATTGATAAAGAGTGTCAACATGTTAGACTTGAGATATATCTTGTTGTGACTTCTTGGGCAGCTACCTCTTGATGGTTTTGAAGTGATCTCCAAAGGTGGCTCCAAGTTTCTCGCTCAAAGGTGACTCCTTGAACAACTCCTTAGATTTGTTGATGCTCCTACAAGACAAGACAATATATCAATCACTTCATAACACAAAGAAATAACTTTAAACACATAAATCACCTCACTTCAATCTAGGCACACATATAGGTAAAAAGAGGAGCAAAGCGTGCCTAACACATAATAGCTTCATGTTCATCACTTTAAATGATTTCAAACAATTGTAATATCTTAAAGAGGTCAATCTCCCTTAAGAGATTCATTCAAAAGGTGCCTTTCAATACAATTTCTCCCTTAGGCGCTAAAATTGGTGATTTTAGTGGAAAGTAACGCCTAACTTAAATGTCTTTATACTTGCAATTTTGCAATTTTAAATGATGAGACATGTCTTGAATGACTTCAATCTTTCAAGCGCCCACTTTTAAACATGGATTTGAATGATTTTCCTCAAGGCGCCAATTTAGGTTGACATGGAGGTAAAAGGGCGCCTTACCCTTTTGGCTTTAATTTTGTCATTTCAAACTTAAATTGATGATTATGACTTTCACTTTAACAAGGTGAAGTCCTTTTAGACTTGATTCTTACCTTCACAAGGCTAGGCACCAATTTGGAGTTGCACAAACAGGGAAATGCGCCTAGGTTTAATTGGACTTCTCTTGCTATTTTTAAAACTTAGAATGATTAAAACATATCTTAAAACAATCCTTTTCTCTCTAAGCGCTCATGATGATGTAGATTTATGATGTTTACTCTAAGGCGCCAATGTAAATGAACTTGAAGGCAAGGAGCGCCTTGTACTTGGATGATGCTGGTTTCATTCTTAAGCGTTCTTAAACACTTGTAAGACTTCAATATGTGCTCCTTAATAATGAGAGGCCATTTAGGTGCTAGGCGCCCACTATAGGTGAACACAAAAGAAAATAGTGCCAAAACACTTGATACATCATCCTCTTTTAAAGGCGCCAATGTAGATGAACTTGAACATGAAGAACGCCAAAATGAGTTGAGAAGAGGCATAAGGTGTGCCTAGACTCCTTAGCTCTATACTTATCATCTTTTATGCCTTGAAAAAGTCCTGAATGGGCTCCCTCATCTAAGCGCCCAATCTAAAGTGTCATTCCATGTATCTTCTTTTTAAGCGCCACCAATGAGGTGATGTGAGCTAGAAAGTGCGCCTAGCATACTTGTTGGTCTTGAACTTGAAAATTTGGACACCTAACTAGCTTGGAAGTGGAGAAAAGGGCGCCTAACTTCAATTTGACATCATACTTCATGTCTTTCCACCATGTTTTCAAGGATTGATTCTAAACTTTAATGCTTTCATGCCCCCTTTTATCTTAGGCGCAACTTGGAGTTAGTTTAAACATTTCTTTCATGCTGAGGTGCCAAAAAGGATAGTCTAATGCACGAAGAGCGCCTCAACTATACAACTTCAACCTAAGGCGCAATTTTGATGATCACTTGAACCTGAAAAGGCGCCTAAGCTCACAATGTGTTTTCCTTGTCAAATTTTCACTTCTTGAAGTCTCTTGACAACTTTTCAATCAAGGCGCCTATTTTGAGGTTGGTTGGAAGTGTGTTCTCTTCTAGGCGCATAATTGGGTCTCAATCTTAGGCGCAAAAATGATGTTTGCAGAGGTGAGAAAACGCGCCAAACTTCCTAGAGTAAATTCGCGCCTAGAAGTGGAAGTCTCAGAGCGTAAGGCATATTGAAAAATATATTAAAGTATAAGTTGAGAGATTGAATTTCTTATACTTCAAATATTTTTCAATATACCTTTCAGGATGTTTGAGATAGGTCTCGAATCCACCGGATTTAACATGTAGATTATAGAATTTGGAGGATCCACCAAATTTCAGACTTAGCCAATTTTTCAGTTTTTCAGGATTTCAGGATACCAGACTTAGTCATTTTTAGGATCTCAAAAACATACATTAGGGATTTCATACTCTTTCTTCCTAAGGCGCAACTTGGAGTCGTCTCTTCATGCTAAGGCACCAAAAAATGGTGGATACACATGCAGAATGCGCCTAGACTTGAGGGATGAATTGGCGCCTAACTTAAGTTGTCTTATTTTTGTCAAATTTTCAATGCCTAAAGTCCTTTGGCAACTTTTTCCATCAAGGCGCCTTGATCTTCACTTCTCCTTGCTCAAGGCACAATTTTGAGTTTGTTTGAATGATGAAAGGTGCCCTTTGCTCTAGGCGGAATTTTGAGGTTGTGCAAGTTGGAGAAATGCGCCTATCATCCCAGAGCAAATTCGCGCCCAGAACTGAAAGTGCCCGAGGTAAGGTATATTGAAAAATATATTTAAGTATAAGTTGAGAGATTGAATTTCTTATACTTCAAATATTTTTCAATATACCTTTCAGGATGTTTGAGATAGGTCTCAGATCCATTGGATTTAACATGCAGATTCTAGATTTTTGAGGATCCACCAGATTTCAAACTTAGCCAATTTTCAGGATCTTCAGGATCAGGATACCACACTTAGTCATTTTTAGGATCTCAAACATCAGGATCAGGTCATCAAGGGACTAGAGGACTCAAACACCATTGACTTCATCATGAAATAGCTCTAAGACATCATCAAAACTTCATGCAAAGCATCAGAGCTCAAAAAAAGGGGGTCCCCATTTGCAATGGGGCGATGTGTGATTAGGTCACAACACGACCAAGAGCCCACACTGAGCCAACCACAAGGGTGCCAACTGGATCCACTAAAAACGAACCACAATTCCAACACTGGGAAAGACCTCTAGAGCCAAACTAACCACAGTTCCCTAACCAAACTGCTAGCCCACGGGAACTCCATGATGGACTAACCATATGACTAGAAGGGGACATTACAGTCCGCCCTCCCTAAGATTGCTTGCCTCAAGCAATCTCAGATCAAGATGCTCCAATATCCGCTCGTTCTCCCATGTAGCATCCTCAACTAGCAAGTTCTTCCACTTGACTAGGTACTCTCTGATAATCCTCCTCAAATTACGATCCCTGGTATCGATAATTGCTTCGGGTACTAATATCAACTTCCCCTCTTCATCAAGAGGAGGCAACTCAACTGATGGTGTAACATTGTGCCCCAGTGCCTTCTTGAGGCGAGAAACATGGAACACATTATGTACCCTACTCCCTGCTAGTAACTCCAACTCGTAAGCCACTTCTCCAATCTTCCTGGAGATCCTGAAAGGTCCATAATACCATGGCTTCAACTTCTTTGCTCCACTCTTCTTGAGAGTAGACTGCCTATATGGCTACAGCATGAGGTAAACCATGTCACCGACCTCAAATGATCGCTCAGTTCTCTGCTGATCTGCATACTGCTTTTGCTGATTCTGAGCCTTCTATATGTTCTCCTTCAGTGCCCTCATGATATCCTGACTCTTCTGAAGGAAGTCTTTGGCCTTTGGTACTCTACTATCACCAAACAGTAAATCAACAAAGCTCGGCGCCTCATAACCATAAAATGCCATGAAGGGTGACATCTGAATAGACATGTGGTAAGTGGAATTGTAGCAATACTCCCCCATGTGAAGCCACTTAACCCATGCCTTCTGCTGTCCTGAAACATAGTTTCGGAGGTATCCTTCCACCCACTTATTAACTATCTCTGTCTGACCATCAGTCTGGGGGTGGTAACCGGTATTGGGTGTGAGCTCTGTCCCTAACAACCTGAAGAGCTCCTGCCAAAAATTACTGAGGAACCTGTTGTCCCTGTCACTGACAATACTCCAAAGCAACCCATGGAGTCGATATACCTCACGAAAGAACAACTCTGCAACCTGAGTTGCAGTGTAGGTGGGAGGAATAGCAAAGAAGTGTGCATACTTCGTCAATCTGTCCACCACCACATAAATACAATCCCTGCCTTGGACTCTAGGTAGACCTGTGATAAAGTCCATGGAAATGCTATCCCACTTCCTATCAGGAATGGGCAGGGGCTGCAATAAACCTCCTAGAAGTGAGTGCTCCTGCTTGTTCTGCTGACATATTGGGCACTCTCTCACATACTACATCACCTCGGTCTTGAGGCCCTTCCAGGTGAACCTCTCTCTGACCTGCCTGTAAGTTTTGAAGTATCCTGGATGCCCTGCCATAGGCAAATTGTGGAATTCCCTCAAAACCTTTTGCTTCATCTAAGAACCTGACACCAAGAAGATCATGTCCTTGTAAATGATTAAATCATTTACCACTGTGTACCTGTCATCTTAAATGGTGCCATTAATGACCCCAGTAGCCCACTCATCTTTGGCATACTGCTGAAATCAATTCCCTCCAGTCATCTGCAATAGCACCAAGTGCACACAAATGGGGCCTCTTGGATAGAGCATCGGCAACAACGTTCTTCTTCCCCTTGACATAAACAATGTCAAAATCGTAGGCCTGTAGCTTGCTGACCCACTTCTGTTGCCTCTCATTCAAATCCTTCTGCCCAAGGAAATGCTTCAGACTGTTGTGATCCATCTTAACCACAAATTTGCTGCCCACAAGGTACTGTCTGAACTTAGCCAACGCATGCATGATGGCTAACATCTCCTTGTCATATATGCTGTAACTCCTCTCCACACCCCTCAACTTCCTACTCTCAAATGCTATGGGTTACTTATCTTGCATAATCACCGCACCAATGCCTTCACTTGAGGCATCACACTGTAGCTCGAAAGGTTTGCTGAAATCAGGCATAGCTAACACAGGGCATGTACTCATGATCTGTTTGAATTTGTCAAAGCACTCCTGTGCCCTATCCAACCAACTGAAAGCATCCTTACGAGTCAAATCTGTAAGGGGAGCAGCCGACTGAGAGAACCCCTTCACATACTTGCGGTAATACCCACAAAGACCAAGAAATCCCTTAAGATATGAGAGATTCTTTGGCGATGGCTAGTCCACAATTGCCCGAATCTTTTCTGGGTCCACCTTCACACTACCAACATTGATGATATGACCCAAGTACAGCAACTCAGTCATCCCAAACTCACACTTTGACATTTTGGCATACGACTCCCTCTCCAAGATGCTCAGAACAATGTCAATGTGTTTTAGATGCTCTTCCCATGTCCTGCTATAAATCAATATATCATCAAAGAAAATCAGCACAAATCTCCTCAACTGCTCTCTAAACACCTTGTTCATGCAAGACTAGAAGGTAGCTGGTGCATTGGTCAAACCAAATGGCATGACCAGGAACTCAAAGTGCCCATAGTAACACCTGAATGTTGTCTTCTCCACATCCTCGTCTCTGACCCGAATCTGATGGTAACCGGATCTCAAATCAATCTTGAAGTAACAAGCCCTGTGCAATTCATCAATCAGCTCATCTATTCTGGGAATTGGGTACCTATTTTTGATGCTTTTCTTATTGAGTTCCTTGTAGTCAATACACATTCTGAGAGTCCCATCCTTCTTCTTCACCAATACCACGGATGATGCAAACAGACTCTTACTAGGTCTGATGTGACCCATCTCGAGAAGCTCTTTGATAGCCTTCTCGATCTCATCCTTATAGCTCTTTGGGTGCCTGTAAGGTGTAGTTATTGTTGGCTTAGCACCCTCCACCAACTCGATCACATGCTCAAAACCTCTATCAAGAGGTTTACGTGGTGGAATATCACTAAACACTTTGGTGTGTTTAGTAAGTATAGACTGTATGTCAAGAGGATATGTATGCTTCTGCTGATCTGTAGCAGGCATCACCATAATCTCTGCTACCCACTCCCCCTGATCATGACGAACCAATCGCTCCATCCGCTTGAGAGAAACAACTCTCAACCCACCATCTGAAATGCCTCTAAGCACATGTCTAACTTCATCCACCTCAAACTTCATTTCCATCGTCTGCAAGTTGAGTGTGAACTCGTCAATATCATTCAACCACTTCATACCCAACACAACATCCATCTCACCCATACTGACAACATATAATTCTGATTGGCAAGTGTATTTGTTCAACTAGATTGATAGATTGGATATTCTCCTAGTGCAGGTGAGTACGAAACCATCCGCAACCTTCACCTTAAAACCCTCAAATTCTTCAGTTTTCAACCCTCTCTTGGTGACCAAGCACCAAGCCTTCGTCTATGAAGTTGAGTGGCACCTGTGTCAAGTAATGCAATACATCACTGCCCACCCAATACTCCTCTTATCCTGAATGATCCCTCCCTCTGGATACTCGAGATACGTGCTGTAGGTAGGGTGGTATCATCCTCTCTATCTGATGCTTCCTCAAAGCCTTTCAATTCTGCATCCTTGGCCTCTGAATGGTAGTCTAAATGGGGCTCTAAATCAACAAACTCATCGGCTGAAAAATACTCTAACTGTTTAGCCTTCCCTTGGGCAGCACATTTGTGCTTAGGATCCCAAGGCTTCCGGCAATGGATGCAAAGCTTCTTCCATCTCAAGTCATTCAGCTGATCACTATCCAACCTGGAAAAACTCTTATGTGGTTGTCCCGCATCTTTTTGGAATGGTCTCCTATCTCTCTCCTTATCCCTCCTTTGCGGAAACCCTTTGGAATGAAACTTGTTCCTCCATGTTGATGACTCCATGTCGGGCCTTCTTCATGGCCTCCTGAAGTGTAGTAGGGTCAAAACCCTTAACCCAACCACGAAGTTGATCTGACAATCCATCAATGAAGAGAACAACCAATCTGCGCTCAGTAATATCCATAACCATAACGGATATGTCCTGGAAATCAGCAATGTAGGAGTCTACTTATCCACTCTGTCTCAATTGTGTCAACTCCTTAAATTGTAATTCTGGGTCCCTTTTATCGAACCTGTCGATCAGTCTAGCTGTAAACTCCACATATGAAGTGACCTGATCGTGACCCATTGTGACCTTCCCGTTGCTCCACCATTTGTGAGCAGTCCCCTCCAAGTGTAAAGCTACATATGTAATGGCATCCTCCTCTGGCATGGGACTAATTTGCAAGTAGTTGTCCAATTTCTGGACCCAAGCTCTCGTGGTGGTCTTACCCGATCCGTCGAAGTAGGGAAGTGTCATCTTACTTACTTTCCTTTGCAACTCCTGGTTCTGAGGTCTACCTCCCCTACAAGGTTTACACCTAAGCCTCATTTCAAAATATTCAACAAATGTCATCTCATTTCTGAAATCATCACTGGATGCTCTCCAGTCCCTCAGAATCTCCTCCTGAAACTCCGCCTGTGTGGGATCCTGTTCAGGAACTTGGTTCCTGGGAGCAAATATAGGGATGCCAGGTCTATCTCCCACAGTGGACTGTGAAGCCCTCCGGTGGGTAACCGAAGCCTCGTCCTCATCATCTCTGTCCCTGTGTCTATCATCCCGGTTCCTGTCCCCATTATTCCGTTCTCCCCGGTTCCTGTCGCTGTTGTGTCTATCACCCCCATCATTCCTATTTCTATCTCCTCCATCATGTCTGTTTCTATCACTGTCTTGGTACCTATTCCTGTCACCTCCATTGTACCTGTTCCTGTCACCTCCGTGGTACTTGTTCCTGTCACGGTGATTATTCATGTCAGTACCCAACCGTTCAATGGCGTGTGTCATCTTGGCCTGTGCCTCTACCATCTCTCGTCTAGACTCCCTCATCTCTCGGGTGAGTGCGATCAAAATATCACGCGCATTGAGTTCTGGTTCTTCCCTGTCACCCATCTCTCCTGTAGGACCTGTAACTGGTGGTAGATCACCGGAAAAGGGGTCTATTTGCGAGACCTACCAATCATCTTCAGTAGCAGCAACTTCTACCTCTGTATCTGTCTCAAATGGATCTACTGGTGGTGCTGGATTTACTGGTGCAACCTGCTACGGAACCTGTGTTGCCTGATGTAACTTATTTCTTCTGGTATTATAAGGATGTGAAGAAGATCCTGAAGGACTCATATCTCAAACATAAAGCGTGCATGCTTCATTTTTATCTGCATGTTCATACTTTCAACTGCATGTCTGTTCAACCTCACAGGATGGCAAGATCATAGCTCTGATACCACTGTAATGTGTCGTACCTGTTTGTAATTTTTAAAGATCTTTTGTGTGATTTTTATAAAAAAAATTGTGTGATCTTTCAGACTAGAGAGAAGAATGCAGAAGGGTTTTATGTCTTCCTGCAGATGTGGTGTCGGAGCACACAATATGTAGCATATAACAGAAACCAAGAAAAACTACAATAGATATAAAGAAACTATCGACTACCCAGATAGCAGAATAGCAAAACATTAACTTCTAACACATACCCATGTCTAGATATGCAACCTCATTTACAGCTGTTGACGGACCAGCAAATGGGTATGCCGGATTCACTCCAAATGCATTACAAATGTTGGCAAGTGACTATACAATGCAATGTTCAGGTTGCAAATCTCGGAGAATGGAACTATATGAACCTCACGTCCCCCACCAAGGAAAGTATGGCCAGCAAAGGGAAAAGAACACAGCAGCAAGACTCCTTGAACTCACACCAAAACTTGCCTCCAAACCCTTCCAATCTCAGCATACAAATCAATAACAAAGATATATCAATCAGCTCCAAATAAAATTTCGAATAACTCCAGTGCAAGCACACTTGTGAATACTGAATACATCCACTTTCAATGGCACCGTTGGGTGATCTTTCACACCTGTGGGATACCGTTACTCAGGGAGGTTTCCGTCTCCAAGAGCCTCTGATTCGAATCCTCAAACCCCAAACAACATGAAACCCTAGCAGAGCTCAAATCAGCAATAACATAAACATAGCATGTCAAAATGAGCTTTGAAAATCTCTTTTATTTCCCTCACAAGTGGGCGTTGGGTATTGGAGGGACTTTTTATCTTTTAAAAACATCTTATAACTCCTAGGGATGGGCGCCCAAGGTCACAACTTGCATTAAGTCTTTATTTTCCATAAAGTCACTTTTCCCGCAAAATATAATAAAGTCCATATTAATATAACATTAATAAATCTTTGGACTTTAAAATAATTATGAAGACGATGTCGGAATTCAATGATCTTAGCTCGCCGGAAAGGTCTCGACGAAACGCATCTGATCCAACTCTGAAAATCCCGAACCGACACAGAGCCCGAACTTACTAAAAATAGTAAGTAACGACCAAGAGCCCACTGAGCCAACCACGAGGGTGCCAACTGGATCCACTAAAAACAAACCACAACTCTAACACTGGCAAAGACCTCCAGAGCCAAACTAACCACAGTTCCCTAACCAAACTGCTAGCCCACGGGAACTCCATGATAGACTAACCATATGACTAGAAGGGGACATTACAGAATGTGCCTTTCTTAGTGAGGTTTGTAAGAGGTGCGGCTAGCTATGAGAATCCCTTCACAAACCTCCTGTAATAACTGCAAAGCCCAAAGAAACCTCTCAAGTCTTAAATGTTCTTCAGTGGCGACCAATCCAGAATAGCTTGTATCTTCTCTTGGTGTACCTTCACTCCAACTCTAATCACATGCCCCAAGTATAGAATCTCTGTCATTCCAAACTCACATTTGGAAGCCTTAGCAAAAAGGGACTGCGTCTCCATGATGCCCAAAACCTCATCAATGTGCCTGAGGTGATCCTCCCAAGTCTTACTGTATATCAGAATATCATCAAAGAACACCAATACAAACTTCCGCAATTGTTTGTTGAAGATATGATTCATACAAGACTAGAAAGTCGCAAGAGCATTAGTAAGACCAAAGGGCATAACCAAGAACTCATAATGCCTGTAATGACATCTGAATGTTCTCTTATGGATGTCCTCATCCTGAACTCTAATCTGATGGTACCCTAAGCGAAGATCAATCTTCGAGAAGTACACTGCTTCATGTAGCTCATCTAGAAACTCATCGATCCTGGGTATAGGATATCTATTCTTGATGGTCTTCTTATTTAGGGCACAGTAATCAATACACATCCTCATCGTGCCATCCTTCTTCTTCACCAAGAACACCGAAGAAGCAAAAGGGCTGGAGCTAGGCCTGATGTGTCCCATATCCAACAACTCCTTGATTGTCTTTTCTATCTCCTCTTTGAATCTCCTAGGATGTCGATAGGGAGTGATGATGACGAGCTTGGAGCCTTCCTCCAACTCTATCACATGCTCAAAACAGCAATCTGGAGGTCTACCGGGAGGTATCTCTCCAAATACCACACTGTTCTTGTTTAGCACTTACTAAATGTCCACATGATACTATTGGCTCTTACTAGAGGGAGACTTGGTAGACACAAAGCACTATGCTGCCCATGTAACATCACCATGTTTGAGCATTGTCTCCATCTTCTTTGCTGTCACAACCCTTGGTGCACCATTCGTCATGGCTCTCAACACAACCTTTCATCTATCATGAACTCTAACTCCATCCTCTAAAAGTCCTATACGTAACTGCTAAGAGAATGTAGCCATTGGATACCAAAAACCACATTGGTATTTCCAATGCCCGCAACATAGAAGTCATCAATGAGTGTGTAGTCGCCCATCTGTATCCTCAACTAATCCTCTTTGTGCAACTCATCTGGTAACCATCTGCAATCATTACACTGAAACCTGTGAACTCCTAAGTCTGTAATCTTCTCGCTACCAATCCTGCATCAATGAAGTTATGAGTAGCCCTGCTATCAACTAAACATGCCACCTTTTGTCCATGTATGACTCCTTTCACTCTGACAGGATTGTACTTGGGAATTCCTAATAAAGAAGCAATAGTGCCCTCTATTGTATCTTCGGTTGTAGCATCATTCTCTAATGATTGTTCCTCATCATCTATAGTGGTCGTGTCTTGGATTTCCTCTTCTTCCATATCGGAAGTAACCTCAATGTAATGTACCTTGCCTTGGGATTTAGGCTTAGAAGGTGCACTTCATCCCTCTAACCTTCTTGATGGCTTCTCCCAACATAGGTGGATCTAAGGCTTTTATCCATCCATAAAGCGGCTCTTCTAGCCCTTCCACAAAGAGATATTTCAATCTACTTTCCTCCATATCCGAAACCAACACTGCAAGTCTTTGGAATTCTGAAATATAGGTATCCACTGAATCTTCTTGCTTGAATAAAGCCAATTCCCTGAAGAATTGCTCTGGGTTTGTCTCATCAAATCTCTCAATCAGCCTTTGTGAAAACTCTGCATAAGGTACCAACATAGCTAATACTCTGAGTGATCATACCACTGTACCACCAATCCAAAGCATCTCCTTCCAAATGTTATATAGCATCTCTTTCAATCATAGGGCTCAATGTGAAGTAGTTGTCTAACTTTTGGATCCATGCCCTAGCTGTGATATTCCCTGAACCATCAAATGTAGTGATGTTCACTTCACTTAATTTCTTTTGCAAGTCATGGTTATCATTTCTTTCAATGATATCCTTGTGTTCATCCAAGTTCGGGGCTGCCTCTTGTGGTATATCCTCTATAGTTCTTGGCCGATCCAAGATGTGAAAGTCACCATTGCTTTCCGGGTAGTCATTGTTGCCCATGTCAAGCTCCAAGTATTGAGATAGGAATAACTCAAGGTCCTTCTACTTCTTGCAATCTCATCTAGAAGATCCCTCATGCTAGGTTCCTTGTTGCCTCTGTTATCCATGATAGCTTGTAGACCCTCAGGCCGGCAAGATCAAGGCTCTGATACCAATTATTGAGCTGCTGCTCATATGGACCAGCTAGGACTCGAACCTAGGACCTTCCATTTGCTGCTGGCGTGCTCTACCAATTGAGCTGCTGGCCCATTGTGGCCAGCCCATCGTTGGCCCGGGTGTGGCTTACTTTCAACACCCACCCTTAAGCCACATTGCAAGTGCTTGGGGCTCTTAACCTGGTTCTGATACCACTGCAATATCCCAAATAGGAATCTGACCTAAAATTCTGATTTTTCTGAATTTCTGCCCAAACCCTAAGTTCTGATTTTTATTTCCAGTCTGATTTTATACTTATAACACCCAATGTAAATATCAAAATACATCAAAATATCATGCTAAATGATCCACCCAATATCAGAGGTAAAATACCAAATGAAATGCGCATTATATGACCATCAAATGCTCATAACAAATCTCGAAATCTGAGTACAGTACTGCTGTTATAAATCAGAAATATAAAAGTCTGAAGTACATCAATGCATGGGCCAAAAACATGACAAACTTGCCCAGCAACCTTCTGTTCAAATCAGAAGTAAACCATAAGGTTTATACATACTGAAATCAACGCAAAATGAGCTACAAAGAAGAAATCGTCCTCCTAGGATGTGGCGCCAAACTTAGAGCTTGAAACCCTAGGCAACAGTGACACCAAACATCAACAATATGCTGCTCCAAAGTGGCGATCAGGTCTACTCCAAATCGGAAACCCTAAGCAATGCAAATCTGCCCACAAATGCCAAATTCGCCCTTCTACAAGAATGTGGCGCTCCAATCTAGGGCCAAACCCTAGTCCAAATATCAACACAAACTTGCCAAATGTCGCTGTCTAAAAGTCTGATCTGCAAATCTGATTTGTATTTCTGCTCTTCTCCTCAATGGATCAATAATGAAGCACACTTAGGTTCCCATCACAAAACCTCCACAAGATGAGATAGGTTTTCGTCCAACTCACCAAGAATCGCAAGGGTTTTCGTCCTTGGATTCAATAGCCCAACTTTCGTTGCAGCCAAGAGTAAAAACTCATGAGAAATTATGAAAGATAGATATGATCAATTGTCTCCAATTGACCCCTTATTTATGCATGCTTCTCGCTCCTTCCTAGCCGACCTAGGCAAGTATTTCTTTATTTTAAAATGCCTTTTCCCTCCATTTAGGCCAACCCTCTTCAAATGATTTTGGGCACTCAAATTCAAATTATAGAATTGAATTTAATATTATATCTCTCCTTATGCCGACTTCTCCATAGGTGCCCAAAAGGAAAATAAAATACTATTTTATTTTATTCTTTATTTTCTCCCACCTTCCAACCTACAAGTGGGTCATTCCTCTACAAGGCAAATTAGTTTATTAATTTTGACTTCACCACAATTATTACAAAAATACACCAAGTCATAATCCATCATCCTTTTGCCCAACAAAAATAGTTAAATGCATGATTTAACTACTCAGAGTATTCCCTTCCTCCCTTGCCCTAGCCTATGCGAATAAAATAGGCTAGCCAAGATGGGTGATCACTCGGAAAAAGGGGACATTGCATTGACATAACGCCAAAAAGAGATAAAGCACCTAAAAGGAATAATAGGATAATGCATAGATGGCAGACTCGCCAAAAACTCGCCGAGTTTTTAAAAACTCGCTAGTTTTTTTTTGAAACGAGTCAAGTTGACTTTAACTCGCAGAGTCTTGCTAGGCAAGTTTTTCCGAGTCAAAGCCGAGTTTTCGCCGAGTCCGTACAAAAAACTCGCGGGCAGAGGTATAAGTCATTTCCGCGGCCAGAAAAGGTAAATGTTAATCAGATTTTAGGTTTTTGAAGCTCTACATAGCAAAAAACCCCCCTCCAAGCAAAAATAGTTCATTTGCAACGTTGTGGCATCGAGAAGATCGGATTCAAACGCCATTTTTTGCGGATTTCGAAGGCAAATTTGAATCTCAGGTAAGTTTTTGTTTTTCCATTTTTCTTTTTGTTTAATCATTTTTTTTGGTTCTTGTTGTAAAATATTGAATCCAAATTAAAAACAAAATCTTCATAGAGCAAAAAGAAGCTTCATTTTTGCATTTAGATTCCAAACAAACAAGATTCTTCACTACTTTTTGTGGATTTTTTCTGATTTTTTTCATGATTTTCGTTTTTTTTTTAATTTTTAAACCTAGGTTCATTTTTTTATTGTAAATCTATTTTGTTGTTTAGATTAGTTAATTTATTGTCTAATTTAATCATTGAAATTTGAAAGTGAAACACATTTGTATGAGTATCAATTTAAATCAATTTTAGAGAGATTTTTTTTTTATTAAAAACCTAATATGTTGTACATTTTTTTTGTATGTGTAGATTAAATTCGCACTATAATGGCTTCAAGTTCAGCGTCAGACTCCACCGGCACCCCATCCATGGCACAGACATCGTCATGGGTTCCAGGCACTCGTCCTCCAGGAGCTAGAGACCCAACATGGAAGTATGCTGTGAGAGGACCGAATCCTGGAACGGTTGTTTGCGGTAGATGTACGAGGGTATTACATGGAGGCATAAATCGCCTCAAATACCATCTTGCAGGCATTGCTTGTCATGATTCCAAGGGTTGTCTTAACACCACAGAAGAGATAAAAAGGGAGATGCTTGCCTTACTTGCAGCTACCGAAGAAAGAAAATTGCAAAGGGAGAGGACAAAGGCAGCCATAGCAGCAAGCATAGCTAGTTCCGGTGGACATGGTCATGAGCAAATGCAAGTGGACATAGAGTCTGAATCAGATGAGGAGACGAGTGGAGCTGATGTGAACATTGTGTGTAAAATACCCAACTAGTTCTACTAAAATTTTTCCTTAACTTAGATGAATTTACTTGTACTTAGCTTATCAACTACTCAACACTTTATAACAGACATCAAAGATAGCTACTTGAATGATTCAAATTTGAAGCTGGGTACTTGTCTTTTGCTTGATTCAATCTTATTGCAAATGTCTTATTTCATAGATAATGCTTTCAATAGCATGCAATTACAACTTATTCGATGGAAATACAAAAGAAAGGCCTTGAAGCCTTGATGATTACAATGGGCGCCTATACTTGATCAACTCAATTGAACTCAACGATGTCAACTGAATGTCAACACCTCACAGTACAACAAGGGAGCATCACCTTGTCAGTTGAGGGAGCATCACCCCAACACTTGAAACTCGCAGGCCTCAAGATTACAAGCTCAACAGCTTTGCAGAGAGAATTTTGTCAAGTGCATAGATGCCAAATGAATGAGAGAGCTCCTCCTTTTATAGGCCTTCCAAAGGCAATGAAGGCACGTTTTTCAATGCTCAAAGAGGAACCAAGGCACGTTTCCCAAGAAGCATATCCAAGGGAATATTCCATCTGACAACTCATTCTGAGTTGGCAAGCTTATTCAGAAACCTTGACACGGATCCCGACGACATTCTGTTGACCAATGAGAGCTCAGGTAGTTACAACTACCTTATCTTCTAACTAGGCGCCAATTGTTGATCCAGGCGCCCAATTGAGGTAGCAGAGTTATGAAATAGGCGCTATTCCAGGCTAGGCGCATTCAAGAGGTGAGAAAATAGCTAGGAGTGCGCCTTGCATGTAAGATGACTTTCCTTGGCGATTCTTCAAGTCCTGATGTTCTGGGAGGTGGAATGCTTCAACTGGGAGTGAGCGCCTAGCTTGGGAAGAGCTTCCAAGTGTTGTTACCTTGATCCAAAGAGGTATCTGGACACTCAACTTAACCAATCTCCTTAAGGCACTCATTGAGATTGATCAAGGCGCCACTTGAGGGTTAGGCGCTACCAAAGAAGTGCGCCATACCTTGACTTCAATCCAGAGGCCCAACTAGACTCTAGGCGCCAAAATGACATTGTAGCTGCATAGCTTTCAAGACCAAGTGCCAACTGGAGATGATATTGCGCCTTGCTAGGGTTAGGCGCCAAATTGAGGTCTGCAAAGATGCTAGGCGCCAAATTGAGGTCTTTGGAATCCAGGCGCAATATAAGCTTCCCAAAACACTTCTTTGCCAAGGCGCATTCCTAGGATTCAAAGCCATGATTCAGCGCACTTTTGAGAGATTTTCCACCTTAGGCGCACTTTGAGGGAGTTTCCATCTTAGGCGCCAAAATAGAAGTGCTGCATCTCACATATCTTCCAACTTCAAACTTTCAATTCTACATCCATTTACTCTAGGCGCTCAAATGGAGGATCCCTGGGATCAAGTATTGGCGCCTTGTTGCTCTTGGCGCCCACTTGGATGACTCAACATGATATTAGCGCCTAAAGTGAATAGGCCTTCATCACTTATTCAATTCACTTAGAAGACTTCACTTTAGAAAACTTATTAACTCTTCATCTTGAAATGACAACTTATCTTCAATTCCTTGATGAAGCGCTAACTCAGAGCCACAGAAACTCATCCTAGGCGCCTATTAAGATTGTAGGCTTAGAAAGTTGCGCCTTTCTTGAGTTGAATCCATTTGAAGCCTTGCCACTCACTTAGTTGTCTATCCATGTTTTCCAGAGGATTCATTGTACCTCTATCAACTTCATCAGTCAAAATCTCCCTTATAATGCACTTAGGCGCCATTTGGATGTCTTTTAGTCTAGGCGCCATTTGATAGTTGTTCCAGGTAGATTTGAAGGGAAAAGTGCGCCTAGTGATGTTCTCTGAAGATTTCCAAACGAATGAGTCATTTTGCAGATCAAAACACTCATTTCTTCCAAAGCGCCCTAGATGATATGATTGAAGTACTTCAAAGCTTGATGATTCTTGTTTAGGCGCACATTTGACATTGAACAAGCTAGAAGGTGCGCCTTGACTCTAGGAGTCCTACCTTAGTCAATTTTGGCTTCCAGACTCAGCCAATTTCAAGTTTCTGACTTTGTTCCTGCAAAACAAAAGTTGAGTTAGTCAAAAACCACTTCATTCCCTCATTATTTAGAATTAGCCTCCGGGAATGAGGAATAGGCTAATCCATTCTTCACTTGACGATCAAGTTGGAAACGGGACATGACATTGTGGGCTCTCTTCGTGGTCCACGCATTCGTGGCAAATCGGTCCCTAGGCCCCCCATTTCCTCTACTTCGAGTAGAATGCCACCGCCAGGGTCTACATCTTCACGCTCACCACATAGTTTTTTTGTGCCAAGAAACACACCAGGAGCACAGACATCATTGGAGGCTACAGGGTGGAATAGGGAGGTGCATCAACATGCCGACATGGCATGTGCAGACTTTTGGTATTTCAATAACATTGCATTCAATGTGGCGAGTAGTCCCTATTGGCACAATTTGGTTACCGCATTGACAGTTGCGGGAAAAGGCTACAAGCCACCCTCTCGTAAAGACTTGAGTGGGAGGTTAGTGATTAGTCATTAGTCAATTTAAATTTTATGCTAAGTTTATCATTTAAATTTTATGTGATTAGTTAATTTATGTTAAGTTATTTTTTGTTTAAAAAATAAAATTTTGTACTTATTTTAATTTTTACTTAAAAAATTTTGTAGGTTGCTCACAAATGCAACAGAAAGGGCGGTGCAAGTAGTTGAAGATCAAAAGAAAGAATGGAAGAAACATGGCTGCACCATTCTTTCCGATGGGTGGACGGATGGGAGAAACCGCACCATCCTTAATTTTTTGATTTCTTCAAAAGGTCAAGTTGTGTTTTTGAAATCAGTGGATGCCTCCAACAAAATAAAAAATGCAGAAACATTGTGTACATTGTTGGAGGAAGTTGTCATGGAGGTGGGGATAGATAATATTGTGCAAGTCATCACAGATAATGCAGCAGCATATGTGGCAGCTGGGAGATTGCTTGAGAATAGACATCCTACACTTTTTTGGACACCTTGTGCAGCACATTGCCTTGACCTTCTTTTGGAGGACATAGGCAAACTTGATTGGGTGGCACCAATTGTAGATGATGCAAGGAGCATAACAAAATTTATCTATAATCACCCTTGGGTTCTTAGTTTGATGAGGGAATATACGAAAGGGAAAGAGTTGGTGAGATCGGGTGCCACAAGGTTTGCAACGATTTTCCTGACATTGCAAAGCATTATTGGTTCATTGAATGCTTTGAAACAAATGTTTGTGTGTCTAGCATGGCTAGAATCATCTTATAAAAAAAAGCCTGAAGAAGAGAGAGTTGCAAGCATAGTGTTTGATAAGCTCTTTGAGGAAAGAGCTACAGAGATCGTGAAGGTAACCTCAAAACTTTGATTTTAAATTCAAATTGAGTATTTTATTTCTTAATTTAAGTCTTTCATTATAAATTTGTAATTTTTAATTTTTAATCTTTTTGTATTTGTATTGTAGGTGTCAGAGCCCCTGGTTAGAGTCCTTCGCTTGGTAGATGGGGATCAAAACCCCATGGGATATATTTATGAGGCCATGGATAGGGCCAAAGAGGCTATAAAAAATTATTACATGGGGGACAGCCTCAAATTTGATCCCATATGGGAGATTGTTGATAGGAGGTGGAACAATCAACTCCACCAACCCATCCATGCTGCAGCGTACTTCCTCAACCCTCAATTTCACTTCTCAGAGAACTTCTCCGATCCTAATGGAGAGGTTATGGAGGGGCTCACAACATGCATTCAGAGGATGGAACCCATGGTTGAGGTGAGAGACCTCATTGTCCAAGAGTTGGATCTTTACAGTGAAAGGAGGGGTAAACTCTTTTCTTCAGATCTAGCTATTCGAGGAAAAACCACTCAGACACCAGGTATAAAATTCAAAGTCTTTAAGTTTATTTCACTGTCACTGTGTCACATCATACATGCATCTTGATTCTTAATATCTTATATTTATAATTTGATAAAATGTGTTTTGAGTCTTGACTTTGTTTTCTAACTCTTAAGTATTTTTTTTGCAGAGGCTTGGTGGAAAAGTTGGGGTGGAAATACCCCACATCTCCAAAAAATTGCTCTCTGCATACTATGCTAGCCTTGTAGTGCATCCAGTTGTGAGCAGAATTGGAGCTTGTTTGAGGCCATTCACACGAAGAAGAGGAACAAACTAGCCCAAAAGCGTCTCAATGACCTTGTCTTTGTGCAATACAACCTTCGGTTGCGCACAAAAAAGGTAGAGGACAAATCACTGGATCCTATTGATTTGGATGAGATAGATCCTTATAGTGATTGGACATGGCAGGATGAGCAGGCTCCATTGTTTACCGCAGATGAAATTCTTGATTTCGAGAGACAGGCAATGGAGGATCTGGGTGCAACAGGGGATGTAGGGTTGGAGGACATTCATGAGCATGAGGAGCTAGAGCCAGAGCCAGAGCCAACGGCACCGCGCACTCGCAGGACTAGAGCATCTGCCTCTTCCCTAGCTTTGGCTAAATTAGGGAAGAGGAAGATGTAATATGTTGTGTTATTGTTTACTTTTAGTATTTACTTCTAGACTAGTTTTACTATTTTCATTTTCAGCTATCTATTGTAGTTTGTAATTACTAATTTGTATCAGACTATCAGGCTTTTAGCCATCAGGATTCCGCATGAGAATGCGATTTTGTAATCAATTTGCATTGAAGTCAATCAAATTTAATAGAAAACACTTTTGTACTCATTTATGGACTCATTGGATTCATCTTGTCATTGAATTTTGCAAAAAAAATGTGTTTCCAATGAAATTTTAGCAATTTTTTTAATTTGCTGAGTTTTTTGCCAAGTTTTTGCCGAGATTTCTCCGAGTTTTTTTTGACTCTCCAAAAATTGGCTTGCCGAGTTTTTTGCCCAGCCGAGTTTTCCAACTATGGGATAATGTCAAACACTAAAGATGATAGGCATAAAGATGGCAGTGAAGTAAAGTTCAAAGCACTATGCTAGCGCTATTGAATCAACTAGACCGTATACCATATTAGAAGCAAAGTAGATGGCCAATCCAACAACAAATAGCTTATTCGCAGGTATGTAATCTTTATCAGACAACTTGGTAAGAAGACTAGACGTCGTGGTACTAGTGAAATCCTGCATATTGCTCATCATAGTCTGTGGCACCCAATACAAAAATCACTCTTTCTTGTTTTAGAAGAGCATATGGTATAATCACAAGGCTTGACAGTCTCTTTGAATCATGTAATAAGGCAGAGATGGTAATGTGTGATATCGAAACAACTGAATTCGTGTTTAACCGGTATAAAATGTTTTAATCCCCATTGTTTAAATACAAAACAGCAGGCTCACTTATCAGTGGTGGATTGAACTGAGATTTTGGGCTTTACAATGTCAATGGAGTCACCATTCCATCAAGTATTCCAATGCAATCAATCAAGAAGGGAGGTTTCAAGATCGATGAGATAGTCCTTTCATGGAACGAGATATGTGACACCAAAAGGTTGCATACTGAGGAAAGAAAAACAAATCTACTTGATGGCTGACCACACTTTGGCGCCAAGTAAAATGCATTCATGTATAAAAGATCTAAGTCACCCAAGTAAAGAGTGAAAATGCATAGCAATCAGTTTGAGAAGAGTGAGCAATGGTAAATAAAAGGCATCAAATATATTTAATTATATGAAGAGCCGCCCACCAAAAGGGAAATAAATAAATTAAACTAAGTTAAAACTATCCAAGGCTGACTTCCTTGTTTGGTGCCAAGGAAAGACATGGATTTTATTTGAAATCTTACATACAAAAAGGCAGCGGTAATAATTAAAAGTATATACTATGAGTTATTGAATTACAATTAAAGGAGCAGCGAATGAATTAAGAAGGTGACACGATTCTTATAAGGCAACGGTTTTATTTAAAAGGAGATTCAAATTAGTTATGAATGCGTGCAGCGACTCCTCTAAAAAGCAGTGATCCCTTACAAAGGTAACAATTAATTATTAAAAGATGTGTCCCTTCATCAAGTCATCTTCCTTGGTGAATTTATAAATAGAGGTTGTGAAATGTTGAGAAGGTGTGTGTGAAGAATAAAGTGAGTATCAAGAAGACATCCTCAGATCTGCATATGAGGGTTTAAAAGGCAGATATAGAAAATAGATTCATGCAGATATAGAAGGAAGATTATGCAGATATAGAAGAGGGTGTTAATGCTGATATAAAGAAGCAGATCTGCATATTAGAAGTGAAAAGAAGATCATTTATGGCAGACTTGTAAAAAGGAATAAATGCAGATTTAAAAGATAAGTATTCAGATTTGAAAGAGGAACATACAGATTTGAAGGGGAGCATGAGTGGATAATGAAACATCATTTATAAGGCAGATTGAATGAAGAAGATATGAGTGTGGGAGAATGAATAGAACATATATGAAGATCATTCAATGTTGAAAAGATAAGAAGAGTATAAGATGAGAACATACAATCATACAAGTCTATTTATGTTATGGCAAATGAGAAGAGGGAATTGAAGAGAACATTCACAAGAAGATATTGATCCTATAGCAAAGAAGGTTGGTGCCTTGACAAGAGATTGGTGTCTCTTACTGGGTTGGTGCTCAGTTACGGGGATTGGTGTCTCCAGTAGGTTGGTGCCTACAAAGCTTGTATGAGATATATATATATATATAAGCAATATTTTGCCGTGGTTTTCTCCAGTAAGGGTTTCCACGTAAATCATGTGTTTATCCTGTGTTGCATAGTTGTTAGATCTTAAGTGAATGACATTGTGTAATTGATATTATTGCGGTTGTTAGTTTAAAAAGTAAAAGATTGTATTATACTGATTCCCCCCCCCCCCCCCTTAGTTACTCATCACATATTGCCCACTTCTCTTTTTTTCCTCAGAATGTGTGTGATTAATGAATATGTCACCATTTAAATTGATTAATGAATCTGTCACCATTTAAATAACACAATACTCTAAAAAGAGTGACGATTGAAAAATAAGAGTTGAAGCCAAAGTTAAAATAGAGCCTCCAACCAATATTTGGTCCAACAAAAGGAATAGCTGAAAGAGATTATGAGAAACAAAGAACAAACCAAAATGAAGCAAGGATAAATTGCAAGTCCAGGAAATTTATTAGGACAACAGGTCTAGTTCCTCCACCTAGAGAGTCATGATCTTAATCAGTTAGAGACCAATTTTCGTTTTTTTCTTTTTTTATACAGTTTTCTTCTAGAAGTTTGTCTTTATAAAATTCATGAACTGTGAAAGATTGAAATCTTTAAAGATTATAACAATCACTAAAATTAACATCAAACCTGTAGTCCAATATTTCTAATTTTGTGGCCTTAATTTTAATAACAAAATATAATACTACATGTAAAATGGAATTATTGTGGAAAATCTCATTGTCCCTTCCTACATAGAGACACTAAAAAATCACTCTAGAAGACTCCTAGGATGGCATTCATCTAAAATAGTTCATATAAATCACCAAATGACAGATATAAGGACAAATTTTATTTAACAAGAAAGAGAAATTGCATTCACTAAATAGTTTTATGAAGAAGAAAGCATGTTTCTAAGGACTTCAGAAATCAACATTAAAACTTTGAAAACATGAAATATATTTTCCCAGCCTTCTGAATAGATTGAAATAAAATTTATCCTCAAAGTTGTTAATGTACATAATTTGCCGGGTATATAGCAAGTTAGGTGTAAGTTTTACTTGGGTTACATTTGCCTATTTATTTTGTCTTTACATGACCCCAAGATCAAGGGTCGTGGTTCATTCTTGTCCATAAGTGATCAATAGTTGCCATTCATGTAATCTACATGATTCTCTCCTTGCCCATCTTCCCCTCATCTTTTCCAATAAATATAGGGAAGTTAGGCTTCTCATGTGAATCTTGTCATTGATAACATTGTTTATGGTAATCAAGGGGTACTATTAACACTAATCCTTCCTCTTGTGAGAAGTGTTTATGTGTGAGATTAAACATTAGGATCCAAGGATAGCATGATTTACACAAACAAGGGCATGTCAGTTTACAGCAAATAATGTAACTTACAGTTTCCATTTATAAGGATCCAATTTTGCATCAATATCTGCCACATTAGAAGCATGGCAAAGTGATCCCAAAATTACAGCCACCAAGAAGCAGCCAACCCCAGGGAAAAGTATGCCTGCTTGATTCAATCCATCATCCAAAAAATAATTTATAGTTGTCCCTGCACAAACATTCCTCCAGTTTAGCCTCTATTAGACAATCACTTTGAGTACAAGTTTCAGAAAATCATACTTGAATGCATAGAGTACAACAGCACATAAAGCATTTAGAATGCACCAGTGTAATAGTAATGCCTGCCAGAAGATTTATATTAGAAGCACAACATAAGAACATGACCCAGACATCCTATATTAGCAAGTTCAGAGGTGCATCCAATTTAAAATATCAAATAAAAACAAACAAAAATATTCATCAAAATTGACACTTCTACGAGCTCTCTACAGTTGTAATTTCTGTAACCAGTGCATCAAATTATACCTTCTAGCACTCAGCAGTAAGGCATATATTATAACATGAATATCATTTTTGGCATGCAATAGTAGCATGGGAAACAAAATTTATTGTCTAAAAACACAAAATCCTCACGTTCACCATTTCCCCAAAGTGTATACAGAACAAATAACTCCAAATTATTTTAATGTCGCAAACTAAAAGGCCTTATTGCAGATTAAGTGGAGACATGTAACATACACCCCTAGTATATGTTTTTTGCTCTGTATGGTTTTTTGTGTTTTTCTTGCTGTTTGATGTTTAGGGTTTTATGGGTTTTGCTTGCATGTTTGTTTTTGCTTGAAATATATGGAATATGAACAATATATTGCAAACCCAGAAAAACTAAAACTAAATGAGATAACAATAAAATATTAAAGACCCAGATAGAAGAGAGCCAAAAGATGAAGTTCTATTACATACCCATATCAAGATTTACAACTTTATGTTGGAGTCATTGCCGGACCACCAACATAGGTATGCCAAAAGTGCCAAAATCTTCATACAATGCAAGGGAGTACAAATGTGAATACTGCAGCAACATCAATGGTCCAAAACGCCAAGATTTGGAGAGATAAATGTCTTCAGATGAAGAAAAGACCAGCTCACAAATACAAACGTCCAAGGCCCTGCTGTACGGCCAAGCTGGGCATAAATATCTGCTCCAAACGACTGAAAGACAGTCCTAAAATTTACTGTTCTGCATCAGAAATCTCTGCTGGGGTAAGGCGACCATAATGAGGCAGATAGCAATAGAAAACAGCTCCAAAATCGCCCTCAAATAAGGTACTTTCTGCTGTACCAGGTACGGCCAGCCAAGGTGCAGTACGGCCTGTCACAAAGGAGTCTTTTCAGCCTCCAAACTCCTCACACAAATATCAAATCTGCTCTTAACACTCTTCCATTACATCTGCATATTAAAACTCCGTCAATGATGTTCATATCAGCCCAAAAACTTCTCCAAAATCCCATCAATGAATGCACAAATGAAGCTCCTGAAGTGAAGCTCCTCCAATCCTCCCTTGATGCAATCTTTCATGCACGAAGAAAGGGACTAATGCAGGGGTTTTCGTCCCAACATAGCCATGAACAAACCCTAGAGCCAAGCTCAAACCCAATGCACCGGAAAACAATAGATGAGAGCAAAATCCATAATCTTAGCATATGCAAAAATGAGCTCCTTTTGCCTTTTTGTTTCTTCCTTTTTCCCCAACGCTCCAAGAGGAATATTTTATTATTTTTAATTAACTCCTTATGTCCCCTTTATCACCTTGGGCGCTCATCTCCTAGGCATGTCACTTTTAAGTTGCAACTTCATTTTATAAAGTGACTTAATATTATAACATAAAGTTATATTATGTCTAATAAAATAACATAAGTTAAATCTTTAATTTAACTTATATTATATCCAATAATGCTTAGACATTTCGAAACCATCAACTCCCGTGCCATGACCATCGACCATTGCCCTGCCAATAATAGCAAGTACCCGGCTCTCGACTTACTATAAATAGTAAGTACCTGAATTGACCTCCTAACCATTGTTATTAGCCTACGGAAGTCATGTAATAGGCTAATCTCCATCATCTGTGTGATGGGCTAAATGGGGGACATTACAAGACCCTAAACACTCTACACTCTTTAAATGATGATGAATATCAACTCGTCTAATCATGAAGAAAACTTAAGCAGTAGAAGATTAGTCAATGCAACATGGGGTCTATGCCGCTGTAAATCCATGTTTCTATGCTTTTATTAACTTTATTTCATCGTTGTCAAGAGATGGGTAAGATGGGTACCACGTCATTTTTTGAAAAAATATGAGACAAGTACTTGGAGATGCCAAATATTATATATTTAATTTGCCAATATTAAAAATTAAAAAATGTAAAATATATAATTAATATTCGAACTGAAAAACCTAAACATAGTTTTTAATATTTAAATTTTATAATGTTTTGTGCCACTCTTGTGATATGCTTAAGTTAATATATCTTCGATAATGGTCAATCTTAGTTGTAGATTGCTTTTGCTTTTCAGTCTTTAGTTTAGTCCTTATCTCTTTGCTTTCTGCTTTCTTAGCTATTGCCTTTTACAGGCTGTCTATCTATTTTTAGACTCTGTATTTCCTTTATATTGAGCTTTCGCTCACTCATGCAAACATCACATTACATAATACATTATTTAGTTTCTTAAATCATGTAACATGGTATCAGAGCCAGGTTCTTTTCATGGAGCCTGTCCATACATCCGTACGACGTACGATTCTGGCTTTAAGCGCCATTTTTTGAGTTTCGGTTCTTTTCTTCTGTGACATCGATCGGTTCATCTATGGAAAACGTTTGGTTTGGCATTTTCGTTTTTCACCCAGATCGCGTTTTAGTTTCTGTGAGGTCGTGTTCTCTGCTTCCTTCTAGATCGTGTTTTTTTTTGTTGAAGGCTGCGATTTCCTGTATTTGGGTGTTCTTATGTTGCGCGGTGGTCGCTAGAGTTTCTTACCCTCTGTTTAAAATCGCAATTCCGGTTTATACGTGTGTTGCTCTTGTCTGGTGGTCGTTTTTTTTGCTTCATAGGTTTGGCACCTTATGTGGATATCTTTTCATCGCCTTTAAAAGTTTGTTCGTGGGTCTTAGTTTCTACGGTGGTTTGTTACCTCCGCTACTCACGATTCCAACAATCTTTTATGAGTACCATCTGCTTGGTCGCGATTTACTGTGTAAGATCAACGTTTTGTTTCTAGCGGGACTTCTCAAACTGTTGGGTCGTGGATCGTGGTCAAGGGCTTTTTTAAAGTCATCGAATTTCGAGCAGAATCTGAGGTCACCGTTTGTTTTCTTCTATTGGCAGCTTCCTTATTCTAATCACGATTCTGTTTTCTGGTCAGCGCTTTTCCAATTTGCTCGCGATTTCTCTATTTTAACTCACGATCCTCATCCCGATTCTTTCATAATCGGCGGGTCTTCATTTGTGTTTAATCGCAGTTTTGCAAACCACTTTCATCATGGTTTCCAAAGATTTTGTTGGAGTTTGATCTTGGCGGTCGCTGGCACCGTTCACTGCTCTTGGTCTCCATTTAAAATCTGGCTGAGTCTTCTTTGGTGGTCGCAAGATGTGGCGCTATTTACTATGCCAACATGCGCTTCACACCTTCTCAGCATGTGATATGTATAAGTTTCTGCGATTTCTGTGTCTTGTGGCCGCGTGTTGCAGACTCATCTCCTTAAGGCCGTGTTTTTTGGGGTCGTCTAAAGGGTTGACACTTAAAGATTTCTGCATCTGCTTTCGTCTAAAGGGTTGATGCTTAAAGATTTTTGCATCTGCTTTCATCTGAAGTCTTACTTGGCATTTTTCTTTGAGTGTCGTTTGTCTGAAGACTCCAGTCGCTGTTTATTCTGGTTCAGCGATTTCGTGTTTTTGGTGTTCTGGCGGATCAATTTCTTACTGGTCGTGTTTGAAAGAGCGACGTGTATCTGTCAGTTTTTCATCGGCTTTGGTTACAATTAATGGCATGGTCGATTCTGTGACTGTCATCTGTAAAGGTGAAGTCGTGATAGAAAGTTGCCATTTGTGTTCGCCATTTATGGTCAAATTCTATTCCTTGGGCATCAGTTTCCTTTTCGGCATGGTCTTTTTGATAGCTGTGGTCAGCGCCTTCTGTCTCAAGCATCTCTTTATGCAAATCCTAGCATTGGAGCCTCTTTTTTGTTTGGCGGGAATCTTTTGTGCGGGTCCCTCTCTATTTTTGATATGAAGACATACTTTTTGACTCGAAATATGTGTTCGGTTCCTCGATTTCCATGTTCAGATGTTCTGAATCTATGCTTTCCGTACTCTCGAGATTTGGGTTTTGAAATCCTTGTTCGGATTTATCTCGAGATCTGTGCCTCAGTTTTTGTGCTTCGTAACTCGTGCAAGGGTTCTGATTCTGTGCCATCTATCTGGTTCGACATTTGTGCCATCAGTTTGTAATCCATCTTTTCGTGACTCGAAAAATGTGAAACATGGCATCTTGGTTCAAAAGTAGTCAGAAGTTCAACAGCAACAAATTTTTTAATCATCAGTATTCTCTGCAGGATCTTATCAAAGTTTGGTTCCTGTTCCTTAGCCCTATGAATGGGGTTTTGTTTTCTGTTTTCGGCGGCTTCCTGTTTGGCAAATGTTTTTGCCTAGTCACTGTTTCTGGAGAGTTTTCTGCCTTTTCGCCGTGGTTCACAGCTTTGAGGGCTTTCTTGGTTTGCGCTTACAACCCTTAGCCCCTTCTTGTCACCAACTGGATCTGCAGTCATCATTTGTGTTCTGCTTCTTCGGATTCCTCGGGATTTGTGTTTTCAACACCCGTGCTCGAGTTATGTTCTCTGTTTATGCCTCCATCTGTCTCGGATGGCAGTCTGTTTTGGGGGGCATCATTTTTAGTTAGTGGATTGACCATTAAGGGGGGGTATTAAGTTAATATATCTTAGATAATGGTCAATCTTAGTTGTAGATTGCTTTTTCTTTTCAGTCTTTAGTTTAGTCCTTATCTCTTTGCTTTCTGCTTTCTTAGCTGTTGCCTTTTACAGGTTGTCTGTCTATTTTTAGACTCTGTATTTCCTTTATATTGAGCTTTCGCTCACTCATGTAAACATCACATTACATAATACATTATTTAGTTTCTTAAATCATGTAACAATGCCACCACGATAATGTTTTAATGTTTTTAATATTAAAATTTGAAAGTTTTAATATAACAGCAAAGTATAATGTAACATGTTTTAAAGTTTTAAAGGTATAACGATAATGTTATTTTGTTTTAAATGGAACATCTTTTAAAGTTTTAAATTTTAATATTAAAATTTTTAAACTAAAATGCAGCATATTCACTGGAAATATAGAGTCCCAACTATTCACACCTCATAGGAAGCTCAGAAAAATCAAGCTACGGGTGACGAAGGTATCTAAACTACCAAGAAAAATAATGGAAATAGAGATGCATGCAGAATACTACCTCAAATCCATCGACGGCTGCAAATTGCAGAAACAAAGATGCATATTCATTTTTTAACCCTTAGGTTTTTAGGGGCGAATACTTTGTGATTTAGGGTTTTTAGAACTGAAATGCCTGGAGACGTAACTGGGAGCCTGGGACATCCCCTACTACTGAAGGCATCTCCATACCCGTCTCCTATGCAATCCAAGGATGTGTCGCCAACCAAATCAAGGCCATCCCTAGCAAGGGACGTTTCTGAGACATGGGAACAGGTCGCAAACATCCCCCCCCCCTTTTCTACTTTTGTAAGGAAATGTCCCCAGTACATTTTTTGAAATGCTGAAAACGGCAAGGGATGGCTAGCCATCCCCAGGACGTCTGGACATCCCCCAACCCTCCTGGGGATGTCTAGCCGTCCCCTGTGGCCCAACACTTTCAGTCTCATTTAAAAAAAACACACAAAACCAATTAAAAAAGGATGTGGGGCCCCACAAGGGCCCCCACACCGTTTTATATAAAACCTAAACCTAAAAAAAGCATTATAACATCCAAAAACAAAAAAGAAGCTCATTTGTGTCATTTTACAAATTGTGAAGAGGAAAAGAAAAGAAGAGCACAATTGTGAGAAATCAAGTGAAAGAAGGGAAGAGAAGTGAGCAAAGGGAAAAAGAGGACCAAGTCTCCATCATTTGACATAAGTTTATTATTTTTTGTACATTTTTACAAATTCTTTCGCTTTTTTTTTGTTTTTGTCAAAATTTCAAATACTTAGGAGGTTTTTTTGTTTGTTTGTGTTTTATGTTTGCATTTGCAGTTGCCTTTTACATTTTCAATTTTAAAAAAACAATGAAGTAGATAGATTGTCAAGATATGTGATGTGTGACGTTTCCAACCTGTCCCCGCTTCCTCGAAACAACCTCTACTGGGGACAACCCTGACTTGGATGTCATGTCCCCTTCTAGACACTTGGTTAGTCCATCATGGAGTTCCCATGGGCTAGCAGTTTGGTTAGGGAACTAGGGTTAGTTTGGCTCTGGAGGTCTTTGTCGGTGCTGGGGTTATGGTTCGTCTTCAGTGGATCCAGTTGGCACATTCGTGGTTGGCTCAGTGGGCTCTTGGTCATTACTTACTATTTTTAGTAAGTCCGGGCACTATGTCGGTTCGGGTTTTTCAAAGTTGCATCAGATGCGTTTCGTCGAGACCTTTCCGGGGAGCTAAAGATCTTTGCATTCCAACACCATCTTCATATTTATTTTAAAGTCCGAAGATTTATTAATGTTATATTAATATGGACTTTATGATAAATAAAGGAAAAAGTGAAATTAATGAAATAAAGACATAGGCTTATGTCTTGACCTTGGGCGCCCATCCCTAGGAGACATAATGTGAAATTAAAATGTTATTTTCTCTCCTTATTGACCAACGCCTATCTTGGAGGGAGAATATAAGGAGTTTTTTGAGCTCATTTCATTTATGCTATGTTTATGATATTTTTGTTTTGAGCTCTGCTAGGGTTTCATATTGTTTGGGGTTTGAGGATTCGAACCAGAGGCTCGTGGAGACGGAACCTCCCTGAGTAACGGTATCCCACAAGTGTGAAAGATCACGCAACGGTGCCATTGTGAGTGGATGCATCCAACATTCATAGTTGTGCTACAATGAGGTTACGAAATGGAGTAATGAGCTGATTTGATCTATTTGCTGATAAAGAATGTTTATACTGACTGTGGGAGTGTTAGTAGTTGCTGTTTGGAGTGTTTGTGGGACTGTTTGAGGCAGCCATACTTTCCTTGCTGCTGGCTGTACTCTTGGTGGCTGGCCGTACCTCATAGGAGGCTGTTTGTGAGTGGTTCTGAGGTTGTTTGCTGTTGGAGTTGGGTTGCCTACCCTTGGAGATTGCTGCTGTTTGTAATCAGAGTTGTGTAGGAGGATATTCAGCCTGCTGCAAGCAGATTTGTACCCTCAGCCAGGCCGTACTATGTACCATTGAGGCGTGGGTCCTTTGGAGGCTCTTCCTCTTTAATTGCAGCTTTATTATTGGTCATTGTGTGGCGTTTTAGACTTGTCTCTCTGCTGTTATCATCTGTATTGTCATTCTACATCTTTCCATGGAGATTTGATGCAGTTACAGCTATACCCACTAGCTGGTCCATTTCCGGCGGTTGTACCAAGTTTCATATTTTCATATGGGTACAGCACATTACATCGGACAAGCTGAGTTACATAGATTTCAAAGGATTTGTTAGTTTCTTCAAATTTTCAAAGGTCACTTACGTGCAAATTGCTATTTTTAGCAGTTGCCATATTCAGCAACGGCTATTCTCAGTGTTCTATTCCTGGTAGTAGATGAGAACCTATTTTAGGTCATTTGTGTTTTATTATTTGATTTAGGGTTAGGTTTGTTTTAAAGTTGTTTTCTCTCCAATTTTTCTACAGCTTGTGGATAGGTTTGTTTTAAACCAGTTATTTTTGGGGTATTTAATTAATATTCTTAAATCCCTAAAAACAATTTATTGTAACCTATTATTAAGTGCTTTGAGAACATAAACTTGGAATAATAGTTGAAGTTTGGCTTATGCTGCAGAGGTCGTCATTAGTTGAAGTTGTTGTGTTACAACGATTGTAATTTCATCAAGTATGTTGAAAGTAGATGTATTGAGTCGAGCTTTCTATGGACAATATTTGTCTATACTGAATTGTAACTTTGAATGCAATTTAGCCGTTTGCTTCTTGAAATCGTGTGTTGTTATTCCTTCGAAACCTTGTTTGCAGCAAAATACTGATCTCTATTTTAACCAATTGGAAATTGTTGTATGAGATAGTTTGATTTCCTTTAAAATCAGAAAATCTCATTGCAGTGCTTGACTGTTAACAGTTTGGTGCATGCATCCTGGGTAAAAACATAAGCACTTAGTTATTTCTTTTATGCAAACCCCCTCGCTAAAATTTTGTATAGTGTGCATACCTATAAATTTATGCCTATAGTTTTAGTCTAGGACTAGTTTTAAGTTTAGTTAAATCTCGAGGAGCTTCCCCTCATGATTTGAAGAATGGTTGTGTTGTCTCACAAGAGACAAATTAAAATGCCAACAAGGCATAACTTTAATGTATGTCTACCCAAATCAACCCTTTTGTCATTGCCATCACCTAAACTAATAACTTCAAGGAAACAATATAGTTAAATAAACAAGAAATGGTTAAAAGAAAAATGTAACTAGTCACAATAAGATAAAGCATGCACCCAATGAATTATTCAAATAGATATAACTCTAAAAAGGGAATGTGTAACAGACGCAGAGGTTGATGACAGTAGAAAGACATGCAAATGAAGCCAAAGTAAATGTTTAATAGAAAACTAGAAAGAAAAAGAAAAAATTTGAGAAAGAAAAAACATATAATTACCACCAACCACTGCCAAACTTGCAGATACCACCTCCGTTAATGAAATACCACAAAAGGCAAGAGAGTACTGCATCAAAATATTTCCTAAGCATAAAGCAAATCCACCAGCCATGGCTAAGGCAACAACAGGCCAATTCTCCTGCATCAAAAAAGAAATAGATCAAGGCACTATACAAAAATATGTATATATCTCATCTCCTTAATGAGATTATGATAAAGATTGTTATATTGTAGTTCATGTTCCTCAAGACGAATGCGAGAGTGCAGAAATATAAAATTACAAGCATTTATTGAAAAATTTCAATGTCAGTCTAGACTTGCAACAGTTGAAAGGGAATGTAAAATAGTTAGAACTACACAAATGAGGAAATTATCATACTTTATTCTATTAATTGTTGATCCTGAATATAAAATTATGTAAGGAGTAACACACCAATGCTTCTTTAAGAACATCAAAAATGGCCCTCTAGGTTTGTACGTCCATAATCATATTTGCAAAGAATTCATCTTGAATTATACAAAACAAACCACCTGTGCATACTAAATCGAGATAACATTTTGTGGCTGTGGACACATTTCATAAGGACATCTAGCCAAGAATCTTGATGTATCATGTTAAAGGAAAGTACCAAATTCTCATAACACACATACACATCCTTTAGCACACAGTCACTTCCCTCTGGTGACAAGATGCCCATGACCACTATAATTTATGATGGCCAAATCTGGATGAGGAAAGATTACTTTCTAGACCTTCCCCTTCACTCGGCAAAAAAAGATATAGTTCAAATATTTTCTAGAGGTGGTTTTTCTAATGAAAGGCCTAATAATATCATAGCCAAACAAAAATCTCAAGCTAGAATTCACCATTTTTTCTTAGAGACTTTGCTCGAGATAGCAAAATCAAGAATAAAGAACATAGTTAACTACACATCTTTAATCCTACGACTACTTATATTGACCTTTATAATTAGTCTACCATTATAACTATCAATAATATTCCCACCATATTTAGTTCTTCCTACGTAACATGCATTTCTCAAGCTGTGTGTTGACAGGTATAATCTATGTTGTGCTGACAGTTGTGGGTCCACAAAATGGCTCTATTGATATATGTGCAAAGCTAAGCAAAGTCAGAATTGGGGCCTCCGCTCGAAATGGAACTTGAACATAGGAGTTGCTAAAATGAACTCGGTGAGTGTCCCATCCACTTGAGAGTAGAATGTGTGGGAGGCAATAAAGGGAGAAATGCCAATGTTGAAATTATGAAAAGTCTATCTTGGAGCTATGAGGAAGCTTCACAAAATCAGGTGCCACTAACAAACTGAGAAAGGGAAAGCTCATACAAAGTTCATTATTGATTTGTTCAATTTTAAAGCAGCCCAATGAAGAAGAGTGGACTGTAGAACTGGAGAGATACGAACAGGCTCAACATGGTGTTGATCGCCATGTCCTACCGATGCAACCACTAGAGGAGCTAATAGGGTGGACAGGTAATGATCTCAAACAATTAGATCTAACAATGAGATGGCTTGCTGTTGGGTTATGTGCATTTGAAAAGCAAGAAAGAAACTTGAAAGTTTGAAACCCAAAACAGAATCAACAATAGGCAGCAGAAATATTATTAGAATTTTCATAGTGGAAAATTGATGGTAGAAATTGAATTTGAGATTTGGACAGCAAAAGGGTTGAGTGTTGAATACACAAGAAGTATATTAGAGACTGGAGACCTGAGCAGATATACATAATGAGGAAAGACAGTCAAGACCACAATGTGCAGTGGAATGAATGCTGAATTAAATCATAAACTGTCATGTCCCCCTTTTTCACACTAAAATAATTAATAATATTATTTTAAGTTGGGCCAAGTAATTTCTAATTTTAGGGGCAACTTAATAATATTATTATAATTAAAATAAAAGGTCTTTTTAAACACTACTATTAAAAATAAATTTAAAGTATTTTTAGATACTTACAATAAAAAAGAAATAAAAAGTATTTTTAAATATTTGGAGGGAAATTTGAATCCAAGGGCTCACTTTGGAAAGGTATATCTAGGAGGCGCCTAACTTCATTTCATTATCACGAATTCATTTTGGCAATTGTATTTCTGGAATTTATGCTCAATTTTGTAATCCAAGGACGTAAACCCTTGGCTGTTTCTCTAAGGTTTGAGAGGACGAAAACCCTCTTGGCTTTCCGTTTGGGGAGGTGAGAATGAAAACCCTCGCTTCTTGCTTGGCAATTCCATATAGGGATTCCACTTGAGCTGATCAGAAGATTGTGCATGTTTCAAGTCTTGGAAGATAATCATTTGCAGGCAAATCAATTGGAATTCAACATTACTTGGGGCAGCTGTTATCATTTTATACCCGATACCTGAGCGCCACCATTAGGAGTGTATCTAACCAGATTTCAGGGGTTTGGACTGCTGATTTCAGAGTGATTTTGTCCCCTTTCATCACTATGGCTGCTGTGTGGGCAAGCCGCACCTGTTATTGGCAGTCACAGCCTTCATTTGGCACCTGAAGGCAAGCAATTAAAGAATTCAGGGTGATCGCAGCTACAAAGGGTAGTTACCACACCATTTAGAGGTTGATTCATAACATCTGCAGCTCATCCTTGAGCAAATGCAATTCCTCTCCCAGGTGCTGCCTTGAGGATTCCATACCATATATTGTAACTACCAAAAAAATCAAATATAACAAAACATCTTGATTGGGGACATTACATAAACTTGAAATTAGAAATTTGATAGCAAAAACGCAAAATGAAAGATACATGTATTAAAGGTTGTATGATATGAAATTTGATTATAGACAAAATATTTCAGATATGGGAGGAGCTGCCCATTAGGCTGTGTGCCAGATATACACAAGTATCAAAGATTATATCAAAGGCTAAGTAATCTGAAATCCGAAAAAACATGTAAAAAATTTATATTATGGGAAGGCTGGATCGTTGGGCTATAATACCAATTGATATGACTTACATTATGGGAAGGCTGGATCGTTGGGCTATAATACCAATTGATATGACTATATTGTTTGGTGTGCCTGTGTGTATATGTGTGTGCCTGTGCCTCTGTGTGTACATGTGTGCCTGTGCCTGTCAATTAGGAGAAGCAACAATTGGAATCTAAAAACAAATTTCTAGATGCTAATCTTTTTTGAGTCACAACTTTTTTGAGTCACAACACCCAAACACCATCATGAGATTGCTTATGAAATGTCTATAAGGAATCTTCTTATAGAATAAAGAAGATTTGAGTTACAAGACAAGAATAATGCAACTAAAGACCTGACCATATTTTGAGTCTGAGTGATGATTGAATGTGTCCTTCATATAGTTCCAAAACTCCACAAAGGAAGCAAATAAGCACCATTCAAGCATAAAGGGATCAACTAGTAAGGGGTTTTAGCAGGTATATGTGGCTTACACTGTTTCATGATGCAAGGAAAATTATTGGTGGAAGATGAGGAAACCATAGCAAAAGGATATTATGTCTCTACATTTGATGTTGGTAGTATTACCTCCTGAAATGTTGGAATCGAGGGGATTGGCCTGCATTGGAACATTCAAATGCACAAGAAGAAGATATTGGTATATCATTGTAGCTACTAGGTATTTGACAAAGCAAGTGGATGCAAAGCATTTTCAGATAATTGAGCACAGATTACAGCTAGGTTTCTCTATGAACATATAATCACTAGGTTTAGTTCTCTTTCAAACAATCAGTGACAAGGAAGGGCTCGAACATTTAACAGAAGTTCATGATCAATCATTGGAAAGAAATTTCATATCAACCAAAGGGCTAGCGTACCAGCAAAGTTGTTTGATAAAGTCTTAGTAAATATCCTGCATAAAAACATCGAACTGAAGTTGAGAATTGGACAAATAAAACACTATAGCCTTTACAATGTCTTACAAGGTCAATACTGATCATTCCTACTTTCATTGCATGCAGGGTAAAAACGCCCTGGTACCTATGGAGATTGTTATGCCGAGTCTCTTTGAGGCTGGAGAGCAATAGATTTGGTAATGAGGAAAGTCAATAAAAGAAGCAAAGGACTTTGGTTGCACTTTATGGGAAATCAAAGATGTGATTTTAAATTTGAATGTCGAGCTAGGCCCCTTAAAAGCAATTGAGATAGTGCTATGGGCAATTGATTAATATTCGGGATGATGATAGATCTTTCACATTATTAGACTTAGAACTTGTTTGATCATGGTGGTCATTGGCAACTTGGATTGAAGGCACAGCCGAATATGCTCCAGAAATTAGACAAGGAGAACAAGCCACAAGAAGAGGTAGGCACAAAGGATTGAAATATTGATCTACAACCTGTCTGGATGCCTTGCTTACAAGTTTTGGTGGTGGCAAGTCAGCCCAGAGAAATTCCATCCACTCTAAAAGAAGCATAATCCAAAGAAGTGAAACAAACCCCAATAAAGTGCAAGCAAGTTTGGGGTGTAAAACAAAAGAAATGTCAATGCTGGATATGACAAAAGGCTAACTCATAAAGATCCTCTAGTTAGATTCCTAATGTTTTAGAACATGGAAGTTTAATACACATTTGGGTGACAAGTAACTTCTGACAAAGGAGAAATGAAGGGTGATCCTTTTCATAACATTCTTGTAGCAGAATTATAGGAGCTTGATCAGAACCTGCACTAGATCAGTTTATTTACCATGTAAAGAAGTTCATTTTTAATTCTGGTACAGAGGAATTCATATTGGATGTGAGTAAGATGATAGTTTGTGTAGGAAAAGAATCTTAATCCAGTCATGAAGCAGTACTTTGTACAAGTCTTGGAATAGAGTTTGTTATGTTGGATAACTATTCTTTATTTCCGGAGAGTTGATTCTTGTTTTTTGGATAGAGAAAAGTAAGGCATGAAGGCTTTTACCCTGTTGTAAACAGTTCCTTACACTATTTCTTGTTACCTGTCAGCTTCTCTTTAGTATATGGTTGAACTTTCTCCCTCTCTCGTAATTGAGTTGCAAGATGAAAGAGTCTTGTTGGCCCCAGTATTAATACATTTTTCATTAACTTTTCTGGCTTTCAAGTCATTTTCTGTAGAGCCAAATCTCCATTTTCTGCATTCTACTGTCAATAATAATTGAAAGGCGCCTGTGTGCTATGTTGGTCCAGTAAAGAATGAACTGACAACTGAAGCAATATTAGCCCCCGAGTATCTAAATAATGATTTGTTCTCTTTGATATGGACCACATCCACATAGCTCACTATGTAAATTTGTAAATTATGAAAGAACAGTCTGCCAAATTATGCAACTCCAAAACCCTGTTCCTCAAACATGATTCTTAATTTTCTATGAAAAGGCAAAATCAACATAGAAAGGAACTTCCACAGAGTTAAAAGAGAAATCAGCTTAGTTAAATAATAAAGAAGAATGTATGTTCCGTACTTGCTGTAACTGGGTGATGAAGTTAGGCATATTTGGAGTTTCCTCTCCAAGTTGTCCTAGCAATAATGCGAACAGAGATCCGACAGTAAAATTTGTCACAGCATAATCAAGGTATGTATGTTGTGGTAACCTTCCACGCCGCTCCAAGATATTAAAATAAAGGGGCCATGAGCCCAGGCAAAATAGGGATAGAAGCATCAGTACAATTGCCATAGGCATGTCTTCCACTATAATCATCTTGCCGGACCTGTTGTACTGAACATATAAATTGAGCATCAGTATCCTTGTAGCATATATTATGATGATTACAAAGGGAGATATGTGCCAGTAAATGAAGCAAATTTTTAAGTTCCAGCATTTTTATGTTCCTAAACATAGCTATCCACAGGAGGAAAAGACTACCAAAACCAAATGTATAAATAAAACCATATTTTAGAAACAATTAGCAAATATTATTTCTTCACACAGATATGCAAGATTTGTGCTGTATAGAACAAATGGTGCAGTTGACATAAAAAAGATTGACTTTTAACAGATATATCACTTAAAAATAAGTCCTCAGAACTTGAATGCAATAGCCAAGAACGAAACCAAATGAATCTAAATATTTATTAGAAAATAGACCATGTTTAATATATACGAATATCTTCAAATGGTTACACAATACAACAATACTCCTCAACCCACTTTGTTTCAGATTTCTGCAGCAAGTGCAAATCTTGCATAAAGCATGATACATATCAACAAGTCTTGCATATGGCATGATAAAAAGCAACTGTGTCAATGCAGCAAGTCTTGCATAAAGCATGGTAAATACAAACCGTGTACATTTATGATATAAGTATCATGCTAACAAATAACTGAAATGAATGTTTGAATAGATTGTCATTATTAGTCATTATTTTCATTATATATTCTAAGCTACAAACTAAGTTACTTCAACCATATATTACCAATATTACATTTAGACTATTTACTTGGTGTCATTCAATTTCTTGTAATAACCACCCTCAGTTACTACTAAATTTATATTTTCTTCGTACAGATTATAGTATTTTTATTAAATCGTAACACATCACATATCTTGACAATCTATCTACTTCATGGAATGCAAATAAAATGACCAAACTACTTTAGATTGTGGCACCAAGTATTTCTATAACTTAAAAATTTATAATTTTGTTCCAATTTAGAAGTGCTAGCTTTGTAGCCTTACCAAACTATGGCAATGGTAGCAACTGTATGTCACAAACTTACATCCTTGCACTAAATAGGGTAAGCTCTCTATGTCATGACCTATCCCTAGACCCAAACCTATTCCTCAAGGAACCAATTCTTTGGTTCTACCTACATATCCCATTAAGGGAATCAAAGGCTCCATAGTCCGCACACACAATACTAGAATGTAATGTCCCCATTTCCAACATGATCACCTATCATATGTCGGCTAGCCTATTTTGTTCCCGTAGGCTAAGTCGAAGAGGCAAGGGAATACATTGGATAGATAAATTATATATTTAACTATTTTTCCTTGGCAAAATGGAGATGGAATTTGACTTGGAGTATTTTTGTGATAATTATGGCAAAGTCAAAAATAATAAAATAAATTGCCTTGGACTAGAGCGAACCACTTGGAAAATAAGAAATTAAGGAGAAAAATGGAATAAAGCAAATGACAAATTAAAAATAATATTTTATTTATTAAAATATTATTTTATTTGCCCAAAAGGTGACCGCCCAAGTTAAGTGCAAAATAATAAAATATTATTATTTTATTTCTCCAAATTGACCGCCCAACTTGAGGAAATATAAAATTAATTATGGAGGTGGACTTAAAAGCAAAATAAATCATATTGGAATTGGGCGCCCAAGTTGAGGATTATAGAAAAGGTGTTTGGGAGTCATTTTGATCATATTGTAAATTTGTCATTTGATACTTGGAGAATCTCTTTGGCTGTAACTTTGTTTCAACGAGCTTCTAAGGACGAAAGCCCTTAGAATTTAGAGGTTTGGACAAAAACCCACTCCACTTTATGAGGTGGATCCATCCAAGGTTCATCATTGGACTTATTTGTAGGTATCTTGATGTGGATTGAAGTTAGGGTTTGATGGGAAATTGATCATTTCAGCTATGGCTTCATATTGGCACTAGGGTTTGGAGATGCAGGTTAACGACGAATTGATGCAGATCTTGAGGTTTCCTTAACATATTTTCATCATCATATCCATTGCTAGTGTTTGGAGGTGAAGCGCCATGTTTTGGAGGGTTTATCGGTGATAGATATCACTCATCTGCATTCAGATTTGTATTTCAGTCTTCAACAAAAGTTATATGAGATCTGAACAGTAGGGTTTTGAAGGTGTTTAATGCAGATTGGAAGCATTTATGAATTAAATTCAGATCTAGGGTTGATCGCCTCATTTTGTGAAGGCTAGCGCTTATTTTTGGAGGGTTTGGTGATCATTGTTAACATAAATTTGCAATCAGATTGTAATCAATTCTCTGCAGTCCTAAACAGGTTGAAAAATCAAGGATTTGAACAGCTATTTCATTATTCCTTTGTCATTGGCTATCAACCTAACCTTGGCGGCAACCTGTTGATGATTGTTTTTAGACAAGTCAATAATAGAGTAAAACACTAGAGTATCCCACTCTCTCTTGAATAAAGCTCTTCAAAGGCTGAACTATGTGATACAGTGAAGTAACTCCAAGGTTCCTTATTTATGATTCATGATGGGTTAACTCGGTGATTACATGTGATCTTGTTGATAATCACAAAGGGACTTACATTAGACTTCTTCATATTTCCTTAGCTTATTCTTCCTTCAGTGTGGATGATTTATATACAAAGCTTCAATGATAAAGAAAAGGCAAAACATAAAGGTTTGAGAAAACTAATCTAAGGTCAATGAAGTAATGATGATGCATGAATAGACAAACTCCTTGATAAACCTAACTCCACTTCGCCAAGGATGCCTACAACTACATGAAGTTGGTGCAATCTCCTAAGATACGCGAATGGTTTTCAAATCATGAAGGCTTATACAAGCACCCATCGAATGGCACAGCTCAAACAAGCATCCATAATCGAACTTATGCAAATTAAGCTCAAACTAACTTTACACAACACTTCACCAGCGATGAATGTTAAAAGCATGAGCTAGGAGTTGATCAAATATTCAATACAACATACATTACATCAATGAGCTTCTAATCTACTTCTAATCTACTTGAAACACCTCTCCACTTCATCAAAGTACAAGAAACCATGTGATTTCACAAGACAACACTTAACACCAAATAATGCTCCAATGTCTTTGCATTAATCTTGGGAAATATTTACAACAACTTCAAGTCCTCTCAAAGAATTTCGAGAGTCTCTTCCTATTCTACTCCTAAAAACTAATGACTACTGACTACTTTACAAATGAGGCAACAAGGCCTTTATATAGAGCTCCAATATTACAATGAATGGCTTGGATTGACCAAGATAGCCAAGGGCTCAAATCATGCCACCTCAATAGGTAGTTACAACAACTTGCTATTTTTAGTACATATGAGAGGCAATGAAGGCACGTTTTCCAAGAAGATAAGATAAGATGGAATCTTTGGAGCATCTTTTACATAGGCGTCCTTTTGGCTTCTTGTTTGTTGTAGATACATTGAATGCAGCTGAAATGATGTGGCTGATTATGATTGGATTGATGATGAGTGTCTGCCACGTAAGTGCCACCTTAGCTTATTCCCAAATTGTATCATCTTGTGGTGTCTTCAATGTGATTGCCTTTGATGATGAACACTTGAGATGTATCTTATTGATCCTGCCTTGTTCATTTTCCTGTAAATTGGATGAGTATGATACATGTTGCTTCATTTGTCTAACTTTGTAATGCTTCTTCTTCTTGTAGGATACATGAATGATCTTCTTGGATGATTCTTCATGAAGAGTAGATATCGATGATAACATGAAGTAAAGTATATGATGATGCTTGATTGAGTAGGAGAGTTCTCTCGGACTTGAAATTTTATGGAAGAACTTGAGGCTATGAAGGATGTGATGTCTTTATTGATACCATCGATGATGAAGTGTTCTTGCACGATGATCTTTGAAGTGGCCCTTTGGAGTGTAGATGTTGATGATAACACCTTCCTTATATGTAGAGTAGATGACTTTTCATGGAGACTTGAATGTGCTGGAGGAACTTGAAGTTGAATGGATGTCTTCGAACATGATGCAACTGATGAAGTATACTTTGAACTTGATGTAATCTAACATGATGTCATTGATGAAGAAAACTTGAGATGTATCTTGTTGTGACCTCTTGGAGCAGCTACATGATGACTCTAGATGACTCCAAGCTTCTCGCTTCTACCTCTATGATACTTCTTTTCCTTCAATCTTCCTGCAATACAAACCAAGAAACACATCAATCCTTATGATATACACTTTATAACACAAAGGAATCCTCTTTAAACATGCAATAATCTTACTTCAAATCTAGGCGCACATATAGGTGAAAAGAGGAGCAAAGGGCACCTAACACAAGTTGGTCCATATTTATCACTTTAAATGATTTCAAACAATTGTAATGGCTTAAAGAGGTCAATCTCCCTTAAGAGATTCATTCAAAAGGTGTCTTTCAATGCAATTTCTCCCTTAGGCGCCAGAATGGGTTTGTACTAATGGAGAGTGCACCTAGATTTAAATGTCTTTATACTTGCAATTTTGCAATTCTAAATGATGAGACATGTCTTAGAATGACTTCTATCTTTCAAGCGCTCACTCCAAAAGGTCATCTCATGCAATTTCACCCAAGGCGCTCATTGAGGTGTCCTCAGAGGCTAAAGTGCGCCTAACTCAATTGCCTTTATCTTTATCATTTTTGTGATTTCAACAATTGAAAATGACCTAGAGTGATCCTTTTTCTCAAGGCACTCACCTATTGATATGAAATCAAGTTATTTCCCTTAGGCGCAATTTTAGGCTTGTATAGATGAAAGTTGACTTCAACTTGGGCGCTCATTTGAGTTGGGAGGAGCTAGAATTTACGCCTAGATTGGAGATAGATATTTTGGCTTATTTTAGGCATTTGATGATGATCTCAAGTCTCTTATGAAGACTATCTCATCCCTAGGTGCTTATCCTCATGATTTTAGCACTTAAGCTTCAACGCGCCAAAACTAGTACGAAAATTCACAATGAGCGCCTTTGCTTTGGAAGAATTTCTTATTGATCATTAGGCACACTTTGGAGTTGAAATTATCATGGATTGGCGCCTAGGCTCTTTATGTACTTCCTTTACTTCCATGTACTCAATTCATCATAATTATTGTCAAAGACTTCTCCAAGTTGATTGATAACATGCTTCTTGATGTTAAGATCCTTCATTCACTCCTTCCTAGATCTAGGCGCTCATGATGGTGGGAAATTACATGAAGGGCGCCTAAGGTTCAAGATAGGTTCTTTTCACTCATCTTAACTTTCAATCATTGTACTTAATCTCAAAAGACATCATCCAAAATGAGAAACCTCCAAGACTTGTCATTGTAAGTTGATTTCTTCCAAGGCGCCAATACAAGGTTCTTTTGAAGGCAAAGGGCGCCTAGGCTTATGGGGCTCAATTTGATGTATTTATTGAAAGCTCAAGGTGAATTGATGCTTACTGAAAATGCCACTTAGTCCTTCATTTGCATTCTAGGCGCCATTTCCTATTGACTTATATACTCCTCCTCATGCTAGGGTGCCATAATGAAGTGGTTTAGACAATAGGTGCACTTCACTTACTAGAGGCTTGTTCTCCTTCCACCTTAGGCGCACTTTTTATGGTAGAACAAGTGTCAATGGGCGCCTTGGGTGAAATGAATGCTCTCTCCAAGTTGGGCGCCCTTTTGAGGCTTTATGAGTTGCAAATTGCGCCTTAACCCTTCATGCTTGTTGCTCAATTTGAATGTTTAAGAAAGTCTCCTTTAGGCACCCATCTTAATGACTTTTTCTCAAGGCGCAATCATCCAAATGACTTGGATATTCACCTCATGTGAAGGCGCCAAAATGAGGTTGTACAAGAGCAAATTTGCGCCTAACCTTGAAGTAGTACATACATCAAGTTTTGAGTGATCTCTACCAAGGCGCTACTATTTGAAGTCTCCTCTTGGCGCCTATCTGAGTTCTTACCTTAGGTGCATAATTGGGTCTCAATCCTAGGCGCAACATGATGTTTGCAGTGGTGAGAAAATGCGCCTAAAATTCACGCCCAGAAGTGGAAGTTCCAGAGGTAAGGTATATTGAAAAATATATTTAAGTACAAGGCTTATACTTTAAATAATTTTCAATATACCTTTCAGGATGTTTGAGATAGATCTTGAATCCACCGGATTTAACATGTAGAATCTAGAATTTGGAGGATCCACTAGATTTCAGACTTAGTCAATTTTTCAGGATTTCAGGATTTCAAGGTACTAGACTTAGTCATTTTCAGAATCTCAAACATACATCAGGATTGGTCTCAGTGTTCATTATTTGGATGGAATTTGATTAAGACTCTTCATTACTGCAAGTTCATATTCCAGGTGAGACCTCTAGTTACGAAGCAAACAAAAACTTCTAGGAGAGAGACTTATTGTTGGATTGGCTTTTCATTACTTCAAGCACCTTCTCTAAGCCAAATTTGGTGATTTCCAACTTGATTTCTCTTCCAAGTGTAATTTGATGATGATTGGAGTGTGAAATTGCTAAGTTTGCTCATTCTTGACATTTGAAGTTGTTTACACCCTTGTGAGACCGGATCATCCTTAGGCGCCCACTCTTAGAGGTTATTCATCCACACTATTGCCAAGGCGCCTAAATGGCAAAAGCGACAAGAAATGGCGCCTAAACTCATTGACTTCAACCTAAGGCGCAATTCTTATGATCATTTGAACATGGAAAGGGCGCCTAGACTCTTGAATCATTCCTTTGTCAAATTTTTTATGTTTAAGGCCTTTTATATCAATTCCAATCAAGGCGCCATATTTTGGAGTGGTTGAAAGTCGATTTTCCTCTAGGCGCACATATAAGTCTCCACCTAAGGCGCACTTTTGGGTCTCTGCAAGTGGTTAAATGCACCTAAGTACTTAGACTGAATTCACGCCCAAAACTAAAAGTCCCCAGGGTCAGGTATATTGAAAAATATATATAAGTATAAGTTTCTTATGCTTTAAATATTTTTCAATATACCTTTCAAGATGTTTGAGATAGGTCTCGGATCCACCGGATTTAACATGTAGATTCTAGATTTTTGAGGATCCACCAGATTTCAGACTTAGCCAATTTTTAGGATTTTCAGGATTAGGATACTAGACTTAGTCATTTTCAGGGTCTCAAACATCAGGATCAGGTCATCAGGGGACTATAGGACTCAAACACCACTGACTTCATCATGCAATAAACTAAAGACATTATCAAAACTTCATGCAAAGCATCAGAGCTCAAAAAAAAGGGGGGTCCCCATTTGCAATGGGGCGATGTGTGATTAGGTCACAACACAACCATTGGGAGTAATCGCTTCACTTTTGTGGGAGTTTCTTGGCCATTGAAGACAGCATTTGCATTCATTATCAGATCTGAGTTTGTAATCAGACTTATCAGTTGTGTATCAATTCTCATATGTTGTATGATTGGCATGAAAGCATCCTATTATCATCCGGGTATGTTGTTGTGATGTAATACTCTTCAAATCTTCAATTTGAAACAATCTAATTGTTGTTCCTATCTATATCAGTGGTCTGATTTTATTTTTCAGTCATCTATTTATTTTGTTTTCATGCAAGAATGATTCTATATTGTTATCACATCATGGAAAAAACATTTATGCATTGAAAACACACAAAAACCACTCAAAATCAAACAAGAAACAAATCAGAAAATAAGATCAGTTTTGGCAAGGGATCTTACATAGAAAGACTCCGTCCTTGCAATTGGGATGAGATCTTTGACCTCTCTTTTGAATCACAACCGTTAATTAAGCTTATACTTACAAAATAGTTACAAAATAGTCAAACTCAATATACAATATTATGATGACAAGCTATGCTCCACAGGGACGCATCCCCTGCCCCAGAACCCCCGTCCCCATACCAGGGACGTTTCGGGGACGTGGGGACGGGTAGGAAACGTCCCCTACCCATCCCCCTTCCCCAAGGACGTCCCCTAAAAATTCGGGGATGCAGGGGACGGCTAGCCGACCCCGGGACGGCCGAGACGTCCCCTGACCATCCCGGGGACGACTAGCTGTCCCCTACATCCCGAATACTTTTGCAACAAATTTTTAAAGAAAACACATTTTTTAAAATAAAAAAAAGGGATGGGGGGGCCACAAGGACCCCCACATCCCTTTATACATACCCTAAACCTAAAATAGAGATCATATCAAACAAAACAAAACAAAAAAACATAACTCATTTTCACATTTTGCATTGGTGAACAACAATTTGAAAGGAGAAAGAGGAGCAACAGCAATTTGAAGAGGTTAACAACAGTTTTAGGAGAGGCTGATTGGGGACAGCCATATATTCTCTATGTTTTTGTCATTTTGTTGTTGAAACTTGCAGCCTTTGGGCATTTTGATGTAATTTTGCTATAATATATATGCAGATTGTCATTGAAAACAATTAAATTTTGCTTATTTGTTTGCCAATTCTCATGTGACAAGCTGAAAACTAAGTTCAAGTGTAATGTTATTGTTATGTATTCTTTTTTTAAGGTTCTATAATGTCTATAATGAATGCCTTATCAATGTTATCATATAAATATTTGAAATTTCCCTATATTTTAAGAAAAACTTATTTTTTAGTAGTCGTCCCTTGTCGTCCCTTAAAAAATGGCCAAAAAAAATGCCGTCCCCGAAACTTGTCCCCCCGTCCCCGCCCATCCCTGTCCCCGTCCCCGAAACTTGGGGGAGCATAGGATCTTTGACCTCTCTTTTGAATCACAACCGTTAATTAAGCTTATACTTACAAAATAGTCAATATACAATAGTATGATGACAAGCATATCTTAGACAAATGTTAGTACAATGTCAACAAATAGGAACACAAAACCATATAGTGACCAACTCATACATGCATCACATATACACATAGTGACCAACTACAATAGGAAGTGGATGCAACCATACTACATACATCTTGACATGTCCCCTTTTTCGGAGTGTTCACAGAAGAAGGATATTGAGGCCAATTTTCACACCTCGTGAATTTTGGAGGGGCATTTCGAATATTGGCGGTGACTTGATATATTTTTCTAATGTCCTAGTTGCTTTCACCTTGAATAAAATAAATTATCTTCACATGAGGCGAACCATTTTGGAGGTAAGAAGAGCAATGGATATTTCATGAAGTTGATAACATTGCTTGTCTTTCCTTGTGCGCCTTCAAGAAAATAGATTTCAATAAAATAATAATGTTGAAGATGAAGGAAACTGTAAGATACCCAACTAGTTCTACGAAAAAATTTTCCTTACTTAAACAATTTTACTTGCTATCAATTCATCAACTACTTCAACAACATAAAGATATACATCAAAGATAACTACTTGAATGAATCAACCTTAGAGTTGGTTACTTGTCTTGTTACTTGATTCAATCAACTTGCAATGTCTTATTACATAGATAATGCTTTCAATAGCATGAAGTTACAATTTTATTCAAATGGAAATACAAAAGGAGGCCTTGAAGCCTTGATGTCTACAATGACTTCTACACTCGATCAACTCAATCAAACTCAATGATGTCAACTGAATGCCAACACCTCACAATATCACAAGGGAGCATCACCTTGTCAATTGAGGGAGCATCACCCCAACACTTGAAACTCGCAAGCCTCAAGATTACAAGCTCAATAGCTTTGCAGAGAGAATTTTGTCAAATGAATAGATACCAAATGAATGAGAAAGCTCCTCCTTTTATAGGCCTTTCAAAGGCAATAAACACGTTTTTCAATGCACAAAGAGGAACCAAGGCACGTTTCCCAAGAAGCATATCCAAGGGAATATTCCATCTGATGACTCATTCTGAGTTGGCAAGCTTATCCAGAGACCTTGACATGGATCCCAAAGACATTCTGTGGACCAATGAGAGCTCAGGTAGTTACAACTTACAACTACCTTATCTCCTGACTAGGCGCCATAATTGCAAAGTCCTCAATGCTAGGCACCAACTGAAGGTTGGAAAGAGGAGAATTTGACATCCAACTTACTAAGGCGCAATTCCAGTGTTCTTTTGACTTGGGTGCTAGATTTGGGGTTCTGCAAGGGTTTTGGCCCCTGGAGAAGGATTGGACATCTTCCAACAAACAGATGAAACCTTTGAGCATGGATAGATTCCTTGAAGAGAGCGCCCATATCAGAGTGTTTAAAACTTGCTTTTTAGTCCTCATCTTCATTGAGGCGCATTTGTGGGTAGGACAGGATGCAGATTGGCGCCTTAGGAAGGATGTGACCTTTCCTTGCAATCATCTTCATCTCAAGCCATATCTAAGTCAAAAACACCTACTTCTGCCAAGCGCCCTTCATATTGAGTGAATTTGAAAGATCTTTTCATGCTTAGGCGCATCATGGTGTCTGTGGAAAGGTGAATTGGCGCCCCCTCCTCTTGAATGGTTCATCTCCATACAAGTGTTCAAGAACATCATTCTGAATGATTTGGAAAGTTTGAAGTCCATTCTATTCATGAGGCGCATTTTTGAGATGAGATGACATGGGTTTGGCACCCAGTCTTGGGGTCAACTAACTTAGGCGCACATTGAGGAAGTTTCAACTAGTATCAACGCCTAACACTTCAAGTAAGATGTTTTACACAATTCATACTTTCAAATACTTGTAATCAAGCCTTTTGATGCTCCTTAAACCTAGCGCCCTCATCTAGAGTACTAACATCCTGTTTGAGTCTTCAACTTCTCTTGGGCGCACTCATTGATAGAGAAATGTCTAGATTAGCGCCTTAGGAAGAAAATGGTTTTGCCAAGCTAAAATCTTCAACACAAGTCACAACTGAATCAAACTTACTATCTTCTACCAAGCGCCTTTCACTATAAGTGGATCAAAAGTTGTTTCCCTTCTTAGGCGCACTTTTGGATGAGTTCAAGATGCCAAGAGAAGAGTAAAATGGCGCCTTCACTTGAATGGTTCATCTTGCATGGATTTGGCGCCTAGTCTTGAGTTGCCACTCTCCTTGAAAAGCGCTCATACTTGAGGTCTTTGGAATGACACCAAACCCTTGCTTTACCAAGCACCTTAGCTTACTGAGAAGTGAGGACATCATTCACCCACTGGAGTCTTGTTTTGGCGCCTACTCAGGCTGTAGGAAAGATGACTTTGAAGCAACTTATCACATCACCCCTTAGGCGCTCTTTAAGATTCCTTGACAATTCTACTTGATGGAGTTTACTTGAGGAAGTTCCTGCCAAGGACCCCAAACACATGTTGGGTGAATGCTCCACTGGTCGATAGATGACTTCAACTTTTATTTCTTGCCTTCAATGCCTAAGGTGCTCATAGGGTGTTCTTTAACATGATAGTGGCGCCCAAGAAGGAAAACCTTATTCATACCCACTCCCCTCATCTCAATGCTAGGCGCTGGGTTGGAAGAGTTGAAACACATGAAGCGCCTCAAATGAAGTCCCTTACTGAGTGCTACAAGTGGATTTGAGGGTTAGGTGCCAAAATGAACTTGACTTTCCTGGAAATGCACCTAAACAACATGAAAGCATTATTTGACACTGTGACCACTGGAGTTGATGAAATGACCCTCAGACTTAGTCAAATTTTAGGTTTCTAATTCTGTTCCTGCAAAACAAAAGATAGAGTTAGTCAGAAACCAATTCATTCCCTCATCATTTAGAATTAGCCTCCGGGAATGAGGAATAGGCTAATCCATTATACACTTGATGATCAAGCCGGAAACGGGGACATGACAGAAACACAAAGGAACATCCCTTGGTGTTTTGGTGTTGGGTCGACCTAGAAGGAAGGATTTTTAAACAAGCATGGGTCGGCCTAGAGAAGACAAAGGAAACTAAAAACAAATCTTTAATTTGTTTTAAACATAATGCCACCCTTAGTGATAGGTCGGCCAAGATATGGGTCAGCCAATATGGAAACCATTTAATTTTGGACGCCAAAGATGATATCTCTTGCAAGGTCAGCCCAAATTGAAGAAAACAATTCCGAAATGTATAATTACATGCTTATGTCGGCCTTTTGGAGGGAAACTCTCAAATCAAAATCAAATTTTATATCTTTAGGTCGGCCAAGGAAAGAGGGAGATAAAAGCATGTATAAATACAAGTTCACTTTGGCATTTGAAGGCATCTTTCAGCTTGTTAACTTATGCATTTGGTCTGCAATTTTATTGCAACTTATTCCAAGGACGAAAACCCTTGTGGATATTCGGTGAGTTGGACGAAAACCTAGCTCATCTTGTGGAGGCTTCATAACGGAAGTCTACTTGCGCATCATTGGAGAATTTGAAGAATGTTGAGCATTCAAGATCCATCTTTCATTGCAGATTTGAATTGTTGAAAACCTTTGCATCATCTAAGAGCGCTACATAGAAGACATCGTTGTATCTTTGAGCGCCATTATTGAAGGACCATTTGCAGACTTCAAATCAGATTTGTGGCGCCATTGAATTGAAGAAATTTGTTGCAGATTTTGAAGATCCAAGACATCTACTAGGAGTGCCAACTTGTGTTCTTGCTTGAGAGCCATATCTTGAGGTCTTGCTCACATAGAAGCGACGATTTGAGGTTGGGAATGAGACTATTTTCACAGCAGATTTGGAGCAGTCATAATTTCATTTCAGCTCTTGGCAAACCCTTCATATCCTAGCCGCCACCTTACTTGCATTATCATCCATTGTCAAGGGTGCGCTAGCTTGGTGAGGGTTCTCATTTCACTTGCATCAGTTTAATACATCAGATCTGCAGTTGTTTGGCATCTATAAGAGGAGCGACCAGCATTAAAGCATCGGGAGAGCGTCATTGAAGACCATAGTGAAGGCCGATCTGATATTGAGGAGGTTCGCCACCTTGCAATTGGCATTTGTCAACGAATTTGGTATGTTCTAGTTTGCTATTCAGATCTGAATTTGTATCAGCCACTTATGCATGAATGTATGGCCATGTTGGAGCCACAAACTTGATTTAATGTTCAAATTATCAACTCAGTTTGGAGCAGCAGACTTGCATTCCGATTTTTGTGTGTTTGTATGTGTATTCATGGTGTAATTCATAAGTGATGAGACTGCAGCTAGATACTTTCATTTGCCAACATTTTTACATGTGTTAGACTATGTTTCATGATTGGCGAAGTAAATTGATAAGGTGCAGAAAATAAAATCAGAATTCAGTTCTAGGGTTTCAAGTTGAAATTTGCAAATTCAGAACATAGCTTGGATCCTACCAGCCTAGAGGGTTTGGGAAAATCTTATCCTATTAGCATTCATGAGTATAAGATCAATAGCTAAGTCCGCCATCAATTGGTAGTGATTTCGCTCGGTTTCATCCTTGCATGTTATGTGGTAAAGGATTTGACCTATCTTTATGCAGTTGTGAATCATGGGTTCCGAAGTTGTTGATGATACATTGGTTGCTTATGAAAGGTACCTTACACTTCCGCAAGAAGTTAGAAATGATTTCTCCTTCAATTGCTACTTGGAATGTTGGTCGGATAGAAAGAAGCAACAACAGGAAAGGAGAACAAAGAAGCATCGTGAGAATCCAAGTGTTGAAGACATCTTGAATAATTTTACCCAAATAAGGTGAAATCTTAGACAGTCACAACGGAGTCTAGCTTGTAGCTTGCAGCGGTATGAAGACTCCCTATCAAGACAATCTAGGCACTATAGCAACTCATCCACATCTACAAATGAAATATCCAAAAATTTCTATGATGAGTTTGACAAGGGTAATGATAGGGAGAGAGGTAAATCAGCAGTCATTTATCGGCCTATAGGTGAACAAGGTTCTAGAACAACCATTGAAGATAAGCATGTTGAAATTGTCCAAGTGGTAAAAGAAGAAGTGCTTCCTTGTAATCAGCCACATGAAGACATGGGTTCTACTAATGGTCCATCTCTTGAGCATAACATTACCGCACTATCTTTACATCAAAGTGGTAAGGAAGGTGATGAGCAAATTGACTTGGGTATGTTGGATCAAACCCCTTTTACATGGCATGATGGAAAGGTTCAATTTAGGATTGAGGAAGATGGTGTAGAAAGCTGCGTGGAAAAGAACATTATTTCAGTTTTGAAGGAAGACCTAACCCATCAAGAAGACTCCAAGGAGATTGCGGGTTATGATGCAGCCCTAGCTTCAAAACAGAAATTTGATGAAGAAGGTGACAAATCAAAAAAACAATCATCTATGGCCGCCACACCTATGAGGTGGTTTTCACATGAAAATGCAGATTTCAGTTATGAAATGGATGATAACTTTTGGAACAGTCAATGAGGGTATGCATGAAAGGATGTTCATGAGGCAAAGCTACATACAAGGTATATCATTCCATAGTAAGTGCGATGATCCTTGTTTCATGCACATAATCACATTTGATAACTACCTCTTGAAGTTGTATGAGAAACATTTTATGATTATCAAAGAGTTGATCATAAAGACTAAGGGCTGGCCTCGTAAGAAGATCCTACAGTTTGATAATGTATGGTTTGTCATAGTCATTACACCTTGGAGTTGGTTTGAAACTATGGGACTCCCATCCAAGGATGAACCAATGACGTTGGGAGCTAATGATGAGAACGCAACACCTAAAGAAGATGAAGCTATACTCACATGTTTTCAGCAGGATGAGGATTCACCTCTTGCATAAACCAATAAGGAGTACATGTGTCTTCATAGTGACCACAAGGAAGAAGGGCATGCTGTCACAGAATGTGCCAAATCAGTAATGATTGATCAGCCTTATACCGGTGGTGTTGTTCATCATAATGAAGACAATTCAGAAATGTTGCATGAAGATTTTGAGGCTCATAAGTCACATCATTTGGAAGGGAAATTGAAGGTGAATGATAGTCAGATTGTGGAAGCCCTAACTCACTTTGATGATATTCATAAGATGATGACAGATATGTGTTGGAAGGCACTCCGAGATCATGAAGGTTTTGAAGAAGGTCTATCTCTTGATGACTTGCACAAACTTAAGGAGGCTTTGATGATAGTGAAGTCAAACTACCTACACTTGCTAATAGAGATCATCTCCTCACACTTGGTGAGATATACTCGGATGCTTTGAAAAGAAAAGAAGTTGAGTTGGACAAGCTCACCCTTGAGCTTAAGGATACAGTGGATTCATTGAAGAGCACTCAAAGGACTCTTCAAGAATCGGAAGAGCATGAGGATAAGTTTGGTTGGAAGATGACAAAGAGTGGAGACATGAAGGAAGGAGACAGAGGATCCTATGATGAAGTCATGAAGATAAAAGATATCTATATACATGAAGATTTAGCTTGCAGCCATGGCACACTTGATTTTCCATGGGAGACATCCCTTGGACCAGCACTAATTGATGAGCACTCATTCATGGAAGAAGAAGAGGTAAGGACTGAAGTTCTGATGTGTAATAGCAGTCCCCTACCTTCACAATATCATGACATGACAGCCACAGGGATAGAGGTCCGATTCAGATTGGGCAAGTGATTTTCAGTTAGAGCCACCTTTTGGATCTGCACTTGTAGGAGAACATGAAGCCAAGGAAGAGGATGTGATTGAGAAGCAAGAGGATGGCATGATAAGAATTGACAGCAGGTCTGATTTTTTGATTCATGACAGCAGTCCTATTCCTTCATTCATAACAACCACTTCACATGAAGAGAATGAGGTAGAAGAATCTTCCAAGATTGGCACTCATAATTTGGTTGTGGAGCATAAGGAAGGTATTGAAGTTTCAAGCCACAAGAAGTCTGAATTTGTTCATCATACCTTGGAGGATGTCAAGAGAACTTAAGACTTGTGTGACGGTTGGCTACAAAGAGCAAAGGAGGCTAAGATGTTGGCTGCCCAAGCAAAACAGCACTTGCAAGAGGTCAAGGAACATTGTAACCAGATAGATGAAGCAAAGAGGTAAAGGGAGTCACACATTAGATCTCTATTTCTTCCTAGGGAAGAATGCATGATGGTGGGGCAAGCAAAGGAGAAGCCCCTTGAGGAGAGCAAGCAAGAAGGGTATGCAGATTTGAATGAAGACACTGTGGAAAGGTATGATAGTTGTTCTGATTTTCTGATTTGGAACAGCAGTCTTTGGGATTTGCATAATCTTGAGTTGGCAGCTCCTACTCATGAGGATGATAGAAAGAAGTCTTCTTGTATTGTTGGCACTCAATTGGGAGACAAACTCGAGGTCTTATTTGTGTGTTCAAGACGCACGAGGACCAAATTAGTTCAGCATGTCATGGCAAAGGCAAAGAAGATTCAGAGCATGTGGCATATGAGGAATGAGCCTTGTATGGTGGCCAAGCAAGTGGAGCAATCAGGTTTGAGGTATGATTCAGAATTCCTTGTTTGTTCACATCGGCATTTGGTGTCACTTCTTTTGGAGAGCCATTTGAAAGGTCATATCATACACTTGGATGGCATTATGGAGCATACACTGTGTGGATCAGCCACTAGTGTTATGACTACTTATGTGAATAGAGATATGAGTGATGAAGATTTGTTTGCTAATGTTGATGACTCTTGGGTAGAGCATGTAGTTGGTCTATTTCAGAGATTTGTGATGCATAGCAAGGAGGCACTTGCATGTGATTGGCATACTTTGGAGATGCAGCTGGCTCATAAGCCTAGGTATGGAGGCAATGCTACGATTTGTGATCGTGAGGCAATAATGTTTGCATTGCAGTTGGACTATGGCGTTGGGCGTGGAGGTGAGCATGTTTGCACTGGTGTTCCATCCCTAGTTCGTGAGAATCTAGTCCCTACATTGATAGGAGATGGCTGTTCTACTTTATGGAACATGGGTTTCTTGCATAACTTTTGGAGGACAGCGGCTGTTCGAGAATTTGGAGGAGAGTTGCATCATCTCCTCACCATTGGAGAATGGCATAGGGTTGACACTTTATCATCCTATGACTTTGGCGGTGTTAATTGCATCCACATAGGTCTGATTTTCAGTCATGAGGCTGTTGCTCTGTTTTACATCAGCAACCTAGGAGGAGCTGTTATACACTTTCTTGCACCTATGTGGGGCATTCTTCACATCCATGGGAGATTTACAGAGTTGGAGACTGGTTTTGTGTAGGTAGCTCTTTGAGATGCTTCCATTTCTTCGTGTTTGTCCAATGTGATGACAGGGTGATTTGGGATCCAAGTGGTGACAGGCTTGACACTTGGGATCTAGATGAGTTGCTTCACAACTCACGAAGCGTGGATGTTTTTGATAGTGTGGAGCAGCGGAAGCTTGGTGACAGGTGGTTGTGTTTCAGAGTTCACATTCTTCATCACTTGTTGACAGGCATGGTATTCTTCAGGGCTTAGAGTTGGTATGGTGTTTCGTCCATGATAGACCTGGCACTCTTGGAGGATGGAGCCTTTAGAGACTTGGAGGTGTTGGCACTTGTGGTTAAGAGCATTCTTCATATTTTTCTTGGGAATTGCAGCCACGAGTTGAGGAGTTGTGTGGCCATAGGGCATTTGATTAGATGGAGATACTTGTCATTTGACGGTATTTTGCATGATGTAGGTTTGCTATTGCTTGATGACAAGCAATCTCGGGAAGGGAGGATTGACATGTCCCCTTTTTCGGAGTGTTCACAGAAGAAGGATATTAAGGCTAGTTTTCACACCTCAAGAATTTTGGCGGGCATTTCGAATATTGGCGGTGACTTGATATATTTTTCTAATGTCCTAGTTGCTTTTACGTTGAATAAAATAAATTATCTTCACATGAGGCAAAACCATTTTGGAGGTAAGAAGAGCATGGATATTTGATGAAGTTGATAATATTGCTTGTCTTTCCTTGTGCACCTTGGAGAAAATAGATTTCAATAAAATAATAATGTTGAAGATGAAGGAAACAAAAAGGAACATCCCTTGGTGTTAAGTCGGCCTAGAGAAGACAAAGGAAACTAAAAACAAATCTTTATTTTGTTTTAAACATAACGCCACCCTTAGTGATAGGTCGGCCAAGATATGGGTCGGCCAAGATAGAAACATTTAATTTTGGACGCCAAAGATGATATCTCTTGCAGGGTCAGCCAAGATAGGTGGAGGTCGGTCCAAATTGAAGAAAACAATTCCGAAATGTATAATTACATGCCTATATCGGCCTTTTGGGAGAGAAACTCTCAAATCAAAATCAAATTTTATATCTCTAGGTCGGCCAAGGAAAGAGGGAGGAAAAGCATGTATAAATACAAGTTCACTTTGGCATTTGAAGGCATCTTTCAGCTTGTTAACTTATGCATTTGATCTGCAATTTTATTGCAACTTATTCCAAGGACGAAAACCTAGCTCATCTTGTGGAGGCTTCACAACGGAAGTCTACTTGCGCATCATTGGAGAATTTGAAGATTGTTGAGCATTCAAAATCCATCTTTCATTCCAAATTTGAATTGTTGAAGATCTTTGCATCATCTAAGAGAGCCACATAGAAGACATCGTTGTATCTTTGAGCGCCATTATTGAAGGACCATTTGCAGACTTCAAATCAGATTTGTGGCGCCATTAAATTGAAGACATTTGTTGCAGATTTCGAAGATCCAAGGCATCTACCAGGAGCATCAACTTCTGCTCTTGCTTGAGCATCATATCTTGAGGTCTTGCTCACATAGAAGCGACGATTTGAGGTTGGGAATGAGACTATTTTCACAGCAGATTTGGAGCAGTCACAATTTCATTTCAGCTCTTGGCAAACCATTCATACCCTAGCCGCCGCCTTACTTGCATTGTCATCCATTGTCAAGGGTGCGCTAGCTTGGTGAGGGTTCTCATTTCACTTGCATCAGTTTAATACATCAGATCTGCAGTTGTTTGGCATCTATAAGAGGAGTGACCAGCATTAAAGCATCGGGATAGTGTCATTGAAGACCATAGAGAAGGCCAATCTGATATTGAGGAGGTTCGCCACCTTGCAATTGGCATTTGTCAACGAATTTGGTATGTTCTAGTTTGCTATTCAGATCTGAATTTGTATCAGCCACTTATGCATGAATGTATGGCCATGTTGGAGCCACAAACTTGATGTAATGTTCAAATTATCAACTCAGTTTGGAGCAGCAGACTTGCATTCAGATTTTTGTGTGTTTGTATGTGTATTTCATGGTGTAATTCATAAGTGATGATACTGCAGCTATATACTTTCATTTGCCATCATTTTTACATGTGTTAGACTATGTTTCATGCTTAGCGAAGCAAATTGATAAGGTGCAGAAAATAAAATCAGAATTCAGTTCTAGGGTTTCAAGTTGAACTTTGCAAATTCAAAAATTTTGGTCAAAGCCCTACTCGAGACATTTCACATCTTCCCATTGCCTGGTTCACTAACACATAAGCTCACGGGCCATTGCAACTATTGGAACGAAATAATTAATTAAAAATTAATTAGGGTTAGTTGTAATGTCCCCATTTTTAGGCCCTCGTGCAGTTTGGATGGTGCTAGCTTCTGGGGTAGTTCCAGCACAACCAAAGCAGAGTTTTTGTTGCTCAGCAAGGTTCAGACAGACAATTGGAGTTGATCGACACTTTCTGCCCCTGATTCGGACAACTTGTCCAAGACTTGCTATTTTTAGTACGTCCCTATTTTTTAGGAGGTATGGGATTAGGCCCTGTTTGACCAGTTGGGAGTTCCTATTTTTTAGAGATGTTTCTTTTGTCAGCAGTTCCTACTTTTTGGGAGTTACTATTTATAGTAACCTACTATTTCGTGTTAGTTGACCCTCGTAGGCTAGAGCAGATGGTTGGGGGTCTTTTTTTGGCAGTATTCGATGTGGCTTCGCCTCCAGTGATCAGTGAGAGTTCAGGTTTGACCTTTGTTGGACTCCGTTTGGCACACTTACTATTTATAGTAAGTTACTTTTTCAGGGAGTCGAGGTTTCTATTTATAGCAAGGCACCTGGACAAGTCTCAGATGCAGTGTTGACCAATGTTTGGGCCTTTGCAGATGTTTCAGGACTCAGTGGTGCGTACTTACTATTTATAGTAAGTCAACTATCAGAAGTTGCTATTTGTGGCAGGGCGCCTGATCATTCAGTGTTTGGCAGTTTTGATGTTGGTTTCAGTTGGCGTAGCTAACTGATGGATTTTTAAGGAGATATTAATATTTTAATATGTCATTAATGATGTTAATTAAAAGTTTATAATATAAAGTTATATTTTGACTTTATATTAAAAGGGGGCCAATGACACATGATAAAATGCAATTAATGATATTAATTTATTATGGGCACAATAACCAAGGTAATATTGAGGCAACAAAAGCAAATAATAAAATATTATTTTAAAAGCCAAAAAGCACATGGGGAGTCGTGCCTTTTTGAGGGGGTATAAAAGCTTTTTCCAAAAAGCAAATAGATTCATTCAATCATTTTGATCATTTGACACTTATGGTTTTTGAAGAAGCTTTGGCTTGTGAGAGAGAACTTAGGGTTTTCTGCAGATTTGGCATTGGAGAGCGTAGCATTTTCTTTGTATCAGCTTCCTGAGGGTGTGTAATATCATCTGAAGGTAGTTTTTCCAGGTGGCTACAAATCGATGGTCACATTTAAGCAGATTGGAGAAGTTTTCTAGGGGTTTAGAGAGAATTTCTTATTGAAAATTAGAAGGATTTAATTGCTGCTGATAATATCTGATCAAATATCATTGCTAGGCAGATTTAAGGTACTTTGCAAGCCATACACATCTGCAGATTTAGGCCGTACAGTGTCTAGGGTATGGCATTTGGAATCTAGGCTGAAACGCCTAGAGATTGGAGCTGTTTTGGTCTTCATTGAGGGCAGCCATATTTAAGATATCATTTGGATGCAATTTTAAGGTGGAGAACTCATCAAAATATGCCAGGCGTCCATTAATGAGGGATTTCCAGCTGCTGTTACAGATTTTCAGAGTTGCATGTTATGTTGCAATAGCTATTCGGGTATGAAATCTTTGTAGAGCAGTTAATAAATAAAATCTAAATCAAAAGTATATTGCATTTGCTTCATAGTTGGTTGTGTGCAATCTGTTTATGCATTTCATTACTCTCTATTGCATTTCCTGACAATCTATTTCAAGAAAATAAAATAAAACAATCAAAACTTCGAAATTAAATATCTCAAGAAAGGGGGAAATATAACAGTGGTATCAGAGTATTCAGAATTTTAGAGAATATCCTAAGCGGGATATTACACTGGTATCAGAGCGGTTTCCTGCCATCCTGTTGGGAAATCAAAAATTTATTCAGTTGCATGTCAGATATTTTCACTTGCATGTTAGTTTTGAGACTACCCAGATGTTTGCATGTCAATTCTGAGGGTTGCATGTTAGTGATCAGCACTTGCATGTCAGTTTTAATGGTTGCATGTCAATGCTCAGTGGTGGCATGTGTGGTATCAGTAGTTGCATGTTTTTTTTTTAAGTTAATGCGCCCGGTAAACTTTTTAACGTGACTGGTGACGCTGGTGCGACACGCCCTCTGGCTCCACACTAACGCTTTTGCCCGGAGCGATGAACCGGAGAGGCCACAATACGGGGGGCCTCATCCCCAAGAAGGAACACTTTAAACCCACGAGCTTGTTGGCCCAGCGAAGGCGTAAAGCCTGTGAGCTCGTTGGCCCAATGGGGGTTTGAACTCTGGTGGCCGCCACTACAACCGAGCGACTTAACCACCGAACCACGCCCTTAACGACATCAGTAGTTCCATGTTAGTACTTGTGATTGCATGTTAGTTTTTTCAGAGCATTGTTCCTGCCAACTTGTTGGGTAATGCTTGCATTCAATTAGTGTGAAATCAATTGTGCACAAGTTAGTTTCGATTTGGTTTTCAGTTGGGACAGCGAGGTAGGTCATCATGGCAAAGTGGTTTAGCAATAAACAGGCATGGAAAGAGTTTGAACAAACACAAAATAAGACCATACATGAATTGCAACGTTTAAATGATTCACTTTCAAAGTTTGGACTCTCTAAAGGATCATTTTCACTTTCTACTAGCAAAGGTCCAATGTCACAAGACAAGGAAGCAGAAGTGCTTAGCATATTTGAGGAGTATAGCACTCTTCCTCAAAAGGTTAAGGAGGATCTTCCTTTTAAGGACTATATGGACATGCATCCCAAACTTTGTCACAAAACTGAGCAAGCAAGGAAGAAATATCATGCTATAGCTTATGATTTGTTTACACATGGAATGGATAGAGAATCTTCACATATGGGTGATACAACTCTTCAAGAGAATGATACGATTTCTTCAAGTTCCAATGACGTAAGCAAAAATTTATATGATGAATTCGATAGACATGCTGATTTGACTCAAGAGGACATGGGGACAGCCTTGGGTAATGATTTGTCTACATCATCTTTGCATGAGGTTTCACTTGAGGCTTCTACATTAGAGGCTAGCATAGAGCATGTTAGTGATTTGGATAGCAATGGTATGGATTCTTTTAATGATTCCTTTGGGGCTGATGTTAAATGCACTCACAAAAATCTAGAGGGAAAAGTAACAGGTGAAGTGTGGACCAACAGTATTGAGATCGAGTCTATTTCGGTTGATCTTCACCCAGTTGATGTTACAGAAGGTAGAGAGGAAGAAACAATGGACCCTACAGGACAGGGTTGCATGAGTCTCCTAGTTGGTGACATGGAGGTTATGATTGGGGACTCTTTTGATAGTCCTAAGAGTGATCTTACCTCTCTGCATGAGGTTAGCAATTCATCATCCATTGAGTCTATTTTTTAGAGTGATGATGAGGAGTTTGGGTTGGGAACTACTACTGCTCTAGCTCCAAACCAGCATGAGGACACTTCAGAAGAATATTTTGATGAGAGTCAAGCTCTCCATTGGCAGCCCACAACTTCAACTAATGAATTTTCCTTGGTCCCTAAGTCTGATTTGGAGAACCAACTAAAGGTTGGTGAAGATAAGATTGTTACAACGCTGTCCCATTTTGATCATTCCCACAAGATGGTGGAAATTCATCTATGGAAGGTCCAACTTGAGGGGAGACATAGAGGTGTTGAAGAGGCTTCATCAATCTCTGATTTGCAAGCGTTTAAGACAGCCATGGAGATTATGAAAAATAACTATTTAACTCTTCTTTCCGATAGAGACACCTACTTGAATTGGGTGTCATATATTCAGATGCATCGAAGAGGAAAGAGGAAGAGGTTGATAAACTCACCACGGAGCTAGTAAAGACTAGAAAATCTTTGGAAGACTCTCAAATGGCTCTCCTTATGGCGGAAAATCAGATTGAGGAGTTGAATGTGGAGTTGAGTTTGGCTCATGCTTCACCAAAGAAATCAGAAAATCAGTCTTCTATTGCAGCCTCTTTGGATGGGCAAGAATCTTGTGTTGTGCATGTGATTGAGGGACAACGAAATGAGGGAAAAGAAGAGCTACATGACAAGGTTCAGGAAGGCAATGGTGCATGCTCACATTGTGATGTTGATAGCAGCCATGTGCATGATTTAAAATCAGTTTTAGTAAATGAGCATGTTGCTGATTTGGAATCAGATTTCGATGAGGAGTTACTCCTCATTAATGATCCCAAACTTCATGTTGTAGAGGCAGAAACTACACACAGTGATGCCACTTGCAGCCGTGTAATCCGAGCTTTGGTAGAGAACATGCATGAATTGCAGCAGGCTACACCTCTTGGCTTATTCCTTGGGGATAAGTATTCAGCAGAGGAGGAGGTGGCACGAGTCTTAGGACGACATGGTAAGGTAGATAGATGGATTGAGTACCTCATTGGGCTAGCCCAGTCTGATGGGGCACTAGATGGGCCTAAGTATGGAATCTCGGCATCCAACTTACACTTGGTTAGACGTGCGCTTGATAGGATGAAATCTGATGCCATGCAGTTGCTTACAGATAGAGGTTGTGCTTTCATACTTGCTAGGCACTTGTATGGTGCACTCGTGAGGGAAGAGGCACAAATATCCAGTTCCGTTGATGCTAAGAGGGATCAACCCTCCATAGTTGCATTGATTAGTGCAACTGGCTTTATGAGTTGGTGTCAGGAGCACTCTTCTTCCAGCTTTGGCAGTTGGAGTATTGTGGAGAGACCAACATTTGCAAATGAGTTAGGAGATACTCATCTTTTCTGGCAGTTGTTTGGGTCCATAACCCACAGGCCCAGTGATCAGTTGCATTGGGGGTGGTTTTTGCACAGGGTGACAGGATCTGACAGGATACTGTTATACTGTTACTGCAGGATAGTGCAGAGAGTTGACTATAATGCTTACCACCAGGTCATTTGGGATCCTGGTAGTCTGCCAGATAATGTCTTGGTCATTGCCACTGATGAGGGCAGTAATTCAGTTCAGTGGTGTGGTCTATCTAGGTTCATTTTGGACCCTGGAATTGTTCGACACACTACCTCTTCAAGGCCACAATATGTTGCTTCACATCTTTGGCTTGATATTGTTAGTGTTAGCGTGAGGCAGTAGAGGATTTGGTGCAAGTGGTCCAGCTTTGTGGTTATCACTATTCATCACAGGTTATTAGATGAGTTGATGGATAGTGTGATGGAGAATGGAGTATCCAGTGTGCTTGATTGCAGTACTTGTGCAGGCTTTTGGTTGATGGCACCTGGATACGTTGATCTTTTGCAGATATAGGCAAAATTCTTTTGCTCCAGCCCTTGGAGGATGTTTGATGGTATCTTCATGTTGATGGACTCTTATTGCATCGCCTGCCTCAGGCATCAACGATTGATTTGGGATCCAGGCATACCATGGATTGTTGGTTGGAGTTATTACAGTGTTGAGATTGCTTGGGGTCAAGCAATTTCAGGGAGGGCGAACTGTAATGTCTCCATTTTTAGGCCCTCATGCAGTTTGGATGGTGCTGGCTTCTGGGGTGGTTCCAGCACAGCCAGAGCAGAGTTTTTGTTGCTCAGCAGGGTTCAGACGGACAATTGGAGTTGATCAACACTTTCTGCGCCTGATTCGGACAACTTGTCCAAGACTTGCTATTTTTAGTAAGTCCCTATTTTTTAGGAGGTGTGCGATCGGGCCCTGTTTGACCAGTTGGCAGTTCCTATTTTTTAGGGATGTTTCTTTTGTCAGTGGTTCCTACTTTTGGGGAGTTACTATTTATAGTAACCTGCTATTTTGGGACTTCATGTCAGTTGACCCTCGTAGGCTAGAGCAGATTGTTAGGGGGTCCTTTTTTGGCAGTATTCGATGTGGCTTCGCCTCCAGTGATCAGTGAGAGTTCAAGTTTGACCTTCGTTGGACTCTGTTTGGCACACTTACTATTTATAGTAAGTTACTTTTTCAGGGAGTCGGGGTTTCTATTTATAGCAAGGCACCTGGACAGGTCTCAGATGCAATGTCGACCAATGTTTGGGCCTTTGTAGATGCTTCCGAACTCAGTGGTGCGTACTTACTATTTATAGTAAGTCAGCTATCGGAGGTTGCTATTTGTGGCAGGGCACTTGATCATTCACTGTTTGGCAGTTTTGACGTTGGTTTCAGTTGGTGTAGCTAACTGATGGATTTTTAAGGAGATATTAATATTTTAATGTGTCATTAATGATGTTAATTAAAAGTTTATAATATAAAGTTATATTTTGACTTTATATTAAAAGAGGGCCAATGACACATGATAAAGTGCAATTAATGATATTAATTTATTATGGGCACAATAACCAAGGTAATATTGAGGCAACAAAAGCAAATAATAAAATATTATTTTAAAAGCCAAAAAGCACATGGGGAATCGTGCCTTTTTGAGGGGGTATAAAAGTTTTTTCCAAAAAGCAAATAGATTCATTCAATCATTTTGATCATTCAACACTTATGGTTTTTGAAGAAGCTTTGGCTTGTGAGAGATAACTTAGGGTTTTCTGCATATTTGGCATTGGAGAGCATAGCATCTTCTTTGTATCAGCTTCCTGAGGGTGTGTAATATCATCTGAAGGTAGTTTTTCCAGGTGGCTACAAATCAGTGGTCACATTTGAGCAGATTGGAGAAGTTTTCTAGGGGTTTAGAGAGAATTTCTTGTTGAAAATCAGAAGGATTTAATTGCTGCTGATAATATCTGATCAAACATCATTGCTAGGCAGATTTAAGGTACTTTGCAGGCCATACACATCTGCAGATTCAGACCATACAGTGTCTAGGGTATGGCATTTGGAATCTAGGCTGAAATGCCTAGAGATTGGAGCTGTTTTGGTCTTCATTGAGGGAAGCCATATTTAAGATATCATTTGGATGCAATTTTAAGGTGGAGAACTCATCAAAATATGCCAGGCGTCCATTAATGAGGGATTTCCAGCTGCTGTTATAGATTTTCAGAGTTGCATGTTATGTTGCAATAGCTATTCGGGTATGAAATCTTTGTAGAGCAGTTAATAAATAAAATCTGAATCAAAAGTATATTGCATTTGCTTCATAGTTGGTTGTGTGCAATCTACTTATGCATTTCATTACTCTCTATTGCATTTCCTGAGAATCTATTTCAAGAAAATAAAATAAAACAATCAAAACTTCGAAATTAAATATCTCAGGAAGGGGGGGAATATTACAGTGGTATCAGAGCATTCAGAATTTTAGAGAATAGCCTAAGCGGGATATTACATTAGTTCGGATCAGGAGGGGAGCATCATTAGGAGCATTAGATCTGCCAACTAGTTGGTCAAAACCTTTAAGTACTTCCATCGCATAAGATTTTGTCATTAGCAATCTATGAAGTGCATCCACTAATGCTAAAGGGTTAGAATCGTCATCAAGCTTACTAATATCCTCCTTAAGAAGTTGCAACGTGTTGGCCATATCCATTTTCTTTTGATTTTCAACATTTTTGAGATGAGCATCATGATCAAAGATTTCCTCATTGAGATACATAGATGGGTTGAGTCTAGGACTATGCTTAATGGAAAGATGTTTTAGCATACAACCCTAATATATGATTGATCAAAGAAAAAGAAAAAAACAAATAAAGCTCACAGATTTCAGATCTGAGAAAAGGGTGGGCATAATCAGAAATCAGAAAATAGAATCAGAAGGTTGCATGTTCGATTCACATCAGGTGCACCAAAATGTAGGGAAATAAATACACCCTACTCTAATTTAGAGTCTAATTAACTGATCTAAAACAGTAAATAGCAATCATATCTAAATTAAGAGTTGAGGATGATAAGTGTAAATGATAGAGGGTTAGGATGTGCTTAGCTCTGTTTGTCACTTTTGGGTTAGGATTTTTGTTGAGATTGATCAAACAAGTTGCAAAGGAACTTATTGTGAATGTATAGGTGGTGTGCATCCATACCACAGTGATGATAACTGTCCTAATCATAAATTTGTGACCAATGTGAACATAGTATTGTTATAATGTAATGGGTAAGAAGTAAGAACAACGACACAAGCTATGAAGAATTAGTCTTCAAACCCCTTAGTCCAAAAAGAAAGATGTGTGGACTGACATAACGTTTTCAATATTTGATCCAGCACCCATTTCAATAGGGCATATGTTGTTGCCAAGTATGCAGAACTAAGACTAGTGAGCTATAAGCACTCATAAGGCTATGGTAATTCCTCCTGCAATTAGTTGCAATTCCTAGGTCAAGTGATACGTATTCCCTTGTTGGAGAAATCCACCAGTCAAGGTTGAAAGGTAAGTTTGATACCTGAGCCTGACCAGCTCATAACAAAAAAAAATCATGAATGAAACAGGGGATCCCATTTGAAGGATAGGATATGGTTTCACTGTAATGTCCCCTCTTTAATGGATGTCAGTGGTTATGATATTAGCCCATCATGGCAACCCTCGTGGGCTAGTTCAGTGGATAGAGGGTCTCTTTCTCATCATTCATTTGCCAATTCGGGACATTGGACATCATCAGTGCTCAGTTGGTATCATGTTGTGGCTTCAACTCTTGGCATTGGTCATGTTTGGAGGCACTTACTATTTTTAGAAGGTCGTATGCTGAGGGTTGCTATTTCAGGTAGGGCACTAGTCAATTGGACTTCCATATTTATTTGGTGACTTGGTGGATTGATTTCATGAGTTCATATTTTTCTAATGGAGTTAATTAATAAAGTGTTATATTATAACTTATGTTATAATTACACTTTATAACTAATAAGGGGGCCCATGAGGCCAATACCCTCATTAAGTGTCACTTAAATGGATTTATTTTATATTTGGCACATAAACCAAAGTTTGAGAGAAACAATAAAAGCAAATATAATTGGAATTATGCATTTGAGAAATAAATTGAATTTCCAATGGATATACATAAGTCTCTTCACAAAAATAGACGTCATATGAAAATGAGCATTTGATATTTGTGTGAAATTGGTCTCAGAGCTTGGAGTTGGAGAATTCAAGGGTTTTGGGCTTGGAGATTGAGGAATCTTCAGGTTTAATGGCAATTTGAAGTGGTGCAAGATCCACTAAAGTTGCTGGGTTAAATTATCAAATCTGAAATACATATGATCAAATCTGAAATACATATGATCAAGAAATTGCAGAGATTTTCTGAGGAAATCAAGAAGAAATTGATGGAATGAGATCAAAGAAATTAATGGCAAACAATTGTGATTAATTTTCATCCATTTTCTATTGTTTTGGAAACAACTTTCAAAAAGCATTAATGGCTGGCTAGTCCGTACCAGCTAGGGCAGGGACGTCCCACCTCTAGGGCAAATCGCCCCTCAAAGTGTCTTCAAATCCCTTCTAATGCAGGCGGCTGGGTTAGAGGAATTTCCAACATCAATTAAATTTGGGGAGATTCCGGTATAAATTGAATTTCAGGAGGGTCTGATGTAAAAATTCCAAATCTGAATTATGACAATCTTCTTTGCTTTTCAGGTGTGCATGTGCAACCCTCATAATTGTTAGTACATCTATTATCTAGTTGAGCAATTTCTAGCCTTGATTGCAAATTTAGATCATAGTTTTTTCAAATTATTGTTGAAATTTCAGTTTCCTGTGCATTTCTTTCAAAACCAAGAAAATACAAAAAAAACACATATTTCAAAAACAAAAAAATTAGTACCAAAAAAACATTTTCAAGGCAAGTACTTTCAGCAGATCTGTATTTTGGGTTTTAGAGGCATTAGGCCTCTTACATTCACCAGTGAGGGCTACTTACAACATATCGTGCAGCTTAGACCAAAAAAAAAAAAAATCCATGAATGAAAAAGAGAAAAATTTGGAGAGCATGACATGGCTTCAGTGGTGAGAGCTGCTTACAATGCACTATGTAGTATGCAATTCAATTGCTCTAGAAGGAATAATCAGAGCCAACCAGAGGATAAAACCAAAAAATATGGCAATCTCATAAGAGTATCTAAAAGCTTTAATACAGATTAATCCAGGAATATTATCATAAAAACTATGCACTGCAAACATCTCAAAACTTTCCAATTCTAGTGCATAATGGCTTAAAGACCAATTCCAGCTGAAATAGCCTTAAAAAGGCTCTTAAGGATTCAAATTGAATGCCAAAACAAAAGGAGTAGAAAAAATTAAAATTATTAAATAAAATCTGGGCTCATAGAACCTCACACCCTGATCAACTGTATAATGTTAGGATCTGTTACATTAGGTTGACTATTTCAAACAGATCATCAACAGATAAAAGGACCAGGTTCAACCCACGTGCTTAAAGCCAGAAAAGTAGAAGAAATTCCCTTCAAAGGAAAAAAGTTGTTCAACCTCAACTGAAATCCCTCAGCTACCTCCCTAAAACAAAAAGAGTGATTAACCAAAGGAAAATGGAAAAGAATTGCATATTGCTTTGTGGTCTCATTTAAAAAATGAATTCCTACATCAAAAACGAGCTCTTCTTTCATTGGGGCTGGGTGGAGCAATAAGTTGGAGTTCTTGCTACACTGATACCTAGATTCAAACCTTGGCATGTGTCATGGCTGGGTGGAACAAACAATCAGGGTGTTTACTGCAATAAGACCTAGATTCAAACCTTGGTGGGTGTCAGGTCTGGGTGGAGAGAAAGGTTAGGGTGCTTACTGCAGCGAGACCCAGATTCAAACCTTGGTGAGTGTTATGGCTGGGTGGAACCAAAAGTCAGGGTACTTACTGCATGGGGACAGAGATTCAAACCTTGATGGTGTCAGGGCTGGGTGGAGTTAAAAGTCAGGCTACTTACTGCAATGAGACCTAGATTCAAACCTTGGTGGGTGTCAGGGCTGTGTGGAGCAAACAGTCAGGGAGCTTACTGCAACAAGACCTACATTCAAACCTTGGTGGGTGCCAGGGCTGCGTGGAGAAATAAGTCAGTCCTATACTCAAACCTTCAAAAACCATTGTAGAACAGGGCAGCTTAGTCATGAACACAGCTGCTCTAATTCCAGTGTGTAAGTGTGAAAGGTGGCTTAACAAGCCCATTCTTCAAGCTGTAATTGACAATCCCAGTGCAATTCTTAAAAAACAGTTCCAATTGAGAAGACTAATCATCTTGACAATCAAATGCAAACACTAATAACAACCATATTCAAGCTTCTGATGCTTGAACTGCTCACCAGTAGATTCTATATTAAATAAATTGATCCTGAACAATCTTAGCATTAAATCCATACACACATAATATCTCCAATAATAAACAAAACCAATTATTCACCTTAAATGCTTAAGCCGCCGCCTCTTCTCTCCCTGCAAAGTTCCCAGCCACTCTTAAATACACTTTATATACCTTCACTCTATCCGAGGCTTTTTAAAACTGTCATAAATGAAAGCAAATCAATGCAAAGTAGGTATGAAACATATCTTGCCCTGACAAAAGAATTCCCTCTGTACTTTCCAACACGTTGCAAACAATAGTTTATGTATATATCCTGCATCTGTTGGGAATCTTTGACGGACAACTATTATCCTTCGCATTAGATTTGGATTTGGCTTGTAACGGGCAAAGTCTCCGTAAAAATATATATAGATTTAGCACGTTTAAAATAGAAAAGGTCATCATTCATTGGCCTCCATGTGGGCGCGCTGAATCGAGTATGATAATGATTGGGATTTAAAAACAAAAGGATTATAATAATAAAAAGCTATTACATGTTTTTGCCCTGTTAAGCGGGGATTTAATCCGACAAGTTTTTTGTTTTGTTTTTTTTAAATTGGAAATACAACTAGTTTATATATATTAAACAAAATATATATAAAATAGGGTGAGAGATATCCTTCTGAGATGCATATATGATATTATCAATTCATCATAAAAAGTGTTTTAGGTGCTGGGATATCTCTAGATATATTTTATATATATTATTATTTAATATATAAGCTAGTAGATAAGACATTAATTTAATTAATATATAACTAGTATATTTATATTTAAAAAAATTTATCTAAAGTAGGCCCACAGATATCTCATAGTTGCAATTTCTTTTTTGGTTTTTATTTTTTAAAATTTATAATTTCTTTTTGGTTGCATAGTTTTCTCTTCCAACAGCTTTCAATTTCTTTTTTGTTTTTATTTTTTCCAATTTCTTTTTTAATATTTAGTTTATATTTTTTCCTATTTCTTTTTTGGTTCCTCCTTCAACACTTTTTAATTTCTTTTTTGGTTTTTTTTCTTTAATTTTCTTAACTTTTATTTTTTATTTCTTTTTGGTATGTTTTTTTTTATTAAATTTAGGCAAAAAAAATGAGTTTTTGTCATGCCCACATTTTCCATGTGGTTACAACACGCATCACTCGTGTCATAGCCACATCTGTCATGTGGTTATGACACGAAATATCAAAAATTTTCTCACGCATCCCTAGAAACCCCCTCGCATGCGTAAGCATGCTCGGTGGTGTACGCTCAAGGCGAAAATACTACAGTTGTCGGCGGGGTACAAGTACAATTGCGTGCAACTAGACGCAAGCAGACCAACAAGGGGGTCTCCTCGACGCAGTTAACGTCGCTACAAGGTTTATATCAACAAGGTTCCTAACCCTATATCTCGGCAGATTTCGGCAGCATAACGCCTTACGGCGTATGTGGGAATTACTCAACACTATACTTCTTACGTGGTTCCCTGATAGATTAACAGCTTCCCACGACGCCTTGTTCTGACTAAACTGACTCGTGATCTCCCTATTGCGTCATTTTTCAAGAAAGCACGATTATCTGTCTCCTCTCTTGTTTCCTGAAACATACTCCTCCTTCGACTTAGCATTCTCAACAAGGCAGTTCATTTGCCCTCTCTTCTGTTTCTCTGGGTCTTAATTTTAATTGTATTTCTATCACGCACACCTTAACTATTTCTCTGAAATTTAGTTTGTTTATATTTCGGTCTCTCTCTTTTGTTTTCTACGTTTTCTTTATGCTTATCCAGACCTTTCTTCATATTCTACATCAATCAGGGTTATCACTGTATCTATTATTAACATGATTTCTAACTTCCGGATGGTCCAGGTCACATAGGCTGGTTTACTACTTCGCTGGACTCAGTCTCCTAGTTTTCCCTGATCTAGGTTTCTCCTCTACGTTTGTATTAATTATTCTTGTTCCTAAGCAAATTTAGTGGAAGGATCCATCAACTTAGTTCTCTTATCCCATGTGGGAAATGCCGCGCATTTTCTCCTCTGTGTTTTCCAATGTTAGTTTTTCTTCTTCTTACTCTTTTGCAGGTTTTCTTCTTTGGACGTTTACTAACTACAATTGAGATTAAAATGGCCTCACATGGAATGTCTATGATGGCTTCTTAAGTTTATTTCCAGTGATCTTTTAAACAAGGTGACGCGTAATTTTCCTCTTCATTTTCCTGGTTATTGAATCTCGTTGATAGTTGAAACTTCCAAAAAACTCTTCCCGGAGTACTCTAGTATATTCCTTTATGCTCTCTTTAAATTATAATTTTATTTTCTCTTATTATTGTAAAGAGAAAACGGCCCCTCTAGTACTCTTAAATCAAATTACAATATATGTATGTATCTAAATAAATAAATAAATATATATATATATATATATATATATATATATATATATATATATATATATATATAAGTAGATATATAAATTTACCTTATTGTTATTAATATTAATACTATTATTTATTATTAATTACTATTGTTAGTTTATTGTATTAATTTCTTTAAATAATATTACTGTTGTTATTATTACCAATGTTATTCTCCTATCTTTATATTTATTTAAACAATATATTTGTCTTCCTTTTTATTAAAAAAAACCATACCATTGCATTTTCATTGAAGGGTTGAAGCCCTAATATCATTTGCATTTGAATTGTGCCCTAATTCTTTTTGTGTTTTTGTATGGCAGGTTGAATACATGGCGGCGGCCATGGAGGAGGGTCGGCCTGAGAGGAAAGGTGGTGGGTTTTAGGTGGCAGTAGTCACTCTGGGGCTGCGGACAGGGAGTACGGGGAGTCGCACAGAGGAGGTGTCGGTCATGGCGGAGGGCGGGAGGTGGAGTTCGTGGCGGTGGAAGTGCAGAGAGCGGTGTTTGGGCCATGTGGTGGAGGTCTGGCGGGAGGTAGCGGCTCGTAGGCCGCGAAAGGAGGTCGCCCGCGGAAGTTGTGGAATGGCGGGGTGTGGTGCTATGGGGAGTCCGCGGTCACACGGCCGCGGACTGAGGTTTATCTTAGGGGGGGGGTGTGGGGAGGGGTGGGGGCTCCGCCCCTCCCCACACCCAAACAGCACCGACGGGGGTGGTGGGAAGGTTCAAACCCTTCCCACCGCCACATCATTTTTTTTTGTTTATTATATGCTGTGTAATACACAGCAACCATCTGAGATTCATTGTATTTTACTTCTATTTTCTCGTATGAAAATCCCTCTATATTATTAACTCTTCAAATCACATTTTGATAAATATATATATATATATATATATATTTAACCCACAATTTTCAGACATAATATATATATATATATATATTTTTACAGAGGAATTTAAAAGAAATACAGAGAATTAAATAAGTAAAGCTATTAAATATAACTCTTTTTAACAATAGTATTAATAATTTTCTTTCACAGGTAACTTTATAATTACAGAGAAATGAAAACAAAGAAATCTAATTTATCTTAAAATCTCATTCTCATATAATTAATTAAACATTTCAAATGCAGAGAACAAACAATAATTCTTTCAAATGCAATTTACAATTACCGTTTCGTTAAGAATTGAAGTTCTTAAATGCAGAGATTGAATTATTTTTCTATTTAACAATTCCAGTTCATCTACAAATTGCAAATATAAATACGGAGAATGAATCTCTTAATCTGCCAATTACAATTTTATTAAGATATGTATCAATGCAAATTCAAGAATTAGACTTGATACACATAATGTTAAAATCGATTTTTTTCTTGTTTTTCTTCTCTTAATTTCTAACTTACTAATTTCAATTTAACGCATATTAGTTTAAACTGAAAATGGAAAGAATAATTAATATCACATTGGCTCTCAACTGATTCAAATTACCATATCTAAACATTAACAAAATACATAGTTTCCTCCAACCACCTCCAAACAATACTATAGTTAAACTTTTAACACCTTTGTCAAGATCAACATACAATTTCACTACTTAACAACAGTTACTCCAAATATACATAACTGTCAAAACTCATAACTAACAAACACCACTGAAGGGAAGAATTTTCTCTCTTTCCCCAAACAATAAATTATACAACTTCAGAGGAAGAGAATCCCTCCATAATGAACTTAAACAGGATGTAGCTCAATGAACCAAACTCTTTTTATAGCAAGGATGAAGTTCTTTCTCCCTAAATATAGTACTCCTCCAATTCCAACCATAAGCTTCAAGAGGAAACCTACGTATCAAAGACAAACAAAGAAGAAAACACCACTCATCTAGCTCTCCTCCCTACCGTAGACCCACAAGAGGGTCACCCCCGAGTTAGGGAGGTCATACTCACACCTAGGTAACTCAAGCAATCCACTTCACAACGGGGAACAACAACAAACCTAAAGCACACAAACACCCGTGGGTAAATTACACAACACGAAAACTCAACTACAGTGAGCTTTACAAGGGGTAGGAGAGTGGACACACTCGACTCCAGAGTGTCACCCTTATAGATAATTTAACCAACACAATTTCTCTTGGCCTCAAACCAAGTTTGATCACAAATTTTCAAGAAATCTGTATTTGACTCTCAAGCCAAACAACCAGTCACAAATACAAGCCCTCAAGGCTTTTAACATCCCAAAAGAAGAAACCAGGTATGCACCCGAGGAGGATCACTCCTCCCCTACCCCAAACTTGATGAGCATTTCTCCCAAGTGGGAGAAGCTCTGTCAACAACCCGACAACAGATCCCACAAAAACAAAATAAAAACACAGCAAATAAACAACTTTCACACACTTTTCAACAACAATCAGATATATGAAAGAAAGGTTAAACCAAACCAACCTTACAAAGCCCTTCAGGAATGAAACTGTTGTAGAGCTCCACTGAGATCTCTTCCAACCTTAGCCACCAACTCCCTCTTCCTTTTCCTCTCCCAAAGCTAACTTTCCTATTTTTGGCAATAATAATAAAACTCTCGCAAAATTCAACTCACTCCCTTACCATCCCAAAATGGAAATCAAATAACCCAAAACCCTCTAGTTTAGAGGAATTGGGAGGTGACACTTGTCACCTTCTCACCCTTCCCAAAACCACTATTATGTCCCAAGGGATGAGTGTTGGCTTATGTCACTCACCCATCCCTAGAGTACTCCTTATCCCTCTCCTCATGTCATTTCTCTTACGCATGGGAGAAATAAAAGGAGTTAAAGGAGGAAAAGACAGGTGACCCATGCCTCTTCTTCCTTCCTTCAACATGGATGACCCCACAACACATGGGGAATCTCACTAATGGTGAGGGTGACTTCAAGTCAATCCCTCTATAATGGATGGGTTTGTAGTCATCTCTTACCTTGGGGATTGAAGAGGGATGGGTTGGGTGTTGGTACAATCCATCATGTCCCCCCCATACCTCCAATTTTCGCCACTTAACTTCAGGGGGAAGTTAAGATGACCTGATGGAGGTTACCCAAGGGTTACCCATGCCAAATGGGGCCCTGGACCCATGGGGTATAACCCAGGGTCAACTTTAACCCATTCTGGACACCCATGGTCAAGGTAAAGCACAAGAAAAGGCCTCCAAGATTTAAATAAAAGAAAAGAAATTCAAATTCAATCTTTTTACAACACAAATCATAAGTCAGTGTTACAAGAGAGTAGACCAACCCATTCGACCTTATGAAAGACCACATTACAACACCATATCAAACACAGAGTGATCTTGGTTCCTCGTGGAACCAGATCGGCTTAACAGGGAATAACAATAACAAGGTGCGAAATGATCTCCGAAATCTGTGGTTTGATTAGTAAATACCTGCACACTAAATTGCAAGATCAGTTTCACATATAATCATCATAGCCGAAGCAACTTAAAAACATGCATAATCATGACATAGTTCTAAATAGCATAAATGAAATCATATTACAATTTTCCATCATCACCTAATTACTTTTCTGAAATGTAACTTATCCAAACATCACCCAATTAGTTTTTCCGTAATCAAAATAAAGTTTAATAGTTTGACAAATCCGGGAACTACTATCCCACACATATAAAAAAAAAAGTATCAATAACAGTAATGTAAATAGTCACAAGAACAGAAGTAAAAAGGGTAGTCCTCACAGTGTTGTCATCCCCGCTATGACTATATAACGCCTCTTGGTGTAATTATATAGTATAACATTATTAAATATAATAATATTATTTTTATAGTATTACATTATTATATTATTTATATTATTATTTTAAGCTCTAATAATAATATAAATATTATTATATTATATATTAATAATATTATTAGGGGAGACCCTATGGTGAAATGGTGGGGCTTCTTGCCTGTAGTGCCAACAACCCAAGTTCAAACCTCGCAAGGTTGCTCTCTACCGCGTCAACAATTGAAGGGCCCCAGGATCTTGTATCCTGACTTACCCGCGACGTGTGGAGTGGGGCATTTGTATGTCGCCTAGGGGTATAATCCTGGTCCTAATTTAGGAATGAGTTATTTATTTGATATACATTGATAAAAGATGGAGCGAGCGAATTTTGTAAAGGAGCATAAGAAAGTAGAAGGACAAAAAGGTGGCAAAGGAGTTACAGGGAAAACGGAGGAAGAAGCTACCCCCTTACGTTGTGACAGGTGTGAACACCATCCCTTTGAAAGAGTCGAGGAGAACTTTCGCAGAAATTCTACAGAACAATGAGGAGCTAGTTCAAGACAAAGTGGAGGAAATCAATGTGGTGAACATAGTGGATAAGGATGCGGAGGCCTTAAGTCATTCGGCACTGATCGAAAGAGTGATTGGGACAAACAAATCGAAAGACCAAATCAAAAGATGGATAGCAGAGAATTGGGAAGTAGCCGAAGTAGTCCATTTCTCCTGAAGTAGTTCTTTGTTGTAGATTGTCAAGGTGAAGCCCAGAGGGATGAGATATTGGAAAATTTATCGTGGAGGTTTGGACCAGACTATGTCTTTATCTAGAAATGGAGACTAAATTTTAACCCCAAGGTTTTTGATCCATATAAGGAGTTGATTTGGATCATGCTGTATAATCTCCCATTTGAGTATTGGTATGGAAATTGTCTGTATCAAATAGGTGACAAGCTGGAAAATGTGATAGACCTAGACATGGGAGTCAACGATTCAGTTTTCTATGTGAGGATAAAATTGATAGCAGTAAGGAGAATTCCTAAGTCAATCAGATTGCTAACGGCGGCAAGGGCATGGACTTAAGATATTAAGATAGATGAAAGGAAGTTCTTCTGCCTCCAATGGAAGAGCAGGAGACATACAGAGATAGAATGCCCAAAGAAGCTAAAAGGTGACCAAATAGCAAAGGGGACAAGGCAGATGGTAGAATAGGCACCGACACACGTAGAAGTTTCTGCAAAGGCAGCGGAAGATCAGAAGATCATTCAAGAGGAAGAGATCCCAAAGGAAGATCCAGTGGATTTGAAAGGGAGGGATGAAGAGGTTTTGAAGGAATCGAAGATCAGGGACCAATTGGAGAACAAAACACCCATAAGGAGAAATACTCTCGGGGGAGAACTTGGCACAAAGATGGCTTCGACACCTAAGAAGGGTACTCAGGAAGCCTCTAAAGGGATGGATAAGAATTGGGAAGGAAGGGAGAATAACCGACAGTCGGAGACTTCAGAAGTCTCTGTTAGAAAGGAGACTTTGGCGAGACAGGAAGTGACCTCAACAAAAGTGGTCTCAAACTTCAATTGAAGGGGGTGAAGGGGTTTTGAGTGGGGTATGGTCGAAGGATGATGAGGATTTTAAGGACAAGGAGGAGATCAGCATCATGGATCATAGGCACATTAACCAGACAGTGTCAAGAGTGATTCAGGGCACAATAGGTACCGGGAGGAAAATGGAGAGGAAGACAGGACAAGGAAAAATGAGAGGAATACGCAATGGAGAAAGGCTTACCCAGCATTAGAAACTACATGTTAAGATCCAAGGAAGGCAGTGCTTCTCTTGGGAAGCCATGAAAATATTAACTTGGAATGTTAAGGGCTTGAATGCCCCTAACAAAAGGCACATGACCAAGTGCCATTTAAACAAGCATTTGGTAGACATTGTAATGCTACAGGAGACAAGACTTACTCAAGAGGAGGCATCAAAATTTTTATTGCATTGCAAACCATTTACAGGAGTGTTTAGTGAGCCCAAGGGAACGGCAAGAGGGGTTGGAATGATGTGGAACCCGTCCAAAGTCAGCATTAAGGACATCGAGGTTCACCAATATTGGATCTCAGGTAAAGTACATCCATCTCTTATAAATTTTTCATTTTGGATTTTTTGTGTATATGATCCAATCAAGACAGAGGAAAAGAGGGGGGTTTGAAGAGACATTCTAAATCAATGTCAGGTGCTTAGGGAAGAAAGAATCTTGTTGGGAGGTGATTTTAATGCGATACTCAGTCTGGATGAGAAGAGAGGAGGAATGAGAGTAGAAAGCGTCAACACAAAGGACTTTAGGGATTTTGTGGGGAATGGGAGTTTTTTGGATATCCCTCCAAAAGATGGAAGCTACATGTGGGCAAACAGGAGACAAGGCTTCACTAATATTGTGGAATGACTAGACAGGTTCATGTGTTCAATGAACTAGTTAGAAACAAATATGGGGTTGGAATCGAACATACTTCCAATTTCTATGTCTGACCATTACCCGGTAAGGCTGGAGATTAGTGCGTTGGATAGACCCAAGAGGTCTTACTTCAAGTTCAAAAGGATGTGGTGGAGGAGGGAGGATTTAATCAACTTAATCGGGCTTTGGTGGGAGGAGGTCCCAAAAAATGGAGGATCGGTCAGTTTTGTTTCTGTAGAAGATTAGTACATATCAAGAAAAGGTTGAAGGAGTCGAATATGGAATCCTTCAAGGATATCTTTAAAGAAAAAGAGAGAGTGGAGGAAGAACTCGAGGCCCTGAATGAGAGGGTTATAAAAAATGGCATGTTTCAAGTAGATTATGCGAAAGAAAAGGAACTACTGGCAGAACATGAGGAATTGTTAGCAAGGGAGGAGGAGTTTTGGAAAGCCAAGGCTAGAGAAGGCTGGTTGGAAGCCGGCGACAAAAATAATAAATACTTCCATAACTCAATTAAGGTTAGGAGAATGATAAACAAAATCTCAAAACTTACAGACAAAGAAGGGATAACCTTGAATAACCCGGAAGAAATAGAGAAAGTGATAACAAACTATTTTCAAAATTTTCTTGCACCAAAAGGAGGACATGATTGGTTAGATTTAGAAGAAATATTGAGATGCATTGATCGGATGATTAGAGGGGATGACAATGTCATGTTGAATGAAGCATTCGCAGAAGAAGAGGTTCAAACTGCCGCCTTCCAATTGCACCCGGATAAGGCACCTAGCCCAGATGGCTTTCCAACACTATTTTATCATAAATGTTGGAGGATAGTTGGGAGAGAGGTCTAGATGATTCTGGAAGAGTTCAGAAAAAAGAATAAGTTTGTCAAAGAAATTAATAACACGGTGATTATACTAATTCCTAAGAAAGCGGAGTGTAAGTTAGTAGCATATTATAGACCAATTTCACTATGCAACACTGTTTATAAAATTCTATCCAAGGCAATAGCAAACAGACAGAAGGTGGTGCTGGGTAGGATTGTTTTAGAAAATCAAAATGGTTTTACACTGGGTAGAGAGATAGCAGATAGTATCATTTTGGTCAATGAAGTGATACATTCCATAAACCAATCAAAATAAAGGAGTATGCTTATTAAATTGGATGTTAGTAAGGCATACGATTGAGTGAAGTGGAGCTTCTTGCTAAGAGTTTTGAAGTGAATGGGGTTTAGGCAATCATGGTTAGAGAACATTTATCAATGTATATCAACTGCAAGAGTATCGGTGGTGGTTAATGACTCTTTATGTGGCTTCTTTGAAATGTCTCAAGGGCTAAGGCAGGGGGATCTCCTATCCCCCTTCTTGTTTGTTCTTATGGCTGACGTGCTAGGAGGGATGATTAAGACTAGCCAGAGGAATGGAGGATGGAAAGGTGTAAGGGTAGCCAAGAATTTAGACCTGATCACACATGCACAATTTGCAGATAATACAATGATCTTTGGGGAGGCTAGTCTAGATGAAGTGGAGGCAATCAAAGGTGTTTTAGACTATTATAGTAAACTATCAAGGTAAATCATAAATAAGGAGAAATCAAAGGTGTTCTTCAATGTCTCAAAAAGGTGGCAAAACCAAATCACTACTATATTAGGGTGTCAAATTGATAAAATCCCCACTAAATATCTTGGAGCATAAATGTTTGTAGGGGTAGTCAAATCAAACTTATGGGAAGGGGTGATTTCTCAATCCAAGAGCAAAGTGGAGGCTTGGAAGGGAATATGGCTTACTCTGGCTGGGAGGATCACAATGCTTAAGGCAGTGTTGGGTGCCATCCCTATTCATATGATGTCTTGCTTACTAGTCCCAAACAAGGCAAAATCTCAGATGGAAGGAACGTGGAAAAAATTATTATGGGAAGGAACGAAGGAAGTGAAAAGAATACCTTTGATCAGCTGGGGAAAATCAACATGCCCTCAAGATAGAGGAGGGATGGGTATGCAGGATCTAAAGCTACAGAACGAAGCACTAGGAGTGAAGCTAGTTTGGAAAATGGCTTAGTCTCCCCATAAGTTATGGTGCAGAATTATGTAAGACAAAGATCTTGATGGGCTAGATCTGAACAAAATACTAATTGTATCTAACCCAAGTGGCAAATCAACAATTTGGCAATTTATGAAGGCATGTCGACTGGTAATTCTAGATCACCTAACTTGGAGTATCAACGATGGTAAAAAGGCAAACTTCTGGTTGTATTCGTGGGAAGGCCATGGACCATTAGATAACGTTCAGGAGTTTGAAAAACTAAAAGATCAAATGATCCAATCTAGAGGTGAAAAGGTAGCAGACTATATTGAGTATTGCAATGATCACGGAAGAGTGGTGTGGGTGGAGGCGGACGCCTTCAATATTGGAGAAGCAATAAAAGCAAAATTCAAAGAGGTTATGAGGGAAAGGAGGGTGATTATTAATATGGAAGAGGATGAGATCCACTGGTGTGGGGCCAAATCTAGACAATACTTGGTTAAAATTGGATACCACATTTTGAAATTGGAAAGAAGTGGAGATGCAACAGAACCTTGGCCTAAGGAGTTATGTTGGAATAAGCAAGTACTTCCGAAGGCAAGTGCCTTCACCTGGACTATACTTCAAAGAAGCATTCTTACTAGTGATCACCTAAATCACCTAGGAATCAGTGGCCCTAGTAGATGTGTATTGTGCAAACAGAATGAAGAAAGTCTAGATCACTTAATGCTAAGCTGTCAAGTTTCGGAGAAATCGTGGAACTTCTTCTTAGACCATCTAGACTAGAAAGGGCCAAAGAGTAATAACATTGTAGACTTCCTTAAGAGTTGGACAAGACTTACAAATAAAGGATTTTAGGGAGGGATCTGGTTTACACTTCCATCCATGATTATGTGGCACATATATGGAGATAAAGAAATCTAAGGATCTTTGAGGAAAAAGAAAATAGTTGTGAGGTTGTGTTAAGGAAGATTGAGCATGGGTTAGTGGAGATCCTTAATTCCAGTGCCTCGTCAAGAGGGGGATCGAAATTCACTTCATGGGATGACAATGTAATGAACTTGTGGCCCGAATTGAAAGTTCCAAAAGACATGGGTGAAGGGAAAAAGAAGAGAGAGCAGACCAAACGGATGACCCCCCCGAGTAGAAGACTCAAGTTAAATTTTGATGGGGCTGCCAAAGGAAACCCCGAGGTGGCTGGCTATGGGTGTATAATTAGAGATGAGTAAGGAAGGTTAGTTTGGGCGGCCTCAGGATTATTGCTTATGGCCTCAAACAATGTGGCAGAGATGGAGGCACTAGTGCATGGGGTTCAAGAATGTAAGGCAAGGGGCTTTTGAGAGATAGAAATAGAAGGAGATTCGATGTCGGTCGTGAATGCAATTAAGAAAAAAGGAACAGTCAATTAGTTGCTAACTAAAGGGATTAGAAGAGCATGGGAGGCTTCCAGGCTTTGGATTTCTCGATACAACATATTTTTAGAGAAGCGAATCGTGAAGCTGATGTGTTAGCCAATAAAGGTGTCATGGGAAACATGGAGGAAGTGTGTGGATCGGATGTAGCCAGTTGGGAGGGGCTGGAAGAGATTTTGCAGGCAGATCAGGCAGGACAGATTGTATGTCCATACTCATAGTGTACTTGATATTGATGAGGAAATATCTGACGGCCTCAAATTTTTGTAGGACAAGCAGATCCTCGTAATAGATAAAAGAAATCTTAGCAAGGAAAATAACACACACAGGTTGGCAGATTCTTACAGAACAGGTAGAGAATTTATCAAGTTTTGGGATTGATGGGAAGAGAAGGCCAGTTATTTATAGTCTTTCAGGGACTGAATATACATAGAAAAGATGGTAGGCAACATAATTATGAGTGCGAGGTGTATGTGTTTGGAGGAATGCAAGGAGCAGCAGGTGGGTAGGCTCTTCCAACTTTGAGAAGGGGCCGGGAGAGAGGCTGTTCTGAAGATTATTGGCACTGGAGCTTGGAGCAATGGCCATGTGCATGTGCATGAAGAAAGGTTTTATCATATTTTCTTTGCAAATATCGCACAGGTGATGGGAGGTGATTTCTTGGGGGTGTCGTGGGGAGATAGACTTGTGATTGAAAGCAACCACACTGCAGTTATGTCTGCTATTCCATCCGTTGTTGTAGGCTTCAAGGAAGTCATGCTTTGAGGAGCTTATGCAAAGAAGTATGGCCAGAATGGGAGGATTGGAGAGAGGATGTTGGCCGCCTACAAGGTAGGAATTGAATGTAGAAACATGGAGGCCTTTAGGAAGCAGACCCAGGAGAAGGACAACATTTTCTCTATAGCTCAAGTAGGCCGTTTGAATGAATGCGTGGAGGGAATAATGTTTATCATGCGTGAACTACTATAACAGCAGGCTACTTGGGCCTTGATTTATCTAGATTATATGGCTTCTCTATGGAGACTAGCCCTATGTATGTTTTTTTTGCTTTTATATATAATATAAGGGAGCCATCCCCAAAGATGGCACTTACTATATATATATATATATTATAAAACCTAACTATTTTAAATCATAATTATTATAAACCCTAATTATTTTAAATCATAATTATTTTAAACCCCAACCCTAATGATTATTTTACACCCTGACCCTACTTATAATTTTAAACCCTAACCCTAGTTATTTTAAACCTTAACCCTACTTATAATAATATATAAATATTATTATATTATATATATTAATATATAATATAATTATATTATATATTAATAATATTATTATTAATATAATATTAATTATTATAAACCCTAACTATTTTATATCATAATTATTATAAACCCTAATTATTTTAAACCTTAGCCATAGTATTCATTTTAAACCCTAACCCTGATGATCATTTTAAAACCTAACCCTACTTATTTTATACCCTAACCCTAATTATCATTTTATAACCCTAACCTTAATGGTTATTGTAAACACTAACCCCAATGATCATTTTACACCCTAAACCTAAGTAAATTTCAAATATTTACCCTAATTATATCTATAACCCTAATTTTGACCCTGATTGTAATGCTATCTCTAATTTTATCCCTAGAACCTGAATTCTAATTGAAAGCCTAATTGTAACCCTATTTTTTTTGGTTATTTAATTCCTTGCACATACTTAGCTAACTTTTTGGTTATATATATTTACCCTAATTGTAACCCTAATTCTAATCGTAACCCTAACCCTAATTATATCCCTATCCCTAACCCTAATTCTAACTTGAATCATAATTTTATCCCTATCCCCAATTGTAATTTGAAATCTAACCCTAACATCTTTTTTTGGTTAAAAATATTTACCCTAGTTGTAACCCTAACTATAATTCTATCCCTAACCCTAATTCTAATTATAACCCTAAACCTAATTCTAGTGTTGGCCCTATTTTTATCTCTAACCCTAATCTTAATTTTATCCCTAACCCCAACCATAATTCCAACTCTAACCCTAACAATTTTTTGGTTATAAATATTTTCCCTAATTGTAACCCTAACTCTAATTCTATTCCTAACCCTAATTCTATCCCTGACCCTAACCCTAATTGTAATTGTAACCCTAATCTTAACCATATATTTTTTGGTTATATATATTTGCTCTAATTATCTCTTTGTTTGCCTCTTTCTCTCCTATCTATATCTCTATCTTTTGCACTCTCTATATCTCTCGTGCTTTCTCCCTCCCCCCCTCTCTCTTTGTCTATTTGTCTTTGTCTCTCTCTTCCTCTCTTTTTATCTCTCTCATTGACCCTATATTTATTTATAACCCTAATTCTAACCCTAATCTTAATTTTATCCCTAACCCCAACCATAATTCCAACTCTAACCCTAACAATTTTTTGGTTATAAATATTTTTCCTAATTGTAACCCTAGCTCTAATTCTATCCCTAACCCTCATGTTGTAATTGTAACCCTAATCTTAACCATATGTTTTTGGTTTTATGTATTTTCTCTAATTATCTCTTTGTTTGTCTCTTTCTCTCCTATATATATCTCTATCTTTTGCACTCTATATCTCTCATGCTTTCTCCCTCTCTCCCTCTCTCTTTGTCTCTTTGTCTTTGTCTCTCTCTTCATCTCATTTTATCTCTCTTTCCCTCTATATCTCTTATCTCTAGCTCTCCTAGCTATATCTCTATCTTTTGCACTCTCTATATCTCTCATGCTTTCTCCCTCCATCCCTCTCTCTTTGTCTCTTTGTCTTTGTCTCTCTCTTCCTCTCTTTGTCTTTGTCTCTCTTCCTCTCTTTTTTATCTCTTTCCCTCTATATCTCTTATCTCTAGTTCTAGACCAATTCTTACTACGAGGACATTGCTACAATTGGGGAGCATTCTTGGTTGCAATCTTTGGATTTTGAAGGCCTCCCTTTTAGGTGTAGGCATTACTTTACTACAATCCATCTCACTTTTGATTGCCCTAGTTCCAAGCATAAGGCTCAAAGTTCTACATTATAGTGGAAGAATACCTTCCTCATCACTTTACAGTTTTTGGTTCTCCCCCTATTTCTCCTTAATCCTCTGTTGCAAGGGAGGTTGATGTAGATCAGGCTATGTCTGTTGGGTCCCTTTTGGGGGCTAATGATCCTATTGGGAAGAATGTTGAGAAGATGGCCCCTACTTCTCCCCAATCATTTGTTGCAGGCAAGGCTATTGCAGATCAAGTTATATCTATTGGGCCAATTTTGGGTGTTGATGCCCATGTTGGGAAAATATTTGAGAAGTTGCCTCATCCAGAGGGGAGTTTGTCTTCGGTCGAAACTCTTTTTGCTCCTACAAACTTATTATTAGAGGCTCCTCTACCTCAGCTGGATGTTCCTCCTGTTGATTATATTTCCACCATGTTGACATGTATTGTGATACTTCTTTTAGTTGTTTCATTGATTTGTGGACAGTGGTTCGAAGGTGAAAATGATGCCCTATTTCTGAGCCTCACAATTCAAATAATTTTAGATGGGTGACAGTTGTGTGGTTGTGGTTTTTTAACCAATCTTTTTTGTTTTGGTTTGGGTACTTGGATCCATTGTGTTAGGGGTTAGCTATTTGTTAGTTGATCATCTATTTTATTGTTTAAGTACTGTTGTTTTGTGTTTTGTGGCTCTCCTCTTTGAGAACCAACTCTCCTTAGCCCTTGTGGCTTTATTTGTAAAGGGTTGGGCCCTTCAACCCCTCTTACCTTATCAAAAACATTATTTTATTAATAGTTTGAGAGTCTTCCGAGAGAATAAAGATATGTAACTAGTTTTTAAAAAATACCACTATATAGATTTAATAACATTTATAAACTAGTATATAGTTTTAAAAAGAATCATTAAAATTTAAAGAGTATAAAAATAATTATATATTTAAAATAGATTATGAAAAGAATTATTTTAAAGTATTGTTTAAATAATTTTTTTCATTTTATTTAAATAATATATTTATTTTTATTAAAAATATACATATTAAATTTTATATATATCAACTTGGTCTTGGGGTCATATCCTTATATTAATTTCAAAAAATTTACAGAGAGAGTTGCTCCATTAACGGAGGGCTTGTACACAAAATTGTCTGAGGAATGGAAAATCAACAAAAACCTCAAAGGTAGTATAAATGTTACATTTTTATTCATATAATATTTTTATTTTACCATATCACTAGTAGTTTCAATAAAAAAAAATGATGGACCAACATTTATCCCAACAATCCAATATTATCATCTTCGTCTCCATCACTATCTAATGTATCATCATACACTACAAACACCCAATCTATCCTAGTAGAAGGATTAACTCCCACGGAAAATTTGAGAAAAGTGATGCCCCATTTCACCTAGTGTTTGTGAGGGATGTCAATTTGGTTGTGTGCAACTATAACAAATGGAATCTATTGCATCACAGTAGAGGTATTGAATGCAAGCCATAATCCATTTCTAAGGGGAAAGCCTATGCTAAAGATAGTGATGTCCAGTATTGAGTTGAGACCCACATGCTAGTGAGGCTTAATCAAAGCCATATATATCAATCTTACTACATTTTTTGACTCCCCAAGGAAGGAAATTTGCCTATTCTTGGCATACAGTCTAACAGTGGTATTCATGGTATATCATCTAGAAAGCCTTCGATAAAGGAAATGAAATCCATTTAATAACACATTCACCATATCTAGCCATAATCCTCCTTTGTCAGTACCTCAGCCTTGAAGGGACAAAATCAATCATTTTTTCATGCTTGAATCTCATCCTACATTGTCATTGTGAGGAACATGTGATCATAATGATATAGGGTCATAATTGAATAAGTTGGGCATTCAACACATCCATTTCTCTAAGTTATCTCCCATTATTTCTCATGTGTCATGATATATTCCAAAATTGGCCAAGGAATCGACATGATGATTCACCTCCCTATACACATGTTTGATGGTAAATGCCTCTAGTTTGTTAATTAATGGCCAAATTTGACTTAATATTTTGTTAATCTTCCAATTATTTGTCCCTTTGTTCCATATGGCATTTACAATGATCATGGAATCTCCTTCTATCGATACTTTTTTCTTCGAATCAGATACATGTCTACATGCCTAATAGGAGCCCCTAGGCCTCTGCTTCATTATTTTTACATGCCTGAGTCCTTTTGAAGTAGCACCAATCAAATGACCATCATGGTCTCTCAATATGCACCCTACCGCAGAGACACCAAGATTACATCTAGATCCCTTGTAAACCATCCCCTAGGAGGGATTGTCCATTTGATTTCTTTCCTTGGATTGAAAAGTGGATGAAACTAGTGATCCCCATGAATGGGGGGGCTCTCAGTCCCTGCAAGCTTTTCAATAATTCATTGTCCCAAGAGGTGAATGATTTGTCTTTCATCCTTTAGTTTCTGGCAATGTTGACTAGTTCTTCTATTGCACTTTCCATATTTGCTATGAAGATTTCCATAAGGATTTATTTTTCTTGGAATATCCTTCTATTCCTCTGCTTCTAGATTTTTCAACTGACATTGATGGGCACATCATCCAAATACTAGAAAAAGTGGCCTTTCTATGGAGGAAAGACCATGAGTTAAAGAACTCTAAAACATATTGTGCTCAAGGCTCGTGCCAGTTTAATTTTTTTGTACCTACTGCCAACACTCATCTACATACATTAAAAATTTAATAGTAGGTGATCTACTATTTTCTCTTCATGTTTACACATGACACATCTAGATGGGCCCATGAATCCCATCTTCCTTAGTCTCTCTATAGTTAAAATTTTCTTTTGAAAGGTTGCTCATACAAATGCCCCAGATTTTGGAAAACAATTTTTGTTCCAACATAAGTATGTAAGCTAATCATCTTTCTTTCCCTCCACCTCCAACATGTACCCCAACTTTACATTGTAGTTCCTCAATTTGGATCTACACCACCTAAGGACATCTTCTTCCTTAGATATAAATAATTTTCTATTAGCCAGAGCCTCTTCAATAGTGGGTCTTTGATCTATCAAAATGTTTAAATCCTGCAAGCTTTTCCATTTCCATTCTTTGAAACTATTGCATTATGTGCTTATTAAGTAGCCTTTTATATAACTACCTAATTACTTTCCACAATTCATTTGGCCTCATCAATATTTGAAAGTTCATTCATGGTAGCATGGTCATTCCATGAGTCATCCTAGAAGAGGGCCTTTCTCCCATTTCTTATATATTAAGTGGTGTGTTTGGTGACTAAATTCCTATAGCTTAAGATGAAATTCCAAATCGTTGACCCCTTAGTTGGAATAACCATCATGATTATCCTTAGAGTCTAAATACTTATTTTCCAAAATCTTTTCCTACTTGAGATGTGATTTTGTGCACATCCCCCATAGTAATTTAGCTCCCAATGTCTTATTTAAAATAGTCCATTTTTATAGCCTCACCCCTTCAGCCTTTTTTGGCTTACAGATGTTATCCCATGCAATGAGTAGGAATTTTTTTGGCTTCAAACCTGCCCTTCCAAAAAAAATCATGCATTTTATGGTTGAGGGAATCTATTATTTGATTTGGAAGTTTCAGGTAGGAGAGTAAGAATAAGGGAATGGCAAAATAACAGCCTTGAGCATTAAGATTCTACTAGTTGAGGAAAGCCACCTCCCCTTCTAGGATGAGATCTTATTATTGCATGAATAGAGGATCTTGTAGAGATGATTTCCCCAAGCCAAGAACAGAGGAACACTAAGGTATTTGCTAGGGAGTATGCCTTCTGGCATCCGTGTTGAAAAATATTATTTCTAACTTTTTTTTATTAACATTTTGTAGTAACATTCCAATGTGTCCCTAATTATTTGTGCTTCCCTCTTATTTGCAACACCAAAGAGAAGTGTGTCATCAATAAATTGTTGATGTGTTTTTGGACTCACATTTGATGCAATCTTGATTCCTCTCCATCTTCCCCTGGTGTTTGCTACCTAAATGTGATGACCCAATACTTCAGCCATGGTTATAAACAAAAAAGGGGAAAGTGGGTCACCCTGTCTAAGTCCACAGGAGGAACCAAAGAAACCCCAGGGGTCACCATTCACTAGGAATGAGAATCTCAAGGTGGAGATGCAACTGTATGTCCAATTGTGTCATTCTTTGTTGAAACCAAATTTCTCCATAACCCTTAAGAGGAACCTCCAATTGACATGATCATATGCCTTTTTTATATCCAGTTTCACCAACATCCTTTCTGCATTGCACTATTGTAGCATATGAATGGCTTCATGTATGATGATTATTCCATCAGTGATGGACCATCCTAGATTGAAACCATTGTGATCTTTTGAGATATAGTTTATATTTTTTAATTTTAAATAATATATTTTATTTTATTTTTATATTTGTAAATATTGAAATTTTTATACTTCTACTAATAAACTATTTTATTAAAATACTTTTCTTTTTTATCATATATTTTATGTATTTATGTTTAATGACATTTTTATAGTTTTATTTATTTATGTGTCTCATATATTTATGTTAATATTTTGTTTCTATCTTGTCATACTCATTTTTAATTTAAGAGTTTCCAATAAGTTTTTTTTTTTAAATATTATAATAATTTTACATTGATTGAGAAAATAAATTAGAACTCATGCATAAAGTAAATTGAAAAAAATTAGAAATGTAATTACTTGTCCATCTCAAATCTAACCATCCATCTACAAATATTCTTCTAGATTCATGTTATCATGTTGCAAGCCTTTAAATATCATTTGTCTTATTATTTTGTGAGACACAATTTGATGCATCAATCCTTAAAGAGATTCCTTTCACTATGGAATAGTGATTTCAAGGTTTTATTTTAACATATTTTTTCAAATTACTTGTCTTTCTGACTAGCTACAAGGAAGGTTAAAAAGGAGCAAAGAGATCAATCACTGGTTGGAACAAATCAAAAGGCAAATTACTTAATTTCAAAATAATGAAAAGAATTTGATGCTTTCAAATGCAAAGGATTTTGAGCTTTATAGACTGAATGTCCTTTTCTGGGGCTACTATTTTGTTTTGAGCTTTATAGATTGAATGTCCTTTTTCGGGGCTACTGTTTTGTTTACAACCATTGTGCTCTTGTTGTATATTGGTTGTATTGTTAGACTTGTTTAGTTTGGCTTGAATTTTTGTGTAGCAATTAGCTGCCTTCTAATTGTAATATTCAACTTTGTTCAATGAAAAAAAAAGATTCATTTCCTAGGTGTACATACTATATCTCAATTTAATTCATTTGCAATCCCCCACGTAAATAAGATAACCAATTCCTTTAGGTGTCCTAGTGAAAACAAGAAGTAAAGAGATAAATTTCAATTTCAATTTTTTTAATCAACTTATTATCACTTCCACCCAAACCTCATCCCTTCTACTTTCTTCAAAAAAATATCAATAAAATAACCTTTATACCCCATATTAATGGTATATTTATTTATTTTTAAAAAACTAAATACTTCATTATAAACTAACATGCTTGATATTATCTATATAATAACAACCCAAAATTATTCCCCCCATTTATGGGTGCCCTAGGGTTGAGCCTCTAGTAAATGTGAAGAAAGATTTAAAATGGAGGCCACTAGACAAAGGTTGGGTGAAAGTGAAATTTGATGGGGCCGCAAAAGGAAACCCAGGGCCATCAGGAGTGGGGTGCATCTTGCGAGATCACTGGGGCACAATTTTTGCAGAGGAGGCTACTATTTTATTTTGAACTTTACAGATTGAATGTCCTTTTTTGGGGCTATTGTTTTGTTTACAATGATTGTGCTCTTGTTGTATCTTGGTTGTATTGTTAAACTTGTTTAGTTTGGCTTGAATTTTTGTGTAGCAATTAGCTTCCTTCTAATTGTAATATTCAACTTTGTTCAATACAAAAAAAAGGATTCATTTCCCATTTACTATATGGATTGTCCTAGGTGTACATACTATATCTCACTTTAATTCATTTGCAAGCCCCCACATAAATAAAATAACCAATTCCTTTAGGTGTCCTAGTGAAAACGAGAAGTAGAGAGATAAATTTCAATTTTAATTTTTTTACTCAACTTATTATCACTTCAATCCAAACCTCATCCCTTTCTACTATATTTAAAAAAAAAACAATAAAATAACCTTTATACCCCATATTAATGGTATATTTATTTATTTTTAAAAAACTAAATACTTCATTATAAACTAACATGCTTGATATTATCTATATAATAACACCCCAAAATTATTCCCCCCATTTATGGGTGCCCTAGGGTTGAACCTTTAGTAAATGTGAGGAAAGATGTAAAATGGAGGCCACCAGATGAAAGTTGGGTGAAAGTGAAATTTGATGGGGCCGCGAAAGGAAACCCAGGGCCCTTAGGAGCGGGGTACATCTTGCGCAAGATCACTAGGGCATAATTTTGGCAGAGGAGGCTAGACCACTTCCCTTTGGAATGAACAACAAAGCGGAGGCACAAGCGGCTTGGTTGGGGGTTGATTTGTGTAGGAGGATGGGCCATCACAGATTACACCTAGAGGGAGATTCCCTAATCATCGTTAATGCTATTCGAAAGAAAGAAACTCCAAATTGGAAAATTCAAGGGGTCATAAGGCAAATATGGTAAGGCATTAATTCCTTAGAGGATTCAAAGTTTCCCATGTGTATAGGGAAGGAAATATGGAGGCTGGTAGGCTTTCCTAACAAGCCATTGATAAAGGATTTGAATCTACATTGGGAGAATTTGTCGATTGATCAGATCCCTTGCACACTCATAGGATGGAGACTTTATGGTGACAAGACAACAGACTTAATGCTTGGCAGAGGCACCATGGCGGGGAGAAACGATGGCGATGAGCCCTTATATCAAGCAAGAAAGCTCATGAATTGCACAACAAGAGATGGAAACGATGATTGTTCTAGAGGCAAAGGAGAGGCAGATGGCCTTTAGAGGCAAGGTATCTGATCAAAGGCTCAAGTTGGTCTTCAATATTAGTGATGACGAAGCATTAGAGGGGGTGAAAGGACTGTTGGGCTCCCATTTTTTGCTTGCTAACAATAAATTATGTGTTAAGAGTGACATTGCAATGATGGCTATGGCATGGCTTCTACAGGCTCGTGAGGAGCGATGGGTGGTAAAATGGCTGATGCAGAAGATGGTGAAAGCTTGGTGGAGAGTGGGGATGGAGATAGTTTTGGAGTGGGAGGTGCCGAGGCTAGGCCTGCCAACAACCGGTGTTTGGCCAGTGTTGACAACCCACTATAATGCTCTGTGGATTCCTTTCCTTGTGTGGAGTGTGGACAAAGACAAAGAGGTACAGATGTTGGAAGTGAGTGGCTTTGTGACTATGCTGAATGAGATTTATGGCTTCAACAGGAGGGTAGTGGAATCACTCTTGGCGCTACTAGTAGCACCGACGACGGTAATTATGGAAGAAGAAGCGAGTAGAATTGAAGGGATGGAACTAGTTGCAATGGAAGACTGAATGTGGACAACAAGGCTGCGTTATAAAACAAATTTTGATTGTGCTTGTATTCTGACTGAATGTTTCTCAGTCTTGTTTTGTTTGTGGTTTTGGGTATGGGCCCCTTAGTGCCATTTTGATGTATAAAAAAAAAACACCCCAAAATTATACATAATTTTTTTAATATATAATTTAGATTTAAATCTCAATGTTGATTAGTGTATTATTTAGAATTACTCCTCTACTTTTTCTTTTTAATTATTCAATGGCACCAAAACAAAACAAGTGGACACATATTTTAAATTTTTTTATAAAATTAAACTTTTAAAAAATAACAAATAAATATATAATTTTTACTATTAAAAATAAAGCAAAAGAATTATCCAATGATGGTTTTTCAAAAATTAAAGTTAAAATTTACATACAAAAGTAAAATAGTTAAAAAACAATAAAATAAAATAAATAATGTAATAAAATAAAATAATTCTTAAACAAAAATAAAAATTTATGTATCTATGCAGTAAATAAAATACTTTTAAAGTAAAATTAAATGACTCTTAAGTAAATAAATAGAATAATTCCTATCTCTCCACATTTTTTAGATAGGTGTATTTAAGGTATCTATACTAATTTAGACTTATTCTTAATAACCCATCTATTTGTCTCATTTAAGTAAATAGAATAATTTTATGTATCTCTCCACATTTTTAATATAGAGGTATTTAAGACATCTATACTAGTTTAGACTTACTCTTAATAACCCATCTATTCTATCTCATTCGTTTTAGTAAAACCAAGGATCTTGTATACTCAAACGGTTTGATTTAGGGTGGAAAGTTTGAAATCCTTTGCTTGCATTATAACCAACTATTCTAGGTCCATTGCACAAGATTTCATTCATCCAAGTAGCCAAATAATTATATTTAATATTTTAAATTTTTTAATCTTACCATCTCAAATCATTTAAAACTTGTTTGCACTAATTAAATTATACTCGATCTATGTTAAAATTGTCCCCTTGACCCACTTTTAACCACTTTCTTAAAATTAACTTTGGTAAAATTTTTTAAACATGGTTTTCTAGTCCATGAGTTAGTATGTTTTTAGAATAAATTATTTAAGTTTTTTAAATAAAAAATTGTACAATTTATTCCAAAAGCATACTAACTCATCTTTAACACTCTCTTTTCACATATTTTCAAGATTCATAGGTATGTTGTGTTTCTCTTTTATTAAAAATGGAGTTTTTAGTTTATGACCAAATGTCTTAGTAGTACCATGTACATTTGAAATTATTTTCTTTTCTATATAATAGTGTAATTGGGAAATTGCATATTGATGCCCTTTTCCTTTATGGTTTTGACCCAATTTGATTAAGTACATCATAAATGTAATAATCAACTTACAAGTAGTATAATTATATGTGAAATTGGCTCATGATGTCGCATACCTTGATCCCTCCATTATTGATCCCTAGATTTGCATTCCTAATCCCTAATCATATTTCTCACCAACCTTAATCAAATATGAGGGTATGAACTCGGCTTGGGTCACTTTTGCAATCACAAATTTGAACCTTGTACATTTAAAATTTAAAATTTAGATTCCTATCTTACTAACCTTTCACTAGCCATTATGAGCCAACTTAACACATGTTATGTTGATTTGTGTGCTTAGCCATTGTATTTAAGATATTCACTTATTCATTTGAAAATATAAGAGGCAAGGATATCCTTTATCATTTACTATTGAGCACTTATATTTGCATAATAAAACAAATCTAGTTACATTTACCTCAAAGATGACTTCATCCTAGGTCCATTAAATGACATGTTTTCCCCAATCCTTTTGCTCAAAGTCATAAAGTCATTTCATGTAGGGGTTTGACCTAAGAGAACTTCAACCATGTGATATGAAAAATACTCCAAAGGTGCTTATAAACACTAGCCATCCTTACATCAACTTAGTTATCAAGATCATGGAGAGTAAGTTGAATCAATCTAGATTCTATTAGATCAAACCAATGCACATAGGATAAAATCCACACAAAAGATCAAGTTTACAATCACAGAGGTCAGGTCTATAGGTACAAAGGTATAGATAGTTAACTTTTAGAATATGAGATGTTCATCCTAGAGAGTCCTAAAATTCTAGTATCAAGGTGAAATAGTTATTGACATTTAGCACATCATTTCCTAACCATTGGTTGTTAAGTATTATTTTAAATTTTTTCATGTCTAAATTTATTTACACTTGTGGCAATGATCAACCCTAGCTCCTTTATCTAGACCAATTTATGTTTGTTTATATGCATTTGTTTGGATTAGCTTGGATAAAATTTATTAGGGTGTGATAAAACCCTTACAAATAGTTACCATATATTTAACTAATGGGTAAGAATGGTGGCAGGTGGTGTCATTGATGAGCTCCAAAGAGAGATCACTAGAATACAAAAATGTATCTTCCTTTCCTTCCCTAAATCCACTTCACCCTTTAATTTGTGCCTTAATAATTGTTAAAAACCTTGTTTGATTATGTTAATTGTGGATGTAATATTGTAGTAACTTCTGGAATTAGATGGTTTCATATTGTAGGTTTTAACTAACAAAAGATATGTAGAAACATATTTTTGATTGCATGTATCCCTTCATTGTAAGTAGTAAGGTCTTCATGAGGTTCCAAAGAAGTTTCTGTCAAGTTTGGAGATCTGCAATAAAGCTGTTACAAAAGCTCTAGAGATGCTTTCATCACTCTGGAGTTGCACAAGGGACTCTGAGGATTTTGAAGGAAACGTAGTAAAGCATTTCCAGCACATACCCCCCTAAATTTTTGTAGGATAAAGTGACCTCTATTTCTATTAGCACTAATCTAGTTGAAGTGGAGAAACTGCCAGTTGATTGTTCATGCAAAAGTTACAAAATTTTGCTTTAAACTAATGTTTTATATTGTTTCTTTTTAATTAGCAGCCTTCATGGCCTATTTAAACAGAAGTTGAACTCTTTGTTTAAAGTGACACAATCAGTGCCACTCTTTAGTTCCTTTTGATATTAGCATGACTTTTCTTAGGATTCACAGTTGCATGTTTAGTAAACTGAATAACTAATTTTGTATCTTTTACAAAACTGGTAGTTAGAAGAATAAGACTCCAAAGATATCTATCAACAAGATATAACTGATATATATGGGGAGTCCTAGAATATGAATGATATATAGATTGATTTTGAAGAATCAGATATACTTTTGTTATTTTTGTTAAGCACACATCTTTTTAAGAACTAAAAAATAAAGGTAGGTAGTTCTACATAATTTGTGTGTTCTAAATGTTGAATTGGTCTTTCCTCCAAAGGTGTGGAGTAAGGGCCCACTCTCACCAAAGGGGAAAGGACCAGTATTTAGTGATTTTATTTTCCATTTTGTCAACTTTTTGAATTTCTTAGCTAGATTAATTGCTTTGATAATCTCTAAAATAGATTTACTGCTTTGTTATAATTGCTATTTTCTTAGATCTATGTTAAAATAGGTTTATTTCAACAGCTATACTCTTTCAGATTCCTAGATTAAAATCCTTTCAAGCAAAGTATTTAGATGCATGATTACAAATAGATGAGCAGACTTGGGTTTCTAGGAGTAGTTTTAGTAGGTCTTCTAATTAACAAGCTCTACTGCAAATATCCATGGACACACCCCAAATTTGACAACCTAGACGACTATTCTATTTAAATGCAAGGTGGACAATGACCCTTGTTAGTCATCATAATAATGATGATGAAGCAAGGAACATAATTACAATGTGTAGTGGACAATCTAGCTCATTTATTTTAGAGATTTTTGGTGGGCTGTAGTTATTTTTTGATGTTTTTCTTGTCAATAGTGAAGGGTTCAAGGCAATGGCTTCTTCTACTGGTGTGAGGAGTGTTGGATGAAGAATGAAGGAAAGTTCTAAGGGAAATGTAATATTGGATGAGAAGGTGTCAAAATAGAGGAAGTGACATGTATTTGGTGAAGAAATGATGGCTGATTTTATGGCCTTTACAGACAAGGAAATAAAAGATCCTACCCTTCAACTATAGGTAATGAGGATTTGGGACTTAACTAAAGGTATGGATGGATCCCTTGGTGTTTGTATTATTTGGATATGGAAAAAATGATGTTAGATCCAAGTTATATGTTAGGGGTAGTGGAGTGTGTTTGACATTGCACAATCCTTGTCAAGTGCTACAAAGTTATTGATGGCAACAAGCTCCTATTTACTACATGATGATATTGGTGATGTGGTGCATCAGGTAGAGATTCATTTTAATTGTTTGCCAGAGCACCTTTGTGCTATTAATCAATTCCAACATTATTTACAACGTACAGTGGAAGAGGTTGCATAGAGTCTGAAGGTGACACTCATGAATGATGTCATTCTTGTGTTCTCAGATCATTGTGATAGTGAAGATTTGAGTGAAGCGATATAGAGGAGAAATTGGTTGGTCTAAATTCCCCCTATGATAAATGAAAGTCTATGATTTTGAGTGGTGTGAGACCTATGTAATTTGCCTCGACCCCAATCTTCTATCTATAGACTTTTACTATATTATTATATAGCTTTTAGGTGTGGGTGGGGTTGGTTCTGTGGTTGCAACTAGTTTTATTGTGAAGCCTAGGGTTTGGAAGATATGTATATACTGTGATGGTAACATATATAGAAGAATATTAAGATACAGGCCTAGTTCGACCTCTCATCAAACCTCTTGGTGAGTTTGGAAGGCTTTTAGCCTCTTCACCTTTTCTAGTTCCTAGATCCTAAACCAAGTTTATTATAAATTAAAAAAAGTTAAAGAGGGGACAATTAAAATGCATTCATACATTTACATGTATATTTGTGTATATGTATATATGTGCATATAAAAGAATGTGTCATGCAAGGATGGGAGAAACCCAACAAAAAATGAGATGCTAGCCAATCTTGGATGTAAAAACTAAAATCATTACTTAATTTAAAAGATTTTCCATTGTTATTAGTTATTTAAAAGGGTCAATACAAGATCCAGTGAACTTCATATGAAAATGAGATGAGATAAAAGGGGAAACTTGTTGAATGGGGGAAACATTATATCTCTACTAAGACCTCTCCTAGATTTCAAGATAAATAAATCACCAAAATTAAATTGGTGTTCAAGAGAAACAAATCACCTATAAAAATAAAATTACTGATATGAACGTAGCTTTGTTATAATAGTTGTTAGAACAATAAGTCCCAAGATAATCCTTATAGTTATAAATAGAGGAACACTATATTTTATACCTACAATGTCTAAACAATGTAACAACCTTACTTGAATAAGATTAACCACCTCTTATTTGAGTATAAAAATAATGTTTGATCTAGGGAATCATAAATTCATATGAAAAATATAAAAACACCTTTAAAATATAATATCTATAACTAGTGAAATTTAAGTATAATTTGTGAAATACATTTCATTTTTAAATCTATAATGATATTATGTGATATATATATATAATTTATAACTATTCTATTGTGTATAGTTTTTAACTAATTATTTATGCTATATAATAAAATTTCAATCTTAAATTTTATTGTTGTAAAGTATAAAAATGTATACCCTATACCTTTATACCTTCATTTCATGCCACTTTGCATAGATGTCATAAATATATAACTAGTCTTAACACTCATTTGATTTATTTAGCACTCTAAAATTCACTAGGCAATTACTACTACAAATTCCTTTGGTCCAGACCAATCATCATCCCAATACTTTCTCACATGGAATATGCCACATGGCATGATCCAATCCTTGGACTTGACCACATAATATAGCCTAGTCCACCTCTTTTAAATTTTAAAACTCCTACCCAAGACTGACTTTTCTAGAAGTTGATTCATAACATGTCAACCCCCACACCAAAAGTCCCAAGTTGTGTGTCTAGAATCATGTATTTGAGGACATCTCTTAAGTGATTAGGATCATGAAGAATTCATATTAAATATCACAAAAATAACATTCAATCATATTTATACATCAATCTTAGTCTCAAACCAGTCTCAATTGTATCAATATTACATCTTTGCTTGGCATGTTTGTAACTTTGTACGACTCCTAAGATACTTAACTACTATAGAGGAAGTTAAAGGTCTCCTCTCCATCCATATAGAAAATCCCATTATGCCTATTAATGAATCAACATGATCCCTTCTCAATGATTGGTAAAAAAATATTTCAGGAGGTTGCATCGACAACATATAAGGTCACATTAGTCAAACTAGGTTGCATATTGCAACTTAGTATAGGACCAGGTCACACGGTGTTGTTTTGTCTTTAGTAGCAAAAATATTTGAACATCTTTGTCAGGCAACATCATGATATTTATTCCATAACCAAATTTTATATTGTAGTCATCTATTACATCACAACAATTAGTCAATAGGGCCAATTTTGACATTACACCAAAAACCAAATAAACACATTTATACTTCTCTCTAGTTCTTCACTTCTCTATCTCATGTTATTTAACACTCCATATTTCTTTTCAATGTCAACTCTTATCTTTTAGTCTAGTTTTAGTTGTTATTAACTCATATTAGACCTAAATTAAAAAAGGAAACATTTTATTTCCTCACAATTATATTGGTTTAATATTTGTAATTTTGTGTCTCATATTGGGTATGTAGCTTGGAATCTAGAAACTTATGATTAAAGGGGACTCTAACCTTATTATCAATGGTTTATAAAATGGAAAAATCTCTTGTTGGGTGATCTATAGCTAAATAGAGAAAGCCAAAAGGCTAATATTTTTTTAAAATTGTCCAAATAAAACATGTGTTGTGGGAAAACAATAAGGTTGTCAATTGGCTGGCCAGTCTTAGCCTTCAAGAGTGCTTTTATTCCTTCTTGCATGTAGGCAATGATTTTCTAAAGATAAAAACCTTGATCCTCTGAAGATCATTATCGATGAAGATATAAGACTATCTTAATATGGATCCTTTTGCTATTTTCATCCATGATAGCAATTAGAGATACAAAACTATTTTTTCTATTTCATTTGCTAGTTGGAAAGGATGGCCTTTTGATTCTAAAAAGGGATCAAACCAAGGCAATTATTTTTTGCATGCATACCCTCCTTTTACATGCATTATTTTTTACATACATGCATTGCTTTCTCATGCATGCATGCATTGCTTTTACATGCATGTATACATGCATTTGGACCCAATGCATGCTTATTGAAGAGCACGCATGACATTAGAAATTCCTACATGTATGGATTTTTGTTTTAGGTAGTTTTTTAAGAAAGTAGTTGCCTTCTTCTCATTGTATTTGACTTTTATCTCCTATCTCATACAATTTTGGGCCTTCTTCCCTCTTTTGATGATAAAATTTTTTCTTTATCTTTTTTTTTGTAATTTGGTGAAATTTCTCCATGTCATTTCCCATTTAGTTTTGGGCCCATTTTGATGGAATGCCCGTATGATTACATAACAATATATGACATACTTTTGTGCTAAGTTTGGCTCCTTCCTCAATCCCTATCCATACTCATTTACTCTCACATTCACACATTTCTATACATTCAAAATTTTGCCTTGGCCTTATTCACGCATGTCCCCACATAATCACCTCATTTATTATCCCATACTTCCACATATCCATTTATGATCTAAAGGTTGTTATGATGCTAATATGATATATTCTTAATTATAATAAGTTAAGCACTTGTGGCATGCTTAACCTTAATAGATTCATTTATTAGTCTTAGTTATTCCTTAAGATAACTTAGTTAGGATGAAGGGGTGTGTCCCTACATAGTTATGTATATAAATAAGTAGAGAGAGACTCAACCAAACCATTATATCTGCTAATATTGAATTCATATATTATTTTTTGATTGTTCGAGGTCACCCCGTCGAAGTGGTTTGCTATTTTACTAATTTTTACATTTATTTCCAAGAAATATCATAACAAGTGGTATCAGAGCTACGATTTGGGCCAAGATTTTTGTTTTCACCATAACTTTCAAACCATTGTGAATTTGGACCTGATTTTTTCTGGGTTGTGAGGTATTTGGTAGGTAAGGTTTCATGCAAAAAATTAAAGTTCTATCATACATTTTACACAAGTTATTTTAATTTTATTTTTTTTATTAATTGACTCTATAGGCCACAAATTTTGGAATTTAAAAAAATACATTTTTGGAAAGATAAAAAAATTAGGTTGGGTCAGTTCTTTGTATTTTATTATTAGAGATAAAATATAGTTCGTAATTTAATGGTCAACGTTAGGTCAATTTTTTTTTTATTATGCTCTATAGGCCACAATTTTTGGAATTTTTTTACATTTTTGGAAATATATTGAAAAACTAGAGTTTAAAATGCATACACATCAAAAGCCATGTCATCTTTACGATTCAAAGACTTTTCTAAAAAAATTAAATCCAATTACCTTTATTCTCCACCACTTAAAATTGAGGGTTACAACATTCCTCTGGGATGTGAAACAATGGTACATTTTGTTAAGGATATTTTGATTGACCCATTTGTATCATCTTTCAATAAAGGTTTAGATAGCTTGAAACAAGAACTATTATATGAATTGAAGTCCCAACAAAACCACCTAGGTGGCTACAACCCTAATAGACAAAATCAAGAGATAAAACAACCTTTTCAAAATCCAAAAATGAACTTACCCAAAATAAATATCCCTAAATTTGATGGTACTGATGTAACTTCATGGATAAGTCTCATGCAATAATACTTTAAGCTTCATAATATACCATATAATGCAATTGTTGGTGTAGCCTCACGATATTTAGAATCAAAACCTCATCTTAGTACCAATGGAGGATAAATAACAAGCAAGGGCAAATACTTAGTTGAAAAGAGTTTAGTAATGACTTAGAAACACTCTATGAGCAACCATGGAATGGAAGCTATGATAGCCAATTAAAAAATTTAAAACAATTAAGGTCTGTAGACGAATATAATGCCGAGCATATGAGATTGGCAATTTGATCTCACGAGGTGACACCTTATCAAAGGCTACAAATCTACATCAATGGACTTAATGATCAAATTAAGCATGATGTTTGTTTGTTGGAACCTTGCACAGTTAGGAGAGCTATGCAAAGAGCACTGCGTATTGAGAAACATAAATCCACCACCAAAAGTTCCACACAAGGTCAAACCATAGGATTAGATGACAAAATTGTGACTAATCATATTGATAGAAATGACAACTTATTTAACCTAAGAAAAATTAGTAACAACTCTCCTCAACAAGAGGAAAATAAAAGAGAAAAAGATCTATGCTCAAATTGTGATAGCAAATTGTCTGGGGATCATAACTATGCTAACAGTGATAAAACAACAACAATTATCAAGAATGAGGTTGAATAAGAGAGAAAAATGGCTACAACAAAACCAAATGTGGAACTCAAGCAACAAAACTCCACCACTAGAAGTTCCACTCAAGGTCAAACCATGGGATTAAAAGACAAAATTAATTCTATTGAAATAAATGGGGACAACTCATTTAACCCAAGACAGATTAGTAAGCTCTCTACCTCTTGTTGGAATGGTGATAGGAAATGGCGTAGAAGTCATAAGTGTACTAATAGTGAGAAAACACTAATGGCTATCAAGAATGAGGTTGAACAAGAGAAAGAAGTAGCTATAAAAGAACCAAATGTGGAGCTTGATATTGAGAATTCTAAGGAAGTAGAATGCACTACTATCTCCCTACATACATTGAATGGCACAAGTGCACCACAAACACTCAAAGTAATTGGTTATATCAAAAATAGAAAGGTGACAGTGTTGGTTGATTCAGGTAGTACGCACAACTTTATTGATAGAAGATTAGCTAATGAGCTCAATTATTTTGTGTATCCAATATCTAATTTTTGGGTCATGATAGCTAATGGGAAACAACTCTCTTGTGGTGGTAAATGCCATCATATAAAACTCTTGATGGGAAATTATCAAATAGAGTCATAAATGTTCTCTATCCCAATGATTATGGTTAACAAGAAGGATGAGTCATGGAGAATGTGCCCAAATTACATGGAGCTCAAGAAGATCACTCTTAAAGATAAGTTTCATATTCCTAGTATTGATGAATTGGTAGATGAGTCTAATATTGTAGTTTTATTTACTATGTTAGATTTACATTTAGATTATCATCAAATTCAACTAAAGGAAGAGGATATAAATAAGACTACATTTAGAGCATGTGAGGGTCATTATGAATTATTATTTGGTGTTACTAATACCTAATCAACTTTTCAAAGCCTCATAAATTTAGTGTTCCACCTATTTGTTCAAAAATTGGTGTTGGTATTCTTTGATGACATCTTCATCCATAGTAAAACATGGAATGATAGAAAATACTCTAGAGTTACTAAGTATTAAGGGCAACACTTTTATGAAGGGGATGGGAATGTTATAATCCTAATATGATATATTCCTAATTATAATAAGTTAAGCACTTGTGGCATGCTTAACCTTAATAGATTCATTTATTAGTCTTAGATATTCCTTAAGACAACTTAGTCAGGATGAAGGGGTGTGTCCCTACATAGTTATACATATAAATAAGGAGAGACAGACTCTCTCAAACCACTATATTTGCTAATATTGAATTCATATATTATTTTCTAATTATTGGAGGTCACCCCCTCGAAGTGGATTGCTATTTTACTAATTTTTATATTTATTTCCAAGAAATATCATAACAAAGGCCTCATATTTCCTATCCTAGGTCAATCCTGTAACAAGTAGGAGCATCTTACACAACATAGATCTGACTCAAAATTCCAAATTTTAAAGTTCAAATTGTTGACTCTTGCTCTTTCCTACTAGTTGTTGGGAACTAACTTGGTACACATTTATGTGACTAATCATTATGTCTTGGTATTTAAAGAAATTTATTTAATAATTTAAACATCATCTCAAATAATCAAGTAATGTTAAAGTATTTTCACTTCAAGGAGCATTAATCCATAGGAACATTTGGTTTTTAGCTTTAAAAGGAACTAACATTTGCATCAAAATCATCTAGGACATTGTATGCCTGAGTCTATTGTCTTTAATTTCTCACTAAAGGTCATAAAGTTGGTAAATAAGGGGGTTGATTGAGGAGAATGTGAGCCCTCACAATCTAAGAATTTCCCCTAGGTATATCTAAATACTACTAGTCCTTATGCTTTAATAGATAGTAGAGATAGGGGAGATCTAGTTAGAAAAGTACACAAACAACAAGATCAATCCCACACCTCAAAACATTTCTATGACACATGGGCTTGATCTCTCATTGTGTGGATTTGATATGCACAAAAATTTAAGTCTTTCACACTTCCCAAACAACAAGCACAATGAGGGCATCTATTTTTGTACTTGGATGAATGAGTTCTATATGGCATCAAAATTATTTTTCATCATAGTTCCCATAACTAAGTGCTTAATTCTCCTCATTTAATTTCTAACTTGATAGAATTTATTACACATCATTTCTAACTATCATTAACTAATCTAAGTTAATGTATAGAAAATTGTATGCATTTTTTTGACTAGCAATTGCACTTCATGTGCAATGACCACACCATAGGTATTTTTAATAGTGTAATTATTAATTAATTGGAAAATCACAAAGAAATAAAAAATTTATGGTAATGGAAGTCATTCTACACATCGTATAGTGTGAGAGGGTGGAGTATGTTATTGATTGAATTGTCTAGTAATTTGAGGTCGGTATTTTGTGTAGACAATCCTCCTCCTTCTTCCTAAGGGAGACATATGCACTATCTTGCATGTGGGCATATTTTTGGTAGTTGAATCTTGGGGGCATACAGAGATATGATAAACATTGGACCCATAAGATCGTAGTGAATGTGAGACCCTATCGATCAATGTCTATGATGTCAATTAATTCTTTTCCAAGTGTTAGACCTTAATATTTACGGATCAACAAAGCCCACACCATTTTGAGGAGGAGTTGGTGGTGACTACCACAAATAACCAAAATAGTCAACACAAGGTTATAATGTTACCATCATGGGTCTAATAGAATCATGTACATATATAGGGCAACCCCTTTAGAGGACTCACACAATGGTAGCGACATGCCTTGGAAAAAGGCATCTAGAATTGCTTTCTACTAGGGAGGATTTATACTATGGAATAAGACTTGAATCTAGGGTTCCCTTTACATAGGAGCTCAATTTCCTTGCACTTTTGTTCCTTTAATAAATTAAAAAATTAGTCTAGTGTTCAATAAAGCAATATCTGCAATCCACAAGCTTCCAATTTTTATAAACCTACCATAAACCCCTCATCATCATACTTTAACAATTGATAATTTTAGATTTTCACATATTTTAAGGTTCCGTAGTTATAGGTATTGGGTGCTTCATATTAATCAACATTTAAAATGCTAAGCAATGGAATCTTTTAGTCATTCTTTCTTTCTTTATCAATAGATTACAAAAGATGGAACTTAAAAAAATAATAAAAGCAATTAGGTGCCCAGTGTTTAAGCTACCTACACCAAGTAAGTCATTATCATTTGGTCTTTTGTGCATATTTCATATACAATGGGAACAATCTAAATGGGCTTGATTATGTGGGAGCTCGTGAGAGTCAATAATTTGATACCTGGTTTACAATTTAAAGCCTATCTAAACATGTGCTAGCTTTTGCTTGTTCTCTCAAGTTGGCAATGACATGCTTAGCAATGCACTTATTGTTCAAGGGAACTCACTTATTTTCTAAGTATTATGCTCTAAGGTAACATTTATGTTATGTTTGGGTGTATAGTATAAGAGGCACAATACAATAGATAGTTAACTTGCCCTAACACATTAAAACAAACAATTAATTTAGTTATCCTTTATATTAAGATCAACATAAAAATTAAAAATATATAAACATGTTTAATTTAATATATATTTATTTCTAAATAATATTCAAATCTCTCTGCAATAACTATTGTGCATATTCTTCATGGAAATAAAATAGAGTAAAGCCAAACCTAGACACAATTCTATACTGTTGATCCCAATCCAAGACCTCATGCTTGTTTTCCATTTCAAACATAAGCTTTTATAGGCTCCCATTAGGCATTAGGTCATAAAACAACAATAATTCTCCATCTTCATGGCACTAGAAAAAATTCCTCACAAGATTCTTATGCCTAAGCCTACTAATAATCATGACCTCTACAATGAACTTTTGCTTACCTTGATGTGAATTATCTAAAACTCTCTTGAGTGCAATAGGGGTTTTGTTTGACAAAAGGCCTCTATAAACAAGCCCAAACCCTTCTCCCCATAATTTATATTTCTTGTCAAAATTATGTGTAGATTCTCTAAGATCTCTTTACCCAAACTTACGAGGTCCCTTGGTCAAATTCATTAAGGCCATCTCAACAAGATGCATAGACTTCTTATTTTGGTGCATTTTTTACGGCACAAATCCTAAAATTAAAAACCTCAAAATCATAAGAACTCCAAGTGGCATCACTATTGCAAGGCCTATAATAGTCCCTCTATCATCACAATCATTGATGTTTTCTACAGTGAGGTTCTAAGATCGAATTTAGATGAGTCCAATTTCATTTTTAGTCAAAGTAGAGAACCCAAAATAGACATTTTCATGTAGACTTTTTGATCAATCAATGGCGAAAGCATGAGACTTGATAGATTTCACACATTACCTATGTTGACAAATGCTCACATTTTTGTCGCTGTATTAAACCCATGTAGCAACATCATAGGCATTCTTGAGTATAATGTTGTGAGGAATGATAGAAGCCTAACTAACAAACTTTATCAAATTCACATCTATTCCACTATGATTATCATTTGGGTTGTTTATGTTAGTGCTTTTTTGGTATCAAGCTCCATAGCAACTATCTCCATATTATTATTGTTGTCTATTGACTAATTAAAGAGACCTAAATATTCACCATATCTATCCTCGAGTGGGTTGGACTTCAAATTGGCTATAATGAAGGCCAATACTTTGTTGCAATGTCTATTAAAATTTCTAAGAGCAAATCTAATGCAACTTGATAAAGTAAAACCCTAAATTTACAAGAAATTTGCAAACTATATCAAAGTCGTCAATTTTTTGAAATCATAGGGATAAGATTAAGATGAACAACCAATGGACATGAAAATTTCCATAGTAGATCAACACCTTTCACAAATTTCAAACCATCAATTTTATACTGTAAAAAAAACTCACTCTTTCTTAAAAAAGAACGCTTATTGACATAATTAACTTAAATTTACATTAGGAAAAGTGTTTTCCTTTTACAATATTTTTATTATATATTAGTGTTTATTTATAAAACAAATTGTTTAATGATTTTATAAATTAAGTTGGAATTATAAAGTTATTTGTAATTATTAGTTTAGAAAGTTGACACCCAGTGACCTAGGGCCTAAATTTGATGATCTATCCAAAATCTCCCTTTTCATGTGATTCAATCTTCCTAATTTTTTAATTATATTTTACAAGAAAAAAATACTAAATACAACTATACACCATCAAAATTAAACCCCTTTATTTATTTTTAATTTATTTTTGGTATTGAACAAATCAAATATACAAAGCAATCCTCAAAAAAGAGATATCCACAAATGCTTAGCAAATACACAATTTCATCTACATGAAATTGAAACACATAGATCATTAAACAATAAAAATAAAGTAAAATAACATAAAATTAAATAAAAAAGTAAAGAACTAACAAAATGCGTTAAACAATAAATTTCCATTATGATTCTAATTTTAAAAGAAAGGTGAGGTCTCAATGGAATCCGCAAAGAAAATATATCTAGGCCTAGCATGGCATAAAATAGGTGGCTTAGAAAAGGATTGAAAGAACAACACGACAAAATTGAGGCGTGTGTATGGCACAAGTGGGGGAAAGACACAAACAAAGACACCCATGAATTCTATCCAAGCACATGAATGGAAGGTGACATATCTTGTCAAAGATGAGTTTCTTAATGTTGCTTGGACACCATTTCTTTATGCTCCTCCCAAGACAAAAACTTTTCATGAGGAAAAGGAAGGGCTTATGAGGTGTTATTGATGTTGCTTGGACACCATTTCTTTATGCTCCTCCCAAGACAAAAATTGTTCATGAGGAAAAGGAAAGGCTTCTTAGGTGTTAAAGGAGAGGGCCTAGTTGCCGCCCACGCTCCAATAACCGCTATGTTTTTAATCACTTGATCTCCCAATTAAATTTTTAAAAAGAATTAATACATGTAAAATACCAACCAAATAAATTAACACAAATGTACCAATACATGTTCACAAATGCACCAATACATTTGTAAATTAACCAATGAAATTAAGACAAGTGTACAAATGTGATGGCGAGCGGTTACTGGCACATCGGTGCGGATGTATGGGGCGACATGTTGAAATGACCATTTTTTGACCCATGTGCACATAATGCATCCTACAGGAAAATGTATAAGTGCTCAGAAGCCGAAAGAATAGCTTTAAGCTCTTTGGTCGCATACGAAAAAACCCAAAAAAAATTGTCAAAATTTGATATGTCTAGCTATGTGCTTGACGTGCGCGAAGTTAGGGTGGGCGGCTACTGGCCTCTCTCCCTTATTGAAGTTAATGTTTAGAAAATAGGAGAATTTATCATTAAATAAAATGGAAGATCAACAATCTATAGAGTCAAAATATTTTTTTTTATATTGGAGAAAGCAAAATTACAAGAAGACAATGTTCATAGAGCAATTGAAAATAATTTGGTGAGTTGTCTCTTACTCTATTTTCTATTATATTTTATTTACAAGTTTTTTTTTCTCTTCTTTTGTGAAGAGTAATGAGTGAGCTAATTTATTGTTTTATTTTTATTTTTTTTTAAAAGTAATGAAGAGGAGTTATAGTTGATTTGCAAAATAGATTGAGATAGTTTCTCAAAGAAACAAAAGTTGTCACTTTTAGTTAAAAGATATTAAAGATTTGAAAGCTTTTGTTACAATAGTTTAAACTTGATAATCAGTCTTTAGTGATGAAGATCCTTGGGGTGATTTAGAGCATCTGAAGGAAGTTAGAAAATAGAGGAAAATATGAAGAATCAAAGTATGTTATAGTTGGTGATGAAATCATGAATTGCAACAAGGGTGGTTTTGTAATTACATCAATTATTTTCAAAACCATCAGTTCACACAAGAGGCAATCTCATAACAACCCCTACAATTTTGTATTTAGTGCAATGATTACATAACTGTCAGTCCATGGTAAGTGATAATTTAGTAATTTTATCTCATGGGGATAAGATAATGGCTATATAAAGTACCTTCTCTTCCTTGTGAATGCTCATGTTAAATTTGCCCATTCAAAGTTGGAAAAACATTTAAAGCAAGAAGTAAAATTTTTCCATGGGTTGCTATGTTTGGGATTTCCTTCTATCTCGTTTAGAAACTAGAGTAGCAAGCTAGAGAACAAGATCTCTATGGAGTTACAAGCACAATGTGGATGTTGAGCTTGAATTTTGTATGTCATGAGCTCATTTGTAATCTCTCATGATATTTATCTAAATTCATTTGTCAAGAATTAGTGGTTGAGGAGCTTTAAACTCACTCTCACTGAGGTTTTTACTTATCGAGGTTTCTCCTAGGTAATTTGACATTTCAAACATTATCTATGCTTGTTTTCCTTGGCATTTTTGGTTTTCCTTGGCATTTTTAGTTTTCCTAGTGATTCATATGTTCAAATGAGCATTCTAGTGAACTTGTATGAATTGTTGAATACAAAATGAACAATGCAATAAGAATATTAACAATAAACTGTTTCATTTTTATTAAGCATGTGATATACTATAAAAAATTAATAAAACAATAGAGAAGCACACACAAATGAGCAAACCCTATAGACAATATATATGTTGAGAAACCCTTGTGGGAAAAACTTCACCACTGAAGAGACCCAAGCTTGTATTAAACTCAATAATAGAGACACCAATACAATCTCCTTAAATCCCTAGCAATGAAAGTAATATGGAAGCATAACAATACTTGCAATAGAAACTTAAAAGATTATATCTCATGCCTCCATTACGTAGGAAAAATGGAAACAACAAACCACTAAGTGGTATCCAAAATCTAGGAGTTAAAACCACAAGCCATTGACAAAAAATCCAACACCCCATAGTCATGGTTAAGTGACTTGGAATAGAAGGTAACTCCTCTTACAACTCTTTTAGACTCTTACATGTTATAGATTATATCCTAAATGTCATATTAACCAGTTTTCCAAATGTAGGTACTCCATGAGAGCAATCAATGCCTTAGCATAACACTCAAGTTGGAAAGATCCTCTATAACTCTCAATTTGATATTTTCCAAGTAACCTCCCCATTTAATGCCTTCTCATACAATAATCAAAGAATACCAAAGAGTAAATAATGTCCCCACCCTTGTATGGATGTGAATTATTTTGTCCACTCTATGATGTTTGAAGATCATACATTATTTATCATCTATACAATAAATATAACTAATTGAGATTTAGTATTTACAAAGTGAATGAAACACCTAATTCTAACATTCTCCCACTTGACATTTACATTGCAGAGGCAAAATAGGAAACTAAAATGAATGAATCAAGAGTTAGAGGAGGCAAGATCCATGGCCTTTCTACACCAAGAAAAAATATATATTCTCAGTGGCTTAGTGAGAGAATTTGCAACATTATCCAAAGTGTCAACCTGTTGTATCATGACTCTACCATCCTTAACCATTTCACAACTAAATCGATACTAAACATCAATATTCTTAGTATGAGCATGGTACACCAAATTCTTTGCTAAATAGATAGCAATTTGACTATCACATTTGATCATAACCTATTTGCACTCAAAGTCAATAGTTGAACACAATCTATGTAACCAAACTACCTCCTTATAGGTAGCCATGTACTCTGATTTTATAGTGGACAACACAAATATGGGTTGTCACTTACTCATCCAACTAATTGGTTCTCCAAACATAGCGAACACATAACCACTCATGAACCTCATGTTGTGCAAATCACCAACCCAATTTGAATAAAAAAGCCTCATATACCAAGAAAATTACCCACATCATTAGCACCATGATAACAAATACAATAATTAGAAGTCCCTTACAAATATTTGAACACCCTTTTCATATTATCCTAATGTCCTCTACTAAAGTTAGACATAAACCTAATAAGAACTCCCACTATTTGGGTAATATATAGTCTTGTATAGACCATATAATACATTAGACCACTTATGAGATTAGCATAAGGAACATTATATATATCCTCAAAATCATCATCTAACTTGGACACTGGTCTAATGATAACTTGGTATTGATAGTTAAAGGAATACTCATTTGCTTGAAATTCTGCATAATAAATTCTTGCTTGAAATAGTCTCAACATACTTACTTTGACTACTTAAGCTGAATACTTTTGCCAACCTGATCTCTGTTGATCTCAATACACAATATATATTTTATAGCCCACAAATCCTTCATGTCAAAGGGGCAATAAGGCTAAGTTTTTAGTTCCCTAATCATATCCTCACTATTTTCATTAAGCAATGTGTCATTAATATACATGACAATGATTAGTAATTCATTATCAATCAAAATGAAATAAATAAAATGATTAGAATTGCTCCTAACAAACCCATGTTGTAATGCAAAATCATCAAAATTTTAATACCACATATGAGGTGATTGCTTTAGACCATACAAAGATTACATTAACCTATGTTATGTCATAAAATGTCCCCCTAGGACTTTTACCTCCTAAGTTTAGCTCTCGGGTCCCTTGTTTTGCATCTTGCATGTTCATTTTAACTCCCAAAACAAAATGGATTGAAACCCATGTCAAATGGGGCTTGAGGGACATTGTGGCATTTGACTTGCCCTAAAATAGGTACCACGGGCTTGGGCGCTTGCGCCCTAGTCCTACATTATTTTAGGCAGGTCCCAAATTTGAATTTCGGTTATGTGACTATTAAAGGTGTCCCATGTCGACACTTAAATTATGAAATTAAAGCGGGAATGCATATACAAGCATGTTTAGGGTTTCATTTGTAAACTAGAAGATGATTATGAACTTTTGGCGAACTTATGATTTTAGAGCATTCAAGATATTCATTGTTGTAGAGCATAATATTGTTGTTGTGTTTGTGATTGCAGATTTGGCTTCATCTTCTCATGTATTGAAGGGTTTTCATCTACATGCGAGCTACACCTCTAAGGTGATATCTATTTGTGTTGAATCAATCATTTATCAATTTTTTTTTGCCTTTATCCTGTAGGGATACACACTCTTTTATCAAACAACAGTGTTGGAAGGCTTGAATTCCATTCTGGGGCTTGACTAAGGAAAGCTCCTAAACACCACAACCCCCAACTGCTCTCCTTGTGATTGCAGCTTACAGGTATCAGATTTCACGAAGTGGAGTTGCAAAGGAAGGTTGCAGAAGATAAGGATTCTGGATCTGACGGAAAGAAGTAGTTTGGTGCACTATCGGAGCTAGGGTGCTAGTCATAAAACCCTCCGAGGTTGCAGGTGTAGAAATCTATGTGATAGTGATAATCAGCATCAGAAGAAGTCCTGACATCCTGGAGAACATCTTGCCTTGGGCTTGGGCGCTAGTCACAGTTCCCTCTACATCTACAGAGCCAGAAATAGATAGAACATTGATCATTAGTGTCGGAAGGAGTCCAGAAAACCCTGAAGAAAGTATTGCATTGGGCTAGGGCACTAGTAACGAAGCCCCCAACTATTCAGATTCCTAAACTTCAAAAAATGGTCAGTAACTAATCTCTATTAACTATCTTTGTCTGCGAGCATTTGTCGTAATTTATCTGTTTGCTTATGATTTGGCATAATTAGGGTTTTGAGCATACTTGAGCATTAAATTAATACATTAAATCAACAATCTCTAAATTTTCACATCATTACAAGTGACTATCAACCTGTAGGTGAATCCTCTTGCAAAATTTGTAATTCAACTCGATTGAATGTCCTTGAATGTTAGTAGTGAAAGGAGGATCTAATTAACAAAACCTTACCATCTTCCCTCTTTTCCCACTAAACATCTTGGTGAACCCATGTTTTTATTGAATTTTGCACCTTGTTGAGTATTGTACTTTAGATTTACATTCATTCATTTAATTTTAATCTTATTTCATTCGAAAATATACAAAAAAAAATTGAAAAATTTGAAAAAAATTGGCATCTTAGGCTTGCATTTTGACATAGTTTGCATCAATTTCATTTAATTTATGATATTTCCATTAGATTTGATATAAATTACATAAGTACATCATTAATTAATCATTTTCATTGCATTTGCATGCTTAATTTGTTAGATTTTGCTTGAAATTGTGTATTTTTTTATAAAACCTAGTCTTTGCATTAGCTAGGCTTTGTAGTTAAAAAATCTTGTTGCAGATTTTACTACTTTTTTAAAACACTCATTCAAATCTAATTTTGTTTTTATTGTCACATTATTGTGTGTTTTTGCATTTTACATTCAAAATTTTTCATTTTCACATAGTCAATTTCAACAAAAACTAGCATATTCATTCATATCTCTTTAAAATTGCACTTGCATTGAGCATTGTAGTATTTTGGCATCATTTTCAGATCTGAGCTGAGCTATTTTACATCATAAATCTGATTAGAATTCATTCATACATCATTTTGCATAGTTTCATGCTTTAATTTCACAATTAGGGTTTAAAATCCTTGCATTTTCACTAGATTTTGACTAATTTTCATCTAGATTTGCATTATGAGTGTGTTGTGAAGGATATTTCTACATTATTGGACTGATATTAAGGTTATAATTCGTTGCCCCTCATCAATTTCCTTACAACACTACTTCTCTTAGGCTTTTGCATTGAAAAAAGTGAAAAAATAAAACACTTTAGGTCATAAGCATACATAGTTTGGCATTTATTTTCTTACATATATCATGGATTCTTCTCATCATTCATCTTTGGAAGATTTATTTGAATACATTTTAAATGTTGATAATTTCTACAAATTCACTAATAAATATCCTCAAGTCTTACATCAAATACCATACATCTATGGTACTGACATGTCTAAAAGCACTACTTGTGATATTCTTCGTTTAATAGCCTATTTTGAAAGCTTTGTCACTATCGTGGGTATTTTTCTGTCAATCTTGGAAAATCTCACTAATTTCATTTCTGCAAACAATCACAAGGAAAGTCATGGTGAAAATGTCCTTCCATCCCTCCCTTCATTTCATGACGACATAATGGACATTCTTTCTTAGACCTATCAGACTGATATAGCCCTAGGTGATTCATCTAATAAAAATACTTCTACCAACATAACCTCACTTGGTGAGATATTTTGGCACGAGAAGACATCATTGACATATTTCTTAACACCACTCTGCCATCCCTACATGCTCTCCTTGGCCAGGATGAAGCATTGGATGATGCAGATTCTCTATGTGAACAACTTCTTCAACCTATTGACACTAAAAATTTACCAACTAATCTTCAAACACTTCTCAACTACATCTTAAACAAAGAATCACATCACATACCCTTACCTAAACATTCACATACCTTAGACACTACTCAAAATCTAGAAAACATCAACAAACATATACAGACTAAAATGGGCATTTTTTGGGTTCCTTCACTACCTCACTCAACTGAAATGGGTATCTTTCCAGCTCCTACATCACCTCGTTTGATTGACATAGAAAATTGTGATATTCCTTCTGTTGGATTAGGTCCGGACAACTGAGAGGGGGGTGAATCAGTTGTTACTTATTTAACCCTCTTCTTTCTTTAATCAACTTATAAACAAATTAATGAAATAAATATTTCAGCATCACATAAGTAGAAACATAAATAGCACACTTGACACCAAGATTTTGACGTGGAAACCCGGTTAAGGGAAAAACCATGATGGGGGTTAACCCACAAAATTAATACTCTGTTAAAAGTATTTTACAAATGAGAATGCACATGCATTCGGGCTCATTGCCCCAAGCTCACTGCCTACAAAAAATTTTACAAGAGATTTATAGAGATTTTGAACTGGTAAGATGCATCTGCCAATGCCAGAGATCAACTCCGATTAAGTGCAAATATAGACTTTGTACACTTCATCTTTATTCTACTCTTCTCTCTATTCTCTTCATCTGGATATTAAATTTCTACTCCTTTTACACTTTTTTAATCCTCACAATACATACCCCACAATATCCATAATCATCATCTATATATATCCTTATCATGAATTGCAATCACTTGCCAGTCGACAACAATCAACAACACTTAGAACCTTTTAAGAATGTTATGCTCTGTCGGCTAGATCCATACACCAGTATTGATGCGTATCAAAAATAACACATGTAGATCATCATACATGTTGGCCACTAACATTATATCTCATACACAGCTGGACAAAACATGTCTATTAGGTCCGCACAAGGATTTATCGTAAGTCTGCTTGTTCTTTATTGAACTGTTCTGTCATAACAAGACCTAGTATTCAGATGCTCATAACTTTTGATCCCTTTACCACCGGAAGCTAAAAACTTGGATTTAGATTGTCCTGGTGTCCCTCTACACTTCTTCAGATTTGCAACACATAAAGATTAACTAGAGAGATCCATTGACCAAAATACTGGACTCTGCTATATGTTTTGTTTCAGGCTCTCGGACTTAGATAGATTATCATTCTGACTTCCGGTATGATCAGATACTGCACTACGGATGTGTGGAACAATCTTAGTTGCCATCAATGACAACACCTATTAATGCTAAGAAGTATCTCTTGCCAACAATCTCCCCCTTTGGCATTGATGGCAACACTTAATGAAAAATGACTAAATGTCTTTGTGCAACTCCCCCTTTGTCTGTACATTCGTGCACTTTACTTATTCTGGTGCTCCCCCTTTGCTGAATACTTCATTTTTCACTGCTCTTCATCCCCCCTTTGACATCAATGGCAAAGGGTGGGATCTGCAAATCAAAATTCTTAAAAAAAAAGGTTTTGTTAATACTACCGCATATGTACAATAAATCATCAAATTCTACTTACATGAACTTGAGAATGTTTGCAAAACTATTTTTTAATTGCACAAATTCAGAGGCCCAAGTATTCTTCATTCCATCTAAGAGTGAGATGTGCCCACTCAGCAGAAATGCATATGCTTCTGCCTTTGCCAGATCTGGAGGATCACTTATTTGAAGTGCATTTTGGGGCTTTGGATAAGGCATTATGCATGGCTTCCAACTTGGGGGCAATCAATCCCTGAAGTTCACACATCCTCTTCATAGTATTGATTTTCTCTTTTTCAATTCCCTTTATTTCATCTATCAAGCTAATGACCTGACATTCCTAGCTTATAGGAGAGGTATTTAGAGGATCAAAATTTTGAGATAGAACTGATATTTTATGTTCTCGTTCCTTTATCTTTTTCTCAACAGCCTTATTGACTTCAGTCCATGATAGGAAAAACTTTTATATATCTCTTCCATCACATAGAGCATTCTAAATACTCTTTATGCTAATGCCTAGTATCAATCTATCACTCCTTATCAGATTTTTAACTTGACTGAATTTCTTATTCAAGAATTCTTTCTGAACCTTTGCCTCTACAGACTTTTCAAAAGACTCAAAATGTGAGTTTACTGAACTTACAAGATTTTGCAAATGGTTGGAGGGGGAATCATTTTGATTCTTTTGATAAGTTGGCATTAATTTCTCTAAAACTCCGGTTGCTAGCTTCAGCAGCTCATTGTCCTCTAAATGGGATTTTATCATCTTTTCTCTGGCTTTTACTTAGGTGAAAGATGCTATTTTCATCAATTGAAATGGATTGATTAGTCCTTAGAGTAGTTCAGGCTCATCAAGCTCAATTACTTCCTTTTCAAGAGGGCCTTTTACTACATCTGGAGTGTCTCTTGTTACATTTTTTGAACCATCTTTTTGATCATCAGATTTTCTACATCTGTTTTAGGTGCTTCAACATTTGCACCATCTTCTTCTGCTTTGTCTTTCTTTCCTTTTTCCTCCTCTTTCTCTGTATTACTCTTCTCTATGTTCTCTTTTGAGGGACTCATTTCTACTTGCTCACCACTTGCTACTTGATCCAGAGGGCTCTGATTGGTAGCAATATTCTTTTCCTTCCCAGAGTGATCAAGTGGAGGAGTTATCACTGCATCAATTATTCTATTTATCATTTCTATGTCTTCGTGATTGACTTGTTCCTCTTCCTAAACTTCTCCAATATTTAGATTTGATGAATCAAGTTCTGGAGGGTCTAGAGTAATACTTTGGTCATTAATTCTCTTGTTAGTTTCTTCTTCTGGAGCTTTTTGTTCCGGAGCAGAAGGATTGTCTTCTTCAACTTGTTTTTCTGAAACAATGTAGTATTTATTTTTGTCTAAAGCCTTTCTCAGAATTTCCTCTGTTTCCTTTGCAATTTCTTCAGTCTCACCAAGCATTAGCTTGTTCATCCAAACTTTGCTTCTAAATTTATCTTTGACTTCTCTGAGGATTTTATCTGCTTCTTTTCTGGTCATTACAAGGCACAAAGAGGAGAGAACATACTCTCTGAGTTCTATATCTTTTTCCTTGGCTGCTTCTTTCCTCATTTCCATTACTTTCCTTAGACCTTTAGGAAGTTTTTTAAAGATTTCCAACAAGGCTCTATTGAATTTATTCAGATATATGATAATGGCATCTTCTAAAATTTTCTTATTTTCTTGATCAAGGTTATCATAGTAAACTTTGATAGGTTTTAAGTTTCCATGAACAATGACTGTTTTTACAATTTCATCAATAGTCATGGCAACCTTACCAGATTCTTACTTTTTACTAGCCCTCATGCTTCCAGACGGTTGATCTTCAAAAGTCTTTGAAGTTTTGACCTTCTTTGCTCTTATTTCTTTCACTTCTTCATCTGTTTCTGTCTCATCATCTTGTGTGCTCATGTGGGAACTTGTTGCCTTGGTTTTCTTTCTTTTCCCTCCTTCACCAGATGGAGTGGCTTCTGGCTTCTTAGTGGAAGAGGACTTGAGAGGCTCAGCAAGAGTTGTAGAACTCCTTGTCTTCCTTGGGGCTTCCAGGGGGCCTACAGGCTCACTTTTTGCTTGCTCAGTGCTCTTCTTTATCTTTTCAATCCTTTATCTATTTTCTTTCACTGCTTCTTTTGTAATCCCAATGCTTTCTGCATACATCTCCACTTGCTTGTGTACCTTTCTTTTTGTTTCCAGCTGTCTAAGTTCCACATGCAACTTTAAGCTTAGTTCCTTGTATGTTCTAAACCTATCAATAGAGGTGTCTTTAGGTTTGCTTAGGAGATGTTGAGCATACATGTCCAGAATTTCCTCATCCACTTCATAGCCCATTGGCATTATCCACACTATTCTTGGTTCTACAGCTTCCATCAAACATTGATACATGTCTACCATAAAACATATTTCATTTTCATACTTTTCAATAGCTGAATTAAGGATTCTTTCCCTTGCATGCATCAAGTTCTGGAAGTTTTTGAAGAAACCCTAGAGAGTAGTCTTTTGTGTCTGGGTATCGCTAAGACTGTGTAGATGATCCCTAATTTGCCATGCCACTGGCCTGTCTGATGTCCATTATATACCTGAAACTCCTAGCAATTCATTCATGAAGTATAAGAATATACATATCACTAAGGAACCATACTTGAAGGAATTTTTCTTGTCCTTTTTGATTTTGTTCAAGTTTTCTATTAGTTGGCTTTATAGTAGGTCGCACAAGTCATAGTCCATATTCTCCTTTATCATCTGATATGTGGCATAAATAGTTGTTCCAGAAACTAAGTTCTCCCTGCTGGAGTGGTAAATCTTATACCCAACTACCATCAAAGCAAACTTGACATCCGGATCAATGATGTCATTGATAGTCATAGCTCTTCTATCAAATTTTACTCTGGTTGCATCAGTTACTGTTTGATTTTTCACAGCCTTAAGTATGGGTTGCCCACCGGTTGCATTCAGTCTAATCACAACTTTGATTACATCTTTTGTGATCTTGAACGGCTTTAATAACTACATAAACTCATCATGTATTTGACTCAGTACATACCTAACCCATTCACTTTCATCAAAAGATGAAAATTCAATAACTTGTATGAAGTGTTTATTCTCTAGGGTTTTATATTCCAGTTTTAATTGGTGATTGTCATTCTTCAAGAGGTTTTCAAATAGATCCAATAGTTTTAGATTTCCAAATTCCTCTATATTGCAGTGAATGTAAGCCCTAATATTTTCGACATGTAAAACCCTGTATGGTACTCCAGAAAATGAACCTAGCGGCTCAACCTCTATAGATTTGAATGGATACTTTTTGAACTTGGGATGAGGCCTTTTAGTAACATCTACCACTAGAGGTGTAGCCATTTGCAAAAATTGAGAACTCAAAAGATTTCACAGAAAACAAAAAATAACTTGCTACGCAGATTAGGGTTTTTGCTTGGAAATCCTTTTCTCGCTTCCAACTCTTGAGAATTCTCAGCTCTAAGCTTGTCCACTTCTTTCTTCTTGATTTCTTTTGATGCAAAGTGTTTGAAATGAGGAGTGAATGACTCTTTTAAGCTTTGCATTACCTAATTTGCCTTTGTAATAAATGCCTTGCCCTAGCGCATTTGGTTGCTCTATTTTTGAGTAGTCTTTCATGTATTGCTCTGTAATTTGCTATATCCATCTCTTTTCTTTCAAAAATCCTTCCACATGGTCTAAAACAATCCAAGATATCTTTTCTTCCTGTGCCAGATTTAAGCACTTACTGGCTGGGGGAATTTGATTTGTAATGTTGCTCCCCCTGAGCCAAGACTTCCAACTTAATTCCCAAAGGAATTATTAGCACTAGATTATGGTGCAGATCCATTACTGACATTCATAATGGTTTTCTTGACCCATATCTTGTTTGATTCATCCTGAGTTTCATTCATATCAATTTTTTCTTTGCCTTTGTCTTGTCTTTGTTCATCCAATTTTTTGTTTACCAGACCTCTTCTTCCATTGTCTTTACTTCTGTAGAATCTTGTAATATGACCAGATTTATTGTAGTTAAAGCATACAACATTTCTTTTCTAATTTTCTCTTGATCTACACTAATTAGCCATATGTCCAAACCCATTGCAAATAAAGCAGTAACCATTGAAGGAATTGCTAATTCTTCTATTATTGGGATTATTCATTGTCATACTTCTGCATTCATTTGATCTATGACCATACCTGTTACACTTGAAACATTGACCAGAGAAGGATGGACCATTTTGATTTACTCTATTCCTGCACTGAGTAGCTCTATGATCAAATTTGTTGCAGTTGAAACAATCTCCATTGAATGATCGATATCTTTGAGCATTTGGTTGTCTTACTAAAAGTTTTCTAGATCTGTTTCTCCCATTCTTAGGTTGAAAGTTTCTCTGTCCAGATCCTGAGCTTTCACCTTTCTCATATCCAAGACCATGCTTGTCATCGACCCTTTTCTGTCCTTCAAGTAGTGCTTCAAGTTTTGCTAAACTTATCTTGAATTTCTCCTTGTATTCATTTACAATATCTAGGTTATGTTTGAGAATAACTATTTGCCTTTCAAGTTCTCTTTCATTGTCTCTACTTTCTTGTAGATCAAACTCTAGATGGCTAGCTATTCCATCCAATTTGCAACATTCTTCATATCTTTCTTTTAGTTTTTGTTTCAGATCTTCTTCAATTTTCTTTCTATCTTCACTTTCTTTGGTTTGCCTCATCACCCCAGATTCCATTTCAATTTTCAGAACATCGACTTCTTTTGAGAGCTTCTCACATTCCTTTGTTTTTTCTTTCAAAGCTTCATTCAAGCCATTTTCTTCAGGTAAACTGGATAGCTATAGAAGTAGCTCCTTTTTATTTTGCAGAGATTTCATTAATTTATCTTTTAACATTTCAATGGTGTCATTAGCATATTTAAGTTCACCTCTTAGATTACTAATTTTTGTTCTAGATTGAGCAAGCTCTTCTAGAGCTGATTGAAGATCTCTTAATGAACCCATTTAAAACTTTTTCCAAGATCTTTTCCTTAAGCTGTTAGAGTTATCTAAGGAACCTTTCTCTGATACCAATTGTTGGATTAGGTCTGGACAACTAAGAGGGGGGGTGAATCAGTTGTTACTTATTTAACCCTCTTCTTTCTTTAATCAACTTATAAACAAATTAATGAAATAAATATTTGAGCATCACATAAGCAGAAACATAAATAGCACACTTGACACCAGATTTTGACGTGGAAAACCAGTTGAGGGAAAAACCACGGTGGGGGTTAACCCACAAAATTAATACTCTGTTAAAAGTATTTTACAAATGGGAATGCACATGCATTCAGACTCACTACTCTAAGCTCACTGCTCAAGTTTGGAGGCTCACTGTATATAGAAAAGTTTACAAGAGATTTATAGAGATTTTGAACTGGTAAGATGCATCTGCCAATGCTAGAGATCAGCTCCAATTAAGTGCAAATACTGACTTTGTACACTTCATCTTTATTCTGCTCTTCTCTCTATTGTGCCTTCATCCAGATATTAGATTTCTGCTCCTTTTACACTTTCTTAATCCTCGCAATACATACCCCACAATATCCACAATCATCGGCTATATATATCCTTATCAGGAATTGCAATCACTTGCCAGTCGGCAACAATTAACAACACTTAGAACCTTTTAAGAATGTTATGCTCTGTCGGCTAGATCCAGACACCAGTATTGATGCATATCAAAAATAACACATGTAGATCATCATACATGTCAGCCACTAACATTATATCTCATACACAACTTAACAAAACACTTCTATTAGGTTCGCACAAGGATTTATCATAAGTTTGCTTGTTCTTTACTGAATTGTCCTATCATAACAAGACCCGGTATTCAGATGCTCATAACTTTTGATCCCTTTACTACCGAAAGCTAAAAACTTGGATTTAGATTATTCTGGTGTCCCTCTACACTTCTTCAAATCTGCAACACATAAAGATTAACTGGAGAGATCCGCTGACCAAAATATTGGACTCTTCTATATGCTTTGTTTTAGGCTCCTAAACTTAGATTATCATTCTAACTTCCGGTATGATTAGATACTGCATTGCGGATGTGTGGAACAATCTTAGTTGCCATCAATGACAACACCTATCAATGCTAAGCAGTGTCTCTTACCAACACCTTCTACACTATCATTAATAGATACCTTTCCATTAACAACTCCTACAATGGTCCCCTCACAAACTCATGCAAATGTGGAAGAAAGAAGAAGAGATAAATCTTTAACCATCAAAGTAAAGATCAAGATCTAGGACAATCGGTAAGTATTTATAACCCTTTCTCTCTGTGTTGTGTTCCCCCCATGATGTTATGTGTTGTGTAGGCCTCCTTGGATGACCCTTAATACTCTTGTAAGGTCAAGGATATCAGGGGAATGCCACTATTGTGACCATTCTTCTATTTGTATCATCATTCTTCTATCTTGCTCCTCTCTTCTATTTTATTGTTGTGTGTCGTGCCTTAGGGGAATAGCATTGTGGTTGGTAACTTGGGGGCACCTTCCTACGTGATGACCTTAAGGCACTTGTTCTCCTCTTTTGATTTATTGTTTACCTTCTTCTAGTGGTTCTATCTAGCTAGTGGATGACGAAAAACAAATAAATACTGATACAGACCATGTGTCCCCTCAACAAGTAAGCAAAAATGGACATAGTCCATACATGATGATGGGGTCGATATATATTATCTGACACTTGGCTAGTAGAATCACTCTATGTGATATTTTTATATTGTCTTATATTTGCTAACAAACCATAACAATATAGATTCTCTGTGCACTTTGTTTATCTTGGATCTCGCCCTAGTTACATTCAGTTCTGAGATCTCTACAGTATAGCCCCATGGTTATACTCAGTTTCTGAATCTGTAGTATGACCTTGGCTTTCGATATCATTATTCTCATGCATTTCTTTTTCTCATGTGATGTGGTTATTATCTTAGAGAAATATTTCTAACCTCTCTTCTTGTAGGAAACTGTGTGTTTGTGGGAACATTCAGCAATCATGAAGCACATGTCACCTTTGGGGGCATGGGCTTTGCGAAAGCTCTTGTTCCCTTATGTGTTTTCTCTCTACTTTAACATGCTTAATATTGGTACATGATATCAACCACCTTAAGGTGGGGGCATATAAAGGTAAGCTGTCTGATGATTTTGGTACTAACGAAGCATGTTTGTAAGCCCTTTACAGAGGCAAGATGTTGTATCTCTGGCACGATTGCACATCTTTATTTTATATTGCAATCAAAAAGCCCTTTGTGGAGGTGGGATATCATGCATATCCTTTTATTTAAAGCGCTCTACAGAGGTGGGGATGGTGCATCTCTTGAGCTAGTGCACATCATTTTTATTTCAAAAGTCCTCCGAGTAGGCGGGGTTGGTGTATTATCCCTTAAGCGTCTCTTTGGTAGTTGTTGTGGCATAAGCCCAACCATCAGGTGTGCCCATAGCATGCTTGAGATGGTGGGGGCTTAGCAATAAGTTCCTTCCATCCCCTTGTTTGCTGTGTTTTAGACGTATAACATGTCTTTGGCATGCTATATGGTGCTCATGTTTTCTGTGTGTCTTCCATGTGTTTGTTCCCCAAGTATAGTCCAAAGAGCGTGGCGAAATGCCCCTCCTATGATTTGGGATTTGTATGGTGTGTTTGTTCCCAAGTATAGTCCAAAGAGCGTGGCAAAATGCCCCTCCTATGCTTTGGGATTTGTATGGTGTGCTTGTTCTCAAGTGTAATCCAAAGAGCATGGTGAAATGCCCCTCCTACACTTTGAGATTTGTATTGCATGTCTTCTCCCCCATATGTAGTCAAAAGAGTATGGTGAAATGCCCCTCCTACATTTTGGGTTGTGTGTTACATTTTTACTTTCCATGTATCTACATTCATATATATATATATAGATGAAAATGAAAAAGAAATAACCACTACATTCACTGTATTCATTGTGTTTTGCATGTCTTCAATACTGTCTTCTCTATGTCTTGCATGCTTGTTACTATCTTCTCTATGTTTTACGTTCCTGTTACTATCTTCATTGTGTTTGGCATGTCTGCAACATGTTTTCTCTAATGTCTACTTGAGACTGGGAGCTAGAAATAGTTCTTGAATCTTTGTGTATGCATTAGCTTCAAGTGCCTGATGTGTTTGCTATGTTTTGATCATACTTTAATGCATGTATGGGTCATAGGATCATACATACATTAAAGTGGGGGCTAAATATTATGTCGTAAAATGTCCCCTAGGACTTTTACCTCCTAAGTTTAGCTCCTGGGTCCCTTGTTTTGCATCTTGCATGTTCATTTTAACTCAGAACAAAATGGCCTGAAACCCATGTCAAATGGGGCTTGAGGGACTTTGTAGCATTTGACCTATCCTAAAATAGGTACCAAGGGCTTGGGCATTCGTACCCTAGTCCTATCCTATTTTAGGCAGGTCCCAAATTTGAATGTTGGTTATGTGACCATTAAAGGTGTCCCATGCCAGCATCTTAAGTTTGAATTATGAAATTAAAGTAGGAATGCATATATAAGAATGTTTAGGGTTTAATTTGTAAACTAAAAGATGATTATGAATTTTCGGCAAACTTATGATTTTAGAGCATTCAAGATATTCATTGTTGTAGAGCAGAATATTGTTGTTGTGTTTGTGATTGCAGATTTGGCTTCATCTTCTCATGTATTGAAGGATTTTCATCTACATGCGAGCTACACCTCTAAGGTGATATCTATTTGTGTTGAATCAATCATTTATCAATTTGTTTTTTGCCTCTATCCCATAGGGATATGCACTCTTTATCAAACAACAATGTTGGAAGGCTTGAATGCCATTTCGGGGCTTGACTGAGGCAAGCTCCTAAACACCACAACCCCCAACCCCTCTCCTTGTGATTTCAGGTTACATGTATTAGATTTTGTGGAGTGGAGTTGCAGAGGAAGGTTGCAGAAGATAAGGATTCTAGATCTGGGGAAAAGAAGTAGTTCGGTGCACTGTCGAGGCTAGGGTGCTAGTCATAAAGCTCTTTGAGGTTGTAGGTGTAGAAATCTCTATGACAATGATAAACAACATTAGAAGAAGTCCTGACATCCTGAAGAACATCCTACCTTGGGCTTGGGCGCTAGTCACAGTGCCCTCTGCATCTACATAGTTGAAAATAGATAGAATAGTGATCATCAGTGTCAGAAGGAGTCTGGAAAACCCTGAATAAAGTATTGCATTGGGCTAGGGTGCTAGTCACAAAGCCCTTGACTGTTTAGATTCCTAAACTTCAAAAAATGGTCAGTAACTAATCTTTTTTAACTATCTTTGTTTGTGAGCATTTGTCGTAATTTATCTGTTTGCTTATGATTTGGCATAATTAGGGTTTTGAGCATACTTGGGCATTAAATTAATACATTAAATCAACAATCTCTAAATTTCCACATCATTACAAGTGACCATCAACTTGTAGGTGAGTCCTCTTGGAAAGGTTGTGATTCAACTCGATTGAATGTTCTTGAATGTTAGTAGTGAAAGGAGGATCTAAATTAACAAACCCTTATCACATTCCCTCTTTTCCCACTAAACAATCTAAAACCATGTGTTATTTTTCTTTTAGCACAAAATTGTTGGGTTATTTCATATAAATTTATTCCTCAAGATTTCCATGTAAAAAAGTATTTTTAACATCCATTTATTTCACTTCAAAATTAAAAGAAAAAACAATAGAAAGTATGAATCTAATAGAAGTAAGTTTTGAAACAAGAGAAAAAATTTCACCAAAATCAACCCCTTCAACCTATGAGTAACCTTTTGCCACCGACATTTCCTTGTACTTATACAAATGACCATCTACTTTAAATTTATTTCAAAATATTCAATTTCATCCAATAGGATCCTTCCCCGAGGAAAATCTAGTAGATCTCATGTCTCGCATTTTTCTAAGGCCATCATCTCCTCTTGTATGGCCTCCATACAAGACTCATGCTCCTTTGAAGAAAGTGCTTCCTTCATAGATCTAGGTTCATCGTCAATATAATGTAAAGCAAATACACAAGAAAAATCCTATAGACTATACCTATCAACTAATTTTCATTGTCTTGTGGAAAAAGAAGCTCCTATTGTTATTCTAAAATCTTGGAATTTATTCTTTTGCATGTGCACCCTTTGGCTTATCTATTGTGGTTTTCAAAATGCAAAATCTTCTCTTTTCTTATGGCTATGTAACAATAGAAATAACTCTAAACTCTCTAAAAATCACATTGCTAGAATATACCATATTTGAGGTTAGAGGATTTCAAACCTTATAGCTCTTAACATTATCACCACAACCAATTAAAATAATTTTTTTAGTCTTGAAATCTAATTCAGACCATTTTTATTTAGACACATGAATAAAAGCCTTACAATCAAAAACTCTAATGTGTGAAATAGAGGGATTTTTACCTATCCACACTTCATATAATGTATTATTTACTAGAGTAGAACAAAAGGATTTGTTAATAAAATAACACGTAGTACTTACAACCTCAATCTAAAAATACTAGCCAAGCCTATTGCTACTCAACATACTTCTAGCTCTATCCATCAAAGTCTTGTTCATCATTTCTATGATGTCATGTTGTTGTGGTGTATAAATAGTTGTCTTTTATCTCACAACACTTATATGTCAATATAAGTTGTCAAATTCTCTAGAGTAATATTCCCTTCCATTATCTAACCTTAATACTTTTATTTTCTAATACATCTTACTTTCAACAAGAACCTTAAAATCCTTAAACTTGCTAAAAACTTTATTATGACTCAAAAATAAATCCAAGTATAATAAGGGTGATCAATGAAACATAATAACAAGATTTACCAATTGAAGTAACATCCAAAGGGTAAAAAATATTACTATGAATAACGTCCAACAATCTATGTGCTCTAGTAAGTTACCATGATTAAACTTAGCTCTAATCTATTTTTTATATACATAGAGCTCAAAATAGTCAAAATCCATAGAATAACCAGATAAACCATCCACGATATTTTTCTTAATCATGATCTTTAGACTTTTTTCAGCAATGTAGCCCAACCTGTGGTGCCAAAACATACATGAATTAGAGTTTTCAAGTACATAGTCAATTACAATATGTAGATGTATCCATCTTTAACAAGGTATCACATCGAATGTGCTTAGCCAACCATGTACCATCAACCCATAGGAAATCAACAAGGGAATAAACATCCTTTAGCCAACCATGTACCATTGATTCTTCAACATGCTTTTGTGCTCCAACAAGATACCTGTAAAAGCAACCATGATAACCACCATCTCAAACAAGAAATCTTGACATCATGTCAACCATGATAGGACAAGGAACATGCCAAGGTGAAATATATCAATTGTCACTGAAAACTTGCACCAATCTATACATGAACACAAGAATCAAATTCAAATGATAACAGATGACTCTGAGTGACTGCCACACTCATACCAAATTGGAATAGCAACCACAAAAAGTTGCTAGCTCATCCAAACTATCCATACCTCAAACCAAATTAAACAAACCATCATAGGTAGAACTTCATGCTATCAACATAACAACCCAAAATCTGCAAACAAGTCCCTGTATATCCATCATCCTACAAAAGAAGGCTCCTAGGTAACAACACACATAGACATGTGATTAAAAAATCTCTAAAGTAACTCACTGCACAGTATAGTGTAACCAGTCTAAGAGAGGTGAACCTCTCATACATAACACATATACCTTCTGGAATTTCCACTGCACAGGTAATGCCAAATCTAAAATCAAGATCATAGCATTAACAGGTCCTCCTATAGCACTTCACATAAAGGATGTGGCTAACTCCTCTATCATAGTGTCGAAGAAGCATACAATGATATGCAAAATACATCTCTCATTACCAATCCAAATAACTCACCCAAGTCCTCCAAAACCAATAAAGAAAGAGATCAAGGAGCTACCAAATTGTTGCCAAAAAATAATGAAGTACAATCAACAACACGTGACTCCATTCAAAACCTCAACTCCATAAACATAAGAACCTTTAGGAAGAAGACAATATACCAAGAAAGAGAGAACTTGCAAATCAAACCATGTCCTTATACAAGACTAACATGTGCCAAACTGTGTAAAGTAAGACCTCCTTCAACACTTCCAAACTGAAAGGATATCAACATCTAGCCATTCAACTTATAATGAAAAATGGCAGAAATAGATGTAAAACCTCTCATAGAAAGTAGATCAAACTAGCCAAACATTCCCACAACATAAGGGAATATGCCCAAAGCCACTAACCATCTCCTGTACCTCTCCTATCAAATCCTCAGAACTAATCCAAGTTCAAGATTACAAGGAGAACAACAGAAAAACATAAAATCATGCATCTACTTCTCACACAAGCCCTCAGGACTCAACTTTCAAGACTAATGAACAAGAGAAGACAAGATACATATAAATAATACATCTAATAATTAGGTGGGCAACACCTCTTAGACCATTTACCTACCAAGTAGACCAAGAGTGGGATACAAAACTGTCCTGTGCATACAACACCAAGCAATATAAGCTTTTAATAAAGACAACCTTCTCATCAAGTCTATGATGGACTCACATGCATTTCCAGGTGTAGGCTCCTCAGTCTTTACTATTGAAAAACTTTCATAACAAGTAACCATTTCAACATATATCTCTTAACATGGAAAACATCTAATGGCTGGCTGCATGTGGAGGAGTATTGCATGGTGTAGTGTGGGCTAGGGTTTCACCTTGTCTGCGTTCTACCTTTTTTCTCTATTTTTTTTGTTGTGTGGGGGTGAGTTGGGGGTTTGTGGGGGTGGATCCTGGGTTAGAGCAGTGCTTTTTGCTTCGGGGGTTTGTTTCTTTTTGTTTGTTTTTCTTTCTCGGGGTCTCTTGCCAATGATTTCTTAGTGCTATTTGGGTCTTTTGGCCATGTGGGGTTGTGTGGAGTTCTACTTTGGGTTGTGGGGTGCTTCCCTCTATGTGAGGGTTTTGATGTGGTGCTTTGATTTGTCAGGTTCTGTTTTGGTGGATGGATTCTGGTCTATCTCATTTCTTGCATGCAAATCCCATGGAGGCTTTAAACAAAATCTAATCTGGGCAAGGTTCGTCAGTGGAGTGAGGGGCCTCCAAAATCAAGAAAGTGAATGGTTGTTTGGAGAAAATCCTAGAACGACCTATTTTGATAATACAACTTGAATCAGTGGCCGAGGATGTTGCATACTAGGGTAATCACACACTGATATGCAAGTTCATGGGGATCCACCTTGCTTTACTAGCTCTTGAAGCTTGGGCATGGAAGATTTGGAACCCTGAAGGGGATATGGAGATGAAGGTGGTGACAAATAGTTATTTTATAGTGGTTTTTTCTTATATGGCGGATAGAAATAGGGCCTTTGAAGGGGGGCCTTATTTCTTCAATTTGGTTGGGCTCTTCATGAAACCCTAGCATGTGGGCTTTAATGCTTCGGAGGAACTTCCCTCAAAGGTCCCTGTTTGGGTTTGTCTCCCATGTCTTCCACTGGAGTGTTGGAGGAGTGACATTCTTCAGATGATTGCTCTTCTTCTTGGCAAGCTAGTTGCCTCGGCTCAACAAACGCTTGACCAAAAGGTACTTACTTATGCTCGTATCTGTGTGGAAATTGATTTGAATAACCCTTTGCCAGATGCTATGGAGATGTCTCTTGGTTCTGTTTCTTGGGTTCAACAACTAGACTATGAAACCCTTCCTTTCAGATGTCGTTTATGTCATGAGTATGGTCATTTGCAAAGGAGATGTCCTTGGTTTAATCAGATGACTGGGACAGCTAACACTAATTCCAATCCATCTCCTAAGAATGATAAAGGGAAGGCCCCTTTGGTTGAGGGGATAGCAGATAAGGAGAGATTTGTCTTGGTTAAGACCCATAATAAAGGGAGAGGCTTGAAGAGAACCTTGAAGGACAGGCAACATTGCAAGGTCTTTACTTAGTTTGATGTTCTGGAAGACCTTGTTCAGGAGGAGGGTCTGCAGAGGTGGAGATTTTTAGTGCCAAAGGGGTTGATTCTCATAACTTGTCGGTAGGGGAAGCACAGGGTGACTTGATGCTCACAGATGCTATCTCTCATATGCCGGCTGGTCAGGATCATAGTGGTCAAGCAAATTTGATTGGAACTGGGGCATTGCAGGATTCTGTTTCTTCTCAGTCTAAGGGTGTCTTAGGTGTTAGGAAGAGTAGTGGGGTTGTGCATGCTCTGGGTTTGTAGTAGAAACCCCTAAAAAATGGGCCTCTAGAGAAACCCTCCAAGGCGGGTTGCAAGAGGGATTTGGAGAAGGTTAAGATGCTTGGTGAGAATTTGGTGGATTTGGGGTTAGTGAAAACCATTGACTCCCACTTGTCCCAATCTCAGAAATAATTGTTATCTCATGGAATGTGAGGGCATTGAATAGCATCCCCAGACAAAAGGCTATTCGAGAGATGATTGGTGCTCATGGTCCTGATATGGTTTTCCTCCAGGGAACCAAGTTATTCGTGGATGGTATGATGAGCAAATCTCATAACATTTGGTCACATGGCTTGTTTCAGTGTGTTGGGGCTCATGGAAACTCTAGAGGAGTAGTTTGTTTTTGGGATCCAAGAAAAATTATTTCTCTTTGGTGGTGCTCAAGTCGTTCGGCTATATCTTTGGTTGCTTCTAGTTTGGAGATAGGTGAAACTTGTCTTTTCACTAATATTTATGCTCCTATTGATCTTTTCAGGAAGCTCAGTTGTGGTCTCATGTTAGGTATATCAAATCTTTGGCTCCTTTACTCCTATGGATCGTAGCTGGAGACTTTAATGCTATTTTTGGTCTTGAGGAGAAGTGTGGTGGGATTGACCTATTAGCTTTGCTTTTCAGGGATAACATGGATCTTCTAAATTTAGTGGATGTAAAGCCATGAAATGGTATTTTTGCTTGGAACAACATGAGATGTGGGGAGAATGTTATTACTAAGAGGCTAAATCATTTCTTGGTTTCTTTTTTCTGGGTGGGAGATAGGTGGTCTACCTACTCAGAGATTTTGGATTAGAAAGGATCAGACCACTAGTTGATTAAGCTCTTTGCTTCTGTTTCTAGAGTCCCCAAGAGCCTGTCTTTCAAGTTTCAACTTATGTGGTTGCATGATTCTTCTCTTCATGATCTTATGACTGAGTGGTGGCATTAGGTGAAGCCTACTCATGATCGAGCTATCTATTCCTTTGTCAAAAGATTATAGTTTGTGAAGTATAAGCTTAAGAGGTGGAACAAATAGTGTTTTGGCAATCTTCATCGCAATAAATTATCTACTCAAGCGGGTTTGGATGATATCACTCGTCAGATTCAAGACCAAGGTCTTACTTTGGAGCTTTTTAGAGAAGTGTCAATTGTTGTTAAGAAGCTGCAGGAATGGGAGTTGCATGAGGAGATCTTTTGGAAGCAAAAGTCTCAGGTGGATTGGCTCCAGGAAGGGGATCAAAATATTACTTTTTTTCATAACTCTGTCAAAGCTAGAAGGATGGGAAACTTGATTACCTCTCTGGTGTCATCGAAGGGGATACATTTGTCTTCTATGGATGAGATTTCTAGGAAGGCTACTAGGTTCTTCTATGCCCTATTCACTGAGGACTCTCTCCCTAATGGTAGTGAAGTGAATGATATTCTGGAGTGCATCCCATCTTTAGCTTCTGATGAGATGAATCAGGATCTTATGCGCACTATTTTGTTGCCTAAGATTGAAGAGGTGGTGTTTCAAATGAAAAAAGGCAAGGCCCCAAGCCCAGATGATTTTCTTATTGAATTCTTCCAAGAATTCTGGGAAATTATCAAACTTGATCTACTTGAGGTGGTTTTAGAGTCGCAGTGTAATAAGTAGATGCTTCAGGCTATGAACTCTACCTTCTTGGCTCTTATTCCTAAGAGGGAGGACACTAGCTGTTTGGATCAATTTAGACTTATTGCTCTGTGGAATGTGGTTTACAAAATTATTACCAAATTGATTGTTGAAAGACTCAAGCACTAGCTCAACTCTTTGATCTCTGTCGAGCAAGGGGGTTTTGTGGCTAGCAGGCAAATTCTTGATGGGGTGGTAATTGCTTCTGAAGCTATTCATTCCATGGTGACTTCGAAGGAGAAGGCCATGTTCATTAAACTTGACATGGCAAAGGCTTATGATAGGGTTAGATGGGTTTTTTACAAAAAGGTTCTTCAGGCTTTTGGTTTGGACAGGGAGTGGATTGAGTGGTTATGAGTTGTGTTACTTCTTCTTCCTTTTTTGTTCTCATTAATGGGGAACCTTCAGAGTTGTTTGGTGCTTCTCAGGGTCTTCGTCAGGGGGATCCTCTCTCCCCTTACCTTTTTATCCTTATGGCTGAGGGGCTAGGAAGATTCATCAAGTCTCGGGCTAGTCAAGGTTTGATCCAGGGATGGACTTGGGGTGGTAGGATGCAGTTTGTGGATGATACGGCTCTGATGGGCATGGCCAAGATTTAGGAAGCTATGAACCTAAGGAAAACTCTAGATATTTATTTGGGTGTTTTTGGACAAAGGATTAATGAGGATAAGTCTTCAATCTTCTTCTTTAACACTCCCCAGCTCATTCAGAACAGGATTGCTGGGATTCTCAGGTTTCGGATTGGATCTCTCCCTTTGAATTATCTTGGGATTCCCATCTTGGTGGGTCCTTAGGTTAGAGATATGTGGCAGGATGTGTTGGATAATTTCCGCAGGTGGGTAAGCCATTGGACTTTCCAGTGTCTCTCATTGGTTGGAAGTGTGACTCTTCTGAAAGTTGTGGTGCATGCTCTCCCTATTTATAGATGTTTTGTGTAGGTGGCCCCCCAGTGCTTTGTTAAGGAATTTGATGCATTAGCCCATCAATTTATGTGGGATGGTAATTTGTCTTCTTCTAAATGGAGCCTTGTTAGGTGGGATTTGGTTTGTAAGCCGAAACAAGAGGGAGGTCTTGCTCTCAAACTTGCAGGTTTGATTGGCCAGGTCTTAGCAGCTAAGCTATATTGGTGCTGGTGTACTTGCCAGGAATAAGACTAGGCTAGGATTCTCACTATGAAGTACCTTCGTGGGGTGTGTGTTGTGGATGTGCCTCATTGCAGCCTTGCGGGGAAGGGTTCCATGATTTGGGAAACTCTTAAAAGAGGGGCGAAGCTCATTAAACAAGGTCTCTTTTGGATTTGCAATAGTGGCTATGATGCTCTCTTTTGGCATGATTCTTGGAATGGGTATCCCTCCATCTTGACTTTGTTTCCTCACCTTGCTCCCCTCAGTAACAATTTTGTTGAGGCTAGTTGGAGTTGAGTGAAGGATTTTAAATTGGTGCAGGCTATGGGACAAGTGGAAATGGTGCGTTGGAAGACTCTGCAAGAGTGGCCGTTGGGAGGATCTGAGGAGGTTCGTTTAGAGTTGGCTAGGATTTTGGGGGACAAAATATGCAATGGCCTTTCTAGGAGGGACACTTTAGCTTGGGGCCCTTCTCCAAAGGGTATTTTTTTAGTTGTCTTAGGCTACCTGGAGCTAGATAAATAGGTGTTTGGGAGGATGGAGGTGCCTTGGTTGAAGTAGGTTTGGAACAAGTTTTCTTGGCCTAAATGCAACTTTTTCTTATGGTTGGTTGTGCAGAATAGATGTTTTACCTAGGACAATATTCAAAAAAGAGGGTTTAATGGTCTCTCTATTTGTGTTATTTGTAATAACAGTGAGGAAAGTTTCTCTCATCTCTTTTTCTTATGCCCTTTTGCTCAGGTTGTTTGACACTCCTAGTGGGGGGCTTGGAATCACGATTGTGTCCATGCCACTTCTTTGGTTGAGTTTTGGGATAGTATGGGTAGGCCTCTTGCACAGACTTCTTTCCTTAAGGTTACTTGGGTCCTTGGCCCGTCCCTAATTATTTGGAAGCTGTGGCTGGAGAGGAACAGGAGGATTTTCTAGGGGGAGCAAATGGTGGTGGCTCATCTTTGGTATAAGATCCTCGGCAGGGTTCAAGAAACTATCTCTACAAATTGTGACATGCCAAATACTATGGAGCCTGGTGATGTGGATATCATAAGGAATTTGAAGCTGGTAATTGGTGCCCTTGGTTACTCTGGTAGTAGGAGGCCTCGATGTTCCAAGCATAAAATCTAGAGGGAAGGCAAGTGGACCCCTCCTCCTCAAGGTGTTCTTAAGGTGAATACAAATGGCTCTTCTCAGAGGAACCCAAGGCAGGCTGGGATTTGTGGTATTAGTTGAAATAGTGATGGTGATAGTGTGTTCTTCTTCTTTATTTATAAGGGGGCATACTAACAATCTTATGGAGGACCTGGATATTCTTAGTGCACTGGAAAGAGGTTACTCCATAGGTTGGAGGAGGATTATTTGTGAATCTAATTCATAGATTATTGTTGAGATGTTGAATGATAAAAGGCTGGAGGGAGCCAGTTGGCAATTGGCCTTACTAATCAAATAGATATTGAGGTTGTGCAGTTTATTGAAGTATATCTCCTTTTGTCATATTCCTAGGGAATGGAACAAAGCAGTTGATTGTTTGACTAAGTGGGCGTCTGAGCTTGATGATAGGTGGGATGTGGGTGACTGGAATTGCCTACCCCCTGAGTATGTGAGAATCTTTAAGAAGGTTATTATGGAGGATAAGAATATGTAATTGTTCCCTTTTGGGGTTCTGTTGGGGATCCCCGACACTCTTCTGGTTTCTTTTGTACTATTTCTTGATTTTCTAATAAAAGTTTACCCCTTTTTAACAAAAAAACACATATCTCTTAACATAAGAAATATCCAGCCTAACCCAAGTCTCTCTAGTATCCATGAGAACTCACCAATCAATCCATGCCAAATTCAAATGCAACCTGCAAAATCATGAAGCTCCAAGCAAATGATTAATACTCAAAACCAAAGAGAACTACATCCTCTATAAAGGAGGAACAATAACACCTTTACCAAAGACTCTAAGAGTCCTCCATGAAACAAGATGTTAAAACCTCTTCAAAAATTACATGAAGATCACCATATCTTGCCAAAGCTCCCACTGAACTATGATACCAAGCTATACATGGCAACAAGATATCAAACCATCACTATCAAAAGCTCCCATTGAAACATGTAACCAAGCTATCCATGACATCATGATAACCATCTCCTAAATGAAGATCATCCATGGCCTCAATACAATCAAAGAATTTGTTGTAAATGACACAGCTCCCAAAAGGTTGAGTAAACCATAATCTCCAAACCAAGAGGATTAAGCATCCTATGTCAATAGAACCAAAGATGTCAATAAATCCTCACTGCAACCTAAGGGCAGAATCCAAGAGTTCCTTATGAAACCAACAACTATTACAAAAGATCACCCATCTTCTAACCAAAGATTATCCATGACTCACTACACAATACAACAACATTAGCTTAGAACCAAAATCCCGAAAACAAAGAAGATATAACATACTATGTAACTGCACAATACTCCCACTAAAAGTGATACCAATCTATGCATGGTATTATGACCAACATCATTAGCAAAAACTCCACCAAAAGTGAACATAGATTCAGATGCACCATAACTTACTACTATAGATTCTAATGAACAACTATATCAGGTACTCTAAACCATCCTTCTGTTTCACTGCAATAAACATACCAATGTAAACAAGGTGACCAAGAAAAGGCCAACCAAATAGAATCCTCATCACATATTTTAAAAGATCTACACTCATGTAACATCTCAAAGGAGAAAACATGGTTAGTGCTCCAATCTCAAATAACTGAAAAATAGATTCAACCCCACACCAGTAACATGTAGAACAAAGATAACTAGGAATAACATGTAGATTTCCAAGGCTCAAACTCCACGATCAATGGTAGACCTGATTTTCCAAACAAATGCACACAAGAGTAACCATAGATCATAATAACCTAACAAGTAGCTCTACAAATCTATAATTGTTTCCATCCAGAATACTCCAAGAGTCTAAATACAATCTTTCCACAGATCTACAAACCACATATTTTTGTTAACATGTAAAACCTGTAAAACCACCTCTCTATAAATCTAAAATCACTTAAACATCTAGATATTCACACCATACATGTCATTTGAAATAATGAAATATCACAGATCTATGAATCGACGGCCTTTTGTAACAGGAAAACTATAAAACCTACATATCCAAAATAACATGAATATGAAAAAGGAGGAACTAGGTTGTCCAGGAGTTTCCATATCACTAAAATACCAACTCTACAACCCACATGCAATCGGTGGAAAATCATCTAGTGCTTTCATGTAACCAAGGGCTAAAACCATGAATCCAAGATAAGTATTCCATACTATAGTCCAAAAAAAAATGTTCTTCTATGTGACTAGGGCACCAAAATCAACCACCCAACATGAAAACCCATTCACTTCACATGACCACAAGGTAAAGGAACATAACCACCATGCAAGAGGATACTCACATATTGCCAAAAATGGAGCTTCAAGTCACCATCCTATAAGGAACAAACACATAACCAACTCCATGAAGATCCATAACCCTGAGCCTCAAGAGCCCACTATAGATCTCATTGACAATATGCATCCGAAAGTTAGATACCATGGCTTCCAATCTCACAAATCTGCAAAATAATACCAACATACAAAATATCCACTACAGCCTAGAAACCTCCAACATTGTACAATTCCTTCCAACAAAATTCATAAGCTTTAGAAGCTAAATTCAAAAATGGAGGAATACCCAGAATCAAATTACCATGAATCCATCACATGCAAGTCCATGCAAGTACATGGAACTCACATGCAAGTACATGTAAGAACATGCAAGCACATACAAGCACATGCAAGCCATGGAGAAACCTTAAGCTCTGATACCAATTGTTGGAATAAATGAACAATCTCTAATCCAATTGTTAATCATCAAATCTCCAAGATATGATACCAATTGGTGAGATACAAGGCTTTGACTACTACAAAACAAAAATCTAAAAATTGTATGCAAATCTAAAAATTAAGTTGCCTTAATCTTTGAAATACCATGAAGAGATTCAACTTCTTTATGATGCTAAAAACAACCACTCTAACATGCTTGATAAAACCACCTTAGATGAACTTATAACAACAATAACATCACCATAGGAAAACAACAACAAAGAGGCACAAATCAACAACATAAGAATGCAAGATCTCACAACACAAGGTAGCAATGGAACAAAAAATCAAACACATAACATAGTGTTTACGTGGAGAAACCCTTGCAGGAAAAACTCCACCACGAAGAGAGGCTCAAGTTGTATTATCTTCAAAACAAATTACAATACACCCACTTCCAATCTCCTCTTCACTCTTCAATCCAGCAGCACCTCTGTACCTATAAAACTGAGATATGCAACACATACATGGCATTGTACTTACAGAAGTATTTTCCCTCCATTCTAGGTGTCCACTTTCTCTCTCCTCCAATTACCCCATATGCAAGCATTAAATATTGTCATACATGCAACCACCAAGTGGCAAATACTTACCCATGCAAGGTGGGCCGCCCAGGTGCAAGAATAGCATGTAAAAGCATCTTATGACGTGTCATAACCATCATAGATACCACCAACAATAAATCTTCCCAATATGGGTGCCTGAGACTAATAATAGAAACCATAACTAATAATGGGTGTCATATGCGTCATACATGCATGGAATCTTATGACAACTTGCAACTACCATAAATCCACTTACACCACATTATAACAAGTTGTCATACATGCCAAAAATGGTAGATTCCTCAAGAGTGGTGCCTACACTCATTTACTCACGAGTTTTACAATTACCAACCGTAAATGTTGCTCCATAATTATCGCCGGTAACTCCAAAACTTACCAATGTAGTAACTCTGTAATTACTGCCCCCGGTAATTAATTTTTTTTACCATTGCCGGTGAAACTTGTACATCCCTTATGGGTAATTACAAATTACAAATAATAAATAGAATAAATAGAATATTGGGATTTACAAGGTTAATGGCACCTTATCCCAACAAATAAAATAGAGAAAAGCCAACCCTAGACACAATTCTATATTGTTGATCCCAATTCAAGACCTCATGCTTGTTTTCCATTTCAAACATAAGTTTTTCTAGGCTCCCGTTAGGCATTAGGTCATAAAACAACAATATCACTTATCCATCTTCATGACACTAGACAAAATTCCTCACAAGATTCTTATGCCTAAGCCTGCTAATAATCGTGACCTCTATAATGAACTTTTGCTTACTTTGATGTGAATCGCCTAAAACTCTCTTGAGTGCAATAGGGGTTTTGTTTGACAAAAGGCCTCTATAAACAAGCCCAAACCTTTCTTCCCATAATTTATATTTCTTGTCAAATTTATGCATAGATTCTCTAAGATCTCTTTGCTTGAACTTATGAGGTCCCTTGGTCAAATTCATTAAGGCCCTCTCAACAAGATGTAGAGACTTCTTATTTTGGTGCATTTTTTACCGCACAAATCCTGAAATTAAAAACCTCAAAATCATAAGAACTCCAAGTGGCATCACTACTGCAAGGCCTATAATAGTCCCTCTATCATCACAATTATTGATGTTTTCTACAGTGAGGTTCTAGGATCAAATTTAGATGAGTCCAATTTCATTTTTAGTCAAAGTAGAGAACCCAAAATAGACATTTCATGTAGACTTTTTGATCAATCAATGGCGCAAGCATGAGACTTGATAGATTTCGCACATTACCTATGTTGACAAATGCTCACATTTTTGTCACTGTATTAAACCCATGTAGCAACATCATAAGCATTCTTGAGTATAATGTTGTGAGGAATGATAGAAGTCTAACTAACAGACTTTATCGAATTCACATCTATTCCACTATGATTATCATTTGGGTCATTTCTGTTAGTGTTTTTGGATATCAAGCTCCATAGCAACTATCTCCATATTATTATTGTTGTCTATTGACTAATTAAAGAGACCTAGATATTCACCATAACTATCCTCGAGTGGGTTAGACTTCAAATTGGCTATAATGAAGGCCAATCCTTTGTTGCAAACTCTATTAAAATTTCTAAGAGAGAATCTAATGCAACTTGATAAAGCAAAACCCTAAATTTACAAGAAAGTTGCAAACTATATCGAAGTCGTTGATTTTTTGAAATCATAGGAATAAGATTAAGTTGAACAACCAATGAACATGAACATTTCCATAATTGATCAACACCTTTCACAAATATTAAACCATCAATTTTATATTGTAACAAAAACCCTCTCTTTCTTAAAAAAGAACGTCTAGTACATAATTAACTTAAATTTACATTAGAAAAAGTGTTTTCCTTTGACAATATTTTTATTATATATTAGTGTTTATCTATAAAACAAATTGTTTAATGATTTTATAAATTAAGTTGGAATTATAAAGTTATTTGTAATTATTAGTTTATAAAGTTGACACCCAGTGACCTAGAGCCTAAATTTGATGATCTATCCAAAATCTCCCTTTTCATGTGATTCAATCTTCCTAATTTTTTAATTATATTTTACAAGAAAAATTACTAAATACAACTATACACCATCAAAATTAAACCCCTTTATTTATTTTTAATTTTAATTTTTTTTAATATTGAACAAAACAAATATACAAAGCAATCCTTAAAAAAGAGACATCCACAGATGCTTAGCAAATACACAATTTCATGTAGATGAAATTGAAACACATAGATCATTAAACAATAAAAATAAAGTAAAATAACATAAAATTAAATAAAAAAGTAAAGAACTAACAAAATGCGTTAAACAATAAGTTTCCATTATGATTCTAATTTTAAAAGAAAGGTGAGGTCTCAATGGAATCCGCAAAGAAAATATATTTAGGCCTAGCATGGCATAAAATAGGTGGCTTAGAAAAGGATTGAAAGAACAACACGACAAAATTGAGGCGTGTGTACGGCACAAGTGGTGGAAAGATACAAACAAAGACACCCACGAATTCTATCCAAGCACATGAAGGGAAGGTGACATATATTGTCAAAGATTTTCTTGATGTTGCTTGGACACCATTTCTTTATGCTTGGTCCTCCCAAGACAAGAACTTTTCATGAGGAAAAGGAAAGGCTTCTTAGGTGTTATTGAAGTTAATGTTTAGAAAATAGGAGAATTTATCATTAAATAAAATAAAGGTAGAAGATCAACAATCTATAAAGTCAATTTTTTTTTTTTAATATTGGAGAAAGCAAAATTACAAGAAGAAGACAATGCTCAATAGAGCAATTGAAAATAATTTGGTGAGTTGTCTCTTACTCTATCTTCTATTATATTTTATTTACAAGTTTTTCTTTCTCTTCCTTTGTGAAGAGTAATGAGTGAGTAAGGTAATCTATTGTTTTTTTTTTTTTTTTTTAAAGTTATGAAGAGGAGTTATAGTTGATTTGTAAAATAGATTGAGATAGTTACTCAAAGTAACAAAAGTTGTCACTTGTAATTAAAAGATTTTACATATTTGAAAGTTTTTGTTACAATGGTTTATACTCGATAATTAGTCTTTAGTGATGAAGATCCTTGGGGTGATTTAGAGCATCTGAAGGAAGTTAGAAAATAGAAGAAACAATGAAGAACCAAAGTATTTTATAGTTGGTAATGAAATCATCAATTGCAACAAGGGTGGTTTTGTAATTACATCAATTATTTTCAAAACCATCAGTTCGCACAAGACGCAATTTCATAACGACCCCTACAATTTTGTATTTGGTGAAATGATTACATAACTGTCAGTTTATGGGAAGTGATAATTTAGTAATTTTGTCTCATGGGGGTAAGCTAATGGCTATATAAAGTACCTTCTCTTCCTTGTGAATTTTCATGTAAAATTTGCCCATTCAAGTTGGAAAACATTTAAAGCAAGAAGAGAAAATTTTCCATGGGTTGTTATGTTTGGGATTTCCTTCTATCTCATTTAGAAACTAGAGTAGCAAGCTAGAGAACAAGTTCTCAATGGAGTTAAAAGCACAATGTGGATGTTGAGCTTGAATTTTGTATGTCATGAGCTCATTTGTAGTCTCTCATAAAATTTATCTAAATTTATTTGTCAAGAATTAGTGGTTGAGGAGATTTAAAGTCACTCTCACTAAGGTTTTCACTTATTGAGGTTTCTCCTAGGTAATTTGACATTTCAAACATTATCTATGCTTGTTTTCCTTGGTATTTTTAGTTTTCCTAGTGATTCCTATGTTCAAATGAGCATTCAAGTGAACTCGTATGGATTGTTGAATATAAAATGAACAATGCAATAAGAATATTAATAATAAAGTGTTTCAATTTGATTAAGCATGTGATAAACTATAAAAGATTAATGAAACAATGGAAAAACATACACAAATGAGCAAACCCTATAGACACTATATATGTTGAGAAACCCTTATGGGAAAAAACTTCACCACTAAAGAGACCCAAGCTCACATATTAAACTTAATAATAGAGATACCAATACAATCTCCTTATCCCTAGTAATGACATCAACCTGGAAGCATAACAATACTTGCAAAAGAACTTCCATTACGTAGGAAAAATGGAAACAACAAACCACCAAGTGGTATATAAAAGATAGGAGTTAAAACTACAAGCTATTGACAAAAAATCCAACACCTCATAGTCACAGTTAAGTGACTTGGAATAGAAGGTAACTTCTCTTACACCTCTCTTAGACTCTTACATGTTATAGATTCTATCCTAACTGTCATATTGATCAATTTTCCAAATCTCAGTACTCCATGAGAGCAATCAATGCCTTGGCATAATGCTCAAGTTGGAAAGATCCTCTATAACTCTCAATTTGATATTTTCCAAGTAACCTCCCCATTTAATGCCTTCTCACACAATAATCAAAGAATGCCAAAGAGTAAATAATTTTCCCACTAGGTTGCATGGGTGTGGATTGTTTTGTCCACTCCATGATGTTTGAAGATCATACATTAGTTATCATCTATATACTAAATATAACTAATCAAGATTTAGGATTTACAAAGTGAATGAAAAACCTAATTCTAACATTCTCCCACTTGACATTTACATTGCAAAAGCATAATATGAAACTAAAATGAATGAATGAAGAGTTAGAGGAGGCAAGGTCCATGGCCTTTCTACACCAAGAAAATTATATATTTTCAGTGGCTTAGTGAGAGAATTTGCAACATTATCCATTTGTATCATGACTCTACCATCCTCAACCATTTCATAAATAAATCGATACTAAACATCAATATGCTTAGTATGAGCATGGTACATCAAATTCTTTGCCAAATAGATAGTAATTTGACTATCACATTTGATCATAACCTATTTGCACTCAAAGTCAATACTTGAACACAATCTTTGTAACCACACTACCTCCTTATAGGTAGCCATGTAGTTTTCTTTTATAGGTAGCCATGTAGTCACTCCAATTACATTTGCCTATTTTGCATGATATGAGCAAAAAAAAGGACTTAGGGATAAATACAAAACTCTTTATCACTCCATGATCAATGAGAAAAAAATAGCCTCTGCATAAATAGAATTGATTCACTCCACATGACATTCCATGCACAAAACAAATATGCATAAACATCCTTATGACTCCCCTTTGTTGCCTTTGTGCACTTACATTACACTTCCTAAATCACCTTATATCCCCATATGCAACTTGAGATTAAGGAAGGAAAACAACTCCATGACCCATAAAATCCCATGCATCAAAATGCTCCATATATCTGCCATCATATACTGCCACCATGCAATCTCCTATTACAATTGCCTTTATGCAATAATGTCATGCCCACATTTCCCATGTGGTCACAACACACATCACACGTGTAATGTCCACATTTGTCATGTGGTCATGACACGAAATATCAAAAATTTTCCCAAGCTTCCCTAGAAACCCCCTCGCATACGCTTAAGGCATAGACATGGCAGTTGCAAAGCGGGGTAATACACACACATGCGCATACCAATCGCAAGAAGGCCATCAAGGGGGTCATCGTGATGTGGTTAACATCACTAATAAGGCTAAACTTTACTAACCTAACTAACCCTAATTTCTGGAAAATTCCAACAACATAATGCCTCACAGGCGTGAGTAGGGTTTATTGTACCAAAACTAAAATTTGATTAAGAGGTTTCTTGATAGAGATTAATAAATTTCCTACATCACACCAGTTGCATTGGTAATACAGTTGATTAAGTTAATTGAACATTTTTCAACAAAGTTCGATCATTTGTTCCCCTTCCCGTTTTCCTAAAATTTAATTTTAATTTGTTCTCTTTCACGTTTTCTAAGATATGAGACATTTTTCAACAAAGTCCGATCATTTGTTCTCCTTCCCATTTTTTCTGAAATTTAATTTTTATTTGTTCTCTTTCATGTTTTCTATCAATCAGAGTTATCTCTGCATCATTTACATTATTCCTAATTTCTTGGTAGATCAGATCACTTATACAAGACTTACTAACTTCGTTTGGTGAAGTCCACTAGGTTTTCGCTCTAGGTTTAATTCAACGTTTGAATTAATTTTGTTAATTATATTGCTCCAATCATGATTAATGAATTATTAAATCTTAATTAGTACCCTTAGCCCTATTCTGGAAAAGTCGTTCATTTTCTCCTCTTTGTTTTCACTTTTATCTTTCTTTCTCTTTTTCTCTCATTTTTCTCTCATTTTCTCAATTTGTCGTTTTCTCAAATTATAGGTTGAGTTTAAATGGCCCCATATGAAATGCATATGATGGCTCCAAATAATTGTTAAGTTATAAATATACAAACACACAGACACAGACACAGACACAGACACACACACACACATATTGCATTTATAACACTAGGTTTTCTTTTATAAATATAGCGAATTTATATTTCATTCTAAAAATGTATAAAAATACATATATATATATATATATATATATTTAATTTACTATGAGCAAAGTTATTTTTCTTTTTATAAATACCATGTATTTACAGTTGTTTTTTGATAATATTGAAACCCTAATTCTTTTTTTTGATTGGCTTCCATTACAAAATTATTGAAGCCATAAATTATTTGTTTGATGCTTATTTTATGTTGCAGGGCTGTGGGGATATGGCGGCGGCGGTGCTGTATGGAGGATGGTCGCAGAGTGGAGGTGTCGTGAGGGGGCACAGAGGATGAACCACAGCGGAGTGGTGGCGGTGGTTTGGGTGGAGCAAGGGCCGTGATGGAGGTGGTAGTTCCGCAGTGGTCGACAGAGAAGGGGCCATGGGCGGTTTGTGGGGGAAGAGACTAGTGGCGGGTTCAGAGGATGGGCTGTGGGAACACAGGGCGGAAGCCACAGGGAGCAGCGAAGGGGAGGCAGAGAATCGTGCGGGGAAATACACGGTCTGTGGGGGTCGGTGGATGAAGGGGAGTGTAGGGAGGGGGACGGAGCCCCCGCCCACATCCCATTCAATGGGGTGTGGGTGGGGGCTCCGCCCCCCTCCCCACACCCAAAGGCACAAAGTAACGATGGTGGTGCCATATGTAAAAACAAACCCTTGATTCCGCCCCCCTCCCCACACCCAAAGGCACAAAGTAACGATGGTGGTGCCATATGTAAAAACAAACCCTTGATTCACTTCGCAGACTGTGGCAAAATTACAGTCACTTTAATATTATATGTGGCGTTTATTTCATATTCTTTTTTTTATTTTAACTTCTAAATATATATATAATATACATAGATCATTTTCATGATCCCACTCAAAATACAGTTTATATGATTTAATAAAATTAACAATATATATATATATATATTCATGAAATGAATTCTCAAGTGTGATAAGCAAACTACTAAAATCAGTTTTCTATTTTTTTTAATTCTTGCAAACACATTCATTTAAAACACACACTTAAATATAACTAAATATTTTTAACTTTAACTTTCCTTCATTACACTTACAATTTTTTTTTTTAATTTTTTTTAATTTTTTTTTTTTACAAACAAACCCAGATATACATGCATTCTTTTCTATCAAATTTCCATTGAGGCAAAAGTTCATATATTTCCAAATTTGAATTCATTGAATTATTATTAAATACACTTGCAAAGAAGGAACAAAAACACTTAATTAGATACTCCTAAAAATTGACAACAACTAATTTTCTCTCTTTCAAAATAACAATTTATAACTTTCTTATTTGTCATGGCAACAAATTTACAACTTAACAATTGACAATTCATTATGACATACAATGAAATAACTTATAAATCAATTTTTTCTTCAATCAAACTTTGAATAATATACATTTAAACTAACAATTTCTAGCTTTCAATTCAATGATAAATGTCCAACACACAACTTCAAGAATGTAATTTTTTACAACCAAAAGAGAGAACCAAGTACTCATCTTTGACAACTAACAATGGTAAGATCTCCAAGAAGGCCAAGCTCTCTCTCATGAGCTTTAAGAGTAAAGGAAAATAAGATATTTTCCAAGACAAGAAATTTCTTCATCTTCACACTAAGCTCCAAGGAACCTGCATATCACACAAGGGAAAGAAACACCACACATCTTGCTCTCCTCCCTACTGTAGACCTGCAAGAGGGTCATCCCGAGCTAGGGAGGTCATCCACACACCTAGGGAACTCAAATCCACTTCACAACAAGACAAACAAACATCCCAAAACACAATATTATACCCATGGATATTTACAACACACAAACTCAACCAAGGTGAATTTCAAAGGGGTAGGAGAGTGGACACACTCAACTCTAGAGTGCCACTCCTTCAAAATATCTCAACTCAATTTTTCTTATGGCCTTAAGCCAACATATTTAACAAAATTTCCAAAGGTATTCATATTTTGGCTCTCAAGCCATGTAACAAATTGCTCAAAATCACATAAATTGCCCTCAAGGCTCTCAACATCCCAAAACAAGGTAATGACCCCAAGGAGGATCACTCTTCCTCTACCCCACACTTGTCGAGCTTTTTCTCCCGAGTGGGAGAGGCTCTTACAACACCCAACCAAATTTTCCCACAATAACAATAACACTCAAGGAAGTAAAACACACACATATGCATCAAGCAAGCAACTAAAATACAAGGGGAAGGCCTTAGCCTTGAAAACCAACCTTTAAAAGCCCTATTATGGAAGAAGTTGATGTAGAGCTCCTCCAAAATCTCCTCCCACATAAGCCACCAAACTCCCTCTATCTTTTTCTCCCCAAAACAATTTCCAACAATAAAAATTCTCAAAAATTCAACAACCCCTCACCTTATCCCAAGTGGGATTAAAATAAGCCCAATCCATGAGCTTAGAGGAATGGGGAGGTGACACTTGTCACCTCCTCACTCTTCCTCCCCACTACAAGTGTGTCCCAAGGGATGTGTGTTGACACATGTCACTCACCCATCCCCAAAGTCTCCCTCACCCCTTACCACATGTCCTCTCACCAACACATGGGAGAGAAAAGGGAGTTAAAGAGGGAAAGGGTGACACGTGTCCCCTTCCTTTCCTCTCATGAAGGACCACACAACTCCATGGGGACTCTCACCAATTGTGAGAGAGACTTGAAGTTAAGTTCTCCACAATTGGTGGGTCTTGGAGTCATCTCTAACCTTGGGAAGTGAAAAGGGATGGGTTTGAGTGTTGGTACCACTCATCCTATCCCTCCCATGCCTCCAAATTCGTCACTTAACTTCAGTGTGAAGTTAAGGTAACCATATGGAGGTTTACCAAGGGTTACCCAGGTCAAAAGGGACCCTAGACCCATAGGGTATAACCCAAGGTCAAGTTTATCCTAGTTAGAACACCCAGGGTCAAGTTAAAACACAAGAAAAGGGTCTCCAAAAATTTAAAATTTAAAAAATGTAATTCAAAGACAATTCTTACAACACATCATAATTCAAATTAAAAGAGGGTAGACTTAACCCAATTAACCTCATGCAAATTAACATTACAACATTTCATCATACACAGAGTTGATCTTAGTTCCTTGTGGAACTAGATCGGCTTCACAAAGGATTACAACATCAAGTGTGGGATGATCTCCAGTGTCTGTGGTTGGTTAGAAATACCTGCGCACTTAGTTGCAAAGTTAATTCCACATATCAATAACATAGCCGAAGCAAATTAAAACTTGCACTCACATAAGATATCACAAGTTCTCTTAAGCATAAAGGAAATCACATTACAATTTTCTAACTAACATCACCGAATTAGTTTTCCTTTAATATAGAGCATCTATCTAACATCACCCAATTAGTTTTCCTATAATATAAACATCTATCTAATATCACCCAATTTGTTTTCTCTTAATACAAGCATCTATCTAACATCACCTAATTTGTTTTCTCTTAATACAAGCATCTATCTAACATCACCCAATTAGTTTTCCTATAATATGAACATCTATCTAACATCACCCAATTTGTTTTCTCTTAATACAAGCATCTATCTAACATCACCCAATTAGTTTTTCTTTAACATAATAAAGTCTAATAGTTCGGGAATCCAGGATCAACAGTCCCACAAGTCTAAAAGTATCAGCAACAATAAGGTAAATAGTCACATGAACAGAAATGAAAAAGGTAGGCCTCACAAATAATCAAATCAATATAAGACAATACCTTATGCATCCCATTCAAATCATACCTCCACCATGCATGAATGCCTACCTTTGAAAACTCCATGTATAGCCTTATGCATATGCCATGTTTAAAATCACACCTTCTTGGCTTTGTTAGCCACTATGCATAATGAGGAGATATCCCTATCTTCAGACGTTTTGAATAAGGGCAAGGAACCTGAGCATGTGTATTGTTGTCTATGCATAGCTGACTACCAAGGAATCTTCAAAAGGTTTATAAGGCTTAAAGCCTTTCTCTCTCATCATATTGGCCCTCTTGACTTAATGAAAATCAAGTCAAAAACACTGCTGTCGGTCGGCCACTCCATATTATAATGGCTAGGATCTTTAAGAAAAAGGTTTTGACCACGACACTCATTTGATTTTATGATGATTCCATATTCAAAGGTCACAAAATGACTTGAACAACTTGAGCTAGGGAACAAATAAAAACTCAATCAAACCCTAAATGAAGTCATTCCCACTTTCCACTTCTTGTATTGAGCTCTGCTGAGGGTTTGCGCCCACTTATGGAGGGTTTTGAAGTTTCCTTCTGTTCCATACACTAGCCTGTGTTCCTTTTGGTAAGTCTCCTATGCTTTCACTGCCCTGTTGGTAAAAAAACTTGATATCTTCTATTTTCTTCTTGGTTGAGTGGAGCTTTCTTTAGAATTATGTTTCCATGATGAAACTATTGACACCATCGAGCTTTTTTATGAAGGGAAAGGGAAAAGAGCTCCATTAAAATTTCTGTCATTTCATTCTCTTAGATTGTGATATTCCTATCTCTGCATTCTTGCTTCATGCGAGGGTTTCAGGAAAGTTTGAAGTGGGTGCTCTGTATTATGAAGGAATGGTCCTTAATGGCAATGGCCATGCTGTAAAATACCTTCTCATGCACTTATTTTCTTTCCCATGCATATTATTTTTCCTTGATTAAGCTTGATAGGTTTCTATGCCTTGATGTATGGTTGTTTCTTTACTTGTTATGCTGTTCTTTGCATGATCTCTTCTTGGTGTTGTCTTTTGTTTACTTGTGTTGTATTCATGGCTGCATTCCTTATCAAACTCCCTCATTCTAAGGATTTCAAAAGTGAAGGCCGGTGGCAACAACCTTGGTTTCTGTAAAAACAAGGAAAGTCTCCATGATCTTCAGCTCTATATTTCATATTTCTTTTATCCTGTATCTCTAAACTGGAAAACAGTTTTCTTGTATAGAAATGTTTCCTTCTCCACAGCTATGCTCCACTTTATTTCTGTAGCTCTTTATATTAGGTAGTCTTTGACTATCCTTCATACCTTAATGGTCATCCAGTGATCTCTATATGATAGTAAATAGACCTCTTTAAGGCAATATGCAAGCTTTGTTCTCCTTTTTACTTATCATGGTCTCACTCTAAGCTTTTGTCTCATAGGCTGCAACCTGCTTATGCCAAACCACTGTCCTTTAAAATTATGTTGCTCCTGTAGATGCTCATCTTGATGGGTTGTTGCTATGACTGCCTCAAGGAGATATTATCGTGCACTTGTTGCATTAATCAACACTGCATTTCTATAGCAATCTATCATTCATGGCAATTTGTTTACATCTTGCATAGTCATCATAAGGAACACCTCTTTGTACTGTGGTTGGATTTGTTGGCTATTCTTTGGCATTTGATCTCATGAGATAAATACATGCATGCATCCAAAAGATTCCTGTTCTTAAGATAGCACCTGTAGCATGTGTACTTCTTATTACCTTATTCATGGGACTTAGTTGGCATATTTCTTTATCTGATGTAATCATTTAATCCTCCATACTTGACACTTCTATCCCAACATACTGAGCAGACCACTGGATGTATTCTTGGTGGTTTTAATGAATAAAGGGAACTTCCTATAAGACATATACAAACTTCTTGTGTGCTTGAAGTAGCTCTTCTCTGTATGCTTGTGCTCTGTATCTTTGGCTAGTCTGCTAGAACTGTCATGTCATTGCAACTGTTTTAGTCATCACAATATGTTTCATTCTGACATGTCACTGTCCTAAATCTCTTAAATGTACACACAACTTGCATAAGTATTGGTCCTTTGAACTTCTTTGGGTGAAGGTTATTGATGTGTGTAGGACTGTACAGTCTTCAACAATCTTCCTCCTATTGATGAGGACTGTGCATTAATATGACTGCTTCTATGACCCCTTCTTCATGTGATGAGGATGGATGTTTATTTGTAAGGTAGATTGCTCTTTTAAATATTGTGACCGTCAGTTGATCTTCTGGCATGATTGTATGCTATGGTCCTGATGATTGATCACTCTTTGATACCTTTTGCTGTTATTCCTTCATCATTGATGCAAGTAATAGTCTTTATCATTTGATGAGTGCCTTCAGAGAGTATGCTGTATACATTTTTCATTGCATTTTTGCCTCTAGCATGTGACTGTTACACTCATATATCATGGTGAGGTCTTCTTTTATGACAGTTAAGTTGGCATAGTGTATAATATGACTATCTCATCTTGGAGGCTACCTCATCTGCTGTTCATGTGGCATTTTACTTGACTATCTCTATGAGACATTTGCAACTGAAATGTGATATAACTGTTAAACTTTGATCATCTTTAGCAATATGAGGACAATATGAAGAATACCTGATGTAGAATGCTATCTCCCCTTTGAAATTATACTTGTATTCTTTATTGCATAGCAAGGCATTGAATGGTATCTTTGCTTTTAATGTACCTCATATGAACATAAGCTCTTGATAACATGGCATGAGGAAGCAACATATGATGTCATTTGTCCATTACTCTTGATATCTTTCTTGACTAAGTAAGAAAGAAGCATGCTGGGATCAACCCTTGTGGGAGCTACATTTTCTCCACATGCTTGAAAGATCTTTAATGAATTTTTACCTGTTCTTGCACAAGAAATACACATGTTAGAGAAAAATGTACCTTTGTTTACCATGTGAGGTGACTTGTATTATCTCTTCCTCTTTCTATGGTACCAGTATCTGCTCATTCTAATTTCTCTTATGCAACTGATATCTGATCTGATCTTTCATCTGAATGCATGATGTGATAAGTAGATGTCTCTGTTTGATAAAATCATGTGATAACTTTAAACATCTAGAGCACTAACAGGGTTGTCCCCAAAATTTTGTAGGTTCCAATTAGATGGTGGCCTGGAGTGAAGAATGAAGATTAAAGACTTGAAGGCCAGCTTCAACAGTAACCTCCATCATCAGGAAATGATGGATGTTTAGATTTATCATATGTTCTTTTCTCTTTTCTTTTATCAAACAAATACATAACTTGCATGTCTGCAATTGCTCAGTTTAGTTACTCCCATGGCTTGTGTGGGACAAATTTGAACATTCTTTTAAACATGATCAGTTGGTTTCTCTGATGCATATGATGTATATGTATTTCCTTTTTAATCAATGCATGAGATAAAGTAATAGATACCTGGATGTATGTTCAAAACATGACATGAAATAATAGTGTAATACAACATATTTCTCTCTTTTATTCAAAACTGATTAATCTAAATCATCAATTTAACTTATAACTCCTAAAAGATCAAACTTTGTAGAACAACTGTATCTCCTTGAATGTTTGATCCTTTGATAATCAATTCTTTTGTCATAATAACTTATTAGTCCTGATTGGACTGATGGGTTATCCTGACAACTGGATCTTCTTTTCAACTTGGTTAAGGCATCAACCATTCAAGAAATGCATAACTTTGAAGTTTTATGTTATTACTTCTGAACAATTACACTTAGGTCCAACTAATTTTCAGTGTGAACAAAAGTTAGTAACAACTCCTTTGAAGAAAGCGCTTCCTTCATAGATCTAGGGTAATTGTCAATACAAGATAAAGCAAATACACAACAAAAATCTGGTAGACTATACCTATCAACTAATTTTCATTGTCTTGTAGAAAAAGAAGTTCCTATTGTTCTTCAAAAATCTCAGAATCTATTCTTTTGCATGTGCACCTTTTGGCTTATTTATAGTGGTTTCAAAATGCAAAATCTTCTCTTTTCTTATGGCTATGTAACATTTGAAATAACTCTAACCTCTCTAAAAATCACATTGCTAGAATATACCATATTCTAGGTTAGAGGATTTCAAACCTTATAGCCCTTAACATTATCACCACAACCAATTAAAATACATTTTTTAGCCTTGAAATCTAACACAAACCATTTTTATTTAGACACATGAACAAAAGCTTTACAACAAAAAACTTTAATGTGTGAAATAGAGGGATTTTTACATATCCACACTTCATATAATGTATTATTTACTAGAGTAGAAGAAAGAAACATGTTAATAAAATAACATGTAGTACTTACAACCTCAATCTAAAAAACTACCCAAGCCTATTGCTACTCAACATACTTCAAGCTCTATCCATCAAAGTCTTGTTCATCCTTTCTATGATGCCATGTTGTTGTGGTGTATAAAGAGTTGTCTTTGATCTCACAACACTTATATGTCAATATAAGTTCTTAAATTCTCTAGAGTAATATTTCATTCCATTATCTAACCTTAATACTTTTATTTTCTAATACATATTAATTTCAATAAGAACCTTAAAATCCTTAAACTTGCTAAAAACTTTATTATGACTCAAATAACTCCAAGTATAATAAGGGTCATCATCGACAAATGAAACATAATAACAAGATTTACCAATTGAAGTAACATCCAAAGGGCCAAAAACATTACTATGAATAACATCCAACAATCAATGTGCTCTAGTAAGTTACCATGATTAAACTTAACTCTAATATATTTTTTATACACATAGAGCTCAAAAAAGTCAAAATCCATAGAATAACCAGATAAACCATCCACCATATTTTTCTTAATCATGATCTTTAGACTTTTTCACCAATGTAGCCCAACCTGTGGTGCGAAAACATACATGAATTAGAGTTTTCAAGTACATAGGCAATTACAATATGTAGATGCTTCCATCTTTAACAAGGTATCACATCGAATGTGCTTAGTTATCACCAAGTTTTCTTTAGCCAAAATATAACCACTCTTGTCAAATGTGACATGCAGTCCAACATCATTTATCTTGGAAACTAAAAGTAAATTTCAAGCAAGGCATGTAATATGCAACACATCTATGAGATATTTTACTCTCCCATCAATAAACAAAGTTTTATCTCCCCTTTTCCAATAATCATGTGTGAATAGATGTCACCAAGGAACACCTCATTACCACCATATTCTCTATAAGAAGAGAACCACTCCTGTGAGGAGTAGTGATGTGAGGCACTTGAATCAACCATCCATGAGCCATCACTAGACATATAAGCAAAAATAAATGAAACATCATTTTCATTGTAAGAGGATTTTTATTAAAAGGAATCTTTATTGGTCTTTTTATTTTTACATTCCTTTTACAAATGGCCTCATTTCCCATAGTTCCAAGATTGGAAAATACTCTTACTAGGGGTTTTAGATTATCCTTTTGACTTGAGTATCTCCTTATCCCCTATTTTTCTTACCACATATTTCCTTGGGTCTACCCTAAACATGTAGTACATCCTTGGAAACCTCATCCATGGATTTAATCATCACTACTTCACTAAGCAAAGTAGTAACGAGGGCATCCATATTGGTCTATGTAGTACCACCAGCTATTGTAACTATTAGGTTCTCCCAAGATTTAGATAAAGAGCAAAACAAAAAAATACACATATCCTCTTCATCAATCTTAACATGATTAATAGCTCTTAGCTGAATCAAAATTAGTTTAAAATCATTAAGATTCTTGACAATCAAGTCTCCTTCCTTCATTTTCAAGTAATAAAGTTTCCATTTTAAATACAACTTATTTATCAAACTTTTTGTTTGATAGATTTCAGCTATCCTTCTCCACAAACTATATGTAATAGCCTCCTCATAAACACTTAGAATGATCGCATCAAAGATACACATACATATGGTTCCTTGAGCCTACTTATTGAGCTTCTTTTAATTTCCATCTAATAACAAAATAGGTTTTTCTTTGTCTATCATAGCTCTCCATCAACCTCTTTCGTCCAAGAGAGCCTCCATTTTAAGTTTCCACAAATTGTACCTAAAGCCATTAAACTTCTTGATCTTTGAACAAGATTTTCTTTCCATGATTCTCTAACCACATTGATATACAAAACCATTAAATCAAATACTCCCATTGGAACCAAAAAAACTCATAATACTTTGAGAAAGGGGCGCCTCTCTAAAATCAAGTGATAGCTCTAATATCGAATATTAAATACAAGGTGAATGGTGCAACAATAATATTAACAATAAATTGTTTCAATTTCATTAATCATGTGATAAATTACAAATATTAATGAAATAATAGATAAGCATACAACAATCTCAATAATAGAGTACACTAATACAATTCATTTATCCCTCTAAATGATAGTAATCTAGAAACATAATGTACCTACAAAAGAACCTTACAAACCTCTATTCCATGGCTCCATTATATATAAAAATTAAATTAAGAAACCATCAAGTGGTATCCAAAACTAAGAGTCAAAATGATGACCCACTAGAAAGATTCCAATGCCCCATAGTCATGGTAAAGCAACTTGGAATAGAAAGTAACTTTTATTACACGTCTTACACCTCTCTTATGTGTTACAGATTTTGTCATGGCCTGATAAATCTAGTTGTTCCATAAGGTCAATCAATGCCTTTTAATTACACCTAAATTGGGAATATCCTCTATAACTCCCTATTTGACCTTTTGCAAGTAACCTCCCCATTCATTGTCTTTTTATGAAACAATCAAAGTATCTTAGAGAATAAATAATAAATACCTTCCCTCACATGGTGGAGCTTATTTTTACCACTCCATGATGTTTGAACATCATACATTATTTATCATCTACATAATTAAAATACAATTAGTCAACATAGGATTTGCAAGGTAAATGGCACATCTAATCCTAACGCGAAGAATTAAAACAATTTTCAAGAAATTACAATCTACGAAAGGATTGTTACTATACATGAAGCTTATATATACCTTTTTGAATAACTATTTGTGGAATATCCCCATTAGTTTACAAATCAAATGGTATTAGAGAAAGGTTTAATTTCCTTGAAGTAGTTTTGTGGTGAAAAAGATAAAATGGTGTTACTTGTGGGTTATGCTCATGACAAGATCTAATGGGAGTGGTGATTTAATTCTATTTAACCCCAATATTGGTACTAAAGAGTGGAATAGAGTAGTATGATGAATGATACGAGATATGGATAAGGATATGGATGAAGATGAAGCAATGTTGCATAGGTTATAAGATGGTGCAACCCAAATTTCTTTATCAGTGGGCAAACTAGATAGGCTATAAAATATAATCGTAGCCTTGTCATAGAAGTTAGGAATTACTAACTAGAGGTAAAGAACAAGATATAGAACAACTTGAGTGAGTGCAGGATGATCATGGGCCAAATAGTGGCAATAGGGAAAAAATGTGTTTTTACTTAGCTAAAATCCTGAAATGGATATTTGACTTTTTGTATGGGTTGGATAAAAAGTGAATTTTGGTTTGGTAATACTAAACCAAAATGGATAACCATTAGTAATGGATATTCATTTCTAACGAATATCCATTTTTAAAAAATGGATATATGTTTCTAACTCCATAATACTTTTGAAAAGTAATAAATTATGCAACCCACATATTTGCAAAACATAGAGGTGGAGAGCAAAATAAATATCAGAGAAGGGAAAATCGATATTAGATATCTAAAAGTAAAAAATTCTCTTATAATCAAGAAATATCTATAGGTAAGTTTTTGGTTTTTTTTTCTCTTTGAGGTTTTTAGAAATTAAATCGACATGTTTGACATGATTTAGGGTTTTCAATTGTTGATTGTAAGCATTATTTTTGAACTCAATTTTGAATGCAATTTAGTAATTTTCATTGTGTTCAAAATGTTTAAATTAAATTGTATATAGTTTAACAAGAATTTGTTTTAAATTCTAAATTTGTATGCTTTAAATTTGAAATAGGTAATATGAATGAGCAAGTTCAAAACCCAAATTGCCCCCCACTGAACCCTCCCCCACCAAACTCTCCAACAATTCAAGAACGAATTGAAAAAAATATCAATGGAATAAATAGGATTATAGAAATTTATCGCCACCACTCTCAATTGAATTCAATGACATCCACCTTAAAGGGAATTATCACTCATGTTTGAACCCTCACAAGCCAACATGAATCATTTCGACAATGGCAAGAAGGCAAGGGGGCAAAATATTCTACTGGCTTATCATATGACCAAGTGAAAGATTTAGACATTACCAAAGCCATGTTAGCGCAACATTTTGTCAACCCTAAAACTATATTGCATGTTGATATACTTAAGCCTAAGTTTTCAATCAAATGGTGCACATATTAGGATATCACTAATAATTTTTAGGATCATTGGTCGATGGTTTTTGGTAAAGCACCTAATAACAATCTTGATGTACCTTTATATTTCCTCCATAAACTATATGTAGAGTTTATATTAGGTCACCATGTGAACTATTTTGATTTTAGAGATTTCCAAGGAGTAAGGCAAGGAATGCCTTAAGACAAACTTGGGGCAATGCAATAGGTGCAAGGTCCATTTATTTCCCCTCCTCCTATCCCTTCTACACCTCTAATTTAGCACCTAGGCATTGTTGTAAATGCAACACATCAGATCCTCTCTACCATACACTCTTTGATTGATCATTTGATTACATAGACTTCTCAACTAGAACAACCACATGACATTGGTGGTCACAGTGGATCAATTGAGATTACTAGACCCTCCTTGTCCACACATGTTTGTGTGCCTCATCGTTGCATTGTGTGTAATCGCTCATGCCTAGGTCCTCTTGAAGAGACTAGTGAGCCACCCCTGAACACATCAGAGTACAATGTCCCTCATATTTCACCTTCACAAGCCAAGGCATCAAGGTCTAGAACTCAAGACGAGGCATCAGGGAATAGAACACAAGCATAGGCATCAAAGGCTAGAGAAGAAGAGGGTCAAGGCCAATCCTTCTTTCAGGTAAGATTTAAAGTTAAATTTCATGGTGTATTCCATTTGAATTTAATATAAACAAAGATTAGTACTAATGTATCTAATTGGGATAACAGTTGATGATAGAGGAAGATCTTATAGAAGTCCATCATGGTACTCTTTTGGCCATTCAATTTGGCCTAGACTTGCCAATATAAATTTTTCTACACATATAGCCTTTTTTTATTGTATGCATTTCATTTTTTGTGAGTAATTATATATTAATTTATATATTGATGTTATTTTAATTTAAAAGTCTATTCAAAATGTGAATGATGTGGCACATTTGCCAATATGCTTTAGTAGAACTCTTGATCGTCGTAGGGAGCATCATTCGCTGAAAGACGCTGAGAATGACAACAAAGAGTCGAGGTAATTGAATTGAATTTTAATTTAATTGATAATTTAGAGAACTTATAGTTGATTCTAGTGATTTAGATTTGTTATTTTAAAAGTTATTATGATTATATGTATACATACGGTCTTACATTCTTGTCATTTTTCATACTGGAAATCTTAGTTGGTTTGTCCATGATGAGTCCTTCTCAATCAATGCAAGAGGCATCGTTGGTGGTATGTTCTTGTTTTGTAGTAGATAACTTTTTGTTTAGTCTAGTCTAGATTGTTTATTTACACATCTAACCTTTTATAATGTATGCATTTCCTTTATTGTTATTAATTATATATTAATTTATATCAATTTGTTATTTTACTATTATAGTCTATTCTGAAAGTGAGTGATGTGGCACCTCTGTCATCATGCTTTAGTAGGACGCTTGATCATCCTAAGAGACCATCCTTTGCAGAATGACTCTCAGAATGACAACAAAGAGTCAAGGTAATTGAATTGCATTTTACTAAATAATTGATAATTTAGATAACTTGTAGTTGATTATAGTCATTTAGATATTAATTTCAAAGTTTTAAATTATAGTAGATAGGTTTATGTTTACTATTCTAACTTATTTATATTTACCATTGAACTAATTAATCAAAATTGTGGTTTGACTTGTTATTGTAGTCAACTTTGTATCCATCAACTACTAAGCATCATGGCACGGAGAGGCCACTTTTTGAGGGTCCACCATAGGTTGAGGATTTGCCACAAACATAGGGTCAAGTAGACGTTTAGGATTTGATGCATCTATTTAGCATGTAGATTATATATAGATTTTGAGATGGCAAATGCCACATTTTGTAAAAAATGTTTTGAGTTGGCATATGTGCCAAATTTTTGTATATGTCTACATTATCTCAGAATTTTATATATATGTGCCTTGATATACAGTATAATTTAAACTTCTTGTGTGCATGTATTCTTACTTTGAAACTTAAAATTTGAATGTATAATCACTTTAGAATGGTTGAGTTATGAACAATAACATGTTATAGATTGATTCCTTGTTATATGATTATTTTTCTTGGTAGAAAGATCATATGTAGTTTCCTACCTCAATACATAACTTGATCTCAATTGCCATGATGGTAGTTGTAGTTATAGGATTGTCTTAGAATGACATGTGACCATTTGTCCATCAAATGATAATGCATTGTCCAAACACCATTAAGAAGACCTTTTTGTTGTTTTGATACTGGCGACTATCTTATTACTAGCATAAAACCAAAGGTTTGTACATGAGTAGATGTTATGAGTTACTATATATTTCTCTATTCAAATACCCTATTTAGTAAGAATTAATAAAAAAGAAGCATAATGGCAATCATATGAAATGATGTAGGAGCATCCGGAAGCATTTAGAATAATTAAGACAATTGATAGTAATTTGTAGTATGCGGAGAGAGACCTTGGAGAATTCTACATTTTACCACATTTGAATATGAGAGGCTATAGAGCTAGAATTATCATCTAGACATAGTCAGTTACAACCTATCAAGAATTCAGATCATTTGGCTTTGATTTCGGGGAGATATTGCTATCGGAAGAGTGAGTGTTTTTGTAAAGCAGAGCCGATAGTGTTCAGTGAAGTCTAATCGGCTTGCGGAGAAAACCCGTGACTTGCGGAGCAAAGAGGAGTGTTGTTCGATGAAGTTTAGGACCTAGCCAACCTTCAGTGAGATCTGCAGAAAGTTCTATGCATTTGTGGAGCAGTGCCTTATGTTTAGGCATGACCTATCTGTGTCTACATGTTACTTGACTAGCCATTTCAATTAGGCTGACTTGATAATGATTTGAAGGCTTGCAGAGGATATTAATGAAGGGCAAAGATTTGTTACAAGACAGTAGTGATGAAGTGATCGATAGTGTGAAGATATGAAGCCAGATATAAAGTTATTTTGATCCAATTGAGTAGCAGAACAGAGTAGAAAGCAGAGCAGGAAGTAAAATGAGTTGCAGAGCAGAGAATCGAGATGTAGAAGAAAGAAATCATGAAAGAATATTGTTGTATGAATCTTTTGTAATCCCTGGGCTATGGCCTAACATTTGTAAAACCCCTGAGGCATGTGTAATTCAATTTGAAGTTATAATATATGAAGGATGAGCTTTGAAGGCTGGGTTTTTCCCTGTTAGGGTTTTCCCAGGATACATCTTGTGTTATGTGATCATGAATGTCTTTTATCTCTCTATTGATTAGTTGTTAGCTTCCATTGCATATCTGTAGGATCATAGTGTTAATTGTTTATGGCTGCAAGGTTGGACAGTCCCTCATCGGACCCTCCTACCTTGACTACATTAATTGGTATCAGAGTTGGTTTCAAATCTGCTAGGCTAGTTACGAATCTGTTGGAAGGTGGTGAATCTGATAAAGGAAGTGTGAAACCCTGGAAGTAACACGTGTCATCACTGAAGAAGATCAAGGCAAGGAATATTTGGTGAGCTTTTCAAATTCAATTGTTTGTTTTAGATGGGGAAGATTGGAAAGAGGATGAAGGAAAATGAAAACCTAATATGCGAAAGAGATATTTTGGAGGGAGAATTGTGTGAAACCAAGAAATGTAATTCAACATTGTTGGAGAAGATGAAAGATCTAGAAGTGGACAAGTTTGATGCCCTTGAAGAAGCACTGAAAGATGTAAAGAGTATAAATGAAGACCTAGAAGCAGAGTTGAAACTATTTGAGGATGTTGAAAATAAATTTGCTGAACTAGAAGAAGGATTTAAGTTGTTTTATAAGGTTGAATAGAGGAACAAAGATCTAGAAGATAGTTTGGAAGAATTGAAGAAGGAGAATAGTTTACAAAAAAGTGAAATTTTAGAATTAAAAGAGCAGAAAGATCAGTTAGAGCAGTCACTTATAGCATGTAGAGAAGAGAATGAAAGTTTGAGATCTAAACCTAAATTATGTGATGTTTCTTGTGATACTAATGATCTGTGTGATGATGCAAAATTTCTTTAGAAATTGAAATTGAAGATGATAGTGTTATTGAACCTACAGTGGTTGGTGATGGTATTGGTTTCAAAATCATGTAGAAAATTGGATATGAAGGACAAGGATTGGGAAAGCATCAGCAAGGAATTATAGAACCTATTGAATTAGTAATCAGATCAAGAAGTGAAGGCCTTGGATATGAATGAGCTAAGGATGTTATGGCAAATTCAAACAAATCAAATTAGGGAAGAAGAGGTATGTATTGTTTACATTGTAATAGATATGGACATGAAAAGGAATTGTGTTGGGATCTATACCCTTGTAAGTTTTTTGGATTAAGGAATCATTCTGAAAAGATGTGTTGGAATAAAATAAGGAGGAAGCCTATGACAGATTGTATGCAGATGGATTATGGTTGGATTGATGCAGAAAAATGGAAACATGTCACTTGTATGTTCAGAAGGTTGTATCGATCGAAGTATTCATGTATTGGAGAGAAAAGAAGATATGGATCAAGTTGTAGAGACAAAAGACCTTATGCAGAGCAGAACAAGAACAATAATTCAAACCATAGAGGGGGAGATGACAGGAGTCATAATTCTTATCACAATGAAGGATACAAAAGAGATGAAAGAGGATTTGATAGAAGACCATTTAGAGGAACCTATTTTCAAGTTTGGAGGAGAAAAGAATCAAGTAGTGAGTGTCAACAAGAACCTGTTACCATAAAAGATAACGAAGGAGAAGCAGTAACTAATTCAGAGACAATTCATACAGAGGAAGAAGAATCTGTTGATATAGAGATAGTTTATGTAGAGGAAGAGGAACCTTTTGAGACACCAGATTTGATAGAGAAACCAGAAGAAGGTGAAGCATTAATCTTAAGGAGATTTGTGTTATAGAGCAGAGAAAATAGTGTAAGAAAAAGTTTGTGTGTGGACAAGTGTGGTGCAGAGTAGGAAAAGGAAATTCATATTGCAGACAAGATATTCTACCGGAGGAGAAATTTTATGTACCAGAATGAAGTAAATATGGATAAAGTAACATAGATGAATAAAAGGAAAGTGTATGCAAATAGGAAACTGTGAGATTTTGATGAGTGCAGAGGAAATTGTGACAGGAACCTGGACTTAGATAAAGTTGCAGAGAAGAATTCAAGAATGTATTAGAAAGTGACGTTATTGTTCCGGAGGGTGCATGTATGCATTGATTGATTCTTAATTGATTGAAGTACACATTGATCTTGAGGCAACTTGTGGAGAAGGCTTGCTCAGACCACTGCTCATTAAGGTAGTACAAGGCTTGCAGGTAGACCGCTGAACCTAGACCATGAAAAGATGATGGACTTGAGGTAGTTTTGTAGGGTGGACTTGGATAGATCACCAATTTAGAGGCAGTTGCAAGTACCTAAAAATAGATCGTCGACCTTGAGGCAGTTGCAAGTACCTGAAGATAGACACCAAACCTATTTGATTTTGACATAATATAGATCCAAGTAATGAGGTTCACTTTTCAAATAACCTCAAGAGTCTAATGTAGGAGCATCCAGAAGCATTCATAACAATTGAGATAGTTGATAGTAATTTGCAGTATGCAGAGAGAGTAACCTTAGAGAATTCTACATTTTACCACATTTGAATATGAGAGGCTGTGGAACCGGACTTAGCATCTAGACATAGTTAGTTACAACATATCAAGAATTCAGATCATTTGGCTTTGATTCCAGAGAGATATCGCTATCGGAAGAGTGAGTGTTTTTGTAGAGCAGAGCCGATAGTGTTCAATGAAGTTTAATTGACTTGCGGAGCAAACCCATGACTTGCAAAGCAAAGAGGAGTGTTGTTCGATGAAGTTTAGGACTTAGCTGACCTTTAGTGAGATCTGCATAGATTTCTATGCATTTGTGGAGTAGTGCCTTATGTTTAGGCCTGACCTATGTGTGTCTACACGTTACTTGACTAGCCGTCGCAATTAGGCCAGCTTGATAATGATTTGAAGGATTGCAGAGGATATAAATGAAGGGTAAAGATTTTTTACAAGATGGAAGTGACGAAGTGATTGATAGTGCGAAGAAATGAAGCTAGATCTAAAGTTATTTCGATCTGATTGAGTAGCAGAACAGAGTAGAAAGTAGAGCAAGAAGCAAAATGAGTTACAGAGCAAAGAATTGAGATGTAGAAGAAAGAAATCATGAAAGAATATTGTTGTATGAATCTTTTGCAATCCTTGGGTTGTGGGCTAACATCTATAAAGCCCTTAAGGCATGTGTAATTTGATTTGAAGTTATAATATATGAAGGATGAGCTTTGAGGGCTGGGTTTTTCCCTATTAGGGTTTTCCCAGGATACATCTTTTGTTATGTGATCATGAATGTCTTTTATCTTTATATTGATTAGTTGTTCGCTTCCATTGCATATTTGTATGATCATAGTGTTAATTGTTTAAGGCTACAAGGTTGGACAGTCCCTCACCAGACCCTCCTACCTTGACTACATTATGAGATCTATATTTAACATTTTATTTTATTTTATGCTAATTTAGTACATACTTGTTCAATATTTGTTTAGACTAAATTATTACATGGATGCTTAGTGTTAGTTAACATATTTGTTGTACTGTTCTTTTTGTATACATCTCATAGCAATCATGATATTGAAACTACTAGATTTGATATGATAGTCATAGATAATTTCTCATCTTACATGTTAAAAATGCAAGATACATGTTAAATATGACAAAACGTATGATGTTTTTTTCATTAAATCAAAATAATTATTTTTGTATTAATGAGAAAAGACATGTTTGTATGTCTACCCATTTCTTTATCTAGTTAAAAATGACAAAACGTATGATGTTTTTCATTACAAAGAGTTATTTCTGTATTAATGAGCAAAGACATGCTTGTATGTTTACCCATTTCTTTATCTAGTTTATGCAAAAAAACATCATCCACAACCCAAATTCACATAACGTTGCATTTTGAAATGTAAATAGGTGTATCTTAAATGGAAGTATGTTTCAATATTATATACTCCACGTAAGTTATACATGCCAACACACAATTCTACTTTGACAATTATAGACTTAGGGAGAGAATCAAGGAGATAGGAAGACCCAGATACATAGGGAGAGAGACACATTTGGCATGATTTGCATATCTTAATTTCACCTTCTATATGATTTCCATGCTTTGCATATCCTCATTTCACGTTCTACATGTGTGACATGATTTTCTTATCCTCATTTCACTTTCTACATGTTTGACATGATTTTCTTATCCTCATTTCACTTTCTATAAGCACTTTCTATAAGTATAGAATATCCTCATTTCACCTTCTATATGTCTAACATCATATTCTTACCTTCATCTCACCTTAAATATATGTTTGACACTATATATTTAGTTAGGGAGAGACTTAGATAGAGACCAAGATGGAGATGATATGTTTGATAGGATATCCTCATTTCACCTTCTATAGGTCTAGCATACCCTCTTTTAACCTTTTATGTGGGTTACGAAAAGAGTAGAATTTGGAAGACAAGAAGAGAGAGACATAGGGAGAGAGATACGTTTGGCATGATTTGCATATCCTCATTTCACCTTCTATATGGTTTCCATGCTATGCATCTACTCATTTCACATTCTACATATTTGGCATGATTTTCTTATCCTCATGTCACCTTCTATACGTGTAGCATATCCTCATTTTACCTTCTATATGTTTGACATCATTTCCTTACCTTCATCTCACCTTAGATATATGTTTGACATTAAATGATGAGTTAGGGAGAGACATAGAGAGACCAAGAGGGAGATGATATGTTTGACATTATATCCTCATTTCACCTTCTATATGTTTGACCAAGAGCCATATTTGGCATTTTTCACCTCATGGGACCAAACTCATAGCGTCAACATATTAGGGAGGGTGGATGTATGCTATAGGAGGCCATATTTCATTCCCCTAGTGTCCCAATCCATTTGGGCTACACTATACTGGTAAAGTCTCTTAAGAGACCTAAGAGAAAAAAACTACCAAACTTTGACAAAGTAATTCTAAGAGTTCGTGGAACCTAGGAATGATTCGTTTAGACCTAAACCTAGATGTCAGGTCCCTCCATAATAACCTCTCTCAGTTTTCATCAACTCAACACCATTTGATCGTGCCAACAATGGATGCAATCTTGCAAAATGCCTCAGTGACATTTAGTGTAAAGGTGCCAAGAGCCATATTTTTGCATTCTTCACCTCATGGGACCAAAATGATAGTGCCAACACGTTAGGGTGGGTGGGTGTATGCTAGAGGAGGCCATGTTTCATTCCTTGAGTGTCCCAATCCATTCGGGATACACTATACCAACAAAGTCTCATAAGAGACCTAAGAGCAAAGAACTGTCAAATTTTGATGAAGTAGTTTTGAGAGTTTGTGGGACCTAGGAATGATCCATTTGGACCTACAATTGGATGTATGGTCCCTCCACAATAACCTCTCTTGATTTTCATCAACTCAACACCATTTGACCATGCCAACAACGGATGCATTCTTGTAAAATGCCTTAGTGGCATTTAGTGTAAAGGTGGAAAGAGCCATATTTTGCATTCTTCACCTCATAGGACCAAACTAACAATGAGAACATGTTAGGGTGGGTGGATATATGCTAAGGAGGCCCTATTTAGTTTCCCAAGCATCCTAATCCATTCAAACTACATTGTACTGAAAAAGTCTCTTAAGAGATCTAAGAGAAAAAAATGCCAAACTTTGACATGGTAGTTCTTAGAGTTTGTGGCACCTAGGAATGATCTATTTGGACCTATAGATGGATGTTAGGTCTCTCCACAATAACCTCTCTTAGTTTTCATCAACTCAACATTGTTTGACTGTGCCAACAATGGATGCATTCTTGCAAAATGCCTTAGTGGCATTTAGTGTAAAGGTGCCAAGAGCCATATTTTTCTTCATGTCATGGGACCAAACTAATAGCGCAAAAATGTCAGGTTGGGTGAGTGTATACTAGAGGAGGCCTTGTTTCATTCCCTAGGTGTCCCAATCCATTCGAGATATATTATACTGACAAAGTCTCTTAAGAGACCTAAGAGCAAAAAACTACCAAACCTTGATGGAGTAGTTCTCAGAGTTCAAGGAACCTAGGAATGATATGTTTGGACCTACATATGGATGTCAAGTCACTTCCCAATAACCTCTCTAATGAGTGCTAGGTAGCACCCATAGAATACACCTTTTTACCTCTCTTTTTCCTCCTTATTCCACTATCCTGATGACTGCACCAAAGTAGATTAACAAGATTGTTCTAATTATGTCTAATAAGAGATGAATTACTTAAAATCATGATTTCTGATTGAGGGACTAAAGTGCACTGAATTAATGGAAATATGCAGAAATTATCTCTTTTTGAATCTATAGGTGCAGATGTTCAGGAAAAGACAATTTTGGTCATCTCCGGAGGTGGTCCTAATAATCTTCGGAGCTAACATATGGATACCACACTGGTCTCCAATATTTTCCAATATGATTGGAGATATTTTGAGATAAAGGGGAAGAATCATCTCCAGAGCTAGACTAAAGTCAAAAGCATATCTCTAGAGCCAAATAGAAGGTCATAAAGCATATCTCTGGAGTTGTAGATAGAAGCACACACCTCTGAAGTCTCCTCAACTCAGATGCAAATTTCTAGCGCTGCTACCAATCAACACTTCCAGTAGTAATTGGGGTGCTCTAGATATTACTCAATCATCACCTGAGTAATTGAGTAAAGACTGTAGTTAATTGCTTGAAGTTTTATCTTTCTTTTTTATTTTACATGAGTTCTTGACAAACTGATTTAAACACCTATATTTCAGGGCCTTGCTGCCTAGTTGTATTTGAAACTAAGACTCAGATTTAGTGAGATTACTGTTTCACTAAATCTATTTTAATTGCATGAATGTTTATTCTGTAGTTAGACAGTTAGTAGAATAAGAGATTGGTATTATATCATAGATGAACTAGTAGTTAGGGTAAGTGATATCTCATCACTGGATCAGATATAAACTTACAAATGTAGCAGTAGAAAAGATAAAGTGAATGATTTATTGTTATTGTAATCTCATTTTGATATAGACATCTTTCTGAATACAAAAGTTGATGGAATTAGATTGAAAGTGAATTGTGATATTATCTTGTGTTGATTCATTGCTTTAGTCTTCAGCCCTAAGGGTGTGGAGCAAGGGCCCACTCCCACCACCATGGTAGAAGGCTAGTATTATTGTTTTGTTATTTTTTTAGATTCTATTGTTTGCTATTCTATTTTAGATTCTACTTAAGAAAGGTAATTACTATTTTCTCATAAACGAATGTATGTTTCAATTCAGTGGAATAGTATAGATCTACATTAGCAATTCATTGTTTCAGTTTTGTTTTCAATATTCCTAGAATTCATTTTCATAGCAGATAGATCAGTAGCAGTAGTTTCTTCAATCAGTAGAGATCATTAGAATTAGTTAAATGAACTGGCAACTATAGGATTGCTAATTCTAGACAGCCAAGGACACAACCCTAGATTTGACACATGAAATATGATTAAATGCCAAGGTACAATGACCCTAGTCATTTTTGGCACCGTTGCTGAGGATTATGTGTTAATTAGGGAAACTTAGATAAACAGTTTTAGGATAGATCTGTATGGTTAGAGCTAGGGATTCAAAAGGAAGACACATAAAATAGACACCACATTGACAAACTATAGGAGAAAGTAGTGGGGTGACACAAGATCTTGATGAAGAGAGACACATAGAACCTACCTTGGAAATTGTACCTCAATTCAATAATCCCTTAAATCCTCCAAATCTTCCACTCACTGACTATATCCAAGAATTGCAACAGAAATTCCAGGCAGATCCTTTGATAGAAACTAATTCCTCAGAAACTCACACTGAATCTCAAGGAGAAGAACCAGTACCAGACATGGATGATAATCATGATAACCATGAAGAGGAGGAAAATCAGGCTCCAAGAACCTTCTCATATCCCATTGTTCTAGCTGCTGGAGACAATATTTCACTAGCACACTTGCCAAATTTTACGGGTCTTGCTTCTGAGGATCCAGATCAATTTTTGTTTGAATTCAAATTGGTATGCCAGACTTATGATTATGGATCAGATAATAAAAAATTTAAATTGTTTCCCTCAATCCTAAAGGATTCTGCAGTGAGATGGTTCATGGGTTTGCTCCAAAACTCCATACATTCCTGGGAATAGATGGAAACAAAGTTTTAGGAAAATACCAAGATTACTGTAGAGTCAATAATAAAAATGAGGATTTGTTCAAAATTAAACAAGGAGAGGAAGAAACCTTAGAGGACTATGTGGATAGGTTCAACTTCGCTTTGAGAAGGTATGGCAACCCAGTAAATCACTCTTTCACCAGAACCCTATTTGTAAAAGGGTTAGACAAAGAATCAAAACAAACACTAGATCTGATGGGAAAAGGGAATATCAACAAAATGGATATACCTGCTATAGAAGAACTCTGTAGGAACTATTTGAGAACTCAAGATGGAGTGAGAACACCCAAATCCTTCAAAGGGAAGAATGAAATAAGACAGTTAATGGAGGAGATTGCAAATCTAAAAATAGATATTCTAGTCCAATTGAATACCACATTAGATGGGATTCAGACAAAAACTAGAACAACTGATCAAGATAGAACAACTGAACCACTCTCTATCTATTGTCCTAGGTGTAGAAACAAACATCTGTTGAGAGAATACCCTTTAGATAAATCAGAGATCTGTCAGATCTGTGATAGGGAACATCTTACCAATCAATGCAGTCAACTCCCAGCCTTAAAAAGGCTAAGTAAAAAGAATGCCATTATAGAGGAGGAGTTGAACTATGTAGGACAAAAACAAGCTGAAAATTTCCCTTATAATCAGTATCCAAACCAGCCTTCTTATAGGGGTCCTTCTAATTGGGGAAATAATCAATAGAATCCAACTTGGCATGGGCCTTAGAATAATCCTCCTTGGGGACAACATGATTGGCCAAATCAACAATGGCAAAACCAACATTGGCAAAATCAACCTTGGGGGAATCAACAATGGCCACAACAGTTTGGGTCACAAAACATGTAGTGTCATTGGGGTCCTCAATAGGGATATAATAAAAAATGCCAGGGACAACCTAGACATTTCCAACCTCAACAACAAGCATTGCTAACTGGACCCCCCAACACACAAGGTTAGTCACAAAATGAACCAGTTAGCCAACCACCCTTACCAGCTCAACCTATACCAAACCCATAGAATAAGCAAGGAGTAGCTGTTTACATGACATAAAGAAAACGTGGATGGTATTAATGCTATATATTCCAATAATCTCCACCTGCATTATGGGAAAGCACTTCCAAGACCATCTCCTCCAACTATAGTTGAAGTAACCAATGATGAGGAACCTAAAAATCCATCCACTCAGCTTCTAGAGGATATTACTATAGAAACAGTGCTAAAAGAATCATCCTTGGATAACTCCAGAGTTCCTCCTAAAAGAATGACTCTAGAGAACACCCCTGGAAACATTTCTGATAAGAACTCTAGAGATAGAAGAACTAGCACCATACCCAGAGTGGCTTAAACAACATGTCCCTTGAAATAAGGTTTTACAAAAACAAGTCCAATCTACCCTGGAATCAGAACTTTTACAAGAAATTAGACAACTAAACATTGAAATTCTACTCCTACAAGCAATCAGAGATGTACCTGAATTGAATCAATTCATCAAACAACATTGTGTTAAGACCCAGGGAACAAAAAAAAACTTTCCCTCCACCATCCAGGTGGAAGGAAAAGAAGTAGACCTCCTAATGGGAGAAATTCTCTTCCCAAAATATGGAGATCCTGGAAATCCTGTCATAACTATTTACATCTCAGGGGTAGAAATGCCAAATGTTTTGGTTGATTTGGGAGCAACAATAAATGTAATGACAGTTCATACAATAGACAAATTAGCCCTAACATGTATCCAATCCACATCTACAATCCTTCAACTTGCTGTCCAGTCAGTAGCTATTCCAAAAGGGGTGATTACTGATGTTCTAGTTGTGATAGGATCATGGGAATTCCAAGTAGACTTCCTGATATTAGAATTAAGAAACCAGAGAAATGCTTATCCATTGATAGTAGGAAGACCATGGCTAGCTACAACAACAACATCTATTGATTGTCAAACTAGGGATATGGTCATTTCTAATGGGATGGACTTAAAGAAAATATCTTTGTATCCTCCAGCTAAACCCTCAATACATTATTCAGGGAGAGTATGGGTAGATGAGCCAGATAACATGGAAAACAATGCCTCAGTATCTATGGTTACCATCAAAGAACATTTTGGTGAGTTGGAAGAAGAAATCTACTATGATACAACAAAAGCTATCACCCACATTCTTATTAATGAGGATATAATGGAGCTAGCCCAAGATTAAAGGAGAGAACTTCTCACTTTTGCTCATTGTACCCTAGCAAATATCATTCCTTGTGGAGAGACCTTTTACAGAGACTAAGCCACATTTCACATGTTGCTTCCACATTCTTGCCCCCTCAATACCATGTCTCCAGTATATGGATTGACTCCATCCTTGGATCAAATCACAAAATAGGTCATGATTTTACCTGGGAAAACACTGAATATCAACACCCAGTTAGCAGAAAAATAGGAGGAAGAACTTATCAAACTCCTAATTTCCCATTTAGTAGCTTTTGCTTGGGAATACCAAGATATGAAGGGCATCCCTCCTGAGATTTGTACTCATCATATATACACTAAAGATATCAAACATGTCAGACAACCCCAGAGAAGACTGAACCCTGCCTTAAAAGACATTGTTAAGACTGAAATAGAAAAATTGCTGCAAGTAGGGTTTATATATCCAAACTTAGACAGTCAATGGGTCTCACCCTTAGTCATAGTGCCTAAAAAGAATGGGAAGTGGAGAGTGTGTATTGACTATAGAGAGGTAAACAAAGCTACAAAAAAGGACTACTTTCCTTTACCATTTGTTGACCAAGTGCTGGACAACCTTGTAGGGAGGAAGTATTTTTATTTCATAGATGGGTTCAGTGGATATAACCAAATACAAGTAGCACCTGAAGATCAGGATAAAACCATTTTCACTTGTTCTTAGGAAACTTTTTCCTACAAAGTTCTTCCATTTAGACTATGTAATGCTCTAGCTACATTTCAGAGGCTTGTTTTAACCATTTTTTCTGAATTAGCTAATGAGTGAATGGAAGTCTATATGGATGACTTTACTATGTATGGGGACAACTTTGAAGAAGCTCTCATAAACCTAGAGAAAGTACTAAAATGCCGTGAAAAGAATCAACTATCCCTGAGCCATGAAAAGTGCTTCATGATGGTAGAAGAAGGAATTGTATTGGGACACCACATTTTAGCAAATGGGATCGAAGTGGACCAAAACAAAATAGAAGTGATCAAGTAGTTACCTTCACCTAAAAATTAGACATATGTTAGAAGTTTTCTGCTCATGCAGGCTACTATAGGAGATTTATAGAAAATTTCAGTAGAATAGCCGCTCCTCTGTTTACTCTGCTTAACAAAGACACATAATTTCTATGGATAGAGGATTGTCAATCAACATTTGAAACCCTTAAGGAAAAACTTACTGTCGCACCTGTTTTAAGAGGACCCAACTAGACTCTACCATTTCACATACAAACGGATGCTTTGAATGAGTCCATTGGAGTAGTCTTAGGACAGAAAGAGGAGGGAGAAAGTATGCATGCCATCTATTACATTAGTAAAAACCTCACCTCTACAGAAAGAAACTATACCACAACTAAAAAAAAATTCTGGGTAGTCATATATGCTATAAACAAATTCAGGCATTATATCACTGGATACAAAATATTTGTACATACTGATCATGTAGTTATCAAATACTTAATGAATAAGCCAGTAGTGGGTGCAAGGATAATCAGATGGTTATTGCTATTGCAGGAATTTAACATTACCATAGTTGATAATCTAGGAAAATTTAATTTAGTTGCTGACTTTCTGTTAAGATTGCATACAGGTGGAGAGAACCAGCCATTGGAGGATAGATTTCCAAATAAACATCTTTTTGCTATCTCCTCTACTGCACCTTGGTTTGCAGACATAGCTAATCTCTTAGCTACAGGCTTGTTTCCATCCCATTTTACCTCAAAACAAAAGAAATGCTTAATTAAGGAAAGCTTATCTTACAAATGGTTGAATGGTCTACTATTTAAATGTGGTCCTAATTTCATTTTACACAGGTGTCTAAAAGATGATGAAATTTTTGATGTCTTAATGACATGTCATGATGAACCATCTAGTGGGCATTATTCTTCACATAGAACCATCCACAAGATCCTGGGAGCTGGTTACTACTGGCCCTCTATTCATAAGGATACCAAGAAGTATGTGCAACAGTGTGACCAGTGCCAAAGGATGGGACAACCAACTTTCACCCAAGAAATGTCACTTCATCCTCAAGTAATGATGGAACCATTTGAGCGATGGGGTCTAGAATTTGTGGGACTAATTTATCCACCATCATCAGGTAAAGAGTACATTCTAGTATGCACAGACTATGTAACTAAATGGGCTGAAGCTCAGGCATTGCAATTTGCAAGAGAAGAGAAAGTTGTTGATTTCCTTTATAACAAATTTTTCTTGAGGTTTGGAGCTCCAAGATCAATAGTTTCAGACAGAGGACCTCAATTTACTTCACAGGTAATCAGAGCATTCACAGACTTATATCAAGTTAAGCACATGAAATCTTCACCTTACCATCCCCAAGCCAGTGGGCAAGTAGAGGTGACTAATAGGGAACTAGAGAATATTTTGACAAGGACAGTAGCCATGAACAGAAAGGATTGGGCTAACAGATTACCTAAAGCAATTTGGGCTTACAATACCAATTGGAAGTCCACAACAAAATTCTCAACATATGAGTTGGTTTATGGAAAGAAACCCATCCTATTTACAGAATTTGAACTGTAAACACTCAAAAATTCATTAGATATTGGTCTACCATTGTCTATAGCACAACAGAACAAGATTCTTCAGCGCAATGAGTTGGATGAAATCCATATAGAGGCTATACAACAAACAAAACTTGTTTAGTATCAAAGGAAACAATGGCATGACTAGCACATCAAAAGGAGGACATTTCAGCAAGGTGATTAGGTTCTCCTATATGATTCTAAGTTCAAGGAGTTTAAAGGGAAGCTACAAACTCACTGGATGGGTTCTTATTAGATAAAGGAAGTTTTTAAGAATGAAACAGTTTTGCTAGAACCCATTGATGGAAGCATAGACACATTCTTAGTGAATGGCCACAGAATTTGACTCTATAAAAGGCCATCAACTAAGGAAGAATTCATCAAAGATTTGTGCTTCGTTACAAGGGACACATCCTCTGTCATAGATTTGGATTGAAAAAAAAAGAAGTTTGAAAACCAGCAAATGGCAGCCTTCTTGGAAAAAAGAAAAAGAAAAAAAAGAGGTTGAAAACCAGCAAATGACGACCTTCTTAAAAAAAAAGAGAGAGAGAGATGGAAAACTAGTAAATGGCTATCTTTCTCGACCAAGGGGATTGAAAACCAGTAAATGGTGGTTCCCTTCTTCATGCCAGATAAAGATAATCAAGCTATAGAGGTAATCAGGTGCCAGGAGTTACTCAAACACACCTTCGGTGCTCGTAAATTAGGAGCACCTCCAACACTTCACAAACTTGGAGCACCTTCGATGCTCACAAACTAGGAGCACCTCCGGTGCTCCACTAATAAAGAGCCATTCTTGAATAGAATAAATAAGGAGGGGACCCACCTCTCCAGGTAATAAGGTGGAGTTGTCACTTTATGAGGTCAGCATGACTCATCCTCCACTTTATGATAAAAACAAAGATGAAGTCAGCATGCATATCGTCAGCAGTCAAAAAAGCCATCACCTTTGCATGCGAAAGTCATCATGAATTGCTACACTGATGTCACTTGACAACATGGCATTCCTAGACCACTCAGCGGGAATAATTACAGAATTTTTGACTACAAGGATGCTGATGTCATTTCAAACCCACGCAGATGCTGGTCACGTGTCGGGTCGCATCAAGTCTTATCAAGGCTGCGATGTTGCAGCCAAGTACATCATATCATCATCATCATTAAGATTGATCTAGGTAATTCTCTTTAATTAACTTAGTTAGTAACTATCTTGTCATTTCTATTTTTGGGTGCCGTCATCGTGCCACATCTCCCTTCCATTATTTCCCTTTTCACCTCATGCATGCCACCCATTTTTGCCACACTGTCGACCTGTCTACGGAGTGTCCCATCACTATGTTACAAGTGTGACTACATAACCATGCTAAAATTAGTCTCAAATGTCCTTCCCATAATCTAGGTAGCAAAAACAAACCAACATATCAACCGCATTCAAATTTTTGAGTGTAAAATTCAAGTTTGTTGACACAGTCCTCCAGAGTGAAAAGAAAAATAGACTACAGAGAGTAGAATTTTAGCTACAGGAGATGGAATATGATAGAGAGATGGCTGTCAAGAAGAAATTAGATCCAAATAATATATCAGGCCTGCTGAAGGATGAAGCTGTGGCAGACATTCTAAGGAATGCAGGGTGGTTAGAGTTCCTAGAGAAATTTGAAGGGTTTCAAGAGGATATTGTTGATGACTTCCTACGAAACCTGAGAGATAATCAAACAACTATCAGAGGGGTTCAGGTCAATATCTCTGCCACCATCATTAGTAAAATCTCTAGATTACCAGAACAAGGTGAGAGGTTTTACCATTTGAAAACCCTACATACTGATTTAATTAAAAATTTCTCTGAAGAAGGTGAACCTGCAATACAGTTACATTTAAGTAAAAATGAGGTTAAAGGAATTGATAGGTCTTCACTTCCAAACCCCTGGTAGTCTGTAGAATTATGGTTGATGAAATACTTTACATGTGATGGCCAATTTTCCATAGTTCTAGGAACAATATTGAAAATGTTTAGTTTTTTGAGGCATGGGAATGCACATGCAGAATTTAGCAGAAACCTTCAAACTTTCTATACTCTGCAATTAAATCATCTACAAACAAATTTCAACAAGGGAAAGGTCCTATGAAACACCATGGCCTCATTTTTATAATTGTGAAACATCACTTTTTGTCTCAAGTTGACGGGGAAACATTATGGTAAACATTTTTAGACAATAAGCCACAGGACAGAACACCAGAGAGGGAACAGAGAATGGAAGAGGCTTCCTCTACCCATCAGGAAGAGGAGGTAGAGTCTTCAACTTCCTCTCTAGCTACTGAGAGAGGTAAAGGTAAAAAGCCCTCACTGGAGGCAACTTCATTTGCTACCCCTGTTTCTAGCAGAAAGAGGAAAGGGAAAGAAGTTGTGGAACCTGTTATAGAATAAATCCCATATTTGACTCACTTAGCAAGGCAGAAGATGACCTTGGCTAAGGAGTCTACTCTAGTTAAACAAATAGGGAGAACAATTGTCATAGAGTAGACCTCCACCCAGACTTCTGACCCCAAGAAGAAAAAGAAGAAGACAAGGTAGGGTCAGAAAGCAAGAACAACTTCAAAGAAAATTGATTCCACAATACACTACTAGGATGAGGAAGCATCACATGATTCAGATGAAATTCCTCTAGTGAGAAAGAAGAAACAAAGAGAAGTTTCCCCAGAGCCATCTGTTCATCCAGATTCCCATAGTCTAACTTCACAACATTCCCTTGCTCCAGAGACACAACAGGGAGATAGTTTTACTATTTCCTCAGATTCTGAGGATAATATGCCTGCTACAAAGGCACCTACTCCACCTGTTTTATGGAGAAGCAAGATAAAAAGACAACTTACCCAAGCTGAAAAATATACTGCTCTCTTGGCTGAAGTTTTCTTGGGTTTCAGAACTTTTGTAGATGAGGTCGGGCCTTCATCAGTACCAATATTTGAAGAGAAATATCAAGAATAAGCTCAGGACAAGGGGACTACAGGGGAAGTTGAAATAGAGCAAGTGGATGTAGCTAGCAGTGAATAGAGAAAAGCTATGGAAAACCCTGAGGAGGAATAGACATAAACATGGACTTATTCTCACCCCTCTGATCAGGAGGATATTGAGATTTCAAGGGAGCAATAGATGCTAGAAGAAATAGATAATCTAAAAAGATTGTTATGGGGGAAGAACCAAATCATTATTGACCTCAAGAAGGTCACAAAAGAAAAAGAAATGCAGCAAAATTAGGTGATTTAAGGACTACAAGCAGAGCTCCAGAATAAACAAAAAACAATTCAGGAGAAAGAGGCATAATTGAGAGAAAAAGAAATAGAGGCAGCCCAAAGCATCAAAGAAAAGGAGGCAAAGACAACACAAAATATCTCTGACCTTATAAAGGCTCAAGACAATAGTCTCACAATAATTGCAGTACTTGTTGATGAAGTACAAAGCCAAGCCAACCAATTAACATGGGCCAATAATAAGATAGATGATCAAGAAGAGTACATTTAAGAGATGATTGGGCCAAAGGCAACCATGGAATAGGAGGTGCAAACAGATCCATATTTAAGCCCAATTCCAATATATATTCCTAAAGCATTATTCCATTGGGAGAGAAGATGTAGAGAATATGAGTTTTCTAAACCCATGCTACAGTTACAAAGGGCAGTAACTTCCATGTCAAAAAGAGTACAAACTTTGGAAGAAAAGGTTTTTTAGGTGGCTTCTATTTCATTTGAGATCCTATCTTGTAGACCCCCAAGTGGAAGTTATGCCCTGTTTCTACAAGAAAGAATCCTACAGAAGAAAATGTCTTTGGTTTTGTCTAATTTAATTGAGGACACAGAGATAGGGATGGGGTTCATGGAAGCATATATGAGGAGTTCTGATGAGGACAAGGATTTTCTATGTGAGTTATATTTGCATGGTTTCTGCATTGATGATATTACCTTCATCATCAACTATTATGTAGAAAAATGTCAACTCAAGGCATTCATGTCACTGATGAGAAATCATCAGATTTGGAATGAAAAGATGGAGGCCTATCTAAAGAAGGATGCAGAAACAAGTCTTTTTATCAGAAAAGAATGTCCAAATCCCCATGCTTTTAAGATCCAATTCAGGGCATACATTTACCACCCAAACAATAAGACCAGAATTTTACCTTTATATCTGAAACATCTACAGGAATGCTCCATTGATTTTGGTCTCCTCATAAATAGTTTATCTAATCAAATGCTTCCAGTGGCAGACAAAAAGGTGGAACACCTTGACTGCAGAATAGAAGATGAGGGAAGTGGTGTCCCCTACCAACCTCAGGTTCCTTATGAGGAAGGCCAGGTTAGTTTCCAAAATGATGGATAAATACCAACTGGAGTGGATAGGTGGTTGTTTCAGACCTCCTCTCATCATTGAGCCACTACCTATCTGGGCTGAACAAATGGAAGATGATAAATTGCAGGAATGGATGAAGCAGGTTGATCAGTTTAGGGGAAATAGTAATACAGACTGCACCACTTGGTCTACTTATACAAGTCTACTTATGCAAAGGACTAAAACTTGACTAATAGATTATTCCACCTGAATAAGTCCAGATTGTGAGAAGCATGAGGACCTGCTAACCTTTAAGTATGGGGGGATGATGAGTGCTAGGTAGCACCCATGGAATACACCTTTTTACCTCTCTTTTTCCTCCTTTATTCCACTATCCTGATGACTGCACCAAATTAGACTAACAATATTGTTCTAGTTATGTTTAATAAGAGATGAATTACTTAAAATCATGATTTCTGATTGAGGGACTAATGTGCACTGAATTAATAGAAATATGTAGAAATTATCTCTTTTTGAATCTACAGGTACAGATGTTCAGTCAAAGACAATTTTGGTCATCTCTGGAGGTGGTCCTAATAATCTCTAGAGCTGACATATGGATACTGCACTAGTCTCCAATATTTTCCAATATGATTGGAGAGATTTTGAGATAAAGGGGGGAGAATCATCTTTGGAGCTGGACTAAAGTCAAAAGCATATCTCTGGAGCTAAATAGAAGGTCATAAAACATATCTCTGGAGCTGCAGACTTAAGCACACACCTCCGGAGTCTCCTCAATGTAGATGCAGATTTCCAGCACCATTGCCAGTCAACACTTCCAGTAGTAATTGGGGTGCTCCAGTTATTACTCAATCAACACCTAAGTAATCAAGTGAAGACTATAGTTAACTATTAGAAGTTTTATCTTTCTTTTTGGTTTTGCATGAGTTCTTGACAAACTGATTTAAACACTTATATTTTAGGGCCTCGCTGCCCAATTGCATTTGAAACTAAGTCTCAGATTTAGTGAGACTGATGTTTCACTAAATCTATTTTAATTGCATGAATGTTTATTTTGTAGTTAAACAATTAATAGAATAAGAGATTGGTATTATCTCATAGATGAACTAGTAGTTAGGGTAAGTGATATCTCATCACTAGATTAGATATAAACTTACAAAGGTAGCAGCAGAAAAGATAAAGCGAATGATTTATTGTTATTGTAATCTCATTTTGATATAGACATGTTTCTGAATACAAAAGCTGATGGAATTGGACTGAAAGTGAATTGTGATATTATCTTGTGCTGATTCATTGCTTTAGTCTTCAGCCCTAAGGGTGTGGAGCAAGGGCCCACTCCCACCACCACGACAGAAGGCTAGTATTGTTGTTTTGTTATTTTGTTTCAGATTCTGTTGTTTGTTGTTCTATTTCAGATTCTGCTTAAGAAAGGTAGTTACTATTTTCTTATAAATGAATATATGTTTCAATTGAGTGGAATAGTATAGATCTACATTAGCAACTCATTATTTCAGTTTTGTTTTCAATATTCCTAGAATTCATTTTCATAGCAGATAGATCAGTAGCAGTAGTTTCTTCAATCAGTAGAGATCATTAGAATTAGTTAAATGAACTGGCAACTATAGGATTCCTAATTCCAGACAGCTAAGGACACAACCTTGGATTTGAGACATGAAATATGATTAAAAGCCAAGGTACAATGACCCTTGTCACTCTATCAGTTTTCATCAACTCAACACTATTTGACTTTGCCAACAATGGATGCATTCTTGCAAAATACTTCATTTGCATTCAATATAATGTTGCCAAGAGCCATATTTTGCATTCTTCAGCTCATGAGACCAAAATTATAGTATAACACATCAAGGTGGGTGGGTGTATGCTATAGGAGGCCCTATTTCATTCCCCAGGTGTCCCAATACTTTCGAGCTACATTGTACCTACATAGTCTTGTAAGATACCTAAGAGCAAAAAACTACCAAACTTGTATGGAGTAGTTCTCATAGTTAGTGGCACCTAGGAATGATCTGTTTGGACCTATAGATAGATGTAAGGTCCCTTAATAATAGCCTCTCTTATTTTTCATCAACTAAACACTATTTGACCGTGCCAACAATAGATGCATTCTTGTAAAATGCTTCATTTGCAATGTTGCCAAGAGCCATTTTTTGTACTCGTCACCTCATGGGACCAAACTAATAGTGCTGACATATTTTGGTGGGTGTATGCTAGAGGATTCTCTATTTTATTCCTCAGGTGTCCCAATCCATTAGAGCTACCTTGTACCAGCAAAGTCTGTTAACAAACTTAAGAGCAAAAAATACCAAACTTTGACGAAGTGGTTCTTGGGGTTTGTGGCTCCTAGGAATGATCCGTTTAGACCTACAACTATATGTCAAGTCCCTCCACAATAATCTCTCTCAATTTTTATCAACTCAACACACTTTAATTGTGCCGACAACAGATGCATTCTTGTAAAATACCTTAGTGACATTTAGTGTAAAGGTGCCAAGAGCCATATTTTACATTCTTCACCTCATGGGATTGAAATGAAAGTGCCAACACGTCAAGATGGGTGGGTGTATGCTAGAGGAGGCCTTGTTTCATTCCCTAGATGTCCCGATCCATTCAAGTTACACTGTACCGACAAAGTCCCTTTAGAGATATAAGAGCAAAAAATGTCAAACTTTGATGGAGTAGTTCTTAGAGTTTGTGGCACCTAGGAATGATTTGTTTAGACCTACAACTAGATGTCAAGTCCCTTCCCAATAACCTCTCTCAGTTTTCATCAACTCAACATTATTTGACCATGCCAACAACATATGCATTCTTGCAAAATGCTTCATTTGTATTCATCATAATGTTGCCAATAGCCATATTTTGCATTCTTCACCTCATGGGATTGAACTGAAAATGCCAACACATTAGAGTGGGTGAGTGTATGCTAGAGGAGGCCCTGTTTCATTCCATAAGTGTCCCAATCCTTTTGAGCACCATTATTGTAGTATAAAAAAATAAGCTTCTTTCTAATTTATACATTGCATTCAATAGGTGCTAGAATGGAAAATGCTAATTTAGAAAAGACTAGAAACTAATTTACAAAAATAAATTACAGAGTAGAAAAGAAGGAAAAGAGAGGAACCTAGCACTAAAATAAGAAGCTCATTGCCCAGGACACTAGTGTGTCGTGCAAATGTCTACGTTAAGCACTGTCATCTGGACAACCCAAAAATGTGAAAAGCTTCCAGAATATGTGAAATCCAACCTAGTGGTTTTCCCGAATCTATAAAATGAGAACAAGGGAACCTAGTAGCAAGGTACTAGATGATATAAATGATAAATAAACTAATTAAGTCAAATGAAATGATAGAAATAACAAGAGGAAGGAGGAAACCAACAAACCTCTATGCAGTTGTACACTTCCCAAGTATCTGTAGTTGAAACAAGAGAAATGCTAGGGCTGTTTGGGGGATTTGCCTTTAGGTCGAACCCTAGCTTTGGTCTTTTGACCTCGATAGTAGTCAATAGATAGATATAAAAGTGTGTGTTCTTAATCTAAGTGTGTCTAAAAATAAAAATAATGACTAAAATGCAATACTAATAGGATGTGAGAATCACAAGGTAATCAGGGGCACAAAAAAATAAAAAATGCTACAATAATAAAGAACAAGAAGGATATCATCTTGAAATGGCTTGAAGAAGCCAAAGAGAGAAAGAGAGCTGAAAGAGAGTGCTATCAAATATTGTAGAAAGCTCTATAGAGATTGAGAGGGTTGTATGAGAGCCAAGAAGCATGCAAAAGTGAAAAAGATTAGATTCAAAATGAGAGGAAGAGGGAAGAGGAAGGGGTTGAAGAGTTGTTTGGAATATTCTTGAGATGTTACCATTGGCCCATGAAGATGACAAGTGGTAGAACACTTAGAAACGACTGCCAAACAAGAAACTATCACGGGACGCTAGCGCGTCATGCAGACGTCTGCATAGAGCACTAGTGTCCGGATAGTTTAGGTTCAAAAATAACAAGACTCAATAACATCATAGGAATAACTCAAAAGTGACAACAAAACTTAATGAAAAGACAACACTAGAAAGAAGACCTACGCACCATGGGAGGGAAAAAGGCTAATGTAAGGGCTAAAATGAGCCTACAAATAGACTAAGGGAATGGACACTAAAGCAAGGCCAAAATATAATGTGAAATTGCAAGGGTATACAATTTTTTATGCTACATTTAGCCCTTAGTTTAGTAGGCTTATGACACTATGTAAATATGCACGCTAAAGTAAAAGGATAAATACTAAAAGTAAATAACATAATAACACCAAAATGATACTGTAGAGGATGCAAAGCTCTTCAAGTGGAGGAATTAACCCCCTGGGCCGAGAACCTACAAAACAAATACATTAGACAACTAAAACGCCCACAAGACAGTAGAGTTAGAGCATAAACCTACAAAACCATTATGTCAGAGCATCACAAACATATATAAACATAAACAACACATATGTATAGAGTAGAGAAACACACAACAAGCAAAGATAAAATTTGAGTTAGCAAAGTGAAAGAGACCTCAATGTGAAAGGTTGTCTTGATACTATGCGTCATCTCCAAAATACAAAAGTAAAGAAAACAACAAATATAGGAATTCTTAAGTTGAGAGAAGAATATAATGAGCTGATTGATTGCTTTGAGGGAATACATACAAATAGACGAGGAAGCAATCAATGCGAATGAATAAAAGTACATGACTCAGACACTAGCTTGCTTTGTCACTAGGGGTCATGTAAATCACAATACCCTCATGGATCACGGGCTAGCAAGCTATGTTATGCTAGGTGACCACAAAAAAATGTAGGTCATATGAATCATGTAGGCTAGCAAGTTGTATTATGCTAGGTGGCTCATAAAATACAACACCTCTCATGGATCATGGGCTAGCAAGTTGTATTATGCTAGGTGATCATGAGTGTTAAAAAGGTAGGTCATATGCAGCACACATGCTAGCAAGTTGTATTATGCTAGGTGGTTCATATGCTACCAACTACTCAGGGACTGTATCAAACACCAAAATTGTAGGGGTGAAGGCTTCAGGGAGCATAAAAATAAACACCACAACATGAGGCAAATTAATAAGCAAGACCTCAATGAGTGAAAATAAAGAAATTAATGTGCATGTATGGATGCACATGTGAGAAGAGTATATGCCCCCCTTAAAACATTAGCATGTGTAATATGTAAATATTTTAAAGTAAAGAAAAGGGAAAGAAAGAGGAGGGGAGATCCTTAGGAAGAATGCACAATTTGAGAATAAGTTGTCTTTGTGCCCTACAATATGGGTGAGGACAACCATGAAAAAGAATATTGTGTTCTTACCAAAAATAAAGTATGGTTGCATGTGAGATTGTACCACCATGAATGGCAATGAGAAAGCAAAGAAAGCTATAGGTGCCATAGAATGAGTAGCAACATAATAGTTTAATAAGAAAATAGAGAAAGAATAATGAACCCGATAGAGGCGATGCTCAATATCACTTGTCATGTAGAGCAGAGACAGGTGCTTCAACAATAGGAAGAGTGAGAGCACCCATGTCAAGAAGGTGTTGATTTTTATCCTTCAAGTCATGACATTTACTTATGGATGTTGGGAATTAAGGTGGACCTCAACCTTTGCAAATTCCTAGCATTGATATTTAATTGTTTATTTATTATTTTCCTATATTTTATTTATTTATGCACATCCCATTTCATCATTTAGTGTGAGGTGGCATGATGAGTTGTCATCCCACTTGGATGGTGACTTGGATGGACATGTAAACATGAGGATATGTAGGCATCCCATTTGAGGTGGCATTAATTTACCATGTTTTGGAATCTTGAGCAATGTGTAAGAGGTTATGACATATGATAGAATCTATGACATGTAAGAGCCGAAAATAGAAGATTCTTATGACAGGTATGATATGCGTCATAAAGAATCTTTGCATGTTTGAATAAGACATATTTAGGCTCCCAAGTTTGACTATAACAAGTTGTAAGAGAATCATTTATTAATATTTAGTTATGACATATTCTCTTACAACTATAAGTGGTGTCATATATGATAGATTTTATGATAGTGTAAGAGCATGTATCATACCTATTTTGGGTAAATTTGGGACACCCAAGTATGGAGGGTTGTAAGAGGTGTAAGGGAAACTTGGAAAAGTGTCCCATGAGTCAAAGAGGTGTTTGAAAAATGTGCCACATGGATTTGGATGCCCATCTCTTGTATCTTACTCTAGAAGCTTCCTTCACACTTGATAGTGCCTATAAATAAGGTGCTTAATGTAGTGTGAATGGTTCATTTGCAAGTACTATTATGCTACCAGAATTACTCCTAATTATCAATAGTGGTACACTCCTATAAGATCTTGGATTTGGAAGTGTATTGCAACCTTTGTTATTTACGAATTAATACATTGGGCTGTGCTTTGGAGTGTGGGGTTTTTCACTTGAAAGGGTTTTCATCACGTATATCTTGTGTTGTGAATATTTGTATTTGCATGTGTTGTTTTATATCTTTCATGTATTGTGTTTCTTAATTACTATGATTGTTAAAAAAATTAAAATTTGTACAACTCTCCTCATTAGATTAGTGTAGGAAGCCTATTCCACTTACCTTGCTTCCTTTCAGTTGGTATCGGAGCTTGATCAAATTTGGTTCTAGTTGTTGGGTAGAGGGTTTCTTGAACTAATCTTCATTTGAGTGGGAGCTTGTGTAGAGGATTTTGAAATTATTTTTGCAGGAAAGAGATGACAAGCATATCTAGGAGGATAGAGATGTAAAAGTTTAACGGAGGCAACTTTGAGTGTTGGAAACTCATGATGGAAGACATGGTTGATAGAGACTTGTGGATTGCTATATCTAAAAAGATGCCATTGATCATGAAATGAGAAGACTAATATATGATAGATCAGAAGGATAAGGGTCTTGTAAGACTCTGTTTTCCTGACTCTGTGTTATTGAATGTCCATGAAGAGGCTATAGTTGCAAATCTATGGAAGAAACTTGATTAGATTTATCAAGATAAATCCTTGGTAAATAAGTTGTTCTTGAGGAAGAAGTTGTACTTTCTAAGGATGGAGTATCTATTGCAGATCACTTGAATAGTTTCATCATGCTTGTTGCCTAGTTGAGCTCTGTTGGTGTGAAAATGGAGGAGGAGGATCATTGTATGAATTTGCTATGTTCTTTTCTAGATTTGTAGGACCACGTTGTTATGGCCATTGGGAGTACCACTACCACCTTCAAGATGCATGAAGTGGCTACATCGTTATTGTCTAAAGATATGTGGAGAAAATCTTTTAAAATGGCTAAGGAGGCTCTTGCAGTTCGTGGTTGATCAAAAGAGAAAGGGAGAAAGAAGGAAAAGAAGCAAGAGAAGTCAAGATCCAAATCCTGTGGGAGATCTAAATCTCTTGGAAAGTCCAAGGCATTGTGTTGGAACAATGGAAAGCCTAGACATTTCTATAAGAAGTACAAGGAGGAGAAGAAGAAAAGGAAGAAGAGCTATGATTTAGATTCTGACAAATCCTCTCAAGATGATGGAGAAGTGTTTGTCATTGCCTTGGAAACACATGCATCAAAATATGTGTGGTTTATTGACTCTAGTGCATCTTTTCACATGACCTAACACTGGGGTTGGTTCACTAAGTATGAAGATTATGATGGTGGGAAGGTGTATTTGGGTGATGACTCTCATCTGAAGATTATTGGCCATGGAATAATCTTGATTTGTTTCCCTGATAGATGAGTGAAGTGGATCAATGATGTTCTGCATATCCTTGGTTTGGCATGGAACCTATCATCTGCAAGTAAGTTGAATGATGCAGGTGTGTAGGTTGTTTTCTTGAATGGAGGATACAAGATGACTAGAGGAGCTATGGTGCTATCTAAAGGTGTTTGAATTGGCACTTCGTTAAATCTTAATGCATGCACCCTTCAGTATAATAGTTCTTAATTTTTGAAGAAGAGAATACCAGAGTCTTCATCCTCAGCATTGGCATCAACAAAGAAGAGGATTCTTGCATCTACTTTTGATGGTCATGCTTTCGAGGTACCTAAGGGTGATCATTCTATGGAGATGAAACTTCCAACATAGAGGATGATGTTATGGCACCAAAGAATTGGTCACATTGGTGAGAATGGTCTTAGAGCCCTAAAGACTAAATATATTGTTGGTGTCATCCACCTCCCAGGAGCACCATTTGCAACAAAACACCTTCACGAATGCATGAGAGAAGCACACACGCTATTTCACCAAAAACAAGAGTGAATAATATTGAGATGAGTAAAATACATATGGTACAACCTTTTAAAGGCAAGAAAAATGTGATGGGTGAGAAAACTACCTGATACAGGAAAAAAACACCCTAAGGGAAAAAACTAATTATCCCTATGTTAAACTTAACACACTAACACCCCCCCTTAAGTGCAAACTTAGGGAGAATGAAGATGCAAAAATGCAAAATGAAGATACAATATGGGTCCCAGCTACACAACCATGTTAGGTACCCATTTACAATGTAAAAAAGAAATCTCTCACAAATGGAGAAAAGGAGAAAAACATAATGGGAAAAAACCCCTCTCCAAAAGAGAGAAAAGAAAACAAAAATGATGCATGGATGGAGGACTCAATCAGATACCCCAAAGACTACATACATCATGTATATACAATCAATGATCCCCCCATAAGAGGGAAAGAGAGAGACTATGTAGCCCCCCCACAATGTGTAATTGCCTGCAAAAATGGTAAGTGCCTGAAGACAAAACATGATCCAATGTCGACAAACAACTTGTCTCCCTTTTGGAAGAAACAAAACTAGGTACAAATGCAAGAATGCTTCCCATTCCAGATAGGAATTAGCAAGTGAAATCCAAATATAGGATGAAAATATATCTAAAATCTGCTCATATGTCACCATGACCTTGGAAGATGATGCCGCCAACCAATCAGGAACATGCCTAATCACAATAGAAGGTGACAAATAAGGTACCACTAGAAATTGATTCTAAACATTCTCCAGAGACTGAGATGGGGTGACAATAGTTGTACCACAACTATCATCAAATAGGAGGGATATACCCTCAAATGTGTCTTCCAAGTCAAAAATATGAGATTCTACAAACAATGAACCAATGTCTGACAAATAAGAATCCCAATCAGGAAGACAATGAGATACTAGTTGTGATAAATCACTAGACGTGCTCAATGAATCATCAACACAAGATGAATGATCTCGCTGAAAATGAATCATAGGAGCCTCAATCAATGACTCTGCATAATGAATCACTAAAGGTGATGGTACATCAATTGTCCCTAATGGAGAAGAAGGAGCATTTGAAGAACCCTCATCATTCTCATCTGAAGATTCAAAGTATTCCAAAACTTCAAACTCCTGCATAGTAGCATGATCATAGGATATCTTGTCTGAAAAATGAAGAGGCATACGACAATCTAAAACATGATCATCTGGGAATAGCTGAGTATCAGGATCTCCATGTATTTCCCAATTTTTAGTCCAAAGAATATGAGGACACTCAAAATGATCAATAGCATTCAAAGTGGCATCATCAATATGCATTGCAATAACTCCTAGGACATGATCCCTTTTGCAATTCCATGCAAATTTCTTACTATCAGTACTAGGAAGGGGAACAACATTATATAAATGTGGCAACAAATGAAGCCATCTGAGATGTTTTATGATACCATCTCTCCATTGTTTATAGTTTCCCCTTTTCAACATAATCACAGCATGATGAAATGAAAACCCCATAATCAACTATGACAAATCTCCAAGAATACAAAGACATTAACCTTCAACAACAAAATTAGGTGGATTTACTTGCAAAATTAGGAAAACCACCGTTTGGAAAGGCAAAAAAGCCCACGAGAAAGTGAAACCACCAAAATATGGTCTTCGACCGCTCGACAAATCTCCTTATTCACACCAATCACCAGCCTCACAGCAATACGCGTGGGTATGAGACTAAAGCCAGGTGAGCCTTTGCTCACAAGAAGAGAATGCAATGTTAGGCTATTTCAATAGACAAAAAACCTTCAGTGCCATCAATGTGGGACAAGGTAGCACCCAATTTGGGCCCACCTCCTCACGCACAACAAACTTTATTTAAAACCCTAACAAATAATTGTTGTAGCAAACTTTATAAACAATGAAGTCTAAAATATATATATATATATATATATATATATATATCTAACAAGGAAAAAGAAACGTTGTATGCTGAGAATGGTGGCCACCCTTTGTATAGAAGAATCATGCTGGTACAAAGCCACGATTCACCTCAAAATGCAACTTTCTTTACTCAAAATCACGCCAGTTCTAATCAAAATCAGCCCCGATGCTTCTTGTAAACAAGGATTTCACAAACTTTAGGTTTAAATCATGCCCCCTGGGAATGAAACACGGCCTCCTCACTTGCAGATTTTAACGCATCTACATAGTCTCAACTGTGAGAAGGTTTTGCACACCTACAACTAGGAAAATAATGCCTCAATCGCTCCCAATATTCTCCAGCAAGAGACAATTTTGAAATTTTAAAAATTTCAAATGCTAGAACAAGTACAACAAAAATTGATCCCAAAACTATCCAATGAAAACTCTCAAGGAATGATTTATAGAATGGTTTTCTTTGATACCATGTTGGTGTCATCCACCTCCCATGAGCACCATCTATAACAAAATACCTTCACGAATGCATGAGAGAAGCACACAGGCTATTTCACCAAAAACAAGAGTGAATAATATTGAGATGCGTAAAATACATATGGTACAACTTTTTAAAGGCAAGAAAAATGTAACAGGTGAGAAAACTACCCAGTAGGAGAAAAAACCACCCTAAGGGAAAAAATAATTATCCCTATGTTAAACTTAACACACTAACATATATTATTAAGGGTATGAATGATTGTAATCTTGAGTTTGATTTTTATGAACATTGCATTTATGGAAAACAAAATCATGTTCAGTTTTATTCAAGTTCTCATAAATCCTCTAGGGTGTTGGACTTGATACATTCTGATGTTTTTGGTCTTGTGAATGTTCCTTCGATTTTAAAATCTATTTACTTTGTATCTTTCAAAGATGATTACAATAGAAGGACATGGCTTTATTTCCTTAGAAGAAAATATGAAGTCTTTAGTCAGTTTAAAGAGTTTGAGGCTCTTGTAGAGAATTAGATGGATAAAAAAGATTAAGTGTTTGAGGACTGACAATGACAGTGAGTTTTGTTTAGCATATTTCAACAAGTTCTATAAAGAACATGGGATTGAGAGGCACAAGACAACTCCATATACCCCTCAACATAATGGAGTTGTAGAGAGGATGAACATGACATTGATGGAGAGGGCTAGGAGTATGCTTAGTGGAGCTGGCCTTGAACAAAAATTTTGGGCCAAAGTTCTTGCTACTACTTGCTACTTGGTTAACAGGGCTTGTTGTCTCTCAGATTTGCACCCTTGCTGAGTTGTGAAACTTGGCAATCTGGAGAAACATGGGATCTTTCCAGGTCTATGGGTCACCTGTGTTGGAAAGAACCTCTGGAGAAGGCCAGCTTCCTAGCTGGTAATCACCTAAAATCTACTGGATTTGCAGAGAAAAAAAGGAGAAGGAATGCTTCTAAAAAATGAAAGTTAAAACTGGAAAATTTGAAAATAAGGGTGATTCACCAAACTTAATAAGGTAAATGAAACTCAGACCTACATACACTTGGCCACATACAATAGAAAATAAAACCTACACAACCTATCACTGTATGTTTGCAAAAGCACTTCACAAAGAGGCCTAACTGCATTAAAATCTTTAAAAGGAAGCTAAACTTCACAATTTAAAGCCTTATAACACTCTAAGACACAATTTGTAACCTGCATAAACACAACTTCTATAGAAAAAGGGTATTGGAACATAAGACAGTCACAAGGAAATGAATTGCCTCACAAATGACCTTATCAAACACTTAATAACACCCAAACTGCAAAACAAGAAGGCAAAATCTGATTGTCAATGGTATCCAAGGTGTCCTCTGTATTTCATATGCCCAAAGAGTTACAAAAACATACTCAAACTAAGTAGGATTGCAGAAAAAATCACTAACTCTAGAATGTATATAGAAAAGAACTCCCTACAAAGAGTCAAATGAATGACAATATACTCCCCAAACAGCTGTAATTAGATAAAGATGAGCCATTTCCATTTTCGTGTATCTCAAAAATGTGCCCAAAATATCTACTAAAAGTCCTCCAAAAAGGGTTCACAATGTAGAAAAAGTCAAGGCATGCCATCACTAATCATAAAAGCACCTGAAAATGTCTTTGAATGCCTTTAAATGATCTTAAGGCCACTAAAAATAAGTTAAATATGTGCAATAACTCCTGCCCCTGCTTGTCAACTCCAACCTGCAACATTATAAATGTTTGATATTTTCACAATAAATGACAAACACATAATTTTTGTATTTAATTAACATGTGACTAAGAGGTTTATAATTACACCACCTTAGTTAATGTTTTACAATCCAAATTTATACAAACCTATGCAGAAAAATGGCATTTAGGACACAACATTTAATTTCCTGATTTTGCATAGTTTGGGGACCAATTAAATGTCATGAAAGGACGACAAAGTAATCAATGAGACTTACTTTGTCACTTGTGATAAATCTTCCTAATGTTGCCTCTTTGCATTTTTATTACAAATGATAAAGTAATTCATAATTCATTACTTTATCATTCATTTACAATGTTTAATCTATCCTTAGACTATGCAAAATCAACAAAAAAACTTAAACACCTAGGCAAAACAACACGACTCCACACTTGCATCGTATCACATGTCACAAGGCCATACCAAAGCATCTCACAATTCCTAACCATTTCCATTTTCGCATACATCTCTACCAACAAGATACAAGGCCTAGGCAATATATTATAAGGTGCCCCTTATGACTCCATTTACACATCACCATGATTTCATGCTTTGAAGGTCTAATGCAACACATTAAAGGACCCTTATGACTCCCCTATACACATTACAATGCTTATGGCTTTCCCTTCATCCACCTTGTAATTCCATCATGATATGCCTTAGCAAAATAAGGCATTCGACCTTGGAAAAAGAATAAAAGGTAGAAAAAACATGCCATGGCCAATTTGGATCATCACTAGATCTTAAGACTTCCAAAAGTCTTTACCATGACACCCTATGGATTGCAATGATTTTAAGAAAAAAAAAGTCAAAACGTAAAAGAAAATGAAATGCTCATTCGAGCTCTAGCAAAAGGAAAGGGTTTTCAAAACCCTAAGCATCATTTGTATTTTCATTTCTCATTCCTCCTCATTTCTTTTGATGCCACACTGCCATGAGGGTTTGGAAGGTAGGAAAAGTATGAATCTGGGTCAGTTTTGAGCATTGGCAGGCTGATTTTTTGTGTAAACTGCAAGGTAAGTAGTTTTCCTCTGAGAACTTGACCTCCTCTTTGCCAATTTTGGGCCTCCAAGGCTGCGATTCTGACTGGCTTTTGATGTATTTTTTGCTGTTTCCTGGGCCGACAACCCTATGCATTCGTTGTTGGCTATCTTTGAGGCTGAAAAGAAGGCAATTGGAAGTTGCTTGAGAAAGGAACTACATTTTTAACAATGCAAAGGTAGAAAGAACATAGGTAATCCATTTTTGTTGTTCATCTCTTCATTTTTCTAAATTTTTCCTACACACTTTGCCTTTGCTGAAGCACGACTTGGAGGCTTCTATGAATCTTGTCAAAAATGAGTATAAAAAACCTTATTTTCTTCCGTATCTTTCTATTATCTGAACTCTAGCTCAACCCATGACAAAAAAATTGTAAAAGAGGAGATCTCTGTGCATTTTTTGACTTCGAAAATCTATATTTTGTGTATATTTGTTGCTGAAGTGTGACTTGAAAATTTGAGCATATATTCTTGAAAATCTACTTTTTTTTGAACTTGAAAATCTATATTTCTTTCCGTTGGCTGTAGCATGATCTTGAAAATCTGCATTTCTTTCTATTGGCTGTAGCATGATCTTGAAAATCTGCATTTTTTGGCTTCTCTATGTGGGTTTGCAAAATAAAAAAAATTTCACTGTCTGTCCAACTTGGAATAAGTCTCTCGGTGAATATTATTACCTTGATCACCTAGTTTTGCATTTTGAAATATCTTCCTAAGATTTTTCAAACCCTTTGCACAAGTTTTAAGTTCTTCCTTCTTGAGTGTACCATCTTGCAAGACCGTGTGACATAGATGCGAGCGTGTAGCTTCAATGTCAGCAACATTAAGCTTCCATAGTGAGTTTATCATCAAATTTTTATTGCATTGTAAGTATGTTTCCATATCACTCTGACTATAGTTTCCTTCTGTCCTTAAATGTCTTTTCATGTCTTCTTGTAGTTGTAGCAAAGCAAAAGCACCTGTTGCTGCTGTAACTTGTGATTTTTTTAAAAAAATGCCCTTTGTTTTGGACCCATTCTGCTAAAAATGGTACCCCCAAATACATGGCCTTCTTCCCTAGCTCCTTTATTGCAATAATCAGGTAATCATAATCCAAGGAAAATTCTTCCTTCTCTTTGTTGACATCGATATTAGAATGACAGAGAATTTTCTTCTGCTTTGAATCTATCTCCAAGCACTCTGCTTCCCAGAATCTCACATCTTCCTTCTTTTGTTTTACAATCTTTTGAATTGGCTCTGAAATGCTCCTTGCTTCCGGGTAGACTTTACAATTTCTGAAATACTTTTCCATGTAACTTGTAGAAACAATAGTGATTTATGAAGTGCAAAGATGTGCATATGCCAATACATTCTTTTGGAGCTCAATAGGAAATTCCATGTTCAATAACTCAGGCAACTGCTTCTTTAACTTCTAACTCTGTGCAGTAGCATTTAACAGTTTCTCTTTGACACTCCCATAATTGATGTGGTCACTTGAGTCTTTCACTTTCTTGTTGTTGTTTGGATACTATGGGGGCAACTATATCTGTGTTTTTTTTTAACAGACTTCTTCTTGGAACCCCAAAACGCCCTCACACAAGCCCACATACTGTGATGGGTTATCTCTATATGTGAATGTATGAAAATGCATGGTTCGAAACAACCCTCGATCTATTGAGGCATGGTTTAAAACTAGAGATTCTTCTTGGTTATATCCATAATGAACATTGACAGCCACATTACATTTTGACCATTATAGAGCTCCACCTTCTTGAGACAATCAAAAGACATGGTCTTAAACAAAGTTTTCTGAGGATAAAACAATTGGTGTGAAGAGGTATCACATCTTGTATGGGAATTTGTTGTATAGTATCCTATTGCTTGCCTTGAGTGTTTCTCTGATTGAAGAAGTGTTCTTGTTGCAAGATTACGGTTTGCAAATGGGATCAGACTTGCGTTGAGGCTCAATAAATTTTTTTGGTCCAACTCACAGTGAGTAAATTGTACAAAGTCTGAGCTCTTTTCAGCTATCCTTAAATTATCAATCCCACAACCTATTTGAGCATCTTCTTCTTCATACTATCATTATACTATCCAAGCTTTTACTATGGTCAAATATGCTATCCAGTATCTTTTTTGCATTACTGTTTTGTTGAAACCTCCTTTCATTGTGTGCAAAGTTCACTACTTTCATACCTCATTATGTCTACTCCACATAGGGTGTCTCTTGTCTACATGATGATAAAACCCTCCTCATTTCATGATACCACTGTATATTCTTATTACCTTTTATCTATCCTTTGTATGTGGGCAATGATCTTGAATCTGTATCATAAGATATGTTCCTGGCTTCCTGCCTTTATATCACTGCCAAGCTCTTCATTGTCCACTGTCATGATTGATATGCACTAACTTTAAATTGTTTATTTCAATGATTTGCTGATCGTCCTACTGTCTGCCTTGTTTAGACCTCAAGTTGTCCGAAGCCTACTTCAGCTTTGCAAAGTGACAATAGTTGGCAGCTAGCAAGGGTTGATAGAGCATTTTAAGGGTCTAAACCTTCTTCACCATTTATACTTTGTCTCTCACTATCTCTTTCATTCATTCCCTGTTATGCATGTTCCTTGATGTTGCTTGACTATAGACTCATGTACATGACTGATGTCTTCTTGTGAAGTCTTCTTGTAATGATGACTGTTCTGTAGCATATGAGTCACTTTTATATGACTGTCCTGGAATGTATGGACTATACCTTGTATGTTGTTCCTTTTATGGATATTGCTGCTCCTTTGTACTACATGATTGCTGTCCATTTATTATGACAGTCTACTATTCCATTATATGCTATGACAACACTTATTGCTGTTCATCTCTTCATTTAATTGGGCAGCATGCTTGCTGATGTGTGGTCATTACTCCATCCTCTCTTTTTTCCTTCATGACTGTCTTTATCATGGCTATGGATGTGATTGCCTTCCTACTGACTATTATTGCTCTTGATAGCTATGGTCTGCCTTCTGAATATGCTCCTTGGACTGTGCTTTTGCATTTGTATATTGCATTCTCTTTGTTCTATAAGGTCTATGAGCTGGGCTCAACCCTTGTGGGAGCCACATTTCCTCCACTCATAATGTAACCTAATGAATCAAATAGGAACATAATTGCACCTGTATCTGCACAAAAGCAAACCTATTAAGAAAAATAAGGACTTGCAATCAATATTCCTGATTTGTCTTCTCAAAAGTCTCTGTGACACCAACTAGTTTATTGCATCTGAAAAACAAATTGTATATTTATAGATGTATATCATATGATGTATGATGCCTCGTCATTGCTCTAACATCAGTTTTCCAAAATTTTATGCAGATAACTAGGGGTAGCAAGGAGATAGCAGCTGGATGCAGGACACGTAGACAATATAGGATGACACAAGACACAGCAACAGGATGAAGGCTCATCATTCAGGCAATGACGAGTTACCCTATCTCATATGCATATTTGTCTTTTAGTTCTTCTATAAATGTATAGTTTATCTTTTTCATTTGCAATGAAACAGTTAGTCTCACGGCTTGTGTGAGACCTTATACACTTATTTTTTTAATACAAATTGTTGATCTTTTAAAAGATTTGTACAATCTCTTAAATTTGAAATGCATCTAAATGCAACAATACAATGTAATCTTAATTTGTACCAAATCTATACATGGATATAATGCAGCAAAAATAAAAAATGTACATTTCTCTCCTTCAAAAATTGAAAAGCTCTACCTGATTGAGCTAGTAGTGAAATCTAGGTAATAGGTCTCCTACTTCAACGCTTGTTGAGAAGACACCCATGGAGGTGTGGTCAGGTAAAAACCCTCTCTTAGACATCTTCAAGTATTCGGTTGTGAGGCATATGCACATGTGCTTAGGGAGAAGAAGTCTAAGTTGGAGAACAAGGTAGTGAAGTGTATTTTCATCGATTATGATGTCGGTGTGAAAGGGTACAAGCTTTGGGATCTAGTGGTTGAAAGGGTTCTATACAGTAGAAGTGTGATCTTTAGAGAACTCAATCCTTATTCCATTGTTCAACAGTTCTAAAAAGAAGAGAAGAAAGAGGATGTGGTCCAACTTCCTTTGACCCCTAAGAAAGTTGAACTGGAAACACTTGTTGGACATGATGATGAGTAGAGATCTAGTAGCTCAGAAATTTTAGAAGAAGAAGAAGAACCTCAAACTTAGATTTTGAGGAGGTCCACATGGATAAGCTAGAAACTTGATAGGTTTAGATATTCATTAAATGATTCTAGTTGTATTTTTGCTTTGATTTCTATCACTAATGAGCCTAGGACTGTAAAAGGGAGGGTATGGGTATGAGTGATGTAGATTCCTGGAAAGAGGCCATGGAATAAAGGATGGTTTCATTGAAGAAAAATAACACTTGGGATCTAGTGCCCTTGCCTAATGGACGTAAAAATGTTGATTGCAAATAAGTGTTCAAGAAGAAATTTGGCTCAGATGGTAGTATTGAGAAGTATAAGGCAAGGTGGTCACGAAGGGATATTCTTAGGTTGAGGGAATATATTATGGTGAGATTTTCTCTCATTGCAAAGCTAACATCCATTAGATTTTTGTTATCACTTGATGATGTATAGGATTTAGAAGTTGAATAGATGGATGTGATGATAGATTTCCTTCATGGCGACTTGGAGGAAGAAATTTACATGTCACAGCTAGAGAATTACATTAAAAAAGGTATGGAGAATTTGGTTTGCAAGTTGAAAAAGTCTTTGTATGGTTTGAAATAGTCTCCTAGGATGTGATACCAAGAGTTTGATGCCTTTGTGTTGAGTGTTGAGTTTGGGATTTCTGAGATTGAAATCATATCATTGTCTTTACTTTAAGATGGATAATGACCACATTCTCATTATTGCATTATATGTTGATGATATGTTGTTCATTGGGAATGGTAAAAGTTCAATTTATGATTTAAAGTCTTAGCTTTCAGCACAATTTGAAATAAAAGATTTATGGGTAGCTAGGTACATTCTAGGAATGGAAATCAAAAGAGATAGAGAAAACATAAAAAATTGGTTAGGCTAGAGTAAGTATGTGAATACAATGTTGGATAAATTCAACATGGTAGCTTGTAGATCATTGTGTGCTCCTATTATGATGGGGACTAAGTTATCTATTGCAGATTGTCCAAAATCTCCTACCAAGATAGAGGATATGACAAGAGTACCGTATGCTAGTTTTGTTGGTGGTTTGATGTATGCCATGGTTTGTACAAGACTAGACATTGCCCAAGCAGTGGGACTCCTTAGTCAATTTATGGCTAATCCTAGATGGGTACATTGGCATGTGATAAAGAGAGTGTTTAGATACTTGCAGGGTACTTCCAAGTATTCCTTATGTTATCATGGTCATCCTACAGGATCTTTTCATTCAATTTATATTCATGGATTTATGGATTCAGGTTGGGTAGGTGACATTGACAACAAAAGATCCACCAGTGCTTATGTGTTCACAATGTTTGGTGGTGCTATAGGTGGATGAGTAAGCAACAAGATGTAGTCACTTTGTCCGCTACAGAAGTAGAGTACCTGGTAGCAACTTATGCTTGTAAGGAATCCATTTGGCTTAAGAGATTGTGTTCTAATGTTGGGTTTGATGCAGGAAAGATTACTATTTGTTGTGATAGTTAGAGTGCCATATGTTTGGCAAAGAATCCTACTTTCAATTTAGATGTAATAGTATTTCTCCATTTTAATCAATGTAGTAGAGAAGCAAAAAGGATGATAGAAGTAGACACATAATTTACATTGAAAAACCCCTGCGAGAAAAAAATCCATACTCAAAGAGATTATACTTGTATTAATTCCTATAAATGAGTTTACAATAATACTGAAATCTTCTCTGGACTTTGCCAGCACTTCGTTACTCCTTCAACTTTAAATACCTATCATTAACCTGTAATTCCTATGATGATATTTCTACCAACTCAAGGCATCATTATATAGAATCCATGGATCTCAAACATATAATAAATTGTATCCAATAACATGAGAAGAATCCTCATGCAGATCCAAGTGCTCAATATAGTGAACTCCAAAGCTACATAGTAGAAATTAATTGTTTACTTCAAGTCTCAAGCATGGGTGCCCAAGAAGTCCCAATCAAACTTAGTTAGTTGAAGTGTTCTATGACAATAATAAAGCACAACTGAAAGTCTCAACATGGGCACCCAAGAAGTCAAACTCAAACTCAGTCAATTACAGTGTTAAGTGATAATAACAAAGCTAAACTGAAAGTATCTCCATGAGTGCCTAGTAACTATCAATTAGATTTAATCAACTGAAGTATCACTAAAGTACCAACACACACCAATGTCATGTAAACAACATGCATAATTGATGTTCCCAATATTATTCTATAACAACCTATTTTTTAACATGCAAGAGTCATGCAACCACCTGTAGAACCATGCAAGAGTTATCCAATACTGATTCTGAGTTAGAGTGACATGGAAGATACATGCACACCATATAAGTACATACATCTGACATGCAAGTACATACAACTGACATGCAACAACATGAAAGCACATGCAAGAATATACAAGTGACATGCAACAACATGCAAGCACATGCAAGTGACATGCAACAACATGCAAGTTCATATAAGTGACATGAAACAACATGCAAAAGTCCATGCAAGTAGCATGAAACAACATGCAAGCACATGCAAGTGACATGCAACAACATGCAAGTTCATATAAGTGACATGAAACAACATGCAAAAGTCCATGCAAGTAGCATGAAACAACATGCAAGCACATGCAAGTTCATATAAGCGGCATGCAACAACATGCAAGTCCATGAAAGTAACATGCAACACATGCAAACTCATACAAGTGACATGCAACAACATGGAAGTCCATGCAAGTAACATGCAACAATATGCAAGTTCATGCAAGCTTTTATGAGTGCATGCAAGAAATATGCAAATATCATGCATCTCCAACTTCACTATTAACTGCCACATCATATTCATGCAAATATCATGCATCTCTAACTCCATTGTTAACTGCCACATCATATTCATGCATGCATCTCTAAATCCGTTGTTAATTGCCACATCATGTTCATGCAAATATCATGCATCTCTAACTCTATTGTTAACTGCTACATCATGTTCATGCAAAGTGTATCAACATTATACACTCATGCACACAAAAATCAAACTCCTAGTCTTCATTTGAACACCTCCAAAGTGAGCCCCCAAGTTAACTCCCACTTCCTAGGAGGTATCAACAAGTTAAGATAGACATCAAAGAGTTAACTACAAGTCACCATGGACTCCACTTCCAAAGTGGGCGCCCAAGTTGGGTCCTACCTCGTAGGAGTTATCAGCAACATGTCATAGTGCTATAATTAAATATTATTTTTTTCTCTCAAGTTCCTATGTGTTGGAGAACACTTTCCAAGAACTTTGGAGACACATGAAATTGGTTAGGATTGAAAAGTTAATGAAAACTTATCCCAACATTCTCCCACTTGACATTATACATTGCAACTACTCTTATGAGGTAATTAAATTTTAATCAACAGGGGAAAATATCCCTAGCCATCAATGTACCATTGATTCTTCAAACATGCTTATGTGCTCCAACAAGATACCTGCAAAAGCATCTGCACCAATCTCAACATGAACACAAGAATTAAATTCAACTGATAACATGAGACTCTGAGTGTCTGCCACACTCATACCAAATGGAATATCAACCACAAGTTTCTAGCTCATCTAAAAAATCTATACCTCAAAAAATAGGGTAAACAAAACCATCATAGGTAGAACTCCATGACATCAACATACCAACCCAAAACTACAATCAATTCCCTGTATATCCACCACGTTAATCATCCATCCTCCCATCTCAATGCAACATACTAATGTACAAATGACCAAAGACAAGGCCAACATAACAAAATCTGCAATAACAGGGAATAGATCTATGGATATTGACAGTCCACATTTGAGTCATCCCACTATAGCCAAGGGGTAGCTAATCCACAAAACAACAAAACTCAAAGATCCAAAACAAATGTAACAAGTAAACTTATCTTCACATTAATAACCTGCAAACTGAGACAACCAAGAAGATATCATGACAATAAAGAGCATACATATCAAGGAACTCCCAATGCATGGGTAATGCCAAATATTAAACAAGATCAAAGCATTGACAAGTCCTCCTATAGAATTTCTTATAGAGGACGTGGCTAACTCCTTTACCATATAGTGTCAAAGAAACACTAACATGTACCAAACTATGACAAGTATGATCTCTTTCATCATTTCCAAACTGAAAAGTTAGCAACATTTAAGATTCATAATTATGATGAAAACATGGAAGCAATAGATGTCAACCTCTCACTAAAAGTAGATCAAACTATCCAAACATTCTCACAACAAAGGGAATAAGCCCAAAACTACAAACCATTTTTATACATCTCCAAACAAGTCCTCATAACTAGTTCCATAGCTCAAGACCAAAAATAATGAGAACAACAAAAATCCATAAACCCATGCATCTACCTCTCAACAATCCTTTTCAAGTCTAATGCATAAGAGAAGACAAGATACATTTAAAGAATACATCTAATAATCAGGTGGGCAACACCTATTAGATCATTCACCTGCCGAGTAGACCAAGAGTTGGAAACAAGATTGTTCCATTGTATATAACACTAAGCAATAAAATCTTATAAAAAAAGATAACCTTCTCATTAGGTCTATAATGGATTCACATCCATTTCCAAGTGTAGGCTCCTCAGTCTTTTTGTTGACATCTCATAATGAGAAATCATTCCAACACATATCTCTAAGTTCAAGAGTTATCTAGCCTCACCCAAGTCTCTGTAGTATCCATGAGTATTCACCAATTAATCCATGCCAAATTCAAATGCAACCTACAAACTCATGAAGCTCCAAGAAAATTATTAATATTCAAAACCAAAGAGAATTAACCAAACCATTGTCAAAGTTCCAACTCTAGAATCAGGAACATATCATGACATCATGATCTAACATCTTAAAATAAGATCATATGCTCTTGCTCCCAAGAGCATCTGTATCATGCCAAAAAACTCTAACTAATGATTAAGAGCCCATCATGACATAATATCATACATCCTCTAAATCAAGGATATATATAAAAAATGATAAGTTATAACCTTAACACCTCACCCAAAAACTCCAAAAGTCCTCCATGGTAAACCAAGATGTCAACACCTCTTCAAATAACATGAAGATCTAGCATCATCTGTCAATAGAACCAAAGAGGTCAATGAACCCTCTTTGCAAACTAAGGGCATAATCCAAGAGCTCCTTATGACACCAACAACCATTGCAAAAGATCACCGATCTTCTAATCAAAGATTATGCATGGCTCACAATACTACAACAACAACAATTTAGAACCAATATCTTGAAACAAAGAAGATAGAACACATTATGTAACTACACAAAACTCCAATTGCAAGTGTACCAAGTTATGCATGATATCATGATAAACATCATTACCAAAACTCCATTGAAAGTAAAAAAATCTTCTCATACACCATAACTTAATTGCTATAGATTCCAATGAATAACTAAATTAGGTACTCCAAACCACCCTTTTGTCTCACTACAATAAAAAACCAATGTAATCAAGGTGACCAAGAAGAGGCCTACCAAATAGAATCCACATCAGCTAATTCACAAGATCTGCACACATGCAACATCTCATAGGAGAAAAAACATGATCAGTGCTTCAACCTCAAATAACTGAATAAATAGATTCAATCCCACATTAGTAACATGTAGAACAAATGTAACTAGATATAGCATGTAGATTTCCAAGACTCGAACACTAGGATCAAAGCTAGACCTGATTTTCCAAACAAATCCACATAGGAGTAACCACAGATCATAAGAACCCAACAAGCAGCCTTACAAATCTGTAATGGTTTCCATCCAGAAAGTGCCTGAACACAATTTTCCACAGATCTACAACCCACAGATTTTGGTTAACATGTAAAACCTACAAAAACATCTCTTTTTAAATTTGAAACCACTTATCAAACATTCACACCAATGAACACCATCAAATATGTCATCTAAAATAATGGAATATCACAGATCTACAAACCCACAGTTTTTTGAAATAGGAAAACTATAAAACCTACATATCCAAAATAACATGAATATGAGAAAGGAGAAAATAGGTTGTTCAGGAATGTCCATATCATAAAAATACTAACTCCACAACCTACATACAATTAGTGATAAAACATCCAGTGCTTTCATGTAACTAGGGACTGAAACCATGAACCCAACATAAGCACTCCATACTTTAGTTCAAATAGTGAGTGTTTTTCTATGTGATCAAGGTACCAAAAGCAACCATCCAACATAAACACCCTTTCATTGCATATGACCACAAGGTAAAGGAATAAAACCACTAAACAAGAGAATACACATATATTGTCAAAATGGAGCTACAAATCACTATCACAAGATCAAATCCATAAAGATCCATATCCTTGAGCCTCAAGTGTCTAACACAGATTCTTTTGACAATATTCATTTGAGAGTTAACTACTATGGCTTCCAATCTCACAAATCTGCAAAACAATGTTAACACATAGAACTTCTCCTACAAACAAAATACCTTCAACACTTAAGAGAAAATCATCCCTCTCTCAATAGAACCATTGGCTCTGATACCACATGTTGGAAAAAGGGAGAGAGAACAAGGTAAAGTTGCAGCTATGTAGCTTTTAAATGTTTTCAAATCTAAAATAAAAGCACGTGTAAATCTAAAAATTACTTTCATTTTAGATATAATAGTATTTCTCCAATTTAATCGATGTAGTAGAGAAGCAAAAAGCATGATAGAAGTAGACATATAATTTATGTGGAGAAAACCTTGCAGGAAAAACCTCCACACCCAAAGAGATTATGCTTGTATTAATTCCTATAAATGAGTCTACAATAATATTGAAATCTTCTCTGGACTCTGCCAACACTTCGTTACTTCTTCAACTTCAAATACCTATCATTAGCCTATAATCCCTGTGATGATATTTCTACCAACTCAAGGCATCATTATAAAGAAGCCATGGATATCAAACATACAATAAACTATATCCAATAACATGATAAGAATCCTCATGCAAATCCAAGTGCCCAATATAGTGAACTCCAAAGCTACATAGTAGAAATCAACTGTTAACTGCAAGTCTCAAACATGGGCACCCAAGAAGTTCCAATCAAAATTAGTTAACTGAAGTGTTATGTGATAGTAACAAAGCACAACTAAAAGTCTCAACATGGGTTCCCAAGAAGTCAAACTTAAACTCAGGCAAATGCAATGTTATGTGATAACAACAAAGTTGAACTGAAAGTCTCTCCATGAGCACCTAGTAACTCCCAATTAGATTTAATCAACTAAAGTATCACTAAAGTACCAACACACACCAATGCCATGCAAACAACATGCATAATTGATGTCCCCAATATTATTCTATAACATGCAAGAGTCATGCAACGACTTGTAGCTTCATGCAAGAGTTATCCAAAACTAATTTTGAGTTTGAGTGTCATGCAAGATACATGCAACACCATATAAGTACATACATCTAACATGCAAGTACATGCAAGTGACATGCAACAACATGCAAGTATATACAAGTTCATATAAGTGACATGCAACAACATGCAAGTTTATATAAGTGACATGCAACAACATGCAAGTCCATGCAAGTAACATGTAACAACATGCAAGCACATGCAAGTTCGTATAAGTGACATGCAACAACATGCAAGTTCATGCAAGTAACATGCAACACATGCAAACTCATACAAGTGACATGCAACAACATGCAAGTCCATGCAATATTTTATGAGTTCATGCAAGCAATATGCAAATATCATGCATCTCTAACTTCACTGTTAACTACCACATCATATTCGTGCAAATGTCATGTGTCTCTAACTCCATTGTTAACTACCACATCATATTCATGCATGCATTTCTAATATTGCTATTAACTGCCACATCATGTTCATGCAAATATCATGCATCTATAACTCTCGTGTTAACTACTACATCACGTTCATGCAAAGTGTATCAACATTATCCACTCATGCACACAAAAAACAAACTCCTAGTCTTCATTGGAAACACCTCCAAAGTGAGTGCCCAAGTTAACTCCCACTTCCTAGGAGGTATCAACAAGTCAAGATAGACATCAAAGAGTTAACTACAAGTCACCATGGACTCCACTTCCAAAGTGGGCACACAAGTTGGGTCCTACCTCATAGGAGTTATCAACATGTCATAGTGGTATAATTAATTATTATTTTGTCTCTCAAGTTCCTATGTGTTAGAGAACACTTTTCAAGAACTTTGGAGACACATGAAATTGGTTAGGATTGCAAAGTTAATGACAACTATCCCAACACACGTGTCACCATCTTGAGCAATGTGTAAAAGGTTATGACATATGACATAATCTCTGACATGTAAGAGCTGATAATAGAAGATTCTTATGACAGGTATGACATGCGTCATAAAGCATCTTTACATGTTTGAATAAGGCATATTTAGACACCCAATTTTGACTATGACAAGTTGTAAGAGAATCATTTATTAATATTCAATTATGATAGATTCTCTCACAACTCTAAGTGTTGTCATATATGACATATTTTATGACAATGTAAGAGCATCTGTCATGCCTATTTTGGGTAAATTTGGGGTGCCCAAAGTATGGAGGGTTGGAAGAGGTGTAATGGAATCTTGGACAAGTGTTCTAAGAGTCAAAAAGGTATTTGACCACATGGATTTTGATGCCCATCTCTTGTATCTTCCTCTAGAAGCTTCCTTCACGCTTGATATTGCCTATAAATAAGTTGCTTGTTGGAGTAGTGTGTATGGTTCATTTGCAAGTACTGTTATGCTATCAAAATTACTCCTGATTATCAACAGTGGTGTACTCCTATAAGATCTTGGATCTGGATGTGTATTGTAACCTTTTTTGTTTACAGATTAATACATTGGGATGTGCTTTTGAGTGTGGGTTTTTTTACTTGAAAGCATTTTCCCCACGTATATCTTGTGTTGTGAGCATTTGTATTTGCATGCTATGTTTTATATCTTTCCTATATTGTGTTTCTTTATTACTGTAGCTATTAAAAGAATTAAAATTTGTATAAATCTCCTCATTAGATTAGTGTAGAAAGCATATTCCACATACCTTGCTTCCTTTCAGTGGAATGGCCAAGTACTCGGTGATATGTAGAAAAAGGAAGTGTTTTTGATATAATAAGGCAAAAATAACAAGGGGCTGAACCCTTACAAAATAACCCAGAAAAGAAACAACAAAGGCTCACGAACAAAAGGAGCCACTAACAACAATTAAAGCATTGACAACCGATAAACAACAAAAGTAAGTAGTAGCAGTTTGACAACAGAAAGAAACATAAAGCAAAGAGACAAATCTAGGTACAAACATCTTCCCAACTTTTGGATAGGAATTCATAAATTTTATCAAACTCTTTAGTCTTCTCTTCATCCACACCATGTGCAAGGGTATCCTGCTCCTGCAAAAGAGTCAAATTAACCATAGCCAAGCAGCAAAGCATACTACTTATGAAGCGTCCGAGGGAAAGAAACTTCTGCTCAAGGGAATCCACCCACTTCCTAAGAGCAAAAATTTCATCTTCCTGATTGGCACCTTCCTCCTCAGCATCCTCCTCAACCTTCTCAATTGTCATCTCCTCCCCATCTTGAGTATGATCTTTAGGCACAGAACCCCCACCATTAGAATCCTTAGCTTGCATATCCTCTTCCTCCACCCCTTCAGTCTCCTTTGAGATCTCTTGCACTTTGATGCCTTCACCTTTAGACATCTCACCCTCTTGAGTAGACGTATCTGAGTCACTTTTAGAGTATTCTATCAATTTAGCCTGAGGGGTTGGTTTGCCAGCAATTCTACCAGATCTTCTAACACCTGAAGTGTTACCCTCAGTCTTGTCTTTAGCCATTTTAGTTTTAACCTTTTTTAGTAGTCCCTCACTGTCACTTTTTTTATTCTTATGGGCCCCCATATCCCCTCCCAAATCAGTGATCTCCATAGAAGGCTCCACTTCCTTAAGTTTATGTTTCCTCGATTTCACACTACCTTTAGAAGTAGGAGTATGAAGGTCCTTCACAATAGTCTATTCCAAGGATTCAGAAAAGGAAGCCCCTTTCAATTTTTGGGTGGTAGGGGTAGAAACACTGGGTTTCTCAGAAGTGGTATTGGTAATGGGAAGGTTATCCCTAGGGATTTCAATAATGGTGGGTGGTTGAATGGGTTCTGGCGGGGACAAGGTGAGATGGAACTTATAGAGGCAATGTATAAGGCCTTGGTGGAGGGGGATAGGATGCTTTGAGGGCTTCATAGAATACTTATCTTTCACATGGTGGACAGAGAGTTAAAACAAAGATAACAGATAGAAAGGAAAGCTAACAAGAGAATTTCTCCTAAAGTGGGTAAGAAGGGGAAGGTGGTAGTTGTAAAACCTGGTATAATGACCCTCAATGGTGAAATACTTCATCAGCAGATAGCACATAACATCCCATGGCTCTAGTAACTTGGCATGATCAAACCCTCCTTGATATAGAACAGCTCCTCCCCCTCACCCAGAAATAAATTCTGATATTGGTGGTCTACAACCCTAGCCTTCCTCTTCAATTTCGTGCCTTTAGTGGAAAGAATAGTAGCCATTGAAATGACCTCCTCATAAACCTCAAACCCAATCTTTCCAATTTGGACTCTGTGGTTATCCCATGAAAGGGCACACGCATAGAAAGATTTTCATCATGGCCATTAAGGCATTCCAGGAAAGGGTTGATGCCTTCTTCCTTACAATAATGTCACACCAAGGCATTCTCCCTGAATTCAATGCAAGTGATGGGTTCTATCAGATTCTATCCCCCCCATGATCAAATTTCCTTCAAATCCACACAAAAGAAGAGAATTAAACTTCTTAGTTTGACAGTTACACCGGCTTTCTCTTTCTTCAAAATGCCTTTGTCGAGAATTATCTTCGCTGGCCTTGGGAATAATAATAGTGAAATAAATGATGAAATTACGTGGCGTCCTTAAGTTATCATTACTCAGATATGTCGCCACATTCCCCATTCTCTACGTGTCCTTCCCATGCTTTGATATCTTCCATTTAAAACTCCTTTCAACATCAATCAGCCACCTCATCTTACCACGAGAGATCAAAAGTGCCAAAATGGCATCTGAAAGAAGGGTACATTGTGTCATCATTAAGATGTCCTTAATTGGCCACCTCAACTTGCCACGGGAGATCAACAGTGCCAAGTTGGCATCCACAATAAGAGTGTGTTGAATCATCATTAAAAAGTCCTATCTTTTTGAATTAACTCACCGATAGCCTGGGGGATATTATGGCATTGGCTCCAACACTGTGAATTTTCAAATTGCTGACCATGGTTGGCAAGGGCGTCAACGACTCCATTTCCCTCCTTGTAAATGTGGGAGAAATCAACCATAGGAATACCCTGAATAAGGGTTTGGCTATCAGTAATGATGTCCTTAAGAGGCCACCCACATATAGAAACCTTGGTAACGACATCAATTATGAGTTTCAAATCTCCCTCTATATGCAAATTCTAAATACCCAAGGTTATTGCTAGTTTAACAACCCATAAAAGAGCTGAGTCCTTAGCAAAATTATTACTTTGGAGACCTAATCCCCCTGCATAGGTAGCAACAAGCTCCCCTCTGTCATTCTTGATAACCCCACCACCACTAGCCTTGATTGAATATGTTTAGGAAACTTTTTACATGTAGGAGGAGGAAGATTAATCAAGTGAGCCTTTAGAATCCTTGGAAAAATACACTCTTGTTTAGATAGAAGAGAAGAAGTAGGTGGAGTAGGAAGCAACCCTTTTTGTTGTGGAGAAAGATTTGATTTTTGAAAAGAAGAAACCATAGGGACCTCAGACAATGAAAGAGGGGATGTAGACAGAGGAGAAGGTTGGTAACCTAAACCCACTTTAGAAAGGTTTGGTGTAGATTCCACAGGAAGCTTAGGTCCTTGTTCCATGTGCCTTAGACCATTTTTGTTTCCATTGTATCCTTGTTTAGAAAGAATTTTGTATCCAAGCTGATGTAAGAGCATCCCTGGTTCAAGAGCAATCTTGCATCAACCAAAAACATTTGCATTTTAGTTTGTTTGCAGTTCAGTTTAGGCAGTTCATTTAGAAGCAGTTTCTATATTGTGGTCCGGTTGCATTCCAGACTTTGTGGAGCTGGACTTAGCATCTACATTCATTCATCTACATCATATCCAGGATTTAGAGATCCACACATAATTATCGAAAAGATATCACTATCAGAAGATTGACTATTTTTAGAACAGAGAATCCAATAACAGGCAATCAGCTGAAGGAGAAACTTGTGGAAGCATCTCCTAATCTTTGGAGCCTAATGACACATCATTCAATGATCTTTGGTTCATGGATGACCTTCTCCAAAGATATGTACTTCATTTCATTCATTTTTTGGAGGAATTCTATGCATTTAGGTCTAACCTATCTATGTTGCACATTACAACTTTTCATTGGAGTTTGTGACCTTCTTTGGTCGATGCAGAGGAATCTATTGGTCTGGAAAGAATATATATTGATTTAATAGATCCCTAGGAAAGTAGTTCATAGTTCATAACATAGTGATAGTTGATAGTTTATATTTTGTGTGAAGGAGCTTCAAAGATTTATCTTGCGCATGTATGTAATCAGGCCTCTGAGCCCAATTGTAAGCCCGCATGTTGCCAGTTAGATTGTATTTGAATTCTATGATATACTAAATGACTAAATCTGCATTTGTTCCATTTCTCTAAGTTGTTTCCATTGTGTTTACTCTTGCTGCACGGTCCATATTGGCAAGAGACACTGCTACACATGATAGGTGTTATCATTGATGGCAACTAAGTCTATCCTACACATCTACATAACATAATTCGTTCATACAGGAAGTCAGAGTGAAGATTTGTCTAAGTCTGGGTAGTCATAAACAAAGCATGTGATAGGGTCCAATATCTTGGTCCGGATCTCTCTGGTGGTAAATCACAATGTGCTATGGAGCTGATGGAGTAATAAAGATTTTTAGGACTATCTAAATCCAGGAATTTAGCCTCCGGTGATGAAGGATTCAAAAGTTATAAACATCTGAGTATCGGGTTTCAGTTAGTCAATACAGTCAGAAGAAGAACAAGATGACCTAGTATTTGATCTTGGTCCAGATGAAGAAAAGTTGTTGGTTAAGAAATTTGTGATTATCAATGGTATTGGCCAACATGATTGATGATTTGAGAACACAAGTTTTTGGTCCGCATTATTGATTGTGCACGGATTCATCCGACAGAGCAGAGCTCTTAATAAATGTTCTAAGTTTTCTTAAAGCCGACTACAATTGATTGAATTTCTTGATGTGGATATATATAGCCGATGGATTCAAGTGTTTTGATGTGTGAGTGTGATGTGATGATGGAGTAACTATGAAAAAGGTAGAAATAAGTGTGAAGGTAAAGATCTAAGCTCAGATTATGGCCAAAGAGTGAAATAGGGCAGAGTAAAGATGAAGTGTGTAAGATCAGTATTTTGTGCTTAATGAGAATTGAACTTTTACATTTGTAGATGCTACTCATTAGTTCAAACATTTTGTAACCCTCTTGTAATCATTTATGTAGGCAGTGAGCCTCTTGGAACAATGAGCTCTGGGCAGTGCACCCTGAAGGCATGTGCCTTCCCCATTTGTAATACTTTTAACAAAGTATAATTTCTTGTGGGTTAATCCCCACTGTGGTTTTTCCCTTAACTGAGTTTCCACATAAAAATTCTGGTGTTATGTGTGTTTATTTTGTTTATGCTCATGTGTTATTGATTCATGCTTTCATGGTTATATCATTCATCTATAAGTAAGTGGTAAAGAAGTTTAAAGTGCAACAAAGGATAAATTTTTTTGAGACAACTGATTCACCCCCCTCTTAGTTGTCTGCCCTTATTTCAACAATTGGTATCAAAGCAATGTTCCTTGGAAGAAGCCTAATAGCTTGAGGAAGATCTAGGAAAGTATTACAATGGATTCATACAACCTCAATGAACAAATGCAACTTGCTTTAGAAGATCTTGATCAGTCTAGAGCATATGTCAAGGAACTGAAAGAGAACCTTAAACATTATTGAAGATTTCATTGAGACCTTAAAAGAAAAATTAAGCAAATATAATGGAAAGAGGAAGGAGCTACTTCTTCAACAAGGAAAATAGAATGAAGACAATGACATGGATAAGGCCTTGTAGGAGAAGACAAAGGAATGTGAGAAGTTAGAAAAAGAAGTTGTTGTTCTAAAACATGAGATGGAATCTGGGGTGATGAGGCTAACCAAGGAAATTGAAGAAAGGAAGAAGACTGAAGATAAACTGAATCAATCCCTAAAAGAAAGAACATAAGAATGCTACAGATTGGACAGAATAATTGGCCATCTAGAGTTTGATCTACAAGAATGTAGGGAAAATGAAGAACTTGAGAGGTAAATTGTTATTCTCAAACATGACCTAGAAGTTGTAAATGAATACAAGGAGAAGTTCAAGATAAGCTCAGCTAAACTTGAAGTGCTGCTTGAGTGTTAGAAGAAGGCTGATGATAAGTATGGTCTTGGGTATGAGAAAGGCGAAAGCTCTAGATCCAGACAAAGAAACTCTCAACTGAGGAATGGGAGAAACAGACCTAGAAGACCTCTGGTAAGACAACCTAATGTTCAAAGGTATCCATCTTTCAATGGCAATTGTTTCAATTGTAATAAATTTGGTCATAGAGCTACTCAATGCAGAAGTAGAGTGAATCAAAGTGGTCCATCCTTATCCAATCAATGCTTCAATTGTAAAAGGTATGGTCATAGATCCAATGAGTGCAGAAGTATGATAATGAATAACTCTAACAATAGAGGAAATGACAATTCTTTCAATGGAAAATGCTTTGCATGCAATAGATTTGGACATATGGCTAATCAGTGTAGATCAAGAGGAAATCAATCAAATGGGAAAAGAAATTTTGTGTGCTTCAGTTGTAGCTGATTCGGTCATATTGCAAGATTCTACAGAAACAGGAATAGTAAAAAAAGAGATCTGGTAAACAGAAAACTGGATGAGCAGAGACAAGACAAAGGAAAGGGCAAAGTTGATGTGAATGAGATTAATAATGACATGAACAAAACATGGGTGAAGAAAGGTGAAATGAAAGTTGACAATGGGTCCGCACTAGAATCTGATGCTGATAATTCCTCCGGGAATTGAATCAGGAGCTCTGGCTTAGGGGGAGCTACATTGAAAATCAAATTCCCCCAGCCAGTAAGTGGGTGCTTTAATCTTGCACGATGAGAGAAGATAATTTGGGTTATTGCAAATCATTTGAAAGGATTTCTGAAAGAAAATAAGTGAATATGGCGATTTGCAGAACGATTCATGAGAAACTACACCAAGAAATAGATTAACCAGATGAAGTTAGGGAAATGCATTTATTACAATAGAGAATTAGGTTTTGCAGAGCATAAAAGTCATCCTTTCATCATTTGGATCACTTGGCATTCAAAGAGAGAGTAGAAGAGCACCTGAGCTAAGATTTCAAGGATTTGAAGTGTGATCGACGAATTCATCAGCTAACCCTAATTTTGTGAAAGAAAAAGGTATTTTTCTGCGAAGCTTTGAACTTGTGATCTTTTGCAATGGCTACACCATTAATTGTTGATATTATTAAAAGGCCTCGAGCCAAATTCAAGAAGCATCCACACAAATAAGTAGAAGTCAACCCGTTAGGTGTATTTTCAAGCATTCCGTATGGTGAATTGCATATTGAAGATATTAGGGCCTATATTCATGCTAGCATAGATGAATTTGGGGACTCAAGGTTTGTAGATTTGTTCGAGAATCATCTAAGGGATAAAACTTATAGTCTTAAACCTGAGTACAAGGCATTGTACGATAAACATTTCATTCAAATTATGGGGTTTCCAACCTTCGATGAAGATGAATGGGTCTGGTATGTTTTAAGCCGAATGCACAATGAGTTTATATGGCTAATGAAACCTTTCAAGATCACCAAGGATGCCATCAAGGCTATGACAGGGTTAAAGTCATCTAGTGGACTGCCAATGTTGAAGGCTATAAAGAATCAAACTATGATTGATGCAACTGGTGCCGAATTTGACAAAAGGGCAATGACTATCAATGACATTATTGATTTGGATGTTAAGTTTGCTGCAATGGTAATTAGTTACAAGATTTATCACTCTAGTAGGGAGAACTCTGTTTCTGGAATGGACATATATGCTGCATACCAAAAGGTAAAAGAAAATGCAGATTAAGACCTGTGTGCGTTATTGTCGAACCAACTAATTGAGAACTTGAACAAAATCAAGAAAGACAAAAAAACACCTTTAAATATGGTACACTGGTTCTATGTCTATTTTTCTAATTCATGAATGAGGTACCTGGAGTAAAGGGTGTGCACTGTATTAATGACAAGCCAGTTTCTATTCAGATAAGAGATCATCTACACAACATTGGTGACTATAAAGCACAGAGAACTGCAATATGAGGATACTTCAAGAATTTTTAAAATATGATGCATTTTAGGGAAAGAATCCCTAAAACGGTTGTTGAGAAGTACAAGAATGAAATCTATTTCATGATGGAAATTGATCAGTGCTTAATGGAAGTAGTAGAACCTAGAACTGTTTGGATAATGCCCATGGGGTATGAGGTAGATGAGAAAATTTTGAATATGTATGCTCAACACCTTTTGAGCAAGCTAAAGGACACAACAGTTGAAAGATTTGGGACATATGAGGAGCTAAGTGTGAAACTGCATGTTGAGCTCAAAGACCTAAAATCAATAGGAAAGTAAGGAAAGAAGTTGAACAGTTGGCCGAGAATCTAGGCCTCACCAAGGAAGCTGTGAGGCAATTCAGGGAAAGAACTGAAAAGGCTGAAAGGGAGAAGCAGAATAAGAAACAAGGAAGTGCTCTGGTAGAATCCTCCTCCACACCAAGGACTACTAGGAGCTTTGCTACTACCTCTGTCCCCCCAATACCTGCCAAACTTGAGAATCTGGAAGGTAAATCATCCAGAAAAGAAGGGAAAAGGGTGAAAACTAAGGCCTCCCAGACATATAAAAGCATGAAAGATGATGAAGAAGAAACTAAGTCTGATGTTGAGGTCAAAGAATTGAAGGCCTCAGGTAGAAAGGCAACCAAGGTATCTAAGGAGAATCCCTCCAGAAGTAAAAAGGCAAGCAACAAGCAAAAAATTGAAACATATGTTGAAAAATGTATTGTTTATATGGATGACATCATCAAATTAGTCACTGTAGATGGGAACTTAAGGCCAATGACTAAATTTTATGATGATTACAGTGATGTTGATAAGAGGGTTTTGGAGGAAGCAACAGTTAAATATTTGAATATATACAATAAGGCTTTAATTGAGATATCTTTTGAAATCTCAAAAAGTCTTGCAGATATTCTAGAGTTGAGAAAAGAAAATGCAAAAAGTTAAGACTTTGAGCTTAGGGAGCATGTGTTGATAAAATTGTGCCCTCAGATTACTCCAAATCAAATGAACATGATATTCAAAGAAGTGAAAGATGACTTCAAGAGTAAGAAAAGAGTGAATAAACTCATGCTTGGTGAAACTGATGAGATAGTCAAAGATACTCAGGAGATTTTTCTGAGTGCATTGAAAAGGCATAATCTTCCCATTGCTGAAGAAGAGATTGATGATGAGATTGATTCCTCAATTCTGGATGTTGAAGAATTGAAGTTCAATGAGCAGCAAATTGAGATAGATGGCTCCTCTGTTCTGGAAGAGGAAGCAATAAACAAAGAAGATGAAAAGACGACAGATAAAACTGATGATACAGGATGTATTCAAACTCCTCCAGATCAATCTGACAAAGAAGATGCAAAGATGAATGTTGAAATAGATGCTCAAACTGAAGATAATTCATTGAAGAATAAAGAGCATGAAACAGAAGAAGCTAAGGACCAAGAAGCAGAGAAGGCCGAGGACAAACATGAAAAAGAGGAAAAGATTTCAAAGGTTGATGAAGAGGCCAAGCAAGTCAATCTCTAAATCAGACAAGGCACTTAGAAGGGCTTCTTTAGTTCACAGATTGTTTTCAGCATCTGTGATTTCAGTTGTAGTTTTTAGGCCATTCTGTGGAGGAGTGTACTTTGTTTTAGCCATGGTCCAGTACTGCATTCCCATACATTGCAAGTGACATTGCATGCGACTTTTCCAAAGATTAAAATTGGTTCCATCGAACTTCAGACTATCCTTCTTGTAGGATGACATCCAGGATCTCCTCAAGTGGTTAAGCTCTTTTAGAGGAACTTAGCTTTGATACCAATTGTTAGATTCAGGATAGACAACTGAAAGGGGGGAGGTGAATCAGTTGTCCAAAACTTTCTTCCAATTAAACACTTAAATCCACTTTGTAATTTAGTAGCATAATAATAATTCAATCATGGAAACACAATGCATTAAATCAAAAGCAGAAACACATTAACACATGAGACACCAAGATTTTGATGTGGAAAACCTAGTTAAGGGAAAAACCACGGGGTGACTAACCCAAGAAAGTATTCTCTATTAGAAGAATATAAAGAACAAAATGGCACATGCCAATTAGGGCTCACTGCCTGAGAACACTGCTCACAAGAGGTCCACTGCCTACAAGAGACACATTGTCTAAAAAATAATAAGTATCACATACTTGAACTGGAGAATAGCATCTTCATCATGCTTGAATCAGTTCCATTTAAGCCCAATACTTCCACTCTACTTTTTGCTCTCCTCCTCGCTACCACACTCTCATCTCCACAAGATGCACTTTGGAATGGCTTTGCAATTCCTTATTTAAACAAGACATCGACTTAGGAATGATCATCTAAGTCGGTAAACATTACAGAGAAAATACATAAATACATCATGACTAATTACAAAAGACTTCATGTGGATCAACACACTATTGGCCACACAGATCTAAGACTTGAATATTCTTCTAGGAACACACCAATCTTCACATAACATCTTCAAGATAATCCGCAGGATGTGTAACTCATCCGGTCGACCAAACTTAGGAAGAACACCATCATCCGGAAGAACTCTCCAATTACGAGCTCAAACTCCAATGCGGACCACCAACATGAACTGGACATGATCCAAAGACCTCCACAAGCTTTCTTGAATCACCAAGAACATCCACACAACATCTGCTTACTAAAATTCTTCTCTCGTTCATCAGGAACCTTAAGAACACAGTCTGTCATCATTGTCACAATGGAATAGATGCTTGCGGACCTCCAGACCACAAACCAATTGAGTTGTCAATTAACATTGACTTCCTAAACACTCCCTCAAATCTGCAGAACAGGATAATGCATTTTCAGATCTCACCAGACCTATCTGTATCACTCTGTCACCTCTAAACACCTGCCAGAACCAGTTTTTCTTGAGCGGCCACAACTTCTTCAGATCTTCATGCGGACCTCTGAAATCTTTACTAGATCACCTTCAGAGACATATCTATAAACCCTTTGAACCACATCTTCTGATATTTATCTTAGCTCGGATCTTTAGCTCACTGTCTTCACTATTCTTCTCTATTCTTGATTAGAATTAATTTTCTCAATATCCTCAGAACATAGCTCATCCAATCCTTATCATTAATGCAATAGGAGTATGTTGACATCAATGACAACACCGGTTAGGCCCATACTTGCAACAATCTCCGCCTTTGTCATTGATGGCAACATATGATGTGAAAACTGTTTTGACCATCAAGACAAGAACTTTTTCTCACTGACACAACTCCCCCTATCAACAACACCCATTCACATGTCTTCTATTCCTTTAATACTCCCCCTTTGATCAGAAACCACTTGTTTTTCACATGTCTTCTCTCCCCCTTTGACATCAATGGCAAAGGGCACATACTTGGAACTCCAACACTTCATAATCATACCAGCTACTCCCCTTGAGTAGCAGCTCTCCATCATCAATCCGGATCACAAGATATGACTGTGATATCCACCGGACTGATGCACATCAGTGCACCTTAGTTCATCACCGGAGGGGCAATAACCCCTAACTTCTCCTTGAGATACTCAAAAGAGTCCTTAGGTAGAGGTTTAGTAAAGATGTCTGTAATCTGATCCTTAGAAGGCACAAACTCCAATCTAACTTCATTCTTGTTCACTTGCTCTCTAAAAAAGTGAAACTTAATGGATATATGTTTAGTCTTTGAATGCAACACTAGATTCTTAGATATATTTATTGCACTTGAATTATCACAGAAGATTGTGATAGGCTCCTCATATTCCACTCTTATGTCTCTTAGCATTTGCTTCATCCACAAAACTTGAGTACAACTACCTGCTGCTGCAATATATTCTGCTTCTGCAGTGGATAGAGATATTGCCTCTTGTTTCTTGCTCAGCCAAGAAACTAATCTCTTCCCCAAAAAGAATGCTCCACCACTGGTACTCTTCCGGTTATCCACATCTCCTGCCCAATCTACATCTGTATATGCATGAAGAGATAAATCATGATCTCTAGGATACCACAATCCATACTCAACTGTCCCTTTTAGATATCTAAAAATCCTCTTGATTGCCATGACATGAGATTCTCTAGGATCAGCTTGGAATCTAGCAACAAGACCAACAACATTCATAATGTCAGGTCGAGTTTGAGTGAGATACAATAATCCTCCAATCATTGACCTGTACTTTTTCTGATCAGCCTTAGGAGAGTCATCATCTTTGCTCAATTTACATCCAGTTACCATGGGAGTATTCATTGGTTTTGAGTCTTCCATCCCAAATTTCTTTAATAATTCTTTCACATATTTGGTTTGAGAAATGAAGATTCCTTTCTTTGTTTGAGTGATTTGTAGACCCAAGAAGAAATTTATTTCCCCAAGCATGGACATCTTAAACTCACTTTTCATTTGATTTGCAAAAGTTTTACACACACAATCTCTTCCTCCAAAAATGATAACATCAACAAACACTTCACCAATTAAGATGTTTTCATGATCAATTTTAAAATACAGATTACTGTCAGTAGTACCTTTGTTGAAACCAATCTTCAAAAGATGCTTATCCAATCTTTCATACCAGGCTCTTGGAGCTTGCTTGAGTCCATATAGTGCTTTCTTCAACTTGCAAACCATATCACCATGATCAGACAATTGAAATCCATCTGGTTGCTCAATGTATACTTCTTCTTCCAAGTCTCCATTTAGAAAGATAGAATTGACATCCATCTGATATACTTTTTAGTCCTTGAAGGTAGCAAAGGCAAGAAATAATCTGACTACTTCAATTCTTGCCATTGGAGAAAAAGTTTCTTCAAAATCAATTCCTTCTATTTGAGAGTAACCCTTGCAGACCAATCTGGCTTTATTTCTGATTACTTCACCAACTTCATTCAGTTTGTTTTGGAAGACCCATTTGGTTCCAATCACATTCTTGTTTCTAGGTTTGGGAACAAGATCCCATGTGTGATTTTTCTCAATTTGCGTTAGCTCTTCCTCCATTGCTTTAGTCCAGTTTTCATCATTGCAAGCTTCATTCACTATCTTAGGTTCAATCTTTAAAATCAGCAATACTCTTCTGAATCTTGAGCAATCCTTCTTCTTGTTTGTACACCTTTTCTTTTGTCACCTATGATCTGATCTTCAGAGTGGTTCAGTCTTACATACCTAGGAACTTTGGGAGTTTCTTGCACTTCTTATTCTTGATCAAGCTCATTAAAACTCATCTCTTCTTCCTGATTTACTGGATCAGTTTGAATCTGAATTTTAGAAGGGGCTTGGGCTCCTTGAATCAAAACACCATTCTGATCATCTTCATCATATTCATAAAACCTTGAGGGTTTTTCAATTCCTTCATCAACCTTCACATTTGTACTTTCTATAATCTTTCTCAGTCTCTTGTTATAACACCGGTATGCTTTGCTTTGAGTAGAGTAACCCAAGAATATTCCTTCATCACTTCTAGCATCAAACTTGCCTAGATCTTCATCTCTTTTAAGGTAACACTTGCTACCAAAAACTTTGAAATACCTCATAGTAGGAGTGATGGCAAACCAAGGTTCATAAGGAGTCTTACCAGTATTGCTTCTGATTTGTACTTGATTGAGAGTATAGACTGCAGTGCTGACAACTTCTCTCCAATAGATCTGAGGAACATTTACTTCCATCATCATGGTCCTAGATGCTTCCTGGATGGTCCGGTTCTTTCTTTCCACTACTCCATTTTGTTGTGGAGTCCTAGGAGTAGACAATTATCTTCTTATTCCATGCTTCTCACAGAATTCTATGAACTCACCGGATGTGAATTCTCCACCTCCATTAGACTTAGATATTTTAATTTTAATCTGGTTTCATTCTCTACCATAGCCTTGAATATTTTGAATTTCTCAAGAGCTTTTGATTTCTCTTTTAGAAAAGTAACCCAAATCATCCAGGAATAGTCATCAATTAGTAACATGAAGTATCTATCACCTTGCACACTCCTGATTCTTGCCAGACCACATAGATTAGTATGAACTAAGTCCAATAATCCAGTAGAAGATTGTTCCTTGCTTTTAAATGAGACTCTACTTTGTTTTCCCAACTCACATTCTTTGCACAAACTATTTGTAGGTTCCACTAGTTTTGGAAGATCTCTTACAACCTAAGTATTGCTTATCTTGATGATATTATCAAAATTCACATGACACATTCTCCTATACCACAACCAACTCTGATCAACTTGAACAAATAAGCAACTTTTACCAGTAACAACCAAGTGGAAGATATTACCTTTAGTTTGAGTACCAGATGCAATCTCTCTTCCAGAACTTTCAAAGATCTTGCATTTTCCATTCTTGAATCAGAGATCATAGCCTTTGTCCACCAACTGTCCAACACTGAGAAGATTGTGCTTCAATCCTTCAACATATAGTACATTACCAGTTTTGTTTCTTCCATCAAAAGAAATAGTTCCTCTACCCTTGATTCTACCTGTAGAATTATCACCAAACTTTACCACTCCTCCTTCATACCTTTCCAAATCTATGAACTTATTTTTGTCACTTGTCATATGGTGAGAGCATCCACTGTCAATGACCCAATCATCCTTTTCTTCAACTTGAGCAGCCAGAGCTCTTTCTACAACTTTATGTTTGACAGATTCAGAGGGCATTGAATCTTCTTCCTTAATGGCAATAAACACCCAATCACTTCCGGATTTGTTTCCTGTCTCTGATTCATCATCTGTTACTCCTTCATTGTCATCTTCTTCATGAACATAGTAACAATTCTTTTGGAACCTTGATTTGTTAGGATTTGGCCTTGAAAATCTTTCTAGACATCTTGAGGTAAAATGACCAATCTTATTGCAGTTAAAACACTTAAGAGGCAATTTCCCTTCATACTTACTGGATCCTCTTGGCAGTCTTTTTGCAATAAGGGCTTCAAGTTGAGCAGTTTCAACTTCTTCTTCTTCCAAGTCTTTTCTTGCTTTTTCATACCATGATAGTTTCCTTGAAGAGTTCTCTCCCAGATCAAACCTTTGTTTACCTTTTATAGAAGCACTAGCTTTGAATGCAGATTCAGTCTTAGGAGGGGCATCTCCAAACTCGGTCAATTCAAATGCAGCCAATTTACCAACCAATTGATCTCTTGTGACACTTGAATGGGCTCTAAATTCTTCAATGGCAGCAACCTTGATTTTATAAGAAGCAAGAAGGGATCTGAGAACTTTGCCAACAATCTCATCTTCATCCAAGACTCCACCAGCACATCTAATGCCACAAACAAGCTCATTTACTCTTGGCATAAAAGTAGTGATATTTTCATCTTCTCTCATCTTTAGATTTTCAAATTTCCTTTCAGACTCTGTAGCCTTGCACATTTAACATACTTGTCTCCTTCATGCAGAAGTTCTAGTTTTTTGCAAATCTCAAAAGTAGTTTGTAAGTCAACAACATTTGCAAGCTTTGAATTAGATAAGGCATGTAGAAAGGCTTCTTTAGTTTGCAGATTATTTTTAGCATCTGTGATTTTAGTTGCAGTTTTCGGGCCATTCTGTGGAGGAGTATACTTTGTTGCAGCCATGGTCCAGTACTGCATTCCCATACATTGCAAGTGACATTGCATGCGACTTTTCCAAAGATTAAAATTGGTTCCATCGAACTTCAGACTATCCTTCTTGTAGGATGACATCCTAGATCTCCTCAAGTGGTTAAGCTCTTTTAGAGGAACTTATCTTTGATACCAATTGTTAGATTTAGGATAGACAACTGAAAGGGGGGATGAATCAGTTGACCCAAACTTTCTTCCAATTAAACACTTAAATCCATTTTGTAATTCAGCAGCATAATAATAATTCAACCATGGAAACACATTGCATTAAATCAAAAGCAAAAACACATTAACACATAAGACACCAAGATTTTGACATGGAAAACCTGGTTAAGGGAAAAACCATGGGGTGACTAACCCAAGAAAGTATTCTTTGTTAGAAGAATATAAAGAACAAAATGGCACATGCCAATTAGGGCTCACTACCCGAGCACACTGCTCACAAGAGGCCCACTACCTACAAGAGACACGCTGTCTACAGAATAATAAGTATCACATACTTGAACTGGAGAATAGCATCTTCATCATGCTTGAATCAGTTCCATTTAAGCCCAATACTTCTACTCTGCTTTTCGTTCTCCTCCTCACTACCACACTCTCATCTCCACAAGACGCACATTGGAATGACTTTGCAATTCCTTATTTATACAAGACATCAACTTAGGAATGATCATCTAAGTTGGCAAATATTACAGAACAAATACATAAATACATCATGACTAATTACAAAAGAGTTCATACGGATCAACACACTGTTGGCCACACAGTTCTGAGACTTGAATATTCTTCTAGGAACACACCAATCTTCACATAACATCTTCAAGATCATCCGTAGGATGTGTAACTCATCTGGTCGGCCAAACTTAGGAAGAACACCATCATCCAGAAGAACTCTCCAATTGCAAGCTCAAACTCCAATGTGGACCACCAACACGAACTGGACAGGATCCAAAGACCTCCACAAGCTTTCCTGAATCACCAAGAACATCCACACAACATCTACTTACTGAAATCCTTCTCTCCTTCATCCGGAACCTCAAGAACATAGTCTGTCATCACTGTCACAATGGAATAGATGCTTGCGGACCTCCAGACCATGAACCAATTAAGTTGTTAATTAACATTGACTTCCTAAACACTCCCTCAAATCTGCAGAATAGGATAATGCATTTCCAGATCTCACCGGACCTATCTGTATCACTCTGTCACCTCTGAACACCTGTCAGAACTAGTTTTACTTGAGCGGCCACAACTTCTTCAGATCTTCATGCGGACCTCTGAAATCTTTACTGGATCACCTTCAGACACATATCTACAAACCCTTTGAACCGTATCTTCTGATATTTATCTTAGCTAGGATCTTTAGCTCACTATCTTCACTGTTCTTCTCTATTCTTGATTAGAATTAATTTTCTCAATATCCTCATAACATAGCTCATCCAATCCTTATCATTAATGCAACAGGAGTATGTTGACATTAATGACAACACCTGTTAGGCCCATACTTGCAACAAGACAATCAATTTGATTGAAGATATAAAGAAATTGACAAAAGAAAAGCAGAGCATAGAGGCAAGGATGAGTGAGCTTAGGGGACTAATTTCCCCTAAAATGGAAGCAATGTTGAATCCCTTGACCTAATCCCAAGTTGCAGCTCAGTCAAGTGATCCCATTGATCTGTGGATGACAAAGTCACAAGCATTTCTTTTCAGTGGCCACATCTCAATTTTGAACACTATAAAGAAGAGCTAGAATAGTGAGCTAGCACAATTGAAGAACATTTTTGGTGATATACTTAAGTTTATGTAAGTAGTACTTAAGGATTGTTTGTACATATGCAGCCTGGTATGTAGAATTTTTGTGTAAATTTTGGTTTGCGGACCACACCCTTTGCCATTGATGTCAAAGGGGGAGTGAAGAGCAATGAAAAATGAGGAATCCAACAAAGGGGGAGCATTGGAGAATAGTGAAAAGCATAAGTGTACTTAGTAAGGGGGAGTTGTTCTGACACTTAGTCATTTTTCACTAAGTGTTGCCATCAATTCCAAAGGGAGAGATTGTTGGCAAGAGACACAGCTACGCATGACAGGTGTTGTCATTGATGGCAACTAAGTCTATCCTACACATCCGCATAACATAATTTATTCATACGGGAAGTCAGAGTGAAGATTTGTCTAAGTTTGGGTAGTCAGAAATAGAGCATGTGATAGGGTCCAATATCTTGGTTTGGATCTCTCTGGTGGTAAATCACAATTTTCTATGGATCTAAGGGAGTAATAAAGATTGTTAGGACTATCTAAATCTAGGAATTTAGCCTTCGGTGATAAACATTTGAGTATCAGGTTTTAGTTAGTCAATATAGTCAGAACAAGAATAGGCCGACCTAGTATTTGATCTTGGTCTGGATGAAGAAAAGTTGTTGGTTAATTAATTTGTGATAATTAGTGGTATTGGCCAACATGATTGATGATTTGAGAATAATTTTTTTTTGGTTTGCATTATTGATTATGCATGGATTTAGCCGACAGAGCAAAGTTCTTAATAAATGTTCCAAGTTTTCTTAAAGCTGATTACAGTTGATTGAATTTCTTGATGTAGATATATATAGCCAATGGCTTAGAGTGTTTTGATGTGTGAGTGTGATGTGATGATGGAGTAAGTGAAAAAAAGGTAGAAAGAAGTCTGAAGGTAAAGATCTAAGCTTAGATTATGGCCGAAGAGTGAAACAGGGCAGAGTAAAGATGAAGTGTGTAAGATCAGTATTCTGTGCTTAACCGGAACTAAATTTTTGCATTGGTAGATGCTACTCATCAATTCAAACATTCTATAACCCTCTTGTAATCATTTTTGTAGGTAGCGAGCCTCTTGGAGAGTGAGCTCTGGGTAGTACACCCTTAAGGCATGTGCCTTCCCCATTTGTAATACTTTTAACAGAGTATAATTTCTTGTGGGTTAACCCCCACCATGGTTTTTCCTTTAACCAGGTTTCCATGTAAAAATCCTGGTGTTATGTGTGTTCATTTTATTTCTGCTCATGTGTTATTGATTCATGCTTTCATAGTTATATCATTCATCTATAAATAAGTGGTAAAGAAGTTTAAAGTGCAACAAAGGATAAAAGTTTTTGAGACAATTGATTCACCCCCCCTCTCAGTTATCTACCCTTATTTCAACAATCTGGATAGTTCATTCTATGAACCCCCTACCATGACTACACCAAGTGGTATCAAATCAAAAGTTTGAACCTTTGGGAGCAAATTGAGCAAAGTTGGCAAGGGAATTCCATAAGATCTTGTTGTGGATAGATCGTTGAATTGAGGCAGGTTACTTGTGTTGCAACTGATCGCCTATTGTGAGGCAGTTGTCACCTTGTAACCCAATCACGGAACTTGAGGCAATTTACACTTGATCCTAGGAAGAATGCCGCCGAGGAGAGTTGATGTTGTTGGAATAATGGCTGGTAGAATGGATGAGATGATGGAAATGATGAAAACAATGCAAATTTGTTTGGATGCTTTTGAAGAAGATAGGCGAAGAGGATTAACACCGAGACCCAATGTGGAATGTGATGATGAAGAGGAATTTCAATCTGTTGAATAGACTAGAAAAACCCTAGGAGGTGATGAAGAAGAAGAATCAGATCAAGTAAAGATGCTGCGAGCTATTTCAAAGATTGGAAGGAGACCTAGAGTTCATGTATCGAACTATATTGGTAATTTGAACCCTGAAGAATTAATTGACTGGATAAATGACATGGAAGAATACTTTGAATATGAGGAAATTAAAAATATAGAGAAGGTGAAATTTGCAAAGACAAAATTGAATGGACATGCTGCTATTTGGTGGAAATAATTTCAGTTAGAAAGAAATAGAAAAGGAAAAGAAAAGATTACAAAATGGGACAGGATGGTGACAAAGTTGAAGAATCAGTTTATACTTGCTGACTATGAGTTGGAGCTGTTGAAAAGATTGCAAAACCTGAGAGAAAAGGAGAAATCTGTGAAGGAGTACACTGAAGAATTTCATAAAATGATCATAAAAACAAGACATAGTGAATCAAGAAAGGAGAAAGTGGCTAGAAATATCGATGGACTGAGATTGAATATTCAAGAAGAGCTAAGCTTGGTAAGGATGACATCACTGGGAGAAGCATATCAATTTGCCCTGAAAGTTGAAGAGAAGATGAATAAGAGACATGATGAGAGATAGAGAGGTAGAGGAGGTAAATTTCAGAGAGGTTGGACTTATTTTGGAGGAGACAAATTATATCTAGAGTAGAACAAGTTTGACAACCCATTGAAGAAGGATGACAGAGATAACAATGCTTACTAGAGAGATGACATAAATGTTTACCGGAGAGGAAACCCTAGTGCATACCAGAATGAAGAATACATAAGATAAGGAAGAGGATTTGATAAGAGAACATTCAGAGGTACTTGTTTCAAGTGTGGAGGCGAAGGACATAGAGCATTTGAGTGTAATCAAGGTAGTACAAGCAAGAGGACATAAAATAGTGGAAGAGGAGCCTATGTTGAAGAAGAACTTGTTGAATCACCTAGTTCAGTTGGAAATCCAGAGAAAGGAGAATCATTGGTAATTAGGAGAGCACTATTTCAAACAAAGGCAAATGAGGAACCATCACAGAGGAAAAGTCTGTTCAAAACCAGATGCAAATCAGGAGGTAAGTGTTGTAAAGTTGTGATTGATAGTGGTAGTTTAGATAATCTAGTTTTAGAGGAGATGGTGACTAAGTTGAAGTTGGAAAGATTTAAACACCCTAAGCCTTATCAGATAGCATGGATTCAGGATGATCATAAGGTACTAGTGAGTGAACAATGTTTGGTGAAATTTCATATTGGATCATATCATGATGAAGTCTTGTGTGATATTATGCCTATGGATGTTTGTTATATCTTGTTGGGTAGATCTTGATAATATGATAGAAAAGAAATACATTATGGGAGAAAGAATACATATACTATAACATCAAATGGAAAGAGAATTACTTTGATTCCTTTGGAGGATGATCCTAAGAGAGAAGTATGTGGGAATGCTAGAATCTGTTTGGTAGATGGAAGGAAATTTTTGGATGGTTTGAGACATGAGAATATGTGTTATGCCTTGATTTCTAAGAAGCCTAAACCATTGAAGAAAGAAATTGAAGAATCACAACCAAAGGAGATAAGAGAATTGTTGACAGAGTATGAAGACATCATTTTAGATAATGTACCTAAAGGATTACCACTTGTAAGGAGTATCAGTCATCACATGGATCTTATACCGGGAGCAAGTTTGCCTAACAAAGTAGCACACAGAATGACATCGACAAAGAATGAAGAATTGAATAGATAGATACAGGAGTTGTTGAGGAAAGATTTGATCAGAGAAAGTTTGAGTCCTTGTGCAGTACCTGCAGTGTTAGCACCTAAGAAAGATGGAGAATGGAGAATGTGTACGTGGACTCTAGAGAAATAAACAAGATTACAGTTAAGTATAGATTTCCTTTACCTAGGATGGATGATATCATGGATTGTTTGAGTGGAGTAAGATATTTCACAAAGACAGACTTGAAGAGTGGGTACCATCAGATCAGAATTAGACAAGGAGATGAGTGGAAGACTGCTTTGAAGACAAATGAAGGATTGTATGAGTGGTTAGTGATGCCTTTTAGATTGACAAATGGACTGAGTACTTTCATGAGATTGATGATTGAAGTTCTAAAGAAATTCTTGGGTAAGTTTGTGATTGTATAATTCTAATTTTTAGTAAGACAAAGGAGGAACATTTGTGGCATATTAGACAAGTTTTGCAGAGACTGAGGGAAGAGAAATTGCTGATAAACATCAAGAAGTGTGTTTTCATGAAGGAAAAGTTGGTATATTTGGGATTTGTGATTTCTGTGGAAGGATTGAAGATGGACCCTAAGAAAGTGAAAGAAATTGTTGAATGGACTACACCAGAGAGCATTGGAGAGGTTAGATCATTTCATGGATTGGCTAGTTTCTATCAAAAGTTCATCAAAAATTTCAATTCAGTTTGTAACCCTATGATAGAGACAATGAGAGGTGACATAAAAGATTTTAAGTGGACATCAGGAGTAGATAAAAGTTTTGAGTTGTTGAAGCAAAAAGTGACATAACAACCTGTTTTGGCATTACCATATTTCAATAAGGTATTTCAAGTTGATTGTGATGCAAGTGGAAATGCAATTGGAGCAGTATTAAGTCAAGAAGGTAGACCTGTAGCATATTTTAGTGAGAAGTTGAATAATGCAAGGAGAAGATATTCAGTTTATGATCAGGAGTTCTATGCCATAATTCAAGCCTTGAAGAAGTGGAGACATTATTTATTGCCTAAGGAGTTTGTGTTGTATACAGATCATCAAGCTTTGCAATATCTGAATAGTCAAGGTAAGTTGAATAAGAGACATATAAGATGGGTAGAGTTCATGCAGAGTTATACCTTTGTTTTCAAGCATAGGAGCAGAAAATCAAATAAAGTTGCTGATGCATTGAGTAGGAGAAGAAACTTGTTGACAGAAATGAGAGTTGAAGTGTTGGGTTTTGATGAATTGAAGAATATGTATGAGGGAGATACTAATTTTGTAGAACCTTGGAAAACATCTAAGGAACCTATTGTGATAGACAGAAGTAAGTGGTTGGATTATTTCATTCAGGAAGACATGTTGTTCAAAGGACATCAGTTGTGCATACCTAGAAGTTCAATGAAATATAATTTGATCAAGGAGAAGCATAATGGTGGACTGGCAGGACATTTTGGCATTGATAAGATAGTGGCTTTGGTAAGTGAAAACTACTTTTGGGCTCAAATACATAAGGATGTTCGGAGAGTTGTGCAGAGTTGTAGAGTTTGTCAAGTTGCAAAAGGGAGTAGTCAGAACACTGGATTTTGTAATGGGATTACCTAGGACATAGAGAGGACACGATTCAATATTTGTAGTTGTTGACAATTGATGGCTCATTTCATACCTTGTAAGAAGACAACTGATGCAGTGCATGTAGCTGACCTATTTTTCAAGGAGATTGTGAGATTGCATGGATTACCTAGGAGTATAGTTTCAGATAGAGATACAAAGTTTGTTGGATACTTTTGGAAGACACTTTGGAAGAAGATGAAGACAGATTTGAAGTTCAGTTGAACTTATCATTCACAAACTAATGGATAGATAGAGGTAGTGAATAGGAGTTTGGAAAATTTGTTGAGATGTTTGGTTGGAGAGAAAGTCAGAAGTTGGGATTTGATTCTTTCACAAGCAGAGTTTGCATATAATAATTCAGTAAATAGGAGTACTAAAAGAACACCTTTTGTGATTGTGATCAGAGTGAATCCTAGAGGAGAAAAGAGGAGTACATAAGTAGAAGAATTTGTAGTTCATATGAAGACATTGCATAATCAGGTGAAGAAGCATTTGGAGGATATGAACAGTAAGTATAAGGAAAAGATAGATGATAAGAGAAGACATAAAGAATTTGAAGTTGGAGATGAAGTAATGTTGTAAATGAGAAAAGAAAGATTTCCATTTGGGACATATAACAAGTTGAAGATGAAGAAGTTTGGACCTTGTAAGATACTCAAGAAATTTGATTCAAGAAATGCATATGAAGTGGAGTTACCAAAGACATTGGGTATATCACCTATTTTTAACATTGTAGATCTTTGTCAGTATCATGAAGCAGAGTTCAGTGATAGCATGGAAGAAGACTTGAAGAAACAATTACCACAACAAGCACCATAATAGATTGAAGACATTTTGGACAACAGGGTTGGATGCAGCACTAGAGGAAGACAATACAAAGAATATCTTGTGAAGTGGAAAGGCAAACCGAAAGAAGATCCATCATGGATTTCTCAGGCTAAGGTGGACCATCTTGGTTCTGCCCTAGCCCCAACAAAGTGAGGGACTTAGTTTTTCAATAACCTGAATGTCTGATGTAGGAGCATCCCTGGTTCAATAGAAATCTTGCATCAACCAAAAACATTTACATTTCAATTTGTTTGTAGTTTAGTTGTTTCTTTTCATTTTCTAGTTCAGTTTAGGCAGTTCAATCAGAAGCAGTTTCTATATTGTGGTCCGGCTACATTCTAGACTTTGTAGAGATAGACTTAGTATCTACATTCATTCATCTACATCATATCCAGAATTTAGAGATCTGCACATCTTTACTAAAAAGATATCGCTATCAGAAGATTGACTATTTTCAGAACAGAGCATCCTGATAATAACAAGAAACCAGCTGAAGGAGAAACTTGCGGAAGCATCTCCCAATATTTGGAGCCTAATGACACATCATTCAATGATCTTTGGTTCATGGCTGACCTTCCTTGAAGATCCGCACTTCATTTCATTCATTTTCTGGAGGAATTCTATGCATTTAGGTCTGACCTATCCGTATTGCATGTTACAACTCTTCATTGTAATTTGTGACCTTCTTTGGCCGACGCGGAGGAATCTATTGGTCCAAAAATAATATATATTGATGTAATAGATCCCTAGGAAAGCAGTTCATAGTTCATAACATAGTGATAATTGATAGTTTAGATTTTGTGTGAAGGAGCTTCAAAGCTTTATCTCGCGCATGCATGTAATCAGGCCTATGAGCCCAATTGTAATCCTGCATGTTGCTGGCTAGATTGTATTTAAATTCTATGATATACTGAATGTATGAATCTACATTTGTTCCATTTCTCTGAGTTCTTTCCATTGTGTTTACTCTTGCTACATGGTCCGGACAATTCATTCTGTGAACCCTCCTACCGTGACTACACCACAAGCCCATAGCATGTCTCCAAATCAGAAAGAGAACTTAAAAACATGAAATTCATGTTAACATCTATATAGTTGCAGTAAGAGGCTTTAGAGGGTCGAGTAGGATGGTATCCAAGACCCATAGAAGAGTAATATGGATTAGGCTCTAATGGATCTCGGTACCCTGCTCTTTTCGTCCACGTCCATTACCTTTGTAACTGATACTAGAGAGAATATGAAAACCACAGTTATAATAGGATTGCATCTCCTTAAGGGATGAAGGATCATGGTTAGTGGCATAATCAATGCAAGAGGTATAATCACATGAATCTTTAGGAAAACATGGAGGAGATATTTTTGTTGATGTAGAATAAGTACTTGTAAGTAAAGAGTTAGAATGTACTTTACAACATTAGAATGAGAGGGGTTGATCTTATACTCTCCTATAAAGAATAGTGTTAAATCCAACAAACCACAATCATCACATGGACATGCATTCAAAGATGGATCCACACCATGATCAACATATTTAGTAGAGGTTGACTATGGGGAATAATCTTTTACCGAAGAAGAAGGAATAAGATTTTGAAGAGTTGTAGAATCATTAGGATGAGTCACAAGATCCACTTGTTGACAATATTGCAAGGGATTTGGATCAATTTTTATTGTGAAAGTTTTGTTTTCATGAACAAATGTAATAGATCCATGCAATGTAGATGGAACTGCACCCATGGCATGAATCCATGGTTTACCAAGAAGAATAATATAGGATAGAGCTCCAGACATGACATGGATAAGAGTAGAAAAAGTAACAGGCCTCAATTCAATTGGTAAGGTGATTGTGCCCAATGTTTGTCTTTTGATGTTATCAAAGCCATGTATGGAGAGATTAGTCTGCATCTTGATTCTTAATTTTCCCCTCTATTTTTCCTTCCAGAGCCTCAAGGATTTCTGCTTCATATGCCATCATGCTGTGTAACTTTACACTGATATCCCTAAGTTTTCCACTGCACTTCTTTAAGATATCACATTCAAACCTGATATCCTCATACCATATACCTATCAGCAGGGTAGTATTATTATCCAACACTTTATTTCTTATCAAAATTTGTGGATCAATTCCCTTCATTTCACTTAGAGCAGTCAAGTCCTTTTCCAATTGGAATGACCGTCTTCCTGTATCATTCTACATTTTATCTACCTTTCTCTTTAGACTGATCAAAGAATTCCACCTCTGTAAAGAGGTTCTCAATACATCTTCAGCCCCAATGAGAGCTGACAACATCCATTTTCCAATGACCATTTCCTCATGTTTCATTAGGTCCAACTTGGTGACCTCTTCTTGTGATATAATAGTCAATGGGACTGCAAGATCAACTGGTGTATTATCAAGGTTAATTAACCCTTTTATGAAAGAATGTAGCTGAGCAATGTGCTCCTTATGCATTTTATTTTTCTCTTTCTCCTTCTTCACCCTTTGGGTTAAAGAATCAATAATGTCTTTCCCTTCTTGACCTTCCTGGTCCTCATTGGCAAAACCCAAATCAATAGTTGTGATTTGGAATTCCTCTAGGCTAATTTTGCCTTTTTCTTTCTCAACTGTGGGAAGTGCTACCTGTGCAGTCCTTCTACCTATAGCAGGATCTCTTTTTATGGCCAATGTTAATCTGGCCTTCCTCTTTGGCTTCATCATCATTTTAGCAAACAAGGTAGAAACATCAAATTCTTGGATTTATGACCCTTGTTCCATACCTATTTCCTTTTCCAACCACTGAGGAACATCACCTCTATATTCTTGGTGGCCTTGGTTAATATCATGTATGCCTTGTTCTCTAGTATCTACTTCTATTCTTGGTGGAGAAGGCACTTTCTTAATTTCTTCCTCACGTAGTTCCTCATGAGGGGGATCTTGTTGAATTTCTTCTTGTTGAGGGGTTGCCTTCTGCAAAGGAGGATCCTGTGGAATTTCCACATTCTGATCCTGTGCTTGATCCTGTACTCCCTCCTTTTGATTTTCATCTTCTCTAATATTTTTCTTAGCCAGTAGCATATTGACATCTTTGGATGTCTGTGTATTTTGCCCTTGTGGATCACCCTGATCAAGGGTCATTTCTTGTTCTCCACCTGATGCATCGATATCTTGTGGCTTAGGGTCCTCCTGACCTGATTTATGCTCTATTCTTGAGGCATCTCCTAGATCTCCTTGAGTTTGAGCAATAGCAACACCTAATCTATCTTGATCACCCCCACCCTTCTGTTGAACTTCTCCTATTTTTGGTTCTGTGGGTGTCTCATGTTGTTGTTGACCCATATTAGGAGTAATGCTATCTTTTTCTACCTATTTTGCCACTTCAATATTCTCTAGTTGCTCAGGTGCACTTGTTTTATCCTTAGGGCTTACATCACCCCTATATGTTAAATCTATGACAACAGGGCTAGTCACCTGCTCAACTAAATTATCAAGCCCTATCTGTTGAGCTGCCCTCTCTAGGCTACCTTGTTTCATCTCTTCTGTTTGATTCACTTCCTGCAACACTGCCATTTGTGTTAATCAGGTTCCATGAGGAGTCATGCGGGTGTTGGAAACCAAAGTTTCCATTTGTTGAGAAGCCACACTCTGAACCACCTCATCATTAGAGAGGTCCACGGTATCCTCCAAAGAGAAAAGAACACCCTGACTTGCTTTAAATACTTCTCTCATTTGTTCCTCTACTCTCTCAGTTTTGAATTTTATTATGGTGGGAAGAGGAACATCATGTTGCAGTTCATTCCTGAAAGCTTCACCACTGGCTCCACTCAGTATGATAGGGTCAGCCCTGATATCCCCCCTCATGGCTGTTCTTTATTTCTTGGGTGGTGACATCAGTGGCATTGCCCTCCTCTTCTTACTAGTTACCTGCAATTCATCACCTCCTGGCTCCTTATTTACCTGCTCTTCTTCCAAAGGGATGCCTTCTTCCACTTCTTGCTGCAGGGCCTGACTCTCTACTTGCACTTCTGTAGTTTCAACAACGAGCCTTAAAATTCTCTTAGTTTTTGGTTTTTCAACTAGAGACTGTGCAGATGAAGCAGATGCCTGAGATGATGTAAATGGACCTACATCTGACGTGGTAATCCATTCTATTGTCACCCCCTTTGGTTCATCTTTACTTCTCTTACCTTTAGGGGGACCTTTCCTTTTTTTTTTTTCTCTGTGGGCAATCTTTCCCCATTGGATTTTCTCTTTTCATTGAGGAAATCATCATATTCCTCATCAAATATTTCTTGCCTCTTCTTCTTGGCATCAACTGTAAGGGCAACACCCCTTTCTTTAATCTGGTTATCTCCTCATCTACCCAGGCCTGGGTTAACTAGATCACCCCACTTGTCAGCTGATCCAAGGATATATCCTCCTGCTGTTGAAGATTTGGTGTTGATATGGTGTCATTATACACCTTTTTTGTCCTCGTATTAATTGGACATGATCTTCCCATCATCCTTCTACAACTCTACTGGCACCGGGATGCAATCAAAGGTTTTTATTTGACTTAAGGTGAGTCTTTGGTATTTCCTTCTTCTCACCTTAGCTTCATCATCACAGTCGGTCCAAAAGTCTTCTAGATGCTTTTGATGTATCTATTTTCCTAATATTTTATGCATCCTACCATAAGGATCATATGACCTGGCTAGGGGAAATGGCTGTAAATACATCAGTTTTAGCCCCCGAATGACATGTTTTATGCTCTCTGAATCTGAGCACATGTACCAGCCCATGGATATTGGGAATAAAACTGGAGGTATCTTCTTTTGTGCCTTGTAGGCTTCAACTATTGTAGATACCTGTCTGAAAAATTCCATCAAGACAACCCCATCAGTAGGGTATCTTGGCAACATAAGAGGCTTTCCCTCAAATCCTTCTATCCTGATGTATGAAAAAGTGGCAAACTAGATAAACTAGGCTCCATGCCAATAAAAAACTTCCTGACCTTCCATGCTTAGCCTTTTAGTCCTGTCCTCCTCCATGGTTCTGACCAGATGCATGGAGAATGCATCATTTACAATCTTGTAGTCTAGGAGGTAATCCTTCCTTTGTAATTGGGGATAATGATCCCATATGTGTGCATCATTAGCATCACCACCAGCCTTACCCACTATCTTCAAGGCATCAAAAGTTTCCTTATATGCACATGAGTATACCACATATGAGGTCATGTAAAATACACATGTTTGTCATCCTAGGCTCCTCATTCCCTAATCCAGTGCATCATTGATGATCTTAGCCCATAGTGGCCTTTTATCTGCATATAAGACCATCTGGATGATCCCAAACATCCAGTTCTCAAAATTTCTAGCATGAGGTTTACAAGTCATCCTGCTTAGTAGGGCAATCATATATTAGTACTCATCATCAAAATTAAACTTATACAGATGTACGAGTAATTTGGCGGAGGCGGCATATGTGCTGCTCTTTGACCTCCATTGGTAGATCCTCTTCCTTGCATTTTTCTTATTATTGTTGTACTCTATTTCCAATTTGCACAGGTCCACACTCACTACCTTCTTCCCCACTGGTAGATTGAAAGTGGAGGTAATCCCCTTGATTGAGAAGTCTACATATATTCTCCCATGCTTTTCCACCTGTTTGGTTTCAAGGTTATAATTCCTTGCACATTCCACTACCAGCTCCGTGGTATCCATAGCATACAGAAAACCAGCTGCATGTCACATACCTGAGACATATACCCCATCCAAAATGGGATTGTCCTTATCATAATCCAACCTTATAGACCATACTACCAGGTCCGTATCTCCTTGGTGAGTATCACCAATAACTTTGTACTTAAACTACACCCCCTCAGGCTGAACAAACATGGGCTTGAGGAACTCCACCTCAAACCTATTCCTCCTAAGATCTGCCATGGATTCCTATAATAAACATGATATGTTTTACCCTATAGTATCCACATGCATTTCTACAACATCATGTACTTCTATATTATGTGTACTCTGTGTACTATTCTTTACTTCATCATGATACGTATTATCACAAAACCAAACCACAGACAAGAACAAATACTCTACCTAAAAACATAAAAAATGACAACAAGAGGGTTTATAGTTACTTACCTGACAATGCTTTCCTCCTGGGTTAGATGATTGATTATGGAAAAGGGCTATAGACGCTCAAGATCACTCATTCTATTACGTTGAATGATCTAATCCATTGACAGGTAGCTGTTCGAGGGTTTGACTTCTCTGGAGCTCTGTAGTTTCTTGATTTATCACAAGGTAAATGAAAATTACCTTCAAATTTTACCTTTAAAGCAGATCAACTAGACAAATTAGGGTAAAAATGCGTTGTCCTAATTAAATCCGTTAATCCTCTGTAGGGAATCCATAGATGCTGCCAAGTGTTCAATTTTGATTTGTAATCGGCAGGAATTTAGCTACCACATTTAATTTGCATTTAATGTCAAGAAACAGGGAGCAATCTTCAAAAGATCAGGGGATATTCAAAAATATGACCCCCTCTGGATAAAATGAACCCCCGCCTTTGAGTGGCAAAATTGAATACAAAGGATCGGGTGATATGGTCAACATTTGAACATATGTATATCAGGTCACGAAATTAAGATCAAGGGTTGTTCAAAATATGACCCCACGGATAAAATGACCCATCTTTGAAAAAGATCGGGAGGACATCATTATGTCAGCGATATTGTTTAATTACTATGTTTTAATGACGTCATCATCATTTTAAAGAACATGAGGAAGATTAGATATATACCCCCCCATGGATAGAATGGAATGATGACCTCATCATCAACATGATTTCCTTCATTCATTGGACTTGGATGATGCCATCGTCATATTGACATAGGGTGATATATTCGAAGAGGGTGATATTCGTAAGATGAATGATGTTAAAAATATGACCCCCCACGAGATAACTAAAGTCGTTTGACGGGTATATATCAGCTCTTACTTAAATTTGACATCCGTACATCGAGGACCGAGTGATTATTAGGTGATAATCCTATATCGGGGTGATCTTTTCTAAGATGACTGATGTTTGAAATATGACCCCCCTACTCGAAATATCAAGTTTGACCAAACTTTGACTCAACATAACTTTCTTCCCTTAGACAATTTTGGGGTGATCTAAAAGGCAAACCTGCTTGGAATTTTGTGTACTTTCCAACCATGAGGTTAATAATGGGAACTACTGACTTTGGAAACTGACCTCATCATGGTGACAAATCCACCCTCTTACAAGGTTACGTGCATGACTGATTTTACCAAACTGCCCAAAGCAGAAAACAACAAGCCAAAGCAGCAAGAAAAGTTGGGCCCCTATTTTGTCAAGGCAAAATGGGGTGTGTTGTGTAACCACACAACAACTTGCCACCAAAGAACATAACCAAATTCCAATGATTCAAGTGATGTGATCACATTCTAACATAGCATTTTAACTCTTTCTAAGTATAAGTATTATAATCTTTCTGAATGATAAGGTTTTCATCATGACAACAATGCTAGCAAAGGATCAGGTGTGTGCAGATGATTAATTATCCTCATCTTGGAAGTAAGTTGAAAACATGAGTAATTGATGTTAAGCTACATTGTTTGGGAGCATCCCTCATAGCCAACTTGGATAGAGCCTTGCCACCAGCAAGCGTCTATAGCCCCAACAAGGTTATCTATACAATCCTCCTAAGTAGAGCCCCACTGCCAACAGACATTTATAGCCCCGATAGAGTTACTTAGATGGCCTAATTTTATTCTTTTTGAATTTTCAATATATTTTTTTTGTTCATATGATGTCATCATGTAAGCTTAATGTGCAAGGCATGGTCACTTGCTGATTTAGGTTGGAGATTGCATTGGTAGCAAGGGAGTCCTTTTAGATTTTTCACTTAACACGTATACTTATGTGTTCCACAAACCCAAGGCTGTTAGGTGAGTCATTGTGAGAAATCACTTTAGTAAAGAAAAGGCACCATGATGAAAAGGATATCACAGACCTTATCATTGATACTTCTTAGAATGAATCATAACCTATATAGGAATTTGTTCTCACCACTTGAATCTTAACAAGTTGATTACTTTCTTAGGGTGATGAGTTGCATCATCTTGACTAACCAAAACAAAACTCAACAGGTAACAAACAAACAAAGCAAAACTGTACAAACAACTATACAATATGCACACTATGATACACTTGACTTACATGACACTATTTCAAGCTTGAAAATAATGCTTGAGGAACTGTCTATTAACTAGTAATGGGACATCCTCACTGGTTAAAGTCTTAAGCCTGTAGGTACTGTCTCCTAAAATCTCTAAAACTTGGAAGGGACCTATCCAAAGTTTATCAAATTTACCATGATCTCCTTTCCTTTCATGTGCTTTATCCCACATAAGGACTAAATCTTAAATTCTAAAAGCCTTAACTCTGGCTCTTTTGTCAAACCAACGCTTGACAACAACTTGATGTTTAGCAAATTGAGCAATTGCTCTATTCCTTTTTTCTTCTAGATGCATTAACTGAAGTAACCTGACTTATTGTTTGTTATCTATGCCTAGATATTCTTGTGGAAACTGCAATGTGGGGATCTTTAGGTTAACAGGGAGGATGGGATCCACCCCATATACTAGGTGAAAAGAAGAATTTCCTAATGTAGCCTTCATCCTAGTTCTATCTACCAATAATGCATACTTTAATAGGGTGTTCCACTCCCTTGTGTTCTTTTCTATTAATTTCTTTATGATGTTCAATAAATTCTTGTTTGTAGATTCTGATAATCCATTCCCTTGAGGATAGTAATTTGAAGAGAACTTCAAAACAATTCCATGGTCAAAAGCCCAACTTGATAATCTTATTGATGCAAAGGCAGACCCATTGTCACATACTAAAGCATAAGGGACTCCATACCTAGTTACTATGTTTCTTTCCAAGAACTTGATCACATCCTCAGCATTGCAAGTCTTACTACTGATAGCTTTAGTCAACCTGGTACAATAATCAATAATAGTCAACACATACCCATGGCCTAAAGATGATGGAGGGTTGATAGGTACTATGAAATCCATCCCCCATTGAGCAAATGGGTGCATCTCCATCATTGGTTGCAAGGGTTGAGCAGCATACCTTTCTCTATTTGCAGCAACCTGACACATATGACAACATTTGATGTGTTCAGCAGTATCTTTAAAAATAGTGGGCCAGTAATACCCTGCTCTGAGGATAGCATGAGTGGTAGCTAAGTATGATCCATGTGCGGTTCCAAACTTGTCATTTAATTCTGTTAACACTTTATCCACTTCTTGCCTTTCTAGGCATCTAAGATATATTCCTTTATAGTTCTTCTTGAAATGAACTCCTTTTATCATGTATTTTTGTGATCTTATCTTCAAGGATCTCCTCTATGAGGCTTGCAACCTTGAAGGACATCTTCTAGTAATCAAGATGTGCCTGATGTCTGAATACCATTCTCTAATTTCCTTTGTATTTATGACATATTGTTGGCTCCTTATGTTAGGATCAATTTCAGATATCATCTGACTCAAGGCTTGTCCTCTCACTAATTTCATGGGTGTTATGTCCATATCATACTCTTGGAGGATAGTTATCCATTTGGCTTTCTTTTCACCTAGTTCACTTTGCATTAAAAGCATCTTTACTGTTGCATCCGGTACTACAGTGATCACTTTACTTCTCAAGATGTGATGTCTAAACTTCTTGACTGCTCTGACCAGAGCAAGTGCTTGTCTTTCAACATCCATGTATCTAAGTTCTGCATCTCTAAAAGGACAACTCATGAAGGCTATAGGATTTTCTTCTTTAGCCTCATTTTTTTGTGTTAGTATTGCTACAGACGTATACTCTGAAGCAAATGAGTATATGTAAAATCTTTGGTATAATATGGACTAATTAGAACAGGAGCATCAGATATGGCTTTCTTGATATCTTCAAAAGCTACTCTAGCTTTAGGTGTCCACTCAATTTTGGCATCCTTCTTGAGCATTGCATTCAATGGTCTAATAATCTCTGCAAAATCAGTAATGAACTTTCTAATGAAATTGATCTTACCAAAATAAGATTTGAGTTCTTTCTTACTCCCAGGAAGTTGTATCTTCATGATTGATTCTACTCTAGTAGGGTCGATGATGATCCCATTCTCTGTTATCAGGTGACCTAATAACTTCCCTGTGGTTACCCCAAATATGCATTTCTTAGGGTTTAGGGATATTCCATAATGTTTAAATTTCTTTAGTACTTTCCTGAGGTCTTCTACATGATTCCCTCTCTCTTTAGAGAAAACTGTCAAGTCATCCAGGTATATGACAATGCATTTACCAATTAATCCCCTGAAGGCTATATCTATTGCTCGCTGAAAAGTGGTTCCAACATTTATCAATCTAAAGGGCATGCCCCTGTAGGTGAATATTCCCCACTTAGTGGTGAATGCAGTCTGCAATCTATCTTGTCTACCATCACTTGGTTGTAACCTAAAAAACCATCCAAATATGACATCATCTTTGCACCATTTACAATCTACAAGACCTCATCCAAAGAAGGCAAAGGATAATTATCCTTTTCGGAAGCTCTATTTAAATTTATGAAGTCTACACACAACCTAATGTCACCATTCTTCTTCCTTACAGGGACCAAGTTAGCCACCCATGTGGAATGTCTCAAAGGAAATATGATCCTGGCATTAAGTAATTTCTTCACGTCTTCAAAAATGATGGGCTCCAGCAAAGCATTAACATGTCTCTGCTTCTGTCTAAAGGGCTTGACATCTGGCTTTAATGGTATAATATGAGTGATGATCAAAGTATCATAAGTTTTCAACTCATCATATGTCCAGGCAATAACATGAATATTATCTTTAAGTGCCTAGGTTATCCCTACCATTTCTTCCTTTGTACACACCTTTCCAATCAGGACATTCCTTTTCTCTACATCCTGTCCTATGTTAACTAGTGAATATTCTCCTCCATCTGCTTTAGAGAGATCTTTCTGTTTCAGCATGTTATCTAAATCAAATGCTCTTTCCAATTCTATCATTCCTTTAGGAATCTTGTTACTAGGCAGCTCTATGAGCTCTTCTTCTTCCCAGGTATGATCCTCCACATTTCTTTCATCTATGATCTGTGTATCAAACACATCTCTATTGGATATGAAGTCTAAAATGTGCTGGTCATCATCAAACACTTGAAGGTTAACTACATTGTCTGGAACAAAGGGTACTGACACTAATTCAACTGAAAGTCTCTTCAAACCAGATATGGATAATGGTTTGAAAGTACTTGCAGCTTGGGCCAAGGCATCTGCCCTGTGATTTTGTTCTCTAGGCACATGGGTGATGTTAAATGCATCAAAATCTTCTATCAGATCCCATACCTTGTGTATGTAATTAGACAACTTCTTGTAATTACAAGAATATATGCCTCTTACTTGTCTTACTACCAATTCTGAGTCTCCATAGACATGCAGAATCTTTACTTTCTTTCTTAGTGCAAACAATATCCCATGGATTAAGGCTTCATACTCTATCACATTATTTGTGCATGGGAAATGCAATCTATATGCTGCTAAGTAGGATTTACCAGCTAGATCAATAAGATCTATTCCTACTCCAGCTCCTTGTTTTGATTTAGATCCATCAAACCTGAGGATCCATGGCTTATCTTCAGTTAAAGGTTTGTTTGGGAATTCTCTTTTCTTTTTATCTCTAGCAGCTACACCACTTGATATCCATTTTAACTTTGGTGTTTCAATCTTCTCAAACTTCACCTTATTTCGCTAATGTAAAGATGATATTCCTTTTGCTTCTCTATCATCAAAAGGAAGATCTTTTGGACAAGGCAAAATCTACTTTTCAAAAATATGCAAACATAATGAACAAGTAGTTTCTGAATGTGGTGCTTCATGTAACCTACACCATCCCTCAATTAGAACATCCTATGGGGATCTTTGTTGTTGTATCATCTTCTGAATCTATTTTGATAAAAATTCCTCAAACTTGGACAAATTACTGTCTCCATCTTCATTAGATATTTCATAATTTGATTCAACCAAGCAATCGGTTCCTGGGGTGATATTCTTGTTACTCTTAGAATTACCCTTGTTACACACCAATAGCTCTTCTATCATCTGGATAGGACTTTCATCATGATACGTCCTTTCTTCTGTTCCTGTAAATGATAGACAAAAATTAGTATCACTGTCACTATCTGAAAAACTTACCCCGGATGATGATGATCTCTCACTGCATGCCTTTTCCAGTTCCATCATGTCTAAGCAAGCATCACAGGTCTTTTCAGAATGCACCTTGTGATGTAACCTACACCATCCTTCAATTAGAACATCTTGAACAGACACTTTTAACAATTGCCAATGTTTGGACAAGTTCATCTCAAAGTTCTTGAAGTGGTCTACTTCTATCACATTTTTAGAACTACAATTCTACTCTAAAATTATTCTATCATCCTGAAGATTTTCATTATGAACATGAACATCATACATGAGGATATCCTCTATCTTGATGGTCTGGGGTATGATGGAATACACTCCAGGTTCCACATCCACATACATGATCTCATTGGTTTTATTGTATTTAGTGATCATATGTTTCATGTGAGGTTTAGTATCTATCCTTATTTGATTATGTATAACTTTCCAAGGTAACCACATGTGACTGGAATTAGTGGACATGTATGCATTGAGTGGTTTTGACCAATCCCTACTGAGCAGCATCCCATAGGTATCAGGTATATCTACTACTTGAATATCAATGTAGTATTGGATTCTTGGATCTGATGCTAACTGCATATGTATGTGAGTCAGTTCTCCTATGACATTCACCTCTATTTTATCTAATAGTGTTACTTTCTTTAGTGATTTGGCAGGATGCAACCCTAAGGTGTTACATATGGATAGGGGCATTACATTAGTAGATGCACCTGAATCTACTAAGTAATTATGCAAATTGTTACTAAACATCCTTATGGTAAGGAGAAAAGGAGGTGACTCAGTTTTATCTTTGTAAAGAGTCATGTGTGAAGTCTCTGCAGCTTGAATAATGGCTGGAGTTTTATGTCAACATTAACATCTTTAATGGCATAATCTTTATTCCCAATCTGACTTGAGGTATAATTATCCTCTTTTGGAGCAGGATCATCTAAGGATTTCATGAAGGCTTTTTTAATAGCTAGGGTTTTGAGTAATTTTGATAATGATAGACTGATCTTGATCTATTTCATTTCATCTGCTAAGTATGTGACCAATTTATCAAACTCAGGGGGCAGATTACCAGTTTTTGGTACTGTATTTTGTGGTGCTAAGTACTGAGCATTAACTTTAGGAAATCTAGGGTTATTGCTTGCCTTAGGATTAGGAGGAGTGTTGAAATTATTTGGAGGCAAGGATGTAGTCAAAGGACCAGCAGGTCGGTTGGAGTTATTCCTTAGGTTGTAATTATGTCTACCCTAATACTGCTATTGATAAGTATGCACCTCTTCATGTTCAACTGATGGCTCATTTTCATCTTCAAATGGAGAAACATAATTGGTTTCAAAATCCATAGATGACTCTTCACATGCTAAGGTGTAATTCTCATGAGGTGACATTGTCTACTGATGAGGATGATTGATGAAACTTTCTAATACAAGAGCAGAATCATATCCACAGGGGACAATTTCATTTCCTTCAACACAAGGTAGACTACTTGCAGTATTAGATACTTCAATTTGGAATATACTGGCGGCTATCCTAAACTGAGGACAATCCAGCTCTGCATGAGCATTGGTATTATGTATCCTACACCAGTTTGTAAGAGCTGCCTCTACTAGGTTCACTCTAGTGGTCTGCTTAGGTTCACTAGAAGGCTGATTATCTAGGGGTGATGGCAGAGAACCATTGTTTGGCCTAGTGTTCCACACTCTAGGTTGTCTATGGGGATTATTGTTACCATTGTTGTTATTATAGTTGTTATTGTATCCCCTATCAGGATAACCAGATCTATCATTGGCATATCCTCTATTATGATTTGGTTGAGAATAGAAATTTTGACTCCTCAAATGAGTGATCTCAGTGGTGAGTTTCCCTAGTTGTGCTGATATCTCTTTAATTTCTTCCTTTTCTTCCTTTTCTTCCTAAACTTTGGCTACTACATTCTCTGTTTGGGGTTTAAAGAAGGAAGAGCCATTGTTCTTGTTATTAGACTGTTCCACAACCTGAGGTACCTGTGTATGTTCTAGAAATTGTAGCATTTGACCATTTCCATTTGGAGGTGGCGTGAAACTGAGTGGAGGTATCTATAAAGGGCTTGGCATTACAGTTATAGGTATCATGGCTCCATTGGTCTGTTGTTAAGCAGGATATGTAGGATAAACACGGAATGTAGGAAATGCAATATTAGGTGTTGGAGCAGGAATCAACTGTTGAATGACTTTGACAGCTTCTTCAAAGGCTCCTGCCAAGGTTGTGACACCACAATGTGTCCTCCTGATCAACATAGAAGTCAAGGGATCTAAGGCTAAGTAGTATATACTCCTAGCAGCCTCATCTATTACAGTATAGGGAGCAACTAGCTTTGAGAGCATCTTTTGAAATCTTGCATTGAAATTGGAAATAGGTTCTCCCTCAAATCTATTGATTGTGGCAAACAAATGATAATTCATTGAAGGATCTATAGGTATTTTGAATCTATCCTTAAAGGCTTTCTCCAAAGCAGCCCATGAACTAAACCTTGACCAAGACTAATATATCAATTATATGTCTATTCCCTTAAGGAAAATGGAAATAACCTGCATACCACATCCTGATGTTCAATTCTTGCCCTACAACAGGCTTCCTTGAATGTTCTAATTGATCATCAGCATCCTGATATGGATGATATTTAGGATAAATCTTATCAGGATTCTTAGGTAAAGGATGATATGCAGTGAAAGACAGAGGTGACTCTATAGTAAAGAATGACATTGTGATTGGTGGAGGTTGGATTTGAGGAGTAACAGGTGGTCCTGTAGGTATTTGCAACCTAATAGGAGTTATCAAAGTCTGCTCTAGTGAAGCTCCTGATGCACTAGAACTAGGAGAATGATGAATATCTATTGTTCTAGGTCTAAATCCCTGGATAGGCAATTCTTCAAAGAGTTCACTGGATCTGGACCTGGTATTTGGCCTGAGAGCTAGGATTTCTTGAATTTAAGAAAATTCAGCTTGTTTACTATAAAGATCAACTAGAACACTCAAGCAAAGGCTGTATTTAAGATCAGAATCTGAAACTGATTGGATATTTACACAATATTTGTAGAAATGATGCAAATATGAGGTGACGTGAGACTTTTGGACACAAGCAACAGGATATCAGGTCTTAAGCAAATTACCTCAAAGATTTTGGCAAAAAGACTTGAAAGAGAACTTATCTTTTGAATATCTCAATGATTGACCACAAAGCTTTGAAATATTTATGCTCAATTTTGAAAACTTTGCAACAGATAAGCACATACGGACTCAAAACAACAAATCTTTGCACATGACTTGAAATACAAAGCTGCGTGAGTACTATCTTTCCCTTTGTGTCATCAAATCAAACAAATCTACTGATGAGGGCCCTCCTTCTAGCACCAATTTATGTTGATGATGATTGTTAGTCATAACAACATGCATAAAAATTTGCACAACAAACCTTTATTATCTTGTAAAGTACGATCAACTTAGGATAAGTTGATGACTCCAAGTCTTCATTGATCAGGTCATGATCGTCTGACATTACTCAGAGGTTGATGTGACATGCTATTTTCCATTTCAAGGGATCTTACATTTGTCTAGGTGATTAGTATTACACTGCACCCTGTAGATTCACTCCACAGAGAGGTCAATTCTACTCTATTTTTTAAAGATTGCTGAGATATTTTGTAAGTTTGATCAATTCTTCTGATCATTGATAATTATGAACTTGCTCTTTCTTCTACACTATAAATCTATTTAAATGATGTGTCTATAAGTGGATATTTATATGTATTTCATGGATATTTGTCTGAATTTGCATGATATTTATCAATTTGACATGCTTTTATTCCAAATATGCTCTGCATTTTCAATTATCTATAGGATATCTGCATATTTCATGTTTTATTTGCTTTTGATTTTCTGTTATTTGCAATTATGGAGATGATCTATAATGAGATTCAAATAAATTTAAAAGAATACTTCTACTTTTAGTGAACCTTTAGTTATTGAATCACATACACACAAGATACATTAATGGAGAGAAGAAATCAAACCATATGTCACCAAGACGTTCCACAACTAGATATTGTTGATGCTAACTTCAAGGGAACTAGGAATGAAAACAATACATGCAGGCTGAAAAGCACTCCAAGGGACGTAGCTAATCAATGCATATATCTAGATTTCAATCACAGATTACTCAAGATTTATGATGATTTGTAATCAAAATGGCTTATCTTTCATTAAGTATGCATAACATGTACATTTACAACAACTTTGAAATAGGTCCTGAACTTTTCAGGAATCAAATTTCAATTAAGTTTCAAATGTTTAAAAGATTGCACCCCTACACCTTTTATAGAATAAGGTGAGGAGGCAATTACAATTGACCAATGGTCAAGATTTATCTATTAAGATCAATGGTTGACAATTCTCCCATGACTTAGTCAACTTTTCCTCGTGGCACAGGTTTCCAGCTGGCAACCATCTGCATGACTCATTATTTATGAGTACCTTATGCATATGTTCTCTTAGTGATGCATCTTCATTCATTCCTTAGGTTCTTCTTCATTTTCTTCTTCTTCATCATTCTCCTCATCTTCATCACTTTCTGCATCACTATCACTTTGATATACATCCTCTTGTATGTGGACCTTTACTGCTATCCTGATATGTTCATATGCTTGTACTATTTTATCCACCTCTCCCCCATCTTGGATTTTGGCTTTTGTTATTGCATGTTTATGAGATTGGAACTTAGCCTTGAGAGCTTCTAGCTTACCTTTTCTGCTGTTCAATGTCTCATTGCATGTTTCTACTTTGACTTTTATCCTCATAATCTTATTCATTACTTCTTCTGTCAGGTGGGTGAGAGGGTCATCTGCTACTGACTTAAAATTATCATGTAGAGCTTTAATAGCAAAGTCTGCATCTTGATTCTCAAATTTTCCCTCTATTTTTCCTTCTAGGGCCTCAAGGATTTCCGCTTCATATGCCATCATGCTATGTAATTTTACATTGATATCCCTAAGTTTGCCGCTGCACTTCTTCAAGATATCACATTCAAACCTGATATCCTCATACCATATACCTATCAGCAGGGCAGTATTATTATCCAACACTTTGTTGCTTATCAAAATATATGGATCAATTCTCTTCATTTCACTTAGAGCAATCAGGTTCTTTTCTAATTGGAATGACCGTCTTCCTATATCATTCTGCATTTTTTCTACCTTTCTCTTTAGATTGCTCAAAGAATTCCACTTCTGTAAAGATGTTCTCAATACATCTTTAGCCCCAGTGAGAGATGACAACATCCATTTTTCCATGACCATTGCCTCCTGTTTCATTAGGTCCAACTTGGTGACCTCTTCTTGTGATATGATAGTCAATGGGAATGTAGGATCAACTGGTGCATTATCAGGGTTAATTAACCCTTTTATGAAAGAATGTAGCTGAGCAATGTGCTCCTTATGTATTTTATTTTTCTCTTTCTCCTTCTTCACCCTTTGGGTTAAAGAATCAATAATGTCTTTCCCTTCTTGACCTTCCTGGTCCTCATTGGCAAAACCCAAATCAATAGTTGTGATTTGGAATTCCTCTAGGCTAATTTTGCCCTTTTCTTTCTCAACCATGGGAAGTGCTACCTGTGAAGTCCTTTTGCCTATAGCAGGATCTCTTTTGGCCAATGTTAATCTGGCCTTCCTCCTTGGCTTCATCATCATTTCAACGAACAAGGTAGAAACATCAAATTCTTGGATTTCTGACCCTTGTTCCATACCTATTTCCTTTTCCAACCACTGAGGTGTTGGAAACAAGGTGGATAACTGAGAGGGGGGGTGAATCAGTTATCTTAAATAATTTAACTTTCTGTTCTTCTTAACACTTAGTGCAACATGAAAACATATAAGCATGCATAACCATGAGAGCAGAAATAATATCAATACACATAACACAATGATTTTGATGTGGAAAACCTTGTTAAGGGAAAAACCATGGGGTGACTAACCCAAGATTGTATTCTCTATTAAAAGAATTAAGAAGTACAAAATGGCACTTGCCAATTAGGGCTCACTGCCTGAGCACAGTGCTCACAAGAGTCTCACTGCCTACAACAGACTCATTGTCTACAAGGTATATAGAATGTAGCCAGGTGTTTGAACTGATTAGAGGCATCCACATATGCTAAGGTTCAGTTTCGATTAGGCTCAATATACTGATATGTTGCACTTAATTCTTCCTTTGCTTAGTGTTGTTGTTCTGTCACATATCAGACTTGTATAGCTGCCTCCACACTTCTCTCTACTTTTCTTCACACACTATTTCACACCACACACACTTTCATACCAAAATCCATCTGGTATATATATCCGCATCAAGGATCTCAACATCTTTCTAGTTGGCATCCGAAATACTCAAGATTTTCCCAACACACTAATATGTCAGCTGAATCCATGCTTACTCTATGATGTGTATCAAGGACATAGACATAAAAGTCATCAATCATGTCGGCCAACCATGAATGATCCCTCAAGTAACTTGATCAACACCAATTTCTCATCCGAATTAAGGTCTGATGCTCTGCCGATTAGTTCTTGCTCAGTCTGCTCTACCTGTTAGGAACCCAACACTTTGGAGCTCATATCTTTTCACTTTTTCATCACCAGAAGCTCAATCTCTAGAATGTGGCAGTCATGGTACTCCTCTTGACTTCCCCAAGTCTATACTTTTCTAAGATACTTACTCTGAGAGATCCGAACCTGATTGTCGAACCTTGCTGCATGCTCTGTTCTTGTTCACCGGACCAAAACACTCTCCAATTAGACTTTCGGTATAGACACACTATGTGCTGCAGATGAGTGGGATGGACTTTGTTGCCATCAATGACAACACTCATGAAGCCACATAGTGACTCTTGCTAACAATCTCCCCCTTTGACATTGATGGCAACGCTTAGTGAAAAATGATTTAGGTGTTATAACAAACTCCCCCTTAGTTGATGCTCTATCTTATGTACACTTTTACCGGAGCTCCCCCTTAGCTGGATTCAACATTTTTCACTACTCCTCACTCCCCCTTTCACATCAATGGCAAAGGGTGGAATCCGTACACCAAAATTTGCAAAAAGTAACCTATACATAGCCGCATATGTACAAGTTATACTTACATAAACTTAAGTATATCCACAAAAGTGGTTTTCAACTGGACAAATTTTGTTACCCAACTCTGCTTCATCCTATCCAAAATTGAGATGTGACCACATAATAAAAATGCAAAAGCTTCTGCCCTCTTTAGGTTTGCTGGATCACTGGTTCGGGCTATGGTCTGAGCATCAGTTAGGGCCTCATGCATTGCCTCTAACTTAGGGATAATTATCCCTCTTAGTTCACTCATTCTTCTTATTCTATTCTTCTTCTCCTTCTCAAGCCTCTTTATCTCATTTATGGTGGCAATAGCCTAGCACTCTTGATTCATTATGGATGAGGTGAGAGGATCAAAACTGAGATAAACTTGATAGTTTACCCTCTTGTTCTTCCACCGTCTTTGCAATGTCTGCTATCACTGTGGACCAAGATAAACAAAATTTTTATAATTCTCTGCCATCTTTAAGAGCATTTTCTAGGATCTTTATTCCAATATTCATATTTCTCCTATCATTTTCTATGAGCCCCTATACTTCAGAGAATCTCTTGCCCAAAAAATCTTTCCAGACTTTCTCTTCTACTGATTTCTCCAAAGAAACAAAATGTGTGCTAACAAAATTAACAAGAGATTTTAGATTACTGGATGTGGAGGCCGAAAGATTCTTTTGGAAGGATGACATGATTTTCTCTAGCACACCAGATGCAACTTCTATTAGCTCTCAATCTTCCATGTGAGACTTCAGAAGCTTTTGTTTTGCTTTAGCTTGAGCAAAAGATGCTACCTTCATTGTCTGGACCGGAGAGAGGGAGTCAAAATTGAGTGGTCCATGAAATAGTTCTGGTTCATCTATCTCCATTGACACTTCTGCAATTTTCTCAGTAGGATCTTCCTTTGATACACTTAATCCTTCGACATCCATGGCAGAAGGTTCATCACTTATGTCCTCTATAATAGGAAGATTGAATCTTTTATATGCATTCTGGAGGATGTCTTTAGTCTCTTTTGCCACCTTATCAGTCTCTCCGAGCATAAGCTTATTCATTCTGGCTTTGCTCTAGAACTCATCCTTGTAATCCTTGAAGATCATGTTCATTTGTTTTAGAGTGATGGAAGGATAGAGCTTAATAGCTATCTATTCCTGGATCTCCATATCCTTTTCCTTGGCATTGTCTTTTCTGAGTTCAAGTACTTTCTCTAAACTCTTGGGGATTAGAGAGATGATTTCAATGAATGCTTTATTATAGATATTCAAGTACTTGACTGTGGCTTCCTCTAATATTCTTTTGTTAGTGTCATTATACTCATCATAAAATTCAGTTATGGGCTACAGATTCCCATCTACAGTGACTGCTTTGATGACATCATCAACAGAAAGAGTAGGCCTTTCAACAAATTCTTCTGCTTCTTCTTCGTTATTCTTGTCGGCAGTGAATTCCACAGATGTTTTCTTTTTCTTCTTCATTTTCTTAACCTCCTCATCTGTCTCTATCTCTTCATCATCCTTTTGACTTATATAGGATCTTGTAGCCTTGGTTTTTGTTCTCTTTTCTCCCTTTCTGGATGTCTTTGCTTTTGGTTTGAAGGATTTTTAGCTCTTAGAGGTGGTAGGTGCAGGACTCTTTGAGGATCTAGTCTAGGAGGGAGCTTGCACTGGATCACTTTCTTTTTCTGCATCTTGTCTCTCTTTCTCTGCTCTTTCTAGTTTCTCTGTATTTGCATCGACTACTTCTTTTGAAATGCCATATCTTTTGGCAACTTCCTCTACTTCTCTTCACCCAAATCTTGTTCATTTCCCTTTGAATTTCATCCGCATTCACTTTTCCTTTTCCTTTGTCTTGATTTTGATTATGATGCACCGGACCCTTTTTGTCTTGATTCTTACTTCTGTAGAATTTAGCAATATGACCAGATCTATTGCAATTGTAGCAAACAACATTTCTTTGCATATTTGACTGGTATCCTATTGATCTACATTGATTAGCCATATGTCTCATTCTATTGCATGCAAAGCATCTACCATTAAATGAATTGTTTATTTGCATATTTTTGCATTCATGAGATTTGTGACCATACCTTTTGTAGTTAAAACACTATCTAGAGAAGGATGAATTAGTCTGATTCATTCTTCTTCTGCACTGATTTGTTTTATGACCGAATTTATTGCAATTGTAGCAGTATCCATTGAAGGATGGATATCTTTGAGCATTTGGTTGTCTTATCGGAGGTCTTCTAGGCCTATTTCTAGGATTTCCTGATCCAAAGTTCTTCTGACCGGATTTGGAGCTTTCACCTTTCTCATACCCTAAGCCTTGCTTGTCATCTACCCTTTTTTGACTTTCAAGAAGAACTTCAAGTTGAGCAGAACTTATCTTGAATTTTTCTTTGTATTCATTTTTTGTTTGAAGATCCCTTTTAAGAGTGTCTATCTGATTCTCAAGTTGTTCTTCATTATCTCTAGCTTCTTCAAGATCAGATTCTAGATACCTGATTATTCTATCCATTTTGTGGCAGTCTTCTGACTTCTCGTTGAGAGATTGTTTTAGATTATGTTTAATTTTTCTTTTCTCTTCAATTTCTTGGGTGAATTTCATAACCCCTGATTCCATTTCATGTCTTACCATAATGACCTCTTTTGATAGCTTCTCACATAACTTGTTCTTCTCATTCAGATCTTCATCAGTATTATTGGATTCACTTTGACTTGCTAATTGTTGAAGTAGTTCCTTTCTCTTTTTCACAGAGATACTTAGTTTCTCTTTTAGTTAATTTATGAAATCATCATCTTGTTTGAGTCTTTCCCTCAAGTTATCAACTTCAGAGTGAGATTGCTCAAGATCATCTAGGGCAGATTGAAGTTGTTCCCTCATACCATACATATCCATTGAGATTCCCAGATCTTCCTCAAGCTGTTAGGCTCTGTTTGGAGGAACTTAGCTCTGATACCAATTGTTGGAAATAAGGTGGATAATTAAGAGGGGGGGTGAATCAGTTATCTTAAATAATTTAACTTTCTGTTCTTCTTAACACTTAGTACAACATCAAAACATATAAGCATGCATAACCATGAGAGCAGAAATAAAATCAATACACATAACACAATGATTTTGACGTGGAAATCCCTGCTAAGGAAAAAACCACAGGGTGACTAACCCAAGATTGTATTCTCTGTTAAAATAATTAAGTACAAAATGACACTTGCCAATTAGGGCTCACTGCTTGAGCACAGTGCTCACAAGAGGCTCACTGCCTACAAGAGACTCACTGTCTACAAGGTATATAGAATGTAATTAGGTGTTTGAACTGATCAGAGGCATCCACATATGTTGAGGTTCAGTTCCGGTTAGGCTCAATATACTGATCTGTTGCACTTCATTCTTCCTTTGCTTAGTGTTGATGTTTTGTCACATATCAGACTTGTATAGTTGCCTCCACACTTCTCTTTGCTTTTCTTCACACACTATTTCACACCACACACATTTTCATACCAAAATCCATCTGGTATATATATCCACATAAGGGATCTCAACATCTTTCTAGTCGGCATCCGGAATACTCAAGATTTTCCCAACACACTGATCTGTCAATTGAATCCATGCTTACTCTATGACGTGTATCAAGGACATAGACATAAAAGTCATCAATCATGTTGGCCAACCATGAATGATCCCTCAAGTAATTTGATCAACACCAATTTCTCATCCAGATTAAGGTTTGATGCTCTACCTATTAGTTCTTGCTCAGTCTGCTCTGCCTGTCAGGAACCCAACACTTAGGAGCTCATATCTTTTCACTTTTTCATCACTGGAAGCTCAATCTATAGAATGTGGAAGTCATGGTACTCCTCTTGACTTCCCCAAGTCCATAATTTTCTAAGATATTTACTCTGAGAGATCCGGACTTGATTGTCGAACCTTGCTGCATGCTCTGTTCTTGTTCACCGGACCAAAACACTCTTCAATCAGACTTCCGATATAGACATACTATGTGATGTGGATGAGTGGGATGGACTTTGTTGCCATCAATGACAACACTCATGAAGCCACACAGTGTCTCTTGCCAACATGAGGAACATCACCTCCAGATTCTTGGTGGCCTTGGTTAATATCATGTATGCCCTGTTCTCTAGTATCTACTTCTATTCTTGGTGGAGAAGGCACTTTCTTAATTTCTTCCTCATGTATTTCCTCATGAGGGGGATCTTGTTGAATTTCTTCTTGTTGAGGGGTTGCCTTCTACAAAGGAGGATCCTATGGAATTTCCACATTCTGATCTTGTGCTTGATCCTGTACTCCCTCCTTCAGATTTTCATCTTCTTTATTATTTTTCTCACCTAATAGCATATTGACATCTTTGGATGTCTATGTATTTTACCCTTGTGGATCACCCTGATCAAGGGTCATTTCTTGTTCTCCACCTGATGCATCGATATCTTATGGCTTAGGGTCCTCCTGACCTAATTTATCTTCTATTCTTGAGGCATCTCCCAGATCTCCCTGAGTCTGAGCAGCAACAACACCTGATATATCTTGATCACCCCCACCCCTCTGTTGAACTTCTACTATTTTTGGTTCTGTGGGTGTCTAATGCTGTTGTTGACCCATATCAAGAGCAATGCTATCTTTTTCTACCTATTTTTCCACTTCAATCTTCTTTGGTTCCTTAGGTGCACCTATTTTATCCTTAGGGCTTACATCACCCCTATATGTTAACTACGATAGCAAGGCTAATCACCTGCTCAACCAAATTATCAAGCCCTATCTTTTGGGCTGCCCTCCCTGGTCTACCTTGTTTCATCTCTTTTGTTTTCTTCGCTTACTGCAACACCACTATTTGTTCTAATGGGGTTCCATGTGGGGTCATGCGGGTGCTGAAAACTAAAGTTTCCATTTGTTGAGAAGCCACACTCTAAACCACCTCATCATCAGACAAGTCCATGGTATCCTCCAATGAGAAAGGAACACCCTAACTTGCTTTAAACAATTCTCTCATTTGTTCCTCTGCTCTCTCAGTTTTGAATTTTATTATGGTGGGAAGAGGAACATCATGTTGCAATTCCTTCTTGAAAGCTTCACCACCGGCTCCTCTCAATATGATAGGGTCAGCCCTAATATCCCCCTCATGGCTATTCTTTGTTTCTTGGGTGGTGACATCAGCAGCATCACCCTCCTCTTCTTGCTAGATACCTACAACTCATCACCTCTAGGCTCCTTATTTACCTACTCTTCCAAAGGGATGCCTTCTTCCACTTGTTGTGCAGGGCTTGGCTCTCTACCTGCACTTCTATAGTTTCAACAACAGGCCTCAAAATTCTTAGTTTTTGGTTTTTCAACCAGAGGTTGTGCAGATGACGCAGATGCCTAAGCTGATGTAGATGTACTTGTAGCTGACATGGAAATCCGTTCTATTCTCATCCCTTTGGGTTCATCTCCACTTCTCTTACCTTTAGGGGGACCTTTCCTTTGTTTTTCTATGGGCAATCTTTCCCCATTGGATTTTCTCTTTTCATTGAGGAAATCATTATATTCCTCATCAGATATTCCCTACCTCTTCTTCTTGTTATCAACTGTAAGGGCTACACCCCTTTTCTTTAATCTGGTTATCTCCTCATCTACCTAGGCCTGGGTTAACTAGATCACCCCACTTGTCAGTTGATCCAAGGATATATCCTCCTGTTGTGTAAGATCTAGGGTTGATATGGTGTCATTATACACCTTTTTGTTCTCATATTCATTGGACATGATCTTCCCATCATCCTTTCACAACTGTACTGGCATCGGGATGCAGTCAAAGGTTTTTATTTGACTCAAGGTGAGTCTTTGGTATTTCCTTCTTCTCACCTCAGTTTCATCATCACAGTCAGTCCGAAAGTCTTCTAGATGCTTTTGATGTATTAGTTTTCCTAATATTTTCTGCATCCTGCCATAAGGATCATATGACCTGGCTAGGGGAAATGGATGTAAATACATCAATTTTAGCCCCCCAATGACATGTTTTATGCTCTCTGAATCTGAGCACATGTACCAGCCCATGGATATTGGGAATAAAACTAGAGGTATCTTCTTTTGTACCTTGTAGGCTTCAACTATTGTAGATACTTGTCTAACAAATTCCATCAAGACAACCCCATCAGTAGGGTATCTTGGCAACATAAGAGGCTATCCCTCAAATCCTTCTATCCTAATGTATGAAAAAGTGGCAAACTGGATAAACTAGGCTCCATGCTGATAAACAACTTTCTGAGCTTCCATGCTTAGCCTTTTAGTCCTGTCCTCCTCCATGGTTTTGACCAGATGCATGGAGAATGCATCATTTACCAACTTGTAGTCTAGGAGGTAATCCTTCCTTTGTAATTGGGGATAATGATCCCATATGTGTGCATCATCAGCATCACCACCAACCTTACCCACTATCTTCAAGGCATCAAAAGTTTCCTTATATGCACATTAGTATACCACATATGAGGTAATGTAAAATACACATGTTTGTCTTCCTAGGCTCCTTATTCCCTCATCCAGTGAGTCATTGATGATCTTAGCCCATAGTGGCCTGTTATCTACATATAAGACCATCTGGATGATCCCAAACATCTAGTTCTCAAAATTTCCAGCATGAGGTTTACCAGTCATCCTGCTCAGCAGGGCAACATATATTGGTACTCATCATCAAAATCAAACTTGTAGAGATGTACGGGTAATTTGGCTGAGCCGACATATGTGCTGCTCTTTGACCTCCATTGGTAGATCCTCTTCCTTGCATTTTTCTTATTATTGTTGTACTCTATTTCCAATTTGCGCAGGTCCACACTCACTACCTTCTTCCCCACTGGCAGATTGAAAGTGGCGATAATCCCCTTGATTGAGAAGTTTGCATATATTCTCCCATGCTTTTCCACCCATCTGGTTTCAGGGTTATAATTCCTTGCACATTCCACTACCAGCTTCGAGGTATCCATAGCATACGGAAAACTAGTTGTATGCCACATACCTAAGACATATACCCCATCTAGAATTGGATTGTCCTTATCATGATCCAACCTTGTAGACCATACTACCAGGTTCGTATATCCTTGGTGAGTATCACCAATAACTTTGTACTTAAACTGTACCTCCTCAGGCTGCACAAATATGGGATTAAGGAACTTCGCCTTGGACCTATTCCTCCTAAGATCTACCATGGCATCCTGCAATAAACATGATATGTTTTACCCTATAGTATCCACATGCATTTCTACAACATCATGTACTTCTATATTATGTGTACTCTGTATACTATTCTTTACTTCATCATGATATGTATTATCACAAAACCAAACCATAGGAAAGAACAAATACTCTACCTGAAAACATAGAAAAGGACAACAAGAGGGTTTATAGTTACTTACCTATTAATGCTTTCCTCCTAGGTTAGATGACTGATTATGGAAAAGGGCTATAGATGCTCAAGATCACCTGTTCCGTTATGTTGAAAGATCGAATACGTTGACAGGTAGTTGTTCGAGGGTTTGACTTCTCTGGACCTCTATAATTTCTTGATTTATCACAAGGTAAATGAAAATTGCCTTCAAATTTTACCTTTAAAGCAGCTCAATCAGACAAATTAGGGTAAAAATGTGTTGTCCTGATCAAATCCGTTGATCCTCTGTAGGGAATCCATAGATGCTACCAAGTGTTCAATTTGTATTTGTAATTGGCGGGAATTCACCTACCGCATTTAATTTGCATTTAATGTCAAGAAATAGGGGGGTGATCTTCGAAAGATCAGGTGATATTAAAAAATATGACCCCCTCTAGAGAAAATGATCCCCTGCCTTTGAGCGGCAAAACTGAATGCAAAGGATCGGGTGATATGTTCAACGTTTGACCATATGTATATCAAGTCATGAAATTAAGATTAGGGGCTATTCAAAATATGACCCCGCAGATAAAGTGACCCATCTTCGGAGAAGATCGGGGTGACATCATTATGTTGGCGACATTGTTTAATTACTATGTTTTAATGATGTCATCATCATTTTAAAGAACATGATGGACATCGGATATATACCCCTTGTGGATAGAATGGAATGACGATGTCATCATTAGAGTGATTTCCTTCATTCATTGGACTTGGATGACATCACCATCATATTGACATAGGGTGATATATTCAAAGAGGGTGATAGTCCTAAGATGACTGATGTTAAAAATATGACCCCTCGCGAGATAACTGAAGTCGTCTGACGGGTAGTTATCAGCTCTTACTTAAATTTGATCTCCGTACATTGCAGACCGAGCGATTATTAGGTGATAATCCTATATCAGGGTGATCTTTTCTAAGATGACTGATGTTTGAAATATGACCCCCCCTAGTTGGGATATCAGGTTTGATCAAACTTTGATTCAACATAACTCTCTTCCCTTAGACAATTTTTGGGTGATCTAAAAGGCAAACCTGCTTGGAATTTTGTGTACTTTCGAACCATGAGGTTAATAATGGGAACTACTGAATTTGGCACCTGACCTCATCATGGTGACAAATCCACCCTCTTACAAGGTTACATGCATGACTGATTTTACCAAACCGCCCAAAGCAGAAAACAACAAGCCAAAGCAACAAGAAAAGTTGGGCCCCTGTTTTGTCAAGGCAAAATGAGGCATGTTGTGTAACCACACAATGAGTATCCTATCATGAAATCCCTTAAACCCTTGAGACCTTGCTTTGTTTTCTTCATCAACATTTTAGGCTTTTTCTTGATGTCAATTCTCTCTTCCAACCCTTGGATACTCTATTATATAGTATTCTCAATCTCTAAAATCCACTTCCCTTTGATGCTTTTAAGTTTGTAGCTTTAAGATTTCAATTATTTAGTGCAAATTGATGGTAGTCTTGATTCCTGACCTTGAAATATTTCTATTTACCATGTTTGTTTCTAGTCCTTCAAAACTTTCTTTTCCCTAGGACTTGGGATTTGGTATCCTTGAGTCCCAATGCTGACTATTTAGTGGGTCCCCAAACTTATCCTTATCACTTTACCTTAAGGTGGGAAGTATTGTGGATCCCTAATTTTTCAATGTTAGGATTTCAAGATTTCCTCTCCTGACTTCCCTTTCCTTTCCTCTATTGTGTTGGTATCTCAAACCTTGAATCCCCATATTATCTTGCTTCTTTGTTTAGGCAAAATTTTATAGTTTTCTTTCCCCCTTTGCCTTCCTATATTAAGAGGATTTGGTATTCTCAAACCTCAAACCTTGATGAGATTTCAAGTTTCTCCTTCTATCATCTCTATGGCATCAAGTATCTCATAGTCTTGATCCTTGCTTCTTCTTCACGTCAGGTTTCTAAGAATTCTATCCTTGCATCTTTTAGCATTGGGTATTCCAAATTCTCAATCTTGGAATCTTGATTTTAGATTTTTAGGTTTTCATTTGCTAATCTTCCCTTCAAGTTTCATTTCTTGGCATGTTGACATCCCACACCCTAGTTCTCCATATCTATATGCATTCAGTCCTTTGACTCTTTTGGACCTTCAAATTTTCTTCAACTTGCTTCCCTCTAGAAATTAGTATCTTTGGATCCTAACTCCCATCATCCTGCCATCCTTTCTTTTTGGACCTCCAAAATTTTCCATGCTTCAAGTCTCCTTGCATTCCTTAGCATTCCATAATCTTAATTCTTAGATCCTCACATCCTCTAGGCATTAAATTTCCTAGACCACACCACCTTTTACTATTATTTTTTCCCTAACTATTCTCAACATGACACATGTACCTTCAAGTGTTCAATTATATAAAATAGGCAAGAAAACATGTTTTCATGAGTCTAAATTTGATGGTAGAACCAATAAAGAAATATCATTCATGTGCCCATTAGGACACCACAGAAGGTAAATTTTCCTTTCTTAACCCTTGTTTGATCTACCCCACATATGATCTTGACCTTTGGCATGTGTGGACCTTGTTGCGACTTAACTCATGTGTTTTAAATGATTTATATGCTTTTAGAACATATTTTAATTCAAATTTTTGAATGTTGATGCCATCATTTTAAACTTTTTTATTAACTTGCATATCTATTACTAATGATAAAAATATACATCAAGTGGCTAAGGGGGCCAATCTCTCAATCAAAATTACATCTTATGGTAGTATCTATTCTAGATCAACAAGTTAAAAGGAGTTTTATCACATATTACATATCAAAAAAAGACTTTTATATTCACATATTTTATCCCTTATCATTCTTTTCTTGTTCAATATCTTCCTATTGATCTTCATTTTCCATCTCTGTCATATTGCTCTGGATCTGGTTCAAGCTTGTCCTTGGTATAGCCTGGTGTAGTCTGGTTTCCTTGCTGCTAAAGGATCCTCCTCCTTTGGGAGAATCAAATCTAGTGAAGGTCTGTTCTCACCACTTCCCTCATCAATATTTTTCCTTAACAACCTCTTTCTCAATTTCTTCTTTTGCCACATACTGCTCCCTATGCTTGTTTTCCTAGTTTGTGTCCTCCTCGAAGTCTGCATTGTTGGTCCTTCTATAGTCATGGGGCCAAAACTCGACAGTCGTAATGTCTGCTCTATAAACTGTAGACTCATATCAAAAAAAGACTTTTATATTCACATATTTTATCTCTTATCATTCTTTTCTTGTCTAATATCTTCCTATTGATCTTCATTTTCCATCTCTATCATATTGGTCTGGATCTGATTCAAGCTTGTCCTTGGTACAATCTGATTTCCTTGCTGCTAAAGGATCCTCCTCCTTTGGGAGAATCAAATCTGGGTGAAGGCATGTTCTCACTATTTCCCTCATCAAATTTTTGACTATCAACCTCTTTCTTAATTTCTTCTTTTGCCACATACTACTCCATTTTCTTGTTTTGTTGGTCTGTGTCCTTGAGGTCTACATTGTTGGCCCTTCTGTAGCCATGGGGCCAAAACTCGGTAGTCATAATGTCTGCTCTATAAATTGTAGCCTCAACTTCATCTAGAATCCGCATGAACCTTTCTGTTGGAATTTTGAAAGTACCTATAGCCTATTGAGAGATAAAACAAAGTGTGAGTCTAACTAGAGACCCAACAAGCATTCTGCCCCTTCCTTGATACACACATTCATTTTTATTTTTCCACAAAGACCACAAAACCTTAGTAGAAGCCAATAACCAAAATCATTAGTATTAGAGTCAACATTATTAACAAGTCCACATAGAACATTAAATTTTGTAACAGTAACATCTACTAGGCACACTTTTAATGTCATAAGGAAAATACTCCAAACTTTTTTTGCAAAGACACAGTTAAAGAAGATATGCTCACAACATTAAGGTAAATTACAATAAAGATCATTTTAAACTTTTGATTAATGTTTATGCAAGATTTAATGGGGGATTTGTCCTAAGCACACAATTGGATGATTGGGAAGATGGAAAATTTAATGCAAGCATGGCTCATGATGCCCTAGGGATCTTTAACACATGAAGAAGAAGAATGTCATCATTTGACCTAATAACTTTTTACTAGACCACGATACCTAATCGACATTGCTTCAAAGATGAATTTACATCCTCCAGGCTTATTCTTGTAAATTTCAAAGTAACGAGTGAGTAGAGGGTAAGTGCAATCTACGGTGGGTCCACTTTTTGGTAAAAAAGTGGAAGTGTTTTTTCTGAAAATTGAAGTTTGTCATAGTTGGAGTCAAAATTTGAAGCACCGACACATAGAATCTTAAGAAAGTCCAATAATATGAAATGTAGTATTTTGAGTCTAATTTTCAAATATGTAATTTATTCTAATACCCAGATGATACAAATTAATTTTGCATAGGCTTGTACAAAAACCACTTTTTAAAAGTCACTTTTTTAGGACCATACCATGCATGTGTACGACCAGCATAATTTAACCTAAATAAAAGTATTTTTCTAAATCCTTTTGGTGAAAGATGTGTACTATAATGAAGTTTGATGAGGATATTTTTTTATAATTTTTTTCCAAATATTTTTTTAATTAATTTTTATTGGCCCTAAATGTTGTTTAAAAATACCCCTCGTATATGACCAACATAATTTGAGATAAACTAATCATAAAATGATTTTTTTTCATTTTGTAAAAAATGATGTGTAGATTGATTATATATAATTTAAAAAAAACTTTAAAAATTAAAAGTTATTAAAAAAATATAAAAACTTGACACTTCAAATTTACGAACCAGTTTGCTCATAAATTAATTAATAAATAGAGAAATAAGTCAAATAATAAAAAAATTACATATTTGAAAACTTCACATCATCACCTATAATGGGTTTTAATTTTGTAAAAAAATTCAGAAAAAAACATCGTCAGTCATATTGGTAAAGTTAGTCTTTTCTCTCGCTTTGAACATGGACTTTTACTTGCAAATCTACGGCTAAGGGTCAACTTACCATGCCTTTCTCGAGCCTAAAACCAAACCAAAAACACAGGTTCTAAATTCATAATTTTAATAATAGGTACCCATTCTAAAACAGGTACCCATTCCTTTTTACAATGGGTACCCATTCCTATCGGTGCGAAAAAAATGAGCTCGCAGGGATTTAAAAAAAAATCTTTATAGAATAGGTACCCATTTAGGCTTGGACACCTGTTTCTAAATGGGTACCCATTTAGACTCAGGTACCTGCTCCCGTCAGGTTTCTTTTTTTGCCCAACGCTTCCCCTATATGTGGACCCAACTTCTTGCGGGAACCCTAGATTTGCATGTGGGCTTGGATTATGACTATAACTTGACTAAGCAAGATCCATGATTTGATTTTTTTTTTGCATTTTTGTATAATGTGATGTAATTAATGAGGATGCCTCCTCCATTGAAGGCAATGTAACTAAGCACAAGACACATTTATTAGCATAAAGGATAACATAAGAGATATGAAGTAGTTTTTAAGCTCTGTAATTTATATTTTTAGTTTTTTGGGCTAAATCTTCATTAGGGCCTTCTTGTTTCAGGGGTTTTCCTTGTGCTATAGATGTAATAAACACTCATTTCATATGAATACAAAGAAATATTTTGAATCTTGTCAATTTATCATGTTTAAGCCTTCTTAATGTGCATGTAGATAGTGTATGATGGTCTTGATCTCTGGTGATTTCAAATATCCTTTTGAAGATAGCACCAATTTTTATTTTAGTTGTGCAACTACAAATTGTGAAGGATCTTGGTTGATTGATAGTTTGTGCATCTTGAAACATAGTGTTATCTCTTAGAACTCTAGGCTCTACCTTTGTAATCCTTACTCTTTTGTGTTTTCTTCGATTAGTAGTTAGAATATAATATAGTTTAGTTTGTTGTTAGTGATTTATGAATGTATTAAAACTTATCACTTATCTTTTTATGCATTGTAACCAAACAATTCTCCCTTTAAACTAAGCTTAACTTGACTTGTAAACAAAATTGAGGAGATTCCCACTAGGCCCCTTGTTAAAATAACATTTCAGTTCCCTTGAGTCATCTTGCTAAGTTGAGAACCAATACTCTAGAAATTGGGAAGATCACAAATTTTCTTTGAAGAGAGGGATTAGTTTTCTAATGCCCAATTGTCTATTATATGTATTTTCATAGATAAATACGAGGTAGTTCTTGTGGCACATCTGTAGAAACTACTGAGTACACATGTATAATTTCCTGTAGATTGGTGATGTAGGGACCTTTGTCTCTTCTTCTTCTTCTTGTATGTCCATCATTGGTAACAAGTTCTAACATCATGAATGAGTGCTAGCACTTCAATCTAGATGGGTTGGTCTAGACGATCCACCTTAATTTCTTGAAACATTGTGTTGCTCCTTTGATTGCAATATAGATCATTAGATAACTTGGAATATTGTGTCCTTGATGTAATCCATCATGTCTTCTTTCGTAATAGTGACTTCTCCTTTCATTTGGTGTGTAATCTCTGACAAGATTTCATGCATCCTATTAGTTTCTTCCCTTATATCTTGCATGGATATGGTATCCATCTCCTCTACTAATGAATCACCTTTATCAAGAATCTTTCTAGAAGTGACTAGATTCCTTCCTTTGCCTCCTGTTGAAGCCCCACCATGGTGCAGCAAAATAATTTTACAATAAATTACATAAACAAATCTAAATAATCTAAAAATTTTATTGTAAGTTACCAGGGCCTAGATCTCACTTGTCAAGAAAATATTCAAGAAATTTGTCGATTTGTAACCTTGAGGGAAATTTTGGTGGGAACCCTAATTTCACAATAACTCCTTCAATTCGACTCCAAATGACCTCAAATCTAGATTGTAGTAGATGCAAGATGTCCTAGATCAACCATCTAGAATTTAGAAATTTTTTTTGATGTTTTATAGGCTTGGGAGAAAAATGAGTGGAAACCCTAATTTCATGATAACTCCTAATATGCTCCAAATGACCTCAAATCTATATTTGAGCAACTTCTATATGTCCTTGATCAACCCTCCAAAAAATAAAAGAATTTCTACCAAATTGAGAGAGATATGTGCTTCATAATTCAACCTCTTGAATAAAAAAATGCCTTGTTTCTTGCCTTCTAAATGCCAAGACCGTGCTTTGAAACTGCTTGTAATGAAATTACTTGCACACGAGAAGAATACATTAGAAAATATGTTACAAATACTTGATAATAATAAGCCACTTTGAGGGGGATACCTCTAATAGTCTTCAATAAGAACACAATACACAATTTAATGATAATAACTAACCTTTACCTCCTATGTATACCATACTTATGCCATGGATTCCACCCACACCATCCTAACTACCTATATACAAATTTATAAATGATCATATAACTTATTTAAGTGTTATGCTGCCACAATTTGGCTACACATTTCCTCATTTATGTTATAGGTTAAGGCCATAGCAATTTAAACTTCATCTCAAATAATTAGGAATTCTTAGAGCATTTGAACTACAAGAAGCATTCATCCACAGGAACATTTCAACTTTTAGCTTTAAAAGGAACCAAAATTTGCATCATAATCATCTAGGACATTGCATGCTTAAGTATGCTATTGTTAATTTCTCACCAAAGGTCATAAAGTTATTAAATAAGGGTTGACTACAAAGAATATTAACCCTTGAAATCCAACAATTTCCCCTAGGTATTCCTAATTACCACTAGTCCTTATGCTTCAATAGACAACTTAGACAAGGGCAATCTAGGTCACAAAAAACCACAAACAACATGATCAATCCCACACCAAAAGATTTCCATGACACATGGGTTTGATCTCTCATACTTGTGGATTTGATGTGCACAAAAGTTTAAAATTTTCAACGTTCCCAAACAAAAATCTCAATAAATGCATCTATTTTTGGACCTAGATGATTGGGCTCTATATGGCATCAAAATAATTTTTCATTATAGTTCCCATAGTTGAGTGCTTGATCCTCCTTATTTAATTTCCAACTTGATAGCATTTATTACACATTTATCATTCTTTATCATTAATTAATCTAAGTTAATTTATACTTAACTGTATGCATTTATTTAACTAGCAATCACACTTAATGTGCAATGGGCACACCATAAGTACTTTAAATGAGTGCAATTCTTAATTAAATAGAAAATTACAAAGAAATAAAAAAATTTATTGAAATGGAAGTCATTCTACACATTGTATGGTGCAAGAGGGTGGAGTAAATTGTTGACTGAGTTGTCTAGTAGTTTGAGCTTCGTATTGTGTGTGATCCTCCTCTCTCCTAAGGGACACATGCACTATATTTCATGTGGGTATATTGTTGGTAGTTAAAGCTTGGGGACATATATAGATCTACTAAACACTACATCCACAAGATCGTAGTGAGTGTGAGACCCTAATGATTAATGTTTATGATGTCAATTAATGCTCTTTCAAGTGCTAGGCCTTGAGATTTATGGATTATCAAGTCCCACACCATTTTGAGCAGGATTTGGTTGTGACTACCATCAATAGTTGAAATGATCAACACAAGGCTATAATATTACCATTGCAGGTCTAATACAATCATGTGCATCTATAGGGAAATCCCTTTAGAGTTTTCACACAAATGGTAGTTGCATGATTCAACTATTATAAACCCACCATCAAACTCTCATCATCATACTTTAACAATCGATATGTTCATAATTTTTTTAGATTTTCACACCTTTTAAGGTTCCATAGGTATATCTATTGGGTGCTTTGTATTAATCAAAATTTACAATGCTATGCAATTAAATTTTCAAAGTCACTCTTTCTCACTTTATCAAAAGATACACAAAATGGAACTCTAAGAAATAATAAAATAAATTAGGTGCCCAGAGTTTAAGCAACCTAAAACAAGTAAGTCATTATTGTTAGGCCCTTTTTTATGTATTCCCTATATAGTGGGAATAGTTCAAATGGTTTGGCTATGTGGGAGCTCATGTGAGTCAACATTTTTGTATCATAACTTACAATTCAAAGCCTATCAGAACACTCACCAATTTTTTCTCATTCTCTCAAGTTGGTAACCACATGCTTAGCAATGCACTTATTATTCAAGGGAACTCACTTAATATCTAAGTATTATGTTCTAAGGTAACATTTATGTTATTTTTATCCTTATAGATAGTTAACTTAGCCTTAACATGCATTGAAATAGATAGTTAACTTGATTAGCCTTTACATTAATATGATAGTATAAACATTAAAAATATATAAACATGTTTAATTTAAACTATAAATCTATTCCAAAATAATATTCAAATCTTTGTGCAACACTTGTTTCTCACATTCTTAATGCAAATAAAGTAGAGCAAAGCTAACCCATTGCAAAATTCTATATTGTTGATCCTAATCTAGGACCTCATACTTGTCATAAACCAACAATAATTCTCCATCTTCATGGCACCAACCCAATATCCTCACAAGATTCTTATATGTCTAAGCCCGATAATCATGACCTCTACAATAAACTTTTGCTTACTCTAATGTGAATTGTTTGAAACACTCTTAAGCACAATAGGGGTTTTGATTGACAAAAGGCCTCTATACACAAGCCCAAACCCCTCTTCCTCCAACTTGTATTTCTTGTCAAAATTATGCATAGATTTTGTAATCTCTCTTTGCCTAAACTTACAAAGTCCTCCAATCAAATTTGTTAAGGACCTCTCCATAAGATACGAAGACTTTGTGTTTTAATTCCCTTTTGTGCCACACAAACCTAAAATTAGAAACCTCAGAATCATAGGAAGTCCAAGTGTCACCCCATTGCAAGGCCTATAAATAGTTCCTTCATCATCACAATCATTGATGTTGTCCACTGTGAGGTTCTAGGATCAAATGTAGATGAGTTCAATTTTATTTTCAGTTAAAGTAGATAACCCAAAATAGACATTTTTGTGTAGACTTTTTGACAAGTTGATAGTGATAGAAAGCATGAGAATTGATGGATTTGGCACATTACCTATGTTGAAATAGACACTCAGGTTTTTGTCGCCGTATTGAATCCATGTAGCAACATCAGAGGCATTTTTCAGTATAATGGTGTGAGGGATGATGGAATCCTTACTAATAATCTTTATTGAATTCCCATCTATTTCATTGTGATTATTATTTGAGTCATTTCCATCAGTGCTCTTTCTAGTATCAAACTCAATAGCAACTACATTAGTGTTATTATTGTTGTCTATTAACTAATTAAAGAGACCTAGATATTCACAATAGCTATCCTTAGGTAGGTTGGAGTTCAAACTAGTTATAATGAAGATCAATCATTTGTTACAATGTCTATTGAAAATTTTGAGAGCAAGCAATTAAATGTGGCTTGATAAAGCAAAACCCTAAATCTTCAATAAATTAGCAAACTATATCAAAGTCATTGATTTTTTGAAATAAAAGGGACGAGATTAAGCTATATAAGCAACTAATATGATGGAAAACGAGATTAAGCTATATAACTAACTAATATGATCATTTCCATCATAAATTAACACCTTTCACAAATTTTAAACCATCAATTTTTTATTGTAACTACATAGAAACTCACTCTTTCTTAAAGAGGAATGGTTCTCGACATAATTAACCTAAATTTACATTATAAAAAGTATTATGCTTTTACAGTATTATTTTTATTAATATTTAAATATTACTTTTCTAAACCATCGAAAAGCTTAACAATTTCATCCACATGAAATTGAAACACATATAATTATGAAAATTGGTGAGTTAGTCAACCTCTTAAAAAAAATTCACCAAAAATACAAATAAAAGAATATAAAATAAAATAAAATAAAAAATTAACAAAATGTCTTAAATGAAATTCCATTTAGGTTCTAATTTTAAAAGAAAAGTGAGGTGTGAATGGAATCCGTAAAGAAAAAAATATCTATCATGGCATAAAATACGTGGCATTTAGAAAAGGATTAAAAAAGCAACAAGACAAAATTGTGGCGTGTGGACGGCACAAGTGGTGAAAGATACAAACAAAGACACCCGTAAATTCTATCCACAACATATGAATGGATTTCAAGGAGGTGACACATCTTTTCAAAGATGAGTTACTAGAACACTATTTCTTTTTGTTTTATGATTGCTCCTCCCAAGACAAGAACTTTTCATTAGTAAAACGAGGGCTTAGGTTTTATTGAAGTTGTCTTTATATGTCTTCGTTGTTAATGTTTAGAAAATAGGAGAGTTCATTATCAAAATAATCAAAATATGTAGTATAAGGAACAATGTTGAAAGTTAAAATAACGAGGTCACTTCTCTTGTGGTGTCTTCTATTATATTCTATTTACAAGTTTTTCTCTCCCTTGTGAGGAGTAATAAGTTTTTTTCTCTCTTGAGTAATAGGTGTTATAATTTATTGTTGTTATTGTTATTTTTTAATCTATATTTAAAAATCATATTTATTCTTTTTTAAACTTGTGAAAAGAGTTATAGTTGATTTGTAAAACAAGTCGAGATAGTTGTTCAAAGTAACAAAAGTTGTCACTTTTAGTTAAAAGATATTGAAAACTTGAAATCTCTTGCTACCATAGTTTAAAGCTAACAATTAGTCTTCAGTGAAGACGTTGACTTTATGGTGATCTAGAGCATCTCAAGGAAGTCGAAAAATAGAGGAAAAGAGGAAGAATCAGAGTATTTTATAGTTGGTGATTTGAAATCATCAATTGTGGCAAGGGTGGTTTTGTAAGTACATCGACTATTTTTGAACCATTAGTTCACATAGGAGGCAATTTCATAACAACCGCTACAATTCTATATTTGGCACAATGATTACGTAACTATTATTTTATGGGAAGTGACAATTTAGTAATTTTGTCTTGTGGGGGTAAGGTAATGACTATAGAAAGCATCTTCTCTCCCTTGTGAATGTTCATGTGAAATTTGCCATTTAAAGTTGGAAAAAAAATTAAAGCAGGAAGAGAAAATTGTCCATGGGCTATCATTTTTGGATTTCCTTCTATTGGTTTAGAACTTGGAGGAACAAGCTAGAGAACAAGAATTCTATGGAGTTACAAGCACAATGCAAATGTTGGGCTGGAATTTTGTATGCCATGAGCTCATTTGTAGTCCCTCATAACAATCATATACATGTATTTGTCAAGAATTAGTTGTTGAGGAGTTTTAAGCTCACTCGTGTTGAAGTTTTCACCTATTGAGGTTTCTCCTAGGTAATTTGATTATTCAAACATTATCTATGCTTGTTTTTCTTGGAGTTTTTAGTTTTCCTAGTGATTCATATGTCCCTATGAGTATTCTAATGAGCTAGTATGAAGTGTTCAATATAATGTGAATGATGCAATAAGAATATTGACAATAAAGTGTTTCAGTTTGATTAAACATGTGATAAACTATAAAAGATTAATGAAACAATACAAAAGCATACATAAATGAGAAAACCATATAGACACTTGATATATGTGGAGAAATCCTTATAGGAAAATATTCCACCACTAAAGAGACCCTAATTTGCATTAATCTCAATAATATAGTACACCAATACAATCTCCTTATGCATCTAAATGACAATAATTTTATAGCATAATAGTACTTGCAAAAGAGCCTTACAAACATATATCTTATGCCTCCATTATATAGGAAAAATGGAAACAAGAAACACCAAGTGGTAGCTAAAACTATGAGTTAGAACCATAAGCCATTAGCAAAAATGCAACACCCTATAGTAATTGTCGAGTAACCTAGAATAGAAGGTAAGTCCCATTACACCTCTCTTAGACTTTTGTATAATATAGATTTTGTCATAACTATCAAATTGACCATTTCCCAATCTAAGAGCTCTATAAGAGAAATTAATTGTAACGCCCCGCCACGAAACCCTAGGGAACAACTCAACTATGCTATACAAAGGACCAATTTTTTTTTTTTTTAAAGAAAGAAATAACAAGAAATGTAAATCATATTTAATCATACATCAAGTTAAGTTGTATCCTCTAGGGATTCCATGGCTGCATTACTAACAACTATTAACATGATCTAATCAACATTATGAATTAACTAACAACCATGGTTCATTCTAATCTAATTGCATCGAATCAATAAACACATACATTTCCATATTATATCATTAGATAAGTAATCATGAAGATCCTGCAAAAAGGATACAAGTACATATACAATTTCCTTTACAAGAGAGTATAATATTACATTGTTTACAATATCGCTTTCCTGATTACATTGGAGTACATACATCAAGATAACAACACATGATGCAACTGATATATAAGACTAGAACATGAACATAAGTATCTGTCTCCTCAAGCTAGAACAAGATTTGCAATTTGATATAAGAGGTACATCCCTTCTTGCACACAAACAACAGCAAGGGAAACCAATGGAGATAAAAGCATAACCACCTGACCATGTGGAACCCTAAGGTCCACCCCCCATGCTAGGAGATAACAATAAGGTCCCACTAAGCAAACAGTCAAGAAGACAATAGCCTAACAGGTGCAAGGACTACACATGACTTCAATACAACACTGGTCAATATGAACATCACAAGCAACTCAAACAACACTTCCAGAGGCAATCACAAAATAAAAGAGGAAAACACACTTAGGGAATGCTAGGATGCAATAGGGAAGAGTGTCATCGCATGGTCCTAACTGTTGATGATGATTATTAGTCATAATAAAATGCATATCATCATATCTAGGTTCTTCATCTAAAGGCTCCTCATCTAATGGATTCTTTTCCAATGGCTCATCTTGAAATAATTCCTCTTCTAATGGCTCTTCCAAAATCACAAGAGTAGGCTTTATGGCCTTCTTGCCCCTTTGCTTGGTAGGGGTTTGAAGTGATGCAGCTGCAGATGTGGAGGTGGATGCCACATTCCCCTTTGGCTAAAGTTTTCTAACAATTACTCCTTGTTGTACAGGGAATGCCTTCTTGTTTTTGCCTTGTTTCTTTAGTTCTTCATCTGGTAGCCTTTCTCCATTGGATTTCCTCTTTTCAATGAGGAAGTCATCTTATTCCTCTTCAGATAACTCTTTTCTTTTCTTTTTGGTATCTACAGTAATGGCCACACCCCTATTCTTTAACTTGGCGGCTTTAGTATTCACCCAATTCTGGGCCAGTTCAATAACTTTCTGCATTATCTGATCAAATGAAGTCACCTCAGGCTGAGTTAAATCAGAAGCTGAGATGGTGTCATTGTACACTTTCTTATCCTCATATTCACTAGACATAATTTTTCCATCATCTTTGTGCAATTGAGCTGGTACTGGTAAACAGTCAAAAGTGTGAATTTGGTTGAGGGCGAGCCTCAGATAATTCCTTCTCTTGACCTCAGCGTCATCATCACAATCAAACCAGTAATCTTCAAGATTCTTTTGATGTATATGCATCTTCAGTAATTTCTGCATCGTGCCATATGGGTCATATGACCTAGCTATTAAAAATGGTTGTAGGTGCATTAGCTTCAATCCCCTGATTGCATCTTTGATACTTTGACTGTCAGGACATATATACCAACCAATAAAAATGGGAAACAATATAGGTGGAATCTTCCCCTTTTCTTTATTAGCCTCAATTGAGGTTAATATCTATCTAGCAAATTCCATTAAAATGACCCTAAAGCATGAGGGGATGCCCCTCAAAGCCTTCTATTCTCATGTATGAGAATGTAGAGAACTAGATAAACCAGGCCCCATGTTTATATATCATAGCTTGAGCCTCCATACTCAATCTTTTCAGCTTGTCTTCTTCCATTGATCTAACTAGATGCATAGAAAAGGAATCATTTACCAATTTGTAATTTTGGAGACTCTCTCCTGCCTAGTTGTGGATAGTGTTCCCATATGTTAACATCACCATGATTGTTTCCAACCTTGCCCACCGTCTACAACCCATTGAAGATTCCTTTAAAGGCACAGGCATATACAACATAGGAAGTCATGTGAAACATGCACATCTGGCCACCTAACCTTCTCATTCCTGCATCTAAACTATCACTTACGATCTTAGCCTAGAGAGGCATATCATCTGAGTATTCTACCATTCTAATGATTCCATACATCCAATTCTCAAAGTTTCCCACATGTTGTCTTCTTGTCATTCTGGAAAGCAAGACCATCATATACTTATACTCCTCGGCAAAATCAAATTTGAACAAGTATATTGGCAGTTTGGCTGAGGCCTTATATGTACTTCTCTTGGACCTCCATTGGTACATGATCCTCCTAGCCTCTTTCTCATTGCCAAGGTATTCCTTTTCCAGTCTACTCAGGCTCAGTTTGACCACATTATCTGCTACAGGTAAATTGAATGCAGCGGTGATGCCCTTAGTTGAGAAACCCACATACACCCTACCATGCTTCTCCACTTTTCTAGTCTCAGGGTTATAATTTTGTGCACATTCAACTACTAGTTCAGTAGCCTCCATAGCGTGGGGAGAACCTCTAGCGTGCCAGATCCCTATGGAGTATATCCTTTGTAATATAGGGTTTCCACTTCAATTGTCTAATTTTCTTGTCCATGCATCTAGGTTTGTATTTCCCTGGTGTGTGTCGTTTATCATCCCATATCTGAATCCTACCCCTTCGAGCTATATGAACATGGGTTTTAAGAACTCAGTATCAGACCTGTTCCTTCTGGTGGCCATGAGATCCTGCGATCAAACCATACATTTTTACCCTAACATGTTTATACACAGTAAGAGGATAGAGATCGCATGCATTCTAGTATCAATTTCATTAATTTGGTTCATTTCATGCATCATCGTGCTAAATTTTACTTAACCCAACCCTCTTACCTTATGATTTATCATAAACAACAAAAGAGGGGTTTTAATTACATACCTGATAATTGCTTTCCTCTTTTATAGTATAAGTGATGACGAAAATGTGACTGAGCTGTGTTTACCGTCTCGTTCTGTTTAGATGCTCGTTTGATCCGTTTGTAGGTGATGGTGATACTTTAACTTTCAGAGCTTTGTAATTTTGATTATCACAGGGTAAATGTAAATAATCCCTAAAATTTACTTTTAAACCGATCAATATGACAAATTAGGGCGTGTGTATCATTTTTATTTAAGTCCATTGATCATTCACATGACATTTGTGGATGTTGCCAAGTGTTAGGTTTATATTTGAAATCAGAAGGGTACGACCTACCATTAGGCTCACATTTAATGCAAGAGGGTGATCTCTTAGAAGATCAAGGATATTTGAAATCATGATCCTCTGAGGCAATTATTTATTAATGATCAGGGTGATTCGATCATCCATATGGTCAACCCATCGACCAATGACTAGGATCAGGTCATGTTGCATTCGTTAATGAATCATGATAATACTGTGTTCACATGACCCTAAGGACATTGCCACGTGGAATGATTGGATTGGTTGTTACGAAGCTGGGCATATCAGGTCATAAAGTGAAATGAGGGATATTGGCAATGTCCAGCTCTTTAGTACTCAGGAATATCACCCACATTCGAGAATGTAAGGGGTGATGTCATCGCTTTATGGACTTTCAAAGTTACTTGAGAAAGATGATGTCAGTGTCATATTTGTTTAGGTCAAGGATATTTTGAAATGTGACCTTATTGGGTTGAATCGTGATGACATCATCATAATGTCATGTTCTCTTTTTTATCATATTACATTGACGTCATCATCATATTGAGGAATATGACAGATGTTTCAAAATATGACCCTCCACGGGTCGAGTGTATTGATGACATCAGCATCAGGGTGATCTATTCTATATGTTAAAACTAGATGACGTCAGGGTCATGTTTGTGAAGGGTGACATTCGGAGAGGGTGATATTTTGTAAAATGATGGATGTTTGGAAATATGACCCTCTGAAACATGCATGAAGGTTATGACAGGCAAATATTCTATCTCACTTAAATTTGACATTCGTGTATCAGGGAACAAATGGTTATTGGGTGATTTTCTTAAGTCGGGGTCATCCTAACAAATATGACTAATATTTGGAATGTGACTCTATGGGAAATATTCAGGTTGACCAAACTTTGACTTAGCATAACTTTCTATCCTTAAACAATATCAGGGTGATCCAAAAGGTGAACCTGCTTAGAATTTTGTACTCTTTCTGATTATGAGGTTTGTGATAGGAAATTCTAAATTTGATAACTGAGTCCTCTTTGTGATTTACATGCATAAATAAGGGTGACATACTTGTCTGACTTTTACCAAATTGCCCAAAGCAAGAAAGCAAAAACAAGCAGAAGCAAAAAGTTGGGTCCTTATTTTGCTAAGGCAAAATGGGACGTGTTGTGTAATCACACAACAACTTGCCACCAAAGAAAACAACCAAATCCAAATGATTCAAGTGATGAGGTCACATTAAAACATAACATCATAATTCTCCCTAAGCATAAGTATCACAACCTTTCTGGATGATATTAGGTTCATAAGTGCAACAAAGCTGATAAGGCATCAAGTGTGTGCATATGATTAATTATCCTCATCTTGAAAATAAGTTGAAAACAAAAGTAACTAGTGTTAAGCTACATATTTTGGGTTCATCCCTCATAGCCAACTGGGATAGAGCCTTATTGCCAACAGACATTCATAGCCCCGACAAGGTTATCTTTACAATCCCCCTAAGTAGAGCACTACTGCTAGTAGGCATCCATAGCCCCAGTAGAGTTACTTAGATGGCCTAATTTTATATCCTCCTTGGATTTTCAATATTCATCTTTTTCTTTTTTATTCATATGATGTCATCATGTATGCTTAATATGCAAGGTGTGGTCACTTGCTACTTTAGGTTGGGGATTGCAATGGTAACAAGGGTGACCCTTTGGATTTTTCACTTAACACCTATACTAATGTGTTCAACAAACCCAAGGTTGTTAGGTGAGTCATTGTGAAAATCTCCTTGATCAAGAAAAGGCATCACTAACAAAAAGGATATCACATACCTGATCAGGGACACTTCTCAGGGTGAATCACAACTTATGTAAGAATTTGTACTCATCACTTGAATCCTAACAATTTAGTTGGTTTCTTTGGGTGATAAGGTGCACTATCTTGACTAACCAAAATAACAAATCAACAACAACAAGCAAACGAGCAAGCACACAAAACAAAACTATACAAACAACTATACAACATATACATTATGATACAAATGATTTACATGACCCTGTTTATGCTTGAAAGTAATGTTTGAGGAATTGCCCATTGACTGGAAATGAGACTTCCTCACCAATTAGAGTCTTAAGCATGTAGGTACTTGTTGATGATTGTTTTTACACATTCACAACAAAAGTTAAAATTCACAAAATGAACCTAACTATCTTGAAAAATATGAAGAAATTAATTAAGATTACTTAATCCCAAGTTTCTGTATGGTCAGGTCTTGAACTTGTGGATAATTCAGTAGGTTAATGTGAAGCTGTAATATGCAAGGGGCCTTACTTGATTTAAGGTGTTTTATGACTCAGTAGACTCGAATTATGCAAAATATCACAAATATCAACATTTTCTTCATTCCTTTGCATAAATTTGTTACTGTATCACAAAGCTTTATATGATTTATATTAACACAAGCTTTCTTTTTCAAATATTATGAAAACTGTCGAATATCAACTCAGTTGTTCATGTTTCCTTCAAATATCAGACAATCTCCTTTAAATCTCTACGTTTAAGCTAAGTATTTCAAATGTTTGGGAAAAGTTAGAGAAATCTAAATTAAACTTCATTCTGCTACAGGATCTAAATGCTCTGTTATTCACGTTGTAAGCAGTACAACAAACTTGATTAAATCCACAGACTAAACCTTTGAATGTAAGCCCTGAGTATTTTCACGAACATACATTCAAGATTGCAAGCTTTTGGAGAGATAATATTTCAAATACAAACAAGAGCCAGAAAACACTCTTAAAGTAGACGTAGAATTCCAGAGATATTTGTATTCAAAACAAACAGTCATATATGATTTACAATGTATGAATGACTCCTTGCTTCATCAATCAAATTACAGAAAACTTACAAAACATCTTACAGATACAGTAAGGAAGCTAGATGTTCCACGCATTCCTTATTGCATACACAGGCAACCTCCTTCTACTCTAAACTAAAATGTTCTTCTATTCAAAATGCTAAGACAAATTACAACTTCCAGCTCTGTTCTACAAATCCATGTGTAAGTCATTACAAAGTAAAGGGGCTCAATATATACATCTGATTATCCCCAATACGGTGCCAAAACCCTAGTCAATCAAAGATCTATATCTCAAGTGCAGTAGCAACGATGGAAAACAAATCCTGCCAAAAAATCTCTGAGCAGCATACCCATACTGAGAGTAAAGATCCTGTTTGGAAACCCTAACAACCATCAAAATATCTTCATCATTAAAATATCTTCTGTTGCTTTGCCCTTTTAATATTGCTTCTTTCCATCTGCATATCTCTTCTCACTGAAATCTTTCACTACTTTTGCGATCCAATTTGCCCTTTGTGATGTCATCTCCATTAAAGCTCCGCCTTAATATCTACCTGCATACCTACCAACCAACATAAAAAATGGATTTAAAATGCACGCTACTTTCGTCAATTTACACTTCTTCAAAATGTTAGATGGGCATTAATTACAACAATTAATGCGCCAAACATTCGGCCCTCTATTGCAGTCTTTGCACTTTCAAACTTTTACCGTTAGTTTAATTCTGCATACATACCTTTTTCCTTGTATGTTTTCTTATATGTTTTGTTTGTATGTCTTCTTTATATCTTTAAACATACAAGTACTTTATGCAAGAAATCAAACTAAAGTTCCCTCCCTTTTCTGCTTTTTCCGTACTTTGTATCTTTCACTTTGTATATCGCACTTTGTATATTTCCTTGTATGAGTGCATATACAACAACCTTATGCAAACCTCCTCTTACCTTTTACCTGTCGCGATGCCCTTATTTCTTTGTATATCGGGTTATGCATATTATGAACATACAAGCATTTAAATATACAAAGACCTCTCTATATTTAATTTCTTTTTCGCGTCCAACTTGTATTTCCAACTTAGATCTTTCGCTTTGCATATTGTCTTGTATATCAAAGATATACATTGTAATTATACAAACCCGATATGCAAACGGTGGGGTCCACTTTTACTTTTCACTTGTATCTCTGTGATACAACAACCTTGTATCAAACCTGTAGAAACAAAGCCCAAGATACATACAAAATCCTTTGTATGTCCATTCGGACTTCAACTTTTATAAACCACAGTTCACTCACTTTTCGGCTCCGTGACATGTATAAAGTGCAATGCATCTTTTAATATACATTAAGTAGTGATGCATCATTTTAACCAAATTTTAACCTTTCCTTAGTTCCACATTATATGTATATTAAAATGTATGTCTCCAAAACATACATACAAAGCACGAAACATACAACAATAAAATCCTATTTCATGATCCTTTCGGTTCCATGGCATGTATGTAGCTTTGCATATCCACTTTGTATGTTTCTCTTTCGCCAAACATACAAACATAAAATACATCCAACGGAATCAACCGATTATGCATTCAAACTTGGAAATCCATCGGATCCGACTTGTATATATATATAGAACGTTAACAAAATGCATACAAGTAAAATGACTAAAAAAAACCTGACAACTCCCTCATGCGACTCATCTGACGACCTGATATACAAACAACTTTGTATATGAGTGACCCAATATACAAACAACTTTGTATATGCAACATACAAACCCTCCCATTATACATTTTACCAAAAACATACATATCTTGCAAAATATTGTGAATTTTAACATAGTTCAAAAAGCAACCCTCAGTCATTTTTGAAAAGGAATCCACCCATATTTTGCTCTGGTACTTAATGTTATTTTTTCTATATTTTCAACAAGGTTTGTGATTTTCACTTCCTTTTCCCTTTTACCACCAAACAGATCCACACACAAAAGCAAAAGCCACAGCCACAGCAGGGGTCCTCATTTTGCTAAGGAGTAAAATGGGACGTGTTGTGAGCATCACAACAGTACTATCTCCTAGTATCTCAAAAATTTGAAAAAGATCTATCCAAAGTTTGTCAAATTTACCATGGTCACCTTTCCTCTCATGTGCTTTGTCCCATATGAGGACTAAATCTGATATCCTAAAAGCCTTGATTCTGGCTCTTTTATCAAACCAACGTTTGTCAATAGCCTGATGTTTAGCAAACTAATCAATTGCTCTATCTCTTTTTTCTTCTAAATGCATGAGCTGAAGTAGTCTTACTTCTTGTTTGTTATCTATACCTAGGTACTCTTGTGCAAACTGCAATGTAGGGATCTTCAAATTAACAGGGAGGATGGGATCCACCCCATACACTAACTGATAAGGAGTATTTTCTAATGCAACCTTCATCTTAGTTCTATCTACCCACAAGGCATACTTTAATAGGGTATTCCACTCCCTAGGGTTTTTCTCAATCAATTTCTTTATGATATTCAATAGGTTCTTATTTGTTGACTCTACTAAACCATTCCCTTGGGGATAATAATTTGAAGAGAATTTTAAGATAATTCCATGATCAAAAGCCCAACTAGATAGTTTCAATGATGAAAAGGTAGGTCCATTATCACATACCAAAGCATAAGGAACTCCATACCTGGTCACTATGTTGCTTTCTAAGAATTTGATCACATCATCTACATTGTACCTCTTGCTACTGATAGCTTCAGTCCACCTAGTACAATAATCAATGATTGTTAAGACATACCTATGGCCTGATGATGATGGAGGATTTATGGGTCCCTATGAAATCCATGCCCCATTTGAGAAAATGGGTGCATCTCCATCACTGGTTGCAAAGGTTGAGCAGCATATCTCTCTCTGTTAGTAGCAACTTGACAAGTGTGATAAAATTTAATATGTTCTGCTCTATCCTTGAAGATAGTAGGCCAATAGTACCTTGCTCTCAAGATAGCATGAGCAGTAGCTAGATGTGATCCATGTGTAGTCCCAAACTTATCATGCAATTCTGCTAAAACTTTATCAGCTTCTTGTCTATCTAGGCATCTGAGATATATTCCTTTATAGTTTCTTTTGAAAAGGACTCCTCCTTTTATCATATACTTCTATGATCTTATTTTTAAAGCTCTCCTCTATGAATCTTGCAATTTTGATGGACATCTTCCAGTAATTAGGACATGCCTGATATCTGAATACCACTCTTTATCTTCTTTGGAATTGACTACATATTGTTGACTTGTTATATTGGGATCAGTCTCAGAAATCATCTGGCTCAAAGCTTGTCCCCTTACTAACTTCATGGGTATTATATCCATATCATATTCTTGGAGCACTGTTATCCACTTAGCTCTTTTCTCACTAGGCTCGCTCCGCATTAGGAGCATTTTCACTACTGCATCTAGTACTACAACAATTATCTTACTTCTCAAAATGTAGTGTCTAAATGTTTTGATTGCTCAGACTAGAGCAAGAGCTTGTCTCACAACATTCATGTATCTAAGCTCTGCATCCTTGAATGGGTAGCTCATAAAAGTTATGGGATTTTCTTCAATAGCCTCATTCCTTGTGTCAATACTGCTGCAAATGTATGCTCTAAAGAAAATGAAGAAATGTAGAAATCTCGTGTATAATTTGGACTAATCAGAATAGGAGCATCAGATATAGCTTTCTTAATATCTTCAAATGCTACTCTTGCTTTAGAAGTCCATTCAATTTTAGCATCTTTCTTGAGCATTGCATTAAGTGGTCTAACAATCTCTGCAAACCCAATAATGAACTTCCTAACAAAATTTATCTTACCAAAATAGGATTTAAGCTTCTTCTTGCTTCTGGGAATAGTTTCATGATAGATTCTACCCTAGTAGAGTCAATGATAATTCCATTTTTTGTTATCAAGTGACCAAGCAATTTACCTGTTGTCATTCCAAATATACACTTCTTGGGATTAAGAGAAATTCCATATTGTTCACAGTTCTTAAGCACCTTCCTAAGGTCTTCTATATGATCCCTCCTTTTCTTTGAGAAAACAGTCAAGTCATCCATGTAAATGACAATGCATTTGCCAATCAAACCTCTAAAAGCTATATCCATTACACGTTGAAAGGTAGCACCAATGTTTATCAATCCAAAAGGCATGCGCCTATAAGCAAATATCCCCCACTTTGTGGTGAATGCAATTTTCAGCCTATCTATTTTATCTACCATCACCTGATTATACCCTGAGAAACCATCCAAGAATGACATCATCTGGGCACTATTTACTATTTATAAGACTTCATCTAGTGAATGTAAAGGGTAATTGTCCTTTTCAAAAGCTCTATTCAAGTTTCTAAAGTCTACACAAGCCTGATATCACTATTTTTCTTATTGAAATATAATTCTAGCATTGAGCAACTTCTTCACTTCTTCAAAGATGATGGGTTGTAATAAGGCATTAACAGGCCTTTACATTTGTCTAAAAGGATTTACATCTGGCTTCAATGGTATAGTATGGGTGATGATTTAGGTATCATAAGTTTTCAACTCATCATAAGTCGAAGCGATAACATGGATGTAATCCTTGAGTGCTTGAGTTATCCCTATTATTTTTTCTTTTGTATAGACTTTACCAATCAGGACATTCCTTACTTCTTCGTTTTGTCCTATATTGATTGATGAATACTCTCCTCCATTAGTCTTTGGGAGATCTTTTTGTTTCAACATATTGTGCAGATCAAATGCTCTTTCTAATTCTATCATCCCCTTGGGAATTTTATTACTAGGCAACTCTAGAATCTCTTCTTCTTCCCAAGTATGATACTCGACATTTCTTTCATCTATGATTTGGGCATCAAACACATCCCTGTTTGATATGAAGTCCAAAATGTGTTGGTCATCATTGAACACTTGGAGATTTGTGACATTATCTGGTATGGAAGGTACTGATATCAATTCGACTGTGAATCTCTTCAGACCAGAAATAGACAATGGTTCCAAAGCACTTGCAGCCTGTGCCAAGGTATTTGCTTTGTGATTCTATTCTCTAAGCACATGGGTGATGTTGAATGCATCAAATTCTTCTATTAAATCCCATACCCTGTGTTTGTAATTAGACAACTTCTTGTAATTGCAAGAGTATATGCCTCTTATTTGTCTCACTACCAATTCTGAGTCCCCATAGACATGCAGAATCTTCACTCTTTTCTTGAGTGCAATTAGTAACCCATGAATTAAAGCTTCATATTCCATCACATTGTTTGTGGATGGGAATTGTAGTCTATATGCTGCTAAATAGGATTTTCCTGCTGGATCTATAAGGTCTATCCCTACTCCAGCTCCTTGTTTTGACTTGGATCCATCAAACCTAAGGACCCATGGTTTATCTTTAGTCAAGGGTTTATTAGGACCCTCTCTTTTCTTTTTAGCTCTGGTAGATGCACTTCCTGATATCCATTTTAACCTTTGTGACTCATTCTCTTTTATTTTTACTTTCTCTAATTGTTGTAGAACTGAGAAATCCTTACTCCCTTTATTTGTAATGTCATGAACAACAGTATCTTTTTGTATTTGGATATTTTTCTTTTCATCATAAAGCATTCTTTGTCTATCAGATAGTTGATCCTTTGAACAAAGCACCTCTTGTTTCTTCAATAGACCTCTAAGCATAATGAACATGTAGTCTTGGAATGTGGTGCTCAATGCAATCTACACCATCCCTCAATTAAAATCTGATGTGGAGGAAGCAACATAAAGCTTTGAATTTGTTTTGATAAAAACTCTTCAAACTTGGTCAAATCACTCCCTTTATCTTCATCAGATACTTTATAATCAAACTCAACCAAACAGTCAGTCCTTGGGGTGATACTATTTTCATTCCTAGAAACCTTTTCAGCATACATCAGGATATCTTCTAAATTATAAGTGTAACTTTCATCTTGACATGTATTTGCTTCTGTACCTATAGATGATGAACAAGAATCAGCATCACTACAATTATCTACATTACTTACCTCAACTGATAATAATCCTTCATCACTACACGTTCGTTCTAACTCCATCATGTATAAACAAGCATCACAAGTTTTCTTTGAATGTGCCTCATCATGTAACCTGCACCAACCTTTAATCAAAATCTCTTCGTTAGATATATTCAATATTTGACAATGATGTATTTCTCTAGATAGGTGTAATTCAAAGTCTTTGTAATGATCAACTTCATCACAATCATCTAAACTATGATCAGACTCAATGATCACCCTATTGTCTTGACGAACATGCTTAGGGCTATGAGCGGCATACATGAGGATCTCCTCTATCTTGACTATTCGGGGCCTGATGGAATAAACCCCTGGTTCAACATCCATGCAATATATCTCATTAGTTTTGTTATATTCAATGATCATGTGTTTCATGTGAGGTTCAGCTTCTATCCTGATTTGATTGGGAATCCCCTTCTAGGGTAACCACATGTGGCTGAAATCTATAGACATGTATCCATTAAGTTTCTCTGACCAATCCTTGCTAAGTAACATCCCATAAGGATCAGGGATATCCACTACTTGGATGTCAATATAATATTGAATCCTTGGATTTGATGTTAAATGCATGTGGATGTGTGTTAACTCTCTCACTACACTTACTTTAGACTTATCTAGTTGTGTCACTTTCTTAAGTGATTTAGCTGGATGTAACCCTACGGCATTGCAAATTGACAATGATATCACATTAGTCAACACACCTGAATCTACCAAGCAATTATGTAGTTTCTTTCCAAACATCCTCAAGGAAAGGAGAAATGGAAGTGATTCAATTTTATCTCTGTACAGGGTCATATGAGAAGTTTTAGCAGCCTGAACAGTAGCTGGGACTTTATGCTTGATATTGTTATCTTTAGGAACAAGATCTTTGCTTACAATAGGGTTAGGATTGTGAGCATGACTATCTTCTTTTGATATAGGCTTATCTAAGGATTTCATGAAATCCTTTTTGATGGTTGGGGTTTTAAGCAATTCAGACAATGATAGACTGATCTTAACCCTTTTCATCTCTTTTGCTAAATATGAGACTAATTTGTCAGACTCAGGAGATTGATTATTGACCTTTGTCCCTATATTTTGAGGTGTAAAATATTGGGCATTAACCCTGGGAATACTAGGATTGTTATTGGATTTTCGATCTGGAGGAGTGTTGAAATTATTACGAGGTAATGACGTGGTCAAGGGACTAGAAGGTCTATTAGGATTACTCCTGAGGTTGTAATTATGTCTACCTTGGTATTTCTATTGATATGCATGGAATTCTTCATGCTCAAATGATGGCTCATTCTCATCCTCAAAAGGAAACACATAATTAGTTTCAAATGCCATGGTTGACTCCTGACATGGTAGTGTGTAATTCTCCTAAGGTAATGATGTTTGATGCTGAGGCTGATTCACATAACTCTCTAATACAAGAGCAGAATCATATCCACAAGGGATGATCTCATTTCCTTCAACAAAAGGAGGATTACTTGCAGTATTAGACACTTCATCTTGAAAAATTGAAGCTACTATTTTAAATTAAGTACAGTCTAGCTCAACATGAGCATTGGTGTTATGTATCCTACACCAATTTGTAAAATCTGCCTCTACTAAGTTCACCCTAGTGATTTGTTTTGATTCATTAGGAGGTTGATTATCTAAGGGTGATGGCAAAGAACCATTATTTAGCCTAGTGTTCCACACTCTGGGCTGTCTAGGTGCATTATTGTTATTGCCATTGTTGTTATAGTTCCTGTCATTATTGTATCCTCTGTCAGGATATCCTAACCTATCATTGTTGTATCCTCTGTTTTGATTTGATTGGGAATAAAAGTTTTGACCTCTTAGATGTGTAATTTTTGTTGTCAATTTCCTGAGTTGTGTAGACATTTCCTTGATATCTTCTTTCTCTTCCCGAACTTTGGCCACTACGTTCTTAGACTGAGGTTTAAAGAAAGAAGAACCATTATTATTATTTTGTCCTACATCATGGGATGTTTGAGCATGTCCTGGATATTACACTATCTGGCCATTTCCATTTGGGGGAGGCATGATGCTAAGTGGAGGTACCTGTAAAGGACCTGGCATTGTAACTGGAGGCATCATAGCTCCATTGGTCTACGGTTGACTAGGATACACAGGATAGGAAGGATAGGAAAGAAATGCTATGTTTGGTGTTGGAGTAGGGATCAACTGTTGATTAACTTTGATTGCTTCCTCAAAAGCTCCTGCTAAAGTTGTGACACCAGGATGTGTTCTTCTGATGAACATAGAAGTCAGGGGATCTAAGGTTGAGTAATATATACATCTATCTACCTCATCTGCTACATTATATGGAGCTACCAGCTTGGAATACATTTTCTAGAATCTAGCATTAAAATTTGAAATGGGTTCCCCTTCAAATCTTTTGAATGTGGCAAAAATATGATAATTCATTGAAGGATCTATAGCTATCTTAAATCTATCCTTGAAAGCTTTCTCTAAGGTAGTCCATGAACTAATTAAGGCTTGACCAAGAATAATATACCAATTGTATGCTTCCTCTCCCAAGGAGAATGGAAATAATCTGCATACCACATCTTGATGCTCAATTCTTGCTCTATAGCAAGCCTCCTTAAATGTTCTGATATGATCCTTTGCATCCTGATATGGATGATATTTAGGATAGATCTTGTCAGGATTTTTAGGTAAAGGATGATATGCAGTAAAAGTTAAGGGTGAATCAACAGCAAAGAATGACATTGTGATTGGTGGTTGTTGGACTAGAGGTGTAACAGGTGGTCCAGTAGGTGTTTGCAGCATAGCTGGGGATATTAGAGGTGTCAAAGTATGTCTTGATGAAGATACTGAAGCACCTGAATCATGAGTATGATGAATATCTATAGTTCTAGGTCTCAGTCCACAAACAGATAATTCCTCAAAAAGTCCAATGGATCTGGACCTTGTATTAGGCCTGAGAGCTAGGATTATAGTAACCTATGACAAGATATGGAAATTTAACCTGATCTTCACAGAGATCAAAAGGAATAAACTCACAAGATGGATATTTATGATCAGGACTCAAGACTAACTAGATATTTATGCAATATTTGCATGGAACTTGCAAATATGAGCAAATATCAAACTTCTAGACACAGATATCAGGATAACTAGCAATACGAGAAAGTCACAATGAGGATCTAACAAGAAAACCCGAACAATAACCCGATCCTCAAGGATCTCAAGGATTGACTGTAAAATCTAAAATATTTATGCTCAATTCTAAAATATTTAGCATCAAAGGACTTGAAATAGCATAGAACAAGCAAATCTTTGCTCAAACACTCAAAGCACAGACAATTATGATGAGCTTTGAGAAATTTACCTTATATGGATACATGAATACACGTAGGCGACTGATTCACTTACCAGACAAAAGAGACAGACCCTCCTTCTAGTGCCAATTTATGTTGATGATGATTATTAGTCATAACAACATGCATAAAAATTTGCACAACAAACATTTATTATCTTGAAAAGTATGATCAATTTGGAACAAACTGATGACTCTAAGTCTCCATTGACCAGATTATGATCTTCTGACATTACTCAGAGGTTGATGTGACATGTTGTTTTCCATTTCAAGGGGTCTTACACTGTATGCATTATGAATTGTTATCTGTATACTCGATTCTGCCCCTGTTTCTTGTAAATTTACTTCACAAACAAGGTTATTTCCACTATGCTCAACAGATGATGATTATATTTATAAGTTTGATCAATTCTTCTAAGCATTAACTATCATGAACTTATTTTATACTTCTGCACTGTGTCTTTAATCAAATAATGTGCCTATAAGCAGATATCTGTATGTTTATCCTTGATATTCATATGTATTTGCATGATATTTATCATTTTGACATGCTTTCACTCAAAATATCCTCTGTACATTCAATTATATCCGAGTTATAGGCATATTTCATGTTTATTTGCTTTAGATTATCGGTTATTTGCAATTGTGAAGGTGATTTGTAATGAAATTAAAGAAAATTTAAATAATACTTCTAAATTTGGTGAACCTTTAGCTATTGAATCACATACATTCCAGATACTTTCATGAAGAGAAGGAATCAAACCATAATTTCACCAGGATGTTCCATAGCTAGGTATGGTTGATGCTAACTTCAAAGGAACAAGGAATGAAAAGAACACATGCAAACTAACAAGCACTCCAAGGGACATAGCTAATCAATGCATATATCCAGATTTCATCCACTGATTACTCAAGATTTACAATTATTTGTAATCAAAACAACTTCTCTTTCATTAGGTATGCAAAAGACATGTACATTCACAATGAGCTTTGAAATTAGTCCTGAGTGCTTCAGCAATCTAACTTCAATTAAGTTTCTAATAATACAAAATGAGCCCTCCACCTCCTTTTATACAATAAGGAGAGGGGCGGTTACAAGTGATCAATGGTCAAGATTTATCTATCTAGATCAACAACCAATATCCCTCTTTGACTAAGTCAACATCTACATATGTGGCACAAGTTGCCAGCTGGCAGCTATCTAGCAAAACTTGATTGTTTGTTATTTGGTTATGTGTATAATTCCATTACCATGCATCTTTACTTACTCTTCATCTCCTTCATCTTCCTCATTTCCATCTTCTTCTTCATTTACATCCTCTTCTTTGTCCTCCTCATCATCATCATCACTATCATCTTCATGTAAATCACCCTTTATGTGTACCTTTACCATTGCCCTGATGGATTCATATAGCTACACTATTCTCTCAACTTCACCTCCATACTGGAGCTTAGCCTTTACCACAACATGCTTGTGAGAATGAAACTTTTCTTGAAGAGCATTCCATTTTCCTTTCCTATTGTTAAATGTCTCATTGTACATTTCTACTTTAGCTTTCATTCTCATGGCCTTGTTTATCACATCTTCTGTCAAGTGATGGAGGGGATCATTTGCTGCTTGCTTAAAGTTATTATGAAAGGCCTGGACAACAAAATTAGTATCTTGGTTCTCTATTTTTCCTTCCACTTTGTCCTCTAGAGCCTCTAGGATGTCCACTTCTTCTGACATGAGGTGATGTAGTTTGACACTTATATCCCTTAACTTGTTGCTGCATCCTTTTAGTATATCACACTCAAACCTGACGTCCTCATACCAAATACCTAGCAGCTGAGTAGTGTTATTATCTACTATGTTGTTATCCAGGAGTATTTTCATATCAATCCTCTTCATTTCTCCTAAAGCATTAAGATGCTTTTCTAACTTGAAAGACCTCCTCTCTACCTCGTTCTGTAACTTGTCCACTTTACTCTTCAAAACACTAAGAGAATTCCAATCCGATAGGGAGGTCTTAACTAAATTTTCTACCTCAAAGACAAAGGAGATAAACTAGTTATCCACCAGCTGAGCCTTATGCTTCATGAGGTCCAATCCTGTTATCTCCTATTGAGATATGATGGTTAATGGAGTAGTAGCACTGAGTGATGTGTGCTTAGGGTCAATTAACCCTTTAGTAAAAGAATGTAACTGAGCAATGTGCTCTTTATGTTGTTTATTCTTTTCCTTTTCCTTTTTTACACTTTTCAACAAGAAGCCAATACTATCTTTGGCTTCCTGGCCTTCCTACTCCTTTGTGGAGAAGCCTAGATCAATATCTATTATTTGGAAATCTTCAAGACTTATTTTACTTTTCTCTTTATCTTCCATGGGTAATGCCACCTGAGCTGTCCTCCTAGCAGTGGTAGGGTCTCTTTTTATTGTAGAGGTTGGCCTTGCCTTCCTCTTTGGTTTCATCATGCTTGCAGAAAATAATGTAGAAACATCAAATTCTCTTACCTCATCTAGCTATTGAAGACTTATTTCTTGTTGTAGCCAATATGGAGCGTCACCCCTGGGCCCTTGTTGATCAGTCTACTCATTTTGAGCATTCTGGGATTCTGTATTGTGCATTACTCTTGGTGGTGAATTTTCCTTCCTTGGTTCCTCCTCATGCACATTTTTATGAGGGAGCTCTTGTTGAGGTACCTCCTGTTGAGGTATTTCTTTCTAAGGTGGGGGCTCCTGTGATGTGTTCACATTCTGATCATGCACCTCCTCCTGCAACTTATCTTCAGGTGGCTCTTGAATATTCTGATCTTGTGTATCATGTGGCACCTAGTCTTCTTGAGAAGCTTGTGCACTTTGACCTTGGGAGTCACCTTGATCACCCTCAGTCACGTTCTCTGTCTTCTTCTCTTGACCGTCATCTTGTGACAACTTCTATTCTTCATCATTTGATGTGTTTATATTCTCCAAGGCCTTGGGCCTTATCCAATTCTTTCTCATCTAATTTTTCTTCTGATCCTGGGTTATTATTCTGATTATCACCTTCAGCATGTGGTGATGTAACATTTTAATCTTCAACCCTATCAGGTATCTCTTTATTAGTTTCTTCATTTACACTAAACTGCACTTTCTCAGGTCCCAGAGGTAGATCATTGTCTTTATTTTGGTCTCCATCACCTTGGTAAGCCAAATCTATGACCACAGGGCTAGTAACTTGATCAACCAAATTGGTCAATCCAATCTATTGGGCTACATCTTCAAGGTCATCTTCTTCAACCTCCTCTATCCTGACTTGCTTCTGATGAGCTTCCTTTTGGATAGGGGCTCCTTGAGGTGTCATCTTTGTATTAACCACTAATGTCTCCATTCTCTATGCAACAACATCAGTAACTACCTCATCATCTGATAAATATATTGTATCATCAGGGGGAAGTGGTGGCTCTTTCCTAGCCTTATATCTTTCTTCTCTTTTCTCTTCCACCTTCTCAGTTTTAAATTTAATGATATTTGGAAATGGAACTTCATGCTGTAGTTCCCTCATAAAAGTTAGATCACCTGCACCCCTTAATAGAATAGGATTAATGTTAACATTTCCCCTCATTGCAATCTTCTGCTTCTTCAGTGGTGGTGTCCTCTGCTCTTTCTTCCTTTTCTTCTTTGTTATTAGCAGATAATCATCTCTAGATTCTTCATCTAAAGGCTCCTCATCTAATGGATTCTTTTCCAATGGCTCATCTTGAAATAATTCCTCTTCCAATGGCTCTTCCAAAATCACAGGAGTAGGCTTTATGGCCTACTTGTCCTTTTGCTTGACAGGGGTTTGAAGTGATATAGCTGTAGATGTGGAGGTGGATGCCACATCCCCCTTTGGCTGAAGTTTTCTAACAATTACTCTTTGTTGTACAAGGACTGCCTTCTTGTTTTTGCCTTGCTATTTTTTTTCTTCAGTTGGTAGCCTTTCTCCTTTGGATTTCCTCTGTTCAATGAGGAAGTCATCATATTCCTCTTTAGATAACTCTTTTCTTTTCTTTTTGGTATCTATAGTAATCGCCACACCCCTATTCTTTAACTTGGCGACTTCAATATTCACCCAATTCTGGGTTAGTTGAATAACTTTCTGCATTATCTAATCAAATGAAGTCACCTTAGGCTAAGTTAAATCAAGAGTTGAGATGGTGTCATTGTACACTTTCTTATCCTCATATTCACTAGACATAATTTTTCCATCTTTGTGTAATTGAGCTGGCACTGGTATACAGTCAAAAGTGCGAATTTGGTTGAGGGTGAGCCTCCGATAATTCCTTCTCCTGAACTCAGCCTCATCATCACAATTAGACCAGTAATCTTTAAGATGCTTTTGATGTATATGCTTCTTCAGTAATTTCTGCATCCTGCCATACGGGTCATATGACCTAGCTATTAAAAATGGTTGTAGGTGCATTAGCTTCAATCCTCTAATTGCATCTTTGATACTTTGACTATTAGGTTTAGCCGACATAAGATATCAATTAAATGCAAATAAAGATTAAACAGAGGAATGAAAAATACACAGAAATAATAATAGCGAGAGACAAGTTTTAACGTGGTTCACCCAAACTTGCGCTACATCCACCAACAAAGAGTCCAATAATATTATCTAGTAAATCAAACCGATTACAACTAGCAATCCCTACAACTCAATACCATTGCAAATGCTACAATACAATATCAACCAAAACCCTAACCCTTAGCCACTTTTATTAAGCCTTATGTTGGTTACAAAAATAGGGTTTTTTATGTCGGTGAACCCCGACGAGGATAAATAACTAGTGTACAGTACTTGCATGATCAGTCGCCACCTACCAACATTGACCGTCAGGACATATATACCAACCAATAAAAATTGGAAACAATATAGGTGGAATCTTCCCCTTTTCTTTATGAGCCTCAACTGAGGTTAATATTTGTCTAGCAAATTCCTTTAAAATGACCCTATCATTGGGGTATTTGGGAAGCATGAGGGGATGTCCCTCAAATCCTTCTATTCTCATGTATAAGAATGTAGAGAACTAGATAAACTAGGCCCCATGTTTATATATCATAGCTTGAGCCTTCATACTCAAACTTTTTATCTTGTCTTCTTCCATTGATCTAACTAGATGCATAGAAAAGGAATCATTTACCAATTTGTAATTTTGGAGACTCTCTCTCCTACCCAGTTGTGGATAGTGTTCCCATATGTAAACATCACTAGGATTGTTTCCAACCCTGCCCACCATTTGCAATCCATTGAAGGTTCCTCTAAAGGCACAAGCATATACAACATAGGAAGTCATGTGAAACATGCACATCTAGCCACCTAATCTTCTCATTCCTGCATCTAAACTATCACTTATGATCTTAGCCTAGAGATGCATATCATCTGAGTATTCTACCATTCTAATGATTCCATACATCCAATTCTCAATGTTCCCCGCATGTTGTCTTCCTGTCATTCTAGCAAGCAAGACCATCATATACTGATACTCCTCGGCAAAATCAAATTTGAACAAGTATACTGGTAGTTTGGCTAAGGCCTTATATGTACTTCTCTTGGACCTCCATTGGTACATGATCCTCCTGGCCTCTTTCTCATTGCCAAGGTATTCCTTTTCCAGTCTACTCAGGCTCAGTCTGACCACATTATCTCCTACAGGCAAATTGAATGCAGCTGTGATGCCCTTAGTCGAGAAATCTGCATACACCCTGCCATGCTTCTCCACTTTTTTGGTCTTAGGGTTATAATTTCGTGCACATTCAACTACTAGTTTAGTAGCCTCCATAGCGTACGGAAATCCTCGGGCGTGCCACATCCCTGGGGAGTATATCCTTTGTAATATAGGGTTTCCACTTCCATTGTCTAATTTTCTTGTCCATGCATCCAGGTTTGTATTTCCCTGGTGTGTGTTGTTTATCATGCCATATCTGAATCCTACCCCTTTGAGCTATATTAACATGGGTTTTAAGAACTCAGTATCAGACTTGTTCCTTCTAGTAGCCATGAGATCCTGCGATCAAACCATATATTTTTACCCTAACATGTTTATACGCAGTAGGAGGATAGAGATCACATGCATTCTAGTATCAATTTCATTAATATGGTTCATTTCATGCATCATCATGCTAAATTTTACTTAACCCAACCCTCTTACCTTACGATTTATCATAAATGACAAAAGAGGGGTTTTAATTACATACCTGATAATCGCTTTCCTCTTTTATAGTATAGTAGTAGGAGGATAGAGATCACATGCATTCTAGTATCAATTTCATTAATATGGTTCATTTCATGCATCATCATGCTAAATTTTACTTAACCCAACCCTCTTACCTTACGATTTATCATAAATGACAAAAGAGGGGTTTTAATTACATACCTGATAATCACTTTCCTCTTTTACAGTATAAGTGATGACAAAAATGTGACTGAGCTGTGTTTACCGTCTCGTTGCATTTAGATGCTTGTCCATTTCATTTGCAGGTGATGGTGATGCTTTAACTTTCAGAGCTTTGTAATTTTGATTATCACAGGGTGAATGTAAATAACCCCTAAAATTTACTTTTAAACTGATCAATATGACAAATTAGGGTACGTGTATCATTTTTATTTAAGTCCATTGATCATTCAATGACATTCGTGGATGCTGCCAAGTGTCGGGTTTATATTTGAAATCGGAAGGGCGCAACCTACCGTTAGGCTCGTATTTAATGTAGGAGGGTGATCTCTTAGAAGATTAGGGATATTTGAAATCATGACCCTCCGAGGTAATTATTTATTAATGATCAGGGTGATTCGATCATCCATATGGTCAACCCATCAACCAATGACCAGGATTAGGTCATGTTGCATTCGTTAATGAATCATGATAATACTGTGTTCACATGACCCCGAGGGTATCACGACGTGGCATGATTGGATTGGTTGTTATGAAGCCAGGCATATTGGGTCATAAAGGGAAATGAAGGATATTGGCAATATTCAGATCTTTAGTACTCAAGAATATCACCCACATTCGAGAATGTAAGGGGTGACGTCATCGCTTTATGAACTTTTAAAGTTAGTCGAGAAAGATGACATCACCGTCATATTTATTTAGGTCAGGGATATTTTGAAATGTGACCTTATCTAGTTTAATCATGATGACATCATCATAATGTCATATTCTCTTTGTTATTAGATTATGTTGACGTCATCGTCATATTGAGGAATATGACGGATGTTTCGAAATATGACCCTCCGTAGGTCAAGTGTATTGATGATGTCAGCATTAGGGTGATCTGTTCTATATGTTAAAACTAGATGACATCAGGGTCATGTTTGCAAGGGTGACATTTGGAGAGGGTAATATTTTGTAAGATGATGGATGTTTGGAAATACGACCCTCCGAAACATGCATGAAGGTTATGATGGGAAAATATTCTATCTTACTTAAATTTGACATTCGTGTATCAAGGAACAAATGGATATTAGGTGATTTTCTTAAGTCGGGGTCATCCTAATGAATATGCTTGATATTTGGAAATGTGACCCTATGGGAAATATCTGGGTTGACCAAACTTTGACTTAGCATAACTTTCTATCCTTAAACAATATTAGGGTGATCCAAAAGGTGAACTTGCTTAGAATTTTGTACTCTTTTTTATTATGAGGTTTGTGATAGAAAATTCTATATTTGATAACTGACTCCTCTTTGTAATGCACATGCATAAGCAAGGGTGACATACTTGTCTGACTTTTACCAAACCGCCCAAAGCAAGAAGGCAAAAACAAGTAGAAGAAAAAAGTTGGGTCCCTATTTTGCTAAGGCAAAATGGGGCATGTTGTGTAATCACACAACACTAACATGGGTTATCCTGGTAGTCTCTCATTGGATGTTGACCCCCATCCATGGGTTATGCTGGCCATCAAGATGCTGGCCCCCATCTATGGTTATCTTGGCAGTCTATCACTAGACACCGGCCCCATAAGGTGACACATGCGAAACCAACATTCCTTTCGTGAGGACAAGGAAGTTGATCTTGCCAACCACAGCCTTCTCATCCCATCCTTAGCCTGAATGAACACTACATGCATGGGTGAGGCATTCAATTATCTTATTTAGTGTGGAAACTACCCAACCCTCTAAATTTATTATTACGTTATCACTGGATTAAAAAATTCCAATGGGTTATGCTAGCAGCCACTTTAGGCACCGACCCCACATTGAAAGCCACTCCCCTTACTTGCATCTAGAAGACCCTATCCATGAAGCAAGACAATTACCATCACAATGTTAAGTAACATATACAATGTAAGGCATTTACCTTCTTGCATACAAAACATAATCACAGGGACCAATTCTTATATCCTTGTCCCAAAACATAAACCAAGCATGAACTATCACATTCTCATCATGATGCTTTTACAACACAAAATACACATCATTTCACATCACACAGAGAAAGGCATTATCCATTTTGCATAGTCATCATAGCCACATGAATATGTACATTGAGAAAGGCATTATCCATCTTGCACATGTATCATACCAACATGAATAGGAGGCAACATTTCAAGCATGCAGTTCATTCAACTCACATGATGCACACATAGCCAACCCCCACACAATCACACCCTCCTAGGCCTCTAGAAACAACTTCCCCAAATGACACAAACACTTGACACCACTAAACACAATGGTCTCATGTCACATTCACTCTTAGATGCACATCATAAACTAAGATCCTTCATCAATATTATCATGATCAATCATCTAACAAATATAAAGTGAATCTATCTCAGCAATATAGAACTATAACTAATAATTCTCAAGGCTTATTTTAATAACATTTAATTAAAATGAATGCGAACAACATGCAAATAACCCTAAGACATACAAATACAAATTAAACACAACAATTATTTACAGTATTTACAATTGATGTAGATTTCATTAATAATCTAGACAACTGTATAAGCAAGACTAAAAGTCTATAATACTAGATGCTATAAATCTCTTACACTAGTTAGAATCACAAGATACAAAACCTGAAACTACAATGAAAGAACCTTGTTCTAAGGTTAGCTTGAGAGGAAAGGAATACATAACAACAAAACATTCCTATAGATCTAACATATTCATCAAATCTACCACACTTTTAACCACATACATATGATAGGATCATAACATATTTAAACGATGGTTCAAACCAAGTAGAAGTATCATGGCTAAAGCAACTCAGGAGTGAACACTAATAGGGCACAAGTAAAAGAATAATCTTTTTCTAGGTTTTACCAAATTCCATTCAACACACAAATAGGAAAAGAGAAGCTCAGGTTGCTATTGGAAAGCTTAAGTGTCAACTTGGTCAATCTTCTATAAACCACTACTACATTGGTCCTATGAATACCAAAATGACATACCTAATACATAGTTCTTCTAGAGGTGTCTACACCTCATAATGATTACCAAGCTTGTTAAAATCCCTTACCCAACACTAGTATTAAAGGAATAAACCAATACAAAGCATTCTAACCTACTAACATACCAAGTCTAGGAATAGGAAAGGGTTGATTGAGTTCAAGACATAAATATGATACAAACATTTTCTCAGCAACAAGGTTAATAAGAACGTGACATTTCTTAAGCACAAGTAATAAACATACTCTATACAAATAATGAACCACCACATCTGTAAAGGACTTTATTATCACATCAAAATTCACTTACCACATCACATACACAAGAAATTAGGACATACTAATTTATGCCTCAAGAAAACTAAACCTCGACAACATGACCCTATTACGACCACTGATACAATTTACACAAGTTCCATTTACCTTATACAATTCCACTCGTAATCAACTAATTTCTAAAACAAACTTATAAATCAAATCTTAAATACATTGTTTAGAAACCTAAATTCCAAACCTACTTATCATATTTCTACTAATAAATCGTAATAAAATCAATATCAATTTAAATTAAATTTATCAACATTAATATACAATCATTCTATCAAAATTGAATTCTTCTACTTCTATTCTATATAGATTTAATAGCCTTCTTATAACCTAACAAACAACCAAAATAAGTACAGTTATTAGTGATGCAACTAACTATTTTAACAGAGACGAAACGGGTGATAGGTAGACAGTCAAAAAATATTCATATCTCTAAAATGACAAACTGGGTAAGGCTGATTTTTAGATATGATTTAGATAGCTAGGTCGTACACCATATATAAAAAATGTAAAAGAACCCAGTTTGTAAACTAAAGTTATGGCTACCGCAATAGACTGTAAAAATAGAGATGAAATCGGTGAGAGATAGGTAGTTACAAAATATTCATATCTCCAAAATGACAAACTGGGTAAGGCTGATTTTCAGATATGATTTGGATAACTAGGTTGTGCACCATATATAAACAAATTAGAGGAACCCAGTTTGTACAAATAAAATTATGGCTACCGCAACAGACTATAAAAATAAAGATGAAATCAGTGAGAGATAGACACTCACTAACTATTCATATCTCCAAAATGACAAACTAGGTAAGGATTATTTTCGGATATGATTTGGATAACTAGGTCGTGCACCATATATAAAAAAATTAGAGGAACCCAGTGTGTAAAAATAAAGTTATGGCTGACGTAACAGACTGAAAAAAATAGAGATGAAATGGGTGAGAGATAGACAGCCACTTCAATCGGTGATTCCCAAAAATGCAATGATACAAAAATGCACAATTGGATCTGATAACAAGGCTTCTAACCTCTCAAACAAATTACAATCGATAAGAAAAATCATAAATCAAACATTTGCTTCAACATAAAACTGAGACATAAATTAGAACCAAAGGAACCTGATTTCGCTTGCTTGACTGGGCTAAAAATTCGATGCCGGGTTCAACTGCTGCAACCACAGACTGGGCTCTCCCATCTCCTCTTCCCCCAAAAGTTCCCTCTGCTCAAGATTATTATGAGAGAGAAATCCCCCAATATCTTCTAGAAGATTCCTCCCAATAAAGGCAATAAATTCTGCCTAAATCCCTTTCTTACAATTTGCTTTTTTTTCCATTTACAACCAGACCAGACAATATATATATATATATATATTTATTTATTTATTTTCTTTACAACTAGACAAGAATCATTTTTATTCTTATTTATTTAGTATTTACTATAAATGAGTTTTATGACAACTCATAAATATTATCTATTTTTATTGCCACTTAACACAACATTTAATTATATTAATATAGTTATTTATCTTTAGCTAGCATTTACATTTATTATTATTATTATTATTTTAATTATTTATTTCCTTAAACTCAAATTTTCATAAAGACATTTATATTTATTTATTTATTTAACAAAAATGCTTTCATAACTAATAATATTATTTTAATGCAACAATTAACCAAAACAACAATCAAATAATGCCAAACTAAATAACCCAAATGCCAAACAATACCTGACACAATGCATGATCGAAAGGATGACCACAATGATAGTGACTGACCATTACGCCCATACAGACAACACTGACTGGGTGCAAAACTAGACACTCATCCTTTTCAAGGATGATGGCTAACTAGGGGACCATATGTCATTTTCATTCCACAATTTCCATTGGGTTTAAGGCACGCTTAGACCTATCAATTTAGGTGGAGTCGATGCCTGATACCTGCAACCTGCAGCAACCAAAAAATGGTCAAACAAATAGATGTAGATATAATCATACAATCAAACACACCGTGAAAGGAAATCGTAGCGTAGCAGGGTACTCACGCATGAGTAATGCGACATTGTTCCTCTCACAAACACACATCAAACACGTAACCACATCATGCATAATAATTAGTAGCTGATCAACCAGATAAGAAACATCATCAGATAATCATGTGATACACATAATAAGATTGATCCACATAATCAATTAAGTCCATAAAGTTGTCATAACATATGCAGAACTCAAGTAAATATCAGTGTCGCAATAAAGATTATCGATAAAACATACTAACTGTCATATGAAACCACATGAGGATAATTAGGAATGTCACCAACATGAATGTAGCATCTACCAACATCATATAACATACAACATCAACTGTCTAACATACCCTAAATATTCCTATTATTTTACCTTCACCTTCATGCTCCTTAGCCAGACCACTTGCACATACAAGGTGAGAATGGAGGGGCACTACATTAATGCCTTGGCATAACACCCAAAGTTGGAAGATCCTCTATAACTCTCAATTTGACATTTTCCAAGTAACCACCCTATTCAATTCCTTCAAACACAAATATCAAAGTATTCCAAAAAGTGAATAATGTCCCCACCCTCACATGGGCATGGACCATTTTGCCCACTCCATAATGTTTGAAGATCATATATTATTGATTGTTTACATAAGTACAATTAATCAAGATTTAGAATTTGCAAGGTTAATGACACATCTAATCATAATATATTCTCCCTCTTGACATTTTAGTTGTAAATTCATGATAGGAAACTAAAATGAATGAATCAAGTGCTAGAGGAAGTAAGGCCCACAGCTTCTCTACACTAGCAAGACTTATATGTGCTCACTAGCTTAATGGGAGAATCAACATTATCCAAAGTATCAACCTTTTATATCATGACTCTACTATCCTCAGCCATCTCACAAACAAAGTGATACTAAACGCTGATATGGTTAGTATGAGCATGGTACATCATATTCTTTGACACATAGATTGCACTTTGACTATCACATTCAATCCTAACCTATCTACACTCAATCAATACCTAAACACAATCTTTGTAACCACATTACCCTCTTATAGTAATGTGTAGTAGTCATATTCTCTACTTTTGTAGTGGACAACACAATTGTGGGTTGTCACTTATTCATCCAACTAATATCTTCTTTAAATATAGTGAACACATAACCACTCATGGACCTTATGTTGTGCAAATCACCAACCTAATTGAATCAATAGAACCTTGTATTTCAAGTGAAAGAAACTTGCCCACATCATCAATCCCATTACAAAAAATACAATTATCAAAAGTTCCTTGTAAAATATTTGAACACCTATTTCACATAATTCCAATGCTCTTTATTGAGGTTAGACCTAAACCCACTAAGAACTCCCATTTCTTGGACAATATCTAGTTTTGTATATACCATAACATACATTAGACTATCTCTGGCACTAGACTAAGGAACATTATACATATCCTCAAAATCATCATCTAACTTGGAAATTGATCCAATGATAACTTGGTATTGATATGTAAAGGAATACTCATTGGCTTGCAGTATTGCCAAGCAAATGCTTCAAAATAGTCTCAACATACTTATGTGGACTAACCCAAATTATTTTGCCAACCCAATCTTTGTTAATATTCATATCCAAGATGTACTTTATATCCCACAAGTCCTTCATGTCAAAAGCACCATAAAGCTAAGTTTTGATTTCCCTAGTCATACCTCATTATTTCTAAAGAACATGTCATCAATGTATATGATAATGATTAGTAATTGATAATCACTTAGTTTGAAATAAACACAATGATCATTATCGCTCCTAACAAAGTCATGCTGTAATGTGAAAGCATCAAACTTTTGATACTACATCTAAGGTGACTACTTCAGACCATACAAAAACTACTTTAATCTGGACATCATGTTTTCTTTTCCTTTTACCACAAAATCATTGAGTTATTTCATATACATTTCTTCCTCAAGATTTGGATGCAAAAATATAGTTGTAACATCCATTTATTCTACTTCAAAATAAAAACAACAATAATATAAAGTAGGAATCTAGTAGAAGTAAGTTTCACAACAAGATAAAATATCTCACCAAAACTAAACCCCTCAACCTAGGAGTAACCTTTTTCCGCTAATCTTTCGTTGTACTTATGTAAATTACCATCTACTTCAAATTTCTTTTCAAATATCCACTTTCATTTGATGGAATTCCTTCCCTTAGACAAACATACTAGATCCATGTCTTACATCTATCCAAGGCCATCATCTCCTCCTACATGGTCTCTATACAAGACTCATGCCCCTTCAAAGAAAAAGCTTCCTTCATAGATCTAGGATCATTTTTAATATAATATAAAACAAATACACACCATAAATTTGGTAGGCTATACCAGTCAACTAATTTTGATTGCCTTGTGGAATAAGAGGCTCCTTTTGTTATTCTAAAATCTTTGAACCTAAACATTATTATTCCTCTACATCCTCTTATCCAACTTGTTGTTATTCTACCTGTGCAACTTCTTTCTTATCTATTTTGGTTTCAAAATGCACAATCTTCTTCTCATTTTCCTAAGGCTATGTAATATTAAACATAACTCTAGGCTATCTAAAAATCACATCTCTAGAATAAACCATTTTATAGGTTAGGGGATTCCAAAACTTATCTAGCCTTTAACATTATTGCCATCACCCAAAAAAAAAATTTACTCTTTAAATCTAACTTAGACCATTTTTGTTTAGACACATGAACAAAAGCCCCACAACAAAAAATTCACTCTATGAAATAGAGTACTTTAAATACCCATCCAAACTTCGTATGGTTTCTTCTCTACTAGAGTAGAACAAAGAGATTTGTTAATAAAATGACATGCAATACTTGCATCCTTAGCCCATAAACACTAGTCAAGCCCATCACTACTCAACATACTTCTAACTTTGTCCATCAAAGTCTTGTTTACCCTTTATGCAGTTCCATTCTATTGTGGCATATAAGGAGTTGTATTCTATATCACAATGCCTACATGTCTAAAAAAATTGTCAAATCCTCTAGAGTAATATATACCTCTCCATCATTTGACTTTAATACTTTTATTTTCCAATATATCTAATTTTTAACAAGAGCCTTAAAATCCTTAAACCTGCTAAACAATTCACACTTATGCCTTAGAAAATAAATCTAAGTATAACGATCGTATTCATTGATAAATGTAACCTAATAATGAGATTTACCAATTGAAGCAACATAGAAAGGAAAAAAAAACATCACTATGAATAACCTCTAATAATTTCTTTGCTTTGGTATTTGTAGAACTAAACTTAACTCTATTCTATTTTATGAACACATAATGCTCATAAAAATCAAAATCCATAGAATAAATAGATAAACCATCCACTTTTTTATTAATCATGGTCTTCAAACCCTTTTAACCAATGTGGCCCAACCTGTGTTGCCAAAACATACATGAATATAGTTTGTTGTTACATAGGTAATTACAATATGTAGATGCATCCAACTTAAACAAGGTACTACATTAAGTACCCTTATCTAGCACCAAATTTTCTCTAGCCAACCTATAACTACTCTTGTAAAATGTGACATGCACTCCAACATCATTCATCTTAGAAACTAAAAGTAAATTTCATGCAAAACATGTAATATACAACACATCTATGATAGATTTTATTCTACCATACTAAACAAAAGTTTTACCTTCTCTTTTTTGACAATCATGTGTGAATAGTTGTCACCAAGGAATACCTCATCACCATCATATGCTCCATAAGAAGAGAATGAGTCTTGTGAGGAGTCATTATACAAGGTTCTTGAATCAATCATCCATGAGTTATTAGTAGTAATATAAGTACAAATAAATAAAGAATCATGTTCATCATCAAAGGATTTTTATGTAGAGGAATTAGTAGTGGTCATTTTTTTTAACATTCCTTTTTAAAATGGCCTCATTTCCCATAGTTTTAATATTTGAGTTTGCTCTTACTAGGGGTTTTGGGCTATCATTTTGACTTGGAGCTCTCCTTATCCCCCTTTTTATTACCACCTTTTCGCTTGGGTCTACCCTAAACATGTAGTGCATTCTCAGAACCCTCATTAATGAATTTCATTTTCCTTGATTGACTAAGAAAAGTATCAACAAGGGCATGTCCATATTGGGCTCTATAATACCATCACTAATTATAACTATTATATGTTCTTGCAAGGTTTAGGTAAAGAGAAAAGAAACAAAATACACATATCCTCTTTATCAAGCTTAACATAAATACTTCGTAGAAGAATGAAAATTAGATTAAAAAAATTAATATGTGTGACAACTAAGTCTCCTTCCTTCATTTTCAAGTAATGAAGTTTCCATTTTAAATACATCTTATTTACTAGACTTTTTTTTGATAGATTTCCTAGTCCTTCTCCACAAACTACATGTAGTAGTCCCCTCATAAATATTTAGAAACATGACATCAAAGAGACACATCTATATGGTTCCTCAAGCATTCTTATTGATCTTATTTTAGTCTTCATCTCATAACCCATTAGATTTTCTTTTTTTATCACAACTCTATGTGGATCTCTTTCCTCCAAGAGATCCTCCGTTTTTAGTTTCCACAACTTGTACCTAGAGCCATTAAACTTCTTACTCTCTAAATGGGATATTCTTTGAATGCTTCGCTAACCACACTTAGATCTACAAAATCACTAAATAAAATTCTCCCACTACAACCACAAAAAATGATAACACTTCAAGAAAGGGGTCCCTCTCTAAAATCATGTAGATGTGGTAGTAAATATTGAATATAAGGTGAATGGTGCCATTTAATAATATTAACTATAAATTGTTTTAATCTGATTAAACATGTGATAGAGCATAAAAGATCAATGAAAAAGTGAAGAAACAAACACAAATGAGAAAACCATATAGACACCATATATACCTGGAGAATATCTTGTGAGAAAACTTGACCACTAAAGAGAACCAAACTTGTATTAATCTCAATAATAGAGTACACCAATTTACAATCCACTTACCCCTCTTAATCATAGTGATCTAGAAACATATTATTACCTACAAAATAACCTTAGAAACCTATATCTCATGCCTCCATTATATAGGAAAATAAAAAATAAGAAACCATCAAGTGGTATCCAAAACCTAGGAATCAAAATGATGAGCCACTAGCAAGATCATAACACCCTATAGTCATGGTCAAGAAACTTAGAATAGAAAGTAACTTCTATTGCACCTCTTACACCTCTCTTATACATCATTGATTTTTCATAACCATCATATTGAGAAAATTTAGGTGTTCCATTAGGGAAATCAATGCCTTTTTATAACACCTAAACTGGGAAGATCCTTTATAACTCCCTATTTAACCTTCTCCAAGTAACCTCCCTATTGACTATCTTCTTACACAATAATCAAATTATCTTAGAGAAAAAATAATGTCTTCAACCTCACATGGGCATCCTATTTTACCCTTGTGACGATGTTTGGGGATCTAAATTATTGATCATCTACATAATTAAATATAATTAATCAAGTGAGGATTTGCAAGGTAAATAACACACCTAATCCTAACATGAATAATTTAGGTAATTTCCAAGATATTACAATCTATGAAAGGACTGTTAGTATGTATATGAAGCTTATATATAGTGAATAACTATATGTGGTTCATATCTCCATCAATTTACAAATTAAATTGTATCAAAGGAAGGTTTAATTTTCTTGAAATAGTTTTATGGTGAAAAAGGTAAAAATTTATTACTTGTGGGTTATGTTGGTGACAAGATCCAATGGGACTAATGACTTATTTCCATTGACCAGAAGATTGGTACCAAAGAGTAGATTAGGGTAGCGAGAGAAATGAAAAGAGATATGGATAGGGAGATGTATGAAGAAAAAGAAAGATTGCATAGGTTAGAAGAGAGTGATGACTAATTTTTTTATCAATGGCCAAACTAGGTAGGCTAGAAAATATGATCCTAGCCTTATCGTAGAGTTTAGAACTTAAATAAGAGACAGAAGAGAAATAAAAATAGAATAAAGAAAAAGAACAAGATATAGAATAACCTTACCCTATTAGAAATAGTTCACTCTTCAAGTTTCAAGTGAATATTGATATTCAACCATTTAATGGAGAGGTAAGAACAAAAAAATGATTATTGATAGTTCAATAAAAGGTTTATTTTATTTTTCATGAGTTAGTGAGAGTCAACAAATATCCTTTGCAAGGCTAATCCAATCATGCTCTTATGAGGTATGAAAATTGTGCATCCTCTATGCAAATTTGAGAAAGTGTCATCAATATGCATGTAGAAGGACTTGAAGGAGTTGTTGAAGAAACAATTTTACCACATATTATATTATGAGGTGTAATAACATAAATTGTATGCCTTACAACTTCTTTTACTATGTTTTGCACCCATTTCAGGTGTTCCCTTTAGTATGAATTTTTAGCCCTTGTTCACTCCTTGTCATGTTTTGTGCATATTTTTTAACTTCACATGACTTATGTTTCCCATTATATATATTTTTAGACTCTTATGTAAGCCTTGTACATCCTTATACATGTGGTTTTTAGCTTGCCTACCTAAAATTTAATTTGTATTTCTTCTCTCATGTGTTATGGATCCTTCTTTTTACCTTGTTTCCCTCATATATAGCTCCTTGAATATTCAAGACATGAAATTACCTCCCACCACCTTATCTTATCCTCCTTTACCTTACCTTAATATCTTATCCTGTTAGCATTAAAACTACTTGCACCCAATAGTTGTGTCATTGCTCAAACCCCTTTACGAGATTAGGACTAATTTTGCCAAATTTAGCTATAAAATTTATGAGAAACTCATTTATGACTAACCTACCTTATTTTTTTTTTAATAAAAGAGGTAAAAACTTTATTGAAATTTAGAAAAGAGCATTACAAAACATCAAAGGGCCAAGGCCCCGAGAATCCATAAGAAATAGCCATACAAAGTATGAAACAACATCATCCTTCACCAATACCATTCCCATCCTCGGTAAGAATCCTCTCCAAGTCATGTTGGAGCTCATGATGAACCTGCTCCCACTCATCAATCTTCCAACCATCTAAATGCTTAGAAGCCCACTTAGCCAAACAATCTGCTGCCCTATTCCACTCCCTTGGAATATGGACAAAAGACACCATCTCCATCAAAGAACTTATCTGCAGAATCTGCTAAACCATCATAGCCAACTACCAACTAACATCAGATACCTTCTATTTATTCAACAAATTAATCAAAACCTATGAATCAGACTGATGGGGAGCCTCAGTCAGTAAGACTTCCACCATCGGCAAACTCCCTGTTTGTTCTCCCGATCTGAATCTTAGGCCTCGACTTTCGTTCAACAACTTGAACCTTCCTTTGGCAAGACTATCCTCGTCGCTCTAAGTGAGGAATGGCTTATCGATGGCCTCTATCTCATCGACAACAACTCCAACTCCTCCAATCCAAACCCTAGTGCATGGAGATGCTAGGCGATCTACTGTGCACACTCAAATCTAGTCCTCTGCGTCGTCGAATAGGAAAATGAAACAAGAAACAAAAATAGATAACTGTACAATGAAGCCATTCCACTAATTTCAACAGAAATCTCACCAGTGGAATGCTTCATATCGACATATTACAACAACGGGAAAACACAAAAGAATGGAAATCTACAGCTAAATGATTTATAATTACAGGAACAGAAAACAAATTGACAACATAGGAAAGATCAATTTCTCCTTCACAGTGCTTGATTACATTTGCACAATTGCATTCAATTACAATATCCTCAATGCTTGATTTTGTTCATCTCCCTAGCTTTATAAACTCGCCAGAGGAATGCCAACCCTATTCCAAGTGGCTAGGAGTCCAACTGTCTTACTACTAACAATTTGACAAATGTGACATAAGGCCCTTGGGACTTACAAAATGAACTTAGATATAAACTGAAATTACATGCATTGGTCAAATAGACCTTATTACAACCTAAAACATGATTTTCTAAACAAAACATGATTCAAATGCCTCATGGAGGCCACCTTGTGTTAGGTGCTCCTGCACCATACACCCCACCTAGAAAATAACTCATGTCCCATGAGTTGAGTCCTTGTCTTGCACCACCTGTATCCTTTGATGTATCATGCCTTCCCCACGATCGCTGGACTACAACTTGCTTCCATGGAATAAAAAATTCATGCCTAGCATTGTAGGCTCTACTCACACCTTGCCATGAGTGAGTGCTTGCAATCAAACTTGGATGTTGCAGGCCATAATTGCTTACTGTCATAACTGCCTGAACACCTACATTCAAAATCTTGTTTGATGCTTCTTGTACTGCTGCTATGGTAGAATATGTTTGCCTTCCAACTCTTGTTGGCTCTAGAGGACAAACAATGGTTCCTACTATGATAGCATCTTCTTCTTTCCAATCAACCTATGGCTTCTTGTAGACCTGCTCTTTGACCTTCTTTTGATCCATCTCAGACATTACCATCTGATCTCCATCATTCAAAACTAAAATCACCTTCAAACTTTGGTCTTTGGTAACCCCACTCCTTGAGGTATCCTCCACTTTCCTTGTCTCTTCTTTAGGCATCTTCAAAAACTCTTTGTTACCCACCAAAATAATCTTGGCTGTCTTCTTTGCTTCAGCATCCTCCTGCAATGGTGTCATCACAAAAGTCTTTCCACCCTTCTTGATGGTGTATGTGTTAGCATATCCATCATACAATGCTTGCCTATCAAATTGCCATGGCCTACCTAAAAGTAGGTGACAACACTCCATGGGCAAAATGTCACATAAAATTCTCTCCTTATATTCTCCAATCTGGAAATCAACATATGCCTGTTCACTTACCAAAAGTGATTGACTTTCACTTACCCAAGAAGCTTTGTAAGGAGTTTGATGAGGAATCCTTTCTATGTTCAATTTATCCACCATTTCGCTAGACACCATATTATCTGTTGAACCAAAATCTATGACTACCTTGCATATTTTACCTTTGCTTTTGCAATTGATCCTGAAAAGTGCTCTCCTTTGGGATGGTTCAATCTTCACTGGTTCTTTGAGCAATGTCCTCTTGATCATCATATTTTCTTCCACTTTTGATGTCAAATTCACTTCAGGAGATGTCACACTCCCTGCATCCTCTTGAGTCAATGTGGTTCTTCTCTCATTACCATTGAGAAGTTGAGGCCTTCTTTGGACACTTATAAGCCGGGTGTCCTATCTGATTGCAGTTATAACATCTCATGTTGGAGAACTTAGATTCTCTACCTGATCCATTTGTCCCACCTCTTTCATTTGGCCTTCTTCCTTGGTAGCCTTCTCTGTTACTTGAGTCTCCAACTTGCTCTTCTTGGCTAGACTCACCACTAGGCCTCTGGTTAGGACTTCTTCCTCCAAAACTACATCTAAAATTTCTCACCTCTTCCTCTACCTTGCTGCTCACCTTTCCTCTTCAGCTTCTCTTCAGCTCTTAATGCTACTTGAAAGCATTTTTCCATAGTTTCAGGTGTAAATAAACTTATCTCGTCTTGAATATTGATCCTCAGACCATTTAGGTACCTTGCTACCTTGGCTTTTTCATCCTCCATGTACCCACAATGAAGAGTGTACTTGTGAAACTCCTCGGTGTAAGTAGCCACATCCATATCCTTTTGCTTGAGATTCTGCATTGTCCTATAAATCTGCACCTCGTAGTCAGATGGAAGGAACTGGGACTTGATCTTCTCCAGCATTCTGCTCCACGAAGATATCATACTTTTTCCATTCTTTACCCTTTCTCCTTGGGTGTAATTCCACCATGTAAGTGCAACACCTTTGAGTTTAGTTTTTGCAAACTTAACCCTCTTACTTTCAGAAACTTCCTTGTATTTGAAGTAGTTGTTTAGAGCCTCAATCCACTCCATGACTTCATCAGCATTCATCTTTCCACTGAACATGGGAATATCTATCCGAGCCTCTAAAGAGTCCTTGCCAATTGCCTTGATGGCTTCCAGGAATTATTTTTGTTCAGCCAGTATCTTTGCCTCTTCTTATTCTTCTACTTCTTCTTCTTCTTCTTCATCTGAATCTTCCTCTATCCTTTTGCCCATTTTCATTGCCTTCAATTCTTCTTGGAGTGCTTCCCTAACTCTAGTTTTGATCATTTCTTCCATCTCTTGAAATTTCTTGACCACTTCAATGGTCATCCCCTTTGGAGGCATATCGCTAGCCTCTCCTTCACTCTCTTTATCTGACATAAATATTCACAGACAACACCAACACTTCTGAAAATCCCCAATTCGACTACAACACAATGCTTAATCAGCTGTCCATCCTACATGCTACTTCATAGACCCATTCCTCTCGTCCAACAATAGATCTTAGAGATGCGCTACCACTTTCTCTCGCAGTGGCCTCACTCTGCACCCTCTACTAGCCAAATCTCTATTGGTGAAATGTCACGACAAACCTCATCATCGTCTGCCCACACACTATAAGAGTCCTATTCCTTCTTGCAACTAGATGGCACGAGAAACTCTTCATCTACCTTCTCAGTGATAGAAATCAAATACACAACTGCTTAGACCTTTCGCTAGCTCTGATACCAATATGATGGGGAGCCTCAGTCGTTAAGACTTCCACCATTGGCAAACTCCCTATTTGTTCTCCTGATCTGAATCTTAGGCCGTGACTTTCGTTCAACAGCTTGAACCTTCCTTCGACCAGACTATCCTTGTTGCTCTGAGCAAGGAATGGCTTATCGATGGCCTCTGTCTCATCGACAACAACTCTAGCTCCTCCAATCCAAACCCTAGCACATGGAGATGCTAGGCGATCTACTGTGCACACTCAAATCTAGTCCTCTGTACCATCGAATAGGAAAATGAAATAGGAAACAAAAATAGATATCTGTACACTGAAGCCATTCCATAGATTTCAATAGAAATCTCACTTGTGGAATGCTTCATATCGACATATTGCAACAACGGGAAAACACAAAAGAATGGAAATCTACAGCTAAATGATTTATAATTACAGGAATGGAAAACAAATTGACAACACAGAAAAGGTCAATTTCTCCTTCACAGTGCTCGATTACATTCGCATAATTGCATTCAATTACAATATCCTCAATGCTTGATTCTGTTCATCTCCCTGACTTTATAAACTCGCCATAGGAATGTCAACCCTATTCCAAGTGGCTGGGAGAAAAACTAACCGTCTCCAAGCGGCTGGGAGTCCAACCATCTTACTACTAACAATTTGACAAATGTGACCTAAGTCCCTTGGGACTTACAAAATGAACGTAGATACAAACTAAAATTACATGCATTGGTCAAATAGACCTTATTACAACCCAAAACATGATTTTCTAAACAAAACATGATTCAAATGCCTCATGGAGGCCACCTTGTGTTAGGTGCTCCTGCTATCTATAGAATCTACTGCGCCATCATAGCCAACTGCTAGCTAACATCAGATACCTTCTGTTTATTCAACGAATTAATCAAAACCTATGAATCAGACTCATAGATAACCTTGCACCATCCCAAAGCATAAGCCCTCTCCAAAGCGTAGAGGATTGCCAAACCTTCCATAAGGTTGATAGTCTGCAATCCTTCATGAATAGAGAAGAAAAAAACCACCGATCCCAAAAAATCCCTGCCAGCCCCACCAATCCCAGCAGGCCTAGGATTGCCCCTTGAAGAACCATCAGTATTGAGCTTCAGAATGCCAGCTGGAGGGGGTAGCCAACTCCCCACCCTTTGAACTTTCTTTTTCACCCACCTTCCTTTCCTGACACAAGAAGAAGCTGGAGACAACCCTTGAATACCCAATCTATCCACCAGCTTAGCATCCCCTTTCTCCAAAGTGAACACCACATCACACTTAGCTTCCATTGTCTCCTGAATCATACCCTTAATTTTGTGCCAAACTTGTTGAATCAACAGCTTCTCACCTCAAAATATTGTTCGATTCTGTTCCAACCAAATATGCCATAGTATGAAGGAAGGCCCAACATACCACACATCTTGCAAGAAAGAGGCCATAGAAGGAGGTCTACCTAGACTACTCCAAAAATCCACTAGGGAGGAAGCATGAACACAAGGGCTTTTCCAAACTTCCCACCAAAAATGCTAAATTTGCAAAGTCAAGGGACAATGGAAAAACAAGTGAGAGGAGTCGTCCTCTCCACATCCACACAAAACACACATAGAAGGTCCCTGAAAACCCCGCTTCCGAATATTATCCCATGTCAAGCACCTATTCCAAGCCAAAGTCCAAATAAAGTAGTTACACTTTGGCCAAGAAAGCTTATTCCACACTTTCTTCCACTAGTGAACCTCCACCCCATCCAGCTAGTGAGATAACAACACCTGATATCCATAAGCAACAGTATAGACACCCTTAGGATTAGGAGACCAAGAAAGAACATCCCCTTCCTAGAGGGAGCTACAACGTCTATGAGAAAGGATACTATGAAGCTCAGCACACTCCTCCTCCATACCAACAACAGGCCACTCATCAGGATTCTTCCATCTCGTCACCACCAACTACCCATGAGAAGATAAGGACTTGAAGTCACTCACCCTTGACCATCCTGCCTCATAGAACCTCTGGCACAAAGTCACAAAATTAGGAAACTAAGAAACAATGGGAGGAAAACCATCCCAAGAATTAGACCAAAAATGAGCTTTCGTCCCTCTTTTACAAATCAAAAATAATCCATCCTTGACCAGAGTAGCCCCTTTCTTGAGCGTACTCCAAATCACTGAGCCTTTTCCCACCAAGGGATAATGAGGAATATCAATCTGAGGGATCCCTAGGAAGTATTTCTATGTTAGTATCCTGGCCCAGATCCCATCCTACTCCACACACCACCACCAATACAATTTAGCAGCCAGTGCCATCTCTGACAACGACTGCCTTAACCCAAGGCCACCAAACTACTTCGGGCTACAAATAATGTCCCATCTGACAAGTCTCCATTTAGAGGACAATAAGCTACCAGCCCATAAAAACTATCTTGCTAAGGAATCCAATTCCTTAACAAAACCCAAAGGGGCCACCTGAATCATACATCTATAAATGGGGAGGGCTTGTACCACAGACTTGAGCAACTGAACACGACCTGCAAAGGACAACCAACGATGGGTCCAATGATTAACTTTCACATGAAATTTATCTAGAATATTCTACCAAGAATCCCTGGGTAGTCTTCCAATAGAGATGGGGATACCGAGATAGGTCAAAGGGAGAACCCCAGTCTAAAATCTCAAGATATGAGCAATTCACCTCTGAATGGAACCTGAAGTATTAAAGAAAAAGATGGAAGACTTATCTTCATTAATCAATTGGCCCGAAGCTACAAGATAAACATCCAACACCTTGCGCAAATTTAAAGCTTCCCTAATTGTACCCACACCTATAAAGTAGTGTCATCTACAAACTGCAAGTGAGACTGTGGAGGTAAACCACCTCCCCACCCCCACCCCTAAATGAAACTTAACTCCACATTCCTTCTTATCAAACGTCCCAGACCTTCAACAAGAAGAAACAAGTAAGTAGAGAGGGGGTCACCTTGCCGCAAACCCTGAGAGGCACCAAAAATCTCAGAGTGCCCACCATTTATTAACATAGAGAAGGAGACTGAAGTAACACAACTCATAACCCAATAAATCCACTCATCCCCAAAACCAAAAGCACCAAGAACCTTCTGAAGGAAGGACCATCGAACTCTATCATATGCCTTAGCCATATCAAGCTTGATGAACATCGCCTTATCTTTGGAACTGGCCATAGAGTGAATGGTTTTAGTTGCGATAAAAACACCATCCAAAATCTATCGTCCCACCACAAAACCACTCTGTTCCTTAGAGATCAGCACTTTAAGCCACTTTTTCAACCTATCAACAATCAATTTAGAGATAATTTTATAAATCACATTGCAAAGAGAGATAGGATGAAATTGACTTAACCTATCCACCCCATCACACTTTGGAATGAGAGCAAGGAAGGTAGAATTCAAAGCTCGTAACATCTATTTATTCTTTCAAGACTCTTGAACAACTGCCAACAAGTCCAACTTGATAATCTCCTAGAATTCTTGAAAGAACTCAATCATGAAACCATTAGGGCCAGGAGCTTTCTCCCTCTTCATTTGAAACACAATCCCCTCTAGCTCCTCAATTAAAATATCACTCATAAGATGCTCATTCATCTCCCTAGATACCAAAGAAGGGATACAAGAAAGGACATGAGCTTCCTCATCAGAACCCCCTACAAGTCCTCCCTGAATAATGAAGCAAAATATTGCATAGCTTAACGCGCGATTTCATGAAAAGAAGAAAGAGTTTCACCCCTGTCATTCACTAGAGCAGAAATAGAATTGCCATGTCTCTTGTCTTTCACAGAGTTGAAGAAAAAAGTAGTATTTTTATCCCCTTCCTAAAGCCACTCAATCTGAGCCTTTTGTTTCCAAAAAACTTCCTCTCGTAGCTCACACTCTTCTAGTGCTTTCAAAGCCCTAGTCTCTTCCCACAGCAGGTCCTCAGTCACTCCATCCTCCCTGATCAACCTCGTAATACTATCCAACTTAGCCTGGGCAGTAGTCTTAGCATGGAAAATGTTTCCAAAGCATTACCGATTCCAATGTTTAAGCTGATAATTGACAAATTGAAGTAACTTAGCAAAAGTATACATTTCTATACCATAAGTAGGTCTACCATACCTCCACCACTCAGCAACATAGTCATGGAGAGAGGAGTCATGCAACCACATAAGATGGAACTTGAAAGAAGGAGACCGAGACACACGAGCTGAAGAAATAGCCAGCTTGATAGGCCAATGATCTGAGCCCCTCCAATCCAAAATTTTAGAACTGGAAGACCACAACCCACCAATCCAATAGCAAGAAACTAGAAAGCGGTCAAGTCGTTCCGCGATGCAATTATTCCTGATCCTCTGATTATTCCAAGTAAACTGGCCATTAATGGGCTTGATATCAACAAGATTTAAAGCTGAGATGTTATCTTGAAGTAGAAATGTAGAAGGCTCAAGCCTCGCAATACCACCCCACTTCTCAGCTAACTTAGAAATAGTATTGAAGTCTCCAGCCATAATCCATGGATGGAAAGGAACCATGCTTCAGACAAACTGGATATGGGACCATAAAAGTTGATTACCCTAAAGTTCAGTAGATGCATAGATATTGGAGAAGAGAACAGACTCCCCCATCTCAAAACAAGATGCAATCATAGAGATAGAAGATTGAAAGGACAACCATCAAAGAGGGCAGATCTTCTGAGGATTCCATAAACAAGCCACTCTCCCAACAGACCCTTGAGCACCAATACACTGACACTCTACACTCCCCCATAACTTAGGCACTAAACCAAACATACACTCCACTGATAACTTAGTCTCCTGTAGGAAAATAACATCAGGAGCTTGACTTCTAACCAAATCATGAACAACTTTTTTTTTAGGGCCACTATTCAAGCCCCTTACATTCCAGGATAGAACAAGCATTTCAAGGGGCTCAAAAAATGAGAATCCATAGTCTTAACAGAACCTGACTCTACCAAAGTTTCCCCTGTTAATTTAATCTTTTCCAAATCCTTTTTTCTACCAAGCTTGGAAGACTTCTCCCCAGCCCCTTTTTTTGGATCCTTTTGATGAAGACCCAAATGAGAAGAAGAAGACTTATTATTCTTTACCCCCTTAGTACCTACATTCGAAACAAGAGGAGATCCATCCTCACCACCCTTCTTCCCTACTATAATAGGAACTGATTCCACCTAGACTTCCATTTGAACATCTCTATCCATTTGTAAAGCCCTATTATCCTGCAAAACCTGAGTAGCTTCAGAAAGAAGGCCCTCCTGTCTTGTACCCAAAGCACCTTGATCTAGATTCACCAAGCCTAGATTCACTTCTTGCTGGCTGAGATCATCTAAAACTTCAAATCTATTGAAAGAATCTTCATCCTACCTTTCCTTCAAAGTCCTCTTTTGACCTTGATTCCTGTTTCGACCCTTGACAGGAATGAAACCATCAGCCCCATCCACATCACCAGGAATGTGTTCCTTCCCCTTTTCAACCATAGGGGGATTGCGAGGAGGCTGAGAAGGTTGGGAATCCACAAGCCTAGCCTTTGGGCATCTCCTCTGCAAATGGCCATATTCATGACAGAGATGACACCAAAAATGAAGAGTCTCATAGTACAACTGCTGTACCCAAGAGTAAGGACCCACACACATATCCACCGAATCTGACAAAGGTTTACTTAAATCAATCTCAACACAGATATGAGCAAAAGTCATCACCTTTTTAACTTGAGTCTGTTGTGAAGCACCAACTAGTTTTCCTAGCATCAAATCCAGCAAGTGCAAAACATCATCTTGCCAACATTCCACAGGAAACCTCAGAAGCTGAACCCACACCAGAACCCAGTTCGGAAGCTCTTCAACAGGATTGAAGCCCGCATGCCAAGGTTTAATAAATAACCTAATCTGATTATGAAAATAGGGGCCTCCTTCAAAGGCATTGTTGCGATCCACTGGGCAATTGAATGAAACCATGAAATAGTTATTTGCTAAAAGCATAACCTCCATTTCTCCCTCTGGCATCTAAGTCCGTTGGGCCCATGATTCAAGAAATTGTAATGAAACATGCATCCCCATAAACTTGCATAGCAATGCATGCTTCAAATAATAGTCAATATCTTCCGCAATCATCTCTAGTGGGATAACCAATTTTGGCCTCTCCACACAACGTTCAAGACATCCATTGATCTTCGTAATCCGTGTACAACAAGACAAACCCAAACCAACCAACCTTGAATCTAGTGAGAACAAGTTATTATTAAAAACCTTCGAAGCATGTGAAGGAGAATTCACACCAACCACTGCTGAGCGAAAATCCATCTTGGGACTAGCCCCTAAAGACTCCCTGATCGGCATTGAAACTAAACAAGACCCAAGGTAGGCATGCAGGCCCCTGAGAAAAAAGAACCACCACTAGGGTTTAATCAACCCACCACCCAACACTACCTTTGAACTGCAGACCCAAGCCAACCAGGCACAAAAACCCCACCCGCGACCTCCAACCAGGCACAAAACCCCCGCACGCTTAGGGAGAAAGAGACACCAATGCAGATGAAAAAAAAACTTTTCACTGATAAAAATCACAACCCCAAACCTCCCCAAAATGCATGCACTCCCCACACTTTGCACGGCCAAGAAAAAACTAGAGGATCGGGCTAGGGTACGAATGCCCTAGCTCGACATGCAGAGCAAAAAATTGACATCCTCTTCCACCGATTCTAGAAAATTTTTTCTATCGACTAACCTACCCTATTAACTATGTTAAATTTTTTTATTTAATTCAAAAATACCATAAATGGACCCCTAATTCCTCTCATTTTCCTATCTTTACAGTTATTTATCCATAAGTGCCTACATTTTGAGGCAACAATTTCATTGTGCAAGTTCTCTCTTATAGGTGCTGTTGGAGGCAATTTGTTGAATCTTGTGCTATGCTTTAGAGATTACTTTCTCTTCACTCTTTTCCATTTTTTGGCTTTCTTTCTTTCCCTTGTTCCTAGATGTTGGCTATCCATTTTCTCCCCTTCTCTAGCCATTAAGAACTCCATTTTCTTGTCTAGTTATGTGTAACATCTTGTCATTGTTCTCGTTTGGTATACTATAGTATCCCAAACCCTTTTTCTTGTCCATTTAATCATCTTTTTCCATCTCATACCTTTTCTCCCTTGTTGCACACCTTCTAGAATTTGACTTTACACTCTAGGGGTTTTCCATTTTCCATCATTTCTATCCATTGTAGCCACTTGTTTTCATATCTATGTTTGCATAGATTGTTTTCCAAGAGTTTTATCTAATGTTTTGTTGGAATAATCCATGTAAAGGGGATTGGTTGAGGTAGGATCCTCCTTAACACTTTCTTTTTCTAGGGTTTTGATGTTTAACATGTGTTTGGTGAAAATTCATGAAAAATATGAGTTGACAAAAGTTCATTATTATTCATAATAAAGATTCCAACAAAGTTGTAGGCTACTTTGTGAAAAAACCAACTCCACCCCATATAGGATGACCATGGCCTATTATTGAGTGTGCCCCTTTGTTGGAAAACTATTATTGACATCAACAAACTTTTGTAGAAACTATGTTTTGTCATTTCTAGATTAATTCATCTTTTACTTTCAATTTTCGTGAAGTTTAGATAGTTGAAATTCTTTGTGTAGGTTTTACCTTTCTAGTGTATTTTGTTCAATTTTACAACTTTGTGTTGAATCTTTCCATCTATATAGTTCCATGTCAAGTGACTATCATTTCTAGAATCAGGTTCAAGCATCAAGATACATTAGTTCTAGTCTTGGAGCATGTTGACCATTTTATGTCACCATAAAGGTAGCCTATCCTCCATCTCAACCTCTAATCAACAATTAAATACCAATTCAGATAATACTCTCAAAGAATTTGACACCAACCATTAGAGGGATGACTAATAATATTATAATAATTAACACTGTTAGAATAGTGGATGTTCTCATCTAAATATATTACAAATAAAAAATGAGGTGTAGCAGTCTAAAAGTGGTGCCTCTATTTCAACTTCAAGTTTCATTCTTCATAAAACACTAGGTACTATGTATTAGATAATCCTCTACCTACTAAAAAAAGAATAGTCAACATTATATATCACATGCCTTCTATTCCATTCATTCAATGCAACAATCACTCCAAATATGGCGCCACATTGAGACATTCCTTTAGTTTGAAAAACTAGTAAGATAGCAAATATGGTGGGCTATTTCAAGTCTACAACAATTAAAAAATGGCGCAACTATTCTGAAATGGTGCCTCCACCAAACATGGTATTGCAATCTACAAGGAGAGCACTATATATTGAGGTCTCTCCCTCCATTTGTAAAATATCAATCATTAGGCATAGCTAATCCAAATCTAACTACAGACCAAAGTGTATCTCCTCCCTCCAAGGTTTGCCCATATTAAGTTGTATTATTTTAATAGTAAAGTTTAATTTATATTAAAATATTAATATGAGGGTGTGGGTGGAAGGGTGGGTGCCACTTCACACCAGAGTGAAGTGGCTGACTATGTAGGGGTGAGATGAGTTGGAAGCTCAGTCAACAACGGGCGATCATTTGAGTAATGTCAGAAGCTTGCTTTTAGAGAGTGTCCTGCACTCATTTCCCAGTGAGGAGCAGTTTTCTTGGAGGCAGAGTGAAGAGAAGTTTCACACGTTCAAAAAATTGGTGCAGTTAAGGAGAAGTATGGACGAAAGGACATTATCAATCATTTTACGGAGGTTTGGCCAATCACCAAAGCCCTCGGCTCAAGCTAGTAGGAGAGAGATTAGCTAGCTGAAGGTGATGGGATCATCACACGTATCCTTCTAATTATGAAGGACGAATTAAGCTGGCTTAAGTACTCTTCGATAAGGGTGGGTTACTTCATTGGTAATCTTGATTTCATGTTAATGGTAGATGACCCTTGTCTTGTCTTCCATCCACCTAGAGATTGGTTGGCCTGCGGAGGTATGGAGTCTCCCATTTGCCTTATTAGCAATGTTAGGCATATGGAATTCTCTGGTAGAATCAAAGAACAATGACTGTGGAGGGTGCTTCAATGAAATGATGCCTTTATGATCGAGGCCTACAAGTTAATTTTAGGGAAGGCATTTGTGGAAAATGGAGAATGATACAGAGTGGACTCTGATATCACCTCGCATTTTGTGGCATCTCTTCTTGACTTGATGGTACCTAAGGAAGAGATTCATATTCTTGTGTAAAGAATGTTTAAGCCAGAGCTGCTAGGAGCATTAGATAGAGTGCTAGAAGTTGTAGAGCTTGGTATAGGGATCCCGAGGCCATGGGACTTGAACAAAATTGGGAAACCTGGGGAGGTGGTAAGATATTTCCCATTCATCCTGGACATAACTGGCAATGGTTTGATTTCCCACAGAGCTAGAGCTTGCAAAGGTCAAGAATTCCTGAGGAAAATACGAGAGATAATAGTGGTCGAGGGTTTCGAATGGATTTTTGAATTTAGGGATTACCTCTTCGAGCAGGGTGAGGCATGAAGGCCATCTTGGTATGTGTTTCAGCATATGTTAATATTTCTATGTAGTTGGTTGTAAGGTTTGGGGGATAGGGTTCCATTGTAGTCTGGTCTGGGGTCAGGGATGTTCTGCAATGGTTATGACCCTACGTGGCATTTTGATAATAGGTCCTGCATGGCCATTTTGAGTTAGTTTTAGTCTAGGTAGTTGAATTCTATAATGAATCAACCCTTGGCACATATACAATGTAATCCTCTATGTTTGATATTTCAATATAATACAATCTATCTTACCAACCAAAAAAATATTAATATGAGGGCTGCATGTATTTTAATTATTAAAACTTATAGTTTTAATGATTAAAGGGAGTGTAAAAGATTTAAAAGGAAATAAAATGCAAAAAAAAACACAAATCACTCATGGAGAAATATTTGTGATGATAAAATAAAAGGTTAATATTTCATGTCACAAATAAAAGCAAATTAAAGAGAGGCAAGAAAGCTAGAAGTGAAAGGTCTCACACATAGGTAAAAGAAGAGAGGGAAATAATTACACAAAAAAAACCCAAAGAACAAAAATATTGAAATAGAAGCGGCTGCACTTATTTTTAGCATGGTAAGTATTTTAATCTAAAGAGTAAAGTATGCAACAAAGTAATTAAATGTGCAACAACAAAGGGAAAATTATTTCATGGAAGGTGAAGTTTATGGTAAATAGATTTACAAGTGCTAGTAAATATCTTCACACACAGAGAATCAATTTGGGGATCAAAATATTAATAATTTTGTTAGAGAACTTTAATGTTTGATCTCCCAAATATTTTGAGAAGAGTGCTCACACAAAGAATGAAAAAAATGATGAGTAATCAATAGCTACAGTGGAACATTGAAGACTATAGTCACATCTTCAATAGTCTTTATTTTTTCTCTCTTCTTTTCTCTTTTATGCTATAGATGTACCTTAGAGATTAAAATTGTGAGTAATGTTGGATTTTTTTTACAACTCTTTTCTATTAAGGTTTTTTGGTATTTGGGAAAGGATTGGGTGAATGCCTTTTTGGAAAAGTTGGCACACGAAATGAGACACTTAGCACATGAACGACTAGGACACTTCGCACATGAATGACTGGGACACTTAGTGCATGAAATGAGACCTCCCCTAGCATTTACCCACCCACCCTAATGCATTGACGCAATTAGTTCGGCCCCACAAGTTGTGGAATACAAAATGTCACTCCTAGCACTTTTCCACTACATGAAACTAAAGCATTTTTCAAGAATGCATTTGGTTTTGGCATGGTCAAACAATTTTGAGTTGACCAAAACTAAGAGAGGTTGTTGTGGATGGACCCCATGTGCATGTGTAGGTCTAAATGAAACATTCCCAACTACCATGAATTTCAAAAACTGCTTCGTCAAAGTTTGGTAGTTTTTTCTCTTAGGGATCTTAAGTGACTTTATCAGCAACCTGTTGCCCTGAATGACTGAGACACTTGACACATGAAATGAGATGTCCCATAGCATTTACATACCGACCCTGATGCATTGGCACTGCCAGTTTGGCCCCATGAGTTGTGGAATGCAAAATCTCACTCCTAGCACCTTTCCATTGCATGAAATTGAAGCATTTTGGAACAATGGGTTCCATGCCACCATAGGCAAATGAAATTGATTTAAAAAAATTGAGGTTGAAATGGAATGTGTTCTAATTACATCCATCAAAGCATAAAGGATATGGGAATTTTGTTAGATGTTGTAGTTGCAATTTCCCTGATAGACATGTATGCAAAGTGCCAGGTGTAAAGCAAATGTAGAAGGGTGAAATGAGGATATGCAAATCATAGAAACCATATAGAAGGCTTCTTGAATATGCCAACCTCTAAAATATTTCATGTAGCTCTATATATACCTACATATGGTAGAATTGGGAGAAAATCAAAATTTACTAAAACTACCCCTCAATGCACGAGAGCACTCAGTTTGCTATAAAATGCAAAATAAGTTGCTTCAAGGGATCTAACTCGTTGGATTAGGTTTGTTCATGTATATTACACCTCATGGAATCATCACAATTTTCAAATAGTCCATTTTGGCAGGAAAATGGGAAACCCTTATCTAAATGACTTAAATGGATGTCTTGACCTGCAAGACCACTTGGAAACATGAAAATGTCCTCCTTTCCATCTCCTAAAGTTACTTGATTAGTTTTGAGCTATGCTCTTGCATCAACAAGGTAGGTAAACTATTTGACATGATGCCTCAAAGAAATGTTGTCTCATGGAATGCAATTGGTGGATGTAAATCCAAATTCCACAATCTTATCCACCATCCTCCTTGCCTATGCCAAAATGGGATCTTCAGAATAGGGTATAGACAACCATCAAAGCATAAATGATATAGGAATTTTTTCACATGTTGTATTTGTAGCTTCTCTTTCAGACATGTATGTAAAGTGTGAAATTATAGACAAGGCATGTGAATAGTTTGGCATGACACCTGAAAGAAATGATGTCTCATGGAATACAATGATTGCAAGATATATGCACAAAATAGATTTTTTGATAAGGTTTTTAAAAATTTCAAGCAAATGCAATTGGTAGACCTATAAAGCAAATGTAGAAAGGTGAAATGAGGATATGCAAAGCATCGAAAAACCATATAGAATGGAAATGAAGATATACAAATCATGCCAGACATGTCTCTCTCCCTATGTCTCAATCTCTTCCCCTCTTCCTCATTCTACTCTTTCTTTAACCCATATAGATGGTGAAACAAGGGTATGGTAGACCTATAGAAGGTGAAATGAAGATATAATAATTTCAAATATATCATCTCCCTCTCGGTCTCTCTCTAAGTCTCCCCCTAATTAAACATATAATGTCAAACATATATCTAAGGTGAGATGAAGGTAGGGAAATCATGTCAAACATATAGAAGGTGAAATGAGGATATGTCTAACATGTAAGATGAGAAATTATCTATGATTATCATATCAAATCCAGTAGTTTCTATATCAAATCTAGTAGTTTCAATATCATGATTGTTATGGGTAAGTGCAAGAAGATGGGGGGCCAAAAAGGGGTCTTAAGTGGCCACTTTTTTTCTGAAATCAGGAAATACTGGCCTTGGATGAGAAATTGAGCATAGTTACACTCAAAATTTAGAGATGCAACCAAAACAATGTTCGTAGTGCTCCGAGTCTACTTTCTAAACTACTATTTTGTTTTGAAAATGGCATAGATTAAGGGGTTCAAAAGAGGGAGCCACAGAAATTGGTGTTGTTTCTGTCAAAAAAACATAACATAGCATGTTTTGTGGCTCCCTCAAAAGGTCAACTTTTTTTTGGTATTTTTAAAATCGCTTCGGTGAGAAATTAGCTAATAGCATGTAGTTTATGCCCGATTTTTCTGATAATTTTTTGATGAATATTTGATTTTTTACTAATTTTTAAAGTGGACACATCCTAAAAAATAGAATTTTGGCCGTGCTACCCCTATAAATTTTGAAAACTAATTGAAAATCATTTTTTTATTTTTTTAATATTTGTAGAATGGAGTCTAGTTTCTAAATATGTAATTTTTTTGAAATTTGAATGAATAGTTATTTTACAATGAAAAAAAGACCAAACAGTGGTTTTTGCATAAAAACGGACACACAAACAAAAGAAATTAAAGATGAAAGGCTTAACATTGTTAAAATGTGAAAAAAATCACATCGTCAAATAGCTAAGAGAAAGCCTAACATTACCCATGTGTTCGATTTGTTCAACCTTGAAACACGTGCAAATCTGAGGGTTAGCACGAACGAAATTATGTGAAATTTTGAAGAATACAGAAAAACACGTCTGTGACTGTTCATAAGGCACTCCAAGCCTTTGGGTTGGAAATCCAAAGCAAATCCCAAGCCCAAGGCTTGGGATTCCCAAAGCAAGAAATAACGCGAGCGCGTTATAACGCGCTCGCGTTATTTATTGCCTTACATTTTTCCCGGAAGCCTGTCTTTTCCCATGTTCAACATAACGCGAGCGCGTTATAACGCGCTCGCGTTATGTCCCACTCAAATTTTTTTACACTCAAGGCTATTCATCATAGGGTTAAGGCATAAAGGATAGAGTTGAAAGGTTTACGGATAAGGGATTAGCGTTTAAGGTATAGTATCGAGCCCGTTGAGGGTCTAGGAATAAGGATAGCGTTTAAGGTTTAGGGATGAGGGATGACAGATTACGGTTGAGGGTCGAGGGATCAAAGTTAAGGGTTGAGGGATTAGGGTTTGACATTAAGGGTTGAGGGTTGAGGTTCAAGGGTCAAGGGTTTAGGGATAGGGTTTAGGGTCGAGGGATTAGGGTTAAAGTAGAGTGTGGAGGGTGTAAGGATTAGGGATAGGGTTGGAGGGTTTAGGGATAAGGGATTAGGGTTTAAGGTATAGTATCAAGTCTTTTGAGAGTTTAGGAATAGGGATAGCATTTAGGGATTAGGGATGAGGGATTATAGTTGAGGGATGATGGATTAGGGTTGAGGGTTGAGGGATTAGGGTTTAGGGATAAGGTTTAGGGTTGAGGGTTTAGGATTAGGGTTTAGGGTTGACGGATTAGCATTTAATGTCGAGGTTAGGGTTAGAGTGTTGAGGGTAGAGGGATTAGGGATAGGGTTTAGGGTTTAAGGTTTAAGGATTGAGGGTTGAGGCTTTAGGGATGAGGGTTTAAGGCTTAAGATATAGTGTCAAGTGTTGAGGGTGTAGGGATAGGGTTTAAGTTTTAAGGGTTAAGGGTTGAGGGATATGGATTAGGGTTTAAGGTATAGTGTTGAGGGTCGAGGGATCAGAGTTAAGGGTTGAGGGATTAGGGTTTGACGTTGAGGGTTGAGGGTTGAGGTTCGAGGGTCAAGGGTTTAGGGATAGGGTTGAGGGTCGAGGAATTAGGGTTAAAGTAGAGTGTGGATGGTATAAGGATTAGGGATAGGGTTGGAGGGTTTATGGATAAGGGATTAGGGTTTAAGGTATAGTATTGATTCTGTTGAGGGTGTAGGAATAGGGATAGCATTTAGGGTTTAGGGATGAAGGATTAGAGTTGGGGGATGACAGATTAGGGTTGAGGGTTGAGGGATTAGGGTTTAGGGATAAGGTTTAGGGTTGAGGGATGAGGGATTAGGGTTTAAGGTATAGTGTTGAGGGTTTAGGGATAGGGTTTCGGGTTGAGGGATTAGGATTTGACGTTGAGGGTTGAGGGTTGAGGTTCGAGGGTCAAGGGTTTAGGGATAGGGTTGAGGGTCAAGGAATTAGGGTTAAAGTAGAGTGTGGAGGGATGACGGATGATAGATTAGGGTTGAGGGTTGAGGGATTAGGGTTTGACGTCGAGGGCTGAGGGTTTAGGGTTAGGGTTGAGAGATGAGGGATCAGAGTTAAGGGTTGAGGGATTAGGGTTTGACGTCGAGGGCTGAGGTTCGAGGGTCAAGGGTTTAGGGATAGGGTTGAGGTTGAAGGGATTAGGGTTTAGGGACAAGGTTTAGGGTTAGGGTTGAGGGATTAGGGTTTAAGGTATAGTGTTGAGGGTTTAGGGATAGGGTTTAGGGTTGAGGGATTAGAGTGAAGGGTTGAGGGATTAGAATTTGGCGTTGAGGGTTTAGGGTTTAGGATCAGGGTTGAAGGTCGAGGGATTAGAGTTAAGGGTTGAGGGATTAGGGTTTGATGTTGAGGATTGAGGGTTGAGGTTTGAGGGTCAACGGTTTAGGGATAGGGTTGAGGGTCGAGGAATTAGGGTTAAAGTAGAGTGTGGAGGGATGACGGATGATAGATTAGGGTTGAGGGTTGAGGGATTAGGGTTTGATGTTGAGGGTTGAGGGTTTAGGGTTAGGGTTGAGAGATGAGGGATCAGAGTTAAGGGTTGAGGGATTAGGGTTTGACGTCGAGGGCTGAGGTTCGAGGGTCAAGGGTTTAGGGATAGGGTTGAGGTTGAAGGGATTAGGGTTTAGGGACAAGGTTTAGGGTTAGGGTTGAGGGATTAGGGTTTAAGGTATAGTGTTGAGGGTTTAGGGATAGGGTTTAGGGTTGAGGGATTAGAGTGAAGGGTTGAGGGATTAGAATTTGGCGTTGAGGGTTTAGGGGTTTAAGGTATAGTGTTGAGGGTTTAGGGATAGGGTTTAGGGTTGAGGGATTAGGGTTTGACGTTGAGGGTTGAGGGTTGAGGTTCGAGGGTCAAGGGTTTAGGGATAGGGTTGAGGGTCGAGGAATTAGGGTTAAAGTAGAGTGTGGAGGGATGACGGATGATAGATTAGGGTTGAGGGTTGAGGGATTAGGGTTTGATGTTGAGGGTTGAGGGTTTAGGGTTAGGGTTGAGAGATGAGGGATCAGAGTTAAGGGTTGAGGGATTAAGGTTTGACGTCAAGGGCTGAGGTTCGAGGGTCAAGGGTTTAGGGATAGGGTTGAGGTTGAAGGGATTAGGGTTTAGGGACAAGGTTTAGGGTTAGGGTTGAGGGATTAGGGTTTAAGGTATAGTGTTGAGGGTTTAGGGATAGGGTTTAGGGTTGAGGGATTAGAGTGAAGGGTTGAGGGATTAGAATTTGGCGTTGAGGGTTTAGGGTTTAAGGTATAGTGTTGAGGGTTTAGGGATAGGGTTTAGGGTTGAGGGATTAGGGTTTGACGTTGAGGGTTGAGGGTTGAGGTTCGAGGGTCAAGGGTTTAGGGATAGGGTTGAGGGTCGAGGAATTAGGGTTAAAGTAGAGTGTGGAGGGATGACGGATGATAGATTAGGGTTGAGGGTTGAGGGATTAGGGTTTGATGTTGAGGGTTGAGGGTTTAGGGTTAGGGTTGAGAGATGAGGGATCAGAGTTAAGGGTTGAGGGATTAGGGTTTGACGTCAAGGGCTGAGGTTCGAGGGTCAAGGGTTTAGGGATAGGGTTGAGGTTGAAGGGATTAGGGTTTAGGGACAAGGTTTAGGGTTAGGGTTGAGGGATTAGGGTTTAAGGTATAGTGTTGAGGGTTTAGGGATAGGGTTTAGGGTTGAGGGATTAGAGTGAAGGGTTGAGGGATTAGAATTTGGCGTTGAGGGTTTAGGGTTTAAGGTATAGTGTTGAGGGTTTAGGGATAGGGTTTAGGGTTGAGGGATTAGGGTTTGACGTTGAGGGTTGAGGGTTGAGGTTCGAGGGTCAAGGGTTTAGGGATAGGGTTGAGGGTCGAGGAATTAGGGTTAAAGTAGAGTGTGGAGGGATGACGGATGATAGATTAGGGTTGAGGGTTGAGGGATTAGGGTTTGACGTCGAGGGTTGAGGGTTTAGGGTTAGGGTTGAGAGATGAGGGATCAGAGTTAAGGGTTGAGGGATTAGGGTTTGACGTCGAGGGCTGAGGTTCGAGGGTCAAGGGTTTAGGGATAGGGTTGAGGTTGAAGGGATTAGGGTATAGGGACAAGGTTTAGGGTTAGGGTTGAGGGATTAGGGTTTAAGGTATAGTGTTGAGGGTTTAGGGATAGGGTTTAGGGTTGAGGGATTAGAGTGAAGGGTTGAGGGATTAGAATTTGGCGTTGAGGGTTTAGGGTTTAAGGTATAGTGTTGAGGGTTTAGGGATAGGGTTTAGGGTTGAGGGATTAGGGTTTGACGTTGAGGGTTGAGGGTTGAGGTTCGAGGGTCAAGGGTTTAGGGATAGGGTTGAGGGTCGAGGAATTAGGGTTAAAGTAGAGTGTGGAGGGATGACGGATGATAGATTAGGGTTGAGGGTTGAGGGATTAGGGTTTGATGTTGAGGGTTGAGGGTTTAGGGTTAGGGTTGAGAGATGAGGGATCAGAGTTAAGGGTTGAGGGATTAGGGTTTGACGTCGAGGGCTGAGGTTCGAGGGTCAAGGGTTTAGGGATAGGGTTGAGGTTGAAGGGATTAGGGTATAGGGACAAGGTTTAGGGTTAGGGTTGAGGGATTAGGGTTTAAGGTATAGTGTTGAGGGTTTAGGGATAGGGTTTAGGGTTGAGGGATTAGAGTGAAGGGTTGAGGGATTAGAATTTGGCGTTGAGGGTTTAAGGTATAGTGTTGAGGGTTTAGGGATAGGGTTTAGGGTTGAGGGATTAGGGTTTGACGTTGAGGGTTGAGGGTTGAGGTTCGAGGGTCAAGGGTTTAGGGATAGGGTTGAGGGTCGAGGAATTAGGGTTAAAGTAGAGTGTGGAGGGATGACGGATGATAGATTAGGGTTGAGGTTTGAGGGATTAGGGTTTGATGTTGAGGGTTGAGGGTTTAGGGTTAGGGTTGAGAGATGAGGGATCAGAGTTAAGGGTTGAGGGATTAGGGTTTGACGTCAAGGGCTGAGGTTCGAGGGTCAAGGGTTTAGGGATAGGGTTGAGGTTGAAGGGATTAGGGTTTAGGGACAAGGTTTAGGGTTAGGGTTGAGGGATTAGGGTTTAAGGTATAGTGTTGAGGGTTTAGGGATAGGGTTTAGGGTTGAGGGATTAGAGTGAAGGGTTGAGGGATTAGAATTTGGCGTTGAGGGTTTAGGGTTTAAGGTATAGTGTTGAGGGTTTAGGGATAGGGTTTAGGGTTGAGGGATTAGGGTTTGACGTTGAGGGTTGAGGGTTGAGGTTCGAGGGTCAAGGGTTTAGGGATAGGGTTGAGGGTCGAGGAATTAGGGTTAAAGTAGAGTGTGGAGGGATGACGGATGATAGATTAGGGTTGAGGGTTGAGGGATTAGGGTTTGATGTTGAGGGTTGAGGGTTTAGGGTTAGGGTTGAGAGATGAGGGATCAGAGTTAAGGGTTGAGGGATTAGGGTTTGACGTCAAGGGCTGAGGTTCGAGGGTCAAGGGTTTAGGGATAGGGTTGAGGTTGAAGGGATTAGGGTTTAGGGACAAGGTTTAGGGTTAGGGTTGAGGGATTAGGGTTTAAGGTATAGTGTTGAGGGTTTAGGGATAGGGTTTAGGGTTGAGGGATTAGAGTGAAGGGTTGAGGGATTAGAATTTGGCGTTGAGGGTTTAGGGTTTAAGGTATAGTGTTGAGGGTTTAGGGATAGGGTTTAGGGTTGAGGGATTAGGGTTTGACGTTGAGGGTTGAGGGTTGAGGTTCGAGGGTCAAGGGTTTAGGGATAGGGTTGAGGGTCGAGGAATTAGGGTTAAAGTAGAGTGTGGAGGGATGACGGATGATAGATTAGGGTTGAGGGTTGAGGGATTAGGGTTTGACGTCGAGGGTTGAGGGTTTAGGGTTAGGGTTGAGAGATGAGGGATCAGAGTTAAGGGTTGAGGGATTAGGGTTTGACGTCGAGGGCTGAGGTTCGAGGGTCAAGGGTTTAGGGATAGGGTTGAGGTTGAAGGGATTAGGGTATAGGGACAAGGTTTAGGGTTAGGGTTGAGGGATTAGGGTTTAAGGTATAGTGTTGAGGGTTTAGGGATAGGGTTTAGGGTTGAGGGATTAGAGTGAAGGGTTGAGGGATTAGAATTTGGCGTTGAGGGTTTAGGGTTTAAGGTATAGTGTTGAGGGTTTAGGGATAGGGTTTAGGGTTGAGGGATTAGGGTTTGACGTTGAGGGTTGAGGGTTGAGGTTCGAGGGTCAAGGGTTTAGGGATAGGGTTGAGGGTCGAGGAATTAGGGTTAAAGTAGAGTGTGGAGGGATGACGGATGATAGATTAGGGTTGAGGGTTGAGGGATTAGGGTTTGATGTTGAGGGTTGAGGGTTTAGGGTTAGGGTTGAGAGATGAGGGATCAGAGTTAAGGGTTGAGGGATTAGGGTTTGACGTCGAGGGCTGAGGTTCGAGGGTCAAGGGTTTAGGGATAGGGTTGAGGTTGAAGGGATTAGGGTATAGGGACAAGGTTTAGGGTTAGGGTTGAGGGATTAGGGTTTAAGGTATAGTGTTGAGGGTTTAGGGATAGGGTTTAGGGTTGAGGGATTAGAGTGAAGGGTTGAGGGATTAGAATTTGGCGTTAAGGGTTTAGGGTTTAAGGTATAGTGTTGAGGGTTTAGGGATAGGGTTTAGGGTTGAGGGATTAGGGTTTGACGTTGAGGGTTGAGGGTTGAGGTTCGAGGGTCAAGGGTTTAGGGATAGGGTTGAGGGTCGAGGAATTAGGGTTAAAGTAGAGTGTGGAGGGATGACGGATGATAGATTAGGGTTGAGGGTTGAGGGATTAGGGTTTGATGTTGAGGGTTGAGGGTTTAGGGTTAGGGTTGAGAGATGAGGGATCAGAGTTAAGGGTTGAGGGATTAGGGTTTGACGTCAAGGGCTGAGGTTCGAGGGTCAAGGGTTTAGGGATAGGGTTGAGGTTGAAGGGATTAGGGTTTAGGGACAAGGTTTAGGGTTAGGGTTGAGGGATTAGGGTTTAAGGTATAGTGTTGAGGGTTTAGGGATAGGGTTTAGGGTTGAGGGATTAGAGTGAAGGGTTGAGGGATTAGAATTTGGCGTTGAGGGTTTAGGGTTTAAGGTATAGTGTTGAGGGTTTAGGGATAGGGTTTAGGGTTGAGGGATTAGGGTTTGACGTTGAGGGTTGAGGGTTGAGGTTCGAGGGTCAAGGGTTTAGGGATAGGGTTGAGGGTCGAGGAATTAGGGTTAAAGTAGAGTGTGGAGGGATGACGGATGATAGATTAGGGTTGAGGGTTGAGGGATTAGGGTTTGATGTTGAGGGTTGAGGGTTTAGGGTTAGGGTTGAGAGATGAGGGATCAGAGTTAAGGGTTGAGGGATTAGGGTTTGACGTCAAGGGCTGAGGTTCGAGGGTCAAGGGTTTAGGGATAGGGTTGAGGTTGAAGGGATTAGGGTTTAGGGACAAGGTTTAGGGTTAGGGTTGAGGGATTAGGGTTTAAGGTATAGTGTTGAGGGTTTAGGGATAGGGTTTAGGGTTGAGGGATTAGAGTGAAGGGTTGAGGGATTAGAATTTGGCGTTGAGGGTTTAGGGTTTAAGGTATAGTGTTGAGGGTTTAGGGATAGGGTTTAGGGTTGAGGGATTAGGGTTTGACGTTGAGGGTTGAGGGTTGAGGTTCGAGGGTCAAGGGTTTAGGGATAGGGTTGAGGGTCGAGGAATTAGGGTTAAAGTAGAGTGTGGAGGGATGACGGATGATAGATTAGGGTTGAGGGTTGAGGGATTAGGGTTTGACGTCGAGGGTTGAGGGTTTAGGGTTAGGGTTGAGAGATGAGGGATCAGAGTTAAGGGTTGAGGGATTAGGGTTTGACGTCGAGGGCTGAGGTTCGAGGGTCAAGGGTTTAGGGATAGGGTTGAGGTTGAAGGGATTAGGGTTTAGGGACAAGGTTTAGGGTTAGGGTTGAGGGATTAGGGTTTAAGGTATAGTGTTGAGGGTTTAGGGATAGGGTTTAGGGTTGAGGGATTAGAGTGAAGGGTTGAGGGATTAGAATTTGGCGTTGAGGGTTTAGGGATAGGGTTTAGGGTTTAAGGTATAGTGTTGAGGGTTTAGGGATAGGGTTTAGGGTTGAGGGATTAGGGTTTGACGTTGAGGGTTGAGGGTTGAGGTTTGAGGGTCAAGGGTTTAGGGATAGGGTTGAGGGTCGAGGAATTAGGGTTAAAGTAGAGTGTGGAGGGATGACGGATGATAGATTAGGGTTGAGGGTTGAGGGATTAGGGTTTGATGTTGAGGGTTGAGGGTTTAGGGTTAGGGTTGAGAGATGAGGGATCAGAGTTAAGGGTTGAGGGATTAGGGTTTGACGTTGAGGGCTGAGGTTCGAGGGTCAAGGGTTTAGGGATAGGGTTGAGGTTGAAGGGATTAGGGTTTAGGGACAAGGTTTAGGGTTAGGGTTGAGGGATTAGGGTTTAAGGTATAGTGTTGAGGGTTTAGGGATAGGGTTTAGGGTTGAGGGATTAGAGTGAAGGGTTGAGGGATTAGAATTTGGCGTTGAGGGTTTAGGGATAGGGTTTAGGGTTGAGGGATTAGGGTTTGACGTTGAGGGTTGAGGGTTGAGGTTCGAGGGTCAAGGGTTTAGGGATAGGGTTGAGGGTCGAGGAATTAGGGTTAAAGTAGAGTGTGGAGGGATGACGGATGATAGATTAGGGTTGATGGTTGAGGGATTAGGGTTTGATGTTGAGGGTTGAGGGTTTAGGGTTAGGGTTGAGAGATGAGGGATCAGAGTTAAGGGTTGAGGGATTAGGGTTTGACGTCGAGGGCTGAGGTTCGAGGGTCAAGGGTTTAGGGATAGGGTTGAGGTTGAAGGGATTAGGGTTTAGGGACAAGGTTTAGGGTTAGGGTTGAGGGATTAGGGTTTAAGGTATAGTGTTGAGGGTTTAGGGATAGGGTTTAGGGTTGAGGGATTAGAGTGAAGGGTTGAGGGATTAGAATTTGGCGTTGAGGGTTTAGGGTTTAGGATCAGGGTTGAAGGTCGAGGGATTAGAGTTAAGGGTTGAGGGATTAGGGTTTGATGTTAAGGGTTAAGGTTCGAGGGTTTGATGTTGAGGGTTGAGGGTTGAGGTACATTTCGGTGTGACATTTAAATTGTCTTGCCGATATACACTGTAAAGGTTATTTTGTGGACTTTCAAGGATTTTTTCACCTGTGTTAATGTTCAACTTGTTTCGCTCTGCATCAAGGGATTACGGTTTGACGTTGAGGGCCGAGGTTCGAGGGTCAAGGGTTTAGGGATAGGGTTGAGGTTGAAGGGATTAGGGTTTAGGGACAAGGTTGAGGTTGAGGGATTAGGATTTGACATTGAGGGTTGAGGGTTTAGGGATAGGGTTGAGGGATTAGGATTTGACATTGAGGGTTGAGGGTCAAGGGATCAGAGTTGAGGGTTTAGGGTTTAGAGATCTATAGGAGGACAAAACGCGAGCGCGTTATAACGCGCTCGCGTTTTGTAATTCTACTAAAACGGTAAAAAAGTGGTTACCCCCGTGATCCAGGCCCACATGCTCTGTTTTCTTACTGATTCTGCGCGTGCTCTGACAAAAAAGAAGTGCTTTCATGCTATTGGGAAGTTCACATGCACATTTGACACATTGTACCACCTTTGCATGATCTTTCCACCACCTTTTCTGCTTTGCCAACTTGAGAAGGAGGAAATAACATAGTTTTCAAACCAAATTTGATATATATCTATACAAGTTTCAATTTTTGTAGTATTGCAATGTTAATTTTGATTCAATTTTAAGAATTTAACATTGAAAAGGAAGCAAGTGGTGAAAAACTCAAATTGTTGAGGAGTTTGATGCAAGAAGATAAAAACACTACATAATTGGGTACTCTCTCCATTCAAATCTTCGTTTTTTAGGTATGTCAAGTCTTTACATGCATGTTCTTTACATTTTCCTTATTTCGGATTGAATTACTTTATCATGCATTATCATACATGTTTAAAATAGACACATTTCCAATCAAGAAAGCAACCTACAATCTCACATGATGCCATGTATATTTTCTACACTTGGGCTCTTTAATAATTATGTGTAATAAACAAACCTTAGTTCATACCATGATGTCAAACTATACAAGAATAAATCCTTACAACATAAAAAAAATACAATCCCACTATTATCATGTATTCATTTCTTAAGAACTAATATTGGTCTCTTTATCATGCTACAGACAAATTCTCCGTCATGCCGAGGAAACGATCAAGAATTAAACCAACACAGGAAGAGATAGAAGCTAAGAATGCAAAGAAAGCAATGGCTATGAGGGAACTTCGTGAGAAGAGGAAATTGGACACGATAAATGAAGACATACCAATTGAAGAGGAACCACAACCATCACAAAGAGATATGGTATTGGCGGCACAAAGAGAACGAATGCAAAAACTTCGTGGTACGAGAGATTTAAATACCATAGTTGGAGACACATCCTTTATCGCAAGACAACATGTAGGGACACCATCTACCACATCTCAAGTTGAGAGTACATCATCACTCACATGTGATGAAGGAGGTACGCCATCGTTCCCACCTCAACCTCAAGGTATGTCATCTATTCCATCTTCGATCGAAGGTATGCCATCTAACCCATCTCATTTAAATATTGATGAAATTCCTAATGTTGAGATGAATTTACCTAACTTGACACCACCTAGAATTTTGCATAGAAAGCCAAAGTATTTGATTGATATTGATGAGAATATTTTGCAGCCAATGGAAGGTAAGATTCCAAAACGCACTTGTAGAAGATATGCTAATAAGATTTGGAGATTGTTCTTTGAAAAGTTAAATGAGACTGCAAGATGTCAACTATTCGTTGAAATGATGCGAAGTATAAAGTATAGGTCTATCATGAAGATTCTTGGGTTGAGAACATCAGAGGCTTCAAGTGAAAAATCTATTGTCAAGAATCTAATGAGTGCGTATGAGAGTGTGGGTAACACCTCACGCACAAAAGATAGTAATGCAACACGGCGTGTGATTACATCGACTATAGTAAGTAGTCAAACGAGGAAAGCTCGTCTTATTAGAAAGACAAGTCAAAAATTGAGAATTAATAGGAAAACTTTATCAAGAGCCGTTGGAAGACGCCAAAGAATTGAGGACACTAATGCCAATGAATTATGGGCGTTCTCGGGGAGACTACCACGAAAAGATAAACCAATTGTTGAAGCATTGAGGTCACTAATTGAAGACTTTTGGAAGAATTACACAAGGGTATCTCCGAATCAAAGGGATGTGGTAAGAAGGAGAATTGGTAGTCAGAACCGCGAGCCACATCCAAAGCATTTTTTGGATGAGACTCAAACACAGTTTTATGGTAAATTTCTAGAGAAGTATCCTCAAATTAAAATTTGTCAAAGATATTTTGAAATGCTAAAACCTTTCTATGTTAAGATAAATCACACACGCACTACTTGTTGTTGTAGATTACATATTGAATTTTCTAACCATTTTGATGCTTATAGGTCTATATGTTTAGATATGCATACTAACAATGATTTGCAGGGTTGTGCCATATGTGCCCCACCAACATCTTCAAGAGATTTCATATCAAGAATTTTATGTGAAAGAGAGGAAGGTCAAATATTCTACAAGAAATTATGCTTGGATGGCACATGTCATCGTTGCGGTGGCTTGCAACATTTGCCAATATGTGAACATATGGAAATAACACATGCGGTTGGAAATGAACTAGTAGAATTTGGCAAGTATAAAACAGTGGCATACAATACAAAAGATGGTAAAGAAGCAAAGAGGTGTGAATTAGTTATTGAAAAGATTCCAGTGTATCAGTTTATGCCTATATTTCGTGACAGCATAGTGTATGAGTATGCAAGACATGCCCATAGAGCTCGATGGTTGGACTTGCAATTCAAGTTATGCAAGGACACATTTCCAGTTGGTAGCATTGTTTCAGTCGTCGACTTTGCAGAGAACTACAGTCTACAGCCACAGCGTGAGGTGTAATCACAATATTACAACTCCACACAGGTTTCTATATTTGTGCACATCGCATTCATTCATGCGAATGATAGTACAGAGGATGACAGAAAGATCATAAGGGAGTATCATTTCTATATTAGTGATGATCGCACGCATTCTACGGAGTTCGTGCAAGGTTGCTTTCAGGTGTTCTATAATGATTTGGCTAGAAGGGGCATATCGTTCAGTCAGCATATCATATGGTCGGATAATTGTGCATCACAATTCAAGAACTCGCGGAATTTCTATTGGCTGAGTAGGAGGCATAATTTTACAGGTATTCAACATATGTGGAACTTTTGTGAGGCCGGGCATGGAAAGGGGGAGCATGATGGTGCAGGAGCATGTATCAAAAGAGCCATAGCACGAGAAGAGTTAAAGTATAAAGACAATGCAAAGTTGACAGATGCAAAATCGATTGTCGAGTGGTGTAATGCTTCCATGGGTCCAGGTAATGAAGGTAAGTCTTTAGTTCGTAGATTTTTTTGGTTGATAGATGATACTAACATTGCACCATATGAGGATTGTTGTACACTGACAGGATCAAATGAGATGCACTCTTTCAGAAGTTCAATTGCAGGTTCATGGAGTATCCATACACGAAAGATGTCATGCTTTTGTTCTTCCTGTACAATTCAAGTCTGGGATGAGTGCGAGTCAAAGGAGTGGGTTGACGAATGGCAGTTAAGTTATCTTAGCCCACTTGACACGTATCGACCCCCGACGGCACTGGAACTAACACAGATGGAATCGTCAGTTGACTTTGACCACATATCAGATTTAGTTCAACCAGGTAATATAGGGCACATATATGCATCTAATTTCATCTAGTTCAACCAGGTAATGTCATCTTACTTTGTAGTGTTTTTGTAATGTTGACTAATTTCATCTAATTTGCTACACATATCAATGTAGGACACGTATATGCAGTTATTGCAGATGAAGATAATGAAGAGGGAACAGATTATTACTTATGCCGTTGTGTTGAGGCCAAAAAGAAATTGGAGGCCCCTGTTACAGATGGAGAAAACATCGAATACCCTACAGGATCAATGGTTATTACTGGAACATGGCTTAGAAGGTACCCACATAAGAGTGTTAATATTTGGCTATTTCAGGACTTTGACATGCATCGAAAGATTCTTCATTACTCGAACCTTGTCGTGGCATCCAATGTTCATTTGATAAAGTATCGGGGTAGACCTTTGAACAAAATATTGTGGAAGGTGCGTGAGTCTGACCATGAAGCAATACTTGACACAATAAAGAGTAGAGCAGATCCAGATGGTTCATTGGATTAATTTGTAAGTATTCACGTTGATTTTGTAAAGTTATGTTACATTGAGTTGTAAGTATGCACATTAATTTGTAAGGTTTGTCTTTTTTTATTTCCTCCTGCATTTTTACACATATGTACACATTTTTCCATCATCATGTTATGCATTTTTGGTGTCCTGCTCCTGATGCGACCAAACTCATAACTCACCCTACTAGACACCATTTGATGATCTCTCCAACACTCTGGATCCAGGGCGCCCAATCATGATGATGACCTATATACCATTCTCCCAAGGCGCTCATAATGAATGAATGATAAGGAGCGCCTTGACCTCTATAATCAAGGTGATTTTAAGTCACTTTGAGTCATTTGGGGTCAGTTTGAGTCTTTGAGTCATGTTGCAAAAAAGTGTCAATGTTGTCAAGTTGCACAAAGCAACCTTTGCATTTTTGGTGTCTTGCTCGTGATGCGACCAAACTGACTGTTCCAACGCGTCCGAATGGGTACATTTATGCCAGGCATGGTCCTATTTCTCACCCAAACATGTCGAAACAGTCGGAGCTACATTGTACCGACGATATCCCTGAAGAGTCCAAAGTGCAAAAAGGCAGCAATCTTTGACGAGATGTTACTCGAAAACCGTGTCACTTAGAAACATTCCGTCTGAGGCAACGGGATCACGTAGAGTGCCTCTACAATAACCTCTCTCGGTTTTTTATAGCTCTGAGGCATTTGCCCGTGGTGAAAGGTTTTCTGCTGCCCCAAAAATCGTCAGAAGGAGGCAGTGTAAAGTTGCAAAGGGGTGTAACTTTCATCCTGCTCCTGATGCGACCAAACTGACTATTCCAACGCGTCCGAATGGGTACATTTATGCTAGGCATGGTCCTATTTCTCACCCAAACATGTCGAAACAGTCGGAGCTACATTGTACCGACGATATCCCTGAAGAGTCCAAAGTGCAAAAAGGCAGCAATCTTTGACGAGATGTTACTCGAAAATCGTGTCACTTAGAAACATTCCGTCTGAGGCAACGGGATCACGTAGAGTGCCTCTACAATAACCTCTCTCGGTTTTTTATAGCTCTGAGGCATTTGCCCGTGGTGAAAGGTTTTCTGTTGCCCTAAAAATCGTCAGAAGGAGGCAGTGTAAAGTTGCAAAGGGGTGTAACTTTCGTCCTGCTCCTGATGCGACCAAACTGACTGTTCCAACGCGTCCGAATGGGTACATTTATGCTAGGCATGGTCCTATTTCTCACCCAAACATGTCGAAACAGTCGGAGCTACATTGTACCGACGATATCCCTGAAGAGTCCAAAGTGCAAAAAGGCAGCAATCTTTGACGAGATGTTACTCAAAAACCGTGTCACTTAGAAACATTCCGTCTGAGGCAACGGGATCACGTAGAGTGCCTCTACAATAACCTCTCTCGGTTTTTTATAGCTCTGAGGCATTTGCCCGTGGTGAAAGGTTTTCTGCTGCCCCAAAAATCGTCAGAAGGAGGCAGTGTAAAGTTGCAAAGGGGTGTAACTTTCGTCCTGCTCCTGATGCGACCAAACTGACTGTTCCAACGCGTCCGAATGGGTACATTTATGCTAGGCATGGTCCTATTTCTCACCCAAACATGTCGAAACAGTCGGAGCTACATTGTACCGACGATATCCCTGAAGAGTCCAAAGTGCAAAAAGGCAGCAATCTTTGACGAGATGTTACTCGAAAACCGTGTCACTTAGAAACATTCCGTCTGAGGCAACGGGATCACGTAGAGTGCCTCTACAATAACCTCTCTCGGTTTTTTATAGCTCTGAGGCATTTGCCCGTGGTGAAAGGTTTTCTGCTGCCCCAAAAATCGTCAGAAGGAGGCAGTGTAAAGTTGCAAAGGGGTGTAACTTTCGTCCTGCTCCTGATGCGACCAAACTGACTGTTCCAACGCGTCCGAATGGGTACATTTATGCTAGGCATGGTCCTATTTCTCACCCAAACATGTCGAAACAGTCGGAGCTACATTGTACCGACGATATCCCTGAAGAGTCTAAAGTGCAAAAAGGCAGCAATCTTTGACGAGATGTTACTCGAAAATCGTGTCACTTAGAAACATTCCGTCTGAGGCAACGGGATCACGTAGAGTGCCTCTACAATAACCTCTCTCGGTTTTTTATAGCTCTGAGGCATTTGCCCGTGGTGAAAGGTTTTCTGTTGCCCTAAAAATCGTCAGAAGGAGGCAGTGTAAAGTTGCAAAGGGGTGTAACTTTCGTCCTGCTCCTGATGCGACCAAACTGACTGTTCCAACGCGTCCGAATGGGTACATTTATGCTAGGCATGGTCCTATTTCTCACCCAAACATGTCGAAACAGTCGGAGCTACATTGTACCGACGATATCCCTGAAGAGTCCAAAGTGCAAAAAGGCAGCAATCTTTGACGAGATGTTACTCGAAAACCGTGTCACTTAGAAACATTTCGTCTGAGGCAACGGGATCACGTAGAGTGCCTCTACAATAACCTCTCTCGGTTTTTTATAGCTCTGAGGCATTTGCCCGTGGTGAAAGGTTTTCTGCTGCCCCAAAAATCGTCAGAAGGAGGCAGTGTAAAGTTGCAAAGGGGTGTAACTTTCGTCCTGCTCCTGATGCGACCAAACTGACTGTTCCAACGCGTCCGAATGGGTACATTTATGCTAGGCATGGTCCTATTTCTCACCCAAACATGTCGAAACAGTCGGAGCTACATTGTACCGACGATATCCCTGAAGAGTCCAAAGTGCAAAAAGGCAGCAATCTTTGACGAGATGTTACTCGAAAATCGTGTCACTTAGAAACATTCCGTCTGAGGCAACGGGATCACGTAGAGTGCCTCTACAATAACCTCTCTCAGTTTTTTATAGCTCTGAGGCATTTGCCCGTGGTGAAAGGTTTTCTGTTGCCCTAAAAATCGTCAGAAGGAGGCAGTGTAAAGTTGCAAAGGGGTGTAACTTTCGTCCTGCTCCTGATGCGACCAAACTGACTGTTCCAACGCATCCGAATGGGTACATTTATGCTAGGCATGGTCCTATTTCTCACCCAAACATGTCGAAACAGTCGGAGCTACATTGTACCGACGATATCCCTGAAGAGTCCAAAGTGCAAAAAGGCAGCAATCTTTGACGAGATGTTACTCAAAAACCGTGTCACTTAGAAACATTCCGTCTGAGGCAACGGGATCACGTAGAGTGCCTCTACAATAACCTCTCTCGGTTTTTTATAGCTCTGAGGCATTTGCCCGTGGTGAAAGGTTTTCTGCTGCCCCAAAAATCGTCAGAAGGAGGCAGTGTAAAGTTGCAAAGGGGTGTAACTTTCGTCCTGCTCCTGATGCGACCAAACTGACTGTTCCAACGCGTCCGAATGGGTACATTTATGCTAGGCATGGTCCTATTTCTCACCCAAACATGTCGAAACAGTCGGAGCTACATTGTACCGACGATATCCCTGAAGAGTCCAAAGTGCAAAAAGGCAGCAATCTTTGACGAGATGTTACTCGAAAATCGTGTCACTTAGAAACATTCCGTCTGAGGCAACGGGATCACGTAGAGTGCCTCTACAATAACCTCTCTCGGTTTTTTATAGCTCTGAGGCATTTGCCCGTGGTGAAAGGTTTTCTGTTGCCCTAAAAATTGTCAGAAGGAGGCAGTGTAAAGTTGCAAAGGGGTGTAACTTTCGTCCTGCTCCTGATGCGACCAAACTGACTATTCCAACGCGTCCGAATGGGTACATTTATGCTAGGCATGGTCCTATTTCTCACCCAAACATGTCGAAACAGTCGGAGCTACATTGTACCGACGATATCCCTGAAGAGTCCAAAGTGCAAAAAGGCAGCAATCTTTGACGAGATGTTACTCAAAAATCGTGTCACTTAGAAACATTCCGTCTGAGGCAACGGGATCACGTAGAGTGCCTCTACAATAACCTCTCTCGGTTTTTTATAGCTCTGAGGCATTTGCCCGTGGTGAAAGGTTTTCTGTTGCCCTAAAAATCGTCAGAAGGAGGCAGTGTAAAGTTGCAAAGGGGTGTAACTTTCGTCCTGCTCCTGATGCGACCAAACTGACTGTTCCAACGCGTCCGAATGGGTACATTTATGCTAGGCATGGTCCTATTTCTCACCCAAACATGTCGAAACAGTCGGAGCTACATTGTACCGACGATATCCCTGAAGAGTCCAAAGTGCAAAAAGGCAGCAATCTTTGACGAGATGTTACTCAAAAACTGTGTCACTTAGAAACATTCCGTCTGAGGCAACGGGATCACGTAGAGTGCCTCTACAATAACCTCTCTCAGTTTTTTATAGCTCTGAGGCATTTGCCCGTGGTGAAAGGTTTTCTGCTGCCCCAAAAATCGTCAGAAGGAGGCAGTGTATTAAGTCAGGATGAAAGCCTATTCACTCTAGGCGCCTGTTTTTGACCAAATCACACATGCGCCTTGAACAACTCTGTCTTCAAGGCGCTTTTCTCTAATCTCTGTAACTCTCCAAATCCACTAAGGCGCAAATTTTACCTCTTGGGCTCAAGATATAGGTTCTTCATCCAAGGCGCCAGAATGGTCCAAAGGCGCATTTCACCTCTAACCTCACCTCTGACCTTACTTGGAGGCGCTAAACCTCATCTCATTGCTCTCCTCCATTACAAGCGCTCACTTACCTCAATCTTGGGCGCATACCAACATCCCAACATCCAAATCACCTAGGCGCTCAAAACCTTCAAGACTCAAGGTGCATTTTATGATCAAACAAGGTATCTCCTGAACAAGGCGCTCATAGTCTCATCAGGGCGTTAATCATCATCATGAGCACTCATATTGTTCTAGGCGCACAATTATCTCTGGAATGCTCAAGGCGCACATACCCTTCTCTAGGCTAGTTTACACTTATTCAAGGCGCTCATTCCAAACTTACATGAACTACTCATTACAAGACGCACAAACTAGATGATCCTAGGGCATAAGGGCGCTCATAGGAGTTGTTATGTGTCATTTTGGCCAAGGTTTTCTGGAGCAGTGAAGACATTAGGAAGGGGATGATCGTTTGGATAGTTTTGAATGCTTTATTTCTCCTTGTTTAAACTAGGCGCTCACTGAGGATTGGAGTAGCCTTTGCACCCTCACATCACGTTAATCGGCGTTTCAAAGGCAATCATAGTATAGGAAGATTTGCGCCTTGAAGAAGAGAGTTATCTGGTGAGTGCTTAGGAGTTCTGGCGCCTAGGGGAAAGGTCTAGGTAGAGCGCCTTCAGACTTTCACAGTGAAGTGCCTTAAGGAGTTGGATGATGTTTTTAGCGCCTTAAGGATGATGATGGAGCGCTTTGGAGTCAGGTTAGTCTGGAGCACCTTAAGAAGGTAAAGCACTTCAAATGTAAACACAAGTGTTTTGAGCGCCCTAATGAGAAGTTGTCTTGGCACCATAAGTTGTTCAAACGAAGATATGCGCCTTGGATAGTTGCAAAGACCTAATTTAGCACCCAAGGTTGGAAGACTCTTTGTGAGCGCCCAGTGTTTGAAAGCTCTTTGTGTTTGGTGCATTAAAATGAATTTGGCACCTAAATAGTATTGAAACACTCAACTGAGCGCCTAAAGCCCATGAGAGAAGTGATATGCGCCTTGATAGGAATATCATGGAAGATGAGTTTACTGAATGGCGCCTTGAATGACTTGGTTGATTAAGTGTTTTAGCACCTAGATATGGGATGAATCATTGAGCGCCTTTGGTTGAGATGATGTCAGCACCTTTGAGATTATAACACCTTGGAGTCAAGTTCGAAGGAGCACCTTGAGAAGGTAAAACACTTCAAATGTTTTCAAGGAATTGGAGAAGTCACTTAGTGCCTAGAAGGAATTCCAGAGCAAGAGGGTTGGAGCGCCTTGAGCTTCAAGTCAGATATGCGCCTAGACCTCTACCCTTTAGCAAGTTGAAGCCCTCTAAGCCTTGACAACGTGAGAATGCCTTATAGTGAATATGTGCCTTGGGCAAGGTTGAATACAAAGTTGAGGAGTATATCATAATGAGTAAGTGCACTGTAGGGTTAGATGATAAAGACTAGTGCCTTGAGTGTCTTGGTCAAAATTTTGACGTGAGAAGTCTTGCAAGATCAAACCCTGGAGTGCGCCTTAGAGAGAACCTATTGATCCTTTGCTTTGACAAGATTTGGGCGCCAGAATGATCCTTAATAAATGGAATGTATCTACACCAATTTTGCGCCTTTAGGGAAGTGATGGTGGCCAGAATGATCCTTAATCTCATATTTGTGCGCCTAGGTCTAGAAGCAAGATTTGAGCGCCTTAGGATAGGGTTTTTTGCACCTTGTCTTGGAGAGTGAATTTGCGCCTTGGATGATGTTGAAGCGCCTTGGGATGAAATGCGCCCAAACTTATAGAGGGCCTTCAGTGAGGGAGTTGAAGAGAGTGCTTAGAGGAAGGATAGCCTTAAGATCAAACTAAGTACTTAGAAACCTAAGATTAGCGCCTTATTTGAAGTTATACACCTATTCTGGCGCCAGAGAGTGAGTTTGAGTGTGAAGAAGTGAATGTCTGCGCCTTGAAGGGGATACAAAGGGAAGATGATGTACCTTGATGGGTTGATGATGGAAATTTGCGTTTTGGAGCTAAATGTGCGCCTTGAAGGAGATAGTGCATAGAGGTACAATGAATCTTCCGGAGAACATGGATAGACAACTAAGTCTCCAACTTGAGTCTTCTAAGTGAATTGGATAATGAAGAGAGTCTAGTCATTTTGGGCGCTAGTATCAGGATGAATCATCCAAAATGGGTGCCTAGAACTAGAAGGCGCCAATGCATGAGTTCAAGGATCCTCCATTGGAGCGCCTAGCCCAGATGGCTATAGATTGAAAGTTTTAAAGCTAAGTGATGTCTCTTACGTGAATTCCTAGCCCAGGTGCATGTGTTGGGAAAAACTCTTTGGCTCTGGCGCCTAGAATTGGGAGCTTTGTAAGATGCACCAATTGATGAAACATTTCCATTTTGCGCCTAGAATAGAACTCTCTCACATAGTTGAAATTGACTTGATAGAAGGAGATAAGTCTTAAGGACTAGTTTGGCGCCTCACTTGCCTATCTCACCTTTGAAATGTGCTTTGGTTGATGATCATCATTGATGGAACCTAGTGAAATGTAAAGCTATTTGCATCTCCAGAGGATCAAAATTGGATTAGGAGATCATCCTTGCAGTTGAGATTGACAGAGAAGTGTTAAAGGAATCACTTCAAATGGGCGCCTAAGCTAGTTGAGGCGCATATCAATTCCACTGTAACTCCAGACTGACGCTTAGGATCCAGTCATCTCCTAAGGCGCAGTTCCATTCACCCATGACCTCGCTTGGCGTCTAAAACTTGGAAACTCCTTTGGAAAGCTCCTGTTGCGCCTAGAAGATGAGTTTGGGATATCAACTTGCAAAAGGCTTAGAAACTCTTCAAAGATGTTAGGCACAATCCCATGGCACTGGAGCTCAGTTTTGGCGCCTTCAAGGAATAGCACATGAAGGAACTTGGGAGGTCAGGTGCTTGTAAAAGGGAACACCTTGGAACATCTTCCAGGGGTTGAAGTAGTAAGAAAACATCAAGTGAGTCTAGGCGCACTCCCTTGTGTGAACAGTTTAGCTCTGGCGCCTAGCCACAGAGTGAGCCAGAAGAAGTAGTTTGGACATTAGAAGATAGGCGCTCATTCTACAATGAAGCATTCCACCTTCCTAATCAACAAAGACTTGCAAGAATTGACAAAGGAAGCTAAGGCGCACCTTCTACTTGTTTCCACCTCCAGAATGCGCCTAACCTTGAAAGGGGGTTCAAAGATGTTTGTTAGACCTTTTCACTCAAGGCACTCACCTTAGGCGCACTTTCTAAGTCCTTGTCACCTCAAGGAAACACCTAGTTTGGAAGGCGCTTGCCCTGTTCTCCACTCCTTTCAATTGGCGCCTAGAACACAGAATGCATGAAAGGAGCGCCTAGACTCCAGAGGGCTGATTTGGGCGCCTAGCATTTAAAACACTTTCATAATGATGATGTTTTGGCGCCTACTCTTGGAAACAATCCAGAGCATCCATAAACTCTAATTGGCACCTAATGTTGACAAGGCGCAACTTCAGGAGGAGGTCACCTCAACTTGGCGCCCAAGTCAGAAAAACCTGTAAATCCTTCAAATATGCACCTACCTTGTGAGGTGATGAGTTGAACATTCTAAATCTTCAAATGTTGCTCAAATAAGGAAGACATTGTAACATCAAGGCTTCAAGGCCTGTCCTTGTATTTCCATTGAATGAGTTGTACTTCATGCTATTGAAAGCATTTTCCATGTAATAAGACATTGCAAGTTGATTGAATCAAGTAACAAGACAAGTACCCAACTCTAATGTTGTTTCATTCAAATAGTTATCTTGATGTATATCTTTATGTTATTGAAGTAGTTGATGAATTGTTAGCAAGTAAAAGTGTTTAAGTAAGGAAAATTTTTCGTAGAACTAGTTGGGTATCTTACACTTACACCATGCCTATCCATCAAACATCACAATGCAATCAAAATCCTAACAACATGCCCATGATCCAAGATCAAGTGCAATCATGCAAAAATATTATCAATCACAAGCCTATTAAGAATGAACTAGAGTCTTCTAGTACCATACTTTTCCATCAAACACCATCATGTAATCCATGGCCTATCAAGCCTATCAAAGAAAATGCAAACATCCTATGTAATACAATCAGACTTTAAATATTTGAAGTAGCCATCTACAAATATCCATTCAAAAGTGGATTTATAATGCAAGTATGGACGCCATCAATAAAAAAGATTTGTATTAACCAAATATCCATATACGCATACATCAATATCTGTCGATATAAGTATAACATATATACAAAATAGCCATATAGGCTTACAAGAATGCCATATAGGCATACAATGTCAACTATGTACAATACAAAATATATGTCCACAAATGCCATATAGGCATACAACAGAGGAACACAATAAAAAGTCATTCCCCTCTAGCTGGTGAAGAGAATAAATCACGAGCAGCCTTTGATCTTCTAGGGGATGGAGACATGCATGTGGGTGGTCTACTACGAACCCGAGGGCTACTTCTCCTATTTAGTTCTTCCTGCACCTTTACCTGTTACAAAAAAAAGTATAGATATTAATATATAGAAATTACATGTTATAAAAAAATGAAACATTTAACAAAATAATCACTTACCGCTAACATATAATCTGTCTGCTCGCTTGCCTCAGTAGAAGGAAAAGGCCCTGGTGATGTCATGTCCTATAGAAACCATCCAGATAGAAATTAAACTTCAAATCAATAATCTTTTGATTTTTCAAAAATAGACAACTATAACAATGAATGTAAATTGAAATTTACTAATCTGCCTCATACCCCTGTCAATGCCATAGAGCTATGAATTGCAGAGGCCACACCCTGCTCCATTGCCCTATGAACATGGGGAGGTGTATCCGCAGCCTGCATCATCTGGAAATAAAACAACATTATTCAATTACGAAAACTATAATAGTGATGCAAATCATGGCTCCTAACATACACACACGCTCATCTAAACATGGAAGTACACACAATAAAACACACAAATCACATACAAAAATTTAGTAAGTACAATTCATTCATTAAACTATTTATTTTATTACCTCCGTAAAGCTTTGAAGTCCACCACCGCTGGCAGGTGTTGCCATGAAATCTACAGTGTTAACCTATTCAACATCCAAAATCAGAAATTAGAATACCATTCATATAACGATGCTATTCACATGTAATATTTATAATTGTTTATTAGTTACATACCTCGACAGTAGATGATCTAGTGAAAAATGTAGGTGGAGAACCACTGAAAACTGCATCGACGCTATGACCCTGAAATTTCATTAAAATCATCAATTTAAATTAGTTAATCTTGTATTTCAAAAATAAAATTTAATAAATTAAATTCAATAAACTTGCTAATATTTACCTGAGTATCAAGGCCGAAAGTCTCACTCAGGAGGGTATCTGTCATCGCCATCTGCTCAGCTGCAGATGTAGCCTGTGCACCTGCGTCCTGACTGTCCATGGGGTCATAACCACAGGCTGACCCGCAAGCCTGGCAAGTATGCGGTGGGACCCTACTCCTCGCACTATCTCCCAACCCACTCTGTGTTGCAGGATCGGCATGCTCTATGATGCTCTGGGTCAAGGCACTAATCGACCTCAGTGTATCGACCTCAACACTCTCCTTCACAATGGAAGGAATAGAAACATGCTCGTGGGCTGGTCTGCTGATTACTCGTCTCACTACCCGCTGTGGGTCAAGACGTGCCCCTGGTCTATCCTGTGCTGAGCCCCCACCTCTACCCTGGAAGTCCCGCATATCAAAATAGTTTGGCACTTTATTGAGGACAAACTCGGAGTAGAGTTTCCTCAAAAAGTATTGCGGGACCTCATTGTTATTGCATGGAGGATGGTCAAAAACCATCCACCACCTCTGCCCGAAATTGTCCCTTATCGCTTGGTTGTTGCACCAATGGATAGGGAACCTCTTGCATGTAATGGGTGGAGGTTGATTTGTTTGTGGGTTTGTGAAAATTGAACACAAGTCTACTTTTGTAATTTGTAATTTTTTGACATCTTGATATGACAATTTATCTGCATAGTAATCTCTAAACTCTCTCTTTTTATCGGTCCAACTAGTTATTTGCTTGCTAATTGAATTTACATTTGATAACATAGACTCAAGAGATTCGGCAAGCGTGGACCTATGCAAGGTTGAAGTGGAAGGATCTTTCAACCTTGCAATTATATCTTCAATTTGTTTTTTGTTGTTTTCAATTTCCCCCATTATATTATCTTGTGTTCCAGGGGCATGTCGAGGAATGAATGGAGGAGGTTGTTGTTCTGCAGGTATTTCTTCCTCAAGATTTTGTGGATTTTGAGGATTTTGAGGAGGAGGAGGAGGTGCATTAACATTTCCTACAATTAATAAAATATGCATCAAAAATCAACACAAAACCTACCTATTTAGGAAGAAATTCAAACAAAAAAACAAATATAACTCACCCCTTTGGCGTGCTCGACGTCGCGGCGGCATTTCGGTGATGAATCGACAAATCTTTTGTGTTGAACGGTGTTTTGTAGAACGCGAGCGCGTTTTTGAAGGGTTTTAAGCCGCGGGCGGAGGAAAAACTCACAATGGAATGAACTAAAATGAAATGACAGCGTTTTTTTTTTTTATATGAAGCGCTTTATAACGCGCTCGCGTTATGGCTCGGCAATGACGAGCCTTAGGCTTGTCATTGCCAAGCCATAACGCGAGCGCGTTATGCCTAAATTTTTTTTCAAAAATTTTTGGCCACTTTTTGGCCCCCCATCTTTTTGCACTTACCCTTATGAGATGTATACAAAAAGAAGAGTACAACAAATATGTTAACTAACCCTTAGCATCAATCTAATAATTTAGCATAAACAAATTATATTTCCTTATAATGATTCAAACTATGAATTGTTAGATTCATCTAAAAAATAATTATAAAGGCCTAAATGATAAATCCTATGATTTGATGTACCGTTCCTTGTACCCATAATTCTCTTATCAAAAATCTTGTATTGTATGTTTCATATTCCATATTTTTCTCAACATAAAAGTATAAAATTTAACTAATAATTTATATACAAAAACTAATTATATGAAAAACATATCATAAGTTGTTGCAATTAGGTTCACAATATATTTATTTGCTAGCCAAATAAAAGTTAGTTTCAATATTCATAATGTAAAGTGTTGTAGCATAGACAAGGCATGTGAATTGTTTGATAGAACACCTCAAAGAGATGCCATCTCATGGAATGCAATAATTGCAAGATATACACAAAATGGATTTGTTGGTAAGGATTTAGAAACATTCAAGTAAATGCAATTGGCAGGTGTAAATCCAAATGCAGAGTGAACTATTTGACAGAACACTTCAAAGAGATGCAATCTCATGTTTAATGCAAAGTGTGGAAGCATAGATAAGACATGTGAACTGTTTGACAGATTACCTTAAAGAGATGACATCTCATGTCCAATGCAATAATTGCAAGATATGCACAAAAAGGATTTGTTCATAAGGATTTAGAAACTTTCAAGAAAATACAATTGGAGGGTGTAAAGCCAAATTCCACAACCTTAGCCAACATCCTCCTTGCCTATGCTAAAATAGGAACTTTGGAACAGGGTATGAACATCCATCAAAGCATAAAGGATATGAGAATTTTGTTAGAATTGTTGTAGTTGAAACTACCATAGTAGACATGTATGTAAAGCATGGAAGCATAGACAAGGCACATGAACTATTTGACAGAACACCTGAAAGAGATGCCATCTCATGGAATCTAATAATTGTAAGATAGCACAAAATGGATTTGTTAATAATGCTTTTGAAAATTTCAAGGAAATGTAATTGAGAGGTTTAAAACCAAATTCCACAACCTTAGCCAACATCCTCCCTTCATATGCTAAAATGGGATCTTTGGAACATGGTATGGACATCCATCAAAGCATAAAGGATATGGGAATTTTGTCAGATCTTGTTGTAGTGCCCCTCCGTTTTCACTTTGGTTGTGTAGGTAGTCTGGCTAAGGAACCTGAAGATGAAGATGGAACACGAGCTTCTGTTAGTACTTTCGTGGGTATGATGCATATTGTTATGTTATTATTATTATGTAGAGATTTATTTGGATAGTTAGGTGATGCAGTAGTATGTTGTTAGGATAGTTGGAAAGGGTGACATCGTACCATTGAACATATGGGGGACATACGGGAATGAGATATGAATGTTAGAGTTCCTTTCTAAGTGCTTCATCTATTAAGAATATGTGCTCAAATTGGTATGCTTGAGTGAGCAGGTACTAGGCTATGTCTCCACCTGAATTGATAGGTATGAGTGTGCCTTAAAACCAATGGAAACTGTTGAATAGAGATAACATATTGTCCCCTCACTAGCCAACATCCTTGAAAAGGATGAGTATCTAGTTTTGCACCCAATTAGTGTTGTCTATATGGGCATGATAGTCAGTCAGTATCGTTGTGGTTATGCTTTTCGATTGTGCATGGTTGTCGGGTATTGTTCGGCATTGGATTATTTAGATTATAATTGTTTGATTAATGTTTTGGTTAATTGCTTCATTAAAATAAAATTATTAAGTCAAGAGGGCACTTTGATAAATAAATATAGATGCTTTTATGTAAATTTAAGTTTATGGGAAATTATATTATATTGTAATCTATGGTAAAAAAATATTAATAACTATAATGAGGAAAATAAAGTGTTATTAAAACGGGAATATAATTTATAAATTTAAAATGAAAATATTATAAGCAAGTAGATGTTTTGTTAGTGGCAATAAAAATAAATTTATAATATTTATGAGTTGTCATATATATATATATATATAGCAAATTATAAAATAAATAAAATGAGAGAAATTATTGTCTAGTTAAAATAGAAAATTGTAAGAAAGTAATAAAGGCGGAATTTGTTGCCTTTAGTACGGAGAATCTTCTGGAAGAAATTATGGGGGTGGTTATGCATGCTCAACTTTATTTTGGAAATCTCAAGACATAATTTGGGAGAGGAGCATGCATTTCAAAGAGGAGAATATGTTTTATGTTTTCAGGATCTCCCTCTCTTGCAGGAAGTTTTCATTTTTCTTTTGGCACCATGAACCATAGCTTCGAGAAGAAGAGACTTGGAGGAAAACGGATGCGAGCTAGGAAATTTCATGAAGATGTGATAGAAGTAATATTCCAGGTATGGACTGAGATATGAAACTGATTTATTGTTGCATTAGATTTAGTATAATGCAAGCTTTATATTATTCTGTGAATTCTCTTCTACATATTCTGAATCTAGTTTGTTGCGTTAGCCATAAATTTATTTTTACGAACTGGGTTACTCTAGAATTTTTATATTTGGTGCATGACCTAGTTATCCAAATCATATATGAGAATCAGCCTTACCCAATTTGTCATTTTGGAGATATAAATATTTTGACTGTCTACCTCTCACCCATTTCATCTCTATTTTAACAGTCTGTTACGTTAGCCATAACTTTAGTTTTACAAACTGGGTTCCTCTAGAATTTTTATATATGGTGCATGACCTAGTTATCCAAAGCATATCCGAAAATCAGCCTTACCCAGTTTGTCATTTTGGAGAAATGACTATTTTTTGATTGTTAACCTCTCACCCATTTCGTCTTTGTTTTAATAGTCTGTTACATTAGCCATAACTTTATTTTTATGAACTGGGTTCCTCTAGAATTTTTATATATGGTCCATGACCTAGTTATCCAAATCATATGCAAAAATGAACCCTATCTAGTTTGTCATTTTAGAGATATGAATATTTAGTGACTATTTACCTCTCACCCATTTCGTCTATGTTTTAATAGTCTATTGCGTTAGCCATAACTTTATTTTTGCGAACTAGGTTCCTCTAGAAATCTTTTATATGGTGCATGACCTAGTTATCTAAATTATATCCAAAAATCAACCTTACCCAGTTTGTTGTTTTGGAAATATGAATATTTTGTGATTGTCTACCTCTCACCCATTTCGTCTCTGTTAAAATAGTTAGTTGCATCACCAATAACTCTATATTTTCGAATTGAGTTTTTCTAATTTTTTTTATAAGATTCATCTCTTACCTATGAAAATCATATCCAAAAATTAGCATTACCCAGTTTGCCAATTCAGAGATATGTATCAATTAGTGACAAACATTTCTATGCCATCTTGGTTGTTGTTATTAAATCTAAAATCCATTCTGTGCGTATCCTGCAATCATTTCGATCCAAGTGATGACGTCTCTTTGAGATGACTGTCAAACAATTCACAAACCTTGTCTATGCCTCGGTCTTTTGCATAACTATCTACCAAAGTATTTTCAACTATATAAGTTATCACTTGCATATTAGTGGCATCGACTTATAAAAAAAATTGTCAACGGTTGTTCATCTAATGAGGAGTCGAAAGCTTTAGCTTGATCTCTTCCTAATATGAACTAAAGTAAGTTTAGAAGGACATAAAACCTTTATTAGAACTTAAATTATTTAATCTATTTGGCATTAAAGATATTGGTTATATTTTCTAATTTAATTATATCTTCGAATCAGAATTTTAGGATGTGTTTTGGAAAGTTTTGTAAACAGTATAGAAATGTGTTAGTGTATAAATAGCTAGGATCCATATTTATAGCTCAATATATTATTGAGATTTAGAACAATATTACAGAAAAGATCATTCTTAGACTTTATCTATAGTGTGTGTGTGTGTAATTGTCCTAAATTTATGGATGAGTGAGTCTACTTTTAGATCATGATTGGAGGAGATAATTGGTTTAACAAGTATGTCTTGGTTAGAGTCCTTTCTTAGGGTCCTCTTAAGTAAACTATTTAATTGTTTTTACATATTATTTTTACTGGTCTAATGATTGCAAAGTCTTTTGATAAGGACCATACAGGTAAGTATCAAGTAGATACCTTAATTACTATATAATATCTTAGGGACGACTTTGATAACCTTTAGAATGGCTAGACCATTGATTTTTATTTCTAATTCTAAACCTTGTAGTTAGTCTAATAAAGGTTTGTGGTATTATCTCATGGCATTAACATAGTAGATGTAGTATTAGTACTAGTTTATGAGTAATGCTTATGATTAATTATATTGTTGTTATATTTTAACAAAAGTTAGATAAATCCCTAGCATTTAGGTTATGTTTATATCTTACATAGATACCAGGATCAATATAATATTTGAGTCTAAAAGTAGAGAGAATGTTTTGTTGATTTATGGGTAGCTTATTATTAATGTTACATTCTTAAAGACCCATTTTTAGTGCATCGTATCATATGTTGCATTTGTGGTAATGTAATTGAAATATTGTTGAAGGATCTTAGTTTATGGTGTGCATTTGAGAGAGGATGTGCTATGAGACCATTGTGTTTTAGTGGTGTCAAGTGTTTCTATCATTTGGGAAGTTGATTCCAGAGGCCTAGGATGTTATGTTTTGATTTCATGCAACTGTGTTGTTAGGTGTCCTAAGATAATGATGTCTCTTGTTTATGTATGTGGGTTTTGATAAATGATAATGTGAGATGATGTACATTCTATGTTGTAAATGCATCATGATGAGGTAATAATCTCCTTTAAGGATGTATTGATATTGAACTTGTGTTAAGTATTTTGTTTGATAATGGGGAGATCTTGGTAATCGTAAAGAGGAAGTATTTCGTTTATGGTTGAGATTTGGGAGCAAGATGGCCCATGCCTTTCTCTAGATAAGCGTTGTTTGAGTTGCTTGTGATGTTCATATTCACCAGTGTTGTAATGGAGTTATGTGTACTCCTTTCATCTATTAGCCTATTGTCTTCTTGACTATTTTCTTGGTGGGATCTTATTGTTATCTCCTAGCATGGGGGGTGGACCTTAGGGTTCCACATGGTCAGGTGGTTGTGCTTTATCACCATTGGTTTCCCATGCTGTTGTTCGTGTGCGAGAAGAATGTACCTCTTATATCAGATTTTGGCTCTTGTTCTAGCTTGAGGAGACAGATACTTATGTTCATATTCTAGTTCTATATATCAGTTGAATCATGTACTGTTATCTTGATGTATGTACTCCAATGTAATCAAGAAAGTGATATTGTAAGCAATGTAATGGTGTATTCTCTTGTAAAGGAAATTGTATATGTACTTGTAATCCTATATGCAGGATCTTGATGATTACTTATCTGATGATATAATATGGAAGTGTATGTGTTTATTCATTTGATGCAATTAGATTTAGAATGAACCATGGTTGTTAGTTAATTTATAATGCTAGTTCGATCATGTTAATAGTTGTTAGTAATGCTACCGTGGAATCCCTAGAGGATAAAGCTTAATTAGATGTTTGAATAAATATGATTTACATTTCTTCGTATTTTCTTTCTTTAAAAAAAAATTCCCTTTTGGTTAGCATAGTTGAGCTGTTCTCTAGGGTTTCTTAGCGGGACATTACACCTGTAGTTGCAACTTCCCTAGTAGACATGTATACAAAGTGTGGAAGCATAGACAAGGTACGTGAACTGTTTGACATGATGCCTCAATGAGATGCCATCTCATGGAATGCAATGATTGCAAGATATGCAAAAAATGGATTTTTTTGATAAGGCTTTATAAACTTTCAAGCAAATACAATTGGCAGGTGTAAAGACAAATTCCACAACCTTGGCTAGCATCCTCCTTGCCTATGCCAAAATGGGATCTTTGGAACACAGTATGGACATCCATCAAAGGATAAAAGATATGACAATTTTTTTAGATGTTGTAGTTGTTGGATTCAGGATAGACAACTGAGAGCGGGGGGGTGAATTAGTTGTCCAAAACTTGCTTCTAATTCAAACACTTAAATCCTCTTTGTTATTTAATATCATATCAATTAACCATTCAAGAAAGCATAAGCATAAACACCAGAGCAGATACACATCAACACATGAAACACCAAGATTTTGACATGGAAAACCTGGTCAAGGGAAAAACCACGGGGTGATTAACCCAAGGATTATTCTCTGTTAGAAGAATAAGAAAAATAGATGGCACATGCCAATTAGGGTTCACTGCCTGAGCACACTGCTCACAAGAGGCACATTGCCTACAAGAGACACACTGTCTACAAAGTAACAAGTATCACAAACTTGAACTGGGGATTGACATCTTTACCATGCCTGGATCAATTCCATTTAAGCCCAAAAACTCCTGCTCTGCCTTTCGCACTTCTCTTCACTATGCCACACTCATATGCACCAAGACACACTTCAAAATAAATTCACAATCCCTTATTTATACAAGACATCAACTTAGGAACAATCATCTAAGTCAGCAAACACCTATAAGATTATTCGTAAGACGTGTAATACATCCGGTCGGCCTGTCTTAGGAAGAACACCAATATCCATGGTTATTCTTCAAATGCAAACTCAAAATTCAATGCGGACCACCAATAAGAATTGTACACGATCCAAAGATCACCAAAACCTTTCCTGAGTCATCAAGAACATCTGCACTTTGTCAGCTTACTAGAATTCTTCTCTTCTTCATCCGGAGCTTCAAGAACACAGTCTGTCATCACTGTCGTAATGAAAAAGGTGCTTCCGGACCTCCAAACTACAAACAAATCTAGTTGTCACTTCACATGGACTACTTGAACACTCCATCTAATCCACAGAATGAGATAATGCAATTCTGGATCTCACTGGACCAATCTATGACACTCTATCACCACTGAACACCTGTCCGAACCGGTTCTATTGGAGCAGTCATAACTTTTTCAGATCATTATGCGGACCTATGAAAACTTGACTGGATCATCTCAAGACTCATATCTGCAAACCCTTTAAACCGCATTCTCTGATCTTCATCTTATCTTGGACTTTTACCTTAAAGTCATCACTGTTCTTCACTGTTCCTGATTGAGACTAATTTTCTCAATATCCTCAGCACACAGCTTGTCCAATCCTTCTCATTGAGCAATATGAGTATGTTGACATCAATGACAACACTGGTTATCCTCATACTTGCAACAGTAGTTACAACTGCCCTCAGAGACATGTATACAAAGTGTGGAAACATAGACAAGGCATGTGAACTTTTTAACATGATGCCTCAAAGAAATGTCGTCTCATGGAATGCAATGATTGCAAGATATGAACAAAATGGATTTTTGATAAGGCTTTAGAAAATTTCAAGAAAATGCAATTGGTGAGTGTAAAGCCAAATTCCAAAACCTTAGAAATGGTATCATTGGAACACGGTATGGACATCCATAAAACCATAAAGGATATAGGAATTTTGTCAAATGTTGTAGTTACAACTACCTTGCGAGACATGTATGCAAAGTGTGGAAGCATATACAAGGCACGTGAATTTTTTGACATGATGCCTCAAAGAAATATTGTCTCATGGAATGTAATGATTGCAAGATATGAACAAAATAAATTTTTTGATAAGGATTTAGAAACTTTCAAGCAAATGCAATTGAGAGGTGTAAAGCCACCTTAGCCAACATCCTCCCTTCATATGCCAAAATGGGATCTTTGGAACATGGTATGGACATCCATCAAAGCATAAAGGATATGGGAATTTTGTCAGATCTTGTAGTTGCAACTACCCTAGTAGACATGCATGCAAAGTGTGGAAGCATAGACAAGGTGCGTGAACTATTTGACATGATGCTTCAACGAAATGCCATCTCATGGAATGCAATGATTGCAAGATATGCAAAAAATGGATTTTTGTGATAATGCTTTATAAATTTTCAAGCAAATACAAATGGTGGACCGTGTAAAGACAAATTCCACAACCTTAGCCAATATGCTCCTTACCTATGCCAAAATGGGATCTTTGGAACATGGTTTGGACATCCATCAAAGCATAAAAGATATGGGAATTTTGTTAGATGTTATAGTTGAAACTGCCCTTGGAGACATGTATGCAAAGTGTGGATGCATAGACAAGGCATGTGAAACTGTTTTGTATGATGCCTCAAAGATATGTCATCTCATGGAATGCAATGATTGCAAGATATGAAATTTTTTTTTTTTTAAAGGCTTTAGAAACTTTCAAGCAAATGCAATTGGCGGGTGTAAATCCAAATTCCAAAACCTTAGAAATTGTATCTTTGGAACATGGTATAGACATCCATCAAAGCATAAAGGATATAGTAATTTTGTCAAATGTTGTAGTTGCAACTACCCTGTGAGACATGTATGTAAAATGTGGAAGCATATACAAGGCACGTGAACTATTTGACACAATGCCTCAAAGAAATGTTATCTCATGGAATACAATGATTGCAAGATATGCACAAAATGGATTTTTCATAAGGCTTTAGAAAATTTCAAGAAAATGTACAAAAGAAACTTTTAACCAAATGCAATTGGCACATCTAAAACCAAATTGAACAACCTTATCCAACATCCTCCTTGCATATGCCAAAATGGGATCTAGGGAATAGGGTGTGGACAACCATCAAAGCATAAAGGATATAGGAATTTTGTGACATGTTGTATTTGCAGCTGCCCTTGTAGACATGTATGCAAAGTGTGGAAGCATAGACAAGGCACGTGAACTATTTGACATAATGCCTCAAAGAAATGCATAGTATCATGGAATGCAATGATTGCAAGATATGCATAAAATGGATTATTTGAAAATGATTTATAAACTTTCAAGCAAATGCAATTGGTACATGTAAAACTAAATTTGTGTAATGATAATTGATCATCATATTAAATATTTAATGTAAACTGTCATATACATAATGTCATGAACATAACATCTAGTCTATGTATAAAGCCATATAGGCATGTACAAACAAAGCCATACATGCATATACAAAGATATACATCGGTAACATACAAAAGTATGTCTACAAAGCCATCTAGGCATACAAAAAAATGTCCCAAAATCTAGTTTCCTATGGACTACTATGAAATAATCTGCGACCCTTGCTTGGCCATGAAAATGGAGAGCCAATCAGTGACTCATCCTCTCTCTCTCTCATAAGTAGACCTCCTTGACAGATATTTTTGCAAATCAACTTATTAATACAATCAAACAATATGCACATTAATATAGAAAACACAAATTATATAACATCACATATGTAATGAATCACTTACTACTAGTTGATGATCCTTCTCGATCATCTTTTCTCTCTATTCGTCCGTAGCTAGACGTGTTGGAGTTGTGACCTCCTATGAGAAGCATAAAGAAGCAAAACCAACTAACATAAATATCATTTATGTAAATAAAATGACATGAGATAAAACAAGAAATACAAAATGACATTTAGGTGTTGTTACAATAGTGTGTCTTACTTATGAGACATCCTAATTTTTTTTGAAATCACATTTTTTTAGAAAATCTAATGATTTAATTCTTGAGGGGTTCTATCTAAAGGGGTTCAATTGAATGGTTTGATAAAACCCCATTAGATCAAATCCCCTTGGAAAGAACCCCCTAGTCTTAAATAAAACCTTCGATGGAGTCTCCTCCACACCTATCAAAATGCTAACAAAAAAATTGCTTCACCTTTTGGGGGATCAAATGAAATCATTTAGAAATTCTATTTTGTAAATATGTATCCATTAGTATAAGCTTTCCAAAAAGTATGATTTTGAAAATGTTTCATTTGATTTTATATTTATTTTCTATTTTATAGTGAACATAGTTTTTCACCGAACATAAATTATGTCTCTATTCACACATGTGGAAAAATGAAAAAAAATAGAGAAAAATATTCTGAAAAATATTTGTGTACTAGATATTGATGTCATTGTTTCACCAAAAAATAGAATTTTGATATATACACAAGTTATGTTTGACGACATACACCTATGTCCAAATTATAGTTACTCTGACTTCAAAAATTAATTAAAAAATATGTAACAAAAAATTATGAAAAAATATCCATGCACTAGATATTGATGTTAAAATCTATATTTTAAATATTAGAATTTTATCCTTACTAGAAAAAAGTTATGTTGGACGACATAAACATTACTTTCAAAAAATGTTGTTTACTATTAAAAACTAGTTATTAAAGGAGACATTGAAAGATTCATGATTTATTTCAAAAAAATAAAAAAATATATATTTAGAATCTACACACAAATCACCACAAGTCACTAATTTGCATCGTCTCAAATTCTTAATGGTTTAGCTGCTATAGGTCTCAGAAAGTGAAGATTTAGTTAAAAATGTTGATATCAATGTCCATCTTAGCTAAAAAGTGGGACTCGTTATTGTGGGATTACCCATTTACATGTTATTGGCTCATACCTTAGTCAAAGGATTTGAAGACAACATAGGTACAACAATTTCTGTCTCCGCTGACTCCCAAAGATGAGGAGTCTCCATATTCAACATCTTAAAATAGAGTTCAAGGTTATTTGACCAAAATAGACACTTAACATTATTTAAATGCATAATAATTACAAATGGTTAAATTTACCTCCATAAAAGTCATTTTGCATCTAGGGGACCAAGGAAATCATGGAGGTGATGGTGAAGCTCCTTGTTGAAATTATTAAATTGTCACTAAATAAGATTACCATTGATATATGTACTATATTTATGATCATGTGATAAATTACATACTTGTTGACTCAACCTCCTCTCATAACCCACCACTGGATGGCTAACAGAGGTAGGATGAAGACTTTGACCCTGGAATTTCATTGCACAGACAATTACATACATTAATTTTGACTTATAATATAGATAGCCATATAAAACTAATTACAAATTTCAAATAAGAATATATTAAATCAAGATGAAAATTGTAAAAAATTATCTGGGAGTCAAAACCAAATATATGCTATAAGACATTTGTGAGAACAAGATCATCCAATATGGATGTGTCTATCACTGGCTGCTACCCCTGCATCGTAACATCCTACCGAGAGTACTGCCACAAGTCCTGCATCCCATAATCACACAGGTTCCCACATGAACTACACAAATGTGGTGAAAAATGGCGCCGACTGCTCTCACCCTCATCGGCCTAGGTGAGATCATCACCATGATGTTCTAGAGACTGTGTGAGAGCACTCAATGAATGCAATTTCTCCACCTCAATATTGTCCTTCAAAGTCGAAGGGACTCACACATGTGTTGGCCTCATTAGGGGTCTAGGTACATGGTTTTGGTCTCTTTGTGCCCCCTCTCTATCTTGGATAGAGCTACCACCTTTGTCCTAGAACTCTCGAATGTCAAAATAATTAGGAATGTTCTTGGGGACAAACTCACAATAGAGTTTCCTCAAGAAATATTGTGGCATGTCATTATTGTTGCATGGACGCTCATTAAATACCATGTACCATCTATCCCAAAATTTTTGGGATATATCTTCGTTTCTATACCAATGAATATGGAAGCATTTGCAAGTCTCTTCTAATGTTTGGCTAGTTTCAGGATTGATAAAGTGTGAACATAATGTAGATTTTGTAATTTTTAGGTCCCTCACTTGTTCGTAAGACAATTTGTCGGCATAGTATTTCTAACACCTCTCCCTATAGTCATGGAATTTGGTGATTTGGTTTGTCACCAATTTAGTGTGAGAAAAAATCATCTCTAGTGACTTCACAAGCGCTCTCCTACGATCGGTGCTTGCACTTGGACTATTTAACATTTCAATTAGGGTTTGAATATATTTTTTATTTTCTTCTATTTTCCCTAAATAGTTTTCCTATGTATCTCTTTCATGGTGAGGACATGAAGGTGGGGGGTTTTGAGGGTTTTTGAGGTTGTTTTGACCCTCCTCTATTGGATTTGTGTTTTGTGCTGCCTCATTGACCATAAATTTAATATAAAAACCAATCAACCATTGCAAAAGTAAAAAATTCTTTTCAAACTCACAAAAAATAATCAAACCCTACCTTCTTTGGCTGCTACACCCTCTACATTTCCTTCACGATGTCTTCGGGAGCGAGATTGGTGAGGTGGCATGGTGAAACATCGATTACTCTTCTCCCTTACTTGATTTCTCCTTACTCCAATGCGCTCGCACTCTTGCTCCTGTTTTTCCTTGCAGAAATGATTCTTGACTGCAGGTTTTGTTGTTTTGGGATTTTTTTTTTACTTTATTGAACCCAAAACATGAACGTGTTATAATGCACTTGTGTGTCAGGTTGCATGGGACCAAAAAGTCATGTGGTGAGTTTTTGGTCCCACATCTCTTTGTACTTACCCTTTAGGTCCAACCAAGTGCTCAACTAAGTGTAAAATGCTAGTGTACACATTTTATGACATAACAATAACCACATAACCATCATCATCAAATTGACTATTTAATTTTTCTTGGCCTAGCCTTATCATTTGGATGGAAACCTCAAAGTTGTTATTGTCATAATAAATACCCTATTCTATCCTATCCTATCAACCTTTGCTTAGGTATCTTTTCCTATGCGAACCCACCACAACCATCTATAAATATCTCACATCAAGTGATCCCCATGGACACTCCTTCTTATCCTCTCCTTCTCCTATGTTGTGACATTAGCCAAATAAAATATGGGAGTTATGTGTTTTACTAGTGTCTTGTTTTCATGTTTTACCCATTTTCTTGTTTAGTACATCATGCCTAGTGTTTGTTTCATTTCTTGTATTATTTATTTCCATGTATTTTATGTATCCTTCCATGTTATCTATTCTTAAAGTGTTTTTAAATGTATTATTTCCATGCTAGTTTAATATATCTCATTTATTGTAATGTTTTCATTTCTACATATGTTTTATAGCATAAGCTCTCGTATTGGTGTAATGATTGTTGCTTTGATGTAGTGCATAGTAGGAACATGTTCATGTGTCTAGAAGAATAAATGATGAATAATTTAAATACCTATACCCTTTTTTTATGTATCATTATATTAATGCAATGATATATTTAATATACATTTACTTTAGCACATGTTTTCTCTATTTAGTGCAACCAACTCTTTAAAGTGAGGCAAGAACATAATAATGAAAGTTGCATACCATTCAACTTATTTATTTTTTATCATTGTTTTGATGTCCATGCCATTAGTGTGATTTTAGGCCACTTTGCACCTATTTATGACCTTATTGGTGATCATAGTTGGATATTATGAGATCCCTAGACTTTCCCAAATCAATCTAGACTACTCCACAAAAGTATGACCTTATAGCATCAAAGGTCATTTGTGCCCCCAAGTTTAATAGGACTCCGTAGCACACCAACAATACCCCACTAGCACAAATGACCTTCTAGAATCCTATCACTAAACATTTCACTCATTCTTGACCTAACTCTATCCACTTTTTAATTCTAGTGTGTAATGGATCAAAGACCAATACTAGCAAAAAGAGTTCCTTCGAAAGACTTTGAGGGATTCAAATTGAATGTCAAAACAAAAGGAGTAGAAAAATTATAAAATATAAATTTGGGCTTATATAACCTCATACCTTGATTAATTATATAATATTGGGACCTATTGCATTAGGTTGACTCTTTAAAATAGGGAATTGATAAATAAAAGGTTTAGGTTCAACCACATGCTTGTATCCAAAAAAGTGGAAGAGATTCTGCTAAAAAACTGTCCAACCTCAACTGAGACCCTATAGCTCCCTCCATGAAATAAAAAGAGAGATTACCCAAAGATAAAGGGAAATAATTGTCTATTGATTTGTGGTCTCATTTAAAAATGAAGTCCATCAAAAACTAGCTCTTCCTCCTTTGGGGAAAGGTGGACCAATAAGTCAAGGTGTTAGTTACAACAAGACCTAGATTTAATCATTGGTGGGTGTTAAGGAAGGTTAGGATACTTACTACAACAAGGCCTAGATTCAAACCTTTATGCGTGTTAGGGTTGGGTGGAGTGAAAATTCAAGGTGCTTATTGCAATGAGACCTATATTCAAACATTGGTAGGTGTCATGACTAGGTGGAACCAAAATTTAGGGTACCTATTGCATTATGACCTAGATACAACCTTGTTGAGTCTTAGAGTTAGGTGGAGTTAAAAGTTAAGTTGCTTACTCCAACGAGACCTAGATTTTAACCTTGGTCAATGTCAAGGATAGGTGGAGTAGTAAGTTAGGGGGCTTACTACAACAATACATAGTTTTCCACACCTACCACCTCCTCCTGCCAAACTCACAATTCCTGAAGACCTCAAGGTAGGTTTATGTGATTTTTGTATGTATTTTTTTGTTGTTTGTAGGTTTACATTTAGAAATCAAGGTTTAAGTTTTATGATTTATATTTTTAGTGATTAGGGTTTACAATTTACGAATTTAAAATTTTTGGTTTACAATTTTTAAAAAATATAATGAACCCTAAATTGTTAAATTTAACTATAAACCCTAAAACTATGAACTATAAACCCTAAAATGCTAAACTTAACTATAAACCCTAAAACACTAAAATTAACTATAAACTGTAAAACTATGAACAATAAACCTTAAAACTATGAACTATAAACCTTGAAATGCTAAATTTAACTATAAACTATTAAACTATGATCTATAAACCCTAAAACTAAAATTTAACTATAAACTATGAACCTTAAACCCTAAAACTATAACTAGCACATTTAGATGATGACAATAGTCAATGCATCCCCAACAATAGTGCCATTTTGTCTCTCACAACTATTGGCTCCTCAAACCCTAAAGATAAGCCATACCTTTAGGAACTGTGAAATTTAGCTTAAGAAATCATACTTGTAACTTATGATTAGGCAAGGACAACTTTGGATCAATTCAGGAGAAAGAGTAGTTTCTCCTTCTTTTGGATTTGCTAGGCCAAGGGGAATATTTCATAAGGTTTTAATAGAGGACAATTAAAGAGAAGTGAATAAATATAACTTATCTCAAGAAAAAACCATATCCTATGCACAAGAGAATTTCAATTATTGTCACTAATCTTCAATGTGTTGGTTTAACATATGCAAGACTGAAAACCTCTTCAAAGTAGGAAAAAACTAATGTATGTGACCAAAGATATATCAACTATTATCCCTAATGATGTAGTTCAATAAAAAACCATACTTCACACATGAATGCAAACTAGACAATACTCATACCTCAACCATCTAACACACCTCAAGTTACCATACTTTATGTAATGGTGCAAATTACAAGTGTCAAATGCATAGTTTATACAGGGATGATTGACTAGTTATATACAAGTTTTTGTAGGAGCAAAGATCTTTACCAAATTTTAGATTACTTGTAGTATTTAGGATTTAGGCCAAATCTATATAGGTGTCCTCTAGTTAGTGTGATCTTATACCTAAGTGTCTCCCTTACCTTATACCTCTATCTCCTCAACTAGACCCAGCTAAATGAAACCCCAAAAGGGTTCAGGTTGTCTTGGTCCCATCCACCAAGGATCCCATCATTCCTCTCATTTTAGATCAACCTCCCTTTTTGGAGCCTCTTGATCTTCCTAACATCAATGTCATTTCTAGTGCTACCCCTTCATCACTTGTGTCATTCCAATTCACCTATCACAAGGTCTTTCTAGATATCCTTTACCTTACCACCATTGATATTGACATTCTGTTGACTCTAGGGCATACAACTGAGAGGGGGGGGGGTGAATCAGTTGTATAAAAACTTGCTTTCTATTTCAAACACTTGATTCATCTTGTTAGTTAACAGCATATCAATTAATCATCCATGAAAGTAAAATGCACAAGCTCAAGAGCAGATAAACATCAACACATTGAACACCAAGATTTTGACATGGAAAACCCGGTTAAGGGAAAAACCACGGGGTGATTAACCCAAGGATTATTCTCTGTTAAAAGAATAAGAAAAGAATGGCACTTGCCAATTAGGGCTCACTGCCCGAGCACACTGCTCACAAAGAGGCCCACTGCCTACAAGGAGACACACTGTCTACAAAGTGATAAGAATCACAGTCTTGAACTGGTGAATGACATCTTTACCATGTTCGGATCAGTTCCATTTAAGCCCAAAACCTCTGCTCTGCTTTTCATACTTCTCTTCGCTACACTACTCTCATCCACACGATCCACACTACAAAATGAACTCACAAACCTTTATTTATACAAGACATCGACTTAGGAACAATCATCTAAGTCAGCAATCAACCATAAGAATATCCGCAAGATGAATAACACATCCGGTCAGCCATCACAAGAACATTCGCAGGATGAACAACTCATCCGGTCGGCTAGTCGGAATAAGAACTTCATCCGGAAGAATAACTTCAATTCCGGGCTCTACCATCAATGCGGACCAACAACACAACTTCATCATGATCCAAGAACCTTTGCAAGCTTGCCTGAATGACCAGGTACATCCGCACTTTCTCTACATACTGGAATCTCTTCTCTTCCTCATCTGAAACTTCAAGAACACAGTCTGTCGCCACTGTCACAATGCAAAAGGCACTTCCAGACCTCAAAATCATACACAACTCAAGATGACACATTACAAGGACATCCCAAACACTCCTTCCAATCCGCAGATTAGGATTATACAATTCCGGACCTCACTGGACCTTTCTGTGATCCTCTGTCACCTCTGAACACTTGCCGAAACCGGTTCTATACCGACAGCCACAAATCCTTCAGATCTTCATGCGGACCTCTGAAATCTTAACTGAAGCATCTCAAGACTCATATCTAAAAACCCTTTAATCTGCATCCTCCGGTTCGCATCCTATACAATACATTTGCCTTCTTCTTATCACTGTTCTTCACTGTTCCTGACTGAGGCTAATTTTCTCAATATCCTCAGCACACTGCTCATCCAATCCTTCTTGTCAATGCAATATGAGTATGTTGACATCAATGACAACACTGGTTCGCCTCATACTTGCAACACATTCATCACCCTCTACTAAAATGCAAATCTAAACATTACCCAACACTATCTTTCTACAAACCTAAACATAACCCTCCATTGTCACCCCCTCCAATCCATTATTTATCACTTCTTCCTTCTACGATGGATGTTCCTACACTTGTAGCTCTCACTACTCACATTTTTGTTGATAGAGAATGGATTGTTTAGTATTTAGATAATGATCCACATGATTCCTATTTAGAGGAGTGCATGTTTGAATCCTTAACAAATATTCCATCACCAAATTTGATCTTCACAAGATCATTGAACATTGTCCTCACAGGTGCTCAAAAGGATGTTACTCTCACAACTAGTCCTCTATATCCTATTTGAGGTGATTCTCTTAGTAATGTTTTTAGAATCATTCCTCTACCAGCTCATCCTCCCTCCCCTTATGATTAATATTGGGATTAGGATGATTTGATATATTGTTACCCATGACTAGTACCTTCATTTCATGTGTATATATGTGTTTGCTTGTGTGTCTTGTTCTCACTAGAATGCTACTTGATATGTAGTTCCTCCTAGAGGACCCATGTTACCCTTGTAGGTACATGTATACAAGGGGAACAAAATGTTGTCTCATTCTTCTATCTATATCTACATTATTTTATTTGTCATGTACTTTCATTTTTTGATACTTTGGGGATGATGCAAAGTGTTGGAAGATTTCATGTGACCCAATTTTTTTATTTCTCTTTGATTTCATGTGATATAATTCTTCCATTTTGTTTGTAGTTCTACATGCTTGGGGGATGATGATGATTTCATCCTTGTCCCTTGATAATTTTTAGTCCTTTGTATTTATACTCACCCTAAGCATGTAGATCCGTTTGTTTTTTGTGTGATGTTGCTTGATTTCTATGCAAAACATCTTTGTTTTTCTTATGGTCATTCCATGTTTACACGAGATTTTGTGTATCATGCTTTCCATATAATCTTTTGTGCCTCTCCTTGGGGGCACCCTCTTCTCCAAGGTGACTTTGGGAACATATCTTCTCATATATGTTTCCTAAAGATATTTCACCTCCTTCCCCCCTTTTACTTAAAAATCAATTGCATACTTTTGGTTAATGAAATTGTTTTAAGGGGGACATACTTTGTGCTTTCACATTTACACACACCACGTTAAAGGTATGCTTATTGTAGTGTTAGTAACTTGTGGCACCAAGAACATGCACTTGCTTGGACTGACCACCCTTATCAGGATTACATAGCCATGCTAGTCCATGTAATCTTTGATATTGTATTGGCATGTGAGACCCTAGTGACACAATGCTAGACTATGTTCTCCATTTGTGGCTACCTTCTGATACTTTTTGTGAGTCACATAGCAACACACTTTTCTAGTTCTTGTAATTCATAGGGGTATTGTATGGTTCCTAGATCCCTTGTGGTGTGCTAGCCCTAGAACCATACTTGGCATTCTTTCTAGTAGCACAATGCTAGAAATGCCTTCTTCATCCTCCTTTTCCTTCTTCTTGTATGTTCTTTGTGTGTGTTTGTTTCATGATTAGTGTGTATTATATTATATTATTTGTGAACATATTTGTTTTGTAGATTATATTTTATCTAATTCTATCCTCTTATAGGTTTTAAATGTTGTTCTAACATTTCCTTTTGTGTAGGTTAATTTTATAGGTTTTTGGTTCAGGGGCACAATTCCTTCACTTGAAGAACCCTCTACATCCTTTTGGGTATCTTTTATGTAATTTAATGTAACATATAACCTGATTTCATAATCCTGCTAAAGTGGGGGCAAAATGTAACATAACAAATACGTACCCGTGCAATTTCATGATACTTTTTGTGCTCAGTTTGGTGCCCATCCCTATAGTATGTTTTTAGGCTCATTTTAACCCTTGTTTTAACATTTTTCCTATCCATAGTGTCGAGCTCATGTTTATGTTCTATCCTTTGTATTTATTTTCATGAAAATCCATTTAAGTGTGTTATTTTAGATGTTATCTTAAGGTGTTTTAAGGTTTTAGGAATCAAAGTCACCTAGATGTGAGAAAAATGTGTAGATGTATACATGATGTGCTAGAATCCTACAACAATTTGCCATCCAATTACTATTTGAAAGAATTTTCTACTACCTTTCTTTTACATGCACAAGTTTCTATAATGCTTCTGTCGTGCTCAAATGACTCTTTTGATTTGGGTTCCTTTTCTTCTCTCCGACCTTGCATTTTAAAAAAATTTATAGTGAAAATTGGAAACTCTCTTACATCCTCTATTTCTCTCTAATACTCTTTGCAATATACAACGCTCTTTTACAACTTCCTTTGGCAATATTCTAGAAGCAACTACATTATTGTGCTTCTTCAAGCTTCATGTGAATAGTTCTTGGGCATTTGGTATCTTTATGATGTTTTGAAACTACTATATCCAATTGGGCCCTCTCTCTTGGAAGTTGTTCATTGGTTGTGTAGCATTCACTTCTCTTCTTGGAGGTGTTTGAGTTCTTCTTCCTCTCTTTTACATTGTTTTCTTAGTGTAAATCTATTTGTGTAGAAAGAACTTTGTGGGTTTCTCATTTCCTTTCATTTTTGTCACACACACTAGTTTTCTTGGCCTATGTAGACCAATAGCACAAGCATTTATAATATTACCCTTATTCATTGTTATTATTTCTTAGGTCCACATAAGATTAAGAGCACACACAGTTTTTCTTATTCTTAGCATAGTGGTTGTCTGTGGAGGTCGAAAGACCAACACAGGGTCTTGACTTGAAGGCAAGCTCCCAAATAGCCCCAACTATTTTTCTATTTCTTGCAACCTACATGTTTTTCATGGTGAAAACATCCAATCACATGAGGGTTTTATTGATTTCTTCTATATCTTGTTATTTCATCATTTTTGTTTAATAAATAGGTAAAATCTTTTCATTTTGTTTTCTATTTTTACTTGGAGATTTCCTTAGCTTTCTATTATTTAGTTTTGTACAGGCTAGGCACAACTTTTAAGGAAAGATTTTAGAGTTCTTTCTACATCATATAGACTACAACATAACATGCAGATGTCTATGCAACATAATCAACTCCAAACTTTGGTGACAATTTATTCTTCACTCTCATTTATAGTTCTATATCTAGTTTATTAAATCTACATTGGATGATTCCATAAGTTTAGTATTTTCAGTTTGCATAGTTTTTTGACTTGTTACAAAACTTAAATTTCTCAAGGATAAAACACATTAGGTCCATATAATTTAATTTTCTCTTTCTATTAAATTAGCAATAGATTAAAAATTCATTCTTAAATGAGCTAGTTGTTCCTAGTGTAGTTGCATTGAGATCATTTGGTGAAGAGAAGTACACTTTTCTTTGCTAGAATAAATTTCATACACTACATCTTACTTGTTGAACAACTTTAGACTTAGAACGTAATGTAATTCAAAAATGAAAAATACAAAGCCAAAACACATGCCTAAAATCAAATCCAAGAATAGAAAAATTAAAAGTAAAAGCAAAAGTGCATAAAAGCACAAAGTCAACATCAATTACAGAGAAAAGAAAAGAAAAATAATATATTCTTAACCACTCTAGCATAATGCATTCACTTTATCCCACATAATTGCTTTAGGTATATTCATCTTGATGAGTTGTCCCCTTCCCCTTGATCAATTCTATTATCTTTTTAGGATTGATCATGAGTTGGGGATGCGTCTTCTCCCCTTGCATCTTTCATGGATTTAGATTGGTTTATTACTTAGCATATCGCTTAATCACCTAATACTCCTGTTCCCTAATCATGTCTTGTGCTTCAACAATTTAATAAAAAAATCATATTAAGTCAACTATATCCTTACATTGCTTCTTTCATGCTATATGTTCAATTGCATTTCCATTGTCATTTTTTATCACAAATTTATAAATACAAATAACTTATGAATTATTACCATTATCTCTCCAAATTTTTGGTATGATTAAAGTGATATTTAATGATATACATTCTTGTGATTGGTTCTTACTATTTTTTATCTGCTCCTACCCCAATAACACATCTACCCTAAACTCTTTCTACATTCCCACAAACTTATTATATCTTGAACTTATACAATTATCTACATATGTCATACTACTTCATCCTATTTCATCATTATTGTTGATCTCTTCAATTCTATCTCACATGTATCCCTTGTTGGAAAGAGACACTACTCCGGTATGGATTTGTATGTTGTCATTGATGGCAACAAGGCTCAGAGATCCTATCACTATGATAGGAAGAGATAGCTTTGGAAGAACATATTGGATTCTAGGTCCGGTTGACAGAAAATGGCTAAGCATGGAAAGTATTCTGAGTAGAAGACAGTAATTCAGATAGTATGTCTCCGCAGATGATGATTAGTTAATGTAGTTCAAGTATGATGTTCTCAATTGTTTGACAGTGTTATGCCTCAGAGATTATGTCTTGACTTCTTCTGGAAGTCATTTTGAAGAAATGTCTAAGTCCGAGTAAGCAAAGGTATAGCAGGAATACTGAACAGGGACTAGTGTAGAGGTCTGCATTCCACTGCAGATAAGTATTTTGTTATGTAGTTGTAAGGTGTTGTAAACATTTGTATGAAGTGTCTTATGCTAGAGTTAGGAGATCTAAAGTCCACCAAAAGGTTAGCTGCAATCTGCTAAGTATAGGCATAGTGTTTGACATTGTTTGACAGAGACAAAGACTGAGTTCTGATGGTTCGCATTTCTCTGCAAGATGATATAATGCCTTGAGGTTCTAAGGGCAAGATTGGGAATGTGTAAAGAGTCCTCAATATGATTTGTAAGGTGTTTTGAGATCCTCAGTGAAAGTTGTAATTCAGCAGATGAAGTTGCTAAGCATGCTTTTGAGGAACAAGCTGATTGATGAGATAAATCATGATGCGGAGAAAGGATAGAATGTGAAAGATCTATGTAAGTAATTGAATGATTAGAGCTGACCTATATGAACACATTTGGGAGAAGATTTGGGTCCACGTGACACGTAGTGCATTAGATTGAGCGACAAGGTATGTCTTTCTATGTACACGTTTCACTTCTAAGATGTCGACCTGATTATGGATTAAATCATGATGCGTATATATATACATATATATATACATATATACATATATACACATATATGTATATATATGTGTATATATGTACATATATATATGTATATATACATATACATATATATATACATATATACACACACACATACACACACACACATATATATGTATAAATACTGCTTAAGTATCTACCACTATGCCAGGGTGTAATCATTTAGCAACTAAATTCTGAATCCCGAGTCTTCATTGCTACTCCTCTTCTAACTCTGCTCTTCTATTCACATGCTCACATCACCCACACGCACTGCACTCACACACTCAATTGAAGATCATCGCTCTTATATATATATGTATATATATATATATGTATGTATACATATATACACACATATATATATGTGTATACATATATACACATATATATGTGTATACACATATATATGTGTATACATATATATATGTGTATACATATATATATGTGTATATATGTATACATACATATATATATATGCATACATATATATATATAAGAGGGATGATCTTCAATTGAGTTTGTGAGTGCAGTGCGTGTGGGTGATGTGAGCATGTGAATAGAAGAGCAGAGTTAGAAGAGGAGTAGCAATGAAGACTCAGGATTCAGAATTCAGTTGCTAAATGATTACACCCTAGCATAGTGGCAGATACTTAAGCAGTATTCAGTTATCATGTGTGGAAGCAAGTTTTTGTTATCAAGGTAGTAAGCCAACAGTGAGCCTTCAGTAGGGTTTAACATCCCTCATTATAGTCATTCTAGATTTAGGGTTGAGGCAATGAGCATGCTAAATCTAGTTGTACTTCATGGCAGTAAGCCATCATGTTCTAGGCCCATTGAGTGACCAAGCCTAACCATCATTTTTGTAAATATTGCAATATATATATATATATATATATATATATATATATACATACGAGAGGTAATCCTCTCCGTGGTTTTTCCCTCTTTGGTTTCTCCACATAAAATCTTGGTGTTATGTGTCATGCTTTTGTGGATGTTGTTCAGTTGTATATTTTTCTTCTATTGGATTATTCTTTTGAAATGGTTAAAAGTAAAAGTACAAGAAAATATTTATAGGACACTGATTCATCCCCCCCTCTTAGTGTTCCTGACAATCAACATCCCTACCTTGGGGTAAATATCTATTGCTTACCTCTCTTGTTCTATGTGACTATTTGGAACCTACATGCCATTATCTTTCTTCACTAATCACCCCCTTGTCTTTTCTTACTTTCAATTATTGTTTCCACCCTCTCATTAGGGACATTTCCTCATCATTACTCATAGGACTTGAGATATTACCTTATTTTAATGTTCCCTTTCCTTCAATCACTATCTTTTCCTTATTATCCTCTTTACCACTCAATTATATTGTATAACATATACAACTTGTTTATCACATATGGTTCCATTTTTGGGGCCATCTTATCCTTTCCAATCATTGAGAGCATCACCCACATGTTCTCCTCTTTCCTTTATTATCCTATGATTATGTGTACCATGGCATCCTATCTTTTTTCCATTTATCATCTACCTTAAATTGATTGGGTCTATCTTATCACCGATAAATTTAAGGTGAGGTATATCTATACATTATTTAAACATGATAATATTAGCATCATCAACAATTGGGCCTAGCTTGGCCTCACTATTAGGAGGTGGCTACCACATAGCTTTTGACATGATAACCATTTTTACTTTTTTGGGGGTGATGTGGCACCTTTTACCTTTATAGCTTTTTTGGGATTGCATGTACCTTTTTTACTACTTTTCACCTTTGGCTTGTCTTGGTCTTGTTTGGGTGGAAAACTCATAGTTATTAGTTGGGTAGTAACTACATATAACCAGATGGACATCCACATAACCATCATCATCACTGACTATTTTACTTTTGTCTTGGCCTAGAATCATCATTTGGATGGAAACCTCAAGGTTGTTATTTTCATAATAAATATCCTATTCTATCCTATCCTATCTTATCAACCTTTTCCTAGTTATCCTTTCTTATATGTTGACCCACCACGTCCATCCATTTATCTCTCATAACTTGATCCCTTTGGCCCCTCCTTCTTCCTATCCTCTCCTTCTCCTATGTTGCCACATTAACCAAACAAAATATGGGAATTATGTGTTTTCCTAGTGTTTTGTTTCCATCTTTTACCCATTGTCTTGTTTAGTATATCATGCCTAGTGTTTGTTTCATTTCTGGTATTATTTATTTCCATAAGTATTCTATGTATCCTTCCATGTTATCTATGATTAAAGTGTTTTTAGATGTATTACTTCCATGTCAATTTAATATATCTCATTTATTGTAATATTTTCATTTCTACACATGTTTTATAGCATAAGCTCTTGTATTAGTATAGTGATTGTTGCTTTGATGTAGTGCATAGTAGGAACATGTTCATGTGGATAGAATAATAAATGATGAATAATTTGAAGACCTATACCATTTTCTTATGTATTATTATATTAATGCAATGATATATTTACTATACTTTTACTTTAGAACTGTTGATAACTAAGAGGGGGGGTGAATCAGTTATCTTAATTGTTTGACTTTCTTTTCTTCTTTAACAATTAGAGCAATATCAAATCATATCAGCATACATAACAATGGAAGCAGAAATAAACTCAACACACATGACACAATGTTTTTGACGTGAAAAACCATGTTAATGGAAAAACCACAGGGTGATTAACCCAAGATTGTATTCTCTGTTAAAAGAATAAGGTAGTACAAAATGGCATTTGCCAATTAGGGCTCATTGCCTGAGCACACTGCTCACAAGAGGCTCACTGCCTACAATATTTTATAGATGTAAACTAGATACTTGAAGTGATGAGAAGCATCCACATGTGCTTAGGTTTAGTTATAATTAAGCTCAATACACTGGTCTACTGCACTTCATTCTTTGTCTACCTTAGTGCTGTTGTTCTATCACATACCAGACCTTGATTACTGCTTCCACACTACTCTCTACTTTTCTTCACACAACACAACACACAACACATACCTTCACATCCAAATCCATCTGGTATATATATCCATACCAATGATTTCAACACCTTTCTAGTCGGCATCTAGAATAGTCAGTATTTTCCCAAACTCTGATCTATCGGTTGAATCCTTGCTTATCAGGTGATGCGTATCAAAGAGATTCTTATAGAAGTCATCAATAATGTCAGCCAATCATGAATGATACCTCAAAAAACTTTATCACCATCCATATCTCATCCGGATTAAGATCTGATGCTCTGCTGGTTAGGTCTTCCTTAGTCTACTCTGCCAAGCAGGAACTCAACACTCAAGAGCTTATATCTTTTCACTCTTTCATCACCAGGGGCTCAATCTCTGGAATATATCAGTCATGATACTCTTCTTGACTTTCCCAAGTCCGCACTTTACTAGGATACTTACTCTGAGAGATCCGGACCTGATTGTCAGACCTTATTGCATGCTCTGTTCTTGGTCACCGGACCAAAATACTCTTCACTCTGACTTTTAGTATAGACACACCATGTCCTGCGGATGTGTGAGATGGACTTTGTTGCCATCAATGACAACACACATGAAGCTACACTATGTCTCTTGCCAACAATTTCCCCCTTTGGCATTGATGGAAACACTTAGTGAAAAATGACCAAGTGTCACACTACACTCCCCCTTGGCTGATGCTCTGTTCTAATGTACACTTTACCGGAGCTCCCCCTTAGCTGGATTCCACATTTTTCACTTCTCCTCACTCCCCCTTTGACATCAATGGCAAAGGGTAGGGTCTGCACACCAAAAATTCCCAAAAACAATCTATACTTGGCCGTAAAAACATATATACATGTTGTACGTACATATACTAAATTATATCTGCAAAAGTGGTCTTCAACTGTACCACTTCTGTCGCCCAACTCTTCTTCATCCTGTCCAAAATTGAGATGTGACCACTCAACAAGAATGCAAAAGCTTCTGCCCTTTTTAGATCTGACGGATCACTGGTTCAGGTTGTTGCCGGAGCATCAGTTAGGGTTTCATGCATAGCCTCTAACTTAGGGATAATGATCCCTCTAAGTTCACTTAACTTGTTTATTCTATTTTTCTTCTCCTTCTCAAGCTTCTTTATTTCATTTGTGACTGTAATAGTCTGATACTCTTGATTGATTATGGAAGAGGAGAGAGGATCAAAACTTTGAGATAAACTTAACAGTTTATCCTCTTGCTCTTTTACTTTCTTCTCAATGTCCTTGGTCACTTTGGGCCAGGATAAACAAAATTTATATATATCTCTGCCATCTTTAAGAGCATTTTCTAATCTCTTTATTCCAATATCCATAACTCTCCTATCATTGGTTATTAGTCCTTGTACTTCAGAGAATCTCTTTCCCAAAAACTCCTTTCGAACCTTTTCTTTTGTTGACTTCTCTAAGGAATCAAAATGCATATGAATAGAATTTACAAGAGACTTTAGATTACTGGATGTGGAGGCTAAAGGATCCTTTTGGAAGGATGGCATGATCTTCTCCAATACACCAGATGTAGTTTCTATGAGCTCACAGTCTTCCATGTGAGACTTCAGAAGTTTTTCTTTTGCCTTTGCTTGAGTAAAGGATGCTAGCTTCATGGTTTGAACCGGGGAGAGGGAATCAAAATTGAATGGAACTTGAAGTAGTTTTGGTTCATCAAATTCCATCATCTCTTTGGTCAAGAAATCTTTGACAGTTTCTGCAGTGTCTCTTGCCAGAGACAGTCTTCTTTCCTTCTGTAGTCTCAGAACTGTCTTCTAGGGTCTTCTCTATTTGGTCTTTTTCTTTTTCCTTTACTTCTTCTTAACTGGTTTTCTCCTCTAATCTTTCTTCTCCTTTAGATCCAGAGTCTGTAGGGGAAACTGGAGGAGAGATGTTTGCTTCTTTATGGAATCCTCTTCCAGAGCAGAGGAATCTAAGTCCTTAGTTTTCTCCTCACCTATTTCTTTTGAGACTTTTGCATTTTTCTCTGTAGGATCTTCCTTTGATGTACTGAGTCCTTCATCATCCATGACAGAGGGTTCATCACCTAAGTCCTCTATAACAGGAATATTAAATCTTTTATAGGCATTCCGGAGGATCTCTTATGTTTCTTTTGCCACTTTGTTAGTCTCTCCAAGAATAAGCTGATTCATTCTAGCTTTGCTCCAGAACTCATCCTTGCAATCTTTGAAGATCATATTCATTTGTTTCTGAGTGATTGAAGGATAGAGTTGAATAGCTATCTGTTCCCGAATCTCAAAGTCCTTTGCCTTAGCATTGTTCTTCCTTATTTCTAGTTCCTTCTCTAGGCTCTTAGGAATTAGAGATATGATTTCAATAAATGCCTTATTATAGATATTTAGATACCTGACTGTAGCTTCTTGCAAGATCTTCTGGTTAGCTTCATTATAATCATCATAGAATTCAGTCATTGGTTTTAGGTTCCCATTCACAGTGACTGATTTGACTACATCATCAATGGACAGAGTGGGCCTTTCAACAAACTCTTCTGCCTCTACTTCACTGGATTTCTTCTTCTTCTTCTTCATTTTCTTGATCTCCTCATCAAATTCTGTCTCTTCATCATCCTTTTGACTGATGTAAGACCTTCTGGCCTTTGTCTTAGTTCTCTTCTCTCCCTTTCCGGATGTCCTAACTTCTAGTTTTGATGCTTTCTGGCTCTTAGAGGAGGCAGGTGCAGAGCTCTTGGAGGATCTGATCTGGGAGGGGGCTTGCACCAGAGCACTTTCTTTATCAGTTTCTTGCCTTTCTTTTTCTGCCCTTTTCATCTTTTCTCTATTTGCATCAATTGCCTCCTTTGAAATTCCATGCCTCTTGACAAATTCTTCAACTTCCCTCCTCACTTTTCTTTTCATTTCTAGTTGTCTTAGCTCCACATGAATCTTCACACTCAACTCTTCAAAGGTTCCAAACCTTTCTGCCTTAGGATCCTTGGGTTGACTTAGCATGTGTTGAACATGTAGCTCTACAATTTTCTCATCTACTTCATACTCCATTGGCATGATCCAGACTATCCTTGGCTCCACTACCTCCATTAGGCATTGATCAATTTCTACCATAAAGCATACTGTATCCTTATACTTTTCAACCAATGATTGGGGGATTTTTTCTTTGGCCTGCATCAAGCTTTGGAAGTTTTTGAAGTAACCCCACAGTGCTATGTTTTGTGCCTTGGCATCACCAAGCCCATGCAAATAATCCCTAATTTGTATGGCAATAGGTATGTCATTTTGCCATATCTAGCCACTAGATCAGGGTAGCTCATTCATGTAATAGAAGAATAGATAGAGTATCAAGCCACTGTATTTGAAAGAGTTCTTATTATCCTTTATCTTCTGCAGATTCTCCAAAAGTTGGTTTAGAAGGAGCTCACAGAGATCATAGTCAGCATTCTTCCTTAACATTTCATAAGCAGTGTAAATTATTGTTTCAGAAACAAAATTCTCTTTGCTGGAGTGATATATCTTGTAGCCAATTATCATGGCAGCAAACTTGATATCTGGATCTATGATATCCTCAATTGTCATTGCTCTTTTATCAAATTTTGATTCGGTAGCCTCACTCACAATTTGGTTTTTGACTGATTTGAGAGTAGGTAACCCACCGGATGAGTGCAATCTGGTCATCACCCTAATGGCATCCCTTGTGATCTTAAATGGCCTCATTAACCATATAAAGTTGTCATGCACTCGGTTCATAATATACTAGACCCATTCATCTTCTTTAAAACAAGGGAAATGAATGTACTATGCAAAATGCTTGTCCTGGATGGCTTTGTATTGAGGTTTGAGTTCAAATGATTCATCTAATAGCTGCTTATGATATATATCCATCAACTTGGATTCCCCAAATTCCTCAATATTCGCATGAATGTATGCCCTAATGTCTTCAACATGCAAAACCCCATGCGAAATGCTTGAAAAGGCATCTAGGGGATCAACTTCTAGGGATTTGTATGGATGTTTCTTGAATTTAGGACGCGGCCTATCAATGATTTTCACAACATTCAGAGTAGTCATCTTTCAAAAGATTTAGAGAGAGATTTCAAGAACAGAAAATACCTTTTACACTTTTAGGGTTCACAAAATGAGCTGAAAAGATCGCCAGTTGACTTGAATTCTGTGATTGATCCTTGAGAGAGATGAAGCAAACTTGTTTGCAGAGCTCTTCTAAATCTTTTTCACTAATGCAAATGTGCAAATGATGAGCAAATGAACTCTTTTATCTCTGAGCAAACCCTAAATCCATATTGCAATAAATGCGCAACTTAAGTCATTCCGGTTGCCTTGTTCTCCTAATTCTGAGAAGGATCTTTTCCAAATCACTGATACACTTGGAGTTATTCTTGGTGATTAATGACAATCTATCTTCCTTTCCCCAATCATTTGATCTATCCGTAGGTCAAGGTTTCTCAATTTTGAATCATGCCGGATCTAACTATGAAAATCCCATTTCTTACTGGATGACTGTTAAACCGGATAAATCTTGGGAGATTAACCTCTTCTAAGCTTCTTGCGGATCTTCCATCTCTTTACCAAGGATTATTTAGATGTTTCTCTGAGAGCCCTTTTAATACGCAACCTTCCATGTGCCAATTTTAGGCACCAATTGACTGGCTGGGGGAAATTGTTTTCTTTTGTGACTCCCCCTGAGCCAGAGCTCATCTATTTAGTTTTCAGAAGGAACACCAACACCAGATTCTGGTACAGATCCATTCTCAACATTTTTTGTACTCCTCTTCACCCAAATCTTGTTCATTTCCCTTTGGATTTCATCTGTATTCACTTTTCCTTTTCCTCTGTCTTGGTTTTTATTATGATGTACCGGACCCTTTTTGTCCTGATTCTTGCTTCTATAGAATTTGGCAATATGACCAGATCTATTGCAAGTGTAGCAAACAACATTTCTTTGCATATTTGACTGATATTCTCTTGATCTACATTGATTAGCCAAATGTCCCATTCTATTGCATGCAAAGCATCTACCATTGAAAGAATTGTTAATTTGCATGTTTCTACACTCATGAGATTTGTGACCATACCTTTTGTAATTGAAGCACTGTCTGAAGAAGGATGAATTATTCTGATTCATTCTTCTTCTGTACTGATTTGCTTTATGACCAAAGTTATTGCAATTGTGGCAATATCCATTGAAAGATGGATATCTTTGAACATTTGGTTGCCTTATCGGAGGTCTTCTGGGTCTGTTCCTGGGATTTCCTGATCCAGAGTTCTTCTGACTGGATCTAGAGCTTTCACCTTTCTCATACCCCAAGCCTTGTTTGTCATCAACCCTCTTCTGGCTTTGAAGAAGAACTTCAAGTTGAGTAGAGCTTATCTTGAATTTCTCTTTGTATTCATTTGTTGTTTGAAGGTCCCTTTTAAGCGTTTCAATCTGATTCTCAAGTTGTTCTTCATTATCTCTAGCTTCTTCAAGATCAGATTCTAGATGCCTAATTCTTCTATCTATTTTGTGGTAGTCTTCTAACTTCTCTTTAAGAGATTGTCTTAGATCATCTTCAATTTTTCTTTTCTCTTCAATTTCTTGGGTGAATTTCATAGCTCCTGATTCCATTTCATGTCTTACCATAATGACCTCTTTTGATAACTTTTCACATAGCTTGGTTTTCTCCTTTAGATCTTCATTTGTATGATTGGATTCACCTTGACTTGCCAATTGCTGAAGTAGTTCCTTTCTCTTTTTTATATAGATACTCAGTTTCTCTTTTAGTTCATTTATGAAATCATCAGCCTATTTGAGTCTTTCCTTCAAGTTGTTGACTTCGGAGTGAGATTGCTCAAGATCATCTAGGGCATACTGAAGTTGTTCCCTCATACCATACATATCCATTGAGATTCCCAGATCTTCCTCAAGCTATTAGGCTCTATTTGGAGGAACTTAGCTCTGATACTAATTGTTGATAACTAAGGGGGGGTGAATCAGTTATCTTAATTATTTGAATTTCTTTTCTTCTTTAACAATTAGAGCAATATCAAATCATATCAACATACATAACAATGGAAGCAGAAATAAACTCAACACACATGACACAATATTTTTGACGTGGAAAACCCTGTTAAGGGAAAAACCATGGGGTGATTAACCCAAGATTGTATTCTTTGTTAAAAGAATAAGGTAGTACAAAATGGCACTTTCCAATTAGGGCTCACTGCCTGAGCACACTGCTCACAAGAGGCTCACTGCCTACAATAGTTTATAGATGTAAACTAGATACTTGAACTGATGAGAAGCATCCACATGTGCTTAGGTTCAGTTCCAGTTAAGCTTAATACACTGATCTATTGCACTTCATTCTTCCTCTGCCTTAGTGTTGTTGTTCTGTCACATACCTGACCTTGATTGCTGCTTCCACACTACTCTCTGCTTTTCTTCACACAACACACACCTTCGCATCCAAATCCATCTGGTATATATATCCACACCAATGATTTCAACACCTTTCTAGTCGGCATCTGGAATAGTCAGTATTTTCCCAAACTCTGATCTGTTGACTGAATCCTTGCTTATCAGGTGATGCGTATCAAAGAGATGCTTATAGAAGTCATCAATAATGTTAGCCAATCATGAATGATACCTCAAGAAACTTTATCACCATCAATATCTCATTTGGATTAAGATTTGATGCTCTACCGGTCAGGTCTTCCTTAGTCTACTCTGCCAAACAGGAACTCAACACTCAGGAGCTTATATCTTTTCACTCTTTCATCACCGGAGGCTCAATCTCTGGAATATATCAGTCATGATACTCTTCTTGACTTTCCCAAGTCCGCACTTTACTGGGATACTTACTCTGAGAGATCCGGACCTGATTGTCAGACCTTGTTGCATGCTCTGTTCTTGGTCACCAGACCAAAACACTCTTTACTCTGACTTCCGGTATAGACACACCATGTCCTGCAGATGTGTGAGTGTTGGGTTTTCTTTTGAATCAGCATTAGGGTTTGCCACTTCTAATGCATAGGCAGATTCAGCCAACTAATACAGGAGGTTGCGTGAGCTACCTCCCCTTCACTTCTGGTTCTGCCGCACCAAGGGGGGTATCCCTATAACTCAAGATGTAACCTTGACTAGCTCAAAGATAGAAAGATCTAACTTGACAACAACAGGCAGAATACTCTCATGTATGGACCAAGATCTGTATGATAGATCACAAGGCGGGCAACGTTCTTGGACATATATGTCTGGTTAGGTATGAGAGCATGCAGGGGTTCCTACTTCTAATCCTACAACTAACAGGTGGAAGGATGAGATGGTTTGAAATGGTGTTTGGATGCAAACCTGGACCTGGTGTGTAACCTCAACACAGAGCTAGACTGGTGCCTATCCAAGGCTTGGAGTCGGTAGACATACACCTGTGAATGATCAACATGAATAGCTAAAACTGGATTTCAGGGGGATACACATGATACCTGCCTTACAGATATCTCCCAATACAGAGTGTTAAGCTATCGATACTTATGGCATCCCTATTGCAGGAAGAAAGATACATGCAAAACTGGAGACAGAATCAGCATAACACATGCAAACATAGCATTATTCATATAAGATTAACCATGAAATCAGTGGATTCATGCCAAAACGTACAACAGGAGATACATAAACTCACAAGTTTTGCTGCACAGAACAACCAAAACTAGTTGTGTCTTATTACAGAGCCAAAATGTCCAGTTTTCAACAACCTTCAAATGAGCAACACAACCTGCTATATACAGCAAGGAGGTGCTCAGCCTTAATTACATAGTTGACCAAAAAAACCCGCCAGATACACAGTATCATCAGATTGGCGCTCAAACATTCAATGCAGTAGGTGGGAGAGGAGACAGGAAGAAATCTCGAGCCTTGCGCCGCCGCCTAGGGATCCACATCTTCAATCGGGTACTAGATCCATCCACACCATCGCCCATACCTCTGCAACAATCGCCATTAATGGCGCACCAACCCGCGGCCTTGGGAAATGCAGAATACTGTGCGTCGCAACCGTTTCCCGCCAAGATACATCGTCATGATATTTGAAAATATGCAGGGTCGAATTATCCCACATGCACCCCGCAGCAACCTCCTCATCACCTTATATACTAGGTCGCGAGCATATATGATGTTGGTGCTTTTGCTCCCGACGACACTAGTATAAACCTTCATCATCATCCTCCAGCAGCATGATATCTTATTGCTTGAAATATCACCTTGACGTCAGCATCATATCGCAATATCACCTGCATGATAAACGCCTTCATCGACACAACCTGATCCATCGGAGGAAGATCCTCCTGCTTTGCCGATACCAAATGTCTGGCCGATGAACATCCTGATGACGTCACCGTCATATCCTGCTGATGTCATCAGCATATCTGCCTATCGCGCACCTCCTCATATCCGGATGATGTCATCGTCATATTCGCAACATTGGGGGATCTTCATAAGATGAGTAATGTTAGTAATATGACCCCCCGGACCTTGATGACGTCACCACCACATGTCGTCATCAGGATGATATTCAGAAGATAATCGGATATTTGGAAATATCATCCTGATGCACAAATATCATGCTGCACTGTAGCTCCGCTATAAGATCAGGGTGATATATGAATATGACAGATATTTGAAATGATCACCCCCCACTGGATAATGCATGAAGCCGACAGGCGGATATCTCCCTGATATCAGCATCATCATGATGCTGGAACAAACATACATCCGGGTGATATTTAAATATGAAAATATCACCCCCTCCTTCGGAAATATCATGATGCAGATAGGCAGAGAAATAGATATCACCCTGACATAAGAATGACGTCAGCATCATCAGGATGATAAAACAACGAACATGAAGTGATACAACAACATCAGGATGATATTGACTAAGATCATCCTGACGTTCAAAATATGATGACCACGATGAATATCGGGTCACACTTAGAACTTTACAGCAACATCATCAGGATGATCTTAACCAAGATCACCCGATGTTAGAATATCAACCCAGCGAAAGATCATGCTGATAGAAAATATGATGACCCTCGTAAGCAACATCAGGGTGATGTCTGGAAACATGATGATGATGATGACCTCCTCCTCGAAGAAAATATGATGCTGCAGCTGAAAAATGCTGAGGAGGTCCAACACTTAGAACATTTTTTGGATTTTTAGGGAAGGTGCCTGCATGTTTATATGCTTGAAAACTGACTGCTCATGCAGGCACCAACAGTGAGATGGACTTTGTTGCCATCAATGACAACACTTATGAAGCTACACTGTGTCTCTTTCCAACAAGAACATGCTTCCTCTACTTAGTGTGATCAATTTTCTAAAGTGGGAGAAAAACATAATAATGAAAGTTGCATACCATGCAACTTATTTCTTTTTTGTCATTGTTTTGGTTTCCATGTCATTAGTGTAATTTTTGGTAACTTGACACATATTTATGACCTTCTTGGTGATCATAGTTGGACATTATCAGACCCATAGACTTTCCCAAACTAATCTAGACTAATCCCAAAAAGTATGACCATGTATCATCAAAGGTCATTTGTGCCCCCAGGATTAGCAACATGCCCTAGCAAACAAAAAATTCTCCACTTGCACAAATGATCTTCTAGAATCCTATCACTAAACATTTCGTTCTCATTCTTGACCTTATTAGAATAGACAAATATACTGAGAGGGGGGTGAATTAATATATGCCACTTTTTACTTGAATTCTACTACATCAATTAGATTATGTAAAGAACTATGAAAAAACATTCACACATCAACATAAGACACCATAAAACCAAATTTTATGTGGAAACCCAAGAAGGGAAAAACCATGGTGAGAAGAGCCGCTTGGATGTACTATCCAAATCTATCCTTACAAAACTGAAACAATGAGTTATAGTATTTTGTAGGCTCCAACCCATAGGAGTTTCAACCTAAGAAAGACATCAATCCTTTTACAAATATGTGGGCACCAACCTACAAGAGATTTCAATCTCCTTACCAAACTGAGCACCAACCCAACACTGAAGCACCAACTTCAACCTCTAAGCAACAACCCAACAATGAAGCTCCAACTTCATCTTTTGAGCACCAGCCCAGCAAGAGGCTCCAACCTCTATTTGATAGGCTCCAACCTATTAGAGGCTCAAACCCCCACATAAATTGAGCTCCAACCTACCAAACTGAAACAAAGTCAATTTTGTTTCAATTCAAAATATTCATCACATACTGTACGAACTTAGGATCTTGAATTCATGCCCTTTGCACACTTCAACTTTCCATATCTATTCACACCTGTTTGCTTGATATTCACATGTATTTAACTTCTTTCTCACATTCGTAGATATATTTAGATTTTTTTCTTTTCTACACTCATACATAGATACACCCCTCAAATGCATAAACTAATCTCCCTTTTATATCGATTTGTGCAAAATAATCTTTACTGTAGGCTATATTGAATTAAAACATTCTCCAAGGTCATCCTCTATGATTTTAATTCCAACGTATACATGGTTGGCCCATCTTGAAATTTTGTGCTTTGAAACTAGGCCCAATTTAAACAATCTTAGGTCTGCCCAATCCACATTATAGGTCTAGACCTAAAACTAAGATTCCTGCACATTACTTAAATGGCCCCAACATTTAAGCTATGATCTATGTCACCAAGTCAGCCTCAAACCATATATTTAAATCTTTATTTGAATATATTATGTCTTCATATCGTACCTTATTGGCAAAACAGGCAAGCCATGAACCACTTTTCAAACAACCCTTATCAGAGAAAATACCTTTCTGCAAACCATGGGCACAAAAGGCCTTTAATGGAAAAAGTTTCTTTTCACAAACCATCATGTAGACTCTTTTATCAACTAAAGTTGATTTTCACGAATCATCACTTAAATACCTTTATCAACAAAAGAACTGCTTATCACAAACCATCACTTAAACACATTTATTAGTAAAATTTTCTTTTCACGAAGTATAACTTAAATGCCTTTACCAACAAAAATCTTTTTTGTGAATCTTTAACTCTTCTTCATTTACTTATTGGCAAATTCCCATTCTCACGAACCTGACATTTGTCAGCTAGTCAGTGAATAAACGAACTTATAAACCTGTGAACCAATTTGTGAACTTGATATTTTGCTAACTTCAATTCACCTTCTCCTTTGTTAGAAAATTGACAAATCAAAGAACTTTGAAACTTAAAAACCAAACAACTTTCCCTTTGTTGAGTTCGCGAGCTTGATATTTTGCCGACTTAACTTTACTTTCTCTTTTGTGAACTAGCTGTTGGTGAAACCTTCTGTCAATGAACTTAAGAGTTCGGGTATCGAAGAATTCACTAATTGAAGGCAAAAATCATTCATGCCTTTGATTTTTATTTGTTAACTTTTCATCGGTGAACTGGTTGTCAGGAGAACTATCCATTGGAAAACATGTTGTTTCTAAAACTTGTCATCAACAGACTTAAGTGTTCATGAACTGATCAAATTGCTGAGTAAAGGAAAAACTCATGCCTTAGAGACTTTTCTTCTTCTCTTTCGTATAAAATTTTCTTCTTCTTTGTCATATAAAATTTTCTTCTTCTCTGATCTCCATTTCCCTTCGACATGAACTTCCTTTTGACATTAATGAAAATATGCATCTTTGACATCAATGACAACATTTCCAACAATATCCCCGTTTTTCATTGATGGCAACATAAACATAATCTATCTCTATCTCTTCTCTTAGTCTATCTCTTTTTGCATTTTCTCCCCCTTACTTTATCTCTCCCACTTTGAAATCAATGGCAAAGGGAGGTAACCAACCTCTTTTATTTCTGAAAACTGATACAACCAAGATGAGCTCCCCCTGACTACAATGCTTCTCCTCACCAAGTCATACAAAATTTTGATCATCTATTCTATCTACCTGCTCCCCTTGAGAGAAAGCCATTGTCCAAATAGGGATGAAGGATATGCCTTGAGTTGCTCCCTCTAGACAGATGTTTCATCATAAGTTTTTATTGATTTGACGAGAGTGATATCACTCCCAACTTCTACCTTAAATACTCAAATGTTTTTTAGGAAGGGGTTTTGTAAAAGTATCTACAATCTGATCCTTTATAGCCACATAATTCAACTTTACCTCCTAATCTGCAACCTTTTCTCTCAATAAATGATACTTAATGGATATACGCTTGGTTCTAGGATGCATCACTGGATTCTTTGATATATTAATGGCACTTGTATTATCACATAAAATAGGAGTGGGCTCATCATATGTTACTTTGATATCCTTCAACATCTATTTCATCCACAAAACCTGAGTAAAACAAGATGTTGCGGCTATGTATTCTTATTCTACTATTGATATTAAAGAAACTAAATCTTTCTTTTTGCTTAACCATGAAACCAATATAACACCTAGAAAGAAGGATCCACCACTTGTGCTCCTCCTATCATCACTATTTCCAACCCAATCTACATCTATATATTCTGTCAAAGGGAAATCCTTTCCCTTCACATACCTCAATCTATAGTCCAAAGTGCTCTTCAAATATCTAAAAATCCTTTTAACAACCTTCACATGTGTTTCATTTGGATTAGCTTGAAACTTAGCTACCATACAAACTGCTTGCATAATATCAGGCCTTGATGCAGTCAAGTATAATAGCCTTGCAATCATGGATCTATAAAGAGTCTGATCAGCTTGAGGTGACTCATCATCCTTGCTATGCTGACAACCTATTACTATAGGTGTACTTACTCATTTGCAGTCATCCATGCCAAACTTTTTCAACATCTCCTTGACATACTTTGTGAAATAAAGATACCCTTGTCTCATTGAACAATTTGACGTCCAAGAAAGAATGAAAGTTCACCTATCATAGACATATCAAACTCCTTTTGCATCTCTTCTGTAAACTTCTTGCACATCCCATCATTTCTGCCAAAGTTATGATATCATCAACATATACTACAACTATCAACATGTGCTCACCTTCTACTTTGATATAGAGAATATTGTCTGCAATACCTTTCTTGAAGCCTTGCTAATATAAGTACTTGCCCAACTTAGCATACCATGCCCTAGGAGCTTGTTTGAGACCATATAAATCCTTTCTAAGCTTGCATACCAAATTTTGATTTTTTGATAACTGAAATCCTTCAGGCTGCTTCATGTAAACATCTTCCTCAAGATCACCATTCAAGAAATCTGATTTGGCATGCATTTGATACACCTTGAAGTCTTTGTGAATTGCAAATGCAAGGAACATCTTGATTTCTTCCAATCTTGTCATAGGAGCAAACATCTCCTCAAAATCAATGCCTTCCACTTGTGAATAGCCCTTGCAGACCAACCTTGCTCTGTTTCTAACCACTTCTCCATCTTCATTTACCTTATTTCTAAATACATAGTTGGTGCCAATCACGTTCTTATTCTTTGGTTGAATGGAACAAATTCCCATTTCTTATTTTTCTCAATCTCATTTATCTCTCTTGCATTGCTTGAATCCAACTTTCATCCTTGTTGGCTTCAGAAAAATTCTTTGGTTCTATCTTGGATAGTAGAGAGAAGTTTACTTGTTCTTTGATTTTTCTCCTAGTCACAACTTCATTCTTGTTTCCAATGATTTGATTTTCAGAGTGATTCTTTTGAACATACGTTGCAAGTGTCTTGGTAGTCTCCTTAGGCATTTCTTCTTCTGCAAATTCATCTTCTTCTTCTGTGCAGGCTGAATCATCTGAATAGCAATCTTCTTGATCTTGTGTGGATGGATGTAATTCTTCATCAACCCTAACATTTGCACTCTCAACTATCTTCTTCAGTCTCTTATTGTAGCATTTGTAAGCCTTGCTTCTTGTTGAGTAGGTGAGAAAAATCCCTTCATTAGACCTTGAGTCAAACTTGCCCAAGTTGTCTTCATCTCTTTTGATGTAACATTTGCTTCCAAAAATTTTGAAATACTTGATAGAAGTAGGCCTACCTTTCCATAGCTCATATGATGTCTTAGTGTTGTTCACTCTTAGTTGTCCTCTGTTAAGAATATAGACAATAGTATGGACTGCTTCTTTCCAATACACATTAGGTAGCTTGACTTCATTCAACATTGCTCTTGCCATTTGCTGGACTATTTTGTTCTTCCTTTCAACTACTCCATTTTGTTGACGAGTCCTTGCAATAGAGTATTGTCTCCTTATTCCATGTTCTTCACAAAATTCCTCAAATTCATTTGATGTGAACTCACCACCTATGTCTGATCTTAGACACCTAATTCTAGCATTCATTTCATTCTCAAACATAGATTTAAAAATTTTGAATCTATTAAAAGCTTTTGATTTATATATTTTAAAAATGTAACCCATGTCATTCTAGAGTAATCATCAAGGAGGAACATGAAATACCTTTCACCTTGCAGACTATTTTATAGGAAAAGGTGGATGATGGGATTGATTGGCTAGATCCTTCTTTCACTACAAACATTCAAGGACATTTCAACCGAGTTGAATCACACCTTTTGCAATAGGATTCACCTACAGGTTGGGTGTTTCTTGTAGCGATGTGGAAATTTATAAATTATCAATTAATGTATTAATTTAATGCTCAAATATGTTCAAAACCCTAATTATGCAAAATCGTAAGCAAACAGATAAATTACAACAAATGCTCATAGACCAAGACATTAGACATAGATTAGTTATTGACCATTTTTTATGTTTGTGATGTGAAATATTTTAGGACATTACCACTCACACCCTGGTCCAATGTGACGTTTGCTTCAGGGGGTTCCAAACTCTTTACGATGTATTGATGATCATAGTTCTGTTTGTTTCTATCACGGAAGATGCGGAGGACACTGGAGATCTCGTCGTAGTCCAATTCAAGATATTTGTCAGGATGTCAGGACTTCTTCATATGCTTATTACATTGTCATAGAGATTTTTGTGTATGCAACCTCAGAGGACATTACCTCTAGTGCCCTAGTCCTGAAAGTGTACTAGGATGCTTCTTTGTACCAGATCTGGAATCCTTATCTTCTACAACCTTCCTCTGCAAATCCACTCCACAAAATTTGATACATGTAACCTGCAATCACAAGGAGTGTGGTTGGGGGTTGTGGTGTTCAGGAGCTTTCCTCAGTCAAGCCCTAAAAGGACATTCAAGTCTTCCAAACACTGTTATCAGATAAAGAGTGAATATCTCTATGGGATAGAGGAAAAACAAATTGATAAATCATTCAAACACAAATAGATATCACCTCGGAGATGTAGCTCACATGTAGATGAAAATCCTTCAACACATGAGAGGATGAAGCTAAATCTGCAATTATAAACACAACAACAATATTCAGCTCTGCAACAATGAATATCTTGAATGCTCTAAAATCATAAGTTTGCCAGGAGTTCATAATCATCTTCTAGTTTACAAATGAAACCCTAAACATAATTATATATGCATTCCCACTTCAAATTTCATAATTCAAACTTAAGATGTCGGCAATGGAGCCTTCTAACGGTCACATAACCAACATTCAAATTTGGGACATGCCTAAAATAGGACAGGACTAGGGCGTGAGCACCCAATTCCTTAGGTCCTCTTTTAGGGTAGGGTCAAATGCCACAATGGTCCTCAAGCCCCATTTGACATGGGTTTCAGGCCATTTTCTTTCAGGAGTTAAAATGAACATGCAAGATGCAAAACAAGGTATTTGGGAGCTAAACTTAGGAGGTAAAAGTCCTAGGGGGACATTTTACGACATAACATTTAGCCCCCACTTTAATGTATGTATGAACACAAGGCCCATACATGCATTAAAGTACAGCCAAAATACAATAAACACGCCAGGCACTTGAAGCTAATGCATACACAAAGAATGAGGAACTATTTCTAGCCCCCAATCTTAGGTAGACACTAGAGAAAACATGCTGCAAATATGCCAAACATAGTGAAGAGAGTAACAAGCACGCAAAACACAGAGAAGATAGTAACAGTTCACGCAAAACATGATGAATACAACACGAATGTAGTGATTATTTCTTTTTCATTTTCTCATATATAAATGAATGGAGATATAGATATATTGAAAGTAAAAATGCAACACACAACCCAAAATGTAGGAGGGGCATTTTGCCACGCTCTTTAGACTACATATAGGGGAGAAGAAATGCAATACAAAACCTCAAGTGTAAGTGGAGCACGTTGTTACACTCACACAAGAGGGGAAAACATGTCATACAAAGCCCAAGTAGGGGTTAGGCACACAAGGGGGAAAACTCACGAAAGACACATGGAAAACACGAGCATCATATAGCATGCCAAAGACATACTATATGTCTAAAATATCACAAACAAGGTGATGGAAGAAACTTATTGCTAAGCCCCCATCATCTCAAGCATGCTATAGGCACACCTGAAGGTTAGGCTTATGCCACAAAATTTTCCAAAGACATGCTTAAGGGAGGATACACCAACCCCGCCTACTTGGAGGACTTTTGAAATAAAAAGGATGTGCACTAGCTCAAGAGATATAGCATCCCCACCTCCATAGAAGGCTTATAATAAAGGATATGCATGATATCCCACCTCCGTAGAGGGCTTAAAATAAAAGGATATTGTCACATCTCATTTTTATGGCCATTATTATTATTTTAAATTAATGAGCATTTACCATCATTGATTGACTTGGAGTAATTTCAAATGTGTGAAAGTAATTATTATGAAGTTATGTTGGAATAATTGATTTACATGTTAAATAATATTGATGTAAATGTAATGATTTGCTTTGACTATGTTTTTGAGACACTAACCTATTGACATCGAGATGAGTGCAAATGAATGCAGGTACTCGTCGAAGACGAGAACATGGTTGAGGTAGAGATGATCTAGCCATTTGGCAAGAACTGATGGATGGATTACCCTGATGCAATCACACACATCACGTAGTTGCATATACATTATTGAATGGCTTTTATTACATTAATGCATGGTTATTAATTGTTTCAGAATGCATGATGTGATTACTTAAATTTAATGTCTTTTCGAATGATATTTAAATGATGTATTGAAGTTTATTTAAATAAATAAGGGAATATATATGATTGTATTTTAAATATTATAGATGTTTGGAAGACAATATAGTCCATAAAAATAAATAAAAATATATTAAATTATATATATAAATATGCAATATTGTATTGCATTTCTCTTCTTGATTATTTATTTGGATTTGTTTAAATAACAATAGTTAAATTATCCAAAATAGTATTATTATATTTAATAAAATAATTACAATATATAGTTATTGTCATTCATGCGACAGTAGGTTTAAGTAAATAGTTTTATTTTATATTAATTGGAATGGAGAGCCTTTTAAATATTATTATTTTCTCATATAAACTGAAAAGACAACTTCAATTCTTAAACCTAAATTCTGATTGCCAAAAATAGGAGAGGGAATGGAATAAAAGAGGGGATTGGCAGTAGAGAACACACCCCACGATTTGCAAAGAAGTAAGCTATTTTTTCTTGAGTGACATAGGAAAAAAGGAATTGTAGCGACAGGAGAAAGATAAAGAGGCAGCAACAACAGCTGCATACTCTTCACCAATCACCGATTTCCCCAGGTTTTTCATCTAGTTTTTCTTACATTGTAATTACATTGATTTGGCTATTTTGAAAAATGGTTTTATCAGTTGTTTGTTGGGTGAATGTTTTTGTCTAGTCATCCTATGTATGTTGGCCACTTATCTTTTTGCCTGGTCAATTGACTCATTTTCTGATTTGTCCTCTTCTTATTTTCTGCCTGGGCGAACATACAAACCTAGATCGACCTATATATCCTGGTTGCTTTCTTTATTTTTCCTTCTAGTTGCCATTATCTTTTCTTCTTGGACGTTTTTCCTTCTAGTTGCCATTATCTTTTCTTCTTGGCCGTCTATACTTCTTGGTCGTTACCTTTCTTCTCGCTGCCTAGTGTCATGTTGATTAACCCTTTATTTGGTTGTTTTGACTGCCTGAAAATAGTCATTTTTCTCAGATCTAGATTTCTAAATCTGATTTAAAACCTATTGCAAACTCTAGATCGCTCATAAATATTCTCTACAGACCAATTTATGTCTATATTTTCTTTTATTTATGCTGGCTAAAAATAGTTTAACTTAGAAAATCGACCTCCTTATGTTAAACATCAACCTTTGAAATTTAGACAAAAATCATATGTTCCTGTAGCTTCATTTTCAGTTTTATATGATCTTGTAGCAAATCCATTTTTTATCTATGAATACTGAGGAACTAGTGTTGTAGCTATCTTTTATGACAATCTAAACTTATAAGTTCCTATAGCACTGTTAAAGACTTGTTAAAACATTATGTAACTACAAAAATTACAGACAATAGACTACTGTTTATTTTCCTATGAATGCTGAAAACCTTTTATATTTACATTTTGACTAAAAACTGAATTAAAACTTTGTTCGCTGTTCTCTATATAATTTTATTTTCTGCAACAATTCCTATCGCAGTTGCGATAGGAAGATTGTTTGGTTGTTTTTGGACTTCCTATCGCAGTTTTGACAGTAAGTTATTTTTTATTGAATTGTGAACTTTTTGGTTAGATAATTAGATTGAAATAGTTCTTGTCACTGATTGCTTAAAGCAATTAGGATGAATATTTATTAGGAAATATGATTGTAATATGGACTTGAGATTTATGTCAATTTGACAAACCTATAGACTGTTTTTATTGTTTTATACTTCCTATCATTGTTATGACAGCAAGATGAAATTATAACTTATAATGACTTGTATAAAGATTGTGATCAAACTTTGCATTAGATAAAATATACCTATTTGATGTACCTATGAGTGCAATTGTGTAAGCAAAGATGAATGATTTGATTGGAAAAGTGTAATTCCTTGAATGTTGTTTGGAAAGAGGGAATTTCAATGATTTATTGGTGAATTTAACTTTTATTTTATTATTTATTGCTTCTTGGGAAAGGAAGTAGATTTTTCATCTAGGAAATGTTATTGGGTTACTTTTGGGACTAGGATGCCAAATGTGGATATTCAGAGATGACTTTTCCTCTTTTCAGGAATTGAACTAGGTTATAAATGATTAGTTCTAATCAGATTGACATTGAAATATATGTTTATTGTCTAGCAAACTTATTTATTGATATCTCTGCCACATCCTGTTGTGAGACAATATGCTTTTCATTACTTATAATTGTTCATTCAGACATTAGGGTTACATCGGGTGTTCCCTCCTGCCAGTTATTACCAAGTAGCTAGACATTTTGTGCAAGGTTGGGTTTCCTTCATTTCATGAAGGGATTCGGGGAAGTGTAAATACTTCATAGTTGGGTGGAAAATCACCTGGGCCATGTTCCCATCTCTCAGCTTGCAGGTGGTAGACCACTTGGTTCGTACAACTGAAGAGTGTTTTGATTTATTTATTCTTGTTGTACATGTTGATTGTACCCTATATTGGATGTATTATGGCATGCTTGCTGGCAGACTATTGTAAGGTCCTAACACTTTAGATCAAAATTATTAGTTTATTGACTGGGGTAGTGTTTGAGGCTATCTGCAATAGGGCATTTGGATATTTCATTGAGAAACAATTTTCTAGATCTTGTTAAAAAGTTGAAATAGTACGTGAAATGAAACAACAATTTTATCCTTCTACAGAAAACATTCAAATTCTATACTAAGAAACATGAAAACTCTAGACTACAAAGCATATAAATTCTACACTTAGAAAGCACATAAACTCTGCACTAGAAAGCAGATAAACTCTACACTAGAAAGCAGATAAATTCTATGCTAACAATTCACAACTTCAATTTGCTAAGATGCAAGTGCTCCAAATTCTAACCATCAGAAAACAATAATTCTAACTAAGGCAAATGTGTCGAAAAACTTCCAATGAACAAAGAAAGTTCCAAACAACAATACACAATAGTTTATCTTTTACACAACACACCATGTAGGTTAACGACAGAAGCTAAACATGAACTATCTTCAACTGAATAAAAACATCAACATAAATGAAATACTTATCTATCCTACAGTCCTGTGAGTGGACAGCTCGTGGGAGAAGTTTGTCTTAATCCAGATCACATTCAATTGCTTCAACAACACATGAGAACTTCTTTGAGATCTTCATATATTTTTTTAAAGAAACTAAAACTCAGAATATCATTTCTATTCATAAAAATTGCAAGTACATAGGTCTGATGATTTTGAGAACTAAAAAGATTGATTTTCATTCATCCATAGTGTTTATTTTATATCCATATTTTGAGCAAAAACAAAACTAAACTACTTCAAAAACACCTAAACTTCCGATGGTGGGAAAATGTTAGTTTGAAGAAGTCTTATAATTGAAAAACAAAAAATTAACTACTGCTATCTTTTAAACATAAACAAGACTCTGAGTGGAGTCATAATGTCTTTTGGGTAACCACAGAAATCGCAGAATAAAACAAAGTCTTCATTAAAAGAAAGCCTAAAATTTCTGGTGCCCACAACTTTCGGCGCACTCGTTCACAACTGCATGATGTCCACTTCTTAGGCAATGCATTAACCTGCATAGTTACACAACTTTTCATGCCATTAAATCAACATTTACAAGCTAGTTTCAATCAATTTAGGAAATCATGATTTGTACAATATTTTTTAAAAAATAGATAAATATCACTTATAAAAATAAATAAATTGGCAAGGCTAGGGAATTGGATAGTGCAAAAAGGCTATTTGATCCATTAAAGAAATGAGGTTATTTATACCTCATCATTCCTCCCCTTCCTAACCTTAAGTAGGTCCTCCTGCTCTATGATATACCCTTTGTCTCTCTACCTCCCTTTTCTTATTTAATTCATCATACCTTGAGCTCAAATCATATACCTCATCTGATTCTTCATCAATATGACTAGGGACTTTCAAAAAACCTTTGTGAAGTTTGACTCTTAGCTACTAGGTATGTAAGTCCCTTGGTTCTGGCTCAGTAACTAAGATTGTAGGGGTGGTTGTAAAAGGAGAGGTGGCTTGTATCTCATTCCTATCTATTTAGTTTTTAGTTGCTAAAGAATTTCTGTCAATGCCTCTGCCCTTTTATATGACCATTTGAGGTTAGTGGGGGAAATCATTTCTCTTCTTTTTAAATACATAGGCAAGGGTGTATACCTTTCGTCACAAGCATTCCAAGATCTGTCAATTAACTATAGTCCATAAATCTTAAAATCTTCATAACAGATCCTAATGCTTTCATTGTATTTTTGTTTCATCTATTCATAACTCTTGATTCTCCTGAATTGATCTTTGAAAGAAAAAGGTTTTCAATTGGGATACTGCATGTGTAATCCTACAATTCTTTCTGCATGAAGATATTCTTTGGTTCTATCTTGCCATTGAATCTAATTTTGCATATTTGACAAAAAACCTCTTAACTGAACTTCTCCCACAAACAAATTGATGAAGAAATCAGTATGCTTCTCAAGGAATAAATTATGAATGAAGAACTCACATAATAAATTCTTTTGCACAAGTGATGCTTCTGTGAATGCTATAAGGAATTTCTGGTCATGAGGATCATGTGGTAAATTACAAGAGATTCTCAGGATCTTCCACCTTAACAACTGTTCATTAAGAAACATTGAATATAACCTAGACAGTTTCCTATAGGCTAGCAACAATTCTTCAATCTGACATGCATCCATTTTGGCCTGATATAGTCTATCATAAGACTCCTTTAACAATACTATTTCTTTCTTTAGTCTAACATTTTCGGCTCTAGCTTGCCTTAAGAAATAGCATTGTTCCATCCATTTAGTGAGCAAGGGCGGAATGTGAACCTGAAACCATTCCATTTTAGTGGGTTTGGTTTGAACCTCTTTTGATTCCATAGTTGGTTTAACATTTATTTCTTATAAGTCTTGCTCCAGTTCCACCCTTTTGCTTATGGCTTCATTCAATTCAAGTTTCTGCTTCTCTCGCTCCTCTGCAAATGTCTTAAGGCACTATTCTAAGTTAAAGGTGAGGTTCTTGATTTGTCTATCTTTTTCAGCTAGACTCTCCTGACAGTGCTTATCCCTTTGCTCCAATTGAGATTGCAGCTCTCTAATGGTTTGATCCTTTTGCTCAAGAAGCTCTTTCTATTCATCTCTCTCTTGTTGTTGCTTGTTTAACTATTCTTCATTCAATTGTATCTGATTTCTCAACTGCATAATTTATGTGTTTAACCTCTTTGTTTCCAGTGTCATAGTTTCACCTCTGTTATCTTCTACATCTATAGAGAATGGGGTAATAAAGACTTTTGCTTCATTACCAGATATAGGTTCTTTATTAATTGCCCCAGATAGACATTGTTCTATTTTATCAACATCATTTAGGGGAGACAATTATCTCTCCTTGAGTACTGCATCAACTTCCTAGATATTTTCTGGTTGCTGAAATGAAGAAGTTGTTTCAATAGTTTCAAATTCTTGATCTTCCTCTTCTTCCACTAAGACATAATTAGGCATTTGATCATTGGTTTTCTCTTATCCTATTCCTCCTTTTTCCTCAGGGTCCTCCTTAGATGGGCTAATTGATGGTTTAGATGTAGGGGGTTCATCACTTTCCACAGTCTGAGTTATATCTACACAAGTTTGGGATACATTTTCATCGGGCCGAGTCACTTTTTCACTGGGTTGCCTTTCTTTTCTCTTTTTCTTGGGAAGAGGGGGTAATTCATAGGTAGTGGCACAACTAGGCTCATCAGCTAACTGTTTACTCCTTCTCAAAGGGGGAGGCCTTTGTAATTTTTTTTTGAGTCTCTTTTCCTTTTTATGAGGCTGAGTACCTTCCTCTTTTGAGTCTACTAGCTCCACATTTTCTTGTTTCTTCAGGGTTTCAAGTACATTTTGTGATTTGGGTCGTTCTTCCTGGTATGGAGGGTTTGATGGATTTTCTGGCGCTTCACCACTAGGAGATTGGGGTGCAGGGGAAAGTTCTCTTACATTTTGGTATGCCCTACCAGATGATTCAACTACCTCAAATTGTCTCAGAGGTTCAAGGTTTTCAAAATTTTGTAGGAATTTTTTCCATTTCTCATCTGGTTTTCTTTTTCTATGAAAATGATATTTGCAGACTAAATGTATAAGCCCATGATGCTTTAAAGGCCTAGACCCAATTTTAAAATGTTCTATCATGCAGACAAGGGAATCATGAAGGAATGCAGAAATGTTACCCCTCAATTTAGGATTTTCTAGGCCATTACACAAGTGAATGAGCAACCAAAAAGGGGGACTGACTACTATGGCACATTGCCTTTCATAGGTGAAATATTTAATAATCCATGCGATTGCCGTCTGCCATGGTTTTGCAATGGACATTCTCTGAAATCCCTTATTTTGCCCTCGGGTATTGATAACTAATAATGGGTGAGGTTCCCCTTCCCATGCAAAAAGCTCTATCATTTTCTGATAGGAAATATTTGTAGTTTCAGACGAATTAATTCCTTCATTTCTAATACCAGATAATTTGGCGATGATTCAAGGACTTACCTTAAATTTCTTTCCACACATAATTAACTGCCCATCTACAAAGTTTTCAGTGAATTCTTTGACCAGCTGTGCATGATGTCCCTTGAATTTCTTTATAAAATCTAGCCACCTTACTTTCTAAAACAATTTTGAAATGTTCCCCAATGCCAGCAATTTGTCTAGTGAAACTAGCTCAAACTTGCATTTGGCTCCTCCCATTTTACTCAAGACTACTAAAATATCACAGTACCACTCTGAATCTGCTTAGGAAACTGATAGAAAGATAAAAAGGAATGCAAGTTTCAAGGACACTTGGGCTTCAGTAATAGTAGTTCAGGGTACTTGGATTTTCATCGGTTAATAGTAGTTAATTATAGCTTGGCATGAGAGAGAGTGATCAAGCTACCACCTTCTCTAATGAATGATTAGTTCATATATTTGCTATTTTGGGAAAAGAAATGGGTTCATGCCAACTTATCTATCTTTACTTACAATAAATGATCTATTAAAAATAAAATATGTATGTACCTTTCGTCCCGTTATCGATTTGAAAGTTGTTTGACCTACTGACGTAATAACATCCTAGGTGGTGGTACTAACTGGTTGGAATGAGATGAATTTATTATGATGTGATAATGGAATGGCTAAATTTATTATGGTATGGTGATGGGGTGGCTAAAATGTATTATGACGAAAGGTTGTCATAATAATTATTTACTATGGTCAGAGATGTCGAACTCATGATGGCTTCCACAGTGGATTAAGGGGTAAGTGGTGTGCTTCAGATAATAGGAACAATTTACAAGGATGTCGATTGCAAGTTATAATGATGGAAGAAAATTTGATGGAATGGACATGGGGAATACAAAGAAAATTCTAAAGCATCATCGAAAGATGTAGCTGGGACACAAGAATAAAATTTTGAAGCATCACTGTAATATGCAGCCGGAATGCAGAAACAAAGTTCTAGAGCATCACTGAAAGATGCAGCCAAAATGCAGGAACAAAGTTTTGGAGCATCGCTGAAAGATGCAGTCGAAATGCAAGAACAAAGTTCCAGAGTTTCACTGAAAGATGCAAATGGAATGCAAGAATAAACTTCTAGAGCATCGCTAAAAGATGCAATTAGAATGTGGGAACAAAGTTCTGAAGCATCGCTGAAAGATGCAGCTGGAATGTGGGAACAAAGTTCTGGAGCATCGTTGAACGATGCAGCCATAATGTAGGAACAAAGTTCCAGAGCATTGTTGAAAGATGTAGTCGGAATGCAGGAACAAAGTTCTAGAGCATCGCTGAAAGTTGCAGCTAGAATGCAGGAACAAAGTGAGGGTATGGATCTTATTTAGACAACAATTTCTAGAGCATTGCTGGAAGATGCACCAGAATTTGTAATATCTCTTAAAAGATGAAACCCTACAAAATAGAGATGAAATTTAGGCAAGTACTTATGAAGAAAATATGAAGAATTTGTTCCTAAATGCATATACACACATTCAAACATGAAATGATTTTTTTTCTTAAAAGATATTTATGGTATTATTTCTGCCAAAGCAGAATCAATACATCAAGTTTATCCATGCATTTCTACTAGTTGAGTAAATTCTTCTTTGTTAATGGGTTTATGGTAGATCCTCAGTCGATGTCCATTGACTAAGAGGGTTCAAGAATCAACATCAATGGGTTTGAGTTGTGCTGCTTTGTTTGGGAACACCTCAAAAATCTTGTATGGACCCAGCCAATGAGTTCTGAGTTTACCTTTCTGGTCCTTATATCAGGAATCAAATAGCATTGCCCAATCTCTGGAATGGAATTCTCTTTCTTTAATGTGTTTATCATGCCAGACCTTTCATTTTTGTTGAACTAGCTTAGTCTGATGAATGGCTTCTAAGAGAAGTTCATCTAGTTCACTAAGCTGTAAGACTCTCTCCACCTGAGCTTGATCAAGGTCAAAATCTAGCTCCATTGTTGTTCTAGGCGTTTGGAGTTCAAATTTAATGGGGAGAAAAGGTTTCTTCCCAAAGACCAATTCATAAGGGGTAAAACCAGTGGTGGATTTCCAAGTTGTATTGTAAGCCCAAATAGCCTTAGGCAATTTCCTGGCCCATTCCTTTCTTCCTAATGAAACTACTTTTGTTAGGATGTTTTCGAGCTCCCTATTAGTATGGTACTGAAGGCCATGGAGATGACCACTAAGTATTGTTCCAATGGTTTGGAGGTCACCATGTAGGGTTCAAGTTCTGGCCATAGGAGAAATTTCCTCCAGGTCTCTGGCCTATGAAATTGATTTCCTCCTCAGTGTGAGATGGTCATTTTTTAGAAGTCTTAATGGCATTCAAAATCTCACATTGATCAGTGGTATGGTTTTTTTTCACAAATTTGGCAAGTGTCAGCCTTGTCCAAAGGACATTCTCTTAATAGATGCTTGTTTTGACACCTAGGACAATAGATGGATAAGGTCTCAGGGTTACATGTTTTAGCTTGTATTCCATCCAAGGTAGTGTTCAGTTGAACAAGAATTTTAGTTTTTAGATTCGCTATTTCCTCTCGTAGTTTACCTATTTCTTTGGAGCTCCTTAGGAGGCTAGATTTTTGGATTTCTCCTCAAGTATGGGAAAAATTATGACATAGCTCAGAGATATCTGTAAGTTCATGTTGGGACACATCTCCTTTTCCCATTAAATCTAAGCTTCTCCTCGCATCCTCATCAAGTCCTTTGAGGAATATAGTCTTTAAAATCTCCACAATTATGGCTTCCTCACCACATTGTTTGGTTAGAAAGATAAACCTATCAAGATAATCTTCTAGGCTCTCATCCTCTTTTTGTCTCAGTTTGAACATCTCTTCCTTTTTGTCACTAGTTCTGCAATAACTCTGGTATTTTTCTATGAACACAGTTTCCATTACATCCTAGTTAGTTATTGATCCATAAGCTAGCCCCATAAACCAAGACATTGTAGCATCCCTCAGAGTGGAAGGGAAAAGTTTGAGCTTCTGATTGTCATTCTTGTAGTCGTATGTTTGACACAAGACTTTGAACTTAAAGAGGAACTAGTCAGGATCTTCAAAAGAAAGTCCCCTAAAAGTCGGCAAGATAAATGGTGAAATGTTTTTCATTGATGCATCATCATCTTCATTGAGAACGATAGGGTAGGTAAAGGTTCGTGTTGCCGGTCTTCTTGCCATATCATCATTATGGAGATTATTAGCCTTAATGTCAAAATGAATGTTTTCTTCCCCAAAGACTAGGTTGGTTGGTTGAATAACTATCTCCTCAAAGATTGGGTCAACTGGTGAAACTTCTGGGGTACGATGGGAGGTCTCAGGTTGATCTTGCTCGATCAACTCATAATTTAGTTCTTCAGCTGAGACTTCTTCCTCCCTATCTATGGTTGGAATTACTATTGGGGGGGTTCTTGGTATAAATCTTCCATGTGGGCCTCGTTTCTTGACCATGTAGAAAGAGAGGTTTGGTAACTATTTTTGGGTGTTTACTACAAGTAATTCCCAAGCATGCCCTAATAACACTTAGAAAAGTTCATGTATCCCCAGCAACAGTGCCAAAAAGTGACACGTTGTCGTAAGGTCCTAACACTTTAGATGAAAATTATCAGTTTATTGACCGAGGTAGTGTTTGAGGCTGTCTACAATAGGGCATTTGGAGATTTCATTGAGAAACAATTTTCTATATCTTGTTAAAAAATTGAAACAGTACATGAAATGAAACAACAATTTTATCCTTCTACAAAAAGCATTCAAATTCTATACTAAGAAACATGAAAACTCTAGACTAGAAAGCATATAAATTCTACACTTAGAAAGCACATAAACTCTACACTAGAAAGTAGATAAACTCTACACTAGAAAGTAAATAAATTCTCTGCTAACAATTCACAACTTTAATTTGCTAAGCTGCAAGCGCTCCAAATTCTAACCATCAGAAAATAGTAATTCTAACTAAGGTAGATGCGCTGGAAAACTTCCAATGAACAAAGAAAGTTCTAAACAACAATACACAATAGTTTAACTTTTACACAACACACCCTATAGGTTAACGACAAAAGCTAAACATGAACTATCTTCAACTGAATAAAAGCATCCATAGAAATGAAATACATATCTATCCTATAGTCTCATGAGTGGCCAGCTCATGGGAGAAGTTTGTCTTAATCTAGATCACATTCAACCGCTTCAACAACACATGATAACTCCATTCAAATCTTCATATTTTAAAAAAAAGAAACTAAAACTTAGAATATCATTTCCATTCATAAAAATTGCAAGTACACAGGTCTGATGATTTTGAGAACTAAAAAGATTGATTTTCATTCATCCATAGTGTCTATTTTATATCCATATTTCGAGCAACAACAAAACTGAACTACTTCGAAAACTCCTAAACTTATGATGGTAGAAAAATGCCAGTTTGAAGAAGTCTTATAACTAAAAAACAAAAAATTAACTACTATTGTCTTTTAAACATAAACAAGATTTTGAGTGGAGTCATAATGTCTTTTGGGTAACCATAGAAATAGAAGAATAAAACAAAGTCTTTATTAAATGCAAGCCTAAAATTTTTGGCACCCACAACTTTCGATTATACTTGTTCACAACTGCATGATGTCCACTTCTTAGGCAATGCATTAACCTGCACAGTTACCCAACTTTTCATGCCATTAAATCAACATTTACAAGCTAGTTTCAATCAATTTAGGAAATCAAGATTTGTACAATATTTTATTAAAAATAGATAAATATCGCTTATAAAAATAAATAAATTGTCAAGGCTAGGGAATTGGATAGTGCAAAAAGGCTATTTGATCCAATGCACTATATATTATGTGGACCCAAAACATTCCCCAAATGTGTTCATATAGGTTGGCTCTAGTCATTCAATTACTTAGATGGATCCTTCAAACATTATCTCTTCTCCGCACAATGATTTATCATACTAGTTAGCTTGATCTTCAAGAGTATGCTTAACAGGTTCATCAGCTGACTTACAACTTTTACTGTGGATCTCAAAACACCTCCAAAAACATAGCAAGGAATCTTTATACCTTCCCAAACTTACCCTCAGAACCACAAGGCATGATATCAACTTGCGGAGAAATGCAGACCATCAGAACTCACTTTGTCTCTGTCAAGCTCTGTCAAACATTATGTCGATACTTAGCAGCTTGCAACTATCTTTCCAGTGGACTTAAGATCTCCCAACTCTAGAATTAGACACTTCATATAAGTTTTTACAACACCTTATAATCTCATAACAAAATGCTCACCTGCGGAGGAATGCAGACCACTGCACTATACCCTGTTCACTGTTCCTGCTATATCTTCGCTTACCCGGACTTAGACATTTCTTCAAGATGACTTCCAGAGGAAGTCAAGACTTAATCTCTGGAGTATGACACCACCAAAAAATTACTAATATCATACCTGAACCGCATTACCAGATCATCATCTGCGGAAGCATACTATCCAACTTACCATCCTCTACTCTGTACATATCCATACTTAGCCATTTCTTCTATCCGGACCTGAAATCTGATGTGATCTTTCAGAGTTGTGTCTCCCTGTCATGCTGAAGTGATCTATAAGCCTTGTTTCCATCAATGACAACATACAAGTCCATACCAGAGCAGTGTCTCTTGCCAACAGAGGTGTCCTTAAATCTAGATTTCAATGACTTTTAATAAAACAGGTCGTGTAGACCTTGATAAAAAGGGAATTAACTTTAAAACAAAAAACTACTAGAAGTCCCTATCTCATGCAAAATCAAATGGTAGTTGTACTTTGTCCCCATTGAATTATTGCAGTTATCTCCTCAAAAACCTTGGCCTTGAAATACGAAACTCCGTAGCTTTATAGCAGCTCTAAAGATTCTGACAGTGAAACAACTCTGAAGATTCTGTGTAACTCTAGAGACTCTGTGGAGTTACCAACAACTCCAAAGATCACCATATGGCTTGTTATGACACAACTTCAGAGGTCTTTGTGATTAAAAACCCTTCCTATCCTGCTACTCTAGGTTCGGATTTCATTTAACCATCCTAGAAAATGTTGGAGTGTTGTGTAGCGTATCTTCTGCTCAACTTTGTAGATAGTTAGGAACATCTCTGAAATTTAAAAAAAAAACCTTCTTTGCCTGATAGAGAGATACATGTGATAAAAAGAAGACATTTCTACATAATTGTGTCAATTTAAATCCAAAACATGAGTCTTCTTATCACAACAATAACTTCAACATTTCACCTTTTATTAACATAATTAAATAAGATTTCACAGCTTTCATAGTGCAATCATCAGAACAGGTGGTGAATGAAAATGGGAAAAAGGAGACAAAAAGGTGTGTTTTGATGAGTGCTACTTGCCACTCATGAGGTATATTGTTGGTAGTTAAAGCTCAGGGACATATATAGATATACTAAACACTACATCCACAAGGTCATAGTGAATGTGAGACCCTAATGATTAATGTTTATGATGTCAATTAATTCTCTTTCAGGTGTTAGGCCCTGAGATTTATGAATTATCAAGTCCCACACCATATTGAGTAGGAGTTGGTTGTGACTAGCATCAGTAGTTGAGATGATTAACACAAGGTTATAATATTACCACTGTAGGTCTAATGCAATCATGTGCATCTATAGGGAAACTCCTTTAGAGTTTTCACACAAATGGTAGTGGAATGATTCTAACTATTATAAAGCCACCATCAACCTCTCATCATCATACTTCAACAATCGACATGTTCATAATTTATTTAGATTTTCACACCTTTTAAGTTTCCATAGGTATAGCTATTAGGTGCTTCGTATTAATCAAAATGTACAATGCTAGGCAATTAAAATTTCAAAGTCGCTCTTTCTCACTTTATCAATAGATTACACAAAATGGAACTCTAAGAAATAATAAAAAATTAGGTGCCAAGATTTTAAGCTACCTAAAATAGGTAAGCCATTATTGTTAGGCCCTTTTTATGTATTCCCTATGTAGTGGGAATAGTTCAAATGGGTTTGGCTATGTGAGAGCTCATGAGAGTCAACATTTTTGTAACCTAACTTACAATTCAAAGCCTATTAGAACACTCACCATTTTTTTCTCATTCTCTCAAGTTGGTAACCACATGCTTAACAATGCACTTATTATTCAAGGGAACTGACTTATTATCTAAGTATTATGTTCTAAGGTAAAATTTATGTTATGTTTATTTTTATAGATAGTTAACTTAGCCTTAATGTGCATTAAAATAAGATAGTTAACTTGATTAACCTTTACATTAATATGATAGTAACTACATACACATTAAAAATATATAAACATGTTTAATTTAAACTATAAATTTATTCATAAATAATATTCAAATCTTTGTGCAACACTTGTTTCTCACATTCTTCATGCAAATAAAGTAGAGCAAGCTAACCCCTACACAATTCTATATTGTTGATCCCAATCTAGGACCTCATGCTTGTCATAAACCAACAATAATTCTCCATCTTCATGGCACCAACCATTATCCTCACAAGATTCTTATGCCTAAGCCCTGTTGTTCTCAAAATCAACTACGCTCATTTTTGTAGACAACCCCTACGAAACTTGTCCATCTTGTAGCCTACATTCTAAGTTCACAAATCGAGACAAGTACTCTTGGTCTCATGTGAAGTCATCTGACATCCTAGAAGAGTTTGCAACATTTCCTTATGATGATTCCTCAAAAATCGTGAAGCTTGTTTTGGTCGTAAGCTTGCCAAAATATCAATTATTGAATATTTTGGGGGTGTTAGAAAAGTTGTTGTATTCACATGCAATAGCAGTCCAAATAACTGCTATTACATGTGTTTTGTTGTTTTATGTGTAAGGTCAGCCCTTTTTGCCTCTTTTGCATATTTTATCAAATTTTTCTTTTAACATGCATGCGAGAGCGGTCCTAACTGCTGCCCGTGCATGTCCCCTATCAAATTTTAATACATGTAAAGGCGGTCGTTATTACCACTTATACACGTTGAACCTTCGTGTGTATGATTCGTAGTTCACTGACCAAGCATATCTTGGTGAAATCTTTGAACTATGGTGACATTAATGCCACTGGTGTTGGCATTAATGGTTTCATGTTTTAACCTTTTTAAACGTTTTTAATCATTTTGATTAGTTTATTTTCCATTGTTAAAACCTTAAACAAGTTGGCGATACCTCCTTGAGATTTTTCCTCTCACGAAAAATTGTGGATTTTGGATTTCTCATGGATTTTACTTCTTCAGCTCATGTTTAGGGTTTCTTGTTTGAAGGTAAGTCCTTATTTCTTTTTCCTTGCTTCTTTTTTATTTTAGGGTTTTTGTTGTTATAGTCGAATGAATGTTTTAAATTCTTCGCAAGTTATGTGGTTATGTTTAAGAGATCTTGTGAGAATCTTTCTTAAGCAAAACATTTGTTTTCATTTGTTTACATTCCTATTTGCTCCCGTGTCTTAGGTTTTTTCAGAGGTTTAGTTTGATATGACGGGGCGGTCATTTTTTAAAACCTTCACACTCTACCCATTAGTTTGATATATAGTGGCGGGCATTTTCACACTACATTTGAAATCAAATTTCAATTTACATGCCTAAGTGGGCATTTTTGCCGCCTTCGCACCCTTATACTTTTGGTCCTCCCAAACATGTAAGGGTAGTTAAAATATCTGCCCTTACATGAACTCTATGAGTTACCTTCCCATATGCAGGAGTGACTAAAACTCCTGCTCTTACACACATAACTTGGAGTTTGTAAAAATGCCTGCAATAGCGGTCAATTTAACCGATGATACATCAAAACCTTTCATTCAACATTTACAGGTGGTCCATTTCGCCAATTTTGCATGTGCCTCAGACTTGCAATTTTTATCCCGATGTAAGGGCGGTCATTTTGACCACCCCTATATCTAAACAATTTTTTGGCGACTCTACTAGGAAAGGAACGTGCAACTTGAAGCCTCACACTTTGAGTTGAAGCACTACAGTTCTTTTCCATTGTTTCAATATTTTTCAAATTTTTGTTGAGTACACTACACTCTGGTAGATTCACAGTATACAAGAAGCAAGAGAGCTCAAGGTGTTATTGATCCTATATTTGAGTTGATGCAGCAAAATAACTTTGGTGTTTTGCCTCCACGACTTCGACTTCAGCGAATTAGGAGTTTTCCTCCTACCAATGCTAGGTCTCCAATACCAGGTGCAGCTTCTAGTTCTAGTACTAGCAGAGTTTTGTCTATTCATATTCCACAAAGGTTTGTTATCCCACCCTTTAATTAGCCCACCATGGTAGCTCAAGGCCCTTGGGGTAACACTTTTGGTCCTTTGAATTTAACCCCACCATTGCATGAACTACCTCGTAGTTCAAGGAAGAATTTTCCTAAGTTCTATGGCGATGGGAAAGTCCACCTAAATGAACACATTACATCTTTCTGCATAGCTTGTGGTGTATTAGGTGTGGAACATGAAGACGTAGCGGTAAGACTTTTTTGGGAAACACTGCAAGGTGTTGCTGTAGATTGGTTTTACCATCTTCAAGCTCAAACTATAACAAGTTGGAACACTCTCAAGACCAAGTTCGAAGCCAGGTTCAAACTGGCAGAAGATGTACATGCCTTGTTAGCATAGCTAACACAGATGAAGAAAGAGACACATGAACCCATGCGAGATTTCATCGCCAAGTTCAGTAAGCTGACAAACAAGATTCCTACAACCACTCAGCCAACAGTGGAGAATCTTAAGTGTTTCTTTATCAATACTCAGCTTCCCGAGGTGAGCTTTCTGCTAAGGCGGGTTGGCCCTATAGATCTTCCTGCAGCTCAAATTTTGGCTACTGAAGTTGAAGATGATCTTATTCTTGCGGGTAAGATAAGAAGACATTCTAACAGAAACAGAGGTCCTTCTTTTGTTGATAATTCTTCCACGAGCACCACGGATCCTATGGTACAAAAGTTAGCAAATAAATTGCTAGCTTTGAAAAGACAAATGTCACAAGGTATGTCTGCCCCTCCTTCTTATCGGGATATACCAAGGAGAACATTTCTTAACAATTCATATCAAGGTAATGCTGCCAAAAATCAAGGGTAACACAATCATCTTCCACCCACACAGGGGAAGCTCGCCATTGAAGCAACGCTGGTCAACTCAACAGTTGGCTATTATGAAGCATAACATGATCATTCTTTCCAACCCAAGTTGGACCAGGAGAATGATGCTAATTTTTTACAGAAGGAGAAGAAGAATTAGCTGGTGACTCTACCATTGGCTTTTTGAATTACCAAGATGAAGCTGAAAAAGAAAGAGAAGTATATGATGGAGCATATGCTATTTTTACTAGGTCCCAAAATTAGTCAAATCAACAAGCTGATAAAAGAAAGGCAAGAGAGGAACCTTAGCCAGTGATCTCAATTGCTAAACAGGGAACTCCGTTGCCTTTTCAGTTAAAGGACCCAATGGGCAATAAGCAAGTAAGTACATCTAACAATCATGTATCTTCTACTTCTGTCCCTCAGACCAGTACTACCCCTAATAAAACTCATAATGATGGATTTCCTTCCTCTATCCCTAGTTCATTTTAGCTATTTGATATAATAGATCATGCTAGGAAGACCAAAATCCAAATGTCTGAGGTTGAGTATTTACAAGCTAATCTCGAACAGTTTGATAGGTTAGCTAAATACGTCAAAAACAAAAATGTCCCTACAGGACAAGACCTTCCAAAAGTTACCCATGATTCCTCAAAAAATAAATCCACCCAAAATAATCTTGTCACTACTCCCCTTGTTGCCCCAGGAAAAATAGAACCTTTCTATGTTTCTCTATTGGTAAATGGTCATAAGTTGAGCAATTGCATAATAGATTCTAGGGCCTCTGATAATGTTATGCTTGCCAAAGTGCCAGATGCCCTTGGTCTCACTCTAACCAAAACCTTTGGGAGATGATTCTCCATGGAAAATAAGCAAGTACCGTTGTTGGGCCAAATCAAAGATGCCCAATTTGCATTTGCAGCCTTTCCAGACAAGAGGATTAAGATGACCGTCCTAGTAGCTGATGTTCCAGCCTCTTATGGCATTCTACTCGAGCATAATTTTTGTAAAGATGTGGGTGGAGAATTAAACATGGACCTGTCTGAAGCAAGGATACCTATTAAAGGCGTCATGCAAAAGTTCCTTCCTGAGAAAGAAGAAAAATATATTGTTACCCATACGGCAAATCCCAAAGCCCAAATTTTGTTTGAGTCCTCAGGAATGTGTAATTATTTCTTGTCTACTGAAGATACTTCTAGTTCATTATATGATAGCTCTGAAATTTCAAATACAGAATCAGAGGATATTTCTAGTAAATCAGATGAAAGTTCAGATGAGAGTATAGTGATGCCAGAATCTCCTCTTTCTGATGATGAAGAATTCACCAGTAACAAAAACATCAAAGTAAGAAATTTAAATGATGTTTGGGTTTTAGAATTTGATGGTAGTTGTTCCTTTACTGGTTCCGAAGTTGGAGTTGTTTTCATATCTCCACAAGGTGATATCTTTCCTTTCTCATACAAGCTGTAATTCGACAATACCAACAACACCACTGAATACGAGTCATTATTGCTTGGATTAGAGGTTGCTCATACTAAAGGTGTTAAAAATCTTCATGCTCAAGGAGATACCAAATTAGTGGTTTGTCAAGTGAGAAACTTGTATCAGACCAAAAATGAAAGATTGAGACATTATCGCAATCGCGTATGGGATTGTATTGAAGGTTTTGATGCTTTTGATATCTCTGTGGTGCCTAGAGAGTTTAATGATCGTGCAGATTCATTAGCTATCTCCACCACCCTCATGGTTCCTCATAAAGACTTCAAAGGTAACAAGTACACAATTGAGTTGGTTTTTCAACCAAGTGTACCAGATAATGCTGACCATTGACAGGTGTTCAATGGTGATGATCAAATCATAGCTTTCTTGGAAAAGGTGGATAGCTTTGATGAGCTCTATTTTGAAGGTAGTGAATCTCCACCATGGGAATACGTTTCTGAAATAGATTCACAAACAAGTGAAGAGTTTCTTCAACTAAAAGGGAATAAGATTCCAAAAGGTTTGGTTTCCCTGGAAAAACTATTTGATAAGAATGATAGATATATTAAACAGCGGCAACAACTTGATTCAAGTTCCTCTATGGAATTTGAGCAAGTAAATTTGAGTTCTGAGGCAGATCCCAAAATGGTCAACATTGAGAAGTGTTGCACTGCCAATGAGAAATTCAAATTAACTACACTCCTTCGCCATTACATTGATGTTTTGGCATATTCTTATGATGATCTAAAGTCCTTCAGGCCTAAGGAGATTAAACATGAAATTTCTCTCAAAGTTGGGTCATTACCTCACAAGCAGAAACAAATACAATCCCAAAATATCAAGTACTATTCTTTCTGAGATTTAGAAAATGTTGAATGTAAGAATAATCTTTCCTATTCATCATTCTACCTAGATCACAAATATAGTTCCTATAAGAAAGAAGAATGGAGAAATCCGTATCTGCATTGATTTCAGGAATCTCAACCAGTCTTCTCTAAAGGATAACTACCCCTTACCCATTATGGACCAAGTGTTGCAAACTGTAACTAGTTCAGAAATGATGTCTATGTTAGACGATTTTTTAGGATATAATCAAGTAGAGGTTAGCGAAGCAGATCAATACAAGACTGCTTTCACAACACCTTGGGGCACGTTTGCATATCGCAGGATGCCTTTTGGTTTGATCAATGCTGGAGCCATGTTCCAGAGAGTAATGGATCTTGCTTTCAGAGATGAGATGGGGAAATTCATTATGGTATATCTTGATGACTTGACTATTTTCTCCAAACAATGTCATGATCATGCGTATCATTTGCGACAGGTGCTGGAAAGATGTCGACAAAATGGTATCTCTCTCAACCCTAAGAAATCAATTTTTGGGGTTACAAAAGGTAAACTCCTCAGTCACATTGTGTCCTGAGAAGGCACTAAAATTGAATCAAAAAGAGTCAAATCCATCCAAAGTCTTACTTTGCTTGCTAGTAAGACTGCAGTTCACTCTTTCTTCGGAAAGGTAAATTTTTTGCAGAGATTCATTCCAGAATTCGTAGAGAAAACCCATCACATTGTCAACATGATGAAGGGTAAAGCTACTTTCCGTTGGAGTGCGGAAGGTAAAGCAACATTTGAGGATATGAAGAGGGCTATAGCTCATGCTTCGGTTCTTGTTTGTCCTGATTATACCAAGGATTTTGTAGTATATAGTTATGCTTTTGAGCATACACTTTTGTCCATTCTTGTTCAGCAGAATGAAGAAAGTGTGGAATTTCCCATTTTATTTATGAGTTGTCCTCTGAAGGCTCATGAATTGAAATATTCAAATATGGAGAAACATGCTTATGCCATGGTCAAGGTGGTAAAGCATTTCCGGTTCTATATTGTGAATTCACATATTGTTGTTTTGGTGCCTGATACAACAGTAAAGTTGATTCTGACTCAATAGGAGTTCAAAACCAAAAGAGGCAATTCGATTGCCAAGATCCAAGAATTTGATCTTGATATCAAACCTACCAAGCTTGTGTATGGAAGAGGTTTGTGTCAGTTGATTACCGACAATGTACCAAAAGGAACAGGGGATGAAGAAGAAGTCGAAGATATGCTAATTGTTCTTTTTGTCACTGCTATAGATGAGTGGTGTTCAAATATTACTCATTTTATTACCTATGGTGAGTGTCCTTCTCATCTATCCTATAAGGAGAAAAGAACTATTAAATTGAAGGCTACTAACTATGTCCTATGGGACAATGGTTTATACAAAAGAAGCCTTGATGGAATTTTTCTCCGTTGTGTGGATAAAGCACAACAAACTAGACTTCTGGAGTCTTCACAATTTGGCCTGTGCAGGACATTTTTCTGTGCCTGTGACGGCTCATAAGACTATGCGGGCTAGGTACTATTGGCCCACACTATTTCAGGATGCATACAATTGGGTACGTAGGTGTGAGTTATATCAACAGTTTGTTGGAAATCCTAAGTTGGTTGCACTACCCCTCAAGCTAGTTGTAATTGAAGAACCTTTTTAGCAATGGGGCATTGACTTCATTGGTGCTGTGAACCCACCGTCAAGTACAGGACACAACTTTGTTCTCACCGCAACTGATTATTTTACCAAGCGGGTGGAAGCCATCCCAGTGAAACACGCTACTTCTGAAGTGGTATGTAATTTCCTTAAGGAAAATATTATTTCCCGGTTTGGAGTTCCAAACAAGGTTGTAGCAGATAATGCTACTTGTTTCTCTTCCAACAACATCACTAGCTTTTGTTATGAACATGAGATCATTCTTTCTCACTCTTCAGACTATTATCCACAAGGAAATGGTCAGGCATAATCTAGTAATAAAAATCTGGTTACTATTATCAGGAAACTGGTGGAAGATAATCAGAGAACTTGGCATAAAGCATTGTTTGATGGTTTATGGGCAGACAGGATTACCTTGAAAAGGGCGATAGGTATGTCACCGTTTTAGCTTCCGTATGGTCTAAATGTTGAGATACCTATTACTTTGGAGTTGCCTGCATTGAAGTTGGCAAAGGCTGTAGAAGATAGAACTTTTGACAGTTCTATTGACAAAAAAATCATGTACCTCACTGAACTTGAAGAACAACGAACTATGGTAGTTGACCGTATTGCTAAACATCAAAGTTAGGTGAAGAAACTCTTTGACAAGAAAGCAAGGGCTCGTGAGTTTCAAATTGGAGATCAAGTCTTGTTATGGGACAAGAGGAGAGAACCAAAAGGAATGCATGGGAAGTAAGATTCCCTATGGAGAGGCCCGTTCATCATTCATCAACTTTGTGGTGAAAATAGTTTCTTGTTGGAGTATCTTGATGGGACACCATTCTTGCCGCCTCACAGTGGACAACATCTGAAGCACTTCAATTCTTGAAGTATCAGATAAGTTCGTTTGTACATTTGTATAGTTTTGTGTTTTTATTTTTGTTTAGTCTTTTGTGTCTTTTTCTTTTTGGTAGCTTGACTCTATGGCCCAATGGCATGGATAAAGGCACTTAGAGACTAGATTCTTCTCCCTTTGATCATTTGAAAGTTTGATCAATGGAAGTTCCCTAGTTAGAACCAGCTACTGTTCTCAAAATTAGCTATGCTCGTTTTTGTAGAAGACCCCTACAAAACTTGTCCGTCTCATAGCCTACATTCTAAGTTAGCAAATCAAGACAAGTACTCTTGGTCTCGTGTGAAGTCATCTGACATCCTAGAAGAGTTTGCGACATTTCCTTATGACAATTCATCAAAAATTGTGAAATTTGTTTTGGTTGTAAGCTTGCCAAAATATCAATTATTGAATATTTTGGGGGTGTTAGAAAAGTTATTGTATTCACATGCAATAGCAGTCCAAATAACCGCTATTACATGTGTTTTGTTGTTTAATGTGTAAGGTCAGCCCTTGTTGTCGCTTTTGCATATTTTATCAAAGTTTTCTTTTAACATGCATGCGAGAGCGGTCCTAACCACCACCCATGCATGTCCCCTGTCAAAGTTTAATACATGTAAAGGTGATCGTTATTACCGCTTATACACGTTGAACCTTCGTGTGTATGATCGGTAGTTTTTGCCGACCAAGCATATCCTGGTGAAACCTTTGAACTATGGTGACATTAATGCCACTTGTGTTGGCATTAATGGTTTCATGTTTTAAACTTTTTAAACATTTTTAGTCATTTTGATTAGTTTATTTTCCATTGTTGAAACCTTAAACAAGTTGGCGATACCTCCTTGAGATCTTTCCTCTCACAAAAAATCGTGGATTTTGGATTTCTCACAGATTTTACTTCTTTAGCTCACGTTTAAGGTTTCTTGTTTGAAGGTAAGTCCTTATTTCTTTTTCCTTGCTTCTTTTTTATTTTAGGGTTTTTGTTGTTTACAGTCGAATGACTGTTTTAAATTCTTTGCAAGTTATGTGGTTGCATTTAAGAGATCTTGTGAGGATCTTTCTTAAGCAAAACATTTGTTTTTGTTTGTTTACATTCCTGTTTGCTCCCACGTCTTAGGTTTTTTCAGAGGTTTAGTTTGATATGACGGGGCAGAAATTTTTAACGCCTTCACACTCTACCCATTAGTTTGATATATAGTGGTGGGCATTTTCACACTGCATTTGAAATCAAATTTCAATTTACATGCCTAAGTGGGCATTTTCACTGCCTTTGCACCCTTATACTTTTGAACCTCCCAAACATGTAAGGGCGATTAAAATCTCTGCCCTTACATGAACTCTATGAGTTACCTTCCCATATGCAGGAGCGGCTAAAACTCCCGCTCTTACACACATAACTTGGAGTTTGTAAAAATGCCTGTAGTAGCGGTCAATTTGACCGACGATACATCAAAACCTTTCATTCAACATGTACAGGTGGTCCATTTCGCCAATTTTGCATGTGCCTCAGACTTGCATTTTTTATCCTGATGTGAGGGCGGTCATTTTGACTGCCCCTACATCTAAACATATAGTTTTCCAAATACATGTAAAGGCAGTCCATTTCACCGACTTTACACATGCACTTTAATCACACTTCCTATTAACATGTAATAGCAGTCAATATGACCGACTTTACATAAGTAGATGATCCTCCATGTAGGAGCGGTCATTTTGACTGCCTGTGCATGTTTGCTTGAATTTTTCCTAACACTGGGAAAATTTGCCTTTCAAGGCCTGTTAACCCGCTTTCGCCCTTTACCTCAATTTGCGTGCACTCAAGCCCTTCAACGCATGCTTTCCTGTTCATGATCATTGAATTGCAATTTCCCAGTTTATCCATTTTTCCCCTAACTACAAGATCATGGCTTTTTGTAGTTTTCAACAAACGTCTATGGTAGATATCTCATCCAAATTTCTCTTTAGAGCTGATGTCGAAGCCGTCTCCATCCAAAGCCAAAATCATGAAGTACAAATACCAAGGCGTCTTCCCTGTCACTTCAGTGCAGTCAAATGTTGATGAAATCAGGGATACAAAAATAGGGCATGTGGATATGACAGAATTTGTGGATAGAACTAAACAGACAAATCCTTCCAGACACATGCAAAAGATCATTGACAGCAACATTCACTTGGTTGCCTCTTTTCCAGTTTCTTGCCATAACCCCGAGTTTGTTCTTCAGGTGGCTAGCCATTACAACAGGGATACTAGGGTTGTGACAGATTCCCAAGGGAATGTGATCATGAGGTTGGATGCAGAATTTCTTGATAAAATCTTCATGTGTCCACCTATTGAAAACATTGGACAGATTGATTTTGCTAAAGGGCAAAAAGACTATGATACAAATGTGGAAGCTGCAAGAAGGTACATAAACAATAAATGGTTGAAAATTCCTTGAAGTAATCTAACTAGATGGCTGAAGGATCTCCCTAGGAGTGACTTTGTAGAGGAAGTTTGTGATTTGATCACACTTTTGAGTCATATCAGAGGACTCCCTTCTTCCTCCAAATTTTAGGAATGGATGTACACATACATCAAGGTGATTCTTTGAGGCACACATAGAATATTCTAGGGAGAGCATATCAGTAATGCTTTGCATGAGCAGTTGGTGAGGGTTAACACAACATTTAAATTCTATATGACCTCATATCTTGTATATGCCGCAAGCATGAGAAGTTTTCCTGGTCTAACATAGGTTGGTGATAGGAGATTGGTCCCTGTGTGCGTATTATCCTCAAATTACTCTGAAGGGATCAATCCATCATTTTCGAAGGGTTAATGATGCCTTCTTTTCAGTATTTATGTGTTTATGGGATAATGAACTTGTTTAGAAGAGGGTCTCAGATGAAGCTTGGGAAGTTGTGAATTCTTTTGGCTGCTTGTTCTTACAATTCCCTACTTTCACATATCTTAGAGTAGGGTATTATCCCAGCTACCCTTATATTATTCCACGCTATCCCAGTGACCGTATTGTCCTTGAGGAATTATGTAGGCAGCTGATTGTAGTACATAATAAACAAATGGAGCTAAAGAAGTCAGGGATAAAGTTTCCTTTAGAAATTGGAAGGTACCCAGTTCAGTCAGCTAACAAGGCAAAAACAGTTGATTCTAAATTACAGCTGGTCACTATGAAAAACTTTCAAGAAAAGGGACCATTTTGACTTCAGAAGAGTACAAGATAAGATCAAAAGAAAGTCAACCTTCCATGTGCCTATGGTGGAAGATATTTGGGCTGATCTCAGGACACAGAATGAGATCAGGAAGTTAGACTACTGCAGACTTCATTTGAGTCAGATCGAAGAGCAGGGCCTTACAGATATTCCAGATGGAATGGAAGATGATGGGGATATTCTACACCCCAAATATAACACTGAGGATGTTGAAGTCTCACCTCTTCCAGAGGTGAAATGGTCAGTTAAAGAGGAAACATCCATAAGGAAAAGATTTCAACTGATCCTGGCTAACACAAATATATGGTTGGAAAGCAAAGGGATCAAATTAAAGGAATTCCTCATAGGGTCAGAGACTGAAACTCAGTAGCAAACAGGAAAGAAGGTAGAAAACAGGACCAAGAATAAGAGTGACACCCCTTCTTCCTCCAAAATATGAAAGCCAAAAATTAAGTTTGTATCCAAGGGAGGGAAGAAGAAAGAGGTTGCAGAAACCTCTAACGTCACTGAATCAGGTGCTGAAGATACAAATGTTGAGCAAATGAAGGTTGAAGATGTTGAAACTGAAAAGCAAAATATTCAGAAATCTAAGGATGCCCAACAAATAGAAGTGTATGATAAATCTAACGAGGAAGATGAAACTGAACAAGGCAAGAATGAGAATGTAGAAAAGGAACAACTTGGTGATCCACATCAGTCCCCTAACAAAGATCTTCCCACTGAATCACAAGTTTCTACACCCCTTCCTCATGCTCCTGTTTCTGGTAGTTTTCCACAGTTTCAAGTGTTCCTATTTCACCTATTTTCATTGTTTCTTCTGATAATACCCCTACTTCTGTAAGAGCTAGTTTTGGGACCGTGTTTGATTCCTCTAGTTCTATCCCAAGTTTATCTTCTCCGTCTTTTGATATTGGTGAACAATCTGTTTTGGAAAATCTTTTGGATGCTTCAAAAAAAGGTTGACACAAATGTAGTTTTTACCAACACCAGTCCTATTGTTACCATAACAGGTGTAAATATGGATCCAACAAAGCAAGTAGTGGATTCATCTCTAACTATTAGTGCTTTTGTGCTTCCTCCATGGTTGTCTGCATATACTCCCAAGAGAAAGAACCAAGCTATCTCACCAGATGAAATTGATATAGAGAAGCTGTTACCTGTGAAATCAAAGACTCTAAAGAAAAAGTCTAAGACTGTTTCTAGGCTTATCAATAAAAAAGGGATCAGATATGCATAGATTGCTAAGCCACCAGAGGATGCTACTGTTGACAATTTTGATATGAATGATTATGTCGTCTCAAGGGTCAAGTTAGGCAAGCTAACTCATGAAGGCATAAAAGCAAATTTTCAAACTATTGCCAACACCTTGCTCGAAAAATATGATGAAGTCAAAAAGGAAAAAGAACAATATAAAGCTAAAGTAGAACAACTTGCTGCTGTTCTTCAAAAAATAGTAAAGTCATCTGAAATTGTGGAACCCATGGCAGTGACTGTAGAAGATCCTCTAATACAGAAGGTTGAAAAAGCTCAGGCCAAAGGAAGAGTGGTAGGAGATATTGTGGAACGTTTGCTAGCTCAAGGGTGAATTCTATTGAAGACCACTGTAGAAAGAAAAGAAAAGATGGATAAAGCCAAAGCTGAGATTGATAACATGGTTGACTTACTCTCCCAAGAACTGTAGGATCAGGAAGAGAGCTTGGAGGAGTGGATAGAGATGAAAAAGATTAAGATAAAAAAATTGATCACCATCGGGGTCATCGCAAATAGGGAATCATATCTTAAAACTAAGGAGTCTCTGGTTCATCGCATCCATATAATAAAAGGCTTGCTTGAGGATTTATGTCAAGCTCGTGAAACTAGTGAAGAAAGCAATGTCACGCTTCTACACAGGCTAGAAGAACTCCCATGCATCCTCACAAGTGAAGATCATAAGTTTCTTTCAGTAGATGAAATGATAAGCTCCTTCGAAAAGATGGTTCAAAGGAAATTCAAAGATGAAGTGCCCTCAGTACTTTCCATGGACAATCTTTATGATCAGCATTCAACTTTTGAGAGCTTGAAGGACAATCTTGACAAACATGAGAAGGCAATAAAGACAGTAAAAGATGCAATTCTTCAGACCTGCACTATCTCAGAAAATATAGCTAAACCAGATGCATGTGAAATGGCAGCTATATAGGCCATGTACCAGAATTTTCTAAAGAAGAATGATGGAGGAAGTTGATACCTTGGTTTATTTTATTCTTGTATATGTAATTTGAATTTTGTTGTGGACATATTCATATGTAATTTTCTAAAATGTAATTACATGTGAGGCAAAGAAAATCCTAAGTCAAATAGGACTATTCTGTTTGAATAAGTCAAAGTAGTTAGGATTTTCCTATTTTTGCTCTAGGTTTCTCTTATAAATAAAGAGGACCCCCATTGTAAATATTATCTTTTATCTATTGCAAAGAAACTCTGCCGACTTGGAAAACATTTCAAGACTTTGAGCTTTTAATGTTTATCATATTTTTCAAGTGAATATCAATATAAGCAGGCAATTTGAGTATCAAACTTTGAGTTGAATCATATTGTTTTATGATATCAGTGTTCTTATGTCATTGGTGTTATATTATATTGAATCATTGTTAGAATCGTGGGGTTTATTGAAATTTGAGAGGAGTGTTCTTGTTTTGGTTGAATAGACTTTGCGCTATTTTTCTCATTGTGGGAGTTTGTGTTTATTTGTGGGAACATAATTATTTAGAGACTTTGTGCTGTAAACTATTGTGTTCAAGTTAGTTATATCATATTGGGTGAAAGTGGAGACTTTGGGCTGCATTTGAATTCAATTAAGTTTGTTTGTGAGAAATAAGCCAAACGATAGAAGACTTTATGTTTCTATGGTTTGTCTCGGTTCAAGAATTATCAAATATCATTTATTGTGAAGTTGTTATTTTGCAAGAGAGAAACATCTATTCTGAAAAAAGAGAATAGGACGCAATGAAAACACCCCAAGAATAGTTTTAGTTTATTTAAGTATTAAAAGTTGTTTGTTAGAAAGAGCTCATTATCTAGAGGGAACCTCCCCTTGCTGAGAGGAGAGACACAGTCTCATCATAGCTGTGGTGATATAACCATTTTGTTGTTAGTTAGCTAAATGACAAAATATTCACCCAACAAGCCCGATAATCATGACCTCTACAATAAACTTTTGCTTACTCTGATGTGAATTGTTTGAAACACTCTTAAGCACAATAGGAGTTTTGATTGACAAAAGGCCTCTATAAACAAGCCCAAACCCCTCTTCCTCCAACTTGTATTTCTTGTCAAAATTATGCATAGATTTTGTAAGCTCTCTTTGCCTAAACTTACAAAGTCCTCGAATCAAATTTGTTAAGGCCCTCTCCATAAGATACAAAGACTTTATGTTTTGGTTCCTTTTGTGCCGCACAAACCCTAAAATTAGAAACCTCATAATCATAAGAAGTCCAAGTGTCACTTACACTGCAAGGCCTATAAATAGTTCCTTCGTCATCACAATCATTGATGTTGTCCACTGTGAGGTTCTAGGATCAAATGTAGATGAGTTCAATTTTATTTTGAGTTAAAGTAGATAACCCAAAATAGACATTTTTGTGTAGACTTTTTGACAAGTTGATAGTTATAGAAAGCATGAGAATTGATGGATTTGGCACATTACCTATCTTGAAATAGACAGATTTTTGTTGCCGTATTGAACCCATGTAGCAACATCAGAGGTATTTTTAGTATAATGGTGCGAGGGATTATGGAAGCCTAACTAATAGACTTTATTGAATTCCCATCTATTTCATTGTGATTATTATTTGAGTCATTTTTGTTAGTGCTCTTTCTGGTATCAAACTCAATAGCAACTATGATAGTGTTATTATTGTTGTTTATTAACTAATTAAAGAGACCTAGATATGCATGGTAGCTATCCTCGGGTGGTTTGGACTTCAAACTAGTTACAATGAAGACCAATCCTTTGTGGCAATGTCTATTGAAAATTTTGAGAGTGAACAATCAAATGTAGCTTGATAAAGCAAAACCCTAAATTTGCAATAAATTAGTAAACTATATCAAAGTTATTGATTTTTGAAATCAAAGGAATGAGATTAAGCTATACAACCAACAAATATAATCATTTCCATAGTCAATTAACACTTTTCACAAATTTTAAACCATCAAATTTTTACTAAAACTATCCAGAAATCCACTCTTTCTTAAAAAGGAATGCTTATCATTATAATTAATCTAAATTTATATTAGGGAAAAATTCTCCTTTTATAATATTTTTATCAAATATTAATGTTTATCTGTAAAACAAATTGTGTAAATATTACTTTTCTAAACCATCGAAAAGCTTAACAATTTCATCCACATGAAATTGAAACATAGATAATTACGAAAATTGGTGAGTGAGTCAACCTCTTAAAACAAAATTTCACCAAAAATAAAAATAAAAGAATATAAAATTGAAAAAATAAAAAATTAACAAAATGTCTTAAATGAAATTCCATTAATTGTTCTAATTTTAACAGAAAGGTGAGGTGTGAATGGAATCCGTAAAGAAAAAAATATCTAGCATGGCATCAAATACGTGGCATTTAGAAAAGGATTAAAAAAGCAAAAGACAAAATTGTGGTGTGTGGACGGCACAAGTGGTGGAAAGTTACAATCAAAGACACCCGTAAATTCTATCCACAACATATGAATGGATTTCAAGGAGGTGACATATCTTTTCAAAGATGAGTTTCTTAATGTTACACTAGTTCTTTTTGTTTTATGATTGCTCCTCCCAAGACAAGAACTTTTCATTAGTAAAAGCGAGGGCTTAGGTTTTATTGAAGTTGTCTTTATATGTCTTCGTTGTTAATGTTTAGAAAATAGGAGAGTTCATTATCAAAATATGTAGTATAAGCAACAATGTTGAAAGTTAAAATAATGAGGTCACTTTTCTTGTGGTGTCTTCTATTATATTCTATTCACAAGTTTTTCTCTCTCTTGTGAGGAGTAATAGGTGTTCTAATTGATTGTTGTTATTGTTATTTTTTAATTTATATTTAAAAAATCATATTTATTCTTTTTTAAACTTGTGAAAAGAGTTATAGTTGATTTGTAAAACAAGTTGAGATAGTTGCTCAAAGTAACAAAAGTTGTCACTTTTAGTTAAAAGATATTGAAGACTTGAAATCTCTTGCTACCATAGTTTAAAGCCAACAATTAGTCTTCAGTGAAGACGCTGACTTTATGGTGATCTAGAGCATCTCAAGGAAGTCGAAAAATAGAGGAAAAGAGGAAGAATTAGAGTATTTTATAGTTGGTGATTTGAAATCATCAATTGTGGCAAGGGTGGTTTTGTAAGTACATCGACTATTTTTGAAACCATTAGTTCGCACAGGAGGCAATTTCATAACAACTGCTACAATTCTATATTTGGCACAATGATTACGTAACTATTATTCTATGGGAAGTGACAATTTAGTAATTTTGTCTTGTGGGGGTAAGGTAATGACTATAGAAAGCATCTCCTCTCCCTTGTGAATGTTCATGTGAAATTTGCCCATTTAAAGTTGGAAAAAAAATTAAAGCAGGAAGAGAAAATTGTCCATGGGCTATAATTTTTGGATTTCCTTCTATTTGGTTTAGAACTTAGAGGAACAAGCTAGAGAACAAGAATTCTATGGAGTTACAAGCACAATGCAAATGTTGGGCTTGAATTTTGTATGCCATGAGCTCATTTGTAGTCCCTCATAACAATCATCTACATGTATTTGTCAAGAATTAGTTGTTGAGGAGTTTTAAGCTCACTCGTGTTGAAGTTTTCACCTATTGAGGTTTCTCCTAGGTAATTTGATTATTCAAACATTATCTATGCTTGTTTTTCTTGGAGTTTTTAGTTTTCCTAGTGATTCATATGTCCCTATGAGTATTCTAATAAGCTAGTATGAAGTGTTGAATATAATGTGAACGATGCAATAAGAATATTGACAATAAAGTGTTTCAGTTTGATTAAACATGTGATAAACTATAAAAGATTAATGAAACAATACAAAAGCATACATAAATGAGCAAATCATATAGACACTTGATATATGTGGAGAAATCCTTGTAGGAAAATATTCCACCACTAAAGAGACCCAAATTTGCATTAATCTCAATAATATAGTACACCAATACAATCTCCTTATGCATCTAAATGAAAATAATTTTAGCATAATAGTACTTTCAAAAGAACCTTACAAACATATATCTTATGCCTCCATTATATAGGAAAAATGGAAACAAGAAACCGCCATGTGGTATCTAAAAACTATGAGTTAGAACCATATGCCATTAGCAAAAATGCAACACCCTATAGTAATTGTCGAGTAACCCAGAATAGAAGGTAAGTCCCATTACACCTCTCTTAGACTTTTGTACTTTATAGATTTTGTCATAACTATCATATTGACCAATTTCCCAAATCTAAGCGCTCCATGAGAGAAATTAATGCCTTGGCATAACACCCAAAGTTGGAAGATCCTCTATAACTCTCAATTTGACATTTTCCAAGTAACCACCCCATTCAATTCCTTCAAACACAAATATCAAAGTATTCCAAAGAGTGAATAATGTCCCCACCCTCACATGGGCATGAACCATTTTGCCCACTCCATAATGTTTGAAGATCATATAGTATTGATTGTTTACATAAGTACAATTAATCAAGATTTAGAATTTACAAGGTTAATGACACATCTAATCCTAATATATTCTCCCACTTGACATTTCAATTGTAAATGCATGATAGGACACTAAAATGAATGAATCAAGTGCTATAGGAAGCAAGGCCCATGTCTTCTCTACACTAACAAGACTTATTTGTGCTCACTAGCTTAATTGGAGAATCAACATTATCCAAAGTATCAACCTTTTATATCATGACTCTACTATCCTCAACCATCTCACAAACAAAGTGATACTAAACGCAAATATGGTTAGTATGAGCATGGTACATCATATTCTTTGACAAATAGATAGCACTTTGACTATCACATTCAATCCTAACCTATCTACACTCAATCAATACCTAAACACAATCTTTGTAACCACATTACCTTCTTATAGGAATGTGTAGTAGCCATATTCTCTACTTTTGTAGTGGACAACACAATTATGGATTGTCACTTATTCATCCAACTAATATCTTCTTTAAATGTAGTGAACACATAACCACTCATGGACCTTATGTTGTACAAATCACCAACCCAATTGAATCAATAGAACCTTGTATATCAAGTGGAAGAAACTTGCCCACATCGTTAGTCCCATTACAAAAAATACAATTATCAAACTTAGTCCTTTGTAAAATATTTGAACACCTATTTCACATAATTCCAATGCTCTCTATCGAGGTTAGACATAAACCTGCTAAGAACTCCCATTGCTTGGACAATATCTAGTTTTGTATAGACCATAACATACATTAGACTATCTTTGGCACAAGAATAAGGAACATTATACATATCCTCAAAATCATCATCTAACTTGGAAATTGATCCAATGATAACTTGGTATTGATATGTAAAGGAATACTCATTGGCTTGCAGTATTGCCAAGAAAATGCTTCAAAATAGTCTCAACATACTTATGTGGACTAACCCAAATTCTTTTGCCAACTCAATCTTTGTTAATATTCATAGCCAAGGTGAACTTTATATCCCACAAATCCTTCATGTTAAAAGCACCATAAAGCTAAGTTTTGATTTCCCTAGTCATACCTCATTATTTACAAAGAACAACATGTCATCAATGTATATGATAATGATTAGTAATTGATAATCACTTAGTTTGAAATAAACACAATGATTATTATCACTCCTAACAAAGCCATGCTGTAATGTGAAAACATTAAACTTTTGATACCACATCTAAGGTGACTACTTCAGACCATACAAGAACTACTTTAATCTGCACACCATGTTTTCTTTTCCATTTACCACAAAATCATTAAGCTATTTCATATACATTTCTTCATCAAGATTTGGATGCAAAAATATAGTTGTAACATCCATTTATTCTACTTCAAAATAAAAAACAACAATAATATAAAGTAGGAATCTAGTATAAGTAAGTTTCACAACAAGAGAAATTATCTCACCAAAACTAAACCCCTCAACCTAGGAGTAACCTTTTTCCGCTAATCTTTCCTTGTACTTCTGTAAATTACCATCTACTTCAAATTTCTTTTCAAATATCCACTTCCATTTGATGGAATTCCTTCCCTTTAGAAAAACATACTAGATCTCATGTCTTGCATCTATCCAAGGCCATCATAACCTCCTACATGATCTCTATACAAGACTCATGCCCCTTCAAAGAAAAAGCTTCCTTCATAGATCTAGGATCATTGTTAATATAATATAAAAAAATACACACCATAAATTTGGTGGGCTATACCAGTCAACTAATTTTGATTGCCTTGTGGAATAAGAGGCTCCTTTTGTTATTCTAAAATCTTTGAACCTAAACATTATTATTCCTCTACATCCTCTTATCCAACTTGTTGTTCTTCCACGTGTGCACCTTCTGCTATCTATTTTGGTTTCAAAATGCACAATCTTCTTCTCATTTTCCTAAGGCTATGTAATATTAGAAATAACTCTAGGATATCTAAAAATCACATCTCTAGAATAAACCATTTTATAGGTTAGGGGATTCCAAAACTTATCTAGCCTTTAACATTATTGCCATAACCCAAAAAAATGTTTTACCCTTTAAATCTAACTTAGACCATTTTTCTTTAGACACATGAACAAAAGCCTCACAACCACAAATCCACTATGTGAAATAGAGTACTTTAAATACCTATCCAAACTTTGTATGGTTTCTTATCTAGTAGAGTAGAACAAAGAGATTTGTTAATAAAATGACATGCAATACTTGCATTCTTATCCCATTAACACTAGTCAAGCCCATCACTACTCAACATACTTCTAACTTTGTCCATCAAAGTTTTGTTCACCCTTTATGCAATTCTATTCTATTGTGGAATATAAGGAGTTGTATTCTATATCACAATGCCTACATGTCTACAAAAATTGTCAAATCCTCTAGAGTAATATACCGCTCCATCATTTGACTTTAATACTTTTATTTTCTAATCTATCTAATTTTTAACAAGAGCCTTAAAATCCTTAAACCTGCTAAACAATTCACACTTATGCCTTAGAAAATAAATCTAAGTATAATGATGGTATTCATTGATAAATGTAACCTAATAATGAGATTTACCAATTGAAGCAACATAGAAAGGAACAAAAACATCACTATGAATAACCTCTAATAATTTCTTTGCTTTGGTATTTCCAGAACTAAACTTAACTCTATTCTATTTTATGAACACATAATACTCATAAAAATCAAAATCCATAGAATAGATAGGTAAACCATCCACTTTTTTATTAATCATGGTCCTCAAAACCTTTTCACCAATGTGGTCCAACTTGTGGTGCCAAAACATATATGAATAGAGTTTGTTGTTACATAGGCAATTACAATATGTAGATGCATCTAACTTAAACAAGGTACCGCATTAAGTGCCCTTATCTAGCACCAAATTTTCTCTAGCCAACCTATAAATACTCTTGTAAAATGTGACATGCACTCCAACATCATTCATCTTAGAAACCAAAAGTAAATTTCATGCAAAATATGTAATATACAACACATCTCTGATAGATTTTATTCTACCATACTAAACACAAGTTTTACCTTCTCTTTTTCGACAATCATGTGTGAATAGTTGTCACCAAGGAATACCTCATCACCATCATATACTCCATAAGAAGAGAATGAGTCTTGTGAGGAGTCATTATACAAGGTTCTTGAATCAATCATCCATGAGTCATTAGTAGTAATATAAGTAGAAATAAATAAAGCATCATTTTCATCATCAAACGATTTTTATGTAGAGGAATTAGTAGTGGGCATTTTTTTTAACATTCCTTTTTAAAATGGCCTCATTTCCCATAGTTCTAATATTTGAGTTTGCTCTTACTAGGGGTTTTGGGCTATCATTTTGACTTGGAGCTCTCCTTATCCCCCTTTTTATTACCACCTTTTCCCTTGGTTCTACCCTAAACATGTAGTGCATTCTTAAAACCCTCATTGAATTTCCTTATTATTGCTTGACTGAGAAAAGTATCAACAAGGGCATGTCCATAGTGGGCTCTATAATACCACCACTAATTACAACTATTATATGTTCTCGCAAGGTTTAGGTAAAGAGAAAAGAAACAAAATACACATATACTCTTTATCAAGCTTAACTTAAATACTTCGTAGAAGAATCAAAATTAGATTAAAAACATTAATATGCGTGACAACTAAGTCTATTTCCTTCATTTTCAAGTAATGAAGTTTCCATTTTAATTATATCTTATTTACTAGACTTTTTTTTGATAGATTTCCCAGTCCTCCACAAACTACATGTAGTAGTCCCCTCATAAATATTTAGAAAGATGACATCAAAGAGACACATCTATATGGTTCCTCAAGCCTTCTTATTGATCTTATTTTAGTCTTCATTTGATAACTGATTAGATTTTCTTTTTCTATCATAGCTCTCTGTGGATCTCTTTCCTCCAAGATATCCTCCATTTTTTAGTTTCCACAACTTGTACCTAGAGCCATTAAACTTCTTACTCTCTAAATAGGATATTCTTTGAATGCTGCCCTAACCACACTTAGATCTACAAAATCATTAAATAAAACTCTCCCACTACAACCACAAAAAATGATAACACTTCAAGAAAGGGGTCCCTCTCTAAAATCATGTAGATGTGGTAGTAAATATTGAATATAAGGTGAATGGTGCCATAATAATATTAACTATAAATTGTTTTAATCTGATTAAACATGTGATATATCATAAAAGATCAATGAAAAAGTGAAGAGACAAATGTATATCAAAAAATTTGGATTTGCAAATGGAAATGATCAAACAATGAAATGCATAACCTAAACCGAAATCATTCAATACCTCAAAGATGCAAGATGAATTGTTTGATTGATTTGATATGTTGGTTGCTCACAATTCGGTAGCATAACATTAAGATAAAGATGATAGATGAATGATAATGGATGAATGATGCAAAGGCTCTAATGTGATTTCAACAACATAAGGATACTCCAACTCAATGCCTCCCATTTAAAATTTATTTAATTAATTGGGAAGATGAGTAGGATAGGATTGGGATATGATGTGGAAATTAATTAAATAAATAAAATTTATTTAATTAATTGGAAAGTGGGATTATGAATGTGAAATTAATTAAATAAATAAAATTTATTTAATTAATTGGCTTAATGGGATTATGAATGTGAAATTAATTAATTAAATAAAATTATTTAGTTAATTGGCAAAGTGGGATAAGGATGGGATTAAGATGGGATTTTAATTAAATAAATAAAATTTATCTAATTAATTAGCTTAATGGATAAATTAGATTAGGAGTGGGATAGGACAAAATGCTACAAGATGTCTTAGTGATGTTTTTGACTAGGTGATACAAGACATGGACAAATTTGGGACAATTTTGGGTGTCTACATTTTGCCCCTCTTTGTGATGATGTTCGAGATGATAAGATTTGTGTTAAGTAACATCATTTAAAAGAAGCTATGGTATGGATAATCAATAGGGATGATGATGATGTAGGATAGGATGAGGAAAAGATAGGATGATGACGGGGATGAAAAGATAGGATGGATGATGCCCCCTTGAGAGGATAGGCGGGTTGGACAAACATGGGTAGGATCTCGAAATGAAATGGATTGGTCAAGGAATATGGATAAGGGAATGGATAGAAGAATGGAGATGCATTATGTTGCAATGAATGTGAGCAACCATTATGTTTGATATAGCACTAGATGTTATGCACCAAGGTATAAGGGCCAGAGTGACGATGTGTCTTGTGCCCCAGTGTAATACAACCTTGTCATGATACAAGATATGAATATTATCTGGATTGATACTAATATGATGCCAATGCAAGATAAAATGATAACACACACAAGCAAGCATGCACAAATGATTCAAAAACAAACAAGGCATTGCCCCTGTCAAGTTGTAAACCAATGACTGATTGTTGATTGTTTTGATGATGATAATAGTGTTGTCATTGCGGGGAAAGCTCATGATCAGGGTACGCCATAGTGGATGGATCATAAGGGAGCTAGGATGTGATCTTCAAAGACTATGTTGCATCGAAAGAACTTGCCCCATTCTAGGTGGTAATGCTTAGGATTCTTTACATGACAAGGCTCATGACAATGGGATGATCAGATTGGATTTTACATGACGCTTATGACGATAGGATGACATGATGGATTGGTTTAAATGGGATGGATAAATGGTCAATGGACAGGACTTGGTTTGGAAAGAAGGTATGTCAAGAAATATCCAGACATGTTTCAACATTTTGCCCCTATGTCTTCATCAAGATCAAAAGGAGGAAGGATGGATAGACTCGATATGATAGGTACATGGGTGTAATGGCTAAGAATGGTAGGATGGGATATGGCAAGATAGGACATGATAGGATGGTGTGGATGAGACAATGCAGATGTTTGCTCATTATGGATAGGGCTAGATGGAGGATGGATAAGAGTAGTTGGGATAACTTGCTCATGGATGGTTATGGGATTATGGATAGGATCAAGGTACTTTTGAATAGGTTCTTCATCATAGATATCATCTTAATCAGGAGATAGATAAAGTTTAGCCACAAGGGTCATCATGGTCTTCATGATCTTAGATAGAACCTTGATCATAAATATGAGCAAAAATAGGATTAAGTGGGCTATAAAAGGGATAAATTTTATCATGAATGAGGTCATGGTGATGGCTAATAGCTTTAGGGAAAACCATATGTAGGTCATGGATAGGTGGAACTTAGAGGTGCTTTGATCTTGATTAAGATTAGGGTTTAATTTTTCCACATGTTTAAGATTGTGCTCTTGACATACCTCTTGACTTTGGATGAAAGTGGAAGGTTCTTGAGTGGACTTGATAGACTCTTGAGGGTTATCGACATGAGGGCATGATGGCTCTTGACTTAGGCTTGTGGATGGAGACTCTTGAATAGACTTGTTGGCTTGTAGGTCACATGATGGGCTTAAAGGGCTAGGTATGTTAATGGAAGGCTCTTGAAGAGGCTCAAGGATATGCAAACCGCATGATGAGATTATAGGATTGGACATGACCTTTGGAAGTTCATTGGTAGGCTCATGAATGGGTGTTTGACATGGGGGTAGTTTATTCCTAGCAAGTAGCCAATGGATCACATCCTTTGCAAGGGTATGAGTGGATGGGCAATATAATGGATGAACAATAATGGTGGATGATATTGTAGGCTTAGGACTAGGATTAGGTTGGGGGCTAATTAGATTGGGTGGATTAGGATTTGGATTGGGCGAAGGGATAATCTTACCACAATTTATGAGGTTTGTGATCAATCTCTTAAGTTTGACACAATTGGTTGTTGTATGGCCCTTATACCTATGGTATGCACAATAATGGTTTTAATTACACCAAGGGGGTTTAAAGATTGGTTCAAAAGGTTCTATTGGTGGCAGCTCAATCAAATTTCCTTGAACCAATTGTTGTATGGTTATGTCCAAGGGATCTTGTGGTGGAGGATTGGTAGAACATGGGAATGAAGGTGATGAAGGTTGGTGGACCAATGGACTAGGGGTAGGATCATATGGTTGTGTTATGATAGGGATAGTAGGCTCATGTTTTGGCAGGTGATTGGATGATGAAGGCCACTCATAGGATGCATTGGCTAGATTGGTATCTCCCTTGTCAAAGGTAATTAAGTCTTGTTGTATTAGGCTCGCATGGTTTATATACGAAGGGCCACTTGGAGTTGCATATGCTTCTTGTTGCAAAGGTAGATTTGGGCTCACCTGTGCTTGTTGGGGAGACCATTGATAGTCTTGGTAGCTAGGTGTAATGGTAGGATATGTAGACAAAAGATCTTAAGGTGGACTCAAAGTTGAGGGCATTTGATCTTGTTGGAAAGGTTGACTTATGCTCACTTGATTTATGTACAAAAGGCCATTGGGACTTGGATGTTGTTCTTGTAATATCACTTGATTGCTTTGTGGATAGGCTTGGTAGTGCATTGGAATGGTTGCATGAGGGATTGGATAAGCTTGAGGTGGATGTTCATAGGTTGATGTGGCATTGATTTGGTGGATAGGTGGATTAAGTTGATAGGAAGTGGATTGATATGACATGTGGCTATGAGGTGGATTAGGTTGATATGAAGTGGCTAAGCATTGGTGTACTTGTTGAGCTTGACTAGTGGCTAAAAGGTGTTGGACTTGGGCTATGAAGTGTTGCACTTGAGGTGATTGTCTTGCGTGGGGTTGAGCTTCTTGGATGAAGAATTGTAATGTTTTAATGGCATCTTGGTTAAGGGGTTGTGATCCTTGATAAAGATTTTGGAGGAATCTTTGGAATTTGATTTTTGGGTCTTCTAGTGTAAACATGTTGTCACCCAAGTGTTTGTCTTAAGTCCTTTTAGCAAGTACTTGTTTAGGGATTTTGATGATGTGGTGGAAGTGATTCGGCTAAGATAGGGATGTGACTAGGGTAAGTTTAGGATGGTTTGAATGACTTGGTTATGAAGGGTTGGATGATAACTAGGCTATGTTTGGGATGAAAGTGATTGGGTTTGAATGTTATTGGAAGAATGTGTAGGATGACTTGTCTTTATATGTTTGGGTATTTAGAGCTTGATGTGGCAATATATAAACAAATGATTATGCATATACACACATGAATCATTCACACAAGACACATAAGCAAGTTGTTAGTTTGGAAGAATGTGATGATGGTTAAGCAAGAATGTGAAGACACTTCAACAAGTCCTAGTCAAGGAAAGGCCACTATCAGAAGGAGGTTCTAGTGAAAATCTGGGACCGGCACCCCACGAGCATCTAGCAAGCCACTTAAGACTTTAACTAACCCTACTAGGAGTTTTAATATACACAAAGGTACACCTCCTTTCGAGTTAGCACTGTATGGTGAGCACTAATACCGGTTAGACTTGGCTTTCGCCTTATCCTCTGATTTTTATGGCAGACTGGATGAAAGTACCACCTGAGGTCATTCCCTTGGGGTGAGTACCTCTTTTCCAACCAAGGCAGGCCTCTCTAAGGTTTAACAAAAGCAACACAAGTAAATGTTTTTGATCTCCAAGTTCATGTTAGGACACGAGGAGAGAGCATACACATTTACTTGGTCACACTCGCATGGGGTTCATTAACCTTAGAAATTCAATGTGTGGAAGACAATGCAAGCACTTGTTTGTTTTAAAGCCCAAATCCAAATGTGATGAAAGACAATGGTTCGTTTTAGCCCAATTTTTTATGTGATAGCAAACAAGTTGTTCATTTTATGCCCAAATCAAAATGTGTTTGCAAACAAGATTGATTGAAATGAAAAGATGAAAGATAGAAATGAATGCTATTGTATATGATTGATATTGCTGCTACCTGGATTATTTTCTCTTTCCAAGCTATTGTATATGATTGATATTGCTGCTACTAAAGCTCCTTATGATCACCTCTATTAAAATCTTGTAGAAAAATTTGTAGCCGTTTGAAAGATATGATGAAATCTTTAAAACCTAGGGTTTTGTCCAAAAAATAGCAGATCTACAACAAAAAGTTAATTAAACTGCAAAACTCGACAATGGGGGTTAGATGAATGTAAATTTTTACTACAAAAACCTGCAAAAAAGATCAAGTGAAGTGGGTCCCACTGGGTGTACCAAAATGCATATCAAAAAATTTGGATTTGCAAATGGAAATGATCAAACAATGAAATTCATAACCTAAACCTAAATCATTCAATACCTCAAAGATGCAAGATGAATTGTTTGATTGATTTGATATGTTGGTTGCTCAAAATTTAGAAGCATAACATTAAGATAAAGATGATAGATGAATGATAATGGATGAATGATGCAAAGGCTCTAATGTGATTTCAACAGCATAAGGATACTCCAACTCAATGCCTCCCATTTAAAATTTATTTAATTAATTGGGAAGATGATTAAGATAGGATTGGGATATGATGTGGAAATTAATTAAATAAATAAAATTTATTTAATTAATTGGAAAGTGGGATTATGAATGTGAAATTAATTAAATAAATAAAATTTATTTAATTAATTGGCTTAATGGGATTATGAATGTGAAATTAATTAATTAAATAAAATTTATTTAATTAATTGGCTAAGTGGGATAAGGATGGGATTAAGATGGGATTTTAATTAAATAAATAAAATTTAATTAATTAATTAGATTAATGGATAAATGAGATTAGGAGTGGGATAGGACAAAATGCTACAAGATGTCTAAGTGATGTTTTTGACTAGGTGATACAAGACATGGACAATTTTGGGACAATTTTGGGTGTCTACAATAAACATAAATGAGAAAACCATATAGACACCATATATACTTGCAGAATATCTTGTGAGAAAACTTGACCACTAAAGAGAACCAAGCTTGTATTAATCTCAATAATAGAGTACACCAATTTACAATCCACTTACCCCTCTTAATGATAGTGATCTAGAAACATATTATTACCTACAAAATAACCTTACAAACCTATATTCCATGCCTCTATTATATAGGAAAATAAAAAATAAGAAACCATCAAGTGGTATCCAAAACCTAGGAATCAAAATGATGAGCCACTAGCAAGATTATAACACCCTATAGTCATGGTCAAGCAACTTAGAATAGAAAGTAACTTCTCTTGCACCTCTTACACCTCTCTTATACATCATTGATTTTTTATAACCATAATATTGAGAAAAAATTAGGTGTTCCATTAGGGAAATCAATGCCTTTTTATAACACCTAAATTGGGAAGATCCTCTATAACTCCCTATTTAATCTTCTCCAAGTAATCTCCCTATTGACTATCTTCTTACACAATAATCAAATTATCTTAGAAAACAAATAATGTCCCCAACCTCACATGGGCATCCTATTTTACCCATGTGATGATGTTTGGGGATCTAAATTATTGATCATCTACATAATTAAATATATTTAATCAAGTGAGGATTTACAAGGTAAATGACACACCTAATCCTAACATGAATAATTTAGGTGATTTCCAAGATATTACAATATATGAAAGGACTATTAGTATGTATAGGAAACTTATATATAGTGAAGAACTATATGTGGTTCATATCTCCATCAATTTACAAATTAAATTGTATCAAAGCAAGGTTTAATTTTCTTGAAATAGTTTTATGGTGAAAAAGGTAAAAAGTTATTACTTGTGGGTTATGTTGGTGACAAGATCCAATGGGACTAATGACTTATTTCCACTGATCAGAAGATTGGTACCAAAGAGTGGATTAGGGTAGCGAGAGAAATGAAAAGAGATATGGATAGGGAGATGGATGAAGAAAAAGAAGGATTGCATAGGTTAGAAGAGAGTGATGACTAATTTTTTTATCAGTGGCCAAACTAGGTAGGCTAGAAAATATGATCCTAGCCTTATCATAGAAGTTAAAACTTAATTAAGAGAAAGATGAGAAATAAAAAGAGAATAAAGAAAAAGAACAAGATATAGAATAACCTTACCCTACTATAAATAGTTCACTCTTCAAGGTTCAAGTGAATATTGATATTCAACCATTTAATGGAGAGGTAAGAACAAAAAAATGATCATTGATAGTTCAATAAAAGGTTTATTTTATTTTTCATGAGTTTAGTGAGAATCAACAAATATCCTTTGCAAGGCTAATCCAATCATGCTCTTATGAGGTATGAAAATTGTGCATCCTCTATGCAAATTTGAGAAAGTGTCATTAATATGTATGTAGGAGGACTTGAAGGAGTTGTTGAAGAAACAATTTTACCACATATTATATTAGGTGTACAATAACATAAATTGTATGCCTTACAACTTCTTTTACTATGTTTTGCACCCATTTCAGGTGTTCCCTTTAGTTTGAATTTTTAGCCCTTGTTCACTCCTTGTCAAGTTTTGTGCATATTTTTTAACTTCACATGACTTGTGTTTCCCATTATCTATATTTTTAGACTCTTATGTAAGCCTTGTACATCCTTATCCATGTGGTTTTTAGCTTTCCCACCTAACATTTAATTTGTATTTCTTCTCTCATATGTTATGAATCCTTCTTTTTACCTTGTTTCCCTCATATATAGCTCCTTGAATATCCAAGACATGAAATTACCTCCCACCACCTTATCTTATCCTCCTTTACCTTGCCTTAATATATTATCCTCTTAGCATTAAAACTACTTGCGCCCAATAGTTGTGCAAGTTCTCTCTTATAGGTACTAATGGAGGCAATTTGCCGAATCTTGTGCTATGCTTTAGATATTACTTTCTCTTCACTCCTTTCCATTTTTTGGCTTTCTTTCTTTCCCTTGTTCCTAGATGTTGGCTATCCATTTTCTCCCCTTCTCTAGCCATTAAGAACTCCATTTTCTTGTCTAGTTATGTGTAACCTCTTGCCATTGTTCCCCTTTGATATACTATAGCATCACAAACCCTTTTTCTTGTCCATTTAATCATCTCTTTCCATCTCATAACTTTTCTCCCTTGTTGCACATCTTCTAGAATTAGACTTTACACTCTAGGGTTTTTCCATTTTCCATCATTTCTATCCATTGTAGCCACTTGTTTTCATATCTATGTTTGCATAGACTGTTTTCTAAGAGTTTTATGTGGTGTTTTGTTGGAATAACCTATGTAAAGGGGATTGGTTGAGGTAGGATCCTCCTTAACACTTTATTTTTCTAGGGTTTTGATGTTTAACATGTGTTTGGTGAAAATTCATGAAAAATATGAGTCGACAAAAGTTCATTATTATTCATAATAAAGATTCCAACAAAGTTGTAGGCCACTTTGTAAAAAAAACCAACTCCAACCCATAGAGGATGGCCCTGGCCTATTATTGAGTGTGCCCCTTTGTTGGAAAACTATTCTTGACATCAACAAACTTTTGAACAAACTATGTTTTGTCATTTCTAGATTAATTCATCTTTTACTTTCAATTTTTGTGAAGTTTAGATAGTTGAAATTCTTTGTGTAGGTTTTACCTTTCTAGTGTATTTTGTTCAATTTTCCAACTTTGTGTTGAATCTTTCCATCTATATAGTTCCATGTCAAGTGACTGTCATTTCTAGAATCAGGTTCAAGCATCAAGATACATTAGTTCTAGTCTTGGAGCATGTTGACCATTTTATGTCACCACAAAGGTATCCTATCCTCCATCTCAACCTCTAATCAACAATTAAATACCAATTTAGATAATACTATCAAAGAATTTGACACCAACCATTAGAGGGATGACTAATAATATTATAATAATTAACATTGCCAAAATAGTGGATGTTCTCATTGTTGGAATTAGACCAGACAACTGAGAGGGGGGGTGAATCAGTTGTCCCACAAAGATAAATTTTTCTCCTTTTAATCATCTTTCGCAACTTACAAATAGATTAATGATGTAAACATTAAAGCATGAAACAATAACACATGAGTAGAAACATAATTAATACAATTGACACCAAGATTTTTAACGTGGAAACCCGGTTAAGGAAAAACCATGGTGGGGGTTAACCCACAAGATTCGTACCCTGTTAAAAGTACTTAAAAATGGGAAGGCACTTGCCTTCGGGTGCACTGCCTAGAGCTCATTGCTCAAAAGAGGCTCATTGCCTACAGAGATTTATGTTTAATACATAACAAATTAACTGAGAAATAGCATCTTCTTCATGCTTGGTTCAGTCTCATTCAATGCTCACAAAACTTCTTCTCTTCTCCCAAATACTTCTTCACTATCACTTCATCCTTTACTATTCTTGTTCCTCTGCTCCTCCTCTTCTATACTTTGCCTCTAATCCTTTCTTGAGATTTTTTTATTTTCTCACAAGGATGATTTTCAACAACTCAACTACATGCCTTTATATGCTTCATCAACCTTGGAATAAACATCAAGGTCAGCACTACAAGCATTTGACTTAATACAAATCACTAAGTTGTTGGCCAAACATAATCGGGACTCAAATCTTCCTTGATCAACATGCCACACTCCATCAAATTGCTCTTAGATCATTTGCAACAATCTTGAATCATCTGATTGGCCAAGACTGGGAAGAATATCAACACCAAGAAGGAAATCTTCACCAACGAGCTCAAACTTCAATACGGACCTCCAACACAGCAGTCACACAATCTAGAGACCTCCACAAGTACATTGAATTCAACAAAAACATCTGCACTCGTCCAAATCATCAGAATCACTTGCATCTTCATCTGGAACCTCAAGAACACTGTCTACCATGACTGTCACACAAGAAAGATTGCTTGTGGACTTCCAAACCACTAACCACTTGAGTTGGTGATACACACTGACTTCCTAAACATGCCTCTAGATCTGCATATCATAATATTTGAATGCAGAGCAATCCGGACTAGTTTACTGTCACTCTGTCTCTTCTAAACATAGCAAAACCTGGTTCTACTCAGATGGCCATAGCTTCTTCAAATCATCATGCGGACCTCTCAAATCTTGACTAGAGCTACTTCAGACAATCATCTACACAGCCATATGGTTTGCATACATTGAGATTCATTAATTTTCTCAATATCCTTAGGATTCTAGTCTTCTAAACATACAACAAAATGGAATACAGTTGACACCAATGGTAACAAGGATATGTTGACATCAATAACAACACCGATTAGGCACATATTTGCAACAATCTCCCCCTTTGTCATTGATGGCAACATATGATGTGAAAAACTGATTCAACCACCAAGACAAGAACTTCTCCCCCTTTCTCTTATCACTTCTGCAACTACTTTCTTTACTACTCCCCCTTTCATCAACAACTGGTTTTTCACATGACTTTTCTCCCCCTTTGACATCAATGGCAAAGGGCACATATTTGCAATCTTTTCTCCCCCTTTTTGTTTCAGACTGATCTCCAAAATTTGCATATTGACTACTCCTCCTAAGTAGTATCTCCTTAACATCAATCCGGATCACAAGATATGATGTGTGCATTCCATCTGATTGATGCACCTTAGTGTATCTTAGTTCAGAACATGAGGGGTAATAATCCCTAACTTCTCTCTAAGATACTCAAAAGTATCCTTAGGCAGAGGCTTGGTGAAAATATCTACAATCTAATCCTTTGAAAAAACAAACTCCATTTTAACTTCATTCTCACTTACTTTCTCTCTCAAGAAATGAAACTTGATGGATATGTGCTTAGTCTTTGAATGCAACACCGGATTCTTTGAGATGTTTATTGTACTTGAATTATCATAGAAGATTGTAACAGGTTCTTCAAACATAATTATGATAGCTTTCAACATCTGCTTCATGCACAAGACTTGAGTACAATTGCTTGTTGTTGCTATATACTCTGCCTCTATAGTAGACAGAGATATTGCCTCCTGCTTTTTGCTCAACCAAGAAACCAATCTCCTTCCCAAGAAGAATACACCACCACTAGTACTTTTTCTATCATCCACATTTCCTACCCAATCAGCATCTGTATATGCATGAAGAGTGAAGTCGTTATCCTTTGGATACCATAAGCCATAATCAAGTGTACCTTTGAGATATCTAAAAATTCTCTTGACTGCTACAACATGGGATTCTCTTGGATTAGCTTGAAATCTAGCAACAAGTCCAACTGCATTCATGATATTAGGTCTGGTCTGAGTTAGATAGAGCAGTCCTCTAATTATTGATCTATACATTTTCTAATTTGCCTTAGGGGTGTCATCATCTTTACTCAACTTGCATCTGGTTACCATGGGTGTACCTACTGGCTTTGAATCTTCCATTCCAATTTTTTTTAACAATTCTCTCACATACTTAGATTGAGATATGAAAATACCTTTATCTGACTGAGTGATTTGCATACCTAAGAAGAAATTCATTTCTCGAAACATTGACATCTCAAATTCACTTTGCATCTGATTAACAAATATTTTGCACATACTCTTATTTCCACCAAAAATGATATCATCAACAAATACTTCAACAATCAAGATGCGTTCATATTCAATTTTGATATAAATATTACTATCTGTTGTACCTTTGCTAAAACCCAATTTTAGTAGATACTTATCTAATCTTGCATACTGGGCTCTTGGAGCTTGTTTGAGTCCATACAATGCTTTTCTCAATCTACAAACCATATCTCCTTGATCAGACAATTAGAATCCTTCTGGTTGCTCAATGTAGACTTCTTCATCTAATTCTCCATTCAGGAATGCTGACTTGACATCCATCTGATAAACCTTGAAATCCTAAAAAGCAACAAATGCAAGAAATAGTTTGATTGCTTCTATTCTTTCTACCAGAGCAAAAGTTTCTTGAAAATCAATTCCTTCCACTTGAGGGTATCCTTTGCATACCAACCTTGCTTTGTTTCTTACAACTTCACCATCTTCATTTAATTTATTCCAGAAGACCCATTTAGTTCCTATAGACACCTAAAAATGGCTTCTACCATCGAACCGACTCCTGACATCCCTAAACATGTCAATTTCCCTCCTAACCAATTAATTAAATTTTTATTTAATTAATTATCCCTTCATTACTCTATTTTCCATCATATTATCCCCAAAATTAAATTAATTTCATTAATTCAATAGTCTAAAACCTTAGCCAATTGATTTAATAAATATGCAATATTTATTATTTCAATTTCCCTCTATCCTAAGTCCTAAATCCACCTCACAAAATCCACCTCATCAATCCACCTCATCTCTTCCACCTCACCATGTGGCACATATAATTAAATATTCTTAATATTTAATTAGCTAATATCCTCCATTATCCAAAAATAAATTTAAAATTCAATTATCCCTCACTATCATCCACTAATTGAATTTTTAATTCAATGGTCATCCACTAATTGAATTTTTAATTCAATGGTCCTCCACTAATTGAATTAAATTCAATGGTCATCCACTAATTGAATTTTTAATTCAATGATCCTCCACTAATTGAATTTTTAATTCAATGGTCTTCCACTAATTGAATTTTTAATTCAATTATCCTCCACTAATTTTAATTCAATTATCCTCTACTCTTCCACTAATTGAATTTTTAATTCAATTGTCCACTAATTGAATTAAAAAATTTAATTTGTCATAATCCACTCTTCTCAAAAAAATAATTTTTAATTCATCCATTATGAATTAAAGATTCACAAATAATGAGAGCCATTGATCTCATCTTTTGATCCTCACCCTCCATTCCTTTTTCAAAAATCTATAAATGAAACCCTCACCCAAGCCATTCAGAACAACTTCTTCTTGCATCAAAACCATGTCCAAATTTCTCTCAACTCTCTTCATCATACTATCATCATATTGTGTTGAAAGCAAGAGCAATCCACATTTCAATCAAATAAGGAATATCATGTCTTAGGAGCTCTTGAGTGCAAGCTTCCTCCTTCCTTGATGAGATTGGGTCTTCATGTGAGGTATAATTTTGTGTTTTATGCATTTCGTTTATGTTTTCACTTCATTTTGTTTTCCTAATCTACATTGGCACGCCCGGTGGGACCCACAAGGTCCATATCTAATCTTTTTTTTGTGAGTTTTTATTTCAGAGACGTATTTTTTTTGCAGGTCCTGAGCACTTTCTCTCCTAACTTTCACTCACAATTCCATCTGGCTTTCTTTGTCTTCCTTCTATTTCTTGGACTTTCTATTCTATCTCCTCTCTATTTCTACAGGTATCTTGAACGAAGAAGGGGAGACTATGGCAAAATTTTTCTAAAATCATCTATTGACCAAATCTGTGCCATATTGGCACTATTTTCTGTATTAGTGCTATCTTCTGTATTAGCGCCCTCAATTTTAGCGCTATTTTTCTGTACTAGCTTAAGGATCTATGTAGGGTTGGGTCTCTTTTCTGTAGGTCATCCAAGACCATCATCTCGAAACTACTAACATCTTTTGCAGGGATTTAGTAGATTAGTCACATCTTCATTGGTGCACCTAAAAAGAATCTTTGTATGCCTTAGTATAAAGAATATTTGATTTTGGTGCAACTAAAATTAATCATTGCTTGCAACAAACAACTATCAAAACACTTCAATTTTGGGCTTTTAAAAAGAACCACAAATTGCATCAATCACATCATTGGATTAAAAAGAACAACAATATGCATTCTTCACTCATATAATCAAGAAAATGAATCTAATTTGTGTGAAGTGTTTTCATGATTTGTGCTTGTAGTGTGAAAAGTGTATGCTCTTCCCTCGCACCATTTGGTGACCTTGGGAATCAAAAGCTTCTCACAACACTTGCATTAATCACCCCCAACATAATCCAAAGATCTAAAATGAACCATGTTGAGTGTGATGCAAGCACAAAATATACGTATGCTTTCCCCTTGCATCTTTGTATGAACTTGGGGATCAAAAGTATTTTTGTGGTTGTGTTGCTTTTATTAATCCTTAGAGGGCCTGCCACCCCGCTTCGAAAGGTGGGAACGACCCAAGCAGCATCAAGCTAAAGCCAAGCTCTTCTAAGCCGCTATATAAAATAAGGTGTTTGTGATGAAAGTCATAGACAACAGGTGTTGTTTTGTTATACCGACAGCCATCCTCCCCCAAAACCCTCCAAGGCGTAACCCTTAGAGGCTAGGAGACTCCATAACGGAGAGTAGTGCTGCCGCATGTATAACCACCTGAATGGATGCCCTTATTACAAACCATTGTTTAGCAAGCCAAAATCCTTCTATTTGTTGACACAGAAGGGAAACCTTTGAAGCGGCCCCGATTCATGCGGTTCTTAGCCGAGGTAGCAGGGACAATCTAAAGGTTTAGTGAGGGACAAGCCTTATAAGAAACCCAGATCTTGGTATGTGTGAGAAGTATGTGCAATTGTAAGGAGGAGCCGGTGCTACCAAGATCGTGGAGCTACCCACTTTGAATAGGCGTAGCTAGGGGATTCAACAAATACTATCACATTCTCACCTTAGGTTGTTCAAAGTGCTTGTTAAATAAAAAAATCACACATTTTTTTCAAAACAAAACAAAATCTTGATTGTTGTGTGATTATTGTGCTTGAATTATTTGCAACACATTGCCAAGAGACAAACCACATCATTTGATCATATTCCAAAAAAAGAAAAATCAAGAAATTGCCATAAAAAACCTGTCTTTTTAGGACCTTGACAGACACTGCCTGGTTTTAGCACCATCGATGTCTGATTGTGGCGCCATTTCACCCGTGGATTGGCACTATTCACAGATTGACTTGCCTAAAACAGAGACCTAGTTAGTTGTGATCCACACCATCTGCACTGCCATAATCCATAGTCACATCCCAAAAATTCGACAACAGTTCATCCATTTTCTTCCAAATTTTTCCAAAATCACACCTTCTCTTTTGACCTTAGAGGATTAATCACCACCATTGTTAGACCCCTTTGCTATATCAAACCCATTCAAATTCATATCCGCTTGTCTTTAGTGATTGTTTGCACACCTTTTGGACCAAACCAAAATCCTTATCATAAGAAAATCATTCCAAAAATCCCCAAAATCTCCCAAATCAAAACATCATCAAAATTTGTCATCCTTTTGAGCTAAAATTTGATCTAGATTTCATCCTACACACATCATATCTTGCTTGGAAAGTCAATAGTCTACATTCCAAGTGAAATCATTATCCCTCTTTGTGTAAGGTCATTAGTCTACCCCAAACAAAGAAAGACATCCCTTTTGTGCAAACCACAAATCTAGGTCCTACCTAAGCTCAATTTGTCGACTATCAAAATCATCCACATCACACATCAAAAAATCAAACATCAAACAAAACATCCCTCCATCACCTATCTCTTTGGTCCAACATTTATGCAAAATCAATATCGCCCATCCATATCACCCTTAGGTTGAAACCTTTAGAAATACATATCGATCTTCCACCACATCTTCTCCCCTATTCCATCTCACTACCACATCCATCTTTGGGTCCAACGTAATCAAATCAGATTCTCTAAGGTCTCCATCCCCATCTCATCCTACATCTAGAAATCAACCCCATATACGTGCATGCCCATCACAAGATCACAAAGCAAAAAGAATCAAGAAATGGTAGAACATTGGCAATTTGGCATGCCTAACACCGATAGCTACAACAGACCCATCAATCCAAATCCACCTACATATTCCTTCATCCTCCCATATGGTCCTAATGAAAATCCCTTCAGTTACTTACGACAAACACAACCATCACCCCCCCACCACCACCAACACAAAACGTCCCCATTACTTCCCAAGATGACCTAGATGTGTTAAGCTTCACGCAAGACGCCGATAACATGGACATGCTTGACAAAGTCTTACGGTCGGATCCAAACAGATTTCTAGATCATCTTCTCAAAATAGGTGCTCAACTACCCCCCATCACGACATCATCACACCCATCCACCTCGACAATCACCTCTACCCCATCAAATAACCAAGCATCCACATCCAACACCCAACCCACTATCTCTCAAACGACAACGCCCATCATCTCTCAAATGTCCGCACCTATCGTATCTACCACCAACATGACCTCTACCACTACCACGTCTACTATTACTACCAATATCCCTAACCCCACCACGTCACAACCCGTCACCACATCCACTACTACAACAACGGTAAACCCTTCCATGCCACAAATTACCATGGGCATACAAGGCAACATTACACAAGCAAGTACATCCACAAGTGTGCCTCCACCTAATCCCAACACCATGGCATATCTGCGACAGTTGTTCTCACAACCACCGTACAATACATCCAACCCATCCCACGCCTACCAATCCAACGTCAATCCATCCACTGTCACATATCCACATATCCTCGTAACATCATCTATACAATATCAAACAAATCCCCAATATCAAACCCCACCCCACTTCCAACATCTCACCAACCAATAGGCGTACATCCAATAAACACAACAACCACAGGATATCAACACTATTGTACAAGGCTTAGTCCAATAGGTAGCGGACCTACAAACTAGGGGAAAACGCAAACACTATTCCTTTGAGGATATTTGCCCCTACCCATTTGATCGCACATTATACATGCCCCCTTTCCCCAAGAACTTCGAGACACCTAAATTCGACAAATACAAGGGAAAGGGAGACCCTAGGGACCACCTTAGGGAGTTCTACATAGCTTGCTTAGAAGTCTCTAATAACGACACCTATCTAATGAGACTATTCCCATGAAGCCTCGGCGGTCAAGCCGCTGAATGGTTCACACATCTCCCCCCTGGCATTAGGACTTTCCCTGAGCTTGCAGAGAAGTTTGTGAACCACTTCTACAATTTTGAGCATGAAATATCCATGACCGACCTTTGCAACACCAAACAAAAGAACGACGAAGCCTTCGCTTCCTTCTTGCAAAGGTGGAGAGGCTTAGCAAGCAAACTCCCATGGCCCATTCCTGAAAAATAACTCATCACCATGTTCGTGGCCAACCTCAATCAGGAATTAGGGTTTCATCTGCAAATACTTTGTGCATCTACCTTTGAAGAGGTCATCAACAAAGGCACTACCATCGAACGAGCCCTCATTTCCAAGGGCTCCATCAAACTGTACGACCCCAAATCCAACAACAACGACAACAACTACAAATCCAATAACAACACCCCCAATACCAACAACAACGCCAACACACCATCAAACGACAAATCACGTTATTGGGGGAAGAACAAGAACAACCTAAACGACAGCGTCACGGATGTGAAGGCCGTCCAACATATACAAAACCAAACACTTGCACATACATATGCAACAAATGTCAATAACCAGAGAGGCCCAACTAAACCACACAAACCACGTAGACAATTCACACCCTTAGGGGAACTTGTCGAAGACATCCTTGATAGATGTCTCAAGCAAAATTTGATCACACTTCCACCCGTTAGACCCCGTCAAGAGAATGAACTAAAAGCTGCATGGTACAATGAGAACGACTACTGTGAATACCACCACGTGGCGGGTCATAAAACAATCGACTGCATGCAACTCAAACATTGCGTCTAAGACCTTATCGAACAAAATCTAGTCGGTCTCGATCATAGCACCCAACCATCACCAAACGCCAACCTAGGAGCTTACAAGGATCCCCTAACTAATCATAACAAAGCCTCGTCGTCCAACCAAACCTACAATATCACCCCACCACCCCGCATCTTACGACTCTATCGTAGGACGTATAGAAGCATCATCCCATCATGTCAACACAGTCACCATCCGCGTACAAGCACCTGATTGTGCTGTTACAACCTGCCGTGGCCCTATATCCATTCGCACAACCCCTACCACTGAACCAACACCCGCATCCACATCAGATCCCCTACCTCCTCGTCCAAACACACGTGCATCACCTACCCACCAATATAACCTCCTAGAACACCTAGGAAAGACACCCGCACAAATTTCCATCCTTGAGTTGCTTCGCACATCTCCCCTTCATAAAGATGTCCTCGATAAAGCACTCTTGCAAACACAAGTCCTTGCCAACTTGAATGTAACAGAATTCCAAGCCATGGTAGGACACATCACCTCACCCCATCATCTCACCTTCTTAGAAAAGGACCTACCCGCCTTTGATCACATACATAACGATGCCCTGCACATCGAAGTCCGCATCCACAAGCACACCATTAAAAGAGTCTTAATAGATGGTGGCTCCGGTCTCAACATATGCACTCTAAAAATGCTCAAACACTTGGGGTATTCTGAAATTGTCAAGAGCATGGGCTATAAAATACAAGGCGGTATAGGCCTTCATGAATAGGGAACTGTAGAACCACTGTAGGCAACAAAGAATCCCTATACTCTAGGGTTAGGGTATGGTCAACCGCAACACATCCTCACTACCGGTGAGTGTATCTTATTCGAGGTCGCTATGGCCTCCTTAGACGTCGACAATGTTAACGAACCGGGCCTTCAAGACTCCTTTAGCCATTTCACTGACTTCTTTGACTCATCCATTTGTACCATTTACTCTGTCACCACTCTCCCTTCACCCTCCAATGACTTGCCACTAGTCTACCCCAACCTCATTGATTGGGACCAATGGGGACCTCCTATCTTCGACATCGCACTTAACGATGAGACCATCGCTGCAATGATGGGGGTAAGAGATCACTTCCCTTTGGGAGATCACAAAGCCGGATACATCATGGAACTCAATCTGGATGCCTATTTCAGGGAGACAACCCCTACTTCCAGTCATAAAAAAATAAAAATAAAAATGGATTTGATGGTGAAAACTATTCCGCGGCAGTATTAGATCCTACAAAAATAAAAATAAACGACGTATCTCCTGGTGAAAACCTCCACGAGGTGCCAGAAGATGGAAGCATGGGCCTCCCTGAAATAGATAAAGTCTATCCTGACAGATCACCCATCTTGGTTGAACCAGCTCAGGAAATGAACCTTGGAACAAAGGAAGAACCCAAAATCACATACAGAGCAGAATCTCTCAGCATACAAGAACAAGAGAACTTCTTGTCCTTCTTCACACGTAGAAATCACAATTTTGCATGGACCTATGCAAACATGCCAGGGCTAGATCCCGCCTTGGTTGTTCATCATCTTGCAGTACATCCTGATGTGAAACCAGTCAAGCAGAAGCTCAGAAAAATGAATCCTCAGGTGGCTCTCTTAGTCAAGGCAGAACTAAAAAAGTTACCAGATGTTGGGTTCATTCGCCCAATTGATTATCCTGAATGGGTTTCAAATCTTGTACCAATTGCTAAACCAGATGGCCGAATTCGCTGTTGTACCGATTTCAGGGATCTCAACAAGGCCTGCCCGAAAGATGACTTCCCACTACCAAACATCGACATGATAGTGGATCTCATAGTAGGATATGAAATTTTATCCCTCATGGATGGTTTCTCAGGATACAATCAGATAAAAATTGCTGAAAAGGATCAGCACAAAACGGCCTTTATATACCCATGGGGAACATATTGCTGGGTGGTAATGCCATTCGACCTGAAAAATGCAGGAGCCACCTATCAAAGAGCCATGACCATAATCTTCCATGACCTATTCCACCACGTCATGGAAGACTATGTGGACGATTTGCTAGGGAAATCAAAGACCAGAGAAGAACACTTAGCAGTGCTGGCCAAGATCTTCGATCGGTTGGAGCAATACAATGTCCATTTGAATCCAAAAAAATGTGTCTTCGGTGTCACCTCAGGCAAACTTCTGGGATACATAGTCTCGAGAAGAGGAATCGACGTGGATCCCTTAAAGGTCAAGGCCATCACTGAGATGCCACCTCCAACAACACTGAAACAACTGCGAAGCCTGCAGGGAAAACTCCAGTCTATCCATCGATTCATTGCCCAACTTACGGATAAGTGCCAACCCTTCCAGCATCTGCTCTGAAAAGACATAGCCTTCGTCTGGAACACTCAGTGTCAGAGTGCCTTCAACCAAATAAAAGAATACCTGGCTAATCCTCCTGTGCTAACTCCACCAAGGCAAGGCGAACCCCTCCTACTTTACATCTCCGTAACAGAGACAGCCATCGGAGCCTTGCTAGCACAACTTGATGAGCAGGGGAAAGAAAGAGCCATTTACTATATCAGCCGCAGCTTGATCTCGTATGAGCTCAATTATACACAAATTGAACGAGCATGTTTAGCCCTTGTCTTTACGTCCCAAAAGTTAAGACACTACATGCTCAATCACAAGACAAAGCTCATTGCTAAGATTGACCCACTGAAATATCTCCTAAATAGAGCTACCCTTACTAGCAGAATGGCTAAATGGGTCATGATTCTAACAGTGTTTGACATAGAATACACTGAGAGAAAGGCCATCAAAGGGCAGGTTATAGCAGATCAGCTAGTTGAAGCACCTATCCCTGCAGAGCATCCTACAATTGTAGACTTTCCAGATGAGGCCATCCTGACAATCACACCAGCCACAGACACATGGAAGATGTATTTTGATGGATCATATACCCACAGAGGCTTGGGGGCAAGTGTATTGTTTGTTACCCCTCAAGGAGACACAATCCCTAAATCCTTCAAGATCACATTTCCATGTACCAACAATGTAGCAGAGTATGAGGCCCTCATCACAGGTCTCTGCATGGCCATCCAATGGAAAATTGAAAAGCTACTAGTGTACAGCGACTCTCAACTGGTCATCAGGCAGGTTAATAACAAATACAAAACCAAGGATGACAAGCTCCTTCCCTATAAAAAGATGGTCGATGATTTCAAAGATTACTTCAAAGACATCCACTTCAAGCAAATCCCATGGCTCAATAACAAAGCAGCCGATGCCATGGCAACTATCGGATCTCTGGTAGACATGAAGAGGACAACAAGAAATGCGAGTTCCTGATTGAATAACTCCCTATCCTAGCATACGATGTTCCTCAATCCGAACTAGTGTGCAAAGTCATTGGTCCCTTGTCCCCGTGGTACCAAGAAACATACCTATATCTCCACGACAACATCCTCCCCCCTAATCTGTCCACCTCACAAAGAAAATCATTCATCCGTCGAGCCTCTCGTTTCATCCTTATAGGCGATAAATTATACAAAAGGAGTCTTCATGGTACGCTTCTACGATGTTTAGACTCTAGGGAAGCTGAGGTAGCCTTGGAGGAGGTACACGTTGGCATCTGTGGGGCGCATTCAAGTGGACCCACCCTTTTTAAAAAGATCCTCAGGACCGGATATTATTGGCCCACAATGGAACAAGATTCCCACAAGTTTATCAAGAAATGCCTCCCATGCCAACAGCACGGCGATCTCATCCACACACTAGCACAGGAGCTACAACTGATCACAACGCCATGGCCTTTCTCACAGTGGGGACTCGACCTCATAGGAAAAATACATCCTCCATCCTCCAATGGCCATAAGTTCATTATCACTGCTACCGAATACTTCACAAAGTGGGTGGAAGCAATACCACTCACCTTCACCATAGGTATCCAAATCTCAAAATTCATCCTCCACTATATCATCTGCCGATATGGTATTCCCCATTCCATTGTCACTGACAATGGAAAGCCCTTCAAAAACCAAGAAGTTCGCACCTTGTGCGAAAAATTTGACATCAAACACCACTTCTCCACACCATATTACCCTCAAGGAAATGGTCAAGCAGAGGCTTCTAACAAAACCATCCTCCGCATTCTCAAGAAGATAGTCAATGAAGCTGGCCGTGACTGGCACCTCCAACTCAATCGTGCCCTATGGGCCTACCGCACAAGCATCCACACTCCTACAAGAGCCACCCCATTCTCACTAGTATTCAGATCTGAAGCCATTTTACCTACAAAGGTTGAGCTCCCATCTCTTCGAGTGTCCTTGCATAACATTATCTCTGATGAGGACTACTGCGTCGCAAGGTTGCATCAATTAGAACTACTGGATGAGAAACGCCTGAATGCATTGAATCACTTACAGGCATACCAAAACTGCCTCAGAAGAAGCTACAACAAAAAGATCAGAACCAGAAAATTTGAGGTAGGTGACCTTGTCCTAATGGAAAATCAGAAGAACCTGCAAGAGCGTCCGAAGCAAGGAAAGTTTGAACCCAATTGGCTAGGACCTTATGTCATCACCACCGATTATGGGTCAGGAGCCTATCAGCTTGCAACACCTGAGGGGAAGCCTCTAGATGAGCTGATGAACATCCTGCATCTCAAGAAATTCTATGCATAACCCATCTGGTACCCCAAGTCAAAAAATCAAAATAAATCAAAAAAATCAAAAACACCAAAAAAATTAGAAAATCAAGAAAAATCAGAGGGCAATAAAAACTTCCAATGGTGAAAATCACTTCGGTGATGCCTTGGATAAGTACCATGATGAAAACCTGTTTCAGGCACCATGCATAGAAGCCGGTTCTACCATCTAAGAAGTCCTCTTTCTGTCACATCACTCCATATTTCACGCACCCCATGGCTTGGAATTCTGAAACATCAAGTCCTATCGCCCAACCCATCCTATCCCATCCTAAGGCCAACTCATGGAACGAGGATCTTTGTAAGCTCCCTTTGTACATCACAAAATCAAAAATCCAAAAACATCGCAAAATCAAAAATCTAAAAACATCGCAAAATCAAAAATTCAAAAACCTCGCAAAATCATAAAAAATACAAAAACAATAGAAAATGCAGAAAACCTAAAAACAACACATCTCATTGCCATCATCAAACACACATTAATCTTCATCACATCACACCCATCCTAAACCATTCCCACATCATCAAGTCTTGCCAGAACTGCATATTCATTTCACCTGCATCTTAAAAGTACCTTGATCTCGTGGACATAGGGTATGTAGGCAGTTTGGAATACAAAGGATGTTTCTAGTACTCAGGTACCTAAGATGCACCCATCCACCCTGTGGGATGGTCTAGCTTTTGATTTTCCTTCACGACACCAAGGGACTCCCACACCATCATCTTCAATTGATACACAGTTGTGCATCCAGAAATTCTCAAGTTAATTGAGCTACCATTTGTCGATGTCTTCCGAGACCTCTTTGATGTGCGTTGTTCAACATCAGATAAAGACCCAGAGGAAGCTAAAATGGCCCTAGGAGGTTCTTTACCTTGAAAAAGATGTATATGAATCTCCTCATTTCTATATTCTAATTTATGCATAAATTCACAGCTTTCTCTATCCTCTATGCACTCTTTACAGATCTCTGGTTGTGTTCTTAGAGTATGGATTTTACTCATCTTACACTCCTGATCATCAACATTTAAGTCCTCCTTTGTTATTGGCACTTCCTTGCAGCTTCCATAAATATCATTTGCTTTAGAATTTTGAAATTCAACCAGAAAACCATCATAATCAATCATGCCCTTTCTACAAAATTAAAAAAAATCCCAAAACATCACAAAATCAAAAAATCCAAACACATCACAAACATCAAAAAATCCCAAAATAATCTATTCATCACAAAAATCAAACTTGCTCCATCACACTCTCATCATCATCACATTTATCATCATCCCACATCATCATCACATCTATCCTTAATAAGCTTACACTCGATCCAAGCTTCGCATCACCTCTCAAAGCATTGTCCTTAATCAAAATCCTCAACTATCAAATCAGCATCAATCGCAACTTGTCACCATCACATCTTGAGCCAATTTTACAACATCATCAAATCCTCTATCAATTCCTACCTTAGGATATATCTTTCCTATGATAGGCAGAATCTATCAAATCATCATCCATCTTGGCAAGAGATACAATGGCTACTTGTTTGGTTCGTTGGACTTTTGATTTTTGATTTTTGTCTTTTTTCCTATTCGAAGATCACATCAAAGCTACCTTGATCTTACTATATCATGGTATGTGGCGAAAACATCTAGAATGGGGCATAGTCTTGCTTTTGTATGCTGTGCTTGTGGGTTGGTTTCATTACTCCAAGCTAGTATTCATATCTTGTTGATCATAGGGTCAGTTCTAGCAAATTGATCTCCTTATGCATCTAAGGTTCATCATACCTTTTGTGTACTAAGGACTTATGCTATGAGTCCCCTTCCCTCATCTAGACAAGGTTGTACTATCTTGGGCATGCATGGGATCATCCCTTTGTTTGCGTGTCTAGTCCATGCAACTCTTGGATAAACATCATCACCCTGGTCTTCTATACCTTGGTGAAAATATCCACTTTGCTATATCAAACCTAGGATTGCTCTAAATCATTTTCAGCACAATGATCAGCCACCAATCAATCTCCCCACATTATCACACTTTCATCTCACCTCTTATCCTCCAACCACATCTACCAAACTGTTCCATCCATTTCGCGAGCACAATCGTGTTCTTGCAACCCGCCTATCTTCTCGAGGGGGCATCATCCTTACCAATTATCCCCAAACCTTACTTGATTCTTCTAAGCCAAAATCTTTTTTCTATCCAATTCAACTCTATGTTTTAACTTCTTTGAAATGATGTTACTTAGCCGCAACACCATCTCAAAGAGGGGCAAATGTAGACACCTAAAAATGGCTTCTACTATCGAACTAACTCCTGACATCCCTAAAAAAGTCAATTTCCCTCCTAACCAATTAATTAAATTTTTATTTAATTAATTATCCCTTCATTACCCTATTTTCCATCATATTATCCCCAAAATTGAATTAATTTCATTAATTCAATAGTCTAAAACCTTAGCCAATTGATTTAATAAATATGCAATATTTATTATTTCAATTTCCCTCTATCCTAAGTCCTAAATCCACCTCACAAAATCTACCTCATCAATCCACCTCATCTCTTCCACCTCACCATGTGGCACATATAATTAAATATTCTTAATATTTAATTAGCTAATATCCTCCATTATCCAAAAATGAATTTAAAATTCAATTGTCCCCCACTATCATCCACTAATTGAATTTTTAATTCAATGGTCCTCCACTAATTGAATTTTTAATTCAATGGTCTTCCACTAATTGAATTTTTAATTCAATTGTCCTCCACTGATTGAATTTTTAATTCAATTATCCTCCACTCTTCCACTAATTGAATTTTTAATTCAATTGTCCTCCACTAATTGAATTAAAAAATTCAATTTGTCATAATCCACTCTTCTCAAAAAAGAATTTTTAATTCATCTATTATGAATTAAAGATTTACAAATAATGGGAGCCATTGATCTCATCTTTTGATCCTCACCCTCCATTCCTTTTTCAAAAATCTATAAATGAAACCCTCACCCAAGCCATTCATAACAACTTCTTGCATCAAAACCATGTCCAAATTTCTCTCAAATATCTTCATCATACTATCATCATATTGTGTTGAAAGCAAGAGCAATCCACATTTCAATCAAATAGGGAATATCATGTCTTAGGAGCTCTTGGGTGCAAGCTTCCTCCTCCCTTGATGAGATTGGGTCTTCATGTGAGGTATAATTTTGTGTTTTATGCATTTAGTTTATGTTTTCACTTCATTTTGTTTTCCTAATCTACAGTTCCAATCACATTTTTATCCTCAAGTCTAGAAACAAGATCCCAAGTGTGATTCTTTTCAATTTGCATTAATTCTTCTTCCATTGCTTTTACCTAGCTTTCATCATTGTAGGCTTCACTTACCAATTTTGGTTCAATCTTTGAAATCAAACAAATCTCTTCTTGATTGTCAACAATTCTTCTCCTAGTTTAAACACCTTTCTTTCTATCTCCTATGATCTGATCTTTAGGATGATTCATTCTTACATACTTGGGAGTTTTGGGCTTTGCTTGAACTTCTATTTCTTGAGCTTGTTCTTCAACATCTGCACTATCTTCTTGAGTCACTGGGTTTTCTGGATTAATCTAAATCTAAGTCTGGGTTTGAACTTGCCTTTCTTGACTTTGACTTTCATCTTGATCATCTGAGTCATATCCACAAGACTTGGAATGTCCTTCTTTGCTCTCATCAACTCTGACATTAGCACTTTCAACAATCTCTTTCAATCTCTTGTTGAAGGACCTGTATGACTTGCTTTGAGTAGAGTAACCCAAAAACATTCCTTCATCACTTATTGTATCAAACTTACCTAGATCTTCATCTCTTTTGATATAGAGTTTACTACCAAAAATTATGAAATATCTCACAGTAGGAAGATGACCAAACCATAGTTCATACTGTGTCTTACCAGAATTGCCTTTGATCTGCACCCAGTTAAGAGTGTAGACAACAATACTCATAACTTCTCTCCAATAGACTTGTGGAACATTTGCTTCCATCATCATGGTCTTAGAAACTTCTTGAATGGTCTAGTTCTTTCTTTCCACAACTCCATTCTACTGAGGAGTCCTAGGATAAGATAACTATCTTTTTATTCAATACTTTTCACAGAATGTATCAAACTCACTGGAGGTAAACTCTCCACCTTTGTCAGATCTCAGACACTTTATTTTCACACCAATCTCATTCTCCACCATAACCTTGAACACCTTGAATTTGTCAAGAGCTTTTGATTTTTCTTTTAGGAAGGTTACCCACATCATCCGGGAGTAATCATCAATCAACAACATAAAATATATGTCTCCTTGCACACTCCTAATTCTGGCAGGGCCACATAGATCAGTATTCACAAGTTCTAGTAGTCCACTTGAAAATTTTTCTTTACTCTTGAATGAAGTTCTGTTCTATTTACCCAATTGACATTCTCTACACATGCTATCAGGTTTCGTAGGTTATGGAAGATCTCTCATAGCCTGAGTAGAACTTATCTTGACAATGTTATCAAAATTCACATGACACATTCTTCTATGCCATAACCAACTCTAATCAATCTGAGAAATCAAGCAACTCTTATCAGAACTACTTAAATGAAAGATGTTACCTCTGGTCTGAGTACCAGATGCAATTTCAGTTCTGGAGCTTTCCAAGATTCTGCATTTTCTATCCTTGAACTAGAGATCATAACCCTTGTCAAGCAACTGTCCAACATTGAGAAGATTATGCTTTAGTCCTTCCACATATAGAACATCATTAGTGTTATTCTTACCATCAAAAGAGATAGATCCTCTTCCACAGATTCTACAAGCTGAGTTGTCTCCAAATTTCACAATTCCACCTTCATATTTTTCAAATCTTACAAACTTACTTTTATCACCTGTCATATGATTGGAATGTCCACTATCAATCACCCATTCATCCTTTTCAACAACCTGAGCAGCTAAGGCACTTTCCACATTCACATAGCTAGTAGATTTAGTAGACACCAGATCTTCTTCTTTGATATCAATGAACACCCAATCACCTTTAGTGGAACCTCCATGATCAGATTCATTATCTATGACTCCTTCTCTAGCTTCTTGGACATAGTAACATTTCTTCTGATCTTTATATCTATTAGGTTTTGGTTTTGAAAACCTCTTCGAACATCTTGAGGCAAAATGACCAATCTTATTACAGGAAAAACATTTGAATGACAAATTTCCTTCATACTTACCGGATCCTCTTGGCATTCTTTTGGCAATAAGAGCTTCAAGTTCTGTAGACTCAATTTCATCATCTTTAAGATCCTTCCTTGCCTTTGCAAACCTGTTTGATCTTCCTGAAGAACTTTCACCCAGATCATATCTTTGTTTTCCATATACACTGGCCTTAAATTTAGATTTAGACATAGGAAGAGAATCACCAAACTCGCTCATTTCAAATGCTGAAAGCTTACCAACTAACTAATCCCTTGTAACAGTTGTCATAGTCCTGATTTCTTTAATGGTAGCAACTTTATGCTTGTATGCTACAGGTAAAAATCTGAGCACTTTATAAAGGGGATTGGTTGAGGTAGGATCCTCCTTAACACTTTATTTTTCTAGGGTTTTGATGTTTAACATGTGTTTGGTGAAAATTTATGAAAAATATGAGTTGACAAAAGTTCATTATTATTCATAATAAAGATTCCAGCAAAGTTGTAGGCAACTTTATGAAAAAATCCAACTCCAACCCATAGAGGATGGCCCTAGCCTATTATTGAGTGTGCCCCTTTGTTGGAAAACTATTCTTGACATCAACAAACTTTTGTAGAAACTATGTTTTGTCATTTCTAGATTAATTCATCTTTTACTTTCAATTTTTGTGAAGCTTAGATAGTTGAAATTCTTTGTGTAGGTTTTACCTTTCTAATGTATTTTGTTCAATTTTCCAACTTTGTGTTGAATCTTTCCATCTATATAGTTCCATGTCAAGTGACTATCATTTCTAGAATCAGGTTCAAGCATCAAGATACATTAGTTCTAGTCTTGGAGCATGTTGACCATTTTATGTCACCATAAAGGTAGCCTATCCTCCATCTCAACCTCTAATCAACAATTAAATACCAATTTAGATAATACTGTCAAAGAATTTGACACCAACCATTAGAGGGATGACTAATACTATTATAATAATTACTATCAGAATAGTGGATGTTCTCATTCTTGTAATTAGGCCAGACAACTGAGATAGGGGGTGAATCAGTTGTCCCACAAAGATAACTTTTTCTCCTTTTAATCTTCTTTCACAACTTACAAATAGTTTAATGATGTAAACATTAAAGCATGAAACAATAACACATGAGTAGAAACACAATTAACACACTTGACACCAAGATTTTTAACGTGGAAACCCGATTAAGGGAAAACCATGGTGGGGGTTAACCCACAAGATTTGTACCCTATTAAAAGTACTTAAAAATGGGAAGGCACTTGCCTTCAGGCGCACTGGCTAGAGCTCACTACTAAAAAGAGGCTCATTGCCTATAGAGATTTATGTTTAATATAGAACAAATTAAGTGAGAAATAGTGTCTTCTGCATGCCTAGTTTAGTCTCATTGAATGCTCACAAAATTTCTGCTCTTCTCCCAAATACTTCTTCACTATCACATCATCCTTTACTGTTCTTGTTCCTCTGCTCCTCTTCTCTACTCTACCTCTGATCCTTTCTTGAGATTTTGTTATTTCGCACAAGGATGATTTTCAACAACTCAACTACATGCCTTTATATGCTTCATCAACCTTGGAATAAACATCAAGGTCGGCACTACAAGCATTTGACCTAATACGAATCACTAAGATGTTGGCCAAACATAACTAGGATTCAAATCTTCCTTGATCAACATGCCATGCTCCATCAAATTGCTCTTAGATGATCTACAACACTCTTGAATCATCCGGTCGACCAAGACTGGGAAGAACAACAACACCAAGAAGGAAATCTTCACCAATGAGCTCAAGCTTCAATGTGGACCTCCAATATAGTAGTCACATAATCCAGAGACCTCCACAAGTACATTGAATTCAACAAAAACATCTGCACTCCTCCAAATCATTAGAATCACTTGTGTCTTCATCCAGAACCTCAAGAACACTGTCTGCCATGACTGTCACTCAAGAAAGATTGCTTGCAGACCTCCAAACCACTAACCACTTGAGTTGATGATACACACTAACTTCCCAAACATGCCTCTAGATCCGCAGATCATAATATTTCAATGCAGAGAAATCCAAACCAGTTTACTGTCACTCTATCTCTTCTAAACATAGAAAAACCTGGTTCTACTCAGATGGCCAAAGCTTCTTCAAATCATCATGCGGACCTCTTAAATCTTGACTTGAGCTACTTCAGACAATCCTCTACATAGCCATATGGTCCGTATACATTGAGCTTCATTAATTTTCTCAATATCCTCAACATTTTAGTCTTCTAAACAGGCAACAAAATGGAATATAGTTGACACCAATGACAACAAGGATATGTTGACATCAATGACAACACTGATTAGGTACATATTTGTAACACTCATCTGAATATATTGCAAAACAAAAATGAGGTGTAGCAGTCTAAAAGTGGCACCTCTATTTCAACTTCAGGTTTCATTCTTCATAAAACACTAGGTACTATGTATTAGATAATCCTCTACCTACTAAACAAAGAATAGTCAACATTATATATCACATGCCTTCTATTCCATTCTCAACGTAACAATCACTCCAAATATGGCACCATATTGAGATATTCCTTTAGTTTAAAAAACTAGTAAGATAGCAAATATGGTGGCATATTTCAAGTCTACAACAATTAAAAAATGGTGCAACCATTCTTAAATGGTGCCTCCATAAAACATGGTATTGCAATCTCCAAGGAGAGCACTATATATTGAGGTCTCTCCCTCCATTTGTAAAAGATCAATCATTAGGTATAGCTAATCCAAATCCAACTACAGGCCAAAGTGTGTCTCCTCTCTCCAAGGTTTGCCCATATTAAGTTGTATTATTTTAATATTAAAGTCTAATTTATATTAAAATATTAATATGAGGAGGTGGGTGGAAGGGTGGGGGACACTTCACACCAGGGTGAAGTGGCCGACTAGGCAGGGGTGAAATGAGTTGGAAGCCAATCAACAACGGGCTATCATTCAAGTAATGTCAAAAGCTTGTTTTTAAGGGAGTGTCCTGCACTCATTTCCAAGTGAGGAGCAATTTTCTTCGAGGCAAAGTGAAGAGAAGTTTCACACATTCAAAAAATTGGTGCAGTTAAGGAGAAGGATGGAGAAAAGGACATTATCAATCATTTTACAGCTGTTTGGCTAGTCGTCAGAGCCCTTGGCTCAGGCTAGCAGGAGAGAGATTAGCTAGCTGAAGGTGATGGGATCATCACACGTATCGTTCTAATTATGAAGGTTGAATTAAGATGGCTTAAGTACTCTTCGATAGGGATGGGTTGCTTCATTGGGAATCTTGATTGCATGTTAATGGTAGACGCCCCTTGTCTTGTCTTCCATCTACCTAGAGATTGGTTGGCTTGCAGAGGTATGGAGTCTCCCATTTGCCTTATTAGTAGTGTTAGGTAGATGGCATTCTCTGGTAAAATCACAGAACAATGACTGCGGAGGGTGCTTCTGTGGAATGACACCTTTATGATCGAGGCCTACAAGTTAATTTTAGGGAAGGCATTTGTGGAAAATGGAGAATGATACAAAGTGGACTCTGATACTGCCTTGCATTTTGTGGCATCTCTGCTCAACTTGATGGTACCTAAGGAAGAGATTCGTATTCTTGCGCAGAGAATGTTTAAGCCAGAGCTACTAGGAGGGTTAGACAGAGTCCTAGAAGCTACAGAGCTTGGTGTAGGGATCTCGAGGCCACGGGACCTGAATAAAATTGGGCAACATGGGGAGGTGGTGAGATATTTCCCTTTCATTTTGGATATAACTGGTGATGGTCTGATTTCCCACAGAGCTAGAGCTCACAAAGGTCAGGAATTCCTAAGGAAAATATTATAGATAATAGTGGTCGAGGGTTTTGAATGGATTTTTGAATTGAAGGATTACCTCTTCAAGTAGGGTGAGGTATGAAGGCCATCTTGGTATGTGTTTTAGCATATGTTAATATTTCTATGTAGTTGGTTGTAAGGTTTGGGGGATATATTTCCAATGTAGTCTGGTTTAGGGTCAGGGATGTTCTACAATGGTTATGGCTCTGCGTGGCATTTTGATAATTGGTCTTGCGTGGCCATTTTGAGTCAATTTTAGTCTAGGTAGTTTAATTTTATAATGAATCAGCCCTTGGGGCATATGCAATGTAATCCTCTATGTTTGATATTTCAATATAATACAATCTATCTTACCAACCAAAAAAAAAATATTAATATGAGGGCTGCATGTATTTTAATTATTAAAACTTATAGTTTTAATTATTAAAGGGAGTGTAAAAGATTTAAAAGGAAATCAAATGCAAAAAAAAAGACACAAAGCACTCATGGAGAAATATTTGTGATGATAAAATAAAAGGTTACTATTTCATGTCACAAATAAAAGCAAATTAAAGAGAGGCAAGAAAGCTAGAAGTGAAAGGTCTCACACATAGGTAAAAGAAGAGAGGGAAATAATTACATAGAAAAACCCAAAGAACAAAAATATTGAAATAGAAGTGGCTGCACTTATTTTTAGAATGGTAAGTATTTTAATCTAAAGAGTAAAGTATGCAAAAAAGTAATTAAATGTGCAACAACAAAGGGAAAATTATTTCATGGAAGGTAAAGTTTATGGTAAATAGATTTACAAGTGCTAGTAAATATCTTCACACATAGAGAATCAATTTGGGGATCAAAATATTAATAATTTTGTTAGAGAACTTTAATGTTTGATCTCCCAAATATTTTGAGAAGAGTGCTCACAAAAAGAATGAAAAAAATGATGAGTAACCAATAGCTACAGTGGAACATTGAAGACTATAGTCACATCTTTGATAGTCTTTATTTTTTCTCTCTTCTTTTCTCTTTTATGCTATATATGTACCTTAGAGATTAAAATTGTGAGTGATGTTGGATTTTTTTACAACTCTTTTCCATTAGGGATTTTGGTATTTGGGAAAGGATTGGGTGAATGTCTTTTGAGAAAAGTTGGCACACGAAATAAGACACTTGGCACACGGACGACTAGGACACTTGGCGCGTGAATGACTGGGACACTTGGCACACAAAATGAGACCTCCCCTAGCATTCACCCACCCACCCTGATGTGTTGACATAGTTGGTTTGGCCCCAGAAGTTGTGGAATGCAAAATGTCACTCCTAGCACCTTTCCACTACATGAAACTAAAGCATTTTGCAAGAATGCATTTGGTTTTGGCATGGTCAAATGGTTTGGAGTTGACCAAAACTAAGAGAGGTTATTGTGGATGGAACCCATGTGCATGTGTAGGTCTAAACAAAACATTCCCAACTACCACAAATTTCAAGAACTGCTCCGTCAAAGTTTGGTAGTTTTTTGCTCTTAGGGATCTTAAGTGACTTTACTGGTAACCTGCTGCCTCAAACAATTGAGACACTTGGCACATGAAATGAGACCTCCCATAGCATTTACCTACCCACCCTGATGCATTGGCACTGTCAGTTTGGCCCCATGAGCTGTGGAATGCAAAATCTCATTCCTAGCACCTTTCCATTGCATGAAATTGAAGCATTTTGGAACAATGGGTTCCTTGCCACCATAGGCAAATGAAATTGATTTAAAAAAATTGAGGTGGGTATGGAATGTGTTCTAATTACATCCATCAAAGAATAAAGGATATGGGAATTTTGTCAGATGTTGTAGTTGTAATTGCCCTGATAGACATGTATGCAAAGTGGCGGGTGTAAAGCAAATGTATAAAGGTGAAATGAGGATATGCAAAGCATAGAAACCATATATAAGGTTTCTTGTATATGCCAACCTCTAAAATCTTTCTTGTAGCTCATATATACCTACATATGGAAGAATTGGGAGAAAATCAAAATTGACTAAAACTACCCCCTTAATGGCCGAGAGTACTTAGTTTGCTATAAAATGCAAAATAAGTTGCTTCAAGGGATCTAACTCATTGGATTAGGTCTATTCATGTATATTACACCTCATGGAATCATCATAGTTTTCAAATAGTCCATTTTGGCAGGAAAATGGGAAACCCTTATCTAAATGACTTAAATGGATGTCTTGATCTGCAAGACCACTTGGAAACATGAAAATGGCCTGCTTACCATCTCCTAAAGTTACTTGATTGGTTTTGAACCTATGCTCCTACATCAACAAGGTAGGCAAACTATTTGACATGATGCCTCAAAGAAATGTTGTCTCATGGAATGCAATTAGTGGATGTAAATCCAAATTCCACAACCTTATCCACCATCCTCCTTGCCTATGCCAAAATGGGATCTTTAGAACAGGGTATAGACAACTATCAAAGCATAAATGATATAGGAATTTTTTCACATGTTGTATTTGTAGTTGCTATTTTAGACATGTATGCAAAGTGTGAAATTATAGACAAGGCATGTGAATAGTTTGGCATGACACATGAAAGAAATGATGTGTCATGGAATACAATGATTGCAAGATATATGCACAAAATGGATTTTTTGATAAGGCTTTCAAAAATTTAAAGCAAATACAATTGGTAGACTTGTAAAGCAAATGTAGAAAGGTGAAATGAGGATATGTAAAGCATCCAAAAACCATATAGAAGGGAAATGAAGATATACAAATCATGCCAGACATGTCTCTCTCCCTATGTCTCAATCTCTTCTCGTCTTCCTCATTCTACTCTTTCTTTAACCCATATAGATGGTGAAACAAGGGTATGCTAGACCTATAGAAGGTGAAATGAGGATATAATTTCAAACATATCATCTCCCTCTCTTTCTCTCTCTAAGTCTCCCCCTAACTAAACATATAATGTCAAACATATATCTAAGGTGAGATGAAGGTAGGAAAATCATGTCAAACATATAGAAGGTGAAATGAGGATATGTCTAACATGTAAGATGAGAAATTATCTATGATTACCATATCAAATCCAATAGTGTCTATATCAAATCTAGTAGTTTCAATATCATGATTGTTATGAGATGTATACAAAAAGAAGAGTACAAAAAATATGTTAACTAACACTTAGCATCAATCTAATAATTTAACATAAACAAATTATATTTCCTTATAATGATTCAAACTATGAATTGTTAGATTCATCTTAAAAAATTATAAAGGCCTAAATGATAAATCCTATGATTGGATGCACCTTTCCTTGTACACATAATTCTCTTATCAAATTCTTTTATTGTATGTTTCATATTCCATATTTTTCTTAACATAAAAGTGTAAAATTTAACTAATAATTTATATACAAAAACTAATTATATGAAAACCATATCATAAGTTTTTGCAATTAGGTTCACAATATATTTATTTTTTAGCCATATAAAAGTTATCTTCGATATTCATAATGTAAAGTGTCGAAGCATAGACAAGGCATGTGAATTGTTTGACATAACACCTCAAAGAGATGCCATCTCATGGAATGCAATAATTGCAAGATATGGACAAAATAGATTTGTTGATAAGGATTTAGAAACTTTCAAGCAAATGCAATTGGCAAGTGTAAATCCAAATGCAAAGTGAACTGCTTGACAGAACACCTCAAAGAGATGCCATCTCATGTCTAATGTAAAGTGTGGAAGCATAGACAAGGCATGTGAACTGTTTGACATAACACCTTAAAGAGATGCCATCTCATGTCCAATGTAATAATTGCAAGATATGCACAAAATGGATTAGTTCATAAGGATTTAGAAACTTTCAAGAAAATGCAATTGGCAGGTGTAAAGCCAAATTCCACAACCTTAGCCAACATCCTCCTTGCCTATGCTAAAATAGGAATTTTGGAATAGGGTATGGACATCCATCAAAGCATAAAGAATATGGGAATTTTGTTAGATTTGTTGTAATTGAAACTACCCTAGTAGACATGTATGTAAAGCATGGAATCATAGACAAGGCACATGAACTATTTGACAAAACACCTCAAAGAGATGCCATCTCATGGAATCCAATAATTGTAAGATAGTAGAAAATGGATTTGTCAATAAGGATTTATAAACTTTAAAGAAAATGTAATTGAGAGGTGTAAAACCAAATTCCACAACCTTGGCCAACATCCTCCCTTCATATGCCAAAATGGGATCTTTGGAACATGGTATGGACATCCATCAAAGCATAAAGGATATGGGAATTTTGTCAGATCTTGTAGTTGCAACTGCCATAGTAGACATGTATCCAAAGTGTGGAAGCATAGACAAGGTATGCGAATTATTTGACATGATGCCTTAATGAAATGCCATCTCATGGAATGCAATGATTGCAAGATATGCAAAAAATGGATTTTTTTAATAAGGCTTTATAAACTTTTAAGCAAATACAATTGGTGGGTGTAAAGCCAAATTCCACAACCTTAGCCAGTATCCTCCTTGCTTATGCCAAAATAGGATCTTTGGAACACGGTATGGACATCCATCAAAGGATAAAAGATATGACAATTCTTTTAGATGTTGTAGTTGTAACTGCCCTCGGAGACATGTATGCAAAGTGTGGAAACATAGACAAGGCACGTGAACTTTTTGGCATGATGCCTCAAAGAAATGTCCTCTCATAGAATGCAATGATTGCAAGATATGAACAACATGGATTTTTGATAAGGCTTTAGAAACTTTCAAGCAAATGCAATTGGTGATTGTAAAGCCAAATTCCAAAACCTTAGAAATGGTATCTTTGGAACACGGTATGAACATAAATAAAACCATAAAGGATATAGGAATTTTGTCAAATGTTGTAGTTGCAACTACCCTACAAGACATGTATGCAAAGTGTGGAAGCATATACAAGGCACATGAATTTTTTGACATGATGCCTCAAAGAATTGTTGTCTCATGGAATGCAATGATTGCAAGATATGAACAAACTGTAATTTTTGATAAGGCTTTAGAAACTTTCAAGAAAATGTAATCGAGAGGTGTAAATCCACCTTAGCCAACATCCTCCCTTCATATGCCAAAATGGGATCTTTGGAACATGGTATGGACATCCATCAAAGCATAAAGGATATGGGAATTTTGTCAGATCTTGTAGTTGTAACTACCCTAGTAGACATGCATGCAAAGTGTGGAAGCATAGACAAGGTATGTGAACTATTTGACATGATGCCTCAATGAAATGCCATCTCATGGAATGCAATGATTGCAAGACATGAAAAAATAGATTTTTTTGATAATGCTTTATAAAATTTCAAGCAAATACAAATGGTGGACTATGTAAAGCCAAATTCCACAACCTTACCTAGTATGCTCCTTGCCTATGCCAAAATGGGATCTTTGTTACATGGTATGGACATCCATCAAAGCATAAAAGATATGGGAATTTTGTTAGATGTTGTAGTTGCAACTGCCCTCAGAGACATGTATGCAAAGTGTGGATGCATAGACAAGGCACATGAACTGTTTGGCATGATGCCTCAAAGAAATTTCATCTCATGAAATGCAATGATTGCAAGATATGAACAAAATAGATTTTTTGATAAGGCTTTAGAAGATTTCAAGAAAATGCAATTGGCGGGTGTAAATCCAAATTCCAAAACCTTAGAAATGGTATCTTTGGAACATGGTATAGACATCCATCAAATCATAAAGGATATAGGAATTTTGTCAAATGTTGTAGTTGCAACTACCCTGTGAGACATGTATGTAAAGTGTGGAAGCATATACAAGGCACGTGAACTGTTTGACATGATGCCTCAAAGAAATGTTGTCTCATGGAATGCAATGATTGCAAGATATGCACGAAATGGATTTTTCATAAGGCTTTAGAAAATTTCAAGAAAATGTACAAAAGAAACTTTCAACCAAATACAATTGGCACATCTAAAACCAAATTGAACAACCTTATCCAACATCCTCCTTGCCTATGCCAAAATGGGATCTGGGGAATAGGGTGTGGACAACCATCAAAGCATAAAGGATATAGGAATTTTGTCAGATGTTGTATTTGCAGGTACCCTTGTAGACATGTATGCAAAGTGTGGAAGCATAAACAAGGCATGTGAACTATTTGACATGATGCCTCAAAGAAATGCACAATATCATAGAATGCAATGTTTGCAAGATATGCATAAAATGGATTATTTGAAAATGATTTATAAACTTTCAAGCAAATGTAATTAGTACATGTAAAACAAAATTCCTGTAATGATAATTGATCATCATATTAAATATTTAATGTAAACTATCATATACATAATGTCATGAACATAACATCTAGTCTATATATAAAGCCATATAGGCATGTACAAACAAAGCCATACATGCATATACAAAGATATACATTGGTAACATACAAAAGTATGTTTACAAAGCCATCCAGGCATACAAAAAAGCCCCAAAATCTAGTTTCCTATGAACTACTATGAAATAATCTGTGACCCTTATTTGGCCGTGATGATGAAGAGCCAATTGGTGACTCATACTCTCTCTCTCTCATCAAATAGACCTCCTTGACATAAATTTTTGCAACTCAACTTGTTAATACAATCAAACAATATGCACATTAATATAGAAAACATGAAATATATAACATCACATATGTAATCAATCACTTACCGCTAGTTGATGATCCCTCTTAATCATCTTTTCTTTCTCTTCATCCGTAGCTGGATGTGTTGGAGTTGTCACCTCCTATGAGAAGGATCAAGAAGAAAAACCAACTAAACATAAATATCATTTATGTAAATCAAATGACATGAGATAAAACAAGAAATACAAAATGACATTGGGTGCTGTTACAATAGTGTGTCTTACTTATGATCTATATCTTGATGTTTTTTGAAATCACATATATTTTAGAAAAATTAATGATTTAATCCTTGAGTGGTTCCATCTAAAGGGGTTCAATTGAAGGGTTTGATAAAACCCCATTAGATCAAATCCCCTTGGAAAGAACCCCCTAGTCTTAAATCAAACCCTTGATGGAGTCTCCTCCGTACCTATCAAAATGCTAACAAAAATAATTTGCTTCACCTTTTGGGGGATCAAATGAAGTCATTTAGAAATTCTATTTTGTAAATATGTATCCTTTAGTATAAGCTTTCCAAAAAGTATGATTTTGAATATGTTTCATTTGATTTTATATTTATTTTCTATTTTCTAGTGAACATAGTTTTTTACCGAACATAAATTATGTCTCTATTCACACACGTAGAAAAATTAAAAAAGTAGAGAAAAAAAATTCTGAAAAATATTTGTGTACTAGATATTGATGTCCTTGTTTCACCAAAAAAAAAAAGAATTTTGATATATACACAAGAAGTTATGCTTGAGGACATACACCTATGTCCAAATTATAGTTACTCTGACTTCAAAAATTAATTAAAAAATATGTAACAAAAAATTATGAAAAAATATCCATGCACTAGATATTGATGTTAAAATCTATATTTTAAAAATTAGAATTTTATCCTTTGTAGAAAAAAGTTATGTTGGACGACATAAATGTTACTTTCATAAAATCTTGTTTACTATTAAAAACTAGTTATTAAAGGAGACATTGAAAGATTCATGATTTATTTCAAAAAAAAATTTTAAAAAAATATATTTAGAATCTACACACAAATCACCACAAGTCACTAATTTGCATAATCTCCAAATTCTTAATGGTTTAGCTGCTATAGGTATCAGAAAGTGAAGATTTAGTTAAAAATGCTGATATCAATGTCCATCTTGGCCAAAAAGTGGGACTCATTATTGTGGGATTACCCATTTACATGTTATTGGCTCATACCTCAGTCAAAGGATTTGAAGACAACATAGCTACAACAATGTCTGTCTTCGCTAACTCACGAAGATGAGGAGGAGTCTCCATATTCAACATATGAAAATAGAGTTCAAGGTTATTTGACCAAAATAGATACATAACATTATTTACATGCATAATAATTACAAATGGTTAAATTTACCTCCATAAAAGTGGTTTTGTGTCTAGGGGACCAAGGAAATCGTGGAGGTGATGGTGAAGCTCCCTATTGAAATTATAAAATTGTCACTAAATAAGATCACCATTTATATATGTACTATATTTATGATCATGTGATAAATTACATACTTGCTGACTCGATCTCCTCTCATAACCCACCACTGGATGGCTAATAGAGGCAGGATGAAGAATCTGACCCTAGAATTTCATTGAATAGACAATTACATACATTAATTTTGACTTATAATATAGATAGTCATATAAAATTAATTACAAATTTCAAATAAGAATATATTAAATCAAGATGAAACTTGTAAAAAATTACTTGGGAGTCAATACCAAATATATGCTATAAGACATCATCTATGAGAACAAGATCATCCAATATGGATGTGTCCATCACTGGCTACTACCCCTACGTCATAGCATCCTGCCGAGAGTCCTGTCGCGAGTCTTGAGTCCCATAATCACATAGGTTCCCACATGAACTGCGCAGATGTGGGGACAAATGGTGCCCGCTGCTCTCACCCTCATCGGCCTAGGTGAGATCATCGCCATGATGTGCTAGAGACTGTGTGAGAGCACTCAATGAATGCAATGTCTCCACCTCAATACTCTCCTTCAAAGTCGAAGGGACTAACACATGTGTTGGCCTCATCAGGGGTCTAGGTACATGGTTTTAGTCTCTCTGTGCCCCCTCTCTATCTTGGGCAGAGCCACCACCTTTGTCCTAGAACTCTTGAATGTCAAAATAATTAGGAATCTTCTTGAGGATGAACTCACAATAGAGTTTCCTCAAGAAATATTGTGGCACGTCATTATTGTTGCATGTATGCTCATTAAATACCATGTACCATCTATCCCAAAAGTTTTGGGATATATCTTCATTCCTACACCAATGAATAGGGAAACATTTGTACGTCTCTTCTATTGTTTGGCCAGTTTCAAGATTGATAAAGTGTGAACATAATGTAGATTTTGTAATTTTTAGGTCCTTCACTTATTCGTATAGTCATGAAATTTGGTGATTTGGTTTGTCATCGATTTAGTGTGAGAAATAATCATCTCTAATGACTTCGCAAGTGTTCTCCTACAATCGGTGCTTGCACTTGGACTATGTAACATTTCAATTAGGGTTTGAATATATTTTTATTTTCTTCTATTTTCCCTAAATAGTTTTCCTATGTATCTCTTTCATGCTGAGGATGTGAAGGTGGGGGGTTTTGAGGGTTTTTGAGGTTGTTTTGACCCTCCTCTATCGAATTTGTGTTTTGTGATGCCTCATTGACTGTAAATTCAATATAAAACCAATCAAACATTGCAAAAGTAAAAAAATATTTTCAAACTCAAAAATTAATCAAACCCTACCTTCTTTGGCTGCTACACCCTCTACATTTCCTTCATGATGTCTTCGGGAGTGAGATTGGTGAGGTGGCATGATGAAAATGTCGATTACTCTTCTCCCTTGCTTGAGTTCTCCTTACTCCAATGCGCTCATGCTCTTGCTCCTATTTTTCCTTGCAGAAATGATTCTTGGATGCGGGTATTACTGTTTTGGGATTTTTTTTACTTTATTCAACCCAAAACACGAGTGTGTTATAACACACTCACGTGTTAAGTTGCATGGGACCAAAAAGTCATGTGGTGACTTTTTGGTCCCACATCTCTTTGCACTTACCCTTTAGGTCGAACCAAGTGCTAAACTAAGTGTAAAATGCTAGTGTACACATTTTATGACGTAACAGTAACCACATAACCATCATCATCAAATTGACTATTTAATTTTTTCTTGGCCTAGCCTTATCATTTGGATGGAAACCTCAAAGTTGTTATTGTCATAAGAAATACCCTATTCTATCATGTCCTATCAACCTTTGCTTAGGTATCTTTTCCTATGCGGACCCACCACATCCATCTATAAATATCTCACATCAAGTGATCCCCATGGACACTCCTTCTTATCCTCTCCTCATATGTTGTGACATTACCCAAATAAAATATGGGAATTATGTGTTTTACTAGTGTCTTGTTTCCATCTTTTACCCATTTTCTTGTTTAGTACATCATGCCTAGTGTTTGTTTCATTTCTTGTATTATTTATTTCCATAAGTATTTTATGTATCCTTCCATGTTATCTATTCTTAAAGTGTTTTTAGATGTATTATTTCCATGTCAGTTTAATATATCTCATTTATTGTAATGTTTTTATTTCTACATATGATTTATAGCATAAGCTCTCGTATTGGTATAATGATTGTTGCTTTGATGTAGTGCATAGTAGGAACATGTTCATGTGTCTAGAAGAATAAATGATGAATAATTTGAAGATCTATACCCTTTTTTATGTATCATTATATTAATTCAATGATATACTTAATATACATTTACTTTAGCACATGTTTTCTCTACTTAGTGCGACCAAATCTTTAAAGTGAGGGAAAAACATAATAATGAAAGTTGCATACCATGCAACTTATTTATTTTTTATCATTGTTTTGATGTCCATGTCATTAGTGTGATCTTAGGCCACTTTGCACCTATTTATGACCTTATTGGTGATCATAGTTGGATATTATGGGATCCCTAGACTTTCCCAAATCAATCCAGACTACTCCCAAAAAGTATGACCTTGTAGCATTAAAGGTCATTTGTGCCCCTAGGTTTAGAAGGACTCCCTAGCACACCAACAATACCCCACTAGCACAAATGACCTTCTAGAATCCTATCACTAAACATTTCTCACTCATTCTTGACCTAACTCTATCCACTTTTGAATTCTAGTGTGTAATGGATCAAAGACCAATACTAGAAAAAAAAGTTCCTTCAAAAGACTTTGAGGGATTCAAATTGAATGTCAAAACAAAAGGAATACAAAAATTATAAAATATAAATTTGGGCTTATATAACCTCATACCGTGATTAATTATATAATATCGGGACCTATTGCATTAGGTTGACTTTTAAAAATAGGGAATTGATAAATAAAAGGTTTAGGTTCAACCACATGCTTGTATCCAAAAAAGTGGAAGAAATTCTCCTAAAAAATTGTCTAACCTCGACTAAGACCCTATAGCTCCCTCCATGAAATAAAAAGAGAGATTACCCAAAGATAAAGGGAAATAATTGTGTATTGATTTGTGGTCTCATTTAAAAATAAACTCCTCCATCAAAATCTAGCTCTTCCTCCTTTGGGGCAAGGTGGAACAATAAGTCAAGGTGTTAGTTACAACAAGACCTAGATTTAATCATTGGTGGGTGTTAAGGAAGGTTAGGGTACTTACTATAACAAGGCCTAGATTCAAACCTTGATGCGTGTTAGGGTTGGGTGGAGTGAAAATTCAAGGTGCTTATTGCAATGAGACCTAGATTCAAACAATGGTAGGCGTCATGACTAGGTGGAACCAAAATTTAGGGTACCTATTGCATTAAGACCTAGATACAAACCTTGTTGAGTCTTAGAGTTAGGTGGAGTTAAAAGTTAAGTTGCTTATTCCAACGAGACCTAGATTTAAACCTTGGTCAATGTCAAGGCTAGGTGGAGTAGTAAGTTAGGGGGCTTACTACAACAATACATAGTTTTCCACACCTGCCACCTCCTCCCGCCAAACTCACAGTTCTTGAAGACCTCTAGGTAGGTTTATGTGATTTTTGTATGTATTTTTTTGTTGTCTGTAGGTTTACATTTAGAAATCAGGGTTTAAGTTTTATGATTTATATTTTTAGTGATTAGGGTTTACAATTTACAAATTTAAGATTTTTGGTTTACAATTTTTAAATATATAATGAACCCTAAATCATTAAATTTAACTATAAACCCTAAAATGCTAAACTCAACTATAAACCCTAAAGCACTAAAATTAACTATAAACTATAAAACTATGAACAATAAACCTTAAAACTATGAACTATAAACCTTGAAATGCTAAATTTAACTATAAACCCTAAAACTATGAACTATAAACCCTAAAACTAAAATTTAACTATAAACTATGAACCTTAAACCCTAAAACTATAACTAGCGCGCTTAGATGATGACAACCCTCAATGCATCCCCAACAATAGTGCCATTTTGTCTCTCACAACTATTGGCTCATCAAACCCTAAAGATAAGCCATAGCTTTAGGAACTATAAAATTTAGCTTAAGAAATCATACTTGCAACTTATGATTAGGCAAGGAAAACTTTGAATCAATTCAGGAGAAAGAGTAGTTTCTCCTTCTTTTGGATTTGCTAGGCCAAGGGGAATATTTCATAAGGTTTTAATATAGGACAATTAAAGATAAGTGAATAAACATAACTTATCTCAAGAAAAAACCATATCCTATGCACAAGAGAATTTCAATTATTGTCACTAATCTTCAATGTGTTGGTTTAACATATGGAAGATTGAAATTCTCTTCAAAGTAGGAAAAAACTAATGTATGTGACCAAAGATATATCAACTATTATCCCTAATGATGTAGTTCAATAAAAAACCTTACGTCACACATGAATGAAAACTAGACAATACTCATACCTCAACCATCTAACACACCTCAAGTTACCATACTTTATGTAATGGTGCAAATCACAAGTGTCAAATGCATAGTTTATCCAGGGATGATTGACTAGTTATATACAAGTTTTTGTAGGGGCAAATATCTTTACCAAATTTTAGATTGGTTGTAGTATTTAGGATTTAGGCCAAATCTATATAGATGTCCTCTAGTTAGTGTGATCTTATACCTAAGTGTCTCCCTTACCTTATACCTCTATCTCCTCAACTAGACCCAGATAAATTGTCGTGACCACATGGGAAATGCGGGCATGACATTTGCCATGTGCTCATGACATGAATTACCAAAAAATTTTCTACCTATCCCTAGGAACACCCTCGCACACTTCTGCGTGCTCGGTGGCAATACGCGTAAGGCATAAACATGTCAACATAATTTAGGGAGTTGCATTGTCCCATGTAGTCCCCTGCGTGATGATAACCATCTAGGGGGTATGAGACACGAAGTGTGTCACTTTTAGGGTTAGACTGATTTTAAATCTGAACCATAAGTTTCCTAGGTGAAGATGATTCCGCTATCATCGTAACCTAACTCTAATTCAAGTCCAAAAGTGCACGAGATAAAGTTTAAGTAAAATGGCAAGATGGACGCATGATTAAAGTGCAATGATGGAATAAAAGTAAATGAAATATCGTAAAGATTAATCCCTAGAAATCTAGGAAAATTTTGACAGCATAACACGTTTTCAATAATCGAAATAAAAATTTTAAAATAAATCCCCAATGAGAAATTAAATAAATTTTAAGAATAAAATTTAATCTTAAGAACAATTTTAAAACAATTTAAAATAACAACTAATTAATCTGCCAAGGTCGAATAAATCAAACTTGCATAAAAAGGTTAAAATTTCAAAAATAAAATAATAAATAAATAACAAGATGCCAAAAAGGATTTCAAATTTGAATCCATTAATAAATGTAAATTCGGCATTACATTTATTAACGAACTCAAAATTTAGAGAAGAGAGGAGATTAAAACACTCCTTCCCGTAAAATAATAGCAAGAAGATAATTAATTAAAAAGATAAATAAACATGCTAAGCAGGAATAAAATAATTTAATTAACCCAACAAAAATGAAATTCAAAACATGGCAAAATACTCTTCCCAATTAAAATAAAATTAATCCCCCTTTTAAAAAAATATAAAATATAACTCATAAGGCAATGAAACAAAAAATGCAATTTCCCAATAAGCATAAAGCAAAAATTAGAAGAGCACAAGAAATTAAATAAGGGCAAAATAAAATAGAGGATTTAAAATAAATAAAAGACAAATATCCTCACATACTCCTCACAATTTAAAATATTGTTTTATAAATGGACGAGCCCTAATTACTTCTAAAATATGTTATCCCTAAAAGAAAACTCTAATCTCTTATCATATTCTTTCTTGTTCTCTTCTTTCTTGTTTGGTTTTCCTCTTGCTTGCAGGTTAGGGTTTGGAAGATAACAATGGAGGCCATAAATGGAGTTTGCTCCTACCTGCCATGGAGGTATACACAATGGAGTTGTTTAAAATTTATGTCTCTTTTTTTTGTGACAGAAGAAATTGATATATATATTTCATTATTTATACTGTATATGTTATATCATTCTAAGCAGAGTTAAAGATGTAAGAAAGGCCATCGACGACCATGGTAGGGTAGGGGTGAAGGTGTAGCAGGGGACGACGAAACTAACATTGCGAAGAGGGTTACGGGGGCCCATGGTGGCTGGCAGCAAGCATAGTGGATGCCGAGAGTAAGGTGCAGACGGCAGGGAGTGTAGAGCCTTGGGTTTGAAGCGTCGGTCGGGTGGGGGTTTTTGTTAGACTTAGGGCATACAACTGAGAGGGGGGTGAATCAGTTGTGCAAAAACTTTCTCCAATTTACACACTTAAATCCTCTTAGTGATTAGTAGTATATTAAACATAAAACATAATGCATTCAAATCAAAAGCAGAAACTCATCAACACATAAGACACCAAGATTTTGACGTGGAAAACCTGGTTAAGGGAAAAAAACATGAGGTGATTAACCCAAGAACGTATTCTCTATTAGAAGAATAGAAAAAACAAAATGACACTTGCCAATTAGGGCTCACTGCCCGAGCACACTGCTCACAAGAGGCTCACTGCCCACAATAGACACACTGTCTACAAAGAAATAAGTATCACCTTCATGAACTAGAGAATAGCATCACCATGCTTGAATCAGTTCCATTTAAGCCCAATACTTCTGTTCTGCCTTTTGTACTTCTCCTCGCTACCACACACTCATCACCAAAAGACCCACTTTGAAATGACTTCATAATCCCTTACTTAGACAAGGCATCGACTTAGTAACAATCATCTAAGTCAGCAAGCACCTACAAGAACATCCGCAAGATGTGTAATACATCCGGTCGGCCAGTCTCAGGAAGAACACCAACATCTGGTGGTTATTCTTCAAATGTGAGCTTTAACTTCAATGCAGACCATCAATATGAACTTGACATGATCCATAGATCACCAAAAGCTTTTCTGAATCACCAAGAACATTCACACTTCATCTGCTTACTGGAATCCTTCTCTCCTTCATCTGGAACCTCAAGAACACAGTCTGTCATCATAGTCACAAAGGAATAGATTCTTCTGGACCTTCAAACCGCGAACCAATCAATTTGACACTTCACAAGGACACTCTCAACACTTCCTCAAATCCGCCAAATGGGATAATGCATTTCTAGATCTCACCGGACCTATCTGTGTCACTCTATCACCTCTGAACACCTGCCGGAACCGGTTCTACTTGAGTGACCATAACTTCTTCCAATCTTCATGTGGACCCCTGAAAACTTGACTGGAGCATCTCAAGACTTATATCTACAAACCCTTTAAACCACATCCTCTGATCCTCAACCTATCTTGGACGTTTACCTTGTTGTCATCACTGTTCTTCACTATTCCTGATTGAGACTATTTTTCTCAATATCCTTAGCACATAGCTCATCCAACCATTCTCATTAATGCAATATGAGTATATGTTGACATCAATGACAACACTGGTTAGACCCATACTTGCAACAATCTCCCCCTTTGTCATTGATGGCAACATATGATGTGAAAAACCATCAAGACAAGAACTTCTCCTTACTATCACAATTCCCCCTATCAACAAAAACTATTCACATGTCTTCTCTTCCTTTACTACTCCCCCTTTGATCATCAACCACTTGTTTTTCACATGTCTTCTCTCCTCCTCTGACATCAATGGCAAAGGGCTCATACTTGTAACTCCAATACTTTAGAATCATACCTGCTACTCCCCCTGAGTAGCAGCTCCTCATCATCAATCTGAATCACAAGATATGACTGTGATATCCACCGGACTGATGCACATCAATGCATCCTAGTTCATCACCGGAGGGGCGATAACCCCTAACTTCTCCCTGAGATACTCAAAAGAGTCCTTGGGAAGAGGTTTAGTAAAGATATCTGCAATCTGATCCTTGGAGGGCACAAACTCCAGTCTGACTTCATCCTTGTTCACTTGCTCTCTCAGAAAGTGAAACTTAATAGATATATGCTTAGTCTTAGAATGCAACACCGGATTCTTAGAAATATTTATTGCACTTGAATTATCACAGAAGATTGTGATAGGCTCCTCATACTCTACTTTAATATCTCTTAGCATCTGCTTCATCCACAAAACTTGAGTGCAACTACCTACTGTTGCTATGTATTCTGCTTCAGTTGTAGATAGGGATATTGCCTCTTGTTTCTTGCTTAGCCAAGAAACCAATCTCTTTCCCAAAAAGAAAGCTCCACCACTGGTACTCTTCCGGTCATCCATATCTCCTACCCAATCAACATCTGTATATGCATGAAGAGAGAAATCATGATCTCTAGGATACCATAGACCATACTCAACCGTCCCTTTTAGATATCTAAAGATCCTTTTGATTGCCATGAAATGAGATTCTCTGGGATCAGCCTAGAATCTCGCAACAAGACCAACATCCTGCATTATATCTAGTCTAGTTTGAGTAAGATACAACAATCCTCCAATCATTGATCTGTACTTTGTCTGGTCTACCTTAGGAGAGTCATCATCTTTGCTCAACTTACATCCGGTTGCCATGGGAGTATTCATTGGCTTTGAATCTTCCATTCCAAATTTCCTCAACAATTCTTTCACATATTTGGTCTGAGGAATAAATATTCCTTTCTTTGTTCGAGTAATTTGCAGACCCAAGAAGAAATTCATTTCACCAAGCATTGACATCTCAAACTCACTTTTCATTTGATTTGCAAAAGTTTTACACATACTGTGTCTTCCTCCAAAGATGATATCATCAACAAATACTTCAACAATCAAGATGTTTTCATGATCAATTTTGAAATATAAGTTATTGTCAGTAGTACCTTTGTTGAAACCAATCTTCAAAAGATGTTTGTCCAATCTTTCATACCAGGCTCTTGGGGCTTGCTTTAGTCCATACAGTGCCTTCTTCAACTTGCAGACCATATCACCATGCTCAGATAATTGAAATCCATCCAGTTGTTCAATGTACACTTCTTCTTCTAAGTCACCATTCAAGAAAGCAGACTTGACATCCATCTGATACACCTTGAAATCTTTGAAGGCAGCAAATGCAAGAAATAATCTGACTGCTTCAATTCTTGCCACTGGAGCAAAAGTTTCTTCAAAATCAATTCCTTCTATTTGAGAGTAGCCCTTGCAGACCAATTTGGCTTTATTTCTGATTACTTCACCAATTTCATTTAGTTTGTTCTGGAAGACCCATTTGGTTCCAATCACATTCTTGTTTCTAGGCCTAGGAAAAAGATCCCAAGTGTGATTTTTCTCAATTTGCATCAACTCTTCCTTCATTGCTTTGGACCAGTTTTCATCATTGCAGGCTTCATTTATTGTCTTAGGTTCAATCTTTGAAATCGGACAATATTCATCTGAAATTTTGAGCAATTTTCCTTCTAGTTTGCACACCTTTGCTTTTGTCACCTATGATCTGATCTTCAGAGTGGTTCAATCTTACATACCTTGGAACTTTGAGATTTTCTTGCACTTCTGCTTCTTGATCAGGCTCATTCAGACCTATCTCTTCTTCCTGATTTATCGGATCAGTTTGAATCTGACTTTCAGAAGGGGATTGAACTCCTTGAACCAGAACACCATTCTGATCATCTTCATCATATTCATAAAACCTTGAGGGTTTCTCTATTCCCTCATCAACCTTCACATTTGTACTTTCTATCATATTTCTTAGTCTCTTGTTATAACACCAGTATGCTTTGCATTGAGTAGAGTAACCCAAGAATATTCCTTCATCACTTCTAGCATCAAACTTTCCTAGATCTTCATCTCTTTTGATGTAACATTTGCTACCAAAGACTCTGAAATATCTTACAATAGGAGTAATGCCAAACCAAAGTTCATAAGGGGTCTTACCAGTATTGCTTCTGATTTGAACTCGATTGAGAGTATAGACTGTAGTGCTAACAACTTCTCTCCAATAGATCTGAGGAACATTTGCTTCCATCATCATGGTCCTAGATGCTTCCTGGATGGTCTGGTTCTTTCTCTCCACTACTCCATTCTGCTATGGAGTCCTAGGAGTAGACAACGGTCTCTTAATTCCATGTTTCTGACAGAACTCTATGAACTCACCGGATGTGAATTCTCCACCTCTATCAGACCTCAGATATTTCAACTTTAATCCTGTTTCATTCTCTACCATAGCCATGAATATTTTGAATTTCTCAAGAGCTTTTGATTTCTCCTTTAGAAAGGTTACCCACATCATCCGGGAATAGTCATCAATTAGCAGCATGAAGTATCTATCACCTTGAATACTCCTGGTTCTTGCCAGACCACAAAGATCAGTGTGAACTAAGTCTAATAATCTGGTAGAAGATAGTTCCTTGCTTTTGAATGTGACTTTGCTCAGCTTACCCAACTGACATTCCTTGCACAAATTGTTAGTAGGTTTTACCAATTTTGGAAGATCTCTTACAGCCTGAGTATTGCTTATCTTGATGATATTATCAAAATTTACATGACACATCCTTCTATGCCATAACCAACTCTGATCAACTAGAATAAATAAGTAGTTTTTACCAGTACCAACCAAGTGGAAGATATTACCTTTAGTTTGAGTACTGGATGCAATCTCTGTTCTAAAACTTTCAAAGATTTTACATTTTCCATCCTTGAATCAGAGATCATAACCTTTGTCCACCAACTGTCCAACATTCAGAAGATTGTGCTTCAAACCTTCAACATACAGTACATTACCAGTTTTTTTCTTCCATCAAAAGAAATAGTTCCTCTTCCTCCGATTCTACCAGCAGAATTGTCACCAAACTTTACCACTCCTCCTTCATACCTTTCCAAATCTACAAACTTATTTTTGTCACCTGTCATATGGTGAGAGCATCCACTGTCAATGACCCAATCATCCTTCTCTTCAATTTGGGCAGCCATAGCTCTTTCCACAGTCTTAAGATTGATAGATACAGAGGACATTGGATCTTCTTCCTTGATGGAAATGAACACCCATTCATTTCCGGATTTGTTTCCTATCTCTAATTCATCATCTGTTACTCCTTCATTATCATCATCTTCATGTACATAGTAACAATTCTTTTAGAACCTTGGCTTGTTAGGATTTTGCCTTGACAATATTTCCAGACACCTTGAGGCAAAATGACCAATCTTATTGCAGTTAAAACACTTAAAAGGTAATTTTCCTTCATACTTATTGGATCCTCTTGGCAGCCTCTTTGCAATAAGGGCTTCAAGTTGAGCAGTTTCTACTTCTTCTTCTTCCAGATATTTTCTTGCCTTTTCATACCATGACAATTTCCTTGAAGAATTCTCTCCCGGATCAAACCTTTGTTTACCTTTAACAGAGGCACTGGCTTTGAATGCAGATTCAGTCTTGGGGGGGTCGTCTCCAAACTCTGTCAGTTCAAATGCAACCAATTTCCCAGCCAATTGATCTCTTGTGACAGTTGTATGGGCTTTGAATTCTTCAATGGCAATAGCCTTGATTTTGTAAGAAGCAGGAAGGGATCTAAGAATTTTACTAACAATCTCATTTTCATCCAAGACTCCACCAGCATTTCTAATTCCACAAACTAGCTCATTCACTCTTGGCATAAAAGTGGTAATTATTTCATCATCTCTCATCTTCAATTTTTCAAATTTCCCTTTTTGACTCTGTAACCTTGGACATTTAACATACTGGTCTCCTTCATGCAAAAGTTCCAGTTTATTCCAAATCTCAAAGGCAGTTGGTAGGTCAATAACATTTGAGAGCTCTGAGTTAGATAATGCGCTTAAAAGAGCCTCTTTGGTTCGCAGATTGTTTTCAGCATTTGTGATTTTATTTAGGGTTGTCGGACCACCCTGTGGAGGTACATACGCTTTTGTAGCCATGGACCAGTATGCCATTCCCATACACTACAAGTGACATTTCATGTGACCTTTTCAAAGAGCAAAGTTGGTTCCATCAAACTTTGGACTATCCTTCTTGTAAGATGACATCCTGGATCTCATCAAGCAGTTAAGCTCCTTTTAGAGGAACTTGGCTCTAATACCAATTGTTAGACTTAGGGCATACAACTGAGAGGGGGGGTGAATCAGTTGTGCAAAAACTTTCTCTAATTTACACACTTAAATCCTCTTAGTGATTAGAAGTATATTAAACATAAAACATAATGCATTCAAATCAAAAGCAAAAACTCATTAACACATAAGACACCAAGATTTTGACGTGGAAAACCCAGTTAAGGGAAAAAACCACGGGGTGATTAACCCAAGAATGTATTCTCTGTTAGAAGAATAGAAAGAACAAAATGGCACTTGCCAATTAGGGCTCACTGCCCGAGCACACTACTCACAAGAGGCTCACTGCCTACAATAGACACACTATCTACAAAGAAATAAGTATCACCTTCATGAACTGGAGAATAGCATCTTCACCATGCTTGAATCAGTTCCATTTAAGCCCAATACTTCTGCTCTGCCTTTCGTATTTCTCCTCGCTACCACACACTCATCACCACAAGACCCACTTTGAAATGACTTCACAATCCCTTACTTATACAAGGCATCGACTTATGAACAATCATCTAAGTCGGCAAGCACCTACAAGAACATCCGCAAGACGTGTAATACATCCGGTCAGCCAATCTCAGGAAGAACACCAACATTTGGTGGTTATTCTTCAAATGCGAGCTTTAACTTCAATGCAGACCATCAATATGAACTTGAAACGATCCATAGATCACCAAAATCTTTTCTAAATCACCAAGAACATCTGCACTTCATCTGCTTACTGGAATCCTTCTCTCCTTCATCTGGAATCTCAAGAACACAGTCTGTCATCACTGTCACAAAGGAATAGATTCTTCCAAACCTTCAAACCACTAACCAATCGATTTGACACTTCACAAGGACATTCTCAACACTTCCTCAAATCTGCCAAATGGGATAATGCATTTCCAGATCTCACCGGACCTATCTGTGTCACTATGTCACCTCTGAACACCTACCGGAACCGGTTCTACTTGAGTGACCATAACTTCTTCCGATCTTCATGCGGACCTCTGAAAACTTGACTGGAGCATATCAAGACTTATATCTACAAACCCTTTAAACCGCATCCGCTGATCCTCAACCTATCTTGGACGTTTACCTTGTTGTCATCACTGTTCTTCACTGTTCCTGATTGAGACTATTTTTCTCAATATCCTCAGCACACAGCTCATCCAATCCTTCTCATTAATGCAACATGAGTATGTTGACATCAATGACAACATCAATCTCAGCATGGACATAGTATTTAAAAAAACTAGTAAGCTAGACTTGAATAAAACAACAAGTATATTTATATATTCACATATATATATATATATATACACACCTGTATATATATATGTATAAATATATATATATATATATATACACACACACACACCTTGCACTTATTTTCACATAGCAATGGTATAAATGGAAGAATTACTAACTTGCAGATTTGAAATCTAAAAATAAACAACAACATTTTCTTCTTTCTCTTTTTTTTTAAAACATAATCTACATATATAAATCTTTTTTTTTTGAAGAACCAGTAAGGTAGAATATAAAACTAGTAAGGCAGATTATAAATTTCTAACAACCCATTCTTCTTAACAACAAACTAGTATTATAAAACTTTCAATGCATCAGAATAGAAACTAAGATATGCAATAAAAATTCATTTAACAACACTCATATATTTGTTTTTTGAAAGGAAAACATGACAACAACCAAAAGGTATTTTATCATGCATTTCACACACCAAAAACTCACAACTTAGAGGATACCCAACATTTTAATAAAATATAAAAAGTGTTTCTCATACAACATTTATTACAACCAATCCCATGGCAAAAATAACTAAACAAAGTTTTACAAAAGGGCCACAAGACCATGACTTAAATAACCAACAACAAAAGATTAAAGTAACACCAAAAAGGAGCTTATCCAAAACTCCTTTTCCTCCATAAGAGCCTGCAATACAACACAACAAAAAGAGAAAACCTAGCCACTTCGAAATGCCCTCCTCCCTACCGTAGACCCGCAAGAGGGTCACCCCTGAGCTAGGGAGGTAGGGATTCACATGGATGCAAACACTCAACAACAAGAATCAAACAACATCAACACAAAATCAGCCCCAAGGATAAACACATAACTCAACTCATGAAAATGAGTTTGATGGGGGTAGGGAATGGACCCCTCTACTTAAAAGGCCACCCAAAATACTAAATACCAAACTTATGGCCTCAAGCCAAAAACCTCCAAATACCCAACTCCTCAAATATCTCAAAATATACTCCCATGGCACTCTTGCCATTCAAATAATCTCCATAACAAGTAAAAGCCCTCAAGGCATAAATAACACAATATGGGAGTGACCTCAAGGAGGTTCCTTTCCCCTACCCCATACAAGTTGAACCTTACCTCCAAATGGAGGTGCTCTCACCATACTCCCATCCCACACAAAATAAAGAAACAACAACCAACAAAAAACATAAACACATCACAATAAATAAGCAAGAGTGAAGAAACATAGTTCATGAGGCTTACCTTCAAAGCCCCATAATGGAAGCACATTTGGTGATGAGCTCCAAGCTTTCCCAAACCTTCCAATCTCCAATAATTTCTCTAACTTCTCAAAATTGCTCCAAAAATAGAAAGAAACTCCAAAATACAAGAACGCCACACTCCTCGACAAGAGGAGATAATATAGGCCATCAATTTTGGCCTTGAGTAATGAGAAGGTGACACTTGTCACCTTCTCCTTCCTCCTCCAATGCCACTTGCAAGGGAGAGGAAGTGTGAGGGTGACAAGTGTTATCCTCCAATTCCATCTCAATCCTCACCTTATCCACTTGTGCTCTCACACATGTGTGAGGGGACAAGTGGTGAGGTGGCATTCCCATTCAAACCTCCAAGAGGATAAGGGATGCCATATGGCATCCTCTTATTCTCTCAAAGAACCATCTCCCTCCAAGATGCTCTGTGTGAGAGTCTTGGAGGAAGATCCCACACACTTGGGAGTCTTGGAGACCTCTCAAGTCTTCCTAGGGAAGGGATTCCCAAACTTTGGGAAGGGAGACGAGTCTTTCCCAAAGCATGACTCATCTCCCACCTTCTCAAATTTCAAATTTCGTCACTTTGACTAAACCATAGTTTAGAGTGACCAAAAGTGAGTTAATCGAAGGGTTAGTTAGTCAAAATTGACCCTAAACCCATGGGTAACCACCTAGGGTAAATTTTGGGACACTAAGGTTCCCCTAGGGGGTCATAAATCCACTTTAAATGGCCTTAAAAATAAAAGCAATTACCAAGTGGTGTAAGTCAATAAAAATTATACAACACTTAATATTAATTAATTTAAACAAAGGGTGCTAGGCCAAAATGATAAAATTTAAACCAAGCACTTAAATCAACACTTAATTTCAAATGTGATCCTCATCCCTCTTGGGAATGGATCGGTTTCATAGGGAATAACATTGGTGTGAATTCTACCTCTAATTTCCCGTGGCTTGGGAATGTAAACCTGCACATCTCGATCAAGTGTCAATCATATCATGATAATCATAGCCGAAGCAATTGAAATTAAATTCATGCCATAGAATACAACAATAAACATCAATAACATAATTCTGAATTAAACTACATTTTTCTATCACATGTCAAATAATCCTCATCACATAAATAACTAGAAATCACATCACAAAACATCATCTAATATATCTCGTATGTTGAATCACAAAATAGCATCAAATATGGTCAAATCGAATCACATATGTCTAATCAATGTCCTATCAAATCAGGGGATATAATCAAGTCTGCATAATGAAACCATAGTCTCTAAAAAGTCTGATAATGTCATCAATTGAAAAGTATAATGATCAAAATAAGGAAGGAAAAATAATCGGTCTCACATCCTCCCCCCCTAAGACTAAACTTTCTCCTGGAAGTCATAAAAAAGGTGAGGATAGAGTGCCCTCAAACTAGCTGCATCCTCCCAAGTCACTGGGACCTCATCGTAACGATCCCATTAGACCCTAACCTGGTCTAGCTCTTGACCTCGAAGGCCCAATGTCCGATGAGCCAATATGCGAATTGGCTCCAAAGCCAATTGCCCGTCTGCCTCTACCTGTAGAGAACTCTAGTCTAGTACGTTAGATGAATCAGATATATATCGCCTCAAAATAGAAATATGAAAGACATCATGGATACGTGACAGGCTAGGTGGCAATGCTAGATGATAGGTAACATGTCCTATCCACTCCAAGATCTCAAAGGGTCCTACACACTGTGGTGCGAGCTTAGAGCCCTTTCCATAATGGATTGGACTCTTGTGTGGCCGCACTATAAGAAATACCATGTCACCCACTGTGAAGCTCTGATCAGTCCTCTTAGCACCAGCATACTTCCTCTGCCTATCTTGTGCCTCCTAAAGTCTTTGCCTAATCAATGTGACCTACTGCTCCATATCCTGAACTAACTCCAGACCAATGTCAACTCTGTCCTCTATCTAATCCCAGCTCAATGGTGTCCTGCATGGCCTACCGTATAAAGCCTGGAAAGGAGGCATACCCAATGAGCTGTGATGCCCATTATTTTAGGCAAACTCAACCAGATACAGATACTTCTCCCATCTAGACTGATGGTCCATAACATACATATGAAGCATGTTCTCCAACACTTGATTCACTTGCTCTATCTATCCATCTGTCTCAGGATGATAAGCGGAGCTAAAGTTGAACTGTGTGCCCAATGCCTGCTGTAAGGCTCTCCAGAATACTGAAGTGAAAATTGGATCTCTATCAAAAATGATGCGGTGAGGTACTCCATGTAATCTCACAATATCGTCTAAGAATACTCTTGCCACTGCTGGTGCATTATATGTCATGCGTACAGGTGAGAAATGCACCACCTTGGTCAACTTGTTGATTGTCACCATGATGGCATCATGGCAACACGAAGATATAGGAAGACCAAAAATAAAGTCCATGGAAATGGTGTCCCATTTTCACTTAGGTATCTCATGTGGGTATAGAAGACCCGCTGGATGCTGATGCTTGGCCTTGACCCTCTAGCACTCAAGGCATTGAGTAACAAACTCTACAATATCCCTTCTCATACCCGCCCAATGGTATAGCTGTTGTAGGTCGGCATGCATCTTCTTCACCCCCGGATGTGCTGCATATGGTGCTCTATGAGCCTTTGATAATACTACAGTACGTAGGTCACCTGTGCGGGCTACATAGATGCGCTGTCAATGATGAAGTAACCCATCTGCCTCAAGTGAATACCCTGCAAACTTTCCCACAAGGGCCCTTTATGAACTAATCTCCTGCTGCACCTCAAGAAACCACTCATCCTCTGGCAGATGTTGAATAATGTGCCCTCTCAAGTCCACACTCAGAGTCAAAGTCAAGAGCTTGTGGCGCCTTTGACTCAATGCGTCAGCAACCACGTTCTCCTTCCTTTTAATGTAGTGGACATCGAAGTCATACTCGCAAAGAAACTCCATCCAATGCCGCTGATAGGCATTTAGATTCGGCTGTGTAAATATATACTGAAGGCTGTGGTGATCTAAATGGAGCTCAAAGCAACGTCCCAATAAGAAATGTCTCCAATGAACTAGAGCATGAACCACTGCCGCTAACTCTAACTCATGCGTGGGGTAGTTCAGCTCATGGGTCTTGAGCTTTCGCGACTCATACATGATCGCTCTACTACCCTGCATAAGTACAACCCCTAATCTCTCAAGTGATGCATCCGTGCAAACCATAAAATCTGCTGCAGGATCAAGAACCGCTAAAATAGGAGCACTGGTGAGACACTCCTTGAGGACCTCGAAGGCCCTCTCACAATGCTCAGTCCATAGAAAACTCTTCCCTTTCTGCTGAAGGGAAGTGATGGGGTGCGCTATTCGAGAAAAACCCTCAACAAAGTGATGGTAATAACCAACTAACCCCATAAAACTCTTGACCTCTGTTACACTAGTGGGTGCTAGCCAATCCTTGATAGCCCTAATCTTTGATGGATCTACTAAGATTCCATTGCCAGATAGGATATGCCCCAGATACTGTACCTCTGTCCTGAAAAATGCACACTTCACCAAGTTCCCATAAAGATTCTACTCCCTTAAACACTGTAGAACCTAACGTAGGTGCTGCTCATGCTCCTCCTCGGTCCGTGAATAGATCAAAATGTCATCGAGGAAAATGATCACGAACCGATCCAAATAGGTACGGAACACCTCGTTCATGAGACTCATGAACACTGCAGGGGCATTCATCAAGCCGAAGGGAACCACATTGAACTCATAGTGGCCATATCGAGTCCGGAAGGCAATCTTATGGATGTTCGCCTCTGTGATTTGTAGCTGATGATACCCAGACTTCAGGTCAATCTTAGAGAACACCCTGGCTCCCTGCATCTGATCGAAAAGATCATCAATCCTGGGTAGAGGATAATAGTTCTTCACCGTCACCTTATTCAACTACCTATAGTCCATGCACAATTGAAGAGACCCATCCTTCTTCTTCACGAAGATGACAGGAGCACCCCAAGGTAAAATGCTTAGTCGGATGTGCCCCTTCTCGAGCAAGTCCTCCAACTATAACTTGAGCTCTGTGAGCTCATGTGTGGTCATCTTGTAGGGCGCATGGGACACTGGATCGGCACTCGGCACTAAATCAATGTGAAAGTCTACCTCACGACAGGGTGGCATCCTTGGTAACTTTGCTGGAAACATATCGGCAAACTCTCTAAGGATGGGATGGTCATCCAAAGATGTCTCAGGCTCGTCATTTGATCTATCACTCATTGTGATGGTGAACATCTAGCAACCCTTCCGCATGCAGTACTTAAGCTGTTGAGTGGATATCATATGCACTGCTGTGGGATTTTGAATGCCCACTATCTCAACTGATGTACCGTGATCATCTAAGTAGTTGTTTGCCTTTCGGTGACAATCTAGCTTGGCTCAATGAGCCGCAAGCCAATCCATACCCAACACCACATTGTAAGATCCTAATGTCATGACTCTAAGGTCACATACTGTGGAAAAGGATCCCAAAGAAATCTCATAGTCGTGGACTAAGGCATCTACTATCATCTTGGCCCCTACGGCCAACTCAACCACCCACCTATCACCCTGCCTAGAGGCCACTAGCCTGCAACGCTCCACTAACGATGGAGATATGAAAGAGTCAGTAACACCAAAATCAAAGAGAATAGAAATGGGGTTACCCCTAATCATACTTGATGTCTCAATCATTGACGCCTGAAAATTAGCCTGGCGGTTATCAACCGCTGCAAACATATGGTGGGATCTACCCACATCTCCAACAATCTGCTCAGATCCTCTTGTACAAGGCTATCCCCCTGCTGTAAAACCCTATGGACACTCTCTGGCTAGGTGTTCTGCTCCACCACAAACATAACATGGGCCCCTAGCCTATACCTGTCTAGTCTGAGTCCTGCTCAACTGCTGTTTTTCTGATCTACCAGTAGACCCCTGTGAGCCCCTATAAGACTGTTGCAACCTCGCGGGTCCCACAGGCAGTCCCTACTACTGCCAACCTCTATTATGTCCCACATGTGCCCTCTGTTGTGTCCTAGCTCTCTGCTATTGTTGTGGCTGTTGCTGTTGTGGGGGCCTAAGAGGTAAGGTTGCAGAACTAAATCCTCCCCTATGAGGTGGCTGTATGGTCTGTGGAAACTCTGTTGATGCTGCTGCTGCCCACGATCCTAAAACTAAGGACGTGAACTCTGCCCTCGCCCCTGAATCTCCTCAGCGACATATGCCTTCTTGGTCGCATCACTCAAAGTCTAGGGGTCTGCCATGCGAACAGGCCCTGCTATGCCGTGGTTCAGTCCTCTAATAAACTTATGAACCAAAAATTTCTCGTCATGGAGATACTCCGCATATTGGGATAACTCGGTAAATCTACCCTCATACTGCACCACTGTAAGTCCTCTCTGCTAGAGGTCATGAAACTCGTCTATGCAATGCTGCCTGTAATGATCTGATAAGTATCGCACATTGAAGCGCTTAATGAAAGTCTCCCACGTGAGAGTGTCTAATGAAAGGTGATGCTTGCACTCCTTAGTGCGCCACCAGATAGTTGCTGCATCTCACAATAGGTGTACTGCTGCACGAGCCTTTATGTTGCCCTCGTAAGGACGCAACACGAAGCATCTGTCTAAGCTGATGAGCCAGGCCTTTGCCTCGGCTCCCTTTGTGGTCCCTGTAGATTAGATAAGCAAATAAGGTAGAAATACTAAACAAAATGCAATAAACACAAGAAGTTATACCTCACATGCAAAACCTAATCTCATCAAGGGAAGTAGGAGCATGCACCCAAGAACTCCTAAGACAAAGATAATCCCTAGACAATAGATTTGAATGTGAAATGCTAACTAAATTTGCAACTCACTATTCTAGCTCAATGAAAATTTTGGCATAATAACTTTGCATAAACTTGGATGATGAAAATGGATGGAGAGAGGATCTATTTATAGATTTTTGGAAGGGATTTTGATCCAAGGGTGGAGATTGATTTGGAAGATCAATGGTGGAGGATAAAAGTGATGTGGAGGGCCTAGATTCAATCTTGAATGAATGGAGGGCTAGGACTAAAAGTGAATCTTTTATTCATTTTGGGAAAAGGAGTTATTATATGAGCATGGGGGTGAAGGATTATTTTGGAATTAAAGATTCAATTGGGGAAGAGAGGAAATAAATGAGTATGGGTTTGTAAGGAAAATTAAATGTGATGTGGGATGTTTTTAAATAAAAAATTGACTTATGTGGATTTAATTCAATTTTTTATTTGGAGGATGTGGGGAAGGGTGTTAAACAAGGTTTGACCACCCAAATGAAGGGGTTAGGATTAATTAATCATAGGTTTCATTTAATTAATCCTAAGGCTAGGATGAGGTAGGCTAGGGTAGGCAATTAAATAATAGCTATTTAAGTGTCTAAGGTAGGGATAGGTTAATTAATAGGGTGAATTAATTAGTTAACATGGTTTTAACTAATTAATTAGATTTAATGAGAAAGGGGAAATTGATTTAATAAATATTGCATATTTATTAAATCAATTGGCTAAGGTTTGGACTATTGAATTAATGAAATTAATTCAATTTTGGGGATAAAATGGCGTGAACTTGGAAAATGAAAGGGGTAATTAATTAAATAAAATTTAATTAATTGGTTTGGAGGGAAATTGATATGATTAGGGATGTCGGGAGTCAGTTTGATGGTAGAAGATATTTTTAGGTGTCTACAGTCCTGATGAATGTAGGAGGGTTCAACCTCAACAAATCGCTAATGAGGTCTCCTCTGTCTCTGCGCCCTCTGATAGGCTCATATGTGTAATAGTCATAAGGTTTATGAAAAATGTGCTCTACTTGTACTACCTCATCATGCCTAGCATGACGTGGAGGGCTCCTGCTACGGGCCCTATCAGCTGAACCAACTTCCTCTGCCGTCATCTCTGGCACCTCAACATAAGGCTCCACACATGGTGCCCCTTGCGGCTCAACGTGGGGCTCCACATGTGGTTCAACACGGGACTTAGCTCGTGGCTCCACGCATGGCTCCTCTCACGGATCCTTGTGGGGCTCAACACGTGGCTCTATACGTGGCTCAACTACAGCCAGTGGAAGCCTATCTAAAACTACCTATAAAGCCTATAATATCTGTGGTCTAATATCTGGTAGGGCCGGTGGTGCCTATGGTGCCTGTAGGACCGGCTGTACCTGTACCTCAGCTGAAGATTCACTATGAACCTCGGGGGATGGAGTGCGGTGGGACTGTGTATGCCGAACTCGTCAGGGAGGCATCCTACAAAAATGAGGTAACCACAAATTAATCAAAGTTGCGAAAATAATAATGTGCCTTGAACAAGCCCAGTGTTTAAACTTAGGCTCTGATACCAAATGTCATGCCCGCATTTCCCATGCGGTCACGACACACAACACACGTGTCATGTCCACATTTGCCATGTGGTCATGACATGAATTACGAAAAAAATTTCTACCTATCCCTAGGAACCCCCTCACACACTTCTGCATGCTCGGTGGCAATACGCATAAAGCGTAAACATGTCAACATAATTTTAGGAGTTGCATTGTCCCATGTAGTCCACTGCGTGATGATAGCTGTCTAGGGGGTATGCGACACGAAGTGTGTCACTTTTAGGGTTAGATTGATTTTAAATCTGAACCCTAAGTTTCCTAGGTGAAGATGATTCCACTAGCATCGTAACCTAATTCTAATTTAGGTCCAAAAGTACACGAGATAAAGTTTAAGTAAAATGGCATGATGGATGCATGATTAAAGTGGAATGATGGAATAAAAGTAAATGAAATAGCGTAAAGATTAATCCCTAGAAATCTAGGAAAATTTTGATAGCATAACGCGTTTTCAATAATCGAAATAAAAATTTTAAAATAAATCTCCAATGAGAAATTAAATAAATTTTAAGAATAAAATTTAATCTTAAGAATAATTTTAAAACAATTTAAAATAACAACTAATTAATCTGCCAAGGTCGAATAAATCGAACTTGCATAAAAGGTTGAAATTTCAAAAATAAAATAATAAATAAATAAAAAGATGCCAAAAAGGATTTCAAATTTGAATCCAATAATAAATGTAAATTCGACATTACATTTATTAACAAACTCAAAATTTAGAGAAGAGAGGAGATTAAAACACTCCTTCCTGTAAAATAATAGCAAGAAGATAATTAATTAAAAAGATAAATAAACACGCTAAGGAGGAATAAAATAATTTAATTAACCCAACAAAAATAAAATTCAAAACATGGGAAAATACTCTTCCCAATTAAAATAAAATTAATCCCCCTTTTTAAAAAATATAAAATATAACTCATAAGGTAATGAAACAAAAAATGCAATTTCCCAATAAGCATAAAGCCAAAATTAGAAGAGCACAAGAAATGAAATAAGGGAAAAATAAAATATAGGATTTAAAATAAATAAAAGACAAATATCCTCACATACTCCTCACAATTTAAAATATTGTTTTCTAAATGGAGGAGCCCTAATTGCTTCTAAAATATGTTATCCCTAAAAGAAAACCCTAATCTCTTATCATATTCTTTCTTGTTCTCTTCTTTCTTGTTTGGTTTTCCTCTTGCTTGCAAGTTAGGGTTTGGAATATAAAAATGGAGGCCATAGATGGAGTTTGCTCCTACCTCCCACAGAGGTATACACAATGGAGTTGCTGTTTAAAATTTATGTCTCTTTTTTTTTGTGACAAAAGAAATTGATATATATATTTCATTATTTATATTGTATATGTTATATCATTCTAAGCAGAGTTAAAGATGTAAGAAAGGCCATCGGTGGCCATGGCAGGGTAGGGGTGAAGGTGTAATAGGGGATGGCGAAATAACACTACGAAGAGGGTTACGGGGGCCCGCGGTGGCTGGCAGCAAGCATAGCGGACACCGAGAGTAAGGTGCAGACGATGGGGAGTGCAGAGCCTTGGGTTTGAAGCGATGGTGGGGCAGGGATCAGGTGTGGGTGGGGGTTTTGACCCCCACCCTACACCCTATCCATTGTAAACAGCGACGGCGGGACTGTGGTGGGTGCCAACACCCACCACAGCCCCTCTCATTCATCAATACCATTTCTATTATAAACAGGGTCTGCGGGTAATATAAAATCTGCCAACAACATTAGTCTCTGTCTACAACCTATTTTGTAATGCATTTTTTGATTTAAAGATATTTTCATATATATATATATTTACATAAATATATGTAGATATATATGTGTGTATATATATATATGTATACTCAGATCTATCACAGAAGTTTGTCTAAAATAACATAGTAAGGTTACATTGTTATCCATTATATATATTTTAATATAAATATATATAATATACACACTTATATATATATATGTATAAGTGTATATGTATATATATTAGAATATATACAACAATTAAATAACATTTGTATTTACTTTTCAATCTCAGCATGGACATAGTGTTTAAAAAAAACAGTAAGCTAGACTTGATAAAACAACAAGTATATTTATATATTTACACATATATATATACACCTGTATATATATATATATGTATATATATATATAAATAAATGTGGGGAGATATTGACATTTTTGTTTTGTCCCTATCTTTGTATGTACTCTAGCTTCATATTTTCCCAATGTTTTATCATCTGGATTAACCATCTGATAACTATCTTCTGTTGGCCATCTACCAGGTGTATAACTGATCAGTTCTGTAGCTGTAGAAGAATCTAACTGAATAGCACACTTTGTTCTACGGTCAGATCCATATCTTGGTAGGTGTTCTCGCATCATGCTTGCATGTTCACCTAACTTTGCTATCTTAGGACCTTTTCCTTTTTTATCTGGTTCTTCTTGCTTGGGAGCAAGATGTAATCTGTCACTGACCCTTTTGGCTAATTCATCTATTTGGTCAGGGTGTTGACCAGATATCCTCTGTGATTTAGAAGAAAAGGATGATCTACCGGGAATAAATCTTTTAGAAGTAGATCCTGAGGTAGAGGCTTCTTCGGGATTGTAATCAATAAAAGGTTTTCTGTTTGAGCTGGCATAAGAGTGTGCCATAGAGCGGCTGCGGGCTAGAGGTTGAGCACGAGCTTGGGACTCATCTATAATGGGCTGCTCAAGTATTGTTTGGCCAGGGATTGCTTGTAAAGCAATGGTACCAACTCTACGGGACTGCATTAGAGGTCGATCAGAGAAACGATTACGCTAGATTGGAAGGTTAGCAAACTGTGGTTTCTGTCTTTCTAAAAGCTGTTCGATAATTGGGAATCCAATCTCGAAACCAGTAGGATCAATGAATCTACCATAATCTAACAGATTTGAAGATCCTTTTGGAAAAGATACCCCTGTGGGTAAAGAAACCGGAGGTGATATAGTGTTCATTATCCTATAAATGCACCGACCACCAATCGTGGCATAGACAGAACCAGGCATTAAGGACACGCCCTTAACTTGCAGCAATAGACAAAAAGCTGAAGAAATAAATTTATCAGACAAACTGAGAGTAAAGTTTGGTTGGACAGACAAGACTCCATCTCCTTTTTCTACACTGAGGATACCACGAAATTGGGCGACAACGGCTTGATCCCAGATCTGACATCGGGTATCAATGAGAGTGGCAAAAAACTTAGCACCTATGTTATAATTAAAATGTGGATGGACTATCAGGTCTACATGCGGGAAATGAACATGAAAAAAGCCTTTGCTTCTCCATCGATCAACATCTTCAGGGACTAAGAAAGGAAGATAGATAGGGCATATACCAGTACCAGATACCAAAAGGTTTATTTCACTTTGCCTAACTGAATCACAGACCTTAGCCTTGATTCCTTTTTCAGGATAAAATGTATTTATTTTAACATCAGGAAATCTAAAGTTGCCTTTATCATCAACTACATGCGTGTTACCATCTTGGAAATAATTGTGCAAAATATCAGACAGAGCGGAACTTGCATCCATAGATCTTCTGAGAGCCATGAGTGAGAAAATATAACTTACTGATTACTTGTTCGCGATATTCCCTGCTACTTTATTCGACTAACTGCCCTTCACTCGGCACTATCCTTCGGCCTTTAACAACGGGTCTTACTGCGATCCTCCACAGGTACTACAGCACGCTACTGAGTATGTTCAGCAATATAACTCACCCGGGGCAAAGAGGAAAACATACAGATAATAAACATGGCTCTGATACCAATAAGACACTAACAATGAGATACCAATAACACTCAAATTGTTGCACTCAAACAATGATCATACTTTTGAATTAACATAGATAAAGGTTACAATCGAGCACAATTTCTGATTGTTCAGATCGCTCAAGGCGCAGAACAAGAGCATACTCTTGTGGAACTGGCTCCTAAGACCTTTCTTCCGTTTTTCCCCCCCTTGAAAGAGCCCCAAAGGCCCAATTTATACAAGAAATCGGAGGCCAAAAGATCAAAACAATTTTGGAGTCCGACCATAGAAAAATGACACACGTCTCAACACTGTAGGAAGTGGAGACCAAAGGAATCACATGAAAGACACCGCATGTGAGTACGACCCACTTTACACCCGAAAGTAGCTACGGGGATCTTGCTTTTTAGGTAGGGTTGCATCCTATTATCAGAACTTAACGTGGCTGACGTCACGACACAGACAAGCCCATGTGCTAGCTACCATCGGATTGATAACCATCAGTGTCATCATCCGTAGAGTCCTCATAAGCCGGTGCAGGAGGTAGGTCTGGCTCGTCATAGTAGTAGTCCAGATCGGTTGGTGGGAGTAAATTCATCTACAGAGGTTGGAACGCAATTTCCAGGTCCTCATGTCTCTGATTGAAAGTATATATGATTTTAGTAATGTGATCAGGTGATGCAAAATCTATTTCGGTCCTAGCTGCAATTAAAGCTGGGAATAAAACAATTTCCAAATTCTCCAAATGTGCTTGAGGAAACCAATCCATTGTCAAAGGATAATACTCTACTCTGGGTAAAGCATAATTGAATCGCATCTGTAAGTAGCCAGAAGGACCACTCATTCCTTCTTCGACAGCCCAAGCAAAATTTCTTTGGAGGAGATTGAAAAACTCCTTCATATCATCCTGGAGAATCTTACCAAAATATCCCAAAAACAAATCTGCATAATCTTCAAACTCTGTTTGGAGAAGAGTGATGCTATTAATCAACCCAAATTTGACACACTTGAGAAGATTGCGTTTGATCTTTATTGGCCAATTCATAGGGAGCAGAGATGTGATACAAACATCAAACATGATGCTATTTCTGACAGCAAAGTAGATAGTAGCATCTTCTAATCCAAAATGAGACAGAAATTCAGACTGTTGAGTGCTTGTTAAAAGACCTCTACTATAATTTTCTCTTATGACAGATCTTAACTCTAATAACCATTTATTCAAAATATAACACTCCAAAATAGAAGAAATTATCTCTGGAGGGAGTTGAGGAATCCATAGGTCATTTCCTGCTGCATCTTGACTGAGGAATATGTTAACACCATCATTTCTTACCAAGGTTTCGCCTATTTCAATCATCATATTAGCAGGTTCTGCTAATTTGGCCATTTCTCTTGTCAGAGAATCTGCAAGTGGATTGTTATCACCTTTTATCCATTCTATTTCAAAATCATAACTTGTGAAATCAAGATACCACCTTGCAATTCTGCCATGAGCTATGTCTTTATTAGGCTTTTTGCTGAGGAGAGACCGCATGGGTTGGCTGTCAGTTTTCACAATGAAATGTACAGGTTTAAGGAAAATCTTGAACTTTTCTATTCCTTTTTTGACAGCCAGAATTTCTTTTTCATAAATGATATTATTTTGGCATTTAACTATCCTATTCCATTCAGTACAGATTTGATTATAAGAGCAGCATCAAAAAGGATCTTCTCCAAGTTCGACTGCAAATCTAGATTTTGGCAAATAAAAGTTAAAGAAGAAGACAGATACAAAACTGCTTTCTCAGTTCCTCAAGGCCTTTATGAATGGAATGTCATGCCTTTTGGTCTAAAAACTGCTCCTGCCTATTTCCAAAGGCGTATGGATAAAGCTTTAAGAGGTTTAAAAGATTTCTGTTCAGTCTATATAGATGATATCATTGTCTATTCTGAAGATGAATCACAGCATTTACAACATCTTGAATCTTTGTATAATGCCATTAAAGAAAATGGAATATGTTTGTCGGCCAAAAAGATGGTCATTGGCAAGCAAGAAATAGATTTCTTGGGGCTGGTTCTGTCCAATGGCAAAGTAAGACTCCAACCCCATATCCTTAAGCATATTTCAAAATTTCCTGATATCTTAGTTGGTACTAAACAAATACAAAGGTTCCTTGGTTGTTTAAATTATGTGAGTCCCTTCTACAATGGACTGGCTAAGGACAGAAAGAAAATACAGGCACAACTAAAAGAAGGAGCAGGTCCCTGGACTGATGAACTCACTGAAATTGTCCAACGGATAAAACAAAAATGTCAATATCTCCCCACATTACATCTACCAGAAGATGGATTTACTTTGTTCTTGTTCACTGATGCTTCTGATGAGGTTTGGGGTGTTGTGCTGTTATAGGAAATTCCTCCAAAGGGAACACAAGTATGTGGATATAGATCTGGTACATTCACAGATGCTGAATGTAGATACACCATTTATGAAAAAGAAATTCTGGCTGTCAAAAAAGGAATAGAAAAGTTCAAGATTTTCCTTAAACCTGTACATTTGATTGTGAAAACTGACAGCCAACCCATGCAGTCTCTCCTCAGCAAAAAGCCTAATAAAGACATAGCTCATGGCAGAATTGCAAGGTGGTATCTTGATTTCACAAGTTATGATTTTGAAATAGAATGGTTAATCCAGATGATAAAACATTGGGAAAATATGAAGCTAGAGTACATACAAAGATAGGGACAAAACAAAAAAACTCAGAAGCCCAAAGAAATTGGCAATCTGCATGGATGCAAACTGCTTCTGAAAATATTGATGATATTGCATTAGATGTTAAGCAGAATATTAAGAGAACAATTTCTGTTTATGATGGAATGCTTCAGATTCAGAGTAGTCAGTACAAGTCAGAAACTACTCTAGGAAGAATTGATAAACAGTGTACCTCTACACTAAATAATTTCAGTTCATTAGGATATCAGGTTAGTCAGACTCATGCAATAGCTACTAGCATGCAAGCTACAGGAGAACGCATAGAGAATGTTGCTAGTCAGGTCTATTCTATTGTATCTGCTGCAGATGACAGGAGAGACACTCAAGCCCAGGAATAGAAAATTCTTCTTGACACTGTTGCCAGAAATTTAGAAAAAATTAGGAAGTATGTCAAGAAAATCAGAGTATCTCAAAAAGGTGCAGATAGTTCTGAAGAAGAAACCTCTGAGAGTAAATCCCAAAAAACCCAGAAGTCTAAACCAAAGCCTCGACCAAGAATACAAAGAAAGAAAAGTATTCTATTCACAGACAAAGTTGAAGAAGAAGTCATACATAGAAGTCATAACCCTCCTATGCCTTCCAAAATTGTTCTCCCTAAGAACAAAGAAAAAGAACATATGCTGCAAGCTAGTGAAGGATTAAAGGATTGGTTACAAGAAAATGATCTAGAAGTACATCAACCTGTGTATATGGATGAACCTGCTGCTGCAATGAATTCTTCTGATGAAGAACTCTTAGAAACTATTTCTCTGGCTATGTCTGAATCAGAATTAGACTCTGAAATAGAAGATAATTTACCTATGGTTGAGATAGAAGAAAATTGGGAACCTCTATACAAAACTGTTGTGGATGATAATTTTGATATAGAGATGAAAGATGTCCTATCTAAAAATTCCCAACCAGAAAACTTGAGAGCCTATGCTACTTCAGGCTATATTCTCAACATAGATAAAATTCTAGATCCATATGACACTATATGTACATGGTGTGATACATTAGAAAATTTCTTTGATACCAGAGGCACAACTTGGTCTGAAGCTAACAAAGTCCTATATGCAGTTAGGCTTATGTCAGGTAAATTAAAGAATTGGTGGAACTCTCTCCCAGATAATGGCATAATTTCTATAGATGCAGATGGAGATGAGTATGTCAAAGAAAAAGATATGGGTCGGAATGATATTTCTGCTGAAGGTTTTGCAACCTTAAAATTGTATCTAGTTGGCTTATTCAGTGGAAATAGGAAAAATGAAGTTCATGAAGCAGAAAGAATTTTATATTCTCTACAGTTAAGGGACCTAGGGAAATTGCACAAGTATAATCTAGTATTTGAGAAATATATGATTGCTGCAGGCAAATACTATGATACTACTACAAAAAAGTTCTACTTGAACTCTCTTCCCTGTGGTCTAGGAGCTTATGTAGAAGAATATGTGACAGAAAAGTATAAATCAAATATTGGTGCTCATGGCTTTATAGAATTGAGACAATTAGTCACTCATAAGGTAGAAAAGGGATGTTTGATGAAAACCTTGAGTGATAATAAAGATCAGTTCAATTCTTCTTGTAACTTACAAGATTATTGCAATCAGCCACCACACAGCCAATTGAAGGAATTCAAATCTCTCAGAAAGTTTAGCAGCAAATCTTGTGGAAAACATTGTTCATGTAAAAAATGTAAATATTCTGGTGATAATGATGATTATCGGAAGCAGAAGTATAAGCATAAATCTTTCAAAAGAAAGAAATATAGGTTTGCACCTGTTAGTATACATTCTTTTAAGAATCGCAAACCTCCCAAGTATTTATTTAAAAAGAATAAATTTCAGAAAGGTCAAAATAAAAAAGTACAGTGTTTCATCTGCAAAGGTCCACATTATGCTACCAATTGTCCCAAAAAATATCAAAATGATAATAATGTTTATGCTATGATTGATGAGCAGTATCAAACAGATTCATGGGAAATAGTTCATTCTTTTGATTTCTTGGCCAAACTTCAGAATCTTTGTACGAACTAATTGAGATATTGCCTGAACAATATTCTATGGCAAAAGATAAACACAAAAAAGTCAAGTCTTCTAGTTCTGAGCATTTTGAATCTGACAGTTCTTTTGATGAAAAAACTGTGACTAAATCTCTTAAGAAGACCTTGAAAGATCTTGAATTCAAGATTAGCATGGCAAAGGCTAAAGATCCCTATCATATGCCTGGATCTCTTGATGATCGTAAAACTACCACCAAAAAATAGGTTAAAGATCTCAAAGAATGGACCAAGGAGAAGGAAGCTCTACTCCGCAAACTCAAACATCCTTCCAAACGTTCTTCCTCTAGTTCTCCTTCTCCGCCTCCTCGCTCTTCCCGTACATCTTCTCATGGTTATACCATTCCATCTTGGTCTTCCTCTTCTAAGTCTACAGCCACACATCATCGCTCTGTTTCCCGCTCTCTTGGCCGCAGTATTGATACTCTCTGCCTCAAAGTTGACCGTTGTCACGAAGCTGTTGATATCCTTTCCCGGCAGTCTGCTCTTCAAGATAAAACCCTCAAACGACTCTCTTCTCAGATGGGGGATATTTTAGACCTTTTAACCAAAGCTGATGCTAGTGCAAATCCACAGTCTGAGTCTGAGCCAGAATTATTAAGTGAACCTGCAAAAGCCTTGTATATGGTCAAAAATTGCACTTATATCAAGACTAATCTCTGTTTTCCAGGATATAAGCCAATTACTCTTGATGCTTTTGTGGATTCTGGTTCTTCTAGAAGTTTTGCCAAGACTGGTGCCATACCTCCTGAATTCTGGAAAGAAAAGTCAGATCTTCCTGCTGGTTATGCAATAAATGGTCATGAATTGAATATGGGCAGATATGCACAGGATGTTCGGATAGAAATTCAAGGTAAGCAATTTGTTGTTGATTTTATTGAGTTAGATAGCCTCAGAGAAGACATCTTGTTAGGATATACTTTCCTAACCAAATATCAGCCATTTGTGTTGAGAACCCATGAGATTACTTTAAAACACATAGATGGTCCTGTCAAGATTCCTTCACTGAAAGTTGTAACTCATAAACTCTCTGACAAAGTCAAAAAACTAAAAGAATCCCTGAAATCTCAAGGACCAAAGTTACCTCTGTTACTTGAACCAGTAAAGGCCAAATTTGAGAAAGATTGTTGCAGCTTGAACCCTTTACAGTTTTGGACAAAGAATCATGAAGAGTGTGAGATCAGATTGAAACCAGAATGCTAGTCAGTCATTCCTTTTGAACCTGCTTATCTCATGAGTCCTACTGAGGTAAAAGAAATCAATGAACACCTTAAAGAATTGATTGATGGAAAATTTATTAGAGATAGTAAAAGCCCTTTCAGTTGTCCAGCATTCTTAGTAAATAAGAGAGCAGAACAAACCAGAGGCAAAAAGAGGTTTTGCATAAATTACAAACATTTGAATGATATTATTTTGGCATTTAACTATCCTATTCCATTTAGTACAGATTTGATTATAAGAGCAGCATCAAAAAGGATCTTCTCCAAGTTCGACTGCAAATCTGGATTTTGGCAAATAAAAGTTAAAGAAGAAGACAGATACAAAACTGCTTTCTCAGTTCCTCAAGGCCTTTATGAATGGAATGTCATGCCTTTTGGTCTAAAAACTACTCCTGCCTATTTCCAAAGGCGTATGGATAAAGCTTTAAGAGGTTTAAAAGATTTCTGTTCAGTCTATATAGATGATATCATTGTCTATTCTGAAGATGAATCACAGCATTTACAACATCTTGAATCTTTGTATAATGCCATTAAAGAAAATGGAATATGTTTGTCGGCCAAAAAGATGGTCATTGGCAAGCAAGAAATAGATTTCTTGGGGCTGGTTCTGTCCAATGGCAAAGTAAGACTCCAACCCCATATCCTTAAGCATATTTCAGAATTTCCTGATATCTTAGTTGGTACTAAACAGATACAAAGGTTCCTTGGTTGTTTAAATTATGTGAGTCCCTTCTACAATGGACTGGCTAAGGATAGAAAGAAAATACAGGCACAACTAAAAGGAGCAGGTCCCTGGACTGATGAACTCACTAAAATTGTCCAACGGATAAAACAAAAATGTCAATATCTCCCCACATTACATCTACTAGAAGATGGATTTACTTTGTTCTTGTTCACTGATGCTTCTGATGAGGTTTGGGGTGCTGTACTGTTACAGGAAATTCCTCCAAAGGGAACACAAGTATGTGGATACAGATCTGGTACATTCACAGATGTTGAATGTAGATACACCATTTATGAAAAAGAAATTCTGGCTGTCAAAAAAGGAATAGAAAAGTTCAAGATTTTCCTTAAACCTGTACATTTGATTGTGAAAACTGACAGCCAACCCATGCGGTCTCTCCTCAGCAAAAAGCCTAATAAAGACATAGCTCATGGCAGAATTGCAAGGTGGTATCTTGATTTCACAAGTTATGATTTTGAAATAGAATGGATAAAAGGTGATAACAATCCACTTGCAGATTCTCTGACAAGAGAAATGGCCAAATTAGCAGAACCTGCTAATATGATGATTGAAATAGGCGAAACCTTGGTAAGAAATGATGGTGTTAACATATTCCTCAGTCAAGATGCAGCAGGAAATGACCTATGGATTCCTCAACTCCCTCCAGAGATAATTTCTTCTATTTTGGAGTGTTATATTTTGAATAAATGGTTATTAGAGTTAAGATCTGTCATAAGAGAAAATTATAGTAGAGGTCTTTTAACAAGCACTCAACAGTCTGAATTTCTGTCTCATTTTGGATTAGAAGATGCTACTATCTACTTTGCTATCAGAAATAGCATCATGTTTGATGTTTGTATCACATCTCTGCTCCCTATGAATTGGCCAATAAAGATCAAACGCAATCTTCTCAAGTGTGTCAAATTTGGGCTGATTAATAGCATCACTCTTCTCCAAACAAAGTTTGAAGATTATGCAGATTTGTTTCTGGGATATTTTGGTAAGATTCTCCAGGATGATATGAAGGAGTTTTTCAATCTCCTCCAAAGAAATTTTGCTTGGGCTGTCGAAGAAGGAATGAGTGGTCCTTCTGGCTACTTACAGATGCGATTCAATTATGCTTTACCCAGAGTAGAGTATTATCCTTTGACAATGAATTGGTTTCCTCAAGCACATTTGGAGAATTTGGAAATTGTTTTATTCCCAGTTTTAATTGCAGCCAGGACCGAAATAGATTTTGCATCACCTGATCACATTACTAAAATCATATATACTTTCAATCAGAGACATGATGACCTGGAAATTGCCTTCCAACCTCTGCAGATGAATTTACTCCCACCAACCGATCTGGACTACCACTATGACGAGCCAGACCTACCTCCTGCACCAGCTTATGAGGACTCTACGGATGATGACACTGATGGTTATCAATCCGATGGTAGCTAGCACATGGGCTTGTCTGTGCCGTGACGTCAGCCACGTTAAGTTCTGACAATAGGACGCAACCCTATCTAAAAAGCAAGATCCCCGTAGCTACTTTCGGGTGTAAAGTGGGCCGTACTCACATGCGGTGTCTTTCATGTGATTCCTTTGGTCTCCACTTCCTACAGTGTTGAGACGCGTGTCATTTTTCTATGGTCGGACTCCAAAATTGTTTTAATCTTTTGGCCTCCGATTTCTTGTATAAATTGGGCCTTTGGGGCTCTTTCAAGGGGGTGAAAAATGAAAGAAAGGTCTTAGGAGCCAATTCCACAAGAGTATGCTCTTGTTCTGCGCCTTGAGCGAAAACAAGTATATTTATATATTTACACATATATATATACACCTGTATATATATATGTATATATAAATATATATAAATATATGTATATATATATATACACACACACACCTTGCACCTATTTTCACATACCAATGGTATAAATGGAAGAATTACTAACTTGCAGATTTGAAACCTAAAAATAAACAACAGCATTTTCTTCTTTCTCTTTTTTTTTTTTAAAACATAATCTACATAGATAAATCTTTTTTTTGAAGAACCAATAAGGTAGAATATAAAACTAGTAAGGCAGATTATAAATTTCTAACAACCCATTCTTCTTAACAACAAACTAGTATTATAAAACTTTCAATGCATTAGAATATAAACTAGGATATGCAATAAAAATTCATTTAACAACACTCATATATTTTTTTTTTAAAAGGAAAACATGACAGCAACCAAAAGGTATTTTCTCATGCATTTCACACACCAAAAACTCACAACTTAGAGGATACCCAACATTTTAATAAAATATAAAGAGTGTTTCTCATACAACATTTATTACAACCAATCCCATGGCAAAAATAACTAAACAAAGTTTTACAAAAGGGCCACAAGACCATGGCTCAAACAGCCAACAACAAAAGATTAAAGTAACACCAAAAATGAGCTTCTCTAAAACTCCTTTTCCTTCATAAGAGCCTGCAATACAACACAACAAAAAGGGAAAACCCAGCCACTTCGAAATGCCCTCCTCCCTACCGTAGACCCGCAAGAGGGTCACCCCCGAGCTAGGGAGATAGGGATTCACATGGGTGCAAACACTCAACAAGAATCAAACAACATCAACACAAAATCAGCCCCAAGGATAAACACATAACTCAACTCATGAAAATGAGTTTGATGGGGGTAGGGAATGGACCCCTCTACTTCAAAGGCCACCCAAAATACTAAATACCAAACTCATGGCCTCAAGCCAAAAACCTCCAAATACCCAACTCCTCAAATATCTCAAAATATACTCCCATGGCACTCCTGCCATTCAAATAATCTCCATAACAAGTAAAAGCCCTCAAGGCATAAATAACACAATATGGGAGTGACCTCAAGGAGGATCCTTTCCCCTACCCCATACAAGTTGAGCCTTACCTCCAAATGGAGGTTCTCTCACCATACTCCCATCCCACACAAAATAAAGAAACAACAACCAACAAAAAACACAAACACATCACAATAAATAAGCAAGAGTGAAGAAACATAATTCATGAGGCTTACCTTCAAAGCCCCATAATGGAAGCACATTTGGTGATGAGCTCCAAGCTTTCCCAAACCTTCCAATCTCCAAGAATTTCTCTAACTTCTCAAAATTGCTCCAAAAATAGAAAGAAACTCTAAAATGCAAGAACCCCACACTCCTCAACAAGAGGAGATAATATAGGCCTTCAATTTTGGCCTTGAGGAATGAGAAGGTGACACCTTCCTCCTCCAATTCCACTTGCAAGGGAGAGGAGGTATGAGGGTGACAAGTGTCATCCTTAAATTCCATCTCAATCCTCACCTTATCCACTTGTGCTCTCACACGTGTGAGGGGACAAGTGGTGAGGTGGCATTCCCATTCAAACCTCCAAGAGGATAAGGGATGCCATATGGCATCCTCTTATTCTCTCAAAGAACCATCTCCCTCCAAGATGCTCTCACACGTGTGTGAGAGTCTTGGAGGAAGATCCCACACACTTGGGAGTCTTGGAGACCTCCCAAGTCTTCCTAGGGAAGGGATTCCCAAACTTTGGGAAGGGAGATGAGTCTTTCCCAAAGCATGACTCATCTCCCACCTTCTCAAATTTCAAATTTCGTCACTTTGACTAAACCATAGTTTAGAGTGACCAAAAGTGAGTTAATCCAAGGGTTAGTTAGTCAAAATTGACCCTAGACACATGGGTAACCACCTAGGGTAAATTTTGGGACACTAAGGTTCACCTAGGGGGTCATAAATCCACTTTAAATGGCCTTAAAAATAAAAACAATTACCAAGTGGTGTAAGTCAATAAAAATTATACAACACTTAATATTAATTAATTTAAACAAAGGGTGCTAGGCCAAAATGATAAAATTTAAATCAAGCACTTAAATCAACACTCAATTTCAAACGTGATCCTCATCCCTCTTTGGAATGGATCGATTTCACAGGGAATAACATTGGTGTGAATTCTACCTCCAATTTCTCGTGGCTTGGGAATGTAAACCTGCACATCTTGATCAAGTGTCAATCATATCATGATAATCATAGTCGAAGCAACTAGAATTAAATTCATGCCATAGAATACAACAATAATCATCAATAACATAATTCTGAATTAAACTATATTTTTCTATCACATGTCAAATAATCCTCATCACATAAATATCTAGAAATCACATCACAAAACATCATCTAATATATCTCGTATGTCGAATCACAAAATAGCATCAAATATGGTCAAATTGAATCACATATGTCTAATCAATGTCCTATCAAAATCAGGAGATATAATCAAGTCTGCATAATGAAACCATAGTCTCTAAAAAGTCTGATAATGTCATCAACTAAAAAACATAACGATCAAAATAAGGAAGGAAAAATAATCGGCCTCACATAAATGACACCCCAAAAGGGTTCAGGTTATCTTGGCCCCATCCACCAAGGATCCCATCATTCCTCTTATTTCAGATCAACCTTCCTTTTTTGAGCATATTGGTCTTCCTAACATCAGTGTCATTTCTAGTGCTACCCCTTCATCACTTGTGCCATTGCAATTCACCTATCACAAGGTCTTTCTAGATATCCTTTACCTTACCACCATTGATATTGACATTCGTCACCCTCTACTAAAATGTAAATCTAAACATTACCCAAAACTATGTTTCTGCAAACCTAAACATAACCCTCCATTGCCACCCCCTCCAATCCATTATTTATCACTTCTTCCTTCCACAAAGGATGTTCCTACACTTGTAGCTCTCGCTACTCACATTTTTGTTGATAGAGAATGGCTTGTTTAGTATTTAGATAATGATCCACATGAATCCTCTTTAGAGAAGTACATGTTTGAATCCTTAACAAATATTCCATCACTAAATTTGATCTTCACAAGATCATTGAACATTGTCCTCACAGGTGCTCAAAAGGATGTCACTTTGGCAACTAGTTTGCTATATCCTATTTGAGGTGATTCTCTTAGTAATGTTTTTAGCATCATTCCTCTACCAGCTCATCCTCCCTCCCATTATGATTAATATTGGGACTAGGATGATTTGATATATTGTTACCCATGAGACTAGTACATTTGTATATATGTGTTTGCTTGTGTGTCTTGTTCTCACTATAATGCTACTTGATATGTAGTTCCTCCTAGAGGACCCATGTTACCCTTGTAGGTACATGTATACAAGGGGAACAAAATGTTGTCTCATTCTTCTATCTATATCTACATTCTTTTATTTGTCATGTACTTTCATTTTTTGATACTTTGGGGATGATGCAAAGTGTTGGAAGTTTTCATGAGACCCAATTTTTTTTATTTCTCTTTGATTTCATGTGTTATAATTCTTCCATTTTGTTTGTAGTTCTACATGCTTGGGGGATGATGATGATTTCATCCTTGTCCCTTGATAGTTTTTAGTCCTTTATATTTATACTCACCCTAAGTGCACCTTAGCAATTATTTGTCAAATGTTGTAAGTAGTTGAGTCTTGGTATGTCCAAGCATAGTTTTGATACAATAAGGTCTAATTAAGACCATCTTTGGTGTATTTGTGTTACTTAGGGTCTAGGTATACAATTCGGTTCCTTTTGTCAAATGTTACATTGCAAAGTGTTGCTATGTGGAAGTTGAAGGGTCATGATTTGATTTTTGGTAGGAAAACCATTGGGATTCAGTTGAAACATGATAAAAATGCCTCAATAGCTTCGAGGTAGGTTGTTGAAGGTGGAAAAAGATCAAAACAATACTATTTTACCCTATTTTCTGATCATTTTTGTGTTTTTATGTTGTACCTATGACTGTACGGCCATGTACGACCCATTCATGATCTGCAACTCATTTGAATGAATGGTATATTGAGTCTACTTTCTATTGTAGGTGGTTTGATGTGATTTCATCATGCTAGAAAGATTTTATGGACATTTGATTGGAAAAAATTGGTAAAAGTAAGGTTTAGGGTTTTGTGTGAACAAATTGGATTTTTGAGCATTTCCATCGATGAAATCTTCTAAAAACTAGTAGAATGGAAGCATGAAATGTTATTTCAATGATTTTGGTGATCTTGTGAGTAGGGTATCAAGTAGAAGTGGATTTTTATCAAAACCTACTCTAAATTTCCTATATTTTAGGCTTTGTAAGGGTTTAGACTGGAAAGCTTGAAACTTAGTGCATTGGTGAGTGATCCTGATAATGAAACCTGCATATTCAAACCATTTGTGATGTATTGAAAGCCCTCAAGTAGATTTTGGAAGTTGGAGGTTGAAATCCACATAGTTTCTTTGGAAAAGTGGCCTAATTTAGCCTAGGAGCAACATAAAACACAAAAATGATCAGAAAACGGGGTAAAATAATATTGTTTTGATCTTTTTCCACCTTCAAAAACTTGCCTTGAAGCTTTTGAGGCCTTTTTATCATGTTTCAACTGAATCCCAATGGTTTTCCCACCAAAAATCAAATCATGACAACTTCCACATATCAACACTTTGCAATGTAACATTTGACAAAAGGAACCAAATTGCATACCTAGACCCTAAGTAACACAAATACATCAAAGATGATCTTAATTAGACCTTATTGTATCAAAACTATTCTTGGACATACCAAGACTCAACTATTTACAAAATTTGACCAACAATTGCTAAGGTGCTCCTGCACCACTAAGCATGTAGATCCGTTTGTTTTTTGTGTGATGTTGCTTGATTTCTATGCGGAACATCTTTGTTTTTCTTATTGTCATTCCATGATTACACAAGTTTTTGTGTATCATGCTTTCCACATAATCTTTTGTGCCTCTCCTTGGAGGCACCCTCTTCTCCAAGGTGACTTTGGGAACATATCTTCTCATATATGTTTCCTAAAGATCTTTCACCTCCTTCCCCCTTTCTACTTTAAAATCAATTGCATACTTTTGGTTAATGAAATTATTTTAAGGGGGACATACTTTGTGCTTTCACATTTACACACACCACATTAAAGGTATTCTTATTGTACTGTTAGTAACTTGTGGTTCCAAGAACATGCACTTGCTTTCACTGACCACCCTTATCAGGATTACATAGCCATGCTAGTCCATGTAATCTCTGATATTTTATTGGCATGTGAGACCCTAGTGACACAATGCTAGACTATGTGCTCCATTTGTGGCTACCTTCTGATACTTTTTGTGAGTCACCTAGCAACACACTTTTCTAGTTCTTGTGATTCATAAGGGTATTGTATGGTTCCTATCCCTTGCGGTGTGCTATCCTTAGAACTATACTTGGCATTCTTTCTAGTAGCACAATGCTAGAAATGCCTTCGTCATCCTCCTTTTCCTTCTTCTTGTATGTTCTTTGTGTGTGTTTGTTTCATGATTAGTGTGTATTAGATTATATTATTGGTGAACATATTTATTTTGTAGATTATATTTTATCTAATTCTGTCCTCTTATAGGTTTTAAATGTTGTTCTAACATTGCCTTTTGTGTAGGTTAATTTTATAGGTTTTTGGCTTGGGGACATGATTCCTTCACTTGAAGAACCCTCTACATCCTTTTGGGTATCTTTTATGATATTTCTTTTATTTACTTTAGTGTAACATATAAACTAATTTCATAATCTTCCTAAAGTGGGGGCAAAATGTAACGTAACAAATACACACCCTTGCAATTTCATGATACTTTTTGTGCTCACTTTGGTGCCCATCCCTATAGTATGTTTTTAGGCTCATTTTAACCCTTGTCTTAGCATTTTTCCTATCCACAATGTCGAGCTCATGTTTATGTTCTATCCTTTGTATTTATTTTCATGAAATTCCATTTGAGTGTGTTATTTTAGATGTTATCTTAAGGTGTTTTAAGCTTTTAGGAATCAAAGTCACCTAGATGTGGGAAAAATGTGTAGATGTCTACATGATGTACTAGAATCCTACAACAATTTGCCATCCAATTACTATTTTAAAGCATTTTCTACTACCTTTCTTTTACATGTACAATTTTCTATAATGCTTCTGTCATGCTCAAATGACTCTTTTGACTTGGGTTCCTTTTCTTCTCTCCAACCTTGCATTTTTTAAAATCTTGTAGTGAAATTTGGAAACTCTCTTACATCCTCTATTGCTCTCTAATAGTCTTTGCAATATATAGTTCACTCTTTTACAACTTCCTTTGGCAATCTTCTAGAAGCAACTACATTATTGTGCTTCTTCAAGCTTCATGTGAATAGTTCTTGGGCATTTGGTATCTTTATGATGTTTTGAAACTACTATATCCAATTGGGCCCTCTTTCTTGGGCATTGTTCATTGGTTGTGTAGCATTCACTTCTCTTCTTGGAGGTGATTGAGTTCTTCTTCCTCTCTTTTACATTGTTTTCTTAGTGTAAATCGATTTGTGTAGAAAGAACTTTGTGGGTTTCTCATTTCCTTTCATTTTTGTCACACACACTAGCTTTATTGGCCTATGTAGACCAATAGCACAAGAATTCATAATATTACCCTTATTCGTTGTTATTATTTCTTAGGTCCACATAAGATTAAGAACACACACAGTTTTTCTCATTCTTAGCATAGTGGTTATCTGTAGAGGTCGAAAGACCAACACAGGGTCTTGACTTGAAGGCAAACTCCCAAATAGCCCCAACTATTTTTCTATTTCTTACAACCTACATGTTTTTCATGGTGAAAACATCCAATCACATGAGGGTTTTATTGATTTCTTCTATATCTTGTTATTTCATCATTTTTGTTTAATAAATAGGTAAAATCTTTTCATTTTGGTTTCTATTTTTACTTGGAGATTTCCTTAGCTTTCTATTATTTATTTTTTGTACAGGCTAGGCATAATTTTTAAGGAAATAGAGTTCTTTCTACATCATATAGACTACAACATAATATGTAGATGTCTATGCAACATAGTCAACTCCAAACTTTGGTGATAATGTATTCTTCACTCTCATTTATAGTTCTATATCTAGTTTATTAAATCTGCATTCGGTGATTCTATAAGTTTAGTATTTTTAGTTTGCATAGTTTTTTAACATGTTACAAAACTTAAATTTTTCCAGGATAAAACATATTAGATCCATATAGTTTAATTTTCTCTTTCTATTAAATTAGCAATAGATTAAAAATTCATTCTTAAATGAGTTAGTCGTTCCTAGTGTAGTTGCATTGAGATCATTTGGTGAAGAGAAGTACACTTTTCTTTTCTAGATCAAATTTCATACACATCTTACTTGTTGGACAACTTTAGACTTAGAAGGTAATGTAATTCAAAAATGAAAAAATAGAAAGCCAAAACACATGCCTAAAATCAAATCCAAGAATATGAAAATTAAAAGTAAAAGTAAAAGTGCATAAAAGCACAAAGTTAGCATCAAATATAGAGAAAAGAAAAGAAAAATAATATATTCTTAACCACTCTAGCATAATGCATTCACTTTATCCCACATAATTGCTTTAGGTATATTCATCTTGATGAGTTGTCCCCTTCCCCTTGATCAATTCTATTATCTTTCTAGGATTGATCATGAGTTGGGGATGCCTCTTCTCCCCTTGTATCTTTCATGGATTTAGATTGGTTTATTACTTAGCATATCACTTAATCACCTAATACTCCTATTCCCTAATCATGTCTTGTGCTTGAACAATTTAATGAAAAACTCACATTAACTCACCTGTAGCCTTACATTGCTTATTTCATGCTATATGTTCAATTACATTTCCATTGTCATTTTTTAATCACAAATTTATAAATACAAATAACTTATGAATTATTACCATTATCTCTCCAAATTTTTTGAATGATTATAGTGATATTTAATGATATACATTCTTGTGATTGGTTCTTACTATTTTTTATCTACTTCTACCCCAATAACACATCTACCCTAAACTCTTTCTACATTCCCACAAACTTATTATATCTTGAACTTATACAATTATCTACATATGTCATACTACTTCATCCTATTTCATCATTATTGTTGATCTCTTCAATACTATCTCAAATGTACCCCTACCTTGGGGTAAATACCTATTGCTTACCTCCCTTGTTCTGTGTGACTATTTGGAACCTGCATGCCCTTATCTTTCTTCACTAATCTCCCCCTTATTCTTTTCCTACTTTCAATTATTGTTGCCACCCTCTCATTAGGGACATTTCCTCATCATTACTCATAGGACTTGAGATATTACCTTATTTTAATGTTCCCTTTCCTTCAATCACCATCTTTTCATTATTATCCTCTTTACCACTTTATTATATTGTATAACATATACAACTTATTTAACACATATGGTTCCATTTTGGGGCCATCTTATCCTTTCCAATCATTGAGAGAATCACCCACATGTTCTCTTTCCTTTATTATCCTATGATTATGTGTGTACCTTGGCATCCTATCTTTTCTCCATTTATAATCTACCTTAAATTGATTGGGTCTATCTTATCACCGATAAATTTAAGGGGAGGTATATCTATACGTTATTTAAACATGATAATATTAACATCATCAACAATTGGGCCTAGCTTGGCCTCACTATTAGTAGGTGGCTACCACATAGATTTTGACATGATCACCATTTTTACCTTTTTGGGGGTGATGTGGCACCTTTTACCATTATAACTTTTTTGGGATGGCATGTAGCTTTTTTACTACTTTTCACCTTTGGCTTGTCTTGGTCTTGTTTGGGTGGAAAACTCATAGTTATTAGTTGGGTAGTAACTACATATAACCATATGGACAACCACATAACCATCATCATCATTGACTATTTTACTTTTGTCTTGGCCTAGAATTATCATTTGGATGGAAACCTCAAGGTTGTTATTTTCATAAGAAATATACTATTCTATCCTATCCTATCTTATCAACCTTTTCCTAGTTATCCTTTCTTATATGTGGACCCACCACATCCATCCATTTATCTCTCATAACATGATCCCTTTGGACCCTCCTTCTTCCTATCCTCTCCTCCTATGTTGCCACATTAACCAAACAAAATATGGGAATTATGTGTTTTCCTAGTGTTTTGTTTCCATCTTTTACCCATTGTCTTGTTTAGTAAATCATGCCTAGTGTTTGTTTCATTTCTGGTATTATTTATTTCCACAAGTATTCTATGAATCCTTCCATGTTATCTATGATTAAAGTGTTTTTATATGTATTCCTTCCATGTCAGTTTAATATATCTCATTTATTGTAATATTTTCATTTCTACACATGTTTTATAGCATAAGCTCTTATATTAGTATAGTGATTGTTGCTTTGATGTAGTTCATAGTAGGAACATGTTCATGTGGATAAAATAATAAATGATGAATAATTTGAAGACCTATACCCTTTTGTTATGTATTATTACATTAATGCAATGATATATTTACTATACTTTTACTTTAGAACATGCTTCCTCTACTTAGTGTGACCAATTTTCTAAAGTGGGAGAAAAACATAATAATGAAAGTTGCATACCATGCAACTTATTTCTTTTTTGTCATTGTTTTGGTTTCCATGTCATTAGTATAATTTTTGGTCACTTTGCACCTATTTATGACCTTCTTGGTGATCATAGTTGGACATTATCAGACCCATAGACTTTCCCAAACTAATCTAAACTAATCCCAAAAAGTATGACCATGTAGCATCGAAGGTCATTTGTACCCCTAGGGTTAGTAGCACGCCCTAGCACACCAACAATTCTCCACTTGCACAAATGATCTTCTAGAATCCTATCACTGAACATTTCATTCTCATTCTTGACCTTGTTAGAACACACAAATATACTGATGGAGGTGAATTAGTATATGCCACTTTTTAATTCAATTCTGCTACATCAATTATATTATGTAAAGAACTATGAAAAAACATTCACACATCAACACAAGACACCATAAAACTAGATTTTATGTGGAAACCCAAAAAAGGGAAAAACCATGGTGAGAAGAGTCGCTTGGATCTATTGTCCAAATCCATCCTCACAAAATTGAAACAATGAGTTATAGTATTTTGTAGGCTTCAACCCATAGGAGTTTCAACCTAAGAAGGACAGCAATCCTTTTATAAATCTGTGGGCACCAACCTACAAGAGGTTTCAATCTCCTTACCAAATTGAGCACCAACCCAACACTGAAGCACCAATTTCAACCTCTAAGCAACAGCCCCATAAGGAAGCTCCAACTTCATCTTCTGAGCACCAACCCAGCAAGAGTCTTCAACCTCTATTTGATAGGCTCCAACCTATTGGAGGCTCAAACACCCACATAAACTAAGCTCCAACCTAGCAAACTGAAACAAAGCCAATTTTCTTTCAATTCAAAACATTCATCACATACTGTGTGAACTTAGGATCTTCAATTCATGCCCTTCGCACACTTAAAATTCACATATTTGTTCACACCTGTTCACTTGATATTCACACATATTTAACTTCTTTCTCACATTCATAGATATATTCAGATTTTTCTCTTTTCTACACTCATACATAGATACACCCCTCAAATGCACAAACTGATCTCCCTTTTATATCGATCTGTGCAAAATAATCTTTACTGTTAGCTATATTGACATAAGACATTCTCCAAGGTCATCCTCTATGATTTTAATTCCAACGTATACCGAAGTGGCTTATCTTGAAATTTTGTGCTTTGAAATTGGGCCCAATTTACACAATCTTAGGTCTACCCAATCCATAGTATAGGTCTGAACCTAAAACGAAGATTTCCGCACGTTACTTTAATGGCCCCAACATTTAAGCTATGATCTATGTCACCAAGTTGGACTCAAACCATATATTTAAATCTTAAATTTGAATATATTATGTCTTCATATCATTACCTTACAACCTTTTCTTTTAGCGCCTTTATCGGCAAAACAGGCGAGCCATGAACCACTTTTCAAACAACCCTTATAAGAGAAAATACCTTTCTGCAAACCATGGGCATAAAAGTCCTTTATCGGCAAAAGTTTCTTTTCACAAACCATCACATAAATACTTTTATCAGCTAAAGTTGATTTTCACAAATCATCACTTAAACACCTTTATCGACAAAAAGTTGCTTTTCACAAACTATCACTTAAACACATTTATCGATAAAATTTTCTTTTCATGAACCATAACTTAAACACCTTTATCAACAAAAACTCTTTTCTATGAATCTTTAACTCTTCTTCATTTACTTATTGGCAAATTCCCATTCTCATGAACGTGACATTTGTCAGTTAGTCGGTGCATCAAGGAACTTAGAAACTTGTGAACTAGTTTGTGAACTTGATATTTTGCTGACTTCAATTCACCTTCTCCTTTGTTAGAAAATTGACAAATCAAAGAACTTTGAAACTTATAAACCAAACAACTTTCCCTTTGTTGAGTTCTCGAGCTTGATATTTTGTTGACTTAACTTTACTTTCTCCTTTAACGGCAAATTGATGAATCAACGAACTTTGAAATTTGCGAACTAACTTGACTTTGTACTTCAAAATTTCTTCTTCATGCCTTCATCACCCAACTTACCTTTTAGTGAACTAGCTATCGGTGAAACCTTCTATCAATGAACTTAAGAGTTCAAATATTGAACACTTCACCGATTGAAGGCATAAATCATTCATGCCTTAGAATTTTCTTTGTTAACTTTTCATCGGTGAACTGTTTGTTAGGAGAACTAGCCATTGGAAAACTCGTTGTCGCTGAAACCTGTCATCGGTGGACTTAGGAGTTTGTAAACTGAACAAATTTCTGACTAAAGGAAAAACTCATGCCTCAAAGACTTTTCTTCTTCCCTGTCGTATAAACTTTTCTTCTTCTCTGATCTCCATTTCCCTTCGACATCAACTTCCTTTTGACATTAATGAAAATATGCATCTTTGACATCAATGACAACATTTCCAACAATATGTCCCTTTCTCATTGATGCAACATAAACATAATCTATCTCTATCTCTTCTCTTAGTCTATCTCTTTTTGCATTTTCTCCCCCTTACTCTATCTCTCCCCCTTTGAAATCAATGGCAAAGGGAGGTAACCAACCTCTTTTATTTTTGTAAACTGATACAACCAAGATGAGCTCCCCTTGACTACAATGCTTCTCCTCACCAAGTCATACAAAACTTTGATCATCTATTCTATCTACTTGCTCCCCTTGAGAGAAAGCCACTGTCCAAATAGGGATGAAGGATATGCCTTGATCTGCTCCCTCTGGATAGATACTTCATCATAAGTTTTTACTAATTTGACAAGAGTGATATCACTTCCAACTTCTACCTTAAATACTCAAATGTTTCTTTAGGAAGAGATTTTGTAAAAATATCTACAATCTGATCCTTTGTAGCCACATAATCTAACTTTGCCTCCTAATCTACAACCTTTTCTCTCAATAAATGATACTTAATGGATATATACTTGGTTCTAGAATGCATCACTAGATTCTTTGATATATTAATGACACTTGTATTATCACATAAAATAGGAATGGGCTCATCATATGTTACTTTGATATCCTTCAACATCTATTTCATCCATTAAAACTGAGCACAACAAGATGTTGTGGCTATGTATTCTTCTTCTGCTATTGATATTAAAGAAACTAAATCTTTCTTTTTGCTTAACCATGAAACCAATATATCACCTAGAAAGAAGGCTCCACCACTTGTGCTCCTCCTATCATCAGTATTTCCAACCCAATTTGCATCTATATATGTCGTCAAAGGGAAATCCTTTCCCTTCACATACCTCAATCTATAGTCCAAAGTGCTCTTCAAATATCTAAAAATCCTTTTAACAGCCTTCACACACGTTTCATTTGGATTAGCTTGAAACTTAGCTACCATACAAACTTCTTGCGTAATATCTGGCCTTGATGCAGTCAAGTATAATAACCTTCCAATCATGGATCTATAAAGAGTCTGATCAACTTGAGGTGACTCATCATCCTTGCTATGGTGACAACCTGTTACCATAGGTGTACTTACTAGTTTGCAGTCATCCATACCAAACTTTTTCAACATCTCCTTGACATACTTAGTTTGTGAAATAAAGATATCCTTGTCTGATTGAACAATTTGAAGTCCAAGAAAGAATGAAAGTTCACCTATCATAGACATCTCAAACTCCTTTTGCATCTCTTCTGCAAACTTCTTGCACATCCCATCATTTTTTCTAAAGTTATGATATCATCAACATATACTACAACTATAAACATGTGCTCACCTTTTACTTTGATATAGAGATTATTGTCTGCAATACCTTTCTTGAAGCCTTGCTGATATAAGTACTTGTCCAACCTAGCATACCATGGCCTAGGAGCTTTTTTGAGACCATATAAAGCCTTTCTAAGCTTCCATACCAAATTTTGATCTTTTGATAATTGAAATCCTTTAGGCTGCTCCATGTAAACGTCTTCCTCAAGATCACCATACAAGAAAGCCAATTTGACATGCATTTGATACACCTTGAAGTCTTTGTGAACTGCAAATGCAAGGAACATCTTGATTTCTTCCAATATTTCCACAGGAGCAAACGTCTCCTCAAAATCAATGCCTTCCACTTGTGAATAGCCCTTGCAGACCAACCTTGCTTTGTTTCTAACCACTTCTCCATCTTCATTTACCTTATTTCTGAATACCCACTTGGTGCCAATCACATTCTTATTCTTTAGTCATGGAGCAAATTCCTATTTCTTATTTTTCTCGATCTCATTTAGCTCTCTTGCATTGCTTGAATCCAACTTTCATCCTTGTTGGCTTTAGAAAAATTCTTTGGTTCTATCTTGGATAGTAGAGAGAAGTTTACTTCTCTAATTTTTCTCCTAGTCATAACTCCTTCATTCTTGTTTCCAATGATTTGATTTTCAGAATGATTATTTTGAACATACTTTGCAAGTGTCTTGGTATTCTCCTTGGGCATTTCTTCCTCTGCAAATTCATCTTCTTCTTCTGTGTATGCTGAATCATCTAAATAGCAATCTTCTTGATCATGTGTGGATGGATGTAACTCTTCATCAACCCTAACATTTGCACTCTAAACTATCTTCTTCAGTCTCTTATTGTAGCATTTGTAAGCCTTGATTCTTGTTGAGTCACCAAGAAAATTCCTTCATTAGACCTTGAGTCAAACTTGCCCAAGTTGTCTTCATCTCTTTTGATGTAACATTTGCTTCCAAAATTTTTGAAATACTTGATAGAAGCAGGCCTACCTTTCCATAGGTCATACGATGTCTTAGTGTTGTTCACTCTAAGGTGTCCTCTGTTAAGAATATAGACAATAGTATGGACTGCTTCTTTCCAATACACATTAGGCAACTTGACTTCATTCAACATTGTTCTTGCCATCTCCTGGACTATTTTGTTCTTCCTTTCAACTACTCCATTTTGCTGACAAGTCCTTGCAATAGAGTATTGTCTCCTTATTCCATGTTCTTCACAAAATTCCTCAAATTCATTTGATGTGAACTCACCACCTTTGTCTAATCTTAGACACCTAATTCTAGCATTCATTTCATTCTCAAACATAGATTTGAAAATTTTGAATCTATTAAAATCTTTTGATTTATCTTTTAAAAATGTAACCTATGTCATTCTAGAGTAATCATAAATGAGCAACATGAAATACCTTTCACCTTGGAGACTATTTTATAGGAAAAGGTGGATGATGGGATTGATTGGCTAGATCCTTCTTTCACTACAAACATTCAAGGACATTTCAACCAAGTTGAATCACACCTTTTGCAAGAGGATTCACCTACAGGTTGGGTGTCACTTGTAATGATGTAGAAATTTAGAAATGATCAATTAATGTATTAATTTAATGCTCAAATATGTTCAAAACCCTAATTATGCAAAATCGTAAGAAAATAGATAAATTATGACAAATGCTCGCAAACCAAGACATTAGACAGAGATTAGTTACTAACCATTTTTTGATGTTTGTGATGTGAAATATTTTGGGAAATTACCACTCACACCCTAGTCCAATGCGATGTTTTCTTCAGGGGGTTCTAGACTCTTTATGACAATGATGATCACAGTTCTGTTTGTTTATGTCACAAAAGATGTGGAGGACACTAGAGCTCACACCATAGTCCAATTCAAGATATTCCTCAGGATAAGGGACTTCTTCATATCCTTATTATCATTCTCATAGAGATTTCTGTGTATGCAACCTCAGAGGATATTACGTCTAGCACCCTAGTCCCGAAAGTGCACCAGGCTACTTCTTTCTGCCAGATCTAGAATCCTTATCTTCTGCAACCTTCCTCTGCAAATCCACTCCTCAAAATTTGATACATGTAACCTACAATCACAAGGAGTGTGGTTGGGGGTTGTGGTGTTTAGGAGCTTTCCTTAGTCAAGCCCTAGAAGGACATTCAAGTCTTTTAAACATCATTGTCATATAAAGAGTGTGTATCATTGTGGGATAGAGGAAAAACAAATTGATAAATGATCCAAACACAAATAGATATCACCTCGGAGGTGTAGCTCACATGTAGATGAAAATCCTTCAACACATGAGAAGATGAAGCTCAATCTACAATCATAAACACAACAAAAATATTCTACTTTGCAACAATGAATATCTTGAATGCTCTAAAATCATAAGTTTACCAAGAGTTCATAATCATCTTCTAGTTTACAAATGAAACCCTAAACATAATTATATATGCATTCCTGCTTTAAATTTCATAATTCAAACTTAAGATGTTGGCAATGGAGCCTTCTAATGGTCACATAACCGACATTCAAATTTGGGACCTACCTAAAATAGGGCAGGACTAGGGCGTGAGCGCCCAAGTCCTCAGGGCCTATTTTAGGGTAGGGTCAAATTCTACAATGTCCCTCAAGCCCCATTTGACATGGGTTTCAGGCCATTTTCTTTCAGAGTTAAAATGAACATGCAAGATGCAAAACAAGGTACTTGGGAGCTAAACTTAGGAGGTAAAAGTCCTAGGAGACATTTTACGACATAACATTTAGCCCCCACTTTAATGTATGTATGAACGCAAGGCCCATACATGCATTAAAGTATGGTCAAAACACAACAAGCACTCTAGGCACCTGATGCTAATGCATACACAAAGAATGAGGAACTATTTCTAGCCCCCAGTTTTAGGTAGACATTAGAGAAAACACACCGTAAACATGCCAAACATAGTGAAGACAGTAACATGTATGTAAAACACGGAGAAGACAGTAACAGTCACGCAAAAAATGGTGAATACAATAATTATTTCTTTTTCATTTTCTCATATATATAAATGAATGTAGAAACAGATGTATTGAAAGTAAAAATGCAACACACAATCCAAAATGTAGGAGGGGCATTTTGCCACACTCTTTAGACTACATATAGGGGAGAAGACATGCAATACAAAACCTCAAGTGTAAGTGGAGCATATTTCTACACTCACACAAGAGGGCAAAACATGCCATACAAAGCCCAAGTGGGGGTTAGCCACACAAGGGGGGAAGCACACGTAAGACACACAGAAAGCACGAGCATTGTACAGCATGCCAAAGACATACTATATGTCTAAAATATGGAAAACAAGGTGATGGAAGAAACTTATTGCTAAGCCCCCATCATCTCAAGCATGCTACAGGAACACCTGAAGGTTAGGCTTATGCCACAAAAAATGCCAAAGACATGATTAAGGGAGGATACACCAACCCCGCCCACTCAAAGGACTTTTGAAATAAAAAGGATGTGCACTAGCTCAAGAGATACACCATCCCCGCCTCCACAGCGGGCTTATAATAAAGGATATGCATGATATCCCGCCTCCGTAGAGGGCTTAAAATAAAAGGATATGCACAATATCCCGCCTCCGCAGAGGGCTTTCTGATTACAATATAAAATAAAGATGTGCACTTGCGTGGAGATACAACATCCTGCCTCAGTAGTGGGCTTACAAACATGCTTCATTAGTATCAAAATCATCAGACAACTTACCTTATATGCCCCCACCTTAAGGTGGTTGGTATCATGTACTAGTATCAAGTACATTAAGGTAGAGAGAAAACACACAAGGGAACAAGATCTTTCACAAAGCCCATGCCCCCAAAGGTGACATGTACTTTACAATCACCTAATGTTCCCACAAACACACAATTTCCTGCAAGAAGAGAGGTTAGAAATCTTTCTCTAAAATAATAACCACATCACATGATAAAAAGTAATGCATGAACATAATCACATCAAGAGCTGAAGTTATATTATGGATTCAGAAACTGAGTATAACCGTGGGGCTATACTACAGAGATCTCAGAACCGAGTGTAACCAAGGCAAGACCCAAGATAAACAAAGTGCACGGAGTAGCTATATTGTTATGGTTTGTTAGTGAATATAAGACATCATCAAAATATCATATGCATAGAGTGATTCTACTAGCCAAGTGTCAAATAATATATATTAACCCCATCGTCATGTATGTACTAGGTCAATTTTTGCTTACTCGTTGAAGGGACACGCGGTCTGTATCAGTATTATTTATTTTTTGTCATCTTCCAGCTAGATAGAACCACTAGTAGAAGGTAAATAAAAAATCAAGAGAGGAGAACAAGTGCCTTAGGGTCATCACATAGGAAGGTGCCCCCAGGTCACCAAGTGCAACACTATGCCCCTAAGACACAACACACAACAATAAAAATAGAGCAAAAACAAGATAGAAGAATGATGATACAAATAGAATAATGGTCATAATAGAGGCAGTCTCCTGGTATCCTTGACCTTACAAGAGTATCAAGGGTCATCCTAGGAGGCCTAGACAACACTTATATCATAACACAGGGGGATCACAACACAGAAAGAGGGGTTAGAAATACTTATCTGATACAATCCAATGTTAAGAACATACATATCTAGGAAGAGGCCATCCTTGAGAGCAACTATAATAGTTGCTACAACAAGTGTTGTTTAAAGGGGGAGAAATACTTACCTGTTTCAATGGGATATTTCTTGGCGGACAATTATTGTCTATTATCCCAGGATATCTCACATGTCATTTTGGTCTTGTTGATATTGCATTAATGTTGAGTTTAGGATGACAAGAGGCTTTGGTGGGTTTCAAAGAGCAATATCCTATACCAACTATGTAATTAATTCCAACAACTTGTAAAGGTACTCTGATTCCTTGTTGATTTACACCACATCCATTACCTACATAATCACAATTGTTATAAAGGATTTGAAATCCTCGACCATAGAGGGATGTCATTTCCTTAGAAGATGGTGAAGCCTCATAGGTATCATAATTTGTATTATAAGGGTATTGTCTTTGTTTTCTACCAAGGAGACTTTAGGTTTTTTAGGTGTCTCAAAAGATTGCTTGGATGATATTGATGCGACTTTTGATGTGTCAGATTTATTAACTTTATATTCCCCTAGTCCAGAAGGAGTAAAATATAATGTACCGAGCAATCATCACCAAAAAGTGCATTCGATGGTGTAGAGTCTTGTGCAATATTATCCATGGAAAGAGGTGTTGATGAATCAACTCGTAAGTTGTTTAGACTTGTATGATTGTTAACTTACTAAATTGTGTTTCAATATGTAAATAAATATCCGATTCAGGATTGACTTCCATGGTGTAGAGCTTGTCTTGATAAATAAACTTTATTGATCTATGAGGGGTAGATGGAACTGCCCCCATGGCATGAATCCACGATCTACCAAGAATCATATTATATGAAAGTGAACCGGGCATAACATGAAAAAGGGTAGATATTGTCATGGGTCCCACCTTTACAAGTAAAGTTATGGTGCCCATGGATTGTCTACCAACATTATCAAAGCCACAAATGCTAATCCTATCTGGTTTGATTAAAGATGTGTCAATCTTGATTTTGTGCAGTAAGTCAATGCTACAAACATTAAAAGCTGATCCACTGTCAATCATAACTCGCTTTATCAAATTTTTATCTATCATGGAAAATATTATAAGTGCATCATATTCATCTTTACTTGTCGGTATTCATGTGGTTGAAACAAAATATCTATTTTTGTTGCATGCATACAATCTAATAGAGTTGCTACATCATTCGTCTTAATAACAGGTGGTACAGTCACCTTTTGTAAAGCTTCTTGGAGCATTCCATGGTATGTAGGTGATATTTGTATCAAATCCCAAAGAGAGATATTAGCTGGAGTAGCGTGAAGTTGCTTGACAAGATCATATTCTTGACTATTTTTATGAGTAAGACGAGGTGGTGGAGGGAGCATAGGTTGAGAACATGGAAGAGAGACAGGCACATGAGGTGCTTGCTTACTTTGTTATTACATGTGTTGTATGTGTGAGAAATCACATTGTGGTGTGGTTGTTGTGACACATTTTGAACACCTTGATTTCTTTGAGTGATTTGTCTTGCATAGTTTAGGATACAATCTTGGGGTCGAGGTGGTTTTGTGTCACCTTGAATTGTAATCATTGGTTTGAAGCAAGAAGGTGCATTAGGTGCCCCCCGCACAACCATCTTAGGAATATTTCTACACTTATCTAGTAACCCCTTGGTGGGTGGAATGATTCTGTTAGTAAAGATTGAATTAACATGGTTTTCCTCTTGATTATACCCAACATCCATCCATAAAGGATTTAATGTGAGAGACCTTTTCTCATCCACTAATGCTTCATCCTGGCCAGGGAGAGCATTGGAATGAAAGAAAGGTAAGGTGTAGTTAGGAAGGTTAGGTGTTCTATCATTAATAGAGCTATCCATAGTCTTCTAATCTAAGGTTCTTAGACATTCAACTATAGGTGGAGTAGGATAACTTATGGAATCATCATCATCATCATCATCATCATCATCATATGTTTTAGCTGTTAATTCCAAAGCATTAAGGGAACTTTCACACTCATCATTCTCAATGTGTTTTGTTAAATCTTCTACTACCAAAGGGTATGTATTCATGGGAGATATTAAGTTGTCAAAATTAGATACATAGTCAAGGATTTCAAATGAAGAGCATTTAAATATATCCTTATGATACATAGCTTGTATATAAGTGAGAACATGAGGATTCATATTAAGAAGTTTGTAGAAATTATCAAAGTTTTTGATATATGCATGTAAAGATACCAAAGAGAAATGAGATGAAGATGCCATAATGAAATGTCTTGTAACATCAATGTCCAATAAGATATAGTAATACAAGACATGCAAAATTTTATGTTACTTGATACACCCTAGATGTGTGACTATTTCACTCCTAAGCACTTGTTTGAGGGAAAGGGATAAAAAGACACACAAAGTCCACAACAAAAACAATGCATAGGAAGAAAGATTACAACACAATAAGGCCCAATTAATGATTTTATGTAGTTAAATTGAATGTAATAAAACATACAAATTATGCTTGTTTATGCACCTAAAATGTTCACTTTTTTCACCTTTTTCAATGCAAATGGCTAAAAGAAGGAGTATTGTGAAGAAATTAATGAGGCGAAGAGAATAAAAAGCTCAATATCAATCCAATAATGCAGAAATATCCTTCACAACACACCTATAAAGCAAATCTAGGTAGATGACAAGGCAAAATCTAGTGAAAATGCAAGGTTTTCAAACCCTAGTGAAATTAAGGCATGATTTTTTGCAAAAAGACACTATGATGAAAAAATACAATTAAAAATCAGTCCTAAAAGAGTGTTTAAAAGAGTAGTAAAATCTGAAACAAGATTTTAGCTACAAACCCTAGCTTTTGGAAAAGCTATATTATATGAAAAATGCATAATTTCAAACAAATTTTGACAATTTAAGCATGTAAATGCAATGAAAATGATTAATTAATGATGTACTACTGTAATTTATATCTGATCTAATGAAAATATTAGAAATTAAATGAAATGCAATGAAATTATGTCAAAATACAAGCCTAAGATGCCAATTTTTTCAAAATTTTCAATTTTTTTTGTAAATTTTCAAATGCAATAAGATAAAAATTAAATGAATGAATACAAATCTGAAGTACAACACTTAGCAAGGTGAAAAATTCAAAAAGACATGGTTTCACTAAAATGTTTTATAGGAAAAGGTGGATGATGGGATTGATTGGCTAGATCCTTCTTTCACTACAAACATTCAAGGACATTTCAACCAAGTTGAATCACACCTTTTGCAAGAGGATTCACCTATAGGTTGGGTGTCACTTGTAACAATGTGGAAATTTAGAAATCATCAATTAATGTATTAACTTAATGTTCAAATATGTTCAAACCCCTAATTATGCAAAATCATAAGCAAATGGATAAATTATGACAAATGCTTGCAGACCAAGACAATAGAGAAGGATTAGTTACTGACCATTTTTTGAAGTTCATGATGTGAAATATTTTGGGACATTACCATTCGCACCCTAGTCCAATGCAATGTTTTCTTCAGGGGGTTTTGTACTCCTTACAACATTGATGATCACTGTTTTGTTTATTTCCATCATGGAAGATACAGAGGACACTAGAGCTCGCACTGTAGTCCAAGTCAAGATATTCCTCAGGATGTTAGGAATTCTTTAGATTCTTATTATCACTGTCAAGGAGATTTCTGTGTCTGCAACCTCGGAGGACATTGCCTCTAGCGCCCTAGTCCCGAAAGTACACTAGGCTACTTCTTTCCGCTGGATCTAAAATCCTTATCTTCTGCAACCTTCCTCTGCAACTCCACTCCGTTAAATCCAATACCTATAACTTGCAATCACAAGGACTGTGGTTGGAGGTTGTGGTGTTTAGGAGCTTACCACAGTCAAGCCTCAAAAGGACATTCAAGTCTTCCAAACATCATTGTCAGATAAAGAGTGCGTATCCTTGCGAGATAGAGGCAAACCAAATTGATAAATGATTCAAACACAAATAGATATCACCTTGAAGGTGAAGATCGCATGTAGATGAAAATCCTTCAACACATGAGAAGATGAAGCTAAATTTGCAATCATAAACACAACAACAATATTCTGCTCTTCAACAATGAATATCTTGAATTCTCTAAAATCATAAGTTCTCCAAGAGTTCATAATCATCTTCTAGTTTACAAATGAAACCCTAAACATGCTTATATATGCATTCCCACTTTAAATTTCATAATTCAAACTTTATATGTTAGCAACAGAACCTTCTAATAGTCACATAAATGACATTCAAATTTGGGACCAATCTAAAATAGGGTAGGACTAGGGCACAAGAACCCAAGTCCTCAGGTCCTATTTCAGGGTAGGGTCAAATGCCACAATGTCCCTCAAGCCCCATTTGACAAGGGTTTTAGGCCATTTTCTTTTGGGAGTTAAAATGAACATGCAAGATCCAAAATAAGGGACCCGAGAGCTAAAATTAGGAGGTAAAAGTCCTAGGGGGACATTTTACGACATAATAGAGACTTCTTGTTTTAGTAGGATGGCATAAGTCTTTATGAATCAGTATCAATGGCTTAGTAGAATAGTATTCTCTGGTCTTGAACTTGGTCCTTGTTTACTTCCCAATTTGGCATTCCTTACAAAAGGTGCTAATAGGCTTGGTAATCTTTGGCATGTCTCTAATTGAAAGGTTAGAGCTGATCTTCACAAGGTTGTCAAAGTTGATGTGCCCCATCCTCTTATGCCACAACCAATTCTCATATGTCTGTCCTAGAAGGAAACTCCTTCCTTTGACTTTACTAAGATTATACAAACTATTTTCAGCCTTGCTTTCTTTTGCCACAAGTTTGCGAGTGCTTGCTCTTTTGATTTCACATCCTTGTGCATTGAAAATGAAATTATATCCTTTGTTGCACATTTGACTTACACTAGAGAAGATTGTGTTTGAGACCTTCTACATATAGAACATCTTCTGTCCTATTCTTTCCATCAATACTTACTGTGCCTTTGCCACATATTCTTGCAGAGGTGTTGTCTCCAAACTTGACTGATCCACTATTCCATTTATCAATGCTAATAAACTTACTCTTATCTCCTATCATGTGACTTGATCATCCACTACCTATAACCCCAGGGTTTGCTTGTCCTTATGCATGAAATGTAGCCTAGGCAATCATTGATTTTTCACCTTCATAATTGTTCTTCTTGATTTTCCATTCCTTCTTTTGATCTGTCTTCTGATTTTTAGGAATGTCTATCCTTTTGTCTTGGTTGTCAAGATCAATCATCTGATATTTTGACATTTCCAAACTACTTCTGCAAAACCTTGCTATGTGCCCAAAATTGTTGCAAATATGACATATTATGTTGAAATCAAACAAAGGGGCAAAATAATTTCTACTTACATAATCAGTTAGATCATTCTAGATCTACATTCAATGGCTTTGTGACCATACTAATTACAACTGAAACAATAACTAGAGAAAGCATAATTAAACTTGTTCATGAATGTTTGTCTTGCAGGAGTTGATCTTCTAAATTTCCTTCTTTGGGAGATGACAAGGATGAAATCAACTTCAATTTTCTTACTCTCTCTCATCATTGGGATTTCTTCATTTGAAACTGTTTACTCCAAGTCAGTCTTCTTCATAGGAGCAGAAGATTGTGTGACTTCTTCATCATAACCCAAGCCTAATTTTATGAATAGAGGTCTCTAAATATTTATTATATCATCTAGAATTTCAGAGCTCTTTCCAAACTTGATATTCTTATTCAAATGAGCATGTACTTTTTCAACTTCATTTCTTAGTGAAACAATTTCTTCTTCAAGTTTTAAACAAGTTCATTTGATTTGGCTTTAAGTCAAAGTTTACTATGTCTACAATCCTTTTTCCCTCTTCAATTTGAATCTTTAGGCCAACAATCATTTCCTCTAATTATTTAAGCTTTGCCTTTTGTTCTTTTTTTTTCTTTCCTTACTAATCTCAAGTCTTCAAGAGCAGAAATAAGCATCTTTAGGTTCAACTTCACATTCTTTTTCATCAATGACTATCATGTCTTCTTCATTAGGATCATCTTCTATAGGGTTGTCTTCATTTTCCAAAACAAAACTCCTTGTTTCTATTGCCATGAATTGAGTTTCTTCTCTGTCACTGTCTGAGTCACTTTCATCACTCTCATTAGATGAGCCACTTTCCTCTTTGGAATAGAGGCTTTTCTAATGTTTGTTAAAGCTCCTCTTTTCATGTTTTCCTTGTTTGTGACTCTTTTTGTGTTGATAATGTTTGCCATCTTTCTTTATGTTATGCTTTCCTTCCTCATCACTACTTTTACTTTTGGATTGAGGACACTTAGTAACAAAATGACCAATTTTACCACAATTAAAGCATTTGAAAGGTAACTTACCTTTTTAATTCATATTTCTCACAAAGTTGGCTTCCTCATTATTAGACCCATCACTTGGCTTAGATGAATCATTCTTTTCTTTCCTAGATGCTTTGAAGGCATCTTCCTTCTTAGATGTCTCCTTACTCACATTCCTCATTTCATAAGTAGTGAGAGATCCATATAATTCATCGATTGTAAATTTATTCAAATCTCTAGCATCTTCAATGGCAGAAACTTTTGAATCATACCTTTGGAGAAGGGAGCTTAGGATCTTCTTCACAATCAATGGATCTTTCATTTCTTCACCAAGTCATCTGATAGCATTGACGATTTCATCCACCCAAAGTAGATAGTCACCAATATTTTCTTCTTCCTTCATCTTTAGACTTTTAAACTTGCCTTTGTAGATCTGTAGCTTAGCTTCTTTCACCTTATCATCACCTTCATAAATGTTATGAAGCTTTTTCCAAATATCCTTAGCAGTCTTGTATTGCATTACTTTGACAAATTCTATGTTCGTTAGACCACTCAAGATAGAATTCTTAGCTTTAACACTATTCTCACAAGCCTTCTTATCAGCATGATTTGTGAGAGGATTTGCAGGAGCAATATAACCATCGATCATAGATCTCCAAACATCATACCCTAGAGAAGTTAAATAGGCTTCCATCTTTATACTCCAAAAGGCGTAGTTAGATCCATCAAATAGAGGTGCTTTGTTAGAAGAGGATCCTTCCTATTGTAATGTCCCCTTTTAGGATATTCCTGATTTCTTTACTTACACACAATAATATCACTAGAAAGGGACATTAGAACTATTAAAGGTCACTCAATCAATATAATATTGAACTTATCTATAACAGTATAACATAAACAATATCATAATCCACATTTAGTTCAATTCACAACACAATTCAATATTGACTATGTTCAAGTCTTAATCCTTACTTCCTTTCTATTACTCAACCTTGGATGGGGATTTACTTGTCTAGGGCACGGTGACAGCACCTCATAGATTTGATTTACTCCTCATCTCCCTAACAACTTAAGTTGTCTAGGGTGCGATGACACCACCTCATGGATTGGATTTACTCCGCCTCTCCCTAACAACACGTCGCCTCTCCTAAGGTTGTAGATAATAGAAATAACTAAGTATTAAATTAGACATATTCAATATCTTTCAACATATCCATTGATCACATTTATCCATATCACATTATGTATTGGCTATGCTCAAGTCTCAATCCTCATTTCTCTTCTAATCCTCAACCATGGATGGGGATTTACTTGTCTAGAGCGCAATGACACCAACTCGATGGCTGGGTTTACTCCACCTCTCCCTAACAACACCACGCCACTCACTCATAGGTTGAAGGCAATAGAAATAGATAGGCTTTGAGTTTGAGCATACCAAAGTGTTGTAAATGCAATTTATATTTCATAGCAAATTTCATAATGCTTATATGTGTGTGTGTGTAATGATACTCACAATAATCTTTTAATTATATATATATATATATATATATATATATATATATATATATATATATATATATATATATATATATTTATCATTACTTATGGTACTCATCATTATATATATATATTATTCTTTATACTTAATATTCATTTAGTAGTCTCAATTTATATTATACTTAATAATTCTTACCTTGAGACTGTGACTGCCCTATTGTACCTTTCTTTATCTCCAATTATTTTATTTTCTTTCTGACTACTACAAATCCTATTTTTCTATTCTCCTTATCGTTACTTCTAATGAGGGATGAGTTCCCTTTTTAAATATCTTAAAGGATGCTTCCTTTATGAAAAGTTACAAGGATTTCCATTTTTGAAATTGCACCTTTAGTATGGTAGGCACTGCTTATGATATGATCACACCTCTTGGTGAAGTGCTGCTGGTCCATTGAGTTTAATATGAATTCGCAACTTTATTGTTGCCTTTTACCTTTAGTGGTCACTATTCTTTATAGCAGATAATTAAATTTAAGTATTTATATTTATATTATTATTATGTATAATATATATTATATATTATATTTATGTTTGTATATTATATATTATATTTAATATTATATTATATTATAATTATTATAATTATAATAATATTTAAATTGATAATCTTTATATTTGTATTTACATTTATTATTTATAAATACAATAAATATATTGTATTTTAATTACATAAAATATTCATAAAAATAATAAATATTATTAATAATATTATATATGTTTATTCATAATTATCATCAAAAGTGACTTCTCCATCTTGTCATGAAGTTTAAATCTTTAATTTAAACAATGTCTTAATATTGGGACATGACACCTATCCAACTATGTGTTCTTATCCAAGATCTACCTTCAGCTACATTAGGCTGCACCAAGGAACTTTTCTCTGATACCAATTGTTAGAACACTCAGATATACTTAGAGGGGGGTGAATTAGTATATGCCACCTTTTAATTCAATTCTACTACATCAATTAGATTATGTAAAGAACTATGCAAACACATTCACACATCAACACAAGACATCATAACACTAGATTTTACGTGGAAACCCAAGAAGGAAAAAACCACAATGAGAAGAGCTAATTGGATCTACTATCCAAATCTAACCTCAAAAATGAAATAATGAGTTTAGCATTTTGTAGGCTCCAACCCCTAGGAGTTTCAACCTGAGGAGGACATCAATCATTTCACAAATATGTAGGCACCAACCTACAGGAGATTTCATTCTTCTTACCAAACTAAGCACCAATCTAGTACTGAAGCAGCGACTTCAACCTCTGAGCAACAAGCCAAAAATGAAGCTCCAACTTCGTCTTCTGGGAACCAGCCCAACAAGAGGCTCCAACCTCTATTTGATAGGCTCCAACCTATTGGAGGTTCCAACCCCCAAATAAACTGAGCTCCAACCCAGGAGACTAAAATATAGTCAATTTTCTTTCAATTCAAAATATTCATCACATACCGTGTGAACTCAGGATCTTCAATTCATGCCCTTCGCATACTTCAACTTCGCATATCTGTTCACACATGTTCACTTGATATTCACACATGTATTTCTCTTATTGGTCACATTCATAGACACATTTAGATTTTTTACTTTTCTACACTCATACACATATACACCCCTCAAATGCTCAAACTAATCTCCCTTTTATATTGACCTGTGTAAAATAATCTTTACTATTAGATATAATGAATTAAAATATTCTCCAAGGTCATACTCTATGATTTTAATTCTAATGTATACAGGGGCGGCCCATCCTAAAATTTTGCGCTTTGAAACTGGGCCCAATTTACACAATCTTAGGTCTGCCCAATCAATAGTATATGTCTGGACCCAAAATTGATATTCACACATGTTACTGAAATGGCCCCAACATTTAAGCTTTGATCTATGTCACCAAGTCAGGCTCAAACCATATATTTAAATCTTTAATTTGAATATATTATGTCTTCATATCATTACCTTACAAGATTTTCTTTCAGCGCCTTTATCAGCAAAACATGGAAGCCACGAACCTCTTTTCAAACAACCCTTATCGGTGAAAATACCTTTCTGCAAACCTTGGGCAGAAAGGCCTTTATCGCCAAAAGTTGCTTTTCATGAACCATCACTTAAACACATTTATCGGCAAAAGTTGCTTTTCACGAACCATCACTTAAACACCTTTATCAGAAAAAGTTTCTTTTCACAAACCATCACTTAAACACCTTTATCAACAAAAAATCTTTCCTATGAATCTTGAACTCTTCTTCATTTACTTATTGGCAAATTCCCATCCTCATGAACCTGACCTTTGTTGGCTAGTCGGTGAATTGGTGAACTTAGAAACCTATGAACCAATTCGGGAATTTGATATTTTACCGAATTCACCTCACCTTCTCCTTTGTCAGCAAATTGGCAAATCAGTGAACTTTGAAACTTACGAACCAAACAACTTTCCCTTTGTTGAGTTCGCGGACTTGATATTTTGCTGACTTAACTTTACTTTCTCCTTATCAACAAATCGACAAATCGATGAACTTTGAAACTTGTGAACTAACTTGACTTTGTACTTCAAACTTTCTTCTTCATGCCTTCATTGCCCAACTTACTTGTCAATGAACTAGCTATCGACAAAACCTATCGTTGGAGAAATTAAGAGTTTGCAAACCAAACAATTCACCAACTGAAGGCAAAAATTATTCATGCCTTAGAATTTTCTTTGTCAACTTTTCATCGACAAACTGGTTGTCGAGAAAACTGGCTGTTGGTGAACTTGCTGTTAGTGAAACCTTTCGTCAGCGAACTTAAGAGTTCACGAGCCAAACAAATTGCTAACTAAATTCAGAACTCGTGCCTTAGAGACTTTTCTTCTTCTCTACCTCAGAACATTTTCTTCTTCTCTAATCTCCATTTCCCTTCGACATCAACTTCCTTTTGACATCAATGACAATATGCACCTTTGACATCAATGACAACATTTCCAATAGACCTAACTCTAACTACTTTTGAATTCTAGTGTGTAATAAATTAAAGACCAATTCTAGCTAAAAGAATTCCTTCAAAAAACTTTGAAGGATTAAAATTGAACGTCAAAACAAAAGGACTTGAAAAATTATAAAATATAAATTTTGGCTCAAAGAACCTCATACCTTGATTAACTATATAATATTGGGACCTATTGCATTAGGTTGAATTTTTGAAATAGGGCATTGACAAATAAAAGGTTTAGATTCAACCACATGCTTGAATCCAAAAAAGTGGAAGAGATTCCCCTCAAAGAAAGTCCAACCTCAAATGAGACCCTATATCTCCATCCATGAAATAAAAGAGAGATTACCCAAATCTAAAGGGAAAAGAATTGTGTATTTCTTTGCGGTCTCATTTAAAAATGAACTCCTACATCAAAAACTAGATCTTCCTCATTTGGGGCAATGTGGAGAAATAAGTCAAGGTGTTAATTACAACAAGAACTAGATTTAATCCTTGTTGGGTGTCAAGGAAGGTTAGGCTACTTACTACAACAAGGCCTAGATTAAAACCTTGATGCGTGTTAGGGTTTGATGGAGTGAAAAGTAAAGGTGCTTATTGCAGTGATACCTAGATTCAAACCTTGGTAGGTGTCATGACTAGGTGGAGCCAAGAGTTAGGGTACTTATTGCATTGAGACCTAGATACAAACCTTGTTGGGTCTTAGAGCTGGGTGGAGTGAAAAGTTAGGCTGCTTATTCTAATGAGACCTAGATTTAAACCTTCGTTAATGTCAAGGCTAGGTGGAGTAGTAAGTTAGGGGCTTACTACAACAAGACATAGGTTCAAATCTTGGTGGGTGTAAAGGTTAGGTGAAGCAATAAGTCAATCTTAATTTTAAGACTTAAATAACCAGTGTGAAACCACATAGCTTAGTCATTAACACAACAACTCTAATTCTAATATGTAAGTGTGAAAGGTGGCTAAACAAGCCCATTCTTCAATCTATAATTGCCAGTCTCAATGTAATGTTTAAAAAGTAGTTCCAACTCAAAAAGACTAATCCTCTTAACAATCAAATGCTAACACTAACAAACACAACAAAAAGGAGCTTCTCATTCTTGAACTATGCACCACTTGATCCTCTATTAAATAAATTTACCTTGAACAATTTCACCATTAAATCCATAGCCCAAATAATATCTTAAAAAGTTTAAACAAAATGAAATATTTATTGGTGTATATATTATACTTGACCAAGGATAGTATTTATCCTAAGTGTTATATTGCTCTTAGTTATTAATTTTACTTAGAATATTAGAAATATTTAATTATTCTCACCTAGGTAGCTCTAATAATGACGTGTACACCTTGACTTGAGGTACACAAGTGGCATCACTACCTCATCAATGCTTGATTGGTGGTAGTTAAGTGTCATCTTTGTTTAGTCAAGACCACCTCTATCTAAGCGAGACTAAGTTAACTCACCTCCTAATTGGGAGTGATTGAGCGTCAACCCCTTGATTCATGCATCCAAGAGACCTATATATTTGGACTTTAATCATTCCAATTTGCTCCATTAATTTGAATATTGAATATCTTTATTCTCCAATTCTAATTTTGTGATTAGCTCATGGGCATTAGGTCCTAAGTAGAATGCCAAATTTCAATTGGTATTAGAGACATGATGTCATAGAGTTAGTCTATTTATAGGTAATGAGGCAAGAAAATATTAGTATCTAGCATATCAAGTTTCTTATCTTTAGCTATTATTTATAAATTTTGGAGACTAAAAAGTATCTATATATAGATAATGGATGAACACAATATTTTTAAAGCTACCTATAAATGTTTTTCTCCATATAAATATCCAATTTAAAGATTATATGGTTAAACCTATTGAAGAAAGAAAAATAAAAAGAAACAAATATTTATTTATATTTTTTAATAAAAAAAAATATTAAAAATTTTGTTGAAAAAAAAAAAACTAAAAAAACTAAAAAATATTTATTTATATTTTAGAAATAAGCAAATAAAGAAGCTACTGTAAAATATTTTATTTATTTATTTTTTATATATGTTTAAAAAACTTTAACAACTTTCAACTACATACTTTAAATAAAACTTAAATTTTTTGAAACAGATTTTATATGTAAATAATATTCCAATCTACTTTTTACCTTTTCTTAATAACATATTTTAATCTAATGCCAAATATATTATCACAAAGGGCAGCTACTACTAGTGCCTTATAGCTTACATAAATAGAAAAATAAATAACTAAAATTAAATTGGAAAAATGATTATTAATAGAAAAAATACAATTAGAATAGTTTTTTTTTAAGATTAGTCAAATATTAAATTCTAAATTTATTAAAAAAAATCAACAATTTCGAACAGACTATGTGTGATTGCGTAGTCTTTGGTTAGGACTGAAAAAAAACAGGCATAACGATAGTAAATAATGAAAAAATAATTTGCATAGTCAAGTGTTGAAATGGAATTTGATATTAAAAATAATTTTACTTCAATTTTCAAAGTTGTATAATAATGTATATATAAAAAAATTGCAGAGGTCAATCGAAAATATAATATTATATATTTACAGTAAATGAAAAATAAATGATGTTAATATTCCATTTGGGGAAGAACAATTTTAAAAAATAAATGAGCTTGTTGCTCTGCTGGACATAGTTTCAGAAATTCAGCATAAATACTTTAAACATTGAAACGCCATTTCTGTTGTTATTTCAGAAATCAGAGCCCATGAGGATTCCCATAAAAATACATTGGCTTCTTCTTGAGCCATATTTAGATCTTCATCCCTTGCCAAAGTGAAAGAGAACAATTTCTTTCCATGATTACTCCAATTTACTTTCAAACAACTAAATCCTCATGTGCATTGTCTGTAATTGATTTTAGATCTTCTTAGCCATTGTACCAAGAGCAATCATATGAGCCAAATAAATCTAGGTATGTTAGTATATAACAACACTATTCATAAGTCATAAAGCCAAGAATAAACACACTATATTGATTTTTAAATTGTTGATACAAAATTACAATAGGAGAGACTTCTTTATAATTTTTTTACAACCCGCAAACAAACATTATGAACACTAAAAATAGAATTCCAAATAAATACAAAATCTTAAACTAAAGTGCTTTATGTACATTTAAAAATAAGTCTATAGTGGAACATCAGTAATCTAATAACAATATAAATAGAAATATAAATAGCAACAAATACACTGAAATAAGGATTATTAATAGGAAAATGCAATTGGCATAGAAAAGGACCTACGGTGTAAATTTGACAGCTGTATAGCTGTATTTAGGAATTTTTGCTGTAAAATACAATCAAAATTTTAAAAAGACTGTATCATATGAAAGGAGAGATTTTGGACAAACTGTCAAAATTTATATAGGATTATGCCAATACATATGTATAGTTTTTATATAATCTATTTATACTAAGGTATGTCATAGTATTTTAAAGGCAATATTGCTTGACAGGCAAGGTCGACTGTCAAATTTAAGCCCTACAGCTACACTGAATGTGTTTTTGTGTTTTTTTAACTAACTTAGTTAATACTAAATTCTAAATTAATTTCTAGCAAACTGTGTGACAGAAAAATAATGGAAAAAAAAAACATGGGTAACAAAGTTGTTCAAAGGCTTGTTGAGAGGAAATTGTTACTGAAAATTACGCATAATGATCTCTTTAACTTAAAATTTTCAAAGTTGTATATGGATACATAGCAAGCACAAAGTTGTATATGGATACCTAGTAAGCAATATTGATAATGAGGTGGTATATGTAGAAAATTGCAGAGGTCAATCTAAAATATAATATTATATCTGTACACTAAATGAAAAATAAATGATGTTAAACATTTGACTGAAGAATAACAGTTTAGACAGTTTGAGAAATTCAGAATAAATACTTTAAAGATTGAATCATACATGGGCTCCTTAACGACTCCCATAAATATACATGGCCTCCTCTTGAGCCATGTTTACATAATGACACACTCTATATAAGTTACATTCATGCCTTGCCAGAGATAAAGAGAACACCAATTTCTTTCCAAGATTACTCCAATTTACTTTCACTACATCTGAACAACTCAATCCCAAACTCCACTGTCCCCTAACTGAATGCAGATCTTCTCCAATAACTGATTGTGCATTTTGAAAATATATTTTGTAGCACAATACTTTAAAACCCACTTCAGTCTCCAAACAATGTATGCTTTTTAGCTGTTCTCCTTCAAAGTCATCTTTAACTAGAAAAAACATCTTCTTTGAGCATAAGCTTGGCCTCTCACAATTATGCTCAACAAAGTAAGGTCTGAGTACAATGGATCTCTGCAGGTATTTTCCTTCATTGTTGTCAGTGTTGTAGAGATAAAGATATTGGGGAGGATGTTTGGGTGCAACAAACTGAGTATTTAGAAATTGCATAGAAACACTAGAGCTCCATCTTTGCTCTGCTTTATTCAGTTGCCACACAGACCACTCATTGGGATATGCCCAAATATCTCTCTGCAAATCACTCATTTTAGCTGTATTATCACCTATACATATGTAGGTAGAGCTTCCATCAGAAACAGCACCAATACCTCTATGTAAACTGTAGTCATCCACTCCATTAGTTGACCCTGGCAACATTGGAAGGTTTTGCCACTCAAACCTTCCTCCTCCACATAAATCATGAAGTTGTACATGCTTTTCCTTGCCACTTAAAGCTTGGCAAGAAATACAAAAGATTTGGTGATTTGCAATAAGAAAGCTTACCGATCGTGCAGTCACAATATTGGGCGGCAAAGGAAGCGTCTTGAGATCTCCCTGGTGATAAATACTGAGACTTTTAACTACACCTCTTCTCAAGACATAAAAGATAGTCGAATTAGCAATGGCATGGCGTTGGTAGGAAAGAGTATTGTCTATATAGTAATTTTTGTGATTAAGGAGGACCTTTCTCCAAGCTCTTTTGTACCAAGGCAAGCGAGCAATAATATCAGCCATTGTTATAAAGTTGGGCAGTACAGGGATCAAATCTTCCTCTAACCTATTTCTCTCATCGTTTCTGGAATAAGATTGACCCATTTTTTTTTTTGCCAAATCAAAGCTCAGACCGTCTATATATTTATTCCAGCAATGCGCTCCAAGTAAAAGATAAATTGTGAAGGAGGAGTATATATTAGCACCTTTTACCAGTAATAAAAGATAAATTCTATTAATAGAGGAATATTATTAGCAGCTTTTCTTATTACAGTACTTTTATTTTAAGAATAAAATAAATAAATTGAAATATTATTCTATTATTATATAGTTTTTTTTAGTATACTTATATACACGCATCGGCATGAATCATGATCCTTTATTTTTCAGGTATCGGCATGAATCATGATACTTTATTTTTCAGGTATTTTAATAGTATAATATAATTTTAAATTGTAATATTATTTATTTTGGTTATTTTAAAAATATTTAATGAATTTATAAAATATGTGATGTATTTAAAATTAAAGGTGGTTATATCTATTTTTAAAGTTTTTAAAATTAATTTTACTTAATTTCTCATCATTACCAATTTTTTTTTTTTACATATACAATGTAGTTGTTAAGAAATTTTTTTCAATATAAATTATTTAACTACATAAATTAATTGGACACATAAATCTATTAAATTTTCTTAATTTTAAAAAATATATATATTATTTCTTTTTTCTTGATTTCTATTTCTTTTTATATTTAAATTATTTTTTAAAACTAGACTTTCTAATAGAAAAAACTCTTTATGATTTAAACCCTAATTTAGTTGAAAGTAATTTAAATTTATTTTTCTAAAATATAAATAAATATTTAATAGTTTATTGTAATTTGTTCTAGTTTATAAAAATAAAAATAAATATCTTTAAAATAACCTTTTTATTTTCCTTTCTTTAAAATATAAATATAAATTTAATATTTAATTTTTTTAATTTTTAAAAAACTCAAAATTTTTAATATTATTTATTTTTCTTTGAAAGTCTTTTAAAGTTATAATTTTAAAATACAGTTTCTAATTTTAAAACAAACTCTTCATTCTTTAAATTGTTTTTCTTAAAAATATAGTTGGAATAAGGCTAAAATTTGATGTGCATGTGAATCAAATTTTTTATATCATTATTTCTTTTAAATTGTCTTTCAAATATATATTATATATATTGATAGTCTATCTAAAATCTTGCTAAAATTTTATTTGTATTTTATGAAAAAATGTCTAAATACAATCATATGGCCATCAAATTTAGGCTAAAGTAGTTTAAGTTAATTTTGTAACATATATAAAAACAAAAATAAATATTTCAAAATAGATTTTTTTATTATTTTTTATTTTTTAAATATAAATAAATATTTGTTAGCTTTTTATTTTTCTTTCTCCAATATTTTTTTTATTTTTTATGTTTGTTTTTATTATGAATATTGTTAACTTTTTATTATTCTTTTTCTAATTTTTTTTATTTTTCTTTTTCTAAGAATAATTTTGGAGGGAAAAAACTTGAAACTAGGGTTTAAAGAATTTTTTCAATAAATATCTTTCTACTAGATATAGTTGACCAAAGTTTGACCCAACCAATTCATGATGTAGTTGGTCTCAAATAGAAAAAAAAAGAAATTAAAAGTCCTGTAATGAATTATGGTGACCTGTAATGAATTATGGTGAGCTTTCTAGAAATGCAAAAATATTAGAAAATTTCCATGATTTGTACCTTCGAGATTGAATTTATGAAAAATATAAAATTGCAATAACTCACTCAATAATAATGATAAATTATTATATTTTTGAACTGTACATTCCTTATATGATCCTCCAATTTCAATAAAAATATTGTAATAAAATTTGCAACCATTTGGAAGATATAGACAATTCTTCAAAAATTAGGGTTTTGTCCTCACCTTTGCCCAAATTGTAGCTTTGATACCACTCGATAAGGTCCTGACATATAATAATGTCAATAACACAATGTATAAGATAGATTTCATACCACACAAGAGATGTTCATGGGCTAAAATGTCTTAATATCCAATATATGTAGAAATAGAATAAACCCTTAAGGTGCGGTAACACCATGCAATACTTCTTATAAAGAATTCACTCCATACTATATCTCCTAGATATCTCAAGCATAATAGCATATTTAACACATACCTTACAATGATTGTCACCTCATTTATATAGACCTCCTCCTAATAACATAATAGAGTGGTTATCCCAATGAAAGCCAATTCATCATCTAATATAATTAATTAGAGAAGTTATCCACATGACCCAATATAATTAACATAAGGGATGTGTGTCACATGTTGGTATTTCCATACGCTTAAATACATTTTAGTATCACATCCCTAGGTAAATAACACCTTCTGATTCAATCACTTCCAAATTTCACAGGAAACACTAGAACATGATTTCAAGAAACTTTCATTAGGACCACTTCTTTGCACAAGTGCATATAAAGCCACTTATTTACTATTTTTTGCTTTCAATACTTAGTCAATTTAATTGCTTGCTAATTTATAAGTCCTACATGTTTCCAAGTTGCATAGTTTATCCAATTTCCAACCCAATTGTCAGTCCCATCTCATATGGTTGTAAATTATTGGTAGACTAGTCAAATATTGACTTAGGTAAATTTAATTTGCACATTGCTTGCACACACAACCACAATCTTGAAAAACAACCCAATTAAATTTCATCATTTTCAATTCTTTCAGCCACACCTTCATTTAGTCACATCTAGGCACCTCGCCTCTCATTGATATTGTAGCACATATTAACATCTATGCGACCACCAAACACTATGCTTTGAATATAATCTTGCAGCACATATTAGAAAAAAAGGAACCAAATGGTCCCACCACACCTATCAACCTGACCATATGGTCAAATTTAATTCACATGCGTGCAACCACCTAAGACCATACCCTTATGCCACTACAATCAAACTCACATATCTTATCTAAGGTAAGACAGAGTGCCTTGATCACTAAATATTAACAACTTAGGTTAAATCCTATATGCAAAGTCGTAGGCTCAAGATTTTGCAATGTAACCCATTCCTATAAGGAATTACCATATATCTCACCTGCTTGACATTACAATATAGATAAATAAATCATATGGCCCATAGATTGGCCACCATTGACTTACGTGATGCATACCCATTAGTTTCCTCACACCACCCCTTTGAATCTTCACCTATTAGTCCTTTGGACCAATAAAATTAGTTTTATATGCCACTCTCCTATTGCATATGACTTTATACTAAGTTGTCCTAAGAACATTAATAATTAAGTAGATCCTCTAACAAAGGTTAAATACCATTTAGATCCACAATATCAACCCACTAGCAAGGGCCCCAAGAATTATTTCATTCACCCTCTAGTGGGTAGTGATGAATAAGAGATCATCTTGTAGCCATCCATTCTCATTATTCTTACAAATTCCTATACCACACAAATGGGCCCAACAACTTCTTCCACCTTATGAGACATGGCACCTTGGTTTGACTATGCATAGGCCACCTAATTCACATGGACACTATGTCCTACCATCTTATCCATGTGGTTAATAAAAAAATTGCACTATCAAAACAACTTGAGAGCATACATACACTAGGCACCCCCAAGCTACCAATGTCGATCACATCTATCCATAGACATAAAATAAAATAATGAACAAATCTTTCTCTCCCAATCTATAATTGATAAAAATATCCCATGTTGCCTACTTTAACCTTACACCTTACAATACTAAGCAATCACCTTTGTGGACCCACATGCAACTACATGTCTACATAACTACTTGATAACCACTAATAGCATGACATAAATCCACACTGGGAATCAAATCATCAAGAAACACTACCACATGTGCCACTTTCTTGGACAACCCACCAATACTAACATGGAACTCATCAGACTAATGAGAAGCTATGAGAACATTGGCTACAACCATAACTATCACCTTTCTAGCTAGTAGCTAGTTACCAACATAATAGAAGTGTGTAGTGCTATCCCATATGTGTCGCTCTTGCCTTATTATGATGTTCTTATGATTGGATTAGATATACTGAGTTAATTATTATATGCTGTAAGCAAGATGGTATGTGCCTTTCTAGATTACACATCCTCATTGGTCATTATATGCACTACTTCTCCTATGATCTCCATTGTTGGATTTGATTCTTTGCCTTGAGTGTGCAGGATTTATTTAGGTGTTTGACCAATGGAAATATGTGGAGGAGATGGCATGGATTCACTTTGCCATCTTTCTTTGTGTAGTCATTGTGGTTGAGTTAGTGACCTTGTGACTTTTGTGGTATGTTGGTTTCTTTACCCATCTTGTTTAGTTGGACAAATTCTAGTTGTAAGATGTGTTTCTTAATACTTGTGAAAAATGTTATTCTAATTGGTATCATGCATTGTGAATAAACCTGTGAAGTGTAAGTTATCTTTTGTTTGTTTATTTTATTGTTTGTTTTCTATTTGCATTTTTATCAATTTTTGTATTACTTGTGGTGAAGTATTTGTAAATAACCTTTATTCTTTAATTTTGATTAATTTAATATAATTTTCATTGTGAAATAGCCTTATGCATTTTAATATTCTAGCCGTACAAATAAAAACAGAGTTAGAATAAATTTAATGGGCAACAACCCAAAGGAAACTCCAACTCTGATACAAAATTTTATGGGCTCCAACCTAAAGGAATCTCTAACTCCCTAAAGTGCTACAACACTTACAAGATGAGGCTCCAACCTCTCTACCAAAACACTTGACTGATTCTGATGGTTCAATCACCTCTGCAACATCATCTCCTTTAACATTTTGACATTGACTTATGACTTCCACACCTCTACTCAAACATCTCTTCTATCTTCACCACACCTCTACAACACAACTATAATGTCCCCTTTCCAAAAATATCAGTTTCTATTTTTAGTAAGTCCTGATGTCTGAAAATAGTAGGTCAAGATCACAAGATTACATTGGGAAATAACATTTATTTAATATTATATTGTTAGGAGAAATTTCCAAATCCTATAAAATAAATATTAGATAAATAATAATAAATAAGTGCATGCATGAAATAAGGTATTGGGATTTAGTGGAGCAAAAAGCAGATTTTTAGTGTCATGGGAATCTCACCATTTATGGGTTTTTTGGTTGTAACCGACAACTTGGAGTGGTAGAGTTTTTTAGAAAAGGTTATTTTGGGAATTAATAATGATTTTCCAGCAAGAATGGCATTGGGATTTGGGCACCCAACTTAGCAATGACATATTAAAAACAAAAAGGCTTTCATTTTGAAGGATTATTGCCAAAAATCTTATTTTTCTCTCATAGAGTTGCGTGCTTGTGTGATTTTCATATTTGGAGTCTTATGAACGGGATTTCCATGAACTCTAGGTGATTTGAGGATGGGAGGCCTTGAGTCACAAGAGTAGCTTCATTCAGAGGCTACCATTGAGTAGAAGATTGGAGATTTTAGTAGTGTTACGTGCACTATTTGTTGGTATGTTGTATGTAGGTTTTAGAAGATTGTTTGTAGAAGTTTGGTGTGCTATTGATGTTGTTTGTTGTGAGATGTATATTTCTATGAATCAGGTTTCTCTACAGCCTTTCCAAGTGCCCATAACCAGTGGGAGCTATTAAAAGGGTTTGGAGGGTCATTTTGGGCTTTCTAGGTATTTTGTGATATGCAAAAATTGTCCTGTTTCAAGTAGTTTGTGATAGAATATTGGATGATTTGGTGTAGTTGGTGTTTACTATTGTGTTTATTTTTTATGGGATATTATCACTCACTTCTAGATGCCCATGATCCTGCAACATTGATATTGTATATTTATATGCAATTTGGGTGTGATATAAACAATGTGTATTTTAGCATATGTTGGTGTTGTGATTAATAGATTCTTATGAAGTGTTTTAGATCTTTATGATATTGTTATCATCTATATTAGACATGCTTTTTCCTATAGAAATCAAAAAATTAAACTATATTCATTTGGTGGGAATTATTCTCAATTCTGGGCATTTGCAGTTTCTACTTAAAGTGCAATTTTCTGATTTAGTTTCTAAGGGTTGTAGTGCATATTTGTTGATGAAATCAGTTCCAAGAGGTTCACATATCATAGAATATTAGTAATTAAAATTTTAAGAAGATTCTAGGAAAAATTGAGCATTGTATGATTAAGACAATATGCCCTAAGGAGTTGTTTTTGTGTTTTGTTTTGGAAAATAAAATTTTGAATTTGTTAATTGTTGAAATTTTTTATTTTGGAACATTACAACAACACAATGCTACCTCTGTTATGGATTATGCATCATAACTTCTAGTGCTACTTCTCAATTTCCAGATCATTTATCTTTTTTGCACACACACACATGAAACAATGTTCTATGCTTCATATATATATATATCCTCCATAAATATTCAAAACATTATCTTTGTCAGTGTAAGAGTAACATATAACATGAAACATGTGATAGCCTTGCTTATCAACACCTAAATCATCTGCGGTAATGTAGGAGTGAAATCCCACAATGTGGTTCATACCAAGAGGTCTATTAGACCCATTTTACCTTCTCCCAATCTTTCCTACTAGCGCACACTTCCATACACATGATGCAATCACTCAAATACACCAAGTTGGCTCTTCAACTAGTTATCCTTTCATGCCTTAGCTCTAGACCCTATGTGGTACTAGAGAAGAGAGATATCATCATGCGGTTCATGTCATGAACATTATATGACTTGCAAAACTTTCTCATACACTCCTTTTACCATTTCATGCTTCTTCATCCTAGTGCAAGAAAACAAACTTTGGTGCCGGTATCCCTTACACAATCTGATCACCCTATCTTGACATAGAATATTGAAAAACATACTTGCGGTGAACAAAAACATTTGAAACCTAAACTGAGTATATATATTTGCCACCTAAATTTATCTTTCAAGCAGCAAAGTTGAGAATTAAAGTGTGGTGAAATACAGTGGCTTTCTGCTCTACCTTTGATTGAACCTTATATAGCAACATGAATTTTTCTTGCTCAACTAAATCTAGAAAATACTACGGTAACTTTTATCTTCTGAAACTTGGATCATGCATATCTCTTATCTGTCTCTAGCTATCCTCCAATCTGCAAGGACATATCTTCAAGTGTGGAGAAATGCAGTGTTCTTTTGTACCTTTAAGACTACAACAACATTGTATTACCATTGTCTTCACTCTGCTAACTCTAAAAATCTATGCGGTAATTGCTATGCTATGAAACTAGGACCATGCATACTTTGTAGCCATATTTAGCTAACCTCCAAACTACGAGGCTATATCTTCATCTATGATAGAATACAATATAATCTCTTGAGCTTTTGCAATACAATTCCATGTTCTTTTAACAGTTTGATAAATTATACACTTTCCTTCATGCCAAAAGCAATGCTTTTAATAAAGAGGTACTAAATGCAACATTCATACCACCATAAGAAACAATCAAAACTTATTTTACCAAAAGCAAGAAGTCACAACTTCTTCATGTCAGCATATCTGTTGTCCTCAAAATTAGCTGCACTCATTTTGTAGGACGACCCCTACAAAACTTGTCTGTTTCGTAGCCTACACTCTAAGTTTGCATATCGAGGCAAGTCTTCTTGGCCTCATACGAAGTTATCTGACACTTAAAGATATCTTGTCGCATTTTCCTGGGTCAATTTATTGAAGTTCGTGAAAATTGACTAGGTTACAAGCTTGTCAAAATATTAATTTTGACCTTTTTTGGGAGTTAGAAAATTTTCATCGTAGATGCATAGGTGGTCAAAATCACCGCTTATCCATGTTTTAAAAGTCTTTTCCTTTTTTCATGCAAGGGTGGTGAATTTCGCCACCCTAGCATGTTGTTTTCTCTTTAATATGCGTCAGCGGTAAAATTTACCGCTATTGCATTTTATCTCCTTTTATGTGTTTTAGCAGTAAAAATGGCCGTCGATACACCTAATTAATGTCACACTAAGTTAACTCGTGTGACATTAATAACATTCTTTTAGTTTTTGTTTTAGGATTTTAAGGGTCTTTTAAATCATTTTTATTCTGTTTTTCTTTCTATCTTACCTTCATTTCTTGCTCCAGGTGTGTCAAGCCATCGGTTCGATTTGTTGAAAGCGGATTGTAGAGGCATTCTTCATCAGAGTTTGATTGTATTATTTCTATTTCATTATTATCAGGTTAGTTTCTTTTTCTTTCTTTCCTAGTCATTTCATGTTTAGAGTTTTTATAAATGGATAAAGTGTTTCCGTCATTTATCCTTCTATGTTTTTGTGTTTCAAAAACCCTAGACGTTCTAGTTTTTTGGATTGATTGTCTAGGTTTTCATCTTCATTTTAGGTTTTCTTTTTCTTTTTTTATTTTTCTTGTATCGTGAGTTTTGATTTTTCATTTTCTTGTTTAGATTTAGCATTTTTGTTTTCGTTTTAAAATCCTTTGGGATAGTGGTAAATTTTACCGGTCTTGCCATGAAAACTTCGAACTTCCCAAACATATGTGGTAGCGGTAAATATTACCACTTAAACATGAAAACTTTGAACTCCCATCACATGTTGAGTTGATAATATTTACCACTCAAACATGTGATCTTGATGGTCCCTTCATGTAAAAATGGTAAATATTACCATTGATACACATATATTTGTAAAGGTTTTATCAAGTGTTATGTCAGTGAAAATCACCGTTAGTGCATGAATTCCCATTTGTGCACTTTTGAAATTTCCATCCCAAGGTGTATGGGTGGCAAAATTTGCTGCCCTTACAAAAAGCAAACTAATGAACTTTCATATGCAATGTCAGAAGATTTTGCCACTCAAGTGCTTATTAGCAAAAAATTTTCTTGTGTAGAGTTAGCGAAATTTGCTGCTCTTACATAAACCTTGCGAATTTTCCCAATGTACTAAGTTGGCAAATTTTGCCACTTAGACATGAAGGAAGCTTTTCCCTAACATGCAAGGGTGGCAAATTTTTCCGCCCATGCATTCACTCTCCTTAATTTTTCTAACTCTGGAGAACTTTCTAAATTGCTATCCTGAGCCCACTTTCCTTTGTTTTTTCAACCCGCTTGCTCTTTAGCCCTTTCAAGCTCACTCCTGTGATCATGATTGTCAACATGCAGTTTCCCAAAATTACTAGTATTTCCCCTAACTGCAAGATCATGACTTTTTGTTACAACTTCTCCTACAAGTTGTCGAGGTCTTCAACTCATCTGAAGGAGTCTTCTTTCTAGATGATTGATCCATCTCCAAAGAAAGCCAAAGCCATGAAATACAAATATCAAGGTGTATTTCCTGTAACTTTAGTGACATCAAATGGTAATGAAATATGGGATACAGAGATTAGCCATGTGGACATGGCTAAATTTGTTGAGAGAACGAAGTCAGACAAACCCAGTTCCTCTATGTAGAAGATTGTTAAGAGAAACATTCATCTGGTGTCTTCATTCCTTGTTGCTGCACACAATACGGAGTTTGTTCTCTAGGTTGTTCATTTCTACAACAAAAATACCAAAGTAGTGGTTGATGCTCATGGGAATGTGATTATAAGGCTTGATCTAGAGTTCATAGATAAGGTGTTCATGTGTCCAGCAACTGAACATGTTGTAGAACTAGATTTTGGTATTGCTCAGCATGAGTATGGTAAAGATGTAGAAAAGGCAAAAAAGGTAATAAATACTGAGTGGCACAAAACTGTCAAACCTAATTTGTCTAGATGACCCAGGAGTTTCGCTAGAAGTGAATTTGTAGAAGAAGTGGGTGAGTTGATAACTCTTCTCAATAGAGTTAGGGGTCTTTCTTCCTCATCAACTTTTCATGAATGGATGTATCCATACATCAAGGTCATTCTTTAGGATAAGTAGACTATCTTATAGGGAGAACAAGTTAGTAATGCTCTTCATGAGCAGTTAACTAAGGTGTCGACTACTTCAAAGTTCTACATGACTTCTTATCTAGTGTACATAGCAGCTTCTATGAGAAGTTTCCTAGGCTTAACATCTGGTGGAGATAGGAGAGTTGTACCTATTTATCAGTACTATCCTCAGCTCACTTTGGAAGGTTCAATTCATCATTTCAGAAGGGTGAATGATGCCTTCTTTGCTATTTTCTTATGCCTTTTTAATCCTCAATTGGAACAAAGATGAATTTCAGATGAGGCCTGGTCAGTGGTAAATGGTTATGGTTGCTTGTTTCTTCAATTTTTAACTTTCACATATCTCAAAGTTATCTTTTATCAGGGTTATCCCTATATGCTTCCAAGATTTCACACTATTAAACTTGTTCTAATGGAGTTGTGTCAACAAATGATTGTTGTCCATAACAAATAGATGGAATTGAAGAAGCCTAGATTTAGGTTTCCTATTGAAATTGGTAGATATTCTATGGTAACTGCTGCTAAGGCCAAGGTAATGGAAACTGAAATGCAGATGGCCACAATGAAAATGTTCAAAAAGAGACTCAGATTTGATTACAGGGGAGTGAAGGACAAAATAAAGAGAAAGACTCAATTTCATGAACCAATGGTCGAAGATATATGGGTTGATTTGAGAACAGAAGAGGAGATCAGAAAGTTGGATTACAGAAGGTTGACCCTGAACCAAATTGAATATCTAGGTTTAGCTGATATTCCAGAAGATATGGTGGATGATGAAGTGGTCAGTTCAAGCTATGTTAATCAGAATATTGTTAACTCTCCCTTGCCTATTTTACAATGGTCAAAGAAGGAGGTAACTTCTTTGAGGAAAAGGTTTGAGCCAATTCTGGCTAATACCAATCTATGGCTTCAAAGGAAAGGTATCCCTTTGAAGGATTTTATAACTGGATCTGAAGAGGAGATTTTAGAGCAAATAGGTAAAAAGGTTGAATTGAGGATAAATAAAAGTGATACTCCAAGCACATCCAAGGTTTCCAGACCTAGGATTAAATTTGTGTCCAAAGGTAAAAAGGCCAAAGTTGTAGAAAAAGAGTCTAATGCTAAGGACATGGAAGTTGAAGAACAAGGTGTTGATGAACAAACTGCTAAAGAAATGGATATTAAAGATAAGCCTTTAGGGGAGAAAAGAGATGAATAGGAGAAAGAAGAAGGAGATAGTCAGGAAGGTCTATAGGATACATCCATGTCTCCACAAAGGGATGTGCCACAAGGAACTAAAAACCCTTCTCCCTTACCTAATGTATTTATTTCAACTCCTGTGTCTGTTCTTCCTACTGCCCCAGTTTCACCCATCAATATTCCATCTTCGAATCACCATCATCCTCAAGAACAATTTTTGATAATCCACAAGTTGCCTTTGATAATGTTCTTCATTCTTCTAGATCTATTCCTAGTTTGTCTTCACCTTCTTATGACATTGGGGATTCTACAATCTTTGATCATTTTGTTTTGGGTACTGAGCAAGTTGCCAATGTGGATATGCCAGGTGCAGTGTTTACCAATACTCCTCATATCATTACTACTTCAAGTGTGGGTACAGTTCCTTCTACACCAACAATGGGTCTTGATCCAAATGTTAGTACATCAATGCTTCCCCCATGGCTTTCAGCATATACAACTAAAAGGAAGAAACAAGCCATCTCTCTAGATGACTTTGATTTTGGCAAGTTGGTACTAGTGAAGGCTAAAACTCAAAAGAAACCCAAAACTATTTCTTGACTGCTGGAAGATAAAGGCCACAAATATGTGGAGATTGCTCGACCACCACAGGATGTAACTGTTGAAAATTTCAGTGTGATTGACTACACCATTTCTAGAATTGAACTTGGAAAGATCATGCATGAAAGTGCAAAAGTTGATATACAATCTGCAATGGATTCTTTAATCCATAAGTTTGATTGAGAAAAAGAAATGAAGGACCACTATAAGACAATGGTAGAACAGCTGGTTGTGGTGGTGAGGAAAATTACTCTGACATCTGAGCCAATAACTCCTAAAGTTGTTTCAGTAGAAGATCCTGTCATTCAGAGGGCTGAGAAGACTCACCTAAAAGGAAAAGTGGTTGAAGAGTATTTGGAAAAGATGCATGCAAAGGAGTGTCTCTTCTCACATAGACAGCTGAAAAGACAAGCAAGATGGAAAATATCAGAGCAGAACTTGATGACCTGGTTGATACTATTTCTCAGTATATTGAATATTTGGAGGGAAGCTATGAGAAGTGGATTGAAATGAACAAGTTGAAGGTAAATACTCTGATATCAATTGGTGTTATTCCAAATCATGATTCATTTGTGGAAACTAAAGAAGCATTGGTCTATCGAAGTAATGTTTTGAAAGAATTGATCAAAGATTTGGAAAGCACCAAGGAGTTAAGTGAACAAAGTGATGTTAGTCTCTTGCATAAATTGGAGGAGCTTCCATGTAATTTGGTATCAGAGGATCATCATTTCCTCCCTACAGATGAGATGATCCAAGAATTCAAAACTATGTTCCAAAAAGAGTTTGAAGATAAAGCTTTCTCAATTTATTCTTTGGACAACATTCTGGATAATCAGTTAACATTAGATAACCTAAAATCTAAGTTAACTAGTCATGCAAAGGCCACCACCACAGTTAAGGATGGAGTGATCAAGGCTCAGATGATTTTCAAGAATACTGTCAGTCCAGATAGTTTGGGAATACAAGCAACATTTACCATGTATGATGCTCATTTGAAGAAAGATGGCAATACAAGTTGATGCAACTTGTCATAACTTAGTTTATTTTATGTTTTCATATGTCTTTTGTTTGTAATTATGGACATATTTACATGTACTTTTCTCATATGTAATTACATGTAAAAATATAGGAAGTCCCAAGTCAATAAGGACTCCTATTTTTTGAATAAGTCAAAGTAGTTAGGTTTTTCCTAAATTTTCTCAAGGCTTCTCCCTATAAATAAAGAGGGCCTCTATTGTAATATTTATATTTTGACTATTGAAGCGAAGCACTACCATTTTGAAGAGCAATTTGAGACTTTGAACTTATTTTGTAAATCAGTTTTCAAGCAATATAAAGAAGCAAGTTGGCATCCAATCTTTGTCTTGGAACAAATTTGTGAATGTTATAGAATTGTTCTTATGTCTTTTCTATCACATGATCTTATATGAATGTTTGAATTGTGAGCATGAATATCAAGTGTTTGGGAGGTGATTCAAATCAGAATTTGTAGACTTTGTGCTACTATTTCATATTTGAGATTAGATTTTAAGTTTGTGAATGAAAAGTAATTTTAAGACTTTGGGCTACAAATTATTGTTCGTAATCGTGTCATTTTACCTCAACATATAGTGAAGACTTTGAGTTGCACTCTATTTTGAAATCTTTCATTTTCAATCGACATAAGAAGCAACGAGAAACTTTGTGTTTTGGTGGATTTCTTGGTTATCAACACAAGTAGGTACTTTTCATATAGTAAATTGCTTTGAGTATTGTATTGAACATTGTAAACATCATTTCTAAAAAAGAGAAATGGATGATATGAAATCACCCCGAAGTTAGTTTTAGTGTAAATAAGTTTGAAATAGTTAGGAAAGGGAACCTCCCCTTGCTGAGAGGAGAGAAATTTCTCATCATAGTTGTGGTGATATAACCATTTTGCCATTAGTTAGTTAATGACAAAATATTCACCCAACAGGTTTTTGGTGACTCTATTGGGGAAAGAACGTGTAACTTGGAGCCTCATGCTTTGAATCGAAGCATTTCATCCTCATCCGTTGTTTTAAGTTGTTTCCAAATCTTTGTTAAGTACATTGCATTCTGGCAGACTTAAGGTATACAAGAAGTAAGAGAGATCAAGGATTTATTGATCCTGTTATTGAGTTAATGCAGCAAAATAAGTTTGGTCTTTTGCCTCCAAAATGTCAGCTTCATCAAACAAGGAGTTTTCCTCCTACCAGCTCCATGTCCCCTATACCAAGTGAAGCTTCTAGCTCAAATACTAACAGAGTTTTATTTGTTCAAGTTCCACAAAGGTTTGTCATCCCACCTTTTAATTAGTGTATAATGGAAGCTCAAGGCCCGTGAGGTAATACTTTTGGACCTCTGAATTTTAGGTTTAGCCTATGATAAAGATCTACATATGTGTGTGCTCATCTAACAAATGTGTACATGTAGAAATATAAAACCCTAGATGACTTAAGAATCAAGGAAAGATCAACAATTTGCTTCACTCAATGAACAAACACAACTTCACCTCAAGGAGATGAAAGCAATAAAGACTTGCATGAACAAGAAGGTGAGGCAGCCATATCTGTGGAGGATTCCCAAGCTCAATGTTGGAGGCTTCAACCCTTATCCTGATCATGCAAAAGGTGTACAAACCCTAGGAAGAGAAAGATAGTCTCAAGATCTTCATTCCTAATCTCCATCCATTGTCTCCATGATAGCAAATTCAAATAACTTCAAGAGCTACAACAAATCACTAATCTTCAATGGCAATTTTGGCATAAAGTTTGGATATAGATTGTGTATATCAAAATAATTTTCAAAATGTCTTTAAATATCCAACCTTAGGAATTTCATATTTCAAAATAACATGCTGACATCGTGTGAAAAACAAAATTTTGAAAATGGAATCTTAGAATTCTTGGCGGTTGCTGACATCCTGCCAAAATTTAAAACCCTAGGAAATAGGGCAGGACAAGGGCATGATCACCCAAGTCTAAGCCTTGGTTTCTTGATCAAGTCTACCTTAAGGGGGTTAGGGGATCCTAAATCCAAACTTACTTTTCACCTTCAGCCTTTAGTTATCCTGAAACACGAGATTTCTTCAGTTAGACATGGGTCAATCAAGGTTTTGGAAGGTCTAAAATAGGCCAGGTTAAGAGGACACCAAAGGAGAGGAGCTAAACCATGAGAAATTGTATTGTTGCATGCAAGAGGATATTTTTGACATAACAGGGGGATTGCTAGATATTTAACTGCTACTAGACTAGATATTATGCATGCAGTTTATCTTGTGGCTAGATTTCAAGAAGATCCTAGAGAGTCATGTGTTGCAGTAGTGAAGAGGATATTCAGATATTTAAAGGGCAATCTAGATCATGGCTTGTGGTATCTAAAGGATAACGATTTTTCTCTAAGTGCTTATACATATGCATTTTGGGATGGTTGTGTAGATGACAGGAAATGTACAAGTGGTGGTGCATTCTTTCCTGGAGGCAGAGTGGTGTCATGGTTAAGTAAGAAGCAAGATTCAACATCTTTGTCTACTATAGAGGCATAATACTTTGCTACAGCATCTTACTACACACAAGTGTTATGGATGAGGCAAACCTTGAAGGATATTAGAGTTGTATATGATGATCCTATTCCTATCTTCTATGATAATACAAGTGATATTAACATATCAAAGAATCTGGTGATGCACTTAAGAAAAAAACATATATAAATCTGGTACCACTTTATGAGAGAGAAGGATGCAAAGAATGAAGTGAAGCTTGAGTATGTGCCTACAAAGGATTAGGTTGTTGATATATTCACCAAGGTTCTTCCTAAGGATACATTTGAGTATCTCCAAGAATATAGGGAGATGCATCAGTCTAATGAATTTCAAGATTCATTTGTTATTCTGGACTGATGTTGGAGGCTATCTCTCAGGGGGAGTTGGTAGTGGTCATGTTGACTATTGTAGTCAGGGGGAGTATGAAGAACAATAAAAGAAAAGATATGACAAAGTAGTGGTGAGTAGGTACAATTATGAGAATGAGAGAGAAAGATGAAACCCTTTGCCATTGATGTCAAAGGGGGAGAGAGATCAATGTGAAAAAGGAGAGATTCAATTGTCAAGAAGAGAGTAGCAAGCTGAGGGGAAGAGAAAGAGAAAGGAAATGAGTTGGTATGAAGCATAGTATTGAGGATGTTATTGTGTTGATGGTTTTTCACATTATGTGTTGCCATCAATGACAAAGAGGGAGATTGTTGCAAGTATGTGTAGTCAGTGTTGTCTTTGATGTCAACAAGCTTGTGTTCTCATTAGTGTCAACTGTACAAGTAAGAGAGTATTGCAAGAGTGTGAGCAAGTTGGTGTTGAGTGGATGATTATCTCTGATGATGAGGAAGTGAGCAAGTTGGTGTTGAGTGGATGCTATCTCTGATGATGAGGAAGTGCTAACAATGGTGATAATATGTTTCTAGTGGTTTGTTTCCAAGTGTTTTTGAGAAAATTTCATTAAAATAAGAAAATAGTGTGTGGCAGCGGTATTCTATGTTGCAAAGTAGTGCTCTGATTTTGCTCCACATTTATTTCATATTGAAGATTTGTTTATGCGGTTTGGATATGTTGTTTAGCAGTGTTTATAGATGTTACATTCACAATTTGACATACTAGATTATTGTGTAGAGGAAGGTGTGTTCACCAATGTGTGAACTGTGATTTGCAGAGGTGCCCAGGATAAATGTCCTTACTCTGCATTTCTCCATAAAGTGGTTTTGATCTTGCAGTTCTGGAAGTGTGATTATAAGGATCATATCTTTTTCTAGTTGAATTTGTTTGTGGTTTGGTGCTCTGGAATTTGATTTAACAAGTTACAATGCATGATAGAGATATTGGAGCATAATGGGTAAGTAGGATAAGTTTTTTCGGTAGGTGAAAGTTGTTGCAGAGGAATTTGTTGGTCTTTAGGATGTTTGTGGGATATTAAAGATTGTGCTCAAGCATAACATGTGGTTTGTGAGTTATCTTTGGATTTGAGGAAGCATGTACATAATTGTTTATGGTGTTTACACCGGTTGAATCGACCTTGGGTGCTTACACTAATTACAGAGTTGCTTCAATGATTATGGAAGCATGGTGTAGCATGTATGAGTGGATTTAGGTCCAAGCTAAGGTGTTTTGAGGCCCACCTCCATTCCTTTCCACAACGGGAATATTTTAGGTATGACCTAATTTGAATTTACAAAATTAAGGAGTGTTAGTGACATTGGAGAATGTTCTTAATGTTGAAGATGGTATAAATAAGTGTTAAGCTATTGAAGGATGATAAGATAGATAAGAAGTGTGTGTGGTGTGAATTGTTGAATCATAGAGTCTGAATGTGCAGGGCAGTGTGAAACTTCATGTGTTAGACTACTAGATGCAGTGAGCAGAAGGTGTCTACAATTCCTTAGTGAGACTGCAGAATGGTTGATGGTGTTGTGGTGGAATTCTCTGTTGCATTGAGATAGTCTTATCCTTGTAACAATCTTCTCTATCTTATTCTCTATTTTGGGCAATGAGCCCTTTGGTAGTAAGCCTTTCTTTTGGGCAGTGAGCCCTTTAGTAGTGAGCCTATTATTTTTTGGTGTTGATATTACTTTATACTATGAGCTAATCCTCACTGTGGTTTTTCCCTTCTTGGGTTTTCCATGTAAATTTAGTGTTCTCTTGTGTTTGATGTTGATTTGATTTAGTTTAGATTATTTTCTTTCATGCTTAATCATCATAATAGTTTAAGGGTTAATTGAGTTGATGTGGATCTAAATGTCTTGGAGGGTTTTGGAATTGTAAGTTATAACTGATTCACCCCCCTCTCAGTTGTCTTGTGCATTCAACAACTTGTTGACATTTTCCCAGACTGGATGCTTATTCCCAGATTTCCCTACAAGGTAGCCATCGGTGATCAACAGGATCTCTGGGCCAGGGGGCCAACAGTGTAGGAGATAGACTCTATATTTTATCTCCTCTTCTTCTTCAGGCTCTGCAAGACCTAGGGGGGTATTCCCTACTCAACATCCATGAGGATATGCATACAAGGCTGGGATGCTGACAGAAAGCAGATAGTCCTCTTGTAAGTAGACCAAAACTGAAAGATAAGATCAAAGGGGCTAGCTTTGGGCCTATTAGCAGTTGTAGACAGAGGACTGAGGATCCTAAACTAATTCTAATGTCCTAATGCTTGTTTTAGATTTTGATTTGGATTTTAAGTTTGGATGCAAAGCTGGACATGGTTATAACACAAAAACAAAGCATGATTGGTGCCTATCCAGGGCCTGGAGTCAGTAGACATACACCTGTGAATGATCAGCATGAACAGCTAGAACTGGATTTCAAGGGGATACATGTGATACCTGCCCTGCAGATATCTCCCAATACAGAGTGTTGAGTTATCTCTACTTATGGTATCCCTACTGTAGTATACCCTTTCCAATGTTCAACCTGAAAACAGTTTAATCTACCCCTTGAGCAGAAGTTAAAAGATCAGACATTCAACATAGGAATTCTATGCTCTAGAATCTAAACATTACCAAACATCCAGATTCAGAAGAAGAATACATGCAATACTGGAGATAGAATTAACACAACACATGCTAAAGTAGCATTTTTCATATAAGATCAATCATGAAATCAGTGGGTTCATGCCAAAAACATACAACAAGAGATACATAAACTCACAGGTTAAGCTGTATAGAGCAACCAGATCAGCTTGTTATGCATTACAGAGCCAAAAATCTTCAACTTTCAACAACCTCGAATGAATAACACCGTCTCATTATATAGCAGGAGGGTGTATTCAGCATTAACTATCAGGTTGACCAAAAATCCCGCCAGATACACAGTATCATAAAAATGGCGCTCAAACACATTACCAGATTGGCGCCCAAACATGAATGCAGCAGGTAGGGGAGGAGACAGGAAGATTTCTCGAGCCCTGCGCCACTGTCCGCTGATGTACACCTTCAATCGAGTACCAGATCCGCCCACGCCATCGCCCATACCTCTGCAACAATCGCCATTGATGGCGCACCAACCCGCGGCCTTGGGAAAAACATCAATTCTGCATCGCAACCATTTCCCGCCGAGATTCATCATCATGATATTTGAAAATGCAGGATATCAATTATCCCACATGCACCCCGCAGCAACCTCATTAACACTTTATATACTAGGTCATGAGCATATATCATGTCAGTGCTTTTGCTCCTGACGACACTAGTATAAGACCTCATCATCATCATCCTCCAGCAGCATGATATCCTGTTGCCCGAAATATCACCCTGACGTCATCATCATATTGCAATATAACCTGCATGATAATCGGCACAACCTGATCCATCGGAGGAATATCCTCCTGCTGAGCTTATACCAAAAGTCTGGCCGACGAACATCCTGATGACATCATCATCATATCCTGCTGACGTCATCATCATATCTGCCTAATGCGCACCTCCTCATATCCGGATGATGTCATCATCATATTAACATCAGGATGATATTCGGAAGACAACCGGATATTTGGAAATATCATCCTGATGCACAAATATCAGGTTGCACTGTAGCTCCACTATAAGATCGGGGCGATAACTGAATATGATGATGCTTGAAAAGATCACCCCCACTAGATAATGCACGAAGCCAGCAGGCGGATATCTCCTTGATATCAGCATCATCATGATGCTGGAACAAACATATATCCGGGTGATATGAAAATATCACCCCCTCCTTCGGAAATATCATGATGTAGATAGGCAGAGAACCGGATATCACCCTGACATAAGAATGACGTCAGCATCATCAGGATGACAAAACAACGAACAAGAAGTGATACAACATCATCAGGATGATATTGACTAAGATCATCCTGACGTTCAAAATATGATGACCCCAGTGAATATCGGGTCGCACTTAGAACTCTTCAACAACATCATCAGGATGATCATAACCAAGATCACCCGATGATAAAAATATCACCCCGGCGAAATATCATGAAGGCAGAAAATATGATGACCCTCGCAAGCAGCACGGTGATAACTGGAAATATCATGATGATGATGACGACCCTCAAGGAAGAACAAGTCGGGTCGAATAACTCAAAGAATAACCCCTTCAGAATATCGGGGCAACATCATCATCATGTCTGGGCAAGGTGATAAATGGAAGATCACCGGATACTTGAAAAAATCACCCCCGCAAGCAAATCAGGGCGCACTGTAGCTCATCAGCAGGATCGGGATGATATCAAAACATCACCCGATATTGAAACATGATGATCCTGATGAGAAACAAGCCGACAGAAAACATGATGATGCTGACCATCATCAAACACAATATGATGATGATGACCTCCTCTTCGAAGAAAATATGATGATGCAGCTGAAAAATGTTGAGGAAGCCCAAAGACTTAGAACATTTTTTGGATTCTTAGGGAAAGTGCCTGCATGAAAATTGCTCAAAAATTGTCAGTCAATTCAGGCACTAACACAACTTACATGGAATAATAGGCGTAGGGGGAAGATAATATATTGTGCTAGTTATATATATTCCTTGTTACCTCTGATTAGATGATCTCCTCAAACTTCTTTTGTTCAAGAGTGGTGCATTATGGTGGTTCAAATCATTGACCAATGGAATTAATTATGAATACAAGAAAAAGCCTCATGGATGTCCATTTAAAATGGATGCCTTTTGGTATGAGCATTCTAACTTCAAAGACACCTTATTTTGTGATGGAAGGTAGAGATAAAAGGTTGTAATAGATTCATTCTTCACAAAAATTAGTTTAAGTGAAGAGAAAAGCTAAAATTTGCAATAGAGAAGTCATAGGGAATTTATTTGAAAAAAAAAACAAGGTGGAAATGGATCTACAGAATGTGGAAGCTAAATTATTCAAATTCAAGGATGGTCATGGATATAAGGAACTCTAAAATTTTATTGATGGATGATCTCAAAAAGATCTTGAGGATGGAAGATATTTTTTGGTAACAAAAATCTAGATTTAAATGGTTAAACAAGAAGGATGGCCACCGAGGGATAGTTCTATAATGTGTTTTTGATTGGCCGGTGCGCTGATATTAGCTATCGGAGTCTCTGCTCGCGTCTGTCCTCTGGCTTTAGGAAGGTTACCCGGCCAGAAGGAGCCACCCTTTACACCCCCTGTTCTCCCTCGTTAGCTGGGGGATGTAACGAGAAGGAAGTAGTTATTATTGAAACTAGAATAACTATAGTTCCCACCCAACCCGGAAGGTCTAATCGGAAGAGCTCAACCGTGGGTGGAGGAAGGAAAGCTGTAGTTGAGCTCGACGAGGAGGGATGGAGTTCAAGAAAGTATTCTCCGGGGTGAAGGCTGGACGGACCTCCGGTTTGGGCATTGTTCGGGGGCTCCTACTAATAACCGGAAGGAAGGTTGGATGAGTCACTTAGTTAACACGGGTCTGTCCATCCTGGATGTAGTTATGGCTGGCCTATTTAGTCAATCAGCATTGTTCGGGGGGTACTGAACTGAACACCCCCTCTATGGCAAACGAAATAGAATTTAGAATAGCTAGCTGGCAGCTGGACCGACTACCATCCCACCCATCCCTAGTTCAATAGCTGGACCGAGGGACCTAACTACTTTGAGCTGGACCGAGCCCTACAATTCTATGGGGCTGTTGCCGGAAGGAATTCAAAACTGATGGTAACACAGCTGGACCATCCATCCGAGGAGTAATGCTTTTTCTCCATCCAACCGTTGTTTATTCATTAGCATGCTTTCATGGAAGGAAGGTCGCATGGGAAGAGAAGATCTAGATGCCCGGACTACCCGGGACTACCCTTCCTAACCGGGGGTGAGACTGTGATACCACCCTAAGATAATGCTAACCAGGGGTGGGGCGGGAAGGAAAGGAGTTCAACCCTGACCATCTATCATTCAACCCTGACCGTCTATCAAGTAGCAGGGAGTTCTAGCCAGTTTGGCTCCCATCCCAAGGCCCTCCCTTTTAGTGGGCCGGAATCTGAACGAAGATTCCGGCGGACCCCACCGACCGAGGCTAGCCACTAATATTAGAATATAGAACAACAAAATTGTGAGTATCTGATTACCTTTAGGGAATGTTGTTGATGATATGGAGACCATTAGAATGGTGTGAAATTCCTAGATTCTACTCCTCAAGAAGACCAAGATGCACACGAGGTTATGTTGAGGAATATCCCTTGTTTGATAAATGTAGTGCAAAATGAACAACTTATGATGCCCTTTTCTATAGAAGAGATCCAAAATGCCACTTTCTCCTTGGGGTCTAGGAAGGCTCTGGAGACAGATGGTTTTCAAGTTAAGTTCTTTCAAAAGTATGGGAAGGTAGTGGTTGAGGATGTTTGGAAAGAAAAATAGGAAACAAGAAGTAGAGCAATTTTAAAGGTATGGAATGCCACCTTCATTTCTCTAGTCCATAATATTAAGAACCCTAAATTTTTTGATGAATTTAGACCAATTGTACTTTGTAATACCATATATAAAATTGTTACTAAGGCCATGGCTTTTAGGAGTAAGAAATGTTTGGAGGAGATAATTTCTAAAGAACAAAGTGGATTGTTCATGGCATCATCACTATGCATGAGACTGTACATTTAATTAAATTGATGAAAAAAGAAGGCATGGTCATAAAATTAGACATGAACAAAGAATATGATAGAATTTCTTGGGAATTCTTGATCAAATTTCTGTGGAAGTTTGGATTATGTGAAGAATGGTGTAACTTGGTATATACTTGTATTTCATCAATCTCATACATGTTTCTCATTAATGGCTCCCCAACTGATTTATTTCAAGCCAAACAAGGGTTACAATAGGGAGACCCTCTTTCTCCTTTTCTATTCCTAATTTTCATAGAGGTTCTAGGTAGGGCACTAAAAAATGAGATGGAGAGAGGGAACCTAAAATGGCTTCAAGTCTTTGGAGGGATATAGGATGTTTCTCACTTCAATTCATAGATGATACTATCCTTTTTGGGGAAGCCACTACCATAGAAGGCAACACAATCAAGAAAGTTCTTTTGTAATACAAATTGGCAATTAGCCAGAAGGTGAATTCTTCCAAGTCAATAATTTTCTTTCTAAAAGATCAGTGTCTAGAAGGATGAGAGGGTCAAAATATTATTGGATATGAGGTTTAAAAGATACCAAACAAATATTTTGGGATGCCCTTAGCAATGCAAGAGCATCTAAGTCCACAAGAAATCATCATCACCCAAAAATATTTCAGGTTTTCAGTTTCTATTTCTATTTTGTTTTTATTTATTTTTGTGTTGGTTTTGGGAAGTTTGCTTTAGGAATATTTTTAATCTCAAATCGGCCAAGTTAAGAAAACCATCTTGTAGAAAAGATAAATGGGTATCCACAGTTCCAATTTGTTGAAGATTGGATGAACTTTGGCTAAGTTATAGCCAGTTAGAGATTTTGACAGTTTCTGAACTTGCAAGTTCACCAGTTCTACTCTTTTATGATTTGTTGACAGACCTACATACATGTTCACTTGTCTTCCAACATTGAAGGAATCCATTATTGGTGAAGTTTCAAATTTTAGAACTTAATCGATGAGATCTTGAGTTCAGGAAATTGTAAGTTAGCTGATGGCCCATTTCACCAGTAAAGGCGTTGAGGTGGGAGTTCATAGTTCCTTTAATTCGCTGATAGGCAAGAATGAAAAAGCTTCAAGATACTTACTCAAGTCTAATCCCAAGGTTTGTGGAGTTGGAAGGGCACCAATAGAAGAAAAGCCTAAGTCTTGGCTAGTTTGTGATCTTTACAAATTGCTGACAAACCTTAAAAAGAGTTCAAGGAAGATAAACATTACCGATAAAAGATTTGGTAGCTTATACATTTGTATTAGCAAAACATTCCACTTAGAAACTAGTTCATGGGTTCTACAAATCGTCGATATATCAACAAGGGTTTAGGAAAGACAAATTTTATCGATAGGGCTTTCAAGGAGGTCAAGTTTCTTAGTTCAAAGATTGAGAACTTTGCTAATATGAAGAAATTTTATAAAGTCTTCATCAGTTGAAAATTGGGATAATTCTTTGATAGAATACCAAAGCCAAGGTTCATAAAAATTAACTTTTTCTGATAAAGTGGACCGAGGCCAAGGTTTGAAAAATGATCAAATCACTAATTGAAGTGAAGAAGTTTAAGTTTCAAAAGGTTTATTTTCTGTAATAAAGAGGATTATGGGGAAGGACTCTAAAGTTTGTGGAACTTCCATATTTCCGATAAATATTTTCTTGGCCGATAACTTTAAAGTTTATTTTCTGATAGCCATCATAATGGGATGTAAAGTTTAAAAAGGTTCCACGTTGCTGATGTATTAAACTTTATTAAAGAGTGTTTATTTTTCAAACAATATTATTATTAATCTAAAATGTTAAAGACTATTAGAATACTTGTCTATTTGGTTCCATAACTGAACAACTCGATAGCTGTTCCAACATCCGTTTAGGAAGAATAAAAGGCAATCGTCATCCTTGTTTGGGTAGATTTTTTCAGGTGGAGATTTTCTCAGGAGGTGGATTCCTCGGAGAGGTGGAAAAGAGACAGAATGATAGTGGATTGGGAAGCGATTTGGTGTTGTAAGCATGATTGGGTATTTCATTGTAAGCTTGAGGCTGAGACCTAGTAGGCTAATAAGTTTGTAATTGCTAGTCTATGAAATTTTAATAAAATGGTTTCTGATTTGTTTATGAGTTCATGTTTTTGTTATGTTGTTGAGTTGCCTGATTGGGTTACCTGATAATGTCACCTAGTCACGACTACAACTTGGTGGTACCAGAGCCATGGTCTTGAGTGTATGGGCAAAGCACCAAACATGAGACAGTTTGCACCAGGACTTGTAGGTGAACAGTGAAGCGGATATGTTGTCTAAGGAGCTCAAGAGAATTATTGTAGGTGTATGAGGAGTCCTGAGTAATTGAGAGATGAAAGAAGACATTGAAGCCATGAGAGTGTGTTTATTTTGAGAGTGATTTTGTTGCAGGGAGGACCTATAACTAGAAAGGGTTCTTTGAATTGATGTGTACCTTTAAGTGTGTGCAAGTTGTAGAAATTGTGGATTGTGAGATTGCAGATTGTGTGTGAAGATGGCAAGAAGGAAAAGTATGAGTTTGGCCTTGGGCAAGGTCTTAATAATTTCATTTATTGAAAGGAGAGAAAGAAGGTTGGATACCTTGGAGGAGGGTAGAAAGATGGAAAAGAGGAAGGCAACAAAGAATATGGATAAGATAAATTCCCATACTTCTTTTGAGGATTATTCATTTGCAGCTAAATTTGAGTGTGTAGAGAAGGATGAGGAAGAAGATGAAGAGGCAATTCATTAGGAATTAAGAAGAGTGGAGGTGAGACTAGAGAAGACATTGAGGATGGTAGTAGTATGTCATGATGAGGGCATAGAAGAAGAAAGTATGGGTACGAATGAGTCTCATTATTTTTCTGACAAAGATGTGTGTGCAAGTGATGTTGTATGTGCAAGTAAAGAGGGTCAAGAAAAAAGAAACAGTGGAAGGATTGCAATAGTATGCCAAGATGAAGGCTTGGAAAAAGAGGTTGAGGAAGAGGAAGGCATAACAATGGCTGAGGGTGAAGAGGAAAGAGAAGAGATTGTAGTAGAGGTTACATAAGATGAGAAGAGGAATGCAGATAATGAGATTGTAGGGGTTGAAGGTGAGCATAATGTTGTAGAAGTTGAGGACATGAAGGTAGTGATATCAATGGATGGTGAAAATGAAAATATTACAGCAAATAGTGAAGAAAGAAGCATTCTAGCGGTGAAGAAGGATGAGGTAATTTTTTATTTTGAATTCAATTATAATGATTTACCTTCAATGGTGGGAATAGAAGTGGATTAAAACTAGAGGTAGTGAATGTCGGGGCAAAAATGGATGCATTCTATTTAGATTTGTATGTAGATGCTACAGGTTGTGGTGAGGATGAGATCTATTGGGATGAGGAACTTTGGAGGAGGTCAGGTGATAGTGGGTTGGATCCCATGAAAGAGGAGCGAAGAGGAGAGAGTATTTGGAGGAGAAGAAGAGAGGGAATTTGGTGGAGGAGGATGGTATATAGTGGATGTGAGTCCATGAGAGGAAGGAGGTAGAAAGTGCACACTTGGTGGAGGAGGATGACAAGTGTCCCAGCTTAATGTTGTAAGAGGCGGAAGAAGTCTTCTAAACCTAATACAACAATGGAGTTCTCTATAGGTTGCCTACAACCTAAAAGAGCAGTTCTACTACTCCACTCCATTTTGTGAGCCCATGCTCACAAAATTTTTACCTGACATGTTTGATGTAGGAGCATCCAGGTCCACAAGCAATCAACATCACCCAAAAATATTTCAGGTTTTCAATGTCTATATGTGTTTTATTTTTGTTTGTTTTTGTATAAGTTTTGGGTAGTTTGGTTCAAGAAAATTTTCAATATCAAATTGGGCAAGTTAATAACACCATCCTGTAGAAAATCCAAATGGGTATCCACAATTCCAATTTGGTGAAGATTGGATGAAATTTGGCTAAGCTATAGCCATTCGGAGATTTTGACAGTTTCTAAACCTGCAAGTTCATCAGTTCTGCTCTTTTCCAATTCGTCGACATGCCTACATATAGGTTCACTTTGTCTTCCAACATTGAAGGAATCCATTATCGGTGAAGTTTCATGTTTTAGAACTTAATCGGCAAGATCTTTAGTTGAGGAAATCGTAAGTTAGTCGATGGTCCATTTCACTGATAAAGGACTTGACGAGGGAGTTCATAGTTGCTTTAATTCACCGATAGGTGATAATGAAGAAGTCAAGATACTTGAAGTTTGATCCCAAGGTTTGTGGAGTTGGATGGGCACCAATAAAAGGAAAGCCTATGTCATGGATAGTTTGTGATCTTTACAAATTGCTGATAAACCTTAAAAAGAGTTTGAGGAAGATAAACATTGCCAATAAAATATTTTGTAGCTTATGCATTGGTATCAGCAAACCATTCCACTTACAAACTAGTTCGTGGGTTTTGCAAATCACTGATATGCCAACAAGGGTTCAAGAAAGACAAATTTTGTTGATAGGGCTTTCAAGGAGGTCAAGTTTCTTAGTTTGAAGATTGAGAACTTTATCAATATGAAGAAATTTTGTTAAGTCTTCATCAATTCAGAATTGGGAGAATTCGCCAATAGAAGACCGAAGCCAAGGTTCATAAAAATCAAATTTATTGATAAAGTGGACTGAGGCCAAGGTTCAAAACATGATCAGATCACTGATAGAAGCGAAGAAGTTTAAGTTTCAAAAAGTTTATTTTCACCGATAAAGAGGATTGTGGGGAAGGACTTTGAAGTTCGTGGAAGTTCCATAGTGCCAGTAAAGATTTCCTTGGCTTGTGGAAAACATATTGTGCCAATAACTTTAAAGTTTATTTTTGCATAGCCATTAAAATGGGATGTAAAGTTTAAAAAGGTTCCACGTTGCTGATGTATGGAACATTATTAAAGAGTGTTTATTTTTTAAATAGTATTATTATTAATATGAAATGTTAAATACTGTTAGAATACTTGTCTATTTGGTTCCATAACTGAACAACTCGATAACTATTCCAACTTCTGCTCAGGAAGAATAAAAGGCGATTGTCATTCTTGTTTGAGTAGATTTTCTCAGGAGGCAGATTCCTTAGAGGGAAGGAATAGAGATGGGATGATAGTGGATTGGGATACAATTTGGTGTTGTAAGCACGATTGGGTATTACATTGTAAGCCTGAGGCTGAGACCTAGTAGGCCAATAAGTTTGTAATTGTTGGTGTGTGAAATTTTATTAAAATGCTTTCTAATTTGTTTATTAGTCCATGTTTCTATTATATCGCTGAGCTGCATGATTGGGTTGCTTGATAAGATCCCTTGGTCATGACTGCACCACTTAGTTGATAGAAGAACTTCTGAGCTAGAGTGGAAGAATGTGATTGACATAGTACATGGTAGATTGGTCTCCTAGTTTAGGCTGATGGATTTCATTGGCTGGAAGAATCACTTTTATTAAGGCCTCATAATTAGCTTCAATTATGGTGTATGTTATGTTAGTCTTTCAGGTCCCTAGTAAAGTTATCAAAGGTTTGGAAGATATACAATGGAACTTTCTTTGGTATGTAAGCAAGAATTCTCACAAGTATAGTCTGGTCAAGTGAGATGAAGTATGTAGGTTGAAGAATTTGGGAGGGCTAGGGTTCATGCATTGTAAGAAAATGAACAATTCTTTAGGGTCGAAGCTGTGCTGGAGAACCTATCAGGAGAAATATAGGTTTTAGAGTAAGGTTCTGCAGTCCAAATATCTTCCTAATAGGTTGGATGATCTCTTTAAGGAAGTTGATATTCTCCCTCTAGGTTATAATATATGGAATTTCATCAGAATCTCCTGCAAGATAATTTCACAAGATATTAAATGGAAGTTGGAAAGGGGAGATAAAATAAGATTTTGGGAAGATGGTTGGTTGGAGGATAGTGCCGTGAAATACCTACTATGGTTTAGGCCTCTTTTATCTCACTTTGAAGATAGTATCGGTGTCTTGGTAAGAGATTATTGGGAGGATAGGAATTCATATTTGAATTGGAAAATCCTTCCTATGCTAGAGTTGAAGGAGATATATGACGTTCTTTAGATGAAGCCTGATAATTGTCCTATCCCCTCAATGTACAAACAATATTTAATGGTGTGGGGATGATGCAGGAGCATCATCCTCTTGAGTTTTGTTGTTCATTGTTATTGTTTTGTGCTTGGTTTGTGGGTCTGTGTACCCAAATTTTGGATTGCAATAAGAAGTTTAGGGATTCCTCTTTGTGGTGCACGCTGACCCTTTTGTGGCTAGCAGCTAGATTTCTCATTAAAGAAATCCAATGTGAAGGTTTGGTGCTAGCAATGTGAAGGTTTGGTACTAAACACTAGATTGGATGTGCTTAGATCCTTTGTGCGACCTCAAGACAATCCCAATATCACCACACTCACACATTCACTATGGGGAAGAAAAGAATCAGTTAGGTTTTCTTCAATGCATCTTTTTGGTCCTAGGTTTTGGACAAATTTTTTGAGGAATACAGGAAAGAAAAACAAAAGAAAAAGAAAAACAATTACATTTTGGTTTTTCTTGCGGTAGTTTTCAATGTGACCATGATGGAAGCATATGTATGTCCAAGCACAGAGATGGCAACTCTCTGTTGTGTCTCAAACTAGCTAGACTCTAGACTTTATTAACATTTTAGAATTAGATATTATATGGGTTGTTGAAAAGTAGTTTCATAAGAGGAGGTGATATTTTATGGACTTACCCAAAGGAACGCTAGTGACAGATTGAGCTTTCTATTGGTAATCATGGTCTCTTGTGTTTCTATCCTCAAACCAGATTTTGGGTTGAAAGCTAGAAGACATTTTGGAAGGAACATATTCCCTGTCGACATGGATGGAGGTGTGAAAAGCCTCACAAACTGAACACTATTGATGAATAAACATTTACCCACTATGTTTTAATTCTAATTTGGAAACTGAGCTAGTGTATTTCACTTCTCCGTGATGATATTGGTGATGTGGTGCATCAGGTGGAGGTTCACTTTGATTGCTTCCTAGAACATTTAAATGGAATTATGCAATAATAGATTTGTCTTTAGTGGGTAGTGGAGGAGATAGCTATGAAGTTGTAGGTCTAACTGTCAGAAGATGCTATACATTTTTTCAAAGTGCTATGAAGAGGATGATAATGCGGAGGAAGGCATGGAGATAAAGGACCTAGTTTAGAATGTCTCTTGTGATAACTATAAGTGTGTGAATAAGGGTGAAGCGAGGCCTATGTAATTTACCTCGATCCTTCCTTGTTTCTCAAACTTTATGTCAATGCTTATATAGACTGGGTTTTGGGGTGGTTGTTTTTTGTGGCTTTGGTTGTTTTGAGGGAAGACAATCGTAGATAGATAGTTTTTATATTTCTTGATCTGGCATGACATTGTTCAAGATGTTGTGTTTTATTATGCTGAGAGGCATTCTACAATCACAGCCAGGTGGAAAACTCATTTTTTCCGTGTAAATATATAGCCAAAATATAAAAAATAAAAACAAAAAAAAAATGAAAAAAAAAATGGAAATAGAGAAAATACCAAAAACTATGGAATAAAAAAAGAAATTGGACAAAATAAAAAATAAAAACTAAAAAGAAAAAAAAGTGGAAAAAATCACAAAATGCACTCTGCATATTGTAGAAATATTTTTTTAAATATAAATATACTAGTTATTAAAAAAAAAATCAGTCATTTTATGGAATGAGAGAAGAATTAGCATTTGACATGATCGATTGTTAGAGAGATCTCAACCACAAAATCTATAACCCAAAAACAATGATACAAAATGAAGATTATGAAACTAATTCATTGATTCTTCAAACCAATATTAAATAAATTGCAGTAGCAAAAATACTATATACAACATATATTATATGGAAAAGATATATGACTTACAACCAAATAAAAGAACACTATCTATAAGTCATGAACCCAAGAATAAACACACTATATTGATTTTGAAATTGTTGATACAAAATTACAATATAAGAAACTTCTTTATAGTTTTCTTTATAGACCAAAAACAAACATTATAGACATTAAAAATAGTACTCCAAATAAATACAAAATCTCAAAAATAAAACATACCAACTAAAGATAGCTCTGTCAAATAAATAGTGTGCTATATGCATCTAAAAACATACCTATACAAAATAACAACTACTAAATATAAATAACTATATTAATAGAAAAATACGATAGGCATAGAAAAGGGCCTGCAATATTTAGAACGTGGGTTTTTAACTTCCTTAATCAATACTAAATTCTAAGTTTCTTTATTATAAAATCAATAATTTCGAGCTAACTGTGTGACAGAAAAATAATGGAGAAAACTCTTCAGTAACAAAGTTGTTCAAAGCTTTGTTGAGATTGAAATTGTTATTGAAAATTACGCATAATACTTTTATGAAATCTTTAACTTAAAATTTTCGAAGTTGTATACGGATGCATAGCAAGGGATATTGATAATGAGGTGGCATATGTATAAGATTTGTAAAGGCCAATCTAAAATATAATATTATATCTGTATATTGAATGAAAAGTAAATGATGTTAACATTCAATCTGGGAAGAACAATTTAAAAAAATAATTGAGGTTCTTGTTCTGTTGGGCATAATTTAAGAAAGGTCTTCTAAAACATGTATGTCAGTTTCACACCAGAATCAAGGGTATAAGAATAGTTAGGTTAGGATATGATATTGTTTAGTCTCTTTGAATTGTGGTTTGGTTATGGCAGCTTCCCTGCAATTGTCTTGTTGTTCAGCCATTAAATACTGCTAGTTTTAGACCTGCTTTGAATAAGGTTCCAGATTCTTTCAAAATCTGAGTTTTGCCCTTAACAAAAAACAAAGTTGCATCCCTTGATAATTTTAATGGACATTGAAAATTATTCCATAATACTTTTATGAACACTTACTCAATATGATAACTTTATAAAATCTGCAGGGGCCATCTAAAATATAATATTATATATGTACACTCAATGAAAAATAAATGATGTTAACATTTGATTGAAGAAGAACAGTTTAGAAAAAGAAAAAAATCTTATCCTTTCTTATCCCACTGGAATAACACTGGCCCATTTTTTTCCAAATCAAAGCTCAGACCTCTAAATGCTTATTCCAGCAATGCCCTCCAAGTAAAAAACAAATTGTAAACAAGGAGTATATATTGACAGCTTTTCTTTGGAGCAAGTAAAAGATAAATTTTATTAATAGATGAATATTAAATTATATTAATAGAGGAATATTATTAGCGGCTTTTTTTTTTTTTAAACAATATTATTAGCAGCATTTCTAATTTCTTTTAAAATAAAAATAAATTTAAACAGAGGAATAATATTTTATTATTATATAGCTTTTTTTGGTATATATATATATATATATATATATATATATATATATATATATATATCTTACTCCATAAGTTAATGGACACATAAATATATTAAATTATCTTCAAAATATTTTTTTTATATATTATTTCTTTTTCTTTTTATCTTTAAATTATTTTTTTTTAAAACTACACTTTCTAATTTAGAAAAAAAAAAAAAAATCTCTTTATACTTTAAACCCTAACTTTACTTTAAAATGTAATTGAAAGTAATTTAAATTTTTTTTTTTAAATATAAATAAATATTTAATAGTTTTTATAATTTATTCTAATTCATAAAAATAAAAAGAAATATCTTTAAAATAACCTTTTTATTTTCCTTTATTTAAAATATAAATAAAAATTTAATAACTTTTTATAATATATATTTTTTATTTTTAAAAAACTCAAATTTTATATATTATTTATTTTTTCTTTTAAAATTATATTTTTAAAATACACTTTCTAATTTTAAAAGAAACTCTTCATTCTTTAAATTGTTTTTCTTAAAAATGTAGTTGAAATAAGGTCAAAATTTGATGTGCATGCAAATTTTTAATGTCTTTATTTGTTATATATATATATATATATATATATATATATATATATATATATATATATATATATATATATATATATATATATATATATAATTTAGGATAAAGTAGTTTAATTAATTTTTTAACATACATAAAAAATAAAAATAAATATTTCAAAATAATTTTCTTATTATTTTTTATTTTTTAAATATAAATAAATATTTGTTTACTATGAATAATCTTTCCTTTTTATTTTTATGTTTTCTCTTTCTTTATTTATTATGAATATTGCTATCTTTTTAAAAAAAAAAAAAATTTCCTTTTTATTTGTATGTTTTTCTTTTTCTTTATTTATTATGAATATTGTTATCTTTTTCTAATTTTTAAAAAAATTTCTTTTTGTTAGAATAATTTTGGAGGGAAAAAACTTGAAACTAGGGTTTTAAGAAAAAATTCTTTCAATAGATCATCTTTCTACTAAATAGAGTTGACCAATGTTTGACCCAATCAATTCATGATGTAGTTGGTCTCAAATAAAAAAATGAAATTAAAAGACATGTAATGAATTGTGGCTAGCTTTCTAGAAATGTAAAAAATATTAGAAAAACTCTATGATTTGTACTTAGAAAAACTCGATGATTGGTACCTTCCAAAGTGAATTTATGAAAAAATATAAAATTGCAATAACTCACTCAATACTAATGATAAAATATCATTTTTTGGACTGTACATTCCCTATATGATTATCCAACTTCAATAAAAATACTCTAGTAAAATTTGCAACCATTTTGAAGATATAGACAAATCTTCAAAAATTAGGGTTTTATCTTCACCTTTACCCAAATTGTATCTTTGATACCACTTGATAAGATCCTAACATATAATAATGGTAATAACACAATGTGTAAGATAGATTTCACACCACACAAGTGATGTTAATGGGCTAAGATGTCCTAATATCCAATATATGCATAAATAGAATAAACTATTAAGGTAGGGTAACAACATGCAATACTTCTTATAAAAGAGGTCACTACATGATATATCTCCTAGATATCTGAAACATAATATCATATTTAACACATACTTACAATGATGTTCACCTCATTTATATAGACCTCATCCTACTAACTTAATAGATTGGTAATATAATTAATTACACAAGTTATCTACCTGACCAGATATAATTAAAATAATGGATGTGTGTCACATGTTGTCATCTCCATACACTTAAATACATTATAGTATCATATCCCTAGGTAATTAACACCTTTTGATTCAATCACTTCCAAATTTCACAGGAAACACTAGAACATGATTTCAAGAAACTTTCATTAGGACTACTTATTTAAACAAGTGCATCTAAAGCTACTTATTTACTATTTTTTTCTTTCAATACTTAGTCAATTTAATAACTTGCTAAATTTTTAGTCCTACATGTTTCTAAGTTACATAGTTTATCCAATTTTCAGCCCAATTGTCAAACCCAACTCATTTAGATGTAAATTAGTGTTAAACTAGTTGAATATAGACTTAAAGGTAAATTTAATTTGCACATTGCTTGCACACACAACCATACTCTTAAAAAGTAACCCAATCAAATTTCATCATTTTCAATTCTTTCAGCCACACCTTCATTTGTTCACATATAGGTACCTCACCTCTGATTGATATTGTAGCACATAGTAACATTTAGACAACCACCAAACACTATGCATTGAATATAACCTCTAAACACATATTAGAAAAAAAGAATCAAATAGTCCCACCACACCTATCAACCATGACCACATGGACAACTTTAATTCACATGCACAACCACCTAAGACCATACCCTTATGCCACTACAATCAACCTTGCACATCTTACCTAAGGTAAGACGGAGTGCGTTGATCACTAAAGATGAACAACTTAGATTAAAATGCTACATGCAAAGTCATAGGCCCAAAATTTTATAATTTAACCCATTCCTATAAGGAATTACCATGAGCTCACCTCCCTGACATTACAACATACTTGATAAAAGGTCATGAGGTCCATAAATTAGCCACCATTGACTCATGTTGTGCATACCCATTAGTTTCCTCACACTAGACCCTTTTGAATCTTCACCCATTAGTCCTTTGGACCAATTAAATCAGTTTTCTATGCCACCCTCCTATTGCATATTACTTTAGACTAAGTTGTCCTAATAACATTTTAATCATCAAATAGATCCTCTAACAAAGGTTAATCACCATTTAGATCCACAATATCAACCCACTAGCAAGGGCCCCAAGAATTATTTCATTCACCCTCTAGTGGGTAGTGATGAATAAGAGGTCATCTTGTAGCCATCCTTCTCACTATTCTTATAGATGCCTATACCACACAAATGGGCCCAACAACTTCTTCCACTTTATGAGACATGGCACCTTGGTTTGACTATGCATAGGTCACCTAATTCACATGGAGAGTGTGTCCTACCATCTTATCCATGTGGTTAATAAAAAATTACACTATCAAAACAAATTGAGAGCATACATACACTAGGCACCCCCAAGCTACCAATGTGGATCATATATATCCATAGACATAAAAAAAAAAAATGAACAAATCTTTCCCTCCCAATCTATGATTGATGAAAATATCCCATGTTGCCTACTTTAACCTTACACCTTACAACACTAAGCAATTGCCTTTGTGGGTCCACATGCAACTACATGTCTACATAACTACTTGATAACCACTAATAGCATGACATAAATCCACATTGGGAAACCTTACAACACTAAGTAATCACCTTTGTGGGTCCACATGTAACTACATGTCTACATAAATACTTGATAACCACTAATAGCATGACATAAATCCACATTGGGAATCAAATCATCAAGAAACACTACCACATCCACTTTCTTGGAAAACCCACCAATACTACATGGAACTCATTAGACTGATGAGAAGCTCTGCGAACATTGGCTACAACCATAACTATCACCTTACTAGCTAGTAGCTAGTTACCCACATAATATAAATGTGTAGTGCTCTCCCATGTGTTTACTCTTACCTTGTTCTGATGTTCTTATGATTAGATTAGTTATATTGAGTTAATTATTATTTGATGTAATTGCAAGGTGGTATGTACCTTGCTAGATTACACATACTGTAAGGACATGGTTTTTTTTACCAGTTGCTGTAACTACTATTTTTTATTACCATCTGAGAGAATTTATCAATCTTCTGTTGTAAGTTATCTAGGATTTGCTAAAAATTTCCTAATTGCTGTTGTAACTTTCCATCACTCCTGTTAGTTTAGCTATTGGGAAGAGCAAACTGGAGGAGGGAAGGTTATATGTAGATCTAAAACAATTTCCTTCAAGTCCAAAGCAAGTGACTAGGTAGGTACTGAAACTCTTGACTTACATTTCAAGGAAAAAGGGTAAATTATGTTACAAGACAGCTTACTTCTGTATGCACATTTATTAGTACCTTAAATTGCATAGAACATATTATAGAAAATGGTGTGGATAAATAAAATTTCGATTAACTGTCTTATATTAATATGCAGAATGAAGTTGCTTTCTTTTGGGTGTTGGGTATTGTATTGTGGGATATCAAGAGATGTTTGGGGTAGGGAGGAATGCCCTTGGGAATCTTGAGGGACTCTGGCTAGTCTTGTGGCTCTGAGGTGCTGGTGTTGTGTGAAGTTGTGTGGTGAAGCTGGGTATAAAAGTTGTGAAAAACTGTGTCCTTGCTGTTGAAAAACTGTGTAAATGTCTCATTGTGCTGTTGGTATACCTGATCTACCCGATCTTCATGTGTATTCCCCAAGCTCAGTGGTGGACAGTTTCTGTCCTAGGTTGAGAGGTGAGACACCACTGGATACATAGAGAAGTTTTAATTTAGATGCAGGTTCCTACAGGATGTGGAAGATATTCTAGCTGAGCGGGCAATGTGATCTTGTGGAGTTGTTAAATGAAATTCCTATTTTAGGAAGAGGGATAGAGTAGTTGTAAACCATAGGTGTATAATAAAAATATTTAAGAGGCCTATTAGTCAACTGGTTTACTTGTGGGCCATGAAAGAGTTGCTGAATACCTGTGTAAAAGCCTGTCCTGTTATCAACATAACATAATTATTTTTCTGTGTTATTGTATAATGGAGATAAGTTATACCTTGTTCTCTTTCAATTTTAAAAAAAAATATAAGAGAATAGCCTAGAACAGAGAGACAGAAAGAGATCAAAATGTTTGCATTGAATTCTAGCTTCTGCAAAATTTTCTGCATTCTAAGCTACTTAAGAGAAAGCATGAAATTCCATAAATATGCAGTAACAAGTAAAAGTATATTAAATGTATTGTGATGTGCAGTATGCCTGTCTGGCGGCTAATAAATCTCTATTCCTGGATTATTACTCAAAGACATTTTCTGAGAATAAAAAGATTTTATACAGTTTCATGGCCATTTGCTAACTCAGAGATGAATAAGGGAAATATGCAGAGAAATATATGAAATAGAACATGCAGCTCAGAATGTTAAGACTCAAAATCTAGTAGTCAATTTGCAGAAAACACTACATTTCTCGTACGAGAGAAGAACCAACCAAACTCCCAAAAAAATAATAAAGAAAAAAAAAATCCCTGCAACCCAGCAGACACCCACTAAAAACAAAACTGAAAAAAAACTAAAAAAGGAAATGCCCTGAATGACCACTACAGTGGCCACCAACAGCAGAGCCATGCCTACAGAAAATTGGAACTAGTAGGAGACACATCATTCAATGGTTGGTTACATCATCTCCAATTCAATTTGATACGAAGAACAGTGAGCCATGGATGTCTATTTGTAAAGTGTTCTCCATGACTGTTCTTACAATCAAAGTTGGGGAACCATTTAGCTTGATTGGATTCACTATTGAAAGACTGCTCTAAAAACCAACACGTTCTGTATGCCAGATATGGAAAATGTTCTTCTGTTGTCAAATTCATGGACTCAGTTATACAACATTGATTTCATGTATCCTTCTCCACTATCTATCCTTGGAAGTCCTTAACCTGTGTAGGACTTGTGGTGGTAATGGCTACAACAAAACAAAAAAAATTAATCACATATGCTTCTAATGTGGACAAACCCTTGGCTTGAAGTACAGATTATGGCCAACCATATTTCTTCTACAGAAGGATATCTATGTATAACTGAAGTATTTGTATTAGTGAAAATCATCAACAAACTCAAGGATGAGGCTGTTTTATTGTAGCCCAGCCATTGACATGCTGAACTATTTCTTCAAGGTAATCCCATGCATGAAACTATCTGACACGATCGAGAAGGCCAGTTAACGACTCTATCACCATCTCTCTTGGTATCCAATACAGGAATCAAATGAAAATAAATCATCCTACTCATTCACTGATGGTTGAGATTGCAAAGCAAATTCAAGAGATGTATAGAGATTAATACATTCAGAAGCAATAGAAACAATTAATATGTCTAAGAAAGAGCGCTTAGGTGCATTATCAAACCTTAATGTATCAATGCACATTTTAATTTTCGGAAATTACTATGTTAGGTTTCTTGTATTATGGGAAAATTTAGTATGTGCTCACTAGATCCCCATGATTCGAGCTCTACCTCACCAGCCTTCAGATCGTACACACTTGGACACTCTTGTGTCTCAGAGGTTGAGATCACACGTTAGGCTTCATTTAAGAGCTGATTACTTCAAGGAAGATGAATATCTTAAAGCTACACATCAACGTGTAGGATGTGGGGGTGTTGTGATAGAAATTGCACGTTAGTTTTCTATGTTTCTCATTATCTTTAGAGGTGGAACCCCATAATAATTGTATTTGGTGTTTGTGGATTGCTCCAAGGACGATTTATTGGTCCTTGTTTTATTTATGCCTTGAGTGACTCCTCGTCTTGGGTTAAGTTGGAAGGAACATGTACTGTCTTTCCTTATAGCTAAATGGATTTGTGGAGGTGACCTTAATATGGTGTAAAATTATCAAGAGAAGTTGGTATTGATATCACAAACTCTTTCAAAAGGATTTCGTTGTTTGTATCCTAACTAAAATATAATGCCTTGAATTATGGGACATCTTAGCGTGGTTATTTTAGTTAAGGAACCTATCTTCTTGCTTGTTTCATGGGACTGAATTGAGTATAGTTTTAAAATTGCATGGGTGTGGCGAGTGTATTTATTTATTTGAAAATAGTTTTGAAATGCTAGGAAATTCATTATACTAATGATATCATAGGTTTATTTAAGTCTCGTTATATAAAATATTGCCTTACTTATTTATGATGGCATATGTTAAGTTAAATTCATTAAGACATTAGTAATTTGTGTACATTGTATTGTGAAGAATGTATTTGTAGAAATTGTGCATAATATTGTGACCTTAGGATAAATAGTAGACTGTTCGGATTAGATTAAGTGTCAAGGATGTCGTATTATTTTCCTCTTCTTTAGGAACCCATTGCATTGACCTGCAGAATGTTTTTTGCCTACATCCGATTTCCTTATATTGGACTCGATTGTCACTGTTTTTGTAGATTGTTACCAACCTAAAGAGCATCATCCATAAGTGGGCATGACATTATGTTGTCCTTCCTATGGCACCTATTGAGCACATGAATAAAATATTAATTTGTCTTGACTAACAAAAAAAATTGAGGGTTGTTTATGTTGTGTTCACACGTTAATTTTTGTGGGCGTTACAACCACTCACATGTCTCATTTTACCCTCTGCCAACCACATGAGCTATCAGAACATCATAAGCACCAATATGTCAGTCATTTACACCATTCTATACATCATATGTACCAATACTCAACCCTAAACCTAATCAACCCTAAACCCAATCAACCCTAAACCTAATCAACCCTAAACCCAATCAACCCTAAACCCCTATCTCCTTGTCTATATCATCCCTATACCTCTCAATCTCTCTACCTATGTCTCTGGCCATGTCCCTCACCCTCTATCTCCCTATCTCTCCCTCTCTAAACTCCTAAACCCTAAACCTGATCAACCCTAAACCCCTATCTCCTTGTCTCTTTCATCATTCTTTGCATATGTCCCTGGCCATGTCCCTTACCCTCTATCTCCCTATCTCTCCCTCTCTAAACTCCTAACCCCTAAACCCTAAACCCTATCTCCTTGTCTCTATCATCCCTCTACCTCTCAATCTCTCTACCTATGTCTCTGGCCATGTCCCTTACCCTCTATCTCCCTATCTCTCCCCTCGGTCTCCTCTATATCTCCCTATCGGTCCACTCTCTCTAAACCCTAACCTAAACCTCTAAACTTTAACCACTAACCCCTAAACCATAAACCCTAAGTTACCCTAAATAATGCCCCTAAACCTTAACCCCTAACCCCTAAACCCTAAAACTGAGAAACCCTAAACCCCTAAACCATAAACCCTAGAAGCAACCCTAAACCTTTATCTCCCTATCTCTCCCAATATCTATCGATCCCCTTACTCTCTCTTTCTATAAACCCTAATCCTAACCCCTGAACACTAAACTTGAGCAACCCTGAATATCTAACCCCTAAACCATAAACCCAAGAAACCCTAAGCCCCTAAACCCTAACCCAAAAACCCTAAACTCTAAACTTGAGAAACACTAAACTCATAAACCTCAAATAATGCCCCTGACCCCTAAACCCTAAACTCAAGCAACCATGTTAAACCCCTAAACCATAAATAATTCCCCTTTAACCCTAACCCCTAAACTTGAGCAACCCTAAACTCAAAAACTCTAAATAATGCCCCTAAAGGTCTGAGCAACCCTAAACACATAAACCTTAAATAATGCCCCTAAACTTGAGCAACCCTAAACCTCTCTCTCCAAAAACCCCAAAACCCTAAATAATGCCCCTAAATCCTAACCCCTAGAATCATAAACTTGACCAACTCTCTCTCTCTCTCTCTAGGTATCTCTCCCCTCTCTTTCCCCTCCATCTCCATTCTCTCTCCATCTTCCTCCCTCTCCCTCTACCTTCTCGACAAAGAACTTGGAAACAAGAAAACTAGGACATGCAAAGAGGGATGAGGATATAAATTGGGATGATGAAATGGAAACAAGATAATTTATGAAATTTCATTGAATGGCTTCAAGAATGATGAGGAGAGGTAGAGAGGGGAGGGAAGTAGAGAGTGAGAGAGAGGGGGTAGGAGGTAGAGACATGAGGGAAGTAGAGAGTGAGAGAGGGTAAGAGGTAGACAGGGGAAGGAAGAAGAGAGTGAGAGAGAGGATAGGAGGTAGAGAGGGGAGGGAAGTAGAGAGTGAGAAAGGGTATGAGGTAGAGAGGGCAGGGAAGTAAAGAGAGGGAGAGAGAGAGTAGGAGGTAGAGAAAGGAGGGAAGAAGAGAGTGAGAGACAGGGTAGGAGGTAGAGAGGGGAGATAAGTAGAGAGTGAGAGAGGGGAGGAGGTAGAGAGGGGAGGGAAGAAGAGAGTGAGAGAGCATAGGAGGTAGAGGGGAGGGAAGAAGAGAGTGAGAGAGAGGGTAGGAGGTAGAGAGGAGAGGGATGTAGAAGGTGAGAGAGAGGGTAGGAGGTAGAGAGGAGAGGGAAGAAGGAGGTGAGAGAGAGGGTAGGAGGTAGAGAGAAGAGGGATGTAGAAGGTGGGAGAGAGGGTAGGAGGTAGAGAGGAGAGGGAAGTAGAGAGAGAGAGGGTATGGGGTAGAGAGGGGAGAGAAGTAGAGAGTGAAAGAGAGGGTAGGAGGTAGAGAGGAGAGGGAAGTAGAGAGTGAGAGAGAAGGTATGAGGTAGAGATGGGAGGGAACTAGAGAATCAGAGAGAGGGTAGGAGGTAGAGAGGGGAGGGAAGAAGAGAGTGAGAGAGAGTAGGAGGTAGAGAGGGGAGGGAACTAGAGAGTAAGAGAGAGGGTAGGAGGTAGAGAGTGGATGGAAGAAGAGAGTAACAAAGAGGGTAGGAGGTAGAGAGGGGAGGGAAGTAGAGAGTGAGAAAGGGTACGAGGTAGAGAGGGAAGGGAAGTAGAGAGTGGGAGAGAGAGTAGGAGGTAGAGAAGGGAGGGAAGAAGAGAGTGAGAGAGAGTAGGGGATAGAGAGGGGAGGGAAGTAGAGAGTGAGAAAGGGTAGGAGGTAGAGAAGGGAGGTAGGTAGAGTGTGAGAGAGAGGGTAGGAGATAGAGAGTGGAGGGAAGAAGAGAGTAAGAAATAGGGTATGAGGTAGAGAGTGTGAGAAAGAGTAGGAAGTATAGAGGGGAGGGAAGAAGATAGTGAGAGGAAGAGTAGGAGGTAGACAAGGGAGGGAAGTAGAGAGTGAGAGAGGGTAGGAGGTAGAAAGGGTAGAGAAGTATGTTGGGATAAGGTGCCATTAACCTTGTAAATCCCATTATTGTATTAAATTTCATTTATTATTAGTAATTACCTATAAGGGATGTACAAGTTTGACTAGTAGAAGTAAAAATTATTTACTGTCCACGGTAATTATGGAGTTACTGCATGGTAAGTCCCAGATTTACTAGCGGTAGTTACAGGATGTCATTTACTATGGTAAATGGTAATTGGTCAAAGTGGGGTGCACATGTGGAGGAATAATCTATTTTTAGTGTTATGACGCACATCATAGATATTGTAAGGTGTAAGAGATTCTATGACAACTGTAAGTTGTCATAAGAATCTATGATACTTACAATAGCATATGATGTGTCATAAGATGCTGTAAGTAGTTATTTTTATCCCCAAGGCATTCAAGCTTGCATGGGCACATTTTTCCAAGTGTAGTCCATGTATGTATGACAACATTTATGACCCCGTAAGAGCCTATTCTTGGCCATGGACGCCTAAGGTTGTATTATTGACTCTTGACAAGTGTTATGGGATTGTAAGAAGTCATTTAATGTCTTGAGGTTGTGTAAATTCTATATAAACCATAGCGTAGTAGATGAGATGCATAACAGTTTTACAGGTACCCAGGTTCTGCTAGAGTGAAGGTTAGAGGACAGAGGAAGTGAATGTATTTGTAATCTCCTTTTGTGAAGATAATACAACTTGGCCTCTTTTCTTGGTGGAGTTTTTTTACTTGAAAGGGTTTTCTTCACGTTAAACACTTGTGTTATGTGCTTCATTCTACTTCTGGTATATTTCTGTATTGTGGGTTTTATGTTTTGATTACAATCTCCATTGTTAATACACAATTAAAGATTGCTAAAATTTATCTCGAATCAGATTTCCATTGAAGTAGTGTTGCTTTCATTTCTAACATTTGGTATTAGAGCTTGGCCAGCTTCGACTCTTGGGTGGTAGTGTGGAAGCTATAGCTGTAGTGGGAGATTTGGTTGCATTTGTTTTGCAGATCTTGTGTTGATATTATGGCTGCATCTACCATTGCATCAAACTCTCGATTGGACATTGAGAAGTTTAATGGAACAGGGTATGAGTTGTGGAAGGTGAAAATGGAAGATTTGTAGGAAGAAATAAACTAATGGTTGGTTATCCAAAAAGAGAAGAAACCTGATGATGTCTCTCAAGATGAGTGGGATAGACTGGATAAGAAGGCGTAGGGAACTATCTAGTTGTGTCCTTAATATTCTGTCCCATTAAATGTCACAAAGGAGGAGACCGCATACAAATTGTGAAATCGGTTGGGTGAGATCTACCAAGCCAAGAGTATAGTAAATAAACTTTATTTAAAAATAAAATTGTTTTCTGTGAAAATGTAAGAAGGTGAATCAGTTGCAGAGCATTTAAATTCTTTTAATTTGTTGTTGAGTCAGCTTGATTCAGTAGATGTTGAAGTTAGCGAGGAAGATAAATGTATCTTACTTCTTTGTTCTTTACTCGAGTCTTAGGAGAATGTTATCCTTGCTATCACTGCTAACCTCACGGATCTAAAGTTGGATGCTCTTGTTTCAGTGCTACTATCACAAGAATTGAGGAAGAAGAGTTTGGATAGTTCAGGGGATGCTCTCAGTGTCAAGGGAAGGCCTAAGGAAAGGTGACCAAAAGGAGATTAGAAAGGGGCTAAGGACAAGTCCAAGGGCTAGTCTAAGACTCCTGGTAAAAAGAACAGAGTTAACTATTGGAACTATGGTAAAAGGGGACATGTGAAGGAGTGTAGAAACCCCAAGAAATAGTGGGAGAGTGCTTCAGATAAGTCCTCGAATGCAGGTGAAGAAGTTTTACTTTCTACATGTAATCTTGTTTCTAATGATCACCAGTTGGTTGAATCAGGATGCTCATTTCATATGACTCTACATAAGGAATGGTTCTCCACATATGAAGAATATGATGGAGGTAATATCTACCTTGGTGACAACTCTTCATATCTAATTGTCAGGAAAGGAAAGGTATTATTGTGTTTCAGTGATGGGAGGATTAAAACACTCCATGGTGTTTTGCATGTTCCTAGATTAGCTAGAAATCTTATTTTAGTTTCAAAGTTGAATGATTTGGGAATGCATGTGACATTTGACAAGCATGGTTGTAGATTGGTGAGAGGGAAGTTGGTGGTAGCGATAGGAAAGAGATTCAGGAACTTGTTTAAGCTTGAAGCCACTACAATTTGTAATGCCTCCTATGTATCTGAGGCCACTACTAAAAATACATGTATGTTGTGGCACCATAGATTGGGCAACACAAGTAATAATATATTAAAAACTATTAAGATTAAAATTTGTTGGATGGTTTCTCCTATTCTGATGAGCACTTTGATTTCTGTAAGCATTGTGTGTTTGGTAAACAAAACAAAAAATCATTTCCTTCATGAAGCAATAGAGCAAAAGACAAATTAGAAATTATTCATATGGATGTGTTTGGACCTGTAGATATTGAATCTATTAGAAAATATCGTTATTTTGTCACCTTCATTGATGATGTATCTAGATATACATGGATTTATTTTATGAAGCATAAATCTAAAGTTTTCACTAAGTTTAAGGAATTCAAAGTCTTAGTAGAGAACCAATCATGTTTAAAGATAAAAATATTAAGATCTGACAATGGAGGGGAATATTGCTCTAAGGAATTTGATGAGTTTTTCAAGCATGTATGTATAATTAGACAAAAGAGAACTCCGTATACACCATAGCAGAATGGCATTGTAGAAAGGATGAACTAAACAATTATGGAAAGGGCCAGAAGTATGCTTAGTGATGCACAGTTGGATAAATGCTTTTGGGTAGAGGCTATGTATACTGCTTGCTACTTGATAAATAGATCTCTTTGTAAGGCTCTTGATTCAACACTTTATGAAGTGTGGATAGGTAAGAAACCTTTTGTTTCACATTTAAGTGTTTTTAATTGTGAGGCTTTTGTTCATGTGCCTAAGGAAACGTGATCTAAGTTAGATCCAAAGGCTAAAAAGTGTACATTCATTTGATATGGTGATAATGTCAAAGGTTATAAGCTTTGGAATCCACTAACCTGCAAGATTATCTTTTCTAGAGATGTTATTTTCAGGGAACTTAGAGCTATTTTTGAACCTAAGCAGCCAAAAGAGAAAGAAAAAAATGTAAAGAAGGTGCACTTTGATTTAGAGTAGTAAGACGCACCTCAGGAAGAAAAGAATGATGGATTGGGGTGTGAAGAAGAAGAAGAAGAAGATTCAAGTAGTTCTGATGAAGATGAATATGTTGTTATAGAAGAAGTTGGTGTAGATGATCACGCAGAAGAAAATTAGAGTCTCTTACTCTACCCTTGAGGAGATCCACAAGACAATGGAATCCAGTTGATAGGTATAGCCCACCAGATTTCTGTTGTGTATGTGCTTTATTGAGTACTAACGATAAACCTAGAACCTACAGGGAAGCTATTTCTGTAGATGATAGTGAGTCTTGGAAGCTATTGTAACACCTATGATCTTGTTCGTTTGCCTAAAGGAAGAAAGGCCATAGGTTGTAAGTGGGTCTTCAAGAAGAAGTTTGGAGCAAATGGGTCATTGGAGAAGTACAAGGCTAGACTGGTAGCCAAGGGTCACTCCCAGAGAGAGTGAGTTGATTTTGGTGAGATATTCTCTCCTGTTGCTAAATTGACTTCTATTAGATTTCTCTTATCCATTGCTGCAGCTTATGATTGGGAGATTAAGAAAATGGATGTTAAGACTACATTCTTGCATCGAGATCTTGAAGAAGAAATTTATATGCAATAGCCTATAGGTTTTGAGGTAAAAGGAAAAGAACATTGGGTTTGTAGGTTAAAGAGGTCTCTTTATGGTTTGAAACAGTCCCCCAGAATGTGGTATCAAAATTTTGATTCATTTGTGTTGAAATTGGGTTTTGTTAGAAGTGAGGAGGATCATTGTGTTTACATTCATTGTGTTGATGATTCTATACTGGAACTATTGCCTTGTATGTTGATGACATGCTTTTCAACAATACTAAGGGTATGGTCAGTGAGCTTAAAGCCCAACTTTCAGGTGCATTTGAGATGAAGGACCTTGGAGCTGCCAGGTATATTGTGGGAATGGAGATAACGAGGGACAGAGTTAACAGAAAGATTTGGTTGTCACAAAGTAAGTATGTGAACACTATTTTGTAGAGGTTTAGTTTGTAGGACTGTAAACTAGTTAGAGTTCCTTTACCAATTGGTACTAAGCTTTCATTAGATATATGTCTAGGGTAAAAGCACAATAGTGTGTCACACTTTTGGTTAACTAAATAATTATGCACGGATCATTTATGCATGATTTAATTATGCCCATTTTTGTTATGCCCAAAACCACGTTGCACCTATGTGGTGCCTACGTGGTTGTACATTTCCTTGCGAAACTGTATCAGGTGGTAAGTTTACGCTCGGTTAGAATTCAAACGTAACCAAAGAAAATAAAAATTAAAAAAAAGGTGAAATTATCATTTTTGCCCAGATTGATGTAGCTTTGGAGTGTTCCGCCTGGAGCCCACAACGGACATCGATCCATAGCTAAACTGCACTGCCACCTCCCATCAACACTACACTGCACTGCACTACCACCTCTAGGTATTGTATTGTTCCTCAACACCCATGTGCACCACTGTGATAAGTAAACAATACCCACCTTCTATTGATTTGAATAAACCCTAATCACGAATGTTTGGAATGTATTTAATAAATCTCATAGTTTATATCAATGCTGCAACATCCAGATGATTACCATAGGGTTCACTTGGATCTTAATGATAAAGTTCATGGTGTCCTCAAGATAGCCAACGTAGGCAAGAAGGTCAACCATGCACACATACTTATCAATTGTAGGTGTAATACAATAAGGGTTACTCATATGATTGAAGCATACGTGCAACGCTCATCCACTAAACATACAGTTCCTTGTCTATGCTTCCACATTTTCTATATAGATAGCCAACGTGGGTAAGAAGGTCAACCATGCACACATACTAATCAATTGTAGATGTAATGCAATAAGGGTTACTCATATGATTGAAGCATGTGCAATGCTCATCCACTAAACCTACACAGTTCCTTGTCTATTTTTCCACATTTTCCATACATGTCGACTAGAGCATTTCCAGCTATAATATCTAACAAAAATCCCAAATTCATCAATCAAACCCTAAGACAATCATACAAGAGGAAATGTAATATGTGTGTCAAAATATAATTTCTAAGCTTGCTGTAACAGTCCTCTATAATTGATAGTTTGCAAACTTGAAATGCCTGTCATCAAATACCTTTCAATAATAAATAGTATTCCTCTACATGACAATTTCCTTGGAGTAGTGTAGCATTCAATTTTTTGGTCTATTGTATTTCCACAGTGTGCAATTTTGTATCTTAAACAAGGTTGGAGCTTCCCCCAGCCCACTTATTGCAATGGGTTTTTCTTGTCCCAAAAGAGTAATACATCAGTAGGGACTTTGATTTTGCAAGATTTTATCATCATTAAAACATAGTTAGAACATCAGTAGCCTGTTTGTGAAAGTGATTTTGTTTTTTTGAATGACTGTAAATAATCTAAAGCTACATTGTTTAATTTTAGAGAATAAATGTTGTGAAATGAAACGAGTGAATTTTTCTCTACACTGTTATCTTTGTTTGTCGGTCATTACTAGTACTCGACAGTTAAGATTTCATTTCAAAAGTTTATCTATTTTAATATATATATATATATATATATATATATATAATATTTCAGCTCGCATGTGTAGCAGAGTTGGCTTGAGTCTTGGGTATGCTCCCCAAGGTCTCAGGTTCGACTTCGAGGCTCGAACTTAACCGATGCATGTGGTTTGCCGGCTATTGCATGCATCCCCAGGGACTAGTCTCACTCCTCTCTCGCTCGCCTCTAGGTAACGCTGGGCGGGAGGGGATTTTTAACAATATATATATATATATATTTCCACAATCTATTACATTGAACAGTGAATTGGAAAGATTTCTAAAAAATAGAAACTGAAACTTGTATACAATTTTCTACAAAAGTTTTCTAATTCAGAATGTAATTTGTTTTACCCCACCTAGTCATAGGTGTGAAGGTGTCATTGTTGGAAATTTCTAACGTTTTAGAAATTAGGAGGAGAAAACTCACACAGAAATCTATATATATCTATTCCCATGACTTACACAATATTCAATGAAACCACAATTTCTTATTCAAAACTCACAATTGTTAGTAAGTATTAAAATGCAATTCGTTTCAGCAGACAAGCTAGAATTATTTCTAAGCTTTATTCTTTCTTTGATAGTTAACAAAATGCCACTCAATTCATTGTTTTGCATAGTTGTGAGGTCTTTTGAAATTTTAGTTATAGGAGCTACATTATCAAATTTTGAAAGTAAACTTTTTAAGAGTTTTTATAGCATACCAATTAACCATATTTTCATCTAAAATCTTTGTTATGTCACTTTAATATTTTCAAAGTTATTTCACAATGTTTGCTATTATGCCTAATATCATTACTAAGTATATTCCATGCTTGTTTAGAATTTAAATCTTTGAGTTAGTCTTTGAAATTCTATAGGTCTTCCCACTTTCATAAGTGTTGCTTCTATGCCCAATCTAGAAGCATCACATTCCACAATGATGGTTTTAGAAAAATAGGAGGTAGCTAGAATTGGAGTTGTGCAAATGGTTTCCTTGATCTTCTCAAATTCCCTAGTGGCTACCTTATTCTACTAGAAAGAGACTTTCAATAAAGCTATGAGTGGTGCTTTATGTTGTCATATTTTTTTACAAATTGATGATAGAAACTAGTAAGCCCTAAGACAACCTATTGGTTCTTGGGGGTTCTAGGAATTTTCCATTCTATTGTCGCCTTGATCTTGTTTGGGTTCACCTTGACTCCCTCATGTGAAAAATATGTCCTAGGTACTCCTCCTCTTTGACTAAAAAATGCACTTGGATGGCATAGCAGAAAATTGATGTTATTCAAGAATATTCAAAACTTGATTCACATGTTGCAAGTGTTCCTCCCAAATTTTTCTATATATTTAGATGTCATCAACAAATACCAAAACAAATTTCTATAATGATGGCCTAAAGATAGAGTTCATTAAACTTTGAAATGTAGATGGTGTGTTTGTGAGGCTAAAATGTATCACCAAAATTTTATAGTGGCCCCCATGGATTTAGAAATCTATCTTGTGTATATCCCCTTTTCTAATTTTGATTTGACAATAACAAAAAAATATATCAAGTTTGATAAAATAAATAATACCATTTAGCTCATCCAAAAATCATCAATTGTTAGAATTGAAAACTTACCTTTTATGGTGTACTTATTGAGCTCTTTGTAATCAAGACACATTTTCTAGGTGTTAATTTTCTTGCACACCATTACTACAGGAGAAGAGTAAACACTCTAGCTATGCTTGATAATAGTTTCCTCTAGCATGTTTTATACATATGGGTACCTGAAGGGCTTGATGTTAGGCAGTTGGCTCCTTGGCACTAGTTGAGTGGAATAATCATAAACTCTTTTGGGAGACAATCCTTTTGGCATATCTCTAAAAACTATTGAGTGCCTATCAATTACTTGCAAATCTAGTGGTGTAGGGACCATTAATTATTGTGCTTCTAGTGAAAACAATTGGGCTACCATTTTGTTAAGCATCTTTTGCTTTTGGTGGGAGCTTATGGTGGAGATTTTGTCCGCAACACTCTTAGTTTTACTGTCCTACTCTTTGAGTAAAAATGTGTAAATAGCCCTTGGATGTTAAATTCAATTGGTTATGTATACCCTACTTGTAGAATATCCCCCTAGATTTTGTGTTTTTTAATCTCTATGACCTCTTTTGTTACAAATTTGAGTGTCTTTGACTGGATCAACTCTCATAAAATCTTACTACTTCCCAATCAACTTTCTCACAAAAAAATCACCCACTTCTCTTCTCTTTGTTAGCAAAGAGACTAAATTCTAACTCTTGCCTAGTTATGACTCTATTTGTTCCCATGAACAATCCACTCTTTGCTTGTAGAGGAATACGTCTTTCATATAACATCTACAATTTGATCATTCGAATCTTCAACCTCACAATATCTCCTAATGCTTTAAGAGACCAAATAAAGGTTTAGAGTAACAATAAACAATAAATGATGATTTACAAATTTCATCTCCTTGTAACACATTGTAAAATATTTTCCAACCCTTTGTACAATGTATGCATATTCTATTTATAGAAAAGTGATAACACTCATCTCACAGATGATTGACACTTGTCAATTCTTACTACAATCTAAAATTAGTTAGGTGGTTAGCACCATTACAAGTGCCACCTAGGTCCAAACTCATTGATGGCCAGGGGCTACGTATTAGAAAGAGAATCAACTCCTAACTTTATTTTGTTCTTGTAAATGATAGAAAGTAATTGCCATGAAGACACTACTCTTTTATCCTCCCAACATGAGTTATTTAAATAAGTGATTTAAATTTGTTTCAAGGGCCTCTATCAAAATGATGAAGTGGAATGTAGAATTTGATACCTCTTTCCCATATATTGTAGCTCAAAGCCTTCTAAAACTTGTCTCTAGGCCCAAATCCACTACCAATACATGATAAGATATAGATTTTTTTTATATCATGGGATGATAGTTCAAGGCTTCTTGGATCTAGACCTTGAACATGACCATTCACCTCCAAATATGAAGTTAGAGGGAGGAAGCATGGTCATGCCCAATGTACACACCTAATATACCACCAAATAAAAGAAGACTACATACGCACATTGTGAAAACTCTTAGGAAACTTAGAAACAACAAAGTATAAAACATAATAATTCCAAGACCCTTCCATTTCTTCTTGTTAGAATTTATTTTAATAAAATTTGCATTTTTATTCAAGATCTATTCAATCTAACTACATTGTTAGTTTGAAAATCTAAACTTGTCTAGAAGTATTTGAAATAGATGTATTAGATTTAATGTATATTTAATTTTTAAATTTTAAATGTTTATATAGTTTTGTAAAGTTAATTTAAATGTGTAGATTGTTCATGTGTATTTAATTCTTAGATTTTAAATGTTTTTAGTTTTATTAATTTGAATGTAAAATTGAATGCACATATAAATTCATTAAATTATAAATTAAATGTATGTTAAATTTTTTAAAATGCAGAAATTTGCACATACATGGCATCTGACATGGCATCTCATCATAGTGATGGCCATGATAGTGAGCATAGTAGTGGTGATGCACATAGTGTAAGAAGTGAGTTATATGATGCCACTCTTGATAGACTCAATAATGCTTTAACACATTTAGATCAGATGATCCATAATACACCTAACCTATCTAATAGTGATAGGTTCGTGGGGACTAGATCAGAGTTTGCATGTATGATTGATATAGTCAAATCATACAATCCCTATGATGATTTAAGTATTGAGGATTTTTATGTGTCACTTACTGGCACTGTTACCAGTATAGTGAAATGCCTAAAAGTTAATAGGTCTGTTTCATTGAATATGGTGCATAGTATGTTTCCACATTATCATGGACATGACAGAGTTTGGGGCTATTTTGTCACTAGGTGTACAGATGTTGTTGCTGTACCACTTATATATCCTAAATGGTTAGCAGCACATCATAGATGGCCACACAATGATGATCCCTTTGTATTTTTGTAAACAACTATTTGCTTTTTCTCATTTACAACTTGATGTTGCTTCCAAATCTATACCAAAACATGTGGGATAGGGTCATGGGAGGTTTTAAGTCTCAAAGTTAAAAGTAAATAAAAATTTAAAATTAAACCCTAAACAATGTACTTACTAGCACATCCATCAAACCATATCCAGTGTTGTTCTTGATTTATGTCGCGTCGGCTCAGGTCTTTAAAAAATATTTTCATACAATGAGCTACATAACTTCTATCATGACCTGTATCATCACTGATATAAAAGTGAACCTCTTTGATGATAATTCAATCATCTTTACTACTCTGTATACCATCTATCTGAAGCTTGGTATGTCTATAGCAAACTTGTACAAAGATTGTAACTTGCTCTGAATGATAATATTGACTTTAAATCTCAGTTTGAGGACTAAATGTATAGTTCTCAAAGAAATATACAATAGAGAGAATACAACCTGGTGGAAAGCAATTCTTTGAATCATGAAATTTCTTAGCTTGCCATCTTGCACCATGACAATGCCTGATATGTGGATATATGTATTGGAAAATTTACTCATAAATTCATTGTAAGGCAATCCACTCTCTTTGAGAACAATTTTTTTGGCCTCGACTCCTAACTTCATTAAGTATGTCTCATATTCAAATCTCTTCCAAATAACTTGCATTTCAATGTTGTCAACTTGTAATTTAAGATTCTTCAAATTTCCACAATCATTACATATATTTTTTATACACTGAACATTGAATTCATTTGAATCTTCTAATTTTTTGCATAAAAGAGACTTCACAAATTTTATTGTGCTTCCAGGGATGGCTATATTTCAATCAATTACTGCCATAGCATTTTTATATGATTGTAGATGTAGATCAAATGCAACATGATTTCGACAACAACAAGTTTCACGTACTTTATTTATACGTACAAATGATGGTTGTAGTGTCTCAAACATCCTTTGACAAATCTTCACATTTGAAAATTCTTGCTTGAATACTTTAAAAAGTTCACTTTGTGTTGTATCTATAAAATGTTTTGAATGAGAAATTTCTGTACCATCTTCACCTGATATTTGTATAGTATCTCTTCTATTAGAAGAAACACAAGAGTGATTGGTCCAATATTCAACCACCTGTTTCTTTACATCTTCTAAAATTTTCTTTTCGAGGAACCCTACAAATATTTACCCATTTTTTCTCAATTTTTGTATCTATTTCATTTCTCTTTTCAATATACTTTTGAACAATTCTCCTAGAAAAATTTAGTAATTTAGAAATTGCTTGAACTTGTTTTCTATGCGATAATTTCTTACTAGAAATTACAGTCATCAATGCTCTACGTGCAATAGTTGGATAACTAGCTTGACTCTTGGTATCAATACAATTCAATGCTTCTTGCAAGTTTTCAACAATTGTTTGATTTAATGAACCTGATGTCTATTTCCTATTATCAATCCCTAACAACTCCAAAACATGGGTCATTTCTTTTCATCTAAATAACTTTGCAACTAACTGTGCTCTTCCAATTAGAGATTTTTCTTCAAAAAATTCATCCCATATTCTTTTAGATTGTAATTTTACTGTTCTTTCAGGTAACATATCTTCAAATGAAATCTTATTAAAAAGAAAATCCTCATCCATCTCCATCAAACTTTCCATACCATAGAACAAATTTCTGTTACTAGGTTTAGTTTGTTCTTGTACCTGTACATCACCTTGGTCATCAATATTTTCCATGAGTTGTTCTTTAGTAGATGTTCCTTCACCCACATTTCTCTTCCTCTCTCTTGTTCGAACATACTTCCTTAATCTAGTCCTTCAATTCCCCATCACAAATTACACTCAAATTTGAATTCACCTGCATACAAGTGTACACACATGTGTGCTTTCAATTAATGCATGTAGTTAATATTGCATAAATAGAACACTAAATTATAAATTGTTCATTTGTTAAAGCCAAAGTAAAAAAACATTCAAATAACAAACATATCATGAGCAAATTTTGTACATATCATGATGCCTCTAATTTAAATATATCGTAATAAAAGACTTATATGATGTGAAAGAGAGAAAACATGATATATAGATCCTATGACAATGTATATAGAAATGAAAGGATAAGATTACAAAGGGGAAGACCTATGATTCCTTAAATGCAAGGATGTGATGTAAATAAAATTGCACTAGATGTAATTGATTTCATTTGTTAAATACTAATGTAATTCATTTCGTTTGTTAAATACTAATGTAATTGATTTCATTTGTTAAATACTAATTTGTAACAGGGGATGGAACCCAGACATGCGAATAAATGAAAAGTAGAGAAGAGAAGATGTGCAAGGGAAAACATGATTGCACGCATACATAAAGCTACTTTTCCCTAGATGCCTAGGATAGTATATATAATGATTTACTTATGAGGGGGGGAAAGCATTATGCCTCTATTTTAAATATATATCATAATAAAAGACTTATATGATGTGAAAGAGAGAAAACATGATATGAAACAAACTTTCTCTTGTTGAAATAAGTCTTCTTTTCTCTAAATAAGCCTTCCTTTGCCAAAATTTGCCTTCTTAAATTGTATTTAATCAAATTTTCTTGAGTTGAAATTTTTTTAAAAAAAATTGTATATATATCGACTCTTTACGACCGATACGTTATCTACCAACTACTTACCAACTGATATCTTATCGGGCGACAACTTATTGCCTAATAAAATATGCCCAAAACATAGTCGGCCATAAATTACTTGGCTAGGTATGTCTAGTTGGTTGCCTACATGGCAGCCAACTCAACTTTTTTCACAAATTTATGAAACATTAAACTTTAACAGGGTATTTCTCCTGTCAAAATAAATTTTCTACAACAAAGAAAAATACCCTTTTGTAGAGCTCAGAGTGGAGAGTCCAAATATGTATTTTTTTTCATATTTTGATTAGTTTTAGTATATTTTATTTTTAAAATACTACAGGTAGGTTGTTAAAATTAAAAAAGAGGCTGATTAGAAATTAAAAAAAAAAATGTAAAACATATTAATTTTTTTTAAAAAATATATGGTGCACTAGATGAGAGAGTCCTCTTCAAAAGGGTATATTTTGTTTTTTGAAAATCATTAAAAAAAAGACAATAGTTGATGTCCCATGAAAGCTGTCAAATTTTGACAAATTTGACTTTAAAACGTTATTACAAGAAAAATATACATCAAAATTTAATTTTTTTTCCATGCAGTAGATATTGAAGTTACCTATTTAGAAAAAAAAAATTAGGGAGAAATTAAATTCGTGTTAATTTATTTCTTGATGTCCCGTGAACGTTACTTTTTCCTGAAATTTTTAGCATTCCAAAATTTGTTCTTACACTGATAAAAAAATTGAAAACAAATTTTTAAAAATCTAAAAAATTACAGGAATAAACTTAATCAAAAGATCTACATTTCATTAGTTTACATCATTTTAAAATTCAAAACATAAAGGCCACTTTTATATGGTCGAAGTTTAATTTGTTAACCTATTCCTTTATAAAGTGTGACACACTATTGTGCTTTTACCCTCCAAAGTTTGAGAATGATCTTAAGGATATGCCTAATGTGCCATATGCTAGTGTTGTAAGGAGTTTGATGTATGCAATGGTTTGCACTAGACTAGATATTGCCCAAGCAGTGGGAGTTTTGAGTAGATTTATGTCTAACCCTAGTAGATAACATGGGAACTATGTGAAGAGGGTGTTTAAATATCTTATAGGTACTCTTGATCATTGTTTGGTTTATTTTGATACTGATAATGCTGATAAATCTTTGGATATACAGGGTTTTGTTGATGTAGATTGGGCAGGTGAATTGGATAATCAAAGGTCCACTAGTGGCTATGTGTTTACTCTATTTGGAGGTGCAGTGAGTTCGATGAGTAAGAGGTAGCCCACAATTACTTTGTCCACCATAGAAGCAAAGTATATGGCTGCTACTCATGTCTCTAAGGAGGCAGTTTGGCTAAGGAGACTGTGTACATGTATTGGATTTGATTGCAAGATCATTCAGATTGGTTGTGATAGCCAGAGTGCTATCTATTTAGCCAAAAATCTCATGTATCATGCTCGGACTAAGCATGTTGATGTTCAGTATCACTTTGTTCGAGAGTTGGTTGCAAGTGGAGAGATTGAGCTGAAGAGGATAGACACTCAAGAGAATGTTGCAGATTCATTGACCAAGCCTATGAGCACAGAGAAGTTCGTGTGGTGCAGAGAGGCCATGGGCCTTGTTTCTAGTGCCTAATTATTTTTCATTTGATTTCCTATGGCTTGATTTACAATGTATAATGTTAAGTGGGAGAATGTTGGAATAAGGTACCATTAACCTTGTAAATCCAATTATTGTATTATTCCATTTATTATTTGTAATTACCCATAAGGGATGTACAAGTTTCACCAGCAGAAGTAAAAATTATTTATTGTCCACGGTAATTATGGAGTTATTGCATGGTAAGTCCCAAAGTTACCAGCAGTAGTTATGGGATGCCATTTACTATGGTAAATGTTAATTGGTGAAAGTGGGGTGCACATGTGGAGGAATAATCTATTTTTAGTGTTATGACGTATGTCATAGATGTTGTAAGGTGTAAGAGATTCTATCACAACTATAAGTTGTCATAAGAATCTATGACACTTATAATAGCATATGATGCATCATAAGATGTTGTAAGTGGCTATTTTTAGCCCCAAGGCATTCAATATTGCATGGGCACATTTTTCAAAGTGTAGGATGCAGTTATGACAGCATTTATGACCCTCTAAGAGCTTATTCTTGGCTATGGACATTTAAGGTTGTATTGTTGACTCTTGACAAGTGTTATGGGATTGTAAGAAGTCATTTAATGTCTTGAGGTTGTGTAAATTCTATATAAACCATAGCATAGTAGATGAGATGCATAACAATTTTACATATACCCAGGTTCTGTCGAAGTGAAGGTTAGAGGATAGAGGAAGTGAATGTATTTGTAATATCCTTTTGTGAAGATAATACAACTTGGCCTCTTTTCTTGGTGGAGTTTTTTACCTAAAAGGGTTTTCTCCATGTTAAACACTTGTGTTATGTGCTTCATTCTACTGCTGGTATATTTCTGTATTGTGGGTTTTATGTTTTGATTACAATCTCCATTGTTAATACACAGTTAAAGATTGCTGGAATTGATCTTGAATCAGATTTCCATTGAAGTAGTGTTGCTTTCATTTCTAACAAAGTAGAGAGTGAGAGAGAGGGTAGGAGATAGAGAGGAGGAGAATAGAGTGAGAGAGAAGGTAGGAGGTAGATAGGTGAGGGAAGTAGAGACTCAGAAAGAGGGTAGGAGGTAGAGAGGGGATGGAAGCAAAGAGAGTGAGAGAGAGGGTAGGAGTTGGAGATGGGAGGGAAGAAGAGAGTGAGAGAGAAGGTAGGAGGTAGAGAGGGGAGGGAGTAGAGAATCAGAGAGCTTGGCTAGTAGGTAGAAAGGGGAGGGATGTAGAGAGTGAGAGGGAAGGAGGTAGAGAGGGGGATAAGAGAGTTAGAGAGAATGTGGGAGGTAGAGAGGCAGGGGAAGTAGAGACTACGAAAGAGGGTAGGAGGTAGACAAAGGAGAGAAGTAGAGAGTGAGAGAGAGGGTAGGAGGTAGAGTGTAATGTCCCTTATAGGAACAATACTAAATTTTTCTTGAACTATCAATTTCGAAGTAAACAAAATTTAGAGAGCACCTTGGCTTTATTCAATTCTTGCAAACAGGTTAGAAAATATTTACAATATTAATTTTCACAATCAAGTTAACAAGATTAACAAACTCAAATGGCATTATTAATCCACCTAAACCTAACTATCTAGGAGACTCAACCATAAGAGAGTTGAGGAGTGTGACTTCGATGGGGTGTCCTGGATCCTCTAACTTAGGCCCAAGAGTGGATATACCATCCACCTTGGCCTAATGTGGTGCATGCCATCCATATGAGGTAGTCTACTTAATGAGGTATACGTTATCATATTTCCCCTTATCTTGTCATTTCCTTTCCCTTTCTCTATGATTGGTTCCTTTGAATTTTGATGTCTATGATAGGGGAATGAGATCATACAAGGGTGCCCCGAAAGCCATCTCTTCTAAGCCCAAGAGAGTTCCTTTTGTACTCTTGTACCCTTTGTAACCCCTTGGCCCCAATAGGATTATTGAATCTGCCCTAAAGGGGTGGCATGCCTACAAGAGTGTCACATTGTCGTTATCCCTCTTGCACCACATTTCCTCCATCATTAACTATATCATTCATACAAGAATCCACATTAATGCATAAAAAACTAATCAACCTCATAGTTGTAAACAATCATATCAAATGTGTTGTGAATATAATCTACAATTCATAGCAAGTTTCACAATGCTTATGATACTAATGATAACCCTTCAATTATATGCATTTGTCATTATTTAACATATGGTATTTATCATAAGAAACATAGCGTTAGATACATCATACCAAGTATATAATTCTTGCATTTGTATCCTTTAGAATTCTTAGGATTTAACTCCTTCCTTCTATGCTATTTGTATATCTATTGATGTATGATCTTCTATATCTTCATCAGATCTACCTTATAATAGATATTTCCTTATCCACCTATACTCTTATAGATCTGCCTATGCTTCCTTTTCTATTCTGCATGTATAAACTACTCTATATTCCCAATAATATTCCTTGTATTCTTCCTATACTTCTATTGTTCTAATTATTAATTTAGATATATCTATTTTATTTAGACATATATTTCAATCTGATTTCCTTGAGAAAATTTAGGAGTTACTATTATGCTAGATCTTAAATACTAATCTTAAATACTTGTTGAGAAAATTTAGGAGTTACTGTTATGCTAGATCTATGTTAAAGCAACTCACTTGACTAGATTCCCTTGAATGTGTAACCTCCTTTCCACTTTCCATGTTTTCCATAATGAGGCATCCTCCTATTCTGTTGGAGTTGACCACCCTACTAGGTAGTTAGTTTTGTAGTTTTCCTTCTATAAATAAGACTCTGATACTCCTTCTGAGGGGTTGTTGATTATTCAGAGATTGTACTTGCATTATCCAATTTTTGGTAATACAGTTATAATGTTCAATTGTACTCATCTTTTCGAATGAATAAAATGAAGTTGTAAGTTTGCATTTTTGAGTTTACATTTGTCTTAGGGAATACAAATCCAAGGGGGCCCATTTGGTGATAATTTCACCCTCTAGTTTAGTTACATTTTCTGTTAAGCATTTAGTTAAATCTGGCATTGAATGTTCCTGCAGCCACTAGAATTATATTCTGTCTGTTGCTGCAGCCAAAGTAGACAGAGAAGTTTCCTGTTTGTTTTCCCAAACGTTTACTTTTTGTCATGTACTTGATCCTAGAATAGTAGTTGGTTGATGTTCAGCATTCCTATTATTTCCTTTCTAGTAGTTTATCTTCAACATTATGTCTTTCTTAGCTATAGAATGAACATGGCTACTTTGGAAGTTCTTAGTGCACATACCATGCTGGCCCATTTCAAGTTCACGTCCTTGGGTTGACAAGTGAAATGCATCTCCATAGTGATTAAGACAGCTACTCAGGTTAGATGTCCAATCTATGAGTTACAATTTTAAGAGCTTAGTTGTTAAATCATTGTAAGAGACCAACATTTTTGGCGCCGTTGCCAGGGATGGTGTCAAACTAAGAAGATCTTTAGAGTCATCTTTAGTATTATTCCTTGCATTTTTTCTTAAAATCTATTTTTAGTTAGGAAGAAACCATCTACAACCCATCAACATTTTTTTGTGTGAGAAGTGGCTGATATTGAGTATATTGCATGCATAGAGGTAGAAGAAGAGATGCTTTAGGGAGATTTCTTCCTAATGATTCAACTTACCCAGCAGAAGAAGCAGAAGTGAATCCTTTCCTTGATGCATTCCCTGATTTGAATAATTCTGAAATATCCTCCGAAGAACAAGATACCCCAAACCTAGTTGAAAATCCATTTGCCTTGATAATAGGTCCAGTAGTCATGGTTGCCCAAAATGTACCTAATCAACCAACATTTCCATTTCTGATTGCTCTTCAAAATGAAGTGGATAATCTCAAGAACATACCTGCTTCAGCTATCCCCAAGTTCTATGGACTTGCAACAGAGGACCCAGATACCTTTTTGTTTGAATTTGATATCCTCTGTAGAAGCTGTGACTACACTATTGATGCTCATAAACTTAAGTTGTTTCCTTCTACCATGAAAGAGGCTGCATTAAGGTGGTTTATGAGTCTAGGTAGTGATGTTGTCAATACCTGGGAAGAAATGAAAGATAAATTTCTTGAGAAATATAAAGACTACTGTAGGAGTGGGGATATGAGAGGAAATAATGTTTTTAGAATGCAGCAGAAAGAAGATGAAAGTTTGGAGGATTACATCTCAAGGTTCCTATTTTGTTTACAAAAGTCTCCCCATCATGCACTCACTAAGGACTTTCAGAAACTACTCTTCCTTAGGGGAATAAGTGAGCATTGCACGGATGCCTTGGATTTAATGGGAGGAGGAGATATTACCCAAGTGTCTTGGGATGATATTAAGAAGTTGTGCCAGAATTATTCCAGAGCAGCCATGAAGAAAGGAAGAGGTTACCATTCCCTTATGGGAAAAACCTCTACCAATGGAGTTTCAAGGATGGAGATAAGCTACTTGCTATTGGATTTTAAGCAAGATATTATAAATAATATGGCTACCCAGTTGGACACACTCCAGGCAAACAAGAAGCATGAAGAGGCTGAGGCAAGTTTGACCAAATATTTTCCTCATTGCAGACAAAAGAAGAGGGACTGCAAATGCAAGATGGTAGCTAACATTGACAGCAAGCAGATTCCACCTAAGTTCAAGCCAATACAAGTTGAAGAGGATCAAGTCTTCTATGTTGTACAAAGGAGGCCATGGGCTCCAAGACAAGGTATGTCACCAGATCCATTATCATATGTTGGACCACATTTTAATACTTATGCATCTGGTAACCAATGGCAATAGCCATTTCCATCTAGTTATGGAGGATATCCACCTCAGCCTTGGAAGAACCCTCAAAATACTTGGTTGAATTACCAAAACCCTACACCCCAATGGCGGTAGCCTCTAGAGAGTTGGCACACACCTCCAAGAAATTGGTAGCAAACATCTCAATGGAGAGGACAACAATGGCCAAATCAGACCACTAATTACATGCAGTCACCTCCCTAGCCCCAATAGCCTACTATAATGCCTCCACCTACTAGCTCCAATTCAAATACACCTAAACCTACTTAGTTACTAGCTCAACCCTCACCTAACCTAAATAATAGACCACAACAACAGCCAGTATATTCTGCTGATCCAAATCAATTCCCTGCATATGTTGTGAATGTAAGTGATATACATCTATGTTCAGGAACTACCTTGGCAGCTTCTTCAAGACCTGTCATTACTGAGCTTTTTGAGGAAGAAGTGGAACCTGACAAAACCCCCATTCAATCAAATGTACCTAAAAATCCTGAACTAATGACAATCAAACAGACTCCCCAAGAACCACCATTTCCACAAAGGTTAGAAACTATGAAACAAAAGGTAGTAGAAGAGGAACCCACCTTTGACATTCTAGAGTAGTTGAAACATGTATGCATCAAGATCCCTCTATTTCAATCCATAAAAGATGTTCCTATATATGGTAAAGCAATTAAAGAAGCATGCCTTAAGAAGCCAGGTAGAAAAAGGAAAGACCCCACTATGGTTCATGTGGTGAGACAATTGGATGACATCATGCTTGGAAAAGTGACTATTCCCAAATATAATGATCCAGAAAGTCCTGTGGTAGGAGTTGTTATAAATGGAATCCAAATCAGAAATGCTCTAATTGATCTTGGAGCAGCCATAAATGTAATGACAAAGGATATCCTGCAACAACTAAATGTTGCAACCATGCGACCAACTCCTACTATCCTATAGCTTGCTGATAGCTCTACTGTTAAACCTGATGGGATAGTCGAGGATCTTGTGGTATCCCTAGACTCATGGGAATATTCAGCTGATTTCATGATACTTTCTCCTAAAGCTACATTGGGAGGATACCCCATCATTTTGGGAAGGCTATGGTTAGCCACAGTAGATGCATATATTGGGTGTTGGTCAGGAGACATGACCATCTCTAATGGGAGAAGCACTAAAACACTTGTTCTTTACCCACCTGCACAACCATCTCATGATATGGATAATTCTGTTTGGCCTCATGTTGGTGAAGAGGTAGAGGAAGCTAATTCTTTGGAGCAGCTTATGATGATAGGCAGAAGTTCTTTCCTGCAGCTTCAAGGAGAGGAGGAGGTGTTGTCTAATATAATTCAAAATCATTGTGAAGTAGAAGAAGCATCATCCTCTCATTCTTTTGATCTAGCGAGGATGCTTGTTCCAATTTTTCCTGTAGCATCAGGTATGTTACATACATTTCTTCCACAAGAAATTAAGGTACCTAGCATTAATGAAATAACTATGGTTGACTTCACAACTCAAGTGGAAATTTCAGAAGAAAGATATCTCAATATTAATAGCAACTTGACTCAATCACAACAACTGTCCTTGACAAATTTGTTAAAGAAACATAAAAATACTTTTTCATGGGATTATCATTACATGAAAGGATTGGATCCTACATTATGCACCCATAGGATTTACATAAGAGAAGATTGTACACTAGTAAGACTACCACAAAGGAGAATCAACCCTGCACTAAGAGAAATTGTCAAAGAGGAATTGCAGAAGCTATTAGATGTAGGATTTATCTACCCAATCTCAGATAGCTAGTGGGTGTCTCCTCTGGTTCTTGTACCCAAGAAGGGAGGAAAATGGAGAGTCTGTATTGATTATAGAGAATTAAATTCTGCCACCAAAAAGGATCATTTTCCCCTTCCTTTCATAGACCAAGTATTGGACTCACTTGCAGGAAAGCAATACTTTTCCTTTTTGGATGGATTTAGTGGTTACAATTAGATTTAGATTACACCTAAAGATCAAGAGAAAACAACATTTGCCTGTCCTTAGGGGACATATGCCTACTTAGTGCTTCCATTTGGCTTATACAATGCACCTGCAACTTTCCAAAGAGCAGTCATTAGCATATTTTCTAGTATCTCACATGATTGTATGGAAATCTGTATGGATGATTTCACTACTTATGGTGCTACTTTTGAAGAGGCATTAGAAAACTTAGGTAAAGTATTGGAAAGATGTGAAGACCATAGCCTATCCTTAAATAGTGCAAAGTGCTTCATGATGATGCAGGAAGGTGTAGTACTTGGCCACTACATTTCTCCAAAATGAATATAGGTAGACCCAACAAAGATTGAAGTCATCATCAATCTTCCCATTCCTACAAAGCAAAGAGATGTCAGAAGCTTCTTGGGTCATGCAGGGTATTATAGACATTTCATCAAAGATTTTAACAAAATAGCATCCCCATTATATACGCTTCTTACAAAGGATGCTAAATTTTAGTGAAATGAAGACTATGACAAAGCATTTTTTGATTTAAAGGTAGCCTTAACCCATGCTCCTGTTCTTAAAGGCCCCAATTGGGAACTTCCTTTCCACATTCATACTGATGCATCAGATTATGCCATAGGAGTAGTTTTAGGCCAAAAAGGAGTCATTGAGCATGCTATTTATTTTATTAGCAAAAACTTATAGGGTGTTGAGTTCAACTATACAGTAACAAAGAAGGAAATGCTAGAAGTCATCTATGCACTTAATAAATTTAGGCACTACATAACCGGTTATCAAATCTTTGTGCACATAGATCATGCAGCCATTAGGTATCTCATGAACAAACCTCTCATAACTGGTTGATTAGCAAGATGGGTATTGTTAATGCAGGAATTTGACATCACTATTGTGGATAAGCTAGGAAAGGCCAATGTGGTTGTAGAATTTCTTTCAAGAATGACTACATCAAAGGATAACCAAGTCATTGATGACTCTTTTCTTGATGAACATTTGTTTTCACTCACTATGCAAACACCCTAGTATGCTGACATAGCCAATTACCTAGTAATAGGAAAAGTCCCTCCTCACTTCTCTCCTAAGGAAAGAAGGGTACTCATTGAAAAATCTTTTCCTTTTTCATGGATTGCTGGATGTTTGTTCTACACTGGACCAGATAATGTCATGAGGAGATGTGTGAGAAAAGATAAAACATATGACATTTTGCATGCCTCTCACAATGAACCTTGTGGAGGACATTTTCCAGCAAAGCGAACAGTAATGAAGATTTTGAATGCAGGTTATTACTGGCCTACACTATACAAGGATGCAACAAGATATACTAAGAAATGTGATAGTTGTCAAAGGATCGGGTGACCAACAAAATCTGATGAGATACCCCTTTCTCTTCAGCTTGTGATTACTCCATTTGATAAATGGGGATTAGATTTTGTAGGACCCATTGATCCTCCATCTAATGGTAAATCCTATATCTTAGTATGCACTGATTATGTAACTAAATGGGTAGAAGTTAAGGCCATGAAGCATGCAAGAGATAGTAAGGTTGCATAATTTCTTTATGAGGAAATCTTTACATGGTATGGAGTTCCCAAAGATATAGTGACTGATCGAGGAGCTCAATTCACCTCAACTCTAGTTGTAGCACTAGTATAGGAATACAACATAAGGCACAAGAAATCTACTCCTTATCACCCTCAGGCTAATGGCCAAGTTGAGGTGATTGATAGAGAAATAGAAGCTATTTTGACCAAAATTGTGGCTATCCATAGGAAGGATTGGGCAAATAGGTTGCCAGAAGCTATCTAAGCCTATAGGACAACCTGGAAAACAACTACTATTTTTACTCCTTTTGAGTTACTGTATGGCAAAACAGACATGATGCCTATTGAATTTGAACATAAAACTCTTCGGACTGCACTTGACTTGGGGATGGATCTATCTAAGGAACAAAAAGAAAGAATCATGTAGCTCAATGCTTTGGATGAGATGAGAAAAGCAACTTTACATCATACCGAAGTGGTGCAGAATCAGAGAATAAGGTGGCATGAAAAATACATCAAAGATAAGAAATTCTAGCCTGGTGACTGGGCTTTGCTTTATGACTCAAGGTATCAGGATAATGTAGGAAAATTACAGACAAGGTGGCTAGGACCATATGAGGTTGCTGAAGTTTTTTCCAATGGTGCTGTTCAACTTACTACTATTGACCCTGTCAGATTTAAGCTATTAGTCAATGGTCATCGACTCAGATTATATCACAAGCCAGCCTCCAAAGAAGAATTCCTACAACAATTCATTTAGTATGCAACTCCTAAACTTCCCACAGCCAAAGGTAGTGGACCTAGTGTCCCTCCTTCTAGCTAACCAAGGTACGACACTTGTCATAATAAAGACTTCCACATTTGTGGGAGTCCACTCTTTCACTTCTTCATCCATCCACCCACCCATATCCATTCTTCTCTCTTCTATCACGTGTATTGATTACACTTCATCCCATCTCACTTCTGCCCACTCCACTTTCATTCATTGCTCAATCAATTCTTAAGCATTAACCACTACTTTCTCCATGATTTTTGCAACCGATCTTCCACAAATCAAGGTATGCACACTTTTATAATTCTCTCTTAATTATCTTATGGTTCGTTCATTTAATTATTGTACATTAATATTGATATTTCTCATAGAATGTCATTATTCCCTTCCTTGTCCTATCATGCATCACCATTTCGCATGTGTAGACACATGCCTACATTTAGGTTGGAGAGGGAGTGTTAATATGATGTCCATGGGTTAGTCCATCCATATTCTTGATGCCAAAATGTCAGTAAAGTTTTAAAATTGAATGATTTGAATTCTGAGTGAGGTGATGGCTCGCAAGTGTGAGATGATAGCCTTCATCGATCATTTATTACTGCATGTACCACCCTTGTCTTGCATTCCTAAGAAAAGAAGCCAAAAAGGAAAATACAGATAGCATGAGTTATTAAAAATTTAATAGGGTTGCAGGAAGGTGAAGTTAGTTTTCAAACTTTTTTCAGAGAAAAAAAACTTTGTAGTGTGATTGTTTTCAGGCAGCTAAGTCAATGGGAGGAGTATTAATTCAAAATGAACCCACAGTTCATGATGTATTGTTGCAGGATGCACTTAGCCAGGCCGAATTTAGAAATTGTGGATGGATGGACTATTTCTTGAAGTTAAATGGTTTTGATGAAAATGTTACGTTAGAATTTTCTCAGACATTGTCTAATGGTAAAGCCATGGTAAGAGGTTTGGAGGTGTTGGCTACTGAGGAAAGAATTGTAGAAGTTACAGGTCTTCCTATTGATGGCGAAGATTACCCTATTGCCAGAGATGCCAGGTCAGCTAGAGCTGAGTTTATAGAATCTAGTGATCCTCCATTGACTATAGACAAGTAGGGAGCCAAAAGAACCTCTCTGCCTGAGCCGTGGAAATAGGTAGCTGTCCATGTGGTGAAGTACATTACTTGTGAAGGTTATCAGTTGAACCTTCATTTTGTGCATTTCAAATTTCTGAATCATATGAGGCACAGGAGAAGAATGAATGTGCCAAATGTGCTTCATCACCTTCTCTCAATTATGGCCACTGAGACCCAAAAAGGTCATCCTAATTCTATCTCTCACCATTGTTTAATCAAATTGCTAGTTGAAAAGTCTCTGCATGATGTGTCTGATATGACTTGGGAGGAATTTCTAAATATTGATCAAATAAGACCAAGCCATTTGCGACCTGTGGTTGTGCTGCAACATCATAGAACTAGGAGAAGGGTATGTTATATTGAAGCTACTCCAGGAACTTCAACTTCTAGTGCAAACCCTCCTACAACAAAACAAGCTATTGAGATTAGCTCTTCTGAAGCAAAGCATGTAGACAAAGAAAATTCTTTAGATTCTGACAATGAGGATATTCCTCTTAGCAGTTTAATTCAAACTAGGGCACAAAGGAGAAGGGCAGAAATAAAGAAGGGTAAAACCAAAAAGTAAACCACAAAAAAAAAGGGGTTGCACTCTAGGAAATGGAAGGATAACACTGTTCTTCCTGCAACTGAAGAGAAACATGAGAGTCCTTCTAGTAAATCAAGACTTGTTGGGCCTACCTTCGGTGCGTCTACGCAGACAAGCCCTAGAGTTGAAGAAATGATAACTAAAGACACAGAGGCCCCATTGGGGCATGTGAATGATGTATAAAAAGACATAATTAGGGAAGCAATAGATGTAACTCTGGTAGACCTTACCACCGGTGCTGAGCATATTGAGACACAGGAACATGAAGATAAACATGAGTTCTTGCAGCAAGACACCCTACAGCCAGAATTGGCTGAGCAATCAGAAACCCTGCAGCCTATGCTACATGAAGATCAACTATCTGTGCCAGGAAAGCCTTTGGTAGGAATACACAGACCTCCTAATTTTTCAATGCACATGGTAGCCATGAATTTGTGGAATGAAATGTAGAGGAGATAAGAAGAATGGAAGAAGGAGAAACACAGATTAAAGGATGAAATTCAAAAGAAGGATGAAGAGATTAAAGAAAAGAATGCAGAAATTGCAACTTTAAAAGAGAGAGTGGATAATATGGTAGCTTTGGTGCCTCAGGTATTAGAATGCAGGACTCCCTCGAGAGTCTATGCTCTACATTTAAAGGAAAGATACCTATCTTTTAAGTTAGCAAGGATTGTTTCTGGTTTGAACCCTTCCATTGAATCTCCTCTTGAATTTTTCAATGCTTATAAGATTGCTCCTCCAGAAATAAAGAATTTGTTGTGTGAATTCTAGCATGAGTGGAACCCTTGTTGTATGTTGGGGATGTTCAATTGAGGGCATTTATGTCCTGGATGCAAAATTAGATTAGTTGGGGACAACAGCTCAGGGCTTATAAGCAATTAGAATTCAACACTCCATTGCCCATTAGAGCTGAATCTGGAAATCTAGGAAGCATTTTCAATGATTGGCATAGGATGCTTTATAGGCCAAGCTATAGTAATAGAATTTTGCCTGAGAGAGAAGTAGCTTACAGAGAATATGAGAAGATTGCACAAACTATTGGAGAATCTATGAAGGGACATTTGACACAAAGGTGGAATAGTTTGTCTGATGAGCTAAAACAAGCAGAGCCTCACTCTCTATAGAATTATGATGAAACATGTACAAGAGTGGATAGATATATTTAGATTGGGAGGACAAAGGGGCAATTCTGGCTTCCCTTAATCTTTCAACCACCTATCCTATTGTGGCCATGCCAAATTATAGATTTTACCAGTATGATATTGCTGAAGAGAGACAAAGATGGAGCAGGTTGGATAGGCAGCAAGGGTTCTATTGGGATCCTAACTCACACACTAGAGAAACTAATATAGGACAATTGGTAGTTGCTAATTTTAGGGCATTAACCAAGCAAAAGAACAACCCCTCTGCTGGAGGACTAGTAAAGTCTTACGTTGGGGAGAGTGATGAGTCTAGTTTTTGACTCAATTTTGTTAAACTTTATTATCCACTTGCTGTAGTTATCTTGGACTTTGGTACTTTAATCCTAATCTTTTTATGTCATTGCCACAAAGCTATAACTTGTTGAGCATAGGTCATTTCTTATATTCTTTCATGACAAAGACATGGTATATGAATTATCTATGTTAATTTTACATATGGTTAATGAATATTACTCCAAGGTAGTTACAAATGTGCAATTATTTTGTGTACTAATATTGTTATGCAGATATAATCGGCATCCATAAAGTAGAGGAAGATTCTGTTGGTTGGTCACTTACCATAAAAGTCAAACATGGTGATCATTCAAATGTCAAATGGAGGGAAGGCAACTACCTCGTAACTAATCTTAAATACTTGTTGAGCAAATTTAGGAGTTATTGTTATGCTAGATCTGCGTTAAAGCAACTCGCTTGACTAGATTCCCCTTCATGCATAACCTCCTTTCCACTTTCTATGTTTTTCCATAATGAGGTGTCCTCCTATTTTGTTGGAGTTGACCACCCTACTAGGTAGTTAGTTTTGTAGTTTTCCTTCTATAAATAAGAATCTAATACTCCTTCTAAGGGGTTGTTGATTATTCAGAGATTATACTTGCATTATCCAATTTTTGGTAATACAGCTATAATGTTTAGTTGTACTTATCTTTTCGAATGAATAAAATGAAGTTGTAAGTTCACATTTCTGAGTTTACATTTGTCTTAGGGAATACTCATCCAAGGGGGCCCACTTGGTGAGAATTCCACCCTCTAGTTTAGTTATATTTTCTATTAAGCATTTAGTTAAATCTGGCATTGAATGTTCCTGCAGCCACTAGAATTCTATTGTCTCTGTTCCTGCAGCCAAAGCAAGCAGAGTAGTTTCCTGTTTGTTTGCCAAGACTTTTACTTTCTATCATGTACTTGATCCTAGAATAATAGTTGGTTGATGTTCAACATTCCTATTATTTCCTTTCTAGCAGTTTATCTTCAACATTATGTCTTTCTTAGCTATAGAATGAACATGGCTACTTTGGAAGTTCTTAGTGCACATACCGTTCTGACCCATTTCAAGTTCACATCCCTAGGTTGACAAGTGAAATGCATCTCCATAGTGATTAAGATAGCTACTCAGGTTAGATGTCTAATCTCTGAGTTACAGTTTTAAGAGCTTAGTTGTTAAATCATTGTAAGAAACCAACAATACGTAAGACATGAAGTATACCCCTAAATACATGTGAGGCATGAATCATACACATAAGTACATGTGAAACAAGTAGTATACACGTATGAATCATATACATAGAGATACATAATATGTAAAGTATACACACATAAGCATGAATCGTACATGTGATATAGGAAGTATACATGTAAAACACAAAGCATAAATACACGTAATACATGAAGCATACATAAACTTATATGCTTAATACAAGGATTATGGAACATACACATAATACAAAAGTATACAAAGCATGAACATAGTATGTAATACAAATGTATACACACATAATATATGAAACATATAGCATACACTTGATACATAAAGTATATGCACGTAATATACAAAGCACACACGTAACACAAAGCATAATTCATAAAGTATACACGCGTATAACATAAGGCATGAAGCATACATTTAACACACAAAGTATATGCACATAATACACTAGTATGAAGTATACACATGAATACAAGTAAGTCATGAAGTGTGCACTTAAACATAAATAAGTCATGAAGTATGCATTTGAACATACATAAGTCAAGTAATATACACTTGAACATACAAGTCATGAAGTATACACTAGAATACATGAAGTCATAAACTATAAAATTAAATACACAAAGTCATGGAGTATACACTCGAATATGTAGTCATGAAGTATACACTTGAATACAAAGTCAAGTACAAATACAAAGTCATAGAGTATACATTCAAATACAAATACAAGGTCATAGAGTATACATTCGAATACAAATACAAAGTCATAGAGTATACACTCTAATACAAATACAAAGTCCTAGAGTATACATTTGAATATATAGTCATAAAGTATACACTTGAATACATAATCATAGAGTATACACTCAAATACAAATACAAAGTCATAAAGTATACACTCGAATACACATAGTTCACAAGGTATACACTTGAGTACACTCAAATATACATAAATCACAAGGTATATCCTTGAATAGACTTGAATACACATAAGTCACAAAGTATGAATACATGTAAGTTGCATTAATACATGTAAGTATACCCTCAAATAATTGGAAAGGGGATTTGGTTCATTCCATACTACACTGCGGATGTGTCAACCATCCCAAGGTCACCAAGTATACACATGAGTACACATAATACTAGAGTATACATAGCAAAGAAGGATCATATATAGCAATGTAACAAGACTCAAGGACTATGTGGGTTCAACCATAAAGAGGGGGGAGTGGAACATGATGAGGTGTCCAAAGTTTCCTCTACCCTAAGCCCTACAACAAGACCTTATCCTCCGTTGGCCTCAGGTGGTCCTTAACCATCTCCATGAGGTGGCGTACCTAGTGAGGGATTTACGTCGTTCCCCTCCATCACACCATCCTTTCCTCTTATGACTGAAGATCCTCTTTTTATTTATTTCAATAATTGATTCAAGTGGGAATGGTCTGCGAGGTTGTAATAGGGTGTCATAGATCCTCAACCCTGGGCTAAATAGTAGGACCTTATCCTCCATTGGCCTCATGTGGTCTTTAACTGATGGTCCTTAACAATCATCATGAGGTGGCGTACCTAGTGAAGGCTCATTCACCGTTCCCCCTCCTTGCAATCCTACCTCATTCTTTCCTTGACCAATTATTACCAAATTCATATTATTATTCATAACATCAATAACATACAATCATGTAGTATACACTTAAATGCATGTAAGTCAACTATCATTCACAGGATAGTAGGATAGATGCTTTGATACCACTTGTAATGTCCCTTATAGGAACAATACTAATTTTTACCTAAATTATCAAATTCCAATCAAACAAAGATTTAGAGAGTACCTTGGCTTGACTCAATTCCTACAAACAAGTTAACAATACTTACAATATTATTTTTCATGATCAAGTTATCATGATTAACAAACTCAAATGGCATTATTAATCCAACTAAACCCAACTCTCTGGGAGACTCAACCATAAGAGAGTTGAAGAGCATGACTTTGATGGGGTGTCTCGGATCCTCTATCTTAGGCCCTAGAGTGGATATACCATCCACCTTGGCCTCATGTGGCACATGCCATCCATATGAGGTGGTCTACTTAATGAGGTATTTGTTATCTTGTTCCTCCTTATATTGTCATTTCTTTTCCCTTTCTCTATGATTGGTTCCTTTGAATTTGCATGTCTATGATAGGGGAATGAGATCACATAAGGGTGCCCTAGAAGCCATCTCTTCTAAGCACAAGGGTAGTACCTTTTGTACTCTTGTACCCTATTAATGAGAAAGATTGCACCCATTTATGCAAAGTTGTGAAACTCAACAATCCTGTGTAACATGGGATCAAACTCAGGCTGTGGGTGACCTATGGTGAGCTTGAACCTCCAGATTATGGGTTGGTTCCCTTATAATTTTCAATGGATTTATAATTTTTATATGAGAAGGTCCAAAGGATCTACTAAAAGCACTAAAATTGTAATCTAAAGTGTGGTGATACACCTAATTTAATGAAAATTACAAAACTATCTCACAATAGATCTTAGAAAATCTATCCACACAACCCACTTTTGGCAATGTGATCACAAAAATGATTCTAAGGGATGTTGTAAATGACTTTCTTTTGAAGGAAAAAGGGGTTTTCACAACATGAAAGAAAATTACTCCAATTGCACAGCCTAAGGCCTGTGATTTCAATGCTTTTCAATACATGCAAGCATAAATGAGACAATGATTTTAAAGGTTCTGATGTTAAACATAATAAAATCTCATCAAATCATTCACAAAAGTAGGATTAATGGAAAGGCAGACACTTGATTCAGCTAAAAAATAAAGGAACACTTGCATAAAAGGACAAAAGAATAGAACCTGCAACCTATTGTAATCTCTATAAATATGTAGTAAATGAGTTATAAAACCTTGTTTCTCTCTCAAAGTGTAAAGAGCAAAAAAGGCAAGAACTAGAAAAACCTATGTTTTTCTTATAATATATAATATGCTCTCTCCAAGAGACCTACAAAGGTCAATTGCAGTCAACTGCCTCTAAAAATAAGCTCTCAAAACTGATCCATGAGCAAGCAAGAAAATCCCTAGAAATAAAGGCTATAACTATCCCAAATCGAGCTAAAATAGCTCCAAACTATTTTCCTCTATAAGTTTGACCAAAAGGTGGACCAAACTCTCCAATTTTGACCCAAAAATCATGCAAAGAGCTCCAAAAGACTTCGGTTAACTCTATCCTTCAAATTTGTATGATTTTGGGATGTGTGAGCAAGTAATAAAGTAATTTTTAGGACAATTACTTTACTATGAGTTACAATTTGTCCTATCTTCTTGATTTTACAACTTGTGACAAAATAATAAAGTAATTTATAATTATATTACTTTATTACTTGTTTACATTTATCTATTTACAAAATCATGCAATTGTGAATGCATTTTCCCTTTAGAAGATTACAAAGAAAAAATAACCCCTTATTTCTCCCTTTGGACTTACATGATTATATTAATGCATCAATGATGATGCCAAGACAAATTAAGTCTTCATTCATTGCAAAAAGATCTCCATTTTCCCCCTTATATCTCCCATGCAAAAAAAATACATCATGCAAAACACCTTATAACTCCCTTGCAATACCTTATGCATCATTTGTTATGTGAAATACCTTATCTCTCCTTTGCATCATACACTATGCGTCATATTTCAACACTTAATACATTTCAAAAAGAAAACAAGGATATATCCCTTATGTCTCCCATGTAAAAAAATGCCTTATAACTCCCTTTGCATTCCTCATGCATATATGGGGTCATCTCCATGCATAGGTCAAAATACAAACATCATGCCATATTACATTAGTTATATACCATATTGCATCCTTATGACTCCCTTTTACCTTGGATAATCACTTCACCCTTATGACTCCTTATGCAATTTATGCATTTCATACCATACATCATTATGCCTTCATGTCTAATGTAATACATTATGAAAAATCCTTATAACTCCTTATGTGCATTATATATACATCTGTCTTTGCATCTATTGTCATATATACACCTCATCACTCCATGTATAATCATTATATCATACTCTCCTTCGAATCATTCTCCTTTGACTTCAAACTCACCTCATGCCTTAACAAAAATTAACACAAGGCACTCGACCTATTCCTCTGATTATTGTTTTTGACTTTTGAATAAAATAAAATAAAGGTAATAATAACACATGCCCTTATGGGCCCCTGTGGCATGAGATATTCAAATCATTAAGTTTTATTAAGACTTTAGGTCTTTACAACGGTGAAGGTTTAGATGACAATGATTTTGTAAATTGAAGCAAAAAAGAATCTTCATGACTTTGGCTAGGGTAATGACCAAAAGGAAAGTAAAACCTAAAAATTACTTCTCATTTTCACTTGTCTTCTTGCTACCTCTCAAGTTGTTGCCATGCTTGCTTAGGGTTTGAAGCTTTCTTCATGTCTCTCTGCAACTTCTTGAAGGTTTCTTCATGGTTTTCCTTCAAATCTTTGTCAGGAACTGAAGGTGAGCATACTTGTCATAGTTTGAAACATTTTCTTTGACTTTCTGTTTCACAAAAAGGCCTGCAGGTAGTGGTCTTGGAATAGTCTCTTCCTCATTATGCTTTATTTCTCACTATGGTTGCTTTCTTCTCTTTGTGTGGGGCTGCCATGGTTGACTGTTTGAGCTCTTTTGAAAGCAATTTAAAGGCAAGAAACTCGTGATCTGTAGGCCAATTTTCTTCCTCTCTGCAACAAAATACAAGGTAATGCCTTTTTTATCTTACACCATCCATGATTCTTGACTGTGTTTCTTCATATCATGAGGGTTTGCAATAAAAACTATGGGTTTGGCATTTTTTGAAAGAAAGACCCTTCCAAGCCATGGCCATGGCTAACTGTATACATGGAATCCTTTACATTTTTGTTCACTATTGGTAAAAGAAACTTGACCCATAGCAAGATGCAAGTCCTGTTGAATAAAAACTCCTTCCTCTATTCTGGTTCTTTCTCACAAAAAAGGAGAAAATGGGCTCTTTGTACTAGTTTTTTTATGTATCTTTACTAGGGTTTGAAGCAAAAATACTTATCTTGTTTGTGATTCAACCGTAGTGGTATAAAGACACAAGGGTTTGAACTATTCTTATCCTTCTATAGCAGAAACAAACTAGGTTTTACATATTTTGAAGAAAATTTATTATTTCTGGCTTTGGCCTGAGCACTCATATACATATGATTTGCATTGTATATCTTATTCTATTCTTTGTTGGCTCAATCTCCATGTACAAGACTCTGAGGGTTTTAAAAAAATGAGACAAAAATAGGAAAATTGCTTTGGTTCTATATATAAAATATACCTCTTGTAGCAAGAAAGAGGGGTGAAAGGAAGTAGTCCTTTGTTTTTTGTGCCTTTTTTGTATCTCTATCTTCAATTTCTGTAGGCGAACAAAAGATAATACTCATGCTATTCTATTCTTATTTCTCCTCATTGATTTTCTCACATGCTATATGGTTCATTTCTCCATCACAAAACATGGGGTGCCATTCCCCCTGAGGACTACTTTTTATCATCTTGCATTTGTGATTTTCTTTGACAACTGGTATATTGGCATTTTTGTATTATCCTGTACCTGATATGTCATTGCATTTATTGAATATGAATGTTTGCAATATATAGAAGGTATTAAGATAGATATGATCTTTACTATCCCTTGATCTTCTCTATAACTTGATTATATTCGTTCATGGCCTACTGTTCCTAGATCAAGCCAATGTTGTAGCAAGTCTCTTTGCACTTTTATGTTGATGGGATGTGATTTGTACCATGTATAGAAGGCATGTCATCCTCATGATGCAATCTCAATTTTCCTTAAAAAATGATCTTTCTTGATTCTCTTTTACTCTCCATATGTACATCTGCACTTTATATCTTTTACTCCTTATGCTATACCTATACCTTTTATTGCATGATCTCTTTGGTGATCATTCTGTAACTTCTCTTAGTTTCTTGCACCTTCTTCATATGCTGTTATAGGTATTTTGAACACATCATTTATGGTTTTTAGATCTTCTATATCAAATGCATTCATGATAGTGATAAGAATTACTATTCTCATCATCTTTGGTATTTATTGATACTTACTTTGGTGAACTCACCTCTATAAGTGTTACCTTGAGACTTAAATGTTATTGCTTCTTGAGGCTTGATCATTAAAATTGTCACACTCTTTCTTATACTTGTTTCTCCTTTTTGAAGTATGACTATATCTCTATATGAGGCATCTCTCTTTTTTATTCTTCTCATATGAATATGGGATCATGAAGACATAATTGTTTGATGGTTCCTGTAACTTGCTCATTCTTCTCCATAGTATGGTTGTTCATGTTGTCACTCTATGACTATACTTTGTATGATATAGGATTGTTCATCTATTCTTTAGTAATATTACACTTCATTTATGACAAAAGATGCGAAAAGTACCTGTATTAAATGCTATAGTTGTACCTCCTCTTTTTAGATGCAATGGCAGCACTTCATTTATATCTTTGATCATTGATGAGATATGGCACAATAAGATTGTGATGTAACACTATGTGTTTGGTTTGACTGTCCCTTTCTCCCTGATTGATATGAACTCCTTCATATAATTTGAATGGCACATGATTGGTATATCCTTGATTTATAGTTGCTCCTCCTAACTGATCATTATTGTTCACTGTTCCCCTTTGCAACTACACCTCCTATCATTTGTGTGGTATCTTCTTTCACGACTATAACAAAGATGGTATAGGTACTTTATCACTTTGTCATATGGCATTTTAGATGCTATGGCAGCACTTTTTGATATTGATGTCCCAACTTGATTGTATCCTTTGGTCTTCCTAATGACACAATGGATTTACTATGGTTGAAATACATGGCATTTGACTTGATGATTCTTATGCTACTCCATGGTATAACTATTCCATATGCTGTTCCATTGTGTTGATCATTCATTATGGCTGAAAACCATGTTTACAGTTTGGATATTTTTGCATTAATAGCAATACTTGAGCATGTTGGGCTCAACCCTTATGGGAGCCCATTTTCTCCACATGCTTTAATATATTCAAATCGGCAACATAACTTTTCCTATACCTGCATAGTGAACAAACAAGTTAGCATAAAAACATACCTTTGGAAGTTGATTGCTCTCTCTCATGATGATCTGATTTATTACACATGTTTAATTTTGATCCAATTGTATTGATGCATAATGATTGCAAGTTTATATATCTACTGATAAGGCATATAATGAATTTGTATATCCAAAGCTCTAATGAAAATTTCTCCAACCTTGTAGGCCCATCATCCTGATCAGGAGCAAGAAGTTGAAGACATAAAGACCAAGCTGCCAGATAGGAGAATCAACCTTCATGATAAGGAAATGATGGATATCACTTTCCTCATGTGTTCTTTTCCTTTTCTTTATCATCAGATGTATAGTTTGCATGCTTTGTTTCATTGGCTTAGTTTAGTCATTCCCATGTCATGTATGGGACATATTTAAACATTCTCTTGAATATAATCAGTTATTTTACCTTATGCAATGATTTATGTATGTTTTCTTTCTGAATCAAATGCATAGTATAAAACAACTGAATCTACTTTAAAACACATGTTTAAAACATGATGATTAAATGATAGTTTATAAATACCTTTTCTTTGCATTGAACTGTGATATTTGAATAATTTAACATCATAACTGAAAGATAAAACTAGTTAGATACTTGTCATTCTTTGAATGCCCGCTCTCTTGTCCTTAGACCAAATTTCATTTATCAGGATGGTTTGACAGTTTTGATTGGACTGTCACATTATCCTGATAAATGATCCTCTGTTGTTCTCTTGTCAAGATATCAGGCATTTGACTGAGTGATCATGTACTTGAAAAAATTTCTTTTATCTCCTTTGCAATAATTGTAATCTAGGCCTTGCTAAATTAGGTGTGACCGTAATTTAGTAACATACCCTTTGTATCCCCTTGGCCCCAATGGGATTATTCAATCCCCCCTAAAGGGGTGGTGTACCTAGAAGAGTGCCCCATTATCGTTATCCCTCTTGCACCACATTTCCTTCATTATAGTAACTATAACATTCATACAAGAATCCACATTAATGCATAAAAAACTTATCAAACTCATATTTGTAAATAGTCATATCAATTTTTTTGTGAATATAATCTATAATTTATTGAAAGTTTCACAATGATTATGATACTAATGATAACCCTTCAATTATATGCATTTTGGTGCATGAGCACTAGGTGCTTCATTATTACTCATTTTTGGTATTTTTGTAATTTTGGGTTGAAAATAGGTTTTAGTGGTTAATAAGGTCATTTATGACCATATCCTATGTATTTAATTCATTTTTGGTTGTGGGTTTAGTCATTGGTTGGAAAAGTTGGTGAATTGCAAAAATTATCAAAAGTTGCCAAATTGTCATGCAACTTTTTTTAGAAAGTTGTCCAAAATGTGGTTTTCAGTTACATGCAATTGTTAGAACATGGGAATCAATTGTAAATGGTTGGAAAAAGCATTAATATGGTGAAATGGTCAAATACAAGCATTATTATATGGATTTTTCAAAATTGGAGTGAATGAATGAAGTTTTTTTTGGTGTTTTTTTTGTATTTGCAGCATATTTTGATATCTTGTATGGCATGTATAGCCTTATACGGATTGGGAGTGTATTGCATGTTGTAGTGTGATGAATCTTCTTTCATTTTCAAGTGGTGGCATGAATTTATATTGAGTAATAAGGAAGATATAGCAATTTTTCTAAAATATACCCAAACCCTAGCCAGGGTAAACCATGGGCTTTCAAAATGTGATATCTTTTGATTCAACTGTTCAAAAATGTTAAAAACTCACCCAAAATTATACCTTTGTATACTCTTTAATATTTTCAAGGTTGGGGGTCCTATTATGCACGTGTTGGGAAGAAAACTTCACCAATTCACTCCAAAATAGATCAAAATAGTGTAAAACCCTTACACTATGGTGTTTGTGTAAATCTTTGCATTTTCTTCATAGGGGTTGGCATTGGTAAGGTTTGGGAAATGTCATTAGAGGTCTCTCAGACCTAAATCAATAGTTTTGGAGTATTTTTGAAAGGATTTTACATGCTTAGTTTTGACTGTCCCAAGTAAACTATTAGACAACCATAAGGAAAGCATGGGAATTAAATCAAGTTAGGGTTTGTACATGGAACTAGGGTTAGATATTTTATGAAATCAACTCTTGAATGTCTAAAAGAGGTCTCCCAAGCCTGTTTTGTGGTTTGAATGCTCTCCAATGGTTGCTTTTGTGTTAGATCAAAACTATTCTATTTAGTTGATCAATGCAAGGTGTATTTTCCTTAGTAGTTGTTGTTTGTCACCTCATTTGAAATGTATCCAAGGTTGTTGAACCCTTGATAGGTTTTCCATGCATGAGAATTATCTCAAATTATTTGAATCAAGTCTTTTTGAGAATCCCTTGTTAGTAGCCTTGAAATTACTTCTAAGAGCAAGCAAAATGGAGTTGAGCTTTGAGTACCCTACCTCTTAGGTCTGTTACTAAGTTGCTCAATACCTTCCTTTGCATCAAATTGGTATCAAAGTAGGGGAGATTAGTACAGGTAGCAAATAAATTGAGTTGAAGAATTGTTAAGATGCCTCCCAGGATAAATGTGGAAAGGCTTGTCAAAGAGGTGAGAGATTCTCTTGCCATAGAGTTGAGAGCCATTCAAGAAGGCCTTAATTTAAGACTCACATCAGTTGAGACCAACCAATGAAGACGAGTAGTCAAAGGATATTTGAGTGACTGAGAAGATGAGAAAATGGGTGAGAATCCACCCCTAGAGGAATAGGAAGAAGAAAAGATGTTGAGGAAAGAAGGTTGGAGAGATTGCTAAAGGCAGTTAAAAGTGATAGTTCCAATTTAAAGATAGATCTTCTAGTGTATTCAAGGAGTCTAAATGGACAAGAATTCCTAGATTGGATAGGAGACTTGGATAAGTATTTTGATTTTTAGGAGATACATGAGGGGTAGCAAGTGAAATTAGCAAGGATAAAGCTAAAAAGACATGCATCCCTATGGTGGGACTATGTACAAGAAGAGAAGAAGAAGAAGGGTAAGGCAAAGATCACATTATGGGATAGAATGGTAGCAGAATTGAAAGGCAAGTTCTTACCTAAAGACTATGCAATTCAGTTGTACAAGAAACTTTATAATTTGAAGCAAAAGGAAATGGATGTGAAGACCTATATGGAGGAGTTCTACAAACTAAGCATCAAATTAGGTCACATGGAAGAAGATTCTGATAAAGTTGCAAGGTATTTGAACGGACTAAAGTATAGTCTACAAGATGAGCTAGGTCTTTCAAGTCCAAGAACTATTAAAGAATGCTATCAGTTGGCCATAAAGGCTAAAGAAAAGTTGAGAAGGAGACAAGAGAAGTAGAATAGAGGTAGAGGAAGGACAAATTTTAGAGGAAGAGGGACTTTTGCTGGTAGAGGATAGTCCCAAAGGTCTCAAGGAGAGATAAGTAACTCACAAGAACAAACATCAGATTCAAGGGGTAGCTTTAGAGGGAGAATACCAAATTTTAGAGGTAGATTTGGCAATAGATGAGGCTCAAGTGAGTTCACTGGAAAGTGTTACAAATTTAATAAATTTGCAGGCCATCAAGCATGGCAATGCCCTAAGGAGCAGTCATCTACTTCTTTTAAAGGTGAGAGGAGAAATCAAATTACGCAAAGTGGAGACAATGTTGAAAGTGTTAATTTGCCATCACAAAATGTAAAACTAGAAGTTAGAGAGTCCTTATTGGTGAGAAGAACCTTGATTAAACATGGAGAAGGAACCACCTCAAAGAAAGTCATTTTTCAGGACTACATACAAATGCCAAGGTAAATGTTGCAAGGTTGTCATTGAGTACTGACAATTTGGTTTCAATTGAAATGGTAGAGAAGTTAAAGCTAAAAAGATTGCCTCATGCCATTCCATATAAAGTTTCTTGGTTAAACAAAGGGCAAAAAGTGTTAGTGAATGAACAAACTTAGATAGAATTCCATATAAGGAGTTATAAGGACAAGGTCCTGTGTGACATCATCCCTATCGATGTTTGTCATGTGCTTCTTGGTAGACCATGGCAATATGATAGAAATGCCAAACATGATGGTAGAAAGAACACATATGTCATAGAGAAGGATGGAGATTCATATACCTTAACACCATTGAAAGATGAGGATAAACAGCACAAGTGGAATCCAATGTGATGTTGGTAGGAGAGAAGGAATTCATAAAGACCATGGAAGAGGAGAATATTGGTTTTTCATCATAACCAAGCCTAGAACTATTATGACAGCAATTAAGCTAGATGAGTTGCCTTTAGAAGTCCAAGATTTTCTAAACAAGTATGCTGATATAGTAGTTGATGAACTCCCAAACACATTGCCTCCTATGAGGGATGTTAGTCACCACATTGATTTCATACCAAGGGCTAGTTTACCTAATAAAGCAACATATAAGATGACACCAAAACAGAATGAGGAGATTAAGAGACAAGTCCAAGAATTGCTTGATAGGGGGTTAATCAAAGAATGCCTTAGTCCTTGTTTGGTTCTAGCTGTCCTAGCACTGAAAAAGGGAGGTGAATGGAGGATGTGCACTAATTCTAGGGCCATCAATAAGATTACAATTAGATATAGATTCCCCATTCCATGCATGGAAGACTTGATGGATTGTTTAGGTGGAGTACGCTACTTTTCCAAAATAGATCTCAAGAGTGGGTATCACCAAATCAAGATCAGACCTAGAGATGAATGAAAGATAGCATTTAAGACAAATGAAGGGCTTTATGAATGGCTTGTGATGCCTTTTGTTCTCAAATGCACCAAGCACTTTCATGAGGTTGATTAATGAAGTTCTTAAGCCTTTTATTGGTAATTTTATTGTGTTTTACTTAGATGACATTCTTGTTTTCAATAAAACTAAGTAGGACCATTTACATCATTTAGCTTTAGTTTTGAGAAGATTGCATGAAGAGAAACTAATGATCAATTTGAAGAAATGTGAGTTTATGGAAACAGATTTGATTTATCTTGGTTTTGTGGTTATTGATGGCACCTTGAAGATGGATCCCAACAAGTTTGAAGCTATTCTAAGTTGGCCTCCACCCAAATCGGTCATTGAGGTAAGGAGTTTCCATGGTTTGGCCACTTTTTATAGAAAATTTATTAAGGGTTTCATGCATATTTGTTCTCCAATGCTTGAAACTATAAAGGCGGATACCTGAAAGAAGTTTGTTTGGACTACTGACGCTGAAAAGAGCTTTGAATATTTGAAAAAGAGGCTAGTAGAGCAGCCCATATTAGCTTTACCTAATTTCAATAAGGTGTTTACAATCAAGTGTGATACAAGTGGTTATGCCATAAGGGTGTCTTAAGTGAAGAGGGTAGGCCTATAGCTTTCTTTAGTGAAAAACTCAATGAAGCTAAGAAGAAATACTCTTCCTATGACCTAGAGATGTATGTCTTAGTTAAGTCCTTGAAAAAGTGGAGACACTAGCTACTTCCCAAGGACTTCATAGTATTTATTGATAATCATGCTCTCCAATTTTTGAATACTCAAGACAAACTCTGTCATAGGCATGTTAAATGCATAGAATACTTGCAAGGTTACACCTTCACCATCAAGCATAAGAAGGGGCAGTCAAACAAAGTAGCTGATGCATTGAGTAGGAGGACACTCATGGTGCAAGAAATCTAGTTGCAAAGTGTAGGTGTTGAAGCACTAAAAGGTATGTATGAATATGATGTTGATTTCAGAGATATTTATGCAGCTTGCAACCAATCTAATGGTGTGACTTATGAGATAAGTTCTAATTTTCTTATTCAAGAGGGTTTTTTACTCAAAGGGGCTCAACTTTGTGTGCCTAAATGTTCCATGAGGGATAATTTGATAAAGGAAAAGCACAGTGGCAGCCTTGTAGGTCATTTTGGTCTTGATAAGACCTTGGAGCAGCTGAGAAGGCACTATTATTGGCCTAAAATGAAAAGTGATGTAAGAAAGTTTGTTGAGAAATGTGTTATTTGTCAAAGGACAAAGGGTAGCAATACTAATGCAGGATTATATCAACCTCTTCCCATTCCTAATAGGCCTTTGGAAGCAATAAGCATGGATTTTGTAATGGGTTTACCAAAAACACCAAGAGGTTTTGATTCTATCTATGTTGTAGTGGACAAGTTTTCCAAGATGGCACACTTCATCCCATGCAAGAGTACTAATGATGCATCCTACATTGCAGGTTTGTTCTTCAAAGAAGTGGTAAGGATTCATGGTTTTCCTTTGAGTATTATTTCAGATAGGGATAGTAAGTTTGTTGGGCATTTTTGGAGAACTTTGTGGAAGAAACTTGACACTAACCTTAGTTTCATCTCTGCATATCACCCCCAAACTGATGGGCATACCAAGATATTCAATAGAAGTCTTTGTAACCTCTTGAAATGTCTTATGAAAGAGCATTCTACTCAATGGGATCTAATCTTGCCTCAGGTAGATTTTTCATATAATGATTCAATCAATAGGAGTGTGGGTAAGAGTCCATTTGAAGTTGTTTATTGGTTGCAGCCTAGAGGAGTCTTTGAAATAAGAAATACAAGTGGGATGGAGAGTATAAGTGCTAAGGGTGAACAATTTGTTGTGTATATGAAAGAGATTCACCAATAGATCAAGGATCAACTACAAAAGAGTGTTGAAAAGTATAAGCAAAGGGTTGATGCACATAGGCGAGAAGTCACTTTTATGGTTAGAGATTTGGTTCTAGCTCATCTAAGGAAGAAGAGATTTCCTAAGGGATAGTATTCCAATCTACAAATGAAGAAAATTGGACCTTGTAGGGTTCTTCACAAGTTTGGTCCAAATGCATATGAGATTGAACTACCAATTGGAATTGGAATTTCACCTATATTTAATGTTTCTAACCTCTACCCTTTCAAAGGGGATCTTGTTCTAGGTAATGAAGTAGGTTATTAAGCATTTGAATATGGAGAATGGATCCAAGACCTTCCTCCCAGCAAGCCTTTAGAGTTGGAGTGCATATTAGATACAAAGGAGCTCAAGAAGACAAGAAACACCAGCTATTTGCAATACTTGGTCAAGTGGAGGGGTCTTCCCATGGAAGATGCTACTTGGATGTCTGAAGATGATATCATCAAGCATGGATACACTATTCAATACTTGTACTCAAGTGGGACTTGAGTATTCTTCCCCTTGGGTGTATGGTGCAGGAGCACTAGGTGCTTCATTATTGCTCATTTTTGGTATTTTTGTAATTTTGGGCTGAAAATGGGTTTTAGTGGCTAATAAGGTCATTTATGACCATCTCCTATGTATTCAATTCATTTTTGGTTTTGGGTTTAATCATTGGTGGGAAAAGATGGAAAATTGCAAAAATTGTCAAAAGTTGTCAAAAATGTGGTTTTCAGTTACATGCAATTGTTAGAATGTGGGAATCAATTGTAAATGGTTAGAAAAAGCATGAATATGCTGAAATGGTCGAAGGAAAGCATTATTGTATGGATTTTTCAAACATGGAGTGAATGGAATGAATTTTTTTTTAGTTTTTTTTTTTTTTTTTTTTTTTTTTCTGTAGTTGCAGCACATTCTAATAGCTTGTATGACCTGTACAGTTCTTATAAAGATTGATACTCTATTGTATGTTGTAGTGTGATGAATCTTCTTTCATTTAAAAGTAATGGCATGAATTTTCATTGAGTAATAAGGAAGATATAGCAATTTTTCTAAAATCTGCCCAAACCCTAGCTAGGGTAACCCGTGGGCTTTCAAAATGTGATATCTCTTGATTCCACCATTAAAAAATGCTAAAAACTCACCAAAAATAATGTGTTTGTATTCTCTTGAATATTTTAAAGGTTGGGGGTCCTATTATGCACACATTGGGAAGAAAACTTCACCAGTTCACTCCAAATTAGCTCAAATGCAGTGTAAAATCCTTACATTGTGGTGTTTGTGTAAATCTTTGCATTTTCTTCATATGGGTTGGCATTGGTAAGGGTTGGGAAATGTCTTTATAAGTCTCTTAGACTTGAATCAATAGTTTTGGAGTATTTTTGAAAGGATTTTATACACTTAGTTTTTACTATCCCAAGTGAACTATTAGATAGCCATAAGGAAAGCATGGGAATCAAATCAAGTTGGGGTTTGTACATGGAACTAGAGTTATATGCTTTATGAAATCAACTCTTGAATGTCTAAAAGAGGTCTCCCAAGCCTGTTTTGTGGTTTGAATTCTCTCCAATGGTTGCTTTTGTGTTACATTGAAATCATTCTATTTAGTTGATCAATGCAAGGTATAGTTTCCTTAGTAGTTGTTGTTTGTCACCTTATTTGAATTGTATCCAAGGCTATTGAACCGATGATAGGTCTACCATGCATGAGAACTATCTCAAACTATTTGAATCAAATCTTTTTGAGAATCCCATGTTAGTAGCCCTAAAATTACTTATAAGAGCAAGCAAAATGGAGTTGAGCTTTGAGTAGTTACCCTACCTCTTGGGTCTGTTACTAAGTTGCTCAAGACCATCCTCTGCATCACATTTTTCATTATTTATTATATGGTATTGATCATAGGAAACATAGGGTTAGATACATCATACCAAGTATATAGTTCTTGCCTTTGTATCCTTTAGAGCTCTTAGGATTTAACTCCTTCCTTCTCTGCTATTTGTATATCTACTGATGTATGATCTTCTATACCTTCATCAAATCTACCTTATAATAGATATTTCCTTATCCACATATACTCTTATAGATCTACCTATGCTTCCTTTTCTATTCTACATGTATAAACTACTCTATATTCCCAATAATATTCCTTTTATTCTTCCTATACTTTTGTTGTTCTGAATATTAATTCAAATATATCTATTTTATTTAGACATATATTCCAATATGATTTCCTTTTCCATAAGATCAGATATTATTCTTATTTCTGCCTCCATATATTTAGAAAACATACATAGACACACACACACACACAATTCATTTCTTGTTATTCTTTTTTTAATAAGTGTTTTTCTTAGAGTTTTTATTTTTAATTTTTTTTTTATAATTTAAACATTGTCTTAATATCGGGACATCACAGTCTGCCCCACCCAAGATTGCTTGTCTTCAAGCAACCATAATTAGAATACTTCTAAAAACCATTAAATCGATGTATTCAAAATTGTTGTTAGTATTCTTGTCTCAACTCAATTGTCAATGTTATTCATTCTCCAAAGTATGAGGTAATTTGATGTTTCAATTTGTTCGTGTATTTGTATTTCCTAATATCTCTCGACAATAAGAATTGGTAACTAGTGATGTTCGTAACTTTAAGACATATTTTTCTTATTTAAACTTGTTAATAGACTTGAAACACACAAATAGGTATACATAATATGTGATACGTAAGATATGAAGTATACTCCTAAATACATGCAAGGCATGAATCATACACATAAGTACACATGAAACATGAAGTATACATGTATGAAGCATATACACAGATAGGCAAAATATGCAAAGTATACACACATAAGCATGAATCATACATGTGATATATGAAGTATAAATGTAAAACACATAGCATAAATACATGTAATGCATGAAGCATATACAAGCTTATATGCTTAATACACGGATTATGGAACATACACATAATACAAAAGTATACGAAGCATGAACATAGTATGTAATACACATGTATACACATGTAATACATGAAACATATATCATACACTTGATACACAAAGTATACGCACATAATATGCAATACATGCACATAACACATAAAGCATAATTCATAAAGTATACACACCTAATACATAAGGCATGAAGCATTTATTTAACACAAAGTATATGCACATAATACATGAGTATGAAGTATACACATGAATACAAGTATGTCGTGAAGTATGTACTTGGACATACATAAGTCATGAAGTATGCATTTGAACATACATAAGTCAAGTAGTAGACACTTGAACATACAAGTCATAGAGTATAAACACAAATACGCAAAGTCATAAAGTACACAATTGAATACACAAAGTCATGGAGTATACACTCAAATACATAGTCATGAAGTATGCACTTGAATACAAAGTCGAGTACAAATACAAAGTCATAGAGTATACACTCGAATACACAGTCATGAAGAATACACTTGAATACAAAGTCATAGAGTATACATTCGAATACAAATACAAGGTCATAGAGTATACATTCAAATTCAAATACAAAGTCATAGAGTATACACTCGAATACATAGTCATAAAGTATACACTTGAATATAAAGTCATAGAGTATACACTAGAATACATAGTCATAAATTATACACTTGAATACAAAGTCATAGAGTATACACTCAAATACAAATACAAAGTCACAGAGCATACACTCGAATACTCATAGTTCAAAATGTATACAATTGAGTACACTCCAATACACAGAAATCACAAGGTATAGCCTTGAATACACATAAGTCACAAGGTATGAATACACGTAAGTTGCATTAATACATATAAGTATACCATCAGACAACTGGAAAGGGGATTTAGTACATCCCATACTACACCATGGGTCTGTCCACCATCCCAAGGTCACCAAGTATACACATGAGTACACATAATACTAAAGTATACATAGCAAAGAAAGATCATATATAGCAATGTAACAAGACTTAAGGAATATGTGGGTTCAACCATAAAGAGGGGGGAGTAGAACATGATGAGGTGTCCAAAATTTCCTCTACCCTAGGCCCAATAGCAAGATCTTATCCTCCAGTGGCCTTATGTGGTCTTTAACCGATGGTCCTTAACCATCATCATGAGGTGGAGTACCTAGTGAGGGCTTTATGCCCTTCCCCTCCATCACACCATCCTTTCCTCTTATGGTTGAAGAGCTTCCTTTTATTTATTTCAATAATTGATTCAAGTGGGAATAGTCCTAGAGGTTGCAATAGGGTGTCTTAGATCCTCAACCCTAGGCCCAATAGCACGACCTTATCCTCCATTGGCCTCATGTGCTCCTTAACCATCATAATGAGGTGATGTACCTAGTGAGGGCTCATTCATCATTCCCCCTCCTTGCAGTCTTACCTCATCCTTTCCTTAACCAATTATTGCCAAATTTAGATCATTATTCATAACTTCAGTAACATACAGTCATGTTGTATACACTTAAATGCATGTAAGCCAACTATCATTCATAGGATGGAAATAAAGATTCTTTGATACCACTTGTAATGTCCCTTATAGGTACAATACTAATTTTTCCCTAAATTATCAATTTCCAAGAAAACAAAGATTTAGAGAGTACCTTGGCTTGATTCAATTCCTGCAAACAGGTTAGAAAATACTTTCAATATTATTTTTCACAATCAAGTTAACATTATTTACAAACTCAAATGACATTATTAATCCAACTAAACCTAACTATCTAGGAGACTCAACCATAAGAGAGTTGAGGAGTGTTACTTTGATGGGGTGTCATGGATCCTCTACCTTAGGCCCAAGAGTAGATATACCATCCACCTTGGCCTCATGTGATGCATGCCATCCATATGAGGTGGTCTACTTAATGAGGTGTCTGTTATCCTGTTCTCCCTTATCTTATCATTTCATTTCCCTTTCTCTATGGTTGGTTCCTTTGAATTTGCATGTCTATGATAGGTGAATGAGATCACACAAGGGTACACTGACAACCATCTCTTCTAAGCCCAAGTGTAGTACCTTTTGTACTCTTGTACCATTTGTACCCCTTTGGCCCTAATGGGATTATTCAATCCCCCCTAAAGGGGTGGCATACCTAGAAGAGTGCCCCATCACCATTATCCCTCTTGTACCACATTTCCTCCATTATAATAACTATAACATTCATATAAGAATCCACATTAATGCATACTAAACTAATCAAAATCATAGTTGTAAACAATCATATCAAATGTGTTGTGAATATAATCTATAATTCATAGCAAATTTCACAATGCTTATGACAGTAATGATAACCCTTCAATTATATGCATTTGTCATTATTTATCATATGGTATTTATCATAAGAAACATAGGGTTAGATACTTCATACCAAGTATATAATTCTTGCCCTTGTATCCTTTAGAACTCTTAGGATTTAATTGCTTCATTCTATGCTATTTGTATATATGTTGATGTATGATCTTCTATACCTTCATCAAATCTACCTTATAACAAATATTTCCTTATCCACTTATACTCTTATAGATCCGCCTATGCTTCCTTTTCTATTTTGTATGTATAAACTACTCTATATTCCTAATAATATTCCTTTTATTCTTCCTATACTTTTGTTGTTATGAATATTAATTCAGATATATCTATTTTATTTAGAAATATATTCCAATATGATTTCCTTTTCTATAAGATCATATATTATTCTTATTTATGCCTCCTTATATTCAGAAAATGTACACACACACACAAAATTCATTTCTTGTTTTTTTTTCAGATAAGAAGTTTTTTTTTTAGATTTTTTATTTTTAACTTTTTTTTTATTTTTTTGATAATTTAAACAATGTCTTAATATCAGGACATCACAGTTCGCCCCACACAAGATTGCTTGTCCTCAAGCAACCATAATCAGAATACTTCTAAAAACTATTAAATCAATGTATTTTTGTTAGTATTCTTGTCTTAACTCGACTGTCAATGTTAGTCATTCTCCAAAGTATGAGGTAATTTGATGTTTCATTTTGTTGGTGAATTTTTATTTCCCAATATCTGTCGACAATGAGAATTGGTAACTAGTAATGTTTGTAACTTTAAGACAAGTTTCTCTTATTTAAACTTGTTAATAGACTTGATACACACACATAGATATACGTATATTTACGTGATACATAAGATATGAAGTATACCCCTAAATACATGTGAGGTGCATGAATCATACACATAAGTACATGTGAAACACGTAGTATACGTCTATGAAGCATAAACATAGGTACACAGAATATGCAAAGTATACACACATAAGCATGAATCGTACATGTGATATCAAGTATACATGTAAAACACAAAGCATAAATGCACGTAATACATGAAGCATACACAAGCTTATATGCTTAATACATGGATTATGGAACATACACATAATACAAAAGTATACGAAGCATGAACATAGTATGTAATACACATGTATACACATGTAATACATGAAACATATAACATACACTTGATACACAAAGTATACACATGTAATATGCAATGCACACATGTAACACATAAAGCGTAATTCACAAAGTATACACACGTAATACATAAGGCATCAAGCATACATTTAACACACAAAGTATATGCACATAATACATGAGTATGAAGTATACACATGAATACAAGTAAGTCATGGAGTGTGCACTTGAACATACATAAATCATGGAGTATACACTTGAATACATGAAATCGTAAAGTATACAATTGAATACACAAAGGCATGGAGTATACACTCAAATACATAGTCATGAAGTATGCACTTGAATACAAAATCTAGTACAAATACAAAGTCATAGAGTATACACTTGAATACACAGTCATGAAGTATACACTTGAATACAAAGTCATAGAGTATACATTCAAATACAAATACTATTGGATTAGATCTAGACAACTGAGAGGGGGGGGTGAATCAGTTGTCACGCATTCTAAAATTTTACTTTCTTTAATCTTCCTTTACAGTTTGAAAATAAATTAATGAAATAAACATTTTAGTCATCACATAAGTAGAAATGAAATAACACATTTGACACCAAGATTTTTGATGTGGAAACCTGGTTAAGGGAAAAACCATGGTGGGGGTTAACCCATAAGAATTTAATACCCTATTAAAAGTATTGATACAAAATGGGAATGCACATGCATTTGGGCTCACTGCTTAAATGAAGGCTCACTACCTAAGACAATATTTCAAATGAATGACAAAGATACAAAATGATGATAGCATCTACTTATGTAGGAATTTTAGTTTTGATTGAGTACAAAAACTAATCTTACACACTTCATTCTTGTTCTGTTCTTCTTACTATTCTACTCTTATTTGCACCTTAGATTTTTTCTCTACTCACATCTACTTTCTTCGCATTCACCATGCCCCCTAAACATCTGAATTCATCGACTATATAATCCGCAACAAGATCTATAATCATTCGACTAGTCGGCTTCAACAGTACTTAGAACACTTAAGAATGTTCTGTCCTGTCAGCTAGATCTATGCATAACTTGGAGTATGAACCAAAAATTACTCGTACAAATCATTACTCATGTCGTCCATAGTTATTGAATGCCACCATTTCTCCAACAAGCAACTTCCATTCATCTAGAAACAAGATCTTCTGTAAGGTCTACCTGTTCTTCTTTTGTTTGCTCTGTCAAATTGGAACCCGATACACAAATGTTAATAACATTTGATTCCTTCATCACTGGATGACAAAACTCTAGATTTAAAGTGTATTTACAATGTTGTCAACAACCTTGGATATGCAAAATACCATACCTTTCTACCAGAGAGATCTAGACCAAAATACCAGACTCTACTATATACTCTATTTCAGGCTCCCAAACTTAGATAGATTATCGTTCTGACTTCTGGTATGATTAGGTACTATACTGCAGATGTGGAGAACAATCTTAGTTGCCATCAATGTCAACACCTATCAATGATATGCAGTGTCTCTTGCCAACAATCTCCCCCTTTGGCATTGATGGCAACACTTAGTGAAAAATGACTACGTGTCCTGGTGCAACTCCCCCTTTGTCTATGCGTCATGCTCCTCACTTATTCCAGTTCTCCCCCTTTGCTAAACTCCTCATTTTTTACTGTCCTTCACTCCCCTTTGACATCAATGCCAAAGGGTGGGGTCTGCAAGTCAAAATTCTCCAAAAAAAATCTATTTATACTACCACGTATGTACAACAATCCGTCATGAACTTGATAATGTCTGCAAAACTAGTTTTTATTTGCACAAGTTTAGAGGCCCAAGTGTTCTTCATTCCATCCAAGAGTGAGATGTACCCACTTAGCAAAAATTCATATGCTTCTACCTTAGCCAGATCAGGAGGATCACTTGTCTGGAGTGCATTCTAGGCTTCGGATAACGCATTATGCATGGCTTCCAACTTGGTGGCAATCAATCCCTGGAGTTCACACATCATCTTCATAGTATTGATTTTCTCTTTTTCAAGTCTCTTTATTTCATCTATTAGGCTAATGATTTGACATTCCTGACTTATGGGAGAGGCATTTAGAGGATCAAAATTTTGGGATATAACTGATATTTTTTGTTCCTATTCCTTTATCTTCTTCTCAACATCCTGATTGACTTTAGTCCATGATAGAAAAAAAATATATATCTCTTCCATCACTTAGAGCATTCTGAATGCTCTTTATGCTAATGCCCAATACCACTCTATCACCCCTTATTAGATTCTTAATTTGATTAAATTTATTATTCAAAAACTCTTTCTGAACCTTTACGTCCGCAGACTTTTCAAAAGACTCAAAATGTGAGTCAACTAAACTTACAAGATTTTTCAAATGCCTGGAGGGAGAATCATTTTGATTCTTCTAATAAGTTAGCGTTAATTTCTCCAGAATTCTGGTTGCAAGCCCTAGTAGCTCATTTTCCTCCATGTGGGACTTTAGCATCTTTTCTCTAGACTTTACTTGTGTGAATGATGCTATTTTCATTAGTTGTATTGGAGAGAGCACATCTAGGTTGGCTAGGGCTTGAAGTAATTCAGGTTCATCAAGCCCAATCACTTCCTTTTCTAGAAGACCTTTCACTCTCATATTTTGAACAAAATTGCCCATTCCTCAGGCATTTTAATATCCTGATGCCTAACAATCTTTGGGGCTGTCAATTGAGTACTATCACTACTAGAGGTCCATATGGTAGACATTCCTTGTAATCCCTGACTTTTACGGGGATTGATGAACAAGAAAAACCAGGGAATGATCGACTGAATCCTTTTTCATGAAAAGGTTCATAGTTTTGAACTTATATTCTAAAACATCCCTTAGATTTTCGTCTTTCAAACTTACAGGAAAGTCTAACAAACAGTCAACAAAAATAGGACCTTTAGCCATTGAATCACATCCTGCACCTAGCAGAGAATGAGACAGCTTCAGAAATCTAGCATCCTTAAGCATCATCAAAACCACTATAGGGAGACCTTTACGGTAATGACCGCAGATACCAATACGAACATAAGAAAGATGCATAAACTGAGGATTAACCTTACTTTCATATGCTTTCTTTCTAAACTTCTTAATCAACTCATCTGAGAAAATATTTAAACGACCTTGATTTCCACCTTTTACCACATGAGACAATTCAGCAACATGGCAGTTCTGAGAGGACTTATAACCAAACCAATCACGCAAACCAACATCCTTATTATTTATCATATCTATGATACCTTTTGGAATATCTCTGTAAATTTCATGAGCAGGTATTTTAGGAACCTTAAATGGCTTTTCAGGTTCTAAACCTACAGCAGAGACTTGATCTAAAGCATTACTACTAGACTCACCATCTGTAAACATAGATTCATTATTTGCATAGAAATCAGTAAACCTAACCTCTGAGTTTCGATCTGCTGTGAGATCGATGCCACCAACAAACGGAGAACTTGAAGAAGATTGAGATGCCATCTGCGCTCGAATCTGCGCTCGGAACCTGTGCTCAAAAGGTCTGATAACTGCCCAAACCGCCCTTCAACGCCTTCACACGGCTTACAACGGGTCTTACTACTGGGACTTACGACAACAAGTGGCGACCTGAGACAATACAGGGAGCATATACAGAGAGCAATACAGATTTAGAAAAGAGATTATAATGGAGTTATTGTTTGGCGACAACGATAACACTTAGCTATAATATCGTTACTAGAGATTGCTCTGATACCAAATATTAGCTGCCATAGACAAACATACGGAACACCATATTCTGGATAGACAATATATTAGCTGCCATAGACAAACATACGGAACACCATATTCTGGATAGACAATATTACGAACACGCAGATTTAATATGCTATTATTAACAAACAGGAAGCTTACAAAGTAGTTCATCTATTACAAGGCGCGCTATGAAGCCTTTCATAGGACTTATAGAAGCTTGGGACTCAAGCTTTTACAACACTTTAAAGCCAGACTAGGCTTATGATCAGACTGGACTAACTGACTTATATCTTTAGAACTCTATGACTCTAAACTCTATAACTCTCTCAGAATGGCTCAAGATTGCTTGGAATCGCTTGTGAAATGCAGGCGACCCTGACTTCCTTTTATAGGCGGTAGAGGGCAGATCTTTTTACCCCGATCACATAATTCTTTGGAATCCGACCATAGGAGAGTGACACGAACACACCTTATCCGAAGAGCATCCCAAGAAGGTGGGACCCAATTGCTCGTGAACAAGATAAGGTCGGCAACCGACACTTCCTTTTACAAACGAGTGGAATAACTCGTACACGCACTAAGGCGACGTGTTAACCCCTTTTGAACATGGTAGGGTCCATGTCTTTCGTTGGATTCACGAGGTGAAAGATTCCCTCGATGAGTGACATGCCCACTCATTAGCCTTATCTCGAGCCCGTACTGTTGGATGGAGTGCTAGATCCGTCCCAGGGGCTCCAACCAATACATCCTTCACACAGCTGTCCTTCGGGATGAGTGCAATCAGGTGCACGATAGAAACCTTGAGTATCATATTGTGGTACCCTCGGATCATCTTGAGAGTAATCATGACAGTTGGCACAATCTTGATTTGAGGCATGTGGAATGCATCCAGGAAGGCTGTCATCTTCTCGCCAGATAATGCTCATTACTTTAATCTTATGCGGATGAGCTAGGATGGCATTGCTGGAGTACGGGATACCTCGGGCTACTCGGTATGTCTTTGTATGCAACCATATAGGCATCTGATGCTGGACAAAGTATTGGAGACGATTCCCAATAGTCCAGTTGTTAAATCTGGAGGTTGGTCCACCAGGGCCATACATCTGACACATGTGTCGACTGATTGCATTTTCAACTGCAGAGGTAAACTGGAGACGGAAGATACATCCAGTGTAAGCAGTTGTACCATTGAACTGTAACTGGTCCGCTTGAGGATATGGACCGGAAAACATCTTTCGGATTGTTGTTACACCAAACTCATTATGAAGCCATTGGAAGGGATTTCCAATTTCTGGATTTAGAAAATTAACTGGTAGGACAAAATCTCCACACCAATTTTGAAGAGCATGACCCACATCTGGATCAATTGGTTCTGCTTCTGCTGAAAACTGGAAAAATGGACTATCCGTCCATAATCCTGGAGTGGTTAGTTTCATTTTAGATACAAGCATTTCAAATCTATCATTTAAGAAATCAGCAGCCATTTGATGATTATGCAAATCCCTATGAGGAAAGGGATTACAACTCCACTGTTCGGTAGACGGCTCAGACCACCGCTGTTCTCTGATTCTTATCACACGAACCTTACCAGAAACACTTCTTACCTTAGCTGGCTCCTTTCCTTTTGCTTTGGTGTCAAGTTTATCTTTCAACAAGAAACCTTCCCTTGATTCAAAATCTGCAAAAATATTATCAACACCAGGTAAGTGAATGAAATCAAACTCGTAGGTGTTGAGCTGTTGTACCCATCTGAGGAGACGTCCTCGGGTAATCTTATTCCTAGATTCTTTCTTGAAGAATCCTCTTAAGTGCTGCAAATCACTTTTCAATAAAAATCTCTTGTCAGCAATAAACATTTGAAAAGCCTGAAAAGTGTTTACTACTGCTAAGATTTCCTTATGAGTGCTATGATATTCTTTCTCAGCATTCTTAAATGCACCCAAGACTGTTCTAACAATTTCACCCTTATCCTTGGGATTATACACAGGAGTTTTCTGTTCTCTTAAAATTCCTGACCATGCAAATTCACTTGCATCGGTTTCTACAATTTTATAGCCTGGACCTGGTAACTTCAAGGGTGGTAGTTTGGCACATTTGTTCTTAATATTCTGAATCAACTGATCATGATGAGAAGTCCATGGAGGAGGTTTCTTACTAAGCAACTTATTGAGATCAATTCGATCTTCTGCAAGCTTATGATAAAACCCAGCAATATAATTGACCAAACCTAGAAAACGCTGCAGTTCTTTCACATTTGTCACAGGTAAATGGGCAATTTTGTTCAAAATATGAGGTTGCGCCTCCATCATCCCCCCGGGAAGAAGCTTGATGCCAATGAAAACAATAGATGTCTGAGCAAAGACAGACTTTGAGGGATTAACAGCAAGACCATGATGTTTACAAACATCCAAAAACTGACGAAGGTGCTGAAGATGAGTCTTCATTTCAGGACTGAATACTAAGATATCATCAATATAGGGTTGAATGAATTTAGCAAAAGGTCGAAACAAAGCATCCATTCTCTGTTGAAAAATGGAGGGAGCTGTTTTAATACCGAATGGAAGGACTTTCCATTCATAGAGACCTTGCGGGACTGAGAAAGCAGTCTTATAATAGTCCTGAGGTTTTAGACTTATTTGCCAATAACCTTTCGTGAGATCAAACTTAGAATACACATGACTTCCCTGAATGGCTTGCCAAATATGATCTTTACTAGGCAATGGATGACGATGATCTACAAGACATTCATTCAAAGGTTTATAGTTGACGACTAATCTTTTTTCTGGCAACTCATTTCCTTCCTCATCTACTTTTGGGACATACATGGCATGACAGGAAAATGGTGACTCAGACACTTGAATAAGGTTGAGTTCTAAGAGTGATGCTATTTCCTTCGCACATGTTTCTATTTCTAGAGGAGACATGAGAAAATAATTCGCCTTACCTTTGGGGAGCATTTCTTCTCCATTTGCATCACGGTTGAGAGTGAGATCACAGGTGATCCTGCGCTGGTGCTTTGACAAATCTTTTGTGAACACAGCATCTTCAAATTCTTTCTTCATTTCAGCAATGTCTTTCTGATGTTCAGCATACTGCTGAATCAAGTAGGCATGACTAACTTGCTTTGTCTTCAGCTTGCCTGGCTTCTGTATCTTATGAGTGAAAGACAGGGGCTGATACACTCTGGGAATTTGATAGAAATTTCTAAAGGTGAGGAACTCATTATCAATGATAAATGGTTCCCATTCCCTGATAGCATTACTGCCAAGAATGCCATCATAATCTTCAACTTCATACTGCACAAATAGAACTTGGGTGAGATTGTCTTCTGTTCCCAATCTCACAGGTGCAACACAGTATGAATCACTGCCTTCTTTATCCTGATTAGCAAAAGTAATCTTAGTGTTTCCCCTTTTCCAAGCGTCTTCAGGGAAACAATTCTTTCGTGCCAGATTCAAATCTGCACCAGTATCAACCAGGAAAGACAATGGATATGCCTGAATTCCTCTGAAATGAATTGTTAGTATGACAGCAGGACAAATAGATGCTATTTTAGCACTTCTGACATACTTATGATCTTTCAGCATGTTCACATGGTAGCTGGATGATTCAACATTTATCACCTCTCTAGGAGGAGATCCTTCAAAAGCATCAGTGTGTAAAACCGCTAATGGGTCTTCATCGAGTTCTGTTTTGAGAACTGGAACTGATGAAGCGTCTGATGGAGCTGGTCTTTGGTGGGGCCTAAGAGACAATGGTTTCTCTATAGGACCATGCACAGATACTCTAGTTGATCCTTCTACTGACTGTTGGAAAATAGGACTGAAAGAAGGTTCTTTACAACGGAGATCTAGGGATACTTCTTTCTGAGTATTGATCCTATTTTTATACTTTTCTAAGTCAGGAGACTTTTGCAATTCTTCATGAAGATTAAAATTTTCTTCTTCATCAAGTTCAGTTATTTCTTCTTGAGCTTGGAAGATTACCTTTTGAAGAAATTCTTTACGGTGGCGACGCCATAGACGCCGAGCCATACTTCCAGGTGCAGGAGCTTCTAGCAAACCTCGTTGTCCAAGTGGCAATGTGGACGACAGACTTGATTGAGCAGGACTCTGCGGAGGAGACTGTCTTCTTTGCCACGGGGCTGGCTGATATCCATGACTCTCATGAAGAGTCTGACCACTGTGAGGTCCTTGAAAAGGCCTTTTGGGCTCCTTTGGCTGCAACAGGTATAACTTCCTTGCCTTCAGCTGCTCCAGCTGAGCTCTTAGCTTTGCCCAAGTTTCTGGACCCATGTCCATTTTATTGAGTCTCACCTCAATTTCCATTATCTGCTCAACAATGGTGTTGAGTTCATTCTGAACCGGACCACTGCGAAACATTCTGCAATAGAAAGATATTTCAGAATCAGGACTGTCCGATCCTAGTTCAGATTCCTCTTCCTCTGACCCTTTCTCGACTGAGAGCTTATTTAATTTAGCAGAAATTTCTTCCTCTTCTGCAGACTGATACTCTTCTTCTTCTGATGAACTTTCAGAAGCTGAACTCAAAACTATATCTTCAGAGTCTGAAGGATAGTCATTTATATAGATATAATCTGGTTCAGTAATGCCGTGAGCTTGCATTGCACGCATCTTTCCATGTCCTTTCTTTTTCTTTCTTTCAGGACACTTATTAGCAAAGTGATTGCCTTTACAGATGTAGCAAGTTGGCTTCCACTTGCCTTTCTTTTGCTTATCCTTCTTCCTGAAGAAACCCCTTTTATTGCGTGTCTTCTTTACTTTGTGATCCTTTACGCCAAGCCCTTTGAATCTTTTTCGAAACTTTCTGTCATATTTCTCTGGCTTTGCTTTATGGCAACCAGCACATGCATCTCCTTTATCATCATCAAGACGATGACAGATAGTGGATGACAGAATAGGCTGAACCTTTTTCACTTCTTTCTTAATCTTGGCTTCATCACAAATATCAGCATTAATTTGCTCCAAAAATTGTATTAACTGTGGAAAGGTAATTTCTTTCATTTCAAGACCATCAGAGACCATATTTTCTAATACTTTCTTATGATAGAAATCTCCTATCGGATTACTGAAACTTTTTAAGAAAGTAGTATACATTAAATCATGCTTTTGCTCATGGCCTGATAAATAAAAATGTTCATACTGCTTCTTGCAGTAAGTCTTAAAATCTCTGAGATCCTTACATTTCCCTTTGATAAATTTGTTATACTCAAGTTTTTCCATCACATCTCTCTTACCAACAAACATTCTGAGAAGTTGTGCACATACCTGATCAGTTCCTTTGTCCAACAGATTTTCTCTGTAGTCATCTGGCAATCTTTCCCATACATGCTTGGCTATTCCAGTCATAGCATTCAAAGCCTGCTTAATCACTTCTTTTTCATCTACATCAGGATTAGTAGATGTATAATTTGTTATCCACGACCTCATTGCATCAATAGCTCTAGTATTTTCTAGAATTTCTAGCTTATCAAAATTAACTAGAGGAGGTGTGTCGGCTTTGTATGTCTGGATATTTTTAAAGGGATCTTCCTTAGGACTACCATTTCCTCCCCGGGCCATTTGAACTTGACCTTGTGAAGGGGGCTGCTGGTACTGACCTGTCAAAGGATTATAGATTTTAGTATCTCTATGTGCAAGAGATGGTCCTTCATACTGGGCTTCAAGAAAGTCTTTTGCATCATTAGGAAAATGCTTGATTTTTGACTTGGAGCCTGTACTTCTAATTGTCACAGACTCATTCCTAACGGTTGCCTGGACATTACCAGACTCTGTAGTAACCAAATTACTCAACTCAGTAGTCTGCTGTTTCAACAGACTAAAATCTTCTTGAACTTCTGTAAGCCTTTGTCCATTATGCTTCACATGCATATCCACAGAATTTATCTGTGTACCTAGCACATCAGTTTCCAACTTAATTGCATTACGGGCTTGTGTAGTAGCCTGGAGCTGTTCTTGTCTCCACACATCAACTTGTGCCCTGAACTGCTCATATTGTACTTTCATATCAGCTAGCTCCTTTTGGACCTTTTGTGTCCATTCTTCAGATAACCTATGTTCTAGCTTTTCCAAGAGCTGCACTACAGTATGGAAATTCTCCTGATGACTCAGGTGTGCTTTCTGGGTTCTTACAGATACTATTTCTGCCCATCTTTTCCTATCTTCAAGAATGAGCATTGTTTTCCTTATACACAAATTTGTCCAGTTTAACAAATTACTCTGACTGGATGCATTGGCTCCTATTGGGAAAACATGAAGAGGCCAACATTGAACCTTATAATGACCCTTAGGTTCTATGATCATAAAATCTTTAAAAGGAGGCAATCGACCGGGAACGGTGCAAGATCCTCCGGGAGTATCTAAGATTTTCACATCCTCGACTTCTATACTTTGTTCTGGGAACTCAAAAGATGTTTGGGATATCATCATTCTAACATTTCCAAAACTTGGAGGGAAGACGAAAGAACAGTCTTCACATTTGAACAAACCATTCTCCAATTCTGAATACTTCTGATGATTACATCTTGTCATTTGCTGATTTGGAGGTGGTTGAGTTTCTGTAAACCGAAACGATTTAGATGAAACAGGTGGTTTTGGAACTCTGAATAAACTTTCAAAGCCTTGATTAGGCTGAATTCTGACAGACTGAGACCTAGGTATAACAGAGGGTCCTGTGTACTGTCGGGTATTAAAGGAAGTTTCTCTACTAACAGTAGGGGAAGGACTACTGCTTGACGCAGATCCTAAAGACTGACTTCCTGGTACACTTCCAAACTTAATAACAGCTTGATCCTCTAATTCCTCAATGGAAATTCCTCTTAATCTATTTGAAATACCACAGTCTGTTTCTTGTGCTTCTGAATCCCAAAGCTCAACTGCCCATTCCTCAGGCATTTTAATATCCTGATGCCTAACAATCTTTGGGGCTGTCAATTGAGTACTATCACTACTAGAGGTCCATATGGTAGACATTCCTTGTAATCCCTGACTTTTACGGGGATTGATGAACAAGAAAAACCAGGGAATGATCGACTGAATCCTTTTTCATGAAAAGGTTCATAGTTTTGAACTTATATTCTAAAACATCCCTTAGATTTTTGTCTTTCAAACTTACAGGAAAGTCTAACAAACAGTCAACAAAAATAGGACCTTTAGCCATTGAATCACATCCTGCGCCTAGCAGAGAATGAGACAGCTTCAGAAATCTAGCATCCTTAAGCATCATCAAAACCACTATAGGGAGACCTTTACGGTAATGACCGCAGATACCAATACGAACATAAGAAAGATGCATAAACTGAGGATTAACCTTACTTTCATATGCTTTCTTTCTAAACTTCTTAATCAACTCATCTGAGAAAATATTTAAACGACCTTGATTTCCACCTTTTACCACATGAGACAATTCAGCAACATGGCAGTTCTGAGAGGACTTATAACCAAACCAATCACGCAAACCAACATCCTTATTATTTATCATATCTATGATACCTTTTGGAATATCTCTGTAAATTTCATGAGCAGGTATTTTAGGAACCTTAAATGGCTTTTCAGGTTCTAAACCTACAGCAGAGACTTGATCTAAAGCATTACTACTAGACTCACCATCTGTAAACATAGATTCATTATTTGCATAGAAATCAGTAAACCTAACCTCTGAGTTTCGATCTGCTGTGAGATCGATGCCACCAACAAACGGAGAACTTGAAGAAGATTGAGATGCCATCTGCGCTCGAATCTTCGCTCGGAACCTGCGCTCAAAAGGTCTGATAACTGCCCAAACCGCCCTTCAACGCCTTCACACGGCTTACAACGGGTCTTACTACTGGGACTTACGACAACAAGTGGCGACCTGAGACAATACAGGGAGCATATACAGAGAGCAATACAGATTTAGAAAAGAGATTATAATGGAGTTATTGTTTGGCGACAACGATAACACTTAGCTATAATATCGTTACTAGAGATTGCTCTGATACCAAATATTAGCTGCCATAGACAAACATACGGAACACCATATTCTGGATAGACAATATATTAGCTGCCATAGACAAACATACGGAACACCATATTCTGGATAGACAATATTACGAACACGCAGATTTAATATGCTATTATTAACAAACAGGAAGCTTACAAAGTAGTTCATCTATTACAAGGCGCGCTATGAAGCCTTTCATAGGACTTATAGAAGCTTGGGACTCAAGCTTTTACAACACTTTAAAGCCAGACTAGGCTTATGATCAGACTGGACTAACTGACTTATATCTTTAGAACTCTATGACTCTAAACTCTATAACTCTCTCAGAATGGCTCAAGATTGCTTGGAATCGCTTGTGAAATGCAGGCGGCCCTGACTTCCTTTTATAGGCGGTAGAGGGCAGATCTTTTTACCCCGATCACATAATTCTTTGGAATCCGACCATAGGAGAGTGACACGAACACACCTTATCCGAAGAGCATCCCAAGAAGGTGGGACCCAATTGCTCGTGAACAAGATAAGGTCGGCAACCGACACTTCCTTTTACAAACGAGTGGAATAACTCGTACACGCACTAAGGCGACGTGTTAACCCCTTTTGAACATGGTAGGGTCCATGTCTTTCGTTGGATTCACGAGGTGAAAGATTCCCTCGATGAGTGACATGCCCACTCATTAGCCTTATCTCGAGCCCGTACTGTTGGATGGAGTGCTAGATCCGTCCCAGGGGCTCCAACCAATACATCCTTCACACAGCTATCCTTCGGGATGAGTGCAATCAGGTGCACGATAGAAACCTTGAGTATCATATTGTGGTACCCTCGGATCATCTTGAGAGTAATCATGACAGTTGGCACAATCTTGATTTGAGGCATGTGGAATGCATCCAGGAAGGCTGTCATCTTCTCGCCAGATAATGCTCATTACTTTAATCTTATGCGGATGAGCTAGGATGGCATTGCTGGAGTACGGGATACCTCGGGCTACTCGGTATGTCTTTGTATGCAACCATATAGGCATCTGATGCTGGACAAAGTATTGGAGACGATTCCCAATAGTCCAGTTGTTAAATCTGGAGGTTGGTCCACCAGGGCCATACATCTGACACATGTGTCGATTGATTGCATTTTCAACTGCAGAGGTAAACTGGAGACGGAAGATACATCCAGTGTAAGCAGTTGTACCATTGAACTGTAACTGGTCCGCTTGAGGATATGGACCGGAAAACATCTTTCGGATTGTTGTTACACCAAACTCATTATGAAGCCATTGGAAGGGATTTCCAATTTCTGGATTTAGAAAATTAACTGGTAGGACAAAATCTCCACACCAATTTTGAAGAGCATGACCCACATCTGGATCAATTGGTTCTGCTTCTGCTGAAAACTAGAAAAATGGACTATCCGTCCATAATCCTGGAGTGGTTAGTTTCATTTTAGATACAAGCATTTCAAATCTATCATTTAAGAAATCAGCAGCCATTTGATGATTATGCAAATCCCTATGAGGAAAGGGATTACAACTCCACTGTTCGGTAGACGGCTCAGACCACCGCTGTTCTCTGATTCTTATCACACGAACCTTACCAGAAACACTTCTTACCTTAGCTGGCTCCTTTCCTTTTGCTTTGGTGTCAAGTTTATCTTTCAACAAGAAACCTTCCCTTGATTCAAAATCTGCAAAAATATTATCAACACCAGGTAAGTGAATGAAATCAAACTCGTAGGTGTTGAGCTGTTGTGCCCATCTGAGGAGACGTCCTCGGGTAATCTTATTCCTAGATTCTTTCTTGAAGAATCCTCTTAAGTGCTACAAATCACTTTTCAATAAAAATCTCTTGTCAGCAATAAACATTTGAAAAGCCTGAAAAGTGTTTACTACTGCTAAGATTTCCTTATGAGTGCTATGATATTCTTTCTCAGCATTCTTAAATGCACCCGAGACTATTCTAACAATTTCACCCTTATCCTTGGGATTATACACAGGAGTTTTCTGTTCTCTTAAAATTCCTGACCATGCAAATTCACTTGCATCGGTTTCTACAATTTTATAGCCTGGACCTGGTAACTTCAAGGGTGGTAGTTTGGCACATTTGTTCTTAATATTCTGAATCAACTGATCATGATGAGAAGTCCATGGAGGAGGTTTCTTACTAAGCAACTTATTGAGATCAATTCGATCTTCTGCAAGCTTATGATAAAACCCAGCAATATAATTGACCAAACCTAGAAAACGCTGCAGTTCTTTCACATTTGTCACAGGTAAATGGGCAATTTTGTTCAAAATATGAGGTTGCGCCTCCATCATCCCCCCGGGAAGAAGCTTGATGCCAATGAAAACAATAGATGTCTGAGCAAAGACAGACTTTGAGGGATTAACAGCAAGACCATGATGTTTGCAAACATCCAAAAACTGACGAAGGTGCTGAAGATGAGTCTTCATTTCAGGACTGAATACTAAGATATCATCAATATAGGGTTGAATGAATTTAGCAAAAGGTCGAAACAAAGCATCCATTCTCTGTTGAAAAATGGAGGGAGCTGTTTTAATACCGAATGGAAGGACTTTCCATTCATAGAGACCTTGCGGGACTGAGAAAGCAGTCTTATAATAGTCCTGAGGTTTTAGACTTATTTGCCAATAACCTTTCGTGAGATCAAACTTAGAATACACATGACTTCCCTGAATGGCTTGCCAAATATGATCTTTACTAGGCAATGGATGATGATGATCTACAAGACATTCATTCAAAGGTTTATAGTTGACGACTAATCTTTTTTCTGGCAACTCATTTCCTTCCTCATCTACTTTTGGGACATACATGGCATGACAGGAAAATGGTGACTCAGACACTTGAATAAGGTTGAGTTCTAAGAGTGATGCTATTTCCTTCGCACATGTTTCTATTTCTAGAGGAGACATGAGAAAATAATTCGCCTTACCTTTGGGGAGCATTTCTTCTCCATTTGCATCGCGCTTGAGAGTGAGATCACAGGTGATCCTGCGCTGGTGCTTTGACAAATCTTTTGTGAACACAGCATCTTCAAATTCTTTCTTCATTTCAGCAATGTCTTTCTGATGTTCAGCATACTGCTGAATCAAGTAGGCATGACTAACTTGCTTTGTCTTCGGCTTGCCTGGCTTCTGTATCTTATGAGTGAAAGACAGGGGCTGATACACTCTGGGAATTTGATAGAAATTTCTAAAGGTGAGGAACTCATTATCAATGATAAATGGTTCCCATTCCCTGATAGCATTACTGCCAAGAATGCCATCATAATCTTCAACTTCATACTGCACAAATAGAACTTGGGTGAGATTGTCTTCTGTTCCCAATCTCACAGGTGCAACACAGTATGAATCACTGCCTTCTTTATCCTGATTAGCAAAAGTAATCTTAGTGTTTCCCCTTTTCCAAGCGTCTTCAGGGAAACAATTCTTTCGTGCCAGATTCAAATCTGCACCAGTATCAACCAGGAAAGACAATGGATATGCCTGAATTCCTCTGAAATGAATTGTTAGTATGACAGCAGGACAAATAGATGCTATTTTAGCACTTCTGACATACTTATGATCTTTCAGCATGTTCACATGGTAGCTGGATGATTCAACATTTATCACCTCTCTAGGAGGAGATCCTTCAAAAGCATCAGTGTGTAAAACCGCTAATGGGTCTTCATCGAGTTCTGTTTTGAGAACTGGAACTGATGAAGCGTCTGATGGAGCTGGTCTTTGGTGGGGCCTAAGAGACAATGGTTTCTCTATAGGACCATGCACAGATACTCTAGTTGATCCTTCTACTGACTGTTGGAAAATAGGACTGAAAGAAGGTTCTTTACAACGGAGATCTAGGGATACTTCTTTCTGAGTATTGATCCTATTTATATACTTTTCTAAGTCAGGAGACTTTTGCAATTCTTCATGAAGATTAAAATTTTCTTCTTCATCAAGTTCAGTTATTTCTTCTTGAGCTTGGAAGATTACCTTTTGAAGAAATTCTTTACGGTGGCGACGCCATAGACGCCGAGCCATACTTCCAGGTGCAGGAGCTTCTAGCAAACCTCGTTGTCCAAGTGGCAATGTGGACGACAGACTTGATTGAGCAGGACTCTGCAGAGGAGACTGTCTTCTTTGCCACGGGGCTGGCTGATATCCATGACTCTCATGAAGAGTCTGACCACTGTGACAAAGTCATCCTTTTGCTCATCTAATTTCTCAATATTTTCTTTAGGTGCTTCAACATTTGTACCATCTTCTTTTTCTTTGTCTTTCTTTCCTTTTTCTTCCTCTTTTTCTATTTTATCTGCCATTTCTATATCCTTCTGATTTACTAGCTCCACTTTTGAAAGAGAGGCTTTAATCTCAGAGTGTTGCCCAAGTAAGTTCTCTTTCAGAACATGTTCAACATTCAGATTTGATGAGTGAAGTCTGACATTTGACTCTTCTAGTGTATCCTACTAATCAGTATTTCCTTTCTCACTCTCTCTTCCTTCTTTCTCTAGCTCCAGAGCTTTGAGATTGGCTTCCTCAGTTTGTTCCTTATAATTAACATAATATTTGTTTTTATCTAAAGATTTTTTGAAAGTATTAGCTTGTTTACTCCTTTCTTGCTCTTGAAATTATTTTTACTTCATTCAAGATTATATCTATCTCCTTTTTAGATATTTTAGGACACAATTGGAAAGAATATATTCTCTGATTTCAATGTCCTTAATCTTATATGCTTCCTTTCTCAATTATAGAATCTTTCTTAGGCTTGTAGGAAGTTCATCCAATATTTCTAGTAGTACTCTATTAAATTTATTTAGATAATGATTGCAACCTCCAAAATTTTCTTGTCTACTTCATCAAGATTTCCATGAGTATTAATGGTTTCAACAATTTGATCTATTGTCATGCAAGCTTTATCAGCCTCTTTCTTGTCGCTTGCCCTTCTGCTTCCAAAAGGTTGGTCTTCAGGTGCCTTCGAAGACTTTTCTTTCTTTGACCTTATTTCCTTTACTTCTTCTTCAATTTCCATCTCTTCATCATCTTTTGTGCTTGTGTAAGTCCTTGTAGCTTTGGTTTTCTTTCTTTTTCCTCCTTTACCTGATAATTCTGCTTTAGTTTTAAAGGGAACAAGGGCTGCAGTAGAGCTCCTAGTTGTTCTTGTTTTGGAAAAGGTCTCTACTAGAGCACCTCCTTAATTCTTCTCTTGTTTTTCTTTCTCAATTTTCTCTAACCTTTCCCTGTTTGCCTTTACTGCTTCTTTGGTTATACCTATTCTCTCTGCATATGCTTCAACCTACTTGTTCACTTTTCTTTTTGTTTCAGGTTTCCTAAGCTCAATATGAATCTTAATATTTAGTTCTTCAAAGGTACCAAATATTTCTACTTTAGTATCCTTAGGTTGTTTCAGTAAATGTTGAGCATACAACTCCAATACATCCTCCTCAACCTCATATCCCATGGGCATGACCCACACAATCCTTCATTCTACTGCTTCCATCAAACACTAATCTATGTCTACCATGAAACAAATTATATCTTCATATTTCTCAACTATTGTTTTGGGGATCCGTTCTCTAGAGTGCATCATGTTCTAAAAGTTCTTAAACTAGCCCCAGAGTGCAGTTCTTTGGGCTTTTGCATCACCAATGTTGTATAAATAATCTCTAATTTGTATTGCTATAGGTTTGTCATTTGTCTAGACTAAGCCTCTTGAATCTGGTAATTCATTCATAAAGTAGAAGAATAGGCATTTAACTAGCATACCATATTTGAAGGAGTTCTTCTTATCTTTCTTAACTTTTTGTAGATTCTCCATTAGTTGGTTCAGCAACAGTTCACACAAATCATAATCTAGATTTTCTTTTATCATTTGATATGTGGCATAAATGGTTGTTCCGAAGACAGAATTCTCCTTGCTAGATTGGTAGATCTTATAACCGATTACCATTAAGGCGAACTTGACATCCAGATTAGTGATGTCATTAATAGTCATAGCTCTCTTGTCAAACTTCGATCCGGTGATTTTTGACATAGTTTGATTCTTCACTGCCTTTAATAGAGGTAGTCCACCAGTTTAATGTAATCCAGTCACAACCCTAATGGCATCCTTGGTGATTTTGAAGGGTTTCATCAACCATATAAAGTTATCATGTATTCTGCTCAAAACATACTAGACCCATTCATTTTCTTCAAAAATTGGAAAATGGATAACATGTGCAAGATGTTTACTTTCCAGTGCTTTGTACTTAGGCTTGATGTCATAATTCTCATCCCTTAGATGGTTATCAAAAATATCCAAAAGTTTTGAGTTTCTGAATTCCTCAATGTTTGTGGGTATGTGAACCCTAATATCTTCCACATGTAGAACTCTATACGGAACATCAGAAAAGGCTCCTAGCTAATCAACTTCTATAGACTTGTATGGATGTTTTTTAAATTTTGGGTGTGGCCTCTTAGTAACATTTACAACTAGTGGAGTAGCCATCTTCAATAATGGAATTCAGAAAGTTTGTGAAGAATACCTCTTTCCCAATTCAGGGTTTTGCTTTGAGTAGTCAGATGGGATTCCTTGAATTTGATTTTCACCTCTTGTTTTTCTACAAGTTCTTTCTCTTTGGTTCACTCCCTTTCCTTGTTCCAAAAAACAAGATGATTCAAATGATGAATAAAAAGTCCTTTTATGCCTCAGCAAGACCTAATTAGTTGTTGTAATAAATGCATTTCCCTAATATATCCAGTTACTCTATTTACTATATAGTGTTACATGAATTGCTCCATAAATTGTCATCTCCACCTTTCTCTACCAAAAATCCTTCCAACTGTTTTGGTTCCATTCAAGATACCTTTTCATATTGTGCCAGATCTAGGCACACATTTACTGGTCGGGGGAATTTTGATTTGCACTGTACTCCCCCTAAGCCAAGACTTCCAACTCAATTCCCAGAGGAACTGTCAGCACCGGATTGCGGTGTGAATCCATTACTGTCGTTCATAATGGTTTTCCTAACCCATATCTTTCTTGATTCATCCTGAGTCTCATTTGTATCAATTTTTCCATTGCCTTTGTCTTGTGTTTGTTCATCCAATTTTCTGTTTACTGGACCTCTTCTTCCATAGTCTTTACTTCTGCAAAATCTTACAATATGACCAGATTTATTGCAGTTAAAGCATACAACATTTCTTTTCTAATCTCTTGATCTGCACTGATTAGCCATATGTCCAAACCCATTGCAAGCAAAGCAGTAACCTTTGAAAGAATTTCTAATTCTTCTATTATTGGAGTTATTCATTGTCATACTTTTGCTTTCATTTGATCTATGACCATACCTGTTGTACTTGAAGCATTGACCAAAAAAGGATGGACCATTTTGATTTACTCTATTTCTGTATTGAGTAGCTCTATGACTAAATTTTTTGTAGTTGAAACAATTTCCATTAAATGATGGATATCTTTGAGCATTTGGCTATCTTACCGGAGGTTTTCTAGGTCTGATTTTCCCATTCTTAGGTTGAGGATTTCTCTATCTGGATTCAGAGCTTTCACCTTTCTCATATCCAAGACCATGCTTGTCATCGAGCCTTTTTTGTCCTTCAAGTAGTGCATCAATTTTAGCTAAACTTATCTTGAATTTCTCCTTGTATTCATTTGCGACATCTAGGTCATGTCTGAGAATAACTAGTTGCCTTTCAAGTTCTCTCTCATTGTCTCTACTTTCTTGCAGATCAGACTCTAGATGGCTGGCTATTCCATCCAATCTGCAACATTTTTCAGATCTTTCTTTTAGTTTGTGTTTTAGATCTTCTTCAATCTTCTTTCTATCTTCACTTTCTTTGGTTTTCCTCATCACCCCAAATTCCATTTCAATTTTTAGAACAACTTCTTTTGAGAGCTTTTCATATTCTTTTTTTTTCTTTCAAAGCTTCATTCAAATCATTTTCTTCAGGTAAACTGGACAGTTGCAGAAGTAGCTCCTTTTTTCTTTGCAAAGATTTCTTTAATTTATCTTTCAACATTTCAATGGTGTCATCAGCATATTTAAATTCACCTCTTAGATTACTAATTTATGTTATGGATTGAGCAAGTTCTTCTAGGGTTGATTGAAGATCTTTTAGTGAACCCATTTGAACCTTCTTCCAAGATCTTATCCTTAAGATGTTAGGATTCTCTAAGGATCCTCACTCTGATACCAATTGTTGGATTAGATCTAGACAACTGATAGGAGGTGAATCAGTTGTCACACATTCTAAACTTTTTCTTTCTTTAATATTCCTTTACAATTTAAAAACAAATTAATGAAATAATCATTTTAGTCATCACATAAGTAGAAATGAAATAACCCATTTGACACCAAGATTTTTGACGTGGAAACCCGGTTAAGGGAAAAACCATGGTGGGGGTTAACCCACAAGAATTTAATACCCTATTAAAAGTATTGATACAAAATGGGAATGCACATGCATTTGGGCTCACTACCCAGAGCTCACTACTCAAATGAAGGCTCACTAGCTAATACACTATTTCAAATGAATGACAGAGATATGAACTAATGATAACATCTACTTATGTAGGAATTTCAATTCTAGTTGAGTACAAAAAATGATCTTACACACTTCATCCTTGTTCTGTTCTTCTTACTGTTCTACTCTTATTCGCACCTTAGATTTCTGCTCTGCTCACATCCACTTTCTTTGCATTCATCATGCCCCCTAAACATTTGAATTCACCAACTATATATATCTGCAACAAGATCTATAATAATTCTACTAGTCAGCGTCAATAGTACTTAGAACACCTATGAATGTTCTTTCCTATCGGCTAGATCTATGCATAACTTGGAGTGAAGACCAAAACTTACTCTTACAAATCATTACTCATGTCGGCCATAGTTATTGAATGCCACCATTTGTCCAACAACCAACTTCCATTCATCCAAAAACAAGATCTTCTGCAAGGTCTACCTATTCTTCTTTTGTCTGCTACATCAGACTAGAACCTGATACATAGATGCTAATAACATTTGATTCCTTCATCACCAAATGACAAAACTATGGATTTAGAGTGTATTTGTAATGTTGTCAATAACCTTGGATCTGCAACATACCATGCCTTTCCACCAGAGATATCTGGACCAAAATACCAGACTATGCTATATACTCTGTTTCAGGCTCCTAGACTTATATTATCATTTTGACTTCTGGTATGATCAGATACTATACTGCAGATGTGGAGAACAATCTTAGCTTCCATCAATGACAACACTTATCAATGCTATGTAGTGTCTCTTAGAAACAAATACAAGGTCATAAAGTATACATTCAAATACAAATACAATGTCATAGAGTATACACTTGAATACATAGTCATAAAGTATACACTTGATTACAAAGTCATAGAGTATACACTTGAATACAAATACAAAGTCATAGAGTATACACTCGAATACATAGTCATAAACTATACACTTGAATACAAAGTCATAGAGTATACACTTGAATACACATAGTTCACAAGGTATACACTTGAGTACACTCAAATACACATAAATCACAAGGTATACCCTTGAATACACTTGAATACACATAAGTCACAAGGTATGAATACACGTAAGCTACATTAATACATGTAAGTATACCATCAGACAACTAGAAAGGGGATTTGGTGCATCCCATACTACATTGTAGATTCATCCACCATCCCAAGGTGACCAAATATATGCATGAGTACACGTAATACTAAAGTATACACAACAAAGAAAGATCATATATAGAAATGTAACAAGACTCAAGGACTATGTGGGTTCAACCATAAAGAGGGTGGAGTGGAACGTGATGAGGTGTCCCAAGTTTCCTCTGCCCTAGGCCCAACAACAAGACCTTATCCTCCATTGGTCTCACATGGTTCTTAACTGATGGTACTTAACCATCATCATGAGGTGGCATACCTAGTGAGGGCTTTATGCCATTCCCCTCCATCACACCATCCTTTTCTCTTATGATTGAAGATCCTCCTTTTATTTATTTCAATAATTGATTCAAGTGGGAATAGTCCGGGAGGTTGCAATAGGGTGTCCTAGATCCTCAACCCTAGGCCCAATAGTAGGACCTCATCCTCTATTGGCCTCATGTGGTCCTTAACCAATGGTCCTTAGCCAACATCATGAGGTGGTGTACCTAGTGAGGGTTCATTCACTATTCCCCCTCCTTGCAATCCTACCTCATTCTTTCCTTAACCAATTATTGCCAAATTCAGATCATTATTCATAACATCAATAACATGCAGTCATGTAGTATACACTTAAATGCATGTAAGTCAACTATCATTCATAAGATGGCAAGAAAGATGTTTTGATACCACTTGTAGTGTCCCTTATAGAAACGATACTAATTTTTCCCTAAATTATCAATTTCTAAGCAAATAAAGATTTAGAGAGTACCTTGGCTTGATTCAATTCCTGCAAACAGGTTAGAAAATACTTACAATATTATTTTTCACTGTCAAGTTAACATGATTAACAAACTCAAATGGCATTATTATTTCAACTAAACCTTAGGCCCAAGAGTGGATATACATTCAACATGGCCTCATGTGGCTTGTGCCATCCATATGAGGTGGTTTACTTAATGAGGTATTTGTTATGCTATTCCCCCTTATCTTGTCATTTCCTTTCCCTTTCTCTATGATTGGTTCCTTTGAATTTGCATGTCTATGATAGTGGAATGAGATCACACAAGGGTGCCCCATAAGCCATCTCTTCTAAGCCCAAGGGAAGTACCTTTGGTACTCTTTTACCCTTTGTACACCCTTGGACCCAATGGGATTATTCAATTCCTCCTAAAGGGGTGGTGTACCTAGAAGAGTGACCCATCACTTTTATCCCTCTTGCACCACATTTCCTCCATCATAGTAACTATAAGATTCATACAAGAATCCACATTAACTCATAATAAACTAATCAAACTCATAGCAATAAACAATCATATCAAATGTGTTGTGAATATAATCTATAATTCATAGTAAGTTTCACAATGCTTATGATACTAATGATAACCCTTCAATTATATGCATTTGTCTTTATTTATCACATGGTATTTATCATAAGAAACATAGGGTTAGATACATCATGCCAAGTATATAATTCTTGCCTTTGTGTCCTTTAGAATTCTTAGGATTTAACTCCTTCCTTCTATGCTATTTATATATCTGCCAATGTATGATCTTTTGTACCTTCATCAAGTAACCTTATAACATATATTTCCTTATCCACTTATACTCTTATAGATCTACCTATGCTTCCTTTTTTATTCTGCATGTATAAGATGCTCTATATTCCTGATAATATTCCTTGTATTCTTCCTATACTTCTATTATTCTGAATATTAATTTAGATATATCTATTTTATTTAGACATATATTCCAATCTGATTTCCTTTTTTATAAGATCAGATATTATTCTTATTTCTACCTCCTTATATTCAAAAAATATACACACATATATAATTCATTTTTTTGTTTATAAGAAGTGTTTTTTTTTAATTTTTTTTATAATTTAAACAATGTCTTAATATCGAGACATCACATGGAGAGGGGAAGAAAGATGAGAGTGAGAGAGAAGGTAGGAGGTAGAGAGCAGGGGGAAGAAGAGAATTAGAGAGAGGGTAGGAGGTAGAGAGGGGAGGGAAGTAGAGAGTGAGAGAGATGGTACGAAGTGCAACTTCCCTTGTAGACATGTATGTAAAGTGTTGAGGCATAGACAAGGTATGTCAATTGTTTGCTCTAACACCTCAAAGAGATGTTCTATAATGGAATGCAATTATTGTAAGATATGCAAAAGATGAATTTGTTGAAAAGGCTTTAGAAGATTTCAAGTAAATGCAATTAGCATGTGTAAAGCCAAATAAGCTTAGCATAGCGCGAGCACGTTATAACATGCTCACGTTATGCTGAGCTTATTTAGATGTTTTTTTCCACATTTTAACAAAATTTTTAGATAATCTAAAGTGTGCTCTCCATCAGGATGGCACTTTTTTAAATGAAAAGTAAAAATAATACCACCACCATCTTAAGCTCTCTATTAGCTATCTAACCATATAATTTTTTTCACATTTTGAGTATGTTAAGGGTCTCATCTTTAATTTCTTTTGTTAGTGTATCCATTTTTTGTCAAAAACCAATGTCTAGTATTTTTGAGCTTTTTTAACCTTTCATCAAAATTTGAAATAAGTTACAATTTTAGAAACTAGACTCCATATGCACGTATTCAAAAAACAAAATTCAATTTTTTATTAGTTTTCAAAAATTTGATTTTCTATTTTTCAGGATGTGTCCACTTTGAAAATTACTATAAAATCAATTATTCATGAAAAAATTATAAAAAAAATTAGGGATAAACTACATCGTGTTAGCTAATTTCTCTATGAAGTGATTTTTGAAATACTAAAAAAAGTTAACATTTTAGGGGGAGCACACCAGATGCTATGTTATATTTTTTTGAGAAAAACATGACCAATCTGTGTCCTCCCCCTTTTTGCGCCCCTTAATCTCAACAATTTTTGAAAAAAATAGTAGTTTAGAAATAAGATTCGGAGCACTACGACTCTTGTTTTTTTTGCATCTTCAAATTTTGATTGTAACTATCTTTAATTTATCATCCAACATCAATGTTTCCTGATTTAAGAAAAAAGGTGGCATCTTAAGACCCCCTTTTGGTCCCTCATCTTTGTGCACTTACCCAACAATGTTCTTTCAAAAGTATTGAGAGGTAGTGGTTGACGATGTTTGGAAGGAAACATAGTAAAGAATAAGTAGAAGAGCAATTTTAAAGGTATGAAATGCCACCTTCATTACTCTAGTCCATAATATTAAGAACGCTAAGTTTTTTGATGAATTTAGACCAATTGTACTTTGTAATACCATATATAAAATTGGTGCTAAGGCCATGGCTTTTAGGAGTAAGAAATGTTTGGAGGGGATAATTTCTAAAGAACAAAGTGGATTCTTGATGGCATCATCACTATGCATGAGACTGTCAATTCAATTAAATCAAAGAAAAAAGAAGGCATTGTCATAAAATTAGAGATGAACAAAGCATATGATAGGATTTCTTGGGAATTCCTAATCAAATTTATATAGAAGTTTGGATTATGTGAAGAATGGTGTAACTGGGTATATAGTTTTATTTCATTAGTTTCATACATATTGCTCATTAACAGCTCTCTGATTGATTTTTTTGAGCCAAACAAGGGTTACGATAGGTAGACCCTCTTTATGTTTTTCTATTCCTAATTTTCATTGAGGTTCTAGGTAGGGCACTAAAAAATGAGATGGAGAGAGGGAACCTAAAAGGGCTTCAGTTCTTTGGAGGGATACATAATGTTTATCACTTGTTGTTTGTATAAGATACTATCCTTTTTGGAGAAGCCACTACCATAGAAGCCAACACAATCAAAAAATTTCTTTTGCAATACGAATTGACAACTAGCAAGAAGGTGAATTCTTCCAAGTCAAGAATTTTCTTTCTAAAAGACCAGTGTCTAGAAGGATGAGAGTTTCAAAAGATTCTTGGATATGAGGTTTAAAAGATACCAAAAAAATATTTTGGGATAACCTTAATTGATAGAAGAACTTCTGAGCTAGAGTGGAAGAATGTGATTGACATAGTACATGGAAGATTGGTCTCCAAGTTTAGGCTGATTGATTTCATTGGCTGGAAGAATCACTTTGATTAAGGCCTCATTAACTTCAATTTTTGTGTATGTTATGTCAATCTTTTAGGTCCCTAGCAAAGTTGCCAAAAGGTTTGGAAGATATACAATGGAACTTTCTTTGGTGTAGAACCGAGAATTCCCACAAGTATAGTCTAGTCAAATCAGATGAAGTATGTAAGGTGAAGAATTTGGGAGGGTTAGCATTCATGCATTGTAAGAAAATGAACAAATCTTTCTATAAGCTATGTTGTAGAACCTATGAGGAGAAACATAGGTTCTGGAGTAAGGTTCTATAGTCCAAATATCTTACTAATGGGTTGGATGATCTCTTTAAGGAAGACAATATTCTCCCCCTAGGTTCTAGCATATGGAATTTCATCAGAATCTACTACAAGCTAATTTCCCTAGATATTAAATGGAGATTGGGAAGTGGAGATAAAATAAGATTTTGGCAAGATGGTTGGTTGGAGGATAGTGCCTTGAAATACCTAATATAGTTTAGGCCTCTTTTATCTCACTTTGAAGATAGTATGAATGTCTTGGTAAGAGATTATTGGGAGGATAAGAATTCATCTTTGAATTGGAGAATCCTTATTCCTCCTGTGCTGGAGCTAAAGGAGGCCTATGAAATTCTTTAGATGAATTTTGATAATTGGCCTATCCCCTCAATGTATAAAGAAGATTTAATGGTGTGGGAGGTCATAGCAGTGGTCATATCTCTATTTGGTCTGCCTTTCATCACTTCTTTGAGAACTCGAAAGGTCTTCCTTATAATCTTGAACATAAAATTTGATTTTCCAAAGGGCTTCCCAAGGAAAATGCTTTTTTGTGGATCACTTCTAGAAGGTGTACACTCACCTAGGATAGACTACAATAGTTTTATAAGCTTGGCCAATCCTAATGTGTTTTATGGAGAGCCAATTATGAAACCAATGACCACTTATCCTTGCACTATGATTTCTTTAGACAGAACTGTGGCTTTATTTTTTATGAAGATGGGGGTTGTATTGGGTTACTCCCCCTCATATCTAAAGCCTTCTGGATTTCTAGGAAATGGAAACAAAATGTCAAGGTCTAAAATTTATTTGGGATTGTTTTCTAGCATTGCTAGTGTGGATTATCTGGTTGGAATGAAACAAAAGAATAAAGAGAGATCAGAGGAATGTATATGGGATCAAATAAAATCTAGAATAAATGAGTTCAGAGAAATTCAAAAAATGATTATTGGGGCCTTTTGTAGGAGGAAGTTGGATGGGCAGATGAGTGGCCAAGATTTCAGTGGATTGAGGGTAGTAGGAAATGAGCTAATCTTAATAAACCTCTTTGTTGTTGGCAATGTTCAAAGGAAGGTTTGTTTAAGTTCAACTTTCAAGGGGCTACTAAGAACAATCTAGGGATTGCAGGTGGAGGAGGGGTCTTTCTGGACAAGGATGGATAGACTTAAGGGTTTGTTGCTTATGATTTTGGTAGGGAATCTAATAATATGATAAAAGATCTAGAGTTCTCTTATGGGGAATGATGATAGAAATAGAGAAAGGATGGAAAAAATTATGGATAGAAGGGGACTCAAAATTGGTTATAGGAGAAATTTGAAATGATGTAACATTCATAACTAGAGATTAGAGTCCATCTTGTCTAAATCTATATTAGGAATGGAATGGTTTAAAGACATTTGGTTTTCCCACAAAGGAAAGAAGGGAAATGTGGTTGTTGATTGGGTAGCCAACAGAGGGGTCGAGATGAAAAGTAATTATGGTTTTGCCTCTGTCTAATGGTGGAATAATTTTTCTTTAGATGTATTGTTACTAATTCAAAAGGACCTTAGGGGGACTTCACTCGTTAATGGGTTGGAATGATAATGGCCAATACACACATAATGAAGTGGTAGCATGTGAGAAGTAATTATTTGGAGAGGTGGATAGTAATTAATTTCATTGTATTTGATATTGATGATGGGTGAGTAGTTCATTCATTTTGAGTCTTAGAAGTTGTAGTGTGGTTATTTTTCATGGTGTCTAAGGAAGTTGCTTAACATTTGGGTGGAAGGATGATAGGTGGTGATACCAGGAAGGAGAAATTCAAGGCTAAAACACCCAAATAGAGGAAGCACTGTGTCAAGTGAGATGGCTATGGTAGATTTTATGGATTTCACAAACAAAGAAATCATGAACCCTTCTCTTAGGTAGTGAAAGGTTAGAATATGAGAGGTTTCAAAAGGAATGGATGGGTCTCCTAGTGTGTGCATCCAATTGATGATGGCTAAGCTTCTATTGAACCTAGGATATAAGAACACCTTTGACGTTGCTCAATCCCTCTCATGTGCATCAATGCTCTTGATAGCCGCCATTTTTTACTTTCACCATGATGATATTGGTGATGTGGTGCATTAGGTGGAGGTTCACTTTGATTGCTTCCTAGAACATTTACATGGAATTAAGTGGCGATAAATTTGCCTTCAACTGGTAGTGGAGGAGATAGCTAAGTTGTAGGTTTCTCTACCAAAGGATGCTATACCTTTTTTTGAAGTGCTATGAAGAGGATGATAATGCGGAGGAAGGTATGGACATAAAGGACCTAGTTTAGAACATCTCTTGTGATAATTGTAATTGTGTGATTAATGGTGAAGCGAGGCCTATGCAATTTACCTCTATCCTTCCTTGTTTCTCAAACTTTATTTAAATGCTTATATAGACTGTGGGTTTTGGGGTGGTTATTTTCTGGGAAGACAATAAAATAAATTATAGATAGATAGTTTTTATATTTCTTGATCTGATACCTCTTCAACCTACATGACACTGTTCAAGCTATCTTTTGGTTTCTAGGGTTTCCCCAATTTTCATGGTTACTAGTCCTAAACTAGGTTTTATTATTAAAAAAATCATAGTCAGTTTCATTAAATTATGGAATGGGCAAAGAATTAGCATTTGACATGATCAATTGTTAGAGAGAACTCAACCACAAAATCTATAACCCAAAAACAATCACTTGCTTTGATACAAAATGAATGTGATGAAACTAATTCATTGATTCTTCAAACCAATTTTAAACAAATTGCAGTAGAAAAAATGCTATATATGACACATTATTTAGAGAAAATATATGACTTACAGCCAAATAAAAGAACACTATCCATAAGTCATGAAGCCAAGACTATTTACACACTATATTGATTTTGAAATTGTTGATAGAAAATTACAATATGAGAGACTTCTTTATAGTTTTTTTATAGCCCCAAAACAAACATTATGGACACTAAAAATAGTACTCCGAATAAATCCAAAATCTTCAAAATAAAGCATACCAACTAAAGATAGCTCCGTCAAATAAATAGTGCTCTATATGCATCTAAAAACATACCTATAAAAAATAACAACCACTACTAGATATAAATAACTACAAATAAACTGAAATAAGGATTATTAATAGAAAAATGCAATAGGCATAGAAAAGGACATGCAATATTTAGAACATGTTTTTTAACTTCCTTAGTCAATACTAAATACTAAATTTCTTTCTAATAAAATCAACAATTTTGGCAAACTATGTGACAAAAAAATAATGGAAAAAACTCAAGTCATGAAGGGGAGCACGAGATGCTCGCATGAGGAATGAGACAAAGTATTTTGCAAGGCAGTAATAGATCACCTATGTAGGGAGAGGATGAAGATGGAGAGGATGACGATGGAGAAGAGGATGATGATGGAGGATCTAATGCATGGCATCTCTTTGCGGAAGAAGAAGAGGATGAAACTCTCTTAGATATCTAGTTGGAGGTGCAACAGTCTATGGTGCGGAAGGGGCCTTTGTTGAAAATATGTGCCTAAGTGGTGTTGTCATTGATGTCCTTGCTGCCATTGGTGTCAATTGTATCCTATATTGTTGTCTGTATAGAAGACCAGATTGTTGAGGATATTGAGAAAATTATAGACAATAAATGCATGCGAACCATATGGTTGTGTAGAGGATTGTCAGAGGTTGCTCTAGTTAAGAATTAAGAAATCCACATGAAGATTTGAAGAAGTTATGGCCATATGTGTAGAACTAGATTTTGCACAATATTCAGAAGAGACAATGTGATAGTAAGTTGGTCTAGATTACTCTGTAGTGAAATATTATGGTATGTGGATTTGAAGGCATGTTTAGGAAGTCAGTGTGTCACATCAAATCTAGTGGTTCATGGTTTGGAGGTCTACAAGCTATCTTTTGAGTTTGACAATCATGGCAGATAGTGTTCTTGAGGTTCCAGAGGAAGATACATATGATTCTGGTAATTTGGTTTAGAGTGGATGTTATTGACGAATTCAATGTGCCTGTGGAGGTCTCTAGATTGTGTGGCTACTATGTTGGAGGTCTGCATTGAAGTTTGAGCTTGTTGATTGAAGATTTCTTCTTTAAGGTTAATTTTCTTCCTAGTCTTGGCCAACCAGATGTTCCTAGCATGTTGCAGATGATCTAAAGAGCATTTTATGAAGCATGGTATGATAGTAGAGAAAGTTTCAAGTTCCAGCTATGTTTGGTCGACAGTGTAAAGATCCGCGTTAAGTTTAGCCGACCTTGCTGATCATTACAAGGTTGATGAAGTGTATAAATACTTATTGAAGCATTGTGAAAAATTATCCTTGTATGAAATGAATTAAATCCCAAGCAAGGATCAAAAGCAGAGCAGAGAAGAAGAAGAGTGAAGGGAGTATAGAGTGAAGAGTCGGTGAAGAAGTATTTGAAAATAGAAGCAAAAGTTTTATGAGCCTTCAAAGGGACTGATTCAAGTATTAATGTAGATGCTATTTCTGAGTTCATTATCTCTGTGTAATTCATAATTTCTTATAGGCAGTGAGCCTCTTCTTGAGCAGTGAGCTCTGGGCAGTGCACCCGAAGGCATGTGCCTTCTATTTTCTTAAGTACTTTTAATAGGGTACACATTTTTGTGGGTTAACCCCCACTGTGGTTTTTCCCTTAACTAGGTTTTCCACATCAAAATCCTGGTGTTGTGTGTTCATGTTGTTTCTGCTCATGTGTTGATTTATGTTTAATTGTTTACATCATTAATCTGGTTGTAAATTAAGGAAGAAGATTTAAAAGTGTAGAAAAAGATAAAATTTAGAGACAAATAATTCACCCCCCCTCTTAGTTGTCTGGACTAATTCCAACAATTGGTATTAGAGTGAGGTTCCTCTAGAAGAATCTTAACCGCTCGAGGAGATCTAGGATGCCGACTTACAAGAAGGAGAGTCCAAGATTCGATGGAACAAATTACTCTATTTGGAAGAGTCACATAGAATGCCATTTACAATGCATGGGTAATGCTTATTGGTTAATAACCAAAGATGAGTATGAACCTCTGGAGAAAGGTTCTTCAACTCCAAATAAAATCAAAGATGTAGAAAATAACCTTTGAGCTAAAGAAGCCTTGTTGAGTGCCCTGACTGATTTAGAAATGACAAATGTTTTTGGATTAATAACTACTAATGAAATTTGGAAGAAGTTGGAGAATCTGTATGAAGGAGATGAATATGTCAAATGTGCCAAACTATAAAGTCTGAGAGGAAAATTTGAGGATGAGTGAAGATGAAAATATCACAATCTACATGCAAAAGATAAATGAACTTGTGTGTAGGATCAGGTGTGCTAGTAGAACTTTGGAGGAATAAGAGATTGTGGTAAAAGACCTCAAATCCTTGTTTGATTCATATAAACATAAGGTTGCTTCTATAGAAGAAATCAGGACTATCACAGATGTTACAACAAATCACCTGGTTGGCAAAATTTTAGCTTTTGAATTGAGTGAATTTGGTGATTCTCTTCCTAAGTCTGAATCTACATTCAAAGCTAGTGTATATGGAAAATAAAGATATGATTTGAGTGAAAGCACTTCTGCAAGATCAAATAGATTTTTGAAGACAAGAAAGGATCTTGAAGATGTTGAAATAGAAACTGAAGATCTTGAAGTTCTTATTGCCAGAAGAATGCCAAGAGGATCCGGTAAGTATGAAGGAAAATTACCACTCAAATGTTTTTCTCATAATAAGATTGGTCATTTTGCCTCAAGATGTCCAGAGAGGTTTTCAAAACCAAACCCTAATAGATACAAGGGTCAAAAGAATTGTTACTATGTCCAAGAAGCTGGAGAAGAAGGTGTCACAGATGATGAGCCTGATCATGGAGGTTCCTCAGAAAATAATTGGGTATTCATTGCTATCAAAGAAGAAGACCCAGTGTCTACTAAATCTACTAATTGTGCAAATGTGGAAAGTTCCTTGGCTTCTCAAGTTATTGAAAAAGATGAATCGGTGATTGATAGTGGATGTTCTCATCATATGACTGGTGACAAGAGTAAGTTTGTGAGTTTTAAAAATTATGAAGGGGGGCTTGTGAAATTTGGAGACAACTCAGCTAGTAGAATCAGTGGCAAAGAATCCATCTCTTTTGATGGTAAAAACAACACCAATGATGTTCTATATGTGGAAGGACTGAAGCACAATCTTCTAAGTGTTATACAGTTGGTGGACAAGGGTTATGATCTTTAATTCAAGGACAGAAAATGTAGAATCTTGGAATGCTCTAGAACTAAAATTGCATCCAGTACTCAAACTAGAGGTAACATCTTCAACTTAAGCAGTTCTAGAAAAAGTTGTTTGATTGCTCAGATAGATCAAAGTTGGCTATGGCATAGAAGGATGTGTCATGTGAATTTTGATAACATTGTCAAAATAAGTTCCACTCAAGTTGTAAGAGATCTTCCAAGACTTATGAAACCTGATATGTAGAGAATGTCAATTGGGTAAAAAAACAAAATTTCATTCAAGAGTAAGGAACAAGGTTTAGGTGGAAGATTGGAACTAGTACATACTGATCTCTATGGCCCTACTAGAATTAGGATTATGCAAGGAGACATATATTTCATGTTGCTGATTAATGATTACTCTTGGAAGATGTAGGTAACTTTCCTGAAAGAAAAATTAGAAGCTCTTAACAAGTTTAAGGTGTTTGAGATGATGGTTGAAAATGAGATTGGTGGGAAATTGAAGTGTTTGAGATCTAACAGAGATGGAGAATTTACTTTCAGTGAGTTGATGTTTTTTGTGAGAAGCATGGAATTAAAAGACAGTTATCTGTGTTGGCAAGAGACACTATGTGGATTCATGAGTGTTGTCATTGATGGCAACAAAGTCCATCCCACACATCCACAGGACATGGTGTGTCTTTACCGGAAGTCAGATTGAAGAAGTATTGTGGTCTGCTAAGAAAGAACAGAACATGCAGCAAGGTCCGACAGTCAGGTCCGGATCTCTCAGAGGAAGTATCTCAGTAAAGTGCAAATTTGGGGAAGTCAAGAGGATACCTTGACTGATAGATTCCAAGGATTGAGCCTCTGGTTAAGAAAGAGTGAAGAGATATGAGCACCTAAGCATTGGGTCCCTGTTTGGCAAAGTAGGCAGAGGAAGACCTGACCGACAGAGCATCAGACCTTAATCCGGATGTGATATTGATGATAGTCAAGTTTCTTAAGGTATCATTCATGATTGGCCAACATGATTGATGACTTCTATAAGCACCTCCTTGATACGCATCACTTGGTAAGCAAGGATTTAGCCAACAGATCAGAGTTTAGGAAAATATTGACTATTCTAGATGCCGACTAGAAAGGTGTTGAAATCATAGATGCGGATATATATATATACTAGATGGATTTGGATATGAAGGTGTGTGTGGTGCATTGTGAAGTGCAAAGAAAAGCAGAAATTAGTGTGGAAGCAATAATATAGGTCTGGAATGTGACTGGACAGCAGCACTTAAGAAGAGAAAGAATGAAGTGTAGCAGATCAGTATATTGGGCTTAACCAGAACTGAACTTCAGCATGTGTGGATGCTTCTCATCAGTTCAAGTATCTTGTTACCTTCTTTACTTCTTGTAGACAGTGAATCTCTTGTAGGCAGTGAGCCTCTTGTGAGCAGTGTGCTCGGGCAGTGAACCCTAATTGGCAAGTGCCATTTTGTACCATCTTATTCTTTTAACAGAGAATACAATTTTGGGTTAGTCACCCCGTGGTTTTTCCCTTAACAGGGTTTTCCACGTCAAAATCTTTGTGTCATGTGTCTTGATGTTATTTTTGTTTCATGGTTATGTTTGCAAATATAATTTGATGTTGCATTAATTGTTAAGGAAGATCAAAAAGTTGAAATAATTAAGATAACTGATTCACCCCCCCTTTCAGTTATCAACAATTGGTATCAGAGCCAAGTTCCTCCAAACAGAGCCTAACAGCTTGAGGAAGATCTGGGAATCTCAATGGATATGTATGGTATGAGGGAACAACTTCAGTCTACCCTAGATGATCTTGAGCAATCTCACTCTGAAGTCAACAACTTGAAGGAAAGACTCAAATAGGCTGATGATTTCATAAATGAGCTAAAAGAGAAACTGAGTATCTCTATGAAAAAGAGAAACTGAGTATCTCTATGAAAAAGAGAAAGGAACTACTTCAGCAATTAGCAAGTCAAGGTGAAGCAAATGATACAAATGAAGATCTGAAGGAGAAAACCAAGTTATGTGAAAAGTTATCAAAAGAGGTCATTATGGTAAGACATGAAATGGAATCAGGAGTTATGAAATTCACCCAAGAAATTGAAGAGAAAAGAAAAATTGAAGATTATCAAGGAGAAGTCAGAAGACTGCCACAAAATGGATAGAATAATCAGGCATCTAGAATCTGATCTTGAAGAAGCTAGAGACAATGAAGAACAACTTGAGAATCAGATTGACACTCTTAAAAGGGATCTTCAAAAAGCAAATGAATACAAAGAGAAATTCAAGATAAGCTCTGCTCAACTTGAAGGTCTTCTTCAAAGACAAGCAAGGCTTGGGGTACGAAAAAGGTGAAAGCTTCAGATCCGGTCAGAAGAACTCCAGATCAGAAAACCTAAGAAACAGGCCTAGAAGACCTCCGGTAAGGCAACCAAATGCTCAAAGATATCCATCTTTCAATGGATACTGTCACAACTGCAATAACTTTTGTCATAAAGCAAATCAGTCCAAAAGAAGAATGAATTAGACTAATTCATCCTTCTCCGAACAGTGTTTTAATTGCAAAAGGTATGGTCACAAATCTCTTGAGTGTAAAAATAGGCAAATGAATAATTCATTCAATGGTAGATGCTTTGCATGCAATAGAATGGGACATATGGCTAATTAGTGTAGATCAAGAGGATATCAGTCAAATATGCAAAGAAATATTGTTTTCTACAATTGCAATAGATCCGGTCATATTGCCAAATTCTCCAAAAGAAAGAATCAAGACAAAAAGGGTCTGGTGCATCATAACCAAAAGAAAGACAAAGGAAAAGGAAAGGTGAATGCAAATGAAATTCAAAGGGAAATGAACAAGATTTGGGTGAAGAGGAGTACAAAAAATGTTGAGGATGGATCCGCACTAGAATCTAGTGCTGATATTCCTTCCGAAAACTAAATAGATGAGATCTGGCTTAGGGGGAGTAAGAAAAGAAAAATATTTTCCTCTAGCCAGTCATTAGGTGCCCAAAATTGGCACATGAAAGGTTGTGGATTAAAGGATTCTTAGAGAAACATCTAAAGTAGGTTTGGTAAAGATATGAAAGTTCTGCAAGAAGGTTTGAAGAGTCTAATCTTCCAAGATAGATCTAGTTTGACTATCATTCAGTAAAAGCAGGATTCTCACAGTTAGATCCAGCTTGATTCAAAATTGAGGAATCTTGATCTGCGGATAGATCAAATGATTATGGAAAGGAAAATAGATTGTTATTATTCACCAAGAATAACTCTAAGTGTATCTCAGTGACTCAAAAAAGATCTATCTCAGAATAAGAAGAACAAGGCAACTGGAATGACTTAAGTTGCGCATTTATTGCAATGTGGAATTAGGGTTTGCTCAAAGATAAAAGGGTTCATTTTCTTGACATTTGTACATTTGCATTCGAGAAGAAGAAGAAAAAGAGCTCTGCAAACAAATTGTCTCAAGTCTCTCAAAGATCAACCACATAAGTCAACTCTTCCAGCAATCTGATCCAGCTCATTCCGTGAAACCTAGAAGCATAAAAAGGTATCATCTGCTCTTGATCAAACTCTCTCTGAATCTTTAAGATGTCTACTCTCAATGTTGTGAAGATTTCTGATAGGCCGCGCCCTAAATTTAAGAAACATCCCTACAAATCTCTAGAAGTGGATCCATTAGGTGCATTTTCCAACATTCCACATGGGGTTTTGCATGTTGAAGATGTTAGGGCACACATTCACAGAAATATTGAAGATTTTAGGGAATCTAAGTTAATGGATATATATCACAAGTAACTAATAGATGAATCATTTGAACTAAAACCTCAGTACAAAGCCATCTGGGACAAGCATTTTGCACAGTACATTCATTTCCCCTGTTTTGTAGAAGATGAATGGGTCCGGTATGTTCTAAGTAGAATGCATGATAACTTTATATGGTTGATGAGGCCATTCAAGATAACCAAGGATGCCATTAGGGTAGTTACTGAATTGCACTCATCCAGTGGGATACCTGCTCTCAAATCTATCAAGAATCAGATAGTGAGTGATGTAACTAGATTAAAATTTGACAAGAGAGCCATGACAATTGAAGATATCACTGATCCGGATATCAAATTTGCATCCATGATAATTGGTTACAAGATATACCACTCCAACAGGGAAAATTCAGTACCCAAAACTATAATTTACATAGCTTATCAGATGCTAAAAGAAAATGTTGACTATGATCTTTGTGAACTTCTTCTAAACCAACTATTAGAGAACCTACAAAAGATCAAAAAGGACAACAAGAATTCATTCAAGTATGGTGGGCCAATATTTTGTTTGTTCTTGTACTTCATGAATGAGCTTCCTAGATCCAGTGGTTGGGTATGGCAGAATGATAAACTAGTAGCCATTCAAATAAGAGATTATATACATGGACTTGGTGATGCCAAGGAACAAAACATAGCACTCTGGGGCCACTTCAAGAACTTTCAGAATATGATGCAAGACAAAGAGAGAATCCCCCAATCTTTAGTTGAAAAGTATAAGGATACAATATGCTTTATGGTAGAAACTGATCAATTTCTAATGGAGGCAGTAGAGCCAAGGATAGTCTAGATCATACCAATGGGGTATGAAGTGGATGAGAAAATTGTTGACCTACATGTTCAACACATGCTTAGTCAACCCAAGGATCCTAAGGCAAAAAGGTTTGGAACCTTTGAAGAGTTGAGTGTGAAGATCCATGTGGAACTAAGACAGCCGGAGATGAAGAGAAAAGTGAGAAAAGAAGTAGAGAATGTTGCCAAAAGGTATGGCATCTCAAAAGAGGCACTTGATGCAAATAGAGAAAAGATGGAAAGGGCAAAAAAAGAAAAGGAAGAGGCAGAAAAAGAAAGTACTCCAGAAGAAGCCCCCTCCCGGACTAGATCCTCTAAGAGCTCTACATCTACCACTGCTAAGAGCTCAAAGGCATCAAAATCAAAAGCAAAATCATTCGGTAAAGAAGAAAAGAGAACAAAGACAAAGGAAATAAGGTCTTACATCAGTCAGAAGGATGATGAAGAGATAGAATCTGATGAAGAGATCAAGAAGATGAAGAAGAAGAAGAAAGTATCTGGTGAAGACAAGGAGGTAGAGGCAGAATAGTTTGTTGAAAGGCCCACTCTGTCCATTGATGATGTAGTCAAATCAGTCACTGTGGATGGGAACCTAAAACTAATGACTAAATTCTATGATGATTATAATGAAGCTAACTAGAAGATCTTGCAAGAAGCTACAGTCAGGTATCTGAATATCTATAATAAGGCATTTATTAAAATCATATCTCTAATTCCTAAGAACCTAGAGAAGGAACTTGAAATAAGGAAGAACAATGCCTAAGAAAAAGATCTAGAAATCTAGGAACAAATAGCTATTCAGCTCTATCCTTCAATCACTCCGAAACAAATGCATATGATCTTCAAAGATTGCAAGGATGAGTTCCAGAGAAAAGCCAGAATGAATTAGCTTATGCTTAGAGAAACTGACAAAGTGGCAAAAGAAATTGAAGGCATCCTTCAGAATGCATACAAAAGATTCAATATCCCTATTATAGAGGACTTAGGTGATCATCCCTCAGCCATGGATGACAAAGAAGAATCTACTGAGACTGTAGCAAAAGAGGCAAAGGAGACAGGTGAAGAGAAAGATAAGGATCTGGATTCCTCTGCTCCGGAAGAGGAAGTCCATAAAGAAGAAAACATCTCTCCTCTGGTTTCCCCTGCAGACTCCGGATCTAAAGGAGAAGAAAGAATAAAGGAGAAAACCAGTCAAGGAGAAGAAGTACAAGAAAAAGAAAAAGGTCAAACAGAGAAAACCTCAGATGATAGTGCTAAAGCTGTAGAAGCAAAGAAAACCCTGTCACCGACAAGAGACACAACAGAAGTAGTCGAAGAATTCTTAACCAAAGAGATGATAGAATTTGATGAACTGAAACTTCTTTAAGGACCATTCAATTTTGACTCCCTCTCCTTGGTTCAAACCATGAAGCTAGCATCCTTTACTTAAGCAAAGGCAAAAGAAAAACTTCTAAAGTCTCACATGGAAGACTACAAGCTCATAGAAACTACATCCAGTGTATTGGAGAAGATCATGCCATCCTTCCAAAAGGATCCTTTGGCCTCCACATTTGGTAATCTAAAGTCTCTTGTAAATTTTGTTCATTCACATTTTGATTCCTTAGAAAAGTCAGTAGAAGAAAAGGTCTGGAAGGAGTTTGTGGAAAAGAGACTCTCTGAAGTACAAGGTCTAATAAAAAATGATAGGAGAGTTATGGATATTGGAATAAAGAGCTTAGAAAATGTTCTTAAAGATGGCAGAGATATCTATAAATTTTGTTTATCCTAGCCTAAAGTGACCAAGGAAATTGAGAAGAAAGTAAAAGAGCAAGAGGATAAACTGTTAAGTTTATCTCAAAGTTTTGATCCTCTCTCCTCCATAGTAAATCAAGAGTGTCAGACTATTGTAGTCATAGATGAAATAAAGAAGCTTGAAAAGGAGAAGAAAAATAGAATAAACAGGTTGAGTGAACTTAGAGGGATCATTATCCCTAAGTTAGAGGTCATGCATGAGGCCCTAACTGATGCTCTAACCATAGCCCAGACCAATGATCCGACAGATCTTAAGAAGGCAGAAGCTTTTTCATTTTTGTTGAGTGGTCACATCTCAATTTTGGACAGGATGAAGCAGAGTTGGGTGACAGAAGTTGTACAGTTGAAGAATACTTTTGCAGACATATGTAAGTATATGTAAGTACAACTTGTATATATACTTATGCGGATTTGTATAGATTATTTTTCTTGAAAATTTTGGTGTACAGACCCTACCCTTTGTCATTGATATCAAAGGGGGGGTGAGAAGTAGTGAAAAATGTGGCATGCAGCTAAGGGGGAGCTTCGATAAAGTGTACATTAGAACGGAGCATTAGCCAAGGGGGAGTGTAGTATAACACTTAGTCATTTTTCACTAAGTGTTGCCATCAATGCCAAAGGGGGAGATTGCTGGCAAGAGACACTGTGTGGATTCATGAGTGTTATCATTGATGGCAACAAAGTCCATCCCACACATCGGCAGGACATGGTGTATCTTTACTAGAAGTTAGATTGAAGAAGTATTGTGGTTCGGTAAGCAAGAAAAGAACATGCAGCAAGGTCCGACAGTCAGGTAAGGATATCTCAGAGGAAGTATCTTAGTAAAGTGTGGATTTGGGGAAGTAAAAAGGAGTACCTTGACTGATAGATTCCAAGGATTGAGCCTCCGGTTAAGAAAGAGTGAAGAGATACGAGCACCTAAGCATTGGGTCCCTGTTTGGAAAAGTAGGCAGAGGAAGACCTGATCGGCAGAGCATTAGACCTTAATCCAAATGAGATATTGATGATAGTCAAGTTTCTTAAGGTATAATTCATAATTGGCCAACATGATTGATGACTTCTATAAGCACCTCCTTGATACACATCACTTGGTAAGCAAGGATTCAGCCGACAGATCAGAGTTTGGGAAAATATTGACTATTCCAGATGCCGACTAGAAAGGTGTTGAAATCATAGATATGGATATATATACCAAATGGATTTGGATATGAAGGTGTGTGTGGTGAAGTGTGAAGAAAAGAAGAAAGTAGTGTGGAAGCAATAATATAGGTCTAGAATGTGATTGGACAGCAGCACTTAAGAAGAGAAAGAATGAAGTGCAACAGATCAGTATATTGGGCTTAACCGGAACTAAACTTCAGCATGTGTGGATGCTTCTCATCAGTTCAAGTATCTTGTTACCTTCTTTACTTCTTGTAGATAGTGAGTCTCTTGTAGGCAGTGAGCCTCTTGTGAGCAGTGTGCTTGGACAGTGAGCCCTAATTAGCAAGTGCCATTTTGTACCATCTTATTCTTTTAACAGAGAATACAATCTTGGGTTAGTCACCCCATGGTTTTTCCCTTAATAGGGTTTTCCACGTCAAAATCTCTGTGTCATGTGTATTGATGTTATTTTTGTTTCATGGTTATGTTTGCAAATATAATTTGATGTTGCATTAATTGTTAAGGAAGATAAGAAAGTTGAAATAATTAAGATAACTGATTCACCCCCCCTCTCAATTATCAACAATCTGCTCCTACGACTCCTCAGTAGAATGGAGATTTGGAGGAAGAAGTCTACATTGAGCAACCAGAAGGATTTTAGTTGTTTGATTAGGGAGATATGGTTTATAGACTGAGAAAAGCCTTGTATGGACTCAAGAAAGCTCTGAGATCCTGGTATGCCAGATTGGATAAGCATTTGCTTAAGCTAGGATTTAGCAAAGGTACTACTGATAGTAATCTATACTTCAAGATTAATGATGAGGACATTCTAATTGTTGAGGTATTTGTTGATGATATCATTTTTGGTGGAAATGAATGTATGTGCAAAATATTTGTTGATTAAATAAAAAGTGAGTTTGAGATGTCAATGTTTGGTGAGATGAATTTCTTCCTAGGTCTGCAAATTGTTCAGTCAGATAAAGGTATCTTGATATCTGAGCCCAAGTATGTGAAAGAATTATTTAAGAAGTTTGAAATGGAAGATTCAAAGCCAATAGGTACACCTATGGTAACCAGAAAAGGTATAGATCAATGATTAGAGGATTGCTCTATCTGACTCAGACCAGACCTGACATCATGAATGCAGTTGGACTTGTTTTCAGATTTCAAGTTGATCCAAAAGAATCCCATGTTATGGCAGTGAAAAGAATTTTTAGATATCTCAAGAGGACAATTGATTATGAACTGTGGCATCCAAAAGATAATGACTTCACTCTTCATGCATATACAGATGCTGATTGGGCAAGAGATGTGGGTGACAAAAAAAGTACTAGTGGTGGTGCATTCTTCTTGGGGAGAAGTTTGGTCTCTTGGATAAGCAAAAAGAAAGAGGCAATATCTCTGTCTACTGCAGAGGTAGAGTATATAGCAACAACAAATAATTGTACTCAGGTTTTGTGGATGAAACAAATGTTGAAGGAGATCAGAATTGTGTTTGAGGAGCCAGTCACAATTTTCTATGATAATTCTAGTGCAATAAGCATCTCAAAGAATCGTGTATTGCATTCAAATATAAAGCATATATCTATCAAGTTTCATTTCTTGAGAGAGAAGGTAAATGAGAATGAAGTCAAGTTGAAGTTTGTGCCTTCCAAAGATTAGATCACAGATATTTGTACTAAGCCTCTTCCCAAGGATAATTTTGAGTATCTCAGAGAGAAGTTAGGGGTTATGACCTCTCCTGATCAAAACTAAGATGCACTTATGTGCATCAGTCCGGTGGAATTCTCAGACATATCTTGAGATCTAAATTGATGTTGAGAAGATACTACTCTAAGGAGTAGTCAGTATGTAATTGTTGGAGGTCATTCTGAAATAAAAAGAGGAAGAAAAGATAGCAAATATGTGCCCTTTTCTATTGATGTCAAAGGGGGAGAGAAGTCATGTGAAACACTTGGAAATGAATAGTTACTGGTGAAAGGGGGAGCAGTGAAGAAAATGGTTGTAAGAGGAAGGGGGAGAAGTTATTGTCTTGATGGTTGAATTAAGTTTTTCACATCATATGTTGCCATTAATGACAAAGGGGGAGATTGTTACAAATATGTGCCTAAGTGGTGTTGTCATTGATGTAAACATATCCTTGTTGCCATTGGTGTCAATTGTATCCTATATTGTTGTCTATATAAAAGACTAGATTGTTGAGGAGATTGAAAAAATTAAAGACAATCAATGCATGCGGACCATATGGCTATGTAGAGGATTTTTAGAGGTTTCTCCAATTAAGAATTGAGAAATCCGCATGAAGATTTGAAGAAGTTATGGCCATCTGTGTAGAACTAGATTTTATAGTATTCAGAATAGACATTGTGACAATAAGTTGGTCTGGATTGCTCTGTAATGAAATATTATGGTCTGCAGATCTGAAGGCATGTTTGGAAAGTCAGTGTTTAGCATCAACTCCAATGGTTCATGATTTGGAGGTCTGCAAACTATCTTTTTAGTTTGATAGTCATGGCAGATAGTATTCTCGAGGTTCTAGAGGAAGATACAGATGATTCTGGTAATTTGGTTTAGAGTGGATGTTATTGATGAATTCAATGTGCTTGTGGTGGTCTCTGGATCATTTGGCTACTATGTTGGAGCTCCAAATTCAAGTTTGATCTTGTTGATTGAAGATTTCCTCTTTAAGGTTGATATTCTTCCCAGTCTTGGCTGACCGGATGTTCCTGGCATGTTGCAGATGATCTAAAGAGTATTTTATGAAGCATGGTATGATAGTGGAGAAAGTTTCAAGTTCCAACTATGTTTGGCTGATAGTGTAAAGATCTACGTTAATTTTAGCTAACCTTGTTGATCATTCCAAGGTTGATGAAGTGTATAAATACTTGTTGAAGCATTGTGAAAATTATCCTTGTATGAAATGAATTATATCTGAAGAAAGGATCAAAAGCAGAGTAGAGAAGAAGAAGAGTGAAGGGAGTATAGAGTGAAGAGTCAGTGAAGAAGTATTTGAAGATAGGAGCAGAAGTTTTGTGAGCCTTCAAAAGGATTGACTTAGGCATGATTGTAGATGCTATTTCTCAGTTCATTATCTCTATGTAATTCATAATTTCATATAGGCAGTGAGCCTCTTCTTGAGCAGTGAGATCTGGGCAATGCGCCCGAAGGCATGTGCCTTCTATTTTCTTAAGTACTTTTAACAGGATACATATTTTTGTGGGTTAACCCTCACTGTGGTTTTTTCCTTAACTGGGTTTTCCACGTTAAAATTCTGGTGTTGTGTGTTCATGCTATTTATGCTCATGTGTTGATTTATGTTTAATTGTTACATCATTGATCTAGTTGTAAATTAAGGAAGAAGATTTAAAACTACAAAAAAAGATAAAGATTTAGGGACAATTGATTCACCCCCCCTCTCAGTTGTATGAACTAATTCCAACTGCCTTTTGTGGGTCCTTCAAATTCTAATTTTTTTGGGCTTTATGGGGTACTAAATAAGGGTTTCCTTTCTCCTCCAATGGCCCCTACAAAGGATGCTAGGATTTCTATTAAGGGAAATATATCTGGAGCATTGGCCTCTTGCCCTATTTTGCCTATTTCTAGTAAGGTAAATCTGAATGACTATTTTTCACTTTTGGATCTAGTGAGCCCTAATAGGGTGTATCTGCCTTGCATGTTGTAAGATTGTCCTAGAGAGGGTACTCCTACTTTGGGTCCCCTTTCTAAGAAGGTTTTGCAGGATCTGAACCTGTAATTAAACTCATTAGCTTATTGAGATCAGTTTAGAGATCCCTTGGCTCAACCGTTGGTGGGGGATTCCTCTTCTTGTTTGCATGCTTCTGACATCTATTTAGGTGTTTCTCCAAATACTTTAGATGGTTCTTGTATCTTTCTGTAGGTCCTTGATGAGGATGTTGACAAAGCTATTGCCTGCATGGAGAATGCCCTTATTGGGAGATTCTCAAGCTTTCACCTAAATATTGATGTGGTTAGGAAATGGGCTTAAAAAATATGGGGTGAGTCTAATCAAATTAGTGTGGCTGCCATGTCTAATGGGTTTTTCCTTTTCTCTTTTAGATCTCTTGAGGAAAGCAAGATTGTCCTATAGGGAGGTTCTTGGTTCCTTGGTAAGTCAAATCTGTTGTTGAAAAGATTGTCTCCTGGTTTTGATGCAACCAAGGAAAATTTCAATAGGGTTTCTATTTGGGTTTGACTCCTAAGGCTTCCTTTAGAGTACTAGACTAAATCCATAATCTGAGGTATAGGAAATGCTATAGGTTACTTTTTATCTATTGACCATGTTACTAAATCTATGAAGTGCCTTGTCTTTGCTAGATTTTGTGAGTGCTGATCTTGATAAGGTATTGTCTGAAGTCATTAAATTGTGCTCCAAATTTGGTATTTGGGAGTAGAAAATTTTTTGTGAGACATGTTTGCAAAGAGAACTTTATCATAAAGTTGGGAACTTCTCCAATTCCTATAACCAAACTCATGAGCATGGAAAAGAGTGTGAGAATAATGATAATAAATGTTATGCTACAAGGAATGAAAGAAACAATAAGGATATTGTTATGGTTGGTCCTAGTGGAAATGAGTAGATGACTTACTTGAAGGATAAGAATAGGTGTCCTTTGGTTGATCTTGGTTCAGCTTCTAAAAAAAGCAAGACAACTCAATTTCCTCATCAGAGTTCTTTGGTGAGGTTTGGTTTTAAACCACCATGATTTTGTTTAGGGCTGCCCCTTTGTTGCGGCCTTGTTGTGTTTAAGACTGGCTTCTTTGATGTTTCTTATCTCATGTTGTAGTTGGTTGTTTCTTGATTCATGTGGTTGTACAAGGTTTTGGAGCCCTTTCAAAACCCTTTCTGGTTCATAGCTCTGGTTAAAACTGCTTAAAATAATAAAAAATAGAGTTGTTGAAAGGTTTGTTGAGATGGAAATTGTTATTGAAAATTACACATAATACTTTTATGAGCTCTTAACTTAAAATTTTCAAAGTTGTATATGGATACATATCATGCAATATTGATAATGAGGTGGTATATGTATAATATTTGCAAAGGCCAATCTAAAATATAATATTTTATCTATATACTGAATGAAAAATAAATGATGTTTAACATTCAATATGGGGAAGAACAATTTAGAAAAATAATTGAGTATCTTGCTTTGTAGGACATAGTTTGAGAAAGGGTTTCTAAAACTTGTATGTCAGTCCCACATCAGCATCAAGTGTATGAGAATAGCTAAGTTAGGATATATGGTATTGTTTAGTCTCTTTGAATTGTAGTATGGTTATGGCAACTTGATTGTAGTTGTCCTGTTGTTAGGCTATTAAATGCTGCTAGTGTTAGTCCTGCTTTGGATAAGGTTCCAAATCCTTTCAAAATCTAGCTTTTAACCTTAATTAAAAAACAACATTACACTCTTTGATAATTTTAGTAGACATTAAAATTCGTAATTGAAAAATAAAAAAATAATTTACATAAACAAGTTATTCAAAGGTTTGTTGAAATAGAATTTGATATTGAAAATTATTCAGTAATACTTTTACGAACACTTACTCAAAATTTCAAAGTTGTATATGAACACTTTTATAAAATTATGTAAAGAACTATGCAAACATAGTCACACATCAACACAAGACACCATAATACTAGATTTTACATGGAAACCCAAGAAGGGAAAAACCACGGTGAGAAGAGTTGTTTAGATCTATTGTCCAAATCCAGCCTCACAAAAATGAAACAATGAATTACAGTATTTTGTAGGCTCCAACCCATAGGAGTTTCAACTTGAGAAGGACATCAATCCTTTTATAAATATGTAGGCACCAACCTATAAGAGATTTCAATCTCCTTACCAAACTGAGCACCAACCCTACACTGAAGCACCAACTTCAACCTCTAAGCAACAACCCAGCAATGAAGCTCCAAATTTGTCTTCTGAGAACCAACCCAACAAGAGGCTCCAAACTCTATTAGATAGGCTCCAACCTATTGGAGGCTCCAACCCCCACATAAACTGAGCTCCAACCCAGCAAACTAAAATAGAGTCAATTTTTTTTCAATTCAAAACATTCATCACATATTGTGCAAACTCAAGATCTTCAATTCATGCCCTTTGCACACTTCAACTTTGCATATCTGTTCAAACCTGTTCACTTCATATTCACATGTATTTCACTTCTTACTCACATTCATAAACATATTTAGATTTTTCACTTTTCTACACTCATACATAGATACATCCCTCAAATGCACAAGATCTCCCTTTTATATTGACCTATGCAAAATAATCTTTACTCTCGGCTATACTGAATGAAAACATTCTCCAAGGTCCTACTCTATGATTTTAATTCCAATGTATATAGGGGTGGCTCATCCTAAAATTCTATGCTTTGAAATTGGCACCAATTTACACAATGTTAGGTCTACCCAATCCATAGTATAGGTCTGGACCCAAAACTAAGATTCCCATATGTTACTGAAATGGCCCCAACATTTAATCTTTGATCTATTCCACCAAGTCGGCCTCAAACCATATATTTAAATCTTTAATTGGAATATATTATGTCTTCATATCTTTACATTACAAGCTTTTCTTTTAGCACCTTTATCGGCAAAACAGAAGAGCCACGAACCAATTTTCAAACAACCCTTATCAATGAAAATACCTTTCTATGAACCTTGGGCACAAAGACCTTTATTAGTAAAAGTTTATTTTCATGAACCATCACTTAAACACCTTTATAGGCAAAAGTTGCTTTTCACAAACCATCACTTAAACACCTTTATTGGAAAAAGTTACTTTTCACAAACCATCACTTAAACACCTTTATCGGTAAAAGTTGCTTTTCATGAACCATCACTTAAACACTTTTATCAGAAAAAACTCTTATCTATGAATCATTATCTCTTCTTCATATACTTATTGGTAAATTTCCATTCTCATGAACTTAACCTTTGTTGGCTAGTCGGTGAACTCAGAAATTTGCAAACCAGTTCAGGAACTTGATATTTTACCAACTTCACTTCACCATCACCTTTGTCGGTAAATTGGTAAATCAGTGAACTTTGAAACTTATGAACCAAACAACTTTGCCTTTGTTGAGTTTGTGAACCTGATATTATCAACTTAACTTTACTTTCTCCTTTATCAAAAAATCAGCAAACTTTGAAACTTTTGAACTAACTAGACTTTGCACTTCAAACTTTCTTCTTCATGCCTTCATCATCCAACTTACTTGTCAGTGAACTAGCTACCAGTGAAACCTACCATCGGCAAACTTAAGAGTTTGTAAACCAAACAACTTGCCATCCGAAGGAAGAAATCATTCATGTCTTAGAATTTTCTTTGTCAACTTTTCATCAATGAACTAGTTGTCAAGAAAATTGGCCATCAATGAACTTGTTGTCAGTGAAACCCATCGTCAGCAAATTTTAGAGTTTGCAAACTGAACAAATTGCTAACTGAAGGCATAACTCATGCCTTAGAGACTTTTCTTCTTCTCTACCTTAGAAACTTTTCTTCTTCTTTGATCTCCATTTCACTTTGACATCAACTTCCTTTTGACATCAATGATAATATGCACCTTTGACATCGATGACAACATTTCCAACAGACCTAACTCTAAGTACTTTTGAATTCTAGTGTGTAATGGATCAAAGACCAATTCTAGCTAAAATAATTCCTTCAAAAGACTTTGAAGGATTAAAATTGAATGTCAAAACAAAAGGACTTGAAAAATTATAAAATATAAATTATGGCTCATAGAACCTCATACCTTGATTAGTCAACCACATGCTTGAATACAAATAAGTATAAGAGATTCCCCTCAAAGAAAAAAGGCCCAACCTCAAATGAGACCCTATATCTCCATCCATCAAATAAAAAGAGAGATTTCTCAAATCTAAAGGGAAAGTATTGTGTATTTCTTTGCGGTCTTATTTAAAAATGAACTCCTACCTCAAAAAAAAGATCTTCATCTTTAGGGCAATGTAGAGAAATAAGTCAAGGTGTTAATTACAAAAAGAACTAGATTTAATCCTTACTGGGTGTCAAGGAAGGTTAGGGTACTTAATACAACAAGGCCTAGATTAAAACCTTGATGCATGTTAGGGTTTGATGGAGTGAAAAGTAAAGGTGCTTATTGTAGTGAGACCTACATTCAAACCTTGGTAGGTGTCATGACTAGGTGGATCCAAAAGTTAGGGTACTTATTGCATTGAGACCTAGATACAAACCTTGTTGGGTCTTGGAGTTGGGTGGAGTGAAAAGTTAGTATGCTTATTCTAATGTGACCTAGATTTAAACATTGGTCAATGTCAAGGCTAGGTGGAGTAGTAAGTTAAGGGCTTACTACAACAAGACATAGGTTCAAACCTTGGTGGGTGTAAAGGTTGGGTGAAGCAATAAGTCAATCCTAAATTTAAGACTTAAATATCCAGTGTGAAACCACATAGCTTAGTCATTGTTCAGAACAACTTTAATTCTAATATGTAACTATGAAAGGTGGCTGAACAAGCCCATTCTTCAAGCTATAATTGCCAATCTCAATGTAATGTTTAAAAAGTAGTTCCAACTCAAAAAGACTAATCATCTTAACAATCAAATGCTAACACTAGCAAACACAACAAAAAAGGAGCTTCTCATGCTTGAACTATGCACCACTAGATCCTCTATTAAATAAATTTGCCTTTAACAATTTCACCATTAAATCCATAGCCCAAATAATATCTAAAAAAGTAAACAAAATGAAATATTTTTTTGGTGTATATATTATACTTGACCTAGTATAGTGTTTATCCTAAGTGTTATAGTGCACTTAATTATTAATTTTACTTAGAATATTAGAAATATTTTATTATTCTCACCTAGGTAGCTCTAATAATGGCATATGTGCACCTTGACTTGAGGTACACAAGTGCCATCACTACCTCATCAATCCTTGATTGGTGGTCATTAAGTGCCATCTTTGTTTAGTCAAGACCACCTCTATCTCATAAGACTAAGTTAATTCACCTCATAATTGGAAGTGATTGAGTGTCAACCCCTTGATTCATGCATCCAAGAGACCTATATATTTAGACTTTAATCATTCCAATTTGCTCCATTAATTTGCATATTGAATATCTTTATTCTCCAATTCTAATTTTGTGATTAGTTCATAGGCATTAGGTCCTAAGTAGAATGAACCCCTTGATTCATGCATCCAAGAGACCTATATATTTGGACTTTAATTATTCCAATTTGCTCCATTAATTTGCATATTGAATATCTTTATTCTCCAATTCTAATTTTGTGATTAGTTCATAGGCATTAGGTCCTAAGAAGAATGCCAAATTTCAATCCGTGTTAGAGACTTGATGTCATAGAGTTAGTCTATTTGTAGGTAATAAGACAAGAAAATATTAGTATACATAACTTTCTTATCTTTAGCTATTATTTATAAATTTCAGAGACTAAAAAGAATCTATATATAAATAATGGATGAATAGAATATTTTTAAAGCTACCTATAATTTTTTTTCTCCTATAAATATCCAATTTAAAGATTATATGGTTAAAACTTAAATCTATTGAAGAAAGAAAAATAAAAAGCTAACAAATTGAAAAGAGAATAACAAAAAAACTAACAAATATTTATTTATATTTTATAAAACCAAAATTAAAAAATATATTAAAAATTTTATTGGAAAAAGAAAAATAAAAAAACTAATAAATATTTATTTATATTTTAAAAATAAACAAATAAAAAAATACTGTAAAATATTATATATATATAAAAACAAATAAAAAAACTACTGTGAAATATATATATATATGTGTGTGTGTGTGTGTGTGTGTGTGTGTGTGTGTGTGTGTGTGTGTGTGTGTGTTGACCATGATTTTGTAATTCAAAATTTAATCTTTTTGTGTCAAAAACTTCAAGCACCGATATGAGATAAGCCAAACTAATATGCATCACATTTACACCATTGGTGAAAATAAAAAGTTTGAAAAGTGGTTTGAAATGCCGATCAAGTTGTGAAGTCATCCTAAAGAGCCGAAGACTCAAGGAAAGAAGTAGTTTTTATAACCACAAGTCGTTAAGTAGTTATTATAACTGCTTCAAGGAACAAAAGCTACACAAAATATATTCAAGGCCGGCTTAATAAAATTTGGTCTCACGATTTGCAATATTTGAAAGATATGAACTAAATGGGCAGGTTGAAAAGTCTTCAGATGCTTTCGGGTAAATGAAACTTGTGGGTGTGGAAACTAAACTCCAAACCTTGTAAGCATCTGCCTACAACAAACAGTGTATAGAAATTCATGAAAGCATAAATCAGATTCTTGTTAGATGTAGTAGTTACAAATGCTCTCGCAGATTGGGAAGGAAGCATGAATAAAGTGCCGGAATGCAATGGTTGCAATATGCAACAAATGGATTTGTTATAAGTAAATGCTTTCGGCAAGTTTCGAACAGAACCACAAAACTGCCAATATCTTCTCAGACCGCACCCAAACGGGGGGCTTTTGAACAAAGTATGAACATCCATCACAAAATAAATGGAAGAGAGTTTGTTTAGAGATTATAGTTTGAAGTGTCGTGGTAAACATATATGTAAAATATAGAAACATAACACGGCAATGAACCGTTTGACAATATGCCTCAGAGAAATGTCGCTTCATAGACTCTAATGGTGTAGGATATGCACATAATGGCTTTGATGAAAAGACCTTAGAAAGTTTCAAGAAAATGCTATCGGCAGGAGTAAAGCCGAGTGACATTTGCTAGCATACCCTCATCTCATGCCACTGGAAAAATTTTCTAAACTCATCGATTGTTTCTATTGGCATATTCCTTGAATCTTTTATGGATACGAGTGCTAGTATGGTTTGAAATACTTTGGTAGACACACATGCAAAATGCAGAGACATACACAGACAAGGCACGTGAAGAGTTTGGCATAGCATTCAAAGCAAATGTGGTCACATGGACTGCTAGGATTGCAAGATGTGCACACTATGGTTTTGTTGAAAAACACACAGAAAATTTCAAGAAAATATAATTTACAGGTACCCTGGCAGACATATCTATAAAATGTGGAAGCTAGACATGGCACGTTAACTATTTGACAAATTGCCTCGAAGAAATGTCGTCTCATGGACAACATTGACTTCAAATATATGCATTCATCTATTGAAAATTCATTCCACAACCTTTGCAAGTATCTTCTAAGACCTACGCTAGCATTATCTCCAATAACACTAAAATTGGGAGCTTTGGAATCTGCATTCAAAAGATTGGTAGTAAGGATCTAGACCTCTATTTATTATACAGGGAAGCAACTACTCGTGGAGGACTGCAAATGGTCGTAAATGATAGAAAATGGAAGGAGATCACAGTTGTGCTTAACATTCCTCGCACTACCACAAGTACTTTATTTGTTCTTCGTAAGTACTACATTAATTTGTTCCACCATTTTGAGCAAGTTCACTTCTTTCAAGTCCAAGGGCCCTTGGTTGCTCCTAACTCTTTCTTACATAGTTATTTTAAGTGCCTAAGTTAGGCAGTTACTCTAAGTGACTATCTTTACAAAAGAAAGTTAGTTGTTCAAAGTTAGTACACTTAGGTAGTTATACCAAGTAGTTACAAAAAGTGGTTGAGGTAGTTACTCTAAGTGGTTACTAACCTCACCTATAAATATATCATTGTGATTCAATCAAAGGGGGTTCCACTTTTTCACATGACAGTGTATGAAAGACTTGGATAGTATTATTCAAGTTTGAAAGCAATAAAGAAGCATTTTGAATGTGTGTTCAACTTTATTTCATGTGTTGTTATTGGTATTCGTACGTTTCATCAATAATGATCATGTGCTTTCCTTTCAAAGTTGCATTGTGAGAAAGATATTTTGCATCAAGTTTTGGTATCTCTGCTTGGATGCATGGAACTTAAATTCATGATTTTAACTCTTATTTTATCACTACTATTTGTTATTTCTTTGTTTCTATTCTTATAATTCCAGAAAATCCAAATACCCCTATCATATGAGGGAGCTGCCCCTCTTAAATGCAGAGAGCAATCGACATAGACCTGCGATTGTTCAACTGTTGTGAGCAGGTTGTTGCTAATCCAAGGGCAAACAGAGTTACTCAAGAAGATTATTTTAAAGCAACAAATCTGTTTACCAACAGATTTTTGTGACTCTACTGGGGAAGATTGAAGTGTTGGTGCCTTTTGTTCCTCAACAATCTACAAGTATCTCCCCTAGAAAAGAAGTTGGCGACTCTATCTGAAAGAAGAATCCTAGAAGATGGTTTGGTATTGAAGAACCCAGATGTATAACATGTAACTTCTTGAATTGGACAGTGATGATGAAGATTATCCTTCTCCTACATCTTGTGCTCAACAAAATCAAGTTCTTGATGACCCTAAGCAAGTAGAGTTTTTGAAGAATTTCTATGGTAGCATGCAACTTGATTCTAACCAGATTCATCCTTCTTTGCTTCAAACATTACAGAAGATTAAACAAAAAGATAGGAAGATGACTCATTTTCTTGCTCCTGATCACAACTTCCTATTAGAAGAGATTCATGTACTAGAAGATAAAAGAAATTGTGCTGAGATATATCATTTGCATAATGAGGACAAGAATGAAGAGGCAAAAGTTTTCCCTACAAATGAACCTGTATTGAAGGAAGTGTCTGAAAGAGACTCATCAGGACACACATGTCCACTTAAGGAAGACCAAGAAGAAGAAGTGATGAAGATAGAAGAAGAAGATTGTATGGAAACATGCAATGATGAAGAAGAAATCTATCCAGACGATGACATGTTCTCAGTTTCTTTGAAGAATGTCACTCCTCTTGTGATAACTTGCTCCAGTTCGACAACTATATCATCCGTGGAAGGTTCCCATGACATGGTTAATGTTCAAGGGAATGCAGAAGAAATTTTGGACCAAAGTGTAAACAAAGAAGATGAAGAAGAGTTGCAAAGTGTTCTCTTGACATGCGTGCAATCTAACCAAGAGGAGAATGATCATGAAATAGTACCACAAGATCTCTTTCATGAAGTTTCCATCACAAACTGGTGTCTCAACACTCCTAAAGATGATTTTCTTTGTGAAGAAGATGTCATCCTCTCTCCTTTATCACCTGTTAAAGAAGAAGTCTTCCATGAACCTGAAAACAAAGATCTTAAAGGAGAAGTAAATAATTTCAAGACTTCCATGCAGCCCAAGATTCAAGAAAATGATGAAGAAGAGAAGAATAAAGATGAATCTCATATAGTTTTTGTCCCAAACTGGTGTCTCAATACTTTTGATGATGACTTTCTATATGGAAAAGATATTCCTACATCACCAATCACTGAAGCGAAAAGATATGTTAATGATATCAGAGGCATAACATCTATTGGACAGCCTTGTACTACTATAACCAATGGAGAGACAACCATAAGTGAACCCTTGCAAATATATTCCTTAGCTTCAGAAATGGAGACCTTTACCTTTGAAGATATTGATAGAGCCTCGATTAGTGGTATAACTGATACAAAAGTTAAAGATCAACTTCAAAATGAAGATGAATTATCAAGCATTCACACTTTATCATACATACAATTGGAGTATGAAGTTTTTAGATTTCATGAAGAGTTCCATAGAGAAGAACCACCGAGTCCAGAGAATATTGAGTAGGTTAAAATTAAAAGCTATGTAGATACATTAACAAATGTCCATGTCTCGTTGGAAGTGCAATCTTTGTCTTATGGAGTATTTAAGGTTCAAACCAATCCTCTTTTCAATTCTTTAGATCAAGAAGACATCCCTATTTTAGAGGAGAGTTGTGGGAATTGTGCCAATAATGAATCAAGGAATGAGGTAATGGATGATCTAATGGAGGAATTCAATAAAGTTAACTCTCATGGTGTTTGTCTCCTAATTTGGTGCTTGAAAGATTTAGACAATGATTCCCTCTATAGCCAAGGTGTCTACCTTAATCCTTTATTTGTGAATGAGTGCATTCCCACAAATGTTTCTCAAGTTGATATTCAAAAGTATGAATCAATGGGTGTGTCTACACAGATTTCTTCACATTACAAATTGTATGAAGGTTGTCCAATTCATGGGATAATTTATTGCAAACTAGATTATCAGAAAGATCTTCAGATAGAAGATATTGGTGTGCTCGGCATGATGCTCGGAGATTGTCTGAAGCTACACAGAGCAACACCAGTTCAATTTGGAAGGATTCAAATGCTTATGACAAGAAATGGTTGTTTGGTGTACGATTTAAAGAGTCCTCACATTTCATGTATTCTATTTTTCTCATCATCTTGGAATGTATACCGAGTCTACAAGTGCCTCATTCGTGTACTTCTCTTTTTCATACAAGTGCCTATTTTTCCCAACCTGTCAATGGTTTTACATGAACCAATTGGAGATAGTTTGAGGTAGGGATACCTACCTTGTACATAAGTTAACTAGGTGTTTTGTTGTGTTTGTCTTGTCTTGGTTGTTGTTCGGTTTTTGTCTTTTTCTTGGTCTCTGTTGTTTCTCTTGTTTTTGTCTCGCTTGAATTTCCTTGCACAATGTGTTATCTCCTGACTTTATAGCCCAATGGATAAGGCACTAGTTATTTCCAGAGATTCTAAGTTCATCCTACATCCTTTACAGTCCTTGTCCCCAGTTAGAGCCAGCTATTGACCATGATTTTGTAATTCAAAATTTAATCTTTTTGTGTCAAAAACTTCAAGCGCTGATATGAGATAAGCCAAACTAATATGCATCACATTTACACCATTGGTGAAAATAAAAAGTTTGAAAAGTGGTTTGAAATGTCGATCAAGTTGTGAAGTCATCCTAAAGAGCTGAAAACTCAAGGAAAGAAGTAGTTTTCATAACCACAAGTCATTAAGTAGTTATTATAACTACTTCAAGGAACAAAAGCTACACAAAATATATTCAAGGCCGCCTCAGTAAAATTTGGTCTCACGATTTGCAATATTTGAAAGATATGAACTAAATGGGCAGGTTGAAAAGTCTTCAGATGCTTTCAGGTAAATGAAACTTGCGGGTGTGGAAACTAAACTCCACAACCTTGTAAGCATCTGCCTACAACAAACAGTGTATAGAAATTCATGAAAGCATAAATCAGATTCTTGTTAGATGTAGTAGTTACAAATGCTCTCGTAGATTGGGAAGGAAGCATGAATAAAGTGCCGGAATGCAATGGTTGCAATATGCAACAAATGGATTTGTTATAAGTAAATGCTTTCGGCAAGTTTCGAATAGAACCACAAAACTGCCAATATCTTCTCAGACCGCGCCCAAACGGGGGGCTTTTGAACAAAGTATGAACATCCATCACAAAATAAATGGAAGAGAGTTTGTTTAGAGATTATAGTTTGAAGTGCCGTGGTAAACATATATGTAAAATATAGAAACATAACACGGCAATGAACCATTTGACAATATGCCTCAGAGAAATGTCGCTTCATAGACTCTAATTGTGTAGGATATGCACATAATGGCTTTGATGAAAAGACCTTAGAAAGTTTCAAGAAAATGCTATCGGCAGGAGTAAAGCCGAGTGACATTTGCTAGCATACACTCATCTCATGCCACTGGAAAAATTTTCTAAACTCATCGATTATTTCTATTGGCATATTCCTTGAATCTTTTATGGATGCGAGTGCTAGTATGGTTTGAAATACTTTGGTAGACACGCATGCAAAATGCAGAGACATACATAGACAAGGCATGTGAAGAGTTTGGCATAGCATTCATAGCAAATGTGGTCACATGGACTGCTAGGATTGCAAGATGTGCACACTATGGTTTTGTTGAAAAACACACAGAAAATTTCAAGAAAATACAATTTACAGGCACCCTGGCAGACATATCTATAAAATGTGGAAGCTAGACATGGTACGTTAGCTGTTTGACAAATTGCCTCAAAGAAATGTCATCTCATGGACAACATTGACTTCAGATATATGCATTCATCTATTGAAAATTTATTCCACAACCTTTGCAAGTATCTTCTAAGACCTACGCCGGCATTATCTCCAATAACACTAAAATTGGGAGCTTTGGAATCTGCATTCAAAAGATTGGTAGTAAGGATTTAGACCTCTATTTATTATACAGGGAAGCAACTGCTCGTGGAGGACTGCAAATGGTCATAAATGATAGAAAATGGAAGGAGATCACAGTTGTGCTTAACATTCCTCGCACTACCACAAGTACTTTATTTGTTCTTCGCAAGTACTACATTAATTTGTTCCACCATTTTGAGCAAGTTCACTTCTTTCAAGTACAAGGGCCCTTGGTTGCTCCTAACTCTTTCTTACATAGTTATTTTAAGTGCCTAAGTTAGGTAGTTACTCGAAGTGACTATCTTTACAAAAGAAAGTTAGTTGTTCAAAGTTAGTACACTTAGGTAGTTATACCAAGTAGTTACAAAAAGTGGTTGAGGTAGTTACTCTAAGTGGTTACTAACCTCACCTATAAATATATCATTGTGATTCAATCAAAGGGGGTTCCACTTTTTCACATGACAGTGTATGAAAGACTCGGATAGTATTATTCAAGTTTGAAAGCAATAAAGAAGCATTTTGAATGCGTGTTCAACTTGATTTCATGTGTTGTTATTGGTATTCATATGTTTCATCAATAATGATCATGTGCTTTCCTTTCAAAGTTGCATTGTGAGAAAGATATTTCGCATCAAGTTTTGGTATCTCTACTTGGATGCATGGAACTTAAATTCATGATTTTAACTCTTATTTTATCACTACTATTTGTTATTTCTTTGTTTCTGTTCTTATAATTCCAGAAAATCCAAATACCCCTATCATACGAGGGCGCTGCCCCTCTTAAATGCAGAGAGCAATCGACATAGACCTGCGATTGTTCAACTGTTGTGAGCAGGTTGTTGCTAATCCAAGGGCAAACGGAGTTACTCAAGAAGATTATTTTAAAGCAACAAATCTATTTACCAACAATATGTTAAAAAAACTTAAACAACTTTCTACTACATACTTTAAATTTATTAAAAACAAATAACAATTTCGAACAGACTGTGTGACTGCGTAGTCTTTGGTTAGGACTTAAAAAAAAACATGCATAACGATAGTAAATAATGAAAAAATAATTTGCATAATCAAGTGTTCAAATGGAATTTGATATTAAAAACTATTTTACTTCAATTTTCGAAGTTGTATGATGAGGTGGTATATGTAAAAAAATTGCAGAGGTCAATCTAAAATACAATATTATATCTTTACACTGAATGCAAAAATAAATGATGTTAACATTGGATTTGGGAAAGAACAATTTAGAAAAATAAATGAGCTTGCTGCTCTGCTGGACATAGTTTCAAAAATTCAGCATAAATCCTTTAAACATTGAAACACCATTTCTGTTGTTATTTTACAGTCCATAAGGATTCCTATAAATATACATGGCTTCTTCTTGAGCCATATTAGATCTTCATCCCTTGCCAAAGTGAAAGAGAACAATTTCTTTCCATGATTACTCCAATTTACTTTCACCACATCTAAACAACTAAATCCCAATATGCATTGTCTCTTAATTGATTTCAAATTTTCTTGTAAGCTCTATTCAAAGCCAATTAAAGCCAAACACAGGTTATTTGTACCAAGGCAAGTTAGCAACTATAAATATAGGTATGCTAGTATATAACTTACAGCTAAATAAAACAACACCATTCATAAATCATGAAGTGAAGAATAAACACACTATATTGTTTGTTAAATTGTTGATACAAAATTATAATATAAGAAACTTCTTTATAATTTTTTTACAGTCCAAAAAAAACATTATGAACACTAAAAATAATACTCCAAATAAATACAAAATCTTAAAAATAAAATACTTTATATACATTTAAAAATAAGTCTATATTGGAGCATTAATTATATAATAACAATATAAATAGAAATATAAATAACAAGGATTATTAATAGGAAAATTCAATCGGCATAGAAAAGGAGCTACAAATACAATGAATGTGTTCTTTTAACTTCCTTAGTCAATACTAAATTCTAAATTTCTTTCTAATAAAATCTGTGTGACAGAAAAATAATGACGAAAAAAAAAAACATGGGTAACAAAGTTGTTCAAAGAGCGTGGCGGATGCTGTGGCGCAAATGGTGAGACTCGGCTTCCTATGACCGTCAAGGCTGAGAGTCAAATGGCGATTTATAAAGGGTTTATTCCAGAGGTCAATCTAAAATATAATATTATATCTCTACACTGAATGAAAAATAAATGATGTTAAACATTTGATTGAAGAATAACAGTTTAGACATAGTTTGAGAAATTCAGAATAAATACTTTAAAGATTGAAACAAAAATTCAGAATAAATACTTTAAAGATTGAAACATACATGGGCTCCTTAAAGTCCCCGATAAATATACATGGCCCCCTCTTGAACCATGTTTACATAATGGAACACACTATATAACTTACATTCGTCCCTTTCCATAGATAAAGAGAAAACCATTTTTTTTCCATGATTACTCCAATTTACTTTCACTACATCTGAACAACTCAATTCCAAACTCCATTGTCTCCTAACTGATTGCAGATCTTCTCCAATAATTGGCTGTGCATTTTGAAAATATATTTTGTAGCACAATACTTTAAAACCCGCTTCAGTCTCCAAACAATGTATGCTTTTTACCTGTTCTCCTTCAAAGTCATCGTTAACTAGAAAAAACCTCTGGTTTGAGTAGAAGCTTTGCGCAATACAATAATCTTGAAGAATGTAAGGTCTGGGTACAATAAATCTCTTCAGGGGTTTTCCTTCGTTGTTGTCAGTGTTGTAGAGACAAAAATATTGGGGAGGATGTTTGGGTGCAACAAACTGAGTATTTAGAAATTGCATAGGAACACTAGAGCTCCATCTTTGCTCTGCTTTATTCAGTTGCCACACACACCACTCATTGGGGTATGTCCGAATATCTGTCTGCAAATCACTCATTGCAGCAGTATTATCCCGTATACATATGTAGGTGGAGCTTCCATCAGAAACAGCACCAATAACTCTATGTAAATTGTAGTCATCCATGCCATTAGTTGACCCTGGCAACATTGGAAGGTTTTGCCACTCAATTCTTCCTCCTCCACATAAATCAAGAAGTTGTACATGCTTATTCTTGTCAAAAAAACCTTGGTAAGAAATACAAAAGATTTGTTGATGTGCAATAAGAAACCTTACCGATGTTGCAGTCATAATATTGGGCGGCAAAGGAAGGATTTTGAGATCTCCCTGGTGATAAATACTCAGACTTTGAACTAACCCTAACTCTAATCTGAAGGCATGAAAGACAACCGAATTGGCAATGGCATGGCGTTGGTAGAAACGGGTATTGTCTGTATAGTAATTGTTGGGATTAAGAAGGACCTTCCTCCAATCTCTATTCAAACCCATCAACACAGGTCTTTTGTACCAAGGCAAGCGAGCAATGATATGAGCCATTGTTATATCGTTGGACAGTCCAGGTATCAAATCTTTCTCTAACCCATTTCTCTTATCCTTTCTTATCCCACTGGAATAACATTGCCCCATTTTTTTCTTCCAAATCAAAGCTCAGACTGTCTATATACTTATTCCAGCAATGAGCTCCAACTAAAAAATAAAATGTCAACCAAGAGTATATATTGATAGCTTTTCTTTTTATCTTTAAATTATTGTTTTTAAATATAAGTAAATATTTAATAGTTTTTATAATTTATTCTAATTTATAAAAATAAAAAGAAATATCTTTAAAATAACCTTTTTATTTTCCTTTATTTAAAATATAAATAAAAATTTAATAACTTTTTATAATATTTTTTTTATTTTTAAAAAACTCAAAGTTTTATATATTATTTATTTATTCTTTTAAAGTTTAAAATACACTTTCTAATTTTAAATGAAACTCTTCATTCTTTAAATTGTTTTCCTTAAAAATTTAGCTGAAAATAAGGTCAAAATTTGATGTGCATGCAAAACTTTTATGTCTTTATATATATATATATATATATATATATATATATATATATATATATATATATATATATATATATATAATTCAGGCTAAAGTTGTTTAATTATTTTTTTAACACACATAAAAAATAAAAATAAATATTTCAAAAGAGTTTTTTTATTATTTTTTATTTTTTAAACATAAATAAATATTTGTTTACTATGAATAATCATTTCCCTTTTATTTTTATGCTTTCCTCTTTCTTTATCAGTACCTACCTTGCCTGTCAAGCAATTTTTTAATGATAGTTATCTACTCAATAGTGCCTTTAAAATACTATGACATTCTTTCTAGATATTTATCCTATATAAATTTTGACAGTTTATCCAAAATCTCTCCTTTCATATGATACGGTGTCAAATTTAAGTCATGCATCTAGTTATTAATCTATTAATAGTAAACCAATCAAGTTTTCTAGGTGGGCAAATTTGATATAAATTTGAACTTTTCCTAATAAAATTTTAACAAAAAATCATTGAAAACGATTTATTTGTGACTGGCTCAAAAAAAATATCTGTGGAGTGCAACAAACACCTATAAATGTGGAGAGAAATAGTTTTTTAGAATTTAATTTTTTACTTCATTACCTAAACTTCCAAATTACTTTTTTTTGTCAAAGGTACAAAATTGTATTATTCATATCTATTACTAACATTTCTTCATATATTATCTTAATTGATATTATAATATTATAATAATATTGTATAATAATATAATAATAAGCATAAACATAAATATAGTATAATATAATATAACAATATAATATAATACTATATAAAAATATTAGAATATTAGAATAATATAATAATATAAATGTATTGTTATCATATTTATAATATAAACATTGTTTATTATCAATAAATAATTAATTATACTATTTCATCAATATTTAAACTAAAAAAATTATAAATTATACTATAAATATTACAATTTTGTTATAATTTTTATATTCGCTTAAAAAAAAATTATTTGTTTAGCATTATTGGAATCTAGTTTGTCTATACAACAAAGACAAACATTTATTAGTACCTACCAGGTACTATTGCAATGAGTTCACACTTATCTAGTTATTAATCTATTGATTGTAAACCAATCAAATAGGATTATTTTTCTTGTCAGAAAATTTGATTTAAATTTGTACTTTTCCTATGTCAATATGATAATTTTTTAAAAAAAAATTATTAAAAATGATTTATCTGTATTGTCATTGGGTGAAAAAAAAATGACCTCTTCTTACGGATTATCGAGAGTAACATAAATTTTGCCTCCCACTAGTTAAGTCATGACTAAATAGATGGCCATAATTATGAGAGGCAAGAATTACTTTTTGTTAAAAGGACAAAGTTATAATATTTATAATACTATTAAAAATATAGGGCTCTACACATTTTATTTTATGAAATTAGATTATTTTTGGGATTTCAATTTAATTTACTCCAGAGTTAAAAATCTAGTATTTCAATTTTATTTACTAAAAAGTTAAAAAACTATATCATAAAAATATTTTTCCATGTTATTACATTTTTATTTTATTCTTCAAACCCAATATTTTAATGCATTAGGGCCAGGGCTCTCCACATAATACAATTATGCAGGCTTTGTAAAGTTTAGTTTTATAGCTAAGTAAATATTTTTAGTGCTATTTTATTTTTACCAAATTAAATTATTTTTGAATTTCAATTTTATTTACCCAAGACATTTCAAAATGAGTTCACATAAATTTTTCCTTCTAAATTTAGTTGTGCAAATATAGTAGTTACAAATTTGAAATGATAAACAATTATTTATTTTTAGAAAACATTATTACTAAACCACAATATTAGATTAATTAAAATAATTAAAATCATGTTCTCTAAAAGTACTTACTATTATTACTTCAACAAATAAGTGACTAAGATAAAATACTATAGTGATCTAAATATGAATATATTATTGTTATTATATTGTGTAATAGTATTCAATATTATTACATTTTAATATGTTAGGTAGACATTTCAAATCTCTCCACACCCAATTAGGGTTAGGGTTCTACACATTTTATTTTATGAAATTAGATTATTTTTGGGATTTCAATTTCTACAGATTTTATTTTATGAAATTAGATTATTTTTAAGATTTCAATTTACTTACTCAAGAGTTAAAAATCTAGTATTTCAATTTTATTTACTAAAAAGTTAAAAATCTATATCATAAAAATATTTCACCATGTTATTACATTTATAGTTTATTCTTCAAACCCAATATTTTAATGCATTAGGGTCAGGACTTTCCACATAATACAAATATGCAGGCTTTGTAAAGTTTAGTTTTATAGCTAAGTAAATATTTTTAGTGCTATTTTATTTTTACCAAATTAAATTATTTTTGAATTTCAATTTTATTTACCCAAGACATTTCAAAATGAGTTCACATAAATTTTTCCTTCTAAATTTAGTTGTGCAAATATAGTAGCTACAAATTTGAAATGATAAATAATTATTTATCTTTAGAAAACATTATTACTAAACCACAATATTAGATTAATTAAAATAATTAAAATCATATTCTCTAAAAGTACTTACTATTATTACTTCAACAAAAAATTAAGTGACTAAGATAAAATACTATAGTGATCTAAATATGAATATATTATTGTTATTATATTGTGTAATAGTATTCAATATTATTACATTTTAATATGTTAGGCAGACATTTCAAATCTCTCCACACCCAACTAGGGTTAGGGTTCTACACACTTTATTTTATGAAATTAGCTTATTTTGGGGATTTCAATGTTATTTACTCAAGAGTTCAAAATCTAGGATTTCAATTTCTACACATTTTATTTTATAAAATTAGATTATTTTTGGGATTTCAATTTTATTTACTCAAGAGTTAAAAATGTAGGAGTTCAATTTTATTTAGTCAAAAGTTAAAAATCTACAGTATCATGAAAAATATTTTAAATTATAAAAGTATTAGTATTATTACATTTGAATGAAATATTTGTGTTATTTAATAGGCTTTGTAAAGTTTAGTTTTATAGTTAAGGAAATATTTTAGTCCTATTTTATTTTTACCAAGTTAAATTGTTTTGAGATTTCAATTTTATTTACCCAAGATATTTCAACACTCTTCAAAAAGTACAGGCTGGTTATGGTAGCTTGTGTGGTATTTTAATGAGGTATTAATGAAGGAGGTACTTTTTGGCATATATAGCCATGAGAAGCAAGGTAAAAAGCAAGTATTTGAGCAGCAGTACTAGTAGGCATAGAAGCTATGGATACTCTAATATGCCTTGAGTCCTCACTGACAATGGTAACCTTTCCTTGGAGTAGTGACAGACAAGAGACTCTGAGGGCTACTTTCTGTCAAGCATGAGTTAGTGTTGCATGCTATAAAGGAGGTGCTGGGGCGAGAATTCATGTGCTCTTATCATAGGCACTGGGTTAACATAGATATCTCAATGATGTTCATGGTGCTTTCTCGAAGTAGAGGTGTGCCAAAGCCAAAGGTTAAAAACTCGTGCCAAAGGCTATTTAAACATGCAGTGTTGGGGGAGATTGATGCAGTGCTGGACAATGTAGGCACCGATGGAAAGATCCCGTTGCCACATCAGTATTATCTAAGGAAAGGCTGGGGGTCAAAAGAGGTTCAGAGATTCCCACTAATCTTCTCATGGATGTGGATGAGTTGGAGGAAAGGGTAGGGGTGCTGGACCAGAATTTGGAATTCCTTCAAAGAATTGTAGAAATTCTCTCACTCCCATGGATAGACTGGATGGGTGACTTCCTAGCAAGAGAAGGGTTTCGGGTGCCCACTAACAGTGATAGCGAAGGGGAGAAAGAGGATATGGAGTTACCATTGCTTCCAGATTGTGGGGAAGACTAGATAGAAGAAGATGGAAGGGACATCAAGGAAATTGCTCAAGGCCCAGCCCATAGGAATTTCAGAATGGATTGCCCATTCAAGGTTCGTGCTGCTCATGCAAGGTAGATGAGGAAGGAGGCAGCAAATTCAAGCCCAGAACTAGTTCCTGGGATGGAGTAGGGAGGAAGCTAGTTATGAGCATTTTTGTTCTTTGTATGGGTCTGGTTTGAAATCTTGGACTTGCAACTGTAATATTTTTTGACATAATATATATCAGGAGCTGGCCCTTACTAGTTTTAAATTATCAAAAACAAACACTCTTCAAAAATTATTTTTTCAATTATTGGAATGCAGTTTGTCTATACAACCAATACCTAATCAACAAAAAAATTACAACTAAATAAATACTATATACAACCAATAGCTAATCAACAAAAAAATTACAACTAAACAAATACTATAATAGCAACACTACAAGGCAGGTACGTGGCACTTGTTCTAAGAAGAAAATTAAGTTAAATATTATATCAATTAATATTATACTATATTATAATACTATAATATCAATTAAGATAATATATCAAGTGTTATAATAAATATTAATAATATAATTAATATTATTATAAATTTGAAGTTTATCTAATGAATTAAAAAAATAAAACTAAAACACAACTATAATTACAACTAAAACACATACTATAATTAAAACACTACAAGGCAAGTACTAGCCACACTTGTTTATTATGAATATTGTTAGTTTTTTCATGTAATTTAAGTTTAAAAATCTAATAAACTTTTCCTCTTTTTATATTATTATTAAATGTTGAAACTTAAAGTTGGATAATGAGATTGATTTTTTTTCTTTTTCTCATATCAGATGCATGGTGGGATATGTTTGGTGCTAAGGTACCAAATCTTCAGAAGATTGCAATTCAAATATTGAGCCAACCATGTAGTGCTTCAGGTTGTGAGTGCAATTAGAGTATGTTTGAGCACATCCACTCCAAAAAGTGTAATAGAATGTCTATGCAGAGGTTGAATGATCTAGTCTTTGTTCATTACAACCTTTGTCTTTGCCACAGACAAATTTTGGGCACAGACTTCACCCCCATCACACTAGAGGAGGTCAACCCACAATTTGATTGGATCACTGAGGTTGAGGATCCTATCTTTAGTGATGAGGACAAAGATTGGGTTAACCAGGTGGATAGAGAGGCTGAGGTTGTAGCCATGGCAGAAGAGGAGGTTAGAACACGAGCACAGTTAGTAGACACATTACATGTTGGTGTGGGTGGCATAGAGATAGAGGAAAATATTATGGTTGCATCATCATCCACGACATATCTTAGATGCCTTCATAGGAAGGGTACACTTGCAAGCACCTCTGAGCCATAGACTTCTAGTTTTTGTTTTGATATTTGTTTGGAAATTTTGATGCCATGGATTTCATATTCCATGACTTTTGTAGACATTTGACAATATTTATATATCTAAGTGTTTAATTTCCTTCAGCTACAATTTGTGTGATTGATGTATACTTGTGTATGTGATCAAATTAGCTTCTATCTGATGATATTATTGTGTCTATTAAAGGGTGCATGAAACAAGTTTTAAATCCTTAAAAATCTCTGAATTTCTTGGGTTTTTCAATTTGCCAAGTCTTTGCCAAGTTTTTGCCGAGTCTAGGCGCCGAGTCCGAGTCTCGTAACTATGCTTCATACATATATAAGGTAAACACTAAAGTTTTAACATACCAAACTTCAAGCATGCAATGCCAAAGTCAATACACTCTTTACACAGTGAATGTGAAATTTCACACACATAGACACAGACAAACATACAAAGAGAATAAGAAGATCAAATCTAAGCAAAGGTAAAATTCAAACACAGTTCATACAAAGTGAATGCCAAATTTAGTTCAAACACTCACACACAAAATAATGAAAGCTAAATTTCAAGCACACACTTCACACACACACACAAAAGTAAGTTACATAATTCAACATGTCCATTTTCAATTCACACTAAGTGAATGTGAAAGTTCAAACTTACCTAAATACAAAAATAGTAAATAGATTTATTAAGTGACTGACAAAGGTAGTTCACTCACATTTCATATGTAAAAAATGAATCCACAATTAAATCAAACAAATTAAGGGGATGTCAAAGTTCAAACATATTCTTCACATAAGAAAAGTGGACGTCAATACATAAACAATAAATGCCTCAAATCCAAGTGAATTTTAAAGTTATCTTGCTTTCACACACACAAAGTGAATATACAAGTTAGTTCATACACATTTCATACACACAAAGTGAATGTCAAAAGATACCTTAAATAATAAAGGGATGTCAAAGTTTAAATGCACACTTCACACAAATAATAAGTGGATGCCAAAGTGTACACACTAAACAAAGTGAACTCCAAAGTTCAAATAAATAAATGGATGCCAAAATGTACACACTAAACAAAGTGAACTCCAAAGTTCAAATAAATAAATGGATGCCAAAGTTCAAACACACATACAAAGTGAATGCCAAAAGTTCAAAAAATAAGTGCACATAAAGTAAAGTCTAAAGTTCAAACACACTTCAAACAAATAAAGTTCAAAGACACTTCAAATAAACAATCAATGGATGTCAAAATTTAAACACATACACAAAGTAAATGTCAAAGTACAAACACACACTTCACACAAACAATAAATGCAAACAAAGTGAATTTAATTTTAAACAAAAGATGTGAAACACATATAAGTCAATGCTAAAGTTCAAACCCATGCTTCACACAAACATTAAATATATCAAATTAGAGTGACAAAGTGAATTCAATTTTAAAAATACAAAGTGAAACAGATATAAGTAATTTCCAAAGTTGAAACCCATAATTCACACAAATAATAAGAGTATCAAACTAAAGTGAATGCAAAAGTTGCACTTCACACGCTGAAAGGAAAGAATAAAAAGATAAACTTTTGGTAACTATATCTCTTATTGTTAATTGTAGTAGCTTTAGATAACTTGAGTGATTTAAAAGAAATATATAACTCCGTGGTAATATATATCTAAACATTTCATTTATCTGATAAAAAGAAATTTTATTTTAGAATGTTTTATTTTATTTTGGATTTTTTTTTATTTAACATCATCCCACTATCATCCATTTATTATGGCACTTCAATTTTTTATTTATTTTTTAATTTAATTTCTTAGAATTTTTTTGAATTTTATGATTTTTATTTAGAGGAATTTGTTTAGGCGAATCAGATCAAGTTCCTACCATTGTAGAGTGCCTCTCAGCGTAATTAGCATTCTAAGCAATTTTTTAAGTTAAGGTTATTATTTATATGTATTTAATCTATAAAAAGATAATATGACACTTAATTTAATATATAAAATAATAATATGAAACTCACTCACTAACCATCTATAATGCTTATATATATATATATATATATATATATATATATATATATATATATATATATATATATATATATAAAAGGTAATCTACTATAATATATATAATATTAGTATTACCAAATCTATAGAAATATACATATATTTGGAATAGATAATTATATTCATATATATAAGTAACATATATATACTAATATATAATAACATAAAAAGTAAAATACATGAATCTTAGGATGGATCGCAACCAAAGGAAAAAGTAGACAGCTTGGAATCAGTCTAAGGCTAGGGTTTCTGTTGCAGTTATTTCCTCACCCCAAATCAATGTCTTCTTGGAAGCGGAATCATGTTTGGATTCCAAATTGCTCTAGGAAACGACGCTTTTGGCTAGATTCATGAGCCAAAGAAGGGATAGAAATAAGATAGAGAAGTGGATAGAGGAAAAGTGATTTGGGAGTTTTACTTTGAAGTTTATTCCTAAAGGATATTTGTGGTTGTATGCTCAAATCAAGAAGAGCATGAGGCTATTCTATCCAAGGTATGGCACATGGAGAAGGACACCCTTTTTCTAAAGAAATGGGTCCCAAATTTTGATGCAGCTTCGGTGTGCCCTAATTTGGTTCCCCCTGGTTTTAACTATACAATCTTTCATTGGAATATTGGTTAGAGGATTGCTTGAAAAAAATTGGGGATTCCATCAGTACGATAGTTTCTATCGACACAGAAGTTTTGAGAAAAAATTATTATCTATTTGCAAGGATACAAATAGCAACTTTTTAGATTTACCAAAGAAAATCACCATCAAGACCAATGCAGTGTTATCAGACACAAAAGCTTGAAATTGAGGATGAACTTGTCTTTTGCACAGTTTGTCAAAGGAGAGATCATTATGTGTCTTATTGTGGGCATCATAAGCCCCCTCTAAAGCAATGGATTCTAGTGAGCAATGTTACTCAGGAAAGGTCACCTTCAAACCTAATAGATTTTGCCTTGATTGCTCAAGAGCTTGTGAACTCTGATACCTTGATGGCAGTTATTCCAGTGACGTTTAGTGGAGATCTGAATCAAGAAGAAAACATAGAAGCCTTTGGGGAATTAGAAGAAGATCCCAACTAGTCAAAAGATGATTATGTGGAAGAAGGTGAAATAGGAATTCTGGAGCCGAGTTTTATTAATCAGATTACTTCAAAAATTGACAAACCAATTCTAAGCAAAGGGAAACGAAAATAGAGGAAAACCAATCAATAGTGAAGGGAGTTGGATGTGGTAGCTCATGGATAGACCTCAATTAACAATTATCTCAAGCACAAGGGAATGAAACCCTCCCTTGGGGAGCCATGAAGATCACTACCTAGAATGTTAGGAGCTTAAATGCCCCTAACAAGCAATGCTTATTCAAGTGTCAATTACAAACGCTATGTTCTAATATCATTTTGTTGCAAGAAACTAAGCTCAAGGAAGATGAATCAAAAATGTTCCTGTCTCATTGCTTAGGTTGGGTTGGTTCCTTTGCCCATGTGATTGGTGCTTCATGTGGTCTAGGACTGTTGTGGAAGTTGAATCATGCCCAAATCAAGGTAATTTATGTGCACTCCAATTTCATGTGTGCCAAGGCTCGCTACATGTTCTCTTGACTCTCTTTCCACATATTCAATATCTATGGGTATATCCAGACAAGCGACAAAACCTTGATCTAGGAAAAGTTAATCTAGACTATCTCCAACTTAAAATTAGACCTATCTATTCTTGGTGGAGACATCAACATTGTTCTTACCAATTCTAAAAAAAGAGGTGGCAAAATTCAGTCTGGCAAGGCACAAAGAGACTTTCAAGATTTTGTCAACCAACTGGATTTGGTGGATTCAACTCCCAAAAATGGTAACTACACCTGGACCAATTGGCGTCAGGGCTTCACCAACATAGTAGAAGGAATTAATTGATTTATGTTTTGCTCTAACTAGTTCAATGTACCCATGTTAGAATCTTGCATCGTCTCGTGTTTGGGGTTAGATCATTTTCTAGTCACTCTTATTGTTTCCATTGACATGGCTCCGTTGAAGTGCCCTTTTAAATTTGAACATATGTGGTTGTGACATGAATCCTTACTAGGGTTGATGGTGAAATGGTGGGCGGAAGCTCCAACTCAAACTAGTACCAAAATTTTCATGATGGCCAAGAGGATCAATGCCATCAAAAACCATCTCAAGGAATGGAACAAAAAAACTTTAAGAATATCTTTGAAGAGAAGGAAATAACTGAATCCAAGAAAGAGGCCTTAAATGAAATCATTACGGAAAAAGGGGTGACACTGCAGGAATTTGAAAAAGAGAAAAATTTTCTTTATGTGTATAAGGAGATCTTGCAGCAAGAGGAAATCTACTGGAAATCCAAATCTAGAGAGTCCTGGCTTAAAGAAGGGGATCTCAACATGAAATTTTTTCACAATTTCACCAAGTTACGAAGGGCCCAAAATAGAATCTCTTCACTAAAATTGGAAGATGGATCAACCATCTCAGTTCGAATGGACATACAGAAGGAAGTTATTAGACACTTTCAAGACCTACTTGCAAACAGGGAGGCCTCTAGAGTGCTAAGTCAAAAAAAATTTCTGGATCTCACTCCTCCTATTATTAGTGAGGCCAACAATTTAATGCTCAGCACTCCTACCACTCTTGAGGAAGTTAAAAGTGTGAACATAAAAAGTACATAAGAAGACTAACTAAAGAGAGTAAATCAAATAACAAGTATACCTTCCTTCAAATGCAAGTTTACCTCATGGATCGAGCGTATCGAAGTGCACCCAAGCTTTGTTCGATCTGCTCCTTGGATTCAAGTGTGTATGTGGATTGCTTAACTTAATAGCATAACCTTGATAAGTGAAAATGGAGGAATGATTTTAGCAGCATAAGTTTGCATCAGATGTAGTCCTTATTTGGTTTGGAGAAGGGCTTATTTATATATTTTTGGAGAGATAAGGATTTGATTTTGGAGATAGAGATTTCATTTTTGCTTTATTTGATAAAAGAGGAAATAAATCTAGAAGATAAGATAAGAAGAAATAAATTAAGAAAAAGATAAGATGAGAGATGAGGGGATAATTGATAAGATTATCTAATTAATTTAATTAATTAGATACATATGAGTTAAAAAAGGAAAGAAATCAAGAAGAAGATGTGATTTGGATTTTATTAATTAAATAGATATTTGATTTATTTAATTAATGTTGGTTTGTGATTTAATTAACATTATAAAATTGAATGGATTAATTAAATAATTGTAAGTTAATTAATTAATGTGAAAAATAACATAATTAAATAATTAATAATTATTTAATTAATGTAGAAGAATAAGGTTGAATGATTGAAATCAATTAAAGAATTAAGAATCATTTAATTAATGAAAAGAATAATCAAGTCAGAAAGTAAGTTTAATTTTAGGTGTCTACAAAAAATGTTGTGTTTCAGATGCATCCATACAAAGCTCCTGGGCTGGATGACTTTCCGGCGGGCTTTTTTCCATCATTTTTGGGACTTGATGGCAATGATGTCTAGGAGATGGTTGAAGAGTCCAGATTTTCTAGCCATATTGTGAAGGATCTAAACAATACGTTAATTGCACTAATCCCAAAGAAAAATAGAGTTGAATCTTTGTTGGACTTCTGATCGATTTCTCTGTGTAATTTATCATACAAAATAATTTTGAAGGTCATGGCTAACCAGTTGAAGTTCATATTTTTGAGTATCATTGCTAAGGACCAGAGCGACTTTACCCCTAGACACAATATTATAGATGGCATTATCATCACTCATGAGGCTATTCACTCCATTTGCTCTTCAAATCAATCTTGCATGGCTGTCAAATTGGACATTGGTAAGGTGTACAATCAAGTGGATTGGAGATTCCTTCTATCCATCATGAAGAAGTTGGGCTTCAGTAATCATTGGCTTAATTAGGTTTACAATTGCATTTAAATGGTTAGGTATTTGGTCCTAGTGAATGGCAGCCTAGTAGGGTTCTTTGAGCCCACTAGAGAGCTCCGTCAAGGACATCCTCTCTCCCCCAAGTCCTATTTTTTATTATGGCAGATGCGTTTGGAAGAGCCATCAAGGCTCAAGTCAACAACGAGTGTTGGCTCGGAGCTCACATCGCATATAACTTTCATCCAATTTCCCACCAACAATTCATTGATGACACCATTCTCTATGGGTCTTCCAGCGGAAGGGAAGCTACAATTACCAAATAAACATTGGAGAGATATGTTCACGCTTATGAACAAAACATAAACAAGCAGAAATCATGCATTTATTTCTTCAACACCAAATAGAGTATAAGAAGAGAATTGAAGCAATTATGAAATTCAAAGTAGAATCTCTCCCTAGCAAATATTTGGGGGTTGCACTTTTTAAGGATTTGGATAGTATTAGGGATCCAGTTAATCAAAAAGAAATATTGAAACAAATCCTTAATTCAAGAGTAGTTTTTATCAATAATAAAGAGGATTGAATTATCTAGATGGGGGCCAGATCTAGATCATACACAATGAAACTAGGCTACCACATGCAGAAAGGATTATGCGGAATTGGTGACTGGTCTGCCGAGCTCTGCTGGAGCTCGTGGTGTCTCCCTAAAGCAAGCATCTTTGCCTTGACCACTCTCCATAAGAGAATCCTCACCAGTGATAGACTCTAAAGCATTAGCATCTCAAGACCTTCTAGATGTTGTTTATGCAAAAAAGATGAAGAAATAGTGGATCATCTACTACTGAATTGTGATTATGTGAATTCTTGTTGATAGTGGCTCCTCAACTGTCTAGGATGGCATGGAGCTATGCCTAACGATTTGTTGAATTTGTTTCAAAGTTGGCTAAATATTAGAGCTACAACTTCGGAAGGGATTTGGATTGCGTCCCCTTCATTGGTCCTATAGAATCTATGGAAAGAGCATAATGGGAGAATCTTTAGAGACAACGAATTGCTGGTGGATGAGGTGATAAAGAAAATTGAGAGAAGTATTTGTGAAACTCTAATGACTAAGATGAAAGAACCAAAGGCCCACTCCAAACCATTCTCAAAATGGGACGAATCCATAATGAGGAAGTGGAAAATGCTTAATGTTTTTCCTACACAAGTGACACATTGTTATCCCAAAGTCAAGAAATCCAAGCGTGAAACTATCAAATGGTTTCCCTCTCTATCTAGTAGATTGAAACTAAATTTTGATGGGGCCTTGAGAGGCAACCTGGGAATCTTTGGTGCTAGATGTATTTTGAGAAATGATCAAGGGAAGTTGATCTGGGCTTTATCCAAGAAGCTAGCACTTGGCATGAACAATGAGGTGGAGTTCCAAGCCCTCCTTCCTAGACTTTGATTATGCATAAATAAGGACATTTACAATGTTGTTATTGAGGGTGATTTGTAGTTGTGCATTAATGCAATTTCCAGACACAATTCAAAACTAAAAACCCAAAGTATGGCGAAGAGCATTTGGGATTGACGAAAGGACTTTGATAACTACAAGATCATGCATTGCTACAGGGAAGATAATCAAACAACATATCAATTGGCTAACTTCACCTGCGAGCAAGAAGAGCTTGAAGTTATTGATATTAATCCATTCGCCTAGGACTCGTTGGTGGTTTAAACCATGAGCTTGGTGCAAATGCAATATGGTGGCAACAATCTTGGTTGGTGTTTGGCATTCGAGGGGTGCGGTTAGCCCAACGGTCTTCCTCTTTTTCTCTCTACTCCCCATTGATCGAGTCAGAAGCTTTCTAATTTTCTGATTATGCAATTGTATGGGAGTGGGTCCTCATCCCACATTTTACGAATAAAAAAAAATATATAATAACATAGAATATTCTTGATAGATATATTACCTATTATGTATTTGATATATAGGTATTTATTATACATATAGGAATATAATATATTAATATATGTATATATATATAGTTTGTCTTCAGTCACTTTTTATAAATTTTGGAGACTAAAAAGTATTGGATGATTATTTTTAAAGTTACGTTTAAATTTTTTCTCCATACTTGTTTTAAAACTAATTTAATTTTTTTATTTTAAAAAAATTAAATAAAATACATACATACATACATATATATATATATTTGAAAACATTGAACTTAAATAACATTCAACTACATTCTTTAAAAAAAAAAAAAAAATTTATTTATATGACATTTTTTTTTTGTTTTTTATAAAATATATTCCAATCTGTTTTAAATCTTATATATATATAGGATAGGTGACAAGCTTTTGACCAGAGCTATAAACTTATGAGGCCACAACTTGATGGGAGCTCGTTGGCCCAGTGGGGGTTTAAACCTTGGCGGCGTCATAACAATGCCATGTGATGGTAAACTTATGAGGCCACAACTTGATGGGAGCTCGTTGGCCCAGTGGGGGTTTAAACCTTGGCGGCGTCATAACAATGCCATGCTTTAACCATCACATTGTTCCATGAACAACAAAACGCTAGGCATGAACATTGGTTGTTGGAACTACAAACAAGAAGCCCCGCCATTTCACCATAGGATCCCCCATAAAAATTTAGATCAAAGTTATACCCTCCAGGTGACATGCAAATGCCCCACCCCACATGTTGCGGGTAAATCAGAATATAAGATCCTAGGGGCCTCCTCAATTGTTGACGTGGTAGAGGGCAATTCCACGAGGTGTGAACCTTGATTGTTATTCTTAATAACATATTTTAATAGCAAAATGCAACTATAATAAAAAAAGGATTATTAATACAAAAATAGATTCATAATAGTTTTTTTTAAAACCCTTCTTAATAAGTATTAAATTCTAAATTTATTAAAAAAATCAACAATTTCGAGCAAACTATGTGCGACTTTGTAGTCTTTGGTTAGGACTGAAAATATAATGAAAAATGATATGCATAACAAATTTGTAGTCCTTGATAGTTTTAGTGGACATTATTAAATAATGAAGAAATAATTTGCATAAGCAAGTTGTTCAAAGGTTTGTTGAAATGGAAGTATTGAAAATTATTCAGTAATACTTTTATTAACTCAGATTCAATTTTCAAAGTACATGCGATATTGATATAATATGGTATATGTAAAAAAATTGCAGAGGCCAATCTAAAATATAATATTATATCTGTACATTGGATAAAAAATGAATGATGTTAATATTTGATTTTGTGAAAAACAACCTAGAAAAAAATTGAACTTGTTGCTCCACTGGACATAGTTTGAGAAATTCAGCATAAATACTTTAAATAAGGATTCCCATAAACATACATGGCTTCTTCTTGAGCCATGTTTAGATCCAAGCTACCTTCACCCCTTTCTAGAGATAAAGAGAGCACGAATTTCTTTCCATGATTACTCCAATTTACTTTCACTACATCTGAACAACTTAATCCCAAATTGCATTATTTTCTAACTGATTTCAAATCTTCCTGAACAATTGATTGTGTGTTTTGAAAATATATTTTGTAGCACAATACTCTGGAACTCACTTTGTTCTCCAAACAATGTATACTTTTTACCTGTTCTCCTTCAAAGTCATCTTCAAATAGAAAAAACATCTTCTTTGAGCAGAAGTTTTGCGCGTCAAAATTATCATCACTAAAGTTAGGTCGGAGAACAATGTATCTCCACGAGAATTTTTCTTCATTGTTGTCAATGTTGTAGAGATAAAGATATTGGGGAGGATGTTTGGATGCAACAAATTGAGTATTTATAAATTGCATAGGAACAGTAGAGCTCCATTTTTGTTTTGCTTTATTTAGTTGCCACACAGACCACTCATTGGGACATGTCCAAATATTTCATTAACGTCCATAAAAAAGAGTAGCAATACCTCTATGCAAAAAGAAGTCATCCAGGCCATCAGTTAATCCTAGCAACATTAGAACGCTTTTCCACTCAAGCCTTCCTCCTCCACATAAATCAAGAAGTTGTACACGCTTCTTCTTGCCACTTAAACCTTGGGAAGAAATACAAAAGATTTGTTGATCTGCAATAAGAAACCTTACCTATCTTGGATTCATAATGTTGGGCGGCAAAGGAAGGGTCTTGAGATCTCCCTATAATAAATACTCAGACTTTGAACTAACCCTAATCTCAAGAAATAAAAGACAACTGAGTTGGCAATGGCATGGCGTTGGTAGAAATGGGTAATTTTTGGGATTAAGGAGGATGTTCCTCCAAGCTCTATTCAAAGTCATCAACACAGGTATTTTGTAGCAAGGACAACGAGCAATAATATGAGGAAATTACTTTTTATTTTTGTGTTTTTCTTTTTCTTTATCTAGTAAAGTTTTGTATTATGAATATTTGTTAGCTTTTCTCTTTCTTATTCAATATACTTTTATTTTTATTTTTCCAAGAATAATTTTGGAGGAAAAAAAAATTAATTTTTTAACTATATAAAATTCAAATTAATTTTTTTTAAATTGGAGAAAAAAAATTTTAAGTGACTTCAGAATATTTATCCAATATTTTTTATATATTAATTTGCATACATACATTTTGGTTTCTAAAATTTATAAATAGTAGCAAAAGACAAGCCAATTATTTTTTTTCTTTTTCTTTTGGGCAAAAAAGAGAAATATATATATATATATATTTTAACAGAAAAAGGTGTAAACACCCATAGATATTGAAAGATAAAAAGAGATTACAGATAATAGGGCAAACGCCGAGTCTGGTAATCATGAAAAGAGACCAAAAAGGCCATATACAGGCCTAATGAAACATAACATCACAGAAATAAGTCCCTTAACGGACCAGATAAAACAGTTAAAAACAAACAAAATCACGCAGAAACTACCACCCCCGAACACAGAGGTCATGAGGTCAAACCCATATCGCAGCCATCTGCGTCAGCAAAATAGAGGACACCATCTGAAAACTGAGCCACAAGCAAAACCAACTACCGCCATCTGTTCACGAGCTCTAGGGAGGACAGAGAACCATAAATGAAGCTTAAGCCACTGGCGGAGCCTCTGGTAGATCCCTTGCCTCCATATCCACTGTGGCCGCTGACTGACCCCCGTCATCCAAATCCGCCAAGGCATAGTAAGGCATCCCCGGAGCCATGTCAGATGCATGGACTCTGAGAAAACGAATAGCCATGAACACGTCCCTAATTCGCTCGCATTTTTTCTTGGAAAAGAGAAAACAGTAGGCTCGTAGGGCATCCTCCAGATCCTCACCACATAAGGATTTGATGCTGGACTGAAGAGCTCTGTAAATAACCTGCTGTGGAGGAGAATTCCGTAGAGTTGTCAGATTGAATAGCCCACCAATCAGGGCGTCACCTTGATCCATACGATAGTTAGACACTACCGCCTCCCAACGCTCCACAGTATAAATATTCTTGAAGAATAATCTTGCCGCCAAGGAATGCACATAATCACCATCCATGACCAGGTCCATTATGTTGGAAAGGAGATGTGAGACTATGTCTGAGAAGTTCAACACACGGCCTTCAAAACCTCTAATCTAGGCAAGACCCACGATATTCCGAACAGCAAACTGGATAAGAGTGCAGTCAGAGTCTATAAGCGTCATAAGATCAATCACCTTCACACGCCCCCGTATCTCCAGTTCCCAGTCGAGGGCAGGAAAAAACAACCTCTGGTTCAAACGCGTATCTGCCATCATCAAATGAAGACGAAACGGGCAACACGAAGAGAAAAATAAAGCGGCAGAGCAAGGAAAACACACAGAAGGGAACCAAACAAGAAAGAACCCTGAAGGATGACATAAATGAAGAGAGAGCTGGCGGAGACATAAAGGCGCTCACGTCAATCGCACAACTGAAGAAAAGGGTACTCTGCCAGTCCATATGAGAGCGAGAATGTGAGGCAACGTGTCCACTGCCGATAGGAGAAGCCTAGAGAGAATAGCCGTTACGCCGTCGAAGGATAAACAAGCAGTCAAAAAGAGAAATATATTAACAAAAAATCAATTATAGATTACAACATGAAGACTTTCAAATTGCCACAACCATCAATAAGGCAAAAAGAGAGAAAACCCAAGGAGGTTTTCCCCTATCCCACTTCCAAAAAGAACCAAAATAAAATGGTTGAATACCACACACTTTGACAACATAAATCCCCTTATCAACCTACCTATAAAGGAGGAACCAAGACTACCCTAAAAAATTTACCAAACTGTGAATCTAGCAAAAAATCTTTGAAGGAGAATTCCAAACAGAGAAGCAAACAAAAATATTGATCTGAAAGAATAGAAAGTAGGGGGATTAGGCTTGATCATTATGAAGAAGTTAAATAAGTTGCGAAGACTTATCTAGAGACAAGAACCCCCATTTAGAGACATTTCAATTATGATTGACATCTAAGGCCCATTTACCAAGGAAATTTGCAACAACATTCCATTCCTAGGGAGATGGACAAAAGAGAGCTTCAAAATTAGGAGTGAGGAAAATAATCTTCTTAGCTAAGGATGTCAACCTCTAAGAGGACTCATGAGTCTGCTTTATTTAAGAGAGAAACCAAGATCATAGAGTCTGTTTCACAAATAACTTTTTTCTAGCCCAAATCACAAGCTTCCATTTGATTGTTGGTGCTGACCCCATAGAAGAAGAGAAAAAAGTGAATAGTGCCATCAATAGCATGCCCAACACCTCCAATCCCAGCAACCCCCACATTGCCATGAAAAGAACCATTAGTATTTGTTAACCTATTTTCCCTTTCCCAGAGTCAAATAGCCCAGCTTGAAAATGTTGAAAATCTTGTTGAATTGGTTAAGTGCCCAATGTTCTTCATGTAAGGGTGTTTTCCTTGTAAAAATCCCCCAAAAAAATTTCTGAGTATAAAACCTCTAAAAAACCCAGGAATTTCCATGTTTTGCCTTAATTTCTTCAGCCTTAGTCGACAAAAGTTTACGTTTGTAAACTCACTGGTTCACCGACTAAGTAAAGGAAAGGCATTCTTCAAAGAGACTAAGGAAGAAAGAAAGGCAAAAAGTTGTCTTTATTGGTAAAATGTCAAGTTTTCAAACCTATCAGTTCGCCGACTAGCAGGTTCACTGATTGAAGGATTTGCCGACAAAGGTGTGGAAGAGGATAGGAAGACTTGAAAAATGACTAAGACAAATGAAAGGAAAGACCTTATCGGGAAATCAATAAAAGATTGAACTCACCAAAAAGTTCAAAATTTCTTGGATTCACCAATAAGGCAAATCACTAATAAAGGAAGACAAGGAGAAAGAAAGAAAGAACTAAGATGAGCCAAAAGTTCGCAAAAGTCATAAATCACGGATAAAGAATAAAATGAAGAAAGGAAATGAATTTTGTGAAAGTCAAAAATTGCCGACAAAGGGAGAAACAAAGATAATTCGCGAGAAGGTGACTTCACCAACTAAAGGGGAAAGTGAAAAGACAAAAGCAGGCCAAGTTCACAAAAGAGAGATTTTACCAATAAGGCAAAATAAAAGCCAAAATTTGAAGAAAAGTGAAAAAAAAAATGAAAAGTTTGTAATATAATGTAAAGCTTTACAATATTTTTTAAAGTTAAAATATTTTAAAGTATTGTAAAAGCTTTGCATAGGGTTTTTGGTGAGAATATATATTTGAAAGATCTACCTTCTCCAACCATTAATGCAGAATCAGATTAGCCTAGCCAGAGGTAGTTGTGCATTCAATTGTTGTAGGTAGATGAATCAGCTACTTGTATTCAAGACAATAGATATTTCCCAGCTACTTCATCCTCAAGATATTTTCTGCATTTATGTTTTGCAGACAGACATTCCCTTTGCAGAAATATCTTCTAACAGGTCCATGGGGTAATTTTATTATAGCAGGTGACTTAGGTCAATAAATGAAATGGTATAAATAGATGAAAAATCAATGTAATGAGGGTTGGATACAAAGACTTATTTTTATGTTCCAAACAGAACTCTCCTTTGTTGTAACCATGCCTTTTTTATCAATACATGCTAATTGTTTTACCTTTTCATGTTGTTTCTAGCTCTGTGTAATCTAGAACTAGTTTGTTTATTAATGTTTATTTCCTTTCAATCTTGTTCTTATCTTTACCTCTATTAAAATCTATAGGATTTGTGTGAGTTTATCAGCTATATTGGGTTATTCTATGCATTTTAGCTCTATGAGTGTTCTTCATTCAAACCTGGTGAATCACCTTTACTTTTTAGTTTCTCCTTCTTCCCCTTTTCCCAACGGTGATTAGATTAGGTTTAGTCTTAGTCTACTCTAAATTTCATATTCAAAGGAAGGAACCAGCCTTCTCTAGACGTTTGATTTCCTTTGCAAGGTCCCACACCTAGAAATCACTCCCATATTTCACTGGATTGTTGCACTTCAACATAGGGTGCAAATCCAAGTGGCAATAGTTTCTAGAATGCTTGGTGGGACCACTTTACTCTAAATTAAGAGTTAAACTAAGAATTTGGTGTTGTTCTCAGTATTCTACAGTATGGTGGACACTTTCATGCACCTAGTGACTCTACTACCTCTTGGTTTTTTATTAGTCCAACGTTATATGCCTATGTAGACAAGAGCTTCTTCAAGAGGTAATAGCTATCAATTTGTTGAATTACCTGTTGCTTCTTCAAGGAGAAGAACTAGGTTATATAGGTCTCCTGCAAGAAGGAATAACAATGTTGTTCCTCCTTACCCAAGAGCTCAATCTACACCTCCTACTATTAGGTTTTAGTACTTAAGAAAGGGCTTGCACATACCTAGAATAAATCTAAACATTCCCAATATGGCAGGAAATCTACCTTTTGGAACCTTCAATGGAGGTGTCCCTTTAGCCTTGGATGCACACAATGATATATCTGCCTCAGTCCTAAAAAGTATGCCATCCTTTACGAGTGATGGTTCTAGTACACCTACTAAACACATCAAAGACATATCAAATGTATGTTTAGTTCACCATATTCAACTTCAAGATGTGGTTGTTAGGCGCATGGTTTCATCCTTCAAGGGGAGAGCTCTCCAATAGTTCGGGAGCTTAACCCCTACTTAAATACATGATGGGGATGAGCTAGGAGAAGAAATCTACAAGCAGTTTGGAGAAAGAGTAGACAATGTTTCTCTGCTAGAACAGTTAACAACCATAAAGAGGGCTCCCAACAAGATGATGGCTGACTTCAACTTCAGATTTCAAAGGACATGGGATAGAATCCCAACTCTCCTCAAACCATCTCCATAAGGTGCTTTCCAATAATTTTGAGAGCTTTAAATTCTAATATTATTGTTATGATGCAATCTATGGGTGCTCAAACTTTACCAAATGCATATGAGATAGCTTTAAGAGCTGGAAATTATTTAATACAGGCTGGGAAAATTGCGCTCATGCCTCTTGTACCTATCTTCCTAGAATTGCATTCACAGGTTCAGCAACTTACTATTGCCCCCATCCTAGAGCCTAAAGCCTCTACATCCACTCTTGCACAACAAGAGAATGACCTTAAAACCCTAATGGCCATCATGGATAACAAAATTAGTACTATGGCCATTCAAACTACCCCTAAACCCCATCAAAATTTTAATCAGGGGTAGTCTTCAAATTAGAATTGGAATTAGGGTTATAATTCCAATATAAATCAAAACTAGAACCAAGGTCACCAACCAAATAGGTACCAAAATAGTAACCCTGCTCAGCCATTTCAAACAGTCAAACCCATTCAACAAATATCGGCTGACAATCCAGTTAGGGCCTTGGTTCCTACTCAAAACAATCTAGGCCAAGAGGCAGATTGGTGTTTTCCTTGCAACCAACCTCACAATTAGTCCACTTGTGCTTTTGGAGCACAAGAATGAGCCCTAATGGTGCAAACATTTCACACTCAGCAAGCATCATTGGTGGAAGCAGCCAATAGCAATCCTAAGGAACCAAATGAGGCTGCTTCTGATTCTAATTTAATGCATTGGACCCCTAGGGATTTTTGTGTTGTTAACCAGCCTATGGATAGTGTGATAATGCCTATTAGCAGTGTTGCAAATAACACAAGGTCCAAAAAGAGACAATTGGAGGATAACCCCATGCCTACTATATTACAAACGGAACCTATCCCAAAAGCAAAATTGGGTAGTGTTGTGAATTCAACGTAGAGAAGCAGGCCTACTACTACAAAGGATGTTTCGTCATCTCCAAAAGTGCTTGAACAAGCACCAGAGTAGTCAAAGAGGGGAACATGGATTCCTTCCATGCACAAAACAACAACTTTTCCCTTGAATATTGTAAAACAAATAAAAAAGACAAATCTAAATGTGTCAATGTGGGATGCATTGTTAATTCCCTCTCAAAGGGATTTGTTGCAAGAGGCCTTAGAGAAATTCCCAGTAGCCAACTCATTAGTCCAGAGGGAAAAAGGCCCAGTCAATCTTGTACAACCAAGTGAAGAGCAAGGGGTCCAACAAAGAAGCCATCCCCATTCTACTTGTCTCTAATCATTTGGAAATTCCTGGTACACAATTGCATGATAGACTCAAGGGCTAGTATTTTAGTTATGCCAAAGAAGATAGTAGATGCATTAGGCATCACCCTTGTTTCATCAAGTGTATTGCGGCTAGATGGTAATTCTATCAATATTATTAAGGTGATCAAAGGACTGAATTTGACCTTACATGCTGGTCCAAAGTTGACTATTAGTCAAGATATTTTGGTCATTAATCTTCCTCCTTTCTTTGCTATTTTCTTGTCAAGGGACTTCTCAGCTAAGGTAGGTAGCTACCTTTCTTCTGGCTGGTCTCACATGCTACTGAGGACAATATATGGCGCAAGGTTCACCATTAAAGTTGAACCAATTTCAAATTATCATGTAGAAAATTATGATCATAGCCTGGTGAACCCTCATTTCATGATTCAAGGTGAGGAAGTGCATGATTCAGGGTCTCTTTAGACAATATCTTCACCCCTTCCAACCCTAGATCTTTTCCTTGATGAATGGGCAAAGGAACACTTTGATTTTGATCCTTACAACACCACTGAGACAACTAGGTTAGGCACATATATGATTCGTGAGGGGAATTACTCTATCCCCTCCATACTCAAACCAGATGATGATTTTGATGGCCCATGGAAAACGTTCTTTGATGGTGCAAAGAGTAGAAATGGAGCTAGTACAGAAATATTACTGATCTCCCTGACTAGTAAAAACTGCATTTTGCTCACATACTACATTTTTCATGGACAAATAATGTTGTAGAGTATGAGGCATTGGTACATGGCTTGCTACTATCAGAAAAGAAGAAAATTAGACATTTGGAGATACTGAGCTTGTGGTTAACCAAGTCAGGGAAAGATGTGCAATGAAGAATCAGCTCCTAAGAGCTTATAGACATAGAGTTTGGGGCCTGTTTGAGAGTTTTGATGCTCTCAACCTACAGGTAATCCAAAGGAAATTAAATGCTGAGGTAGACCAATTGGCAATAATTGGCGCTCAATTTTCTCCCCCTACATACCTCTTTCAAGGCCCTGATCAACATGTCAAGATAGTGGTGAAGCCCTCAGTCCCAGATAATGATGTGAAGTGGCAGATTTTTAACAGTAATGAGCAAATTGTAAATTTTATCCAAAATGAAGTTGACTTCTCATCAACTGCACAATCCAAGCTGCAAGAAGGATATGGTGATTAGATTATTCAATTGAAAACAAACAAGCTACCCAAGGGTTTGGTCACTCTTGAGGCTATTTTCAGCCATGATGATGAATTCAAGGGTGAGAAGAAGAACATCGCGTTCAAAAGAGATGACTATAAAGGTATGTTGTGATGCTAAGAAATAAGATTTTATTCACCTTTCTCAGAAATACAGTGATGTTTTTGCATGGAACTATGAGGAGCTAAAGGGTTTTGACCCTAATGTTGCCCAACATGCCATAAACCTTGACCCAAACACTAAACCTGTCCTCCAAAGGTAGCAGCTTGTAAATCCTAAAATCAAGCCTTTGATGAGGAAGGAGCTCGCCAAGCTTATTCAGGCCAAAATCATTTTCCCCATCAAGTATTCCACCTAGCTAGCTAACTTAGTGCCGGTGAGGAAGAAAAATGATGAAATAAGGTTGTGCATGAATTTCCATGATTTAAATCGAGCTTCCTTGAAAGATCACTATCCTCTTTTGTCCATGGACCAAATCTTACAGACTGTTGCAGGGGCAGAGAGATTCTCCTTTCTTGATGGTTTTTTTGGTTATAACTAGATTTTTGTGAGGGAAGAGGATAGATTCAACATGGCATTCACCACTAAGTGGGGAACCATGGCGTATGCAAAGATGCCATTTGGGCTCTCCAAAGTTGGTGCCACTTTTTAGAGAGCAATGGATATTGCGTTTAGGGGCTTCATCAACAAGTTCATCCTGATTTATCTAGATGATATCACAGTCTTCTCTAAGAGAGGAGAAAATCACATGGAGTATCTAGAGAAGGTTTTCAAAAGATGCAGGGAGTTTGGGGTGTCTCTGAACCCCAAAAAGTGTATTTTTGTTGTCTCTCAGGGTAATCTTTTGGGCTATTTAGTGTCCAAAGATGGGATCTCCATGGATCTAGAAAGAACTTCAACCCTTCTTGCTCTTCCTCTGCCTACTCATAAAAAAGCTTTACAATCATTTCAAGGGCAAATCAACTTGTTTGGTGTGGAACCTGATCAATCTCCAAGTGGGAGATTGTTGGTATGTGGTGACTAATCATGCAAATATTGTACACTCGTAACGTATGTGGCGACTGATTTTTTCCCTCTTTTTTGCATGTTCAGATTCGGTTGTTAATTTTTGTTAACCGACAAAAGAAAAATGATATTGTAAAACCCTAATTCTAGAAGATTCCAAAAATCTTGTTCTAAGCGGCTGGGATGTATGTTGCGGGTGTGGAATTTGTGAGAATGTAGTCTATTTTGCACTGGTTAATAAAATCATTGGATGGCTGAGTTTCTGTGGATGTAGCCAATTTTGGGTGAACCACATTAAATTTCTTTGTTGATTTCTTTTGTGTTATTGCTCATTGTTATATTTGGGTTATTTAATCTGCATATAATTGTTAGTGTTTATTGCTCCGATCTACCTGAACCCTAACACAACTTTGTTAGGAAATTCATTCCTAACTATGCTAGTCTGGTCAAACCACTGACACGAATGCTTAAAAAGGATGTTGTTTTTAGGTGGACAAAGGAGGGGAAAGATGGCTTTGAGAAGATAAAGGAAGAAATTGCCCAAGCTCCTACTCTCATGAATCCTAATTATGAGAAGGACTTTGTCCTCTATGCCCATGGAGGAGAGAGCAACATTGCCATTGTCCTGATGCAGCAAAATGACCAAGGTATGGAACAACCCCTGGCCTTTTTTAGTAAAACATTGAAAGACTATGAGGTCAGGTATAGTCCCATGGACAAATAGGTATTTTCCATTGAAATAGTGTTAAAATAGTTTAGATATATGCTGGCAAATAATCATATCAAAGTATTATTTTCTCATCCTAGTTTGAGTGACTATATAATGGGAATTGAAATCAGTGAAAAGAGAGAAAGCTAGGTCACTAAGATCCTAGAATATGATGTTCTTATCAAATCCACTAATCTAATTAGAGGCATGAGACTATGTGAATAGTTATCTCAAACTACTATGGATGATGTGAACTCATCCTATCACTTGAATGAGGCATAACGTATAGCTGAACCAATAGCTATAAGTTCATGGACAACAGACATGGTCAAGTTCCTATCTACTGGTGAGTATCCTTATGTACTGGATAGAACTAAGAGAAGACATTTTAGGTTGTAGTCCATTCCTGTTGCAAGTATGAGGTGAACCAGTGTTGTCATTGATGTCAACATACTCATATTACATTGACAAGAAGGATTGGATGAGCTGTGTGTTGAGGATATTGAGAAACTTAGCCTCAGTCAGGAACAGTGAAGAACAGTGATGAGAAGAAGGAAAATATATTGGATAGGTTGAGAACTGGAGGATACGGATTAAAGGGTTTGCAGATATGAGTCTTGAGATGCTTTAGTCAAGTTTTCAGAGGTCCGCATGAAGACCTGAAGAAGTTATGGCTGTCTGTGTAGAACCGGTTCCGGCAAGTGCTTAGAGGTGACAGAGGATCACAGAAAGGTCCGGTGAGGTCCGGAATTGTGCAATCCTAATCTGCGGATTGGAAAGAGTGTTTGGGATGTCCTTGTGATGTGCCATCTTGATTTGTGTATGATTTGGAGGTCCGGAAGTACCTTCTACAGTGGCGACAGACTGTGTTCTTGAAGTTCCGGATGAGGAAGACAAGAGATTCCAGCAAGTATAGGACGTGCGGATGTATCCGGTCATTCAGGCAGGCTTGTGAAGTTTTCTGGATCGTGTTGAGGATGTGTTGTTGATCCGCATTGATAGTAAAGCCCGGAATTGAAGTTATTCTTCCGGATGAAGTTCTTGCTCTGTTTAGCCGACCGGATGAGCTATTCATCCTGCGAATGTTCTTGTGGTGGCCGACCGGATGTGTTATTCATCTTGCGGATACTCTTATGATTGTTTGCCGACTTAGATGTTTGTTCCTAAGTCGATGTCTTGTATAAATAACAGTTTGTGAGTTCATTTCAAAGTGTGGTGTGTGTCGATGAGTGTGGGATAGCAAAGAGAAGTGCAAAAGGCAGAGCAGAGGTTTTGGGCTTAATCGGAACTGATCCGGACATGGTAGAGATGTCATTCTTCAGTTCAAGACTGTGATTTTTATCACTCTGTAGACAGTGTGTCTCCTTGTAGGCAGTGGGCCTCTTTGTGAGCAGTGTGCTTGGGCAGTGAGCCCTAATTGGCATGTGCCATTCATTCTTCTTTATTCTTCTAACAGAGAATAATTCTTGGGTTAATCACCCCGTGGTTTTTCCCTTAACCGGGTTTTCCACGTCAAAATCTTGGTGTTCAATGTGTTGATGCTTATCTGCTCTTGTGTTTATGTATTATGTTTTCATGGATGATTAATTTATATGCTGCTAACTAACAACAAGAATCAAGAGTTTGAAAGAAGAAGAAGTTTTATACAACTGATTCACCCCCTCCTCTCAGTTGTATGCCCTAGATCCAACAATTGGTATCAGAGCCAAGTTCCTCTGATAGGAGCTTAACCGCTTGAGGTGATCCAGGATGTCGTCATACAAGAAGGATAGTCTGAAGTTCGATGGAACCAACTTCACTCTCTGGAAAGGTCGCATGAAGTGTCACCTGGAATGTATGGGAAAAGCATACTTGGCTATGGTTTCAAAACCATATGTACCTCCACAAGGTGGTCTGACAACTCTGAATGAAATCACAGAAGCAGAAAACAATCTGCGGACCAAGGAAGCTCTTCTAAGCGCATTGAATGACTCAGATCTCTCGAATGTTATTGACCTACCAACTGCATATGAGATCCTGACCAAACTGGAACTTCTGTATGAAGGAGATGAGTTTGTCAAAAGTGCAAGGTTGCAAAGTCTGAAAGGGAAATTTGAAAGATTGAAGATGAGAGATGATGAAAACATCACTACCTTTATGCCAAGAGTGAATGAGCTGGTATGTGGAATCAGAAATGCTGGTGGAACTCTAGATGAAAATGAGATTGTCTGCAAAATCCTAAGATCCCTTCCTGCTGCCTACAAAATCAAGGTTGCTGCCATTGATGAATTCAGAGCCCACACAACTGTCACAAGAGAACAACTGGCTGGCAAACTAGCTGCATTTGAAATGACTGAGTTTGGAGATGATCCTCCCAAGACTGAATCTGCTTTCAAAGCCAGTGCCTATGTGAAAGGCAAACAGAGATTTGATCCGGGAGAAAACTCATCAAGAAAAATGTCATGGTATGATCAAGCAAGAAGAGACATGGAAGAAGAAGAAGCAGAAACAGCTCAACTTGAAGCCTTCATTGCAAAGAGACTGCCAAGAGGATCCGGTAAGTATGAAGGAAAACTACCCTTTAAGTGTCTCAACTGCAATAAGATTGGTCATTTTGCTTCAAGATGTCCGGAAAGATCTGCAAGGTCTAATACTAACAGATAAAGGTTTCAAAAGAACTGCTATTATGTTCATGAAGAAGATGACAATGAAGGAGTAACAGATGATGAATCAGAACTAGGAAGCAAATCAGGAAATGAGTGGGTGTTTATTGCCATCAAGGAAGAAGATTCAATACTCTCTGAATCTGTCAATCACAAAGTTGTTGAAAAAGCTTTGGCTGCTCAAGTGGAAGAAAAGGATGATTGGGTTATTGACAGTGGATGCTCTCACCATATGACTGGTGACAAGAATAAGTTCTTGAATTTGGAAAGGTATGAAGGAGGAATGGTAAAGTTTGGTGACAATTCAGCTGGCAGAATCAGAGGCAGGGGAACTATCTCCTTTGATGGAAAAAGCAAAACAGGTAACGTACTATATGTTGAAGGATTAAAGCACAATCTTCTCAGTGTTGCTCAGTTAGTGGACAAGGGTTATGATCTCCGGTTCAAGAATGGAAAATGCAGAATCTTTACAAGCTCCGGAACTGAAATTGCATCCGGTACTCAGACAAAAGGTAATATCTTTCATCTGGTTGGTTCAAACAAAAGTTGTTTGTTTGCTCAAATTGATCAGAGTTGGTTATGGCATAGAAGAATGTGTCATGTAAATTTTGATAACATCATCAAGATAAGCAATACTCAGGCCGTAAGAGATCTTCCAAAATTGATGAAACCTACAAATAGTTTGTGCAAAGAATGCCAGCTAGGTAAACAAAGCAGAGTCTCTTTCAAAAGCAAAGATCAGTCTTCTGCCGGATTGTTGGAATTAGTACATACTGATCTCTGTGGTCCGACAAGAATCAAGAGTCTGCAAGGTGATAGATATTTCATGTTGTTAATTGATGATCATTCCAGGATGATGTGGGTTACCTTTCTAAAAGAAAAATCAGAAGCATTTGAGAAGTTCAAAATCTTCAAAGCTATGGTAGAGAATCAAACTGGATTGAAACTAAAGTGTCTAAGGTCTGATAGGGGTGGTGAATTTACATCTGGTGAGTTCATTGACTTTTGTGAGAAGTAGGGTATAAGGAGACAGTTGTCTGCTCCTAGGACTCCATAGCAGAATGGAGTAGTTGAGAGAAAGAACCGGACCATCCAGGAAGCTTCCAGGACAATGATGTTGGAAGCAAATGTTCCTCAAATGTTTTGGAAGGAAGCTATCAGCACTGCAGTCTACACTCTCAATCGAGTTCAAATCAGAAACAACACCGGTAAGACCCCCTATGAACTCTGGTTTGGCATCACTCCTACTGTGAAATATTTCAGAGTATTTGGTAGCAAGTGTTATATTAAAAGAGATGAAGATCTAGGAAAGTTTGATGCTAGAAGTGATGAAGGAATTTTCTTGGGTTACTCCACTCAAAGCAAAGCATACCGGTGTTACAATAAGAGATTGAGGAAGATGTTAGAAAGCACCAATGTAAAAGTTGATGAAGGAATTGAGAAGCCTTCAAGATTTTATGAAGATGACCAAGACAGTGTTCAAGGACCTCAATCCTCTCCGGTGAGACAGAGTCAACCTGATCCGGTAAATCAGGAAGAAGAGATAGGTCTGAATGAGCCTGATCAAGAAGCAGCAGTGCAGGATACTCCCAAAATTCCAAGGTATGTAAAACTGAACCACTCTGAAGATCAAATCATAGGTGACAGAAGCAAAGGTGTACAAACTAGAAGGAATGTTGCTCAAAATCAGGATGAATGTTGTCTGATTTCAAAGATTGAACCTAAAACAATAAATGAAGCCTGCAATGATGAAAACTGGACCAAAGCAATGGAAGATGAATTGATGCAAATTGAGAAAAATCATACTTGGGATCTTGTTCCCAGACCTAGAGACAGGAATGTAATTGGAACCAAGTGGGTCTTCCGGAACAAACTAAATGAAGCTGGTGAAGTAATCAGAAACAAAGCTAGATTGGTCTGCAAAGGCTACTCTCAAATAGAAGGAATTGACTTTGAAGAGACTTTTGCTCCAGTGGCAAGAATTGAAGCAGTTAGATTACTTCTTGCATTTGCTGCCTTCAAAGACTTCAAGGTATATCAGATGGATGTCAAGTCTGCCTTCCTAAATGGTGATCTGGAAGAAGAAGTCTACATTGAACAACCGGATGGTTTTCAATTGTCTGATAATGATGATATGGTCTGCAAGTTGAAGAAAGCTTTGTATGGATTGAAGCAAGCCCCAAGAGCATGGTATGAAAGGTTGGATAAGCATCTTGTGCAGATTGGATTCAACAAAGGTACTGCTGACAGTAACTTATATTTCAAAATTGATCATGAAAATATTTTAATTGTTGAAGTGTTTGTGGATGATATCATTTTTGGAGGAAGAGAAAGTATGTGCAAAACTTTTGCAAATCAGATGAAAAGTGAGTTTGAAATGTCTATGCTTGGTGAAATGAATTTCTTCTTGGGTCTGCAAATTACTCAAACAAAAGAAGGGATCTTCATTTCTCAGACCAAATATGTGAAAGAATTGTTAAAGAAATTTGGTATGGAAGACTCAAAGCCTATGAACACTCCTATGGCAACCGGATGTAAGTTAAGCAAAGATGATGATTCTCCAAAGGCAGATCAGACAAAGTATAGATCAATGATTGGTGGATTGTTGTATCTCACTCAAACTAGACCAGATATAATGCAGGCTGTTGGTCTTGTGGCAAGATTCCAGGATGATCCTAGAGAATCTCATGTTATGGCAATCAAAAGAATTTTTAGGTACTTGAAAGGAACAGTTGAGTATGGTCTATGGTACCCTAGAGATCTGGATTTCTCTCTTCATGCTTACACAGATGCAGATTGGGCAGGAGATGTGGATGACCGGAAGAGCACTAGTGGTGGAGCATTCTTTTTGGGGAAGAGATTGGTTTCTTGGTTAAGCAAGAAACAAGATGCAATATCTCTGTCTACAACTGAAGCAGAATACATTGCAGCAGCAGGTAGTTGCACTCAAATCTTATGGATGAAGCAGATGCTAAGAGACATTAAAGTTGAATATGAGGAGCCTATCACAATTTTCTGTGATAATTCAAGTGCAATTAATATTTCTAAGAATCCAGTTTTGCATTCTAAAACTAAGCACATATCTATCAAGTTTCACTTTTTGAGAGAACAAGTAAACAAGGAAGAAGTCAGATTGGAGTATGTTCCCTCCAAGGATCAGATTGCAGATATCTTTACAAAACCCCTTCCCAAGGACTCTTTTGAATATCTCCGGGAGAAGTTAGGGGTCATGGCCCCTCCGGTGATGAACTAGGATGCACTGATGTGCATCAGTCCGGTGGATATCACAGTCATATCTTGTGATCCGGATTGATGATGGGGAGCTGCTACTAAGGGGGAGCAGCTGGTATGATTCTGATGTATTAGAATTGCAAGTATGAGGCCTTTGCCATTGATGTCAAAGGGGGAGAGAAGACATGTGAAAAACAAGTGGTTAATGATCAAAGGGGGAGCAGAAAAGGAAGAGAAGACATGTGAAAAGTTGTTGTTGATAGGGGGAGCTGTGACAGAAAGGAGAAGTTCTTGTCTTGATGGTTTTTCACATCATATGTTGCCATCAATGACAAAGGGGGAGATTGTTGCAAGTATGAGGTGAACCAGTGTTGTCATTGATGTCAACATACTCATATTACATTGACAAGAAGGATTGGATGAGCTGTGTGTTGAGGATATTGAGAAACTTAGCCTCAGTCAGGAACAGTGAAGAACAGTGATGAGAAGAAGGAAAATATATTGGATAGGTTGAGAACCAGAGGATGCGGATTAAAGGGTTTGCAGATATGAGTCTTGAGATGCTTTAGTCAAGTTTTCAGAGGTCCGCATGAAGACCTGAAGAAGTTATGGCTGTCTGTGTAGAACCGGTTCCGGCAAGTGCTTAGAGGTGACAGAGGATCACAGAAAGGTCCGGTGAGGTCCGGAATTGTGCAATCCTAATCTGCAGATTGGAAAGAGTGTTTGGGATGTCCTTGTGATGTGCCATCTTGATTTGTGTATGATTTGGAGGTCTGGAAGTACCTTCTACAGTGGCGACAGACTGTGTTCTTGAAGTTCCGGATGAGGAAGACAAGAGATTCCAGCAAGTATAGGACGTGCGGATGTATCCGGTCATTCAGGCAGGCTTGTGAAGTTTTCTGGATCGTGTTGAGGATGTGTTGTTGATCCGCATTGATAGTAAAGCCCGGAATTGAAGTTATTCTTCCGGATGAAGTTCTTGCTCTGTTTAGCCGACCGGATGAGCTGTTCATCCTGCGAATGTTCTTGTGGTGGCCGACCGGATGTGTTATTCATCTTGCGGATACTCTTATGATTGTTTGCCGACTTAGATGTTTGTTCCTAAGTCGATGTCTTGTATAAATAACGGTTTGTGAGTTCATTTCAAAGTGTGGTGTGTGTTGATGAGTGTGGGATAGCGAAGAGAAGTGCAAAAGGCAGAGCAGAGGTTTTGGGCTTAATTGGAACTGATCCGGACATGGTAGAGATGTCATTCTCCAGTTCAAGACTGTGATTTTTATCACTCTGTAGACAGTGTGTCTCCTTGTAGGCAGTGGGCCTCTTTGTGAGCAGTGTGCTCGGGCAGTGAGCCCTAATTGGCATGTGCCATTCATTCTTCTTTATTCTTCTAATAGAGAATAATTCTTGGGTTAATCACCCCGTGGTTTTTCCCTTAACCAGGTTTTCCACGTCAAAATCTTGGTGTTCAATGTGTTGATGCTTATCTGCTCTTGTGTTTATGTATTATGTTTTCATGGATGATTAATTTATATGCTGCTAACTAACAACAAGAATCAAGAGTTTGAAAGAAGAAGAAGTTTTATACAACTGATTCACCCCCCCCCCTCTCAGTTGTATGCCCTAGATCCAACAATTCCTTATGCTTTGGTGGATGGGGTTCTCTTTAAAAGAAATCTAGATGGAGTCTTGCTGAGATGCATTGAAGAAGATCAAATGGACATATTGTTCAATGAGTTTCATGCTGGTCCAACTGGAGGCCACTTCTCTGCAAGAGCTAAAACAATGAAGATAATGAGGGTAAGTTACTTTTGGCCCACATTATTCAATGATGCCCATATGTGGGTAAGAAAATGTAAATAATGTGCTCTCTTTGCTAGGAAGAAAAGACTGGCAACCCTTCTACTTCATCCTATTCAGGCAAATCAGTCTTTCTCATAGAGGGGTTTGGATTTCATTGGCATGATGAACCCTACACCTAGTGTTGGCCATAAGCAGGTTCTAACTACAATCGACTACTTCAACAGGTGGGTTGAAGTAGTCTCACTCAAAGAGGTTACAGAATCAACAATCATGGATTTCTTGGAAGAAATCATGACAAGGTTTGGAGTTCCCACACTATCATTTCTAATAATGCAATAGCTTTTACTAGTTTTAGGATAGCTGATTGGGCTTTGAAATATAATGTGTTATTGAAAACTTCATCTAACTATTACCCCAAAGGTAATGGTTTAGTTGAATCTACTAATAAGAACCTAATTAGAATCCTGAAGAAGGCCATGGAAACAAATCAGAGACAATGGCATAATAAGATCAGACTGGCTCTCTGGACTGATAGGATCACCTATAAAAGAGCCATTGGTAACTCTCATTTTGTTCTTGTGTATGGAAAAGAGGCTAGATTACCCTTACCACTAGAGCTTCCTTCATTGGAATTGGCCCAACAATTGGAGTTAGAAGGTGAAGATGTTAGGTCTGTAAGGATGGTTGAATTAACTGAATTAGAAGAACATAGATAGTCAACCATGGCTACATTAGAAGAACACTAGAAGCAGATCAAGAAATACTTTGACAAGAAGGCCAAAGATTAATTTTTCAAGGAAGGTGGTCTTGTTCTGAAATGGGATGCTGATAGAGCCAAACCTGGAGGCCAAACTAAATTCGATGCAATTTGGAGTGGCCCGCATATCATCACCAGCTATAAACAAGACAATGATTTCAACATTTCAAGGCTGGATGGTGAAGTTCTACTGATCTCAATGAATGGGATCCATCTAATGCCTTAATTCTATGGTTGGTCTGAGATTTTTGTATATAATGTTTTGTTTTGTTCCTACATTAGTTTTTTCCTTTTCCCTAAGTGTTGTTGCACAAGATACACTATCCTTAGGAGAATGTAGGCCTTGTTTTCCTTTTTGTGTAGTTTTGAAGGCAAGGTTTCAGTTGTTTTCAGCCTACTATAGTCTCTTTTGACTCTATGCCCAATGAATGTTTAAGGCCACTAGTTCATTTGTTTAGCAGCCAAACATCCCTGAGAGGTTTCCAAAATATTAACCTATTTTCCCTTTCCCAAAGTCAAATAGCCCAACTTAAAAATGTTGAAAATCTTGTTGAATTGGTTGAGTGCCCAATGTTCTTCATGTAAGGGTGTTTTCCTTGTAAAAATCTCCAAAAAAGTCCTAAGTATAAAACCTCTAAAAAAAGTAGAAATTTCAATGTTTTGCCTTAGTTTTTTTAACCTTAGTTGGCAAAAGTTTGGGTTCGTGAACTCACTGGTTCACCGACTAAGTAAAGGGAAGGCATTCTTCAAAGCGACTAAGGAAGAAAGAAAGGAAAAAAGTCACCTTTATTAGCAAAAAGTCAAGTTTGCAAACCCATCGGTTTGCCAACTGGCAGGGTTGCCAATCGAAGGATTTGTCAACAAAGGTGAGGAAGAGGACAGGAAGAGTTGAAAACTGACTAAGGCAAAAGAAATGAAAGGCCTTATCAAGAAATTGGTAAAAGCTTAAACTCACCAAAAAGTTCAAAATTTCTTGGGTTCACCAATAAGGCGAATCGTCAATAAAGGAAGACAAGGAGAAAGAAAGAAAGAACTAAGAAGAGCCAGAAGTTTGCAAAAGTTAGAAATCACTGATAAAGAGGAAAATGAAGAAAGGTAAAGTAGTTCAGGAAAGTCAAAAATTGTCAACAAAGGGAGAAACAAAGATAGTTCGCAAGAAGGTGATTTCACTAACTGAAGGGGAAAGTGAAAAGACAAAAGCAGGCCAAGTTCACAAAAGAGAGATTTTCCTGATAAGGCAGAATAAAAGCCAAATTTTGAAGAAAAGAAATAAAATGAAAAGCTTGTAATATAATGTAAAGCTTTAAGATATTTTTGAAAGTTAAAATATTTTAAAGTCTTGTAAAAGATTTGCACAATGTTTTTGGCGGGAATATATATTTGAAATATCTGTCTTCTCCAACCATTAATGTATAATCAAATTAGCCTAGCTAGAGGTAGTTGTGCATTCAATTGTTGTAGGTAGATGAAGCAGTTGCTTGTATTCAAGACAGTAGATATTTCCTAGCTACTTCATCCTCAAGATATTTTTTACATTTATGTTCTGCAGATAGACATTCCCTTTGCAGAAATATCTTCTGACAGGTCCATGGGGCAAATTTATTGTAGTAGGCAACTTAGGTCAATAAATGAAATGGTATAAATAAATGAAAAATTAATGTAATGAGGGTTGGATACAGAGACTTATTTTTTGTGTTCCAAACAGGACTCTCTTCTGTTGTAACCATGCCTTTTTTATTAATACATGCTAATTGTTTTACCTTTTCATTTTGTTTATAGCTCTATGTAATCTAGAACTAGTTTGTTTGTGTTAGTGTAGGTTTTTATTTCCTAGTTGGGTTATTTATTTTTCCCTATATTCCTAGGTTTTTCCTACACTTCTTTTAATCTCACTTAGGTTAATAAAGCATGTCTTATTAGGTGAGTGGTTGCAAGGTGTCACCTTTCTACATGTGAGCATCCATTAGCTATCTTGGGAAGATACTTTGCTATCTTTAGTCCGATAGATTGTTGCTCCTGATTGGTCGGTGTTGCCACCTCCTCCCTCTTCCTAGTCTATATAAGCATGCTATCTGGCTTGTATTTAGTATCTTTTTCTTTTGCATCCTCTTAATGCTATTTTTCTTCTAGCATTTGCATTACTCTCTTGGAGACTAACTCTATGTTGCTTTTTTGATTTCGTATCATTTGCATTCATAGTTTACATATCTATTCTTTGCACTAGTTTTCTGGGTTAATAATCTTTTCAGATTCTAACAGTTTGTGAATGTTTATTTCCTTGCAATCTTGTTCTTTTCTTTACCTCTGTTAAAATCTGTAGGATTTGTGTGAGTTTATTAGCTATATTGGGTTATTCTATACATTTTAGCTTTGTGAGTGTTGTTCATTCAAACTTGGTGAATCACCTTTACTTTTCAGTTTCTCCTTCTTCCCCTTTTCCTAATAGTGATTAGATTAGGTTTAGTCTTAGTCTAGTCTAAATTGCATATTCAAAGGAAGGAACAAGCCTTCTCAAGACGTTTGATTTTCTTTGCAAGGTCCCACACCTGAAAATCACTTCCATGTTTCACTGGATTGTTGTAGCAAATGCACTTCAACATAGGGTGCAAATGCAAGTGACAATAGTTTCTGGCATGCTTGGTGGCACCACTTTACTCTGAATTAAGAGTTAAGCTAAGAATTTGGTGTTGTTCTCAATATTCTACAGTTTGTCGGACACTTTCATGCACCTAGCGACTCTACTACCTCCTGGTTTTTTATCAGTCCAACATTATATACCTGTGTAGACAAGAGCTTCTTCAAGAGGTAATAACTATCAATTTTTTGAATTACCTTTTGTTTCTTCAAGGAGAAGAACTAATTTATCTAGGTCTCCTGCAAGAAGGAATAACAATGTTGTTCCTCCTCACCCAAGAGCTCAATCTACACCTCCTGGACTGTTATGATTAAGTACTCAACAAAGGGCTTGCACATACCTAGAATAAATCTGAACATTCCCAATATGGCAAGAAATCTACCTTTTGTAACCTTCAATGGAGGTAGCCCTTTAGCCTTAGCTACACACAATGATATACCTGCCTCAGTTCTAAAAAGTATCCCATCCTTTACGAGTGATGGTTCTACTATACCTACTGAACACATCAAAGACATGTCAAATGTATGTTTAGTTCACCATATTCAACTTGAAGATGTGGTTTTTAGGCACATGCTTTCATCCTTCAATAGGAGATCTCTCCAATGGTTTAGGTGCTTAACCCCTACTTCAATACATGATTGGGATGAGCTAGGAGAAGCAGTCTACAAGCAATTTGGAGAAAGAGTAGACAATGTTTCTTCACTGGAACAATTAACAACCATAAAGAGGGCTCCCAACAAGATGATGGCTGACTTCAACTTCAGATTTCAAAGGACATGGGATAGAATCCCATCTCTCCTCAGACCATCTCCACAAGGTGCATTCCTATATTTTTTGAGAGCTTTAAATTTTTATATTATTGTTATGATGCAATCTATGGGTGCTCAAACTTTACTAGATGCATATGAGACAGCTTTAAGAGCTGAAAATTGTTTAATATAGGCTGGAAAAATTTCTCCCAGACCTCTTGTACCTATCTTCCCAAAATTGCATTCACAGGTCCACTAACTTACTATTGCCCCCATCCCAGAGACTAAAGCCTCTACATTCGCTCTTTCACAAGAAGAGAGTTACCTTAAAACCCTAATGGCCAACATGGCTAACAAAATTAGTACTATAGCCATTCAAACCGCCCCTAAACCCTATTAAAATTTTAACCAGGAGTGGTCTAATTCCATTAGAAATCAAAACTAGAACAAAGAATACCAGCCAAATAGGTACCAAATTAGTAACGCTGCTCACCCCTTACAAATAGTCAGACCCATTCAACAAATACGGGAATCCAATTAGGGCCTTGGTTCCTACTCAAAACAATCTAGCCCAAGAGGTAGATTGGTGTTTTCCTTGCAACCAACCTCATAATCAGTCCACTTGTGCTTTTGGAGCACAAGAATGAGCCCTAATGGTGCAAAATTTTCACACTCAGCAAGCACAATTGGTGGAAGTAGCCAATAGCACCCCTAAGGAACCAAATGAGGTTCCTTCTTATTCCAATTTAATGCTTTAAACTCCCGAGGATTTTTGTGTTGTTAACTAGCCTATGGACAGTGTGATAATGCTTGTTAGCAATGTTGCAGATAACACAAGGTCCAAAAAGAGACAACTGGAGGATAACCCTATGCCTATTTTATTACAAAAGGAACCTATCCCAAAAGCAAAATGGGCCAGTGTTACGAATTCAACTCAGAGCAGCGGGCCTGCTACTACAAAGGAGGTTCTGTCATCTCCAAAAGTGCTTGAACAAGTGGCAGAGTAGTCAAAGAGGCGAACATGGATTCCTTCCATGCACAAAACAATATCTTTTCCCCTGAATATTGTAAAACAAAAAAGACAAATTTGAATGTGTCAATGTGGGATGCATTGTTAATTCCCTCTCAAAGGGTTTTGTTGCAAGAGGCCTTAGAGAAATTCCCAGTAGCTGACTCAGTAGTCCAAAAGGAAAAAGGCCTAGTCAATCTTGTACAACCAAGTGAAGAGTAAGGGGTCCAACAAAGAAGCCATCCCCATTCTACTTGTCTCTAATCATTGGGAAATTCTTGGTGTACAATTGCATGATAGACACAAGGGCCAGTATTTCAATTATGCCAAAGAAGATAGCAGATGCATTAGGTATCAAATATACCCATGTTTCTTCAAGTGTATTGCAGCTAGATGGTACTTCTGTCAATACTGTTGGGGTGATCAAAGGACTGGATTTGACCTTACATGCTTGTCCAAACTTGACTATTAGTTAAGATATTTTAGTCATTAAGCTTCCTCATTTATTTGCTATTTTCTTGTCAAGGGACTTCTCAGCTAAGGTAGGTGGCTACCTTTCTTTTGACTAGTCTCACATGCTACTGAGGACAAGATATAGTGCAAGGTTTATCATTAAGGCTAAACCAATTTCAAATTCTCATGTAGAAAATTATGATCATAGCTTGGTGAACCCTCATTGCATGATTTAGGGTGAGGAAGTGCATGATTCAGGGTCTCTTTAGATAGTATCTTCACCCCTTCCAACCCTAGATCTTTTCCTTGATGAATGGGCAAAGGAACACTTTGATTTTGATCCTTATGACACCACTGAGACAACTGGGTTAGGCACCTATATGATTCATGAGGGGAATTACTCTATCCCCTCCATACTCAAACCAAATGATGATTTTGATGTCCCATGGAAAATGTTCTTTGATAGTACAAAGAGTAGAAATGCAGCTATTGTAGGAGTATTACCGATCTCCTTGACTAGTAAAAAACTGCATTTTCCTCACAGACTGCATTTTTCATGCACAAATAATGTTGCAGAGTATGAGGCATTGGTCCATGGCTTGATGCTAGTAGAAAAGAAGAAAATTAGACATTTGGAGATTTTCAGAGAGACTGAGCTAGTGGTCAACCAGGTCAGGGAAAGATGTGCAACTAAGAATCAACTCTTAAGAGCTTATAGACACAGAGTTTGGGGCTTGTTTGAGAGTATTGATGCTCTCAACGTACAGGTAATCCCAAGGAAATTAAATGTTGAGGAAGACCAATTGGCAATAATCAGTGCTTAGTTTTCTCCCCCTACATACCTCTTTCAAGGTCCTGATCAACATGTCAAGATAGTGGTGAGGCCCTCAGTCCCAGATAATGATGTGAACTAGCATATTTTTTACAGTAATGAGAAAATTGTAAATTTTTTCCAAAATGAAGCTGAGTTCTCATCAACGGCACAGTCCAGGTTGCAAGGAAGATATGGTGATCAGATTATTCAATTGAAAACAAACAAGTTGCCCAAGGGTTTGGTCACTCTTGAGGCTATTTTTAGCCATGATGATGAATTCAGGGGCGAGAAGAACATCGTGTTCAAAAGGGATGACCATAAAAATGTTGTTATCACCCAGGACAAAGATTTACTATTGGGAAAGATATGTTGTGATGCTCAAGAGCAAGATTTTATTCATCTTTCTTAGAAATACAGTGATGTTTTTGCATGGAACTATGAGGACCTAAAGGATTTTGACCCTAATGTTGCCTAACATGCCATAGACCTTGCCCCAAATGCTAAGCCTATCTGCCAAAGGCAGCAGCCTGTAAATCCTAAAATCAAGCCTTTGATGAGGAAGGAGCTCTCCAAGCTTCTTCAAGCAATGATAGATTCAAGACGGCATTCACCACTAAGTGGGGAACAATGGCATATGCAAAGATGTCATTTGGGCTCTCCAAAGTTGGCACCACTTTTTAGAGAGCAATGGAAATTTCGTTCAGGGGCTTCATCAACAAGTTCATCTTGATTTATCTGGATAGTCTTCTCCAAGAGAGGAGAAAATCACATGGAGCATCTGAAGAAGGTTTTCAAAAGATGCAGGGAGTTTGGGGTGTCTCTGAACCACAAAAGTGTATTTTTGTTGTCTCTCAAGACAAGCTTCTGGGCCATTTAGTGTCCAAAGATGGGATCTCCATAGATCTAGAAAAAACTTTAGCCCTTCTTTCTCTTCCTCTACCTGCTCATAAAAAATCTTTGCAATCATTTATGGGGCAGATCAAATTTGCTTAGTAAATTCAATCATAGCCATACTGGTTTGGTCAAACCACTGACCCTAATGCTTAAAAAGGATGTTGTTTTTAGGTGGACAGAGGGGAAAGATGGCTTTGAGAAGATAAAGGAAGAAATTGTCCAAGATCCTACTCTCATGAATCCTAATTATGAGAAGATATTTATCCTCTATGCCCATAGAGGAGAGAGTGGCATTGCGTTTGTCCTGATGCAGCAAAATGACCAAGGTATGGAACAACCCCTGGCCTTTTTAGTCAAACATTGAAAGACTATGAGGTCAAGTACAGTCCCATGGACAAATAGGTTTTTTCCATTGTAAGAGCATTAAAATAATTTAGATATATGCTAGAAAATAACCATATCAATGTGTTATTTTCTCATCCTAGTGTGAGAGACTATACAATGGGAATTGAAATCAATGAAAAGAGAGAAAGCTAGGTCACTAAGATCCTGGAATATGATGTTATTATCAAAGCCACTAAGCTAATTAGAGGCAGAGGACTATGTGAACAGTTAGCTCAAACTACTATAGATGATGTGAACTCATCCTATCACTTGAATGAGGTAGAACCTATAGCTGAACCAGTAGTTGTAAGTTCCTAGACAGCAGACATGGTCAGGTTCCTATCTACTGGTGAATATCCTTATGTATTGGATAGAACTAAGAGAAGACATTTTAGGTTGTAATTCATTCCTTATGCTTTGGTGGATGGGGTTCTCTTTAAAAGAAATCTGGATGGAGTCTTGCTAAGATGCATTGAAGAAGATCAGATGGACAGATTGCTCAATGAGTTTCATGCTTGTCCAGTTGGAGGCCACTTCTCTGCAAGAGCTACAACAATGAATATAATGAGGGCAAGGTACTTTTGGCCCACATTATTCAATGATCACCATGTCTAGGTAAGAAAATGTAAAGATTGTGCTCTCTTTGCTAGGAAGAAAAGATTGTGAACCCTTCTACATCATCCTATTTAGGAAGATCCACCTTTCTCATAGAGGGGTCTAGATTTCATTGGCATGATTAACCCTACATTGTCACGTCCCAAATTTGACTTACATTTAATTACAGTAATTGTGAGACCATTTAGATAGTGATTATGATGATTGATTAGATTAAAGGAAAAAATTGCAAGTGAATGTTTGAATGCTATTAAATTAAATTGAATAATGATGCTTATTATGTGGGAAAGATGAATATTTATGCTTCGTCTATATTCAAGAACTAACCTATTAAAATTGAATTGAGTGTGAATGAATGCAGGACCGTCGAAGAACGAGAACATGGTTGAGGTAGACATCCCCTAGCCACCATAAGAACTAACATGATGAGAAAACCCCTGATGCATGCACACACTCACATAGATGCATTCACACTTGCATTACTTATTTGAATTGATGTATTTGAAGTGTTTGTCACATGTGCAAACTTGTTTTATTCTATGATCTCGTGTGTTTGATATGATGTCTAATTTTAAGTACATTGACATTTGGATGTAGGATGATTACCATTAGATGCACAATATGTTTGTTTTTCTTGCATTTGATTGCTAGTCTTTTTTACTACCTTGTATGGAAATTGGAATTCGTATTTTCATATCTTGATTCCTTTTTGTGATTTGAAGTAGAATTATATATCTATATAATGTAATTTATATATATATGTGTGTGTGTGTGCATGTGTTTATTTATACAAAAAAAAAGTATATGATCAAAATAAAAATAATTATAATATTTATTTAGATTTCTTTTATTAAAATAATTCACTTTAGATTTCTTTTATTTAAAATAATTCATATATATAAATTCATGCAACTTTTTAGTATAAAGGGATTTATATTTATTTAGATTTCTTTTATTAAAAATAATTTATATATATAAAGTAGTATAAAGAGATATTAAAATCATAAAACCCTCTTTCTAAAAAAATAGAATTAAAAGTTTAGTAAAAATCTAAATATTCAATAAAAGCTTTTTCTATTCTTTTAGACTTTCATGCAAACATTATAAATGGAGTAAAGGAAGAGTTAAGAAGAACATAAGGGGTGTTTAAAATAAATAAAACAAAATAGAAGGAAATGGAAAAGGCACTTAGCGGGGGTTATGCAGATTTTCAGCCAGTCCTTGAAATCTAAAGTATTATCCATGGTTTTTTTCTTAAGATTATGAGAGAGTAAACAAGAGGTTACTGGATCCTCAGGGCAGATATATTCGGAAATGGAATAGAATATTCTTTGTGGCATACTTAATTTCGCTATTTGTGGATCCACTATTTTTTCTATCTACAAGAAAATTCCATACATCTTATGTTGCTCCATCTTCTTGCGTATTTGGAAGGGGGGAGCTTGTGATAGACCCTGCAAAGATTGCTTCAAGATACTTGATGAAGGACTTTTGGATTGACCTCATTTGTGTTTTGCCTCTACCACAGGTTATTTAATGGTTTGTTATTCCTTCTCTAAGTGGTTCTATAGCAGACTATAGAAAAAAATATGTTGTGCTTTATCATGATCTTTCAATATTTTCCAAGGCTATTTATGATTTTTCCATTGTCATCAAAAATAGTAAAGACAATGGGTAGGATGATTGAGGTGGCCTGAGCTACTGCAGCATACAATCTATTTCTCTATATCTTCGCTAGCCATGTTCTTGGAGCATGCTGGTACCTATTGGCAATTGAGCGTCAAGATTCCTGCTGGAGGCATGTTTGTAGTTATGAGGGGCTACAATGTAATAATAATTAGTTTGACTACAAAAGTTTGAAAAACAAGCTGAGGGATAAGTGGTTCAAATCAAGTAAAATTACATATACCTACATAACTAACAAAAATTCTTACCAATTTGGAATTTATGAAGAGGCCCTAAAATTCACTACTGCTTCTTCGGGGTTTTAAAGCAAATATTTTTTCCTGTTTATGGTGGGGCTTATAGAACCTGAGTTCTCTGGGGACAAAACCTTGATAGAAGCATCTATGTTGGAGAAAAAAAAATTACCATCCTAATCGCCATTCTTGGTTTAGTTCTCTTTGCACTTCTTATTGGTAACATGTACAAACGAGAGTTCTTGAAAAAGAAGAGTAAGTCTCTAATTTTTGAACACTAATAATAGAGGAAGGTAGAGGATTAAAAACTAAGAAAAGAGCAAAAGACAGAGTGGTAGCAACACATGGAGGATATGAAAGGAGAAAAGGGGTTTACGTGGAAGGAAGGAAATCAAGAAAATGGGAGTAGAAGGATGGAGGGGAGGCATTGTAAAGGAGCGATCCACTAAGCCACTTTACAGACATCTTGGACTCAGTTAGAAGGAAAAGACACCATTATCAAAGGTTGTGATTAGACAAAGATTTCAACAGCAAACGGTAAGAGATTTTTTCGTGTTTTTGGACAAAGGATTAAGCATCAACAACAAGTAAGTGGTTTTTGTGTAACTATTGTTTGGAAAAGAGTAAAGAACTGCTTAGAGAAAGATTTATGAGATTTTATTTTGGAAAGATTGTAGTTTTCTTGTTTTTCTATTTGATAAATATTGTATTGATAGAAAAAGCTTCTTGAAACGTCATGTTTTATTGTTTGAAAAACCTTAGGAAACATAGATCCAAATATATCTTGCTCAAAACCAGTAAAACTCTTTAAGATCTATAAGAATAGAGATTCAACTTTATTAAAAATGAATTGCATGCATGAATAGAAAGCTTGTAAACCTTAAGATAACCCTTACGTTTTTGTCAAATGATTCTTTCTATTGTTACAAAACATACATATGTTCATGGGTGTCTTTGTATAAAGATTGTGTTATTATTAAGTTTGTGGGTATTTTGTTTACCTTTTTGGAGAAAATGCCAATTTATGAATGGGTTGGAATCTGTTATACCTTATACTCTTTTAGGGTTTAGCAAATCCATGTGTCTATGAAATAGAAGTATTATACTCTCAAAGGAATTGGAATGTTTTCTCTATTTTACCTTATTGATAAGGCTTTGTGTGTTCAAAGGATAGAACTTCATACTTTAGGTTGCATCAGAGTACCATGTCGTCAGTTGTTATTGGTTGCTAGGTATGTCGTGCAGGGTCAGGTATCTTTCAAGTATGTGAGATTCTGGGAAGTTTATACTTCGTGGTTGGGTGGTAACGCGCCTGGGCCATGTTCTCGTCCCTCGACTTTGTCGATGATCTAGAGAGCTTGGTAATGCCAACAACAAAGATTTATTCATGTATCTTTATTTATGGTTTTTGATTATTATGGTATATTAGCCTAGTTGTATTATTGTTGTTTTTGAATTATATGCATATCTAGATTTAGCACGTGCTTTTAAGGAGAATTAACAATTATACCCATATTGGAAGTCATAATTTTGTAAATAATTATATTAATGAGTTTTTAGTATTTAATTTACTCTAGTGAGATAGTTTAAGGGATTGTGTGCATTTACATTTGGTATCAGAGAAAACCAGGTTAAGCACAGGGCCTATGAGCTCGCTATGCTAACCTTTAAACCAATTATGATAATGCAATATGGCTTAGTGACACTAAAACTCTCAAGTAATGCCATGTCTCAAATTAAGCGAGCAAGGATGAAGATTCTCAAGGCAGCTAAGCCTATAGCTTACTTACCCCTGACTGAATCCAACCAACTCTCTCTTTCTAGTGATACATCAACTAAGTGGAGTGTCAACACACCTATGATTAGGAGAGATCTATGTATACCTTCATCACCTGAACTTATTGATATTGTATGTGATAGTGAGTCAATGGGATATACTCCCCTCGATCATGAGAAATAAGTCATTTTATGTACAAGCAAAGACGTTTTGAATCCTAAAAATTGTTGTTTTTGAATAAATAAAAGGAAGGAAAAACCTTGCACAAATATTTTCATCTTTTTCTTCTATAAATAAATGCTTAATGTTGTAAGTGATAATTAGGGACTAACTTTATAAAAACAATCCAGTTAAATAAACCTTTGTGTGAAAGGAATACCACATTCTTGAGTGTGATTGAACTAGGTTTATTCTTTTAAGATTTATGTATTTGCATGTGAAAGAGATGATGTTTTGATCATATGCATGGTATGAGAAGTTAGATTATTGTGGTAATACTAGTTAAATGAACCTTGCATAGTGCACCTTGTTGTGCATAATTTTGTTGCAAAAAGTAGCATATCCTTGTAATGCTTGTCATATTGTTAAAAAAAAAATTATCTCTATATGGTGATTGGAAATGTTTTTTTGAAATGCATATTGCATTGTCTTCTTCAGTGCATCTCCCCCTTGTGTGGATTAAATATGTGTTGTGAGAAAGATAGTGTTGCATTACATTGCTAGAATAGATCATTGGGGTAATGAGATTGTAATCTTCCTTAAGATTCATGTGGTAACCTGAGAGCGCTTACTTCTTTGCATTTAAATTGAAAAATTAGAGAAAGGGGTTGTGAAAGGGAAATTTGTATAGTTCTTATGATGCATGGTGTGATAGAATATTGAGTACATTAGTTAACCCTGTATCTTGTAACTTGAGTTTGTTTTCCCCATTGTATAGTACGTGTTTGCCTTCAGAATGATTTGTTGGGTTGGATTGCACTAAGCCCCAAACCCCTTGTCATTCTCCTTTGAGTCACGTTAGTGTGATTAACCTTGTTCTTGAGGATATGGTTGAGTGATGCTTGACGTAAGTCTTCCCTTTGAGTGAAGTGGTAGTATTTTTGCATTACAATTAGATGTGTGTGCTATCTAAGTTTTCCTATCATGTCCTGTTGTGGAGTAAGTTAGCCCTCAAGTGGATGGGATGTTGGGTGAGAACTTAATCACCAACTTAACTCTCACTCTTGTTGTTTGTCTTTTATGTAAGTAGTTCATTAATGTATTACCCTTATGTTTGGAAGAAACATGACTACTCCCTATTGTGAGAGTGATGTGAATAGACATGTGGAACTTGATTATGTCTTGAACTGATTTTTGGTTGCTAGATGTTGCTTATGTATGGCTATGTGTGTGTCATTGCATGATGATTGTGACTCCTTTGAATGAGATGCATTTTTTTATTTGCTTGGCATCTTTTGTTATGATTGGTTTAATTATGTAGGAATGATCTTGTGTTCTATGTTGAATACCTTTGTTTGACAAGGAAACTGAACTAAATATGTTGTATACCTTGTGAAATGACTTGAAATATGGACAAATATGCTGTGTAAAGCCATTGCGACTAACTTCATGGCTGCTTAGAACATCTAAAATGGTTAAGAGACTTATTTGAAATTTAAAAAATAATTGAGGACAACAAGTACTATGATGAAAGTGTGAAAAACAGAGATCATTAACTCTATTCTTTTTCTAGTTATGAGTGATAATATATATATATATATACTCTTTAGTCTTGAAAGATCCTACATGAGGAAAACATCCATTTATAACATGACTGAAACTTTATCTTTTAAACCTGCAAAACAAAGGAGAAATAAACCATTATTATGAGATAAAACTAAATATACACATTGGAACTATTGTATGCATTATTATAATTTAACAATTGCATTATGAGAAAGAAAACAGACATTAAATAGATAGAAAGATTGATTAATTCTCATTTTATGAATCAAAGAAAAATGAAAGTTTTAATAGTCTTGTTTATTATGATTATTTTGGTTTTGGGGAAAGTTATACAAGTATGCTGAAATCAAACCTAACGATTTGTTTATTTCTCAAGTCATGCTTGAATTAAAATGAATATTTTATTGAGAAAAGAAAGTGATTGCATTGTTTGCTATGCTTTATGTGTTTTTGGAAAGTTACCTTCTGGGACGGGTGCCAAATGAGGAATTACAGAGGAGTAGATTTTCTTTTTCAAAATCTACACCACCATAAAAATCGGTTTCAGACTTTAGCCAAAGTCAACTTTTGACATTGAAATAGATGAATGGACCATTGAAATAGATGGATGTAAGCCTAGTTTTTATTGATATAATTCTCTGCCTCATCCTATTAATGAGATGTTGCATTCATGTAGGGATGCATGTAGGTTAATAGGCATGCACCAGATTTCTTCCTGCATACTGATATATATTGCTAGGCTCTATGAGCAGGATTGGGTATCCTTCATGTTGGAAGGATTCTGGGGAAGGTTAAGCTTCGTTGTTGGGCGGAAAAGCGTCAAACCATTTTCTCGTTCATTGGATCATAGATGTAGCCAGAGACGTTGGATTGTTATTGGATGTTATGATATTTCATACTTATATTGTGATCCCTCATTGGTGCTAGGGTGACTTGATAGGCTACAAGCCTAAGATGAATAAATTTTGGATTATGTATTAAATGTACCTCTAAGTGGATTAGATTTATGTACATGTGAATTTGAAATTAAACAGGAAACATTATATTACTCTTGTTTTACTTGAGAAATGTGAAATTTGAGTTGATTCTTTGATTATGATTAAGGTAGAAGGTTCAGGACCTTTATTATTAAACTTGCCAAGTTAGTGTTGAAAATATGATGACTTCCATTCTTTGACGTTGAATGAAGAATAACTTTTATTCGGATGTATTAGCTTCTTGTTGAGATCTTTCTTTTGTATGATCTTTTACATTCAAGTTACTATGTTTGCTCTTGAGATTTGATTCTCTTTGAGTCTTATAATTTATGCTTGAAACTTATGAATACCTTGAGTACCAAAAGCTTAAACAAAAGCAGTTTAGTAGAAGCTCTTTTGAAACTTAAATGTTGACCTTGATCTTCGTTATTTTAATGTTGAAAAAGATTGACTTATGTAATTTTGATCCTTGGTGATTTATTATTGAAAGCAAGTTAATATACTTTAATGTTGATCTTGTTTTAGTGTTTGATCATTTCTACCTACTTGATCTTCTTTAATTACTATTGACACCATGACAACTATTTTTCTTTGTGATTTAGTGTCAAAAACATCTTAACCTACTTATCTTATTTTGTTGATCCTTTGGAAGTTTAGTGTTGAAACATGTTGATTTTCTATGATTGAACACCTAATTGGAATCATGATTTAATTCAAAAAAATTTGTGTTGATGATCCTATTTTTATTATGCTGGTCCTATTTAGTGTTGAAAATTCTCTTTATTTTAGAAATGATATTCAATTTATTGATGAAACTCTACCTTTATTTAATATTGTTATGTACTTGCCAATAATGATAACAAGTAGTATGGTATGCTTGTTTATCATCCTTGGATGGCAAGGTTCAGATGTCTCATGCGGGAAAGCATGCTTGACAGAAAGGAACATTCATATGTCACATGCGGGTAGGCATGCTTGACATAAATAAACATATTGTTGATATCATATACAAACATTATGTGTGTTGTGAAAAGTCGTTATGCCTCTTGAGTTAGTATATGAGATAGAAATCACCTATATGCAAGCATCTTATGATATGGTAATACTTGTTCAAAAATTATTATATTGATAGAAAAGGTAGAAAATGGAAGCTAATGGAAAGGAAAAAGAATTATTGGTAATTTTCTTTGCAACGAATTATTGCCTATAGACTTGGAATACCGCTATTTTTCCTCAATTCAGTTGAGATACTTTATTCACATAGTATGAAACTTTAGTATTCGATGTGTTACTTTTTATAACATTAGTGAGATACTCTTCTTATCTCAGTATGTTATAATAAGACATCGAGAAGATGTCTCTTCCAAGTGGGGAAGGATGTCATGTCCCAAATTTGACTTACATTTAATTACAGTAATTATGAGACCATTTAGATAGTAATTATGATGATTGATTAGATTAAAGGTAAAAATTACAAGTGAATGTTTGAATGCTATTATTAAATTGAATAATGATGCTTATTATGCGAGAAAGATGAATATTTATGCTTCGGCTATATTTGGGAACTAACCTATTAACAATGAATCAAGTGTGAATGACACAAGACCGTCGAAGAATGAGAACATGGTTGAGGTAGACATCCCCTAGCCGTTGTAAGAACTAACGTGATGAGAAAACCCTTGATGCATGGACACACTCACATAGATGCATTCATACTTGAATTACTAATTTGAATTGACATACTTGAAGTGTTTGTCGCATGTGCAAACTTGTTTTATTATGTGATCTCGTGTGTTTGATATGATGTCTAATTTTAAGTACATTGACATTTGGATGCAGGATGATTACCATTGGATGCACAATATGTTTGTTTTTCTCACATTTGATTGCTAGTCTTTTATACTACCTTGTATGGAAATTGGAATTCATGTTTTCATTTCTTGATTCCTTTTTGTGATTTCAAGTAGATATATATATATATATATATATATATATATATATATATATATATATATATATATATATAAGAAAATATATATATATATATATATGAAAAAATATATATATGGTCAAAATTAAAATAATTATAATATTTATTTAGATTTCTTTTATTAAAATTATTCACTTTAGATTTCTTTTATTTAACATAATTCATATATATAAAGTCATGCAACTTTTTAGTATAAAGGGATTTATATTTATTTAGATTTCTTTTATTAAAAATAATTTATATATATAAAGTAGTATAAAGGGATATTAAAATCATAAAACCCTCTTTCTAAAGCTTTTTCTATTTTTTAGACTTTCATGGAAACATTATAAATGGAGTAAAGGAAGAGTTAAGAAAAATATAAGAGGAGTTTGAAATAAATAAAACAAAATAGAAGGAAATGGAAAAGGCACTTAGCGGGGGTTATGCAGATTTTCAGCCAGTCCTTGAAATCTAAAGTATTATCCATGGTTTTTTTCTTAAGATTATGAGAGAGTAAACAAGAGGATACTGGATCCTCGGGGCAGATATATTCAGAAATGGAACAGAATATTCTTTGTGGCATGCTTAATTTTTCTATTTGTGGATCCACTATTTTTCTATCTACAAGAAAATTCCATACAGCTTATGTTGCTCCATCATCTCGTGTATTTGGAAGGGGGGGCTTGTAGATAGACCCTGTAAAGATTGCTTCAAGATACTTGGTGAAGGACTTTTGGATTGACCTCATTTGTGTTTTGCCTCTGCCATAGATTATTCAATGGCTTGTTATTCCTTCTCTAAGTGGTTCTATAGCAGACTATAGAAAAAAATATGTTGGGCTTTATCATGATCTTTCAATATTTTCGAAGGCTATTTATGATTTTTCCATTGTCATCAAAAATAGTAAAGACAATGGGTAGGATGATTGAGGTAACCTGAGTTGCTGCAGCATACAATCTATTTCTCTATATCTTAGCTAGCCATGTTCTTGGAGCATGCTGGTACCTATTGGCAATTGAGCGTCAAGATTCCTACTGGAGGCATGTTTGCAAATCTAAGGGGCTACAATGTAATAATAATTGCTTTGACTACAAAAGTTTGGAAAAGGAGCTGAGGGATAAGTGGTTCAAATCGAATAAAATTACATATACCTACATAACTAACAAAAATTCTTACCAATTTGGAATTTATGAAGAGGCCCTAAAATTCACTACTGCTTATTCAGGGTTTTAAAGAAAATATTTTTTTTTGTTTATGGTGAGGCTTACAGAACCTAAGTTCTCTGGGACAAAACCTTGATACAAGCATCTATGTTGGAGAACTAAATTTTTCCATCCTAATCACTATTCTTGGTTTAGTTCTCTTTGCACTTCTTATTGGTAACATGCAGAAACGAGAGTTCTTAAAAAAGAAGAGTAAGTCTCTAATAATTGAATGCCAATAATAGAGGAAGGTGGAGGATTAAAAGCTAAGAAAAGAGCAAAAGACAGAGTGGTAGCAACACACGAAGGATATGGAAGGAGAAAAGGGGTTTACATGGAAGGAAGGAAAGCAAGAAAATGGGAGTAGAAGGATTGAGGGGAGGCATTGTAAAGGAGGGATCCACCAAGCCGCTTTATCGACATCTTGGACTGGGTTAGAAGGAAAAGACATCATTATCAAAGGCTATGATTAGACGAAGATTTCAACAGCAAATAGTAAGAGATTTTTCTGTGTTTTTGGATGAAGGATTAAGAATCAACGACAGGTGAGTGGTTTTTGTGTAACTATTGTTTGGAAAAGAGTAAAGAATTGCTTAGAGAAAGATCTATGAGATTCTATTTTGGAAAGATTGTAGTTTTCTTGTTTTTCTGTTTGATAAATATTGTATTGATAGAAAAAGCTTCTTAAAACATCATGTTTTCTTGTTTAAAAAACCTTAGGAAACATAGATCCAAATATATCTTGCTCAAAACCAGTAAAACTCTTTAAGATCTATAAGAATAGATATTCAACTTTATTAGAAAAGAATTGCATGCATGAATAGAAAGCTTGTAAACCTTAAGATAACCCTTACGTTTTTGTCAAACAATTCTTTCTATTGTTACAAAACATACATATATTCATGGGTGTCTTCGTATAAAGATTGTTTTATTATTATGTTTGTGGGTATTTTGTTTACCTTTTTGGAGCAAATGTTGATTTATGAATGGGCTGGAATCTGTTATACCTTATACTCTTTGAGGGTTTGGCAAATCCATGTGTCTATGAAATAGAAGTATTATACTCTCAAAGGAATTGGAATGTTTTCTCTATTTTACCTTATTGATAAGGCTTTGTGTGTTCAAAGGATAGAACTTCATACTTTAGGTTGCATCGAGGTGCCATGTCGTCAGTTGTTCCTGGTTGCTAGGTATGTCATGCAGGGTCAGGTATCTTTCGAGTATGAGAGATTCTAGGGAAGTTTATACTTTGTGGTTGGGTAGTAACGCGCCTGGGCCATGTTCTCATCCCTTGACTTTGTGGATGATCTGGAGAGCTTGGTAATGCCAACAACAAAGATTTATTCGTGTATCTTTATTTATGGTTCTTGATTATTATGGTATATTAGCCTAGTTGTACTATTGATGTTTTTGAATTATGCATATCTAGATTTAGCATGTACTTTTAAGGAGAATTAACAATTATACCCATATTGGAAGTGGTAATTTTGTAAATAATTATATTAATGAGTTTAGAGTATTTTATTTAAACTAGTGAGATAGTTTAATGGATTGTGTGCATTTACATACATCCAGTGCTAGCCATAAGTGGTTTCTAACTGCAACAGACTACTTCACTAGGTGGGTTGAAGCAATCCCACTCAGAGGTTATAGAATCAACAATCATGGATTTCTTGGAAGAAATCATGACAAGGTTTGGAGCTCCCCACACTATCATTTCTGATAATGCAAGAGCTTTTATTAGTTTTAGGATAGCTAATTGGGCTTTGAAATATAATGTGTTCTTGAAAACTTCATCTAACTATTACCCCAAACGTAATGGTTTAGTTGAATCTACTAATAAGAACCTGATTAGAATCCTAAAGAAGACCATGGAAACAAATCAGAGATAATGGCATAATAAGATTAGACTGGCTCTCTGGACTGATAGGATCACCTATAAAAGAGCCATTGGTAACTCTCCTTTTGTTCTTGTGTATGGAAAAGAGGCTAGATTGCCCTTATCTTTGGAGCTTCCTTCATTGGAATTGGCCCAACAGTTGGAGTTAGAATGTGAAGATGTTAGGTCTGTAAGGTTAGTTGAATTAACTAAATTAGAAGAACATAAATAGTTAGCCATGCCTATATTAGATGAACATTAGAAGTAGACCAAGAAATACTTTGACAAGAAGTCCAAGGATTAGTTTTTAAAGGAAGGTCATATTGTTCTAAAATGGGATGCTAACAGAGCCAAACCTGGAGACCATACTAAGTTTGATGAAATCTAGAGTGGCTTGCATATCATCACCAACTATAAGCAATCCAATGCTTTCAATCTTTCAAGGATGGATGGTGAAGTTCTACCGATCTTAGTGAATGGGATCCATCTCAAGCCTTACTTCTATGGTTGGTCTGAGATTTTTGTATATACTATTTTTTTGTTCCTGCTTTAGTTTTTTTCCTTTACCCTAAGTGTTGTTGCACAGGATGCACTCTCATTAGGAGAATGCAGGCCTCGTTTTCCTTTTTGTGTAGTTTTGAAGGCAAGTTTTTAGTTTTTTTAAGCCTACTGTAGTCCCTATTGACTTTATACCCAATGGATGATTAAGGCCACTGGTTCATTTGTTTAGCAAGAAAACATCCTTGAGAGGTCGTCAAAAGGTTGACCTATTTTATCTTTCCCAGAGTCAAATAGCCCAGCTTGAAAATGTTGAAAATCTTGCTGAATTGGTTAAGTGCCCAATGTTCTTCATGTAAGGGTGTTTTCCTTGTAAAAATCCCCAAAAAAGTCCTAAGTATAAAACCTCTGAAAAAACCCAGAAATTTCCATGTTTTGCCTTAGTTTTTTCAGCATTAGTCGACAAAAGTTTGGGTTCACAAACTCGTCAATTTGCCAACTAAGTAAAGGGAAGGCATGCTTCAAAGCGAATAAGGAATAAATCAAGGCAAAAAGTTGCCTTTATCAACAAAATGTCAAGTTTACAAACCTACCGGTTCATCAACTGGCAAGTTAATCAATCAAAGGATTTGCTGACAAAGGTGAGGAAGAGGACAAGAAGACTTGAAAATTGACTAAGGCAAAAGAAAAGAAAGAGCTTATCAGGAAATCAGTAAAAGCTCAAACTCACCAAAAAGTTCAAAAGTTTGGGTTCACAAACTCGTCGATTTGCCAACTAAGTAAAGGGAAGGCATGCTTCAAAGTGAATAAGGAATAAAGCAAGGCAAAAAGTTGCCTTTATCAACAAAATGTCAAGTTTACAAACCTACCGATTTGTCAACTGTAAATTTAACCAATCGAAGGATTTGCTGACAAAGGTGAGGAAGAGGACAAGAAGACTTGAAAATTGACTAAGGCAAAAGAAAGGAAAGAGCTTATCAGGAAATCAATAAAAGCTCAAACTCACCAAAAAGTTCAAAATTTCCTAGGTTCACCGATAAGGCAAATCACCGATAAAGGAAGACAAGGAGAAAGAAAGAACTAAGAAGAGCCAAAAGTTTGCAAAAGTCAGAAATTGCCAATAAAGAAGAAAATGAAGAAAGGTAAAGAAGTTCGTGAAAGTTAAAAATTGTCGACAAAGGGAGAAATAGAGATAGTTCGTGAGAAGGTGATTTCGTCGACTGAAGGGGAAAGTGAAAAGACAGAAGCAAGCCAAGTTCGCAAAAGAGAGATTTTATTGATAAGGCAGAATAAAAGCCAAATTTTGAAGAAAAGAAATAAAATGAAAAGCTTGTAATATAATGTAAAGATTTAAGATATTTTTAAAGTTCAAATATTTTAAAGTGTTGTAAAAGATTTGCACAAGGTTTTTGATGGGAATATATATTTGAAATATCTATCTTCTCCAACCATTAATGCAAAATCAGATTAGCCCAACTTGAGGTAGCTGTGCATTCAATTGTTGTAGGTAGATGAATCAGTTGTCTACATTCAAGATAGTAGATATTTTCCAGCTACTTCATCCTTAAGATATTTTCTACATTTATGTTTTGCAGACAGATATTCCCTTTGTAGAAATATCTTCTGGCAGGCCCATGGGGTGAATTTATTGTAGTAGGTGACTTAGGTCAATGAATGAACTGGTATAAATAGATGAAAAATTAATGTAATGAGGGTTGGATACAGAGATTTTTTTTTTTGTTCCGAATAGAACTCTCCTCTGCTGTAACCGTGCCTTTTTTATCAATACATGCTAATTGTTTTACCATTTCATGTTGTTTCTAGCTCTATATAATCTAGAACTACTTTGTTTGTGAATGTTTATTTCCTTGAAATCCTATTCTTTTCTTTACCTCTATTAAAATATATAGGATTTGTGTGAGTTTATCACCTATATTGGGTTATTCTGTGCATTTTAACTCTATGAGTGTTCTTCATTCAAACCTGGTGAATCGCCTTTACTTTTCAATTTCTCTGTCTTCCCCTTTTCCCAATGATGATTAGATTAGGTTTAGTCTTAGTCTACTCTAAATTGCATATTCAGAGGAAGGAACCATTCTTCTTTGGAGGTTTGATTTCCTTTGTAGAGTCCCACACCTTGAAATCACTCCTATGTTTCACTGGATTGTTGCAGCAAATGTGCTTCAACACAGGGTGCAAATCCAAGTGACAACAGTATTTATTTTGAAGAAATTCAAAGGGGAAAGAACATTTATTAGTCCTATTCACATTTCTAGAGACCTTAAGACCTAATCTTGAGAATAAACTAAGTAGTTATGTAATTTAGCTCAAGGTGTCTCAAAAACTAAAACTCAGAAGGAGATAGGAGCTCATCAAAAGAACTAAAGTTTCTTTAATAGAATCAAAAATCTTTTGTCAAACTTGCTAAATGAGAATCTAGTTCCCTTAGAAGATCTGATGGTTCCACTCCAACTAAATCTACCATGAAATAAAGATGGGATGAATATCCCTAGAAATCAAGAAAAAAGAAGCCAAAGATGCAGGTCAACCCAAACTTGCCCAAAATTTAGACAAAGAAGTAGAATGAATAAGAGGTTGATTCCAAATTTTGCACCACTACCTCCAGAAACCCAAGGAGAAGGAACATAGGAAGAAAGGTGAGAAACACATTCTTCATTAGTGCCACAAGTGACACATTTTGAGAGATACTAGAAACCTCTCTTTCTTATGTTATCCTAGGTGAGACATTTTTTCTGACTCAATAAGCAAATAAAGAAATTACACTTAGGCCAACAAAATTTGTTCTAGATTTTGTTCCACTAGGGGAAATCTCTTATTTTAACCTTTTTTTCTCTAAGAACTAGTAAGCAAGAGCCACTGAATAAACCCTTTTAGGATAATAGCCCCAAGTAAGAGCATTTGCTTCCTTTCAAGAGAAACATGGATAATCTTTAGGAATAGAAGAAAGGGTATGTCGAGCTTCATGAGTTTCCCCTAAAGGCCAGCTATAAGGATCTTTCAATGATAGATATAAGATTCCCCCACAAGGAGAGGACTCTTAAAATCATAAACTTTAGACCACTTTGTTTCCTAAAAAATTTCACTCAAGGAGAGTAGAAGGGGAAAGGAAGAGAGGATTAGGGCACAGAGGTCCCAAACATCATTCCAAAAAAGAGCTCTATGACCATTTTTGATGATCCAGAAAAAGGCCTTCTTTGACAAGAGAAGCCCCCTTAAATTAATGGTATTCCAAACCACAGAACATTTCCCAGCTAGATCCATTCTTGGAACATCATCATCAACAACCCCTCCTAAATACTTGAAATTAAGAATTATATCTCATGGTTAGTCCTAATGCTTGCACCATCTCCAATATAGTTTAGCTATTAAGGATTGGTTGTTAAAATCAGACTACCTAATGCCAAGACCTCCATACTACTTAGGTTTACAAAATTGATACCAACTAATAAGACTCCATTTTTGGAAGTCCAAATTTCTCACCCATAACAACAAGTCCTAGAAAGAGAGTTAGAGTCCATTATAAATCTTTTGGGAATAAATAGTAGAAGAAATTTGTAAGTAGGAAGTGTTAGGGTTCAGGCAGATCAGAGCAATAAACACTAACAATTATATGTAGATTAAATAACCCAAATATAACAATGAAGAATAACACAAAAGAGATCAACATAAAATTTTAACATGGCTCACCCAAAATGGGCTACATCCATAGAAACTCAGTTATCCAATGATTTTATTATCCAATACAAAACATATTACAATCTCATGAATTCCACACCCACAACATACATCCTAGTTGCTTATAACAATCTTTTGGAAGCTAAATCAGTTTCTCCCATGTAACTTCCTTTGTGAACATATCTATAGGATTCCCACTTGTGTGAATTTTCTCTAGCTTCAACTATCCATCCTCCAAAAATGACTAGATAAAGTGGTATCTAAGTTGTATGTGCTTAGTTATTGAATACAGAGATGAATTCTTAACAAGATGAATGGCACTCTATCTATCAGTGTATAAAGGGCTATCTTCTTTTTGTTGCCCTAATTCCTCCAGAAAACATTGTAACCAAATCATCTTCTTGCTATCTTCTGTAACAATAACATACTCAGCTTTAGTGGTTGAAAGTGCAACAACCTTTTGCAGCCTTGAAATCCAACTACCTGCAATACCTCCTATAATAAAAACATACCCTGTAGTACTCCTACTAGCGATATCACCTACCAGATTAGAGTTAACATATCCTTTTAGAGTAGAATTTGATCCTCTAAAACATAGTTTCTTTGAAGTAGTACCTCTCAAATATCAGAGAATCCATTTTACCACATTCCAATGTTCCATTCCTGAATTACTCATATACCTGCTCACAACTCCCACTACATGTGCAATATTTGGCCTTATGCATACCATTGTATACATCAAGCTACCAACTATTGATGTATATGGTATCTTAGACATTTTGGCTTCCTCCTCTTGTGTCTTTGGACACATCTCCCTAGTCAACTTAAAATGACTAGGCAAAGGTGTACTAACTGCTTTTACATTTTGCATGTTAAACCTTTTCAACACCTTCTCTACATACTCACTTTGAGACAAAAAAAAAATTGTTTGTCCTGTCCCATGTGATCCTCATACAAAGGATTTGTTTTGCTGCACCCAAATCCTTCATAGAAAATGAATTTGCTAATTTCTACTTAAGTTCATTAATATGCTACATGTTAGATCTAACAACAAGCATGTCATCAACATAAAGCAACATGATAATATCACTGTCATTACCCAATTTCTTAAAATAAACACAATAATCAAAATGACATCTTTTGTAACCTTGTTCATCCATAAAACTATCAAATTTCAAATACCATTGCCAAGGTGCTTGCTTTAGGTCATACAAACTCTTCTTTAACCTACACATAAATTCCTCCTTACCCTTGACCTCATATCCCTGTGGTTCAATATGTAAGTCTTTTGTAGCCACAAGACTTAGAATAGTTCTAATAGAGGTCATCTTTACAACCGGAGAAAATATTTCATCAAAATCTATACCATTTTTGTGTGCAAAACCTTTTACTACGAGTGTGGCCTTATATCTTTTCTTTCCTCCATCTTCTTCCTTCAACCTATAAACCCATTTATTTGGCAATTCTCTTTTACCTGTGGGCAATTGGACTAAGTTCCAAGTCTGATTCTACAGCAAGGAATCCATTTCCTCTTTCATGCCTAGCTCCCACTACTTTTTGGTATCTACCTGCATTGCTTCTTCATAACCTTTAGGTTCACCAGAATCAATTTATAATATAGAATATAATGATGGAAAAAATCTTTCTAGAGGTCTAGATATCCTTGTAGAATGTCTAACACTTGTAGGAGTCTGTGGGATAACTTGTTGTTGTTGAGCATCATGTACCACTGGCATTTTATTTTCTAGACTCTCATCCAGCACCACATATTCCTTTCTAGCCTTTTCATGCTTCTTTTCCTGTAGCTGATCCTTGTACATGACCTTCTCATTGAATATAACATCTCTGCTCCTAATGATTTTATGATTTTCATAATCTAATAACTAATAACCAAATTCATCTACTCCATATCCAATGAAGGTACATTTTTTAGAGTTAGCCTCAAGCTTGGTTCTATTTTCAATATCAACATGGACAAAAGCTTCACAACCAAAGGTTTTTATAAATGAATAGTTTACCTTTTTAACTGTCCATTCCTCCTCTAGAAGGCCACCATCCAAAGGATTTGAAGGTCTCCTATTTATTAAATAAATAGTGGTATGTACAACATCTACCCAAAAGTGTAAGGGTAGTCCAACATGCAATCTCATGCTCCTTGCATGCTCCATAATAGTCCTATTCATCCTCTCAGACATGCCATTTTCTTGTGGGGTTCTAGGAACCATTTTTTGCCTACAAATTCCATTATATGAACAGTAATTTTCAAACTCCCTACTACAATACTCACCTCCATTATCAGATCTGAGACACTTCAACTTTTTTCCTGTCTCATTCTCAACCAAAGCTTTCCACTTTTTAAAAGTTTCAAATACTTCTGATTTTTGTTTTAGGAAACACACCCATGTTTTCCTAGTTGCATCATCAATAAAAGTAACATAATAGTAAGAGCCACCAAGAGAAGATACCTAAGCTAGTCCCCATACATCTGAATGCACAAGCTCTAATTTCTCACTCTTCTTCTCTTTCCCAACTTTGAGAAATCAAACTCTTTTATGTTTTCCATAAACACAATTTTTGCATAACTCCAAATCAATCTGCTTCAAACTTGGTAGCAACTTTCTAGAGCGAAGGATCTTCATCCCTTTCTCACTCATGTGCCCAAGTCTATGGTGCCACAATTCTATTTCTGTCCCTGTAGAAAGTGCTATAACTATCTTAGTAGCAATTGTTTCTATAGCAGCTAAGGTAGAATAAGTATTACCAGTACACAAATATAATCTGCCTACCTTTTCACCTTTAGCTACTACTAATGCACCTTTAGTGACCTTATAGACTTTGTCTGAAAAGGTAACTATGCAACCTTCACTACCCAGTTGTCATGAAGAGATTAAATTCCTTCTTAAGTTTCAAACATGCCTTACCTCTTGTAGCAACCATTCATTTCTGTTCTGCAACTTGATTTTTATCTTTCCTTTTCCAACAACCTAATAGGGTTCATCATCACCCAAATATACCTATCCAAAATCACCTTGAACATAATCTACAAAATATTTCCTATGGGGTGTGGCATGAAATGAAGCCCCTGAATCTATTACCCAGGAATCATTAGCATTATCTAAAAATAAAATTAAAGCATCTTGTAATTTATTACTTGCAACATTAGCTTCCTTATTGTCATCATGTTGTCTGTCTCTTTGTTTGCCCTTTTGACCAACAATCCTTCTTCAAGTTTCCTGGCTTTCCACAGTGCTAGCAATCTATTCTTCCTCTAGATTTAGATCTGCCTTTCTTTGACTTCCCTTGTGACTTCCCACAATTTGTTGGACTTTTTCCTCTCTCCTTTGTTATTCCATGTTCTCTATAGTCAAATAATTACCTAATGTTGAACTCTCGCCTAGCCTTTTCCATCGCATTTCCTCGCCAAGGATAACACCAACAACATCATCAAATTTCAAAGTATTTGAACCAGAGATTGAGTTACTTACAGCCATTACCAAGCTATTCCAGCTTTCTAGCAAAGAACATAAAACCAAGAGAGCCCTCCCTCTTCATCAAATTTCACTTTTACAGAAGTTAACTGACTGGTAATCGTATTAAACTCATTTAAATGATCTGACACAGATCCACCTTCAATAATTTTTAGATTAAACAAACGCTTCATGAGAAATACCTTATTAGAGGCCGAGGGTTTTCATATAATTTAGCCAAAGCTTTCATCAGTTCATTTGTTGTCTTCACTTCTATTATATTGAATGCCATAGATGGTGTCAGGTACAACTGAATGGTTCCTAGTGCCTTTTTGTCCAGAACTTCCCAATCCTCATCAGTTATTGTTGTTGGTTTCTTGGCTTTTCCTTCCAACGGCCTCCATAAATCCTTCTAATAATGATAATCCTCCATCTGCATCTTCCATAACTGATAGTTCTACCCTTTGAATTTATCTACCTTTAATTCACCCTTGCTCGCCATTGCTCCCACTTAACCGTGAGACTCCCACTCAACCGTGATACCTTCCTATAGACAATAATCAAACATAACCTGCTCTGATACTAGTTGTAAGGGTTCAGGTAGATCACAGAAATAAACACTAACAGTTATATGCAGACTAAACAACCTAAATATAACAATGAAGAATAACACAAAAGAGATCAACACATAATTTTAACGTGGTTCACCCAAAATGTGCTACATCCACAAAAACTCAACCATCCAATGATCTTATTACCTAGTGCAAAATAGATTAAAATCTCACAAATTCCACACCCACAACATACATCCCAATCATTTATAACAATCTTTTGGAAGCTTCTAGAATTAGGGTTTTACAAAGTCATTTTTCTTTTGCCAGTTAACAAAAATTAGCTACCGACCCCAAACGTGCAAAAAAGGGGGAAAAAATTTAGGGTCTGCGTCCCCAAACCCTGACAAGGATACGTTATGAGTGTATAGTATTTTCATGATCAGTCGCCACATACCAATAGGAAGAACCTACAAAAATATTTTAGTAAGGTTACTCGACCAACAAATGATAACCATTGAAAAGTCCAATGACTAACCCACATTTTGAATCTATTAAGAATCCTCTTTCATTGATCTCTTGTGGGGATGCTAATCAATAAGAGAACACCAAGATAATCCAAAGAGAGATGATCTTTTCTAAAATGTAAGATAAGAGCAATCCTCTATTGGATGACCAAGGGAGTTATTGATGGCTATTTTGGCACATCAACTTAAGTATAACAAAGATCTCTCTATTTCTTCTAAAAATGTGACTACCCTGAATGATTAGTTGCCTCCAAGGTCCATGTTAGTCATGTAAGAGCATCCCTAGTTCAAGAGAAATCTTACATCAACCAAAAACATTTGCATTTCAGTTTGTTTCTTTTCATTTTCCAGTTCAGTTCAGGCAGTTCAGTCAGAAGCAGTTTCTACTTTTTGGTTCAGAATTCTACTGCAATTGCATTTCACATCTTGCAGATCTAGATTTAACATCTAGATTCATTCATCTACATCATATCCAAAATTTAGAGCATTTGGATTAGTTACCAGAAAGTTATCGCTATCAGAAGATCAGTTGTTTTCTCATAACAAAGCATCCTGGTAGCCTTTGATAATTAGATAAAGGAGAAGACTTGCAGAGCATTCCTTGCCCTATGGAGCTTAATGACACATCATTGAATGATCTTTGGTTCATTTCCGACCTCCTCCAAAGATCTGCACGTTATTCCATTCATTTGAGGAAATGTTCTATGCATTTAGGTCTAACCTATCCATGTACACACGTTGCATCTCTTCATTGGAGTTTGTAATCTTCCTTGGCTGACGCGGAGGAATATTATAATCCAGATATAATATATAATGATGCAATAGATCCTTAGGAAAGAAGTGATTCACCTAGTGATAATTGATAGTTTATATTTTGTGCGAAGGAGCTTCAAAGCTATATCTTGTGCATATTCTAATATTCTAAAATCAAGCCTTTGAGCCCTAATTGTAAACCTGCATGATGTCAGCTAGATTGTATTTGAACTCTATGATATACTAAACAACTGAATCTACATTTTCTTTATTTCTTTAAGTTGTTTTCATTATGTTTACTCTTGTTGCATGGTCCGGACAATTCATTCTATGAACACTCCTACCGTGACTGCACTAAGTGGTATCAAAGTGAGGTTTGAATCTTTGGGAGTGAATTGAGAGAAGTGGGTGAGTGAATTTTGTAAGATCCTACTATGGACAAATCACCAAATTGAGGCAGGTTACTTGTGTCACAACCGATCGCCGATTGAGAGGTAGTTGTCACCTTGTAGCCTGATTGCCAAACTTGAGGCAGTTTGTACTTGATCCTAGGAAGAATGTCGCCAAGGAGAGTTGTTGTTGTTGGAACAATGGCTAGTAGAATGGATGAGATGATGGAAATAATGAGAATGATGCAAATTTGATTGGATTTTGTTGAGGAAGATAGGTAAAGAGGATTGACACCGAGACCTAACGTTGAAAGTGATGAAGAAAAAGAATTTCAATCTGTTGAACAAACTGGCAAAACCTTAGGAGATGATGAAGAAGAAGAATCAGACCCAGTGAAGATGTTACAAGTTATTTCGAAGATTGGAAAAAGACCTAGAGTGGATGTATCAAATTACACTGGCAATTTGAATCCTGAAGAGTTGATTGACTGGATAAATGACATGGAAGAATACTTTGAATTTGATGAAATTGAAGATCTAGAGAAGGTGAAATTCACAAAGATGAAATTGAAAGGACGTGCTTCTATATGGTGGAAAGAAGTTTAGTTGGAAAGAAATAGGAGAGGGAAAGAAAAGATTAGAAAATGGGATAGGATTGTGACAAAACTAAAGAATCAATTCATATCTGTTGACTATGAGTTGGAACTACTGAAAAGATTGCAAAATCTGAGACAAAAGGAGAAATTTGTAAAGGAGTATACTGAGGAATTTCATAAGATGATCATAAGAACAAGACATAGTGAAGAAAGCAAGGAGAAAGTGGCTAGATACATCAATGGACTGAGGTTAAACATTCAAGAAGAACTAAGCTTGGTAAGGATGACATCTTTAGAGCAAGCATATCAGTTTGCCCTGAAAGTTGAAGAGAAGCTGAATAAGAGACATGATCAGAGACAGAGAGGCAGAGAAGGTAAATTTCAGAGAGGTAGAAAATTTTCCAAATGTGAGAGATCATTTCTGGAGAAGAACAAGTTTGATAGCCCATTTAAGGAGGACAAAGATAACAATGCTTACTAGAGAGATGACAGAAATTTTTACCAAAGAGGAAACCCTAGTGCATACCGGAATGAAGGATATAGAAGAGAAGGAAGAGGATTTGATAAGATAACATTCAGAGGTACTTGTCTCAAGTGTGGAGGTAAAGGACATAGAGCATTTGAATGTAATCAGGGCAGGACAAGCAAGAGGATAGAAAACAATGGAAGAACAGCCTATGTGGACAAGGAACTTGTTGAACTAGGTGATCCCTATTTTGTTGGTAAACCAGAGAAAGGAGAATCACTTGTGATGAGGAGAGCACTATTTCAAGCAAAGACAAATGAGGAACCACCACATAGGAAGAGCTTGTTCAGAACAAGATGCAAATTTGGAGGTAAGTGTTGTAAAGTTGTGATTGATAGTGGTAGTTCAGATAACCTAGTTTCAGAGGAGGTGGTGACTAAGCTAAAGTTGGAAAGATTGAAACACCCTAAGCCCTATCAAATAGCATGGATTCAGGATGATCATAAGGTACTAGTAAGTGAACAATGTTTGGTGAAATTTCATATTGGATCTTACCATGATGAAGTATTGTGTGATATTATGCCTATGGATGTTTGTCATATCTTGTTAGGTAGACCTTGGCAATATGATAGAAAAGCTATTCATGATGGCAAAAAGAATACATACACTATAACAAAAAATGAAAAGAGAATTACCTTGATTCCTTTAGAAGATGACCCTAAGAATGAAGTATGTGGGAATGCTAGAATTTGTTTGGTAGATGGAAGAAAATTTCTAGATGGTTTGAGACATGAGAATATGTGTTCTGCTTTGATTCTTGAGAAGCCTGAAACATTGAAGAAAGAGACTGAAGAATCACAACCGAAGGAGATAAAGGAGTTGCTGATAGAATATGAAGACATCATATCAAACAATGTACCTAAAGGATTTCCAGCCATCAAGAGTATCAGTCATCACATGGATCTTATATTGGGAGCAAGTTTGCCTAGCAAAGCAGCACATAGAATGACACCAATAGAGAATGAAGAATTGAATAGACAAATACAAGATTTATAGAGGAAAGGTTTGATCAAAGAAACTTTGAGTCCTTGTGCAGTACCTGCAGCATTGGCACCAAAGAAAGATGGAGAATGGAGAATGTGTACTGATTCTAGAGCAATAAACAAGATCACGGTTAAGTATAGATTCCCTTTACCTAGGATGGATGACATCATGGATTGTTTGAGTGGAGCAAGATATTTCACAAAGATAGATTTGAAGAGTGGATACCATCATATCAGAATCAGAGAAGGAGATGAATGGAAGACTGCTTTCAAGACAAATGAAGGATTGTATGAGTGGCTAGTGATGCCTTTTGGATTAACAAATGCACCAAGCACTTTCAGGAGATTGATGAATGAAGTTCTAAAGAAATTCTTGGGTAAGTTTCTTATTGTGTACTTGGATGATATTCTAATTTTCAATAAGACAAAAGAGGAACATTTGGCATATTAGACAAGTTTTGTAGAGGTTGAGAGAAGAGAGTTGTTGATAAACATTAAGAAGTGTAGTTTCATGAAGGAAGAACTAGTGTACCTAGGATTTGTGATTTCTACAGAAGGATTGAAGATGGACCCTGAGAAAATAAGAGCATTTGTTGAATGGCCTACACTGGAGAGCATTGGAGAGGTTAGATCATTTCATGGATTGGCTAGTTTTTACCAGAAGTTCATCAGAAATTTTAGTTTAATTTGTAACCCTATGACAGAGACAATGAGAGGTGACAGAAAAAATTTCAAGTGGACATCAGAAGCAAACAAAAGTTTTGAGTTGTTAAAGTAGAAAGTGACGGAGCAACCTGTTTTAGCATTACCGGATTTCAATAAGGTATTTCAAGTTGGTTGTGATGCAAGTGGAAATACAATTGGAGAAGTGTTAAGTCAAGAAGATCATCAAGCTTTGCAGTATTTGAACAGTCAAGGTAAGTTGAATCAGAGACATATGAGATGGGTAGAATTCATGTAGAGTTATACTTTTGTGTTGAAGCATAGGAGTGGAAAATCAAAAAAAGTTGTTGATGCATTGAGTAGGAGAAGGAACTTGCTGATAGAGATGAGGGTTGAAGTATTGGGATTTGATGAATTGAAGAACATGTATGAGGGAGACATTGATTTTGTAGAACCTTGGAAAGCATGTAAAGAACCTGTTGTGACGGATAGAAGTAGGTGGTTGGATTATTTCATTCAAGAAGATATGTTGTTCAAAGGAAGTCAGTTGTGCATACCTAGAAGTTCAATGAGGGATAATTTGATCAAGGAGAAGCATAGTGGTGGATTGGCAGGACATTTTGGCATTGATAAGATAGTGGCTTTGGTACAAGTGAAAACTACTTTTGGCCTTAGATACACAAGAATGTCAGGAAATTTGTGTAGAGTTGTAGAGTTTGTCAAGTTGTAAAAGGGAGTAGTCAGAACATTGAATTGTACAAACCTTTAACAATACTGGAGAGACCTTGGGAAGACATAAGCATGGATTTTGTAATGGAATTGGTGAAGACACAAAGAGGACATGATTCAATAGTTGTAGTGGTGGATAGATTTTCAAAGATAGCTCATTTCATACCTTGTAAGAAGACAACTGATGCAATACATGTCAACCTATTTTTCAAAGAGATTGTGAGATTACATGGATTACCTAAGAGCATATTTTCAAATAGAGACACAAATTTTGTTGGATACTTTTGGAAGACACTATGGAAGAAGATGAAGATAGATTTAAAGTTTAGTTCAACTTTTCATCCATAGACTGATGGACAGATAGAGGTAGTGAATAGGAGTTTGGGAAACTTGTTGTGATGTTTGGTTGGTGACAAGACTGAAAGTTGGGATTTGATTCTACCACAAGAAGAGTTTGCATACAATAATTTAATGAATAGGAGTACCAAAAGAACACCTTTTGAGATTGTTACTGGAGTAAACCCTAAAGGAATTACAGAATTGAGAGATATTAGTATAGAGGAAAAGAGAAGTATAGAAGTAGAAGAATTTGCAAATCACATGAAGACAATACATAATAAAGTGAAGAAGCATTTGGAGAATATGAAAAGAAAGTACAAAGAGAAGGCTGATGAGAAGAGAAGACATAAGGAAATTGAAGTTGGAGATGAAGTGATGGTATATCTAAGAAAGGAAGGATTTCCAATTGAAACATATAACAAGTTGAAGATGAAGAAGTTTGGACCTTGTAAGATACTCAAGAAATTTGATTCAAGGAATGCATATGAAGTGGAGCTATCAGAGACATTGGGTATTTCCCCTATTTTCAACATTGCAAACTTATATTAGTATCATGAAGCAAAGTTCAGTGATAGTAGGGGAGAAGACTTGAAGAAGCAGTTACCACAACAAGCACTAGAGCAGATTGAAGACATCTTGGATAGCAGAGTTGGACACAACACTAGAGGAAGATAATACAAAGAATATCTTGTGAAGTGGAAAGTCAAACCAAAAGAAGATTTGTCATGGATTTCTCAGGCTGAGGTGGACTGTCTAGGTTCTCCCCTAGCCCCAGCAAAATGAGGGACTCACTTTTTCAATAACCCTAGATGTATGATGCAGGAACATCCCTAGTTCAAGAGCAATCTTGCATCAACCAAAAACATTTACATTTTGTTTTGTTTGCAGTTCAGTTTGTTTCTTTTCATTTTCCAGTTCAGTTCAGTCAGAAGGAGTTTCTACTTTTTGGTCCAAAATTCTACCACAGTTGCATTTCACATCTTGCGGATCTGGACTTAGCATCTAGATTCATTCATCTACATCATATCCAGAATTCAAAGCATTTAGATCAGTTACCGGAAACTTATCACTATTAGAAGATTAGTTGTTTTCTCAGAACACAGCATCATGGCAGCCTCTGATAATCAGTTGAAGTAGAAGACTTGCAGAGAATTCCTTACCCTGTGGAGGTTAATGACACATCATTCAAAGATCTTTGGTTCATGGCTAATCTTCCCCAAAGATCCGCATGTTATTCCATTCATTTGAGGAAGTGTTCTATGCATTTAGGTCTGACCTATCCGTGTACACACATTACAGCTCTTCATTAGAGTTTGTGATCTTCCTTGGCCGACGCGGAGGAATCTTATGATCCAGATATGATATATAATTATGTAATAGATCCCTAGGAAAGAAGTGATTCACATAGTGATAATTGATAGTTTAGATTTTTAGCGAAGGAGCTTCAAAGCTATATCTTGTTAATATTCTAATATTTTGAAATCAAGCCTTTGAGCCCTAATTGTAAGCTCGCATGATGCTGGCCAGATTGTATTTGAATTCCATGATATACTAAATGACTAAATCTACATTTTCTTTATTTCTTTGAGTTGTTTCCATTGTGTTTACTCTTTCTTCAAGCTCCAGACAGTTCATTCTGTAAACCCTCCTATAGTGGCTACACTAGTTAGCTAGGTCGCAACAATATTGGAATAGTGAAGTGGTCTATGTGAGTGTTTGTTGAAGAGGCATGTACTCATAAATATAATCTTGGACCGAATAGATGAAGTCTCTATATAGACAAGTATTACTTTTAAGCTCAAAATCCTAGATCTAATCTAAACTAATCAACTAATAAAGAAAATGCAAAAGAAAAGTTAGGGTTTAGAGAGAAGAAAAAAGAAATGGACAACCTTTGTATTTGATCCCACTTTACTTAATAGATCTGGTAAGATTGAAAATAACCTAAAACTTAATGCTTAGTATTTCACATGATCATATACATGTATCAGATGCAAGATTCAAAGGAATTATTGAGAAATTTGGAATGGAAAGCATGAAAACACCATATTACATGTGCAGTAATCTAATTTTATTCCTCAATCTAGATCAAGCTATAACAATTAATCACTTGTCTCACCAAGATATACCAATTACAAATGATTATTCAAACACATTACCACCAAATGGCAGAAACACAAAGAAGACCAGGTGATTTACATTAATTGGTAGATTACATGTGACAGTAGGATTTCCACACTACATATGTGTCACAATTCACCCTTACATGCCTTGTCAAAATTACAAAATTGTGATCTAGGAGTGAAATCTCTATCTCCCCCTCAAAAACAAAATGACACTCCTCTTTAATAAAGGTGATCTTTCATTTGGCTCCATGACCAAGTTAGCCAAATTTCAACTTTAAGATTTCACACCCAAATAGAATATAACCTAATTCAAGTTTGAATTCACAAGTTACATAGCACTTCATGAGTAGGATAGGTCCTATTTGGACATCCTATAAAAGGAACTCAACTTTAGCTTAAGGATCATTTCTTTGTTTCTTCATAAGCAGTTGTAGCTCTCAGTCCAACACAAATAACTTTATGTAGTTGTATAAAGTTGAATCATCCAAGCTCATAATGCTTTCCTCTCATCTCAATATGATTTCATAGTGTCTCCATCATCCTGAACCTACAAACGAGAAAAAAGAGCATCAAATTCTTCATTATGAAATCCATTTTAAGAAAGAAATCATCAAAATATATCATTCCAATTAGCCAGTCTATCGATTATAAAGTTTGGTCAAATTTGTTGTCTTTAGCAACTTTACAAATTTACCGTCCATTTAGCTTTAATTCCTAGGTTTTAATCATTCTGGATTGATATTTTACCCCATATGGCATCTTTGTACTTCATTCATCCACCTATACACTATAAGCAAGCCATTTCATCCACCTATGCCGAAAAATAAAGGCTTTCTATGATTCAACAAAAGTTAGAACTTTCAAAACTCATCCTCCTTTCATTTCTAGCGCTTCAACAAAATGTAAAACTCATGAACCTCCTTCTCTTTTCATTTTTGGTGTTTTGGTGAAATGTAGAACCTGCGGATCTCCTTCTCTTTCCATTTTTGGTGCTTTGGTGAAATGTAGAACCCATGAACCTCCTTCTCTTTCCATTTTTAGCATTTCGGTGAAATGTAGAACTTGCAAACCTTCTTCTCTTTCTATTTTCAGTGTTTTGGTGAAATGTAGAACTCATGAACCTCCTCCTCTTTCCATTTTCAGTGCCTTTGGAGGTTTGCAAACTAGAAGATTTGTTAAAACAATTTCTTTTGTTCAGCTTTTGACTATATTTTCTACAAACTTATCAGTTCGTGAACTTAACACTATGTTGAAACCAATAAGAAAAAATAGTCCCTAGACAAATCAGTAAGTTTGCGAACTTGAGAACTTGCTGAAAAGGTTCACTGAAAAAGAATTTTTTTGAAACACTTTTTGAAACTGTTATGGAGTAAAAAGTGGCCTCATGCCTTTTTAGCTCCTAGGTCCTATTTTCTTCCTTATACATCATTTTACATTATAATTGATCATCCTGAAGGAAACTTCCCAATAGCCATGACATTTTAGACCCTTGGGACCTCCTTTATCTTAACCTTGACCTAATTTGGGCCCCTAGACTTGGGCACCAACTGCCCAAGTCTCTCCTAATTGGTTGGGGCTAACTTTTGGTATGTTAGCATGGGCCCTTCCAAAATGTTTCTCCTTGTCGGTTCTCATGATTTAAATTCATAAATGTTAGAGGGAAAGCATATATATAAGTGAGTTTATGACTTCATTTTAAACCTATATGGACAATGTGAACTTATGATATTGGAGCAAAGAGCATTCAAGGCATTCATTGTGTTATTGTTATAATTTGTGTGTTTGTTGTAGATATGGCTTCATCATCCATCTCCTTATGAGTTGAATTGCTTTCATCCTCCTAAGGACTTCACCTCTGAGGTGACATCATTTCTATTTGAATCATTTAAATCATTTCTTCATTTGTATTATCTTTAGCCTCTACCCTGCAAGGTCATGCTCTCTCATTAACAATAGTTTTGAGAAAGCTTGAATGCTAACCCAGAATTTGACTAAGGCAAATTTCTAAACACCACAACCCCCAACACCCTCTCTTGTCATTTTGTGTGCATGTTACAGGTACAAGTTTTGCGAAAAGTGGAGCTCTAGGAAGGCAGTGTAGGAATTTAAGTTTCAGAATCCGAAAATAGTTCTAGAATATTCCTCTAACTAGACTTGGCCAATTGCTGCCCTAGGGCCTCAAGCTTCTAGATCTGATATCTGAGCATCATTTGTAGCTTTTTCTCAATTTTGAACTTTAGCATAATCCTACTTCTGGACTTGGACGGTTTCTAAATTTGTCCTCTGACACCTATGCTTTTGGGAGATAGGTTTCGACATCTTAGTGATCTTCTCTATACTTTTGGTTTCTAGATTTCTATTGTCGATCATCTATTTCAAGTTGATTATCTCATAACTAAGGTTTCATGCTTACATAGCCTAGGGTTTGATTAAAGGCTTGGTTGAATCTTATCTTTCCATGACAAACAAGAGCACAAAGATCAATAGTTGAGCCCTCTTCCATCTTGTAGTGGCTTGGCTCAGTTTTTGTCCTTGAATGTTATAGTGAAAAGAGGGTTTGATCTAGTGTACTCATACTTTGCATCCTTCCCTCCTTTACCATATAACATTTTGGTGAACCCATGTTTTTGTTGAACTTGTATCTTGCTAAGTGTTGTAATTAGATCTTGCATTTAATCATATCATACTTATCATTCTTCATTGAAAAATATTGCACATTGGAAAAAAAAATTAAAAAATAAGCATTCTAGGCTTGCATAAAGGCATAGTTTTGCATTATTTCATTGCATATCATTGGATACATTTGAAAATCTAATTTTTACATCAAATCTGAGATAAATTACAGCAATTAATCATTTCATGGTCTCACTGTTGAACTACATAGGATAATTGAGAGCGGGGGATGAATCAGTTGTCCTAAAACTTTTAACCAAATATGGTCATCAACTTATTAATTACTTATATTCAAATGTAATCATGAAAGCATCAAATGAGAAATTTAACACAAAAGAATAAACAACACAGGAGACACCAGATTTTTACGTGGAAAACCCAAGAAGGGAAAAACCATGGTGGGTGTTAGCCCACAAAAATATATATGTTATATCAATACTCAAAAACAGAGGCTCACTGCCCAAATTGCTCACTGCAAAGAAAGTCTCAATGCTGAAGGGTGGCTCATGGCCAAAAGGGTTGCTCACTGCCAAAGGGGTGAACTGAGTTAACAACATCTACTCCATGCCAAGGTTCAATTCCATTGAAACACAAAACACTTATGCTCTGCTCGGCTACCTTACTTCACTTTATCTTCACATCTTCACTCACGGATATATTTTCACGACTCAACTACAAGTATTTATACACTACATCAACCTTGGAATGGTCATCAAGGTCAACATCATAAATATCAACCGTTGGAGCAATCTCCAAGGTCGGCATTACAAGCATTTACAAAATAGGTCTTGACCTAATACAAAATCTATGCTAGGGAAATGATGTAAGAATGCATGTGTATCACGCCACACCTTAGTTGGGACTTAAACACGATCTTCCACACCATGACATGCTTCTACAATCTTCAATAGATCTTTGTAAACCAAGTAGGCTAAGACTAGTTACACGCTACGTTATCTGGGACTAATCTTCAAACACAATCTCAATTTCTTAACACAAACCAATGCAAAAAGGAGGAACATAATCACGAGGCATCCACAAGAACGTTGTAACCACTAGGAGAAAACAAACTCTAACCACTTTATCCATGAGATTCTTCACACCGGAGCACATGAACTTCACTGTCTTCAACTATCATGAAAGAAAGATAGCTTGTGGACCACCAAAACATGTGTTGGGTTTTTTTCTCTGAATCAGCAGAAGGTTTTCTAGTTCCAATGCACAGGAAGATTCAGCCAACAAATACAAGAGGTTGTGTGAGTTGCCTCCCCTTCACTTCTAGTTCTGCCGCACCAAGGGGGGTATCCCTATTTGCTAAAGATTTTTCTTTGACTTACCCAATAGAAAGATTTATCTTTTTAGTCATAGGCAGAATACTCTCATGTTTGGACCAAGATTTGCATGATAAATCACAAGTTTGGCAATGTTCTTGGACATATCTAACTGGTTAGGGATGAGAGTATGCAGGGGTCCTATTTCTACTCCTACAAACTAACAGGTTGGAATTTTGGAATGATTTGTTTTTATGTTTGGAATTATGGGATTCTCCTAAACCCTTTGAACAGATAGATTCCCAAACAAGTGCCTTATCTAGGTAACAGAGTCAAATCTATGAATGTAAATGTTTCCCTATAACAACATGACTTCATATCCAGAGGACTTAGGTAAAATATTATTGCCTAACAGCAATATATCCAAGAAAGAGTATTACGTATGATCATACTTTGCAAATCCTATGATGTAATCCATTTTCCTTTGTATCTGATCAAAACCCTATTTAATCAACCCCTTGAGCATATGCCAGAACTAGACACATAGTATAGCAAGTGTATACTGAAAAACTTGGGAGCCCTTAACAACCTTGTTTGAAAGAGAAACAAATAACATACAGGAGATTATCATAAACAATACACACACCAAGTGTTTTTTCATTTTAATTCAATCTGCATAGAAAATCATCATACAGGAACTTATCATTTACAAAAAAAGAAAGACTGATACACCAGATCAAGGACCAAATATACCACAAAAATGCCTTTCAAAACACGAACACCTTGTGTTCAAGGTCAAAGCAGAAAAAAATCCAAAAAAAAAATCCAACCTCCATAGAATGGCCACGGATTCCTCTTTAAGGAGAAAACAAGATTTTGGCTACCTACACCCTGATAGACTTCATAAATGCAGAGATCACTCCCTCCAGATTTTTAATGAAACAATCAGATCCTCCTAAAATTTGGTAGCTGAAGCAGTTAAATCTCCCATGAAAACTATCGGCAAATCAACCTGGACCTCAAGCAGATGAGCATATTTGACATTTTCCATAGCCATGTAGCAGGTTCGTTGACTATGGAGTGAGCACGCAAAAATGGTGCCAACTATAGTTGCTTCAGGCTTTAAACCTTGGCCGCAGACCCAGGCTCCATGTATGCAAGATTGATGGTCGCAATCTATCCATCCACTTTGAAAATCCATGTTGGCATCATAGAAAATCCCACCATCAATGAGATCACGCCACGTAGGTAGCCTTTTCCTTCACTGACCTTTCATATTTGTGAGATATGATTATCCCACATTCATCCTGTAGTGATCCTTTGATCACTTTATATACCAGACCACGGGTATACTTAACATTGCACACTTTTCCCTAATGCAACCAGTGATCCACCCGCTAACGGTCTATCGCTCCATCTCCCACTGATGCCAAGACCTTATCAGAGTGACTCCAAGTGTCGGAGCAACATCCCCCAGGCACTCTGATGTCGCTAGTCAGGCCGATACCAAACAGTCAGAGTGACATATCCACAGCATGCTGATGTCATATATCTCACCGATCGGTGGAATGACCCAACATATCAGAAGGAGACATCCATAGCACACTGATACATATTGTCACATCAATGACTCACCTTCGTTGGTGTGACTTAAACCATCAGAGCGACATTTGCAAACTATGTCGACGAAGATTGTCATGCCGACCCATCCATCTGAGTAACACAACATACCATCTTGCCGATGCAAGGAACAAACCACTATGAAAATGTGATCACTGAGAAAAAGGTCAACTATCGCCAATGGACTTAGAATTTTTTTTTTGGGGGGGGGTTTGAAAGAAAAAACCTACGAATTTTCAGTTCAAAACCCTGACTCCATGTGGGCACCACCAACATGAACCATTGCAATTGTAGGCACTTATCATCATCCCATACTTACCTCTAGAACCGCAGAGCAAAATACTTCAATGCAAAGGAATGCGGACCAAAATACTTTCTCTCTAGCACCAGTGAATAATCAGAAAGAGCGGGTTTTACTCTGGTGAATGTAACTCACTCAATTATTCACACTGGAGGCTCAAACTTAGGATTTAGCATCTTCAGACATGCCTCTAAGTAACTTCCAATTCACAAACCAAGATCTTCAATCAGCAAGAAATGTGGAGCAATCTTCTAGATTGTTCTTCAGTATGCAACACACTGTCTTCACTACAATTCACTGTAACTCTCTGTTTCTTCTAGAGGGGCAAATTTTCTCAATATCCTCAACATATAAAGCTTCTAAACAAATAGAAAAATAGGACACAGTTGACACCAATGACAACACAGATATGTTGACATCAATGACAACACCGATTAGGCACATACTTGCAACAATCTCCCCCTTTGTCATTGATGGCAACATATGATGTGAAAAAATGCAACAGCCATTAGGACAAGATTCTCCCCTATCTCTTTACACATATGCACTCTTTCTCTCTAATTTTTTCACATGATTTGTCTCCACCTTTGACATCAATGGAAAAGCAGACATACTTGCACTCTATTGCTCTGATCCAACTCTCCTCTGAACTCCCTGACTACTCCCCCTAAGAAGTAGCCCTTAAAGAATCAATCCAGATCTGGAAGTGGGACTCTAAGAACCACCAAACTGATGCACTCTTGTGCATCTTAGTTTAGAGAAAGAGGGGTGATAACCCCTAACTTTTCTCTGAGATACTCAAAAGTATCCTTAGGCAGAGGCTTGGTGAAAATATATGCAATCTGATCTTTTGTAGATACATACTCCAACTTGACTTCATTCTCTATCACCTTTTCTCTCAGAAAGTGATATCTTATAGATATATGCTTTGTCTTTGAATGTATTACTGGATTCTTTGATATGTTTATGGCACTTATATTGTCACACAAGATTGCTATTGGATCTTCATACTCAACTCTGATGTCTCTTAATATCTGTTTCATCCATAACACTTGAGTCCAACTACATGTTGCAATGTACTCTGCTTCTGCAGTGGACAAGGAGATTGAGTCTTGCTTCTTTCTCAACCATGAAACCAATCTACTTCCCAAGAAGAATGCACCTCCACTAGTACTTTTCCTATCATCTATATCTCCAGCCCAATCAGCATCTGTGTATGCTTTGAGAGTAAAAGCATTATCCTTTGGATACCACAAGCCATGCTCTAGTTTGCCCTTCAAATATCTCAATATCCTATTAACTGCCATCACATGTGACTCTTTAAGCTCTACTTTAAATCTTGCCACAAGATAGACTGCATGCATTATGTCAGGTCTAGTTTGAGTCAAATAAAGCAATCCTCCAATCATGGATCTGTACCTTTTCTGATCTGCTAAAGGTGAATCATCATTTTTGCTTAATTTACAACCAGTCACCATGGGAGTTCTTACTGGTTTGGATTCCTCCATCCCAAACTTCTTCAACAACTCTTTCAAATACTTAGACTGAGAAATGAAGATTCCTTTATTTGATTGATTGATTTGTAGACCCAAAAATAAATTCATTTCACCAAACATGGACATTTCAAATTCACTTTTCATCTCACCAGCAAACTTTATGCACATACCTTCATTTCCTCCAAAGATAATGTCATCAAAAAAGACCTCAACAATTAAGATCTGATCATTATTTATTTTGAAGTACAGATAGCTATTTGCAGTACCTTTACTAAATCGTAATTGCAATAAATACATGTCTAACCTTGCATACCAAGCTCTAGGAGCTTCTTTGAGGCCATGTAAATCTTTCTTTAGCCTACATACCATATCTCCTTGATTTGTCAATTGGAATCCATCCAGTTGCTCAATGTAAACTTCCTCTTCTAGTTCACCATTTAGGAAGGCAAATTTCACATCCAGCTGATATACCATAAAATCTTTGTGAGCTGCAAATGCGAGAAACATTCTGATTGCTTCAATCTGAGCCACTGGAGCAAAGGTTTCTTCAAAATCTATCCCTTCATATTGAGAATATTCTTTGCACACAAGTCTTGCTTTATTCCTTACAACTTCTCCATTCTCATTCAGCTTGTTCCTGAAGACCTATTTAGTTCCAATTACATTTTTACCAATAGGTCTAGGAACTAATTCCTAAGTTTTATTCTTTTCTATGTGCAATAGTTCTTCCTCCATTGCCTTTACCCAATTTTCATCATTGCATGCTTCATTCACATTTTTTGGTTCAATCTTTGAAAGCAAACAGTAATTGACTTGTTCTTCTGCAGCTCTTCTTCTTGTTAGCACACCTTTGTTCTTGTCACCTATAATATGATATTCAGAGTGATTGATCCTTACATACTTAGGAGTCTTGACAACACCTTCCGAAGCCTCTTCGTCATCCTGACTTTCTTCTTGCTTATCTTTTTCTTCATTTAATACAGTCACAGGTTCATTTGGTTCATAATAACTTGGTTCTGGTATTCTTTCCTTTGCTTCATCTACCTTCACATTTACACTCTCAACAATCTTTTTGAGCCTTTTGTTGTAGCACTGGTAGGCCTTGCTCTTGGTAGAGTATCCAAGAAAGATTCCTTCATCACACCTTGCATCAAACAATCCTAGATCTTCATCTCTTATGATATAACATTTGCTTCCAAAGACTTTGAAATATTTTACTATGGGAATTCTTCCATACCATAATTCATAGGGAGTTTTAGTACCATTACCTTTCACTTGAACTCTATTTTGGATGTAGATAGCAGTGTGAATAGCTTCTTTCCAAAAGACTTCTAGTAGACCTTCTTCCTTCATCATTGTCCTAGTAGCCTCCTAAACTATTATGTTCTTCCTTTCCACAACTCCATTTTGCTGAGGAGTCCTAGGTGCAGACAACTATCTCTTTATCCCATGCTCTTCACAGAAAATATTGAATTAATTTAATGTGAACTCTCCTCCTCTATCAAATCTCAAGCATTTGATCTTCAAATCTATTTCATTCTCAACCATTGCCTTGAAAGATTTGAATTGTTCTAGGGCTTCTAATTTATCTCTTAGAAAAGTAACCCAAGTCATTCTAGAATAATAATCAATAAGAAACATGAAGTACATGTCACCTTGTAGGCTTCTTACCCTTGTAGGACCACAGAGATCTGTATGTACTAGATCCAACCAACTGGTAGAAAATTGTTCTTTTCTCTTGAAACTTGTCCTTATCTGCTTTCCCAATTAACATTCCTTGCAAATTGAGTTTGATGATTTCACAAGTTTTGGTAAATCTCTCACAGCCTAACTTGAGCTTATCTTTACCAGACTATCAAAATTCATATGGCATATCCTTCTATGCCACAACCAACTTTCATCTATCTATGCCAACAAACAATAATCATTAGTTCCCCTTAATTGATGGATGTTACCTTTTGTCCTCTTACCGGTAGCAATCACAGTTTCAGAACTTTCCATGATCTTGCACCCATTATCTTTGAGTCTTAGATCATATCCTTTGTCACACATCTGTCCAACACTCAAAAGGTTATGCTTTAAGCCCTTTACATATAGTCCCATTGTCAATATTATGCTTTCCATCAAATGAAATGGATCCTTTTCTACAAATCTTACCAGCTGCACTATCCCCAAGCCTAACCAGTCCACCATCATACTTTTCCAAACTTACAAACTTACTTCTATCACCGATCATGTGATGTGAGCATCCATTATCAATAATCCATTCATCCTTATCTTTCTCAACCTGAATAGCCAAAGCACTTTCTTCTACTAGTTTTTCATCCTTCACACAGCTAGCAGAATTAGTAGACACATGATCTTCTTTAATAGAAATAAATAGGCATTCATTTGCACTAGTACTAGCATCATCAGACTCATCATTAGTCACTCCATCATCAAAATCTTTGACATAGTAACACTTCTTTGGAACTCTAGGCCTACTCTCATATATCTTCTTATTCCTTTCAATTCTTTCAGGGCATCTAGAAGCATAGTGGCCTACTTTACCACAAGAAAAACATTTGAAAGGTAATTTGCCTTTGAACTTACCGGAGCCTCTTTGAATCATGTTGACAAAGTTGTCTTCAAGTTCTTCAAATTCATCATCCACTCTGTATTTCTTAGCTCTAGAAATCTTAGCTGAAGTACTGGCTTTAAAAGATGATTCAACTTTAGGTAGGGCATCACCAAATTCTCTCATCTCAAAGGCTGTAAGCTTACCAAGTAACTAATCTCTATCAATAGTTTTTACTGTCACAAATTCTTCAATTGCAGCTACCTTGTGACTATAGGACTTTGGTAGTGATCTCAAAATTTTCATCACAACTTCCTTATCACCAAGAGTTCCTCCCATACCTTTTATTCCAGTGACAAGTTCATCAACTCTTTGCATAAAGGCTATTATGTTTTCATCTTTATTCATCTTCAAACCCTCATATTTCACTTTCAGACTTTGTAGCTTGGATTCCTTCATAGAATCATCTCCTTCATACAAAATTTCCACCTTCTCTCATACCTCATTTACAGTTTCAAGATCCATAACTTTTGTCAGCACTGAGTCACTTAAGGAACTTAACAGAGCATCTTTTGCTTTGACATCCACCTCATATTCTTTGATTTCATCTTTAGTCATCAAACCATTTGGAGGCATGGTATATTTTGCTTCTGCAGCTTTCCATACTTTGTAACCAAGACAAAGAAGATGGCTTTTCATTCATACCTTCCAAAGAGCATAATTTGTCCCATTAAAATGCAGAGCTTCCTTCTTATAAGATATTCTGGATCTTCCTCAAGCTTTTAGGCTTTCTTTAGAGGAACTTGGCTCTGATACCAATTATTGAACTGCACTGGACAACTAAGAGGGGGGTGAATAAGTTGTCATAAAACTTTTAACCAAATATGATCATCAACTTATCAATTACTTATATTCAGATGTAATCATGAAAGCATCAAATGAGAAACTCAACACAAAAGAATAAACAACACAGGAGACACTAGATTTTTATGTGGAAAACCCAAGAAGGGAAAAACCATAGTAGGTGTTCGCCCACATAAATATATATGTTATATCAATACCAAAAAACTGAGGCTCACTGCCTACAGGGATCACTACCCAAATTGCTCGCTACAAAGAAAGGCTCATTGCCAAAGGGGTGAATTGAGTTAACAGCATCTACTCCATGGCAAGGTTCAATTCCATTGAAGCACAAAACACTTTTGCTCTGCTCTGCTACCTTACTTCACTTTAAATTCACATCTTCACTCATGGATACATTTTCATGACTCAATTACAAGTATTTATACACTACATCAACCTTGGAACGGTCATTAAGGTAGGCATCACAAACATCAACCACTGGAACAATCTCCAAGGTTGGCATTACAAGCATTTACAAAATAGGTCTTGACCTAATACAAAATCTATGCTAAGGAAATGATGTAAGAATGTATGTGGATCATGCCACACCTTAGTTGGGACTCAAACATGATCTTCCATGCCACGATACACTTCTACAATCTTCAATAGATCTTTGCAATCACTGGAATTAACCAAGTCGGCTAAGACTGGTTACACACTACGTTATCTGGGACTAATCTTCAAAAATAATCTCAATTTCTTAATGTGGACTAATGCAAAGGTAGGAACATGATCAAGAGGCATCCACAAGCATGTTCTAACCACTAGGAGCAACTACACAAAGTCTAACCACTTTATCCATGAGATTCTTCACACCGGAGCACATGAACTTCACTGTCTTCAACTGTCATGAAAGAAAGATAGCTTACATACCACCAAAACATGAACCATTGCAATTATAGGCACTTATCATCATCCTAGACTTCCCTCTAGAACCACAGAGCAAAATACTTCAATGCAAAGGAATGCAAAGCAAAATACTCTCTCTGGTACTAGTGAATAATCAAAAAGAGCAGGTTTTACTCTGGTGAATGTAACTCACTCAATTCTTCACACCAGAGACTCAAACTCAGGATTTAGCATATTCAGACATGCCTCTAAATAACTTCTAATCTATAGACCAAGATCTTTAATCAGTAAGAAATGCGAAGCAATCTTCTGGATTGTTCTTCAATATGCAACACAATGTCTTCATTGCAACTCTCTTTTTCTTCCGGAGGGGCAAATTTTCTCAATATCCTCAACATATAAAGCTTCTAAACAAATAGAAAAATACGATATAGTTGACACCAATGACAACACAGATATGTTGACATCAATGACAACACCGATTACACACATACTTGCAACACTCACACCTTGCATTTGCATATCTCATTTGTTAGAGTTTTGTTAAAATTTTGTATTTTTCATATAACCTAGTTTTTGCAAAAAGCTAGGGTTTGTAGTCAAAATCTTGTTTCAAATTTTTCTACTCCTTTAAATACTCATTCAAATCTGATTTTGAGTTGTAGTGTGGCTTCATTGTGTGTCCTTGCATTCAAATTTTAAAATTTACAATTACACATTGTGTATTTCAACAAACATAACTACCTTAATCTTGTTGATTGTACTCTTAGTTTGTGCATTAAGTGTTATTGAACTTTGCATGAGTTGTATAACCCTCTGCCCTACTAGGAACGTCTTTGTAAGAAGAAGTTGTAGACTAATAGGTTCTAATGCTATTGATAGCAATGGTGAGCAAACATCAGAAAATCTATTATACAACCACTTTACAAAGGGTGAATCAACACCTCAACATGACACCTTTAATGATAACATAGAAGAACCAATAATTCCTCCTCTTGAAGAAATGGGTAAGAAAGATATATGTGTGTCTGAGGAACATCTTCAGAAATTGGACAAACAACTAGCTAAATTTCAACATATTATAGAACAATCACATCTAGCTTAAGAGGTGGTACCTATTGTTGAAGGTATAAGAGGATTGTTACAAGAAGGACAAGAGGGTGTTGACATGCTCCATGGATTATCCCACATAGTGGATCATAACATTATGCATACGGCTAGCCACACGAATAACATTGAAAATGTGTCACCACCAAGGTATACAAGGTCACCAGTCTCAGTACCCATACCAACTACAGAAATATTCATTTTTAAATCATCAATTGTCACCATCAATCCACATGCTTGTAGTAATGCTACCACTACCATGGGAACATCTACTAGAAATTACAAAGTTGTTGGATTTAATTATCAAAATTTTGTACCTCATGTATCCATACCAATGCATACCTATTCTCAGCCACCTATTACCACTACCTATTCTCAACAACCCATCACTTCCACTTACTACCATCAACCCTACAATTTCACAACCATCGCATCTACTATACCTATTTCAAATCCACAAATTGCCTCTTCATCCAATGATACTCTCTTAAACCAACTTTTGCAAACTATGTCTTCCTTACAATAGTAAGTGACTAATTTAACTAACACTTCCTCTCAACCTGCTTTACCAACATATCATGCTTGTAGTCCTTTATCCTATGAAAATCTAAGAACTACAATGCCTAACAATTTTGAGACTTCTTTCTTTGAAAACTACGGTGGTAAAGGTGATCCTAATACTCATGTGGCAGCATTCATAGTGATGTGTAGTGATTACTTCTTTAACAAAAAAAACATTAGAAAAACTCTTTCCTCAATCTCTAAAAGATACTTCTATGGAATGGTTCTTCTCTCTACCTCCTAATTCAATCAATTCCTTCTCACAACTAGTTGATCAATTCTTGCAACATTTCCAAGCAAACATTGGACCTAGTGTCTCCTTAATTGATTTGGTTCATTGTAAACAAGGCTCGAAAGATAAATTAACAGAGTTCATCAGTCAATATCAAAGTCTCATCTCGCAAATATAATATCTGATTAAAGATGAGGATCTTCAAAAGGTATTCATTACAAATCTCCAACTACACGTGTGACAAGATATTGTTGATGAAGTATAGTTCCTTTCAATACTTATGTACAGCTCTCCAAGATTACCAACTTTCAGCTAGTTAGTATGAGAACCACACCTCATCAACTCCTATTGGTCAATTTGTTACTAGACCATCTCAAAACTCATTCAAGAAGAACAACAGGAATTTCATCGAGATCAATGGGAAATATTTGAATAATTTTCACTCACAAGTGTCTGCTATTACAAAGCCTCCAAGGCCACCATTTCAGTTTAAATAGGAACAGAGATAGTTTACTCCGTTATTAGATTCTCTCCATTCAGTAATGACTCAAGCAGTAAATAATTTTTTTTTGAAGCTTCCTTCCACTCATCCTTTCGACAATACTATGACACAAGGACCTTCATTCAATGCTAATTCTGATTGTCACTATCACCGCTCGTCGAGACATGATACTGAAAGATGCATGCATCTTAAACATGCAATTCAAGACCTCAACAATTCGAATATGATACAAGTTATTGGTGTGAATGACAATTGAAATAAGTTAGTAACACCTCCGAATTGAAATCTACAAGTCTTCACTGATCCTTTTTCTAAACATAGCGATAATAATATGGTGGAACAAACTACATTGGAGATTGAAGATGACTATCTTGACTATGATGGCATAGTGGGTATGGTAGAAGTGGATAAGGAAACAAGTGAAGATCAATCTTGTCCATGAGGAAAAGGTATCTATACTGAGGTTCCTCCTCTATTATCCCTTTATGGATCAGGAGATAACCAACATACACAAGATATGCAACTGGAGCAACCTATATGTAATCACTCAAAGCAAGAGAAAGTGGTGTCAATGAGAACCATTCCATTTCATCATGAAAGACTCATTAAGCAAAGTAAGAAAGCAAAAGGAAGGAAAAGAACAAGGCAACTATCATCAGTGGGAAATACCAATGATTCCCCTCCTTATAAGCAGCAAAAGATTTCAAACATACAGGTTATTGAGAAGCAAGCACAGTATGGCTATTCTGGAAACAAGCATCAATTAGGTATGACTTCTGCACACAATTTGTCATGCTTGATGGAGCACCTCTCTAAGATGCTCACAAGATTGGCCTCTTCTTAGATATATATATATATATATTTATATGTATATATGTCGTGTTGTGTTCCCCCGTGTTGATTTAGATGTTGTTTAGGTCTCTTTGGAGGACCCTTACTACTATTGTAAGGTCAAGGATACAAGGAGACTGCCTCTATCATGAACATTCTTCTATTTATTTCATCATTCTTCTGTCATTCCTCTCATCTATTTTATTGTTGTGTGTTGTTCTTTGGGGCATAACACCGGGGAAGATGTCTTGGAGCCATCTTCCCATGTTGTAAACCCAAGTCATTCTTGTCTCCTCTCTCATTTTATTGTTTACATTCTTCAGTGGCTCTAATAGTTGGTGGATGGAAAAACAAATAAATATTGATACAAATCATGTGTCCCTTAAGTGAGAAAGTAAAAATGGATCCAGCCCATGTATGAAGATGGGGTTGATATATATATCCAACACTTGGCTAGTATAATCACTCTGTTTTATGATTAGTGTTGTGAAATCTCTTGTAACAAACCTTTGCAATACTCTAAATCTGCTTCAACGCACTTTGGATTGTTTTGTATATCACCTTGTTGTTATACTCAGTCCTGATATACCTAGAATATAAGCCCACCAACTATACTCGGTTCTGAACCCGCAAGTGTAGCCTTGATCCTTCTTGTGATCTAATACATGATTCATACATAGCTTCTATGAATTGATTTGGTTGTTATCTTAGAGTAATATTTTCTAACCAAATCTTATATCTTGTTCATTATCTTATCAACAAATCTCGATGTGTTCGTGGGAACATTCGGTGATCATGACACATGTCACTTTTGGGGCATGGGCTTTGCGAAAGCTCTTGTTCCCTTGTGTGTTTTCACTCTACCTTAATGTTCTTGATACCGGCAAGCAAGATCAACCACCTTAAGGTGGGGCATATATAATGGTATCTGCTTGATTACTTTGACATTGACAAAGCATATTTGCAAGTCCTCACCACGAGGTGAGATGGTGTAACTCTTGAGCTAGTGCACATCCTTTTAAAGGAAACAAAAATCCCTCATCGTGAGGTGGGATGACATATCTCTTGAGCTAGTGTGTATCCTTTTATATAAATCCCTCATCACGAGGCAAAATGACGTATCTCTTGAGCTAGCGTGTATCCTATTATATAAATCCCTCATCACGAGGCAGGATGGTGTATCTCTTGAGCTAGTGCACATCCTTTTATACAAAGTCCTCATTACGAGGCAGGGTTGGATCTTGAGTCATTCACCCTTAAGCATGTCTTTGGTGGTTGTGGTAGCATACCTCAACCATCAGGTGTGTTTGGCATGTTTTAGAGAGTGGTAGTGATGAGCTCCTCTCTAGCAATAGTCTTCAGACTCAGGGTGTGTTTGATGTTTTTGATGTGCTTTAACCATATTTTAATGCATGTATGGATCGTAAGATCATACACACATTAAAGTGGGGGCTAAATGTTATGGAGTAAAAAGTGGCCATGTGCCTTTTTACCTCCTAGTTTAGCTCCTAGGTCCTATTTTCTTCCTTATACTTCATTTTACATTAGAATTGATCATCCTGAAGGAAACTTCTTGACACCCATGACATTTTGGACCCTTGTGACCTCCTTTAGCTTAATCCTAACCTAATTTGGACCCCTAGACTTGGGTGCCAACCACCCAAGTCTCTCCTAATTGGTCGGGGCTAACTTTTGGTATGTCATCTTGGGCCCTTCCAAAATGTTTCTCCTTGTTGGATCTTGTGATTTAAATTTGTAAATGTTAGCAGGCAAGCATATTAAAGTGAGTTTATGACTTGAATTTAAACCTAGATGGATAACGTGAACTTATGATATTGGAGCAAAGAGCATTCAAGGCATTCATTATGTTATTGTTGTAGATTTGTGTTTGAATTTTGTGTGTTTGTTGCAGCTATGGCTTCATCATACATCTACTTATGAGTTGAAGAGATTTCATCCTCCTAAGGACTTCACCTCCGAGGTGACATCATTTCTAGTTGAATCATTTAAATTATTTCATCATTTAGATTATCTTTAGCCTCTGCCCTGCAAGGGCACGCTCTCTCATTAACAACGGTGTTGAGAAATCTTGAATGCTAACCTAGGATTTGACTAAGGAAAATTCCTAAACACCACAACCCCCAAACCCCTCTCTTGTTGTCTTGTGTGTAGATTATAGGTACAGGTTTTGGGAAAAGTGGAGCTACAGGAAGGCTATATAGGAATTTAAGTTTTAGGATCTAAAAATAGTTCTAGAATATTCCTCTAACTGGACTTGGGCAGTTGTTACCTAGTCTACAGGGTCGCAAGCTTCTAGATCTCACCTATGAGCATCATTGGAAATCTTTTCTCAATTTTGAACTTCAGTAGAATCCTACTTATGGATTTGGGTGGTTGTCAAACTTGTCTTCCGACACCTCTTCTTTTAGGAGACAAGTTCTGACATCTTACCAATCCTCTCTGTACTTTTGGTTTTTAGATTTCTATTGTTGATCATTTGTTTCAATTTGATTATCTCATAACTAGGGTTTCATGCTTACATAGCCTAGGGTTTGATAAAAATCTTGGTTGAAACTTATCTTTTCATGACAAACAAGAGCACAAAGATCAGTAGCTGAGCCCTCTTCCATCTTGTAGTGTCTTGGCTCAATTTTTGTCCTTGAATGTTATAGTGAAAGGAGGGTTTGATCTAGTGTACTCATACTTTGCATCCTTCCCCCTTTTACCATATAACATTTTGGTGAACCCATGTTTTTTCTGAACTTACATCTTGTTGAGTGTTGTAATTAGATCTTGCATTTAATCATATCATACTTATCATTCTTCATTGAAAAATCTTGTATACATTGGAAAATTTTTAAAAAATAAGCATTTGTTGACATCTTACTAATCCTCTCTGTACTTTTGGTTTCCATATTTTTGTTGTTGATCATCTATTCCAAGCTGATTATCTCATAACTAGGGTTTCATGCTTACATAGCCTAGGGTTTGATAAAAATATTGGTTGAATCTTATCTTTCCTTGACAAACAAGAGTACAAATATTAGTAGTTGAGCCCTCTTCCATCTTGTAGTGGCTTGGCTCGATTTCTATCCTTGAATGTTATAGTGAAAGGAGGGTTTGATCTAGTGTAATCATACTTTGCATCCTTCCCCCTTTTATCATATAACAGAAACATCCTCTTTATGATCTCTCCCAAAGTCTTTTTTAGTGAAACCATAAGTTTGTGAGCTGAAAAAAATGTTGAAAAATGGGGGAAGAAAAACAAACAAAGATAGACCTTTTCGATAAATTGACAAGTTCATGAACTTGAGAACCTACCAAAAAAGGTTCACCAAAAGATAAATTTATCGAAAAAAGAAGATAAAGAAATGAAGAGACTAGCTTTTCAAAAAAAGAGTGGTTATTGAACCAGGAGATTCGTTGAAACCCTTAGAAACAAAATTTGAAGTGCACTTTTGGCGAGAGACAAGGTTTGCGAATTGTGAAAAATGTCGAAATACAATCTAACTGTCAACCAAAACAAACCACAACTCCAAATAAATATAACACTTCCAAAAGGCATGTGATAGAAGCATAAACATAAACATAGACTCAAACCACCATGCACATGGACAAATTATGGGGATCATCATGTTAAGCAAAAAAATAAGACCATGTGCATAATGAAAGACAGACCGCCAAAACAAAAGACTAGCGATGCACAATATACACTTCTTGAATAAATGATATAACCAATAAATGACTTAGTAAGGTATATGATAACAAATCAAAGCACCCAAAACATGCAGATTGACCCAGAACTAGCCCAACCCCAAGAATGAATGCTCAAGAGCACAAGTCAAACTAATGGGGTCCCTACTTTGCATGGGGAAAAGTGGGGGTGTGTTGTGAAACGCATAAGAATTTCTTCTAGGAAATTAAGGAACATGAAAATAGGACAATAGAGATTGCAACCTAGAAATGGAATCCAAAATATTTGGAGAAGAGAATGAGTTGACCAAGGATTGCCACATTTTGACACCGTCAACTTCCTCAATGTACTCCCACTTTACTTCCAAAGATTTTTTGCAAGGTTCCATAATGGTAGTAACCTAATCACAATTATTTAGAGGGGAATTAAGCAACCAAGTATCATCTCAAAAGTTAATACTGACCACATCACCTAGCTTCCATTTAGTGCCTTTGTTAAGAATATACTAGATGGAAACCATGTTTTTCCATAAGAAAGAGCCTTTGAGGAGGTCATTACTAGATTGGTTGGCTAGAACATCCCCACTATGATGGAAGTATTTCCTCTTGGTAATTTATGTCCACTCCTACTCAAAAGTAATCTCCATATTTTTTGGCATTGAGGGTGAGATTGAATTCTCTAATCTTTCTTATCCCTAGGCCTCCATTTTTCCTAGGTCTGCATGTTGAGTCCCATGCAACCAAAGGAAATATTTTCCTATATTCAGTACCTTCTTGAAGGAACTTTATTTGAATTTGTTCAATTTTATCCATGAACTTCATAAGATTTTTAGTAGACTCATACTATACACAAGGAGGTTTTGCAGCATAGCTTTGATTAACTGAAGTTTACCTGCTTAGCTAAGGAGAGCCCCCTTCTACTCAACCAACTTACACTGAAATCTTTATAAAAGTTTTGTTGGTTATGATGTTATGCATAAACAAACATAGATAAATAAATGTATATCAAACCTTTATCATCTTGAAAGATATGATGAATTCGAAGAATTCATGATCCCAAGTCTCCATGGATTAGTTCATAATCTACTGATGTCACTCACTGGTTTGATGTGACTTGATGTTTTCCATTCAAGGGTCGTTACGTTTCTGATTCCAAAATTGATATCTGGACATCCTGTCTTTCACCTTCTTTCTATGAATTTCTCAGCAAACAAGGTTATCCTACTGTATTTAAACTGATGATGCAGATATTATCTAATTTTGATCAATTCTTCTATTCATCAACTGGTATAAGCTAAATTTCACCTCTGCACTATAAATTCATCCAAATAATGTGCTTATAGGTAGATATTTACATGATTATTATCATTACTAATGTTTATTTGCATGATATTTAACATTTCAACATGTTGTTTGGTTCAAATATGCTATGGATATTCAATTATCTACATGATATCAACATATTTAATATATTTGCATAAGATTTTATGTGAATCAGCAATTGTGATGGTGATTTTAAATGAAATCAAACAAATTTGAATGAATGCTTTCTAAATTTTACTAAAATGATTGAATCTTTAGCTATTGGTCCACATACATTCTGGATACTGTCATGAAGAGAAGGAAATCAAACCATAAGATCACCAAGATGTTCCACAGCTAGGTATAGTTGATGCTAACTTTGAAGGAAATGGAATGAAAGCAACATGAACAACATGAGATGAACTCCAAGGGACATAGCAAATCAAAGTACAAGTTAGGAATCCATTCATAGATTACTCAAAGTTTACGACTGTATGTAATCTAGAGCTTTTTCTTCATTAAGTATACCAAAAGAGATGTACATTTACAATTAGCCTTGAGAGTTAGTCCTGATGCTTTAGCAATCTAATCTCAATTAAGTTTCAAATGAATACAAAATGCACTCCATCTCCCTTTTATAGGACAAGGGGAGGAAGTGGTTACAAAATGATCGTAAAATCAAGATTTATCAATTAAGATCAATGGTCCATATTACTCCTTGACCAAGTCAATGAGCATACATGTGGCATAGATTGCCAAAATTTTGGCAACCATCTGGTAGCATATCATGTGCATGATCATGTCTTATTCTTCATTTTCCTCATCAGTGGACAAGTCTTCTTCAACTACATGCGCACTTATCACTCCCTTGATGGGCTCATATGCTTGCACTATCCTTTCAATTTCACCTCCATCTTGGACCTTGGCCTTGGTGACTACATGTTCTTGGGAATTGAATTGTGCTTGCAATGCAGACCACTTGTTCTTTCTGCTATTCAATACTTCATTATACTTTTCTACTTTTGCCTTCATCCTCATGGCCTTGTTAATTGTATGTTCTGATAAGTGATTAAGAGGATCATTTGCAGCTAGCTTGAAATTATCTTGGAAGGCCTTAACCGCAAAGTCTGTATCTTAATTTTCAATTTTCCCTTCTACTTTTTCCTCAAGAGCCTCCAGGATCTCTACTTCATCAGACAAAAGTTTGTGCAGTCTAACACTGATATCCCTAAGTTTTTTTTTGCACTTCCTAAGGATATCACTTTCAAATTTGGTATCTTCATACCATATGCTCAATAGCTTTGATGTCTAGTTATTTAATATCTTATTGTGAACCAAAACATTTACATCTATATGTTTCATTTCTGATAGGGTAGTCAAGTGCTTCTCTATCTTGATTGATCTCCGCCCAACTTCCTTTTGCAGTTTATCTACTTTGCTCTTCAATGTGCTAAGCAGGTTCCAGTTATTGAGAGAAGTCTTTATTACCTTCTCTGCTTCTGTAATGAATTGAATGAACCAATTGTCCATCATATGTCCTTTGTGTTTCATAATATCTAGTCCTGTCACTTCATCTTGTGATATGTTGGTCAATGGGGTGGATATGCTGACTGGCATATTATTGGGGTCTATCAGTGACTTTATGAATGTATGCAATTGAGCAATGTGCTCTTTGTGCACCTTATTTTTATTCTTCTCCCTCTCTACGCTTTTCAATAAAGAATCAATTATATCTTTGGCCTCTTGGCCTTCTTGTTGTTTTGTAGCAAAGCCTAAATCAATAGTGGTCATTTGAAACTCACTAGCACTTATCTCTCCCTTGGCTTTGTCTACCACAGGTTTAGCTATTTCAGCTATTCTCCTACCTATTGTTGAATCTTTCTTTATTGCCGATGTGGCCCTAGCCCTTCTCTTTGGCTTATCAATATTGGCTGAAAATAATGAAGCAATATCAAACTCTGATGCAACACTAGGTGGATGTGGGTTTACCTCTTGCTGTAGCCAATATGGCACTTCATCTGTAGACCCTTGCTGATCTGCATGTTCAATTTGAACATTTGGTGGCCATGTGTTTTGTTCCATCCTTGGTGGTGAAGGCTCCTTTTCTTTTTCATCAAGCACCTCCTCATCATGCTTTTTCTCATGCACAGGGATATATTGTGTTACTTTTTAATTATTATCCTGCTCATCCTATGATGGTGATGGATCTGTATGAGGATTAGGATTATTCTACTGTATCATACCCTGATGATCTTTCTAACTTTCTTCATTCACATTTTCTTTCTTCCCTTGATCATCACCTACCTGAGGACCTTGTTCCACCCTTGGTAAATCTGTCTCTTTAGCATCTTGAGGTTTGTTTATCTCTACTTTATCTGCCTCCCCCTCAAGTACTTGTTCATTATGCTGACCATCATCCTAATCAGGTACCTCTCCACCCTCTTCCATGGGTACATTAACTTCTAGTTTATGCTGTTCCAGAGGTAGGTCTTTACTTTTACTTTGGTCATCTTAGCCCTATATGTCAAATCTATCATTGTTGGGCTAGTAACCTGATCTACTAATCCAACCAAATTAATTTATTATGCCACAATTTCAGGATTACCTTCTATTATTTCTTCTTCTTCGATCTCCTTTTGTAATGTGGGGATGCCACGAGGGGTCATCTTTGTGTTCTTTACCGATGTCTCCATAAGACTAGAAGACACTTCATTCACAATGTCATCATCTGATAATTCCATAGTTTCATCCAATGGAAAAGGCTAATCATTTCTTTTATTCTGCATTTCTTTTCTCTGCTCTTCTGCAAGCTCTGATTTTAAATGCACTATGGTGGGAATAGGCACCTCATGCTACAAAGTTCTTTTCATTCCTTCACCACCCTTTCCTTTCAATATGATGGTGGGGTTTACATCTATTGTCCCCCTCATTGTAGATGACTACTTCTTTTGGGGCATCTCCTGGGTTTCTTTTTGCTTATTAGGAGATCATCATCATCTATGCTTTTCTCTTCATCTTTATAAGTGGGAGCAGGTTTTGTAATAGGATTATGTTGCTCTATAGGTACATGAGATGTTGTGGTAGTAGAGGCTGAGGCTAGATCCTCCTTAGGTTGAGGATAACGAATGATTCTCACACCTACAACTTGATTTTCTTTCTTGGATTTTCCCTGCTTCCTTTCTCCTTTAGATGCCCTCTTTTCTTTGAGGAAATCATCATATTCCTTATCTATCAATTCTTGTCTCTTTCTCTTCTTATCAATGGTGAGAGATACCCCCCCTTTCTTTAGTTTTTTAACCTCTCCATCCACCCATTGTTTGGTTAATTGTATAACCTTTTGTGTTATCTGGTCTAGTAAGGTCACTTCTGGCTGATTCCAGTCAGGGGGTGATATTGTCTCATTATATACTTTCTTGTTTTCATACTCCTGGGACATAACCACTCCATCATCTTCATGTAATTGCACTGGCACTGGTATGCAGTCCAATGTGAAAATTTCTTTTAGAGTAAGCCTTTGATAGCTTCTCCTTCTTACTTCCATCTCATCATCACAATCGTCCCAATAGTCCTCAAGATGCACCTGATGCATTGATTTCTTGTATAGTGCTTGCATCCTATCATAAGGGTCATATTGTCTGGATAGTGAAAAAGGTTGTAAAGACATCAACTGTAATCCCCCTATTGTCTCTTTGACACTTTCCTTGTCAGGGCACATATACCACCCAATGATGAGTGGGAACAGGACATTAGGTATTTTGCCTCTCTCAATAAAAGCCTCGAGTGAATCCAATATTTGCTTGGCCATCTCCATCAGTAAGACCTTATCATTTGGGTATCTTAGCAACATGAGAGGCTACCCAGTAAAACCTTCCATTCTTACATATGTAAATGTGGGGAACTAGATGAACCAAGCCCCATGCTTGTATATTACAACTTGAACTTCTATGGTCAACCTCTTTGCTCTGTCCTCTTCCATAGTCCTAACTAAATGCATCGAAAATAAATCATTCACTCTCCTGTAATGTTGGAGAGACTCTCTCTATTTCAGCTGTGGGTAATGATCCCAGATGTTCACATCTCCAGGGTTAATACCAACCCTACCAACTATCTGTAAACCACTAAATGTTCCTTTGAATGCACATGCATAAACCACATATGATGTCATATGAAACATATTGGTCTTTCCTCCCAAATTTCTCATGCCTTCATCTAGACTATCACTTATGATCTTCACCCACTGGGGTTTTTCATCAATGGCATCTACCATTCTTATGAGACCATACATCCAATCTTTAAAATATCTAGCATTTGGTCTTCCCCTCATTCAGCTAAGCATCACCATCATGTAATGATATTCAGGAGCAAAATCAAATTTGTATAAATGCACAGGCAACTTTGCGGAAGATTTATATGTGCTATCATTAGCCCTCCATGAGAACATGATTCTTCTGCAATCCTTCAAGGTGTTGTATTTCTTTTCTAACTTTGCCAAATTTATCTTGCACATCTGAGGTCCTCTTGGCAGATTGAAAGCTGTAGTGATGCCCTCGACTAAAAAGTCTACATATACCCAGCCATGCTTTTCTACCTTCCTATTGTTGGTATTGTAATTACGAGCACATTCTACTACCAGCTCGATGGCTTCCATTGCATAAGGGAATCCACCCACATGCCACATGCCTGAGCTATAAATGTTGATGAGCAGGGGTTGTCTGCTCCCTTTTTCTGACCTTGTTGTCCATGCATCAGGATTAGTGTTCTTTGGATGAGTGTTATTTATCTGTCCATATTTGAATGTTATTCCTTTAGGTTGTATACCCATAGGCTTTAGGAATTCTATATCTGACATATTTTTATGAACCGCCATTGAATCCTGTGATAAAACAATGCATTTCTTACCCTAACATGTCATATGCACATGCAGATCAATGATTATATGGATATCATGATGTTTTGATTTGTATTCAATACATTTCATACATAATCATGTTGATTTACCCTGGTAAAAACAATATTTACATGCTCATTTATCCTCAAATGATAAAAGAGGGTTTTGTCGTTACATACCTGATATTTACTACCTTTTACTATTCAATTGATATTCAACTATGCACGTTCACGTTGCAATCACGCTCCTCCATTTGTTGTTTGAATCTGCACCCTGTTCCGTTGCTTTCACAAGTTGCAGTAATGTCACCTTAATCGTACAGTAACTCTATAACTTTCGCTTGAATACGTGACAAATTTAAAATGAGCTCAAATCCTTGCTTTTAATCAAAAACAATGGCGAATTAGGGTGTGATTAATGTTAATTTGTTGATATCCAATGATTGACACCTAAGCATTGGAGATGTTAACAGGTGGTGCATGATTATTCAAAATTTTGAAGGTTCACCCACTGTTAGAATAGCATTTAATGCGGGGATGCACATTCGCAGATATCAAGGATATTAAGAAATATGTCTGATACTAAGAAGATGATGACATCATCATGATGATGACCAACCATTAACCAATGACCGAAATCAGGTCATCTTACCTTTGTTTAACAATAGTGATAACATAATGTGTTGACATGATCAGGTTAATGTGCCATGTGGTAGCACCCTATTGGTTCTCAAGGATTTACGTGCTATGCGCCTCAAGCGTGGATATGAGGATGTTAAGGAATATCAAGGTTCTTAAGTGAGTAGAATATACCCTCTTCCCAGGTGTAGATGAGGATGATGTCACATCTTTTATTCATGTTTCAAATCCATTTAGGATGTGACATCATCATCATATTAACGAAGATTAGGTCTCTTAACTAATATGCAGGATATTAAGGAATAGATGACCCTCCCTATGTTAGGAATATGATGACGTCATCGTCATATCGGGTCTTCTTTATATCGAGTTAAGATGACACGTCATCATCATATTAAGGAAGATCAGGGATCTTAACTAATACGACAGATATTAAGGACCATACTAATATTGAGAACTTACATTATATCTGAGGTAAACCCACACATTAGCAAATATCAAGGATATTAAGAATATGACCCTCCGGGAATGTGCGTGGGTACTTGACAGGTAGATGCTCTCTCATGTTTAAATTTAACGTTTGCATATTAATGAATATGCAGATATTGGGCTTCTCTACATTAAAACATATGTCCAAGATATTGGTGATTATCTAGGATGTTAAGGAATGTGATGACCCTCCCTGAGTGACTGGTTTGACCAAACTTTGACCAAGCATAACTTCCTACCCTTAAGGAATTTTAGGGTGATCCAAAAGGCAAAACTAATTAGAATTTTGCACTCTTTCACTTGATGAGGTTCATGATGACAAAATATGACTTTAGCATTCAACCCTCCTCTATGAGGTCCTCACATGCATAGGGGTGACATTTTATTACTGCATCTGATACTTGACTTTTACCATACCGCCCAAAGCAAGAAAGCAAGGGAAAAGAAAAAAGTTGGGTCCCTATTTTGGCCAAGGAAAAATGGGGCATGTTGTCTTACCACACAACAAGTTCATTTCAAAAGGATTATGGAATAGCACCTTGAAAAAGAGACAAACCAATATATTTGGATGGAAGGATATCCACCTAGCAACCAAGAATTTGGGTAGTTTTGTGTTGTCTCGGTATCAGGGTGTTTAAGAAGAAAATTGTACTCTTGGGGAGGTTGATTTTCTAACTCAATGCCCATTCATAATTAGAGAGGATTCTTTTAACTTCTTTAGCTTCCAAAACTAAGGCTTCTCTTGTGATGGTAGTATCATCCACAATTTTTTTATGAGATCAAGGATCATAGGTAGAGGCGGGCTTGATGCCTTTCATACTACCCTTGCTAATAGTTTTTTGTAAGCTTCTTCCCAACTCTTGAGCCATAACGGTAAATAAGAAGGGAGAAATGGGGTCACCCTATCTAATTCCCCTTGAACTCTTAAAAAATCCAAAAGGTATAACATTGATTAAAACTGAGAATCTCAAGGTCAAAATCATTTCATTTATTATTTTGATAAAATTACCCTCAAAACCAAATCTTCTCAATATTTTTAAGAGGAAACCCATCCACCCTGTAGTAGGCTTTCATAAGATCCATTCTTAAGATAAAACCTTCCTTTTGTAAGTAATTAAATAATGGAGGACCTCGTGAATGTAAATTATAGAATTTAAAATTTGCCTTCCATGCACAAATCCACTATGTTGGACCAAGATCAATTTAGGCAGCATCTTCTGTAACCTTAAGGCCATAATCTTTGAAAAGATTTTATAAATTGAATTACATATACTAATGGGCTTAAATTCCACAAAGGAATTTGCACCTACCTTCTTGGGGATTAGAATGTACAAGTGTTAGTGATAGTTTAAATTTCAAATTAAACGCATTTCCTACTACAAACAATTCATTTTAAAAAAATTGACCAATATTCAATTGCACAATATCTATTTTCCTCATGTAGGAATCCCAACAGTTAAAACACATCGAATTATTAATGAACTATGAAGGCCACAAATTTGAAAGACATCCTACAAATCATGGACTAAACATGTGGAAGTTGAAAAACTAAATTGAGTTGCCCAGCTTCATGAGGGATAAGTTGCAGGTGACCAAAAGCCAAAACGAGGGGGAAAATGAGTTGCAATTGACCATAACTCTTCTGGGTAGGTTTATCTAATGTATGTCAATGTGATTTCTCAGTCAAAACATGCATTCATAATGAGTCTTGCCCACCTAGAAGCACTTTCCTACTACCACCTTTCCATAATCCTCCCCACCTACATATAGAAATCTATGACTGTTTACTCTCACCGCTATTCTAAGTTTCCAGTCCTCTAGCTCAAATTCTCGTCTATGAATGTAAAAAAACCCATATAACTAAATTTGAAATATGTGTCTCACCGTTGATCTTGGTAAACTTTTTGTTTCTTTGAGTTTGCATGCATTTATTGTTTTTCCTTTTTTAATAATAGAAGAAAAAAATAGGAAAGAATTACTTGATGTAGGCAAATATGAAAACAATAGAAAGCTCGTCAACAACAATGGTTAAAGTCATGGTTTAAATTTAGTTATGAGGGTTAACTGCCAAAGCATGTTGCTCAAACAGCTCACGGGAAAACAAGTTTTCTTATATACATGTATAATGAGATTTTACATTGGAGAATTGAAAAAGAAAAGTGAAGGCTAAGATCCATACTATACATACATATAAGCATGCTTAACACATCCATTTTACATGATTGTGAATGCCTTATGCATGGAAATACCAACATTTAGTCAACACTTTCACTCGATGCAGTGGGAAAGTGTTTGCAGGTGTGCCATGCCCATTACGAATGCATGTTTTGAGTGAGGAGTCATTGTGCATGTGTCAAGTTCAACTGAATGGTTATCTTTAATTTGTAGGGGATGTATTTAATTTGCAATTTAAACTAGATCACTAACACTTCTAATAAAATAGTATTTTCTTGCTAGTTGTTAATATACATGAAGGATTTCAATCAAAAAGGTTAAGGTGAGGATGATTTGGAAGGAGGCTTTACAAGATTATGGGGTGCTTAACCAAATATATGTTATTCTAACTCACATTATATTAATTATAAGATGTCTTTACACAAGTGTAGCCACAACTAAAGTGTTTGCCTAATTTTAGGTTTTGTAGGGTTGTATAGAAATTATTAAATTAGATTTGGTGTGTTACAATTTGATTTGTGTAGAAAATTATATGTTGAAATACACATTGTGTTTTTCAACCTCTAATTTTCTTCACCAACATTTCAAAGACATCTTAGAAATCATGAACTAAACATGTGAGGTTGAAAATCACAATGTGTATTTTGTTGTTTTTTTCATGTTGGGATTCGTATATTGGCATAGTGAATATTGTGTAATTTAATGTTGGTGAAGAAAATTACTTGTGTTATTCAATTGTATGGCTAGCATTCCTAACTACCATTTCTATTGAATAGTTGTTTGGGTCATATAAGCAAATATCATTCTCAGGAATTTCTCAACATCCCAAAAGATAAAGATATTTTCAATTTCTAAGGATATTATCAGAAGAAAAAACTATCAAGAACCCAAAAAATGTAGTAAAATTCAAAAATAAAAGAAAAGAAATAATTATTTTTATATTTCCAGCCATCCTAGTTATGTAGAGTGGGTGAAACTAAATGAGAGTGTACACCATGAATTTTGAAATATAGATTGTTCTCATTATTTTTGAGATTGCTAATGATAGATAACTATAATATAAATCTCTTTGACAATCATAATAAATAACTATCATAATATAAATCTCTTTGACAATCATAATAAATGAAACTAAGGTAAATACAAGTTTTTAACCCTATCGTTCTCCTTAACTATCAAGTCCAAGAGACTAATCTATACACAAAATGCTAATTACAATTCACAATAATAGTCTCTCTAACCTCTTCAAAAACATGTTATGTTTAAAGCAGTGGCAAGTGTTTTAGGGCAATAATGTCATGTCTTAACAACATTTCATATTAATCATTTTGATCAGTACTATTTCCTATAATATCCTTAAAATATCAATGCCCATATTAATTGATCATCATACTAATAATTATAAGGATGTTAACAAACACCATACTGATCAAGAATGTACAAGTCACAATAATGATAGAATGCTTTTGATCAATGATCATGTGAAGATTACTAATGACATGAGGATAGTTGTGTCAAAATACAAGGATGACGACAACAATCTCAACTGCTACAACATTATTACCAACTCATATGTAAAAAATAAAATTGACAAACAAATGCCTCAATAGTACAACTATTTTACAAATCAAATAATGACAACAATATCCATTCATAAGTACAAATGGCAACACTAACATTTGTGATGCAATAATAATGACAAGTCAAAGGATAGCATAATGATTTGACAATTTTGGCCAATAATGATTATGCTCACAAATCATAAATAATGATAGTAGTGTTTATTTTTGTCAAAGGTGATGATGATAATCACTAATCACAATAACAATAGTCGTGTTTCATATTCACAAGGTTTTCAAACCTGATTATGCTACGTGTCTTCACAACTGTAGATAGCTACATTCATTTTTGAAATAACAACAATAATTATCATTGCCCCTTTACAATAGATCTAACTACTATATAATAATGGTACCTAGAAATCTTAACAACTCTAATGTTTATAACCTATTTATAAAAGTTCCAGAGAAGAATGATCAAAAAATTACAATTTGATGCTTATATAGAAAAAAAACTAATTTCTAGTTGATATTACCAATGATATGTCACCAATAATTTTGTAATATATTGGTGAAATTTTTGGTCAAAGTCACATTTTATTGAATCTTGATAAAGAAAAGTGGAAGTTGAAATACACAATGTGTATTTCAACCTACATGTGCACTCATTTCTTACAACTCTTCGTGGAAGTTTAAATTGCAAATCAATTGCATTCCCTACTAAGAGTGGCAATTTATATTCCCATTTAGCTAAGAGTCCACCCCATTTCTTACAAGTGTTAAACTGGAAATTAATTGCTTTCCCTATTGTAAACAACTCATTTGTAAATGGAATCAGGCGGTTAGTTTCTTTCAAAATTTGCTGTCAGAACAAGCTGTCAATGCTGATAATAGGCTGGTAGTGGATCAGCTCCTGAATAATATTCTTACTCTAATTTCTGAGGAAGATAATTCTAACATTTTAAAACCTATTTCTAAGGAAGATGTTCGGGGAGTTATATTCTCTATGGGCCCCTTTAAAGCCCCAGGCCCTGATGGTTTCCCTCCAATATTCTTCCAAGAGTTCTTGGACATTGTGGGATATGATGTTACAGCTGCTCTCAGAGACTTCTTCAGAACAGGGAAGCTCCTAAAATAGTTCAACAACACTTTTATTGTTCTAGTCCCTAAGAAGCCCAACCCTGAGTTGCTTGCTAATTTCAGACCTATTAGTCTGTGCAACACTGTTTACAAGATATGCACCAAGTTACTTGTCTATAGATTCCAACCCCTACTGGATAAAATCATTTCCTCTTCTCAAAAAGGTTTTGTTCTTGGAAGACAGATATTGGATGTTGTTATTGCCACCCATGAAACTACCCACTCAATGGAGAAAAGTCAGATCCCAGGTATGGTTCTTAAGCTTGATATATCCAAAGCTTATGATAGGGTCTCTTGGCAATTCTTATTTAAAGTTATTCAGAAGTTTGGTTTCAATGAAAAAGTGACCCTCCTTATCCGGGAAGCTGTCACCACTGCTAAGTTCTCGGTTCTTGTCAATGGGGTTCCAAGAGGTTTCTTCTCTCCCACAAGAGGCATTAGGAAGGGGGATCCTCTATCCCCCTACCTTTGTATCATGCTAGTTGAAGCTCTAGGGAGGTCTATTCATTCTAAGATCAATTCCAGGGAAATTGTTGGGATAAAACCAGCCTCTACTCTCCCATCAGGGTCATCCCACAATAATGGGTTACACTTTTTGGCCAAACTTGACATTGAAATCAATATTTTGAACTAAATCTTCACGTTCTGACACCTATAACCGTTAAACCATTAGGAATTTGAAGATGATGTGAACTAGTGATTTGTGAGATTTTGTTTGTAGATTCTAAATATATTTTTTTAAAAAAAATTGGAGTTAAATTGTAAATTTTTTTGCATCTTCTTTCATAACTGGTTTTAAATAGTAAACAACATTTTTTTAAAGTGATGTGTATTCCGTAGCACATAACTTGTTTTCTACAATGGATAAAATTCTAATTCTTTTTAATTTAGATTGGTAACACCAATATATAGTGTATGCATTTGGTTTCATAATATTTTGTTGAATATATATTTTTTAATTAATTTTTGAAGTCAAACCAATTATAATTTAGACATAGGTGTATTCAGTAAAACATAACTTTTTCTGTATGTATCGAAATTCATTTTTTTTCTTTTGTTGAAACAAGGACATCAATACCTAGTGCATAGATATTTTTTAAAATTTTGTTTCAGTAATTTACTAATTTTGCATGTGTGTAGAATAGAGAACTTGATGTTCAGTGAAAAACATACATTCACAAGAAATAAAAAAATAAATATAATAATCAAATTAAATATATTTAAAATTATATTTTTTGGGAAGCTTATAATAAGGACTACATACTTACAAAGTATAAATTTTAAATAAATTCATTTGATCCCTCAAACGATAAATCAAAATTGATTTTTTATCAGCATTTTGATAGGTGTAGAGGAGACTCCATTATAGGTATGGTTTAAAACTAGAGGGGTTCTATCCAAGGGGTTTGAATCTAAGGGGGTTTGATCAAACCATCTTCAATTAAAATCCTTTGAATGGAACCTTTCAAGGCCTAAATCATTATATTTTCTAAAAATATGTGATTTCAACACAAATCAGGATGTCCTAGAAAGTGTAACCCAGTATTGTGGCAGCACCCACCAATGACTATATAGCAGTTTGTGGATGACACCATCCTCTTTGGCATCTCCTCAGTATTGGAAGCTTGAAGCTGGAAAATACTCCTCAATGACTATGCCAAGGCTTCTGGTCAACACATCAACTTCCAAAAGAGCAATGTCTTCTTCTTCAACACTTAGGGGGACCTTTAGAGGAAAATTATTAACATCCTTGGATGTGCGGCTGCAGATTTACCCTTAGTCTACCTTGGTCTCCCTTTAATAGTCAAGGAAGTAACTCCGGGTTTTTGGAACAGTATCTTGGAAAGAACCCAAAATAAATTGGTGGGCTGGAAAGGAAAACTCTTGAGCAGCGCTGGAATATTGCAACTTCTTCGGGCCTCCCTTCAAGGTATTCCAACTTACTTTCTCTCTTTTCAAAATGCCCAAGTATCTAACTGACAAACTGGAGCAGATCCAAAGAAGTTTCTTGTGGATAAGATTCGAAGAAAAGAAGAGAATGTCCCTAGTCAAATGGGAGAAGGTCTGCCTCCCTAGAACTCATGGTGATCTGAATATCAGAACTATCCAAAACATGAATAATGCCCTTTTATCTACAATCAGTTGGAATCTTATCAACAACAATAAAGACTAGGGGGAAATCATGAAAGCTAAATATTTACAGGGATATGATAACTATAACTTCCTTTACCAAGAGGGTCTCCCACAAAGGTCAGTGATTTGGAACAAAATGATCAAATCCAGGAGCTTAATCAAAAAGGGGTCAAAGTGGAAACTTGGGGATGGAACTCTCATAAACTTTTGGGAGGATCCTTGGTTGGCTGACAAAGCTCTTTCCACTCAAGAGGGCAATGAGGCAGTTGTGGGTATTGCTAAATAGTTTTTCGGTACTAAAGTTTGTCATTATATCCAACAAGGATATGGAATCAGACAATAGAAAAACTTGCTTGAGTGTTGTAACAACCAACCTAATCTTCTCCTTCAAATGAATGCTATACAATAGATGTTTGTGGGAACCCAAATCCCCCTTTTTCCAAGACCAGATGAGTTACTTTGGACTAAAGATAAAAAAGGCCTCTTCTCAGTGAAATCTGCTTACCATCTGTTGATTAAGGAAGACCACAAAGATGAGATATGGAGGAAAGTTTGGAACCATAAACTTCTCCCAAAAGTCATCTTTTTCTAGTGGGCAGTGGTCCATAATAGAATTTTAACCCAAGACAATCTTCAAAGAAGGGCTTTTTATCTAGTCAATAGATGTGTCATGTACCTTAAGGAAGAGGAAACTATTCCTCATCTAACTTTGCATTGTGACTTTGCCAGAGAAATTTGGAGTAGAGTGCTTCTGAATTATGGGCTATAATCAGTTTGTAATAAGGATATTAGGGAAGTCATTGCTAACTGGATCCTTCCATCCTCTCAACCCTGGTTAGTGGAGCTTTGGAACCAAACCCTTTCCTTTATTGGTTGGAATCTGTGGAAGGAAAGGAATAACAGATTTTTAGAGAGGTTGCCAAAAATCATTCTCAAGTCTACTATTCTCTCTCTAAGATCCTTACTGAAAGTGTGACTAATTCTCATGTTAAGACTGCTGACAAACCTCTCACCCAGCATGAGTAAAGTATGGCTACTAATTGGGGGATCCTTAATCAAATCTGTGCCTTTGATAACTCAAAGCAACTTCTTCGGTTAAATACTAGGTGGACCCTCCGAAATCTGGTTGGCTCAAATTAAACTTTGATGGGGCTTCAAAATCTAATGGTAAGGCTAGTGGTGGTGGAGTTATCAGGAACAACAGAGGGGAGCTTATTTCTGCCTATGCAGGGGGATTAGGACTCCAAACTAATAATTTTGTTGAGACCTTAGCTCTTTTATGGGGTGTTAAACTGGCGGTCACCTTGGGTATTCAGAACTTGCATATAAAGGAAGATTTGAAACTTATAATTGATGCAGTTACCAAGGTATGTGTGGGTGGTGTCTTAAGGACATCATCATTGATATCCAAACCCTTATTTAGGGTATTCCTATGGTTGAATTCTCCCACATTTATAGGGAGGGGAATGGGGTCATTGACGCCCTTGCCAATCATGGTCAGCAGTTTGAAAATTGGTAGTGTTGGTGCCAATGCCATAATATCCCTCGGGCTATCGGGGAGTTAATCCAAAAAGATAGGACCTCTTAATGATGATACAATACACCCTTATTATGGATGCCAATTTGGCACTGCTGATCTCCCGTGGCAAGTTGAGGTGGCTGATTAAGGACATCTTAATGATGATATGATGTACCTTTCTTATAGATGCCAATTTGGCAATGATGATCTCTCATGGCAAGTTAAGGTGGCTGATTGATGTTGACAGGGGCATTAAATGGAAGATTTGGAAGCATGGGAAGGACACACAGAGAGTGGGGAATGCGATGGCATATCCAAGTAATGATAACTTAAGGATGCTGATCAATTTCATCATTTATTTCACAATTATTATTCCTAAGGCCAACAAAGATAAATCTCGAAAGCGGCAGATTGGTGAGACAGAAAGCCATTGTGACTGTCAAATTGGGAAGTTCAATTCTCTTCTGCTGCATGGCTTTGAAGGAAATCTGATCATGGGGGGATAGAATCTGAACAGAACCCCTCACTTGCAATGAATTCAGGGATAATGCCTTAGTGTGGCATTATTGTAAGGAAGGAGGCATTATCCCTTTCCTGGAATGCCTTAATGGCCACGACAAAAATCTTTTTGCATAGTGTGCCCTTTCATGGGACAACCACAGAGTCCAAATTGGCGGCATTGTGTTTAAGGTTTCTGAAGATGTCATTGCAATGGCTACCGGCCTTTCTATTAAAGACAAGAAATTGAAGAGAAAGACTAGGGTTGTGGACACCCAAAATCAGAATTTGTTTCTGGGTGATGGGGAGGAGCTGGATCCATATCAAGGAGGGTTTGACCATGCCAAGTTACCAGAGCCATGGGATGTAATGTGCTACTTGTTGATGAAGTATTTCACACTAGAGGGTCGCTATACTAGGTTTTACAACTACCACCTTCCCCTTCTTAACCATTTTAGGAGAAATGCTCTTATTAGCTTTCCTTTCTATCTGTTGTCTTCCTTGGAACACTATGTTCACCGTGTGAAAGCTAAGCATGTTAAGAAGCCCTCAAAGTGGCCTATCCGCCTTCACCAAGGCCTCATCCACTACCTTTATAAATTCCATCTCGCCTTGTGTCCATCGAAACCCATTCATCCCACCATTGTTGAAATCCCTGTGGATAACCCCTCCACTACCGATACCACTTCTGAGAAACCCATTGATTCTACCCCTACCACCTAGAAATTGAAAGGGGTTTCCTTTTTTGAATCGCTGGGGGAGACTACTACGAAGGACCTTCATACTCCTCCTTCCAAAGGTAGTGTGAAATCGAAGAAACGACAACTTAAGGAAGTGGAGGCTACTGTGGAGATCACTGACACAGGGGGGACATGGGGGCCCATAAGAAATTAAAAGTGACAGTGAGGGACCACCAAAAAAAGCCAAAACAAAAATGGGTAAAGCTAAGACTGAGGGTAACACTTCAGGGGTTAGACGATCCGGCAGAATTGTGGGCAAACCAGCCCCAAAGACAAAATTGATAGAATACTCTGAAAGTGACTCGGATACGTCTACTCAGGAAGGAGAGTTGTCTATAGGTGAAGACATCAAAGTGCAGGAAATAGACTCGGAGGAGACTGAAGGGGTGGAGGAAAAGGATATTCAAGCTGAGGACATTGTTGGTGGTGATTCTATGCCTGAAGATCATACTCAAGATGGGGAGGGGATGACTATTGAGGAGGTGGAGGAAGGTGCTAACGAGGAAGGTGTCAATCAGGAGGATGAAATATCTGCACTGAGAAACTGTGTGGAATCCCTTGAGCAGAAGCTTCTCTCCCTCGAATGCTTCATAAACAGAATGCTTAGCCGCTCGGCCATGGTGAATTTGACTTTTTTACAGGAGCAAGACATCCTTGCACATGGCGCGGACGAAGAGAAGACTAAAGAGTTTGATAAAATTTATAATGTCCTATCCAAAGGCTAGGAGGATTTTTTTCCTAGCTTTGTTTCTTTGCCTTTTGTTTCTTTTTATTGTTAGAGTGCTACTATTTACTATCTGTTATTAATCAGTTGTCAATGTCGTTGTTGCTGTTAGTGGTTCCTTTTGTTCGTGAGCCTTAGTTGCCTTTTTTGGATTGTCTTGTAAGGGTTCGGCCCCTTGTTTTGTCGCCTTATCAAAAACAACTCATTTGTAAATAATTCAAAAATTTAATATGCAAATTAATTTGCAAACTAAATTGTTGCTAACACTTGTAATTCAAGCTATGAGAACTAGAGTCACCTGTATTTGGTCAAGCTGCTTGAGGTCTTGTCAAGCCTCCTACCAAATCATCCTCACCTTAATTTTTTGAGTTGAAATCTCTCATTTATATCAACAACCAACAAGAACACACCATTTCTTACAAGTGTTAGTGATAGTTTAAATTAGAATTTAAATGCATTCCTTGGTACAAAAAAAACATTCAAATTCACCAACATTTAGGATGATGTTATGGTGTCTCAAACATGCCAACTTGTATAGATGATACATACATGATCAGGTAGAAATGGCATTTAATTTACAAATTAAACTATCATAGTTAACACTTATAATAAATATCTACAATAATATCTGTCAATTTGCCATTCTGTTAAAATTTTGAAGTGGAGGTTAATTTAGATTTATCAAATTTAAATTTGTGTTAATGGGTACTAATTTTGTGTCAATTTAGGTGTTAAACAAGTGACTTGTAAGATGTCTTTCAAATGTTAGTGAAGAAAATTACAAGTTGAAAAACACAATGTACATTTCAACCTACAATTATCTATACAAATCAAATTGTAACACACAAAATCTAATCTAATAATCTCTATACAACCCTACAAACGCTTTACCTTGCCATGTTACATTTTAAGTTTATAGTCAAGCAACATGTTGTACCCAACCAAAAATTTTGCTTCATTAAGGCATTTTGAAACAAGTCTAGAAAATTTTTCGTCAAAAAGTCAAAAAAGCAAAATTTCTAAAAATAGACGTCGAGTTAGGTTTTCTAGGTTTCTTGAGATATGGATACTGGAAAAACTTTCTAAAAATAGAATCTCCAACTCAGGTGTCTCGCTCGATTCTCATTGGTCGATTTTGCTTCACGATCGGCGCGGTTCAGACAGAATCTTCAAACGACCAAGTTTTCTCTACTGGGTCATTTCTATTTTTTTAGAAGGTGAAGCATGAGCTCGAAAGTCATCAATAGAGGAAAGTTCATCTATCAAAGCTCGTCGACAAGTTTTCAATGTTGTTCTAACGACGTAGAGCCAACAAACAATCATCGACTCGATGATTCACACAAAACAATGCAAGATGGATTCAAGGTGAATTGAAAAGTTAGAAAATCATAAATTTGACTAAGTAGTGAAACCATGTGCTCCAGGTGGCTTGGGGTGCCCAACTTCTCTTGTGTTAGTTTTTTTTCACATTTTTCGAGAAACATCAAAAATGCTTCAGTCAGCTCTTTTCCGGTTGGTCAAACTTGGTCAAACTCAGTCAAAAGTCAATCAAAGCTAGGATTTCATCACATATATGTTCAGACTACTCCTATCACCCTCCGTCTCGCCTCGACAGTCATCAGAACGACCGAAATCAAAGATCGAACAAGACCTGTGGGCACAGAAATTGAGAAAAGGTACAAAATTGAAAATTTTCAAAAAAATTTCAAAGTGTTGACAGACCAGGCACCCCAGGTGGCTTGGGGTGCCCAAACTCTCTAGAGTTAGTTTATTTTTGATGATTTTCTCAAAAAACGTGAATCTCCTTCCGTCAGCCCGGTCCAGTTCAGATCAGATCAGTTTGGCACATTTTTTAAAGAAAATAGAAGGTACAATCAGCTCAGTTTTCATCAGGCTTACCTATTTTCCAAATCATCAGACTCAGTTTCATCCCAATTGACAGAAATCGTCAGCCAAACAAGGGTCCTGTGCCACCAGAACGCGCACACAAACCAAGAAATTGAAGAAGTTGAAAAATTTGAAAAAATGGCCAAGTGTTGGGAAACCAGGCACCCCAGGTGACTTGGGGTGCCCAACTTGAGCAGTGTTAGAATATTTTTCATGTCCACAGTGTTTTCTGACAGTTTTGTTACCAATTTTTACCTGTTGGCAGTTTTCGGGAGGTCAAACTTGGTCAAACGATGTAAGATCGTCAGTCGGAGGCAGGGGATGGAATCTCAGCTGATCAATCTCCAAAATGTCAGGATCAGTCAGCTTTTTCAATCAATGGTGACATTTTGCCACCTTTTCGAAGTCGGAGACAGGCCATATTTAAGTCAAAACGAGTGTTGAAGTGTCGAAAATGAAGTAAAATTTGCTAGCACTTCTTTCAACTCACATGTTTGATGACATCATCAAAAGAAGATATTTTTCTTCATCTTGCACATGAAGCCATAGGTAGCTAAAAAATAGGGATTCTTCCTATTCAAAGACATCCACTTGGATTTATGCTTTAAAAGTTGCTTTCTTCATGGATGAGGGTGAAGTTGTATTGTCACACAAATAAAGCTGCTTTTTCGCCCTAAAGATTTATAAAGACAAGCTTTTGGCTTCTTTATTTCATTATCTTTTGGAGGTTGCATCCAGAGGAAGATTTTTTATTTTTCTTTCAACAAAGATTCGAAGACCCAAACCACGTGCTTTTTCAGCGTTCTTCATAGTTTCGGGTTGAGGAAGAAGAGAAGCTTGCTTTTTCAGGGTCCTCGTTTCAAGGGGATCATTTTTCAGAAATCTGACCAGAGCTTTTTCAGTTTTCGTCGAGATGGGTCCATCCAAATTATTACCCTCTTGAAGATTGGAGTTTTTCTTTTTTTGGGAAACTTCCTTTTTCTGCTTTTTCAAGAAAATCTCTGCTTTTTCAAAATCTGACAATCTGGGTTGCTTCGAAATAGAATTGTCTACAAAACCCATGTGCCGGCTTTTTTATCCCACACTGCTTTTTCTAAAAATTAGCAAATAATTTTCAGCCATTTGTCCAAGATTTTTTTGACATAGGCATGTTCACAGTTGATTTTCAAATCTTCCAATATGCAGTACTCTCTAACACAAATCAAGCACAAAACAACATTGGTTCATGATTACCTGAGAACTTGTGAAACAGACTTGCATAAATTTCTTCCAGTAATCAATTTACACTCTTTGGAGGATGCAAGGAATAATACTATCAGGAATCTTGGACATTCTGGTTTTCTTGCAACAGCATCCTTTCCTATCACAGTGCAAAGTATCGAGTTTGTGATTGCTTGCATGACGCATTACAATTCGATCACAAGAGCAATCTAATCAAGAGATGGACGTGTGCTCTATAGCTGAGGCCAAATGACATAGAGAAGTGTTTTACAATACCTATTTGGAGAGAAAACTTAACTGTTTCACTTGAAGAATGCAAGAGGGTTTGGAACAATGATAAAGAATAATACAGAAAAAAATTGATCAGAGATGGTTAAAAGAGAAGCAGAATGTCATGCCAAAGAATGTTGGACGTGGAGAATTCAAGGAGGAACATGCAATAATGGTTACTCTGCTAAGTCAGATCACAGGACAAGCAGATGCAAACAAATTCTAGCCTTGGATGTTTTACATCATGTCCCAGATTGTTGATGGAACCAAATTCTATGACTGGTCGGTGCTCATCAGTGATAGTCTCCACCAATAAATAATTGATTTTCAAAGGGCTCATGAATTCCATATGATATCATACCTTGTGCATTTGATGGCTTTTCAGGGTCAATTCAAAGGTTTGAATGTTGTTGGAACTCTGGGTACTCAGCATGTGTATCATCATTTCCCACAGTTAGAGATCTCTCAAGCAAAATGACATTATAGGCGGGTGAATGATGCAGTCTTGATGCATACAGTGTGAGATATGGACAATAAGTTGCATATACGGTTTTTAGCATAGGCTAGAATAGCAATGGCAGAATGGGCTGATTGGTTTATCCAATTTCCTACTTTTTCCTACATCAGAGTATATGGCTTCTCAGGAGAGCCAGCCATGTTGCCGCGATATCCTACAGATGAAATAACATTTATGGAATTTCTGAGGCAAGCCTATGAAGTTCATACATTTTTGCGTAGCAGACGCAAGACAGCCTTCAATTTTCCACTTGGGATGAGTATTTACAGATTTAGATCTAGAGCAGATGCCAAGGCAATTGGTAATGAATCATCCATATATGGTCTTAAGTTTTTCGACAGGAGGTCTTCATATGATCCCCGTGGTGTTTATGCATCACATCTTGGATAGAATTGTACGCACAAGTTTGCAGTTGAAGACTTCTGGGCTAATTGTGCTGATGAGTTTGAAGTGCGAGAATGCAGTTACAACAAATTCACTCTTCAACAGATGTATGATATCCTATCAGAAGATATAGAGGGTTTGACAGAGAGTGGTGAAGTTCTACTTCCCACGTATTTCAGAGACCAAATTGAGCAACAACTGTTACCACCAGTTAATTGGTCAGTAAAAGAGAGCACTTCCATTGAAGAAAGAACGAGTCGAGTGGTTAAAAATAGTTTGATATTCTTGAAGACTAAGCGGAAGGATGATATTCCGTTAGTAGAGCCGCCAGTTGTGCAACCATCAGAGCCTTCCACTTCCAAGCCAAAACGAAGGATAAAATCTATGAGTGTTCTTCCAGAAGGAACAAAAATGGCTAAGTTAAAGAGGAAAAAGGATGAGTTTCTAGATCATGTCCAGCAGGGACAACCACTAGTTGAACTAGAAGTTCCTGTTGAAACAATGCCGCATGTTGAAGTGTTACCTTCAGATCATGTCTCTCCACCTTCTTCGCCGATCACTTCTCCTATCCACATAGATTCAGAGCCAGATTCGTTGGTTCATAACTCTGATGCAAACATTGATTCATCAAGAGCTAATGATGTTAGAACTGAATTTCCAAGAGATGAAGGCTCCACCTGGCTTGAAAACATTCTGGGAAGGAAGAGGAGAAAGCCCTCATATCAGCTAGATTTAACAGATCTTAAAAGCATCTACCAAGACACACCAGATAAGCAGCTAAAGAAGCAAGTTCGCATCAGGAAGAATGCAGAGGGAGAAATAATTCTTGAAACTGCAACATCACCAGAAAATAGAAGTGCTGATGATGTCAAGGTTGATGACTTCACGGTTATCAAAGCTAACCTTGGCAGAAATACCTGCCATACAGATGTCAATCTCTTCGAGGTTGTAGGGGATAATTTGAAGGAAAGGGTATTGAAAGATGGAGAAGACAAGGTAGCTCTCAAAGCTGAAGTTTGATAGTTGCGGCAGTACATTTCCAACCTTTTCCATGGCACTTCACAGGCTGATTTACTTCTTCCATCGAATCTTGAATCACTAGCCAATTAGTGGCACTTCAGTAAGTTGGTCCTCTATGGGAGACATATGAACAGTTGGATAGAAGAATTTGTGACCAAAGGGAGAGTTGTGCTTTCAGAGCTTTATCAATTGAAGTACAACGCTCATGATTTACACCAAGGCATATAGAGATTGCAGCAGACCATGGCAGTAAATAGACCGGTGTTTGAGATCATTATCTCTAACTTGAAGATTGCATTTGATACTGTTGATTCAGCTGAAGATAAAAAGATAGTTTCTACTTGGAAAGCACAATATCTTTTCATAGTAAAAACTTATGACAGTATGATTTCAGATTTGATAGAATGGAAAGAAAAGGTAGTCAACATCCTCAAGTTTGTCAGATCTTTTGTCTCTCAGATCCCGTGTTCATATGAAAAGGAAGATGGTACCCTGTATGATCTCAGGGAAGTGCAAGTAGAGTTCCAGACTCTCGTCCGCAACAATTTTAATGATGATATCAATGCCGGTAAGATGAGTCGTTTTGCTGCAATGACAGTGAAATTTGACAAGGCTGTGGGTGAAGTTCACAAATTTCTTCAGATGGTTGCCAATGGTGAAGAAATGTTAGAGAATCAGAATATCATTCTAGAGAGTATCATTGTTCCTAGCAGAGATGCAGTCACTCGCTTTTTAGAAGATATTTTTTTTGAAAATATCAACGGATGACATCACCAAAAAGCTAGAATGTTGATGAGGATGCATTTCAAAATAAAGCAGCTTTAAAACATATGCTTTTTGTTTTAAAAGCATTTGCTTTCATCCTAAGCTCATCCATTCTATATTTAGGAAAGAAATCACCTTGTGATAGTTGGAATCTTCTTTACTTTAAAGCAAATCGCTTTAAAACATTTGTTTATTGTATCTTTGTCTTAGAATAGTAATAAGCTTGCGAGTTGGCAAGTTAGGGTTAATCATGGAGATTTTAGGGTTCCCTACTCCTTTGATTTTAGTATAAATAAGGGCATCCTTGCCCATTGTAAGGATAATTGTGATAGCAAATTTGATGTGCCTATTCTAGCCTGCAAATCTTGATATTCCAAGTGTCTGTTTACTTTGTGTAATATGTTCTCCGATGTTTGATCGCTTGTTGTATGCCTGCCTTTTGCTGCATCATTGTTGTCCTGGAGTTGTGCAAACTTTATGATATTGAATAGAAGTCTCATGCCTATTTTGCTACGATATTCTATCTTGATTCATCAAGTTATCGTCATCAGATGTGTAGCTTTTGCAGCTTTCATTTCAGATTTAATCATTAAAGTACTTTTAGTCTTGTGATGTAAACCTGGAGGAAACTTAGTTAAGTTTTTTTGTGTTAACAATCATTCTTTGTTCACTTTCAATTTCCTTTGCTCTGAATTTACTCAGGAGATTGAAAGCGTTGTTAGTCTTTGCTTAGTTGTAGTGGAAGTTTTAAAAAAGGAAAAAACCTCTTCTGCAGCGTTTAGAGTTTTATAACCTTGTGCTCGCAGCTGAGAATCAAAAAGAAGATAGGTGAAGTTTCATTTAATTATCTTTTCAGTGAACATCAGCAAGAAAGGGAACTCCCCCTTTCAATAGGAGAGCAGTTTATCTGTGCATAGCTATCCGTTTCCAAATCGCATTCTAGAGATGCGAATTGAAACGCCAACACAACAAAATCAAGTACGAAGAATGATATAGCACAAAGTTTTAAGAAATCACATGAACTCAACTCTACTTCACGATTTCAACAAAATATCTAGATAATGCATGTTCACATAGAGTAGATGAACCTACCTAGAATAGTTATGGTCAGCTACAACTCATTTTCAGCTCTTGGTTCTCTGCAACTGGATTTTAATTTCTCAAATTCACATATTTGAAAGTGTCAGGGAAATTGGGTCCCATCATCACCGTAGTTGGTGGATTATCATGATTAAAAGTGGCATGGGGAAAAATGTCACGTTAACGTCTATTGTGGTTCCCATCACCATAGCTAGAGGTTCATCATGGCATGGTATTGTATGTTATAATAGTGACCTAATGCCTTAGGAATGTCATTTTGTATGAAGAATACTTTCTATTGTTATGTAACAGCAGGGATCGTTAGCTACGATGATGGCACCCACATTTCCCTGAAGCAAAAACAAAAGTCAACAAAAGGGAGCACATAAGATATCTTAGAAAACATGAACAAAAACAAAAACAAAATAATAAAAGCCAACATTTCCCTAAAGTAAAAACAAAAGCCACTAGAAGGAATCTTACAAAATAACATGCCTAAGACATCATGACCATATTATCTATACAAAATAGCATCAATGATGGGACCTACAATAGTGTCTACAAATACAAGGCATGACACATTTAATTTTTTTATTTTTCACATGAATTCAACTTTACTTCTTCACAATTTTGGCAAATTATGTAGACAACACACATTCACATAGAACAAATAAACCTACCCAAAAGACTTACAGTCGACTGCAACTCATCCCTCAAAGCTAGCAGTGGATGCCTCTAAGCTCGGCTTTTAGTTTTCTAATTACAACAAATGATGGTAATGCTTAAAAGCTCCACATATTTGAAAGTTCTGACAAATTGTGGATACCATCACATCAATGGCAGGAAAGGGACAGTAGCTAGCACATCATGATGAAAAATAGAAAGTAGAAACCATTAAACATATAGGCTATGTGGGCCACATAACCAATGTTATTTTGTATGGAGAGTATACTCATGATGTCTTAGGCATGCTATTTTTTATGGAGGATAGTTGTCCTATGGTGATGGGACACACAACAAATGTTAACACAGTGTTTTGCCCCATGCCACTTTCCATCACAATGGACCACCGGTTGCAGCCATGATGGGACCCACATTTCATTTGGAATAAAAATTTGCAAGTTGAAATATGTGTTGTGTTTTTCAACTTGCACAAGTTTAGTTCATGATTTCTAAGAATTCATGGGAAAAAGGTAAAACAAAAAATTAACCATGTCATGCCCTATTTTTGTAGACACCTATTGTGAGTCCCATCACCGATGCTATTTTGTATGGAGAGTACAATCATAATGTCTTGGTAGCGACTATTCTCCATACAAAATAACATCAATGAAATCCAACCATGCATTTGACATAACCTCGAATGACAACTCCTTTCATCAACTCCACCAACCTCAACTCAATATGTTGTTGTCTACGGGTATGTGCAGGATTATCGCGGGCCAAACAGTGACAATTGGAAAAAAATCACATTTTTACTTAGCCAAATTTGCGACTTGGCAAAGTTTGACTTTGAAACGGATATCTGTTTTGATATCTGTTTTGAAAATGGATATCCGTTTCCAAAACGGATATCCGTTTTCTAAATTTTTTTGGGAAAATGGCTTTTTACTGGTAGTCATCAATTTTCCACAGTCCATGATGTTGAGTTTGAAATGCTTCTAGATTTGACTGTGTATTATTATTTTCCTCAACATTTCGAATCACACACAGTGATCCATCATCAAGAGAAAGATAGCAAGCAAGAGAAGAGAGAACATTAATGACAGTATGCAGACTTAAGACCACTTAAAAGGAGAGAGAGAGATGTGAGGCAGAAACCAAGATCAATTAAGGGAGAAGGATAGTTGCCTATCAAACCTAGTGAAGTGAGAGACAAAGAGGAGTGGGGGACATCTAGGCACACTAAGACAAAACAAACAAACAAAGACTAACTAGGATGAGAGGAAGACCCAAGTAAAGAAAATTAAAAAAGCAAAGAAAGGAGCAAGGCCACAAATTAGAAGGGAGCAAAAAGAGGAATAACTGTAATACAATCAACCATAAAGAACAAACCGAGGATGAAAGAGATAAGATAATTAAATAATTAAATAAATAATAAAAAAGGGGGGGACAACCAAAGAGGTTAAAATGTGAGGGATAGATTGGGAAAAGCTACATATAAAGAACAAGAGAGGGCTCCAAGTTAAAAGAGAGAGAGGGGTGAACTACAAAGGCAAAGGAGGGGGGGCTAACAAAAAAGAAAGGTAAGCCAATAACTATTCAAAGGAGGAAAGAAACTAACTGGGAGAAAGCATAAGAGAGAAGAGTAAATCATAAAAGGGAAGACAAGCTACAACGACCAAATAATATATATAAATATATATTCACAACAAACTCCAAGCCACAAACGGAGCACCAGGGGGCAACAAGAAATGAAGGATACGGTTAAAAACCTAGAAATTAAAGAGGAGGGAGAAGGGGGCAACAAGATCCAGAGGTTGGAGACGGGAGGTTAAGGTAGGGGACAAGAGTCTGAGAAATAAAAAGGTGAGAACGGGCCAAGGAGGGTAAAGAGGAGGGAGGACAAGGAGCAAAGGGAAAGGGGGGAGAGGAGCCTAGCGGGGGAGAGGAAAAGGAGATAAGATGAGGGCAAAAGAGGAGGGGCAAAGACTCAATCCCACAAAAGGGGACAAGGAGGGGACAGAGGGGGGGCGGGGGCAAGAACCGGTAAAGAGGAGAAAAAAGGATAAAGATAGGAGAAGGGAGAGGGGAGCTAACAAGATCAGGTCAGGAAAGAGAGGGGAGGGGTAAGAGGGGAGGAAGGGGAAGAGAAATCAACTAAGAGTGAAGGAAATCATGATGGGGTAAGAGGGGAGGCTTTTTACTCTTTTTGAAAATACACCTCTTAAATATTGGATCTCCCATCAATATATGAACCTCCTTAAAGACCGTTTCTAGTGAAGGAGGAGGGCAAATTAACATTGGTAGCTTCTTTACACATTGATCCATAAGGATTTGTTAAACACTAACAATCATCACTAATGAATTACTCAAATAATCAATAATAAAATATTCAATTTTGTTCATCAGGTGAAATAATCACTTTTCTAGACTATGTTCCAATATTTTGGGGATAGGAATGGTGGGGTAGCAGGGGTTGTGTTTTGGGGCATTTTGGATTTCATGCCCTAAATTGCTTTATGCAATCCTTCATATGATTTGATTCATGATACATGGTTTGAGAAGGATACACATGATATACCCTTACCCTCTAGTGATAAAATTATGAATGATACTTTATGTGGTGAAGCTACACCTTTGTTAATTCTTCATGACATTGTTATTCCTTGTGATGATGATGTCCTTCATGTGATATGTTAGGACATAATGCAAAGTTAACATGGCATGAATTCTCTTGGAAGGGTAAGCATGGATTATAAGAACATTGAACTAGTTGGTGTTGGCAAGAGACACTATATGGATTCATGGTTGTTGTCATTGATGGCAACAAAGGTCATCCCACATATCCGCAAGTCATGGTGTGTCTCTACCGGAAGTCAGAATGAAGATTGTTGTGGTCCGGTGAACAAGAACAGAGCATATGGCAAGGTCCGACAGATTGGTCCGGATCTCTCAGAGGAAGTGTCTTGGTGCAGTGCGGATTTGGGGAAGTCAAGAGAACTACCTTGAGTAGTATATTCCAAGGATTTAGCCTCCGGTGATGAACAAAGAAAAAGATATGAATAGTTGAGTACCGGATTCCTGAGAGACAGTGAGAACAGAGGAAGAACTGACTGACAGAGTATCAGACTATTTTCCGGATGTGTTACTGTTAATGGTAAAGGTTGTGAAGGCATGAATCATGTTTGGCCGACATGATTAATGATATCTACAAGTATATGCTTGATCCGCATTGCTTGGTGAGCAAGGATTCAGCCGACAGAACAGAGTTTGTAAGAAACTAGACTGTTCCGGATGCCGACTAGAAAGGTGATGAAATTACTTGTGCGGATATATATAGAGGATGGATTTAGTTGTGAAAAGTGTGATTGTGTGAAGGTATATGCGAATAAGTGCAGAACAGAGCAGAAGTAGTAAGAAAGATCCAGTATGTGAAAGGATAGCAGAATAAAGAACAGAGGAAAGATGAAGTGCAGCAGATCAGTGTACTGAGCCTAACCGGAATTGAACTCCAGCATATGTAGATGCTTCCAATCAGTTCAAGACTGTGATTCTTATCACTTTGTAGACAGTGTGTCTCCTTGTAGGCAGTGGGCCTCTTTGTGAGCAGTGTGCTCGGGCAGTGAGCCCTAATTGGCAAGTGCCATTTTGTAATTCCTTATTCTTCTAACAGAGAATAATCTTTGGGTTAATCACCCCGTGGTTTTCTCCCTTAACAGGGTTTCCACGTCAAAATACTGTGTCATGTGTTTTTCATTTCATGGTAATGTTTGTTTGTTTGATTCAATGCTGCATTGATTAATAAGAAAGTTCAAAAGAAGAAATAATTAGGATAACTGATTCACCCCCCCCCTCTCAGTTATCAACAATTGGTATCAGAGCTAAGTTCCTCCTAATAGAGCCTAACAGCTTGAGGAAGAACTGGGAGTTCAAATGGATGCATATGGTTTAAGGGAGCAACTCAAGACTGCCCTTGAGGATCTTGAACAGTCAAATTCTGAAGTCAATGAATTAAAGGAAAGACTCAAACAGGCTGATGAATTCATGAGAGAATTAAAAGACAAATTAAGTCTCTCTATGAAAAAGAGAAAGGAGCTGCTCCAACAATTGGCAAGACAAAGTGAAGAAAGCAATACAAATGAAGAATTGACTGAGCAAACCAAGTTATGTGAAAAGTTATCAAAAGAAGTCATTATGTTAAGACATGAAATGGAATCAGGAACTATAAAGTTTACTCAAGAGATTGAAGAAAAAAGAAAAGCTGAAGACAATCTAAGACAATCTCTTAAAGAAAAATTAGAAGAATGCCACCAGATGGATAGGATTATCAGACATCTTGAATCTGATCTTGAAGATGCCAAAGATAATGAAGAAAAACTTGAGGATCAAATTGCCTCTCTCAAAAGAGATCTTCAAACAGCAAATGAATATAAAGAAAAATTCAAGATAAGTTCTGCCCAACTTGAAGTACTTCTTGGAAGTCAAAAGAGGACAGATGACAAGTATGGTTTGGGATATGAGAAAGGAGAAAGCTCCAGATCCGGTCAAAAGAATTTTGGATCAGAAAATCCAAGGAATAGGCCTAGAAGACCTCCGGTAAGACAGCCCAATGCTCAAAGATATCCATCTTTCAATGGATACTGCCACAGCTGCAACCACTTTGGTCACAAAGCTAATCAGTGCAGAAAGAGAATGAATCAGATTAATTCATCCTTCTCCGGACAGTGCTTTAACTGCAAAAGGTATGGACACAAATCCCATGAATGCAGAAATATGCAAGTAAACAAATCATTCAAAGGTAGATGCTTTACATGCAATAGAGTAGGTCATATGGCTAATCAATGTAGATCAAGAGGTTATCAGTCAAATATACAAAGAAATGTTATTTGCCAAATCTGTAATAGGTCCGGTCATAATGCTAAAGTCTGCAGAAGCAAGAATCAGGACAAAAGAGGTCCGGTGTATAATCAGAATCAAGACAAGGGTAAACAAAAGATGAATGCGGATGAAGTTAGGAATCAGATGAGCAAGATTTGGGTGAAGAAAAGTTCAGAGAATGTAGAGGTTGGATCCGCACCAGACTCTGGTGCTGACATTTCTTCCAGAAATTAAAAAGTGAGCTCTGGCTCAGGGGGAGACTCAAAGAAAATCCTGTTCCCCCAGCCAATCAAGTGGTGCTGGATGTGACACAAGATGCGGAGTAAAGGGTTTGAAGATACCAGTCCTGAGATGATCCAGACAAGATTTCAGAGGTCCACATGAAGATATAAAGAAGTTGTGATCGATCAAGTAAAGACCTGTTCCGGGAGATGCTCTGGAATGATAGAGGACTACAAAAGGGTCCGGAGGGATCCGGAAGTACATTATTTTACTCTGTGGACTAGACAGAATGTTTGGGATGTTCTTGTAATGTGTCATCTCGATTTATTCATGATTGAAAGATCCGCATGATGTTCATAGATCAGGACTGATCCGAGATACTCCAAGCTATCCGGACAAGGCAAACCGGAATAATATAGGTGAAGCATTTATTGCAAACAGATATTAGGGTTTGCGAAATGATATAAGGGATTTCTCAACAATCATTTGATCATTCCACATCCAAGAAGAAGAGAAAAGCGGAGCTCTGAAACAAAATTCATCAAGATCACCGAAGATCTCCTGCCGAAGTCATTACATACAGAAATCAATCCAGCTACTCCGTGCAACCAAAGACGCAAAAGGTATTTTCCACTTTCGATATCTTGCTACAAATCTTTTGAAGAAATGGCTACTCCAAATATAGTAAAAATCTCAGATAGGCCCCGACCTGAATTTAAGAAACATCCATACAAGTCATTGGAGGTAGATCCCTTAGGAGCATTTTCCAGTGTTCCTCACGGAGTTTTACACACAGAAGACATTAGGGTTTACATACATGCAAGCATTGAGGAATTTGGGGAATTCAAATTGAGAGATCTCTATCACAAACAACTGATAGACAATGCTTTTGAGCTTAAACCAGAGTATAAGGGTATCCAGAAGAAACAATTTGATCAATTCATTCATTTCCCCTGCTTTGAAGAAGATGAATGGGTCCGGTATGTACTGAGCAGGATGCATGACAACTTCCTATGGCTGGATAGACCCTGCAAGATCACAAAAGAGGCAATTAGAGCAGTAACTGGTCTATACTCTTCCGGAGGGATACCTATCCTCAAATCTGTCAAGAACAACATTGTAACTGAGGCCACCGGATCAAAATTTGATAAGAGGGCAATGACCATTGAAGATATTTTGGATCCGGATATCAAGTATGCATCCATGATAATAGGATACAAGATCTATCACTCCAGCAGGGAGAATTCTGTATCCGGAACTGCAGTATATACTGCCTATGAAATGCTAAGGAAGAATGCAGAATATGATCTCTGCGAACTACTCTTAGGCCAATTAATGGAAAATATACAGAAAATCAAGAAGGACAAGAAGAATTCCTTTAAGTATGGTACTCTTGTATTATGTCTATTCTTCTACTTCATGAATGAGCTGCCCGGATCAAGTGGATGGGCATGGCAGAATGACAAACCTGTTGCAGTCCAGATAAGAGACTATCTACATGGGCTTGGGGATGCCAAAGCAAGAAATACAGCCCTATGGGGATACTTCAAAAACTTCCAAAGCATGATGCAAGCAAGAGAGAGAATTCCCTAGTCTCTTGTTAAAAAATACAAAGACTCAGTGTGCTTTATGGTGGACACTGATCAGTGCCTAATGGAGGCAGTGGAGCCAAGGACTGTCTGGATCATGCCCATGGGGTATGAAGTGGATGAACAGATAGTGGAGCTGCATGTTCAACACATGCTAAGTCATCCCAAAGATCCTAAGGCAGAAAGGTTTGGAACCTTTGAGGAGCTGAGTGTAAAGATACATGTAGAACTCAGGGAAGCTGAGATAAAGAGAAAGGTGAGAAAAGAAGTAGAGCACATTGCTCAAGGCCTAGGCATCTCAAAAGAGGCACTTGATGCCAGCTGGGAAAAGAAGAAGAAAAATTACAGGAGGAAGAAGCAGCAGAAAAAGAAAAAGAGGCTGACAGCACCAAGGATGCAGAAAAAGAGAAAAATCCAACAGAGAAAACCACGACTGTAAGTGGTAAGAATGTGGAAGGAGATAAGACTCCTAAGGACAAAACTGCAGAAGAAAAGAAACATCTGTCTCCGGCAAGAGACACTGCACAAACTGTTCAAAAGTTTCTAAGCCAAGAAACTTTAGAGATTGATGAACCGGAGCTTCTAAAAGGCCCATTTGACTTTGACTCTCTCTCTCTCCGGTACAAACAATGAAGATAGCTTCATTTGCAAATGCCAAGGCAAATGAAAAACTCCTAAAGTCTCATATGGAAGACTGTGAGTTGATAGAGGCTGCTTCCGGAGTGCTTGTAAAGATTATGCCATCAATCCAGATAGATCCGACAGCCTCCTCTTCCGGTAATCTCAAAACCTTAGTCAGCAGTGTTGATACACATTTTGATTCTCTAGAAAAATTAGCTGAAGAAAAGGTCCGGAAGGAATTTTTGGATAAAAGATTTTCAGAAGTATTAGGATTAATCTCTAACGATAGGAGAAATATGAGTATTGGAATAAAGAGCTTAGAAAATGCTCTTAAGGATGGCGGTGATATTTACAAATTTTGTATCTCCTGGTCAAAGGCAACAGTAGAAATAGATAAGAAAATAAAAGCGGAACAGGACAAACTACAAAGTTTGTCTCAAAGTTTTGATCCTCTCTCTTCCATAGTAAATCAAGAATGTCAAACTATTGCAATCACAAATGCAATAAAGAACCTTGAGAAGGAAAGGAAGAATATCACTAACCGGATGGGAGAACTTAGAAGGATTATAATCCCTAAGTTAGAAACTATGCATGAGGCCATCAGTGATGCTCAGACCACCGCCCAAACAAATGATCCGATAGATCTCAAGAGGGCAGAAGCTTTTGCATTTTTGTTGAGTGGTCACATTTCAATTTTGGATAGAATGAAGCAAAGTTGGGCTACAGAACTGATCCAACTGAAGACATCTTTTGCAGACATTCTTCAGTTCATGTGAGTATGTAAATATGCGGCTATGTATAGAAAATTTTTAAAAATTTTGGTGTGCGGACCCTACCCTTTGCCATTGATGTCAAAGGGGGAGTGAGGAGCAGTGAAAAATGAGGAATCCAACTAAGGGGGAGTTCCAGAAATTGTATATAAAGATAGAGCATCAGCCAAGGGGGAGCATAGCGTAAACACTTAGTCATTTTTCACTAAGTGTTGCCATCAATGCCAAAGGGGGAGATTGTTGGCAAGAGACACTATATGGATTCATGGTTGTTGTCATTGATGGCAACAAAGGTCATCCCACATATCCGTAAGTCATGGTGTGTCTCTACCGGAAGTCAGAATGAAGATTGTTGTGGTCCGGTGAACAAGAACAGAGCATATGGCAAGGTCCGACAGATTGGTCCGGATCTCTCAGAGGAAGTGTCTTGGTGCAGTGCAGATTTGGGGAAGTCAAGAGGACTACCTTGAGTAGTATATTCCAAGGATTTAGCCTCCGGTGATGAACAAAGAAAAAGATATGAATAGTTGAGTACCGGATTCCTGAGAGACAGTGAGAACAGAGGAAGAACTGACTGACAGAGTATCAGACTATTTTCCGGATGTGTTACTGTTAATGGTAAAGGTTGTGAAGGCATGAATCATGTTTGGCCGACATGATTAATGATATCTACAAGTATATGCTTGATCCACATTGCTTGGTGAGCAAGGATTCAGCCGACAGAACAGAGTTTGTAAGAAACTAGACTGTTCCGGATGCCGACTAGAAAGGTGATGAAATTACTTGTGCGGATATATATAGAGGATGGATTTAGTTGTGAAAAGTGTGATTGTGTGAAGGTATATGCGAATAAGTGCAGAACAGAGCAGAAGTAGTAAGAAAGATCCGGTATGTGAAAGGATAGCAGAATAAAGAACAGAGGAAAGATGAAGTGCAGCAGATCAGTGTACTGAGCCTAACCGGAACTGAACTCCAGCATATGTAGATGCTTCCAATCAGTTCAAGACTATGATTCTTATCACTTTGTAGACAGTGTGTCTCCTTGTAGGCAGTGGGCCTCTTTGTGAGCAGTGTGCTCGGGCAGTGAGCCCTAATTGGCAAGTGCCATTTTGTAATTCCTTATTCTTCTAACAGAGAATAATCTTTGGGTTAATCACCCCGTGGTTTTCTCCCTTAAAAGGGTTTCCACATCAAAAATACTGTGTGTCATGTGTTTTTCATTTCATGGTAATGTTTGTTTGTTTGATTCAATGCTGCATTGATTAATAAGAAAGTTCAAAAGAAGAAATAATTAGGATAACTGATTCACCCCCCCCTCTCAGTTATCAACAGTTGGATCTATTAAGCTCACCATTTATGAAAGAACCTTTTAAAAGGTTAACCTTAATTAGGTAAGGTTATGTTTAAATGTGGTTGTTTGTGCAACAATGTGTAAATTAATGTTACTGAAGGATAAATCTAACTATAATATACTAACATTTTAATAACCATGAGAGCTGGGACTAACAATTAGACTAAAAACTTGACAAACAATACAACTTGGACACATGTAGGACTTGGAAAATGGAAAAGAATATAATTAAATGTGGAAAACAATGAAAAAGTGGTATTAGTTGCACCTATATAGAGAAGTGGTTTAGAGGTTGGTTAGGGGAATTATTTAGGGTTTAGAGGTTTAGGGTCGTTCGGGTTTAGGGGTTTAGGGTTTACAGTTTAAAGAGAGATAGAGAGAGGGGACTGATAGAGTTTGGGAGAGATAGAGGAAACAAAGGGGAGAGATAGGAGATAGAGAGTGAGAGACATGTCCAGAGATAGAGACAGAGAGAGAGATTGAGAGGTAGAGGGATGATAGAGATAAGGAGATAGAGGTTTAGGGTTGCTTGGGTTTAGGGGCATTATTTAGGGTTTAGGGTTTATGGTTTTGGGGTTAGGGGTTAAGGTTTAGAGGTTTAGGGTTTAGGGTTTAGAGAGAGATAAAGGACCAATAGGGAGATATAGAGGAGTCTAAGGGGAGAGATAGGGATATAAAGAGTGAGGGACATGGCAAGAGACATAGGGAGAGAGATTAAGAGGTAGAGGGACAAAGGTGATAGGGAGATAGGGGAGAGATAGGGAGATAGTGGTTTATGGTTACTTGGGTTTAGAGTTTAGGGGTTTGGGGTTTAGGGTTTCTCAGGTTTAGGGGTTAGGGTTAGGGTTTAGGGGCATTATAATTTAGGGTTTAGGATTTATTGTTTAGGGGTTAGGGGTTAGGTTTAGAGGTTTAGGGTTTTGGATTTGGGGTTTATAGAGAGAGAGGAATGATAGGGAGATATAGAGGAGTCTGAGGGGAGAGATAGGGAGATAGAGAGTGAGGGACATGGATAGAGACATAGGGAGAGAGATTGAGAGGTAGAGGGACACATGTGGTAGGTAGATAGGGGAGAGATAGGGAGATAGTGGTTTAGGGTTACTTAGGTTTAGGGTTTAGGGGTTTGGGGTTTAAGGTTTAGGGGTTTAGGGTTTCTCAGGTTTAGGGTTTAGGGGCATTATTTAGGGTTTAGGATTTAAATTGTTTAGGGGTTAGGGGTTAGGTTTAGAGGTTTAGGGTTTTGGATTTAGGGTTTATAGAGAGAGGAATTATAGGGAGATAGAGAGGAGGAGGAGAAAGATAAGGAGATAGAGAGTGAGGCACATGGCCAGGGACATAGGGAGAGAGATCAAGAGAGGTAGAGGGATGATAGAGATAGGGAGATATAGGTTTAGAGTTGATTGGATTTAGGGTGTACCTGGGTTTAGGGTTTCTCAGTTTTGGAGATAGCTAGATAGAAAGAGAGAGGAGACAGATAGGGAGAGATAGAGGTGACAAAGGGGAGAGATAGGGAGATAGAGAGTGAGCGATATGTCTAGAGAAATAGGGAGAAGGATTGAGAGGTAGAAGGACGATAGAGATAGGGAGATAAGGGAGAGATAGGAGATAGAGTTTAGGGTTGCTCACATTTAGGGTTTAGGGGTTAAGGTTTAGAGGTTTAGGGTTTAGTGTTTAGAGAGAGAGGACCAATAGGGAGATATAGAGTGAGGGACATGGCTAAAGCATAGGGAGAGAGATTGAGAGGTAGAGGAATGATAGTGATGGGGAGATAGTGAGATAGGGAGATAGAGAGATAGAGGTTTAGGGTTTCTTGGGTTTAGTGTTTAGGATTTAGAGGTTTATGGTTTCTCAAGTTTAGGGTTTAGGGGTTAGGAAATAGGGGTTAGGGGTTAGGGTTTAGGTTTAATCATGCATCCCAGTCATTCCCCTATCATTCCTATATATCAGGTATCTCTCCCCTCTATCTTTCCCTCTCCCTTATCGATGAAGCAAATGGAAACAAGAAAACTAGGACTCCCTTTCTCAGGTTTAGGGTTTAGGGCTTAGGGGAATTATTTAGGGTTTATGGTTTAGGGGTTAGGGTTTCGTATTTGGAAGAATTATTTAGGGTTACTTGGGTTTAGGGTTTAGGGGCATTATTTAGCGTTTACGGTTGCATGTCAAAAGTAGTCTCTCTCTCTAAATCTGTAAACCCTAAATAATGGCCCTAATCCCTAACCCCTAACCCGCATCTACCTCTCTCCTGTATCTACATCTCTCCTGTATCTATTCAAAAGTGCTTTTAAAATACTATGAGATACCTTAGTATAAGTAAATCATATAAAAATCAAATATATATATCATCATAATCCTATATAAATTTTGATAGTTTGTCCAAAATCTCTCCTTTCATATGATACAGTCTTTCTAAAATTTGGATTGTATTTTATAGCTAAAATGCCTAAATACTTAAAATGCTAAAAATGCTAAAATAATAAAATAAAAAACAATGAATACAATAGGGAAAAAGAAAACAGATATCCGTTTTGGAGATCATAAAAAGCAAAAAAAGACTATGTTTTTGCAAACCGATGGCTTGCAAAACGTAGTCTTATCTTCAAAGAATGGATATCAGAGCTGAGGAATGGATATCCGATCCAAAGAGGTAAGATTGCATGCATTTTTTTTGTTTGTTTTGTATATTCAAGCAAATTTTTTGGTTTTTATGCTAAGTGGGTATGTTTTATAATTTAATTAGGTAAAATGGATGCACAAAATGAAAACCCAAACCCTCCACCACCAAACCCTCCCCCTCCAACAATAGAAGAGAATATTCAAAGAAATATTGATCATATAAGTAGGATCATAGAAATGTATTGCTGCCACCCTTGATTGTCTATAATGACATCGAATTTAGAGGGAATCATTAATCATATTCAAACCTTGTCAACCCAACACGAATCATTTAGGCAATGGCGAGAAGCCAAGAAGGCCGAATATGCTAACAGTTTGTCATCTGAGGAAGTCAAAGATTTAGAGATTACAAAACTATGTTAGCCCAACACTTTGTCAATCCTAAAACCGGATTGCATGTTGATGTCCGTAAGCCCAAGTTTTCAATCAAATGGTGTATTCATGGGGGCATTAGTCAAAACTTTTGGGATCGTTGGTGGATGGTTTTTGATAAACCACCCAACAACAATTTAGATGTGCCTTTGTATTTCCTCCATAAACTTTATGCATAGTTTGTCATGGTCCAACATGTTAATTATTTTGATTTTAGAGAGTTTCAAGGAGTGGGCAGGGGAATGCCTCAAGATAGACCTGGGGCAATTAGACAAGTACAAGGTCCCTATATTCCCCCTCCTGCTATCCCTTCTCCACCCCCAATGTAGCACCTAGACGTTGTTGCAAATGCAACACAACAGGGCCTTAGTGCCATACACTCTTTGACCGAGCATTTGATTATACAGACATCTCAGTTTGCACAAGCACATGATGAAGGTGATGATATTGGATCACCTGGTACTACTAGACCGTCGTCGTCTAGACATGTATGTGTGCCCCATCATTGCATTTCTTGCAATCATTTATGCTTGGGTCCTATTATGGAGAGTAGTGAGCCACCGTTGAACACATCAAAATATAATCTCCATTCACGAGATGAGGCAATGGGGTCCAGAACTCAAGCTGAGGGGTTAGGGACAAGAGTAGAAGCTACTGGATTAGTAAACAATAGAGAAGGAGAAATGCACGAGCAATCTTTTGTGCAGGTAAAATTTAAAGTTAATTTTATGGTCTATTCCATTTGAATATATAAACAACTTTATTAGTACTAATGTATCTAAGTGGGATAACAATTGATGACAGAGGAGGAGTTGACAGAAGTTCATCATGGAACTTTGTCTGCCATCCAATTTGGCTTGGACTTGCCGGTATAATTTGTTGTACACATCAACTTTTTTTTTATGCATTTATTTCTTTGTGAGTAATTATATATTAATTTATATCTTGATGTTAATTTTATTTTATAGTCAATCGAAAATGTGAAGGATGTGGCATCTTTGCCATCTTTGCCAATAGTCTTTTCTCGAACTCTTGATCGACCCAAGGGACTATCATTTGCAGAACGGCTTTCTCAACGCCAACAAAGGGTGGAGGTAATTTGATTGAATTGTACTTTAATTGATAATTTAGAAAACTTAATAATTTGATTATAGTCATTTAGAGTCTTACATTCTTGTCCTTCTTAATTGATGCAGGAGGCCTCGATGGTGGTATGTGCTTGTTTTCTAGTAGATAAGTTTTTGTGTAGTGCATTTCCTATTTTGTTTAATAATTATATATTAATTTATTTCAATGTTACTTTGCTTTTATGTAGTCTGTTGAGAATGTGAGTGATGTGCCACCTTTGCCATCATGCTTCACTAGGACGCCTGATCGTCTTAAGAGAAAATCATTTGCAGAACGATTGTCCGAATAACAACACAGAGTCGAGGTAATTGAATTAAATTTTTCTAAATAATTGATAGTTTATCTAGTGGTCTTATAGTTGATTGTAGTGATTTAGATGTATGTTAATAAATGAAAGTTCTTAATTGTAGTAGATAAGAATCTATTTACTAACTTTAACTTATTTTATTTACCATTGAAGAGATTAATCAAATTTGTGTTTTGACTTGTTAATGCAGGAAACTTCACCTCCATCAATTACTAGACATTTTGGTACAAAGAGGACACTTTTTCAAGATCCATCACAGATTGAGGGTCAAGTGGACTTGTAGTATTTGATGTAGCTATTTGGCATGTAGATTGTATATAGATTTTGAGACATGGCATATGCCACATTTTGTAAAAAATATTTTGAGTTGGCATATTTGCCAAATTTTTGTATATGTCTACCATTATGGACTAGATTTTAATGTATATACCCTTGATATACAATATAATTTAAATTCCTTATGTGTAAGTCATGATACTTCCCATGATGCCATACATTATGATGATAGTTCTTTAGTCCATTGATAATATGTTTAGCATTGAGAATGGTTTTAGATCAAGAGAATGGTTTTAGATCAATAGAATCAATAGAATCAATATGAAAAAATTCCTTATATATGCCCTAATCAAATAAGGTCATGATAAACCATTTCATCATGTATTTAGTCTTCATCTTGTCAAATTTTGTAAATATGTCAAAGTTGTCATATGAAAAATGTAAAAAAAATACAAAAGTATGGAAGATGAATAGTCAAGTACTCAAGAGTCAGTTGGAGACTATTGGTTTCCCTCAAATCATGTATAAATATGCATAAACCTTCGTGGAAAAGGCATTGGAGATGTATTGAAAACATTTTGAAGATGAATTGAAGACATGTTTGAATGAAATTAATGTTAAGAAACTCTATGTCAAGGATACTGGGGGCACATTATAAACATAAAAAACTTACATCTTGGGGGGAGGTGCCAATAAGGCCAATAAGGATACTATTTCAGTTGGGTGTGTGTGTATGCAAATCCCATTTATGGCCGAGAAGCTCTCTATTTACTATTATTCAACTCTTGTTGATAGGAGGTTGGCTCTACAACTATTGCAATTTGTGTATGAAACCTAGATGCCTACGAGATCATATATGTATGTATGTATGTATGTATGTATGTATGTATGTAAATCCTACAAGATAGTCATTCATGAAATTACTATGCAAAGAGGGTTTATAAGTTGCATTAGGGTTTATGACTATCCTAAAACAACATCATGTATATGCTCATAAAAGCCATCAAACTCTGAGAATAAACTCATCATTAGATAAGGAGTGGAAAGCTAAAGTCACATTCCCAAAAACCTCTTAAAATCACATGTCTCCTCTTATGAAAACTAGGGTCTTTGCCAATACATTGTTCCGTATGAGCAAAGTCACTTAAGATCCTAAGAGCAAAAACCTTGCCAGTGCCATATTTTTTGTTCTACTCATCGTGGGGTCGAACGGACTGCGCCAACGCGTCGGGGTGGGTGGGTAAATGCTAGTGGAGGTCTCGTTTTGTGTGCCAAGCATCCCAGTCATTCCGGGCAAGAGGCTACCGGCAAAGTCCCTTAAGATCCCTGAGACCAAAAAACTGCCAAACTTTGACGGGGTAATTCTCAGAATTCGTGACAGTTGAGAATGTTCTGTTTGGACCTACAGGTGCACGTAGCATCAGTCCACAATAACCTCTCTCATTTTTGGTCAACTCCATTCCGTTTGACCGTACCGAAATCAAATGCATTGTTGCAAAATGCTTCAATTTGATGCGGTGGAAAGGTGCTAGGTGCGAGATTTTTCATTCCATAGCTCGTGGGGTCGAACGAACTACGCCAACGCGTTGGGGTGGGCGGGTAAATGCTAGTGGAGGTCTCGTTTTGTGCACCAAGCGTCCCAGTCATTCCGGGCAAGAGGCTACCGGCAAAGTCCCTTAAGATCCCTGAGACCAAAAAACTGCCAAACTTTGACGGGGCAGTTCTCAGAATTAGTGATAGTTGGGAATATTTTGTTTGGACCTACAGGTGCACGTGGCATCCGTTCACAATAACCTCTCTTGTTTTTGGTCAACTCCATTCCGTTTGACCGTGCCGTAATCAAATGCATTGTTGCAAAATGCTTCAATTTGATGCAGTGGAAAGGTGCTAGGTGTGACAATTTTCATTCCATAGTTCATGGGGTCGAACGGACCACGCCAACGTGTCGGGGTGGGCAGGTAAATGCTAGTGGAGGTCTCATTTTCTACACCAAGTGTCCCAGTCATTCCGGGCAAGAGGCTACCGGCAAAGTCCCTTAAGATCCCTGAGACCAAAAAACTGCCAAACTTTGACGAGGTAGTTCTCAGAATTCGTGATAGTTGGGAATGTTCTGTTTGGACCTACAGGTGCACGTGGCATCCTTCCACAATAACCTCTCTCATTTTTGGTCAACTCCATTCCGTTTGACCGTGCCGAAATCAAACGCATTGTTACAAAATGCTTCAATTTGATGCAGTGGAAAGGTGCTAGGTGCGACATTTTTCATTCCATAGCTCATGGGGTCAAACAGACTGCGCCAACGCGTCGGGGTGGATGGGTAAATGCCATTGGAGGTTTCCTTTCGTGCACCAAGCATCCCAGTCGTTCCGAGCTGTAAGCTACTGACAAAGTCAAAAGTTGCTAGGATTGAAATTTTGCATTCCACGGGTCTTGGGACCGAACGGTTTGCTCCAACACGTTGGGGTGGGCGAGTAAATGCTAGGAGAGGTCTTGTTTTGTGTGTAAAGCATCCCAATCCTTCTGAGCTATAAGCTACCGGTAAAGTCAAAAGTTGCTAGAATTGAAATTTTGCATTCCACAGGTCCTAGGGCCGAACGGTTTGCGCCAATACGTCAGGGTGGGCGAGTAAATGCTAGGGGAGGTCTCGTTTTGTGTGCAAAGCATCCCAGTCCTTCCGAGCTGTAAGCACCGACAAAGTCACACTTTGCCGGTGCTTACAGCTCGGAAGGACTGGGATGCTTTGCACACAAAACGAGACCTCCCCTAGCATTTACTCGCCCACCTCGACGACTTTGCTGGTAGCTTACAGCTCGGAAGGACTAGGATGCTTTGCACACAAAACGAGACCTCCCCTAGCATTTACTCACCCACCCTAACGTGTTGGCACAAACCGTTCGGCCCCAGGCCCTGTGGAATGCAAAATTTCAATCCTAGCAACTTTTGACTTTGTCAGTAGCTTATAGCTCGGAACGACTAGGACGCTTGGCACACGAAAGGAAACCTCCAATGGCATTTACCCGTCCACCCCGATGTGTCGGCGTAGTCCATTCGACCCCACGAGCTATGGAATGAAAAATGTCGCACCTAGCACCTTTCCACTCCATCAAATTGAAGCATTTTGCAACAATGTGTTTGATTTCGGCACGGTCAAATGGAATGGAGTTGACCAAAAACGAGAGACATTATTGTGGACAGAGGCCACGTGCACCTGTAGGTCCAAACAGAACATTTCCAACTGTCACGAATTTTGAGAACTGCTCCGTCAAAGTTTGGCAGTTTTTTGGTCTCGGGGATCTTAAGGGACTTTGCCGGTAGCCTCTTGCTTGGAATGACTGGGACGCTTGGCGCACAAAATGAGACCTCCACTAGCATTTACCCACCCACCCTGACGTATTGGCGCAGTCCGTTCGACCCCACGAGCTATGGAATGAAAAATGTCACACCTAGCACCTTTCCACTGCATCAAATTGAAGCATTTTGCAACAATGTGTTTCATTTCGGCACGGTCAAATGGAATGGAGCTGACTAAAAACGAGAGAGGTTATTGTGGACGGATGCCACATGCACCTGTAGGTCCAAACAGAACATTCCCAGCTATCACGAATTCTGAGAACTGCTCTGTCAAAGTTTGGTAGTTTTTTGGTCTCGGGGATCTTAAGGGACTTTGTCGGTAGCCTCTTGCCCGGAATGACTGGGACGCTTGGTGCACAAAACGAGACCTCCACTAGCATTTACCTGCCCACCCTAACGCGTTGGCATAGTCCGTTCGACCCCACGAGCTATGGAATGAAAAATGTCGCACCTAGCACCTTTCCACTGCATCAAATTGAAGCATTTTGCAACAATGCGTTTGATTTCAGCACAGTCAAACGGAATGGAGTTGACCAAAAACGAGAGAGGTTATTGTGGACGAATGCCACATACACCTGTAGGTCCAAACAGAACAATCCCAACTGTCACGAATTCTGAGAACTGCTCCATCAAAGTTTGGCAGTTTTTTGGTCTCAGGGATCTTGAGGGACTTTGCCGGTAGCCTCTTGCCCGGAATGACTGGGACGCTTGGCGCACAAAACGAGACCTCCACTAGCATTTACCCGCCCACCTCGACACGTTGGCGCAGTCCGTTCGACTGCACAAGCTATGGAATGAAAAATGTCGCACCTAGCACCTTTCCACTACATCAAATTGAAGTATTTTGTAACAATGCGTTTGATTTCGGCACGGTCAAACGGAATGGAGTTGACCAAAAATGAGAGAGGTTATTGTGGAAGGATGTCACATGCACCTGTAGGTCCAAATAGAACATTCCCAACTGTCACAAATTCTGAGAACTGCCCGGTCAAAGTTTGGCAGTTTTTTGGTCTCAGGAATCTTAAGGGACTTTGTCGGTAGCCTCTTGCCCAGAATAACTGGGATGCTTGGCGCACAAAATGAGACCTCCCCTAGCATTTACCCGCCCACCCCGACGCGTTGGCGCAGTCCGTTTGACCCCACGATGAGCAGAACAAAAAATATTGTTCCAGTTGACACATTCTCAATCATTGACATGGATGATATCTCAGTACCATTCCTTTAGGCACAATATGAGCTTCCAATGGAAGGCGCAATTGTGAGGTTAGAGATGATGAAAAATGTGCCTCATTCATAGTCATGTTTTACTTGTCTTCAATGATGATTCCTTGATTCAACTTAATCCTTTGATAATACATTTTAACCTCCTTATGAAAGCACACTTTCAAGGTTGCTTGAGCAAGAGCTAGCGCCTCAACATCGATGCGCACTTTTGGTGTTCTAGAAGTATGAACTAGCACCTCAAATAGTAAGGCACTCATTCTAGGTTGTTTATTCAATAATTGGCACTAGTCACATATGGTGTAGAGAGGTAGATGTGCGCCCAAGTCATCATTTGATGCCTTCAATAACTATAAACTCCTTTGATGATGCATTTTATCCTTCCAATTCACTATATAGCCTTAGGCGCACATTTTAGGTTGATCAATCATAATCTAGTGCCCTAAGTACCAAGGCGCACTTTTAGGTTAGTTTGATAAAGGATTAGTGCCTTCATTTCTAGGCAGAAGTTTGGAGTTGAAATACATCAAAATAACAAGTTTCTTCATCACTTCAAACATATTTAACACTTTGAAGATCTCCAATGCATGATTGAATATCAAGAAACCAATGTGTCATTTCATGAAGGTCTTAAGTGTTGTAAATATGCATCTTCTTATTTAATCATGTGTTGTAAATGAAGGAATGCAATGATTGCAATATGTGCACAAAACGGAATTTTTGATAAGGATTGAAAGGAAATGTTAAGAAAATGCAATTGGCGGGTGTAAATCCAAAGTGTGGAAGCATAGACAAGGCATGTGAACAGTTTGGCATGACACCTCAAAGAGATGCTATCTCATGGAATGCAATGATTGCAAGATATGCACAAAATGGATTTTTTGAAAAGGCTTTAGAAACTTTGAAACAAATACAATTGGAACGTTTTAAACCAAATTCCATAACCTGTGCAAGCATTCTCCCTACTTGTGCCAAATTAGGATCTTATATATACATATATGCACATAATGTCATGAAAATAATGTATAGTGTATATATCAAGCCATATAGGCATGTACAAATAAAACCATATGGGTATATACAATGATATACATCGATAACATACAAAAGTATGTTTACAAAGCCAAATACACATATGTAACAAAATGTCCCAAAATCAAATCTCCTATGGATTGCTATCAAATAATCTATGGCTCTTGCTAGGCCATGAAGATGGCGAACCAGTCAATGACTCATCTTCTATCGCTCATCGACTAGACCTCCTTGATAGAGATTTTTGAATTTCCACCTATTAATACAATCAAACAACGTGCACATTAATATAGAATTTAATATTCAAAATATATAACATGACATAAGTAATCAATCACTTACCACCAATTGGTGATCCCTTTTGATCATTTGTTGTCTCTCTTCTTCTATAGAGCTGGATGGGTAGGGGAGGTGACGTCCTGTGAGAAGCATGAACAAACAGATTTAAAAGTAAACATGAATATCATAAACATGTACATTAAATGTTGCGCTTATTATAGGACTGTTCTAGTACTATTTTAGGACTGTTGTAGTTAAAACTATCCTAGTAGACATGTATGGGACTATTATAGGACTGTCATCTCATGGAATACAATGATGGCAAGATTACTATCAAGATTAGTATGAAGATTAATTATGACTGTTATAGGACTTTTATAAGAATGCAAAGCAAGGAAGCATAGGCAAGGCACATGAACTGTTTGGTGGAATACCTCAAAGAAATGAGAATTTTGTCAGATGTTGTAGTTGCAATTGCCATGTGACACATGTATGTAATATGTGAAAGCATAGACAAGGCACATGAACTATTCGGCAAAAGACATCAAATGCATGTCATCTCATGGAATGCCTTATGTACAAAAAGGTACAAATGTGCAATATTAAGAAATACAAATGAGAACTAAAAATCATACCTCGAGTATAGTCAAAATAACCTACGATGCCATACAAAATAATTTATGATGCCATGCAAAATAATCTACGATGCCATGTAAAATAACTTTATTCGCAGTCCTGTAGAGTCAAAAGCATGCATTATAGTTAAAGTAACAAGATTTTTAATAAAACAATTCTATAAAATAGAAAAAACAAAAACAAGTTAAGATAAAAAAATGTCATACCTATCCATCTGGAAGTTTAAATGCTAGTCAAGCGTACCTGAGGGGTCATCTCTTACCTTCAAAGTATCCAATATTTCTTCATGATCAGCATTACTAATTGTCCATAGTTCTTTTGATTTTGGTTTTCCACGATGCTTTAGTAACTTGACATTTGTTGCTATAACTAGGTGAAAATACATCAATATGGTTTTATGTTTCTCAAAGTCTTCAAAGGCCGAGATGCCATTCTTTTTAACCATATATGTTCGTAACCAAATCCCAGCAATAACAACTGATCCTGTAGGATATGTGAACCCATCATCATCTGTCATAGGTTGTGTTAGCTTTTGTTTTCCCTATACACATCGTGCCAACCAATAGTCTGACCTCTCTTCATTTCCACGCGGTACAACAACTGCATAAACATGACCTGGCTGTACAAGGTCTGAAAGATGTTCATAGTCAAATGAGCTCTCCATGTCATTGACGGAAGGTGATTGACCTTTATATAAAGGGATTAAATATTGTGGAATCCATGCATCTACCCACTCACTTGACTCACAATTGTTCCAATCACATTTACTACAACTCTGACAAAAACAAGCTAATTCTCGTGTCCAAATAGTCCATGTACTTGCATTTGAGCTTTGAAATGAATGCATCTTTGATGATTCACTGATTCTCTGACATTCCAATTTCTCTATCGCTATCCCATCATCAACCAACCAAAAGAATCTGTGCACTTCAGAATCAAGAGCCACTCCTCATGACAATGCATAGTTACACCACTTAACAATGGAATCTGCATCACTGAATGTAGCACCACCTCTAATCTTTAGTTGTTCTTTAAAAAGAGCCCTCTTCACGCATGCACCTACTCCATCATGTTCACCTTTTCCGTGCCCGGCTTCAAAAAAATTTTAAATATGAGGTATACCCTTCTCTACATGCATTTTGCTCAACCAATAGAAATTACGAGCATTCTTGAATTGACCAGTGCAATTATCTGACCAAATGAGATGTTGATCTATTCTAATATCTTTTTCTTGCAAAAGCCCATAAAATTGTTGAAAACAATATTGCACAAACTCTGTTGAATGAGATCGATCATCACTCATGTAAAAATGGTATTCTCTGACAATCTTCCTATTCTCTTCTGTACTCTCGGGAGCATGTCTGTATGTGATGTGAATAAAAATAGCAATCTGAATAGAATTGTAGTACTGGGATTGAACTTCATTTTGGGGTTGTAATGTATAGTTTTCTGCAAAATCAACTACAGAGACAATAGTTCCAATCAGGAAAGAGTCTTTACACATCCTGAACTGTTGATCTAACCATCGAGACCTGTGGCTATGTCTGACATACTTGTAGAAAAGATTTTTCTTAAAATCATCAATAAAATCAGCAATACTTACCTCTCTTACAATCAACTCACATCTAGAACCTTCACCTCCATTTTTCAAATTGTATTTCACTGTCTCGTATCTCTTTTTCTCAACCATTCTCTTTCCAAAATCATGCTTGTTGCCCTCATGAAAACATGATACAAACTTTGATAACCCACCACATTGTAAACACTTTTCATTTAAACAATCATTCTTGTAGAACATGCAACCATCATCTCTAATACATAGAAATAAATCCAATAAGTCCCTAGATGACTTTGGTAGTTGAATTGCACCACACTCCTGTAACATTTCGTTAGTGTGCAAAGTAAAACGAATATTGCATAATAATTCATGGTATATAGAAAATTCTACATGGTATTTGCAACAACATGTATTACGAACTTTAAGAGGAACACAATAAAATGGCTTAAGAGATTCAAATGCTCTTTGTGAGATTGTCATACCTGGGTGAGTTTCACAATATTGTTTGTACAATGTTGTTTGGCTACATTCCAAGTAATGTTTAGGATGTGGTGCGCGGTCTTTATCACCAATTCTTAACTTTACATCTTTTGCATTCGGTGATACCCTATAGTTAGTGTGCCAAAATCATTCAATTTCTTCCTTTGTGCTATCAATTAGCTTCTTGTCAACTCGTGGAAGCCTACCACTAAAAGCCCAAGCATCATTGGCAACAGGACTATCTAGCCTTGATCTTAATGCTAGTGCTTTTGACAATGTTTTACGATTCAATATTAAGTCAACACAAGTTTGCCTCATTAATCGAGCATTTCTTAATTGTTTGCTTACTATTGAGGTTGTTATTACTCTACGGGCAGCTCTTTTATCTTTCTCCTTGCTAGTCTTTCCAATAGAATTGAGTGCATTGAAAAGGCTTCTTACAATAATTTTATTCCGATCAGACACTTTGTTTAACCGAATCTTTAATTTCTTTAGTAAAGGTCTCATTTTGTACATCTTTAATAATTGCACAAAAAGTTGGCATTGTTCGGTTAATGTTTTCTTCTCAAAGTATTCATTGAAGAGTTTTGTAGCCCACAACCGAACCATTCATGATGACCTCTTGCCTTCAAGTTTTTCCATTATGTTCTCATCAATTTCAAGTAACCATTTTGGGGTTTTTGGGTGTTTTCCAATTTCATCACGGTTATTCTCTTCTTGACAAATGTCCTCTCTTCTTATGAAATTTGGAGATACATTGATTGTTCTTGTTTCATCCATGTTATCAACCTCATCAATTTTATCAACAAATGGATTATGGAGTGCAATTTCAATATCGTGATGTTCATATCCACTTTCTTCAAGTGCACATCTTCGTTTTTCTTCTTCTTCTTTGTCCATGGTATTGCTATTATGAATAGGTGTTTCATAACATTTTTCAATATTTTCATTTGCAATATCATGGTGAATTTCATTCTTATCTAACATTTCATTATAATCAAAATTAACATCTTCAATTTCCATGTCATTAGATGGTAAAGAAGAAGATTCACCTTGATGAGCATCCGCCAAACCCACCCTTCCAATCCTCTTCCTTTCCCTATCTTTTTTCCTAATTGCTTCAATTTCCTCCAATGTAACTTTCCTCCTCCTTTTTGCTTTACGACGACTGTTGCTCCCCATTAGGGGAACAAAAATATCACCCTTATGATTGTAACAAGAAAATTGTGTCTCCAAAAGTGCATAAAAATATTCCTTTCACTGTCATAGTCAGAAATCACAAGTATTTCGACAGCAAAGGGTCTCTGGTTGCGGAAGTTAGGCCCAACAGTATTCCTTTTGTCTTTTTTCTGCTTTTACAAAACGGATATTTGTTTTGTAAAAGCCCAATTCTTTGCAACAGACACTTGCAACGTCCATATGGCTACTACAAAATAGATATCCATTTTATTATGTACATTTGGATTCTAGACTAGGGATTCATTGTATTATTCAATAAACTTGTGAATTACCATCTAATTTCAATGTTTACACACTAATCCACCTAGGTATCAACTTAATAAAGCTCTGGATATAAGCCATTATTTGATTTTAGGCTATCATCAAATGAGGAGCTTCTAAAAGCAAAAATGTTGTCCCAAAAGAAGGCTCAATGTTATTCGTAAAGACATTAGATTGTTAAAATACAAATTCAAGGTTAGATATTCCTTGGGCTATTTTAGTATAGAGAAGCAAAATTGCAATATATGACTATCCTAGGAATTAGAATGGTTGATCATAGGATATTCATGGCATTTTGATATTAATGGATGGATTGATGGATGTTTAGGGAGTTTAAGTTTAAATGTAATGTATGAGAATTCTTATTTATGAAGGATCTAATATGTCTTATGTCTTATTTGCAGGCCATTCAAGAAAGAAATGAAAAGATACCAAGGACTATCATAACACCTATTATAATTAGGTGCATCAAAGGATTGTCATCCAGGACCTTACCAATATGGGAAGTTATCAAAACCATGTCATGTTTAAAATTAAAGGCTTTATCACCTCTTTGTCCCTATAGGCCTATTAGAACAATAGGTCACATTTTATTCATATACCGGGGTTGAGAATAAACACTAAGCATTTGTAGTTATGGCAAGTGTAAATAAAAATAGATCACAACTTTAAACAATCTATTCTCTCCTAGATTGCACTGACTGAGTGGAAATTAAAAATTCCCTATTAATGTCCTTTATATACTGAAGGTATGGGTGAGAAAGGTAAACTTTGTATGTTGTAGACAAGTGATGCAGAGCAACACAGCAAAAGCTTACAAACAGGGTGTAAAATACCCATTAACCCACCAATTGCTCAAATAGCTTTTAAAATATCCTTCCCAAGGTCCAAACGAGACCGAAATACACTCTTTCTTTACTATCGGCAAGACATTTCTAATGTCTCATTGAACTATGCTTCACATGTTCTTCCTTTCTCTATTGTCAGCCAAACTTATCATTATCGGTAACCTTCAAATTTGTTAGCCCGATGTGGGCGCCGATGTGTAGAATCCATCGCTCATGCTTATGCTGTCGATGTGACTCCTCCGTTGTTCTCCGATATACACACTTACTCTGGTGTGAGATTCACCACCCTTGTCTATCGGTAAGACCAATACCCTCGGTGAGACTTTTTACTTGCATTTTGACGTTATAGCTCTCCCCGATGTGTTTACCGTCCATTAGTCATCGGTAAGACTTCTACATCGGTCAAACATTCTCTTCGATTTCCGATATCGTATCTCACACCGAAACAATAAACACCGAACTACACCATCGACCAAACCGCCTCTATCGGTGACACTTTTCTTCTCGCCTCCGAGAGTCCATCTCTTTCCGATGTTCCTTCTATCGATGTGACTCCCTCTCATCGGTGTAGTTCTCAACCGTTCTTCCGATGTGCCGATAAATAACCCATCGGTGACACTTAATGATTGTCACCCTGATATGACTTGATTGGTGAGATCAATGTTGTCGGCTCAATGGAACTTTGTCTCTCCGATAACTATTGTCAGTCCGATGTCTTTGATTTAGCCTATACATAACATGACTTGTTATAACCGGTCGACTAACGTATCTTTTCCCAATTTTCCCGATATGGCTGATCAACCTTTGTATCCTTTGACATGTACATTCACCATTTACAACCACGACAAATGATAGCAGGATATACATGAAATGTCCACGCATACATAAACGATATACCCATGGATTGTATCTTCGATGAAACAATACCAATGGTACAAGATATGTTGCTTCTCTTCATCGAAAACCAATGGTATAAAATTTTTCATAGATCAAGGAAACGGATATCCGTTTTCAGAACGGATATCCATTTTGAGTTGCTTTTACCGAAGCAAAACTGATATCTGTCTTGCTTTGGTACAAAGCAAGACGGATATCTATTTTGATTGTTGACTTTTTATGGATTGTAATGTGTTTTAATGTTTCAGTCTCTTCTTCGAACTTCACCCTTCGTGCTGACGACTTTTTTTTATGTAAAATTGATAAAACGAAAAGGGTTTATAGAAAAAATTGTTAGCTTTCTAAAAATATAAGATTTATTTGGTTATCATTTTATTAAATAATTATTAATAATTTTCAATAGACCGTGTCTCTGAAATCCTGATGGACATACTGATTGAAAAACATCTATAACTTTCAAACCATTTCACCTTTTTGAGATCCGAAACCTGTGTCACACTCTATGCTTTCTGGCTATAGGTTAAAAAAAAAAATTGAATTTTGATTTTTTTTTTATCGAGTTAGGTTCGCTGGAAAATTACTTTTTATTTTTTTTAAAAAGTCACAGTAAAAAAATCACAACTAATTGTTTTATTAGAAAAAAATTTCAAATAAATATGCATCACATCCGAACATGAGTCCTCTACTTATTTTGAAAGTTTCAAATATATATATATATTTTTACTCATAGTTAGGTTGGCTGGACAGACACCCACTTTTTATTTTTTTCTGAAAAATTTAATCGCTATTCATTGAAATATTTAATTTTCACTAAATAAATTTAATTTTTTTTTTTTTAAATTAGTAGCCTATAAACTAGATTCAATTCTCTACAAATTTCATCCTTACATCTTTTTCAAATTGTATAGATAATCTATTCAAAATTTCACATGAACTTGATAAAGTCTGATTTTTTGTATTTTCATTGCCACTTAGAGGTATAGTTTGGCCCATCATGATCCTACACATACCCCTACATCTTTTCAACACCTTATGAATCAATATATCAATCAACTAAGGCATAGAAATTATGAACAAATCATGAGTAGGTTAAAAATACAATGTGTATTTCAACCTACAACTTTGTATAGAAAATGAATTTGTAATACAATAAATCAAATGTAATAATCTCTACACAACCCTAAAGAAAACATAACATTAGGCAACCACTTTGTTTGGAGTGCACCTACCTCTATTACATCAATAGAAAAGCTAAGAAATCCAACCATGCCTTTGAGATAATCTGGAACAATGACTCCTTTCATCAACGCTGCCAACCTGAACTTAGTATGACGTTGTCTAGATCTTTTCCAGACATTATGAATCAATATATCAGTCAACTAAGAAAGACAGATTTGAAAGACATCTTAAAAATCATTAACAAAACATGTGCAGGTTGCAAAACACAATGTGTATTTCAACCTACAACTTTGTATAGAAAATAAAGTCATGACACAACAAATCAAATGTAATGATTTTTACACAACCCTAAAAAAACATTAGGCAACCACTTTGGTTCAGGTGCACATACCTGTTTTCTGTTATATCAAGAGAAAGGTTGGGAAATCCAGCCATGTCTTTGAGATAACCTTGAATGACAACTCCTTTCATCAACACCACCAACCTCAACTCAATACCACGTTGTCTACATCTTTTAAACACATTATTAATCGATATATGAGTCAACTAAAAAAGGCATAATTTGAAAGACATCTTAGAAACCATGAACTAAACTCGTGTGGGTTGAAAAACACGTGTATTTCAACCAACAAAATTATATACAAAATCAAATATAATAATTTTTGTACAACCCTACCAAACATAAAATTAGACAGACCCTTTCATCAAGAGAAAGGATGTGAAATCAATTAGGGAATTCTATGGAAGAGAGGACAAATGTGTAGAGGTCTAATTTTATTTTGATTTGAAAATAAATTGATACCTCTGCAAATCCACAATTTTCCAAGCAAGTGATTAAGTTGAACAAACCCAATTGATTTAAAAACAAAGCACATGGATATTTAAACCTTGAGTGCCAAAGTGGACTTTAAATCAACCATTGCATTAATAGAGATATAACCTTAATAAAACCCCAATTATAAATGAACAAAGCATAATTTATAACAGATTTTAAGCACAAATAGACATGTTTTAGGATGCTCAAAGCAATAAGGCCCATGGTTATATGACCAACCAAAGGGTCCAAATTTAAATAATACCATGAGACCAAAATGAAATGAAAATGACAACAATTGCCCAAGGCAATTTTAATGAATCCACACAAGAAGAAGCAACCTTTGCAATGGTGGCCAACCTATACACATACTCATACACCCTTACAACATGCCTATACACGACATTGAAATGTGACCAACACAACTAGACCTTAGTTAAAAATATAGACCCAATTGGTTTTGCCTACAAATGCATGCAGAAGAAGATATTTTGAAGACCTAGAGGGCCCCATGAGAGTAGTTGAGGAAATCCTTCAAACAATCTCATGGAACCCACAGGTAAACCCTTTCCTTTTGTAGTATTCAATGAAAATGCTCTACCAATATAGACCCAATTCATTTTGCTACAAGGGCATCCAAAGGAAGATATTTTGAAGACCTAGAGAGCCCCATCAGAGCTGTTGAGGAAATCTCTCAAATAATTTCACAAAACCCATAGGTAAACCATTGTCTTTGCAGTATTCAACAAAAATGGCATCCAAAAAAAAGATATTTTTAAGACCCAAACAGCCCCATGAGAGCTGTTGAAGAAATCTCTCAAACAATTTCATGAAACCTATGGATAAACCCTTGCCTTTGTAGTATTCAATGAAAATACTCTACCATAAACTTACATCACACGACAAGGTTAAACAACATGAAACGGTTAATTTTTTTGCTTTTTTGACATGAAAATAACTCTTCACAATTTCAGCAAAAAATCTCCACAACACAACCACGTAAGAGTAGATATACCTACCCTAAAGAGCAATTGCAACTCATTTTTTGTTGTCACTCACTTGCAACTCGTCTATCGTGAAGCCACACTCAGAGCCATCTAAAAAAACAGGGAACATGTTTAATTTCATTTCACATGAATTCAAATCTACTTTGCAATTTCAACAACTTATCTAGACAACACATGTTCCCATAAAGCAGACAAACCTACCCACAAGACTTGTGGTCAGCTACAATGAGTTTTTGGCTCTCATCTACAACTTGTCCCTCGAAGCTGACGGTGGATGCATCTGAGCCCTACCAGCATTTATTTATTCAATTAAGCCAAATAGCATCAGTCTTTGAAAGCTACACATATTTGAATGTGTCGGCAAAAGGTGGGTCCCATCATCATCCAAGTTAGCAATCCATCGTCATAGAAACAACACAAGGCAAAAATGTCACATTAACGTCTCTCGTGTGTCCCATCAAAGTAGTTAGCATATCATCCCGGTATGGTATTGTATGTTAGGATGCTAACATGATGTCTTAGGCATGCTATTTTTTATGGAGAATAGCCACTATCAATGCTTTGTGGGTCTCTCTACCTTGTGCTTCTAAAGATTGTGATTCTTTCTTAGTTAGAGGTTGCCCATTTGACATATCTTTATGGCTTGTGAGCTTTCTTATAGTAGTAATTTTTTATTGTAATTGTGTATACTTTTGAAGCCTCATTGACCCACTTTTTGTTAGTTATGGTCGCTTTCTACTATCAATTTTTTTTCAATTTTCAACTTGCATAAAGTTATGTTTCATCTCTAGAAGTAGAATTATTGGTCCTTGTTAATGTCAAGATTTAAAATACAAACAGACAACACACAAAACATTCTATGAGCATTATAACTCGTGGGATTCTTTAACATCATTCTTTCTCCTCCGCTCTCCCACAAATAGTTGAAAATAATAGGCACAAATATTACAAACTAAACCATTGTTGCACATATAACATTAAAATGTAGGTATAATATTAATACTTTGGGGCTTTACAATGTATTATGCAAAATGTTTATAAAACATCCAATTCATAAGAAACTAACTCCCAACTAATTATAAATTTTAATGCTAACACTAAGTCACTATGATGACTTTATTACAAAAAGCAAACCTTTATTTTGTAACGCCCACCCCCATTGACCCCACCCCCTCTCGAGGTTTACATTACAATAAAATAAAATAAATAACAAAAACATTGTATGAACTGACTACAATAGCCCATCTAAAAATCTGCAAAAGCATCTCCACCAAATCTCCTTGCTCATCCAAAACACCCCAAATTGCTCGTGTCTAGGAAAATATCCTAGTTAACCACCAAATCTCCTCGAAACACCCCAAATTGCTCATGTCTAGGCAAATGTCGTAATTGCCCAACAATACCTATGCATCGAGATATTCTCAACTATCCACAAAAAAATACCAACTACAAATCAAGACTTACTCAACTATCCACAATAACACTCTTCCCTTTGTCGATCAAGACATACTCAACTATCTACAAATACACACATGCAAGTCTATGGATTGAGACATAATTATCCATAGATACAAGTCACCAAGTTTGTAGGTCAAAACATACTCAACTATCCACAAGCCATAACACTGTCAACCCCCCCCCCCCCCCCCCTTGTTCCAGAAGGGACACAAAAAAAAACTAGTGTTTCTCATGCAAAGTACCATCTCTGAGCAAGAAGTTAGATCGAGAAAATAATATTCCTCCAACCTCCTCTTTGACTCTATTATACTTTATCCCCCTGATGCCACATGTGAGCCTTTGAAAACCCATTAGATGTAGCATGGATAGTCTCAAGAATACAAGCATTATATAAATCATGTATGTGCTATGTGGCTACGATAAAAAGTAAAAAGGACAAGTCAGATTCTAATAATATTACACCCCTACAAAAAAACTTAACTCCATTTAAAATATTTGTGATAATAAAAAAGTAATTGGTTGCAGTACACACATATGATGCATCATGTATCACATACAATATGTCTTTAGAATGTGTTAATTTTTACATGGACTTGAACCTATAGGGCTCCATCAAAACACCCTTACCAATCGGGCTACCTACTAACGTGATTGTGAAGGAAACAAAAATTACTTCAAAATCATTTTGTGAGACTGCAAAACAAACACCTCTAACTTTACAATGCACCTCTCTTAATAATATCAATGCCAAATTAAACAATCATTAGTTGAATGCCTTCAGCAATTAATAGTTTCACGCCTCCCTTTGATCAAACTTAGCAAACATGACAAACCACTTCCTTTAGGAGAAAATGCTTCACTGATAAAATTCGGAAGTTGTTCAAATAATTGTTATGGAACAGCAAGCATGTACTCCAGACTCACTGGAAATGAATCTGTACCTTTCATAGTGTGGTTATATGCCAATAAAAAACAACAGATTAATATTAAACAAAATGTTGGAACTACACAATATTCAGAGTGAAAATGATATGATGCCACAACCTGAAACCTTCAAACTCGCCTCTTATCATAGCAACAAATATATTCAGCATTTATTTACGTATATCAATTAATCAACACACTAATCAATAGACATTGTCTCTACAATACCTCGCTCAAATCCTTCCAAATTCATCTTTATTGGTTACAGTACCACATTCCGACTGGCAGTTCATTTTCAAACTGGCAGCGATTCTTATCCCCACACAGGAAATGTACCCTCAAACTTTGGCATTTGGAGTATGGATGTGCAGCATTCTATTCTCCCATTATAGAGTTCCATAGTGTTCACTTCTCACAGGCTCATGAGATCAATTGCTCTGATATCAAGTTCAAAATAATAGGCACAATTTCAAAATAATAGGCACAAATATTGAAAAACTAAACCATTGTTGCCCAAATAACATTAAACTATTCATATAATATTAATACTTCAGGGCTTTACAATGTATTGTGCAAATGTTTATAAAACATAGCATTCATACAACCTCCCCAAACTACTTAAACTACCCTACAAGAAAACTAACTCCCAACTAATTAAATATTTTAATAATACAAAATCACTAAAGTGACTATTACAAAATGTAAACCTTAATTTTTTAACACAAATACCTCTCTAACTCCCTTTAAAAGATAAATAAAGTGTTGGATAGTACTAGAGAACAAATTTACTATAACAATCACATATAATGGAATTTTTTATCATCCTCCGGCATCACTTGTATTCTGTTTTGATTTGACAGCATTAAGTTCTTCAATAGATACTTCTAAATCCACGTCCCTTTTTCTTTGAGGACCTTCTAGTTGAGAACAAATATTAGATATGGAAACAGGAGAACCAGACATATCTTGATTTGGAGCTTGACAACCCAAAATGTTTTGAGTAGGAGCTTGAGACGCAGAACCACCCAACACATAAATCATGATGCTAAACATTTTGGGTGGTTCTGCGTCTCAAGCTCCTACTCAAAACATTTTGGGTTGTCAAGCTCCAAATCAAGATATGTCTGGTTCTCCTGTTTCCATATCTAATATTTGTTCTCAACTAGAAGGTCCTCAAAGAAAAAGGGAAGTGGATTTAGAAGTATCTATTGAAGAACTTAATGCTGTCAAATCAAAACAGAATACAAGTGATGCCGGAGGATGATAAAAAATTCCATTATATGTGATTGTTATAGTAAATTTGTTCTCTAGTACTATCCAACGCTTTATTTATCTTTTAAAGGGAGTTAGAGAGGTATTTGTGTTAAAAAATTAAGGTTTATATTGATTCACAAACATGGTCTGTCAAAACTCACAAGCCTGTGATTGAAGTGCCACTAATGCTTTTCGAGCAGCCTTAGATGCTGCTTCCTTTTTACTTTTTGCAATACCCCCAGTGTAGGAAACACCACAAACTTGAACAGTTGATATAAAAATTGGGGAATGCATCTCTCCTGACTTTGAAAATGTATAATCAGGAAGTGCCAGATTCAGTTTTTGCGTATACTCTTGAAGAAGATTCTTATATAGCCCTCTTACATGCTACAATGGTAGAAAATAAAATCAGATCAGAAATATTACTTCATTTCACTGTTTGTCAAACAATTGAGATCAAAATTACAATTACATATAGATTATAATGAATGCAACTTAAAGTTAGACTATATGTGGAACAAATATAATCAAAGTTACAATTACAATGGATTGAACATTTATCAATTTCTAAAAATGAGTTAACAATAGTAACTATTCTTTGAACCTTAACTACATTCACTACCCCTTACATGATATATACCACTTTTTTTTTTTAACGAAAAAGGTGGTGAACCTTAACTACATTCACTATCTCTTCGTCTGAGTCAGAGGCCTCATCTATCAGATCCGGATCCTTGGGGAGGTGCGGAGCCTGGTAATTGTAATTTTGATATAAAAGAGAGAGAAGAGCCCAGTCTGGCAGGGTGACGGGGCTCCCTCTCCGTCGATTGGTGACCTAAAGTGCTGAAGAGGACACACGCAGCAGGCTCGCAAGCATCCCAAGCGTTACCTGTCCACTCAAGGGATTTGAGGGTTATGGGGGATTGGGAGCTCGTTCTTGATGGCTTTTGGAGATCACATCAGCCTGTACCCTTTGCATCCCTGAAACGGTTAGTAGGCTCCTTTGGTGATCCCTATAAACGATCTTCTGAGCCAGAAATAAATGCTCACGTCCTAGAAGAGTGGAGCCACCTTGACAAGGAGGGAATGTATGTCAATGCCACCTTGACATGATACATACCACTTGACATTATGTGAGATTTTAGATGAGAGCTTACACTTGATTACCAGATTCTTTATATGGAAGCCTATAAAGACAATACATGTCATATTTCAAAAGCCTAATAAGAGATGCTCTCAAGAGTATAATAAGACAGAGTTACCAACTACATGCATGATATGAAAAAACAAACAAACCAAGAGCCACAAGAATGGGACATAAAAAGTCGAGAATGAAAACTGTTTGGACCATAGATGAAAAACACAGACTTACAGACTCGTGAGTGATAATGAGTTACTCGTCCAAAAACTCGCTGCCAAGTTTTGGGCAAGTACTCACCTGAAAAGTCATCTAGATACTCGCAATAACTCACAAATCCTGCGGATGAACTTGGAAAACTGCACAGACACAGGCTACCTTCAAAAACAGTAACAATAAACATTTTTTCTTACCTTTTGTGACATTCACTTGTGTTCTTGACTCCTTGACTTCATTGCATTAATTTTCAGTTGATTTGGACTTGTTCTAAGTAATCTTCAACAAATTCAGCAAACTTATTGACTGACTTTGAAAAGAATGTCACTCTTCTTTTTATTTCTAGATTTAGGTTTTTGCCTTTTTTTTTCCATTTTTGTTGATTTTTAGCAACTCTAAGGTTTCAATCTTTCATTTTTTGTTCTCTTTCTTTCCACTTCTTCTTTCCATTAGAGCGGGTTTATAATTGTTTAAGTTGAATCCTAATTGTTTTTATTTTCATTTACCCAGGGTTACCAACTTTGCAGATAGAGATGGCATCTGCAAATAACCATAGTGTTGGCAAGGCCAATATCCATGTTTGGAAGCATGGCATATCAAATTCAAAGGTAGGAATAGTGGCATGGAATTATTGTGGCTTGAAGATGAGAGGTGGCATCAATTGCCTCAAATATCACCTTGCAGAATCATTCGCTGAGATGTGCAGCTATGTAATTCAGTCAAAATGGAGATTTTACAAGAGATGAAGGTTGTCCTTGCTTTGCACATGGAGAAGAAAATAGAAAAGGAAGAGGATAGCTAAGGTAATTGCAATTGTGATGAATTCTCCTCCAAAATTAAAGTCTGATGTAGTAGGCTCTTGTCTTGGCCCATAGATGTGGGCTCAGTTATCGGAGATAGTACTAGCCAAGTGCTATCGTAGGGGTTTTTGTTCCCCGTAATACTTTTGATGCACAACCTACACTCAAAGCAACTGCATGGACCAAGAGAAACATCATGAGGCAAGGATGGCAGTAGCTAATTTTTGGCATCATAACATACCATTCCATGTTACAAGGAGCCCACACCGGGAGTCATTGATCAATGCAGTAACTGTTGCTGGATAAAGGATAAAAACACCTAAATGTGGTTTGAGTGGACCTTTGTTTAAGGAAGACATGAAAAATACTACGGTCATAGTAAAAGATCAAAAGAGGATTTGGCACAAAAAGCACTGAAAAATTGCCTAATGGGTGGAACAATGGCAGGGTTTGCACATTAATCAATTTATTAATGGCTTTAGGTGGACAGTTGAAAAATGTTGAGATTTGTGCAATATGGATGGGGTCATGGAAGTGGATGTAGAGAATGTTGTCTAAGTTATGATTAACAATGCAACAGTACGGAGACTTTGTAATGTCCCCTTCTAACAAGCCAAAAAATTTCGCAACCTTGCACACAAATTCAACTTGTAAAAGAGTACATTAGAATTTAATCCTTCTTATCTCATTATATAAATCACAATTATATAAAATCAAACCTTATAATCATAACTTATATGCATTATTCCTTTCTTTATTTCACTATACAAGATCATAATTTCCTTCCGGAAGAGACTATACTTGGGCCAACATGTTAATCCAATCATTCACCCAACAAGAGAGGGTTCCTTGGGCACAATCTTGCCATAGGTCCATTGTCCTTTCCTTTGATCTAGAATGGCAATCTTCACCAACTAGAGTCAAAGGCCTATCCACTTGTCCCATATTGACAATCTTCACCAATTGGAAACAAGGGCCTATCTCCACTTACCCCAGATTAGCAATCTACACTAATCAAGATAAGGGCCTTTTTCCACCTACCTCATATTGGCAATCTACACCAAATGAGATAAGGGCCTTTCACGGTTGAGTTCTCTTCCTGTTTAGGACAAGCAATTTTCACTTGCCTTGTAAGGTTAAGGCCTTATCAACTCGAGCCTTAAATACCTTGGCCAATTGCTTAACCCTTAGACTCACTTATGTGGTGTGATGGATTAACAAGGAGGTCCATTACTCAATCCGTTGGTCCATATGTATGACTTACATTTTCTATCAATGTTAACCTTTCACATCTCTTCAAAGTGTTCTTTATACTAATCATTCATCAAATATACATGCTTCATAATGATCAAGCATCACATAATACTATTCATACTCTTGTTCTGTAAGTATAATCTATTCTTTATCTTTTAATGATATTCTTAGGATTCCCTAGCCATACTGAAATATAATTTCTATTTACTAATTATCACTTTCACTTTGCCAATTCAATATAAGAATCTGATTAGAAATGATCATAGCTGTTCATTGTCATAATACATCCTATTTAAACATTCCAACATTCATATGGCGGTCGATAAAATCATACCTTTGTTGTTCGAAAACAATGAAGATGATTTATTCGCTGCTATGAGGATCTTGCTTGCTGACCAATATGCAGAAGTGAACGTTTGATAATGTTCGATATGAAGGCCTTATTCCCTTAAAGTTCGATGCTATGAAGATATTCTCTTATTCGATCTAATGTTCTTGTTCCTTGATGATAGATATGATCTGACTTTTCCTTCTGTTGTGCAATGGATCTGAAAGTGGTATTGTTATTTGATATGATGTTCGATCTAATGGAGTAATGTGGAGTTTGATGTGCAGATAGGATTGTTTGTTCTGAATATAAGATATGTTCTTCGATGTGTAGATGCGATGTGTCTTTCTCCATTGAGCCCCCCGATCCATCTTATATGTTATTACAATTTTGAACGATTACATCCGTTCCATAGAGACGTCTCTTCCCAGATATCCGATCTGTGCTTATTAACATATTAATTGGTAACACATCCTTAAATGATCACATTTTTGTCTTTATTCTCCTTTGTCTTATCTTGGTGCGCTAAGTAAGATCTTAATCGACTCCTTGCAAGAATTATCAATTCTTATTATTGCATTTCTTGTTGTTGGCGGAAGGCATGAAGGATCAATCCAATTGAAGGAGATACTCGCAATTAGCATACGGTGTTTGATAGTCTTTCCAATCTTCAATTGGAAAACATCAAGTCATGACAGACTTCTTGAGAAGCACCCTACCATTTTTTGAAGCCCTTGTCCCATTCATTACATTGATCTTCTACTTGAGGATATAGGCAAACTGGGATGGGTGAAAACCATAGTTAAAGAGGCAATAAACATCACCAAATACGTTTACAACCACCCTTGGGTGTTTACCTTAATGAGAGCACACTAAGGAAAAAGATCTTGTGCCATGCGAAGCCACACAATTCACCACCAACTTAAGCAGATTTTGTGGGCTCTAGGTGGATGGAGTCTCCAAATTTAAAGAAGGTTGGAGGCAAAAAGGTCATGAAGACCAATTTTTATGATGTGTTTGCCAAGAGCACGTGTCAAATCCTTAAGATTTTTAACATTTACAAACTTACAAAGTAATCAACTCCAATACTTTGTAAGTTAGTAAAACTTCAATTTTTTTTCATTTACTTTTTATTTGTTGTTGTCACTCAAGTTTTTACTAATTTTAAATTTAAAAATCTACACTATTTTGTTTTAGGTGACAACCTTCGGATAGGGTTCCACACTTGATGGGTGGGAAAAAACCACAATAGTTATTTGTACGAGCCCTGAATAGGGCCAAGAATGCCATCCAACGTTACCATTATGGGAGATACAAAGAAAATATGAACCCATTTTGCATATAATTGATTAGAGGTGGAACGAGCAAACATGCAAACTTAACATTTACGAACTTACAAAGTAATCAACTCCAATACCGTGTAAGTCTATAAAACTTATAAATTTTTCTGACATTTTTTATTGTTGTTGATCAAATTTTTATTAATTTTAATTTTAAAAATCCATACTATTTGCTTTAGGTGAAAAAACCTTTGGTTAGGGTTCTACACTTGATGGATAGGTAAAAAAGCACAATAGTTATCTGTACTTGGGGCCTTGAACAAGGACAAGAATGTCATCCAACATTACAAATATGAGAGAATAAAATGAAAATATGAATCCATTTTGTATATGATTGATCAAAGGTGAAACGAACAAAAATGCAACAACATATTACTTGAATTGCAAGTTTTTCTTTTATGATTTAAGGCCAAGACGAGGTTATGGATGGTTTAACACATGCTTAGATGTAGAAATTAGTACATATGCAACCTCAGGAATGAAGAGATTAAGCTTTAACAAGACAAAAACATATGATGGTGCCCATCTATAATACTTTATAAAACTTGATAATTGATGATAAAATAATGGGTTTGGATGTGCATATATAAACATCAATACACATATCCAAAAGAGGCCAACTTGGCACATATCTAAAATTCATTAGAAGGTCCTTCAACAAGATTACAAATTCCAACATCCCCCCTTAAGCTTGACTAGAGAGTTATATGGCTAAGACTGTTGTGAAACGTCCCCCTTAAAGGAAACTCCTAAAGGGTGATTAAAGACCATAGATAAAGAGATCCTTTGACTTATCAGTGTTAGGAATAAGGGGCCATCAACCTTGTAAATCCCATCCCAATTAAATTGTTCCTACATCCTTGTCAAGGTGTCTCCAAGAACCTAGGGTGTTATTGGAAAATAATTGTAATAGTATTCCACCTATAGTTTGTAAATGCATCCATAAGGGACGAAAGGATTCATCAGTAGTGGTAGATAATTACCTGTGACAAAAATTTATTGACTCCTCAAGTAGAGCACTAGGAAAGAAGTGTTAAGTGACTATTGGTGTTCCATGTAGGTGACTATTGACTTTCCCCAAGTTGGGCACTTGGAAAGGAGGGAATGAGGTCACTTTGGCTGCCAAAATTGAATGTCTCTTCACTTTCCAAAGGGGATTCCAAAGGATGGGGCGTTTGGCTTTTGCAAGAGGCCTTTGATGTACCTCCTGTTTTGGGAAACTTCTAGTTGTTTTCCCTCTTCCAATATCTCTATAAATTTGGAGCTTTGGGATGGTGGTGAGATATCCTTTTGTGAAGCTTTTGTTGAGAGTTTACAAATACACAATAGTTGTCAAATTGAAAACAAAGGAATGAAGGAAGTGTGTTGTATTGTAATCCTGTTTTGAAGATAATACATACTTGGACTCTCTTCTTGGTGGATTTTTTCCCTCAAGGGCTCCACATTAATATTGCGTTATGTGATGATCTCGTGGGGTTTGCTAATTTCTTATGTTATTGACTTTAATTCCTTAAATCTCTTAATGGTATTCTATAATTAAGCACATTTGGTTGAATGGTTTTTCATGAACAAGTACACTTAATTTCAGATTTGCAAACATATTTCAGATTTCCATATTGTGGTAGTTCACCTTTCTTTCCAACAATAAAAGCATATACTTGGCTGCCTATGGATGACATGATCTCTTAGATACCTTTAAGTTTTTTTGTTAACATACACATCTCCTCGATCTAGATGAAGACACTTGATCGACCAGTCATATCGGTTCTCAATGCATGCTTTGACTTCCTTAAGCTTGAGGAAGGTTTCATCCTTGTGCTTGATATAGAAGATCTATAAGGCCTAGAAAAATCATCAATGAAAGTGATGATGTATTTGGACCCACCTAAAGATGGCTTCTTCATAGGTCCAAAGATGTCTATATGAATAAGCTCCAAAAGCTGTGACATATGATAAGTAGCCTTTTTAGAAAATGTCATGTCCCCTTTTTCGAAATAAAACCATGAACAAGACCTCTAGCCTATTTTTATTTCCCGTAGGCTAAGAGGAAAACTAAGGGAAATAATTTATAATATTATTTTAAGACGGACCCGAAAATTTTTAATTTAAGGGGCAACTTAAATAATATTTTTATAATAAAATAAAAAGTGTTTTTCATCATTAGTAATAAATAAAAGTATTTTTAAATACTCAAATTAAATAAAATAAAAATATTCTTATTTTTAAATACTATTTTGGAGGGAATTTAATCATGGGCCTAAATATGGAAATGATTAAAAGGACCTTGGCTTCTATTTGCATCATCAAGTTTTCATTTGGCATTTTCATTGTAAGCTTTGACATTTGAGTTTTGGCATCCAAGGACAAAAACCCTTGGTTGTTTTCAGTGATCCAAAAAGACAAAAACCCACCTAGCTCTTGATTTTTAGAGGTTAAGACGAAAACATTCATCTTCGGCATTGGAAAATTCCATGTTGAACAAATTTAGTGATTCGTGCAAAATTTCAGGACTCCATCGATTTGGATTTGCAAGCAAAGATTATTAGTGATTTTTGGAGGCTTCATTGCTGATTTTTGGAGTGATTGTTGCTAATTTGCAAGTTGCATTGACAAAATTGGGGCACCAACAAAGGGGAAGAGTTTGACATATTTTATTAATTATTTCCATCCAACCTACATTCTGATCCAGTCGGTACAGCACCTTATTATCAGCCATATTAATTACTTGGAAGTGAATCAGCATTAGATCAGAGGTGCCAACAAGGAAGGCAATTAAATTGAAGACTGAAACATCAATTCCAACACCGTATAGGTATGTTCCTAGCCATACAACACCATCATAACCCTTGTACAGGTCTGCAAGGGAGCTGTACAGCTAAAAATCAATTATTTATTGAAGGGTGATTACTGTTTGTGCTTGATTTGACCTAGCCGTTGCAATACAAGTCATCATTGCATCATTTGGGCAGCTGAACAAGTCTGATTTTCAGTTCCAAGGGTCTGAACAACATTTCCAGTCAATTTGTGAGTTGGTTTGATATTGAAAAATCTGAATATTTTATGTATGATCAGCATTGTACTTATTGTTAGCAAATAAAAATCAGATCTGGAATTTAAGATAATGTATTTAACTCTGTAAATCACTTCCAGCAGTTACATATCAATAAAATCAAACTTTGACATTCATATTTGGTTCAGTTTTGCATATTTGGTGTGACCTAGGATTTGTATCAGCAAGCATAATTGATAATAATTGTTTCAGAATTATCATGTGATGTGATTGAGGGTCTGATCAAGTGTTTTTAGTTATTTGTATACAAGTTTACTTTGTTGTTCCAGTTTGCTTTCATTTTCAAAATTCAAAAAAAAATCAGAATATTGCAAAAAAAACTAATTGGGAACATTACAGTGGTATCAAAGCAATGATCTTGCTAGCTTGCAAAGTTAGATCTAGTTGTTTGTGATGCAACCCAGAGGTAGAGAATACAAGACTTATCAAAGAAGAAAGGTACAAGAATCAGAGATAGAAGAGATAGTTGAAGAAGAGATAGGAGAAAGAAGCAAAAGGGATTTGTAAAAAGATGAGATACATAATACTATCATGAGCATGAGCTAAGGCCAACAACAGATGACACAACTTATGGCACAACTACTTCAAACTATGCAAAACATCAACTTGGCCAAGACAACACCATCTCCTACAGGTGAAAGAAGTGCTACAGCTAACCATTGAACCATCATGGGTTCCACACCTAGACCCTTGTAGCCCAAGTTCTTACAAAAACGAAGAAGATCCACATGAGGAAGAAGAGCAAAATCAAGATGAGGACAACTTTGCTTCCTTCTTTGTAGAGTATAGAGCACTTGGACCGAAGTTCCATGCCCAAATGTCACTTAAAGATTTTTGTAGCTTGAAGTTGAAGCATGGAAAGGAGGAGACAAACAAATTCACACCAGCCTCATAAGGATCTACAAAATAAGTTGGGTAAGCTATCCATTCCTAGTTTTGATGGCTCTAATAAATGCACTACATGAGCATGGGTCTAGAAGTTAGATACCTATTTTTCACTTAATCCGATGTATGACAAAAAAGCCATCAAATTTGCCACATTACACTTGGAGGACATTACACATGAGTGGTGGTATCATACATTGATCACCCAAGGGAGCACTTATGAGGAGCTTGCTCAGAGATTGATTGACAAGTTTGACATGAAGGATTCAGAGATCTACTTCAAGGAGTTGGCTCAGTTGAGACAGAGTGGTTCAGGGGATAGTTATGTGGCATAGTTTCAAAGATTGTCGGTGATGGTTCCAAATGTTTCAAAGAAGAAACTTATAGTTCTCTTCATGGAGGGTTTGATCGAGCCTCTTAGAGGTTGGGTTAAGGCTTTTGATCCACCATCACTAAGGCCATTAGGAGAGCACTCACATTGGAGACATCCATTCCCAAGGGCAAATTTCAGCATAAGGCACCACTCACTCGTCAAAAGAACCATTTCAGAAGGTAGTGCCACATCCCAAGGAGATACCACAAAAGTCAAGCAAGGAAGAGTAGTCAAGGAAAGAACTTGGGAAGAAGAAGTTATGCTTCTCTTGCAAGGAGCCATGGGAGCCGAGTCAGCAATGCCTTGGTAGAGGACAAGTACACTACATAGAGGTGATTTTGGATGAGGAGTCAGAGACAAAGGATCTTGAGCCTAAGGTTGAGGAGATAGAACAAGAAGAGACAAAGGAGGAAGAGGCTTCAGGAGGTACTTTTGCTACACTTTCAAGTGCCCCTAAATATCATCCATTTTGGGTTAGAGGAGTTCTACATGGACAAAAGATCATAGTATTGATCGATAGTGGAGCTACTGATAACTTCATTGATGAGGATTTGGTCTCTAGGAGAGGACTAGCCACCGAGGACTTTGAGGGGTTTAATGTCATAGTTGCGGATGGTTTCACTATTCCTTGCACCAAGAAAATTCAGTAGCTTGATGTTTCATTAGGAAGGCATAAGGTGAAAGAAGACTTCTACATTGGCGGATTGTGAAAGACTGATATTGTTTTGGGTGTACAGTGGTTGCATTCTCTTGGAGAGTTCACTCAAAACTATCAAACCATGGAGCTGAAATTCAAGGTTGATGGTAAGGAAGTTACACTACGAGGCATTTTGAATGGAGGTCCTAGAGTTGTTTCAGCTAAGAGGATGGAGAGATCTTTTTGTAGAGGCCAAGTGGCTTGGGCAGCTCATTGCTTGATCACTAATGCTTGATCACTAATACAAGGATATCTAGGGGTGAGAAGTCTTATCATGTAGATATTCAGTCTATTTTGGACAAGCATAGTGTGGTATTCAGCAATATACTTCTAGGACTACCACCAAATAGAGGATTTCAACATGTTATTGAGCTTGAGGATGAATCGAAGCTGGTTATCACTACCTTTTATCGCCATCCGAAGAGACATAAGGAAGAGATTGCGAAGGCGATTAAGGAGTTGTTAGACATGGGACACATTAGGCCGAGTTCTAGTCCATTTGCATCTTCCATGGTGTTGGTCAAGAAGAAGAACGGTACCATGAAGATGTGCATCGATTACAAGACATTGAATAAAAAGACAATCAAGAACCGTTACCCCATTCCCAGGATTGATGAGTTGATCGATGAGCTACATGGCATGGTGTACTTCGATCAAGATATCATCAAATATGAGTTAGAGAGGAGGATGTGCATAAGACATCTTTCAGATGTGACTATGGGCATTATGAATTCTTAGTCATGCCTTTTGGCTTTACTAATGTGTCGACTACATTCTAGTTTTGCATGAATCAGGTATTCATTAAGCGGTTAAGAAGAATTTTTTTGGTTTTCTTTGATGGTATACTTATCTACAACAAGACTTGGGAGGATCACTTGAGACACATAGATGAGATGCTTGGGATTCTAGAGCAACAATCACTTTTTTCCAAATCATCTAAGTGTGAGTTTGGGATGATGGAAATTTTGTATTTAGGGCATAAGAATAGTGCCCAAGACATCCAAGTGGATGATGAGAAGATACAGGGTATCCTAGATTGCCCCCTCCTAAGACTTGCAATTGAGAGGATTCGTTGGACTTTGTAGCTATTAAAGGAGGTTTGTTAGGGATTCTCACAGTTGGTAGCACCATTGAAAAACTTGATGAAGGGAGCATTCCATTGGTCCAATTTAGCACAGCAAGCTTTTGATAAGCTCAAGAAGGTAATGAGTTCATGTCCTGTATTGGCTATTCCAAAATTTTCACTTCCTTTTGTGTTAAAGTGTGATGTTTCAGGAGAGAGGAATGGGGCGATTTTGATGCAAACTAGACATCCCATAGCATTTGAGAGTGGAAAGCTCAAAGAGTTAGAAAAGGGTTTTTCCATTTATGATAAGAAGATGTTAGCTATCATGTATGCTTTGACTAAGTTCAAGCAATATTTGGTTTGTGGGAGATTTGTGGTGAAAACGGATCATAATAATTTGAAGTTCTTCCTCAACAAAAAGGATTTGAATGATAGGCAACAAAAAAAGGTAAGCTACATGTTTATGATTTTGATATTGAGTATGTTAAGCGGAAAAATAATGTTGTGTCTGATGCATTCTCTAGAAAACCATATTTGTGCTCAATGTTTGATATTTTTGTTGATTGGAGAGTTGCCATTAAAGCGATGTATGCTAAGAATACATTTGCTATGATATCTTGGAGGGAAAGTCTCAGGATGACAAGTATAGGGTGGCGAATGAGCTCATCTTTTATAAGGATAGGGTGTATCTTGTTCCTGAGTCTAAGGTGAAGGAGAAGATTTTGAGGACAATTCATAACACACCTTTGGAAAGCCATCCAAGGTATTACAAAACTTATAAGTGGGTGAAAGAGATTTACATGGAAGGCACTCAAGGAGGATGTTTTCAAACACATTAAGGAGTGCCTCACATGCTAGCAGAATAAAACAAAGCAAGTGTTTCAAATAGGTTTGTTGCAGCCCTTGCCTATTTTGGATAAAAAATGAGAGTATTTCTATGGATTTCATCGTAGGCCTTCCACGAGTTCAAGGTAAGGATTGCATATATGTTGTGGTTGATAGACTCACTAAGTATGCACATTTCTTTGCGATATCTATAGAGTTCAAGGCACCACATGTAGCTAATTTGTTTTTCAAAGAGGTGTTTAGACTCCACAGGTTGCCTAAGAACCATAGTAAAACTCACAGGTTACTCACTCAACTCGCAGGAATTTGAGGACGAATAACTGGCCCAAAAACTCGCCATTGAGTTTTTTTAATAACTCACGATGATTTCGCACATAAAAATCGCAAGTCATCGCAAAAAATCATGAGCTAGGTGACAAAAATTCACCCAAAACGAAATAAAAACGTCACTATGCATTTTCAATTTTTTTTACCTTCATTTCTGTCACAAAACCCTCGCGCACGCATTCCATTGTTTTTCAGAGACCAGCATCACGTTTTTACAAGGATTTGGGCAAGGATTCGAGTAGGTTGATGTGTTTAATAATTTAAATATTTAGTTGCTTTGTTCAAGGCATTCAAAGAATCAAAAAACGTGCTGAAAACATACAAATAAATTGTTGCTAATAAAAATACGCCTATGTCATGGAGAGTCACGACTGCATTTTTTAAAGTTTAAAACCATTTAAAAATTGACATGCACTACTCTTGAATGTCACTTCTACATTTGGGTCTATTTCAAATTCTTACCCTATTAAGCCCTTTTTCTCCCTTCTAGGGACTGTGTTTGCAACATCTCCTACAATTTTTTCTTAAAATTATGATGCTTGAAGACAGTTACACAAGCTAAATTAAAAGTGACCATTTTTAATGGCTGGATAATCTTGTTTCTCCATGTACTATGAGGTTTTAAACATGAAGGGCAGTGGCTGAATACTTTTAAAAACTCCTAAGCTCCCAATGCATGATGGTTGTTCAAGAATCAAAACATTTAGAAGACAAAAAATTCCTTTAAGGAGAAAATATTGGGGTGACTGCTGCTCCATCCAAGCTTACTAGTGGATGCAAGACTGTCTAAAATAGGCTTCACTAATGTGACTTCTATTAGTGTGTTGGAAAGAGTAAACTAAGTAAAAAAGTTTAGCAATGCAAAACAAATATATCCTTTTGGCAATGGATACAAGCAGAATATGAGAGGTTACTCGTGGACCCCCTTCCCTAGAATAGAACAATTGTAGGAGATGTAATATCCCTTTTCTAGTCCATTCCAACATTCTTGGAAAATTCCAAGTTTCTTGGAGAAAATAAATGCTCCTTGGAGAGTGCCAATTTTCTATGGTCAAGACACATGCATTTAAAGTGTTGACGGAGTTATCTGGGAAGTTCAATTGGCTTATTTTAATATTTTCCGCAACTTTGGTGGTTGTGCGGAAAATAATAAAAATATTAAATAATAATTATAAGTTGTCAAAAAGTAACTTCATTTTATATTTCTATTTGACATCTTAGTTAATTATTTAATAAAAGGTACTTTAAGTTGTGCAGTTAAGTGACACTAGGCTCAAGGGGACATAAGAGGGACTTTTGCACACATGAATATGTTTTAATTTTATACTTAGAGGAGAATATGGAGGAAAAAAGAAATTAATATTTTATTCTCTCAAAAGGCTATAAAAGGAGTTGTGCACAGAGAAAAGGTTAGACTGAATCTTGCTTTTTGCTATTTGCTCTGAATGAGAACCTGAGTTTCTCCATATTTCTTGAAGATGAAAACTCTCTTGAAATACCAGTTTTGAGGATGAAAACCCTCCTAGCTGAATTTGGTGATTTCATCTAGAAGTCACATTTGTACTGCAAGTGCTATTATTTTTCTAGTTGATGCTGATAATGGAAATTTTTTATGTTTTTTGATGTGTTTGGGAGCACAAGGTTTTGAAGCTCATTGTCTGGTATTTGCTTTTACATGATGAAATATTGAAGTGTTTTGTTGGAGCTCCATGAAGGGGCCGTACTGTTTATGGCTGCCGTACTACATAAGTTGTCGTACTAATTGAAAGAGGCAACATTTCATTTAGAAAGTTGTGTTTGAATTGGAAGGTAAAGTCTTATATGATATATTGTGTCCATTCATATTGGAGATTAGCGTCTAAAAAGTTTGAGGAGAAAAACAAATAAAGGAGCCGCTTCATCTTGTCTTACATGGGAGACAATATAATGGTAGCGCTTTTCTTTTAGTTTGTCTTTAGTGAGACTTTGGTGGGGGCCGCCACTCATTGGCAGCTTGGCATCTCATTTTAAAATGCTTCTTAGATATTCCTTTGTCATTTTGTGATGATTCGATGGAACTTGGAGTAGTGTGGGAAGCCGTACAAGGCAGTATTCTAGTTGTATGTTCTGATTTTTACATCAGAATATTCTGAGTCAGAAGTTTTACTCAGTTTTAGTATTGTGGGCAGAGTGTGAAGTGTTTCTTCAGTAACACTTCAGTCTTTTTCTAGTCGATGTGCTTTGTGCTTCTTGCTTAGTCATATTGGGAGTTATATGCATGTTTCAGATGAGGTTTCAGACCTGATAAGTCATGGATATCAGCAGAGTAGTGTATGTCAGAACTGCACATACCTTCTACGTCAATCATCAAAGTTAACATGGATTATACAATGTTTGTGAGTTCATTTCTCAGTGATTTTTATGAATTATGAGCTAATCCTTGTACTTGCAGCAGTGCATTTATCTGATCAGAATTAATATATATTTGAGTTGCAGCAATTACTTCACATACTTTTATATTGTAATGCATTCATACTTGTCTTGTAACCCTGGAAGGTAATACCGCCGGTGGCATCATATTCTATAGATTTCATATTGTAAAATTGGATGGTTTACTGCCAGTTTGTATAGCATTTCTTTTTAGCCCGTTTGGAATTGAACAAGCTTGTTTGTTATCGACCATTTTGGTTTGATCAAGTTTAGACATTTTGCCAATGGCTTTGCATGTACGCATGCTCGTTCGTTGAAGAAGTGTTTGATTTGGGTCACTTATGCCGCCTACGTGCTCTAATTTTGTAATTGCATTTATGCACACTTGTTTGTTGAAGAAGTGTTGATTTGGGACAACTCTATCGCCTACGTGCTCTAGTTGGCTTTGCCGCCTTCATTTGTACTTTACATGCATCTTAGATAATTGTGTGGTCCAAAGCACCGTATGCTCTCACCTTGCCCACACTGAGATCTTGGTGATCAGAACGTGTTAGGACATTTCATTTGGATTTCCTTATTGCAAAAATAAATAAAAAATGAGTATGGTTATTACAATGGTATCAGAGCTGGTGATCTTGTCAGCCTGTTGGGAAGCTAACACCTTGTTGCAGATTTCCAATTGCATGACAAAGTTTATTAGTGTGTTAGTGATTACATGATAGTGTTTAGTGGCTACAAAAAGACGAAGACATTTCTAGAATCCATGACAAAACTATTGCAAGTATTTGGAAAATATCAAAAGGCTCTGACAACATTGATAAGGGAGATGACTAAAGGGGCTATGAACGTGAGGCTACCAAAATTCTTGATCAGTATCAAGAATTACCTGATGAGTTCAAAGACCAAGTTTCCTTTGATGATTACTTAAAGTTACTTGACATCGATCATCCTAACAAAAGGGGCCTTATAAACTACATAAGAAGGTCAAGGAAGAAAGAGGAGAAGACAGAAGTTTCCAAGGAGTTGGAGGAGAAGAAAAAGTTTGTGAAGGAAGAAGAATCACGAGCAGCTTTTGTAAGAGAAGAGGAGAGACCTGAAGTGGCGAGAAAAGAAGTTTGTAGCAGAATTGAGCTCAAAAGAAATAATCTTTGCTTCTCATGCAAGGAGTCTTGGGAGCCCAGCCACCGATGCAAGAGCAAAGAAGTGAAATTGTTAGAGGAAGAATTAGAAGTCACAAAAATGGAGGCTGAAAAGGAGAAAATGGAACAAGAGGGACGAGTATTTGAGTTGTCCTAAAGGTATTGAGTCAAAGGTAGATGAAGGCATGAACTTCTCTGATGATGAGGAGAATGTTCCTAAACAAGAAGATTGGAAGATTGCCCGCCCAGAGGTTTCAATGGAAGAGCATGCTAATTTTGAGAATGTTGAAGTTTTCAGAACAGCAATTAGTGATGAGTAGATACATCACATTGGTGATGATAATTCAAAATTTGAGCGGGAATTTCCCATGCAAGAAGTGTACGAGATTGATTTCCAAATAGAATCCATTGAGAGGAGTGTTCTAGATGAAAGAGCTGATTTTTGTATTAGCATAAGTCTGTTATCATTGCATGACTTTGATCAGTATGAAAGTGAACAGGTGAAGAAATCAGCCAGCTATAGAGAGCATATTGAGCCTTCAACATCAGTCCAAAACCATCTATACATAAGAACATGGGATCCAAATGTTTGTCGAAGACACTTGGCACCGAAGATCAAAGTGGAGCAAGCAATGGAGTTTCTTGATAATTCATTGCTTGAGCATAGTGATGTCGTGCCATCTATTCAAAAAAATTGCAAAGCAACATTCAGAGAAAGAAGCTGATTTTGAAGATTATGTTTCATTTGTAAATGAAGATATTTCAGAATCTTTGTTGTACAGAGAGCAAAGTTATATTGCAAAAAGGGAACAAAGGCCTAGAGAGCTACATTGGTTGAAGACTCAACTTTTGGATTATGTTTCATTTGTAAATGAAGATATTTCAGAATCTTTGTTGTACGGAGAGCAAAGTTATATTGCAGAAAGGGAACAAAGGCCTAGAGAGCTACATTGGTTGAAGACTCAACTTTTGGTCCCTCTTGAGAAAGAGATAAAAGTTCTCACAAGTTTGGACAACACACACAAGTTCATTGAAGACCTCACTTTGAAAGCTCAAATTGAGGAAAGGCAGAAAGGCATGAAGGATGGAACCACTCTTGCAAATTTGCAAGCTATCAAAGATACACTGGAGTTAATAAAATCAAAATACCTTAAGTTGATCATAGACAGAAGCCTTGCCATCAAGTTCGCAAAAGAGACCCTCGGTGCATTCAAAGAAAAGAAGAAAGAGGTAGATGAGCTCAACCTAGAGTTAATCTTAGCTCACTTCTCACTCTACAACACTGAAAGTCAGTCATCTGTTGATGCAAGAGCATCCCAGATTGCAAAGCAATATTGCATCAACCAAAAATATTTGCATTCTTTTGTTTTGTTTCATTTTCAATTCAGTTCAATCATTTGCAATTTCAGCATTTTTTACCGCATTTCACTGCATCTTCATATCAGATCTCGCGGAGCAAGACTTAGCATCTACATAGTGTCATCTAAATCATATTCAAATTTCAAGTGATTTGGATTTGTTTCCAGAAAGTTATCATTATCAAAAGAGCATCAGTTTTTACATCATAGAGCATCTAGACAGTCAGTTGAAGGAGAAGGTTTGGGGAGCACTTTCATAACTTGCGGAGCCTAATGTGTAATGTCCCCTTTTGGGACACACTAACTTTTTTCCTAATTTATCAATTTTCAAGCAAACAAAAATTAAGAGAGTACCTTAGCTGTTCTTATTTCCTTGTTATCTTCTTCCCCTTTACTATGCTAAGTTGGCAACTAGCACCAAATACTCCCAATAATATATTAAATCTGCCTCAGACTTTTCTTAGAAAATATATTCTTGAAATCTGAATTCAGAATATAACTTTCCTCTAGATCTGCTGACAGATCAGAAATATAAATTGTTCCTTTCATATTCCCCTATAATCATCATTGCTGCTGCTGTTTCTATATTGTATTTGTGTTCTGATTCGTCGATGCCCCTCATCGATTTCTTTATGATCCTTTTAGATCTTTCAAAGTGTATGATCATTTGGTCAAGGGTCATGGCTTTAAGGAATTCACCGTTTTACTAAACCATTTCATGTCATCGCTGTTTTTAATAATATTTGTTTGCACCTTAATATAATTGCTGTCCATTATTTCTTTCATGTCTTAACTAAGACAAGTTACTACAGTGTCTTTTAGTCTTATTACTTTATTGCTTGCTGCCTTATATTGATATAAATCTTTTATTAATATTCATTTACTAATGAAGATGGGTCAGCATATATTGGTTTATTTAAATTTCCTTATATATTCCTTTGTAGAATATATCCGCTGCCATCTAAGATTACCTTTATAATTATATATTTATTATATATTTCAATATTTATATATTTATATCATATAATAATATATACCATAATATTTAATTATTAATATTATAATTATTATTATATAATATCTTATTTATATTTATAATTATACATTATATAATGATGATAATATATAATATTTATATTTATATTTATTATATTATTATAATCATCTATAATATATTTATTATTATATTTATTATATTATTATAATTATTATAATAATATTTCTTATTTATATTTATATATTTATAATAATATTTATATTATTATTTAAATATATAAATATATTTATTAATATATTATATTTTAATTATAATAATAATATCAATATTGATAATATTATTTTTGTATTTATATTATCATTTATAAATACAATAAATATAAAATAATATTATTTAATATTATTGTTTATTAAATATTATTATATACACGATTATCATTCAATTGATTAAAACTCCATATTTGATGAAAACAACTTTCTCGTCATGATGTTTAAATTTTTAATTTAAACAATGCCTTAATATCAGCACATGACAGCCCTCCCCACTCGAAATTGCTTGTCCTCAAGCAATCATAGTGAGTTCTTTCATTACCCCGTGCTACCTTCCGATGTGTTGAGACGAAGTCATGGTTTTGATTCAGACTGAACATGTTTTAGTGAAGAGAAATTGATTGTGATTCCATAAAAGAGAATTTGTGATCAAAAGAGCATTTGTTTGATGTTTTGAATAACAACGATGGGATGATTTGAGAGTATTGAGATTCTTTGATTACGAAATTCGGTCTTGTACTTGTCCTCTTGTAGTTTTACCTTGTGATGTGTTATTGATCTCAAAATTGTGAAGAGTTATGTTCTTGAGGTGTAATTGATTATATGTCATGGACAGAAAATTTATGATTAAAGAAGATTCGGTAAGCTCTTGTTTGAATAGTGATGTGATTGATGAAATATAAGTGTTATAGATGATTATGAAGAATGATCCTGGGAATTTGTGGGTTATGGGCCCGTAATATAACTTAGTATTGCTTTTATGTTACTTAAATCAAGAGAACTCAAAAGAGACCCTTCGAGAATTGATCTAATATAGAAATGAATTTGGTTCATGGGTCTTTGTGATGAAATTAACTTTTATGTTCTATACTTCTCTAATGTCCACTTGTAGGTTATACTGATTTCTTCACTTGCACACAAGAATAACTCTTGAAAGGGACATTAGCAATATTAAAGATCAATAAATTAACAACGAAATCAATACATCATAACATAATTAATGATATAAGTAACATTTAATTTCAACATATAATTATCCATACCTCAAGCGGATCATTCGATACTTGCAAGTTAGAGTGTGATGGAGGGCACACTTCCTACCTATCACATCTTGACAAGAGCATGATGGAGGGCATTCTTCCTACCTATCATCCCCTTGACATAATTAGATAAGAGCATGATGGAGGGCATTCTTCCTACCTATCATGTCTTAATGAGGGTGTGATGGAGGGCATTCTTCCTACCTATCATCCCTTTAACATAATTTGACAAGAGCATGATGGAGGGCATTCTTCCTACCTATCATGTCTTGATGAGGTATGATGGAGGGCATTCTTCCTACCTATCATCCCCTTAACATAATTAAATAAGAGCATGATGGAGGGCATTCTGCCTACCTATCATGTCTTGATGAGGTATGATTGAGGGCATTCTTCCTGCCTATCATGTCTTAATGAGGATATGATGGAGGGCATTCTTCCTGCCTATCATCCCTTTAATATAATTTAATAAGAGCATGATGGAGGGCATTCTTCCTACCTATCATGTCTTAATGAGAGTATGATGGAGGGCATTCTTCCCACCTATCATACCTTTAATATAATTTGATGAGAGCATGATGGAGGGCATTCTTCCTTCCTATCATGTCTCAAACATGGTTTGCTTGTACTCGAGCCATCATGAACATTCTTTTTTAGTTTGTTTCCTTTTCTTCTCATCAGGTTCAAAATTTTCCTCCTCGAGAAAGTTTGCATTAAATTCTTTCACAGTATGTTGAATATAGAAGTGATTACACCAATTTCCATTTACATAATAAAATTGAAGTAGACAACCAAGTAGCTTAAGAATGCAAGCAACTAGCTCAAGCAAGTAGGCAAGTAGCTCAAGTAAACAAGCAAGTAGCTCAAGCAAATAGGCAAGTAGCTCAAGTAGACAAGCAAGTAGCTCAAGCAGACAAATAAGTAACTCGAGCAAGTAGGCAAGTAGCTCAAGTAGACAAGCAAGTAGCTCAAGCAAGCAGGCAAGTAGCTCAAGTAGACAAGCAAGTAGCTCAAATAGACAAGCAAGAAGCTCAAGCAAGTAGGCAAGTAGCTCAAGTAGACAAGCAAGTAGCTCAAGCAAGTAGGCAAGCAAGTAGCTCAAGCAAGTAACCAAGTAGCTCAAGCAAATAGGCAAGCAAGTAGCTCAAGCAAGTAACCAAGTAGCTCAAGTAGTCAAGCAAGTAGTTTAAGCAAGTAGGCAAGTAGCTCAAGTAGACAAGCAAGTAGCTCGAGCAAGTAGGCAAGCAAGTAGCTCAAATAGACAAGCAAGTAGCTCAAGCAAGTAACCAAGTAGCTCAAGCAAGTAGGCAAGTAGCTCAAGTAGACAAACAAGTAGCTCAAGCCACAAAACATACATGTAAGTCGTAAAGTATACACTTAAATACATAAGTCGCACGAATACACATATACACATAAGCCACAAGGTAAACTTTTGAATACACATAAATCACAAAGTATACACAAGATGGCAGGATCGCTGCTCTGATACCACTTCTAATGTCCCCTTTTGGGACACTAATTTTTTTCCTAAATTATCAATTTCCAAACAAACAAAAATTTAGAGAGTACCTGAGCTGTTCTTATTTCCTTATTATCTTCTTCCCCTTTACTATGCTAAGTTGGCAACTAGCACCAAAGACTCCCAATAATATATTAAATCTGCCTTGGACTTTTCTTAGAAAATATATTCTTGAAATCTGAATTCAGAATATAACTTTCCTCTAGATCTGCTGACAGATCAGAAATATAAATTATTCCTTTCTTATTCCCCTCTAATCCGTTGCTGCTGTTATTTCTATATTGTATTTGTGTTCTGATTCGTTGATGCCCCTCATCGATTTCTTTATGATCCTTTTAGATCTTTCAAAGTGTATGACCGTTTGGTCAAGGGTCATGGCTTTAAGGAATTCGCTGTTTTACTAAACCATTTCATGTCATCGCTGTTTTTAATAATATTTGTTTGCACCTTAATATAATCGCTGTCCATTATTTCTTTCATTTCTTAACTAAGACAAGTTACTACGGTGTCTTTTAGTCTTATTACTTTATTGCTTGCTGCCTTATATTGATATAAATCTTTAATTAATATTCATTTACTAATGAAGATGGGTCAGCATATATTGGTTTATTTAAATTTCCTTATATATTCCTTTGTAGAATATATCCGCTGCCATCTAAGATTACCTTTATAATTGTATATTTAAATATTTATATATTTATATCATATAATAATATATATCATAATATTTAATTATTAATATTATAAATATTATTATATAATATCCTATTTATATTTATAATTATATATTATATAATGATGATAATATATAATATTTATATTGATAATTATAATTATACTTATATTTATATTTATATTTGTTATATTATTATAATCATCTATAATATATTTATTATTATATTTATTATATTATTATAATAAATTATTATAATAATATTTCTTATTTATATTTATATTTATTTATATATTTATAATAATATTTATATTATTATTTAAATTTATAAATATATTTATTAATATATTATATTGTAATTATAATAATAAATCAATATTGATAATATTATTTTTGTATTTATATTATCATTTATAAATAAAATAAATATAAAATATTTATAAAATAATATTATTGTTTATTAAATATTATTATATATACGATTATCATTCAATTGATGAAAACTCCATATTTGACGAAAACGACTTTCTCGTCATGATGTTTAAATCTTTAATTTAAACAATGCCTTAATATCAGGACATGATATAATGGAATATCATACACGACACATAAGGATCAGATAGACCTTCCTTGAGGTTCACACCAAGTTTCATTCATTTGCACAGGTTTCTACACATTGCATCTTTCATTGGAGTTTGTAACCTCTTATTGCCAACGCAGAGGATTCTATGAGCTTGAAGATGATATATATAGATCTCTTAGATGCATTAGGAAGCCAATAGTTTAAGTTAGTAGTTATGATAGTTTAGATAAAGTATTATGTTCTGAAAAAGGCACTTCAATGCCATATCTTTCATATCTATTGTAACTCAGAAAGCAGGCCTATGACCCCTTTGATTGTAGCTCGCATGTTGCCAGCATATGAACATTGAGATTCTTTGATATACTGAATATATGAATCTTCCATTGCATTCTATATTTGTGTTGTTCCGTTGTGTTTACTCTAGCTGCATGTAATGGGCTGTACCTGTTTGTAAATTTTTAAGATCTTTTTATGTGTTTTATTTGAAATTTTTATGTGATCTTTCAGACTAGACAGAAGAATGCAAAAGGGGTTTTCAGTTTTCCTGCAGATGTGTTGCCGAAGCATACAATATAGAGCATATATGGAAAACCCAGAAAAAGTACAAAGAATATGAAGAAACTAATTGATACCTAGATAGCAAAATGGTCAATAAACAATTACTAACACATACCCATGTTGAGATTTGAAACTTCATACTGTTAGAATTAGTGCAGACAAATGAGGGGGAGGTGAATCAGTTGTCTCAAATTTTGATCCTTTTACTCATTTTTATCTTCTTTAGTACTTATCAACAGATTAATGATATAAACATGAAAACACACAAAAACACGAGCATAAATGAATTCAATACACAGAACACCAAGATTTTAACGTGGAAACCCGGTTAAGGGAAAAACCACGAGGTGACTAACTCAAGATTGTATTATCTGTTAAAAGAATATGAAAAGAAGGCACCTGCCCAAGGAGTCCACACTCCGAATGAAAGGCACTTGCCCAAGGAGTCCACACTCCGAAATGAAAGCAACCTGGCCAAGGGATCACATCTCAAAATAATATTTATTGGATTTTTACATTGAACTGAGAAACAACATCTTCTTCATGCCAAGAACAGTTCCATTGAAGCTCACACACACTTCTGCTCTGCCTCTGAACCTCTTCCTCACTATCTGTTCATCTTCGCTTCCAGACCCACACTTCCACAATCTCACTACACCCATTTATACATGTCATCGACTTTGGAATGAACATCAAAGTCGACATCACAAACATTTATTTAATTACAGAGCAGTTACAATTACAACACTTGACTTATTACAAAAGACTATACGCGGATCTCTACAATGTCGGCTAGAACATAGCAGGGACCCAAAACATCTTCGATCAACACGCCACACTTCATAACACTTGACTTGAATCATCCGCAGCACTCGCAAATCATCCGGTCGGCCAAAACTGGGAAGAACAGCAACACTCAAAAAGAAATCTTCAATCACAAGCTCAATCTTCAATGCAGACCGCCACCACAACAAGAACACAATCCAGATACCTCCACAAGTACGTTGAAATCAACTAGAACATCCGCACCACTTTAGATCATCAAAACCACCTGCATCTTCATATCGGAACTCAAGAACACTGTCTGCCATGACTGTCATACTGGAAAAATTGCTTGCGGACCTCTAAACCATGAACCACTTGTGTTGAGCACGCATCCCATCATCCTTAACAATCCTCATAGATCCACATATCGTACGCAAAGAAATCTTGATCGATTTCTTCCCACTGTCATTCCTGAACACTGCAACATCCGGTTCTACTCAGACAATCACAACTTCTCTCAATCTTCATGCAGACCTCTCAAATCTTTACTGGAGCATTTCCAGACATCATTCTACAAACCCTTTAATCCGCAGCCTCTGATCTTCATCTTACTGAGAGTTCTTCACTGTCTTCACTGTCTTCCACTATTTGCTTCTTGTTCATTTCAGAAAGTCTAATTTTCTCAATGTCCTCAACAGAAAACTCATCAATCCATAAGATACAGTTGACATCAATACAACAAGAGTATGTTGACATCAATGACAACACCGATTAGGCACATACTTGCAACAATCTCCCCCTTTGTCATTGATGGCAACATATGATGTGCAAAACAATTTCAATCATCAAGACAAGAACTTCTCCCCCTTTTCCTGTCATCCCTTCAACTATTTTCTTCACTGCTCCCCCTGTCATCAACAACCACTTACTCATAAGTTTTTCACATGACTTCTCTCCCCCTTTGACATCAATGGCAAAGGGCACATAGTTGCACTTGCTTCTCACAATACTGAACTTCAAAATCATACTGACTGCTCCCCTTGAGTAGCAGCCTCCCAACAACAATCCGGATCACAAAATGTGTCTGTGAGATCCACTGGATTGATGCACATCAGTGCATCTTAGTTCTGAACCGAAGCGGTAATAACCCCTAACTTCTCTCTAAGATACTCAAAAGTATCCCTAGGTAGAGGCTTAGTGGAGATATCTGCAATCTGATCTTTTGAGGGAACAAACTCCAATCTGACTTCATTTTCATTCACCTTCTCTCTCGAAAAGTGAAACTTGATGGATATGTGTTTTGTCTTTGAATGCAACACCGGGTTCTTTGATATGTTTATTGCACTTGAATTATCACAGAAGATTGTGACAGGCTCTTCAAATACTACTCTGATATCCTTTAACATTTGCTTCATCCACAGAACTTGAGTGCAACTGTCTGCTGCTACAATATACTCTGCTTCTGCAGTGGACAGAGATATTGCCCCCTGTTTCTTGCTCAACCAAGAAACCAATCTCTTTCCCGAGAAGAATGCACCACCACTAGTACTCTTTCGGTCATCCACATCTCCTGCCCAGTCAGCATCTGTATATGCATGAAGGGAGAAATCATTATTCTTAGGATACCACAACCCATACTCAATTGTTCCCTTCAAATAACTGAAAATTCTTTTGACTGCCATAACATGAGACTCTCTCGGATCAACTTGAAATCTAGCGACAAGACCAACTGCATTCATGATATCAGGCCTAGTTTGGGTCAGATAGAGCAGTCCTCCATTCATTGATCTATACTTCTTCTGATCTGCCTTAGGGATTCAACATCTTTACTCAACTTGCATCTGGTTGCCATAGGAGTATTCATTGCCTTTGAATCTTCCATTCCAAATTTTTTCAACAGCTCCTTCACATACTTGGTTTGCGATATGAAAATGCCCTTTTCTGACTGAGTGATTTGCAGACCCAAGAAGAAATTCATTTCACCAAACATTGACATCTCAAATTCACTTTGCATCTGATTAGCAAAAGTTTTACATATGCTATCTTTCCCACCAAAGATGATATCATCAACAAATACTTCAACAATCAAGATGTATTCATGATCAACATTGAAGTAAAGATTACTGTCACTAATACTTTTGTTGAAACCTAACTTCAAAATATGCTTATCTAATCTTGCATACCAGGCTCTTAGGGCTTGCTTGAGTCCATACAATGCTTTCTTCAATTTGCATACCATATCTCCTTGATCAGTCAATTGAAATCCATCCGGTTGCTCAATGTATACCTCTTCTTCCAATTCTCTATTCAGGAATGCTAACTTGACATCCATCTGGTAGACCTTGAAATCTTTATAGGTAGCATACGCAAGAACTAATCTGATTGCTTCAATTCTTGCTATTGGATCAAAGGTTTCTTCAAAGCCAACTCCTACTTGAGAGTATCCCTTACAAACCAATCTGGCTTTGTTTCTAACAACTTCACCATCTTCATTCAGTTTATTTCGGAAGACCCATTTAGTTCCAATCACATTCTTGTCTTTAGGTCTAGGAACAAGATCCTAGGTGTGATTCTTTTCAATTTGCATCAGTTCTTCTTCCATTGTTGTTACCCAACTTTTATCATTACAAGCTTCACTCACTGACTTTGGTTCAATCTTTGAAATCAGACAATATTCTACTTGTTCTTCTGCAATTCTTCTTCTAGTTTGAACACCTTTATTTCTTTCTCCTATGATCTGATCTTCAGAATGATTTAACCTTACATACCTGGGAGTTATAGGATTTTCTTGTACTTCTGTTTCTTGGACTTGCTCACCAACATCTGCCTCATCTTCTCGAATGTCTGAATTCTCCGGACCAGACTGAATCTGGCCTTGCTTTTCATTATCTGAATTTTCATCTTGATCTTCTGATTCATAGCATCTGGAAGGTTTCTCCTTGTCTTCATTGTTGAAACACCAGTATGCCTTGCTTTAACCAGAGTATCCTAGGAATATTCCTTCATCACTTCTTGCATCAAATTTGCCTAGATCCTCATCTCTCTTGATATAACATTTGCTACCAAAGACTCTAAAGTATTTGACAGTAGGAGCATTTCCAAACCATAGTTCATAAGGTGTCTTACCAGTATTACCTCTGATTTGCACCCGGTTAAGAGTGTAGACAGCAGTACTTACAGATCCAACTGTTGCCAAGAAGAACACAATTATTGACCAACTGATTCTTATAACTACCCAAAAGCCAACAAACAACTAATACATAGTTAGATAAACTATATTAGCGAAACATAATAATCAGCATTATACACTAACTACACATGTAAGCTATAACACTATATAAAACTTGATACATGATGATAAAACTATGAGTTTGGATGTACAAGTATTCACATTAATACACATCCAAAGGAAACCAACCTAAATAAGAAACTCTACCTAAAATTCATTAGAAAGTCCTTAGACAATATTACAAACTCCAACAATAGAGAGGATGATGGTTCACACAAGCCTTTCAAAGAGAATTCTTGATGAGTTGTAGATTTATACAAGGGTGCGGAGGGGAGGTCATTTTCTTCACCTCCATGCACTCGAAAGAGAATGAACTAGCAACGAGGTAAAAACTAAGTCCGTCCTTGAATTAACCTTGCACACAAGAATGACTTCTCTACTATGTAGATGATGGTGTGTGCTACTAATATAGACTGAATGAATCGCTGATTGATTTGCTTCAGATGATATGAAGTGCTATCAATGTGAGTGTTGTGCTCTGATGAGGTGAATGAGTAAATCGTTGGAGAGATGCCATATTGGGATCCATCGATCCCCTTAAATACCCGCCTTCTACATGAGAGGATGCATCCTTTTGTGGGGACGTCTCCCTTGGAACCAATTGCATCCTAACTAATTCTCCTTAATTTGTTTTGTTTGCTGACTGGGACACTTTATCTTATGTGCCTTGCCTTATTCATGATCGACTTCCTTAATTAATCGCGTCATCCCTTGTTAGTTGTTCGATTCATTTTAGGAGTCCGCCGATCAATGAGTATACAATATAATAACTTAATCTCATTTTGGTTTTGTCTTAAATTCATTTTGTCTTATCTGATTTAAATCGGCGCCAGCAATCTCTCTTATCTTTTGCAAGTTCGATCATCCTGTCTATCAACGATGCCATGGTTTATATGCTGAAGATTAGATGATTCCTTTCAGTCTATTATGATGAGTGTCAAACCTATCAGTAAATTTGGCCATCTCCATTGGGAATAACTTATAATCTCGCAAGCAACCAAGCGGAACATTATAGTCCTCCCCACTCAAAGATTGCTTGTCCTCAAGCAATGCTCAAATTCGGATGTTTGAGGATCTCAGCTCCTTCCCATGTACCATCATCTTCAGGTAGACCTTTCCATTTTATGAGGTATTCGGAGATTATTCTATTCCTCAATCTTCTTTCCTTTGTACTAAGTATTCTTTCCAGTTCAAGGACTAATTGTCCCTCGTCATCAAGAGGGGGTAGTTCTTCACACGGGGTGACCTTTGAGTCTGGAAACATGAAATACATTGTAAATCTTACTATTCCCAAGGAGATCCAACTAGTAAGCAACCTCGCCAATCCTTCTCAAAACCTTGTATGGTCCATAAAATCGAGGCTTGAGCTTTTCAGATCTGCTAACCTTAATAGAAGTCTACTTGTATAGTTGCAATCTTAAGAATACCATGTCTCCAACTTCAAAGGTTCTTTCAACTCGCTTTCTATCTGCATATATCTTTTGTTGGTTTTGGGCATGATGCAAGTGCCCCTAAGGACTCTCATGATGTCCTCATGTTGTTGAAGTAAGTCTTTGGCTTTGGGTACCCTACTCTCTTGAAGAAGCAAACTCCCAAATGATGTGGCTTCATACCCCTATAGAGCCTAGAATGGGCTCATCCCAATGAACATATGATGAATTGTGATATAGCAATATTCTCCCATGTGTAGCCACTTTATCCACACCTTTTGTTGTCCAATAACATAGTTCCTTAAGTAGCCCTCAATCCATTTATTCACTATTTCTGTTTGTCCATCAGTTCGAGGAAGATAACTTGTACTTGGCGTAAGTTCTGACCCGGACAATCAAAATAATTCTTGCCAAAATAAACTCATAAAGTGACTATCTCTATCGCTGACTACGCTCTTTGGTAGCCCATGAAGTCTGAAGATTTCCTTGAAGAATAACTGGGCAATTTGAGGGGCTTTGTATTCGGACGAGATAGCCATGAAGTGTGCATACTTTGTAAGTCTGTCTACCACCACGTAGATGCAATCTCTTCCTTACACCTTAGGAAGGCCGGTTATGAAATCCATGGAAAAACTACTCCACTTTTACTCGGGAATGGGTAAAGGCTAGAGTAACCCGGCTGGATAGGTTTGCTCTATCTTGTTTCTTTGACATGTGTCACATTCTCGAACATGCTTGAGTACATCTCTTTTTAGACCCTTCCAAGCAAACTTCTCTCTAACTTGTTTGTATGTCGTAAAATATCCTTAGTGCCCGGCTAAAGGATTATTATGAAATTCTTTGATGATTTTCTCCTTCAATTTGGACCCGGATGCAACATACACTTTATTCTTGTAGAAGATAATTTCATCCCTTACTCTAAATTCCTCATTTGGTATATTTCCTTCAAGTATGTTATTGGTGAGAGGATCTTTAGCATACTCGGCTATAAGAGTGCTTCTCCAATCTGGTGAAATACTTGATATGGTGCATAAGGATGGCCTTCTAGATAATGCATCGAAAACCACATTGTTTTTCCCTTTCACATAGGCAATGTCAAAATTATAGGCTTGCAATCTACTCACCCATTTCTGTTGACAGTCATTCAAATCCCTTTGTTTTAAGAAGAATTGGAGACTATTGTGATCGATTTTAACCACGAACTTTCCACAAACCAAATATTGCCTAAACTTCGCCAGTGCGTGCATAATAGCCAACATCTCTTTATCATAGGTAGAATATAATTTCTCCGCAGGAGATAGCTTGCAACTCTCGAAAGAAATAGGATGTTTGTTTTGCATTAGAACAGCTCCGATGCCTTCACTGGATGCATCACATTCAAGTTCGAAGGGGAGTGAAAAGTCGGGAATGGCAAGTACCGGACAAGTGCTCATTGCCTCTTTCAAATTTTCAAAGGCCTTTTGTGCTTCCTCATCCCATAAGAAGGATCCCTTCTTGGTCAAATTGGTGAGTAGAGCTGCAATCTTGGAAAAGTTCTTGACGAATCTTCAATAATAGCTACACAAACCCAAGAATCCCTTGAGATGAGTCAACGTTCTTGGTCTTGGCCACTCCTTAATAGCTTTGATTTTTTCTTCATCTACTTAGACTCCTTGTGCGCTTATCTTATGCCCTAGGTAGAGAATTTCTTCCATTCCAAACTCACACTTGGATGCCTTTGCATATAAGGATTCTTGCTCAAGAATGGACAAGACTTCATCAATGTGTTCGAGATGATCTTCCCATGTCTTACTATAGATCAAGATATCATCAAAGAATATCAACAAGAACTTCCTTAGTTGTTTTCGGAAGGTGTGGTTCATGCATGACTGAAATGTGGCCGGAGCGTTTGTCAATCCGAAAGGCAGAACCAAGAATTAAAAATGACCATAGTGACATCCAAATGCGGTCTTTGGAATGTCTTCTTCCCTCATTCTAATTTGATGGTATCCTGATCTTAGATCAATCTTCGAAAAGTACTTTGCTCCATGCAACTCGTCAATTAATTCATCCACTCTCGATATAGGATACCGATTCTTGATGGTTTGTTTGTTCAAAGCTCTATAGTCCACGCACATTCTCACGGTACCATCTTTTTTCTTCACTAATGCCACAGAGGAAGCAAATGGGCTAGAACTTAGTTGTATATGACCCATCTCCAAAAGTTCATTAATTGTTTTCTCTATTTCTTCCTTAAATTTTTGGGGATGCCTATATGGAGTGGTGATAACGGGTTTTGCATCCTTCTCCATTTCAATAATGTACTCAAAACCTCATTTTGGGGGAAGACCGGGTAGTATTTCATCAAACACTTTTTTATGTTTCTTGAGGATTGGTTGGATGTCTGTGTATGGACTTTCCTAATGGGGTTGATTTGTCTAGGATCAAACATTGGGCTGCCCATTCGATTTGGTTGTGCCTGAAGGTCTGTTCCATCCTTCTAGAGGAAATTACCCTAGGTGACCCGTCGGATAGCCCATGTAAGGTTATCTTTTTCCCATTTTGCTCAAAGCTAAGTTCTAGTTTGGGGAAATCTAAAGTTAAGCGCCCTAGGGAATGTAACCAAGGTACTCCCATTATTATGTCCATATCTCCCATATTGACTATATAGAAATCTTCTTGGATAGGGTGTTTCCCAAGAGTTAATTTTTGTTGGGGAAGCTTTTTGGAGCAATCGGTTGTAGACTCATCTACTAAGGTCATTTTAAATCCTTCAAAGTCTTGAGTTTCAAGTTTTACCTTTTTAGCCAATGCTTCATCAACAAAGTTGTGGGTGGGCCCACTATCTACTAGGGCTGTCACCTTTTGCCCTTTGAGAACTCCTATAATCCTAAAGGGATGATCTTTTGATACTTTAGAAATTGCTGCTATAGATCCTTGTTCATGGCTATCTTGTTTTATTCTTTTGATAGGACTTTCATTACCCACTTCTTCATCGGAAAGTACTTCAAGATTGTGGGCTTGACTCCTCTTACCACACCTATGTCTAGGCTCCCACTTTTCTTTGCATTTATAACATTGGTTTTTGTCACGGGGTTCCCTACCTATGCAAGTGTGACATGGTTTCCAAGGCTCCTTGCATCTATAGCATAGGCTGCTATCCTTCTTCTTATCCTTGGGGTGGAATGAGTTGTTAAACTTCCCTTTCTTATGAAATGGTTTGGTATATGGGTGAGAGGGTTTGGTTTTCTCATTTTGGTCCATCATTGCTTTAGTGGTCATCTCCAAGAAGGTCCTCATGTCTTGTGCCTCCATGTTGTTGTTGCGGTTTTGGTTCCTTCTAGAGTAGGCTTGCATTAATTTGTGTCACAGGATGGCAGGATAGCTGCTTTGATACCACTTGTAATGTCCCTTATAAGAAGATTCTTATTTTTAACCTTGCACACAAGAATGACTTCTCTGTTGTGTAGATGATGGTGTGTGCTGCTGATATAGACTGAATGAATCGCTGATTGATTTGCTTCAGATGATATGAAGTGCTATCACTATGAGTGCTGCGCTCTGATGAGGTGAATGAGTAAATCGTTGGAGAGATGCCATATTGGGATCCATCGATCCCCTTAAATACCCGCCTTCTACGTGAGAGGATGCATCCTTTTATGGGGACGTCTCCCTTGGAACTAATTGCATCCTTACTAATTCTCCTTAATTTGTTTTGTTTGCTGACTGGGACACTTTATCTTATGTGCCTTGTCTTATTCATGATCGACTTCCTTAATTAATCGCGTCATCCCTTGTTATCTGTTCGATTCATTTTAGGAGCCCGCCGATCAATGAGTATACAATATAATAACTTAATCTCATTTTGGTATTGTCTTAAATTCATTTTGTCTTATCTGATTTAAATCGGCGCCAGCAATCTCTCTTATCTTTTGCAAGTTCGATCATCCTATCTATCAACGATGCCATGGTTTAAACTTTATATGCTGAAGATTAGATGATTCCTTTCAGTCTATTATGATGAGAGTGTCAAACCTATGAGTAAATTTGGTCGTCTCCATTGGGAATGACTTATAGTCTCACAAGCAACCAGGCGGAACATTACAGTTTAATAAGGGAAATTCTAATTTACTTACAAAGTTACAAATGTTCTCTTTGCAAATTTGTGGTGTGATTGGAGCATGTTTGAGGCCATATACATAAGAAGCGCAAAAGGTTCATAAAAACACCTTAATGACCTCATTTTTTATGCAGTTCAACCTTTGTTTTCGCATCAAAAAGATGGAGGAGGAGACTCGTGATGTAATTGACTTGGATAATATTGATCTATATTCAGATTAGATTGTTAAAAATGTGGATTCCATTCCATGTTTATTATGGGGATACCACTGATTTTGAGAGAGAATTAGTAGAAGGGGCAGCAGATGCAAAAGTGCAAGCAGAAAAGGAAGCATTGTAAGGATTTGCATTGGATGATGATCACAATATGCTTGAGGATGATATTCTTCCTAAGGAAGAATCTTTACCATCAAATTTCAAGCATGCTACCACTGACTAGACTTAGTTAGAAAAGAAATTTGTAAAATATTTTATGAATTTGTAATTTTCTATGTTGTTTATAAACAATCAATCATCACATCATATATGACACTATGATATGTATTATACTCCTTTTATGGTCTAAAGCTAATAGAAAAATTACCTATTAGTTCTCTAAATTCATTATTTTTGCATGTTACATAAGTTCATTGATGAATTTATGTATTTTGTAGTATGTTGAGTTTTTGCTGAGTCCCAAGTTTGAGTCAATAATTTGGCCTACCGAATTTTGCTGAGTCCGATTTTTTGAACCATGCCAAACCTGAGTTTCTGAACTATGATTTGGGCTGTCCCTCTCAAGAATAATCCAAAGGTCATATGTGAGAAATTAACAGCAGCAATTGCTAAATGCAAAAGCTGCATTTTTTAAAGCCGAAGAGACATAGTGAGGAAGCCTTAATTTGAATTCTTTGTTGCATGTTTCTCATCTTGACATGATGGTTATCCCACTATCTGGGTTCCTGCAGATTGTAGTCACTCGGAGACTAAGATTTTTGGATATTTTAGTATGCTTGTTTTATATTAGTTTTGAGGAAAGAATCTTGTTTGAGATGTCAGCCATTATTCACTTTGTAAACACAAAATGAAGATTTTCAAAGGATGTGGATATCCATGCTCATTCACTCTATAAACAAATTAGTTTCCAAAAGAGAAATAGATTGCCCCAAAATTAATAGGAATGCTTGCAAATATCACATGAAAATGTAAAGAAATGTGATTTAAGTAATTGACTATGGTTTGTTTCTCTCAGGTCTTGCTCACGACTCAAGCCAAGGGTATAGATCTGTAATCTCGGAACATGTCATAATCTTTTTATCAATTTGAAATACTCACACAGAATACAGCTGTGCCATATAACAATCTTTTTTAAAACATTATCAACTTGATCAAAGTCTATCACCTTTAATGCCTCATCTTTAGGAGTAGAATGACTGATGCTTGTACTTTGTTTGGGCTTAAGAGCTTTACGTTCTTCAGAGGTTACTTCCATCTCTCTGCTCCTTTTTCTTTGAGAATCTTGTCCTGATTGTGAACAGATACTAAATATGGGAACCTGAGAACTACACATATTGGAATGTGTAGCTTGCAAATGAGAGATATTTGGAGCAGTGGCCTGTGAACTGAAATCACCTAAATTATCACTGCCACAGTTTAGTATCCTGATTTATATATTGCAAGTACGACACATGATTATCAGCTAATATGAAAAGAGGAAAAATTGTTCAAGCAACAAAAAATAATGAAGACCAATTCACATAGAAAAACTGTCTTTGAATCAGTAGAAACTCACAAGCCTGTGGTTGAAGTGCCATCAATGCTTTTTGAGCAGCCTTAATCTCTGCTTCTTTTTTAGTGCTTGCCGCACCCCCAGTGTAGGGAACACCAGCAAACTCAACAGTTGATATAAAAATTGGTGAATGTATCTCCCCTGACCTTGTAAAACTGTAAACAGGAACTGGCAGGCTAATTCTTTGAGCATAAACTTGAAGAAGATTCTTACACAGTCCCGTTTCATTCTGGGTTGATAGAAAACAAAATCTCATCAATAATGTTACTTCAGCTCACTATTTATCTGGACTAATTATGATATAGGTTACAATGGAACAATGAATTATTATATCAAAATAAATTATTCTGGAGTGACCATGGTCAAGCATACAATTACAACTAATGAATATACATCAAATAAAATTAATTAGTTAACAATCTGTGAAGATTCTGATTTTCTATGAACTTAAAACATTGTGATAAATCAATGGTCTTCTTAGTGCCTACATGCTACTCACACAGTACATCTGCCATGCATCAATTAGTGTTTCAACTTAAACCATCTTCAAATTGCAAAGTCACTCACTATTAGTGTTTCCTCTTCAGGAGTAAAACTACTGATGCTTGGACTCTGTTTTGGTTTAACAGGCTTACACTCTTCAGAGGATACTTCCTCATCTCTATCTCCTTTTATTCGAGAATCTTCTCCTGATTGTGAACATATATTAGATATGGGATCTTGGGAACCAGATATATTGGAATTTGTAGCTTGCAAATCAGAAATCTTTTGAGTGCCAGCCTGAGAAACAGAATCACCTGGAACACCACTGCCACAGTTTAGCATCCTAATTTATGTATTTGCCAAATTGAAACAACATTATCAACAAAAATGAAGACAGGAAGGACCATTAATCAATAAAAACAAAGAAGAGCAATTCATGTGTCCAAAATGTCTTTGAATCTGTAGAAACTCACAAGCTTGTGGTTGGAGTGCCATCAATGCTTTTTGAGCAGCCTTGATTTCTGCTTCCTTTCTAGTGTTTGCCACACCCCCAGTAAAGGAAACATCAGCAACTTCAACAGTTGATATAAAAATCGGGCATTGAATTTCTCCCGACCTTGTAGTTTTGTAAACAGGAACTGGCAGGCTCTTTTTTTGAGCATAAGCTTGAAGAAGATTTTTACATAGCCCTGTTTTATGCTGGGATAATAGAAAATAAAAGTTGATCAATAATGTTATACTGCAGTTCATTGTATAATTAAAACAATTATGATCAAAGTTAAAATTGCAAACAATGAATATAATTTATAAATATCAAATTGAACAATATCTGGAACAACTATGGTCAAAGTTTCAATTACAAGCAATAGACATATCAAATAGAAATGAATTTAACAAAATGCTCTAGAACCTAAAATATTAAACAAACATTCATTAGGAATTGATATCATATGTGGTACTTAATAGTTAATATTATTATAATGCATTCCCAGTTAATGTGGCAATCAATAAAGTCTCAAAATGAAAGCTCTGTTTTTGAATTCTGCCAAAAAGTGATTCCCACAAAATGAATTTTGATGGAGCAACAAGAGGAAGCTTGGGGTGGGCTGGTGTGGATGCGGGGTTCATTCTTCAACCCATGAATTTGTTAAAACTGCTTTCCTTTTAGGTGTCAAAAAGTGCTTTCTTTTTAGGTGCCAAATCAAACAATGAAACAAAAGCTTTGGCTGTTCCAGAAGGGCTCAAATTAGCAGTCTCGAATAGGTCCAAATGTCTGGAAGTGGTAGGGGACTCCCTTGTAGCGATCAACAGTTTGAGTGAGAACCAATTACAAGACTAGAGATTAAACGGCATCTTAGAGGAAGCTTGTTTTTGTGCAATCCTTTTGATAAGGTTATGTTTAGTCATTGCTTTCGAGAATATAGTATGATCGCCAATAGTCTTGCTAACACATGGATAGACCAATTTCCCTTATGTAATAACCCAAACTTTTTTTTTGAATTTTTACAATATTTGAAAAATGCAAATGCAAGCCCTCACACTTACTGATCACCCAGATCCCGATGTGGGCAAGGTGAGAGCACAAGTGTCTGGAAAAACAATAACTAGATGAATGCAATGCTGGAGAAAATAAAGAGGCAGCATAGCCAACCAAAACATAAAGGTGGCATAGCCAACCACATCAACACCTCTTTGGCAGACAAGTATCGTATACACGCAAAGCCACTAGCAAATTACAAGTAGATCCAATCAAGCCAAATTGACTGATAACAAGCAAACCCAATCAATGCCAAACAGGCTGAAATGATATGCAAATGCAAATAAGGACCCGGCGGTAAACCATCTAGAATCCTTTTACAATTATGAAATGCAATGCAGATAAGTATCTAGCGGTTGAACCATCCAGATTTACAATCTAATCAAATATATAAATTACTATATGGCAATTGAAAAATCTAGATTTACAGTATGAATGATTAAGTAATGAAAAACCCTTCTATTTTCAATTCCAATAATTATAACAAATAGTTGTCCAACCATCTGGAAAGAGACATTCTGTCAAACAGTTGGAAAGCAATCTGCATAAAATGTAAAATACTCAGAATAGGAGCCGATATATTTGAGAGTACAATGAAGGATAAACCAATGCTGCAAACTATACCAAAACCACTCTAAAATTTTAAACTTCATAACAAAAAATACCCAGTTATGTGCAAATGATATAGAAGATAACTCACAACAAATGATAATCAACACCTTAGTCACAAGGTTCGAGTTCGAGTTCATGTTCGGCAACTATAAAATTGGGAAAATGTTCGGCAAGGGAAAAAACAATTTGACATTAAATTCGCCTATATAAATTTGATTTTTTTAAAAATATAAGTAGTTTAAACTTTAACATTGCTAGATAGATTTATGAAATAGTAGATAGCAATAGCATCATAGCACCATGATAAACTTATATATTATATTTTTATTTTTTATTTATAAACTAATGAAAATATTATAAATATTAAATTTAATTTAAAATACATATATGAAATTTTATATAATAATTTAATATATATTATGTTAATAAAATTAATAAATTCATTTTAGAAAATACAAATTATAATATAATATATTTTATGTTAATAATATAATATGTAAACAGTAATAGTAAATACAAATTATTAATTTATATTATGTTAAATTGTTAATAATATGTTACTATATATTATGTTAATAAATAATACTAATACAATCGAATAAAAAAAAATGTAATACAGTAATACTGTAATAGTTTAGATTTTATATTTTAAAAAAACCTAAATCCAATACTGTAAATAGCCAATAGGCTTTTATATGTGAGCATTATAGTGCTTGGAATTGTCTCACGCCCGAATTGTTCACGCCCTAAAAAAAAATTCATGCCGAAAAAATTTCTAAACTCGTCAGTTGTTCCTATCGACGTATTCTTTGAACCTCCAATGGGTGCAAGTGCTAGTGTAAATCCAGGGCGCCTAGCTTTCTTGTTGACTGACGCTCGCCGCTAAGAAGACGTTGCCGCTCACTGAGAAATTTAATCACAGGCACAATCATGGGAAGCATCAGCAGGCAAAGAGAAACGGGCCAGGGAGTTTTATATCCGAAATAAAACCTAAAAAGTACCTTTTGACCCCTAAAAAACCATTGACAATGTTATATTTTATTAAAAAAAAAGCACTTATACACATTACGAATTTCATACACTGTTCATAGGTTCGACGAATTTCGAACACCAAGCCAAAAATACGCCGAACCTTGTGACTTAGATCAACACCCTCCAAATTCTAAAACAGATTATATTATATTAGAAATAAACAACAGCAAATTTCGACTTATACGGCAGCCTTGTATGAATACCCAACTTCCACAAAAAGCTGCAAATTTATAAAAAAAACTGTTTTTAACCCAAAAGCTGATTTTCTTTGTCCCCTAAATGGAACAGCAGCATTTGGTCACTGTATGACACCTTAAAATCCCACTTCAATGGCTACAATCACTTTTTGAATGGTGCAGCAACAGATTTAATTAAATCTTCCTTTCTTAAAGTTGTGATCCCTCCACCTCAGCATTACAATTTTGTACGGCACTTCATTTCAAACCACAAACAGCCTAAACCTCATACTAAAAAGTTGTGGTTACTTTGCAGAAGTTTAAGGTAGCTTTAACACAATCTATACGACCTCTACAATATGGAACAATGGTTTGTACGGCCAGCTACATTAGCAAATAATAATAAAATAAATTTAAATATGGATTTGCTTGCAAATGGTAATCATTCCCAACATCTTAAAATTCACACTCACATGCACAAGTTCTGAAATTTCACACCAAACTAAAATATATATTTATTCTAAAATACCACAACAACAATGCAGAATACAAACATCTAGCTCTAATAAATGCTGATTTCAAAGAGGTAATGAAAAGAGAGTTTGAAATGACAGATCTAGGTCTACTGAAATATTTTCTTGGTATTGAGGTCCAACAAACATAGCATGGCATATTTATTTCGCAAACTAACTATGCCACATAGATTTTGAAGAGATTTAAAGTGCAGAACAGCCAGCCTACCCCAACACCAACAGCCACAGGTCTGAAATTAAGCAAAGAGGATAGCAGCAATTAAGTAAACCCAACCCTCTACAAAAGTATGGTTAGAAGCTTGATGTACTTGACAGCTACTAGGCCTGAATTGATGTACGCGGTAAGTCTGATTTCTAAGTTCATGGAGAGACCTAAGGACACACACTGGCAAGCAGGAAAGAGAATCCTGAGATATGTCAATGGCACCAAAGGTTGTGGCATCTTGTATATTGCATCCAATGAGTTCAAGTTGGCTGGTTACACGGATAGTGATTGAGCAGGTAATGTAGATGACAAGAAGAGCACATCGGGATATGTATTCCATATGGGTTCACACGCAATTTCATGGGCATCCAAGAAGCAGCCCATTGTCTCTCTCTCCACAACAGAAGCTGAATATATTATAGCAAATGCAACATGTCAAGCTATTTGGCTGAGAAGAATCCTTGCAGACTTGAATGAGCAACAAGATGGTACAACCATACATTGTAACAACGCTTCTTCAATAACCTTGGCAAAGAATCCAGTCTTCCATGGACGAAGCAAGCACATTCAGATCCATTATCACTTCATAAGGGAGTTGGTAGAAAATGGAGAGATTGAGCTTCAATACTACAAATCCGAGCAACATCTCATTGATATTTTCACCAAGGCATTGTCAAAAGATTGTTTGAACGCCTAAGAGATAGGCTTGGCATCATAGATAGCTCTAGAGGTGTGCAGCTCCAGAAAGGAGATGACTCCAGAGGTTCAGCTCTAGAAAGACAGTCTCAAAAAAGCTTCGAAGGTGAGCTCCGAAGATGCTTCGAACAAACAAAAAAGCTCCAGAGATGCTCCAAACAGCCAGAAAAGCTCTAGAAATGCTATGGAAAGATAGTCTCAATTCAGCTACAAACTAGCTCCAGAAAGGCAACTACAGAGGTTTGGCTCTGAAGAGCAACTACGGAAAAAAAATTATAAAAGAACAAATGTGACTCCAGATTAAGAGGGAGTGTTGAAATTTAATCTGCAGTCAGTGCATTTACTGCACCTGCCCCCATGTCAGAGATTTTGGGGATTCTCCTCTACCGTCCTACCAAAAAGGAGGTAATGCATTTATGTTTATGCTGGCAAGGATTTAATGTGTTAGCTAAATTTGAAAAAGGGTTGAGTGCCACTCTTTTGGGCAAGAATAGAATGAGACAAAAAGAGAGAATGTTGTAGAGAATAGTCAAAGAAGAAGAATATACAGCAGAGAATACACAGCAGAGAGAAATTTTGGAGAAGTAGAAACTTGGAAGTTGCAGCAGCAACAGGGAGTGTTCAATCAACTCTAGAGTCGGGAGACACATCTGGAAAGGGTGTGGGAATAGCACCAGAAAGGGAACAACAGTGAGCTCCAGTAGTGAACAAGTCTGAAAATGAAAAATAGTCAAATGTATTTATTGTTTGCAACCTTGCTGAGTGTAGTAGTGATGAAGTATGGTATTTAGACAGCGCTTGCAACAACCACATGAGTGGTAACAAAAATTTCTTTGCCTCCACAAATAGCAGCATAAAGACTGAAATCAAGATGGGGAACAATGAAAAAGTTCTCATCATGGGAAGAGGCATAGTTAACATTCAGACCAAGCATGGTGAGAAAAGGAGGATCCAAGATGTTTATTATGCCCCAGGCATAAAACATAACCAATTGTATTGGACAGATGGTCCAAAACAGTTATAGAATCCTGATGTGAAACAAAATGTGCACAATCTTTGACAAAGGTAGCAGAAAGAAAGTGATTGCAGCAGTGCAGATGACAAAAAACAGAATGTTTCCTCTTAGGATGCATATTGAATCTCCAACACTAACTCCAATGCAGTCTTCAACATTGTCTCTAGCGCTCACAACAGTGACCCAGCAATCTACCTTTAGGATAGTCATCAAAGACCCATCCAAGCTATGGCATTTGAGGTATGGGCACTTAAGTTTTTCTGGTTTGAGTTTATTGTCCAAGAAAGGCATGGTTAGAGGGCTACCAACTATTGTAGAGTTCGATGGGAAATGTGAAGCGTGCATTTTAGGAAAGCAACATAAGTAGCCCTTTCAATCAGGGTATTCTAGGAGAGCAAAAGCACCATTGGAGTTGGTGCACTCAAATTTGTGTGGGCCTAGGAAAACCCACACCCTGGTTAGAGATACTTATTCCATGACGTTCATAGATGATTGCAACAGAAAAATCTGGATTTATTTCTTGAAAAACAAATCAAAAGCCTTCGAGAAGTTCAAATGGTTTAAGGGCTCAGCTAAAAAGCAAAGCAGCCACTACATCAAAGCCCTAAGAACAAACAAAGGGGGAGAGTACATCTCCAAAGAATTTCTGAATTTTTGCAGGAATGAAGGCATAGAAAAATAGTTTACAACTAGGTATACTCCACAGCGAAACAAAGTGGCTAAAAGGGAAAAGACAACCATCCAAGAGATGGCAGCAAGCATGTTGAAGGCAAAACGACTACTACATGATTACTAGGTTGAAGCTGTAGCAACAGCAATTTATCTATTAAACAGGTGCTACACAAAAGTTGTTCGTGACAGGATTCCACAAGAAGTGTGGACAAGCAACAAATGGAGCATGGAACACCTAAGAATCTTTGGGTGTGTCGCATCTGCATTCGTGTCAAAAGAGGAGGCAGAAGTTTGATAACAAAGGTGAAAAAAGTATTTTTATATGCTATAGTGAAGAGTCAAAAGCCTACAAACTATATAATCCCATCACCAAGAAAGTTGTGATCAACAGGGATGTTGAGTTCTTGAGAATGAATCATGGGATGGAACAATGGACATCTCCACGGGTATTTTAGTCACAATACCCCTTGAAAATGATGAAACTCCGAAGGACAACAGCTCCAGAGGAGCTCCAGAGAGCAGCAACTTAGGAAGAAACTATCGTAGAGCTTTGGAAAACAACAGCTTCGGAGGAGTTCAGCAAAGCAGCAGCTCGCTAAATTGATGAGCTACAGCTCATATGGACCAGCTAGGACTTGAACCTCGGACCTTTCATTTGCTGCTAGAGTGCTCTACCAACTGAGCCACTGTAATGAGTTGCCTCAAAAAAATTTCAGAATTTACAATTATAACAACAGTGTTAGAACAAAGAATGCAAACAAGTAAACACCCCCACACTTTGTGATCACCAAGTTCCCAAGATGGACGAGGTGAGAGCATACAGTACTTCAGCTGATCAAATAAAGCCTTGCAAATTAAACCAAGTACAACTTCCGTTTATTCAATGGGCATCCACTTATTCAGTGGGTAAAAGACAAAGGAAAGAACAAAGCGCATCCGCTTAGTCAATGGGAAAGCCAAAGAAATCAAAATACCATTATCCACACTAGCAGTCACACCATTTAGGGGTTAATGTTTGCATCATGATTTAAAATATTACAATGAAATGAATAAGCTGCAAACTAATTCAGTAAACCTGATTTGCACAAATGTCACAACTACAAACAATTAGAGCATAGAAAACTCCAAGAAATCATGAAGGAAGCATGCTAATATGGTCATAGAATCACCATGAATATAACACACAGGAAAATATAGAAGAGAGTTGTAGCTGATCACAGGTCTACAACTTCCTATGACAGCCATGCATAACACTGCATATCAGCTCCAACACCCTCTTATCCACCTTCAAACTCATGGAGATATTCCCGACTAACAAGAAGCCTCAAACCCAAACATTAGCATCAACAAATCATAGGCGATTCCAACTTGGAATCCATATGCCCATCCTTATGCCGGTACGAACCTACAACTAGTACGGCATGCTAAACAGTGCCAAATCTGCATCAAACTCCTTGAAACTTGTTCTGAAATGTGCGCTCCAACTTGGTAAAGGTTAACCAATCATCATCCCAACAATGCAATCATTGATCACTGCATAAAACAAATTGCCCTCATGCATATGTACGGCCAGGAAAGTACAGCCAGCAAAGGGAAACTTCAAAAAGTTCAAAAATTCATCGGTAACTCAATCAAAATCAATCCCAAAATAATCTCAATCCAAAATAATCAACATCTAATCAAAATACAACAAACTCCATGATAGCACAATGTGATTTTTGTGTGAAACCACCATTACCAACTATGGTGGATCTCTCACCACCGAAACTGATCCTCTCCAAGAGCGTTTTCGTCCTCAAGAAGGAATGGAGAACACGCAAGTTCAATCCAACAGCATAACAATATCAAATCAATACCATAAACTCCACAATGAGCTCTCAACATCCTCTTACAGGCACTTTTTAGGTTACAAAGGAATTATTTCTTTTTTGAAAATAAATGACTTCACTTATTTTAATAATTCTTCCTTTTCCCAAGAATAAGCACTCACTTTTATGTGCCCAAAGAATTGTAAATCATTTTCCCTTTCCAACGAGCTATAACACTTAAGTCACTTTTAAATATTCCCAACCTTAGGTGACTTAAGTGATATCATTAATTAAATAGCTCGTGTAATCACCAAATTTGCGAAAAATCCCAAACTGAAGCAAAATGCAAAATAAACGATACCAACATACTCCGGAAGGTTTGGAATGAAATATGACACCATTGGGGTGACTTACTATAAATAGACGGCTTCTCCAAGAAGTTTGGAGAGCAAATCGAGAAGCCAAAAATGCTCTTGAAAGCATTATCGTGACCCTGAACACCAACCAAGCTCAATCCCTGTCATGTCCCTATAATTGAATCGATTATGAATTATTCCTTCAAATAAAAGATATGAATGACATTAAATCTATTATATCTATAAACTGAAAATTGAATATATTTAAATATATTTACATAATAAGAAATTAAATATAGAATATGCTTAATTTAAATATTACAAATCAAATATATTTAATATATTTAAACACTATAAATTGGATTAAATATTATAAGTTAAATATTGTAAGTACTATAAACTAAATATTAAAAATTAGCTATTATAAATATTAATATTATAAATTAACATTATAGAAATTAGTTAATATAAATTAAATATTATAAAAAGCCAATTATTATGATATTTTATTTCAGGGTTTAACTGCGTAGTTTTTGAGTCAAACACATGACCCATATTTCATGAGTAGTGGTTCACATGAACCCATCTCTCATGTTAATGAATGGTCCACTTAGCACTCTTTCATCTAGGTGATGCACACAGGGGTGAAGCATTGGGACTTCCTGGGAGGTCACCCATCCCAGTACTACTCCGACTCAAGCGCGATTAACCACGGAGTTTCCCCCAAGATCAAGCCCACTTAGCGCTTGAGTCGGAGTAGTACTAGGATGGGTGACCTCCCAGGAAGTCCCAGTGCTTCACCCCTGTGTGCATCACCTAGATGCAATGAGTGCTAAGTGGACCATTCATTAACATGAGAGATGGGTTCATGTGAACCGCTACTCATGAAATATGGGTCATGTGTTTGACTCAAAAACTATGCAATTAAACCCTGAAATAAAATATAATAATTTGACTTGCTACAAAAAAAATACCTCCTACTTATCAAGGCAATTATTACCAAAAGCTCTTAACGTTCAAACTTAAAGACCAACGGATGATGGGACCCACGTAAGGGTTACTCAACAAATCAATGTGCAAAATATAAAATAAAGGCAGCGCTGATGATATCAAGGGATGTGTTGAAAAGTCAGCATGAATAGAAAGGACATAACCCTTGACCGATCCCATACCTTTTGGAGAGTATAAAAGGGAAGAATGGAAGGCAATCAAAGGCAGAAGGAAGGAAAAACAAATATTAATATCTCTGAATATAGAGACAGCCCGGATCGGGAACAACAGAAGCATTATAAAGGCAATAAAATATTAGAAACAAATAGTCCAAATTGATATCTATTATCAGATCAGGCAATCAGCAAGTAAACAATATTTAGTATTGGAAAAATACACAGCAGAAGCAAGCAATAAAGGCAGCCAGGTATGTATATAACAGCAATCGTATACATAATTTTAAAGGTACCAGCAGAATGGTAATGTAATCTACCCCTTTGAATAATTATAGTTATGCTTATTTAATGAATATAGAAATGAATAAATACATTTATATGCACTTATAATTATACCAAGTAAAAGCATTGATAACTGATGCCAATACTATTGATATTATGGATAATAATAATTTGATTCTAGCAATGATTGGTCACGGAGGGTTGACGCAGGACTGCAAGGAGGGGGAACGGTGAATGATCCCTCACTAGGCACGCCACGTCATGATGATGGTTAAGGACCATCAGCTAAGGACCACACGAGGCCAATAGAGGATAAGGTCCTGTTGTTGGGCTTAGGGTAGAGGGTCTAGGACACCCTATTGCAACCTCCTGTGCTATTCCCACTTGAATTAATTATTAAAATAAATAAAAGGAGGATCTTCAATCATAAGAGGAAAGGATGGTGTGAGGGAGGGGAATGGTGTAAAGCCCTCACTAGGTATGCCACCTCATGATGATGGTTAAGGACCATCGGTTAAGGACCACATGAGGCCAACGAAGGATAAGGTCTTGCTATTGGGCCTAGGGTAGAGGAAACTTGGGACACCTCATCACGTTCCACTCCCCCTTCTTTATGGTTGAACCTTGAGACTTGTTACATTGCTATATATGATCTTTCATTGCTGTATACTTTAGTATTATGTGTACTCGTGTATACTTAGTGACCTTGGGATGGTGGATGGGTCCACGGTGTAGTATGGGATGCACCGAATCCCCTTCCCAATTGTCTACTTATATGTATAAATGCAACTTAGGTGTATTCATATTTTCTAATCAGCATATACTTCATGACTATGTATTCGAGTGTATCCTCTATGACTTTGTGTTCAAGTGTATACTTCATAAGGCTAATGTAATATTGTAAGTCTTGTTAACTTGTTTGCAGGAATTAAATCAAGTTAAGGTACTCTCTAAACCTTTGTTTGCTTGGAAATTGATAATTTAGGGTAAAATTAGTATTGTTCCTATAGGGGACATTAGAATGCCATAAACAACTGCTCTAAAAAATTGATCCACGACTACTCCACGAACATTGGAGTTCTCTCAAACATGACGAATAGCCTCCGGAAGACTAGGAACAAGCATAATGCGCACAAAAGGTCTATGCGCCAAAAAGGAGACATTACAGCTACTGGCCCCTTGTGGCCAATCCATCATCGGTATGGGTGTGGCTTACTTCCAACAAGCACTAGCTACGGATGCCGCTATGGTTACTCTTGTCTTCTCCCTCTGTAGTTTTTTCTTTTCCATCAATGCAAGGTGTGCATTCATCTCTCATTTTTATTTCTTCTGTGGTCTTCTCGCAGAGCTTGGCATCACGATGAGTAATGCCTACAAGATATAGGTTCTAACATCTTGTACAAATGATTGTCTCAGGTGTCATTCCTTATATGGCATATTTCCAAGCGAGGTCTCTCACTCCAGGGGGACAAGTTCCAGTAACTAGTATCGACTAGGCTAAGCCTAAGCGTAATGCGGAGTGGGAGCCTGATCCAAAGGCCAATGGTTCTCTATCTACCATTGTATCTAACCTACAAGTACAAAGTACAACATATTTAATTTTTAAATACAAAAAAATCAGCATAAATTAGTGTAAGTCAACATAGACTAGTATAAATCAGCATAAATTTAGTATAGCCTAGTGTTTTTATTTCAAAAAATAAGTATATATCAGCAAAATTATTCATTTATAGAAAAAACAATGATTTCATCAAAAAATTAGTATATATGAACAAAAAATTGCTCATAAATTCAATTTTTTGCAAATAAAATCGTAAATACTACTAAATAGTATGAAATTATGAATTATTTACAAATTACAATCTACATGTTGAATTTTAACAGCTAAAATGAATTTAAATGCTTGGAAAAAAAATTTACTAACCTACCTTTGAGTTTCTTCGAATTTGCCCTTGAGATTTGCCTAAAAACCCTTGCAATTAGCTCAAATGTATGCAAGAATGTTGTGTGAGGAAGTGTGAGAGGCATGTTTGCTTTTATAGGCAAAAAAGCGTGGATTTGGAGTGGTTTTTCCACATCCTAGGCGCATCCCACGTCCCAACCATATTAAGCAAGTTTTTCTCACAAACTCGGCAAGTCTTCAAAGAAAACTTGCCAAAAACTCTTAGAAAACTAAAAAAACTCGCCAAAAAAAATCAACGAGTTTTCTAGCAAATAACTCGCCAAAAAAAATCAAGGAGTTTTCTAGCTAATAACTCCCCAGGTTGGAAAAGTGGCGAGTACTCACCGAGTCTGCCATATATGGGAAAAATTGTAATATATGGGGTCACAAACTACTTACTATCACTAAGTATCGGAAATGTAATAGAATCATGTTAGACACAAATACTAAGCCTATCAATAACCCAAGTGACTATGGCAAGCATCATTGGAAAGCTTTGCTAAATCTCAAGTTGTTATATCAGATAATCTAATTCTTGAAGCCCGAAACACTACATCTATACATGCACCATGGGATAGTTTGAAGAACAAATATCAAGTCTCCAAGAAAAATAGAGTTCAACATTTAAAATATTTGTTGTTTTCTATTAAATTGTATGAGGGTGGGTCTTTGTCAAACCATCTTCTAAAAGTCAAAGATCTTAGGGATCAACTCACTACAATCAACAAACCAGTGGACAAAGAAGATATGGTTGCTCTGATCATGGACAACCTACCACTCTCCTATGAGACTTTTGTGGGGTCTCTAAACCTATTGGTGGAAAACCATACTTTGACCTATGACAAGATCAATTCATGATTGTTGCAAAAGGAACGACAATAAAAACAAATGAGTGGAATTCCTTTTGAGAGTTCAAAAAGTGCACTTGCTACATCGTGTCAAGGTATAGACTACAATTCTCTTTCTTCCACTTCACAACCATGAAGAAAGGTAAAATGCTTCTATTGCTAGAAATTTGGGCATGTTAAAACCAATTGCAAGAAAAGATAGTATGATCTATCCCACAAGCAACAAAATGAAGCTAATGTGATGGATACCACTCAGGATGACTGTGATGATGAGTTTGCATTAATGGCTTTTTCAAACAATGCTAAAAATAATTGTTGATTCTTTGATTCAAGTGCATCCAAACATTTCACGTGTCAAAAGGACTAGTATGTTAGGTTTACTGCTAATAATAGTCACAAGGATTCTATTTCACTTAGTGATAGCAAGTCACATACAATAAAAGTGATAGGTGATGTTAGATTACAATAATTAATGACATCAAACTTTAAGTACAGAATGTTGGGTATGTTCCAAGATTAAACCAAAATCTACTCTCTATTAGCTAAATTACAGAAAATCCTAACATTCTAGTTCAATTTTGTGGGACAAAGTCCATTGTTTGTGATGTAAACCAAGATAAATTAAATGCTTGAGGCATTAGGTCAGGTGGTGCATACAAAGACTTGTACAAACTTGTTAATCATGTTTTGCATGCTACACTAGAGGTACCATGGCCTAATCACAAACCTAAAGAGATTAAAGCAAAAGGTAGTACTCTAGCAACACTGACTAGTGTACCTTCCAATTCATGGGGTGTTCCAATGCATCAACCTTTGGGTTGTTCCTCTTCAACTGTGTATCAACAATGCAAAATTGAAGGTGGTTTAACCCATATAGAGTTTGTCTCTAGTCGAGACTGTCTTCACAGCATTCGCCCATTATGCTTCAAATGCCTCAATGGTATTTTGAAAGTGATCATGTAATGTCCTAGGACTGTTGTATACTCAAATCTAGGGTTCTTCCAAATTTATGAGTGTTAAACTTGGTAATTTTCTCAAATCATAAAATGCCAACAAACTGAACACCATTCAACTCAGTAAAAATAACAGTTCAAAGACATTTTCTGAATCATTACGGTCAATATGAGATTACATAGCAGCAATCATAACAAATCAGATTTCACCAATCATTATAAATTGATACGGCTGTAGAATGGAACTTTTATGACCTGGATGCAATGTTACCAGACTGTACTGGACGCCACAATTGATTAGGAAGTATGTTCACCTCCCAGTTTACCAGTTAAAACACACTTAGTTCAATACCACTGAAATGTTCCACTGTTGCCCTAATTTTCTGATCTAGGGTTTTGTGATTGGATATGTGTCATTCAATCCCAACAATAAAAATCATACACAAATTACGACAGCTGCTGTCTCTACTCCAATTTGACGGAATGAACAACTCAGATCAGATTTGGTTATCCAGCTACAGGTGTTGCCAAGCAGCAAACAATTCACATTCAAATGATGATATCACCTTACGTCTCTTGCCGTTAACAGGGTCAAAAACACCTGAAATCGCCTCCAAAGGTCCTCCACAAAGGTCTGCTCTAGGTCTGATATGCTGACGACTGGGTCAAATCCCCTGGTTCGCTTCCAAAACTAGTTCAAATCCTCCACAATTGATGGCACTGGGTTTTGTTTACTAGCGGCAGGATCAAGTTATCTGAATCACCTCCTAAACTGCCTCCAATCTTCCACAATAATGTGTGCTGGGTCTAAAACTGCCTCCAAATCTTCCACAACAATTTGCATTGGGTCTGAAACCGCATCCAAATCCTCCATAACAATGTGCGCTGGGTCTGAACTTGGCACTACCTTCCACAAACTGAGCGGATATCTCTTATTGGTGCTCCTTTCCTGAAATCGGATAACTCTGGTTAACTCGTGTGCAATTTCCTGAAGTGGAAATGCTCGAAAGAGGATTGGGGTTTCGTCCTCACCTCTATAAAGTAGGGATCAAGGGTTTTCGTCCTTGATGTGACTGCTTGAAATCTTGAAAAGGAGAGAAATTTCTTCAAAATCAGATGCCTCAAAAGACAAATTGAAACTTGCAATTATACCGTCTTTGTTTGGGGCTCATGGGTCCTATATTCAGGCGCCAAAATTAAAATATATTATTATTATAATTATTAGTATTATTATTATAATTATTAGTATTATTATTATAATTATTAGTATTATTATTATAATTATTATTACTATATTATTATCCACTAAGTTGAGAAACACTATTTTAAATAATAATACTAGCGAGAAAAAGGAGACATGACAGATCACGATGATAACTTCATAAAATCAAATGTCTTCTCGGAGGACAGACGAACCAATTGATAACTCTGCAACAAAGCATGCTCATTATGTTCCTTTTAAATATCTTTCTTAAGTGCTTCTTGTCACAAAAGTTGATCATGCCAATATTTCTTCCCATTTCTGCACATTTCAAGAGCCATAATGTAATTGAATGACTAAACCTCCAAGTCCTTTGTCATGTCCCCGTTTCCGGCTTGATCATTAGATTACGATTGGATTAGCCTATTGATCATTCCCGGAGGCTAATTCAGAATGATGAGGGAATGAATTGGTTTTCGACTAACTTAACTTTACTGTTTTGCAGCGACAAGTTAGAAATTTGAAATTTGGCTAAGTCTGGCAAACAAGAAATGCAGGAAATGGACTCTTGGAGTCTGGGCGCACATCCTATATCAAAATTCACAAAAGAGCGCCTAACCTAGCATCACCAAGCTACAGAGTGCTTCTACCATATCCACTAGGGCGCTTGGGAAGAAAAGAATGGGTAGGATCATCAGAGGGACTCATACATTGCAGTTCTTCAAAGAACTTGACTAAGTAAACTCTAGGCGCACTTCTCCACTCAAACTTGCCAGAGCAACATCCAGTTGGCGCCTTGGCAAGGAGATGTTTTTGGAAGGTTGAAGTGGTCATTAAAAGGATTCTTGTTTGTTGAATTAACCTTCTATCAATTGAAATGATCACCCATGAATGGAAAGGATGAGGGCGCACTTCTGGATCCCCATCACTTCCCAGAGGCGCCTAAACCAGACTGAGCGCCTAAGGCGCTAGAAGAAGTTCCTATGACTATGGATTGGCGCTTCAGGAGAGAAAGTTGATCAGTATCCAAAATGAAGTCTTCTGAGTGAATTAGGCGCCTAAAGAAACAAGGCGCCCATATGTGATTCCAAGGATTCTCCATTTGAGTGCCTAAGCTTGATGGGTGTAGATTGGAAGTTTTTTTTTAAGAGTTTGAAAGTATTAAACTCCATTAGGCGCAAATCCAAGCTTTTGCCACCTCAAAATGGCGCCTAGGATCCAGAAGGCGCAGTTCTACTCATCTGTGACCCTACCTTGGCATATTAACTTGGAAACTCCTTGATAGACTTGTATAAAGTTCAAATTTGCTCCCAGGATATTAGGTGCTAATCCATGACTCTAGAACCTTGAAAATGCACCTAAGATAGTCAAGGCTTTTTGAATTACAACTTAACTTTTCATTTTGTTGGAGAAGTTTGATTTGGCTTAAGGGTTCTTTCATCAAGCCAAGATCTTGATCAAATGACAAGGAGACATCAAAATACCCAAGGCGCACTCCCTAATCTCTACCACCTCAGGGAAGCGCCTAGCTTGGAAAGGCGCCTCTTCTAGTTCCCACTACCTTTCAGTTGGCACCTAACCTTGAAAATATTGCAAATGTGATATCATTTTTGCGCTTGAAGTCTAAGAGATCTTCATTGAACATTGTTAAGTGTTTTGAGGACATATGGAGTTATCAAGTTCCTCTAGGCGCATATCCTTGCCTCTGCTACCTCAGTTGGGCGCCTAGTTCCACATGGGTGCCATTCCATGATCACATTGCTTTAAATGGGCGCCTAGTCAGAGATAAGGTAGTTGGAACTACCTAAGCTCTCATTGGTTGACAGGATGACTTTGGGATCCATGACGAGGTCTCTGGATAAGCTTGCCAACTCAGAATGAGTCATCAGATGAAATATTCCCTTGGATATGCTTCTTGGGAAACGTGCCTTGGTTCCTCTTTGTGCATTGAAAAACGTGCCCTCATTGCCTTTGGAAGGCCTATAAAAGGAGGAGCTCTCTCGTTCATTTGGCATCGGTTCATTTGACAAAATTCTCTCTGCAAAGCTCTTGAGCTTGTAATGTTGAGGCCTGCGAGTTTCAAGTGTTGGGGTGATGCTCCCTCAACAAGCAAGGTGATGCTCCCTTGTGATATTGTGAGATGTTGACATTCAGTTGACATCATTGAGTTCAATTGAATTGATCAAGTATAGGCGCCATTGTAATCATCAAGGCTTCAAGGCCTTTCCTTTGTATTTCCATTTGAATAAGTTGTACTTCATGCTATTGAAAGCATTATCCATGTAATAAGACATTGCAAGTTGATTGAATCAAGTAACTAGACAAGTACCCAACTCTCATTCAAGTAGTTGTCTTTGATGTATATCTTTGTATTGTTGCAGTAGTTGATGAATTGATAGCAAGTAAAATTGTTTAAGTAAGGAAAAATTTTAGTAGCATTAGTTGGGTATCTTACATCCTTCCAATTTAGTCATTAAGGGGGGTATTAGTAGATTATTAGAATATTAGGATAATATTAAACGATGTAATCATGTAACTCCTATTACACTTGTTAGAAGTAGTATTTTGTAGCTGCTTTGTTTAAGGCTATTGCAACTGCCATCAACATACCTCTTGTAAGTATCATCTATTCTTACACTCCTAAGAAATCACACCTCTTCTCTCATCCCATTCTTTTGTTCATACTAGTACATAATACAAGGCTTCTTTCATGCAATTTTGGAAACAACATTCATTGTTAGAACAAGAGATTGATTATTTGCAGCCACAGTTACATGATTAGAATGTTAAGCATACTAATATATCATCTCCTAGCACTACAAACTTACAAAGCAAAAGAATAATGCACATGTGAAGAAGAATGTTGTTGGGTCATCAACAGTTGTGTTGAAACCCAACATGACAAAATATGTTGTGTCAAATAATGACATATAGTATCAAATAACGAGATGCATGTTGCATCTAAGACTATGTCTAACTCTATTGCTCTTCCTTTAAAACCCATTGTGTTGGTATGGGAATCAAAAAAACAAATAAGGATCGATGTGTTCTAAGATATAAGGTTTTGTGGGATGTTATTGTTGATGATGATTATTAGTCCCATTAACACAAATAAAAGTTTACACAACAAACCTTTATCATCTTGAAAGATACGATAAATTTAGAATGAATTTATGATCCCAAGTCTCCATTGGTCAGGTCATGACCGTCTGTCGTTACTCAGAGGTTGATGTGTGTTGTTGTTAATCATTTTGGGGCCTTACGTACTTTAGTAATTACTGCAAAGTTCTTCAGTATTTTGCCAAATATCTTGTCCTTTATGCATGTTCTGCACAAATCTTCAATAATTCTGTCAAATCTTACTCTGTTAAGTTAGGATTTAAGCAAATAAACATCAATTTGATCCTAACTCTGAGTAATTCACTGGAATTTATCTCTGATTTAGGCTAATTCTGAATATATTTCCAGATTCAATTAGTTCTTCTAATATTGTACATATATGAACTAACTGCACCTTAAATTTGCTCAAATAATGTACTGTGCAACAAGTACTTTATTGATACTTGTGATAATTTACATGAAATGCATCAGTATTTGTTATAATTCACCGTATATGCTTCAAATCTGTCACTATTTGGCATATATTTACTGTGTCTGCTTATGAGTCATCCTTATTTGCAGTTTATGATGATGATTTATGAAATTCAAATTGAAATATAATGAGAACAAACTGAAATTGTAAAATTTACTGAGATGATTGAGTTTCGACCATTGATCCACATGCAACTTAGACACTTTCATGAAAAGGAGATGAAATCAAACCATGTTTCGCCAGGACATTCCACAACTACACACAACAGATGCTAATATTCAAAGGAATCAATGACAACAACATGCACTGGTTGAAATGCACCTCTAAGGAATGCAACACTTCACAGTGACATATCCAGAAATCATCCACAAAGATTACACAAGATTTATGATGAAGTAGTAATCTAGATCTCCATTTTCATTCAATATTCAAAAGCATGCACATATACAAATGGTCTTGAGAAAGAACCATGGGGAGTCACTAAGTTACAAAATTGTATACTTAGCGCTCACAAGTTCAACAATTCAATCCCAATTCAACTCCAGATAGTTCACAAATGGCAATCCATCTCCTTTCATAGAACAAGGATAAGATGTGGTTACATTGATCCAATGGTCAGGGGCCTCATAATAATCAACGGCCTAGATTGGTGGCACGTGATTGCCAGTTGGCAATCGCTGGTGGAGAACAACTGGCAAAGAATATTCCAACATCTTTGACTTGATCCTCAGGATCTCCTCTGTCGACCCTTGAGTTTCATCTAACTTAGCTTTCTTTCTCCAAAATCCATCTTCTTCTTCTGCATGCTCTGCGTAACGTTTTCTCCAAGCTTTTATTAGCTCCAATATCCTGCAACAAACATACAGATTTTAATCATTTGATAATCATGCAAGAAAATATGCATAACCTTAAGCGTGAGAGGAGGTCCAGATATGGATATCTGGGATGTGAACATCAGGTTCAAACTATATCCATGAGTATAGACGATATTAGGATATGGATATCAGGCTCAGAAATGTCCCTCCGACACTGATTTGGATATGGATATCCCATTGTGACTATCGGGTTCTAGATATCCGGATATTAGGATATGCCAAATGTCCATGTGGATATGTCCATATGACGTCAGCATGAGGGTTGGGTCAACCATCGTTGACCAAAAATATACTATCAGGCTTTAATTCCATTTAGAACAGGCCGAGATATCCGTGTGGACACGTGGCACAATACCATTGGCTAGACAAGGGCATGGATATTTGAAAGGTCGAGATATTAGCAGTGCAAAATATCCAAGTGAACAAATGTCCATGTGACGTCATCAAGATAAGACTTCTGCATTGAGTCGGGTCGAAGTGACGTCATATGGACATGGATATTAGAAATAAGGCATGGATCTTCGAAAAGTAAATATCCATGCGAGTTAAAATCCATATGACATCAGCAAAGTTAAAACTCCTTATGGGTCGAGATGACGTGATGTCATCCGGATCGGGATGTTTGGTAAAGGTAAGGATATTCGACAAGGTTAATATCCATATGAACAAATATCCACATGACATTAACTGTTTATATGAGTGAAGGTTAAATGACGTCATCAGGATCCGAATATGTCAAGGGCATAAGGATATGGATATTAAGGAGAGTCAGGGCATTTGACGAATGTCAGGATATTAAGGAAAGTCTGGACATTAGATGAATGTCAAGATATTAAGATAAGGTCCAGATATCTAGACTACGAGTATCCATGCATATGACGGTTTTATTATACCGCAAGGTTAAATTTGACGGGTGCATATTTGAATGTCAGGATACAAAGACTTTACTTAATTTTCTAAGCTTCTCGGTCGGGATCATTTGTCCGTATATTGGCTAATGTGAGGACATTTAAGTGTAAATATGAATATCCATATGATCGCTGACCAAGACTTTGATCGTAACTTATTTGTTTTAAGGAATTTCTACCTAATCCAAAAGACAAATCTTACTTAAACCTTATAACTTTGAATTTAATCAATAAAGGTAGACCTGAGATGCATGCATGTCACACCCCAAATTTTGACTATGATTTACTTTTTACTTGCACGTAATTAGTAGTTAATTATACTTGAATTAATTATTTGACGTTATGTGAAATGTCAGGATAAATCAATGATATCATGATTTTATGTTTATATGATAAGAAATTAGACATGTGATTATAAGATGTCAAGATTATTTATTCAAAAGGTTTATGGATTGACTAACGATGCACTAATCCCAATTTGGTGATTGCAAGTTGTAACTTGAAACAGGATTTCCACCCTCCGAGAAAGAGAGGGAGAGCACCATCAGAGAGAAGAGAATAGACGTATGGATAAGAACAGATTGTTTGCCATCTAAGTCTCGTGCTTTCACAGTTTACTGAACCTTCGTCGAGTAACGTAAGTTATGTTTGACCAATTGGTCTAAGTTTGGTTCTAACTCAACAAATCGTCGATTGTGAACTAGATCCATTAGGCTGAGGTTTGTCGAAAACTAAGTCAAGTTAGAACATGACCATCGACAAAGAAATGGTCGATAGTTGTTATTTCTTTGTGTGAAGTAATATAATTTTATATTACTAGAACAAATAAAACTATTAGTTAAACTACTTTATTATCGGCAATTCTTGATTGGAATTCTATTATGTTATTTTATGTATTTTGATGTTTAAGCAATTTTGAGAGGGGGAGAATACCTCGACCCCATTCTCATATCTTATCGTGTGTTAGAGACAACGTATGTATACGTTGTATACACCGATATTTTGTTGCTAAGTATCTATTTAATATGAACTATTAGTTAAACCAATTGTAGGTAGTCGATGAGCATTTTAGGGAATGTGGTGTTGTTGCAATTTGAATGCAAAACCACTTCATGTTCTTATGGGCACTCGACTCCTTTTCTCCACGTTGATTATGGAGAGAAAGGAAGACTTTACAAACAGTTAAGGAGTGGTCTTTATGACAAGTAACTCCATCACTCCTGCATGCCTTCATTGAGTTTAAATAGGCGCAGAAGTGCGAAGGATATCGACGGTTATGGAGAGAAGACTCTAATAATTACCGCAGGAGATGCACACGATGGGGGGAGAGCTGAGAAGACAAAAACAAATAGCATTAAGCTTCTTCTTGGATTGAATATCTCTAGAGAGAAGATTGTAGCTCGTTGTTGAAAGAAGGGGACTGCAGAGTGCACCATAAGCATTTTTTTTTACCTCAGAGGTGTCCCCATGACTCAGCCCAGTGACCCCCCTCGGCTTACCTTGGTCTTATACCATAAACATTTGTTTACTCCTTCGGACTCAAATCAGGTTCATATCTATTTCTAGAAAAGTATAATAATAGACTGAAATTATTGTTAATGAATCAGCTCTGTATTTATGTTATTTTGAGGCTGATAAGCTTGGTGAATTTATGTGTTGGCATGAGGTCGAATAGTCTATATATCCGTGTATTCGGTGAAGACCAGTTAGTTCTTAATCTTCTTAGTATTTGTTGAAAGTCGTATCATTCTCGTATATAAAAACATACAATACTGTTATATAGACTTGTTTCTTATTAGTGACTTTGATACTGTATTTTCTTCTATGCCTATAGGACGAAAATCCTTCAAGAAGTATATTTTATTGTTTATACTTTTTGTGCTCATAAGGTCGAGATCTCGGTATACTATCTATAGTATATGGTTTAGTAAGTTGATAACCTTTGCAGGCCAAAAGGCCATGTAGCTTTAAACTATTGAAGGCCAAAAGGCTATGTAGCTTGTGCTTTAACGCCAAGCAGAGTTAGAGTAAATCAAGCTAAGGCCAACATAATGGTGTATACCATTCTTGTGAAACATGTAGGGGTTCAAAGAACAACATTTAAAATTTTCTCTTATGTATGCAAAGTGCCCAAAGAGGGCCAATAGCTTTATGTTCTTACACAGTTAAACAATGTCCAATCTTTATATGGGCCAAGCTGATGTATGAGATGATATCTTTGCAAGAAGGCCGTGGTAAGGCCGAGATGTGTAGATATATAACCCATTAGCAAACCAACTCAACCGCTAGTTATATATAAAATGCAGAGACTGAAGTTTTTGAGAACTCAGATGAAAACATAGGAGTCGAGATGAGTAAGATTAAAGAAAGTTTAGATAGTGATAGATTCACATTTCACAATGATTTATATGTATGAGTTTTAATGTTTATAATCAAAAATAATGATGTTAGATATTCACTTATTTTAGAATATATATAAATGATATTGGTATCATTGAAAACACTACGTATAGAGATACAATATCACATATGCATTATACAAATAATGATAAGCATTATCATGATATACAAAGGATATTATATATGAGTTCATTACCTTTCCTATATCGAAAGTCGATGGACTTAAGAAGACCAAGAGGTCGAAACTATTATTTTATTATTTTAGACTCAAACATATTTAGATTGAAAGATTGAACTTAGTCAAAAGATTAGTTATGATAATGATAGTATTCATTAAGATCTTATATGAATGAGGATATACCTCGTGTACTATGTTTATACATGTTAAGAGAAATGTGAATTCGAACAACGCCGAAGTGGTCAAGAGAAGACTAGAGGTTATCGTATCCATGTTATATTATTACAAATTCTTATTTTTGGAAAACAAGAGTATTTGATATTCCAATGCGTTGGGATAAAGAAGTTAAATCCATAGATTTGACCCAGAAAGGTTAAGAAAACTTTAAAATTCTTAAATCAGTTATAACATTGAATTAGTCTATTGTTTTTTATGGTCAACAGTGAATGGTCGAGAAACCATAGATCAAGACAAGTATAATTTAGGAAGAGTCTAAGAAGCACTCATGATAAATTCAATGATTTCTTGATAGAGTCAAAAACTTGATATATTACACAAGAGTGCTCAATCTTTGAGTCATTAAGTAGAATGACAGGAAGTCATAGACCCTAGTATTTGCAAGTATGAAAAGACGGACTCTCTGAAAGGTTAAAGTCACTTAAACCCATATATTACGTATATTCTAGTTTAAGGATTAATTCTAAATCAAATTGACTAGGATTTGAGTTTAGTCAAGACAATTTATGTCTAGAGATACTAGTCAAACAAGTCAAACTGTAGGAAATGGAAGTTTCCAAGTCGAGTTAGAGGTGTGTGAACACACGACTACATTTATTGCAAACGTTATAAAGAAACTTTGGCCAAAATGATGCATTTGTCTCTTCATGCATTAGTCGGTTCACTGTGTCTAGATTGCGTAACCTGTCAGAATGATCATACTTAGCTAGAAGATTGGCTAGAGTTGTATGGTCGATTGAGGTACGTAGGACACAACGCTAGGACTCAGATGGCAACCTATTGGTTCTGTATGACTATACTCTTCGTGAAGGGTAGAGCCACTTCCAAATGGAAGATGAGCGGGGGACAACCGGTCTGTGGTTGGAGGAAAAGCACTCGGATGATGTTCTCCCTCTGCAATAGAAGACTCGTCAAGACTTGTGAGACAGATACCAAAATCTAAATGCAGTATACTTCATGTTATGACTTATGATTGTCAAACGTATGTAAACTTTGCCAAGTGCAAATTATTTGTAATTGTAAAGTGAAATGATTTCACTATGATTTTATCTTTGAATATATTGTAATTTCAAGGTTGAAAAATATTCAAAAAAGATATACATTTAATTCTATGTGATTATGCAAATGTTAAAAAAAAAAAAATCTCACTCATGGTTAAACATGTTCTTTTACTTTCTTAGTCAATTTTGCGAGTATTTCCAAGTTGTATGAGTTGGTATGTTACAATGCACAAAAAAAATGTGCTTACACCTAAACGATTCTTCACATGTGGCCGTTGTCTTGCAAAGAATGAATATTTACAAAAGTTACCAAGATTTCATAAAGGTACACCTAATTTGTATGATATTCTTCCTTCATATGCAATCTTTTACGCTTAATCACAAATACTAAATAATTAGTAAAATTGATGGCATTCGATTGATCATAGAAGAGCCATTAACGTTAAAATCCCACTCATATCAAAAGTTTTCAGCAACAATGCACCAAAGTAAAAAAAAAATTGACTAAGGAATCATAGATTTTTAGAAAAGGAAATCAAGAGGAATAGGCTTATCCCTCAACAATCGGAGAAAATGGCGGCTGCGCATACTGCCCTACGACTTCAGGATTGATAGACTCTTGAGTATCGTTAGACTCCACCCACACATTGGAATGTTGATCCCGAAGATGCCACACTAGTTGATGAGGAGACACGGGGGGATTGGTTAGGGTTCCATTGGATGCGGCAGTCCATCATAGTGCACTGACTCAAACACAAACCCTGATTTTGATGCAAAGTTGGAAGATGCTGATTGTAGCGCCTAGATTTTGCTATCCTAATCCCATCACCTTCTATCATTAATCCTACACATCACCATATCAATTAATTAATTCTACATATATATATTAATTGATCCCATGTATCCCATTGCATTCCATTAGCTAACCAATTATCATTAAATTAGTCAACTAATTCTAGATTAGTTAATTAATTACACTGTGTTATTTAATTAATCCCATTTTAACCCACTAACATCACTTCATAATTAATTAATTAATTAATCATTCATAATTAACTAATCAATTCCCAAAAAACTTCATGCACACATAATTAATTAATTATCCTCTCATCATTCCATAATTAACCCATTCTCAAAAATCAATCATTTCCACTCATCAAATCGTGCAAGATTGTCAATTCCTTGATTTATGCATGCACATTCCAAAATCAAATAAATCAGGCATGCAAATCTTATCTAAAACTCAAGTTTTCAAATCAAGTGAATTAATCCCAACCATTCATTTCTTCAGCTAAAAACCTATAAATCTACCTCTCCTTTCACAAATTGGACGATCCCTAAAATCCTGGATCATTTCTAAAAAATCCTAAATCTGTCTATCATCGCTAACTATCTTGATCAATCACAAGTATACGCTGTAGAGATCTTGCACAATCATTCAAGCATCCACGTTCATAAGCATGAGTAAATCTTCTTGAACAAAAGAGAATACGCTCAATCGGAGGTTTGCATTGTTTGTAGTGTTTGATTTCAATTATTATGTTTTTTATTTCTTTTATATTGCTCTAAATTCCTTGCTTACACTGATTAGGGGCAGTGGCATGTTCTCTATGTTTTTGGCATTTTATAGTTGAAACTTCCAACCTTTGAGCATTTTGTTGTAATTTTTCTATAATAGATATGCACATTGACAATGAAAACAATTAAATTTTGTTAACTTGTTTGTCAACTCTCATGTGAAGTCCCAATTCAACTCTAGTGTTATGTATTAGGGTTCTGTTGGATTGCAAAACAGCATGCAATCCAACACTCAAAAATCAGGGGTATGATTCCTCTCTTGAAAAGAGATTTTGCAATCTCCCCAAGGTCCCAAGGTTCCCAACTCTTGGCTTTACAAGAATCACTCACTGGCTAATGAGATGTTGTTATCATAAGGGCTTGGTGTCATTTCAAGTGCAACAGGATACATGGCTGGGAAAGCTTAGCTCAAGGGAAGCCTAATCTAAACCTATCCTAACCAACTGATAAAATAAGAGAAAAAGAGAAAGGGGAAACAAGAGCAAGGACGGGCAAAGAACAAGGGGAAAAGAGAGAAAAGGAGAATCCCATGATCCGCAAGAATAAACATTATCACATGGGAGCATTCTCTACAAACACAAAAGCAATAGTGCATACCATTGCCAATTTCACCTCAACAAATGACATACCCTATGAAAAATTCTAAGGGAACATGCATTTCATTACCGAATTTGAAAGTGAATACAAGCAAAGAAATCATCACCATATTACATGCATAGACAATTACTATTGCATTCACAAACAACATTCATTAAGCTCAATCTGGTTGCATTTACAAAGAATACCAGTCCAAATATGATGATTATGCATACAAATCCTAGGAGTTTCAGCTTATGCTACAAATTCTGCCCCACCATATGCATGTGCAGAGGAAGAAATTGCCCTTTTTTTTCTTAGCCCTAGTTCTTGCAATTCTTCTTACCGAATGAAAATTCTGCTAAGTCTTTCTATATCCTATACCAAGAAGGGAGCTACCCTCATTAATTACATTGTGATTTTCAAGGGACCCAGAGAAATGAATTTTAGTATCGTGGGTCACTTCGGTTTTTACACTCAGAGACAAGGCCCACATGGAGGAAGGGGCATTGAACCATGTCCAAAGGTTCATGGAAATCCCACAATTGAGGAATAAGTTCAAAGGAAGGTTGCAGAGGTGCAGAGAAGGCAAGGATTAAGGGAAATTGAAAGAAGTTTGGAAATGCATGGGAATTTTGCATCCCTGCAAAGAGGATGTGCAGCCTTGCAAGCATGCCAGATAGCAAAGGATGGAAAGACTTTTGCCAAAGTCTTGATAGGTGTGAAAAGTCTGCAAATCCACACAGCGAGAAAGAAGGCGATAGCAAAGGGAAGAAAGTAAAGCGAAGGGACGAAGGGAAACGAACAAAGTGGTAAAAATTCGTGAAGGACCTGCAGGTCCACGTAAAAAGAATGTGCAGACATGCAAAGGACTTGAGGAAGTTCGAAAAACTGCCTAAGTACGTGGGATTTCTGCAATTCAGCAAAAGAACTTAGAGCATTTTGACTCAGAATTCCCCAAATTTTGAAATGTAAGCCCATGCCAAGATCGCCAGAGACTTGAACAATGACAATTTTGAGTCAACTCAGATTTTTGAGTTTTCCAACTTTGACTTGACCTTTTCAAGGAGCAAAATTTAAAATATCCAAGGCAAAGTAACAAAGCACATGGAAGAGGCAAGGCAAAGACACAAAGGCTAAAATAGCTGTAAGGGCCAAGAAATAGTCTCTGATCGGATCAGTAGGGACACTATAGGCAACAAGACTAAATTGAAAGCACTAAAAGCACATTTAGCTCCTCATTCTAAGACTGGTACACAAAGTAAAGGCTCAAGAGGACAAACACCAAAAGGGGTTCCCTGATTTTACTAGTAATTAGGGACAATGGTGCAAACAGGCACCAACAGGTTCTACAATGTATATGATAAATGTATAATGTATATGATGAATGTCTTATCAATGTTATCATATGAATATTTGAAATTCTTTATTTTTTGATAGCATCCCCTAGAAAATGGTCTCCCAAAAAATCCATCCTGAAAAAACACATCTCGAAAAATTGGTGTAACATAGCTTTTTTTCCTTCCTAAGGGTGTCTTCATGGCAAAATTCACAAACAAAGCGACTCAAAATGTGATTTTGGCCAAAGACATGTGAATTCTAGATGGTGAGAGTTTATTTATTCAAGAATGGGTCCCCCATTTTGACCCTACCTCCTTTCAAATCTCCTTTGTAAATATGTGGCTCTATCTCTATAACTTGCTAGCAGAATACTAGGACAAGTCCATCCTATCAAAGATCGGGGACTCCATTGGCATTTTTGTGATGGTAGATGAGAATGTGGATGAAGCCAAGGCCAGAAGATATGACTGCATATGTGTTAAAAAAAAAAACTGTCCTCTCCTCTACCAAAATCAATTTTGTTGGTAACAAAAAGAGGTCCTAGTCGCAACAAATAAAAATAGAAAGACTACAAGTTCTTTGTGATTTATGTTCAAAATCTAGACATGTGGATTTGATCTAGCCAAAGAAGAACTCACCAAAAGGTTTATGAAATTCAAGGGTTTCTCCAACCAGCCATTGTTGGAGAATAAAGTTTCACCTTTGCCAATTACATAGGAATGATCCTCAAAGGAATCAAAGCTTGTTAGAGGTTGTTCCTGTTGATGTGTTTTTATGCACATGCAAACTCAGAATAAAATACCAAGTATTCTATCCTCTCTTGAATAAATTCTCTCAAAGGCTAAACTATGTGATCCAATGAGACAACTCCAAGGTTCATGATATGTCAGGTCTTGACTTGCAATGGATAGACTCAGTAGTTGATGTGATTTTGCTGAAACTCACAAAGGGACTTACGCTGAATTGACTCCTTATTCCATTCTAAATATGTTATTCTCCTTCTTGTGAAGTGGAACTTACTCTAACCGGCTATGAAAGAAAAGGCAAAAGGACAAGGGTTTAGAAGGCTAATCTAAGGACAATGAGATAATGAAATATGCCAAGATAGACAAACTCCTCATGAAACCAAACTTCGTTTCACCATGAGAACCAACAACTACACAAAGTCGGTGCAATCTTCTAAGGAAACTCAAAGATTTTCATGTTGTAAACTTTTATCCAAACACCCACTACTGGCACAGCTTGAACAAGCATCCACAACTGAACTAAAACAAATGTGGTTCAGGCTAACTTTGCAAAATGACTTATCAGCGACAAATCATAAAAAGTATGAACCATTCAGGAATTCATCAAATATCTCCACATAAAAACATTACATCAATGCCCTTCTAATCTATTTCTAAGCTACTTTGAAATATCTCTCCATTATATTCGAGAATTAGAAACCATGCTAACATTCCATCACCACACAAATCACCATGAGAACCAACAATGAGCTTGTATTGATTTTGAAAATGCATTTTTACAACAATTTCATGTCTCTTCAATGACTTCGAAAAGTCTCCTCTAATCTACCTCTACTCTAACAGCATCTACTCCTACTGCTTGATTCCTGTTCTCCCTCTGATAATCTCCCCCTGATAATCTCTTTTACAAATGAGAGAAATGGGCCTTATATAGGCTCCAAAATTACATGAACAGCTAGGATTGATTTGAGAATCAATGGCCAAGATTGAGACAACAAGGCAGTTAGTTACAAAAATTACTATTTTTAGAACATTGAATGCGGACTGATGATGTGGCAAATTGTGATTGGATCACTGTTGTGCACATGCCACCTCAACATCGAGCAAACCAGTTTGATTTTCTTTGTGTTCATATTGCTCGGAATGTTTTCCAAGATTTTGTCATCTTTAGTAGTAGTCTTCGAATTTGGATTTTCACCTCTAGAACTTGGCTGCTTTGAACTTGAAAACTTGGGAATCTTGTTGAATTTCTTCTTGTTGTCTTGATGTAACTCATGGAATTGTGATGATTACTTGGTGTTCATTTCTCTTGTCATCTTCATGTATTGTTGCAGGATGTTTCGTTCTGGCTCTAGATGGTGCATGATGCTTCACACATGAATTCTGGAGTAGATTTGCATATGATGGATGTCCTCTATCCTAGCCTATCGCATCAAATGAGTGACCTCTGGATTCTTAATTATAGACTTGAACCTCTGGAAATGAACTTGAAAGATGAAGTGATGCTCTTTCCCTCTACTTGGCGCATGAAATGGATACTCACAAAAGCCTGGACCTGCATATGAGCCTTTGGGTGATAACTCCCTATGCATGGTGAAGTGATGTTCTTCTTCCAGACATATGAAGTTTTCCTCGTTCCACGCCTGAACAGCTGACCATGTATGATTTGAAACTTGCAAAGGTGCAAGATAAAGATCATTTGAGCAGACAAATGAATGTGTCATGCATAATTTAAAATGTTTATACTATGCTAATCAATCATGACTTCATTAAGAATTATAAACTGCAGGGTGACCGCGGAATTTTGCATGGAGCGGATATTTGAAATAGCTATGCATAGCCCCTGCGATGCAAAAATAGTATGAACGTGTGCCTTCAGAATAACAAGCGGACAATTTGGTGCGCTCACGTATAAAAAGATTTATATTATGCAGATTGACCACCACTATGCACTTCGGCGCGTTCCATGTAAGACATTTTAAATTTCATTTCTTGCAAGGTGATCCTCTGTAAGCACCTTCGAACGGGCATTGTAAACCACCGCATGTGGAAATGAGAAATTTGAATTGCAAAAGGTCAACGAAAGTCCGCTTGAGGTGGTCATTGAAGTGCACCATGCATGATTATGGTCGTGCATTTGAAGCGGACTTTTGGACTGAGCTTGGAAAACACGATTTGCAAAGGGGCTACGAAAGTCCGCTTCAGCGAGATTTGGGTGCCTTGTGCATAATATCAAGTTTGTAGAGCCTCATCGAATTTGCGCTTGGGTGGACACTTTAGGTAGGTTTGTATAAGTTGAAAGTTCACGATGCAAGCATGTCCTAAATTTGAGCCAAAAAAGGATGAGCGGACCTTTTATTAAATCACATAACATTTGAAACCTTATACTTGCGAATATGCGCCTTAGGAGATTTCTAGCGGAGATTTCATGTCATTATGCATAATATTTAAAACTTGTGATTGCAAGCACCTCCTCAAGGTGCGCCTGAAGCGGACATTCTTGGGTTCCACGCATAATGCTTAGAACATATACTTAGCAAACTCCTTACGTATGTGCACTCACTGTCTTTACATATTTTAATGAACAAAACTTTGGTGCGCAATAAAAACTAAAGATCGATACTTACAAAATGACCACCCACATGTGACTAGGAGAAATTTTAGACCCTCGCGCATACATTGAGAAATGTATAATTCCACTGCTAAGTGTTTGAACAAACCTCTCGACGGTCTACGCATAATTTGAAACTTTATGTATTACAAAGTAATCAACAATGGGCACCTAGAGCAGGCACTTTAGACTTGTTTGCATACACTCTTCAAAAGTGTGTTTGGAGTAGACTCATAGGACCCACATGCAAAGGCTTTGAAAATGCTTGCAAAGTTGAATCATGCTCTTGGGCAGTCCCCTTTTAAAATGAAATGTGAGGTATTTAAAAAAAAGCCAGCGCGGTCATTGCTTTGCTCTTATACATAACATTAAAGCATTCAAATTGCCAACTTCTCTTCTAGGTGCACTCAGCAGCGATTTTGGTTTTGCATGCATAAATTTAAGTTTAGACAATTTCTAATTTCATTCGATCCAAATTCGCATCTCAAATTCTGGGGATGAGAATGCTCTTTTGACTTTTACTATTTGATCAACTTCCCAAGCATTCAATGGATCTTGGTACATCCTTCCGCAATTCGCAAACTTCTTCATTCGGGCAAGAATTCTCGAGTGGGGCCACTGCCAAAACAACACAACTCAAAGCCAAAAACTCAAAAAGAAGGGTCTCCATCAGCGATGGGGCGATGGTGTGATTTGGTGACAACAGTTCCCTACAAAGAAATTCAAATTGCTTGAAATTGGATATCTTGAATGCAAAAATGACTCATGTACTAGATGTGAAGATAAAAACATTCTTGACAGAATGAACTTACACTTGATACATAGCTACAAGAAGATTGGGGAGAAGAGGGCAAAATCCTACCAATCAAGGACAATTCTTCAAAAGAATTATTGGAGGATGACTTTGTATAGAAATTATAACCATTTGCCAATTGGCCTCTCAAGTTTTGAAACCCTATTGTGGGTCTCAGAAAAAGAAGGGTATAAAAATCCAACAAAGAAAGAAGAAAGATGGACACTAAGTTAGATAAACAATCCACTCTAAACAATTATATGACTCCAAGAACTAAGAGGGAATCTTCCCTTCCTAGATGCCAACGAAATTTCTTTCTTGGAATGTTAAGAGTTTAAACATCCCTAACAAACGACGCTCAATGAAGCATTAATAAGAGGTCCATAAAACTGATATTGTCTTGCTTCAGTAATACAAATTAGACAAAATTGAGGCTAACCTATTGTTAAGGTGGCAAAGATGGCACAGTGAATTTGTGGAACCAAATGGAGCTTCCAGGGGCCTAGGAATTTTATGGTCTCTTGTTTTTGTCAAAGTGGATATGATTGGTGCAAGTCAGAACTAGCAAGTGTGTAGAATAGAGAGTCTCAATCCCAAATTGGTTATTTTCCTTCTTTAACATTGATGAACCTATGGACCATATTTCAAAAAAAAAAGGGTCTAGGCTCAATTGCCAACCTCCCTCCCTTCTCTAGAGGCGAAATGGTAATTTTGGGGGAGATTTTAATGCAATTCTCTCCTATCAAATAATAAAAGCAGTGGAAATCTTTGAAGTAATCATTATCAATAGATTTCCAACATTTTGTAGATAGCATGCACTTGATAGATTTAATTCCTATGACTAGGAATTATACTTGGAACAACAAAAGATTGGGTTTCAAAATTATCACAAAAAGGTTAGTTAGATTCCTTGTACACAATTCTTGGTTGAACAATGACAACTTATTAGAGAATGATTCTTCCCATTTCTAGATCAGATCATTTCCCAATCCAACTCCAAATTATAGAAGACAAGCCACTAGTTAGGTGTCCTTTCAAATTTGAAAGGATGTTGTTCGGAGATGAAAACTTCATGAATAAGGTAAAATCTTGGTGGAATAGTGCTCCAAATTTGAAAGGTTCAAGGATGTATGTTCTAGCGAAGAAATTGATGCATTTCAAGGATGTTTAAAAAAATGGAATTGGAATTCCTTCAATAACATCTTTACTAAAAAATAAAAGGTTGAAGAGGAGCTAGAGTCCTTAAGCTTGGAAGTTCAATCTAGAGAAAGCGATCAAGAAGCCTATCTTTGAGAAAAGATTCTATTGGCTGAATACTCCAGAAATTTTCGAAGGAAGAAATTTTCTACAAACAAAAATCCAAGGAAACATGGCTCAAGGAACAGAGCAGAAATGCTAAATTCTTCCATAACAAAGGCCAAAAGAGTACTCAATAAAATTACCTCAATATACTCCAAAAGTGGAATCCCTTTGAACGATCTGCTAGATATATACTAAGAAGTGATGGGATATTTTGAAATTTCAAGCATTGTTGTGCAGTAAAGATGGATCGGATTTGAATAATCAATCAAGCCTGTTAAGAAACATTCCCGAGATTATTTCGGGTAATGAAAATGCCTCTTTGATGAAACTGTTTACAAAAAGGGAGTTTAAACTCGCTACCTCCCAAATGCACCCAAACAAAGCCCCTAGGCCGAATAGGTTCTTGTTTTTTATCAAAAGTGTTGGGTAATTGTAAATTTGTAGGTAAGGATGTGTGCTCAATGGTCAAAGAATTCAAAAAATCAAAGAAGTGAATCCAGAAAATCAACGAAGTTGTTGAAGGGTTTCAACAACACCTTCATAACACTCATTAAGAAGAAGAATCAACTCGAATCTTTTGTGGATTCAAGCCAATTTCTCTCTACAACACAATATAGAAAATAATTTCAAAGGCAATAGCTAACAAGTTAAAATAGTTGTCTCCCAATATTATCTCTAAAGAACAAAGTAACTTTGTCCCCAATCACTCCATTGTAAACAAGATTCTCATTTATCTTGAAACTATTCATTTTATGCATAATTTGTAATGTCCCCTTCTAGCAAGCCAAAAATTTTGCAACCTTGCAAACAATTTCAACTCGTAAAAGAGTACATTAGAATTCAATCCTTCTTATCTAATTATATTAATCCACAAAGATATATTAAATCAAACCTTGTAATCATAATTTATATGCATTATACCTTTCACTATATCTACTATACATGTTTCATGCTTTACCCCAGGAGAGACATACTTGGGCCTACACATTAATCAAACCACTCACCCAACAAGAGAGGGTTATTAGGGCGTCATATTGCCATGGGTCCAATATTCCTTTACTTTAACTTAGAGGGGTGAAGGACTTTACCAACTTGAGCCAAAGACCTATCCGCTTGTCTCAGAGTGCAATCTTCACCAACTTGAGACAAGGGCCTCTCCTCTTGTCTCAAAGGGGCAATCTTCACCAGCTTGAGACAAGGGCCTTTCCACTTATCTCAGAGGGGCAATCTACACCAACTTGAGATAAGGGCCTATTTACATAGCTCGGAGGGGTGATATCTCACCAGCTTGAGACAAGCAATCTTCACTTGTATCAGAGGGGTGATGTTCTCACCAGATTGAGCATTATCCATCATTAAGCCAATTGCCTACCCTTAGTTGCCCTTATATGATGTGTTGGTGGATTAACTATGAGGCCTACTTCTCATCCCAGGTCTTTCATGATTATCTTTAAAGTAACTTGTCCTTACTATTGATAATGTAATCAACAATATCTATTTCACTTCCTTATAAGAATAATGTTCGTTATATAAGCAATGCCTATAATCTGAATCATCATATTAAATTTCCATTCATTCATGCATATATGATATTCTTTTAATCCTCTATTTCGATACTTTTCCTTACTTATTCTATATCAGTTATTGAGCATGTATTCTCACATTCATTTAATCTATTTACTTACTATATAATTTGCAATTTCTTTTTATGACCATTTCTTACTTATTTCATCTTATTCTAGGATGAGATTTCTTGGCATTGATTATATTCTATTTGTATGATCATCATTTAGCCAAATCGCTTATGTTGATTTTATATGCAAATGCTAATGATTTAATTGTTCTATTTTGGTATAGTGATCGCATACCTTTGTATAATGGCCGCTACGCTGATGATGGATTGCTTCTGATTTACCAAATGATATAAAATATTTTCTCCCAATTGGATCGCTTGGCCCGGTGCAAAGATGAGTTGATTTCTTAAAGGAAGATGTGTTGCAATGGTTTCACTGGAATGCAAATAATACAGATGGCTCTTGTAATAATCAGACTGATTGGATGATATTCCATCAATGCTTATTTCTTTGATGCCTGTTCACTGATGTCAATTTCTTTTACCGCCTGAATTGTTATGTTATGTATTTGATGCTTGTTCGATGATTGATTCCTCCATGCCTTCTAAGACACCTCCTAATCCCTTAAATAATTTGGAATGGTCACCATATGAATCGGACGTGTCCCTCCTTTTTGATCATTTCATTAATAACTCTTTAAGCTAATCTTTTCATCAACTTAACTTACTCTTGTTCCTTATAACCGATGCCATTAATCATAATCGATAATTCTTTGACTCCACTGGGTTCATTGCCAACAATTATAGCATATATCATTCCTCTACACGGGAGCTTCTTTGATAAATGTTCAATTATTAGATTCATAATGCTCATTGTAAGATCTGGATACAAAAGACTTCTCATCCAAATCTTTAATTTGGATGAGGAAAATTCATTTATGGGGAACATGACAAGCCCTCCCTTCTCGAGATTGCTTGTCCTCAAGCAATTTGCATGTTTGGATGATTCATAATTTCATCTCCTTCCCATGTGGCATCATTTATGTGTAATCCCTTCCACTTGGTGAGATATTCTATGATAGTTCTACTTCTTAACTTTCTTTCTCTTGCTTAATATTCTTTCTAGTTCTAGGACTAATTGTCCATCATCGAGAGGAGGAAGTTCTTCACATGGAGTGATCTTTTGACCAAGTACTTTCTTAAGCCGGAAGACGTGGAATACATTGTGAATCTTGCTATTCATGGGCAAGTCTAGTTCATATGCTACTTCCCCAACTTTCCTTAGTACCTTATAAGGTCCATAGAACCAAGGTCTAAGCTTCTCGGCACTACTAGTTTTGATGGAAGATTGTTTGTAAGGCTGCAATCTTAGGAACACCATGTCTCCCACCTCGAATGTCCTTTCTACATGTTTCCGGTCATCATACATTTTTTGCTGATTTTGAGCATGGTGTAAGTTATCTTTGAGAACTCTCATAATGTCCTCATGTTGCTGAACAAAATCTTTGGCTTTAGGAACTCGGCTTTCTTGGAGAATTAGGCTCCCAAATGAAGTGGCTTCATATCCATATAGAGCTTTGAAGGGGCTCATACCAATTGACATGTGGTGTGTAGTATTATAACAATACTCTCCAAGGTATAGCCATTTGATCCATGCTTTTTGATGTCCAGTGACATAATTTCGTAGATAATCTTCAATCCATTTATTCACGATCTCTGTTTGCCCATCTGTTTGAGGATGATAACTGGTACTGGGTGTTAACTCAGTTCCAGACAATCGGAATAATTCTTGCCAAAATAAACTCATAAAACGGCTATATCGATCACTGACTATATATTTTGGTAATCCATGCAATCGGAAGATCTTCTTGAAGAAAATCTCGGCCACTTGGGGTGCTTTATACTCGGAAGTTATGGCCATGAAGTGGGCATACTTCATGAGCCTGTCTACTACCACAAAAATACAATCTCTTCCTTGTACCTTAGGAAGGCCGGTTATGAAGTCCATGGAGATGCTACTCCATTTTTGTTCGGGGATAGGTAGAGGTTGAAGTAACCCTGCAGGATGAGTATGCTCAATCTTGTTTCTTTGACATGTATCACATTCTTGTACATGCTTAAGTACATCACCCTTTAGACCTTTCCATGCATATTTTTCTCGAACTTGTTTGTATGTCTTAAAGTATCCTTGATGTCCGGCCAAGGGATTATCATGAAACTCTTTGATGATTTTCTCCTTTAATTTGGATCTGGCTGCAACATTAACTCTATTTTTGTAGAAGATAATTTCATCCCTTATTCTAAATTCCTCATGAGGTATATTTCCTTCAAGTATGTTATTGGTGAGAGGGTCTTTGACATACTCAGCTATAATAATGCTCCTCCAATCTGGTGAGATACTTGACATGGAGTATAATCATGGCCTCCTAGATAATGCATCAGCAACTACATTGTTCTTCCCTTTTACATAGGCAATGTCAAAATTGTAGGCTTGCAATCTACTCATCCATTTCTGTTGTCGGTCATTCAAATCCCTTTGTTTTAAGAAGAATTGGAGACTATTATGATCGGTCTTCACCACGAACTTTCCACAAACCAAATATTGTCTAAACTTCGCTAGGGCATGCATAATAGCCAACATCTCTTTATCATAGGTAGAATATAGTTTTCAAGCGGGGGATAGCTTGCGACTCTCGAAGGCAATAGGATGTTTATCTTGCATTAGCACGGCTCCGATGCCCTCACCAGATGCATCACATTCAAGTTTGAAGGGGAGTGAGAAGTCCGGAATGGCAAGTACAGGGCAAGTGCTCATTGCCTCTTTCAAAATTTCAAATGCCTTTTATGCTTTCTCATCCCATAGAAAGGATCCCTTTTTGGTCAAATTGGTGAGTGGAGCTGCAATCTTGGAAAAGTTTTTGACGAATCTTCTATAATAGCTACACAAGCCTAAGAATCCCCTGAGATGAGTCAGTGTTCTTGTTTTTGGCCATTCTTTAATAGCTTTGATCTTTTCTTCATCTACTTGGACTCCTTGAGCACTTATCTTATGTCCTAGGTAGAGAATTTCTTCCATCCCAAACTCACACTTGGATGCCTTTGCATATAAAGACTCTTGCTCAAGAATGGACAATACTTCATCAATGTGTTTGAGATGATCTTCCCATGTCTTACTATAGATCAAAATATCATCAAAGAATATCAGCAAGAACTTCCTTAGTTGCTTCCAGAATGTGTGATTCATGCATGATTGAAAGGTAGCCGGAGCGTTTGTCAATCCAAAAGGTAGAACCAAGAATTCAAAATGACCATAGTGACATCTAAATGCAGTTTTCATAATGTCTTCTTCCCTCAGACGGATTTGATGATATCCCGATCTTAAATCAATTTTCGAAAAATACTTTGCCCCATGTAATTCATCGATTAACTCGTCCACTCTTGGTATAGGGTACCAATTCTTGATAGTTTGCTTATTTAAGGCTCGGTAATCCACACACATTCTCATGGTCCCATCTTTCTTCTTTACCAATACCACGGAGGATGCGAATGGGCTAGAACTTGGTTGTATATGACCCATCTCTAAAAGTTCATTGATTGTTTTCTCTATTTCTTCCTTAAACTCTTGGGGATGCCTATAGGGTGGTTGTGATAGCCAGTTTTGAATCTTTTTCCATTTCAATTATGTGCTCAAACCCTCGCTTGGGAGGCAAACCTGATGGTATGTCATCAAATACCTTTTTATGTTTCTTAAGGATAGGTTGGATATCAATGTGGATGGCTTTTCCCATTGGAGTGGATTTGTCTAATATTAAACATTGGGCTGCCCATTCTACTTGGTTATGCCTAAATGTCCTTTCCATCCTTTTTGAAGAGATTAATCAAGGTGATCCATCGGATAGGCCGTGTAGGATAACCTTTTGCCCTTGGTCTTCAAAGGAAAGTTCTAATTTGGGAAAATCTAGTGAGACTCAACCTAATGAGTGCAACCATGGTGTGCCAAGACCATATCTGTATCTCCCATATTCACTACATAAAAATTATCTTGAACGGGATGCCTTCCTACGGTCAGTTTCAGTTGGGGTAACATCTTTGAACAATCCTTTGTGGATCCATCGGCTAAGGATACCATAAATCCCTCAAAATCCTGGGTGTCTAATTTTATTCTTTTGGCTAAGGTTTCATCTATAAAGTTATGTGTAGCCCCACTGTCCACTAAGGTTGTTACTTTGTTACCCTTGAGGAAGCCCCTAAGCCTAAAGGGATGGTGTTTAGATACCTTGGATATAGCAGCTAGGGTGACCACCTCTTCGGGCTCATATTTTTTCCTTTTAGTTGGATTTTCTTTCTCCTCATCATCGGTCAAGGCTTCTATGATGCTAACCTGCCCACATTTGTGATCTCGTCCCCATTTCTCCTTACATTTGAAACATAAGCCTTTTTCCCCCAAATCTCGTAAGTTTTGACAAACGTGTCTAGGTTTCCATGGTTCTCCACATTTGTAACATGAATTTTTATCCCTTCTCTCATCCTTGTGGTGGGATGTTTTATCAAATCTTCCTTTCTTATGGAAGGATTTAGTGGAGGGTTGAGAGGATTTGCTCTTCTCTAGTTGAATTGCCATTTCAATGGCATCATCAAGTGTTGTGGGTTTAAGTGCCCCCACTAATCCTCTTAGTTTCTCGTCCAAACCCTCAATAAATAGGAATGTTAGTCTTTCATCCTCAATTCCGGAAACTCGTATGGCTATCTTCTCGAATTTATTTATATATTCATCCACGGTCCCCCTTTGTCTTACTAGGGTCAAGTCCTTGAAATCTTGTTGTGGATGTCGTCGATCAAATTTCTTGATGAACTTTTTGGAAAATTCCACATAGGATGTGATGGATTCATGGCCTTGAGTATGCTTCCCGTTATGCCACCATTCGTAGGCCAACCCCTCCAAGTGTAAGATGGCAAATTGGAGGGCATCCCTCTCAGTCATTGGGCTGAGTAGAAAATAGTTCAACTTTTGAAGCCATGCATGTGGGGAGATCTTATTGGTTCCATCAAAGTTTGGCAAGTTCACCTTGTTGGCTTTTTACTTTAGATCCTTATTAATGGGTCTTCTTTCTCTTCTTGCTAATTCATTCCTCTTTGAGTTACGAAAATCATTGAAGGATACTACCCTTCTTACTTTTGGTTCTAGATTTGCATAGGCTCTAGCAATGTCTTCGGTGCTCATCTCTTGTGGAGTTTCATCTTCCCTCCTTGGGGTTTCTTCACTGGGTAAGAAAGATGGTAGCGGAATCCTTGAGCTTGAAGAGGAGTTGCTATTTTCAGCTTGGTTAGAGACTACTTCCTTCCCATGAGTTGAAGGAGCCTTGAGCTGATCCACGGTGCTGCCTACTTTTTGGAGTGTCTCTAGGAGTATTTAAGTGGCCTTTCCTTGCTCTAATAATGCATTAGTAGTTCTTTCATTTTGGTCCATCATTGCCTTGGTGGTCATTTCCCTGAAGGTCTTCATGTCGTTGTTCATTTGTTCTTCTAAGAGTTGACGGTTCCTCCTAGTGTATACTTGCATAAGATTATTTCACAGGATGGCATGTCGAAGCTTTGATACCACTTGTAATGTTGTAATACCCCACCCCTGATAGGAAATTATGCCAATATTTTTTTGTTTTCCGTTTTACTGATAAGTTTAGGGTTTATAGGATTTGCATGTAATGTTTTTTTGCATAATATCATTGAAATACTAACATATATTGAAAACCTAGAAAAATATAATGAATTTGCAAAAACGAACAATGACCCAGATCATAAAATATGCCAAAACTAATTATTGTAGCATACCCATATTGAGTTTTGCAACTTCCTACATGTGCCGAACTGGACCAGCAATACATAACGATGGAAACTCCTCCGAAAAACCCAAATAACAAATGTTATTATGCATTCAATGTCTTAGCAATATTACATAACCCTAGGCGCCATGAATTAGAGGAATAACTACTCCAAATGCCAAAGAAACACTCCTAGCAATCCCACGTTTTACCATGCAGCTGTACGGCCCTTTAAAAGTGATTATCAGCGTTAACACAATGTCAAACTCTTCTAAAAACTTTGTTTTGCACTAGCAATATCTGCAGTAGCTAGGCAACCAAGCTGAGGTAAAGAAACACCATAAATTCCACCCTAAAAACTCCACAAATTGCTGATATTGAAGGTACAGCAGTACGGCCTCTGGAAATGTGTGCCCAATATTAACAAATGCTGCCACAAGTCGATCTGCCCTTCCAATGAAAATCTGGTTCAAATCCCTTAAACAAATCTTCTCCAATATGCACAATTTGGACTCCTGATTGAGGCCCACACTCTGGCAATGATTCAGCTGATCTTTCACAGCCTCAAGATTGCAAATCCATTGAAGAGGTCTCATTCTCCAATGGCTGAAGATCACTGAAACCCTTGGTCTCAAGCTCAAATCCCAAGAACACCAAAATGACAAAGTCAAGTAATCATCAAGAATGACTTTTTTTTGCTTTTGATGCTGAATATATACTTCTCTCAATTAGGTTGATCTCCTTGTGCGATTAAATCATTAATAATATGCCCTTTTAATGCTTTTGATGTTGACTTAGGAAATATCTTTATTTTCCTCAATTTGGGCGCCCATGTATAAAGTCTCATTAAATGCACTTTTAATTATCATTTAAATGATATATATTCATGTTCTCACTTTGACTTTATAATTTACTTTAAAAATTGGCCCCACAAATCATAATCGTTTAATTCACTTTTTAAGTCACTTAAATTGAGGGTCATGGCCCCATTGTGCATAAAGTGACTTTATAACTTTATAATTTCCCTTTAATGATTAAATAGCATAACTTGCACAAATATCATTATTTCACTAAGTCAACTGAATATCAGGACCAACACTATAAATGCCCTATGTCTAGGTGCCCTGCCAAAAATAGCATCTCCACAAATATTACTATAAATAGTAAGTGTCCCAAACAGAGCCAAATAACATATGCAAAGGCCCGACCCTAAACTCAATGACGAACTAATGAGAAGTAATGTCTCGTATGACTAGGCAACAGCCACTGAAGACCCTCTAACCAAGACTATTAGCCTACGAGGGTCAAAATGATAGGCTAATCCAAATATAACTGATGCTTGCAAAAAAAAAATGGGAACATTACAATTCGCCCTCCCTGAGATTGCTGGTCCCCAAGCAATCACGACTACAAAGAAACACAACTACACTGGAAGTCCAAAGGAAGATTGTGAAATGTCCCACATTGAAGTACAACTGCCACAGCATCAGCATAACCACAACTACGCAAAGACGAACACCAAACCAACTGTCCAATCCCTGCGCACTGAAACTGTGCATCTCAAACGAATCATGTACATGGGAACCAAAAGCAAAACTGCAAGTAATCCTCGCCAGGTACATACTGCAATACTCCCCAATGAACCCAAACTGGAACCCCGCTACACACGAAGGATCCCACAGTGCACTGAAGAGTGTCCAACTAATAATACTTGGATCCCAAATCTAGAATAGAAGCCTGCTAAGAAGAGCACTCTCAAACGTTTGCTACACAACACTAATTCCCACTTCATCATGACTGAAGTGGTGAAGCCATCCAACGGAACTCATCCAAACTACAGTGCCACCCCTGTCAACACCTAGGTCCCAATGCAACCGATACCCACATCCATCTGCTCTACAGAGATAGGAATAACTGAAAGTATCTGCAACGCCACAACTATCTCCATACTCTACTATACTCCCATGGATGTGACATCCAACTAAACTATCATGCCCACTGACACCATATTCACTCTAAACCCATGTATCCACAAGAAATCTCTATGACATAGGAGTAGCAAACTCTGTCGAATACGTGTCAGCATGATGGGAAACTGAACACTGATCCCGCAAGTACTCACCTGCAAACAACTGAGTCAGGTACTTGCAGCCAATAACTCCATCTACTAAAGATGGTAACTTTCCATCCCGCAATGGATGGTATAATCTCGGAACCAATCCACAGTGATGCATCATCAAGCCCTCCACATGTGGATCAAAAGAAAAATGATGACTCCCCACTATGTAGTTGTGATAAAATGCTCCAACCTCGGTCAATGGCTCATCACATGCAACACTGGAATCAATAGACAGCTCCAATCTCTGATCCCAAATCACTGATTGGGTAGGGCCTCTGGCAACTTGCTCTGCAAACCCAACCACAATTTCTATGAGGAAGCATTGAAGTCATAGTATCTACAATGACTCCCACAAAACGCCTAATAGCGCATGAACCATGAATGAGAGTATCCCTCATGACCCTAAACGGACCCTCCTGAAACTCCGAACTCTCAAGCAGGTACTCAGCAAATGTATCGACGCAGTAAAAATGAAATAAGGCTGGATCAACGTTATCCTCTGAAACCTGCAGCTGATCACTCTAACTCTACAACACAAGAAGTTGTCGATCACCATCAGCTGCATGAGATGAAGTAACAGATTTACTTCCAGAAGAGGGAAACAAATCAACATGAGAGCCATACTCCCAACCAGATGACACTCTGTGAACCTCCTGTGAAGATGGAGTAGCGTCATGTACCAACACACAACTCTCGAGAGAATCCACCATTGTTAAACAAGAGCTATCAGCAATCTGACCCGCATCATCTGTCATAGTACTGACCTCAAGAGAACCTGATGCAACATGTGGTTATCTGTTGCTCTCAATCAAAGTACTCATCTCAACAGAGACTACTACACCATAATCCGTGATGGATGTAGCCATATCCTCACTACAACCCATGGATATCTGATCCTCACCAACTACTGCTGTAGGAAACTGTATTGTATCTGTAGCTGGTGAAGACTGTGACATACTCAACTCCACGGTAAACTCCTTTACCCATGACTAAGACTCCTGAAGGGCCAACTAGGTGCTCATCAATGAGTCCATGGTCACCTCAAGCTCATGAGTGAGCTCATCAACCTGCTCTTCCTTTCCCTTCAATGCATCATAACAAATGCAATCCCACTCGAGAAGATAATCTCTGTCAGCAAGTAGTTATAGGTAATTTTGTTTCATTATTCCAATTGCTTCTCAGAGTGCATGAATCTCTGCAAGGGAAAGGCCACGATCATAGTGCTCATCTAACATAGGAGTACTCCAACCATAAGTAGTCAACATCTGACGAGCAACATTGAAATGCTCTATGGCTGTGGCAATCATACTGTCATTCACCTTTAGTTGCCCAACCAAATGATGAGGACTCTGCAACTTAAGACTCCCATAAAAGGTTGCTGATTCGGAGGCTTCATCATAGCTGTTTTCAATATGCCCATCATCTGAAGGCATATTAATGCTCTCAACTATCCCAACATTTGCATTAGTGTTATCAGCTTCACTGGGAAGCTCTAAATGTGTATCTAAGGCTGCAGTTTTGTCACTTTTGTTGCACACATCTTCAAACATCACTTGCTCTTCTCCAATCTTGAAGTCATCATGAAGTGTCTTGTGCCCAACATCTTTCTGATTTTTGCTCTCCATAGGATCAATTGTATGTTGGTCACTAGTTGCTGAAAATTCATTGTAAAGATTTCTAGATACTTCACCTGTAGAGACCTCTTGTTTCTCCTTTTTGTTTTGTGACGTAGACCCTTTAAAAATGGATGACATATACCGTACTAAATTGTCTATGGTTGCAAGGTGTGAAAGCAATTCACCCATCCTTTCCTGACTTTGTCTGAGCTTCTCCAATTCTTTCATCATGGCATTTGACTGCTTCCTGGAAATAGTCATGTTGTTCAACTGACTTTGAACTACAGCTGAAACTTACCCAACAGGTTGGCAGGAAACCGCTCTAATACCACTATAATATCCCACCCCTGATAGGATATTATGCCAATATTTTTTGTTTTCTGTTTTACTAATGGGTTTAAGGTTTATAGGATTTGCATGTAATTTTTTTTGCATAATATCATTGAAATACTAACATATATTGAAAACCCAGAAAAAATATAATAAATTTGCAAAAACGAACAATGACCTAGATCATAAAATATGCCAAAACTAATTATTATAGCATACCCATATTGAGTTTTGCAACTTCATACATGTGCCGAACTGGACCAGCAATACATAACAATGGAGACTCCTCCAGAATACCCAAATAACAAATGTTATTATGCATTCAATGTCTTAGCAATATTACTTAACCCTAGGCGCCATGAATTAGAGGAATAACTGCTCCAAATGCCAAAGAAACACTACTAGCAGTCCCACGTTTTACCATGCAGCTATACGACCCTCTAAAAGTGATTATCAGCTTTAACACAATGTCAAACTCTTCTAAAAACTCTGTTTTGCACTAACAATATCTGCAATAGCTAGGCAGCCAAGCTGAGATAAAGAAACACCATAAATTCCACCCTAAAAACTCCACAAATTGCTAATATTGAAGGTACAGTAGTACGGCCTCTGGAAATGTGTGATAAATCTGGTTCAAATCCCTTAAACAAATCTTCTCCAATATGCACAATTTGGACTCCTGATTGAAGCCCACACTTTGGCAATAATCTCAGCTGATAGTTTCACAGACTCAAAATTGCAAATCCATTGAAGAGGTCTCATTCTCCAATGGCTGAAGATCACTGAAACCCTTGGTCTCAAGATCAAATCCCAAGAACACCAAAATGACAAAGTCAAGTAATCATCAAGAATGAATTTTATAAGCTTTTGATGCTTAATATATACTTCTCTCAATTAGGTCAATCTCCTTGTGCGATTAAATCATTAATAATATGCCTTTTTTAATGCTTTTGATGTTGACTTAGGAAATATCTTTTCCTCAATTTGGGCGCCCAAGTATAAAGTCTCATTAAATGCACTTTTAATTATCATTTAAATGATATATATTCATGTTCTCACTTTGACTTTATAATTTACTTTAATAATTGGGCCCACAAATGATAATCATTTAATTCACTTTTAAGTCACTTAAATTGAGGGTCATGGCCCCATTGTGCATAAAGTGACTTTATAACTTTATAATTTCCCTTTAATAATTAATTATCAATAAAGTCGCCTTTATTAATAATTAAATAGCATAACTTGCACAAATATCATTATTTCACTAAGTCAACTGAATATCAGGACCAACACTGTAAATGCCCTATGTCCAAGTGCCCAGCCAAAAATAGCGTCTCCACAAATGACTTACTATAAATAGTAAGTGTCCCAAACTGAGCCAAATAACATATGCAAAGGCCCGAACCTGAACCCAATGATGAATTGATGAGAAGTAATGTCTCGTATGACTAGGCAACAGCCACTAAAGACCCTTTAACCAAGACTATTAGCCTACGAGGGTCAAAATAACCAAGATTGCACCTCGGACTCTTCCTCCAACCTTAATTGTTCCTTCACTTGATGAATAGCTTCTTGACAAGACGAACATGCGAGTTCCGAATGAGTGGTGTTATGAATCCTGCACCAACCACCTGGAATCAACAAGTCTTCTGCAGGCAGGTCCTTCTCAATACTTAATCTCTTCTTGATCATTTCCTTGAAGCTCATGAAGAACTCTCTTTCATCAAATAAGGCGTTGGGAACCACCCTTGTAAGAACAATTGGCTCATGTACTTGTGAAAAAGAAATTTTCCCTTATAATGCTAACTCCATCCTTGATAAGAATGTTAGGCAATACAGCTCCTCATGTCCATTGTTGTCGTGAATTCTACATCCTTTCCTTGATGCAAAGTCGCTCAAACTCTTAGGATAGAGTTGTGCATTCAAAGACCACCATAGCTGAAGAACATCATCTTGAGGATGATCCATCTTGAATTGCCTTGAAGATCTTGAGGAATCCATGTCTATTTTTTTATTTTCTGATTTTTTTACTTTTTTTGTATTTTTTTAGCATAAGAGAGATCTAGCAAAGCTCGAATCCTTCTTTGAAAGCTCACTTTGGTTCCAATTCCACAATTTAGAGTTCATCCGCGTGCTTGAAGCAATGTAATTCCTTGTTCATGCCCTCCTTCTAGCGCCAATTCTGTTGATGATGTTTTCTTGACAACAACATTAGAATAAAACACCAAGTGCTCTATCCTCTCTTGAACAAAGCATCTCAAATGCTAAACTACGCGATCAAACAAGAACGCTCCAAGGTTCCTTGTACGTGATTTGCAACGGATAGCCTCGGTAGTATGATGTGATAATGTTGTATACACAAAGGGACTTACGCAAAATTTATTCATCACTCCATTCAACTATGTACTCTTTCCTTGTGAAATGGAACTTTTCAAATCAGCTATGAAAAAAAAAAAGGAAAAGGAGAAGGGGTTAAAAAGGCTATTCTAAGGACAATGACGTGATGAACGATGCTATGGTAGACAAATTCCCTTAGAAACCAAATTTCACTTCGCCATGACAAGCAACAACTACATGAAATAGGTGCAATCTCCAAAGGATAAACCAAGGATTTTCATATTGTTGACACACTCCAAAGTACCCACAGTTGGCGCAACTTGAAGGAGCATCAACAATCGAACTATTTGCAAGATGTAGTTCAGGCTAACTTTACATGATGACTTACCGTCAACAAGCCATCAAAAGTATGAACCAACGGGAATTTATCAAATATCATTGCATATATCCATTACATCAATGAACTTTATCTACTTTATCATCTAAGCTACTTGGAACCACATCTCAACCATCTTGGAGAATAAGAAACCATGCTAACATTCCTTGATCGTACAAGATCACCATGCGAACAACAACAATGAGCTTGTATTGATTTAGGAAGTGTTTTGTTTACAACAATCTCATATATCTCTTCAATGATTTCGAAGCGTTCTTTCTACTCTACTCCTATTGTCACAGTATCTACTCCTACTTTATCTACCTCTAATGATTCTCCTCCTACAAATGAGAGTAATGAGCCTTTTATAGACTCCACAAATTACATGAATGGCTAGGATGGATTTGACAATCAACGACCGAGATCGAGACAACAAGGCAGTTTGTTACAAAATTTGCTATTTTTAGAACATGAGAGGCAATGAAGGCACATTTTCCAATGTGATAAGCATCTTTGGAGCATCTTCATGGTGGGCCCTCTTTGTCCTCTTGTTTGATGTAGATACATTGAATGTGGACAGGTGACATGGCGGAATGTGATTAGCTTGATGATGTGTGCCTACCACCTCAGCATCTTTAAATGAACTAGTCTGGTTCATCTCATGTTCACTTTACTTAGAATATTTTCTTCTTGTTGTCTTGATGTAACTAATGGATCGCTTGGATGATCATACTCATCTCTCGTCTTGTGACGTACTCTTGCAGGGTTTTGACTCTAGACAGTTGCATGGACTCATGGAGTAGATTGGTGCATGATGAGAGTTCTTCTTGTCTAGCGCATGAAATGTGAGGTCCTAGATGATGACCTCCTTCAAGATGTGCATGGTGAAGTGACAACCTTCCACTGTGTAATATCCCTAATGGATATTGGACTGAAATTTTGAATGCTCTGATACCACTGTAAAATACCCTTCTAGAAATGACTGAAATTTTTTGCAAATTTAAATAAGATTTCTTGCACACTTCAATTAAATAACTTCACCAAATGAATAAGGAATTGTAGCACGTCAAACTCACATCAACTTTGCACATATGAAAATGAAACATGAAATGTCAAGTGGCTGGAATTTATTTCAGTCCATGTCTGATTTTATATCAGACTTAATTACAAGTCAATTTGAAACCCAAATACACCTAAAAAGCCCTTGAAATTCCAATGTAAAGTCGCTGTTATAAAAATTAGACCCTACTGTTGCAAAATCAGACCCTGCAAAATATGAAAATACCATCCACGATGTACTCCAAATTTACTAAACTACCTTGGTAGTCAATCCTCTACACCAAGAGCTTCAAATAGATATCAATGTCACTTCCAACTCTTCAAATAACCTGCAAATGTAAGCCAATGATGAAATCTGTATGACAACATCGCACAAATTGTTATGGGATCATCACCACAACACTCAAGGGAACATCTCCTTGAAAAATAACTAGAAAATCGGAATTTTCAGTCATAAACAATAATAAAGAAAAAACATACCATAGCATCATTCATTGCAAAATGAAGCTCAAGTCATCTATTTAAACTCCTCAAGCTTTGATGTCCATCCTTGGCAATTTTGGAATGCATTTTGAAATCCATCAATAGAAATTAAGGAAATGGAACAATATTGAATGATCTTCACTTGAAATGCTTTCATTTAAAACAATCTTCAATTATTTTAAATGAATTTTGCTCCTCCTCTATGGATCGATCCTCCTTAAGCTTGGCCTTTGACACTTGCATTGAATTTTGAGATTGCAATCATTTAAAATCTTCCTCTTTGCTTGGGCAATCAGCTACATGCATTTAATTTTGTGTTTGAAATGTATTTAAAATCTTTCTAACCTCCAACTAGTACTTGCAATGATTGGGCGACTACATTAAATAAACCAATCTATCCAAATGCAAGCATTTAATAACATTCAAAGCATTTAAAATCTTGATCCTTGACATAACCAACTTGGCATTTAATTTATGAACTTGCATTTAAAATGCTCCTCTATTCTTGCTTCAATCCACAACTACCTCATGTGCATGCATTAAATGATGATATTTGCATTTAATAAAAACCCTCAACCGCTCCAATGCAAATATTTAATAATAAAATTTGCATTTAAAATATTTTCAAAGCTTAATATCAAATTAAATGCAATCATTTAATTTCCACAAACCCAATCGACCTCATATTCCATCGATCCAATGCAATCATTTAATAAATAAATGTTGCATTTAATATATCCTTCCTTCATGTTTGGCGGCCAGCTATGAATCATATGCAATCATTAAAAATCAAAACCAACCTCATAATTGAAAATACAATTCCAATATTGCATTTCCCATGTAGCTCAAAAACACACTTAGTTCATAATATGGGACATTACACACTGATCCTCACCTCGTACGGATGATGCTCTTGATGATGAACTACACTTGTATCTTTGATCATCTTAGACTAGCTCCCCTCCACACGGCGTTGATGTCTTCCTCATGAGCTCGGAACAACACTCCTCCTTTCTTTGCACTCCCACCACTTACCTACACAAGGAAACACATCAAATTAGGACTTAAAAAGATTTTCAATGATAAATTACATTCTTCTTATGCTTGTGGGATCAAAAAATGACATTCCAAAGCACCCATCACTTGTCAAAATCAAATTTGGAAAGTTACACTTTGAATTCACTTGACAATTCTCCTCTCTCCTTGGTGAAGTAGGTCTGCTCTGCTGCAGATCAGAATTAAATTTGATTTATTTTTGATGAAATTTGCAAGATAGAACCTTCTTTAAATACAAGCGCTGCCATATCTCAAGGTGGGTTGGCCTCGTCAAGGATGGTCGGCCTAGACAGGAGAAAATTAATGTTTTTATTGGAGTTTTCCATGCCCATATGCTAGGAGCGCCCTTCTTGGGCAGGTTTGGAGATGATAGGCGGAGAGTGTCTTGTAGAGAACATGACCTTGTCCAGACAAAGTGCTCAAGGCTGCCTAGCATGGGCGGGATTGAAGGTTGCATGTGGATTTTCATAACTTAGGCATTTTTTGACTTGGTTTTGACAATGTAAGACCCTCTCACTTGCTTCATTGATGATTTGACCCATTTGCATGAGATGGACAACCTTGGGAGAAAGGGCGGACTTAGAGAGAGTGTATGGAGTGTTTGATGTAAGCTCCATGCATGATGGTGGAAGCCGCTTAGGCAGGGTGGTTTTGAAGGTATTGTCTGGAGAATGTGTTGAGAAGGACATGTAATCCATACAAGGTAGCCAAGGCCGCCTAGCAAGGGCGGCTTGGGAGATGATGAGTGGATTTTGCAATCTTTAAACTTCATTTGATGTTCTTTTCCTCCCTTGACAACTCTTTCTCCTAACTTCACCAAACTTATTCATTTTTGAGGTGTTAATGTGAAGTTGGAAGATGCTTTTGGGATGTTAGGTGACCTTATCCGCATGTCTTGGTGAAACCCGCCTAGGAAGGGCGGCTTTGGAGGGTTTATGAGGATTATACAATGTAAACATTCTCCAACTTGATCTCGATACACTTCTCTCCTCCATTTACAAGACTTAGTGATTTTTCATGTTTTCCAATTGATTCATCATTGTCAGGGGGAGTTTAAGGAGTGATCTTGAGTGATTAGACACCAGACTCTAGACTCACCTCTCTAGGCTGCCCAGGTAGGGCGGGTTTGAGAGTGAGCCTTGGATTTTGGTACTTAGAAACTTTTCATCTTCTCCCAACTTGATCATCTCATCCTCTTGATGTCATCTTCATCATTTTCATTGAGTATACTTACAAATTGCATTGCCTACACCCCTGAGCGGTCCTGGATTGGTTGTGTGGAGAGTTTCATGTGGGAGGAGACACAGTCCCTGAGCATCCCTCAAGCCGCCCAGGTAGGGCAGGTTTGGAGGTAGCCCATGGAATTTTGCTTTAAATACCCTTAACTTTCCTCAAACTTATAAACTTTGCTTGAAATTCATCATCTTCTTGTGCTTTATACTTGAAAACCTTCTAAACTTAACCATTTTCTCCTAGGGCAGGTTGGAGGGTGTTGTCTGGACAAGCTCTCCTGATGGTGAAGGCAGTGTCCAAGAGGACCTTGTGAGGCCGCCCATGCTGGGCGGGTTGGGCAGCAGTGCTTGGATTGTGCCATGTGAAGCCTTAGAGTCATTCAAACTCATGAGTTTCCTTGGAGTTTCATCATTTCCCTGTCTTTTGTGCTCAAAACCTTGTAAATTTGACAACTTTTCCCTTGGGCAGATTTGAGGGCTCTGTCTGGACAAGTGCATGTGCAGGAGACTGAGTCCATGACCTCATGCCAAGGCCGCCCAGTCTGGGCGGGTTTAGACATGGAGTGAGGAATTTCTTGCCTTAGTCAAATTTTAGATTCTCCTGAATGGAAGTATATTGAAAAATATATTAAATATTTTTCAATATACTTCCAGGATCTTTGAGATAGGTCCTGGATCCATAAGATTTAACATGCAGATTCTAGATTTTTGAGGATCCACCAGATTTCAGACTTAGTCATTTTTTCAGGATTTTTAGGATATCAGACTTAGTCATTTTCAAGGTCTCAGGGACATGCATCAAGATGAAGGCATATAGACCTCTTGGCAAAAAACTATTGAGACTTGGATACACAACCAAACCTACAAGCTTAGAGAAAAACTAAACGCTAAAGTAAAACGAAGCGAAAAAGTAGAAAAAAGAGGGGGTCCCCATTTGCAATGGGGCAATGTGTGATTACATCACAACACATAGCTCGGAGGGTTGATATCTCACCAACTTGAGACAAGCAATCTTCACTCGTCTCAGAGGGGTGATGTTCTCACCAACTCGAGCATTATAATTACCTACCCTTAGTTCCCCTTATATGGTGTGTTGGTGAATTAACTACGAGGCCTACTTCTCATCCCGGGTCTTTCATGATTATCCTTAAAGTAACTTGTCCTTACTATTGATAATGTAATCAACAATATCTATTTCACTTCCTTATAAGAATAGTGTTCGTTATATAAGCAATGCCTATAATCTGAGTCATCATATTAAATTTCCATTCATTCATGCATATATGATATTCTTTTAATCCTCTATTTCGATACTTTTCCTTAATTATTCTATATCAGTTATTGAGCATGTATTCTCACATTCATTTAATCTATTTACTTACTATATAATTTGCAATTTCTTTTTATGGCCATTTCTTTCTTATTTCATCTTATTCTAGGATGAGATTTCTTAGCATTGATTATATTCTATTTATATGATCATCATTTAGCCAAATCGCTTATGTTGATTTTATATGCAAATGGTAATGATTTAATTGTTCTATTTTGGTATAGTGATCGCATACCTTTGTATAATGGCCGCTGCGCTGATGATGGATTGCTTCTGATTTACCAAATGATATAAAATATTTTCTCCCAACTGGATCGCTTGGTCCGGTGCAAAGATGAGTTGATTTCTTAAAGGAAGGAAGATATGTTGTTATGGCTTCGTTGGAATGCAAATAATACAGATGGCTCTTGTAATAATCAGACTGATTGGATGATATTCCATTGATGCTTATTTCTTTGATGCCTATTCGCTGATGTCAATTTCTTTTACCGCCTGAATTGTTATGTTATGTATTTGATGCTTGTTCAATGATTGATTCCTCCATGCTTTCCAAGACACCTCCCGATCCCTTAAATAATTTGGAATGGTCACCATATGAATCGGACGTGTCCCTCCGTTTTGATCATTTCATTAATAACTCTTTAAGCTAATCTTTTCATCAACTTATTCTTGTTCCTTATAACCAATGCCATTAATCATAATCGATAATTCTTTGACTCCGCTGGGTTCATTGCCACCGATTATAGCATATATCATTCCTCTACGCGGGAGCTCCTTCTTTGATGAATGTTTAGTTATTAGATTCATAGTGCTCATTGTAAGATCTGGATACAAAAGACTTCTCATCCAAATCTTTAATTTGGATGAGGAAAATTCATTTATGGGGAACATGACATAATTCCTAAGTTCAAAGCATGATAGCTAAGTTAGATAAAAGCAAAGCATATGATAGGGTGGATTGGCAATTCCTCATGAAAATTCTTGAAAAGCTCAAGTTCGGGCGTGACTGCAAAGATTAGATTTTTAGTTGCATATCAAGCCCAAGATATTTTTTCCTAGTTAGTCGGAGTCCGTCAAGTTTTTTTGAGCCTTCAAGGGGTCTAAGACAAGGAGTTCCTTTGTCTCACTTTTTGTTCATAATCATGGCCAAAGCCCTTGAGAGATCAATTCAAGCAACACATGAAGAAGATGGACAGGCATACATGTCACAAATGACACTCCTATTATCACTCACTAGGAATTTGTGGATGACGCCATTTTATATTTTATCTAGTGAGCACGAATGAAGCTAAGACTATCAGAAGCACTCTACACACTTGCCTCGAACCAAAGTATAAATTTGGACAAGTCCAAAATTTTCTTCTTTAATGTAAGTGACAATTTGCAAGGGCAGATAACAAACATTCTAGATTTCTTGGTTCGCTCCTTGCCAAGCAAATATCTACGAGTCCCTTTAGTCAAAGGAGCTAGTAATTTTCTCCCTATGGCAAGTTGATTGATTCTTGCAAAAATTTCGTCATGGAAGAGAAAGTGGTTGTCATTTGCTGGCAGGATTCTGATGTTGAAATCAATCATCAAAGCCTTTCCTACTTACATCATGTCATATTTGAGGATGACTTTCAAAACAGTCAGGGACTTGACCCAAATCACGAGGAGCTTTTCATGGCGAGAAACAGAGATCAAGAAGATCCCCCTCCTCGCTGTGATGTCCCCATTTTCCAAATAACTTAAAAAGGTTCTAATTGTAAATTAATTTTATAAAGTATTTTAATTGCTTTATAAAATTAATAATTTATTAAGTTACTTGAGTCAATTTTAAAACACTTTATAACATAAAGTGTTATTGTGTACACAACAACAAACATTTGAAAAGTGCAAGTGTGATCGTGTACACAAAAACCTTCATTTAATAAAATTAGGTCCGTCCTAATTTGTGAAGGCTTTTAAAAGGATGCCTAGGATTCATTTGGAATCATGTTGAGTTTGCATATTTCTGGTTTGAAGACAAGTTCTTTGTTCAGCCTGAGTTCAAGGAGATGTTCCCTTGCATTCATGGTATCAAGGAGATGATCCTTTGGCAATTGATGGTTTGGTGATGTTCTCTTACCATTCTTGAGGTGGAATTGTTTCAGATTTCACAGTTGTGCTGGGTTTTCGATATTCGATCGGAGACCATTTGTAAAGCTTCATTGAAAATCTTTGTTTGAAAACATTGTTTAATGCAGAGGGTTTTGTTGCAAATTTATTGATTTCTAAATAAATTTAAATTTGCAAGTGTGGATCGATATTTATATATCTGATATTTGCTTCAATATTTGCTTTACATTTTAAAAATCTATTCATAAAAGTAATTTCCAGATTTATATTGAGTCTCTTTGTTAGTGTTTCGTGGGTCCAGCGTACACAGTGAGTTATTGACTGCAGATTATAAGAGAAGATTGATTATTTGCCAGTCGCACTCTCTAAAGATAAGTCTTTATGATGAATATGTTATAATCATGTTTCATTTGTTTGCTAAGGGTGAGATAAACTTGAGATTCACAGTTTGATATTCATATTGCTGGTAAATAGGAGACAAAACTCTGACAGGATTTGAGGATGTGTGGGACCCTCATCCCACTTAGCCAGCCATTCAGGAAAATCGTGAGTTTTGAAGAAAAAGAGATGCATAAGCTTCATCGCCACCTTGCTTAAAGAATAGCATATGAAATAAGTACCATATGAAATCGTGGATTTCGTATATATAGACGCAGCCTCCTTTTCAAGCAACAGCAGACCGCTGAATGTCATAAGAAGTCATCATTTGTCTGAGGTCGTCATCAGCAACATATTGTTTTGAGCGCCGATTTTGTGAGAGATCTTGGGATTGCTTGAAAGATGTGTTTGAATTGGAGATCGAGGTGAAATCACCGCTGCAGGAGTTCGTGGGACCCGGCAGAGTTTGTATTTGCTTGGACGTGGATGAAGGAATTACAAAGCATTATTAAGCTGATTACCTTGGATACTCACAGCATGCTCAAACACAGGTAACATTGAAATCTGGGCAGTCACTAATCATCAGTCATAGCTTTAACGGGAGTCAGTATATGATAGGTTAGAAGTATCAAGTATCCAAAGAAGATCACAGCCTGAGGTCCATTGCTGATCCTTCAACCTACAGTGAAATAGATGATTGACAATTGTTTGATAAATTGGAGCCAATATTGCTGCAGCAGTATACAGAAGCCAGCCAGCCAATACAATCTCTTTAGATAGCCAATACAAATCATTCAGCAAACTTTATAGCAGATATCTATATCAGCAACAGACCCAGTTCAGATCAAGATTAGTTATTTCATTATTCAGTTCTGATTATGAACAACAGATAGACATTTGTGAACAGCTGCATCCAACTGGTAATTTGACTTCATAACTGGTTCATGTGTTGAAGAATAAGATTCGGGTATGTTCAGTATGGCATAATAATGTAATACAATCTCTTTACATATTCAAATCTTTAATTTGAATCCTTCGAATCATTTTCACTATCTATGGATGTTTATTTGTTGCTTTGTATCAAGTTTGGCATTTAGTTTGTAATCAGAACTTCATAAGTAAGAAGTAACAACAGTATACACAGTGTTTAAGCCAATATCCATTAGGGATATTAAACTCGCCCAGGACACAGTTTGTGCTCCTAAATCAAACAAAGGGGCTGGTTTGAGTCACTCAGATATTCAAAAGAGAGCATTTGATGCTAAGCTAGTTTGGAGAATGTTCTCCAACCTAAAGCTTAAATGGAGTAAGATCCTACAAAGGAAATATTTGGACTCTAGGAATCCTGTTGGAAATGAAGCCCAACCGTCACTGCTCTTTCGTCTTCCTCTTCCCATGTTTCTTCACTTGCCTGAAGAGTTGATATATTCCCTTCTTATTCTCTTTCTGGTGTAGATGAAGACTGATGTATTTGGGTTGATTAATGAAATAGTGTGTCCTACTTTCCTTGGTGGATGTAGCCATTTTGATGGTGAACCACGTTAAATTCGTGTCTCTATTTTTATCTTTGTGTGTTTGATTTTTTATCTGTTTTAGTGTTTCGTTTATCTGCATTTTATCTTCAACAATTGGTATCAGAGTCTTGGTGCTCGATCATTTGGCATTAGAGGTTTGAGCTTGAGTGGGAGCAATGCCGCCTAATGAAGGAAGTCGTAGGAAATCACAAGGGAGGCTAAAATCCAGCGAGAGAGATGCTGGTTGCTGGTATTGTGGCAAGCAAGGCCACATCAAGAAAAATTGTTGGTTTTTGAAGAAGGCTGAAAATCAGCCAAAAGAAGATGAAATGAATCCGGTACGTGAAAAGGATGCCAGTGCAACAATTGGTGTTCTTCTTTCAGCTTCGGAAGAAACATCACCAAATGTTTGGGTGCTCGCTTCGGGAGCATCACTTCATGCCACTCCATGCAAGGAGTACTTCATTCTTTGGTAAGGTTCTTCTTGACAATAATGAATCTTGTGATGTTATTGGCAAAGGGGATGTTTTGTTAAAATTAAAAAATGGAAATAGTTGGCTGTTGCAAGATGTTATATATGTCCCTCAGCTCAAACAAAATTTCATTTCAGTTAGACAGTTGTGTTCACAAGGATGTAAAGTTGATTTTGAATTGAATAAATGGAAAGTAACAAAAGGGGCCTTGGTAATTGCTCGAGGCAGCAAAGTAGGCACCCTGTATGTCGTAGAGAGTCTTGCTTCATGTGAAATGGATAGGTTAGATGATGTAGTTGATTCCGTCATTGATGAATTTCTTAACCTATTGGAATTTGATCAAATATTTGTGCAAGAAAGTGCAAAAGCCTCTGCAGAAAATACAGAAATTAAAAGGACAGTGGATTGGAATGATGATTTTGAAAAGGAAAATGGTAATGCCATTTCAGAGAGTAGAGCAGCTGAAGCTGAAGTTCTTGTAGAAACTATCACAGAAATAACTTCTAAGGTCGGTGAAGAGAACAGCCTGCGAAGATCTGGAAGGAAGCCTAAGTGCAAGTCTGCTAGAGGTCCCAAAATGCTTCGTAACGCGTATAAGAAGATGGGACAAGAACAAGATCCACCGTCCGGTAAGAACAAGATCTATGGCAAGCGCAAGAAGGAGAGGGATATTTATTTCTGGAAGCAACATCACCAGCGCAAGAAGATGAAGAGTCTTGGAGGCGGACGGTCGCCCATGGGTCCTCGCTGCTTACAGTCAGTAATCGGACTGAAGTTGGGAAAGCGAATTTATTTCGAGGCCGCATTGCCCTTGCCGTCGATTAGTCCAATGACGAAGAAACAACGGAGTGAGATAAAGAAAGATATCTTAGAACTCCAACTCCAGAGGGACAAGCTTAAAGAACAGCGAGAATCTTTGTACAAAGAAAGAGAAGAGGTTTTAAGATTGTTTGAGCAGCTTAATAAACTGAAAACAGAATTAAATGTAAGCGAGGATGGTATGGATCTGATTGCAAATAAAAGTGGAAATCATAGGACTGGGGATGTCTATGGTTTCTCTCCGAAAGCAGTCCCACAAAAGATATCTGGCACATCTGCATCTACAAAGGTTGATCTTGAACCTTCTTCTGGAAGAACATTTGCAAATGCTTCAGGAACACCAAGCCGTCTGTCATGGTTGCAGCGATGTGGTACAAGGTTTTTTAACTAATCGCCATCCCCTGAGAAAATGATTGATACTATAGGACGAAAAGAAGAAATTGATAGATCACCTACAGTGGCAACTGAAACTACTGGTGCAAAAAGTGAAAAGAAATTGGCTAGAGGTTAGGTGTTTCAAGGTGATATGGCGTTGTGTACTATCCCACTTGGGGTGTTGACAAGTAACTCAGTTAGGTTCATCCCTGAATTGCCTCAGAGGAAAATCGATGCTATAAAGAGATTAGGATTTGAATTGCTGAACAAGGTTGCAATGCTCTTTCCCCATGTGTTTTGGGGTGTAGAACTCGATACATTTGGGCATCTTTGTCATGATATGGCTCGTCATGGTGAGTTTTTTTTGTTCTATAGCTATGACGCTGTATCTGGAGGACCACTTTTGATTGCTCTAGTGGCTGGAGAAGCTGCTATCAAGTTTGAAAGCATGCCTACAACTGATACTGTCACTCGAGTTCTTGAGATCCTCAAAGACATTTATGGTCCACAGAGAATTGATGTACCTCATCCCTTTCAAACAGTTTGTACAAGATGGGGCAGTGATCCTCTTAGTCTTGGGTCATGCTCATATGTTGCAGTTGGGGTATCAGGTGATGACTATGACATTTTAGCAGAAAATGTAGGAGAGGGCAGTCTTTTATTTGCAGAAGAGGCTACCAATCAGCGATATCCAGCAACCATGCCTGGTGCATTTTTAAGTGGCATGCGGGAGGCAGCGAACATCTCTTATGTTGCAAACATTAGATCAATGCCATCAAAAGTAGAAAGGGGATTGTCCAAAGACATTAAGTCTTATGCTGCTCTGCTCACTAACTTATTTAGACATCCTGATCTAGAATTTGGTAGTTTTTCTATTCTCTTTGATGACACAAAACCTGCTGTAGAAAGCAGTGAGTTTGTAGAGAACATATTGAATGATCTTGATACGATAGGCATTAAAGGAGAAGGACCTACGTATACTTCAGATTATTTTCTTCAGTTAGTAGAGAGCTGAGAAAATGATATCCAAGGGGAAGGCCTGTGTGGATGACAAACCTCGAGAGCAGATGCAGAAAGAGAGAATGGATGGAATTGAGTCAATCAATAGCAGTAATACTGTGAAAAGAAATGATTGCTGGTATCGAGAGGGGTATGCAATGTTGTCTTAGAGGGAAACATCAAATGAACTGGCCAGTGGATGTAATGGAGTGGTTACTTGGTATTGTAGTTAAGTAACAATGAGTTTCAAGGAAAGTGGGGACAGCAATGCGGTTTGGACTTCAAGTGGGAGATTGTTGGAAATGAAGCCCAACCGTCATTGCCCTTTCGTCTTCCTCTTCCCATGTCTCTTCACTTGCCTAAAGAGTTGATATATTCCCTTCTTATTCTCTTTCTGGTGTAGATGAAGACTGATGTATTTGGGTTGATTAATAAAAGTGTCCTGCTTTCCTTGGTAGATGTAGCCATTTTGATGGTGAACCACGTTAAATTCGTGTCTCTATTTTTATCTCTGTGTGTTTGATTCTTTATCTGTTTTAGTTTTTCGTTTATCTGCATTTTATCTTCAACAAATCCATCAAGAATTATAACAGTGGCAAACCCACCAAAGGTTCTGTTGTACCCAATCAAAATTTTTGCTTCATTAAGGCATTTTGAACAAGTCTAGAAAATTTTTCGTCAAAAAGTCAAAAAAATAAAATTTCTATTTTTAAAAAGTTTCTAAAAATAGATGTCAAATTAGGTTTTCTAGGTTTCTTGAGATATTCATATGGATGCTGGCAAAACTTTCTAAAAATAGAATCTCCGACTCAGGTGTCGCGCTTGATTCTCATTGGTCGATTTTGCTTCACGATCAGCGTGGACTAGACAGAATCTGCAAACGACCAAGTTTTCTCTACTGGGTCAATTTTGCTTTTTCGGAAGGCGAAGCATGAGCTCTGAAGTCGTCAACAGAGGAAGTTCATCTGCCAGAGCTCATTTTCGAGTTTTCAACGCTGTTCCAACAACGCAGAACCGACAAACAATGGTCAACTCGACGAAGCACGCAAAATGGAGCAGGATGAATCCGAGGTGAGGTGAAAATCTGGAAATCACGAAATTTGACTAAGTCTGAAGATTTCAAGCACCCCAGGTGACTTGGGGCACCCAATCCCACTAGAGATAGAAATTTTTCACATTTTTTGAGAAAATGTGATAAAGTGTGTCCGTCAATCAGTTCCGGTGGGCATAAAAGCAGTCGTTTCGATCATCAGATCCTGAAAAGCTGGAAAATTCGTCAGATGTACCCAGTCTATGTAGTTCATTCACCATTCAGTGGAAGTTGATCAACGAATTGTCGAAATCGACATCAGAATGTAGCTGTCGGCACGCAAAACGGAGCAAGTTGCAGATGAGAGTTGGAAAATCAAAAAAATGGTTAAGTCTAGAGAAACTAAGCACCCCAAGTGACTTGGGGCGCCCAACCTCTCCAGTGTTAGATTTTTTTTCATGTTTTTCGAGAAACGTCAAAAATGCCTCTGTCAGCCCGCTTCCAGTTGGTCAAACTTGGTCAAACTCAGTCAAACATCAGTCAAAGCTGCGATTTCATCACAAATATGTTCAGGCTGCTCAAATCATTCTCCGTCCCGCCTCGACAGTTGTCCAAAACAACCGAAATTGAAGATCAAACAGAGGTTGGCATGGAAAACGAGAAACAGCATAAAATTTGAGTTTTTCATAAAATTTTCTAAGGCATGGCAAACCAGGCGCCCCAGGTGACTTGGGGCGCCCAAACTCACCATACTTAAAAAAATTTCTGAGTTTTTTCGAAAAACGTGAATCTCTCTCCATCGGCCCAGTCCAGTTCAGAAATGATCAGTTCGATGCGTTCCTGAGGCAGATAGAGAGTACAGTCAACTCAGTTTTCATCAGGCCTGCCTATCTGCCAGATCATCAGACTCAGTTTTGTCCCAGCAAGCAGAAATCGACAGTCAAACAAGGGTCCTCAGCCACTGGAAACGCGCACGCAAATCGAAAAACTGAAGAAGTTGCAATTTTTGAAAAAATGGTTAAGGCATGAGAATCCAAGCGCCCCAAGTGACTTGGGGCGCCCAACTTCACCAGAGATACAATATTTCTTGATTTGACAATGTTTTCCGATAGTTGTTTCCTGATCTTCGCCTGGTGGCCGATTCAAAGGGTCTGATTTGCAGTTAAACGATGCCAGATCGTCAGTCGGAGGCCGGAAATGGAATCTCAATTGATAGGTCTCTAAAATGTCAGGATCAGTCAGCTTTTTCAGTCAACAGGGACATTTTGTCATTTTGTTGAAGTCGGAGACAGGCCATATTTGAGTCAAAACGAGTGCAGAAGTGTCGAAAACGAAGAAAAATTAGCTAACACTTCTTTCAACTCGCGTGTTCGATGACATCATCAAAAGAAGATATTTTTCGTCGTCTTACACAAGAAGCCATAGGCAGCTACAAAATAGGGATTCTTCCTATTCGAAGACATCCACTTAGATTTATGCTTTAAAAGTTGTTTTCTTCATGGATGAGATCCAAGTTTTATTCTCTCACAAATAAAGTTGTTTTTTCACCCTAAAGATCTATAAAGATAAGCATTTGGCTTCTTTATTTCATTATCTTTTGCAGGTTGCATCTAGAGGAAGAAGACATCTTTCTTTCAACAAAGATTCGAAGGCCCAAACGAAGTGTTTTTTCAGCGTTCTTCATAGTTTCGGGTTGAGAAAACAGTACGGCTCACTTTTTCAAGGTCCTTGTTTCAAGGGAATCGTTTTTCAGAAATTGGACCGAAGCTTTTTCAGTTTTCGTCGAGATGGGTCCATCCAGTATTTCATCCTCTTGAAGATTTGGGAGTTTTATTTTTTACGAAAATCTGTTTTTTTCCTGCTTTTTCAGGAAAATCTCTGCTTTTTCAAAATCTAACAATCTGGGTTGCTTCAAAACAGAATTATCTACAAAACCCATATGCCAGCTTTTTTGCTCACTCTGTTTTTTTCTAAAAATCAGCAAGTAATTTTCAGCCATCGTCCAAGATTTTTCCGACATAGGCGTGTTCACAATCGATTTTCAAATCTTCCAATATGCAATACTCTCCAACACAAATCAGGCCCAAAACGGCGTTGGTTCACTATTACTTGAGAACTTGTGAAACAGACTTGCATAAAGTACTTCCAATGATCAATTTATATTCTTTGGAGGATGCAGGAAATAATGCTATCAGGAATCTAGGACACTCCGGTTTGCTTGCAACAGCATCCTTTCCCATCACAGTGCAGAGTATCGAATTTGTAATTGCTTGCATGACGCATTACAATTCGGTCACAATAGAAATCCAATCAAGAGATGGACGTGTGCTCTGTAGCCTAAGGCCGAATGACATTGAGAAGTGTTTTACAATACCAGTCTGAAGAGAAAACTTAACTGTTTCAATTGAAGAATGCAAGAGGGTTTGGAACAATGATAAAGAAAAATACCCGAAAAAAATTGGTCAAAGGTGGTTAAAAGAAAAGCAGAACGTCATGCCAAAGAACGTTGGACGTGGAGAATTCAAGGAGGAACATGCAATAATGATCACTCTGTTAAGTCGGATCACGGGTCAAGCAAATGCTAACAAGTTCCAGCCTTGGATGTTTTACATCATGTCCCAGATTGTTGATGGAACCGAGTTTTATGACTGGTCGACACTCATCAATGATAGTATCCACCAACAAATACTTGAATTTCAAAGGGCTCATGAATTCCACATGATGTCATACCTTGTGTATTTGATGGTTTTTCAAGGTCAATTCAGAGGTTTGAATGTTGTTGGAACTCTGAGTATTCAGCGTGTGTATCATCATTTCCCGCAGTTAGAAATCTCTCAAGCCGAACGACATTACAGGCGGGTGAATGATGCATTCCTGATGCATGCAGTGCGAGATATGGATAATGAGTTGCATATACGGTTTTCAGCAGATGCTAGAATAGCAATGGCAGAATGGGTGTAATGTCCCCTTTCTAGTGGAAACACTAAACCTGAATCTGCATTCAAAGTGATTCTCAAGGAGACATTAGAAACATTATAGATTAATAATTTTCGATGATAAGATCAAATAAGATCAATGATAATATAATTATATCATTCCTTGTTGACGGATTATTCATTTCACAATTGTTACTTATTATTAATAACTATTCTATAGTACGTTCGATAATTCAATCATGCATATTTTCCTTATTATTCTTCATCATGGAACTAGGCTTTACATGTATAGGGCGCGCTGAAACCATCTCTTGACCCAGCCTACGGGAAACTATGTCCTAGCCTACGGGCCTTAATACGGATGGAATTACTCCGCCTCTCCCCACACTACCTAACATTCTTTTAAGGATGAAGTAATAATCTAAGTTCATCTTCCCATATCATCTTCCTTCTATTCCTTAACCATGGGTGGGGAAATTATGTCTAGAACGCGTTGAACCCTCTCCAATGCGATTGGGAATGGAATTACTCCGCCTCTCCCTAGCATCCTTGTCTAGGGCGCGTTAAACCCTCTCCAATCCATCGTGATGGAATTACCTCGCCTTTCCCTAACAAGACCGCCTCTCCTATGGTTATGGGAAATAGAAGTGATGAAATGGTTATGTCATTTCTTACCAAGTTTCCTAATATATTTATATATATTTATTGTTCATAAACTTGTGTAATTCTAATGAGATGTATGACATATGGATCTATTCCAGATTATATTACATATATATATATATATAGTGAATTGTTTATATTTTTTTATTTACTAATCATATAAACAACATTAAGGCATTACTTACCTTAGAGGTTGCTAAGATTTCCTAAGGTACTGTTGTACCTTGAATTATCCTAGTTCTCTATATTTATTATTTATATTAAAATATCAATGATTTAAGAGTACTTACCTTGTACCTTATTTCCTTAAGTTCCTGCTACAAGTTTGATTTTATATACCAATATATCTCTTAATATGATCCTTTTTATGTTTATGCAGTTCTGAATTATTAATCTAGATATAACATATTCCAGACATATTTATTATTCATTTTTTCTAAAATCCGATATCCTTCTCCTCTATCTCACAACCTTTATTTATTTCCCTTTCAAGGGATATGTTCGAAGAGACACGTCTCTTATTATGCTTGGTGGTAAAAGACATACTTACCCTCTTATAATTATTATTACTTTATATTAATTCCCTTTTGTGGTAAAACTAGTTCTAACCATACATAACTCCCTTATCATAAGAGTATAGGTTAAAAGATGTTTATTTATATTATTTATATTTATATTATATCATTATAATAAATGATATATTATTTATTTTATATCATTTATATCATAATAAATGATATATGGTTTATATTGTATTATTTATATTTATATTACAATATAAGATAATAATAATAATATTTGTATTTATATTATTAGATATATTTATAATATATTATTTATTTATGTGATCGCTGATATCAACCAACTTAATTGTTGTACTTACAAATATCCTCCTTCGGCCTCCCCTTAATCTTTTTAAAGTACATTATTAAGTATGGGAGCTCTTTTATCTTATTTTATTCACAAGCATATAATATGGTGGGATAATGTTTTTGTCTTACTAGACTTTTATCTTTATATGATTTATTTTGAATTTGACCTTTTGTTTAACTGTATTACTTTGCCTTATCACAAATTACTTTACTTTCTAATTTTAATGGGTAATAGCTTTAATGCGTAAGACTCTTCGTAATATCTATTTTTATATATAATAATAAATCTTATTAATTATTCACATAAATATTATATTAAAAATATTTATATTTATAATATATCTAGTTAATTAAATATATATATTTCATATATTTTATAATATTTATATTATATTAAATTAATAATATTATTTATTAAATAATACATACTAATAATATATTTTAAATAAATATATTATGTATTTAATTTATATAAGGATAACTTATTATTTAAATAAACGATTCAATTATAAATCATTATAGGGACATGACAATGGGCTGATTGGTTTATCCAGTTTCCCACTTTTTCCTACATCAGAGTATATGGCTTCTCAGGAGAGCCAACCATGTTGCCGAGATATCCTACAAATGAAATAGCATTTATGGAATTTTTGAGGCAAGCCTATGAAGTTCATACATTTTTGCGTAGCAGACGCAAGCCAGCTTTCAATTTTCCACTTGGGATGAGTATTTACAGATGCAGATCTGAAGTAGATGCCAAGGCAATCGGTAATGAATCATCCAGATATGGTCTTAAGTTTTTCGACAGGAGGTCTTCATATGATCCTCATGGTGTTTTTGCATCACATCTTGGTCAAAATTGTACGCACAAGCATGCGGTTGAAGACTTCTGGGCTAATTGTGCTAATGAGTTTGAAGTGCGAGAACGCAGTTACATCAGGTTTACTGTTCAGCAGATGTCTAATATCCTATCAGAAGATATAGAGGGTTTGACAGAAAGTGGTGAAGTTCTACTTCCCACGTATTTCAGGGATCAAGTTGAGCAACAATCGTTGCCACCAGTTAATTGGTCAATAAAAGAGAGCACTTCCATTGAAGAAAGAACGAGTCGAGTTGTTAAAAACAGTTTGATATTCTTGAAGACTAAGCGGAAGGATGATATTCCGGTAGCAGAGCCGCTAGTTGTACAACCATCAGAGCCTTCCACTTCCAAACCAAAACGAAGGGTTAAAGCTATGAGTGTTCTTCCAGAGGGAACAAAAATGGCTAAGTTAAAGAGGAAAAAGGATGAGTCTCCAGCTCATGTCCAGCAGGAACAACCACCAGTTGAATCAGAAGTCCCTGTTGAACCAATGTCGCATGTTGAAGTGTTACCTTCAAATCATGTCTCTCCACCTTCTTCACCGATCACTTCTCCTATCCACATAGATTCAGAGCCAGATTCGCTAGTTCGTAACTCTAATGCACAGATTGATTCATCAGGAGTTGATGTTAGAACCGAGTTTCAAAGAGAACAAGGCTCATCCTGGCTTGAAAACATTCTGGGAAGGAAGAGGAGAAAGCTCTCATATCAGCTGGATTTGACAAAGCTCAAAAGCGTCTACCAAGACACACCAGACAAGAAGCTGAAGAAGCAAGTTCGCATTGAAAAGAATGTGGATGGAGAGATAATCCTTGAAACTGCAACACCGCCAGAAGATAGAAGTGCTGATGATGTCGAGGTTGATGACTTCACGGTTGTCAAAGCTAACCTTGGTAGAAGTACCCGCCATACAGATGTAAATCTCTTCGAGGTTGCAGCGGATAATTTGAAGGAAAGGGTGTTGAAGGATGGAGAAGACAAAACAGCTCTCAAGGCTGAAGTTAGGAAGCTGCAGCAGTACATTTCCAACCTTTTCCATGGTGCATCACAAGCTGATTTATTGCTTCCACCGAATCTGGAATCACCAGCCGATCAGCGGCAGTTCAGTCAGTTGGTTCTCTATGGGAGGCACATGAATAGTTGGGTGGAAGAATTTGTGACTAAAGGGAGAGTTGTACTTTCAAAGCTTTATCAATTAAAGTACAACACTTGTGATTTACGCCAAAGCATCCAGGGGTTGCAATAGACCATGGCAGAAAATAGACCAGTGTTTGAGATCATTATCTCCGACTTGAAGATTGCACTTGATTCTATTGATTCAGCCGGTGATAAGAAGACAGTTTCTACTTGGAAGGGGCAATACCTTTTCACAGTAAAAACTTATGACAGTATAATTTCAGAGTTGACAGAATGGAAAGAAAAGGTAGTCAACGTCCTCAAGTTCATCAGATCTTTTGTTTCTCAAATCCCGTGTTCGTATGAAAGAGAAGATGGTACCCTTTATGATCTCAGGGAAGTGCAAGCAGAGTTCCAAACTCTCGTCCACAACAATTTTAATGATGATATCAATGCCGGCAAGATGGGTCGTTTTGCCGCAATGGCAATAAAGTTCGACAAGGTTGTGAGTGAAGTTCATGAATTTCTTCAGATGGTTGCAAACGGTGAAGAAATGTTAGAGAATCAGAATATCATTCTAGAGAGTATCAGTGTTCCTGGCAGAGATGCAGTCACTCGTTTTTTAAAAGATATTGTTTCCCAGAATATCAACGGATGACATCACCAAAAAGCAAGAATGTTGATGAGGATGCATTTCAAAAGAAAGCAACATTAAAACAGATGCTTTTTGTTTTAAAAGCATGTGCTTTCATCCTAAATTCATCCATTCTATATTTAGAAAAGAAATCACCTTGTGATAGTTGGAATCTTCTTTGCTTTAAAGCATTTGTTTATTGTATCTTTGTCTTAGAATAGTAATAAAGCTTGCAAGTTGGCAAGTTAGGGTTAATCAAGGAGATTTTAGAGTTCCCTACTCTTTTGATTTTAGTATAAATAAGGGCATCCTTGCCCATTGTTTGTAATCGTAATTGTGATAGCAAATTTGTTGTGCCTATTCTAGCCTGCAAATCTTGATATTCCAAGTGTCTATTCACTTTGTGTAACCTGTTCTCCGATGTTTGATCGCTTGTTGTATGCCTGCCTTTTGCTATAGTATTGTTGTCCTGAAGTTGTACCAACTTTGTAATATTGAATAGAAGTCTCGTGCCTATTTTGCTCTGATTTTCTATCTCGATTCATCAAGTTTTCGTTGTCCAATGTGTGGCTTCTTTTAGCTTTCATTTCAGTTTTCATCATTAAAGTACTATAAGTCTTGTAATGTAAATCTGGGAGAAAATTGCTTAAGTTTTTGTTAAAACAATCATTCCTTGTTCATTTTTAATTTCCTTTGCTCTGAATTTACTCAGGAGATTAAAAGCGTCGTTAGTCTTTGCTTAGTTGTAGTAAAAGTTTTAAAAAAGGAAAACACCTCTTCGGTAGCGTTTAGAGTTTTATAACCTTGTGCTCGCAGCTGAGAATCAAAAAGAAGATAGGCGAAGTTTCATTTAATTTATCTTTTCAACGAACATCAACAAAAAGGGAACTCCCCCTTCCAATAGGAGAGTAGTTTATCTATGCATAGTTGTCCGTTTCCAACTCGCATTCCAGAGGTGTGAATTGAAACGCCAACAGGTTCCCACATGTGGAACTTCATGTTAGGCTGCAAACCTATTATAACCAATCATCTGACTTGGGAAATTCAAAGTGGCCTCCAAGCCAATTTTTGGGAAGACTCCTAGAATGGCTATCCCTCTTTGCAGAATCAAAATGATCTTGAGAAAGCTAGAGAAACTCTTTCCTTGGTTGGGGCTTCAAAGGAAGTAATTATCTTTTTTTTCTATACAAAGAATGGAGTGGCAAGTGTAGGCGGAAAGACAACTCCAAATTAGGAATGTTAGAAGGACAAAGTAAATTGTTGAAACAAGAGTTGTTGCACAAAAAAGGCTTCATCAAGGAAGAAGACAACACTATCAAATGGTCATGCTCAAAATCAAGCCAATACTTTGCCAAGACAAGATACAAAGTGGCCTCTTATCCACTTACTTGGGAGGATTGGCCAGCGTCAAAGTGTTGGAACAAGGCACGTCTTCCAAAAGCCAGAGCCTTTTTGTGGGCAGCCTTACACTAGCAAATTCTCATGGAGAAGATTGGTTATGAGGGCCCCTGCTAGTGTGTTCTTTGTCAAGAGGCAAAAGAGTTAGTAGATCATCTCTTCATTAGATGTCCTTATGCTACTGCATGCTGGAATTGGCTGTGAAACAGGTTGGGGTGGTCGTGTGCTTTATCCAACAATATTTTGGATCTGTTCCAAGTCCTAGTTGTGGGTTCAACAAAAAGTCAATTTTCTCCTACTTATGTATTATTTGCCCCTCAATGTTGATATGGGAATTATGGAAGGAAAGAAACAAAAAAACATTTTGGGAAAAAGCCCTTTTTGTCCCCTCCTTCTTGGTCCAAGTAGAGATTGCAATTGCAGAAGTAATGATGAACAAGGTTAAGGATCAATCAATCAAGAATAAATCCTTCTCCTCTTGACATCAGGAAATTTTGAAAAAATGATCTAATCTGAAAATTCCCCAAATTTATGGGGCTAGTGGAGTTAAGTCTACTCCCGATCCCCAAATAGGTATATGCTGGTCTCCACCTCCACCAAGACAACTAAAATTAAACTTCGACAGATCCTCTAAAGGCAACCAAGGTCTCTCAAGTGCAAGGTGCATAATTTGGAATGAAGTGGGCTCTCTTGTTAGAGCAGCTTCAAAGAAATTGGTGGATGGAATAAACAAAAAAGCAGAAGCACAGGCTCTCATTCTAGGGCTACAGGTTTTCCCGTAGCATGGTCTTTCTTCGATACTATTGGAAGATAACTCAATGCTAATTGTCAATGCACTTAAAAAGAGGCATTATTAGAACTGGAAGGTTTCAAATATATTAAAATGCTTGGCCCTTGTTGGATGCCTTAAAATTTTTTCCAATCTAACATTGCTTCCAAGATGTTAATCAAGAAGTGGATTTTCTTGCAAACTATGCAGTGGACAAAGTTGAAGATTTAATGATTTATAAGTCCCCTAAGGCATGGGAAGGCTTTGGGGAGCATTTCAACAACCTTACAAGGCCTCCGACATGAGAAGGTTTGAATAGTTGATGGACGTTGTTGAAAAATGCAGAAGGAAGAGGGGCCATCCTGTGGCTTTTGATGTTGATGAATTAATGAAGCCCTGCAAGCTTCATGTCTGTCCAGAATAAGGCAAAGTGAGGATCGCAAGAAAAGCAGTATCTTCCTATAAACCTATGCTGGCCTGGAGGGTGCTGTCAGTGCCAACTAGAGCTTTGTGGCAGGTTAACCAATGCCCTATTTGTTAACATTTCCTTTGATGCTTGCTCGGATAAGAAGATATTTGTAAAAAGCAGGATACAGAAGAAAGTTCTTTGTATTCCTTGGCAATGCAGCAGGGTGGAATAGATAGTAGTTTCTCCCCAAATAGAGAGTTGAGATTTTTGTATTTTCACTGCACCCCTGATAGGGTTGATGCATAACTTTTTGTCCATATTTTCTCAGTTTAACATAAAGGGAGTGGTCCATAAAAATAGAAAAATCTCATTCATATTCATTATTAGAAAAGGGCAAAGTAGCCATATTATATGAATGGTTATTGGTCAAAATTTTGCAATGATACATCCGGCCTTAAGATTAACAGAAAACTTACTACTTCGCTAGAAACACCTTTCTCTCTATCAGACTTCTTCAGCAAATCCTCAAAAGCAACTTGCGCTGCACTTTGCTCTGCAGCTTTGATACTAGGAAAATTTGAAGTAGAAACATATCTAGCTCCATTGACAATGACAGTTGCCTTGAATTTGGGATCATGTGCAGACCCTTCCTTTGCAGTCTCATAAACTGGCAGTGGTAAAGATGCTCTCTGTGCATATTCTTGTAGCTGGCTCTTAAACAATATAGTTTTTGACATACCTAGAAACAAAGTATTTGAAGTAAAAAGATAAGTTAGTTCTGCACTCAAATAGTTCAAACAAGAAACACTATAAAACAATACTATGATGAAAACCAACATTAATCACATATAGTTCTACCATTCCTGGAATACATTAAGTCTATAACACTCAAACTACTTGTGAGTTGTAACCAAGGGATGAATATAAATTTTCAGGCACAATTTTGTTGCAGGCAGACTCTCTTAAGTTCATATGGTGATGTTATCTATATTCTAGTGTATATGTAAAGTATAAGTAAAGAAAAATTTGGAAAGATTCTCTCTCTCAACATCCCCTCTATGAATACCACTCAAATTCCATATTGAAGACTATAGTAATTATTAAAAGAAAAAAGGGCAAATGAAAAATAAAATATGTATATTTTACTACTTGAGAGTGTGCACTATTTAGAAAATGCTTTATTCTTTTATGAATCAAGGTTTTACATTAACCACCAAATATTTTAGTACTTGAGAGCAAGCACCATTTAGAAAATGCTTTACTGTTTTATGAAACAAGGTTTTGCATTAACCACCAAATCTACCACAACTCTTGAACACTTTATTTGGTCATGTGACCATGCAGAGAATTATTTCCTACCACCATTAATCTATATGTAAACTTGTAAATAAAATCACTCTCTTGTACTTTATCATGTGTATCCACATATAAATTATTTCCTTTAAATATTTCTGATTATTATTATTGTTTCTTTTCATTTTGAAAAATATTGAAAATTGAGAACAAACAAATGCACTATGAGATCACATGACATATGAAATGTCCCTTTCTCAAAATATGTTGTTACTAAAGGGACATTACATGGACATTACAAGCAGCATAAATAAATCCAAATGCCAATAAGTCCTATAAATGGTTGGACCCACTATATCAACCATCTAACAAATTCCCAAACAATCAATTGAATTCAGGGAGATGTTTCCAAGTGGGAAGGATGGCCCTTCCAAGTTCACGAGAGATGAAGGGGATGGCCCCCTCATGCTCTCATCAAGTCGACCAAGAGATGAGAAGGATGGCCCTTCCATGCTCTTTAACTTAATCAAAGAGGATGACCCTCTTGAGCTTGATCAAGGAGGATGGCCCTCCAAGGTGGACTGGGAGCTGCAAGGCGGATGGCCCCCTTACATGCTCTCAGCAATATTAAGGATGACCCACCTTGATATTGCTACTTGCAAGTATTCCTAAAGAATTCACTATGTGATTGGCTTTGAGGGATTGTATTATGATCGATTGATCTCATTATTAATTATGCTATGATAGATGAATTTAATGTTAATGATGCTATGATGCTATGATCTGAATTTTACCATAATTTATTGATCTTTAATATTTCTAATGTCCTTTTCTAGTAGTTATTATTGTTTGCAGGCCAAGAAATCAAGTATATCCCAAAAGGGGACATTACAACATATCAAAAATAAAATTTTCATCCCGTTCCTATCAACTTGCTAACCAAAAACTAACTATTAAATAATTAAAAGCTACCATTGAGTTCTTTCTTAATACTATCAAAGTCATCCATTATAGGTTAATTTATCCCTAAGGGTGCTCATTTCTTCAAAGGTGTATTTTATTTGGAATAAACCGAGAAGAATCCAATCTTGTATGTAGTATAGAGCAACATCCTACAGCATGCTGAATTATTTTTTAAGATCTATCCTCTATTTAACTTGATATGTTGGTGCATGTTGGGTAATAACTCTTCCTCTACATCTTTTATAAACTCTATAGTATCTTCTTCCTGCAAGGGACACCACTTGCCCTCCTATCAACAAAACATAAGTCATCCTCATCTAGATCTAACCGTAAGAAAACTTACACCAAAATAAGGGTTAATTTAACTTCCTAAATAAAATCAGAGGGGCATCTAATCCATGGCATAAAAATTTGTCTCATCCTCTTTTCAAGGCATCTGAGTGCACTAGAACTAAAAGACAAACAATAGCTTAAATTAAATATAACAGCTCACATTAGTAAGCTTTCAATCTAAATACTATTCAACAGATGTCTCCTTTTTATCATCATATCATACTAAAGAGAAATTTTCTCTCAATACAAAATCCTAATCATAAAAACAGCTATCTAAGAGAATAGAGATCCACAAAGGCTGGAACGACCAATTTTTATGCTAAGATTTTCAAAAAAAACGTGCTATAAGATGATTTATTCCACAAGAATACTATTGTTTACATGTTTTCAGTTCAATGTAGGAAGACCAGTTCAAGCGATATTTACAAAGAGATGCGTATGGATACAGCTAAACCATTTATTCAAAAACAGGGTTTGAGGGAGTGGATGTATACAATAGGTATGAGGGAGGGCATTGTATTTCAACCATGCGAGTTTTCAAAAATAGGTATGCAATATGTGAAAATACAAGAGTTGTAATTATATTTGTAAATTTCAAAAAGAAAAAAGTATTACAAGATTCATAAATGAAAATTCAAAATACTGAATTAAAAATTTAACCATGCATATTTGATGTTGAAATAAAATTGAAATTATATAAATTAAAAACTGTAGCTTCAACATAGAAGGGAGCATATACTCATATTTTAAGAAATCGACATTGCAAGAAGCAAAAAAGATGCACAACTGACAAAGGTCCATGCATCAAGTCAGCCCCCTAAGCATAGAAGTAGGAAGGGGTATGTTTAAACAACCTTCCTGATATGTGCCTCTCATGTATTTTAGGAATAAGAAGAAAAGTATCATGGAGTGGTTAAGCATACCCATGCTTCTATGGTTCAATTTAAAATTATGAGATCCAAAGGAAGCAGACTAGTCCTTGAACCAGAGTTTATTTAGACACCCACCAAATCAGGGCCATGAGGATAACAATATTACTAGTTGATTTCATTGTATGTTCAAGGAGTTCCTTTTATTTTTCCACTGAACAATTTCATTGTTCCCTTTACCTATGTCCAAGGCAATGGAAAAAAGAGAGTGAGAAGATACATTAAAAGCACATGCTCTTTTTTCCCTTTGGTGAAGATCAAATTTGATACACAATTCTTGTCAATGTCAAGAAGCCTAATTTTACACTCCATTAAACCAACATGCCAGAAAGGTAATTAAAAGATCTCAATCCAGTTTTCCATTGTACAAATAGAGAATTTTAATGCATTTTTTCTTTTCTTACCATAATTAAGGCCAATTTTGTTCTACAGGTCTTTCCAAGAGGCCCAATTTATAGACTCTAATGAAACAATCTAACAAAAAAGTTTCCAATTAACAAAGTACATTGGTAATGCTATCAATAGGAAAATGCAGAAGAAAGAAGAAAACAGCTCTAAGCCCCAATTTTCAGCCTACAAATAAAATCTGCTACAAAGTTTTTCAACCTATAAATAAAATACACTCATATCAACTCCTGTCTAAAGAGGCCTCAAATCTCCTAAGATGAGAGGGTTTGAAACTCACAAACCATAGCTTTACACCTAAATTTCCACCTGAAAGGTAAGATGTAATGTGAGCCCTTCTCGCTTTTAGAGGAAGAGATTTGTCATGTACCCTTGTTGTTAGATTGATTTAAATCTTTGTTCTCTGAAATAATAACATTTCTTATAGAAAAAAAACACCCACACCAGTACATTGTTGAAAGGTAGGCTGAAATTTTGGACTTTCTAGCTTTTTTAGGAAGAGATTTTCCATTTAGCCCTACAATTAAATTGATGCAGATATTTATTCTTGGTAGTAATATAAATTGCATTTCTTAAAAAGAAAATGATAAAATGGCAGTATATCACTGACTCAGTAACCAATATAAATGAAATTGATGAACTGATCTATGCTCATTTTCCCAAGTTTCCAGCCCCCAAATGATATCTATTAGAGCTCAGTCTGCAAATGAAAATATCCACAGAAATACACCCTTAATGGCACACAATTTAGCTAACCAACCAAAGACAAAAAAAAATTGTGGCAAACAGCTGCAAGCCAGTTTTTCATCAACTACCTACAGGTTGGGACTATTAAAAGCTGTTCAACATACAAATCGTTGCTACAAGTTGTTCAACCCACAAATGTAACCACCCATACCAATAAACAATTTATGGCACACATATTGTCCCAGTAAGCAAATACCAACTCTAAGTTCAGTTTTCACCCACAAATCGGCCCTAATAAAAAAGTTGTCCAGCCTATCAATCACACCTATTACAATTCGTTGAACCTCCAAATGAAATACAACCCTACCAATAGACGACACACCGTCAGCTCAGTAACCAAGTACAGCAAAATCTCTAAGCCCAGATTTTCCATCTGCAAAGTGGTCCAATTACAAGTTGTTCAGGCTAAAAAATAGAACTAACATAACTTCTTCAACCTACAAACCAAATGCACCCATTCCCATACATTGTCTATGGCACACCCATTGGGTCCCTAAGCAAGTAGACAAACAACTCAAAGCCCAGGTTTTCAACCTACAACTTTGGCCAACTAACCCAAAAATAAAATAAGTCCATAATATACTATTGTGTCACATCTATATGTTCCCTAACCAAATATGCAAATAACTCTGAGCCCACTTTTTCAATTTACAAAATAGGCCTGTTACAAGTTGGTCAGCCTACAAATTAAATCTGCTTCAACTTCTTCAACCAGAAATAAATTGCATCCATTCCAGTATACTGTTGATGGTAACCAAATACACAAACAATTTGAAGTTCAGCTTTGCAACCTACAAAGTAGGCTTATAAGACGTCCATCAACCTACAAATGACATAGACCCTTGCCAATAGACTGTACATGGCAAAACCACTGGCTCCGTTACCAAGAACACAAACAACTCTAGGCCCAGTTTCTTCAGCCTACAAATTAAGTCTATTACAATTTATTCAACGTACAAATGAAATAAGCCCATATCAATATGCTAGTCAGAGTAACAAAAAAAAACCAGACAGTTCGAAGCCCAGATTTTCAACCTCCAAATTAGGCCTTAACAAATTTTTACTTTTTAGGCTAAAAGTTAGGCCCATTACAACTTATTCAACCCGCAAATAAACTACACCCACTGTCTCAGCACACATTTTTTGTTTTTAAAGAAAAACAGAGCAAATCTCATTTTCTGGAATCTAAAAATTGAAATATCCAACATACGATTCAAAGTCCCAAACCACACCAAACAATTTGCAATGGTGACTCTTACCTGCTCCGCCTTTTGCGTTCTTCCTCTGCAACTGATCTAACATCTGAGTCTTCTAAACTGCACACTTCCCTGTCTTCTTACAACATAGTTCAAGTTTTAAAGCTAACCAAAGCTGTTAGAACTTGGGTTCATGAAATTTGCATTTAGCAGGTCCCTGTGATTACGTACGTACTGATAATGGTAAGCATCCCGGTTCATTGAATGTCTCAATGACAGTCAGGGTACCATGTGAGCTTGTGCTCATTTCTGATTGGCAAACACTGTCAGTGGAGATCAGAAGAGCTGTCCGTGAAGCCACATGTACTGATATAAGTGTTAATTACATTGTATTGTTTCGTGAAAACCAAACACGATCCACAACATCAACCATCCAGATTTAGCATGTACTTATATTGCACGATAAATGCAATATTCTCTATACTCAGAACTCTAAACCCAGCTGCATTGTGGGTTGAATGTCCATTAAATCGTTGCTTCCTAGTAAGCCCTAACATATCTGGGAAATGGGTAATTATTTTAACCCAGCCTGGTAAACACAGAATTTCTACTTTATTTGATACTTCACGATAAATACCTACAATTAATTTTATTTTTTTTTTTATTTATGGAAACCATGGATGAGATAGATATGGGTATCTCTGTTTTTTTAAGATATCTAAAAGAGAAGTCTCCTTCAACTAAGATACAGTCACAACTTTTTTTTTCTTTATGATTCTCTTCCCATGGCTTATGGCCAAGAACTAAATGGTTTTATTCTGAATAGATATTGTGAAATCCATGTTCATTTTCTGGTTTGTAACTATGTATAATTGTTGTTTTTATTTTTGCATTTCCTCTCTTTTCCTTTTCATGTTATCATTAAGGGGGCTTCTTAAATTATCTCTCAATGTTGCTTAAATTTTTTAAGAGTATTTTAAAGCCAGTGGTTCTATGAATTTTGTAGTTGTGGGTAGGTTTAAAATTTTATGGAAGCCAGTGGTCTTATAAGGTTTTTTTACAATAGTACTCAAAATCAACAAATTAAAAGCAGGGCCTCCTATTTTGAACGATATTTTTTTTTGGTTTCATAGGACCCCTTGCTCCACAAAAATAAATCCTCTAGCAACTCCATAAGACCCCTTAACACACAAAAAATTATACAATATAAAATGAAAGAGATGGTTGTAATTATTATTGACAATATCTATAATTTCTCAATATTATTATAAATTATATAACAATAATATTACATAATTACTTAACTGGTCATGAGGGGAGAACAGCGAAGCACGCCATAGCACTGCAAAATGAGGAATTGGGTTTCTAAAGGCTGTCACTAGGGTAGCTCTAGTTGAAGAAGTTGACTGGTCTTTAGCTATAGAGGAGTTGAGTTCAAAGTGAGAAAGAGGGCTGGTGGAGGCTTTGATACAATATATTGAAACACTGTTTTGTAAAGGGAAGATGCATAGAAAAAGTGATATATAGTAATTGCAAGAGGTGCAAAATTTTGAAAAGATTGTAATATTGTAAATAGACCCTCCTATAGAGCAGCTAAATAGAAATATATCGCACTTTTATTATTATTTCTTCTTTACAAGTATGGCTCCCAAAAACCACTTTCAATGATTAGAAAATTATTATATAATTACTTAATATTTAAATATATGTGTATTTATTAAATAAATTATATATATTTATTATATTGTTAAATATAATATTTTAATTATTCTATATTTTATTATTTTTATTAATAAACTATAATTAATTATTATTAATTAATTACACTTAGAGATGACTATTGCTTGAGTGCTTTTCCATTTGATACTCTAGAAACACTCATGATTATCAATAGGTATAAACTATGAAAACTCTGATTATTAATAGGCACAAACTATGAAAACATTCTCTTATGATTACATCTATCTATTTCTTCTTTACAAGTATAGCTCCCATAAACCACTTTCAATGATAAAACATAAAATATTATATAATTACTTAATATTTAAATAGATATGTGTATTTATCAAATAAATTATATATATTTATTATATTGTTAAATATAATATTTTAATTATTCTATATTTTATTATGATTATGTTAATAAACTATAATTAATTATTATTAATTAATTACACTTAGAGATGACTATTGCTTGAGTGCTTTTAGATTTGATACTCTAGAAACACTCTGATTATTAATAGGTATAAATTATGAAAACATTCTCTTATGACTACATCTATCTATTTCTTTTTTACAAGTATGACTCCCAAAAACCACTTTCAATGATAAAAAAAAAAATATTATATAATTACTTAATATTTAAATAGATATGTGTATTTATTAAATAAATTATATATTTATTATATTGTTAAATGTAATATTTTAATTATTCTATATTTTATTATATATTTTATAATGATTTGATTAATATAATATAATTAATTATTATTAATTAATTACACTTAGAGATGACTATAGCTTGAGTGATTTTGGACTTGATACTTTAGAAACACTCATGATTATCAATAGGTATAAACTATGAAAACATTCTCTTATGACTACATCTATCATCATAAAATTACACCTAGACTCTTGTTTTGCTAAATATTTATGATGGGGGTTGATCTCAACATGATCGAGGTGAGTATGTTTCTTTGTATAAGATTATGTAAGTGTTTTAGTGGAATGCTAAAACTTAGCTCCATTTTCACAAAGTATGGAATGTATGCAATATCACGTATGGTTATGATATGTAAACAAGAATGAAAAACCAATTCACATTATAGTGTGTTGTTGGAGTTTATTGACATTTATTACATAACTTATGTAATTAAAGTATTGCACGTGTTTGATGTTATTCGAAGACTATTAATTTCTTGCAAGATTGTATTCCAAACCAAACGAAAGGAATTTATTAGTACTAAGATTTTATATAGTGAAGTATTTATATAGAATGGATAATTATGTGAGAGTTTATGATTAACTTGAAACACCAAAATCTTCTACAAGCCAGAGATTAACCTTCTACACAGAAAAAAAAAAAAAAAAGCACAAGAGAGCAATTTGCACAATATTGGATGCAATTAATGAAAAAGATTAATGAATTACATGTGAGAACTTGCTTTTATAAGACTAATATTAACCCTAAGTCAACTTAATAAAGTGTAATTAAATATTTAATTACACCAACACCCCCTTAAGTGCAACTTAGGGAGAAATGAAAAACATGCAACTAATGCAAGAATGAGTCTTGGCAACATGGCCATGTTAGGTACTTATGAACAACAAGAATCTCTCATAAGGTGGAGAAAAGGAGAAAAACCCTGTGGGAGAAAACCCCTCTCCAAAACATGCAAATAAATATGTGCAAGTGATGGAAGAAGGGCTCCAACTAAGACCCCCCTAGAACTGAATCCATCATAAGAATACATTCATGAGCCCCCTCATAAGAGGGAAAGATAGAGGCAACGAAATTCTCCAACACTGTAGAATCTCCAGAACCAGAAGAGGATGCTCAAACATGAATGCAAAAGCCAATCCACTTATGGCAAATCGCATGTCTTCCCTTAGAAAGAAATAGATCAATCTGTGAATACTAAAGGACTTGAGAAGTAGGTGGCCTCAAAATGAATGTCTATGAAGACTAGATGGATGTCCACATGCCAAAATCTGAAGATGCCACAACAAAGTCAGGAATAACTTGTTGAATCCATGAAGGTGACAACTGAAGACAAAATGGAAGCTCTGAATCAAGTGTCTCCAAAGACAAAATATGACTGACAACAATAGTGCCATGACTGTCATCAAATAGGAACTATAAGCCCTCAAGAGTATCATCATCTTGCTCAACCAAGGAAGCATCAATCTCAACAAAAACAGCATGTGGAGGAGAAGAATGAAGGGCACCATGATGTAAGATTGAATCAGTAGCAAGAATACCAAGATTCAAATACCCGAACTTCTTCTCAGAAGTAATATTCACACAAGAAGTGTGATCAACAGTCAAAGGATCTAAACCGTCATCTGGAGCAAAATTAGAAAAGGTGTATAACCAAGATGCATGATCAACCACACCAGTAGCAAGAATCTATGTGGTCTCCAAATCTCTAATGATAACTAGATCAGGTGTGAATTCTATTGTTTTCCCTACACCACTATGAGTAATCTGATAGATGGAAAGTAGATTATGTGATAAGGCACACACAATACATCATGAAAAGTACCCCATCCAATATCAATAGATCCCTTTCCTATCACCTTCATGCAAGTATTATTACCCATCAGGATTGGTGGCATATCACAAGGCCCAAAAGTAGAAAACATAGACAATGAGGAAGCCATGTGATGAGAGGTTCTTGAATCAATAAGCCATTTACCTAATCCATGAGATGTAGTTGTACAAAGTGTCTTACCTTTGTAGTTTGCAGCTCCATTAACAATACCTACATGTCCTTTCTCAGTAGATCCTGATTATTGTGATGAAGGAGTAGGAGATGATGAACTAGAAATCAAAGTTGAAGGAGAACTAACACTGAGTTTCTAAACAAGATTCTTCATCTCATCTATCAATTTGAGGTAGCAAACAATATCAGCATGCCCATGTTTCTTGCAATAGTTGCATGTGGATATCTCCTTAGATCGCTCCTTTTTGCTGGATGAAGATGAACCAGGAGGTGCATGTGAAGTTGATTCCTTTCCTTGATCATGATGTTTGGTTTTTTGTTTCTTTTCCTTACCATTTGAAGCCTTTTCATTTTTGGTGCCTTGACTTGCAAGAAGTGTCTGAGGCTTTGGAGACTTCAATGTGCCCCATATGAACCAATTTTGCCTTTTCCCTAGTGAGTGATGTAGCAAAGTCATCAAGTGAAGGCATCTTGAATTTAGTTCCAAGAGCATCCATGGTAGCATATAATGTGGAGACAAAAATAGAATAATATGAACAAACTTAGCAAGTATGGAAAGAATCAACTGGGTGTCCTCTTTTTTAATACCACACTATTTAAGCTACAATCTAAGGGATTTTAGTTTGGTGAAGAAGTCCTGGATGATATCAAAATATGTAGGATTCAGACCAATAAGCTCATTCTCCAACTGAAAACTCCTCAAAGTATCTTGATTGCCAAACAAAAGCTCTAATTGGGCCCATACTTAATTTGGTGTTGTGCAAGAATCAACATGGAAGAGTAGATTCGGTGAAATCAACTGACATAATGTACCAAAGGCCTCATCACACCTGTTAAACCATTTCCTCTTTTCAGCAGCCCCTATAGGTTCAATTTTTGAGCGCATAGTCACTTTGTATAACCCCAATTTCTTTAGATGGATCTCTATGTCTTTCTTCCACCCATGATAATTAAATGGGGTAAGTGGAGCAATTTAAGGTTGATGCATGATGTGTGAATAGAAAAAAGATAGAGGACAACAATATACTCCTCAAAATGCAAGAATATTCTCCCTTTGTTCAAAAAAATTGGCCACTTGCATGCACTTTTTCCAAAAGAAAGCTTAAAAAACAAATCTGACTTCAAAACAATTAGGTACATGATAAATTTTACTAGAAAAAATAAGTTGACAACAGCGTAGAGTGTGAAATTAGATTTCTGACGCCTATTCATTTGCTAAATTTGGACACTGCATGCCCAATATATAGACATTTTCGCAAAAATTCTATTCTTTTAGGGTTTGAAGGGCAAAATTGGCCCCCTTTTGCTAAAGGTGTGGTCGCATGGGCGACCTGTCGCTAGGCGCTGGGGGCTAACTAGAGGCAAAGATTTTGGCAGAAATTCCTGGCGAAGGTGGTTGGTTGCTCGAGTGGCGACAGAGGTGGTAGTTGCGGTGTTGGGCTGCTTTGGGTAGTAGAACAGAAGTGGCGCCACTTGTAGTGGTGGTGGCCGCCTGTAAATGGTAGGGCAGTGTGCAGGGGTCCGCGAGCACCCTATTTAGGGCCCTCTTGGCCTGTGCTAGCCAGCTTGACCCCTTTGGGCCTGCGTGTCCAAAGCAGGTTGTATCCCTAAAAAAATGTTTTTTTATTTTTATTTTCTATTTTTTATTTTTTTTAAAGTCCATACAGGGGGCTGTACAACTTATTTTTTAAAAAAAATTGCCTCTGAAGTTGTTGAGCCCGATTTTGATAAATTGATAAGCGTTCCTAAGGTTTTTGGCCCTTCTGAGCACATTGGTGACGACAATTTTGGTCAAAAACACTCTGAAACTACTGCTCCCCCCGGATCTCAAACAAAACACCCTTGAAACCTTCACAGATATGGCCTCGTGAGAACAAATTCAACCAAACAAAAGACAAATCTACCTTTTCCAGTTGCTCTGGATCTGAGGAGAATGACTATTTTTCTCAAAAAAGCACCTAACAAAGACTATTCAAAATTTTCTTAGATTCTAGAAGGAGGTTATAGATCCCCTCTGATATCATGTGAGAGTTTATGATTAACTCGAAACACCACAATCTTCTACAAGCCAAAGATTAACCTTCTACATAGAAAAAAAAAGTATAAGAGAGCAATTTGCACAATATTGGATGCAATTAATGAAAAAGATTAAAGAATTACATGTGAGAACTTGCTTTTATATTTGCAAGTTAGAGAAAACCCTAATATGACTTAAGAATAACCTAAGACTAAAATTAGCCCTAAGTCAACTTAATAAAGTGTAATTAAATATTTAATTGCACCAACAAATTATTTATTAGACACACATTTTTATTGTAAGTATAATGTCAAGTAGTGACAAGTGGATGTGATGCTTGAAGTAACAATTTGAGTGTACATGTGTTATTTACCAAGCTATTTTTTTATATTGGCAATCATTGACAAAATATGTAGGTTACAACATAAAGGACAACTAGCAACAAACTCAGATTATTCATAATAAACTTTAATATTATTGCTACAATAATACATATCAAACTCATAGGTACCAATAACAAGATCACCCATATTTGTAGACTCTAAATCTCTGGCCATCAGTTCAAACTAAGGATCCTTTTGACCATCCACATCATTATTAGGTGTCTCAGGGAAGTTATAGTTATGAGCTTTCATATACCCTTTTTGGAACTTTGTATACTCTTTGAGATCTTTTCCATTTACTTGTCTTCTATCATGAGGCCAAAAGTGTGCCATTTTGACTTTTTCCTTGTACACAATAGTCAACCTTTCTTCCAACAAAATGAAGAGCATGTATTTTGGAATCTCAAGCACCATGGTAACCTACATCAGAATATGCAAAAGGGTGAGCTCATAATTAGACTTTGTAAGGCATTGCCTTTTGTCCTATAAAACCTCATCATTTCTCACTCTCTAGATATGCCACAAAATCTCAATAGATAAAACCAACCAAAAAACATTAAGATTTTTATCAAATTTGTTAGGAAAGGTGTCTCAACCTTGCTACTACAAAGGCTACTATTCTTCCCAATTTTGGTCTTTTCGAATACCCTTTATCTTGAAGAATGGTTTAGAAGTTTCAAAGTTTCAAAAGAGGCTAAAAATGGCAAGTCTTACTATTTTTAGTAACTCGATGTATTTGAGCTCAGATGGACCCGAATTTTTCCCAAAAGGTGCAGAATTGTCAAGTAAACATCTTAAGGGAGTTTCAACTCAAGATCATACCTAGATTGCAAGATATTAAAGTTTTTGTTTTTTGAAATTGCTAGAAAAAATTTTGAACTCAGATTTGAGGCACTTAGAGGTCCCTAAATGCCTCTAAATTTATCATAACTAGCAAAGTGGGTTATGGCTTGATAGATCTCTTCACGAGCTTTCTGACGCATCAAACAATTCGTCAATCGGACACCCAAATCAAAAGTTGTGACCTCTGAAAGTTGGACCTCCTATTTTGGGAAATGTGAAAACATGTTGGACACTTAAAAGAGCTGTAAAAGGGACAGTTACATGTGTTGGTGTGTGATTTGGCATATCACAAGGCATCTTTGATTGAAGATAATTTGGGCGCCACTTTTGGGTAGTTTTTGGCTCATGGTTTTGTAATTATCATTGACAGTTTATTGTATTGTATCTCCTATATACCAGGAGCTTGAGATGGAGGTTGTGTGTGAGAGTCTTATAGATGTTGAGTTGCCTCCGGATCTCTAGATGGTTATACTCCTGTGAAAGCTTGTTATGTAAGTATATTATAATTTTTTAATTCCTGAATAATGTATTGGGTGCCTTTGGAGTGTGGGGTTTTTCTCCCAAAAGGGTTTCCCCACATAATTATTGTGTTATGGTATGATTGTTATTTTTGATTATTTTTATAACTGTTGTAAATATCTAAAAAAAATTGCATGTCTCTCCCCTCAAGATTAGTGTAGGAATTTGTTCTACTACCTTTGCTTCCTTATAAGTGGTATCAGAGCTTGATCATCTTTGGTTTCAATTGTGGGTTGTTGGGTTTTCTGAACTAATCCAATTTTGAGTGGGAGCTTATGCAGAAGATACTTTGTGATCTTACTACAAGGATTTTCAGATGGCGAGCACATCAGGGAGGATAGAGGTAGAAAAAAATTTTGGTAATAATTTGAGATGTGGAAGCTGAAGATGGAGGATCTGTTAATTGATCGAGATCTGTGGGATGCTATTGATGAGAAAGTTTCAAGGCCCACAAATGCTACTTTGGCTGTTGAATATGATGTTATAGACCATAAAGGCAAGGGTCTAATCAGATTGTGCCTGACAGACTCTATTTTAATCAATGTCCATAAAGAGCCTTCTATAAAGAAACTATGGAAGAAACTTGGTGAAATATATCAAGCCAAATCTTTAGTGAACAAGATTTTTTCGAGGAAGAAATTGTATTCCTTGAGAATGGAAGAGGGTGGACGAAAAATAAACCACCTAGAAGCATTCAATATGTTGGTGGCTCAATTGGCATCAGTTGGTGTAAAAATGGATGAGGAGGAGAGATGTAAGATCTTGCTTTGTTCTTTGCCTGATTCATGGGATTCTCTTCTTATGGCGATTAGGAGTACTTTTGTTATCTTGAAAGTTGAAGATGTCATGGGTTCTTTGCTTTCTGAAGAAATGAGGAGGAAGGTATCCATCAATGCTAAACAAGCCCTAAGTGTTCATGGAAGACCCAAAGAAAAAGGCAAGAAGAGTGAGAAGCGTGACAAATCCAAGTCCAAGGGGAGATCCAAATCTCCTAGAAAGTCCAAAGTTATTTGTTGGAATTGCGGTAAGCCTGGACACTTCCATAAGGATTGTAAAGAAGATAAGAAGAAGAAAAAGAAGAAATTTGATTCTAATTCTAAGTCTGAGAAGGAAGATGGTGATGTGTTCATTGCAACTTTGGCCACTCATGCATGTAATGATGCATGGTTAATTGACTCGTGTGCATCTTTCCATATGATCCCTAATAGAGATTAGTTTTTTGAATATGAAGAATTCGATGGAGGTAAGGCGTACTTGGGTGATGATTCTCATATAAATATTATTAGTCATGGTAAAGTTAAAATCATTTTTCCTAATGGTAGAACAAAAAGGATTAATGGTGTGTTGCATATCCCTAGATTAGCACAAAATTTATCATTTGTGAGCAAACTAATAGATGTGGGTGTGCAGGTAGTCTTTTTTGATATGAGATGCAAGATGGTTAGAGGTGCTATGGTGATCACTAGAGGTGTCAGGCTTGGCACATTGTATAAGCTTGATGTATGCACTATTGAGTGCAATAGTACTTCTGTGAAAAGTAAACCTATGACTACTTCATTGGAAAAGGATAAGGTTTCATTTTTAGTGGATGGTTGTGGCTTGTGGGTACCTAAGGGTGCTCTTTCTTCTGAATCAAAATTGCCTGCATAGAAGACTATGTTATGGCATCAAAGATTAGGCCACGTATGTAATGCCTACCCATGAAAAATATCAATAACAGACAATAAATAATTAGATTAATATGAAATAAAGAATTAAATATGATGATAGGAGGAAATTTATTTAATTCTAACTTAATAAACTTCTTATTAGACATAAGTATTATTTAACTCTTCGTAAATGAACATTTAAGATATAGCATGTCTTATATAATTACACTTTTACAATAATTGTCATATGATCATCCTTTCATGAGGTGGGAAATACTTTCTTAGCTCCCATATTCTACACAGTTATCAGACCATTATCTGCACACTAAATGAAAACATTAGTTTCGCATAGTCATTAAATACGCATAAGAGATATCAATATACACAAGATAACGAGACTAAGGCCCTAAGGGGCTGACCTAATGTCTTGGGGGCTCATTCATGATGGTCTTGCCTACGTATGTGTAGCACAGAGACTTCGTAGTTCGAGACTTTGAACTTCAACTACAAGATGGTTACATTATGCAATAGAAGCTTTATAATCTCATGAACTTATGAGGGATACAACATCCAATGAAACATTCTCATAACCAAAACATACTATTACTAGAAGTTATACTTTATATCATCAACACATGCCATAATAGAAAGTACATCATTTCAGAATACAAGCCTTAATCAATCAATAGGAAAGTTATCAAGAATCCTTCTTTCCACTTATCTTTATCAACTATCATTAAAATTACTCTTCCAATTTTAATTATACGAAACACATATTCATCCCTATATTGCAAATGTCATCTTAGAACATTCACGATTCAAATCTAATTCACATTGTCAATTTATTCTAACATTGTACTCAAATATTTAACGACAAGGAGAGGCCATAGTATGGGAAAAGAAAAGAATAAGCCTTAGTCCAATCTATAACAAATTTATACAAGAATATAAAACTTAGGTCGCATTAGGATCATACTCTCAACTTAACAAATCATATTTAATAAAATCAATGGAAAAACTACTTATACAATCCTCAATTTATCTTATCAAAATTACACTACACTCTTGTGTGAGAACAAGTCATCTAATCAAACCACTCATCAACCACCTATTAGTATTTATAACTCCTCCTAAATATATTTCTAACAAGAAGACAATATTTACGTCACAACAAAACAACAATACTTCCATTAAGAAGGTTTAATTCACTTATCACCACATTCAAACAATAATACTAACATATCTATGATACCTTTATTTTAATAATACTAATTACCTAATTACATCTTCTAAATATCTAATGTTTACCTAACGTCTATCCAACAAAATTTACAAGAATGAGTCATGCATGTGCAACTAATTTGAGAACCTTAATACGAGAGTCTATATCTTACTAACATTACATTAAATATTTATCGATACCTAACTTTTAGTAGATAACTAACACATTTTACTTGATAAGATAATACATCTAACCTAAGTGTTAATGAACTATCCCACTAAATTTGAACCATTGATATTAACAAGAAGAATACATGTCCAAAGATATCATATTGCAACATATACAGGGTAAGGTCTATCTATTATCCAAACTTATAAGACTAATTAGAAATAACACAGAAGAGTAATCTTCAATCCTAATAAGTAATCCAACTCATAACTTAATAAAGAATGGTACTTCACGTAGCCTACTACATTAAAATCAAGTACCTTTACTTCTGTTAAGACTAGATAAGGTTAAATAGATTCCCAAAACTAATCAACAACTATTATTATTCGGCCCCACCCCCTTATCTATTTTGTCAACTCATTCTTCTGCCTATAAGTTGTTATAAGGATCACTCTAATTTAGAAATTTAGATTTAAAGGCATAAAATGGTAACATGTTACTGAGTAGGAGGTTTAATAATACATCAATACATAATGCCTTAAATAGTTCCGATGGAGATTCATGGTGTTGCTAATATGCACAATGTTACATTACCAATAAAATTGAACGAACATCCATCAAATCATAACGGAAGAGGGATTTTTATACACTTGGCGCCTACAGAATATAAGGTTCTGGTTACCTGAAGACTATATCTGGCATCAAAGAATATGTGCACGGGAGCGTTTAGACTTGTCACAGATTTGTGCATTCATGGTGCAAACCAGACCCATTCAGATCATTTATAAAAATGGGCATAGTAAACAATATAGAAGATGTTATATGAGCATAGGAGTAAAGCCAAATTCCACAACCTTGTATGTGCCAATGGAAAAGCATAAAGGAATGTGAATTTAAATTGGAAAAACTCAAGTCAACATGTTTACAAAATGTGAACTATTTGACAAAAAGCCTGCGATCTCTTGGAATGTAATGAATACAGGATATGCACATAACGTGAACTCTTTGACAAAATGTCTCAAAGAATTGCAGTCTCTTGGAATCCAATGACTGGAATATGCACAAAATAGATTTGATGAAAGGATTTATAAACTTTATGCAAATGCAACTAATAGGCGTAAATCATGTTCTTGAGGATACAGGTCTGCAATTATTAGAGATATGCAGGGTAGTCTTCAGGGGTTGTGTGAAGTAAGCAGAATGTGCATTACCTTCTCCAATCATAATGCCGTGAGATTGAGATGAGTGGTGGATGTCAATGGAATTCTATGATTGCGGGATTTTCACAAAATGAATTTGAAAAGAAAACTCAACGAACGTATATAGCTACCAACAGTTTTAGATTTTAATAATAAAAAATAAGAATCTCCAATCATACCTCTTCAAAAGTACTTGAGACTAAATATGCATGCATTCATATAGTTGAAAAACCTTAAGGTTGAATCTTAATATTATAGACCAAGTCTGTTTTATTTACAACAAAACATCCAATTCGTTCCAACTCAACTCATTAATTCTGACTACAAGATATTGAATGTTATCTTTTGATAGAATAAGCAAATATATATATATTTAGAAAACAATACTAAATGACTTTGAAGTCGGGTACTCGAAAACTATTACACAAGATTGAAACATATATCAAACAAGAACTTTATTCTATCATCACAATTAATAGAAAGCTGATCATACTTGAAACAGGACTAGAATACACAGAACTTTACAATACCCATTGTTAGAGCTTCACTGTCCATAGGTAATAATATCGAACCAATTGAATTTTCACTCAAAAAAATCTTCAATCCACATAAATTTCCAAGTTTTTATTCTCCAAAATTTTCCAATCAACAATCCAACTCCACAAGACAAGCTAATACTCCTTTCACAGAAGGAAGAAATAAGTATATGAAAAATCCCCCACTTACTTACCTTTCTTGATCTTTTTAAAACTGAACACGTGACTTTTTGTCTTCAAAAAGAAAGTGACACTAAAGAAAATGTCTCTTCATTTGTCAATCTGGACACCCATTAGATTAAAATAATTCTAAAACATGTTTTCCTTAAAGACAAGAAATGACCATTTCTTTGCCCAAAAAAATAGAATGTAAATAAGACAACACATAAAGGAATGCATGATTTTCTTTTATATACGATATTAAATTATCCAAATAATTATTTCGAAATGAAACATCACAATTAATAAATAAGGTTAGGTGCCCTTACAACATAGGAGAAAAGGGTCTAAGGACCTTGAAAAATAAAAACCTTGTTGAAGGACTGACCGATTGTAATCTTGATTTTGATTTATGTGAGCATTGCATTTATGGTAAACAAAATCGTGTTTAGTTTTACTCGAGTTCTCATAAATCATGTGGTGTATTGGATCTTATTCATTCTGATGTGTTTGGTCCTGTAGATGTTCCTTCCATTAGAAATTCTACATATTATGTTTCATTTATTGATCATTACAGTAGAAGGACATGGGTATATTTTCTAAAGAGTAAATTTGAAGTTTTTAGTCAATTTAAAGAATTTAAAGAAATGGTTGAGTTACAGACTAGAAAGAAAATAAAATGTTTGAGGACTGACAATGGCTGTGAATTTTTCTCTAATGATTTTGATAGATTATGTAAAGATTGTGGTATTCATATACAAAAGACAACTTCATATTCTCCACAACATAATGGAGTTACAAAAAGAATGAATAGGACACTGGTGGAGAAGGCTAGGAGTATGCTTAGTGGTGCTGGTCTAGAACAAAGGTTTTGGGTTGAAGTTGTTTCCACCACTTGCTACTTGAATAACAGGTCTCCTACATCAGCTCTTGTTGATAAAACACCTATGGAGGCATGGTTGGGGTGCAAGCCTTCACTAAGACATCTTAGAGTTTTCAGTTGTGAGCCATATGCGCATGTGCCAAAGGAGAAGAGAACAAAGTTGGAGAACAAGGCTGTGAAATGTATATTCATCGGGTACAGTTATGGTGTGAAAGGATACAAGCTTTGGGACCCTATTGCACAGAAGGTAATATATAGTGGAAGTGTTATTTTTAGAGAAACTAAGCCTTCTATTACATTGTCCAAAACAAAGTGAATAGAAATATGTGATTCAACTCCCTTTTATGCCTGAGAAAGTTGAATCAAGGCCTCTAGATAGAGAAGAAGTTAAGGAGAGATCTTCTAGCTCTGAATCTTCAGAAGAGGAGGAAGAACCTCCAACTCAGCTTGTTCGAAGGTGCATAGACAACCACCTGAAAGGTATTTACCTGATGACTGGAGATGTATTTTGCTTTGAATACTAACATAGATGAACCTAGATCTATAGAAGAGGCATTAGGTATGAATGATGAAGAGTCCTGAAAAATTTCTATGGATGAAGCTTTAAAAAATAATGATACATGGGACCTAGTGCCATTGCCTGAAGGATGAAAACCTCTTGGTTGCAAATGGGTGTTCAAGAAAAAAGATTGGTTCAAATGGAGGTATTGAGAAGTACAAAGCACAGTTGGTTGCAAAAGGTTACTCTTAGGTTATGGGTGTTGATTACAGTGAGATATTTTCTCTTGTTGAAAAAATGACATCCATTATATTCTTACTTTCTATTGTTGTTACTTATGATCTAGAGGTTGAGCAAATGGATGTGAAAATGACATTCCTTCATGGTGATTTGCAGGAGGAATTTATATGACACAACCAGAGCACTACATGGTGAAAGGTAAAAGTAATCTGGTTTGTAAATTGAAGAAATCTTTGTATGGCCTCAAACAAAGTCCTAGGATGTGGTACTAGAAATTTGATACATATGTGTTGAGTTTAGGATTTGAGCATTCTAAATCTAATCATTGTGTTTATTATAAATCTGATGGTGATCATTTCTTGTTTATTGCATTATATGTTGATGATATGTTATTTATTGGTAAAGGAAAAGGAATGATTTCAGAACTAAAATCTCAACTTGCAGTTAAATTTGAAATGAAAGATCTTGGTGCATCTAAACACATTCTTGGGATGGAAATAAGAAGAGATAGAGTGAACAAAAAACTATGGCTTGGCCAAAGTAAGTATGTCAATTCAGTTTTACAGAGGTTTGACATGTAGGATTGTAGACCAATATGTGTTCCTTTTATAGTTAGAATGAAGTTATCTACTTCACAATGTCCAACATCCCCATCAAAGATGGAAGACATGAGCAAAGTGCCTTAACAGAGTGCAGTCAGAAGTTTGATGTATGCTATGGTCTATACTAGACCAGACATTGCCCAAGCAATGGGAGTTCTTTCCAGATATATGTCTAATCCTAGTAGAGTTCATTGGGATGTAGTTAAAAGAGCCTTTAGATATTTGCAAGGTACCTCAGAGTATTCCTTGTGTTATCATGGTAATTTGATAGGAAGCATGCATTCCCTTGATATTCATGGTTATGTGGATTCAGACTAGGCAAGTGATGTTGATAGCAGATGATCCACCGGTGCTTATGTATTTACTTTATTTGGTGGTGCAACTAGTTGGATGAGTAAGAGACAGGTTGTAGTTGCTTTGTCCACTACTGAAGCTGAGTGTATGGCAGCTACTCATTCTTGTAAAGAAGCCATTTGGCTTAAGAGACTGTGTTCAGATATTGGAATAAAACAAGGTGCAATGACAGTGTATTGTGATAGTCAGAGTGTGATTTGCCTAGCTAAGAACACAACATTTCATGCCAGGACCAAGCACAATGATGTACAATATCATTTTGTTAGAGATATGGTCGAGGATGGTAGGGTGAAGCTAGTTAAGGTAGAGACTTTGATGAATGTTGTAGATTCATTAACTAAGTCTGTGAGCACAAAGAAGTTCAGATGGTGTTCAGAGTCTATGGGCCTCTCAACCCTAACAATTAAATCATGGTGTTGATACTCCTTTTGCTCTTGCAAGGTGTTCGACAAGTGGGAGAATCCTAGGAAAGGTGTCTCAACCTTGCAACTACAAAAGGTTTCTATTCTTATCAGTTTTGGTCTTTTCGAATACCCTTTATCTTGAAGGATGGTTTAGAACTTTCAAAGTTTCTAAAAGGGCTAAAAATGGCAAAGCTTTCTATTTTTAGTAACTCTACATTTGAGCTCAGATGGACCCAAGAATTTTCTAAAAGGCGCGGAACTGTCAAGTAAACATCTTGGGTGAGTTTCGACTCAAGATCATGCTTGGACTGCAAGATATTAAAGTTTTCATTTTTTGAAACTCCTGAAAAAAAATTTGAACTCAAATTTGAGGCACTTAGAGGTCCCTAAATGCCCTAAGAGTTATCATAACTGGAAAAGATGGTTATATCTTGATAGATCTCTTCATAATCTTTTTTACGCATCGAACGATTCGTTAATCGGACACCTGAATCAAAATTTATAACCTCCGGAAGTTGGACCTCCTATTTTGGGAACTGTGAAAACATGTTGGACACTTAAAAGAATTGTAAAGGGGAGAGTTACACATGTTGGTGTGTGATTTTGCACATCACATGGCATCTTTGATTGGAGATAATTTGGGCGGCACTTTTGGGTGGTTTTTTGCCTATGGTTTTGTAATTACCGTTGACGGTTTACTATATTGTATCTCCTATTTATTAGGAGCTTGAGATGGAGGTTGTCTGTAAGAGTCTTATAGATGTTGAGTTTCCTCCAGATCTCTGGTTGGTAATACTCCTGTGAAAGCTTGCTTTGCAAGTATATTGTAATCTTTTTTATTCTTGAATAATATATTGGACAACTTTGGAGTGTGGGGTTTTTCTCCTGAAAGGGTTTCCCCACATAATTATTGTGTTGTGCTATGTTTTCTATTTGTGTTTATTTCTATAACTATTGTAAAGATCTAAAAAGTTATGCATATCCCTCCTCTCAAGATTAGTGTAGGAAGTTGTTCCACTACCTTAGCTTCCTTAAAAAATTCAAGAACATAACCAAATAAATCTCATGCCAAGAAAAACCATCTTTAATATCCCATCCCAATATGTCACCAACAAAATAAGACCACGAATGATTGCAAAAATATAGTAAAAAAGATGTGCTTAAAAGATTCAATTTTGTTACAAAAACCGCACATTGTAGAAGGGATATCGTAATCAAATAAAATAGAGCTAATTGCCAGCTTCTTAAGAATCAACAACCATCTCAAACACAATATTGTTCCTAACTAGAACATCCTAGGGTTCATTGCCCTCAAAAGAATTTAAAATCCATTGAGCTGCCAAAGTGATACCCTAAATCTTAATATCTTTAAGACCTAAGCCTCCTAGTGACTTGGGAAGACAACACCAAGACCACTTAACAACATGTCATTTTTTATTGTCTTTGCCATTAGACCATAAGAAACACCTCAATTTTTTTTGAATTCTTTCATCTTGACAACTCACAAACAACCAAGCAGAAGAAAAGTATATACTATAAGAGGCCAACACTTTTTGACAAATTTGAACTCTGCCAAGTAAGGAAAGAAGTCAATTTTACCATTTGACATGTTTATTTTCTATCTTTTAAACATTCATTCCCAAATTTCTTTCATGGATGGATCAACAACAAAGGGTATGTCCAAATATCTTACAACTTTATTAGGACCCCTCCATTACCAATTCTTATTCTTGAGCCATTCAGGAGGAGAATTCCACCTCATAATAATAGACTTGTTATCTAAGATCTTTGCCTTAAATGCCTTACAAAATATACTAAATTTCAATCACATTATTAAAATTGGCCTCATTAAGTTCAACAAATAGGGAAGTGTCATCTACAAATTGTGTATTTAACAAATTATCATTAGTAGGTAGGCAGATACCTCTAATAGGAGGGTTAAGCAAATTAGTCTTCAATATATATTGTAAAGCATTAGCTGTAATAAAAAAAGGTAGGATCTAAAGGGTAACCCTATCTAATGGATCTTTGCAGATAGAAAGGCTCATTTAAAGGGATCCATTAATATCAATCTAAGTAGAGGCATCCTTAAATAATATCTTTATCCACTTGAAATTTTTTGAAGGGGAGCTAAGAGAATCCAAGACAAAAATAATAAAAGGTCATTCCACTATGTCATAGGTTTTTTCAATGTCAAGTTCAACATCATATGTACATTTAGATTAGAGCGTTTTGCCCAATTGAGACCCTCCTAACTTGTATTAAGGTTTTCAAGGATATACCTTTGATAAAACATGTTTAAGTCACAAAAATAATTCTTAGAAAATTTTCAATCAATCTAAGAGATAATAGCTTAGCAAGAATTTTATAGGAGACATTAAGTCTAAGGTAATAGGCCTCTAGTTCTTAATAACAACTTTGTCACCTCTTTAGTCAGAAGCTTAGTGACCCCTCTATTAATATCCTTGCCTAGTGAACCTTTTTCAAAAGCCTCATTGTAGACCTCAACTAGATTGTCTACTATCCATTCATTGTTTACCTTATAAAATTGAATGGTTAACCCATCAACCCTAGGAGACTTACCATTATTGATTTTAACAATGGTCTTAATTATTTCATCTTTAAAGATGTCCTTGTTAATAACTTATGCATCCTCCTCATCTATTTTTTTAATTTATCCTCCTATGTAAATCCTTGGTAGCTTCACTCTGCACACTCTCTTCAAAAGAGGATTTTTTTATAAAAACCTTTAAATGCATCCTTCATTTTACTATAGTCATCAATCAACACCTCCCCAATATTAATGAGGTCATTTTTCCCCCTATTTTGCTTCATTTTCAAAATGTTAAAAAATACTATATGCCTTTATCTCCCCCTTCAGCCATTTCATCTTAGCACTAACTTTAGACACCTAATCCTTAAAGTTATGTAAGCTTGACCTCTATCGAAACTTCATCAATCTTGTCATTTTTTATATCATTATGCAAATGCAACTGATGAGTGCCAGGTAGCACCCATGAAATACATCTTTTTACCTCTCTTTTTCTCCCTTTTTATTCCATTGTCCTGATGATTGCACCAAAATAGGCTAAACAAGATTGTTCTAATAATGATTAATAAGAGATGAATTACTTAAGATCATGATTTCTGATTGAAGGACTAATGTGCATTGAATTGATGGAAATATGTAGAAATCTTCTCTTTTTGAATCAATAGGTGCAGGTGTTCAGGTAGACAATTTTGTGCATCTCTGGAGGTAGTCCTAATGATCTTCGGAGCTGACATCAGCCTGCCACGACTGGTCTCCAAGGTTTCAAATTTGATTGGAGAGGTTTTTGGGATAAGAAGGTGAAGCATCTCCGGAGCTGGATTGAAGTCTTGAGCACCTCCGGAGCTGAACGAGAAGGTCACAAACATATCTCTAGAGCTACAGATAGAAACATACATCTCCGGCGCCTCTTTAGAACAGTGCAGATTTCTAGCACAACTGTCAGTCAGACACTTCCAGTGGTGATCGGGATGCTCCTGATGTTACTCAAATCATCACCTGAGTAATTAAGGGCAGTCTATAGTTAATTGTTGGAAGTTTTTATCTCTTTTTGGTTTTTGCATGAGTTACTGATAAACTAATTTGATACCTATATTTCAGGGCCTCGTTGCCCATTTGTATTTAAAACTAAGACTCATATTCAGTGTGGACTTCTATTCCACTCAATCTATTTTTATTGCATGGATATTTATTTTGTAGTTAGATTGTTAGTAGAATAAAGAGATTGATGTTATCTCTAAGATGAACTAGTAGAATAGGGTGAGTGATCTCTCATCACAGATTTTAGATATAAACTTATAGAAGTAGCATCAAAAGGGACAGCGATTATTCTTCTGATTTCTGTAATCTCATTTTGATATCAATATTTTCCTGAATACAAAGCTGATGGAATTGGACTGAATTGAGTTGTGATATTATTCTCTTGTGCTAATTCTTTACTTTAGTCTTCAGCCCTAAGGGTGTGGAGCAAGGGCCCACTCTCAACACCAAGGCAGAAGGCTAGTACTATTGTTTTGTTGTTTCAGATTTTGCTTTAAAAGATACTTATTGTTTTCATAGATGCATGTTTCAGTTTATAGATTTGCTTTAAGTAATTTACTGTTCAGTTTTGTTTTCAATATTCTTGGAATTCATTTCATAGCAGATAGATCAGTTTCTTTAAATCAGTAAAGGTCATTGGAGTTAGTTAGATAAAATTGGCAACTATAGGATTCCTAATTGCAGATAGGCAAGGACACAACCCTAGATTTGACAAAAGAAATATGATTAAATGATGAGGTACAACGACCCTTGTCAGTAACTCCAAGATGGCTAATTTCTCCTCTAAGATTTTTTATCTTTCCTCCTATCAAGACATTTTTTCTTACCATTTGTCTTCAACATCTTTCTCCATGCTAATAACAGATTATCCCACCTTTTTATAGTAGAATTCTCACATATGATATATTTGTTAGTTTTTCTCACTATAAGAATACCATTCAAGCAATCAACATCCTTGAGTAAAGTTATATTGAGTTTAACTAGGAGATCCTTATGATGGCCTTTAACAATTCCACTATCCTTAATTCTTATTGTAGATTCAATGGGAAAGTGATCTAACACAATAAAGGGGTAAACTTGGATAGCATTATTACATCTTCCTTATTTTCAAAGCTAAAAAAAATGTGAGCATAAAATATATCAAGTCTTCAATAAACTCTTTTTTCAAGAATTTGGTTATTACACCATGTAAACCAGATATGCTTACTAACAACTTTCTTTTTTTTTAGATGCATTTTAGAACTAGCCCAAAAGTATAACTCATTCCCTTTCCAAGTGACTAAATTCCCTCTAGTCTTGTCTTCCTTGTGTTCTACCATATTAAAATATCCCCCCAAGATCTATGGAACCTTTAGAAGAGTGAGCAATCTATTTCCAAAGCTCACACCTCTCCCTATGATTATTTGGAGCATACATAGAACATATACCAAAATTAATGTCTTCTATCTTAATTCCCACCCAATCCAATATATTACACAGAAAAGCCATTGTCAAGAACAAAAGGCACCCACTTAGAAGTAATCAATAGAGCAAACCTACTTTTTTCTTTAACATGATTAATGGTGAAGAAACAAGAATTCCTCCACACAAATTTCAAGACACATTTTAGCTAAAATCCCACAACCTTAGTTTCTTGCAAACTAAGAAAATCTATTTTGGGCCTATTATTGCAAAAATACCTAAGAATATATTTTATATTAGAGGACTCCAAACCTCTAGCATTCAAGCTAGTACAATTTAAAATCATTTATGAGAGGTGGGAGATAGGGAAGGTTTTTAGTTTTGTATAGCCTATCGAAGCATTTAGGCATTTTTTCCTGCTTCCCTTTCTTGCTACTTTTTGAGTAATGCCAATTTTATATATTTGTTTTCACTTCTTCCTATCATCACACAATTCTCCTTCCATATTAATGATAGCATTCTCTTTATCTTTACTATCCTCTTGAAATAGATGATTTACACAATCAAGAATGGTTTTACACCTTTTATAATTGTTTGTAAAAATTGTACAAGCAAGTTCATTATCAAAATTAGGTTTAATGCCTAGCAGCTTCTAAGGAGTAGTGGGAGAAATATTTAGGCTTTCAACATGAGCCTTGAGTTTAAGTTTTTCAAGAGAGAAGCCAATTGTTGGGAATTTTATCTCTAGGAATTTATTTTGTGAACTACTAACAATGCCATTCTTATTCATGTTATTTAGAACAACAACATGAATAATACTATATTCCTCATCCATTAAAAAAACATTAATATTAGGAGGAATATCCTCAAGAGATACCAACTCATTCTTCACCAAATTATCCTAAACGGAGACCATATTATCTAGAAGAGAGACCCTATTTGCAAGAGAAAGACAAGAGCAAGTCTCCACTTCCATAATCTCATTATTACCTCCAAGAGATATAGGCTTGATTAGTATATTATCAATGTTAGAATCAACCTCTATTTTATTAATAACATTATTGACAATAGGGGCTTCATTATTGGAGCAGCCAAGATTTGAATGTGACATCATAATATCATTCCACTAGTGAAAAATAGAGCACAAAAACATGTCTATCATTGTTTAGAGTGAAAAATGTTTAGGGTTGATTTTAATGGTTTGTGTTGATCCTCCTTTCACCACTAAACATTCAAGGACATTCAACCGAGTAGAGAACTCTACTACATATCTCCTATCACTTGGAACATAGGGGAAGATTGGAATTGTGTGAATTTGTTGTTCAATTAAGCCCAATTATGCTCAAAACCCTAATTTCATGAAATTGTAAACAAATAGACAAATTACAGAAAATGATCGCACACAAAGATATCAAATGACAATCAAATGCATACCAGATTTTGAAGTTTGGTGTGTGAAAAGGTCAGGGACTAATGAGCGGGCGCCCTAGTCCAGTGCCACAATTTTTGTCAGGATCTGGGAATGTTATCTGTAACATGTTCCTATTGTTTCGAAGATTTTACAGTTGCAGGATTTAAAGGACTAATGAGAGGATGCCCGAGTCTAGGTCCCTATTTTCTCCTTTAATCTGCAATCCCGACAAAGTGCACTGCTCTCCTGCAACTCCACTTCTTTCACTTTCACAACCTATAACCTGTAATCATAGAAAAGTGGGTTGGGGGTTGTGGTGTTTAGAGGCTTGCCTCAGTCAAGCCCTAAAGAGACATTCAAGTCTTCCGAACACTATTGTCAGATAAAGAGTGCGTATCCCTACAGGATAGAGGCAAAATTCAAATGATAAATGATAGAAAACACAATTGATATCACCTTGTAGTGAAGATCTCATGGAAGGAAGATGCTCTTCATTCTATGAGGAGATGGATTCCAAATTTGCAACAAACACAATAACAACACAAAAGTCTGCTCTACCACACAATGAATGCCTTGAATCACTTTCACATAAGCTTATGAATCAAAATTGCCATCTAGTTTACAAATGAATCACTAATCATGCTTATATATGCAACTACAAACATTCCCGGTAAGAATTTCGTATTTCAAACTTAGGATGTCGGCATAGGACCTAAGTAATGGTCATAAACCGACACCCAAAAATAAGTCCTAACCTAAAATAGGGTAGGACTAGGGCGCGGGTGCCCAATTCCTCCCCCCTATTTTATGTAGGATTTATGTTAAGTGCATCCCCTGAGTCCCAATTGCCATGAAACTTTAGGGTTTTCTCATCGGGAGTCATCAAAATCATGCAAGATGCTCTAAATGCATTCTAAAGGACTTGAGAGCTAAACCTTAATAGGAAAAATCCCCCAAGGATACTTTTTCTAACATAACATTAGCCCCCACTTTACTGTATGTATAAATGCAAGGCCAATACATGCATTAAAGTACGGTCAACAAACACAAGAAACACTCCAAGCATGGAGAAGACACACCAATCATAGTGAAGATAGTAACAGGCATGCAAAACACAAAGAAGATAGTTACAGTCATGCAAAACATGGAGAAGATAGTATTGAAGACATGCAAAACACAGTGAATACAGTGAATGTAGTGAACACAATGATGGTTTTCTTTTTCTTTTTCTCATATATGAAAATGTAAGTACAAGGAAAGTAAACACACCACCCAAAATGCAGGAGGGCCTCATTGCCACTGGTCTTTAGATTGCATATGGGGCAATGCAATACAAATAAAGCATGCCATACAAATCAAGCATGCCATACAAATCGCAAAGCATAGGAGGGACTCAACGCCACCGGTCTTTAGACTATGCTTGGGAACAAACATGCAATACACACACATGGAAGACACGAAGAAAACACGGTAGACAAGTGATGGAGTGTACATATTTCTAGGTTCATCACCATCTCAAGCACATTATAGGCACACACCGATAATTGGGCTTCGCCACAACAATCACCAAAGACACGCTTTAGGGTTTGGATAGTCACAGATCCGCTCCCCGCCTCCGCAAAGGAATTTTTAAATGCAATCCCATTCACATCACATAGACGCCTTACAATGAAAAGGAAGCATGGCATATAACCCCACCCGCATCATAGAGACGCCTTATGGTGAAAAGGAGTTATGAGATCAAAAGTATACAATCCCACCTGCATCATAGAGACGCCTTATGGTGAAAAGGAGGTATACGCAATAAATTTCAAATTTTCAAGATTGTTCAAACACACTTTACTAGCATCTAGAACAAACATCTTACCTTATATATGCCCCCACCTTAAGGTGGTTGATATCGTGTGCCAATATCAAGCATGTTAAGGTAGGTAGAAAATACACAAGGGAACACGAGCTCTCGCAAGGCCCATGCCTGCCGGAGGTGACATGTACTTTACGATCGCCAAATGTTCCCACAAACACATTCCTACAAGAAAAGTGTTAGCATCCATATAATCATGATAAACAACAATGCATATGATCATTCACATAGAGAGTCGAGGTTATACTACAGATTCGGAGACCGAGTATAACCATGGGTCTATACCACAGAAATCTCAAAACCAAGTGTAACCAAGGTGAGATTCAACGATAAACAAAGTGCACAGAGCAGCAATATTGTTATAGTTTGTAAGTGCGATAAGACAACATCAAAATCAGGCAAAGTGATTCTACTAGCCAAGCATCAAATAATATATATCAACCCCATCATCATGTATGGACTTGGTCGATTTATTGATTTCTCGCTGAAGGGACACTAGGTCCGTATCGGTATAATAAGTTTTTCGTCATCCACCCGCTAGATAGAAACATTAGAGGAAGGGAAACAATAAATCAAGAGAGGAGAAACACGTGCCTTAGGGATAGCTGACAGGTTGTCGTGAGGTCCCAACACTTTAGTTGAAAAATATCAGTTTATCGATCGGGAAGTGTCCAAGGTTGTATGCAATAGGGAATATCATTTGGATATCTCATCTAGAAACAATTTCCTAAATCTTTAAAAAGGCTAAAACAACATATCAAACTAGAAAGCATTCTAACTTTATACTAGAAAGCATTTGAACTATATACTAGAAAGCATTTGAACTCTATACTAGAAAGCATATAAACTCTATACTAGAACGCATATAAAATTTACACTAGAAATTCATACATGTAATTTTTATTATGAACTTGAATAGTGACTAATCCTATAACTGCACACACACTCAAACTTTCAACTAATAGTTAATAGCAATTTGAAACTAAAATAGATGCTTCAGAAATTTTAAACAAATAGAGCTCCAAGAATTAACGTTTTAAATATCACAACTTGCAGGCACACACAATAGAACTAAACATAAAATAACACTACTCTAAGAAGAACATTCATAAAAACAGAAATACTTATCTACTCTACAATCCCATGAGTGGCCAGCTCTTGGGAGAAATTTGTCTTTTAACTCAGATCACATTTAATTGTTTCCACAACAACATAGTAACTCCATTCATATCTTCATAACTCAGAAGAAAATACTCATAATAACACTATTTGTATTCATTTTCATAAAAATATTGCAGAACATAGCTCCTCGATTATTTGCCAAAAAGAGATTGATATTCATTCTTCACACAATATGATATATATATCCATGTTTTGAGCAACTAACTAAAACTGAACTATTACAAAATCATATATTCCAGATGGTGGTTAAATGCCATTGAAAAAGTCTTATAACAGAAAAATAGAATTTCAACTACTGATGTCTTTATGGAATAAAAACATATAAAAGGCTCTGAATGGAGCCATAAAGTCTCAGATAACCAACAGAAGTTAACAGAATTAAAAAGAGTCTCCAATCAATGCACGCCTAAATTTCTGGTGCTCTCAACTTCCTTCGCACTTGACTTCAGCTGCTTGAAGTCCAGTCCTCTCATAGGCCATGCATTAATCTTGAACAATTACTCAACTCTACATACCATTATATCAACATTTAATAGCTAATTTCAATCAATTTAGGAAATAAAGATTTGTATAACATTTCATTAAAATAGATAAATATTTCTTCTAAAAACAAACAAATTGACATGGCTAAGGTGATTGAGCAATGTAAAAAGGGTTATTTGTTTTATCAAAGGAATGAGGTTTTTTATACCTCATCATCCTCCCCTTCTTATCCTTGAGTAGGTCCTTCTACTCTCTGATAAATCCTCTGCCTTTTTGCATCTCTTTTCCTATTATTTCATCAAACTTTGAACCGAGGTCATATATTTCTTCTGCTTCCTCATCAAAATGGTCAGGGTATTTCAAAAAGCCTTTATTTAATCTGATTCTCATCTGCCATGTATGTAAGTCTCTAGGATCCTACTCTGTAACCACTAAAACTATAGGGGATGGTTGTAGAAGTAGTGGAGGCTTGTAACGCATCCCTATCCACTTAGTTTTGAGCTTCTGTCTAGTAACTCTGTTAATGCCTCGACTCTTCTATAAGACCATCTAAGGTTGGTAGGGGAAATCATTTCTCTCATTTTCAAATACATAGGTAGAGGGGTATATCTTTCTTCGCAGGCACTCCAAGCTCTATCAATCAATGGTGGTCCATTAACTTTGAATTCTTCAAAATAGATCCTGATACTTTCATTGTACTTCTCTCTCATATGTGCATAGCTCTTAACCCTTCAAAACTGAGCTTTAAAAGCAAAAGGCTCCTAATTAGGGTATCTCATTTGTAATCCCACAGTCCTTTCTGCATGGAGATACTCCCTAGTTCTATCCTGCCAATGAATCTAATTTTGCATGTTGGACATAAATGCCCTTAGTTGAACTTCTCCCACAAAAAGGTTGATAAAGAAATCATTATGTTTTTCAAGAAATAGATTATGTATGAAAAATTCACATAACAATTTTTTCTGAACATGAGGTGCTTTTTTGAATGCTTCTAGGAACTGTTGATCATCTGGGTCATGTGGCAAATTGCAAGAAATTCTTAAGAGCTTCCATCTCAATAGCTTCTCATTAAGGAACATGGAGTATAGTCTATATGGTTTCCTACAGGCCAATAATAGTTCTCCAATTTTACATGCATCAGTTTTAGCCTGATACAACCTATCATAAGATTCCTTTAATAATACCATTTCTTTTTTAATTCTAGCATTTTCAGCACCAGATTGTCTTAGGAAATAACATTTCTCCATCCATTTGGTCAACATGGGAGGAATGTGGACTTGAAGCCACTCCATCTTGGTTGGCTCAATTTGAACTTCTTTTGACTCTGTGGTTGGCCTGGCATTGACTTCTTGTAAATCCTATTCCAATTCAACAGTTCTGCTTAAAGCTCTATTCAGTTCTAATTTTTGTTTTTCTTGTTCCTCTGCAAATGTTTTCAAACACTGCTCCAAATTGAAGGTTGAATTCTTAATCTGATTATCCTTTTCAGATAGATTGGCCAAATATTTCTTATTTTTTTCTTGTTGTAGTTGGAACTGTAACTTTTCAATGATTTGATCTTTTTGTTCCAGAAGATCTGTTTATTTTCCTATCTCCTGTTGTTGTTTGTTTAACTACTCCTCATTCTACTATAGTTTATTTTTCAATTGCATAATTTCTGCTTTCAATTCCTCTGTTTCTGGTGTCATATACTCTTTTTTGTTATCCTCTGCATCTGTAGAAAGGGGGGAAATAAAAACTTCTACCTCACTGCCAAACATATGTCCTTCATTAGTCACTTCTAGTGGACCCTGTTCTATGTCACTAACATCATCTAAAGGAGACAATTGTCTCACCTCAGGCACTGTATCAATTTCCTGAATGTCTAATGGTTGCTGTGAGAGAGAAATTATTTTTATAGGCTCATACTCATGAACTTCTTCTTCAACTAGAACATAATTAGGTATTTGTTCACTTGTTCCCTCTTATCCTTTCTCTCCTATTTCTTTTTGTTCTTCCTTAGATGGGTCAATTCCTTGTTCAGGCTAAGGGAGCTTACTACTTTCCAGGGTTTGAGCTACATCCTCACATGGTTGAGATACATTTTCATCTGGTTGGGCTACTTTTTCACAAGGCTGGGCTACTTTTTCACAAGGCTGGGTTGTTTCTCCACAAGGCTGCCTCTCTTGTCTCTTTTTCTTAGGAATAGGAGGCAATTCACAAGCTGTGGCACAACTAAATTCAGCGGCCATCCGTTTGCTCCTTCTTGGAGGAGGGGGTTTTTACAGTTTTTTCTTAGGCCTCTTCTCTTTTTTATGAGGTTGAATATATTCAACCTCTGAATCCACTAAATCCACATTTTCTCATTTCTCTGGGGTATCAGGCACATTATGTGGTTTAGGTCTTTCCTCAGGGTTTGAGAGGCTTACTGGACTTTATGGCACCTCGCCACCAGGAGCTTTCCTGTCATTTTGAGGCACAAGGGAGAGTTCTCTCAAATTTTTAACTGCCACACCAGACGACTCACTTTCCTCAAAATGTCTTGAGGGCTCAAGGTTCTCAAATTTCTGCAGAAATTTCTGCCATTTTGCATCTGGTTTTCTTTTCTTATGGAAATGATGTTTGCAAATTAAATGAATAAGACAATGATGTTTCAAGGGCCCAGACCCTATTTTGAACCTCTCTATCATATTAACAAGGGAATCATGGAAGAAGGTAGGAAGGTTAACCCTTAATTCAGGGTTTTCCAAGCCATGGCGCAGGTGGATGAGTAGCTGAAAGGGGGGACCAAATGGCACATTGCCCTTCACATGTGAAGTATTTAATGATCCATGCAACCACTGTTCTCCATGGTTCTGCAATAGACATTTGGTGGAACCCCTTATTTTGCCCACGGGTGTTTATAACTAGAAATGGGTGAGATTCCCCTTCCCGTGCAAAAAGTTCTATCATTTTCTAATAAGAAATGTTTGTGGTTTCTGAAAAATTAACACCTTCATTCTTAATACTAGATAAATTAGAGATAATTTGGGGACTCACCTTGAACTTCTTCCCACGCATAATTGACTAGCCATCTAAAAAGTTTTCTACAAATTCCTTGACTAGCTGTGCATGATGTCCCTCAAATTTCTTCATAGATTCCAGCCATCCTACCCTCTGAAATAGCTCTAAAATATTCCTGTAATGTGTCGTACCTGTTTGTATTTTTTAAATGATCTTTTATGTGTGATTTTTATTTATTTTTTGTGATCTTTCAGACTAGAGAGAAGAATGCAGAAGGGGTTTTCAATTTTCCTGCAGATGTGTTGCTGGAGCATACAATACATAGCATATAACCCAAACCTAGAAAATTTATAACAGATATAAAGAAACTATCGACTACCCAGATAGTAAAATGACCAATAATGAATTACTATGACATACCCATGTTCAGATTCGCAACTTCATATTTCAGTTGTAGCCGGACCAGCAAATGGGCATTGCCAGAATCACTCCAAACTCCAAGGAATAGAAAATATTATGCCTATATTCATAGCAGCAATACAGGAGGCCCTATACACCTCATATAATGCAAACTAGAAGCTACCCACAAAGAGAAATGAAGCTCAAATTCCCAACTTCATGCCTGGATGTGCACGACCATGGCTGGAAGTGTATATCAGTAGCAAGAAAACTACCACAAACACTTTGAAATCTGCCTACACAGCCCTTCTTAATCAGCAAATGACAATATCATAAATAATATCACATTCAGCTCAGCAACTCTTCGAATATCTCCATTATCAGCACATTTGTGAATGCCGAATACATCCACCGTCAATGGCACTGTTGGGTGGTATTGCACACCTGTGGGATACCATCACTAATGGAGGTTTTCGTCTCCAATAGCCTGATGCAAAATCTCCAACTCCAAAACCCTAACAGAGCTCTCATACACAATATCAAAACATAGCATAAAAACAAATGAGCTCCAAATGACCTTTTTATCTTCCTCCAAGATAAGCGTTGGGCAATTAGGAGGGAAAATAATAATTAATTTCACTTTATGTCTCCTAGGGATGGAGAATAACAATTTACTTTCACTTTATGTCTCCATTTCATTAATTTCACTTTTTTCGGCAAAAATATAATAAAGTCCATATTAATATAAATTAATAAATCTTCAGACTTTAAAATAAGTATAAAGACGGTGTCGGAATTCACTGATCTTTAACTCGTCGGAAAGATCTCGACGAAACGTATCTGATCCAACTCTGAAAATCCTGAACCGACATAGTACCCGAACTTACTAAAAATAGTAAGTAATGGCCAAGAGCCCACTGAACCAACCACGAGGATGCCAACTGGATCCACTAAATGCGAACCAAGACTCTGTCACTGCCAAGGACCTCCAGAGCCAAACTAACCACAGTTCCCTAACCAAACTACTAGCCCACGGAAACTCCATGATGGACTAACCATGTGTCTAAAAGGGGACATTACAGTCCGCCCTCCCTAAGATTGCTTGCCTCAAGCAATCTCAACTTAGGATGCTCCAGAATCCACTCGTTCTCCCACGTAGCATCCTCAACCAACAGGTTTTTCCATTTGACCAGGTACTCTCTAATAATCCTCCTCCTCAAATTGTGATCCCTGGTGTCAATGATTGCCTCGGGTACCAATATCAACTTCCCCTCATCATCAAGAGGAGGCAACTCAACTGAAGGTGTCACATTGTGACCCCAGTGCCTTCTTGAGGCGAGAAATATGAAACACATTATGTACCCTGCTCCCTGCTGGTAACTCCAACTCATAAGCCACTTCACCAATCCTCCTAGTGACCCTGAAGGGTCCATAATACCGTGGCTTCAACTTCTCCGCTCCACTCTTCTTGAGAGTAGATTGCCTATAAGGCTGTAGCATGAGGTAAACCATGTCACCAACCTCAAATGATCGCTTAGTCCTCTGCTGATCTGCATACTGCTTTTGTTGATTCTGAGCTTTCTGTATGTTTTCCTTCAATGCCCTCATGATATCTTGACTCTCCTGAAGGAAGTCTTTGGCCTTTGACACCCTACTATCACCAAACAGTAAATCAACAAAGCTCGGTGCCTCATAACCATACAATGCCATGAAGGGTGACATCTGAATGGACATGTGGTAAGTGGAATTGTAGCAATACTCTCCCATGTGAAGCCACTTAACCCATGCCTTTTGCTGCCCTGAAACATAGTTTCGGAGGTATCCTTCCACCCACTTATTCACTATCTCTGTCTGACCATCAGTCTGGGGGTGATAACTTGTACTGGGTATGAGCTCTGTCCCTGACAACTTGAAGAGCTCCTACCAAAAATTACTGAGGAACCTGCTGTCCCTGTCGCTGACAATACTCCTAGGCAACCCATGAAGTCGAAATACCTCACGAAAGAACAACTCTGCAACCTGAGCTACAGTGTGACTGGTAGGAATAGCAAAGAAGTGTGCATACTTCGTCAATCTGTCCACCACCACATAAATGCAATCCCTGCCTTGGACTCTAGGTAACCCTGTGATAAAGTCCATAGAAATGCTGTCCCACTTCCTGTCAGGAATGGGTAGGGGCTGCAATAAATCTCCTGGAAGTGAGTGACCTTGCTTGTTCTGCTAACATATTGGGCACTCTCTTACATACTGCATCACCTCGGTCTTGAGGCCCTTCCAGGTGAACCTCTCTCTGACCTATCTATAAGTTTTGAAGTATCCTGGATGTCCTGCCATAGGCAAGTCATGAAATGCCCTCAAAACTTTTTGCTTCATCTGAGAACCCGACACCAAGAAGATCCTGTCCTTGTAAATGATCAAATCATTTACCACTGTGTACCTGTCATCTTTGATGGTGCCATCAATCACTCCAGTAGCCCACTCATCCTTAGCATACTTTGCTGAAATCAACTATCTCCAATCATCAACAATAGCACCTAGTGCACACAGATGAGGTCTCCTGGATAACGCATCAGCAACAACATTCTTCTTTCCTTTGACATAAACAATGTCAAAGTCGTAGGCCTGTAACTTGCTGACCCACTTCTGTTGCCTCTCGTTCAAATCTTTCTATCCAAGGAAATGCTTCAGACTGTTGTGATCCATCTTAACCACAAATTTGTTGCCCACCAGGTACTGTCTGAACTTAGCCAATGCATGCATGATGGCTAACATATCCTTATCATATATGCTGTAACTCCTCTCCACACCCCTCAACTTCCTACTCTCAAATGCAATGGGGTGCTTATCCTGCATGATTACTGCACCAATGCCTACACCTGAGGCATCACACTATAGCTCGAAGGGCTTGCTGAAATCTGGAATAGCTAACACAGAGCAAATACTCATGATCTGTTTGAACCTGTCAAAACACTCCTGTGCCTTATCTGACCAACTGAAAGCATCCTTACGAGTCAAATCAGTAAGGGGAGTAGCTGATTGAGAGAACCCCTTCACAAACCTATGGTAATATCCACAGAGGCCAAGAAATCCCTTAAGATATGAGAGATTTTTTGGTGGTGGCCAATCCATAATTGCCCGAATCTTTTTCGGGTCTACCTTCACACTACCAGCACTGATGATATGACCCAAGTATAGCAACTCGGACATCCCAAACTCACACTTTGACATTTTGGCATACAATGACTCACTCTCTAAGATGCTCAACACAATATCAATGTGTTTCAGATGCTCTTCCCATGTCCTACTGTAAATTAGTATATCATCAAAGAAAATCAGCACAAATCTCCTCAACTACTCTCTAAACACTTTGTTCATATAGGACTGGAAGGTAGCTGGTGTATTGGTCAAACCGAATGGCATGACCAGGAACTCAAAGTGCCCATAATGACACCTGAATGTTGTCTTCTCCACATCCTCATCTCTGACCCGTATCTAATGGTAACCAGATCTCAAATCAATCTTGGAGAAGTAACAGGCCCTGTGCAACTCATCGATCAGCTCATCGATTCGGGGAATCAGGTACCTATTCTTGATTGTTTTCTTATTGAGTTCCCTGTAATCGATACACATTCTGAGAGTCCCATCCTTCTTCTTTACCAATACCATGGATGATGCAAACAGACTCTTACTAGGCCTGATGTGACCCATCTCGAGAAGCTCTTTGATGGCCTTCTCGATCTCATCCTTATACCTCTTTGGGTGCCTGTAAGGTGTCGTGATTACTGGCTTAGCACCCTCCTCCAACTCGATCACGTGCTCAAAAACTCTATCAGGAGGTTTACCTGGTGGAATATCACTAAACACTTTGGTGTGTTTAGTAAGTATTGACTGTATGTCGGGAGGATACACATGCTTCTGCTGATCTACTGCAGGCATCACCATAACCTCGGCTGCCCACTCCTCCTGATCATGACGAATCAATCGCTCCATCCGCTTGAGAGAAACAACTCTCAATCCCCCATCTGAAATGCCTCTGAGCACATGTCTAACTCCATCCACCTCAAACTTCATTTCCATCGTCCGCAAGTTGAGAGTGAACTCCTCAATATCATTCAACCACTTCATACCCAACACAACATCCATCTCACCCATACCGACAACATAAAATTCTGATTGGCAAGTGTATCTATTCAGCTGAATTGATAGATTGAGTATCCTCCTAGTGCAGGTGAGTACAAAACCATCCACAGCCTTCACCTTAAAGCCCTCAAATTCTTCAGTTTTCAGCCCTCTCTTGGCGACCAAGCCCTCGTCTATGAAGTTATGAGTGGCACCTGTGTCAAGTAAGGCAATACATCACTGCCTGTTCAGTACCCCTCTAATTCTAAATGATCCTTCCTTCTGAATACTCGTGATACAGGCTGTGGGTCGAGCTAGATCATCCTCTCTATCTGATGCTTCCCCTGAGCCCTCCGATTCTCCACCCTCGGCCTCTAAATGGTAATCCAAGTGGGGTTCTTCATCAACAGACTCATCGGCTGAAAAGTACTCTAACTGTTTGGCTTTTCCTTGGGCAGCACACTTGTGTGTGGGATCCCAAGGCTCTCGACAATGAAAATAGATTTTCTTTCTCCTTAAGTCATTCAGCTGATCGCTGTCCAATCTAGAAGAACTCTTATGTTGTTTTCCTGCATCTCTCTGAAATGGTCTCCTATCCCTCTCCTTATCTTTCCTTGGTGGAAATCCTTTGGATTGAAATTTATTCCTCCATACTGATGATTCCATGTCCCGGGCCTTCTTCATGGCCTCCTGAAGTGTAGTAGGGTCAAAACCCTTCACCCATCCACGAAGTTGATCTGACAATCCGTCAATGAAAAGAACAACCAACCTGCGCTCAGTAATATTTGGAACCATAACAGATATATCCTGGAAATCAGCAATGTAGGAGTCTATTGATCCGCTCTGTCTCAACTGAGTCAACTCCTTGAACTGTAACTTTGGGTCCTTTTTATCAAACATGTCGATCAGTCTAGCTGTAAACTCCACATATGAAGTGACCTGATCGTGACCCAATGTAACCTTCCTGTTACTCCACCATTTGTGAGCAGTCCCCTCCAAGTGTAGAGCTGCATAATTAATAGCGTCCTCCTTTGGCATGGGACTAATCTGCAAGTAGCTGTCCAATTTCTGGACCCAAGATCTCGCGGTGGTCTTACCTGATCTATCAAAGTAAGGAAGTGTCATCTTACTTACTTTCCTCTGCAGTTCTTGGTTCTGTGATCTACCTCCCCTCCGAGGTCTACACCTAGTCCTCATTTCAGAATATTCAGCAAATGTCATCTAATTTCTGAAACCCTCACTGGATGCTCTCCAGTCCCTCAGAATCTCCTCCTGGAACTCTGCCTGAGTAGGATCCTGTTCAGGAACTTGATTCCTGGGAGCAAATATCAGAATACCAGGTCTATCTCCCGCAGTGAACTGTGAAGCCCTACGGTGATTAACCAAAGCCTCATCATCATCTCTATCTTTGCGCCTATCATCATGATACCTGTCCCCATTATTCCGTTCTTCCCGATTCCTATCACTGTTATGCCTGTCATTCCCATCATTCCTGTTCCTTTCTCCCCCATCATGTCTGTTTCTATCACCGTCCTGGTACCTGTTCCTGTCACCTCCGTTGTATCTATTTTTGTCACCTCCATGGTACATGTTCCTGTCACCTCCATTGTATCTGTTTTTGTCACGGTGATTGTCTAAGTCATTACCCATCCGTTCAATGGCATGTGCTAACTCAGCCTGTGCCTCTACCATCTCACGCCGAGACTCTCTCATCTCTCGAGTAAGTGCGATCAAAATGTCACGCGCACTAAGTTCTGGTTCTTCCCTGTCACCCATATCTCCTGTAGGACCTGTAACTAGTGGAAGCTCTCCAGAAAATGGGTCCGTCCGTGATACCTGAGAATCATCCTCAGTAGTTGCTACCACTATCTCAGTATCTGACTCAAAAGGATCTATTACGGGAACTGGATTCTCTAGATTATTCAACTGCGGAGCCTGTGTTCCCTATCTTGCCCTTGTACTTCTGAATGGATATCTCTCAGCTGGTTGCATGTCTCATTTTACTTCTGCATGTAAAAACTGAACTCACAGGATGGCAAGATCTTTAGCTCTGATACCACTGTAATGTGTCGTACCTGTTTGTATTTTTTAAATGATCTTTTATGTGTGATTTTTATTATTTTTTTTGTGATCTTTCAGACTAGAGAGAAGAATGTAGAAGGGGTTTTCAATTTTCCTGCAGATGTGTTGCTGGAGCATACAATATATAGCATATAACCCAAACCCAGAAAATTTATAACAGATATAAAGAAACTATCGACTACCCAGATAGTAAAATGACCAATAATGAATTACTGTGACATACCCATGTTCAGATTCGCAACTTCATATTTTAGCTGTAGCCGGACTAGCAAATGGGCATAGCCAGAATCACTCCAAACTCCAAGGAATAGAAAATATTATGCCTATATTAATAGCAGCAATACAGGAGGCCCTAGACGCCTCATACAATGCAAACTAGAAGCTGCCCACAAAGAGAAATGAAGCTCAAACTCCCAACTTCATGCTTGGATGTGCACGACCATGGCTGGAAGTGTATATCAGCAGCAAGAAAACTACCACAAACACTCTGAAATCTACCTACACAGCCCTTCTTAATCAGCAAATGACAATATCATAAATAATATCACATTCAGCTCAGTAACTCTTCGAATATCTCCATTATCAACACATTTGTGAATGCCGAATACATCCACCGTTAATGGCACCGTTGGGTGGTATTGCACACCTGTGGGATACTGTCACTAATGGAGGTTTCCGTCTTCAATAGCCTGATGCAAAATCTCCAACTCCAAAACCCTAGCAGAGCTCTCATACATAATATCAAAACATAGCATAAAAACAAATGAGCTCCAAATGACCTTTTTATCTTCCTCCAAGATAAGCGTTGGGCAATTAGGAGGGAAAATAATAATTAATTTCACTTTATGTCTCCTAGGGATGGAGAATAACAATTTACTTTCACTTTATGTCTCCATTTCATTAATTTCAATTTTTCCGGCAAAAATATAATAAAGTCCATATTAATATAAATTAATAAATCTTCAGACTTTAAAATAAGTATGAAGACGGTGTCGGAATTCACTGATCTTTAACTCGCCGGAAAGATCTCGATAAAATGTATCTGATCCAACTCTGAAAATTCTGAACCAACATAGTACCCGAACTTACTAAAAATAGTAAGTAACGGCCAAGAGCCCACTGAACCAACCACGAGGATGCCAACTGGATCCACTAAATGCGAACCAAGACTCTGTCACTGCCAAAGACCTCCAGAGCCAAACTAACCACAGTTCCCTAACCAAACTGCTAGCCCACGGGAACTCCATGATGGACTAACCATGTGTCTAAAAGGGGACATTACAATTCCCTAGTGCCAACAATTTATTTGGTGAAGTTGGCTTAGATTTGCATTTGGCTCCTCCCATTCTATTTATTACTGGTAATATTGCTAAGTGAGTATTGAAATATCGTGGCATTCCAAAATGATAAAACTACTCAAGTAATTGATAGGCAAATTAAATAAAACGCAGTTTTTAAGGCCACCTGTACTTTCGGCAATGTTGATAAGACAATAATTAATTTGGGGCACTTAGCTTCTCAGTAGTTCATTATGACATTGCATGGGATAGAGTGAGTGATCCGCCACCTTCTCCAGTGAAGAAACAATTCACACATTTTGCCAAATTTGGAAAAGAAAGGGGGGTCGTGCCAATTCATCTATTTTTATTCACAATAAATTACCTATTTAAAATAAAAGATGTATGTACCTTCCATTCAGTTATTGATATAAAAGTTGCTCATTTCTGTTGATGTAATAACATCTTGGGTGTGGTACCATTTGATTCGGATGGAATGAATTTATTATGACATGAGAATGGGGTGGATGAAAGTATTTTCTTATTATGATGATAGGTTGCCATAATAATATTATTTATTATGGTAGGGAATGGCAAACTCACAGTGGCTTAACATGGTGTATTATGGAGGTGACAATGGGTGTGTTTTAATGACATAGGAACATTTACACAAAAGGGAATCACAAAATCAAAATGATGGAGGAAGATGTCTAAGAAATAGATATACAAGATATGAACAAAATTCTAGAGCATCGCTGCAAGATGCAGCCGGAATGCAGGAACAAAGTTCTGGAACATCAATGAAAGATGCAACCAGAATACAGGAACAAAGTTTCAGAGCATCGTTAAAAGATGCAGCTGGAATGAAGGAACAAAGTTTCAGAGCATCGTTAAAAGATGCAACCAAAATGCAGGAACAAAGTTCTGGAGCATCGTTGAAAGATGCAGTTGGAATGAAGGAACAAAGTTCTGGAGCATCGCTGAAAGATGCAGCCAGAATGCAGGAACAATGGTCTAGAGCATTGCTGAAAGATGCATTCGGAATGAAGGAACAAAGTTCCAGAGCATCGTTGAAAGATGCATTCGGAATGAAGGAACAAAGTTCCAGAGCATCGTTGAAAGATGCAGTCAGAATGCAGGAACAAAATTCTAGAGAATCGCTGAAAGATGCAACTGGAATGCAGGAACAAAGTTTCGAAGTATCGCTGAAAGATGCAGCCATAATGAAGGAACAAAGTTTCAGAGCATCATTGAAAGATGTAGCCGGAATGTAGGAATAAAGTTCTGGAGCATCACTGAAAGATGTAGCCGGAATAAAGGAACAAAGTTTCAGAGCATCACTGAAAGATGCAGCTGGAATGTAGGAACAAAGTTCTGGAGCATCGCTGAAAGATGCAGCCAGAATGTAGGAACAAATTTCTGGAGCATTGCTAAAAGATGCAGCTGGAATGCAGGAACAAAGTTCCAGAGCATCGCTGAAAGATGCAGTTGAAATGAAGGAACAAAGTTCCGGAGCATCGTTGGAAGATGTGCTGGAATTTGTACTCTTCAGAGATGAAGCCCTGCAAAACAGTATGAAATTGAGACAAGTACAAAGATGAACATATGAATAAATGTTTCCTAAATTCATATGTATACACTCAAAAATATTATCTTTTTTAATTATATTGTCTCTACTGAAGCAGAGTCAACACATTGAGTTTCTCCTTGCATTTCTACCAGTCGAGTAAACTCTTTGTTGATAGGTTTATGGTAGATCCATAGTCGATGTCCATTAACTAAGATAGTTCGAGTATCACCATCAATGGGTTTGAGCTACACTGCTCCATTTGGGAATACTTTAGAAATCTCATATGGACCCAGCCAACGAGTTCTCAGTTTACCTTTCTGGTCTTTGTATTGAGAATCAAATAACAGTGCCTAATCTCCATCATGGAATTCTCTTTCTTTGATGTGTTTATCATGCTAGGCCTTTCGTTGTTATTGAACTAGCTCAGTTTGATGGATAGCTTCTAAGCGGAGTTCATCTAATTCACTAAGCTGCAAGACTCTCTCTACCTGAGCCTGATCGAGGTCTAAATCTAACTCCATTGTTGTTCGAAGAGTTTGAAGTTCAAATTCAATGGGCAAAAGAGGTTTCTTCCCAAAGACTAACTCGTAAGGAGTAAGACTAGTGGTTGATTTCCAAGTTCTATTGTAGGCCCAAACAATTTCAGGCAATTTTCTGGCCTAATCTCTTCTTCTTGATGAAACTATTTTTGTCAGGATATTTTCAAGCTCCCTATTAGTGACTTCTACTTGACCATTTGCTTGTGGGTGATAAGGCGATGACTTTTTATGTCTTACCTAGAAATGATCATTAAAGACTAACAAGAACTTAGACATAAATTAGGGTCCTTGATCTGTGATAATTGATCTAGGGGCTCCAAATCGGAGAAAAATCTTGTTATACAAGAAGTCTACAACCTGTTCTTCTCTAGCAACTTTTAATGCTTGGACTTCTACCCACTTGGTCAGATAATCTGTACATACCAAAATATATTCTTTTCCTTGCGAAGGGGGATCTATAGGACCGATGAAATCCAAACCCCACTTTTCAAATAGTTCAAAAACTACTTGCGGCAGAGGCATTTCGTTGGATACTGTGGGTCTTCCCACTCGTTGGCATTCATCATAGCGGCGAACATAGTTCTTCACATCCTTGTGCATAGAGGGCCAATAATATCCTACACTTAAGATTTTATTGGAAGTCATTTTGGCAGAGTAGTGTCCACCAGATGGATCATCATGGCAAGCTCTAAGGATGTTATATGTTTCATCTAGTCTAACACAACGTCATAGGACCAAGTCAGGGCCACATCGGAATAACATGCCATTAATCCATTTGAACTGAACACTTTCTTGAATGAGGCATTTCTTTTGTTTTGATGTAAAGTCTAGCGGAAACTCAAAGGTGGCTAAGTAATTGGCAATGTCTACAAACTAGGATGTTTCAATGGAGATAGGTAATAAGTTTTCATCTGGAAATTCGTCCTGTATAGGAGTATAATCTCCATTATCTTGTTTTATTTGAGATAGAAAGTCTGTGACTACGTTAAATTTCCCATGCTTATCCATTATGGTCACGTTGAATTCTTGGAGGAGTAATAACCATCTGATTATTCTCCCATTTACTGAGGGTTTGTTCATCAAGTATTTGATAGCTGGATGGTCTGTGAATACAATCACTTTATATCCTATAATGTAATGTCAGAATTTGTTTATTGCATGAACTATTGCTAGAAATTCTTTCTCTGGGGTGGTGTAGTTCTGTTTAGTGGGGCTCAAGTTTTTGCTAATGAAATATATAGCATACTTTCCTTCGTTCTCATCTTCTTGACCTAACACTGCTCCAATAGCATCATTGGAAGCATCAACATAAATATGGAAGGGGATTTTCTAGTTAGGTCCTCATAGGACTGGGGCCAAGACAAACTTTTATTTAATAATGTCAAAGGATATTTGACATTCTTCTATCTAGACAAAATCCACATCTTTATGAAGAAGAGAGAACATGGGAGCTGCAATCTTACTAAAGTTTTCTATGAACCTCCAGTAATAACTAGCATGTCCTAAGAAACTTTTGACATCTATTTGATTCTTTGGGGTTTCCAGTTGTTGTATCACTTCAATCTTCTTAGGGTCAACCTTTATCCCTTCAGCTGAGATATGATGTCCTAACACTTTACCTTGTTCTACCATTATTAGACACTTCTCATGGCTTAGAGACAGTTGATGGTCTTCACATCATTGCAATACTCTATCCAAGTTTTTGAGGCTTTCATCAAAAGTGGAACCATAGACTATGAAGTCATCCATATAGACTTCTACACAATCGTTTACAAGTTCAACAAAGATAGCCAGAACAGCTTTCTGGAATGTGGCAGGAGCATTACCGAGCCTAAAGGGAAGAACCTGATATGCAAATGTTCCCCAAGGACAGGTGAAAGTAGTTTTGTCCTAGTCCTCTGCTGCCACTTGTATTTGGTTATATCCACTAAATCCATCCAGGAATGAAAAATACTTCCTTCCTGCTAGATTATCCAAAACTTGATCTATGAAGGGTAGTGGGAAGTAATCTCTGTAGTTCACTTTGTTGATTTCTCAGTAGTCAACGCACACTCTCCATTTTCTATTTTTCTTTGGTACACTACCAAGAGTGAAACCCATTTGCTATCAAAGATAGGATAAATGAATCCTACTTGTAAAAGTTTCTCAATTTTTGTTTTGACAATATCTTTGAGAGAAGGATTGAGTCTTCACTGTGGTTGACAAACTGATTTAACATCCTCCGTATAGATGTGGTGGGTACAAACACTTGGGTGAATTCCTCTCATGTCTGTATAGTCCCAAGCAAAAGATTTGGACCTATTCATCAAAACATTGAACAATTTGAGCTCATCTTACTTTGTCAACTAGCTATTGATATTTAAAGTTTTTCCTGGTATTAGCATGATAGTCTTGGTCCTAGGGTAGTTGAAGGTGACAATATGAACTTCTCTTGTTAAGGTATTGAGAGGACAACTATGTGGTATAGTTCTATGGAGTCTGGCAATATCTTTGAAGAAGTGATCCATTTTCATAATGATATTAGCCAGGGGACAGGGTAACACTATGAAGTTGGCGTAATCATGTTCATTGTCTTCAATGTGGATTGGATGTCCCAAAATTTCTTCCACTTCTAAAATATCTTCATCACATGAGTCTAAGGCAAGGTCTTGTATGTTTCCTAATACATCTTCCAACTCTTCACCATGTTATTTAATGACTACCATAGCAAGTGAAGCTAGATTCTCTTATTTGTCAGATTCATCTGATTCATCAACCCAAACTTGGTTATGCTCAGCAGGTTGAGAGGGGGGATATAGGCTTAAGTGTTTGCTATTGGGACCATGTGAAATGATCATTCCTCTTTCTTTGCAATCAATCTTAGTTGCAACTATAGCTAACCATGACCTACCCAATATTACTGGATAACTATCCTTGGGTGTGAGGGACTGGATGCTTTGGAAATCTACTGGATATTTCCAATCGTCAACCTTGATAGGGACATTTTCTAGGACACCCTTGGGAATGGCTATGGATTGATTTGCCATTTACAATATGGTAGTTGTGGGATGCAAATCAGTGAGTCCTAATTTTTCCATAACATCCACCATCATAACGTTAATGGTTGCTCTGAAGTCCACTAGTGCATTAGGTATTGCTACCTCATAGATTGTTATTGTTATGAGTGGACTGCTTGGGTCACCATATTTTGGGGTTGAGGTTTTTCCACCCAGAAGGTCAGCTAGATATCCATTGATGTGCACCATATTAATCTGTTTCGGTTTCCTTCCTGGTGTTTTTATGCACAACTGTTTAACTAGCTGGTTGAGTTCAGGAATTCCTTTAATCGCTTGTAACAAGAGAATCTCGATATGGAGTCATTTAATTTCCAGTATTAAAATAGTTTCATTAGACAATGGCAATTATGGAGAGTTTCTAGGAACATTTTCTCTGAGGCGTTCTGCAAAGGGTGCTTGAGTTTTCTTTCTTAGCATAGAATCTTTTTATTGGAGTATTTGATGGTCATTTGGTGACTTCTTGAGACGATTCTATGGTAGGTGGTGAAGTTACTTGAAATTGTGTTGGGGATAACTTCTCTTGATTGTTCCCAGGGTCATGCTCTGAAGGTACAAGAAGAGTCTTTGGTTCTATGTTAGGTTCCTCATTTAGGTCTTCTGTGATTTCAATGATGGTGGGTTGATTAAGTGTTTTTCCTGACCTCAACTGTAGGTTTCCACAATAGATAACATTAACTCCCACCATGTTATCTTGATTAGCAGAATATACTGGGGCATTTTGACATGTGTTCTTTGGGATTAGGGATAGGTTGTGCCGGTAGTGGTGGTTGATTAACTTGTTCATTCTGTTGAGGATTCTGGGGAGCCATAAGAAGGTTCTGTTGCAGATTTGGCATTCGTCTTGGACCATTATAAAATTGATTTGGTGGTTGGCTCCATTGTGGGGGTTGATTGTGAGGGTGCCACTGTTGTTGAGGCTGGTTTGACATGGATGGAGGATTTCCCCAAGCTTGGTTCATCCATTCACCTGTGGTCCCCAAGGTGGGTAAGATCCCCAACCAGGTGGTATTGAAGGCCAAGGAGCTATCCACTGTGTATTGTTTCAATTGTTTGGAGGTCGCCATGTAGGGTTGGAGTTTTGACCATAGGAGAAATTCCCTCCAGGTCTTTGACCCACAAAATTGATCTCCTCCTCAATGTGAGATGACCTTTTTTTAGAATTCTTGATTGCATTTAGGATCTCACATTGATCAATGGCATGACTCTTTTCACAAATTTGGCAATTGTCAGCTTTATCCAAAGGGTATTCTCTTAACATATGTTTGTTCTAACACCTAGGGAAATAGATGGAAAAAGTCTCAGGATTATGTTTTTTGGCCTATATTCCATCCAAAGTGGTGTTTAGCTGAAAAAGAATCTTAGTTTTCAGATTTGCTATTTCCTCTCGCAGTTTACCTATTTCATTTGAACCTCTTAAAGACTAGATTTACAGATACCTCCTTGAGTACGAGAGAAATTCTGACATAACTCAGCAATATCACCAAGTTCAAGTTGGGACACATCTCCCTTTCCCATTAAACTAGGCTTCTCCTAGCATCCTCATCAAGTCCTTTAAGAAATATAGTCTTCAGAATTTTTGGACTTATGGCTTCTTCACCATAGCATTTGGCTAGAAAGATAAACCTATCAAGGTAATCTTCCAGGCTCTCATCTTCTTTTTGCCTTAATTTGAATAATTCCTCTTTCCTATCACTAACTCTACACTAACTTTAGTTTTTGTCTAAAAAGATGGTTTCCATGTCATCCCATGTGGTTATTGACCTTGAAACTAACCCCATGAACCAACGCATTGCAATGTCTCTTAGAGTGGAGGGAAAGAGTTTAAGTTTCTAGTTATCATTTTTGTAATCCTAAGTCTGACACAAGACTTTGAACTCGAAGAGTATCTGGTCAGGATCTTCATGGGATAATCCTCTGAAAGTCGGTAAAATGGAGGGTGAAATGTTTTTCATGGGTCCATCATCTTCATTAAGAGCAATAGGATAGGTAAATGTCCATGCCACTCTTCTTGGGTTATCACCATTTCCTTGATTTGCTCTCCCATTGAGAGTGTCATTATTGTGATTATTAGCCATGATGCCAAAAGGAATGTTCTCCTCCTCGAAGACTAGGTTTGTTGGCTGAATGATCACCTCCTCAAAGATCTAGTCTGATGGTTGAACTTCTAGGGTATTTTGGGAGGTCTCAGGTTGATCCTGTTCGATCAATTCGTAACTTAGTTCTTCAGCTAAGACTTCTACCTCCCTACTTATGGTTGGAACTACTATTGGGGGGTTCTTGGTATAAATCTTCAGTGTGGACCTCGTTTCCTGACCATGCAGAAAGAGAGGTTTGGCAACTATTTTTGGGTGTTTACTACAAAAGGTCTCCAAGCATTTCCCTAATAACACTTAGAAAAGAATCAATCCCTGGTAATGGCACCAAAAAGTGACAGGCTGTTGTGAGGTCCTAACACTTTAGTTGAAACATATCAGTTTATCAACCGAGTAGTGTCCAAGGTTGTATGCAATAGGGAATATTGTTTGGATATCTCATCTAGAAACAATTTCCTGAATCTTTAAAAAGGCTAAAACAACATATCAAACTACAAAGCATTTAGACTTTATACTAGAAAACATTTGAATTCTATGCTAGAAAGAATTTGAACTCTATACTAGAAAGCATATAAACTTTACACTATAAATTCATACATGCAATTTTTACTATGAACTTGAACAATGACTAATCCTATAACTGCACACACACTCAAACTTTCAACTAAAAGTTAACAGCAAATTGAAACTAAAATAGATGCTTCAAAAATTTTAAACAAATAGAGCTCCAAGAATTAATGTTTTAAATATCACAACTTGCAGGCACACACAATGGAACTAAACATAAAATAACACTACTCTAAATAGAACATTCACAAAAACAGAAATACTTATCTACTCTACAATCCGGTGAGTGGCTAGCTCTTGGGAGAAATTTGTCTTTTAACTCAGATCACATTCAATTGTTTCCACAGCAACATAGTAACTCCATTCATATCTTCATAACTTAGAAGAAAATACTCAGAATAACACTATTTGTATTCATTTTCATAAAAATATTGCAGAACATAGCTTCTCGATTATTTGCCAAAAAGAGATTGATATTCATTCTTCACACAATATATATATATATATATATTTGAGCAACTAATTGAACTATTATGAAATCCTATTTTCCAGATGGCGGTTAAATGCCATTGAAAAAGTCTTATAACAAAAAAATAGAATTTCAACTACTAATGTCTTTATGGAATAAAAACATATAAAAGGCTCCGAGTGGAGCCATAAAGTCTTAGATAACCAACAGAAGTTAACATAATTAAAAAGAGTCTCCAATCAATACACTCCTAAATTTCTGTCACCCTCAACTTCTGGTGTACTTGACCTCAGCTGCTTGAAGTCCAGTCCTCTTGTAGGCCATGCATTAATCCTGCACAATTACTCAACTCTACATACCATTATATCAACATTTAATAGCTAATTTCAATCAATTTAGGAAATAAAGATTTGTACAACATTTCATTAAAAATAGATAAATATTGCTTCTAAAAACAAACAAATTGGCATGGCTAGGGTGATTGGGCAATGTAAAAAGGGTTATTTGTTTTATCAAAGGAATGAGGTTGTTTATACCTCATCAATAGTCACGTAGGAGGGTGCCCCCAAGTCACCAACCGCAACACTATGTACATAAGACACAACACACAATAGTGAAAATAGAGGAGAAGCAATATAGAAGAATGATGATACAAATAGAAGGTCACAACAGAGGCGGTCTCCTAGTATTGTTGACCTTACAAGATAATCAAGGGTCATTCCAGGAGGTCTAAACAACACATAACACATCACGGGGAAACACAACACGAGAGGTAAAGGGTTAGAAATACTTACCTGCAAGGACAACCAAACTAAGGGTTATCATCAAGCAAATCATCATCTTCCCACTCCTGAATGTTAGAAGAAAGTGGGACATAAGGTACCATATCCCAACTCTTGTTCTTGTCTTCAAGTTGTCCATTCTTAAGGTCTTCTTGGTTTGATTCAATGTTAGGTGAGATGTTTTGTTGTTGAGGTGTGTTTCGTTGGGCATAAGCTTGTCGTCTCCTCCTCCTTTGTCTTGCTTGTCTATTTCTTTTTGTCTTACCACTTATCTCTTATAAGATAGTGTTTCGCTCTTCCATAGGTTTTTGTGTTTTAGAGGAGGAAGCACTAGGATCAAATCTCATTTGTCTAGGTGCAATGTTGTGCTGTTGACGACTACCTCCCGATCCTTGTAAGGATGGCAGGGGAGGAACCTCAGCATAGGGTCCTTTTCCTTTTGGTCTAGGATTCTCTTCAAATACGGGTTGTTCGTCTCTTATTGTTTCTTGAATAGAAGGACCGACCATTTGATGCAATAATTATGTTTTATAGTTTCTATAGCTCAAGAAGTTAAAATCTGTTTGTGGCTCCGGTTCCACTTCACATCTTTCCAAAAAGTAATTAAGGGTAGAGTGTTGTCTTGTAGCCAAAGGTTTATACCTATTGCGAGGAATAGTATGCACTTGACCATTGAAAGGAAATTTTACACAGTTATGAATTGTTGAAGGGATAACTTTCATAGCCTTTAACCATGGGTGTCCGAGTTTTATGTGAAAAAGGTCAGAAATGGGGATAACATCAAACAATTATTCTACAGATTTCTCAAATACAATAACTAATAAGGATCTCTTTCCAGAAGTGTTTATAAAGGTTCACTTATTTGTTTTAATCATCATGTCCGAAGGGTCATAAAATCCTTGCATCAATCCATGTGAATAGAGGAACTCTTCCGTTGACACATTAGTAATGCAATTACGATCAATAAGGGTTCCATCTACAAGATTTCCCATTATCTTTACAGTGATATAAAGAGGTCCTTCAGTGTCTCCAATTGTTCTATCATGAGGTGTAAACACATTTTCAGGTTCAGGGACCTTTCTTTTTATGTAAGGCCTAGGAGGGAACCTATTGTTATTTTTGTGATTAGAATCCATGTGTATATGTATTCAAGTCAATGTGAAATCAGATTTTAAAATCTTTTTAAAAGTTATACAAAAGACAAGTGCAAAACTATGTGTAAAAATGACAGGTAAAATGCTTGATTTTTCAACTTTTTTCAATGCAAACAAGTGAAATAAGAGGTGTTGTAAGGAAATTGATCAAGGGAAGAAAATACTATGTTTTATATCAGTCCAATAAAGCAATAATATCCTTTACAACACACTTTTAATGCGAACCTAGAGTGATGACAAGTCAAAACCTAGTGAAAATACACTAAAATATGCAATTTTTCACAACTTTTCCATGCAAAGACCCAATAAAAAGGGTGTTGTAAAAACTTTTAGGAGAAAAAAAAGATAATAACCCTGATAACAGCCAATTAGTGCAAAAATATTCTTCACAACACGCCTAGGATGCAATTTTAGAGAGACAATAAGGCCAAAATCTAGTGAAAAAGCAATGTTTTCAAACCCTAGACATGAAATTTTGCAAGGAAACCACTATGATGCAAAACTATAGTTAGAAATAAGTCCTAATGAGTGTTTTGAAAGGGTAGTAAAATCTAAAACAAGATTTTTACTACAAACCCTAGCTAATGCAAAACTAGGTTATATGAAAAAAATGCACAATTTCAAGCAATTTTCAACAATTTAAGCATGAAAATGCAATGTAAATGAATGATGAATGAAACATATCTATATTTTAAATGAGATCTGATGATAATGATAGAAATTTTCTGAAATTAAATGCCAACTAATTTAAATTATTTGACAATGCAAGCTAAAATGCCAGTTTTTTTTAAATTTTCCATTTTTTTCAAATTTTTTGTAATTTTTTGAATGCAATAAGATGAATAATGATATGAATGTAAATATGAAGCAAAATACTCATCAATATGCAAGAAATTTCAAAAACATGGGTTCAACAAAATGTTTAGAGTGAAAAATGTTTAGGGTTGATTTTAATGGTTTGTGTTGATCCTCCTTTCACCACTAAACATTCAAGGACATTTAACCGAGTGGAGAACTCTACTATAGATCTCTTGTCAATTGGAACATAGGGAAATATTAGAATTGTGTGAATTTTTTGTTTAATTAAGCCCAATTATGCTCAAAACCCTAATTTCATGAAATCATCAACAAACGAACAAATTATAGAAAATGATCGCACACAGAGATATCAAATGACAATCAAATGCGTACCAAATTTTGAGGTTCAGTGTCCAGAAAAGTCAGGGACTAATGAGCAGGTGCCCTAGACCAGTGCCATAGTTTTTATCAGGATTTGGGAATGTTATCTGTAACCTATTCCTACTGTTATGAAGATTTTATAGTTGCGGGATCTGGAGGACTAATGAGCGAACACCTAAGTCAGAGTCCCTATTTTCTCCTTTGATCTGTAATCCTGATAGTCTACACTGCTCTCCTGTAACTCCACTTCTTTCTCTTTCACAACTTGTAACCTGCAATCACAAAAAAGTGGGTTGGGGTTTGTGGTGTTTAGAGGCTTGCCTTAGTCAAGCCCCAGAGAGACATTCAAGTCTTTTGAACACCGTTGCCAGATAAAGAGTGTGTATCCCTGCGAGATAGAGAAAAAATCCAAATGATAAATGTGAGAAAACATAATTGATATCACCTTGTAGTGAAGATATCATGGAAGGAAGATGTTCTTCATTCCATGAAGAGATGGATGCCAAATCTACAACAAAAAAAACACAATAACAACACAAAATTCTACTCTACCACATAATGAATGCCTTGAATCACTTTAACATAAGCTCATGAATCACAATTGTCATCTAGTTTACAAATGAATCACTAATCATGCTTATATATGCAACTACAAACATTCACGGTAAGAATTTCATAATTCAAACTTAGGATGTTGGCATAGGACCTAAGTAACGGTCATAAACTGACACCCAAAAATAGGTCTTGACCTAAAATAGGGTAGGACTAGGGCGCGAGTGCCCAAGTCCTTCCCTCTATTTCAGGTAGGATTTATGTTAAGTGCATCCCCTGAGTCCCAATTGCCATGAAACTTTAAGGTTTGCTCATTGGGAGTCATCAAAATCATGCAAGATGCTCTAAATGCATTCTAAGGGACCCAGGAGCTAAACATTAATAGGAAAAATCCCCCAAGGATATTTTTTTTGACATAACAATCATATAAAATGAGAGTGTATAAATGTACAAAGAATCCTTGCATATAAAGGCAAATATGAGGAGGTAGGAAGGTAGGAATGAACATCTGACTACTCTTCCAAACATGTAATACTTGTGAGCTCAAATGACATGTGTTTGAGCATGTGGCAAGTATGCATGAACTAGGTGTCTCAATAGGTGAGTACACATGGCTCAACCACATGAAGTGAACCAAAAAGGTAAAAGTTCCTATGTGGAGACTTAACAAGTGTGAATGGGTTAACCTAGAAAGAGAGATTACCTAGAACTAGTTATGAAATGACCTCATTTACACTAACAATTATTTACATGTCTATTTGGCTTTTTGGGGATTTTTGGGCAATCTCTTATTTGGTGCCCCTCCTTACACAAAAAACAAGCATTAATCCCCCCCAATAGCTCAATTTCACATTTTATAAGATTACCCCCAATTGAATACATAAAATTTCAAGAACAATAGCTTTAGGCTTGAGGGAAATTAAGACTCTAGCATTGAGATGAGGTAGAGTTACCCTCATTTCTTATACGTGAATAACATTACTCAAAGAATTAAGAGTTTGAGGAATAAAATCGAACAAGAGACAACCCTAAAAACTAATTGACCCATGTTCTAAAATTCTTTATTTAATAAATTTAGCTTGCATGTTATGAGACTTAAAGAAAATAATGAATAAACATCTTTGTATCATTCTATAGAATGACATGTAAATACCCATCTTTTTCTCCAAATGTTTCCAATTTAATCATCAAAAAACTTTCTAGACTTGGAAGAAAATTAGTATCTAAGCAAATAAAGAAAACTACAATACTTTTAGTCCCGTCTTCCTCTTTCTTAACTGATTATATTGGGAGATATGTAAAGTACTTAGGGAAATAAGGCGTCTTACCATATTTTCATCCTTTAGATTGTGTATCTTTGAAGAAGCCACGCCCTCCAAGTCCATTGTCAATCCTAGCTTCAAACTCAACTACCTATGATATAAACCCTAGTTCATCACCCTTGAGAGTTGCCTTGTAAGTTTTATTCTCATTAAGAATTCATTACCTTTGCCAACAAAATTATCATTAACTATAATCTTACCAACAACGTCATCATCACCATTACTCTTTGTACACATCCTTATAGTTATGCTTGTTGCATAAGTTAATCCCAAAATAAATACTCTCAAAACATTTAAACAAAAAGGGTGAAATATATGGATAACATGTATAGGAGATAAAACAAAGACAACAATAGTAGGTTCCAAGAAAAACTCAAGGTCTAATAAACAAAGAGAGCCTATGAAAATTTAAAAAAAAAAAAAAAGGCCCACATAACTAGCCCATAAACCCAACCCATTCAAACACCAACAACAAGATTGGCAAATCTCTCTAAGAGAAATTTGACAAAGTGAACCAAACATGTTGAAAGGTACTATAAGAATCGATCTTAGTGAGTAATGGAGCATCCAATAGTAACAATGGAGCATGAATCTTTGTCTTCCTTACCATTCGTAGAGTTCTACCAAGCCACTTATTGATAAAAGGATAAGAAAAATAATAATTTATATTCACAATTTCTCTTCATATTAAGGAATGATTATTTTTAATTTATTTTTAACATAGTTGATGGAGATCATTGATTTTATTTTCAAAAATTGGAGCATAGAAGATAGGACTACTTTGTTCAAAAAGTGCAAGAGGAGAATGTAGGAATGTGAAGGATGATTGAGTATGAGGGAGAAAAATTGGAGAAGAGATCACTTCTTTACAAGGAGGTTAAAAGTTGCTTGCAATACATGGATATGTATTTTGCTCCAAATGTACCTAGTTGTGGTCCTATGGAGAAGCTATGTGTTATGAGTATTGATGACTCTACAACATGTCCATGCTTGCAAAGTCTAATGTAAATACATTTTCATAAATTTCTATTTAGTCTTTTGAAGTTTTTTGTAAAAATAGAGAATTTTTTGTTTTGTGATTTTATTATAATTGCCTTAGATTGTATATATGCTAAAATGGTGGATGACTTTTATTTTAAAATATTGTTGATTTTTTTAAGTTTAGATGAAAATGACTTCAAATTCTAGATTTGTTGAAGTATCTTTGAGTGTTTTTACAATTATTTATTAGTGCTTGTATTTTTTTGTTGCAATGTTATTGGTTTGTATTTTGAATAGTCTTATCATGTAGATTAAATTTAAGAAGGAAAAGTAGATATATTTAATAGTGCAAGAAGCATTAGGAGAAGTTTATTAATTTTGACAACAATCATTTTGTTGACAACTGTCCTGAGAAACCACTTATTACTATTTTGAATTTGTTTGTCTTGCATCTCCACATGCCCCCATGTGTGTCCTTCTGGATAAGTTTGCCTCACACACTAGTGAATTCAAGTATACACTACCAAGTGAATTACATTCTTTTACTAGAGAGCTCCTTCTTAAATCTATAATAGTCTCCTCCAATTATAAAACAAAAAGAACAAGAATGGAAAGGAAAATGGTGGATATAATTTGTTGTGTGTAAACTTAGAATATTTTTCCTAGAATCTAGTAAGAATGTAGATGTTGTAATCCTAGAGTTAAGGTTCAACTATCTTTTACCTAACTTTTTTGCTTTTTGGTTTAATGTGACAATTTCCTGTGATTAGGCATGTCCTATTCTTTTGATTGGGGGTAATTTGCAAATATTGTTATGTTCAATTAATCATATGGTATAATAAGAGTAAATAGATTAACTCAATTCCTATATCTATCCTTGATATTTATTTAGTACTCGACATAGCATGAATCTCTATATATTATTTGTTTGATATTCTTCCTTTTCACAAATTATTTCAGTGGATTTGAGCTTTACATATTATTTATTTGATATTATTATTTTTTACATGTTATTTTAATGGGTTGGAGCTTCACACGAATGTTGTTGGTTGTGATTAGTTTCTATGTATGAAGCTCCCCATGGAAACAAAATTTAATTAAGAGGAAAATAGATGGTTTTTCCCTGTAATATATGTTCAAAGGAATTTTTTTGTTTCTATAACAAGATTTGAGGAAGCTTTGTTCAAAGGGATGTTATTTGTTTCTAAAACAAGCTTTGTTCAGAGGAAGAATCTATAGTCCCCTTAGATGTCCAACTTTTTATGTAGGTTCCATTTATAAAAGAAAACATTCATCAAGGATGATGGTTTGGTAGAAAAATAAATAAAAAATTATAATTCAAGAAGAGGAAAAATAAATAACTAGATTTGCATCGATCTCTAATCAACAATTTAATTGCAACTTTGAGTTAGATGTACTCTTATAATTATATTATGTGTTACTCTTCTATTGATGAGAAAAGAGACTAGGGAAGATTGAGGAAAGCAAATAGAATATATATTTGAATACCATTGACAAGCACAACCATCCTAACAAAGAAAAATTATTTGACTATATAGTTATTTTTGTTTCTCTTTGCAATGGTCTAACTTGCATGCTTCACAACCATGAAAGTATGTGCCAAGTTGACCCTTTTTAGTAGAGGATCATGCCAAGTATTAACAAAGCAAGAGGACAAAATGAATATAGGTACATTAGTTACCTAATAGTAAAGTCTTGTTATCTACTAGAAATTAAGAGGTGGTCAAGGTAAGTGGATAAGCAAATATGCAAGAACTTGCAACATTGCAACACATCCTAGCAATTACATAGTTTGAGTGTTGGGTAGGAAAAAGAAAAATTAATCACAAGGCTATGAGGGATGTCCCTATCGATGGAACCTATGGGATGCTCTACAAACAATATTAATGTAAAGAACAAAAAATGTCTAAGAATATATAAGAACCTATGCATCTATTGAGAAGAGGCCACCGTGAGTAATTTGTTGTGTAAGAGCTTCCAACATGAAATACCTCAAGGGCATGAGACAATTTGTGCCACTTGTGTTGTCTGACTCAGATAAAATCAGTCAGGCAATGTGTTGCAAAGTTTAGTTGTATTGTCCTTCTAACAATGTATAGAAAAAAATTAAGGATGCAAAACTGTAGAAAAGTAGATTTTATTGGCTAAAAATGGACAAACTAATTCAAATATTGAAATAGATACAATAGTAACCTTACCCATTTGAAAAAATTAATAAGGTGAGATTAAAAAATGTAAAAGAGGTTTACAAGGTGGTCATATACTCCTGATTAACTTATTTTATTTAGTAACTCATTTTTTAGGAACCTTTTTAGAGTTAACGGTCTCATGATTGTTTTCCTCCTTATTTAAAACAATTATTAAATTGTAATCTTTTTACCATATATTATCTTTTAATTATTAATAAACCATTCCTTTATTCTTTGATGTTGTGGAGGGAAATTTTGGAGGTAAGTTTGAAGTGAAATCTAAAAAGAGAGCTTGGAAGGAAATATGTGTAGCCATGTGGCACATTTTTCATCAAGCAATGGCTACATAATTTTTATCCCCACTACTTATCCACAACTAAAATTAAACTATAACAATTCTACCACTTTAGGAGAAGATTTCACAGTATCCTTTATGTTAAAAAAAAACTTACATTAAATCACCTTTGTTGCTAAAAATTAAGCAACAAACTTAGTTAAGAAATCACATGGGACCACTATGTTAGAATGTTGTCTAGCTAGATTTACAAATTTTAGGTTTGTCCATGATGGAGATTCCATATGTGGGATACTTGACGATCCAATTCAAAATTTTCATATTGTGTTTGTAGTGATCAGGTTGTGACGAATCTATTTTGTGAGTTTAGACCTATTTAAGATGAGGCTATGCTTGTATTTTGGTCTCTTGACACTTTATTTGCATGTGGTTTCATCCTTCATTGAAATGCTCTTCAATCATATTCACCTCCACATGTACTTCCTTCTAAGACAAATGGGGTACTCAAAAACACCTTTTGGGAGTTGTTGTATGAAGAGGGGAGTATGAAACTTCCTTGATAGTGAGTTCAAACTCCTTTGTCAATTTTACAATGATCAAAGACATGTAAGAGACAATAATTTTTTTAGTGGTAAAATTTCACCAATTAGTGAATAATTTGAATTGGCCCATTCAATTTTGGTGAATAGATTGAAATAGTAAGGGGCCCAAATCACCAAGAATTTAAGATAAATTGGTCTAATGGGTTTTAAATCAACACCCTAATATTCATGAAAAATTTACATCAAAGTATTTTTGTCATAGTAGACTATGCATTTTTATTGGGGAATCACCCTAAAGTTAGGAGGCATGTGTCAATCAACTAACATATTCATCACTACAATTAAAAATTTAACCTTGTATGAGGACCAATTTTAATGCTACCATTATAAGTCTACCCTATTATTGGGGCCATAATCACCTTGAAATGACCAATCATGGTTCAAATTAAGGTCATGTTATCACTTGAATTTGCACCTTGTTGAAGCTACTGCTCTAACAATTTAATGACACAATGGGATTGATCTCAAGTTGTGGGAACTTGCAGATGAGATTAAACCTATTGTGTCATTGAATTGTTGAAGCAAAAGCTTCAACATGGTGCAAATTCAAGTATAACAGTTTATGGCATGCCCGATGGGACTGGTTTGATGATCCTAACATCATCCATTGAAGAGTTTAATGTGTTGTACAATGCATCTTGCCTTTAAGGGTAGCTTCTTCACACCATTGTGACTCCAAGATCAAATCTACCAGTTTAAGCAGTCCAACTGCTTAAAGAGTATTAAGGATTAGGGTTTATGATGCAGGAGCATCCTTGGTTCAAGAGCAATCTTGCATCAACCAAAAACATTTGCATTTCAGTTTGTTTGCATTTCAATTTTTTTCTTTTCATTTTCCAGTTCGGTTCAGGCAGTTCAGTTAGAAGCAGTTTTAGCTTTTGGTCTGGTATTCTACCGTAGTTGCATTTCACACCTTGCGGATCAAGACTTAGCATCTGCATTCATTCATCTACATCATATCCAAAATTCAGAGCATTTGGATTAGTTATCGGAAAGTTATCGCTATCAGAAGACCGACTGTTTTCTTAGAGCAGAGCATCCTAATAGTCTCAGACAATCAGCTAAAGGAGAAGACTTGTGGATCATTCCTTGACTTGCAGAACCTAATAACACATCATTCAATAATCTTTGGTTTGTGACTAACCTTCCATGAAGATCCGCATGTTATTCTACTCATTTGAGGAAGTGTTCTATGCATTAGGTCCAACCCATCTGTGTACATGTTACAACTCTTCATTGGAGTTTGAGAGCTTCCTTGGCCAACGCGAAGGAATCTATTGGTCTAGAAATGATATATAATGATGTAATAGATCCTTAGGAAAGTAGTTTAGAAGTTATCAATAAGTTCATAGTTTAGATTTTGTGCGAAGGAGCTTCAAAGTTTTATCTTGCGCATGTATGTAATCATGCCTGTGAGCCCTAATTGTAAGCTGGGCGCATGTTGCCGGCCAATCTATTTTTGAAATCTTTGATATATTGAATGACTGAATTTGCATTTGTTCCATTTCCTTGAGTTGTTTCCGTTGTGTTTACTCTTGCTGCACAGTTCGGACAGTTCATTCTGTGAACCCTCCTACTGTGACTGCACCAAGTGGTATCAGAGCAAAAGTTTGAATCTTTGGTAGCGAATTGAGTGAAGTTGGCGAGGGAATTCTATAATATCTTGTTATGGATAGATCACCAAATTGAGGTAGGTTACTTGTGTTGCAATCGATTGCTGATTGAGAGGCAGTTGCCACCTTGTAGCCCGATCACTGAACCTGAGGCAATTTACACTTGATCTTAGGAAGAATGCCGCTGAGGAGAGTTGCTACTATTGGAACAATGGCTGGTAGAATGGATGAGATGATGGAAATGATGAAAACAATATGAATTCAATTGGATGCTATTGAAGAAGATAGGTGAAGAGGGTTGACACAGAGACCTAATGTTGAAAGCGACGATGAAGAGGAATTTCAATCTATTGAACAAACTGGCAAAACCCTAGGAGGTGATGAAGAAGAAGAATCAGATCAAGAAAAGATGTTGTGAGCTATTTCAAAGATTGGGAAGAGACCTAGAGTTGATGTGCCGAACTATACTGGTAATTTGAACCCTGAAGAGTTGATTGATTGGATAAATGACATGAAAGAATACTTTGAATATGAGGAAATTGAAGATCCGAAGAAGGTGAAATTTGCAAAGACAAAGTTGAAAGGACATGCTGCTATGTGGTGGAAAGAAGTTTAGTTGGAAAGAAACAGAAGAGGAAAAGAAAAGATTACAAAATGGGACTATATGGTGACAAAGTTGAAGAATCAGTTTATACCTCTTGACTATGAGTTAGAGTTGTTGAAGAGATTGCAAAACCTGAGACAAAAGGAGAAATCTGTGGAGTACACTGAAGAATTTCATAAAATGATCATAAGGACATGACATAGTGAATCAAATAAAGAGAAAGTGGCTAGATACATCAATGGACTGAGATTGAACATATAAGAGGAACTAAGCTTGGTATGGATGACATCTTTGGAAGAAGCATATCAGTTTGCCCTGAAGGTTGAAGAGAAGTTGAATAAAAGACATGATCAAAGACAGAGAGGCAGAGGAGGTAAATTTCAGAGAGGTAGAACATTTTTTGGAAGAGACAGATCATATCCAGAGTAGAACAAGTTTGACAGCCCATTTAAGGAGGACAAAGATAACAATGCTTACCAGAGAGATGACAGAAATTTTTACCGAAGAGGAAACCCTAGTGCATACCAAAATGAAGGATACAGAAGAGAAGGAAGATGATTTGATAAGAGAACATTCGGAGGTACTTGTTTCAAGTGTGCAGGTGAAGGACATAGAGCATTTGAATGTAATCAGAGTAGTACAAGTAAGAGGATAGAAAATAGTGGAAGAGCAGCCTATGTGGAAGAAGAACCTGTTGAATCACCCTATTCAGTTGGCAAACCTAAGAAAGGAGAATCATTGGTGATGAGGAGAGCACTCTTTCAAGTAGAGACAAATGAGGAACCATCGTAGAGGAAGAGTCTATTCATAACTAAATGCAAATTAGGAGGTAAGTGTTGTAAAGTTGTAATTGATAGTGGTAGTTCAAATAACCTAGTTTTAGAGGAGATGGTGACTAAGCTGAAGTTGGAAAGATTGAAACACCCTAAGCCCTATCAGATAGCATGGATTCAAGATGATCATAAGGTACTGGTGAGTGAACAATGTTTGGTGAAATTTCATATTGGATCTTATCATGATGAAGTCTTGTGTGATATTATGCCTATGGATGTTTGTCATATCTTGTTGGGTAGACCTTGGCAGTATGATAGAAAAGCTATACATGATGGGAGAAAGAATACATATACTATAACAGAAAATGGAAAGAGAATTACTTTGATTCCTTTAGAAGATGATCCTAAGAGTGAAGTATGTGGGAATGCTAGAATTTGTTTGGTAGACGGAAGAAAATTTCTGGATGGTTTGAGACATGAGAGTATGTGTTATGCCTTGATTCCTAAGAAGCCTAAAACATTGAAGAAGAAGATTGAAGAATCACAACCGGAGGAGATAAGAGAATTGCTGACAGAGTATGAAGACATCATATCAGATAATGTACCTGAAGGATTGCCACCTATAAGGAGTATCAGTCATCACATGGATCTTATACCGGGAGCAAGTTTGCCTAACAAAGCAACACATAGAATGACACCGACAGAGAATGAAGAACTAAATAGACAAATATAAGAGTTGTTGAGAAAAGGTTTGATCAGAGAAAGTTTGAGTCCTTGTGCAGTACCTACAGTGCTTGAACCTAAGAAAGATGGAGAATGGAGAATGTGCATTGATTCTAGAGCAATAAACAAGATCACAGTTAAGTATAGATTTCCTTTACCTAGAATGGATGATATTATGGATTGTTTGAGTGGAGAAAAATATTTCACAAAGATAGACTTGAAGAGTGGATACCATCGGATTAGAATTAGAGAAGGTGATGAATGAAAGACTACTTTTAAGACAAATGAAGTATTGTATGAGTGGTTAGTGATGCCTTTTGGATTGACAAATGCACCGAGTACTTTCATGAGATTGATGAATGAAGTTCTTAAGAAATTCTTGGGTAAGTTTGTGATTGTGTACTTGGATGATATTTTGATTTTCAGTAAGACAAAAGAAGAACATTTGTGGCATATTAGACAAGTTTTGCAGAGACTGAGAGAAGCTAAATTGCTGATAAACATCAAGAAGTGTAGTTTCATGAAAGAAGAGTTGGTCTATTTGGGATTTGTGATTTCTGCGGAAGGATTTAAGATGGACCCTGAGAAAGTGAAAGCAATTGTTGAATGACCTACACCGGAGATCATTGGAGAAGTTAGATCATTTCATGGATTGGCTAGTTTCTACCAGAAGTTCATCAGAAATTTCAGTTCAGTTTGTAACCCTATGACAAAGACAATGAGAGGTGACAGACATGATTTCAAGTGGACATCAGGAGCAGATAAAAGTTTTGAGTTATTGAAGTAGAAAGTGATAGAGCAACCTATTTTGGCATTACCAGATTTCAATAAGGTATTTCAATTTGATTGTGATGCTAGTGGAAGTGTAATTGGAGCTATGTTAAGTCAAGAAGGTAGACATGTAGCATATTTCAGTGAGAAGTTGAATGATGCAAGGAAAAGATATTCAGTTTATGATCAGGAGTTCTATGCCATATTTCAAGCCTTGAAGAAGTGGAGACATTACTTGTTGCCTAAGGAGTTTGTGTTGTATACAGATCATCAAGCTTTGCAGTATTTGAACAGTCAAGGTAAGTTGAATCAGAGACATATGAGATGGGTAGAGTTCATGCAGAGTTATACTTTTGTGTTGAAGCATAGGAGTGGAAAATCAAACAAAGTTGCTGATGCATTGAGTAGGAGAAGAAACTTGTTGACAGAGATGAGAGTTGAAGTGTTGGGTTTTGATGAATTGAAGAACATGTATGAGGGAGACATTGATTTTGCAGAACCTTGGAAAGCATGTAAGGAACCTGTTGTGATATATAGAAGTAAGTGGTTCAACTATTTCATTCAAGAAGATATGTTGTTCAAAAGAAGTCAGTTGTGCATACCTATAAGTTCAATGAGGGATAATTTGATCAAGGAGAAACATAGTGGTGGATTGGCAAGCCATTTTGGTATTGATAAGACAGTGGATTTGGTGAGTGAAAACTACTTTTGGCCTTAGATACATAAGGATGTTCAGAGATTTGTGCAGAGTTGTAGAGTTTGTCAAGTTGCAAAAGGGAGTAGTTAGAATACTAGATTGTATAAACCTTTGACAGTACCAGAGAGACCTTGGGAAGACATAAGCATGGATTTTGTAATGGGATTGCTGAAGACATAGAGAGGACATGATTCAATATTTGTAGTGGTTGAAAGATTTTCAAAGATGGCTCATTTCATACATTGTAAGAAGACAACTAATGCAGTGCATGTAGCTGACTTATTTTTCAAGGAGATTATAAGATTGCATGGATTACCTAAGAGTATAGTTTCAGACAGAGATACAAAGTTTGTTGGATACTTTTGGAAGACACTTTGGAAGAAGATGAAGATAGATTTGAAGTTCAGTTCAAATTTTCATCCACAGATTGATGGATAGATAGATGTAGTGAATAGGAGTTTGGGAAACTTGTTGAGATGTTTGGTTGGAGAGAAGACAGGAAGTTGGGATTTGATTGTTTCACAAGCAGAGTTTGCACACAATAATTCAATAAATAGAAGTACCAGAACAACACCTTTTGAGATTGTGACCAGAGTAAACCCTAGAGGAGTTACAGAGTTGAGAGATATCAGTACAGAGGAAAAGAGGAGTGCAAAAGTAGAAGAATTTACAGATCACATGAAGATAGTGCATAATCAGGTGAAGAAGCATTTGGAGAATATGAACAGTAAGTACAAAGAGAAGGTTGATGAGAAGAGAAGACAAGGAATTTGAAGAGGGAGATGAAGTAATGGTGTACTTGAGAAAAGAAAGATTTCTAGTTGGGACATATAACAAGTTGAAGATGAAGAAGTTTCGACCTTGTAAGATACTCAGGAAATTTGATTTAGGAAATGCATATGAAGTGGAGTTACCAGAGACATTGGGTATATCACCTGTTTTCAACATTGCAGACTTATATCAATATCATGAAGCAGAGTTCAGTGACAACATGGAAGAAGACTTGAAGAAGTAGTTACCACAACAAGCACAAGAGCAGATTGAAGACATCTTGGATAGTAGAGTTGGATGCAACACTAGAGGAAGACAATACAAAGAATATCTTGTGAAGTGGAAAGGCAGACCGAAAGAAGATTCATCATGGATTTCTCAGGCTGAGGTGGACCGTCTTGGTTCTCCCTTAGCCCCAACAAAGTGAAGGACTCACTTTTTTAATAACCCTGGATGTCTGATGCAGGAGCATCCCTAGTTCAAGAGAAATCTTTCATCAACCAAAAACATTTGCATTTTAGTTTGTTTATATTTCAGTTTGTTTCTTTTCATTTTTCAGTTCGGTTCAGGCAGTTCAATTAGAAGCAATTTTAGCTTTTGGTCTGGTATTCTACCAGAGTTGTATTTCACACCTTATGGATCTAGACTTAGCATCTACATTCATTTATCTACATCATATCCAGAATTTAGAGCATTTGGATCAGTTACTGGAAAGTTATCGCTATCAGAAGATCGATTATTTTCTCAGAGCAGAGCATCCTGACAGTCTTAGACAATTAGCTAAAGGAGAAGACTTGTGGAGCATTCCTTGACTTGTGGAACCTAATAATACATCATTCAATGATCTTTGGTTCATGGCTGACCTTCCCTGAAGATTTGCGCATTATTCTACTCATTTGAGGAAGTGTTCTATGCATTTAGGTCTGACCTATTTGTGTACACATTACATCTCTTCATTGGAGTTTGAGACCTTCCTTGGCTGATGCGGAGGAATCTATTGGTCCAGAAATGATATATAATGATGTAATAGATCCTTAAGAAATTAGTTCAGAAGTGATCAATAAATTCATAGTTTAGATTTTATGCGAAGGAGCTTCAAAGTTTTATCTTGTGCATGTATGTAATCAGGCCTGTGAGCCCTAATTGTAATCCTGCATGTTTTTGACCAATCTATATTTGAATTCTTCGATATACTGAATGACTAAATTTGCATTTGTTCCATTTCCTTGAGTTGTTTTCGTTGTGTTTACTCTTGCTACACGGTCCGGACAGTTCATTCTGTGAACCCTCCTACCATGACTGCACTAGTTTAGGTGATACTCTTGATCTTTTCCTTGCTTCTGAAGCATCCCAATCACCCGGTGACTCTTCTGGTATGTACCTAGTTCTCAAAAGTAGATGTGTTTTCTCTTGTTTCTAAGTATATTTCCATGATTTTCCAGTATTTTAACTGCTTTGGTATGTAAAACTAGTATGGAAGCTATCTCTCTTCCCCTCCATTTAAGGAAAATGTAGTTTTTATGCCTCCCTATCAGCCATATCAGACTGAAAATGTTTATGATTTTATGCCAAATACCCATGTTTCAGTAGGATATCAATAGTCTCATAATGTTTACCTCCCTCCCACCTCTTCTCAATCTTCTTGGAGGCCTGCCTATGCTTATAATCAACCCTAAGAATCCTATCTCACTTCCAATCAGTATGTTTCCCCTCCTGATTAGTCTCACAATATTTATAACATGGATGTGGGTAGCCTCAAATATATGCTGCTAGACTTCCAAAGAAAGTTAGATGAGATGATACATGAGTAGGAGTATAATTGACAATATGAGGAGCTTTCTTATAAAGCTTATCTTCACGAGTAGGAGATAGAAGCACAAGAAGTATATGAACAAGAATGTCTTGCTAGACAGGTTGCATTAACTAAGGAGGAGCAAAGGAAGCAACTACTTGCCCAAGTTTAGAGAATGGAAGCCCAACCAATGTCCTACCTTCCTAATTTCAAACAAACTCCTCTTGTAGCTATGAATCAACTTGTAGTAGAGAAGGCTCCCACCTTCAAAATACCAAGCTTCAAGTAGGGAAAACCCTCTAAGCCTTCAAATCAACCTTGTTGCTTCAATTTTCCAAGCTTTAGAGGTCCCCATCCTATGGAAAATCCTGTTCCTATACAAACTCAACCTATCATCCCTCGGGAACAAACCTCTCCAAAGCCCACTCTCCTTCAAGAAACTCAAAAAACCTTTCAAACCCCCATTCTGCCTCAACCTTATTGTCCTAACACTATTTCACTCTTCAAAGGTGGACTGGTTGTTTGGCAAGACAATTTGTTAGATGAGTAGGAGAAGGAGGTGCTTGAGGTAAAGGAAGAACAATTTTTTGTTTGTGAGCCTATAGAAGAAAATATTTTTGAACCTCATACACATATGAAAAATTTTGATTCATGCACAATGATGAATCCTCTAGAATATGGTTCATTTGAAGTTCTTTCTCATGCTTTTGATAAAATGGATGAAAGTAGAATGCAAAGATGGCATGGTGAGAATCATCAGTCATTGAGGCAACTCATGCAACATCAAGAGGAGGTACAAGAATCAAAAGAAGATTAAAATAAGGAGTATCCTAATGATGTTTCCTTGATGTCTCTTGAAGCTGAAAAGAACTTGCAGAAGAAAGATGAAGGCTCCATTTCTTCTCCTGAAGAAAGAATTGTGGAGGAAATTGCCGTAGAGGCTTTAGAGGGTGATGACGCTAACTTGTTTAATGAACTACCTTATTTTGTCGATGAAGATGAGGAAAAACATGAGGGCAACCCTACCTTATGAAATGGAGAGAATGGTGACATCAACCTATTTGAGGAGCCTCCAATTTTTATAGAAGATAGTGTTATGGAGATTAAGAATGAGGGAGAACAAATGAAAATTTGTTCTCCATTATCCAGAAGGGATATTAACTTCTTGAAGAGGGAGTTTGTACCAGTGAGAAAATTCAGGGCTTCTTTTTAGAGCCTATTTCAAATGGCCACCGTGAACAACATGAGCATGAGAGGGAAGTGGACATGTTTCCAAATGAACCACAAGAACCAGAGCATCCCAACTAGTAGAAGGATGTAGAAGCAAAGCATGAACATAAAGTTCACATTGATTGTTTTAATGTCATTTCAAGGGGATGCCCCATCAAATATCTAGCCCAATTGGAGACATACAAAGATGAGTCACCACTTGTCATGCTTACTCTAGAGCATGAGATTGAGCATCAAGAAGGATGAATTCAACCCACCTATCCATCTCTAAACAAATACTTTCACAGTCATCTTAAACAAGAAAGTGAGTTTGTTTCCTTCCTTGGAGAAAAATTTCAACAGTTTGTTGAGCACTAGCTTCTCTTCTACTACTTGTTAGCTGCCCATAAGCATGCAAAGTATTCTAAATTGATTAGAAAAGGAAGCTATTTTGAGAAACTAGTTAATGGCTTTATTGAAGTCATCTTTGGGTTGATTAGTTTAGGATTAGGTTAGGCTTGTGTAAGTTTCTTTTCCTCCAACTATTGTCACACATGCTTCTTTCTCATTAGGAGACTATACACTTTGTTGTCTTTAGGGTAGTTTTTGTGTTATTGTTATTTGTGGTAGTTTTAGTTTCTTTCATAGGTTGTTCAGGTCCTGTATGACTCATATGCCCAATGAATTGCTTAAGGCAACTAGTGTTCAATGTTTAGCAGGTAAACACCCCCTAGAGGTTGCTAGAAATGTTAACCATTTTTAAGTCTACCTGACTTAAAACAATCGTGGAGGTCTGAAAGGCATTTTCGGGCTTGAAGGCTTTTATTTTGATGAAATGCATATAAGCTAGGACTATAGAGAGGCTTCATATGAATCAAGATGTTTTAAGAACTAGTAAGATAGCATCTCCAAAAGAATTAGGTCAAGAATCGCATGACAATAGCTTCTTCTGGCTACGTACTGGGTTTGTTTTGCATCAAAATAGGTTGTCAAATTTTTATGCCCAAGAGTCATTTGACATGTGGAGGTTTCTTGCAACTCCTCGAGTGTGTCAATTCTAACACAGTATTGTGTTGCACCCCCACACCACATGGCGATGAGTCATTCTCGGCAGGGTTGATTAAATTTTAAAGTTTCATCAAAAGAAGGAGCCCACAGAAGGTGACACGTGGCTGAGTCTCGTACCTCCAAAGGGTGGAAGAACTAGCACAATTTTTCATGTGTGCCTTTGCATCACATGGTGTGAAGCGTCAGAGGTGGTGTCATTGCAAGTATGAGTAGTAAGTGTTGTCATTGATGTCAACACCTAAGGTCAGCATCTAAGGAAATTATTTGAATGAGTTTAAGCAAGTGTCTGAGAAGAATAGCACACTATTTTGCTCCACATATCTTGTAGATTGAATATATTTGTCTGCGGTTTGGAAGTTATGTTAAGGGATGTCTGTAGTTGCTATGTTTCAAGTTTGAGCCTCCGGTGTGAAGATTTGAGCAAGTTCTATTCACCAAAGTAAAAATTGTTTCTCTGTGTATTCAATGGTGACTGTGAGAATGTATTTTGCTCCACATTTCTCTGTATTTAAGTTTTATAGTCTATAGTTCTAGAATTGAGTTTGGAATGATGTTATGTGCCTTAGGTTTAGATGGTTCATGATTTGGTGCTCTGCAAGTGATTTTTCCTTTATGACAGTGGTTGACAGTAATGTTTAAGTGCTCTAGTTTGAAGAATCTTCTAGATAGAGTGTTTGGGGGTTGTGTGGAAGTCCTTGATGATTGTAACATGCTTGTGGATGTGTCTAGATCATGTTCCTACCTTTTGATTGGTCCACAAAGCGTAATTTGGATCATGGTTGAAGTGTATTCCTAAAAGTCTTAGTGTTAACACCAGTTTTGGCCTACTTGGTTATTTTCACTACTTGCAATTATGCTTCAAAGTTTGTGATAGCCTGTTGTTGTGTGGGAGATTGCATTTGAGTCCCAACTAAGGCATGATGTGGTCTGCATTCATTCTTTTCCTCCACAAATCTATTTAGGTCCTGACCTATTCTAATGTATGTGTGTTTGCCGACCTTGGAGATTGTTCTAATGGTTGATGATTGTAATGCTGACCTTGATGTTCATTCCAAGGTTGATGAATTATATAAATACATGTAATGAAGTCATGAATAGTGGTTGATGTACGAAGATGCGAAGATAAGTGTGAAGTGAAAAAGCAGAGCAAAGTAGAGGAGTTTTATTGCGCGTCAATGGAACTAAACCTTGGCATAATGTAGATGCTACTATCTCAGTTCACCAACTTCTGGCAGTGAGCCCCATCCTTTAGCAGTGAGCCTCTTCTTTGTAGTGAGCATTCTGGGCAGTGAGCCTTGTTGTAAATTTTGATATATCATTTATATTGCGAGCTAACACTCATCATGGTTTTTCCCTTATTAGATTTTCCATGTAAAAATCTAGTGTCTTATGTGTTGAATGTGTGGATGTGTTTAAGTTTCTGATTTCATGCTTTCATGGTTAAATTACAATATTAGTGATTAAGTGATTTGTGTGTTGATGGTTTAAAATTTTGGTTACAACTAATTCACCCCCCCTCTCAGTTGTCTTGCACATTTCACTACAATTGGTATCAGAGCGAGGGTTCCTTAGAAAAATGCTTAACAACTCGAGGTAGATCTGAGATGGTGCATAGGAAGGAGTCTCTACAGTTCGAAGGAACGAATTATGCTCTCTAGAAGGTACAGATGAAAAGTCATCTCATTTCTCTTGGTTATAGTGTGTGGAAGATGGCATATACTAAGTATACTATTCCTCCAAATAGTCCATCAGTATGAGTTAAATGGAAATGCTAGAGATGCTCTGTTAAATGTTTTATCTAACATTGAGATAGTGAAAGTTCTGGATTTGGAAACTACTTATGAGATCTGGGACAAGTTGAAAACTTTATATGAAGGAGATGATTATGTGAAGAAGGCCAAATTACAAAACTTGAAGGCAAGCTATGAAGCTCTGAAGATAAGTGAAGATGAGAACACACAAACTACATGCAAAAAGTTGATGAAATTGTCAATGGAATCAAGGGCCTTGGAGGAACTATTGATGAGAATGAGGTTGTATTGAAGATTCTTATGTCATTGCCTAAACCCTATGGTCACAAGGTGTCTGTAATTGAAGAACTTATGAGTGTGGAAAATGTTACAAAGGATCAGTTGCTTGGAAAGTTAACTGCTTTTGAGATGAGAGAGTTTGGTAATGCTTTATCGAAGACTGAGACTGCCTTCAAAGCCAACACTTCAGAGAAGACTTTAAGATCAGAGAAGTATGCTATGGAATCAGATGATGACCTTAACAAGGTTGAAGCCAAGTTTGTGGATAGAATGCAAAGAGGTATTGGTAAGTTCAGAGGTAAACTACCATTCAAATGCTTTTCTCGTGGTAAGATTGGTCACTATGCCTCCAGGTGTCTGGAGAGAATTGAGAGAGGTAAGAAGAAGTTTGAAAGTAGACCTAGAATCATAAAGAAATACTATTATGTTAGAGATCATGATGATGATGGTGTAACAGATGTTGAGTTTGATGATACTAGTGCAAATGAATGCTTGTTTATTGCTATTAAGGAAGAACCCGTGTCTACTAATCCTACTAGCTATGTGAAGGAAAAATAACTAGTGGAAGAGAGTACTTTGTTTGTCTGCTAGGCTAAGAAGGATAAGGATGAATGGATTATTGATAGTGGATGTTCACATCACATGATCGATGATAAAAGTAAGTTTGTAAGTTTAGAATAGTATGATGGAGGACTAGTTAGGTTTGGAGATGATGCAACTGGCAAGGTTTGTGGAAGAGAATCTATTTCTTTTGATGTAAAGCATAATACGGATGATGTCCTATATGTGAAGGGTTTAAAGCATAATCTTTTAAGTGTTGGTCAGAAGTGTGACAAAGGGTATGATCTGAGATTCAAGGATAATGGATGTAAGATCATGGAAAGCTCTGGAACAATGATTGCTACCAGTAAGAAGACTAGAGGTAATGTTTATCACTTGAAAGGAACTAATGATTGTTGTCTGTTGGATTAGACAAATGAGATTTGGTTGTGGCATAGAAGAATGTGTCATATTAATTTTGACAACTTGGTGAAGATAAGTTCAATATAAGCTATGAGAGATTTGCCTAGGCTTGTGAAGCCAGCTAATACTATTTGCAAGGAATGTCAATTGGGAAAATAGACAAGGATAAGTTTCAAGAACAAAGAATAATTTTTTGCTGGATTGCTTTAGCTGGTGCATACAAATTTGTGTGGTCCTACAAGAACAAGAAGTTTGCAAGGAGATAGGTACTTTATGCTTCTTATTGATGATTATTCTAGAATGACTTGGGTCACTTTTCTAAAAGACAAATCAGAAGCCCTAGACGAGTTCAAGGCTTTCAAGGCAATGGTTGAGAATGAGATAAAACTAAGGATCAAATGCTTAAGGTCTGATAGAGGAGGTGAGTTTACATCAAATGATTTTAATGTTTTATATGAAGACAATGGGATAAAGAGACAATTGTCTACTCCTAGGACTCTTGAGCATAATGGAGTTGTTGAAAGAAAGAACAAGACAATTCAAGAGGCTGCTAGGTCAATGATGATGGAGGCTAACCTACCGGAAGTGTATTGGAGAGAAGCTATACATACTGCTGTCTACATTCAAAATAGAGTTCAATTCAAAGGTAATGGTACTCAAACTCCTTATAAATTGTGGTATGGAAGAGTTCCAATAGTGAAATATTTCAAAGTTTTTGGAAGCAAATGTTATATCAGAAGAGATGAAGAATTAGGCAAGTTTGTGCTATGTGTGATGAAGGAATTTTCCGTGGATACTCTACTAAGAGTAAGGCCTACTGGTGCTACAATAAGAGATTGAGAAAGATCATTGAGAGTGCTAATGTGAAAGTTGATGAAGACAGGGAAAGAATATGAGATCTGAGTGGCTATGAATTAGATGAACCTGCTGCTATAGAAGAAAAAGTTGAACAAAAAGACACTCAAGTTGAAGAAGAAAAAGCTTCATAAAGTGTTGTTAAGACTTCTAGGTATGTAAGGATTAATCATTCTGAAGATCAGATTATTGGTGACAAAAGTAAAGGGGTATTGATAATGAAAAGAGCTGCAAAATAATAGGTGAACTACTATTTACTTTCAAAGATTGAATCTAAAACTGTAAGTGAATCCTGCAAAGATGAGAATTGGGTAAAGGCTATGGAAGAAGAGCTGATGCAGATAGAGAAGAATCAAACTTAGGAATTGGTTCCTAGACCTACTGATAAGAATGTGATTGGAACTAAATGGGTGTTTAGAAACAAGATGAATGAAAATGGAGAAGTAGTAAGAAACAAAGCAAGACTGGTATGCAAAGGATATTCCTAGGTTGAAGGCATAGATTTTGAAGAGAATTATGCTCCTGTGGCAAGGATTGAAGCAATAAGAATGTTTTTGGCATTTGCAACACACAAAGATTTCAAAGTGTACCGGATGGATGTGAAGTCTGCATTCTTGAATGGAGAACTGGAAGAAGAAGTTTGCATTGAACAACCGAAAGGATTTCAGTCATTAGACCAAAGTGACATGGTGTGTAGATTGAAGAAAGCCTTGTATGGACTTAAGCAAGCTCCTAGAGCCTGGTATGCAAGGTTGAACATGTATTTATTGCAATTAGGATTCAGTAAAGGTACTGCGGATAGTAATCTCTATTTCAAAATTAATGATGATCAAATTCTGATTATTGTAGTCTTTGTTGATGATATTATATTTGGAGGCAATGAAGGTATGTATAAGAAATTTGCAGAATAAATACAGAAGGAGTTTGAGATGTCTATGTTTGGTGAGATGAATTTCTTTCTCAGAAAAAGGAATTTTCATTTCTCAGTCCAAGTATGTGAAAGAATTGTTGAAGAAGTTTGGAATGGAGGATTCTAAGCTAGTATGTACCGCTATGGTAACTGGTTGCAAGTTGAGCAAGAATGATGAATCACCCAAGACTGATCAGAAAAAATATAGGTCTATGATTGGAGGACTACTTTATCTAACCCACACAAGACTAGATATAATACATGCAATTTGTCTTATGGCAAGATTTCAAGAAGATCCTAGAGAGTCACATGTGATGGCAGTTAAGAGGATCATGAGGTATTTAAAAGGCACTTCAGACTATGGATTGTGGTATCCCAAAGATACTGATTTCACTCTTAGTGCTTATACAGATACATATTGTGTTGGAGATGCTAATGACAAAAAAAGTACAAGTGGAGGAGCGTTCTTCTTAGGGAACAGATTGGTTTCATGGTTAAGCAAGAAGCAAGAATTAGTTTCTTTGTCTACTGCAGAAGTAGAGTATATTGCTGCAGCATGTTGTTGTACTCAAGTGCTATGGATGAAGCAAACATTGAAGGATATAAGAGTTGTGTATGAAGAACCAATTTCAATCTTTTGTGACAATACAAGTGCTATAAACATTTCAAAGAATCCAGTGATGCATTCAATTCTAACAAAACATATATCTATAAGGTATCACTTCCTGAGAGAAAAGGTAACATAAAATGAAGTAAAGATGGAATATGTGTCTATTAAGGAACATATTGCAGACATTTTCACTAAGCCTCTGCCTAAGGATACTTTTGAGTATCTTAGGGAGAAGTTAGGGGTTATTACCCCTCCTGCTCTAAACTAAGATGCATGGGAAGTGCATCAGTCCAGTGGTGTCCAAAGTTTCATCTTTTGATCTGGATTGATGTTTTGAAGGCTACCTCTTAGGGGAGTAGGTAGATATTGTTGATATGAGTTCTTGATAAAGAGCAGTAAGTGTTGCTGATAGGGGGAGAATTGAGCCTTGATAACTAAAGAAAGCGAAAAGGTCTAGCACCTTTTGCCATTAATGTCAAAGGGGGAGATAAGTTCATGTGAAAAACCTAAGGAGAAAGTTGCAGCCAGAGAGATCTTAAAGTAAGGGGGAGCAAAGAATCAAAGAAAGTTGCTTGTCTTGATGGTTTTCACATCATGTGTTGCCATCAATGACAAAAGGGGAGATTGTTGCAAATATGAGCATTAAGTGTTAGCATTGATGTCAACACCTAAGGTCAGCATCTAAGGAAATTATTTGAATGAGTTTAAGCAAATGTCTGAGAAGAATACTACAGTGTTTTGCTCCGCATATCTTGTAGATTGAATATCTTTATCTGGGGTTTGGAATTTATGTTAAGGGATGTTTGTAGTTGCTATGTTTCAAGTTTGAGTCTCCGGTGTGAAGATTTGAGCGAGTTCTGTTCACCAGAGTAAAAACTATTTTTCTGTGTATTCAATGGCGACTAGGAGAATGTATTCTACTCCACATTTAAGTTTTATAGTCTGCAGTTCTCAAATTGAGTTTAGAATGAGGTTATGTGCCTTCAGTTTAGATGGTTTGTGATTTGGTGCTCCGTAAGCGATCTTTCCTTTATGACAGTGGTTGACAGTAATGTTTAAGTGCTCCGATTTGAAGATTCTTCTAGATAGAGTGTTTGGGGGTTGTGCGGAAGTCCTTAATGATTGTAACATGCTTGTGGATGTCTCTAGATCATGTTCCTACCTTTTGGTTGGTCTGCAAAGTGTAATTCAGATTGTGATTGAAGCATGTTCCTAAAGGTCTTAGTGTTAACACCAGTTTTGGCCGACTTGGTTGTCTTCACTACTTGCAATTATGCTTCAGAGTTTGTGATAGCGTGTTGTTGTGTGGGAGAGTGCATTTGAGTCCCAGTTAAGGTGTGATGTGGTCTGCATTCATTCTTTTCCTCCACAAATTTGTTTAGGTCCTGACCTATTCTAATGTATGTGTGTTTGCCAACCTTGGAGATTGTTCCAATGGTTGATAATTGTAATGTCTACTTTGATGTTCATTCCAAGGTTGATATATTGTATAAATACATGTAATGAAGTCATGAGTAGTGGTTGATGTGCAAAGATGTGAAGATAAGTGTGAAGTGGAAAAGCAGAGCAGAGCATAGGAGTTTTATTGCACTTCAATGGAATTGAACCTTGGCATAATGTAGATGCTACTATCTCAGTTCACCAACTTCTGGCAGTGAGCCCTTTTAGCAGTGAGCCCTCTTGGCAGTGAGCCCCATCCTTTGGTAGTGAGCCTCTTCTTTTGTAGTGATCATTCTGGGTAGTGAGGCCTAAGGCAATGAGCCTTGTTGTAAAATTTGATATATCATTTATATTGTGAGCTAACACTTACTGTGATTTTTCCCTTATTAGGTTTTCCATGTAAAAATCTGGTGTCTTATGTGTTGAATGTGTGGATGTGTTTAAGTTTCTAATTTCATGCTTTCATGGTTACATTACAATAGCAGTGATTAAGTGATTGATGTGTTGATGGTTTTAAAGTTTTGGTTACAACTGATTCATCCCCCTCTCAGTCATCTTGCGGATTTCAACAAGTGCATCCTGATTGTATTGATTTCCCTATGAGCAAAGGAAACAAATGAGCCCTAAGGCAATTTTCATAATGCCACATGTTAGCCCCATGCACCTCCAAAGTATGGCAGGTATGACACCTTTAATATGATGTGTCTTTGTGACAAGTGTCATGAGTCACAGTTGGTAGGCCCATTTTCATCAAGACACAAGGGAGATTCTTAAGATGTTTTTTTGGGGGGGACTACGTGTCATAGCTACGCACCATCTAAAAGACTCAATGTTGACACCAGTTTCAGTGTACACCTATGAAACTTGTGGCTTGAGAAACAATGGGGCTGAATCATTTTAAAGCTGGGGAGTCAAGGAAGACATAAAAGAGGACACGTGGCAGCCTCATGTTGTCACTTAAAGAGATAGGCCCAATGCCTCCTAGGTGATGTACCATTGTGCCATGTCATCATTGTGGTGGGACCTGAAGTTAAAGACTCATTGAAATAAAAAAACCAACAAGAGTCTTGAGGTGATCCAATGGTCAACAATTTTCAAACGTTCAGAGGTCAAGGGGGACATGAAAGGGAGACACACAATAGCTCCACGCTACCTCTAAACTAAACATGCTTGACTCTTCCTAGGTGCTACACATTTGTACCATGTGACAGGTCAATGGGTCCCATTCTCCAGATTCATCTAGGGGACTCACCATATGAATCAAAGAATCATAGAGCCATTGATCTAAAGCATGAAGCATTTGATAATACATGTGTTTATGGACCTTTCAAGGCCGCATAAGAGCTCGATGTGCCAATATTTAAATCTAGTGAGTCTATAGACTTTCAAGCCTTACATGGAAATTTCATATGCATCTTCAAGGGGTATGTGTTCATTTAGCATCCTGCCAAATGAATTTCAATTAGTCAGAGTTTCCTAATGATCTGACCCATGCCATGATTTAATTCCTAGCAGTAGCCAATCAGATTTGGTCGTTGAGTCTCATAAATGAGTATGGGTGGATTTGATTGTTTTTAGCTTTCTCCTAAGGTACCATGAATGTAGAGTAAAGATGAGGCATGGTTAGGCATGACAGACTAGGTGCGATTCAATACCGGAGGTGACAAAAGTAGATGTGGTTGAAATTTCCCACCCAGGCTCAGCTTTGTGAATCAATGCTAAAGTTAATATGGTGGTTGGTGTAGGTGATTCCCATCAAAGTGAGGCGGTGCTAGGATTGCTATATATATGTGATTATGGGCCTTTCTTTAGGTTTATCTCTTATGGTTCTTCTTCTTCTTCCCTTCTTTGAAGGAGTTGGAACAACTATTTAGCCTTCATGATCAATAAAAGAAACTAATGTTTTGCCTCTCTCATAGACTTTTGCAATGTGTTTTATTTGAGACTGTAAATTTATATTGTGGATGAATGATCCCTTTTGTAATTTCAATTTCTTTCCTAACCTCTATTGAAGTTCTTATGAGTCTGTGTGGGTTTATTTCAGCCTTTGAGATCAGTTTTGTCCTTAAGGACAGGTCCAAAGATCCATATAAATTATGTTCATCACTGCTTGTTTTAATCATTTTAGTTATTTCTTCCCTTTCTCTTTTCTCTGGTGAAGCATTCAAATATGGAACCAACCCTTTAATCTGGAGGTCTAATCTCATCTACAAGGTCCCACACCTTGAGATCAATCCCATACCTTGGGATCAATTCCATTGTGTCATTGAATTATTAGAGAAACAAATTCAATAGGGTGTAAATTAAAGTGATAATAGGTCCTACTCACCCAATTCCACCATATTTTTCCTCCACCATTCTACAATCTAGCAGGTTTCACTAAATTTGAGTTCATATAAATACAATTAAAACTCTTAGTTATTCTTTCACATTTTTTTCTACTTTCAATTTGAATTGAATCAGTTCTTGAATCTTTACATCCTTCGAAGAATTATGTTTTGAACTCCCTTCTTTGATTTCTTCTATGCCGAATTCATGCTTCCTACCTAGAATTCTATTTTTAGTGAGCCATAGACAACAAACTATAGGCATTAGCTAGTTAATGAGAGGCAAATGATAATATATTTATTGTTATATGGACATAAGATTCCTTCTATTTATTTATCTATTTGATTTCATTATTATAGATGATATTGAGTAGTGATACATCTAGGCCATAGGGATCTATGATTCATTTTTTTAATTTTGTCTATTTAGTATTATTGCTAGAGATGATGTTGAAACTATTAGTGTTGAGCCTTTAACAGTAATCTTAAACATAATGGTATATTTTAATAGTTTCCAATTCACGAGAGATGTCAAGAAATAGCCAAGTTCCTAGAAGTGGCAAAGGGTGCATATCAAAACATAGAAACATAATGCCATATTTTGGAAATGTGTACGATGTAGCAAATTGACCTACAACATTAGGATTTGCTTCATATATTGATGAACAATGGAATACCTCAAAGGAAGATTACAATGAGGTGCTTGACAATGTCAAGGATGATGTTATAGAGGATCCCCAAGGTAGCGGGAATAACAATTTTAATAAACTCACTTTAAAAAGTGATTAGGAAAATGATCCTACATGGAAGGGGAAAATAAAAATCAAATAAAAAATGGGGTGTTAGTGGGATTGTCAAGGAATTTTTAGATTGATTGGGTGTCAAAGTAACCATTCAGTTACTGGTGGAGAATGAAATTAAAGATGAACGCCCATATGATGTAAGTGTAATATTTGTAGTTAGAATAATGGTAGGACATAATATTGTAGCTAAAACTTGGCACCATAGAAAAACATGTTGGTAAAGTTTATGATTTAAGCAAATCATAGATGAAGAGGAAAAAATAATGATAAGATGGAAAACAAAGGAAGAATGTCTTCATGTTAAGTATGTCTTGCATTATGATGAATATATTAAGAAATATGTGAAGCTTGTTATATGTGGAGCTACAATTCAAGGTCAATTTAGAAATATGATGGAAGCAACACAAATGGCAAAAACTATTCAATTGAGTGTTGTTTTCAATATTTTGACTAGAGGGCATTCTATGATAGACTACCCAAAATATAATATTTTTTCTTTTATATGCACATTGGTCAATAAATAGTGGCTAGAAAAGGGCAAGTTGTCTTGTTGAGGTAAAGAAACAAGATGTATAGGAAAAGATTAAAAAATGAACTTTTATTGCATTATCTTTATGTTTGATAGGAAAATTTGATTTTAACTAAACTACTTATTGTATACACCTAAAAATGACACGACTCTGTCTAAATAAATATTTTTAATATTTATTTAAGTCTACCTTCCTCTATCAATAAATAAATAATTAAATTTATTTATTCGATTCATATTCCTCTAAGTTAATTAAATATCAAAATATTTAATTATCTCTTCTAAAGTCAAAATTAAATAAAATCCTTTATTTAATTAAATTCTTCCAAGCAATTGGCCGATGATGGCATGGTTCAGTGGTTAAGTCGCTCAGGATGTAGTGGCGGTCACCAGAGTTCAAACCCTCGCTGGGCCAACGAGCTCACAAGGCTTTACGCCTTCGCTGGGCCAATGAGCTCACGGGTTTGAAGTGTTCTTCCTAGGGGATGAGGTCCCCCAGTTGTGGCCTCACTGGTTCATTGCTCCGGGCAAAAGCATTCATGTGGAGCCGGAGGGCGTGTCGCACCAGCGTCGCCGGTCACGTTAAAAAGTTTACCAGGCGCATTATCTTTAAAAAAAAAAAAAATTCTTCCAAGCAATTAAATAATTCTAAATTATTTAATTAAGTCAAGTCTATTCCTCCAAATTTAAATAAATCATTTAAATTTATTTAAATCCTCTCACTCTCCAAAAATAAAATATAATTAAATATTTTATTTATTCTTCCAAATCATGTGCAAGTAATTAAATAAATTTATTTATTTAATTCGATTTCTTATCTTCCAAATCTTCTAAAAATAAATCTTCCTTGTCATGCAAAAGCAAAAGTTGAGTTATTGATTTAAAACAACCTTAATTTTATCAACAAACTCTTAAATTAGAATAAAACATTCTAATTTTGTAAAAGAAAATCTTATCTTTGTCATGAAAGCAGTTAACTCAAAGAGAATAGCTTTTTCTATGACACATGTCCTTCTATTCGCGCACGTTCCCTCAAACATCCTCTACCATTGATCTTCTTACTTCTTCTACACCGTTGATCTTCTCTCTCACAACTCTATAAATACAACCCTCTTCTTCCATTTCATATATCTAAGCTTTCCATATCGTTACTCTACAAAATTATTAGTGCACCATATCATTCCATATCAATCTATAGCTTGTGATCATCCTCATTTGTATTTGAAGTTCATCTTCACTGTAAGAAGTATCCTAGCCATTTCTCCATCGCCATCTTGAAGAAGTGCAAGGAATTGCGTTTCTTGAGGGCCATATTCTTCACAACAAAGATCGAAAGAGAATAGGCGAGCAATGGAAGCCGCGGGGTAACAGAGGTTGTATGATTCATTCTTATTTTAAAGCTTTTGTTATCTGCATGTTCTATTGTGTTATTGGGTTTTTATATTCTTTAATGATATATGTACCACTTTTACCCATAACACTTATAATTAGAACAATCTTCCATCTAAACATTAGGATACTAGCCAACTAAGATGTATATCTCGCTACTATCCAATCTAGAAAAGAGAGAGGGTCCGAGCTAAATCCTTTTGTTGCTAATAGAATGAAAGATGACTAACTATGACTATCTTAAACTAACAATGATGGGAGAAAACTGGAAAGATACAAAAATCGATAAAATAACTTGCAGAGAGGAATGCAAAATTAGAAATGTAAAACCATAGAGAACTTAACACCAAGAAGACAACCTCATTGTCCAAGACAATAGTGCACCTCAAGGACATCTGCATACTGCACTATAGTCCGTATGATGCATAAAATTAGGATCTTAGACTTGTGTGGATTTGCACAAACTTTGAGAGTCACCTATTGACACATAATCCAACAATTATCACACAAAACATCAAGGATGATAGCAATAACTAGAAATGATAGCACAAAAATGAAATAAAGGAAATGATGATAAAGGGGGGAGAAGAAAACAAATGCATGTGCGCTCAAAATTCTTCCTCGTGCAACTTGCATTCACAAAGATGAAAGAGGGGGTTAAGATGTATAGGAGCTTGCCTAAGTCAAGCCCTACTTTTAGTGTTTCCACATCAACAACATCCAAATATATTGATTGATTGATAAATAAAGTGTGTTCTCTAATTCTAAGTGTATCTAGAATTGTTATGAGTAGTGACAAGGGAGATTGACAAGATATATAAACAAAATATGATTAATCTAATACTGTTGGCAAGAGACACTGTGTGGCTTCATAAGTGTTGTCATTGATGGCAACAAAGTCTATCCCACACATCTGCAGTACATAATATGCCTATACTAGAAGTCAGATTGAAGATTGTTTTGGTCTGGTGAATAAGAATAGAGTATGTAACAAGGTCTGACAATCAGGTCCAGATCTCTTAGCTGGTGTAACTCAGTAAGTTGTGAACTTGAAAAAGTCAAGAGGGGTATCATGACTATTGTATTCCAGAGATTTAGCCTCCGGTGACAAAGCATGAAAGAGATACGAGCATCTAAGTGTTGGGTTCCAGTCAGGCAGAGCAGACAAAGGAAGAACTGACCGACAGAATATCAGACTTCAATTCGGATGTATAAAAGGTATTGATAAAGCAATTTGTGGCATTATATGACTTTGGCCGACATAGGTAATGATTTCTATGCCTAAGTTTTTGGTGTGCATCATCAATCAAGTATGGATTCAGCCAACTGAATAATAACTTGCAAATATCCTAAGTGTTCTTGTTACCGACTAGAAAGTTGTGCGAAATCCTTGATGCGGATATATATACCCAATGGATTCAAGCTTGTGAGAGTGTGTAAGTGATAATATGAATGATTAAGTGAGAAGAAAAGTAGAGACAAATGCGAAGGCAGTAATTCAAGCTCAGAATGTGACAAGAGATTAATATTGAGCAGAGGAAGAATGAAATGTGCCAGATCAGTATACTGTGCCTAACTGGAACTGAATTCCTGCATGTATAGATGCTATTCACCAGTTCAAACACCTTGGTATCATCTGTAAGCATTTGTAGACTGTAAGTCTCTTGTAGGCAGTGGGCCTCTTGTGAGCAGTGTGCTCAGGTAGTGAGCCCTAATTGTCAAGTGCCAAATTTGTACTCTTATTCTTTTAACAGAGAATACATCTTAGGTTAGTCACCCTGTGGTTTTTCCCTTAACAGGGTTTCCACGTAAAAAAAATCCTTGTGTTATGTGTTAATTTATTTTCTGTTCTTATGATTGCCTTATTTTGATATAACACTAAATGATAAGATAAGAAAAGAAAGTAAAAATAGAAAAGTTAGAAGATAATTGATTCACCCCCCCTCTCAGTTATCTGCATTGTTTCCAACAATTGGTATCAGAGCTAAGTTCCTCTGAACAAGCCTAACAGCTTGAGGAAGATCTAGGAATCTCAATGGATGCATATGGTATGAAAGAACAACTTCAATCTTCCCTAGATGATCTTGAACAATCCCACTCTGAAGTTAATAATTTAAGAGAAAGACTCAAGCAAGTTGATGATTTCATAAATGAGGTGAAAGAAAAACTTAGTAATTCTGTGAAAAAGAGAAATGAACTATTCTAGAAATTAGCAAATCAAAATGAGGTCAACAATGCTGATAAGGATCTGAATGAGAAAAATAAGCTATGTGAGAAGTTGTCAAAAGAAGTCATTATGATAAGGCATAAAATGGAATCAGGGGTTATGAAATTCACCCAAGAAATTGAAGAAAAGAGAAAGATTGAAGATAATCTAAAACAATCCCTCAGGGAGAAAACAGAGGACTGCCACAAAGTGGACAGAATAATTAGGCATCTTGAATCTAATCTTGAAGAAGCCAGAGATAATGAAGAACAACTTGGGAACTAGATAGACACTTTTAAACAAGATCTTCAAACTGTAAATGAATACAAAGAAAAATTCAAGATAAGCTCAACCCAACTTGAAGTTCTTCTTGAAAGTCAAAAGAGGGTAGATGATAAGCGTGGATTGGGATATGAGAAAGGTGAAAGCTCTGGATCCGGTCAGAAGAACCTTGGATCAAGAAATCAAAGAAACAGGCCTAGAAGACCTCTGGTAAGACAACCAAACGCTCAAAGATATCCTTCCTTCAATGGCTACTGCTTCAATTGCAACAAGTTCGGTCATAAAGCAATCCAGTATAGAAACATAATGAATCAAATCAATCCATCCTTCTCCGGTCAATGTTTTAGTTGCAAAAGGTATGGTCACAAATCTCATGAATGCAGAAATATGCAAATGAACAATTCTTTCAATGGTAGATGCTTTGTATGCAATAGAATTGGACATAAGGCTAATGAGTGCAGATCAAGAGGATATCATTCAAATAAGCAAAGAAATGTTGTGTGTTACAATTGCAATGGATCTGGTCACATAGCCAAATTCTACAGAAGCAGGAGTCAAAATAGAAAAGGTCTGATGGATCAAGATCAAAAAGAAGATAAAGGCAAAGGTAAATTAAATGTAGATGAAGTTCAAAAGGAGATGAGCAAGATTTGGGTAAAGAAGAGTACAATGAATATTGGGGATGGATCCGCACCGAAATCTGGTGCTGATATTCCTTCCAAAAACTAAAAAGTAAGCTCTAGCTCAGGGGGAGCTACAGAGAAAATCCCTTTTCCCCCAGCTAGCTAGTAAGTGCCTGAATTCGGCACATTGATTCAGAATAAGAGGTTACGATTTAAAGGGTTTGAGGAGATTCATTTAAAATTAGTCCAGTCAAAATTTGACAAATCCGCATGCAGATTTGAGGAAGCTATGAGGAGATCCTGTATTGGCAGCTATTCGGTAAAATATAATTTCATAGACAGATCCGGTATGATCCAGAATTGAAATGTTTTAATCTGTGGACCTATGGCATGTTTGAAAAAGGTGAAGATATGTTGTCAACCCTCATAGACAATGATTTTAAGATCCACGCAATGATTCAAGAAAATCTCTCTCAATATAGGATAACCAGATGACTTAAGTTGTGCGTTTATTACGAAGGGAAATTAGTTTTTTGGGAAAGGTTAAAAGGTTTCTCATCCATCATTTGCAACACTTTGCACTCACAAAGAAGGGAGAAGAGCTTTGAGAAGAAATCCAACAAAACACTCAAACTCAGTTGAAGATCGAATCCAAGTGCAATCTGTTCCGGTAGTTGCTCCAAACCCTAAGGCGTGAAGAGGTATTTCTTTTGTAAATCTCTCTAATCTTTGTTGATTAGAATGGCTACTCCTATGGTTATAAATGTTTCCAAGACACCAAGGCCAGTTTTCAAGAAACATCCTCACAAATCTATTGAGTTTGATCATTTGGGTGTGTTTTCTCGTACCCCTTATGGCATTCTCCATGTAGAAGACATTAGGGTTTATATACATGCAAACATTGAGGACTTTGGAGACCTGAAATTGATGAATCTATACCGCAATCAGTTAAGTAGTGAGAACTTTGATCAGAAACTGGAGTTCCAGACCCTAAAAGATAAGCATTTTGCACATTGCATACATTTTCCATCTTTTGGAGAGGACGAATGGGTCCGTTATATCTTAAGTAGGATCCATGATAACTTCATGTGGTTAATGATGCCTTTCAAAATAACCAAAGATGCCATCAAAGCTGTAATTGGTTTGAACTCCATTAGTGGGTTGCCTGCTCTTAAGTCTGTGAAGAATCAAACAGTATCTGAAGCCACCGGTTCAAAATTTGATAAGAGGGAAATGACCATTGATGACATCACTGACCCGGATGTCAAGTTTTCCTCAATTTTGATTGGTTACAAGATTTACCATTCAAGTAGAGAAAACTCTATATCTGGTACTACCATCTACACTGCATACCAGATGCTAAGAGTGAATGCAGATTATGACTTGTGTGAACTCCTATTGAATCAGTTGATGGAGAATCTGCAAAAGATCAAGAAAGATAAAAACAACTCTTTCAAATATGGTTATTTGGTGTTATGCTTGTTTTTCTACTTCATGAATGAGTTACTAGGCTCAAAAGGCCTGATCTAGGAAAATGAAAAACCAGTTGCTATACAGATTAGGGATTACTTGTATGAACTTGGTGACACTAAAACCCAAAAGACAGCTCTCTGGGGTTACTTCAAAAACTCCAGAGCATGATGCAAGCAAGAGAGAGAATTCCCAAAACAATAGTGGAGAAGTACAAAGATATAGTCTGCTTTATGGTAGATAATGATCAGTGCCTAATAGAGGCAGTTGAGCCAAGGACAGTATGGATATTGCCCATGGGATATGAGGTTGATGGAAACATATTGGAGACTCATATTCAATATTTACTGAGTCAACCCAAAGACCCCAAAGCAGAGAGGTTTGGCACTTTTGAAGAATTAAACATAAAACTACATGTTGAACTAAGAAGGCTTGAGATAAAAAGAAAGGTGAGAAAAGAAGTTGAAGAACTCACTGAGAAATCTGGGATCACCAGAGAAGCTGTTACTACAAACAGAGGAAGAATAGAGAAAATTGAGAAAGAAAAGGAGGAAGCAAAGAAAGAACAGGTTTCGGTAGAAGCCTCCACCCGGACTAGAACTACCAGGAGTTCTGCCTCTGGGAGCTCTAAAGCTACAAATTTGGAAGCCCATTCATCTGCAAAAGAAAAGAGAAAGAGATCCAAGGCCAAAAGAGCCTATGTGAGTCTCAAGGATGATGATGAGACTGAATCAGATGTAGAGATTAGAGAATTGAAGAAAGCAAAAGTAAATCCTCCCAAGGTTGATGTGGAGTAGAAGTCAGCAGAGTATGTTGAGAAGCCTACTCTTTCTATTGATGACATCATCAAGGCAGTTACTGTGGATGGGAACCTGCAGCCAGTGACAGAGTTCTATGATGAATACAATGATGTTGACAAGAGAATTCTGGAGGAAGCTACTGTAAGGTATTTGAATATCTATAACAAAACATTCATTGAAATAATTTCATTAATTCCAAAGAGCCTAGAAGATGTATTGGAGCAAAGAAAAGAGAATGCAAATGCAAAAGACTTGGAGATCCAAGAGCAGATAGTGATACAACTATGTCCCTCTATCACTCCAAAATAAATGGACATGGTTTTTAAGGATTGTAAAGCTGATTTCTGAAGCAAGTCTCGGATGAATAAACTCATGGTTGGAGAAATTGACCAAATAGCAAATGAAACAAAAGAAATTCTTTGGAATGCCTTGAAGAGATTTAATCTTCCCATTATAGAGGAAATAGATGAAGAGCCTTCTACCATGGATGTTGAAGGATTAAAGAAAAATGATGAAGAGTCATCTAAGGCATTAGACTCCTCTATTCTGGAAGAGGAAGGATAGAAAGAAGAAACATTTTCTGAAAAGGATGTCGAAGGATTAAAGAAAAATGATGAAGAGCCATCTGAGGCATTAGACTTCTCTGTTCTGGAAGATGAAGGACAGGTAGAAGAAACAAATATCAATAATCAAGTCAGTCCAGATGCCCCCAAAAGGAAGGAAGTAGAGTCGGCAAGAGACACTTCAGAGACAGTACAGAATTTCCTGGACAAAGAAATAATGGAGCTGGATGAACCTGAGTTAATTCAAGGGCCACTAAACTTCAACTTTCTCTCTCTAGTTTAGATAATGAAAGTAGCATCTTTTGCTCAGGCTAAAGCAAAAGAGAAACTTCTAAAATCACACATGGAGGATTGTGAGTTGTTGGAGATTGCATCTAGGATGCTGGAGAAGATTATGCCAACCTATCAAAAGGATCCTTCTGTCTCTCCATCCGATAATCTGAAAAACTTAGTCAATTATGTTAAACACTCATTTTGAATCCTTAGAGAAATCGACAAAAACTAGGGTCCGGAAGGAGTTCTTGAGAAAGAGATTTAGTGAAGTACAAGGGCTAATTGATAATGATAGAAGAACCTTAGACATTGGCATAAAGAGCCTTGAAAACACTCTTAAGGATGGTGGGGACATATACAAATTTTGTTTAACTTGGCCCAAAGTGACAGAGGACATTGAGAAGAAAGTGAAAGAACAAGAAGGAAAACTGTCAAGTTTATCTTAGAATTTTGATCCCCTTACTACCTCTCTGGTGAATCATGAATGTCGAGCTATTTCTATAATAAATGAAATTAAAGAACTGGTTAAAGAGAAAAATAACATAATGGATAGAATGGGTGAGCTCAGAGGGATAATCATCCCTAAGTTAGAGGCAATGCATGATGCCTTGACAGAGGCACAAAATACAGTTCAGACCAGTGATGTAACAGACTTAAAGAGGGCAGAAGCATATGTGTTTTTGTTAAGTGGACACATCTCCATTTTGGACAGAATGAAGAGGAGTTAAGCCACATAAATCATACATTTGAAGGCAACCTTTGCGGATATACTTAAGTATATGTAAGTATAACATATGATTTGTATATACTTATGCAGCCATGTATATAATAATTTTTGCAAAATTTTGTATGCGAATTCCACCCTTTCCCATTGATGTCAAAGGGGGAGTGAAGATTAGTGAAAAATGAGGAATCCAACAAAGGGGGAGCTCTGGTAAAATAGTGCAAGAGATAGAGCACAAGCAAAGGGGGAGTTACTGCGACACTTAGCCATTTTTCACTAAGTGTTGCCATCAATGCCAAAGGGGGAGATTGTTGGCAAGAGACACTGTGTGGCTTCATAAGTGTTGTCATTGATGGCAAAAAAGTCTATCCCACACATCCGCAGTACATAATATGCCTATAACGGAAGTCAGATTGAAGATTGTTTGGGTCCGATGAACAAGAACAAAGTATGTAACAAGGTCCGACAATCAGGTCCGGATCTCTCAGATGGTGTAACTTAGTAAGTTGCAGACTTGGACAAGTCAAGAGGGGTATCATGACTATTGTATTCCAAAGATTTAGTATCCGGTGACAAAGTATGAAAAAGATATGAGCATCTGAGTGTTGGGTTCCAGTCAGGCAGAGCAGATAAAGGAAGAATTGACCAGCAGAATATCAGACTTCAATCTAGATGTATAAAAGGTATTGATCAAGAAATTTGTGGCATTATATGACTTTGTCTGACATAGGTAATGATTTCTATGCCTAAGTTTTTGGTACGCATCATCAATCAAGTATGGATTTAGCCGATTGAACAATAACTTGCAAATATCCTAAGTGTTCTTGTTGCCGACTAGAAAGTTGTGGGAAATCCTTGATGTGGATATATATACCTGATGGATTCAATCTTGTGAGAGTGTGTAAGTGATAGTATGAATGATTAAGTGTGAAGAAAAGCAAAGACAAGTGCGAAGGCAGTAATTCAAGCCCGAAATGTGACAGGAAAGTAATATTGAGCAGAGGAAGAATGAAATGTGCCAGATCAGTATACTGTGCCTAACCGGAACTGAATTCCTGCATGTATAGATAATGTTCACCAGTTCAAACACCTTGGTATCATCTGTAAACATTTGTAGACTGTAAGTCTCTTGTAGGTAGTGGGCCTCTTGTGAGCAGTGTGCTCGGGCAGTGAGCCCTAATTGGCAAGTGCCATATTTGTACTCTTATTCTTTTAACAGAGAATACAATCTTGAGTTAGTCACCCCGTGGTTTTTCCCTTAACAGGGTTTCCACGTAAAAAAAATCCTTGTGTTATGTGTTAATTTCTTTTCTGTTCTTATGATTGCCTTGTTTTGATATAACACTAAATGATAAGATAAGAAAAGAAAGTAAAAATATAAAAGTTATAAGATAACTGATTCACCCCCCCTCTCAGTTATTTGCATTGTTTCCAACAAATACATGCAATGATATCAAGCATATAATGAGCATGTAATAGAGCAATGGAGTGAGAAGCAACAAGAGTATGATAATGGTGAGTATTGATTTTGACAGAGCTTCGCTAACATGTGAATTCGAGATATTTTGAATGGCAAATTGAGGGAGTTTTATAGAAAAGACGAGGGAAAATCTAGGAAATGAGTCATTTGGGCACATACAAGAATAAATAAAATCTCAAAGTGCCACACAAGTTAAAACACAACTTCTAAAAATGGTTTATGAACAAATGGATGCTCGCGGAACGTTCGCCAAGCACTAGTGTCCAAGCAACTTCAATTCTTAGAAAGTCTAGATAACTTGGGGCATTGTCAAGCTTAATGCACTTTTATGGTTTTGGGAGTAAGATTAAGGTTGGAAAATGATCCTAAAACATGCTAAGCGTATGGACACAAAAGTGGACTCCAAACATAGCATGAAATTGTGAGAGTACACAATTTACGATGCTACATTTCGCCCCCACTTTAGTGGGCGTATGAAACTATGTGCATATGCAAGCTAAAGTAATAAATGAAATAACATGGAAGCAACCTTTTTACCCAAGGATACTATAGAAGATGCAGAATGTCACTAAGTGAGAGATATGAAGCCCCCAACTTAGGATTCTGCAAAAATCACAATGTTAGGCCAAAAATCTGCACATGAAACAAATGTTAGAGACACATGTATATATAAATAAAGATAATGAAAAGGAGGATTAGACCAAATATGATTTGTCAAAATCTTGCGGTTAGAAAATAATATAGTCTAATATACATTAATCTAATGATTGAGAAAATACATACAAACATACAAAAAAGTAAACAGAAGGCATTTCTAACATCGATTCACTAGGAACGTGTTGGGTATGGCTCTAGGGCTATCACACTATGAGAGCTAAGAACCATACCAAAAAACTTCTATAAGTCACTAGAGCTAGTAGATCCTATTTCTAGGTGGCTTATGAGAAGTGCTGACAGGGTAGCGAATGAAGCACCACAAACTAGCATTGCCTTGCTAGGTGAGCTACTTGTCAAACAATATCAGGGATTACATGGATAGCATGGCTAGGTAATTCTAATAAAGGTGGTATGGACAACAAATGCTATAAAAATGTTGTAGAGAGCATACAATTGATGTTGTATATGAACAAGTGTGAAAGATAGCAAATGTATGCCCCCACCTTATAATAATTGCATATTTCATAGAGGAGCCATTAAGTTTAAGGTAAAAAGAGGATAAAAAGGAATGAAAGCTTTTAGGAAGCATATTCCTAGAGGATATGTTCCAGAGGGCTACGTCATGAAAGAGATGCCCCCAAGGAGGAAAACAAAGGTGATGCTATAGGCATGATATACAATGGCTTGTGTAAGCATGACATGACGCCGAGCAATGCAACAAGGTGTCATATAAAAACAAGAAACATCATAATAAAGCACAAAGGGATCTACGTGCTTTAGATTTAGTATAAAATATAGGAGGGGAATAATCAGGGAAGTACATTATGCAATTGTCATCATCCCCCTAGGCATGTAGAACTATGAATATAAAGGAAGAAGGTCACATGAAGACAAAGTAAAAATTTTAGGTCAACATGGAAGGATGCTAAATCATCTGACACTTTACATCATCCCCAAAATGTGGAAAATTCAAGTACGACATATAGAAGAATATAGAAACATATAAAGGAATGTCACAATAGTTTCATTCCCCTTGTATCCATGTGCCTACAAGGGCATCAAGGGTCCTCTAGGGAGAGCTAACAAACATACATATCATGCAGCAAGCACATGGATTAGAAAAGATACAAGCATACTACAAACAATAATAGATGGAACAAAGGTATTACTCTCAAGAGTTAGGCTCTAGTAGTTCATCTGCCTCCCAATATTGCTCATAATATAGGGACGGTGGATAGGCCACTAGAGGGACCACGTCGAGGGAAATACTTGATACTACGCTTGGTTCAAGATGTGGAGGATCAACAACTAATGGAGGATCCTCATGCACTTCACCAAAGGTGAGGTTCATTGATCTTGTGAAGATTGAGGACAAAGATCGTATCTCTTCCAAGGATACAAATACATCTTTGTTGGGGGAAGAGTGATTTGAATCACTATCATAATATATAACAATAAAGGGTCAATCAATGCTAATAATAGGAACATGAGCATTGGTGACCACTGGTGGAGAAGAGGGATAGTGTTCATGCTTTTGTTTTTGGCAACGAGCATGGAATACCTATATTGATGGTGGTAGGGTGCAAAATATCAAGGAACACTTGATGTTAGGTACGCTGGAATGGAACTAATTCTAATAAAGTGGCACTGGAGATAAAGTTGACATTGGGTAGATTCAAGGGTTCATCAAAGGATGGCATGTTAGGGATGGATGGAAGGATGGGGATTTCCATAGAGGGAGTGATGACTAATTGAACCTGATTAGGGTTTTGTTTATTATACTTAATCAGTGGAGAGATGGGTGTGGGTGATGGAAAGGAATCAGATGGAGGAGAAGGTGCAGAAGACTGAGAAGGTGGAGCCAAATCTAGGGCCGGACACATAGGAGAATGGTGTGTGGGAAGAGATTCATCTCTTGCTTCATGCTCATGAGCTACAACATGTCAGTGACACTTGCAATCTCTCACAAGTTGATGCGAGTCAAAGCATCAGTAGGAAGAACCAAGGAGTCTCCCAACATGGGCTCCTTTTCTTCCATCACTCTAGGAGCAGGAGGAGGAACTGAAGGAGCCAACAAAGGTTGGGGTACTATTAGGGGAGGGTCTCTCAATGCAAGATACCTTCCTCAAGCCATAGGAGGGGTTGGAGGAACAGAGGCCACTACTAAATATTGGGAGACTGAATGGGAGGAGTCCCACAACATGGACTGCTTTCCTCAAGTCCCTGAAGAGGTAAGAGGAATGAGAGAAGTTGCTGAAAGCTGGGGAGGTCTAGGTTGTATGGGTCATTTACCTCTAGGTCTTGGGTAAGATGCTAGAGGTGGGACTTCAACATATATCCCAAATGCTTGGGTATAGGGAAGGTCACTCGTTTCAGGCTATCTTCCCTTCTTTGCCTATGGGGAAGGAGTGGGGACAAAGACAACTGTTGAATATTGAGGGACTACAAGGGTAGCAGTTGGTGGGGTCGAGGAGGAGGAATCGATGGACAACTGATCTATGCAATTTGCTTTAAACTTTTGATATGAAAGAAACAAGAAATCATTGTGTGGTCACAATGGCTTAGTCAAGACTAGGCAAAAGTAATCTAAGGAGAAATTACCTCCTAACGTGAGAGGTTTGAATCCATTATGATATATAGTGTGAACCTAACCATTGTGAGGGAATTTCAGGCACTTATAGATCACAGAGGGGATCACTCTCATGGAAGAGAGCCACAAATGGCCCAATTTCACATGAAATTGGTCTGAGTTAGGGATGATGGAAAAAAGAACGTCCAAGGTTTTTGGTCCAACCTAGACAGAAATGGTAAGCGAACCAATGGTTTGATGAGAAGACCCATTATGCAATCATAATTGGACTTTCAATTTCTTGTATTGTCTTGATAGAGCTCATGCACATATATAAGTTCCTCCATAATTACGTACAACATTCACATAGGGTCAATTAATACGTCCTTGGTGGGTTTTCTATTGACCAGGGCGATGATGTAAAGAGGTCCTTCATAGACATGCATGGGTGCATCTATGGGTGCAAAGGAGATAACTAGCTTGGGAACAAAGCACTCTCAACTAGGGTGAGGGCGATCATTCACCATTGTAATCATCTTGGTTAAAGAGGTTGAAAGATCATCAACAGTCATGGTAGTTACCACAAGATTAGTAGGAAGTTCGACTAGGTTTGTAGAGTAATGTGGCAATGGTTTTGTGTAAATTTGCAAGTTTTGGTTAGGTAGAGAAACATATTTGTTACCTCTATCGTTCACACCAGAGACTTGGATGACATTTTGGTTGATGGGACTTCAACATGATGTTTAAGAAACATACATCTCTCTATGTCATGGCTCGCCACTTTGTGGAACTGGTAGAAGGCCTTCAGGTCATAAGAAGGTGGCAGGACTTTGGTTGTATCGGTAGGATGGATTGACGACAATTGGATAAGGTTATTATTAAGAAGTTGTTGCATTATGGTATAGAGAGATTCAGACAAAGGAGTGAATTGCCGAGTCCTGGGTTTGTTTTGAGAAGAGAGGGCCATAACACTTTGGGTTGGTGCAGTGGCTGCTACTTGTTGAATATTGTTTCAAGAATTGATTTTGATGAAATTTTTATTTTTCTTGTAATTTTGGAATGATGACGAGGCATTAGACTGCTTGGCAGGAGCCTATGAGGAAGATTCCTCATACTGGTTGATCGATTGTTGGTAGTCACATAGTACCGTGCATAAATGTGTAAATGAAGGGTAACACATCAACATAGTCTTATCCTAGATTTAAGTCTGCAAGTTTCCAATGAAAACCTGTTGTATGTTAGAATCTGAAAGTGCATAAGGAATCTGTGAGAATAAGGTCTGATAATGGACAATGAAATTAGTAACTTTCTCTTGCACTCCCTGCCTACATTGGATGAGGTCAATAAACGTGACTTGTGGTCTAATGTTTGCCTAGAAGTGTTAGAGAAACTAATTTATAAGTTGTTGAAAATAATTAATAGAATGATTGAGAAGAGAACAAAACTAACCAACGCGGTATCTTTGAGAGACCACGGGAAATTTTTTTCTAGAAGAAAGTCTTGAAAGATAAAATCACTACATAACGCAGTGAATGTCGAAACATGATTCTGTGGGTTAGACATAAATCTGCTCAAAATTCCTACTGCTTAGGCAATAGCTGGCCTAGTGCAAACCATTGCATACATCAAACTTCCTACAACACTAGCATATGGCACATTAGACATATCCTCAAAATCATCATCATTCTTTGGACACATATTTAATGAAAGCTTAGTACCAATGGGTAAAGGAACTCTAACTGGGTTACAGTCCTGCATACTAAATCTCTGCAAAATGGCATTCACATACTTACTCTGAGACAACTAAAGCTTTTTGTTACCTCTATCCCTCTTGATCTCCATACCCAAAATATACCTAGCTACTCCAAGATCCTTCATATTGAATGCACCTAAAAGTTGGGCTTTCAGCTCACTGATCATACCCTTAGTATTGACGAAAAATAAAATGTCATCAACATACAATGCAATGATCAATATAGAATCATCAATATAATGAATGTAAACATAGTGATCCTCCTCGCTTCTAACAAAACCCAATTTTAACAAAAATAAGTCAAACTTTTGATACCACATTCTGGGGGATTATTTCAAACCATAAAGAGACCTCTTTAACCTATAAACCCAATGTTCTTTTCCTTTTACCTCAAAACCTGTAGGCTGTTGCATATAAATTTATTCTTCAAGATCTCCATGTAAGAACACAGTCTTAACATCTTAACATCCATTTGCTCTATTTCCCAATCAAAATCTATAGCAATGGATAAAAGAAATATAATAGAAGTTAACTTAGCAACATGAGAGAAAATTTCACCAAAATCAACTCCCTCTCTTTGGGAGTAGCCCTTGGCTACCAGTCTAGCCTTGTACTTCTCCAATGAACCATCTGCTCCAAATTTCTTCTTAAAGACCCACTTTCAACCTATGGGCTTTCTTCTTTTGGGCAAATGAACAAGATCCCAGGTGTTATAAGAGTCTAAAGCCATCATCTCCTCCTGCATGACTAACTGCCAATACTCACTATCATCTACATGAATAGCTTCCACGTAGGATCTAGGTTCATTGTCAGTACTCAATAAAGAAAATACACAATGGAAATTTGGTGGGCTATACCTATCAATAGGGTTCCTTTGTCTTGTGGATCTCCTCAAGGGTGGATTAAGAGTCTCAACTTGTTCTTCTAGATGATCATCTGCACTGACTTCTTCTGTTACAATAGATTCTTCCTCATCAAAACTACTAGAATCTTCTTCTTCTTCACTTCTCTTCACCTTTTCTTTCCCTTTTGGCTGCTCAGGTTCAGAAATAGCTCTAAGTTCCCTGAAAATAACATGTCTAGAGAAAATATTTTTTTGGTTAGAGGATCCCAAAGATTATGACCTTTAACATTCTCACCATATCTAATGAAGATACATTTATGTGCTTTTGGATCCAACTTAGATCATTTTTCCTTAGGCACATGAACAAAAGCCTCACAGCCAAAAACCCTTAAATGTGAAACAAAAGGTTTCTTACTTGTCCACAATTCATAAGGTGTTGAATCAAGAGCCTTACAAGGAGTCCTGGTAATCAAGTAACAAGCAGTACACATAGTCTCTGCCCAAAAACATTTCTCCAACTGTGAATCACTCAGCATACTTCTGTTTCTTTCCATGATTATTTGGTTCATGCTTTCTACAACACCATTCTGCTGTGGTGTATACAGAGTTGTCTTTTGTCTAATTATACTTACATGTTTACAAAACCCATCAAATTCCTTAGAGCAATATTCCCCTCTATTGTCAGATCTTAATATTTTTATCTTTAATCCTGATTGGTTTTCAACTAAGACTTTAAAATCCTTAAACTTACACTTAAAAATTTCATATTTGTGTTTCATAAAATAAATCCATGTAAATCTAGATACACCATCAATGAAGGTGAGAAAATAACAAAATGTTTTGATAGAGTCATTATCCACAGGTCCAAACACATCTGAATGAATAATCTCTAGCTTCACTTTTGTTGTATTACTTCCTAAAGGAAATGATGTTCTATTTTGTTTTTCAAACACACAATGCTCATAGAAATCAAAGTACTCATTAGAATAATAAAAACCATCCAACAAATCTTATTCTTAACAGTTTTCAAAACATTATTACTTGTGTGGTCCAATCTATGATGCCACAACATAAAAGTGTTTTCAAAAGCTTCAAAAACATAAGAGGAGTTACAAACTGTAGTGGAATCTAGCCTAAACAAGGTTCCCATTCTCTTCCCCTTTGCTACCACTAAGTTTCCTCTCACCAATCTGCAACCATGCTTATCAAATGTTACATGCATTCCCAAATCATTCAACTTTGAAACTAAAATCAGATTTCTAGGTAATCCAGGAACATGCAAAACACCAGGGAGGGTTTTAATCCTCCCATCACTGAAACACAACAATACCTTATCTTTCCCAACTATCGGATATGTAGAGTTGTCCCCAAGGTACACTTTACCTCTATCATACTCTTCATATGTGGAAAACCATTCCTTATGCAGGGTCATATGACACAACATCCTAAGTCAACCAACCAATGATCATTAGAAACAATATTTCATGCAGAAAGTAAAATATCTTCACCTACATTTGAGGACTTCTCAGAATTGGTATCCCACTGTTTCTTTGAGTTTCTGCACTCCTTTTTCATATGTCCCGTCTTTCCACATTTCCAACACTTAACTCTGTTCTTCTTTCAAGGAGTCTTAGATCAACCCTTAGATTTGTCCTTAGCCCCTTTTTGATATCCTTTCGGTCCTCTTTCCTTGGACCTTCCCCTCACATTGAGAGCCTCAGTGTTAACCGCGGAAGTCTTCTTCCTCATCTCTTGTGCCAACAAAGTTGCAACAAGACGATCCAACTTCAAATCTTCAAGGTTAGCAGTAATAGCAAGGATGACATTCTCCCAAGATTCAGGTAAAGAACAAAGTAAAAGTATACATTTATCTTCCTTTGCAACTGTAACATCTACAAAATCAAGTTGACTCAAAAGTAAATTAAAATTGTTCAAATGATCTGAAATAGAATCACCCTCTTTCATTTTAATAGAATTTTTTTTTGCTTTAAATAAAGCTTGTTTACCATGCTCTTGGCTTGATAAATCTCACCCAATCTCTTCCAAAGTTTGTATGCAGTCTCTTCCTTCAAGACATTCAACTGGACATAATCTGTAAGACACAGTCAGATAATTCCTCGTGCCTTCTTATCCAAACTTTCCCATTCGTCTAGACTCACATCATTAGGATTCTCTTTCTGAACAACCAACCATTGGTTTCTTTCTTCTAAAAAATCCTCCATTTTTAGCTTCCACAACTCATACCTCATACTATTGAACTTCTCAATGTCCAATAGAGAGGTTGAAGCAGTGGTGGATGTAACTATATTATTAGCTCAAGCTCTGCAAACACAAATACAACCAAATCTCCCACTGTAGCTAAACAACCTTCACACTACCACCCAAGAGTCACAGTTGGCTAGGCTTTGATACCAAAATGTTAGAAAATGAAGGCAACACTACTCAAATAGAAATCTAATTGCAATATGTAAATGATCTCAAATAGTGTAATATCTATAGAGATTGCATTCATAAACCAATAACAACATAAGAATAAACACCATAGAAGAATGACACAAGATATAACATGGAGAAAACACTTTCAGGTAAAAAACTCCACCAAGAAAAGAGGCTCAAGATGTATTATCTTTGAAAATTGAATAACATAATACATGCACTTCCTTCTTCTCTCCAACCATCACTCCAGCAGCACTTGTGTACAAAAAACTATCATACTACAACATTTACATGGTAATATACTTATAGAAGTATTTTCCCTCCAATCTAGGCATCTACTTTCTCTCTCCTGAGAATCTCCAACATGCAAACAATAAATGCCAACTTACAAGCTCATACCACTTGTCCAAAATCAGCCATGCAAAGTTGGGCGCCCAAGGCTAAAAATAGTCTCTTACAGCATTTTATGACATGTCATAACCATCATAGATTCCTCTAGAAAGTATCTTCCCAAGATGGGCACTTAGGGCTAAACATAGCAACTTACACTTATTAAATATCTGTCATATGTTGTCATAGAATCTTATGACAAGTTATAGTTGTCATAGATTCTCTTACATGCACTCACCAAACATTATGACGTGTGTCATACATGCTAAAAATAGCAGATTTTCCCAAGGTGGCACCTACACTTATTTACTCATGATGTTTACAATTACCAACCACAAATGTCACACCATAATTACCTCCGGTAAGTCTAGAATTACCATTGTGGTGAAACTACCTCATTCCCTTATGGGTAATTACAAATTACAAATAATAAAATGGAATAAAATACAATATTGGGATTTACAAGGTTAATGGCACCTTATCCCAACAATTTCTTCAGAAAGCAAAGAACCCATGACATCTTCAACTTTCAAGATAATAGAAGTACTCCCAATCACCATAACAAGAGAATCCCATGAATCAGGCAAAAAACAAAGCAAGATCTGACATCTCTCCTCCTCATCTATTTTTACACCAACTAATATCAATTGAGCCACCAACATATTGAATGCTTCTAGCTGGTCTGAAATTCATCCATCCTCTTCCATTCTCAAGGAATACAATTTCTTCCTCAAGAAAATCTTGTTCACTAAAGATTTGGCTTGATATATTTCATCGAGTTTCTTCCATAGTTTCTTTGCAGAGGGATCTTCATGGACATTGATTAAAATAGACTATGTCAGGCACAATCTAATTAGACCCTTGGCTTTATGGTCCATAACATCATATTCAACAACCAAAGTAGCATCCGTGGGCCTTGAAACTTTCTCATCAATAGCATCCCATAGATCTCAATCAATTAACGGATCCTCCATCTTCAATTTCTACATCTCAAAATTGTTACAAGAAAATTTTTCTACCCTTATTCTCCCTGATGTGCTCACCATTTGAAAATCCTTGCAACAAGATCACAAAGTATCTTCTACACAAGCTCCCACTCAAAACAGGATTAGTTCAAAAAACCCAACAACCCACAACTGAAAGCAAAGGTGATCAAGATCTGATACCACTTGTAAGGAAGCTAAGGTAGCGGAAGAATGTCCTACATTAATCTTTAGGGGAGGGATATGTAGAACTTTTCAGATCTTTACAACAGTTACATAAATAAACACAAATAGCAAACATACCAGAACACAATAATTACACAGAGAAACCCTTTCGGGAGAAAAAGTCCACACTCCCAAGACGCCCAATATATTATTCAAGAATCAAGAAGATTACAATATACTTGCAGAGCAAGCTTTCATAGGAGTATAACCAACCAGAGATCCGGAGGCAACTCAACATCTATAAGACTCTTACACACAACCTCCATCTCAAGCTCCTAATATATAGGAGATACAATACAGTAAACTGTCAATGGTAATTACAAAACCATGAGCCAGAAACCACCCAAAAGTGGCACCCAAATTATCTCAAAAAAAAGATGACTTGTGATGTACCAAATCACACACCAACATGTGTAACTCTCCCCTTTACAACTATTATAAGTGTCCAACATGTTTTCACATTTCCCAAAATAGGAGGTCCAACTTTTGGAGGTCATAACTTTTGATTCAGGTATCTAATTGACGAACCATTTGATCCATCAGAAAGCTTGTGAAGAGATCTATCAAACTATAATTGTCTTTTCCTGTTATGACAACTTTCAAGGTGTTTAGGGACCTCTAAGTGCCTCAAATATGAGTTTGAAACTTTTTTCAGGAGTTTCAAAAAATAGAAACTTTAATATCTTGCAATCCATGTATGATCTTGAGCTAAAACTAACCTGAGATGTTTACTTGATAGTTCCACACTTTTTGGGTCCATCCGAGTGCAAATGTAGAGTTACTAAAAATAGTAAGCCTTGCCATTTTTATCCCTTTTGGAAACTTTGAAAGTTCTAGAAACCATCTTTCAAGATAAAGGGTATTCAAAAAGACCAAAACTGGGAAGAATAGAAACCTTTTATAGTTGCAAGGTTGAGGCACCTTTCCTAACAACACGTATGTGCTTAGAACTATAACTCATCCTCGGGCTGCCATGTAGGCCTACACATCTTTTTCATACTTACAATCATGCCATTTATTTGAAAAATTTGAGATGGCCTAAGGCCCACAATGTAATGTGCCGTACCTGTTTGTAATTTTTTTAAAGTTCTTTTTATGTGTTCTTTTTAATTTTTATTGTGGTCTTTCAAAACTAGATAGAAGAATGTAGAAGGGGTTTTTAGTTTTCCTGCAGATGTGTTGTCAGAGCATATAATATAGAGCAAATAACCAAAACCTAGAAAATATACAAAGAATATGAATAAACTATTGACTACCTAGATAGTAAAATGGCCAATAATGAATTACTATCACATACCCATGTTAAGATTTGCAACTTCATACAATAGCTGTAGCCAGACCAGCAATGGGTATGGCTAGAAATTACTCCAATCTCACCAGAAATACAAAGAAGAGCATACAAATGGTATCAACAATACAAATAGGCTCCAAACTCCTCTAACAATGCATAATATGAGATACACACAAGGTGAAATGACATTCCAAGACCCCCACGTCACTCTTGGGGAGGTACGACCATGGCTGTGTGAGAAATCTGCAACATATAATACTAAAATCACCTTGAATCTGCTCTGTATATAGTCTGAAATATCCTCCAAGGATGAATGACCAAACTAGGTGTGAAGGAATGCCGGAATCCACTCAAAATGGGCTACTTCAAGATGTACGGCTGCTCTAGAGTGTATGGCCAACAAAGGAAATTTGCAGCAGTCCTAAAACCTCAATATAATATACTCTAATTAGTCAATACACCCTCATTCCAATCTGCAAACACAATGCTCCAATAAACTACAAAGATATGCTCAAAAATCTCTAAATAACTTATTCGTCGGTCTCCATTTCAGCACAACTGTGAACACTGAATGCATTCACCATCAATAGCACCTTTGGGTGGTATTGCACACTTGTAGAATATCATCACTAATGGAAGTTTTTGTCTCCAAAAGCTTTGTTCGAATTGCTCAAACCCTCAAACCCTAGCAGAGTTCCAAAGAGAAAATATCAAAAAGTAAGCATAATGCAAATGAGCTCCAAAACCTCTTTTTATTTCCCCTCCAAGATGGGCATTTGGCATTAAGGAGGGAAATTAACTTTTAAAAACACTTTTATTTCCCTAGGGAAGGGTGCCCATGGTCACAACTTAAAGTTATGTCTTCATTTCCCTTTAAGTCACTTTTGCACAAATATAATGAAGTCCATATTAATATAACATTAATAAATCTTCAGACTTTAAAATAAATATGAAGATGGTGCCAGAAATAAGAGATCTATAGCTCGTTGGAAAGCCCTCTATGAGACAAATCTGATGCCACTCTGAAAATGCCGAACTGACATTGACTCCAGACTTACTAAAAATAGTAAGTATTGACCAAGAGCAAGACTGAGCCTCTAAGAAGATGCCAACTAGATCCACTACATTTGAACCACAATTCCTCCACTGACACAAACCTCCAAAGCCAAAACAACCATAGTTCCCTAACCAAGCTGTTCGTCCACAGGAACTCTATGATGGACTAACCATGTGTCTAGAAGGGGACATTATAGTCCGCCCTCCTTAAGATTGCTTGTCTCAAGCAATCTGAGATTAGGATGCTCCAGAATCTACTCACTCTCCCAAGTAGCATCCTCAACCAGTAGGTTCTTCCATTAACCAGGTACTCTCTAACAATCCTCCTTAGATTATGTTCCCTGGTGTCAATTATGGCCTCGGGTACCAGTATCAACTTTCCCTCTTCATCAAGAGGAGGCAACTTTGCTGATGGTGTCACATTATGCCCCAACGCCTTCTTGAGGTGAGATACATGGAATATATTGTGTACCCTACTTCCTGCTGGAAGTTCCAACTCATAAGCTACTTCTCCAATTCTCTTGGAGATCCTGAAAGGTCCATAATACTGTGGCTTTAGCTTCTCTGCTCCACTCTTCTTGAGAGTGGACTACCTATAGGGCTGCAGCATGATGTATACCATGTCACCAACCTCAAAAGATCGCTCAGTCCTCTGCTGATCTGCATACTACTTCTACTAATTTTGAGCCTTCTATATATTCTCCTTCAAAGACCTCATAATGTCCTGACTCTCTTGGAGAAGGTCTTTGGCCTTTGACACTCTGCTATCACCAAACAACAAATCAACAAATCTTGGTACCTCATACCCATACAGGGCCATAAATGGTGACATTTGAATAGACATGTGGTATGAACAATTGTAGCAGTACTCCCCCATATGTAGCCACTTAATCCATGCCTTCTGCTGCCCTGAAACATAATTGTGGAGGTATCCATCCACCCATTTATTAACAATCTCAGTCTGTCCATCAGTCTGGGGGTGGTAACTCGTACTGGGTGTGAGCTCTATCCCTGTCAACTTGAAGAGCTCTTGCCAAAAGTTACTAAGGAGCATGTTGTCCCTATCACTGATAATGTTACGAGGCAACCCATGGAGTCAAAATACCTCATGAAAGAACAAGTCTGCTACCTATGCCGTAGTGAAAGTGGTAGGGATGACAAAGAAATGTGCATACTTTGTCATTCTATCAACTACCATGAATATACAATCCCTGCCTTGGACTTTCGATAACCCTATGATAAAGTCCATCAAAATGCTATCCCATTTCTTCTCAGGAATGGGCAGGGGCTGCAATAATCCTTCTAGAAATGAGTGCTCTTGTTTGTTCTGCTTGCATATCAGGCACTTTCTCACATACTACATCACCTCTGTCTTGAGGCCCTTCCCGGTGAACCTCTCTCTAACCTGCCTGTAAGTTTTGAAGCACCCCAGGTGTCCTGCCATCGGCAAGTCATGGAATGCCCTCAAAACTTTCTGCTTCATCTGTGACTGTGACATAAGAAATATCCTATCCTTGTAAATGATTAAATCATTTACCACTGTGTACCTGTCATCCTTAATGGTGCCATCAATTATTCCAATAGCCCATGCATCCTTAGCATACTCAGCTAATATCATCTCTCTCCAATCATCTGCAATGACACCTAGTGCAGACAAATGGGGCCTCCTGGATAAAGCATCGATGACAACATCTTTCTTTCCCTTGACATAAACAATGTCAAAGTCATAGGCCTGTAGTTTGCTGACCCACTTCTATTGCCGCTTGTTCAGATCCTTTTGTCCAAGGACATGCTTCAGACTATTGTGATCTGTTTTCACTACAAATTTGCTGCCTACCAAATACTATCTAAATTTGGCCAATGCATGCATTATGGCTGACATCTCTTTGTCATAAATGATGTACCTGCATTCCACACCCCTCAACTTCCTGCTCTCAAATGCTATGGGGTGCTTATCCCGCATAATTACCGCACCAATGCCTTCTCCTGAGGCATCACACTGCAACTTGAAAGGCTTGCTGAAATCTAGTATTGCCAACACAGTGCATGTACTCATAATCTATTTGAACCTATCGAAGCACTCCTATGTACCACATGTCCAACTAAAAGCATCCTTATGAGTCAAATCTGTGAGGGGTGCAGCTGATTGAGAAAACCCCTTCACGAATCTATGGTAATATCCACATAACCCCAAGAATCCCTTCAGTTGGGTGAGATTCTTCCATGGTGGCCAGTCCACTATTGCCTGAATCTTTTCTAGATCCACCTTCACACTGCCTACACTAATAATGTGACCCAAGTACAACAACTCGGTCATCCCAAACTCACACTTTGATATCTTGGCATACAGAGACTCTCTCCAAGATACTCAGAATGATGTCAGTGTGTTTTAGATGCTCTTCCCATGTCTTGCTGTAAATTAGAATGTCATAAAAAAATATCAAAACAAACCTTCTTAATAGTTCCCTGAAAACACTATTCATGCAAGACTGGAAGGTCGCTGGTGCAGTAGTCAAGCCGAATGGCATGACCAGGAACTCAAAGTGCCCATAGTGACACCTGAATGCTGTCTTCTCCACATCCTCATCTCGAACCTGAATCTAATGGTAGTCGGATCTCAAATCTATCTTGGAGAAGTAATAGGCCCCGTGCAACTCATAAATCAACTCATCTATCCTAGGTATGGGATACCTGTTCTTAATTGTTTTCTTATTGAGTTCCCTTTAATCAATGCACATCCTAAGAGTCCCATCCTTTTTCGTTACTAACATAACTAATGATGCGAATGGACTCTTACTTGGCCTTATGTGACCCATCGCAAGAAGCTCTTTGATAGCTTTCTTGATTTCATCCTTATACCTTTTGAGGTGCCTGTATGGAGTAGTGATTACAGGATTTGCACCCTCCTCCAACTCAATCACATGCTCTATTCCTTTGTCTGGGGGTCTACCTGGTGGAATGGCACTAAACACTTTGGTGTGTTTAGTTAGAAGAACCTAGATGTTAGGTGGATACTCATGCTTTTGCTGATCTGCCACTTCCGACATCACCATTATCTCTGCTGCCCACTGCACCTGATCATGGAGAATCAATCTCGCCATCCTCCTGAGAGAAATACACCTCAATCCACCATTTGAAATGCCTCTAAGCACATGTCTAACCCCGTTCACTTCGAATTTCATCTCCATTGTTCTCAAGTTGAGAGTGAACTCTCCTATCTAATGTAACCACTTCATACCCAATACAACATCCATGCCACCCATGCTAAAAACATAAAACTCTGACTGGAAAGTGTAGTTATTTTGCTAGCTGGTCAAGCTAGGGATCCTCCTAGTGCAAGTGAGTACGAAGCCATCTGCTACCTTCACTCTGAAACCTAAAAATTCCTTTGTCTTCAACCCCCTCTTAGCAACCAAGCCCTCATCAATGAAGTTATGAGTGGCACCTGTATCTAACAAAGTAATGCACCTCTGTCCATGCAATACTCCTTGGATCTTGAATGACCCCTCTCTCTGGATGCTAGAAATATGGGCTGTGGGTAGGGAGGTATCCTCATCCTTATTTGGAACTTCAGATGCAACATCTATCCATGAATCATCATCCTCTGTATGCTACTCTGAATGTGTATCCGACTCCACAGATTCATCTGCTGAAAAGTACTCAATCTGTTTTGCCTTTCCTTGGGCAGCACACTTGTTCTTAGGATCCCAAGGCTCTCTACAATGAAAACAGAGCTTCTTCCTCCAGAGGTCATTCAATTGATCATTATCTAACCTGGAAGAACTCTTATGTGGTTGGTGTCCTGAGTCCCTGTAGAAAGGTCTCCTATCTCTCTCCTTATCTCTTCTATGCTAAAAGTTCTTATTCTAAAATTTACTCCATGCGGACAACTCCATATCATGGGCCTTCTTCATGGCCTCCTACAATATCATAGGGTCTAAACCCTTCACCCATCCTCTCAGAGGATCAGACAACCCATCAACAAAGAGCATGATCAACCTCCTCTCTGATATATCTGAAACCATGACTGGAAGATCCTAGAACTCTAAAATGTACGAGTCCATTGATCCACTCTGTCTCAATTGTGCCAGCTCCTTGAACTACAATTCAGGGTCCTTCTTGTCAAACCTGTCTATGAGTCTAGCTATGAACTCTACATAAGATGAGATCTGGTCATGTCCCAGAGTTACTTTCCCATTGCTCCACCACTTGTGTGCACTGCCCTCCAAATGTAAGGCCGCATAGGTGATGGCATCAGTCTTTGGCATGGGGCTGATTTGTAGGTAATTGTCCAACTTTTGGACCCAAGCTCTTGCTGAAGTTTTCCATGAACCATCAAAGTAGGGTAAAGTCATCTTACTGACTTTCTTCTGTAGCTCATTATTCTGTTGCTTGTTACCCCCTCTAGGTCTGTTTCTCATCTGGAGATCTGAATAGTCTCTGAAAGTCATCTCATCTCTAAACTCCACACTGGAAGCCTGCCAATCTCTAAAGATCTCCTCCTGAAACTCCAACTGTGTAGCATCACTTTTAGGCATCTCATCCCTCGGTATAAAGATAGGAATGCGTGGTCTATCTGCAGTTGTGAGTTGTGTAGCACCCCAGTTATTCACCAAAGCCTCTCCATCATGAACTCTGTGTCTATTTCTATTCCCATTGTTTCTGTCACCAATTCGCTCTCCATTACCTCGGTCTCCATGACCTCGGTCTCTATGCCTATCCTCCTCATTCCTGTCTCTATCCCTGTCATTCCTACTTCTATCCCTATCATTCCTGTCCTCGTTCCTGTCATTCTGGTTTCTATTCCGGTCCCCATTCTCCTCATCCTCCTCCAGCTCAGGAAATAATCGACCAAGAAGCCGTGCAAGTGCCAACTGGGACCTGTCCAAGCTCGTAACAATCTGTTACTATCCTCGAGCCAAATCATTAAGGATATCTCTGGTGCTAGGCTCTCTAATCTCCCTATCTCCCATATCTTCAGGATGTTCTGGAAGTGCACCAGAAAAAGGATCTGTTTTAGGAACTTTGAAATCTTCCTCACTATAAAATACCACTGATTGCTCCTCAGTAGCTACAACCTCTGTATCGATATCAAATGGATCTGTTTGTGGCACTGGATGCTTTGGTTCTACTAACTATGGATTCTGAGTTCTCTGCAAATTTCTTGTACCCTGTCTCTGTCTAAAATAATATCTATAAGCACCCGACTGCATGTCTCATTCTCACTTCTGCATGTCTATTTCAACCTCATAGAATGATAAGATCATAGCTCTGATACCACTGTAATGTGCCATACCTATTTGTAATTTTTTTAAAGTTCTTTTTTTGTGTTATTTTTAATTTTTGTTGTGGTCTTTCAGAACTAGATAGAAGAATGCAGAAGGGGTTTTCAGTTTTCCTGCAGATGTGTTGCCGGAGCATGCAATATAGAGCAAACAACCAAAACCCCAAAAAAATACAAAGAATATGAAGAAACTATTGACTACCCAAATAGTAAAATAACCAATAATGAATTACTATCACATACCCATGTTGAGATTTGCAACTTCATACAACAACTATAGCCGGACCAGCAATGGGGATGGCTGGAAATTACTCCAATCTCACCAGAAATACAAAGAAGAGCATACAAATGGTATCAACAATACAAATAGGCTCCAAACTCCTGTAACAATGCATAATATGAGATACACACAAGGCGAAATGACATTCCAAGACCCCCACGTCGTTCCTAGGGAGGTACGACCATGGCCGTGTGAGAAATCTGCAACATATAATACTGAAATCACCTTGAATTTGCTCTGTATACAGTTTGAAATGTCCTCCAAGGCTGAATGACCAAACTAGGAGTGAATGAATGCCGGAATCCACTCAAAATGGGCCACTTCAAGATGTACGGTTGCTCTAGAGTGTACAACCAGCAAAGGAAAGTTGTAGCAGTCCAAAAACCCCAATATAATCTACTCTAATTAGTAAATACACCCTCATTCCAATCTGCAAACACAATGAACCAATAAACTACAAAGATATGTTGAACAATCTCTAAATAACTTATCTGTCGGTCTCCATTTCAGCACAACTATGAACACTGAATGCATTCACCATCAATGGCACCTTTGGGTGGTATTTCACACCTGTAGAATGCCATCACTAATGGAGGTTTTCATATCCAAAAGCCTAGTTCAAATCTCTCAAACCCTCAAACCCTAGCAGAGCTCCAAAGAGAAAATATAAAAAAGCAAGCATAATACAAATGAGCTCCAAAACCTCTTTTTATTTCCCCTCCAAGATGGGCGTTTGGCATTAAGGAAGGAAATTAACTTTTAAAAACACTTTTATTTCCCTAGGGAAGGGTGCCCATGGTTACAACTTAAAGTTATGTCTTCATTTCCCTTTAAGTCACTTTTGCACAAATATAATAAAGTCCATATTAATATAACATTAATAAATATTCGGACTTTAAAATAAATATTAAGATGGTGCCAGAAATAAGAGATCTATAGCTAGTCGGAAAGCCCTCAATGAGACGAATCCCATGCCACTCTCAAAATGCCGAACCGACACTGACTCCAGACTTACTAAAAATAGTAAGTATTGACCAAGAGCAAGACTGAGCCTCTAAGAAGATGCCAATTGGATCCACTGCATCCGAACCACAATTCCTCCATTGACACAAACCTCCAAAGCCAAAACAACCATAGTTCCCTAACCAAGCTATTAGTCCACGGGAACTCTATGATGAACTAACCATGTGTCTAGAAGGGGACATTATAGTCCGCCCTCCCTAAGATTGCTTGTCTCAAGCAATCTCAGATCAGGATTCTCTAGAATCTGCTCACTCTCGCAAATAGCATCCTCAACTGGCAGGTTATTCCATTTAACTAGATACTCTCTGACAATCCTCCTCCTCAGATTACGTTCCCTGGTGTCAATTATGGCCTTAGGTACCATTATCAACTTTCCCTCTTCATCAAGAGGTGGCAACTCTGCTGATGGTGTCACATTATGCCCCAACGCCTTCTTGAGGCGAGATACATGGAATACATTGTGTACCCTACTTCCTGCTGGAAGTTCCAAATCATAAGCCACTTCTCCAATTCTCTTGGAGATCCTAAAAGGTCCATAATACCGTGTCTTCAGCTTCTTTGCTCCACTCTTCTTGAGAGTGGATTGCCTATAGGGCTGCAGCATGAGGTATACCATGTCAAGCTAGGGATCCTCCTAGTGCAAGTGAGTACAAAGCCATCTGTTACCTTCACTCTGAAACCTTTAAATTCCTCTGTCTTCAACCCCCTCTTAGCAATGAAGCCCTCATCAATGAAGTTATGAGTGGCACCTATATCTAGCAAAGTAATGCACCTCTGTCCACCCAATACTCCTCGGATCCTGAATGACCCCTCTCTGGATGCTAGAAATGTGGGATGTGGGTAGGGAGGTATCCTCATCCTTATCTAGAACTTCAGATGCAACATCTATCCGTGAATCATCATCCTCTGTATGCTACTCTGAATGTGTATCCGACTCCACAGATTCATCTGCTGAAACGTACTCAATCTGTTTTGCCTTTCCTTGGGCAGCACACTTGTTCTTAGGATCCCAAGGCTCTCTGCAATGAAAACAGAGCTTCTTCCTCCAGAGGTCATTCAACTGATCATTATCTAACCTGGAAGAACTCTTATGTGGTTGGTGTCCTGAGTCCCTGTAGAAAGGTCTCCTATCTCTCTCCTTATCTCTCCTATGCTAAAAGTTCTTATTCTAAAATTTACTCCTCCATGTGGATGACTCCATATCATGGGCCTTCTTCATGGCCTCTTGCAATATCATAGGGTCTAAACCCTTCACCCATCCTCTCAGAGGATCAGACAACCCATCAACGAAGAGCATGATCAACCTCCTCTCTGATATATCTGAAACCATGACTGAAAGATCCTATAACTCTAAAATGTACGAGTCCACTGATCCACTCTATCTCAATTGTGCCAGCTCCTTGAACTGCAATTCAGGGTCCTTGTTGTCGAACCTGTCTATGAGTCTGGCTGTGATCTCTACATAAGATGAGATTTGGTCATGTCCCAGAGTTACTTTCCCATTGCTCCACCACTTGTGTGCACTGCCCTCCAAACATAAGGCCGCATAGGTGATGGCATCAGTCTCTGGCATGGGGCTGATTTGTGGGTAACTGTCCAACTTTTGGACCCAAGCTCTTGCTGAAGTTTTCCATGAACCATCAAAGTAGTGTAAAGTCATCTTATTGACTTTCTTTTGTAGCTCATTATTCTGTTGCTTGTTAGCCCCTCTGGGTCTATTTCTCATCCGAAGATCTGAATAGTCTCTGAAAGTCATCCCATCTCTAAACTCCACACTGGAAGCCTGCCAATCTCTAAAGATCTCCTCCTGAAACTCCAACTGTGTAGCATCACTTTTAGGCATCTCATCCATCGGTATAAAGATAGGAATGCGTGGTCTATCTGCAGTTGTGAGCTATGTAGCACCCCAGTTATTCACCAAAGCCTCTCCATCATGAATTCTGTGTTTGTTTCTATTCCCATTGTTTCTTTCACCAATCCGCTCTCCATGACCTCGGTCTCCATGACCTCGGTCTCTATGCCTATCCTCCTCATTCCTGTCTCTATCCCTATCATTCCTGCCTCTATCTCTGTCATTCCTGTCTCCGTTCCTGTCATTCCGGTTTCTATTCTGGTACCCATTCTCCTCATCCTCCTCCAGCTCAGGAAATAATAGACCAAGAAGCCGTGCAAGTGCCAACTGGGACCTATCCAAGCTTGCAACAATCTGTTATTGTCCTCGAGCCAAATAATTAAGGATATCTCTGGTTCTAGGCTCTCCAATCTCCCTATCTCCCATATCTTCAGGATGTTCTGGAAGTGCACCAGAAAAAAGGATCTATTTTAGGAACTTTGAAATCTTCCTCACTATAAAATACCACCGATTGCTCCTCAGCAGCTACAACCTCTGTATCGGTATCAAATGGATCTGTTTGTGGCACTAGATGCTTTGGTTCTACTAACTGTGGATTTTGAGTTCTCTACAAATTTCTGGTACCCTGTCTCTGTCTAAAATAATATCTATAAGCACCTGACTGCATGTCTCATTCTCACTTTTGCATGTCTATTTCAACCTCAGAATGACAAGATCATAGCTCTGATACCACTGTAATGTGCCGTACCTGTTTGTAATTTTTTTAAAGTTCTTTTTATGTGTTATTTTTAATTTTTATTGTGGTCTTTCAGAACTAGACATAAGAATGCAGAAGGGGTTTTCAATTTTCCTACAGATGTGTTGTCGGAGCATGCAATATAGAGCAAACAACCAAAACCCAAAAAATATACAAAGAATATGAAGAAACTATTGACTACCCAAATAGTAAAATGACCAATAATAAATTACTATCACATACCCATGTTGAGATTTGCAACTTCATACAACAGCTGTAGCTGGACCAACAATGGGTATGGCTGGAAATTACTCCAATCTCACCAGAAATACAAAGAAGAGCATACAAATGGTATCAGCAATACAAATAGGCTCCAAACTCCTGTAACAATGCATAATATGAGATACACACAAGGCGAAATGACATTTTAAGACCCCCACGTCACTTCTAGGGAGGTACGACCATGGTTGTGTGAGAAATCTGCAACATATAATACTAAAATCACCTTGAATCTACTTTGTATACAGTTTGAAATGTCCTCCAAGGCTGAACGACCAAACTAGGAGTGAATGAATGCCGGAATCCACTCAAAATGGGCTACTTCAAGATGTACGGTTGCTCTAGAGTGTACAACTAGCAAAGGAAAGTTGTAGTAGTCCTAAAACCCCAATATAATCTACTCTAATCAGTAAATACACCCTCATTCCAATCTGGAAACACAATACCCCAATAAACTACAAAGATATGCTCAACAATCTCTAAATAACTTATCTGTCGGTCTCCATTTCAGCACAACAATGAACATTGAATGCATTCACCATCAATGGCACCTTTGGGTGGTATTTCACACCTGTAGAATGCCATCACTAATGGAGGTTTTTGTATCCAAAACCCTGGTTCAAATTTCTCAAACCTTCAAACCCTAGCAGAGCTCCAAAGAGAAAATATTAAAAAGCAAGCATAATGCAAATGAGCTCCAAAACCTCTTTTTATTTCCCCTCCAAGATGGGCGTTTGGCATTAAGGAGGGAAATTAACTTTTAAAAACACTTTTATTTCCCTAGGGAAGGGTGCCCATGGTCACAACTTAAAGTTATGTCTTCATTTCCCTTTAAGTCACTTTTGCACAAATATAATAAAGTCCATATTAATATACCATTAATAAATCTTCGAACTTTAAAATAAATATGAAGACGGTGCCAGAAATAAAAGATCTATAGCTCGTCGAAAAGCCCTCGATGAGACGAATCCCATGCCACTCTGAAAATGCCGAACTGACACTGACTCCAGACTTACTAAAAATAGTAAGTACTGACCAAGAGAAAGACTGAGCCTCTAAGAAGATGCCAATTGGATCCACTGCATCCGAACCACAATTCCTCCACTGACACAAACCTCGAAACACAAAACAACCACAGTTCCCTAACCATGATATTAGTCCACAGGAACTATATGATGGACTAACCATGTGTCTAGAAGGGGACATTACAGTCCGCCCTCCCTAAGATTGCTTGTCTCAAGCAATCTCAGATCAGGATTCTCCAGAATCTGCTCACTCTCCCAAGTAGCATCCTTAACCGACAGGTTATTCCATTTAACTAGATACTCTCTGACAATCCTCCTCCTTAGATTACGTTCCTTGGTGTCAATTATGGCCTCAGGTACCATTATCAACTTTCCCTCTTCAGCAAGAGGTGGCAACTCTGTTGATGGTGTCACATTATGCCCCAATGCCTTCTTGAGGCGAGATACATGGAATACATTATGTACCCTACTTCCTGCTGGAAGTTCCAAATCATAAGCCACTTCTCCAATTCTCTTGGAGATCCTGTAAGGTCGATAATACCGTGGCTTCAGCTTCTTTGCTCCACTGTTCTTGAGAGTGGACTGCCTATAGGGCTACAGCATGAGGTATACCATGTCAAGCTAGGGATCCTCCTAGTGCAAGTGAGTACAAAACCATCTGTTACCTTCACTCTGAAACCTTTAAATTCCTCTGTCTTCAATCCCCTCTTAGCAACCAAGCCCTCATCAATGAAGTTATGAGTGGCACTTGTATCTAGCAAAGTAATGCACCTCTGTCCACCCAATACTCCTCAGATCCTGAATGACCCCTCTCTAGTTGCGAGAAATATGGGATGTGGGTAGTGAGGTATCCTCATCCTTATCTAGAACTTCAGATGCAACAACTATCCGTGAATCATCATCCTCTGTATGGTACTATGAATGTGTATCCGACTCCATAAATTCATCTGCTGAAAAGTACTCAATCTGTTTTGCCTTTCCTTAGGCAACACCCTTGTGCTTATGATGCCAAGGCTCTCTGCAATGAAAACAGAGCTTCTTCCTCCAGAGGGCATTCAGTTGATCATTATCTAACCTAGAAGAACTCTTATGTGGTTGGTGTCCTGAGTCCCTGTAGAAAGGTCTCCTATCTCTCTCCTTATCTCTCCTATGCTGAAAGTTCTTATTCTAAAATTTACTCCTCCATGCGGACGACTCCATATCATGGGCCTTCTTCATGGCCTCCTGCAATATCATAGGGTCTAAACCCTTCACCCATCCTCTCAGAGGATTAGACAACCCATCAACGAAGAGCATGATCAACCTCCTCTCTGATATATCTGAAACCATGATTGAAAGATCCTAGAACTCTAAAATGTACGAGTCCAATGATCCACTCTGTCTCAATTGTGCCAGCTGCTTGAACTGCAATTCAGGGTCCTTCTTGTCGAACCTGTCTATGAGTCTAGCTGTGGACTCTACATAAGATGAGATCTAGTCATGTACCAGAGTTACTCTCCCATTGCTCCACCACTTGTGTGCACTGCCCTCCAAATGTAAGGCCGCATAGGTGATGGCATCAGTCTCTGGCATGGGGCTGATTTGTAGGTAATTGTCCAACTTTTGGACCCAAGCTCTTGTTGAAGTATTCCTTGAACCATCAAAGTAGGGTAAAGTCATCTTACTAACTTTATTTTGTAGCTCATTATTCTGTTGCTTGTTACCCCCTCTGGGTCTGTTTCTCATCCAGAGATCTGAATAGTCTCTTAAAGTCATCTCAGCTCTAAACTCCACACTGGAAGCCTACTAAGCTCTATAGATCTCCTCCTGAAACTCCAACTGTGTAGCATCACTTTCAGGCATCTCATCCCTCGATATAAAGATAGGAATGCCTGGTCTATCTATAGTTGTGAGCTGTGTAGTACCCCAGTTATTCACCAAAGCCTCTCCATCATGAACTCTGTGTCTATTTCTATTCCCATTGTTTCTGTCACCAATCTGCTCTCTATTACCTTGGTCTCCATGACCTTGGTCTCTACGCCTATCCTCCTCATTCCTGTCTCTATCCGTGTCATGCCTGCCTCTATCCCTGTCATTCCTATCATTCTGATTTCTATTCCGGTCCCCATTCTCCTCATCCTCCTCCAGCTCAGGAAATAATTGGCCAAGAAGCCGTGCAAGTGCCAACTGGCACCTGTCTAAGCTCTCAACAATCTGTTACTGTCCTTGAGCCAAATCATTAAGGATATGTCTGGTGCTAGGCTCTCCAATCTCCCTATCTCCCATATCTTCAGGATGTTCTGGAAGTGCACTAGAAAAAGGATTTGTTTTAGGAACTTTGAAATCTTCCTCACTATAAAATACCACCGATTGCTCCTCAGCAGCTATAACCTCTGTATCGGTATCAAATTGATCTGTTTGTGGCACTGGATGCTTTGGTTCTACTAACTGTGGATTTTGAGTTCTCTACAAATTTTTGGTACCCTGTCTCTGTCTAAAATAATATCTATAAGCACTTGACTGCATGTCTCATTCTCACTTCTGCATGTCTGTTTCAACCTCAGAATGACAAGATCATAGCTCTGATACCATTGTAATGTGCCGTACCTGTTTGTAATTTTTTTAAAGTTCTTTTTATCAGTTATTTTTTATTTTTATTGTGGTCTTTCAGAACTAGACAGAAGAATGTAGAAGGGGTTTTCAGTTTTCCTACAGATGTGTTGTCGGAGCATGCAATATAGAGCAAACAACCAAAACCCAAAAAATATACAATGAATATGAAGAAACTATTGACTACCCAAATAGTAAAATGACCAATAATAAATTACTATCACATACCCATGTTGAGATTTGCAACTTCATACAACAGCTGTAGCCGGACTAACAATGGGTATGGCTGGAAATTACTCCAATCTCACCAGAAATACAAAGAAGAGCATACAAATGGCATCAGCAATACAAATTGGCTCCAAAGTCCTCTAACAATGCATAATATGAGATACACACAAGGCAAAATGACATTCCAAGACCCCCACGTCACTCCTAGAGAGGTACGACCATGGCTATGTGAGAAATCTGCAACATATAATACTGAAATCACCTTGAATTTTCTCTGTATACAGTTTGAAATGTCCTCCAAGGCTAAACGACCAAACTAGGAGTGAATGAATGCTGGAATCCACTCAAAATGGGCTACTTCAAGATGTACGGTTGCTCTAGAGTGTACAACCAGCAAAGGAAAGTTGTAGCAGTCCCAAAACCCCAATATAATCTACTCTAATCAGTAAATACACCCTCATTCCAATCTGCAAACACAATGCTCCAATAAACTACAAAGATATGCTCAACAATCTCTAAATAACTTATCCGTCGGTCTCTATTTCAGCACAACTATGAACACTGAATGCATTCACCATCAATGGCACCTTTGGGTGGTATTTCACACCTATAGAATGCTGTCATTAATGGAGGTTTTTGTATCCAAAACCCTGGTTCAAATTTCTTAAACCCTCAAACCCTAGCAGAGCTCCAAATAGAAAATATCAAAAAGTAAGCATAATGCAAATGAGCTCTAAAACCTCTTTTTATTTCCCCTCCAAGATGGGTGTTTGGCATTAAGGAGGGAAATTAACTTTTAAAAACACTTTTATTTCCCTAGGGAAGGGTGCCCATGGTCACAACTTAAATTTATGTCTTCATTTCCCTTTAAGTCACTTTTGCACAAATATAATAAAGTCCATATTAATATAACATTAATAAATCTTTGGACTTTAAAATAAATATGAAGACGGTGCCAAAAATAAGAGATCTATAGCTCGTCGGAAAGCCCTCGACGAGACAAATCCCATGCCACTCTAAAAATGCCAAACTGACACTGACTCCAGACTTACTAAAAATAGTAAGTACTGACCAAGAGCAAGACTGAGCCTCTAAGAAGATGCCAATTGGATCCACTGCATCCGAACCACAATTCCTCCACTGACACAAACGTCGAAAGCCAAAACAACCACAGTTCCCTAACCAAGGTATTAGTCCACGGGAACTCTATGATGGACTAACCATGTGTCTAGAAGGGGACATTACAGTCCGCCCTGCCTAAGATTTCTTGTCTCAAGCAATCTTAGATCAGGATTCTCTAGAATCTGCTCACTCTCCCAAGTAGCATCCTCAACCAGCAGGTTATTCCATTTAACTAGATACTCTCTGACAATCCTCCTGCTCAGATTACATTCCCTGGTGTCAATTATGGCCTCGGGTACCATTATCAACTTTCTCTCTTCATCAAGAGGTGGCAACTCTGCTGATGGTGTCACATTATGCCCCAATGCCTTCTTGAGGTGAGATAGATGGAATACATTGTGTACCCTACTTCCTACTGGAAGTTCCAAATCATAAGCCACTTCTCCAATTCTCTTGGAGATCCTAAAAGGTCCATAATACCGTGGCTTCAGCTTCTTTGCTCCACTCTTCTTGAGAGTGGACTATGTATAGGGCTGCAGCATGAGGTATACCATGTCACTAACCTCAAAAGATTGCTCAGTCCTCTGTTGATCTGCATACTGCTTCTACTTATTCTGAGCCTTCTGTATATTCTCTTTCAAAGACCTCATAATGTCTTGACTCTCTTGGAGAAGGTCTTTGGCCTTCAGAACTCTGCTATCACCAAACAACAAATCAACAAAGCTCGGTGCCTCATACCCATACAGGGCCATAAATGGTGACATCTGAATAGACATGTGGTATGTGGAATTGTAGCTGTACTCCCCCATATGAAGCCACTTAACCGATGCCTTCTACTGCCCTAAAACATAATTGTGGAGGTATCCTTCCACCCATTTATTAACAATTTCAGTCTATCCATCTGTTTGGGGGTGGTAACTCATACTAGGTGTGAGCTCTGTCCTTGTCAACCTGAAGAGCTCCTGCCAAAAGTTACTGAGGAACTTGTCCCTATCATTGACAATGTTACGAGGCAACCCATGGAGTCGAAATACCTCACGAAAGAACAAGTCTGCTACCTGTGCTGCAGTGAAAGTGGTAGGGACAGTAAAGAAATGTGGATACCTTGTCAATCTATCCACTACCATGAATATACCATCCCTGCCTTGGACTTTCGGTAACCCTGTGATAACACCCATCAAAATGCTATCCCATTTCCTCTTAGGAATGGGTAGGGGCTACAATAATCCTTCTGGAAATGAGTGGTCTTGTTTGTTCTGCTGGCATATCGAGCACTCTCTCACATACTGCATCACCTCTGTCTTGAGGCCCTTCCAGGTGAATCTCTCTCTAACCTACCTGTAAGTTTTGAAGTACCCTAGGTGTCCTGCCATCGGCAAGTCATGGAATGCCCTCAAAACTTTCTGCTTCATCCGTGATCTTGACACCAGAAATATCCTATCCTTGTAAATGATTAAATCATTTACTACTATGTATCTGTCATCCTTAATGGTGCCATCAATTATTCTAGTAGCCCATGCATCCTTAGCATACTCAGCTGATATCATCTCTCTCCAATCATCTGTAATGGCACCTAGTGCACACAAGTGGGGCCTCCTGGATAAAGCATCGGAGACAACATTTTTCTTTCCCTTGACATAAACAATGTCGAAGTCATAGGCCTATAGTTTGCTGACCCACTTCTGTTGCCGCTCATTTAGATCCTTCTGTCCAAGGAAATGCTTCAGACTATTGTGATATGTTTTCACTACAAATTTGCTGCGTACCAAATACTGTCTAAATTTTGCCAATGCATGCATTATGGCTAACATCTCCTTGCCATAAATGCTATAGTTGCGTTCCACACCCCTCAACTTCCTGCTCTCAAATGCTATGGGGTGCTTATCCTGCATAATTACCGCACCGATGCCTTCCCCGGAGGCATCACACTACAACTCGAAAGGCTTGCTAAAATATGGTATTGTCAACACAGGGCATGTACTCATAATTTTTTTGAACCTATCGAAGCTCCTGTGTACCACCTGTCCAACTAAAAGCATCCTTATTAGTCAAATCTATGAGGGGTGTAGCTAACTGAGAAATCCCCTTCACGAATATGCGGTAATATCCACATAACCCCAAGAATCCCTTCAGCTGGGTGAGATTCTTCGGTGGTGGCCAGTCCACTATTGACCGAATCTTTTCTGGATCCACCTTCACACTGCTTGCACTAATAATGTGACCCAAGTACAACAACTCGGTCATCCCAAACTCACACTTTGACATCTTCGCATACATAGACTCTCTCTCCAAGATACTCAGAATGATGCCAATGTGTTTCAGATGCTCTTCCCATGTCTTGCTGTAAATTAGAATGTCATCAAATAATATCAAAACAAACCTCCTTAATTGTTCCCTGAAAACCTTATTCATGCAAGACTGGAAGGTTGCTGGTGCATTAGTCAAGCCGAATGGCATGACCAGGAACTCAAAGTGCCCATAGTGACACCTGAATGCTGTCTTCTCCACATTCTCATCTCAAACCCGAATCTGATGGTACCTGGATCTCAAATCTATCTTTGAGAAGTAACAAGCCCCGTGCAACTCATCAATCAACTCATCTATCCTGGGTATGAGATACTTGTTCTTAATTGTTTTCTTATTGAGTTCCTTGTAATCAATGCACATCCTAAGAGTCCCATCCTTTTTCTTTACTAACACAATTGATGATGCGAATGGACTCTTACTTGTCCTTATGTGACCTGTCACGAGAAGCTCTTTGATAGCTTTCTTGATTTCATCCTTATACCTTTTGGGGTGCTTGTATGGAGTAGTGATTACGAGCTTTGCACCCTCCTCCAACTCAATCACATGCTCTATTCCCCTATCTGGGGGTCTACCTGGTGGAATGTCACTAAACACTTTGGTGTGTTTAGTTGGAAGAGCCTAGATGTCAGGTGGATACTCACGCTTCTGCTACTTTGCCACTTCCAGCATCACCATTATCTCTGTTGCCCACTACACCTGATCATGGCGAATCAATGTCTCCATCCTCCTGAGAGAAATACACCTCAATCCACCATTTGAAATGCCTCTGAGCACATGTCTAATCCTGTTCACTTCGAATTTCATCTCCATTGTTCTCAAGTTGAGAGTGAACTCTCCTATCTCATGTAACCACTTCATACCCAATACAACATCCATGTCACCCATGCTAACATAAAAATCTGACTGGAAAGTGTAGTTATTTAGCTGGATGGTCAAGCTAGGGATCCTCCTAGTGCAAGTGAGTACGAAGGCATCTTCTACCTTCACTCTAAAACCTGAAAACTCCTCTATAATCAACCCCCTCTTAGAAACCAAGCCCTCATCAATTAAGTTATGAGTGGCACTTGTATCTAGAAAAGTGATGCACCTCTGTCCACCCAATACTCCTTGGATCCTGAATGACCCCTCTCTGGATGCTAGAAATATGGGCTGTGGGTAGGGAGGTATCCTCATCCTTATCTGGAACTTCAGATGCAACATCTATCCCTGAATCATCATCCTCTGTATGCTGCTCTGAATGTGTATTCAACTCCACAGATTCATCTACTAAAAAGTACTCAATCTGTTTTGCCTTTCCTTGGGCAGCACACTTGTGCTTAGGATCCCAAGGCTCTCTGCAGTGAAAATAGAGCTTCTTCCTCCTGAGGTCATTCGACTGATCATTATCTAACCTGTAAGAACTCTTATGTGGTTGGTGTCCTGAGTCCCTGTAGAAAGGTCTCCTATCTCTCTCCTTATCTCTCCTATGCTGAAAGTTCTTATTCTAAAATTTACTCCTCCATTTGGACGACTCCATATCACGTGCCTTCTTCATGGCCTCCTACAATGTCATAGGGTCTAAACCCTTCACCCATCCTCTTAGAGGATCAGACAACCCATCAACGAAGAGCATGATCAACCTCCTCTCTGATATATCTGAAACCATGATTGAAAGATCCTAGAACTCTGAAATGTAGGAGTCCACTAATCGACTCTATCTCAACTGTGCCAACTCCTTGAACTGCAATTTAGGGTCCTTCTTGTCGAACCTGTCTATGAGTTTGGCTGTGAACTCTACATAAGATGAGATCTGGCCATGTCCCAGAGTTACCTTCCCATTGCTCCACCACTTGTGTGCGCTGCCCTTCAAATGTAAGTCTGCATAGGTGATGGCATTAGTCTTTGGCATGGGGCTGATTTGTAGGTAACTGTCCAACTTTTGGACCCAAGCTCTTGCTGAAGTTTTCCCTGAACCATCAAAGTAGGGTAAAGTCATTTTACTTACTTTCTTCTATAGCTCATTATTCTATTGCCTATTACCCCCTTTGGGTCTGTGTCTCATCCAGAGATCTGAATAGTCTCTAAAAGTCATCTCAACTTTAAACTCCACACGAAAAGCCTACCAATCTCTAAAGATCTCCTCCTGAAACTCCAACTGTGTAGCATCCCTTTTAGGCATCTCATCCCTCGGTATAAAGATAGGAATGCCTGGTCTATCTTCAACTGTGAGCTGTGTAGCACCCCGGTTATTCACCAAAGCCTTTCCATCATGATCTCTGTGTCTGTTTCTATTCCCATTGTTTCTATCACCAATCCGCTCTCCATTACCTCGGTCTCCATGACCTTGGTCTCTACGCCTGTCCTCCTCATTCCTGTCTCTATCCCTGTCATTCCTGCCTCTATCCCTGTCATTCCTATCTCCGTTCCTTTCATTCTAGTTTCTATTCCGGTCCCCATTCTCCTCATCCTCCTCCAGCTCAGGAAATAATCAACCAAGAAGCCGTGCAAGTGCCAACTGGGACCTGTCCAAGCTCGTAACAATCTGCTGCTGTCCTTGAGCCAAATCATTAAGGATATCTCTGGTGCTAGGCTCTCCAATCTTCCTATCTCCCATATCTTTAGGATGTTCTGGAAGTGCACCAGAAAAAGGATCTGTTTTAGGAACTTTGAAATCTTCCTCCCTATAAAATACCATTGGTTGCTCCTCAGCAGCTATAACCTCTTTATCGGTATCAAATGGATCTGTTTGTGGCACTGGATGCTTTGGTTCTACTAACTGCGGATTTTGAGTTCTCTACAAATTTCTAGTACCTTGTCTCTATCTAAAATAATATCTATCAGCACCTGGTTGCATGTCTCATTGTCACTTCTGCATGTCTGTTTCAACCTCACAGGATGATAAGATCATAGCTCTGATACCACTGTAATGTGCTGTACCTATTTGCAATTTTTTTAAAGTTATTTTTATGTGTTATTTTTAATTTTTATTGTGGTCTTTCAGAATTAGACAGAAGAATGCAGAAGGGGTTTTCAGTTTTCCTGCAGATGTGTTTTCGGAGCATATAATATAGAGCAAATAACCAAAACCCAAAAAATGTACAAAGAGTATGAAGAAACTATTGACTACCCAGATAGTAAAATGACCAATAATAAATTACTATCACATACCCATGTTGAGATTTGCAACTTCATACAACAGTTGTAGCCGGACCAGCAATGGGTATGGTTGGAAATTACTCCAATCTCACCAGAAATACAAAGAAGAGCATACAAATGGTATCAGCAATACAAATAGGCTCCAAACTCCTCTAACAATGCATAATATGAGATACACACAAGGCAAAATGACATTCCAAGACCCCCAAGTCACTCCTGGGGAGGTACGACCATGGCTGTGTGAGAAATCAAAAACATATAATACTAAAATCACCTTGAATCTGCTATGTATATAGTCTGAAATGTCCTCCAAGGCTGAACGACCAAACTAGGAGTGAATGAATGCTGGAATCCACTCAAAATGGGCTACTTCAAGATGTACGACTGCTCTAGAGTGTACGACCAGCAAAGGAAAGTTGCAGTAGTCCCAAAACCCCAATATAATATGCTCTAATCAGTCAATACACCCTCATTCCAATCTGCAAACACAATGCTCCAATAAACTACAAAGATATGCTCAACAATCTCTAAATAACTTATCCGTTGGTCTCCGTTTCAGTACAACTATGAACACTGAATGCATTCACTATCAATGGCACCTTTGGATGGTATTGCACACCTGTAGAATGCTGTCACTAATGGAGGTTTTTGTCTCCAAAATCCTGGTTCGAATTGCTCAAACCCTCAAACCCTAGCAGAGCTCCAAAGAGAAAATATCAAAAAGCAAGCATAATGCAAATGAGCTCCAAAACCTCTTTTTATTTCCCCTCCAAGATCGGCGTTTGACATTAAGGAGGGAAATTAACTTTTAAAAACACTTTTATTTCCCTAGCGAAGGGTGCCCATGGTCCCAACTTAAAGTTATGCCTTCATTTCCCTTTAAGTAACTTTTGCACAAATATAATAAAGTCCATATTAATATAACATTAATAAATCTTCGGACTTTAAAATAAATATGAAGGCGTTGCCAGAAATAAGAGATCTATAGCTCATTGGAAAGCCCTCGACGAGACGAATCTGATGCCACTCTAAAAATGTCGAACCAACACTTACTCCAGACTTACTAAAAATAGTAAGTACTGACCAAGAGAAAGACTGAGCCTCTAAGAAGATGCCAACTGGATCTACTGCATCTGAACCACAATTCCTCCACCAATGCAAACCTCCAAAGCCAAAACAACCACAGTTCCTTAACCAAGCTGTTAGTCCATGGGAACTCTATGATGGACTAACTATGTGTCTAGAAGGGAACATTACACACAACATCTAATTTTCCCCCTTAAAGCTATCTACATGCAACTCCTTTCTCCTCTAACCCTCTCACTCCATACCAACACCATTTGAAAGTGTAAGTTCAATCAATCAAAGGTGGAATAAACTTAGTCTTCAAAATTGGCAATCCAAAGTCAATGAACAATCCCAACTCACTAGGTAAAAACTCTTACATATCAAATATCCCATGGGTACCTACCTCAAATTACTCTTTACCCTTGCCACGTGTCCCTTTTTTTTCCAAACTTGAGTCTATCAAGCATGCCTTCTAGCTCTACACCCATGCTCACAAACTGTGGTTATCTATGATCTTCACTTCGCACCCTCTTCCCTCGGGTCTGTTACAAATATGTGCCTAAGAAGTGTTGTCATTAATGTCAGCATATCCTTGTTGCCATTGGTGTCAACTGTATCCTATTTTGTTGCCTGTTTAAAAGATTGGAATGTTGAGGATATTGAGAAAATTAATGAGGATCAATGTATGCAAACCATATGGGTAAGTAGAGGATTGTTTGAAGAAGCTCCAGTTAAGATTTGAAGGGTTCGCATGAAGATTTGAAGAATTTATGGCCATCTAAGTAGAATCAGTCTTGTAATGTTCAGAAGAGACAGAGTGACAGGAAAGAGGTCTAGACTATTCCAGAAATGTAAAATGATGATCTACAGATCTAGAGGCATGTTTTGAAAGTTAGTGTGTATCATCCACTCAAGTGGTTCGTGGTTTGGAGGTCTGCAAGTAATCTTTCTAGTATGACAGTCATGACAGACAGTGTTCTTAAAGTTTTGAATGAAGATGCAAGTGATTCTGATGATTTGGAGGAGTGCAGATGTTTTTGTTGAATTTAATGTGCTTGTGAAGATCTCTTGATCATGTGGCTGCTGTGTTGGAGGTTCGCATTGAAGTTTGAGCTCGTTATTGAAGATTTCTCTCTTTGTGTTGCTGTTCTTCCCAGTCTTGGCTGACCAGATGATTCAAGCGTATTGCAGATGATCTAAGAGAAATTCTCTGGAGCGTGGTGTGTTGTTGGAGGTAGATTCAAGTCTTAGATATGATTGACCGACAATATAGTGATCAGTGTTAAGTCAAGCTAACCTTGATGTTTATTCCAAGGTTGATGAAGCATATAAAGGTGTGTAGTTGAAGTGTGGAAAATCATCCTTGTGCGAAAAAAATATAATCTGAAGAAAGGATCAAAGGCAGAGCAGAGCAGAGGAGAAGTAGAAGAATAAGAACTATATTGGATGAAGAGTTAGAGCAGAAGTATTTGGGGCAGAGCAGAAAATTTCTGAGCATTCATTGAAACTGAACCAGGCATGAAGAAGATGCTATTTATCAATTAATTCTTTCTGTGTTAAACATAAATTCTGTAGGCAGTGAGCCTCTTTTGAGCAATGAGCTCTAGGCAGTGAACCCAAAGGCATGTGCCTTCTCTTTTCTTCTAAGTACTTTTAACAGGGTACAAATCTTGTGGGTTAACCCCACCGTGGTTTTCCCTTAACCAGGTTTCAACGTTAAAATCTTGGTGTCAAGTGTGTTAATTGTGTTTCTGCTCATGCGTTATTATTTCATGCTTTAATGTTTACAACATTAATCTATTTGTAAGTTGAGGAAGAAGATTAAAAGGTAGGAAAGATTAATTTTGTGGGACAATTGATTCACCCCCCTCTCAGTTGTTTGGTCTAATTCCAACAATTGGTATCAGAGCTAGATCCTCTAAAAGAAGCTTGACCACTTGAGGAGATCCAAGATGTCATCTTATAAGAAGGAAAGTCTAAGATTTGATGGAACCAACTACTCCCTTTGGAAGGTACGCATGCAGTGTCATTTGGAATGTATGGGTGATGCCTTTTGGTCGATAACAAAGAATGAGTATAAGATTCTGAAGAATGGTCCTACTACTCTAGACGAACTCAACGAAGCTGAAAGCAATATTCGAGCCAAAGAAGCATTATTGAGTGCCCTGACTGATACAGAATTGGCAAATGTCTTGGATTTGAAAACTGCCCATGAAATCTGGAAAAAGTTGGAAAATTTGTATGAAGGTGACAAATATGTCAAATGTGCCAAGCTACAGAGCCTGAAGGGTAAATATGAAAGATTGGTAATGAGTGAAGATGAAAACATTACTTCCTACATGCAGAAAGTGAATGAACTTGTGACCGGTATCGGAAATACTGGTGGAGTATTGGAAGAATTAGATATTGTTGCCAAAGTTCTCAGATCCTTACCTGTAGCATACAAGCATAAAGCTATTGCCATTGAAGAGATCAGGACAGTGACCACTGTTACAAGGGATCGATTAGTTGGTAAGCTCTCAGCATTTGAAATGAGTGAGTTTGGTGATTCTCTTCTTAAGTAAATATGAAAGATTGGTAATGAGTGAAGATGAAAACATTACTTCCTACATGCAGAAAGTGAATGAACTTGTGACCGGTATCAGAAATACTGGTGGAGTATTGGAAGAATCAGATATTGTTGCCAAAGTTCTCAGATCCTTACCTGCAGCATACAAGCATAAAGCTATTGCCATTGAAGAGATCATGACAGTGACCACTGTTACAAGGGATCAATTAGTTGGTAAGCTCTCAACATTTGAAATGAGTGAGTTTGGTGATTCTCTTCTTAAGTCTGAATCTGCATTTAAGCCCAGTGTCTATGGAAAACAAAGATATGATATGGGTGAAAGATCTTCAGGAAGATCAAACAGATTTGCTAAGACAAGGAAGGATCTTGAAGATGATGAAATTGAATCTGCAGAACTTGAAGCTCTTATTGCCAAAAGAATGCAGGGAGGATCCGGTAAGTATGAAGGAAAGTTGCCATTCAAATGTTTTGCTTGTAATAAGATTGGTCATTTTGCCTCAAGATGTCCAGAGAAATTTTCAAAGCCAAACCCTAACAGATATAAAGGTCAGAAGAAATGTTACTATGTCCAAGAAGCTGGAGAAGAAGGAGTCACAGATGATGAATCTGATCATGGAGGTTCCACTGAAGATGATTGGGTGTTCATTTCTATCAAAGAAGAAAATCTGCTGTCTACTGAATCTGCTAGCTGTGCAAATGTGGAAAGTGCCTTGGTTGCTCAGGTTGTTGAAAAGGATGAATGGGTGATTAATAGTGGATGTTCTCATCATATGACTGGTGATAAAAATAAGTTTATAAGCTTTAAAAAATATGGTGGAATTGTGAAATTTGGAGACAACTCAGTGGTAGAATCTGTGGCAGAGGATCCATCTCTTTTGATGGTAAGAATAATACCAATGATATTCTATATGTGGAAGGACTAAAGCATAATCTTCTCAGTGTTGGACAGTTGGTTGACAAGGGTTATGATCTCTGATTCAAGGATGGAAAATGCAGAATCTTGGAAAGCTCCGGAACTGAAATTGCATCTGGTACTCAAACTAGAGGTAACATCTTTCATTTAAGTAGTTCTGGAAAAAGTTGTTTGATTTCTTAGACAGATCAAAGTTGGTTGTGGCATAGGAGAATGTGTCATGTGATTTTTGATAACATTGTTAAGATAAGTTCCACTCAGGCTATGAGAGATCTTCCAAGACTTGCGAAACCTGATAGCATGTGTAGAGAATGTCAATTGGGTAAATAGAATAAAACTTCATTCAAAAGTAAAGAACAATTTTCAAGTGGGCGATTGGAACTTGTGCATACTGATCTATGTGGTCCTGCTAGAATTAGGAGTGTGCAAGGAGACATATATTTTATGTTGCTGATTGATGATTACTCCCGGATGATGTGGGTAACTTTCTTAAAAGAAAAATTAGAAGCTCCTGACAAATTCAAAGTGTTCAAAGTTATGGTAGAAAATAATATTGGTGTGAAGATAAAGTGTTTGAGATTCAACAGAGGTGGAGAGTTTACCTCCAGTGAGTTTGATACATTCTGTGAAAAGCATGGAATAAAAAGATAGTTATCTGCTCCTAGGACTCCTCAACAAAATGGAGTTGTGGAAAGAAAGAACCGGACCATTCAAGAAGCTACCAAGACCATGATGTTGGAAGCAAATGTTCCTCAAGTCTATTGGAGAGAAGCTATGAGTACTATTGTCTACACTCTTAACCAGGTGCAGATCAAAGGCAATTCTGGTAAGACCCCTTATGAACTATGGTTTGGTCATCCTCCTACTGTGAGATATATTAGAGTTTTTGGTAGTAAATGCTATATCAAAAGAGATGAGGATCTAGGGAAATTTGAAGCAAGAAGTGATGAAGGAATATTTCTGGGATACTCTGCTCAAAGTAAGGCTTATCAGTGCTTTAACAAAAGATTTAAAAAGATTGTTGAAAGTGCAAATGTTAGAGTTGATGAGAGAAAAAGACATACCAGGTCTTACGGATATGATTTAGATGATCAAGATGAAAGTCTAAGTCAAGAAAGGCAAGTGCAAACTTAGATTCAGATCCAGATTGATCCAAAAAATCTAGTGACTGAAGAGGATAATGCAGAAGTTCAGAAACAAGTTCAAGAAATAGAAGCTCAAGCAAATCCCAAAACTTCCAGGTATGTAAGAATGAATCATCCTAAAAATTAGATCATAGGAGATAGGAATAAAGGTATTTGAACTAGGAGAAGAATTGCTGAAGATCAAGAAGAGATTTGTCTGATTTCAAAGGTTGAACCAAAATCAGTAAGTGAAGCCTGCAATGATGAAAACTAGGTAAAAGCAATGGAAGAAGAATTAATGCAAATTGAAAAGAATCACACTTGAGATATTGTTTCTAGACCTGAGGACAAAAATGTGATTGGAACTAAATGGGTCTTCTGGAACAAACTAAATGAAGATGGTGAAGTTGTAAGAAACAAAGCAAGGTTGGTATGCAAAGGATATTCTCAAGTGGAAGGAATTGATTTTGAAGAAATTTTTGCTCCAGTGGCAAGAATAGAGATAGTTAGATTATTTCTTGCATTTTCTGCTTATAAAGATTTCAAGGTCTTTTAGATGGATGTCAAGTTAGCATTCCTAAATGGAGAATTAGATGAAGTCTACATTGAGCAACTAGAAGGATTTTAGATGTTTGATCAGAAAGATATGGTCTACAAGTTTAGGAAAGCATTATATGGACTCAAACAAGCCCCAAGAGCCTGGTATGCAAGATTAGATAAGTATCTGCTAAAGCTAGGTTATAGCAAAGGGATTGCTGACAGTAATCTTTACTTCAAGATTGATCATGAGAATATTCTGATTGTTGAGGTATTTGTTGATGCTATCATTTTTGGTGGAAATGAGACCATGTGCAAAACATTTTCTAATCAGATGTAAAGTGAATTTGAGATGTCCATGTTTGGTGAGATGAATTTCTTCTTAGGTCTGCGAATCACTCAGTTAGATAAAGGTATCTTCATATCTCAGTCTAAGTATGTGAGAGAATTGTTGAAGAAGTTTGGAATGGAAGATTCAAAGCCAATAGGTATGCCTATGGTAACTGGATGTAAATTGAGTAAAGATGATGACTCCCCTAAGGCAAATCAGAAAAGGTATAGATCAATGATTAGAGGACTGCTCTATCTGACTTAGACCAAACCTGATATCATGAATGCAGTTGGACTTGTTGCTAGATTTCAAGCTGATCCTAATGAATCCCATATTGTAGTAGTCAAAAGAATCTTCAGATATCTCAAAGGAACACTTGATTATGGCTTGTGGTATCCAAAAGACAATGACTTCACTCTTCATGCATATACAGATGCTGATTAGGCAGGAGATGTGGATGATAGGAAAATTACTAGTGGTGGTGCATTCTTCTTGGGAAGTAGATTAGTTTCTTGGCTGAGCAAAAAGTAGGAGGCAATATCCCTATCTACAACAAAGGTAGAGTATATAGCAGTAGAAAACAATTGCACTCAAGTTCTGTGGATGAAACAAATGTTGAAGGACATCAGAATTGTGTTTGAGGAGCCTGTCACAATATTCTATGATAATTCAAGTGCAATAAGCATCTCAAAGAATCTAGTGTTGCATTCAAAGACAAAGCACATATCCATCAAGTTTCATTTCTTGAGAGAGAAGATAAATGAGAATGAAGTCAAGTTGGAGTTTGTGTCTTTAAAGGATCAAATTGTAGATATTTTCACTAAGCCTCTTCCCAAGGATACTTTTGAGTATCTCAGAGAGAAGTTAGGGGTTATTACCCCTCCTGATCAGAATTAAGATGCACTAGAGTGCATCAGTCTAGTGGAATTCATAGTCACATCTTGTGATCCGGATTGATGTTAAGGAGGCACTACTCAGGGGGAGTAGTCCACATGTAATTTTTGAGTTTGGTTTGAAACAAAAATAAAGAGAAAAGACTGCAAATATGTGCCCTTTGCCATTGATGTCAAAGGGGGAGAGAAGTCATGTGAAAAACTAGTTGCTGGTGAAAGGGGGAGCAATGAAGACAGTGGTTGTAGAACTGATAAGAGAAAGAGGGAGAAGTTCTTGTCTTGATGGTTGAATCAATTTTTCACATCATATGTTGTCATCAATGACAAAGGGGGAGATTGTTGCAAATATGTGCCTAAGCAGTGTTGTCATTGATGTCAACATATCCTTGTTGCCATTGGTGTCAACTGTATCCTATTTTGTTGCTTGTTTAGAAGACTGGAATGTTGAGGATATTGAGAAAATTAATGAGGATCAATGTATGCGGACCATATGGCTAAGTAGAGGATTGTCTGAAGAAGCTCCAGTTAAGATTTGAAGGGTTCGCATGAAGATTTGAAGAATCTATGGCCATCTGAGTAGAACCAGTTTTGTAATGTTTAGAAGAGACAGAGTGACAGTAAAGAGGTTTAGACTATTCCAGAATGTAAAATGATGATCTACAGATCTAGAGGCATGTTTGGGAAGTCAATGTGTATCATCCACTCAAGTGGTTCATGGTTTGGAGGTCCACAATCAATCTTTCTAGAATGACAGTCATGACAGATAGTGTTCTTGAGGTTCCAGATGAAGATGTAAGTGATTCTGATGATTTGGAAAAGTGCAGATGTTTTTGTTGAATTCAATGTGCTTGTGAAGATCTCTTGATTGTGTGGCTATTGTGTTGGAGGTCCGCATTGAAGTTTGAGCTTGTTATTGAAGATTTCCCTATTTGTGTTGTTGTTCTTCCCAGTCTTGGCCGACCAGATGATTCAAGCATATTGAGGATGATCTAAGAGCAATTCTCTAGAGCATGGCATGTTGTTGGAGGTAGATTCAAGTCTCAGATATGTTTGGCTGATAGTTTAGTGATCCACGTTAAGTCAAGCTGACCTTGATGTTTATTCCAAGGTTGATGAAGCATATAAAGGTGTGTAGTTGAAGTGTGGAAAATCATCCTTGTGCAAAAATAATATAATCTGAAGAAAGGATCAAAGGCAGAGTAGAGTAGAGGAGAAGCAGAAGAATAAGAGCTGTATTGGATGAAGAGTTAGAGAAGAAGTATTTGGGGCAGAGTATAAGTTTTGTGAGCATTCATTGAAACTGAACCAGGCATGAAGAAGATGCTATTTATTAGTTAATTCTTTCTGTGTTAAACATAAATTCTATAGGCAGTGACCCTCTTTTGAGCAGTGAGCTCTGGGCAGTGAGCTCGAAGGCATGTGCCTTCTCTTTTCTTCTAAGTACTTTTAACAGGGTACAAATCTTATGGTTAACCCCCACCGTGGTTTTCCCTTAACCGAGTTTCCATGTTAAAATCTTGGTGTCAAGTGTGTTAATTGTGTTTTTTCTCATGAGTTATTATTTCATGCTTTAATGTTTACATCATTAATCTATTTGTAAGTTGAGGAAGAAGATTAAAATGTAGGAAAGATTAATTTTGTGGGACAACTGATTCACCCCCCCTCAGTTGTCTGGTCTAATTCCAACAGGGTCTCACCTTGGAAAATTGCCTACCTTCGTATTTTTGCTTTCCACAATGTACTCACCCATACATAAAAACGTGTGATCATCAAGTTCATATGGGAATTTGGTTGCTTGGCTATTTTCTCTATCAATGTTTTCCCTTTGCAGATTGAAACTCAAATGCTTTATGTTAACTTCTCTATCCAAATTATGAATATGTTCAATAAGCTTAAAGAACAAGTGAAGATCAACAAGGACTTTGGAAAAACACATCCAAAGTCTACAATCCCATCTCCAGGTGCTAGAAAATGAAACAATAATGATATGCATGCCAAGAGTCCTGTTGTTAGTATTATCGGTGTCTTTTAGACACTTTCATATACTGCAGTTATATAATAGGTTATATGTGTCTCCAGCTCTACTTAAATATCATCCACTTCAATGGTCAAATAACCAATAGCAATTTTACACCTCATTCACAACAAAAAGTGATAAATATTCGTCCTATTTTTATTGACTAAAATTAACCTTTGACTATTGAAGTGGATGATATTTAAGAACAACCTCTCTATGTTTCTATGCTTCTATACCTTAATTATGTTTACTCTACTGTCTAGCTTGGTCACCCTTGTGCAGTTTCTTGCACTGTATATAACTGATCATTGTAGCTTTCTTGTTAATGTTTGGTTGTGCGATCTGGCCATATGGTTGTTCTTACTGCTCTTTGTTATAACTATTTCATAATAGGCTTAATCCATTAAAAAACCATTCATTAAGCACAAAGTTTAGCTTTCATGACCTATCAAAACTAAATTTATTTATTGGTGGGACTTCAAATTTTATGTCTTTCAACTTCTCCCCATGTAATTGGGACTCTAATTTTTCTTTACTATCACTAACCAAACCTAATTTGTTATTAGTCCCTACTATAGGAGGGATGCAAATTTTTATATTTGTTTAAAACTTATGTTTAACTAGCATATTTATATTTAAAAAATTATCTAAGTATGCCCAGAGATACCTATTTTTTAATCACTAATCCTAACATTAAAAATTTGGAAAAGGATATCTCTGGATGTATTTTAGATATATTTCTATTTAAATATAGTTTTTTTAACATGACAGGAAGTTCTTATTGTGATTAAGAGTATTTATTATGATTATCTTATATTAATTTTTAAATTTATGTACTGATAATATATGCTAGCTATTAATAAATATAAATGGCGAATACATGCATTGCTACATTGCATATGGACGATTCAAGCTTCGCTATTGGAGATGTCTTACAAATTCTAGTGTTTTAGTCTTTGTAGTTTTACTTTAAGAGAAGGGACTGTGCTGTGCATTAGAAGTAAAAATTGCAGAGAAATTTATGCCAATTATGTCTAGGTAAATTCCTCTTCTCCCTTGGTTTATTTTGTTCTATCCACTTACACCTATGCTGCATATATCACTGCACTTTCACTTAATATTAACTAGTCAAAGCACCAAAGGTGCTTTCAAATGGCCGATAGGCACAAATATTTATAAGCATGTCCTTAAATAGTATATTTATATTTTTTTTATAGAAAATCATTAAATGTAATAGTTTGTGGACAAGGCTATAAATACTATAAGAAAATCATTTTTGCAAATAAAAATAATGAAATGGTATTAAATGAGTAGCCACATGAACTAAATCATGAATGTGCCATTATAAAACTAAATCATAAAAAAAACCATATATTTAATAATTGCAAGATCTTTTCATCTTGTTAAAGCTCTTGTTCCCCTTTTATGATTGCCTCATTATGCTATGTCTACAACTTATATAAAATATTTAATACCATAAGAATTTTAAAGAGTAATGAAGACAATGGAAAAATGTATAATAATAACATAAACATATATGAATGTTTTGAATGTAACTTTTAATAAATCACATTGAGATATGATATTAAATAGTAAGCTATATGAAATAAAATCACATGAAATATTTTATTTTATACAATTATTATTACATGGACACAATTGAAAGAAAAATTATTATTGCAAGTACAAAGGCCATAACATTATTGTTAACAACACAATATTCATTTGTGTAAATGAACAACAAATAAATTGAATATTTATTGGATGTTCTCTCAATGATCAACTTAGAGACAACAATTGCAATCGATGCTCTTCATCTTTCCTATTCTTAACATAATTTGCATTTTCTATCTTAATGTACCGTTCAAATGAGAATGGTGGTGATATTCTCAAAGTTTTGAGAGATTTAACTCGAGAGATAGCAGTGAATGTTAAAACAGCCCTCTCTACATCACAAATATTTATTGTTGATCTTTCCAATGTTAACCCTTGTGACTTATGTATTGTTAAAGCCCATGCCATTTTGAGGGGGATTTGTGTACCATTGCCTCTTGTAACAGGTGAAAGAGGGACAAACTTTGGGTTGTTAACATCCCAAGGCACACCCACATAATTATCAAATTCCATAATCACACATAATGGCAACTCTGGTGGTTGAGTACATTGATGATAAACAATATTTTTTATAGTACCAAGTGCTCCATTAACTAATCTAGCATTTACCCACAAATTGCATACCAACATCACACGTTGGCCAACACATAGTAGAACCACCTGATCCAAGTGATCATCATCAACATCATGTGATTCTATACGTCGGGTGTATGTAGACACACTATGTGCAACTAGCATGTTGAGTGACTTTAGCATGTTCTTATTGTGGAGCAGAACCATACTGTTTGTGGCATATAAATGCATAGATGCATCAAATATTATACACTCCTCAAGACTTATTGAGTCATTTGTTCGACCCATAAGGAGTTTCCAATCATCATATCTTGCAATTGCATTCCTAATGTTTGTTAATATTTCTCTAAATCTAACTTGTTCTGGATCATGCCCTTGTTGACAAAAAATTGTGTCCAAAGTCACAACTGTTTGGAATGTAGTCCACAATGCTTTACCATAAGTGCTACCTGTAAACATAGAAAGTACAATTTTTTCAAAATAGATTAAGAAACAAAACATTTACACCAATAAAATTTAGTAAGGATAGTAATACAATAAGTGATACCTGTATATAGTGGTATGTCTCGCACATGAGGTAACTGGGCAAGATCACCAACAAGGATAATTGACCTTCCACCAAAATCTTTTGTGCCATGTGATGGAAATAATTGTTTCAAGCACATGTTGATATCAAAAAACAATTTTGGGCCTATAAAACTCATTTCATCAATGAGAATATATAAGATATGCTTGACATCTTCTTGTAGAGTAGCTAATGATTGACCACTCAAAGGCTTGACATTTTTTATTGGAATTTTTAAAGATGCATGAATTGTAGTGGCACATATGTTGAAAGTAGCAACTCCTGTTGGTGTAAGAAGTAGCAAGGGGCTTTTTCCATTGATTAACTTATGATCCATTACATGCCTTATACAATTAATTAGGTAAGATTTCCCTGTTCCAATAGTTCCTTGGATGATCATCTTAAGAGGTTCATCATTATCAAGCAATTCAGAATGTCTCATGATTGTATCAAATACAATTTGTTGCTTTTCACTTAAATTAAATAAAGGATTAAATTGATAATCAAATTCTCTTTCGATTGGATTTCCTAGTCGGCTTGACTCTATGAATTCTATGGCTGTTCCTTGTAAAACATTTGGCAATTGATATTGGTTCCAATCATACTCTATGTCAAAGTCACGCCTACCAAGAAGATCGATATTAGATAACTAAAAATCTTGTCGTGGAGCCAAGCTAGACAAAGGTTGTCACTCCTCCATTTCTACATTGTCATTAGGAGCATTATCTTTAATCTCTGCATCACTACTATCAGTAGTCTCTAAAGAAACAGGTGTGCGGTGTACATGCCATGCATGCTATGTATTTTTAATTGTCTCCCAATGTTGAATAATTACTTCTTTTTCATCTCCAATATCAACTCTAATGTTACGAAATGGTTTATATAATAACAACTCACTCCACCAAAATAACTCATATATTCAGGTGAGTCACTTTCTAGGATTGAAAGATATTTTGGCCAAACTCTAACAATTGCTGGTATATCTCATGGCTTCCATTTTTGATATCTACGACGTGGAGAATATGACCAAGATCTTGCAACTTCTACCATACATAGATGATCTAATTATACAGGACGCTCCATATATGCATGAATGAAGTTTGTTTTAGATGGATCATCATCATGGTTGAAATGTACATGATGAAATACCTTTTTTCCAACATTCAAAGAAATGAAGGACCTGGTACACTCAATAAGAGGTAGTTTTAGTAACATATGACATGTTTCTTGTGCACCTATATCATGTTTGACAATTGTTTCAATCAGGAACCTTCTATATACACATAATGCAGGGTCATCTGGGCTATTTGTGTTGGACATTCTAATCAGCATGTCATAATAACTCTCTAAACTCCTTTCTGCTTTAGACACATATTTTGTAATATATTTTAGAATTGCATGACGAGACAATATTGGTTGACAGTCCATGTTTCCCCTCCATATGGAAAGCATAACTAGGTTATGAACATTCACTCTTTCATCATTTCGTGCTGATAAATATTTTTTTATGTCCATCGTCATCAATGAATAATTTGGATTCACTCTATAATTGCCAAGGAGCATTGTAACGACAAACATTGATATGACCCTTCTTTCATAGACATGTATCCAAGCTACATTTGGTATGGCGCTCAACACGATTTAATAAATTTGTGTAATCTACAAGTTGATCTGTAGGTAAAATTTTAGTTGTGTCCATCAAACAAGAATCTTCTTCTATAGATCGTGGCATGAATACATTTCTTTCATTCTCTTCAAGAGGATTCCATGCACTTATGAATTTGTCATAGAAATCCTTTTCCTTTTGAAGCTCACTTGGATTATTCCAATCCAATGTATCTACATTAGGTGTACCCTCTATCCATACAACCATATATGCTCGTGCACCGAACATCGATGTTGCCATTCCTTTCTATAAAAACATAACACAATATCATTAGAGGTAAATACTATGTATTGTTATAACAAGATATAAATTTTATTCACAATTATACTACTTTAAATTGAATACCTTGCCCATAGGTCTTTTACTCAAAAATATTTGAAGAGGATCTCTTATTGAAATTTTTTGAAGCGATGCTCCATGTACATAGCAACAATATGAGGATTCTCAATTATATTTTTGTTTCTCCACTTGTATGCATCCCTTGAGTCTAATACTTAGGACATAGTAGAATTCATTGAGTGAATCATAATATCATAAGGGTTTTCAAAATGTTTTTTTTTTGTATTTTTTGAGAGAAAAATAAGCAACATAAAAGTAGTTTGTTGCAAGATTCAAGCAAGTCATTCATTAAAGGGGATCAAATAGTTGATAATGAACACATGATTTTTTTTATCATTTGAAGTCATTTTTAAATATGAGGGTTCCTTATCTCTCCAAAAAGGTTTCCCTTTGTTTATACTATCAGTCCGATATACCGAACCTTTCTATATACCCACCCTTCCAATATACCCGTCAGTACGTGAAAGAAGTTAGTCCTCCCCATATACATGACCATACGTGAGAGAGACCTTAAGGTACGTAAAAGAGAACAGTATGTGGTACCAAGTTAGTACATAAAAGAGATTCACTCTATCAACAACAACTGCTTAGAAAGAAATCCTTGTATGTAGGTGTATGTTCCTTTTATACTTGGAATTTCTTACTATCAGATTTACGTCTTACAATAGAGATAATGGGTATTGAATGGATCAATTTTTATTTTTTGCTAAACAATTTAAATACCTTATTTCACCTTGACAATTTATAGGGTCGATGCCACAGACGTCGTTGTTGCAACTTTATTAGGCATTATATGTTGTAATTCAACATGATAGTATTACCTGTAAATGTGAATCAGAGGCATCGTTTTCATTAAACATTGCTTATTTGTTACGAAAGTGTAACAAAATATTAACTTATATTGATTTGAAAAAATAGATCTCTAAAAAACTTTCTAAATACAATAAATCAACCTAACACAAATTTGCAATTTAAAAAAGTATCTTTCAACCTAACATAAATTTGCAATTTAAAAAAGTATCTTTCAACCTAACATAAATTTGTAATTTAAAAAAGTATCTTTAGTGCATAAAAGATATATATTCAATAAATCAACCTAACATAGTTTTGCAATTTTGAAAAGTAACCTCAGTGTATAAAATTAAATAAGAACTAATTTCAAACTAAACTAAATAAGAGAGAATTAAAAACAGTTATATTTTTTTAAGAACTAAAAAAATTATAATGTTAGTATAAATAAACACTATTTTCATATATATCAATGTAAAATCTTCTATATTTTTTAATAGAATTATATAAGAACTAATTTCAAACGAAATAAAAATCTTAACTAAATTATTTTTTAATGAACTAAAAAAAATTATAATGTTAATATAAATAAACACTATTTTCATATATATATCAATGTAAAATCTCCTATATTTATAGGAATTAATGAGGGCAGGTAGCCGTGGTGACCCAGGGAGTACACAAAATCTGTTACTAAAAAATTAGTGTCTTAAATGTGCATGCATAGCAGAGACAATTAGCATGTTGTTTCATATTCCAAACTATTACCATGTCCTTCCTGTTACATACTATTTTAGATTTGAATATAAATTTCAAGCAATGAAAAGAATATTAGGAAGATCAAGCAATACAAATCAAACCTAATCCTACCACATGACATAAATGAAAACAAATTAAAATAAAAGTCACCTAGATTTATTGATTCCTTGGTTGAATGTGGATTGCTTCTTAATAATGAACAACCATAGTTGCCAAAGCTGCTATGATGATGATAGATAATATGTTCAAAGTGCTCAATGGATGTTTAAAGTGCTCAATGGATGTGATATGCAAGAGATGATAGTTTGGACGCTATATGATGAGATAATGAAAATGAAAATGAGAGGGGGTATATATAGACCTTTGTGGAAGGAAAGTGGGAAAGTTGTCATTTATGCAATGGAAGATAACTTTGAAGTTAACTAAATGAAGATTGGAGAAAGTTTCCAAAATCAAGAAATAAAAAGATAGAGATGCTAAAAGGAGAAAGAGAAGAGTGAGATATCAATAGGGAAAGTTTATTTGATTAATTAAAATAGAATTTTAATTAATTTGTGGCATATATGAATAATTAAATAAATAATAAATATTTATTTATTTTAGAAGAATAAAAGATCAAATTAAATAAATTTAAAAAAATTATTTAATTTTAGAAGAATAATGGAAAAGATCAAATTAAATAAATCTAGAAAATTTATTTAATTGTAGAAGAATAATGGAAAAGATCAAACTAAATAAATCTAGAAAATTTATTTAATTTTAGAAGAATAATGGAAAAGATCAAATTAAATAAATCTAAAAAATTTATTTAATTTTAGAAGAATAATGGAAAAGACCAAATTAAGATTTATTTAATTTTAGAAGAATAATGGAAAAGATAATGATAAGATAGATGATGGAGGACAAAACTGAATTTAGAAAACTGGAAAGATCAAATATAAATTAAATAAATAAATTAAACCAATTTCAAACTAAATAAGATTAAATTTAAATCTTAACTAAACTATTTTTTTTAAAGAAAAAAAATTAACTTGAATCACCAAATATTTTTTGTTTTTATTTTTTATTTTGTCCAATTTCTTTTTTGGTTTTTATTTTTTAGTTTTTACAATTTCTTTTTTAGTTTCTATTTTTTATTTTTTCGTTTGGTTTTTATTTTTATTTTTTTTCCAATTTCTTTTTTGGTTCCACAGTTTTGTTTTCTTATTTTCAATTTCTTTTTTGGTTTTTATTTTTTATTTTTTCCAATTTATTTTTTGGACTACACTCATACAACTTTAAAAGAAAATGCAACTTTTAAAGGATTTTGTGATTTTTCCATTTTTTTCCTTCAATTTTTTTTGGTTTTTTATTTTTATTTTTTTGGATTGAAGGTAGTTTAATCATATATATATAAAAAAAATGTGACGTTACAAAATGTAGTCAAGATGGCCACCAGATGATCAACAATCCAGTAGCAGAATAACCTAATTACAACTTACCAAAAGATCCAGCCTATACAAGAGTCTAAGTATAGCAGTCTAGTATCATACGAACAAAAACCATCCTATTCAATATTATGTGCATATAGTTACTGCTTACATCATCTCGTATATGCATTAAACATCTGATGAGGAAGGAACTAGTTCAGGAACACTGCCTAAGGAATTAGTCACTGGTTCTGGAGCAACATGCCCCACCCCCAAATAGTCCATATAAATCTTCCCTTCCTCTAGTGCAAAGGCGATATATGGTGGCCTAAGAATAACTTATTGGTACTCCTTGTGTGCAGAGTCAACAACACTTGCCTCAAATAGATGAAGATCTTGTAGTCTATGCAACACATCTTCAAGTCTATCTTCAAAAGACTTTTTGGCTCTTTCAAAGCTAGCATCTTTCTTTTCATCCTAGATTGAGATGGAACCATTGGAAGAAGCAAGACCAATATCTGCCCCCACAGACAACTGAGCCAACTGACCTTTGACAGTAATAACCACCTGCACATATATGTCAAAATGTGTGAGTCTACAATTAGGCTCAGTAAGACTTCTAAGCCTGCCTTGAAAATGATCCTCATTTCTCAACTTCCATAATGTCCGCAAAATTTCAGTAGATAATACTAACCAAAAAACTTTATGCTTATCACTAATCCCTTCCAAATGACCAAAAATAATAGCTTTAAGTTTATAATCAGATAAGGACCAGCTGGGAAAACTATACAAGAACATATTCCACACTTGAATTGCAAAAGGACAATCAATAAAAATATGATCACAACTTTCAATAACATTACATAGCCTACACAGGGGTTTATTATAACCAATTGGCAATTTTTTTAATCCCAATAACCATCTAAAGCATCCCTTTTTAGGTTCCAAATACTTAGACCAAAATGACAAAAAATAAACCCTAAGGTTCTTTATACTAAGTTCATAGTTCCATGCCTTAGCACAATGATCAAAGATCTCATGAGGGTCACAAAGCGTCTTATAAATTCTTTTGGCTACACCACCTATCAAAGAACCTCCATCCTTCCATCTTAGCTTGTTCAACCATACATGCCCATCCAAGAATCTTGGCTGGCCAGAGATAGCTAAGCAGGCAGCCACTAACATGGAGTAAGTTCTTTTCTGAGAGTCACTCAAACCAAATTCTTCTTTTAATTCCTCCTAGATTTTCATTCCAGAGGAACTGAACATGTCTTTAAAGGATACTACTCCTAGCTTGTGCCACTTACGTCCATAACACCCTTGAATAATAGCCAACGGTCTCTCCTTATACTCTAGAGACCATCAAATAGAGCTATGTATACTCCTTTGAACAATGCCTTCATCACACTCAAAGGCACTCACTAAGTGTCTACAACCTTCCTAGGCTCTCCATATGGATTCAAATACCACTGTGCCAAATGGCTTCACTTTGAATTTACCAAACAAAATGTCCAGTAGATGCCAGCTTTTCTAGCTCGGAGCAGCTTTAGGACAAGACAGCTTGATGTTGTTTCTTACAAGAACTTTCCATAGTTCAGAACCTTCAAGGGAGTTAATAATCCATTTTGCCACTAAGGCAATCCCCTGCAAATTTAAGTCTTTCAATCCTAAACCTCCATTTTCCTTGCTAAGGTAGCACCAATTCCAATTTACTAAGTGCTTCTTGCCAATACCTTTGCCATCTGATCAAAGAAAAGCCCTAATTTCTTTTTGATTTTTTTCAATCTGTAGATTAGAAAAGAGCCACATTGATGCATAGTAAATTGAATAGGCTGAGAGGATTTTTTGACAAACTTGAAATCTGCTAGCAAGGGTCAGAGCCTGTTTGTTCCAACTTTTAAGCTTAACTTCAATCTTTGAAAAAAACCAACTCCACATCTATTTGAGGGATGGGTCAAGAGCAAAGGGGATTCCAAGAAATCTAACAATCTTTTTAGGACCTCCCCACTGCCAGTCATCCATGTCTAGCCAAGAGGGAGGGGCATTATTCCATCCAATCAAACAAGACTTATTCAATGACATCTTAGCTTTAGAAGTAGAACAAAAGATACGTAGTCTAAGCTTGAGGTTATCTATATTATCTCTATCTAAAACTAGAAATAGTGCAGTATCATCAGCAAACTATATATTAAGCAATGAGTTACCATCTGGGAGCCTAATTCCCTCCACTTTCCTTGGGACGACATCAGTTCTCAACAGATAAAATAGGGCTTCAGAAGCTATAAAAAAAAGGGTTGAGCCAAGGGACCCTTGCCTGATAGACCTACCCAACAAAAGTGGAGGAGATAAGGCACCATTTACTTCAACTTGAGCAGAGGCATCTTGGAAAAGCACTTTTACCATTGACAAAAATTCTGGTGGGAATCCCATAGCTTTAAGAATACAAATTATAAAAGACCACTCAACCTTGTCATAGGCTTTCTCAAAGTCTAGGAGAAGTATCCCTGCATTCTGCCTAGTTTCCTTGGCCCAATAGGAGGCTTCCTAGCTTATAATAAGATTCTCTAAAATGTATTTGCCTTTTATAAACCCAGTTTGAGTAGGATTAATAATTTCAGGCAAGATATCAATCATCCTTCTTGCCAAAACTTTAGCCAAGATTTTGTATGACACATTAAGCAAGGTTATAGGCCTCCAATTTCTCAGGTTGGATTTGTCACCCCCTTTGGGTAAAAGATTAATTATGCCTCTATTGATGTCTTTTCCCAAAGACCCTTTGCATATGGCTTCCTGAAAAACTTCAAATAGATCACTAACCACCCATTCTAGATTAGCTTTGTAGAACTCTATTGGGAGCCCATCATATCCAGGAGATTTGCCATCCTTCATTGATAAAATGACACTTTTAATCTCATCTTTTGATAGTCCTTGTTTTAACTTTTCTGCCATCACTTCATCAATTTTCCTAGGATAGATGCAGGAACATAAGTTCTGAGCCTCTCTACAAGCATCATTATCATCTTCATCTCTAAATAAATTCTCATAGAAATTCTTAAAAAGATTCATAATATCATCCAGACTAGAATAGCAGGTTCCTTCTTCCACAATCGACTCAATGTGCTCTTGCCTAAACTTATTTTTCAAAAGACTAAAAAAGTACTTAGAGCCTTTATCCCCTCCTCGAATCTAGTTCAGCTTAGCCCTACATTTAGCAGATTGGGCTCTAACAGTTTCAAATTTCCTAAGCTTATGTTTGGCCTCATTCAAGCCCAAGCACAACATCCTATCAAAAGGGGCCTCCTGAATCAACACCTCAAAATTCAATAGGGATTTCTAGAGCCCCCTCTCCTCTTTCCTTCTCTCCAAGGCAGCTTTCTTCCCACAAACTTGAAAAATCTCCTGACAGGCTTTAAGGAGCTTGGCCCAAAAATTGATGGGATTGTCCTGAGCATGTATCGCTTTCATAATGGCTCTAACTAAGATAATACCTTGCTTACAGTCTTCATTGTCAAGGAGATTGATATTAAGCTTGAAAGGGATCCCAACCTTGGGCTTAGACCCAGAATTAAGCCCAACAAAAGAGATGTCAGTAGAGATCGGGTGATGATCTAAAAGGGTGCTTGGCAGGACTTTCACCCCATTATCTCTAGATTGCCTCTTAACCTGAAAGAAGTCTTTGTTAACATAAAACCTGTCAAGTCTGCAATAAATTCTTCTATTACCTGCTTGGGCATTACACCAAGTGTACTAGATTCCACAACTATTACTCTTGCCACCTTCCAGAGGATCTATCAATTTCAGAGACTTTTTAAAACTAGTCTAGAAAAACTTCTCATTCCCTTTCCACCCTACATTGATGCCACCCACCTTATCCTCACTATTTTCTACCATATTGAAGTCCCCTACCATTATCCATGGAACCTTAGGGAGATTTGTAGACAACCATTCCCACATACATCCTCTCTCTCTATGATCATTAGAGGCATATAATGAACATATACCAAACTTGTCACCGTTCTTATCAAAGCAAGCCCAAGCAACCCTATTGCAGGGAGAGCAACTTGACTGAAATAAAAACTATTCCCAACCAGGATTGATGAGGAGAGCAGTTCCCCCTTTACCCTCATCATGTTTAGTACAAATTTTTAAGGTGTCCTTCCATATAAATCTAAGTACAATATCTAGATGAAATTTGGTAGCTTTTAATTCTTGCAACAAGAGGAAGTACAAGCCCCTGTTCTTGTTAACTAACTACCTGACAATGGACTTTCTATTTGGGGATTCCAACCCCCTTACATTCCAGCTTATGATTTTCATGAGAACAGGTACAATAACATCAGTCAATGGGCCTACTCCTTAGAAACGCCCATCTTATCAAAACACTTGGGTAGACTACCTCCTTTCACCCTCTTGCAGTCTACCCCTTTCCTCTTCACATACTTCCTCTTTTTCCTTTCTCCATCCCCTTTAGGGCCAATTCAATCTCTTCCCCTTCACACTCTCTAGGGGGGCTCTGACTGGGTGGGAAGCCCAATTTCTTGCACTAGATCTTGCATCTTTTTATTTAAAAGTTCTTCTCTGTATTTCATCATTACCAATTGCTGAGCATTCTTCTTTTCTGGGATCCCCAAGTGAGTTCCCCCTTCTTTGAAAGAGAATCCTTTTTCTACAAAGCCTGAGGAAGGACCATCATTAACTTCTAACAGACTTTTGGAAATCGGGTCTTCACCCCCATCCAGAGCTGACTCCCAAAGAGCCTTCTGCTCAACACAGAGGGATAAGGTAGGCGGAGAGTGGCACAGATTCAATGGGGCCTCAAAGGGAATGGGGAGGATCACATGAGAGGCAGTAACAACTTCCACATTGGCCTCCCCAAAAACAATGTTCTGCATCCCCACAGATGGGGAAGGGAAAGGAGACATATCTCTCACCTCTGAAGGATCATCCTCCACTTGTTTAGGAACTAACTCATCAATGGTCAAATTTTCCATGATGTTTCTCACCTCTTTCAAATCCTTATGAAGTTGGCCAGAGACATTATGAGAAGACAAATGGTTAACCCCTGCCTCGGCCACCATGAGGGTAGGTTCTTTAGCCACAGTAGCTGGGATAGAGAGTAGCCCACCACCCCAACCCAGAATGATGCATTTCAGGATTAACAGGTTCAAACTTAGACCCTTTGTTTTTATTATTAAGGATAGGACAATCCTTCCTAATATGACCATTAGATTTACACAAAAAGTAGGAGTTGAGGCCTCCCAGGCCAACTACATCACATTCAACAGATTTATTCTCAAGATTTATTTGAATACAATCTAGGATACTAACTCCTGGCTTAAGAGAGATGAGAACCCTAGCATCCATATGGGGAAGGGTCATCTTAGCATCCTCTATTTTTAAAACTTTCCACAGTGGTTCCAATAGTTTGGGAATGAAAGCCCACAATTGAATGGGAACATATTTAATCAACAACCATCGCGGGACTGAGCAGAACTTAATTTCTTGCATGGATTCTGGGGACCACGAAAATACCTTAAACAATGCACTCCCTACATTCCACATCTCCTTTTCAAGTATTTTCCTCTACATAGAATGATTTTTCAAAATAATAACAAAAATTGCTTTGGACACCATTCGACAGAACGAAACAGATGCCCCCAATTTTTTTCCCCAAACTGTAAATAACCAGTGGTCAAAAAATTTCCGCGCAGGCAATTTATCCAAATCCAAGCAAACAAAGAATAAAGCTACATTCTTGAGTCTGTTTTCTTTAGCATTTACAGCCAACTACATACCATCACTTGGAAGAAGGACCAATTTGCAAGGTAGACTAGAACCCTTACCTTGTTCAATGCCCTGTCTTCCTTCACTCCATCCACACCCGCCACTAGCCAAGCCACCCTCTCCCTCCTCGCGCGCCTTAAAGCATGCATCTTTTGGTGGAGGGGTGGCATCATTGACGTCGAGAGCCTCCTTGAATGTCTTAGATCTGCCAGAACTACCAACACCCTTCGCAACAACACCGCCATCTAAAGTTTTCTCACACCCTTCCTCTGGCCGAAGAGTTAATGCCTCGGCCGACATCGTGCTCTAAGAGAGCCTTTCACATGTGCTAAGGCAGGCAGGAAAACCAAAAACAATAAATTCAAACCTAAACGGCTAACTCTAAGCATAAAATGTGAAAAACAATAAACCCCAAAGTACTAAGAACACAAAGAATTTGGAAAGTAAAACTACTGGAAAAATTGCAGACAATTATAGAACAAATAGAACAAAGAGGATCAAGATTCAGGGCGGGGGCACTGCAACTTGATCATGGAGGGAGCTAGAATCCTCGATCAACTTGCAGAGCCCAAAAGCCCCTCAGTTTGTTATCCAAATTTCCTTCAGTTGGTTTTTATTTTATTTTTTTGTCCAGTTGGTTTTTATTTTTTATTTTTTCCAATTTCTTTTTTAGTTTTTATTTTTTATTTTTTCCAATTTCTTTTTTGGTTTTTATTTTTTATTTATTTTGTCCAATTTCTTTTTTGGTTCCATAGTTTTTGTGATTTTCTTATTTCAATTTCCTTTTTATTTTTTATTTTTTATTTTTTCCAATATATTTTTTGGTTATTGTTTTTATTTTTTCCAATTTCTTTTTTGGTTCCATAGTTTTTGTTGGACTACCAAAAAATTGTGGGACTACCAAATTTATTTTTAGCAATTGGATGACCAAAAAATTGTGGGACTAGCAAATTTATTTTTAGCAAGATGTGTGCACATATAGAATGTCCTATCCACCAAAAAATAAAAGAACCTACAATATTTTGTTAAATCAAGCTATTTTTACAAAACTTCTGAAGTAGTATATGGATCCGGTGGTCGAACATGCTATGACCATCACACATGCTATGACCATCACTCTCCTAATAAAGATTTTTGGCTAGAACAATTTATTCAGCAATCCTCACTATCCTCTTGGTAATTCCCTTTAGTACTGCTAATTTCTACTATAATCCTCATCCAAAACATCATCCACTTTAATAGTCAAATGTTAATTTTGGCCAATAAAAATAGGACAATTAATTATCACTTTTTTGTATGGATGATATGTAAATTCGCTATTGATTGTTTGACCATTGCAGTGGATGATATTTAAGTAGAGTGCTCCCATTACACATACTCAACAATGAAAAACTCACATTGAAATTCATAGCCTTCTCTTTTACAATGTATACTTATTGACTGATATTGAAACCTATCCCTCTTACATTCTTTCTAAATGAAAATGTAAGAAGTCTTTGAAAATGTTATTTTAACATTTGCAAGTCTTGATATAAAAACTCACATAGGCCATGGAGATAAGAAAGTGTTGAGAGGAGCCATCAATGTTCCTAAACAAATTGTTTATATGCTTTTAATGCAAATTTACTTAAATTTTCTTTTGTTAATTTAAATAGATGAGACAATAATCTAAATGGATGAGACAAGAACAAAGGAGGCTAATTATTGTAAATAGTTTTTACAACTTTGTAACATGGTAGATGTCCCCACTTACAAATGGATACAAGTTACTATAAATTTTAAAATGGTTGAATTTTTATATTTACCCCTAACTTTACAATGTGTATTGGGAAGAAATAAGCTATCAAAAATTCTTTTAAGCATGTACAAGGAAAAAATATGTTTTACTATCAATTATTTTTCAAAAATATTGTAGTAACTATTAACAAAAATTTAATCAAATCAATTAGTTTTCAAATATATTGCAATCATAGGGACTATATGATATTTATTTTAGAAGTAATTATAATTTGAAAAAAACTTTTATCTTTGAACTATAACTCAATAAAATAGAATAATCCCCAATTACAAGTACTCTAAGAAGTATGCTTCTTATTTTTAAATTAATAAGACAAAGCAAAATCTCCAATGCCAATCACAAGGCACTAAACATGGTGCCAATTACACTAAGCAAACTTAACAAAGTATGCTTTTTATTTTTAAACCAAATATCCAATGACAATCACAAGGCACTAAACATGGTGCCAATTAGACTAAACAAACTTAACAGATTTAAGTTTCAAAGGGTACATATAAGTATTAGAGTAGGTAAAATAAATGGAATCAAGTGGCTCCATAGGTCTTCCATAATTGACTTGACAATCATCATAAGAAATGCGCCTTAGATCCTTAGGGTCCACCCATGTCCATGATGCAAACGAGCCACAATGTAGATGAATGTTCCGTGGCTTACACTTAGATAAGCACGTGTTAATTATTGTCACGCTGAATGTGGGAATCCCTGGACCATACTGTTGACCTTGTGCAATGTATATGTCATCTTGAGTGCACATACCTACAAATTTCATTTCACAAAATATATACCCATTAATTCAATCTATTGTTTTAAATTAAGAAAAACTTTTGACAGTGTAAGTTTGGATTTATAATTTTAAAATTTTTTAAACTTTGAATTACTACAATGTATTTTTATTTAAATTTTAAAATAATGTTAACTATAGTTTCTTTATTTTAAAATGGAAAAAGAAAAAAATTACTTTTAACTATTGAATTAGTTAATTGTTAAAAAAATATTGATAATTAATATTTAAAAATTATAATTGCATAACAATTTAATATGCTTCTATCTAAATAACAAATCTAAATGTACAAAACAAATAATGTACCATGTATAATACTAGACTAAAAGAAAAAAGAAGAATAAATTTCAAACACTATTTATAACTAATTAATCAAATAAAACACTATTAAAAATGGATATATCATATTATTAAAAATGAATTCAAAAGTTGGTAAAACTATAAAAGTATTATTATTTTTTAATTAAATATGAGTTTTATTAATAATGTAGATCCAAAAATTTAAAATAAATTCATATAAAAATATTTATAAACTAATAATTTAAATATATTAAAAAGACAAAATTTAATATAGAAATTATGAACTAACAAATTATTAATATAAGTTTTAAATTAAAATAAATTTATATAAAAAATATTTATAAAATAATAATTTAAAAGTTAATAATTATCTAAGAGGTTTTTGGAAATGAGAGCACTTATTTTCTTCGATAAAAAAATAAAAAATAAAATTTAATATTAAAAAAAATAAAAGATAAAAAAATTGGAAATGTTGGAAGGAGAAAAAGAAATTGGAAGACAAAATTTAATATTAAAAATAAAAAAATTGGAAATGTTGGAAGGAGAAAAAAAAATTGGAAAAATTAAAAAAAAGTGAGAAAATAAAAAAAATTAGGAAAAAAAAAATACTTTAATATATTTTTTGAAATATAAATATAATATTTAAACATATTAAAAAGACAAAATTTAATATTAAAAAAAAATTAATATAGAAATTATGAAATAACAAATTATTAACTAACAAATTATTAAATATAAATTTTATTATTAATATAATAATTTAAATATATTAAAAAAAAATTAATATAAAAATTATGAAATAACACATTATTAAATATAAATTTTATTATTAATGTAAAAAAAATATATATATATAGAAAATATTTATAAAATAATAATTTAAACATATTAAAAAGACAAAAATTTAATGTAGAAATTATGAACTAACATATTTTTATTTATATTTTATAACAACAGGACCAAAACATATTGTTCTCACTTATAAAAAAACCAATATACCTATCTTAACTCATTAACCAAGCAATGAGTAAATAATGAAATCAATGAAAACTATGTGCACTCCTTAATAACCTGGTATTTTTTACTAAAAACTCTTAGATATTTCTGTAATAATGAAAAAGAACAACATACATGGACCAAGCAATTTGCGGGTGTTGTTTCTGGATGGCTCGCTATTCCCCCGAATGCTTAAGCTTCTTTGGGAGGCATTATAGCCTTCTGCTTCAGTCACATTTCCTGCGCATGTTCAGGCTATTTGTGAACAACAGAAACAATAAACTGAATGCCCTAAGAATAAAATAAACTCTGATCTCTTTGGTGTTCTTCCAATATAAATTTACTGAAACATGTCTGTTTAATCCCTGATTCCTGCTCAATCTTGTTCTCGTTCAAATGGGTGTTGCAGTAACACCATGGTTTATATACTTTTACATTGTTGCCATGACATACCCAACCTGGTATGGTTTTTGGCAGATATTAAAACATAGCTTGAACAACATTAAACCCTATTGTGGAACATTAGAATGTCTCTATTTATATAAACGAAAGAGAAATCCCAAAGCCCTGCGGATTGGAAATTTTGTATACCAAAGCAAAAATACTTTAAGGGAAAGTGGCATCTTGTGAATAGATGTGTGCATATCTATACTTCTTAAACAGAAAAATATTGTGAAGAAGTTACCTGAGGAGGAGAAGATGTGGAAAGTGAGGAGGAAAAGACAAATGCAGGCTCCTGAGAATTTCTTTCCAGTCATGGTTATGCTTTCTTTCTGCACAAGCTGAATAACACAACATTAATAAGAACAAATAAATAGAGAGATATGTGGAGAGAAGGGCAACCGAGGGAAGGTCTGTAATTAATGAGGGGCCATTTAAAACCAAAGATATTCATTAAATGGTAATACATAGTACATATTCCCTATGTTGCGCGTACCAAAATGGTCAAGCGGCGCCTAATGCTATCCCTTCCCAAACATTCTACATTCTACATTCTACGAAGGCTATGGTTCAACAGCTAATGTGTAAATTTTGGGTACCAAAAATAGATAATTATTTATTTATTTATAGTATAGATAAGATGTAAAATTATTATTGGTTGAGTGTTTTATGATATCAAGGTCACCACCAGTATTAAATGACAACAACTTCACTACTTTTATTGACTAATTGATCACAATTAAGACCCAGATAATAAGGGGAGAGGAGCTAATTGCTCAACATGTTCCAATAGGTGTGATAGTATTTGTGTATTTAAGGCCCGATACTTTTAAAAGTTTAGCACTAGTAGTTGTGATTTTAAGGTTGTTAGTGTTACTCTAAATACTTATAATTGAAGGAAATGTGCTCATTAGATTTAAAAAGCAACCAATCATGTGATGCTACATTAGCGCACCAACAAAACATGACTTAATGCACACCTATTGGTCCACCCTTTTTTTTTGGGGAACTATTTGACACCTCAGCAAAAGCTGTGTTGATGTGACATCATATTTGATGATGTGACCATGAAACTTTAGTTATAAGTAGGGACCTTGCTAAATATGCTGGTACAAAAACTTTGGAGTGATTGGAAATTGCCACATATGATTTTGAGAGGTGTGAAGTTAGGGTGCTCAACTACTGGATCCTCTCCCCTAAAATATAAAATCAATTAAAAAAATTAAATTAGTAGAGATATCTTAAATAAATCTCTAAAAAATGTTAGAAATATCAATTTGAATTATTTACTTGGAGTCTTTTTATTTTATATTAGAACTATTTTATTTACTATATACATGTACACATATATTTTATTTTATATTAGAACTATTTTATTTATTATATACATGGACACATATATTTTATTGTATCTAAATATTTTATTTAGTTTATATGTATTAAATGTGATATGCTAAGATAGATGTATTTAAGATATCTATGCTAGTACATAACACTTTTAAAATAATTATATGATTAATGTAGAAACTAGCATACCTATCTTTAAAAATTCTATGTAAAAGATGCAAGTTATCATTCAAATAAATCGTGCCCTTCTCCAATATTCTTTTGCTCTACCTTATTTCATTTCATTTTTTTTGTGATTTGTATTTATATAGATTTGTTACTTTATGTCCAATTTATTGTTTTGTCCATTAATTTAATAAAATTATGGCCGTTATATATTTTAAATTTAATTCTTGTGTGCTTTCATTTAAAAAATATGTTCGTTATATATTTTTTTAAATTTAATTTTTAGGTGCATTCATAACTGGTGCCCTTCTTTAATATTCTTTTGCTCTTCCTTATTTCATTTCATTTTTTGTGATTTGTATTTATATAGATTTATTTTTTTAAATTTAATTTTTAGGTGCATTCATAACTGGTGCCCTTCTCCAATATTCTTTTGCTCTTCCTTACTTTATTTCATTTTTTGTGATTTGTATTTATATAGATTTGTTACTTTATGTCCAATTTATTGTTATGTCCATTAATTTAATAAAACTATGGCGGTTATATATTTTAAATTTAATTCTTGTGTGCTTTCATTTAAAAAAATATGTCTGTTATATATTGTTTAAATTTAATTTTTAGGTGCATTCATTTAGTTTTAGATTTAAGTAGAGATAATAAGTAAAACTAAAACATAGCCAATAAATATTTTTAAAGAAATAAAGTAAAATAAAATAACTCTTAATATATTAAAATTTATGTGTATGTAGTAAATAAATATATAAACAATGTTCACTAGATAATGGGTAGATATGGTGGCTGAGTATGGTTTGATAATGATAACGGTGATATGTGTGATTTTAATGTTATGATTTGGCCACCTACAAAGTCTTTGGGTTATTTGAGTTGGTGCAAGTTTTTCAAGCAAAAGTCAGCTAGGTGTTGATTATTGGGCGATGGCTCTTGCGTTAGGTGTGAGGAGTGGGGTGGTAGGAAGGGAGGGAGAAATAAGGGTAAAGTTAAAATAGAAGAGGTGCATGTGGACAAAGAGATCAAATAACCCTGAATTGTGGCTTTGGGTTGTTCATATATGGGACATAGCTAGGGAAATAGATGGAGCTCCATGTGTTGAAAACCATTCTACTTGTTGGATTTGAGATATATGTGGGGTTGATAAAATATGTTTGATGTTTCCAAGTCTTTGTCTTGTGCTTTGTTGCTTCTGATGATGGCTAGTTCTTACTTGATTCATGATAATATTGAGGAAGTAGTCCATTAGGCAGAGCTGTATTTTGGGTGTGTTTTGGAACATCTCCATGCTTTTAAGTGACACCCATAATGTTTGTAGAGGGTAGTGGAAGAATTAGCAAAGGAATTGAAGGTCATGCTCATAACTTTAAGGAACCCCCTTAAAAAATCTATAAATCCTGGAAAATCCTATCTAAGTGTTATAATTTTCCTAAAGAATATTTTTTTCTTTTGAAAAAATATTCATTTTCTTGGCGAATCTATGCACATTATTAGAAATTTTTATAAAATCTTGACAAATCCTAATGAATAATTGCTAAAAAAAAATAATTACAATGAATCCTAGTGAGTAATCACTAAAGAAATTAATTACAATGATGACTCTTTCCTTTTGAAATTTTGCATAGTTGGTCGGCATAACCCCCCCATATTTTTTTTTATTTTTGTAATTTTGAAGCAGGGGCACAAATCCACTATCTGAAAGACATTGGAGCACACATGGATTAAACATTTTTAAAACTTTAAAATAAAGACTAAAAGAAAAGTGAAATTGTTACCGTTAATTACCCTTTCAATCAAATGGCTATGGCTCAATTCTGTAGCACTATATGCATGTGCCTTTGAAAAGGCTGGTTGAGGCCCAAATTTTGTTTTGGGCCACACGATCATAATCTAATCATGTGGCCCAAAATAAAAGGCACATGATTAGATTATGATCGTGTGGCCCAAAACATCTACAAGGTCACCACCAGTATTAAATGACAACAACTTCGCCACTTCCATTGACCAATTGATCACAATTAAGACTCAGACAATAAGGGGAGAGGAGCCAATTGCTCAGCATGTTCAGGGGTGATAGTATTTGTGTATTTAAGGCCTGATATTTTTAAAAGTTTAACACTAGTAGTTGTGATTTTAAGGTTGTTAGTGTTACTCTAAGTTCTTATAATTGAAGGAAATGTGCTCATTAGATTTAAAAAGCAACCAATCATGTGATGCTACATCAGCACCAACAAAACATGACTTAATGCACACCTATTGTTCCACCCTTTCTTTGGGGGGAACTATTTGACACCTCAACAAAAATCATGTTGATGTGGCATCATATTTGATGATGTGACCATGAAACCTTAGTTATAAGCAGGGGCCTTACCAAAAATGCTGGTGCAAAAACTTTGGAGTGATTGGAAATTGCCACCTATGATTTTGAGAGGTGTGAAGTTAGGGTGCTCAACTAGTGTGAAGTTAGGGTGCTCAACTACTGGGTCCTCTCCTCTAAAATATAAAATCAATTAAAAAAATTAAATTAGTATAGATATCTTAAATAAATCTCTAAAAAATGTTAGAAATATCAATTTAAATTATTTACTTGGAGTCATTTTATTTTATATTAGAACTATTTTATTTACTATATACATGTACACATATATTTTATTTTATATTAGAACTATTTTATTTACCATATACATGTACACATATATTTTATTGTATATTAGAACTATTTTATTTATTATATATATGGACACATATATTTTATTGTATCTAAATATTTTATTTAGTTTATATGTATTAAATGTGATATGCTAAGATAGATGTATTTAAGATATCTATCTAGTACATAACACTTTTAAAATAATTATATGATTAATGTAGAAACTAGCATACCTATCTTTAAAAAATCTATGTAAATTTGTATTTATATAGATTTGTTACTTTATGTCCACTATATTGTTATGTCCACTTTATTGTTATGTCCATTAATTTAATAAAACTATGGTGGTTATATATTTTAAATTTAATTCTTGTGTGCTTTCATTTAAAAAATATGTTCGTTATATATTTTTTAAATTTAATTTTTAGGTGCATTCATTTAATTTTAGATTTAAGTAGAAATAATAAGTAAAAACAAAACATAGCCAATAAATATTTTTAAAGAAATAAAGTAAAATAAAATAACTCTTAAATATATTAAAATTTATGTGTATGTAGTAAATAAAATAAGTCTTAAGTAAATAAATATATAAACAATGTTCACTCGATAATTGGTAGATATGGTGGCTGAGTATGGTTTGATAATGATAATGGTGATATGTGTCATTTTAATGTTATGATTTAGCCACCTACAAAGTCTTTGGGTTATTTGAGTTGGTGCAAGTTTTTCAAGCAAAAGTCAGTTAGGTGTTGATTATTGGGTGATGGCTCTTGCGTTAGGTGTGAGGAGTGGGGTGGTAGGAAGGGAGGGAGAAATAAGGGTAGAGTTAAAATAGAAGAGGCTTCATCGAAGTAGAAAAAGAGAAAGGTCTCTGGGGAGGAAATGATGACATATTTCATGGTGTATTGCGGCTTTGGGTTGTTCATATCTGGGACTTAGCTAGGGAAATGGATGGAGCTCCATGTGTTGAAAACCATTCTACTTGTTGTATTTGAGATATATGTGGGGTTGATGAAATATGTTTGATGTTTCCAAGTCCTTGTCTTGTGCTTTGTTTCTTTCGACGATGGCTAGTTCTTACTTGATTCATGATAATATCAAGGAAGTAGTCCATTAGGTAGAGGTGCATTTTGGGTGTGTTTTGGAACATCTCCATGCTTCGAAATGACACCCATAATGTTTGTAGAAGGTAGTGGAAGAATTAGCAAAGGAATTGAAGGTCATGCTCATAACTTTAAGGAACCCCCCTTAAAAAACCTAAAAATCTTGAAAAATCCTCTAAGCTAAGTGTTATAACTTTTCTAGCAATTTTGTTTTTCTTTTGAAAAAAACATTTATTTTCTTGGCGAATCTATGCACATTATTAGAAATTTTTATAAAATCTTGATGAACCCTTATGAATAATTGCTAAAAAAATAATTACAATGGCGAATCCTAGTGAATAATCACTAAAGAAATTAATTAGAAAGACAAATCTTTTCTTTAAAATTTTGCATAGTTGGTCGGCACAATCCCCCTATATATTTTTTTATTTTTTGTGATGTTGAAGCAGGGGATCGAGGGCGGTAGCCATTGGTGGGGTCAAGGGGAAGTGTCCCTGGTGGGGGTCAAGAGGGCAATGCCTCCTTGTGGGGGTCAAGGGGGCACAAATCCACTATCTGAAAGACATTGGAGCACACATAGATTAAACATTTTTAAAACTTTAAAATAAAGACTAAAAGAAAAGTGAAATTGTTACCATTAATTACCTTTATAATCGAATGGCTATGGTTCAATTCTGTAGCACTATATGCATGTGCCTTTGAAAAGGGTTGTTGAGGCCCAAAATGACCCAAAACAAAAGGCACATGCATATAGTGCCATGGAATTAAACTACAACCATGATTAAAAAGGTAATCGATGGAAACAAATAAAATCCTTTTTCAAAGTGAAATTATCCCTAAAATTAAGTGGGAATTCATTATTAATGGCGATATTGCCCCATAATTAATGGAAGGAATATAATATTAATGGTGAATATAATTAAGATTTGTAATTACATTATAAACTATTGGAAATTAGCTCCAATGACACATCATTTACTTGGTGAAACAATTTGATTTATTAGTTTAAAAATAATGCATAGGAAAATTAACCAAGACTAAATTAATTTTTTATAAAAATCAGGCAATTTAGTCTCCTTTGGATCTCATAGTATTCACGATTTTTGGAGGCATTGATTTCAACTATTCACCAATTGGCCAAGATTCACCACTAAAAAAATTCATGGTCATGCTTTTGGCGGAGGCCATTCCTGCTTTCTCAAAATGTTATGATAGAGAGGGTTTGGATGGTGCTACTAGGGATGCTCCCTTTGGTTTAGATACTCCATGCAAAAAATGTAAGGATAATCATATGAATGGCTTAGGGCTTGTGTAATTTTCCCTGGTCCCCACCTCTCTAAAATACTTTGTTAGTAAACTTATATTATGAATTGAGAGTAGGGTGTGGGATATGGGTTTCTGGGCTTTGGCCATTTTGGTTGTACTAGGTGGTTTATTTTGGTTACTTTTGGTGTAATGCCCCGCAATGCAACCCTAGAGATTATTTCAATTAAAGCAATAAAAAGGTAGATTTTTTTTTAAATAGAAATAATTTTAACAACACATAACATAGTCTGATAACAAGTTAAACTAACATCTCTAGGGATAATATAACTATATTATTGATAATTAAGAAACATTCAACCACATACATAGTTCATGCAATTAAATCAAAAGAGTCAGCTAACAACTTTTATTACATCATCGAATAGATACATCATCCTTTCAATAATAATTACAAGTACAAATAGCATATCCTACAAAAAGGAATTTCATACATTCAATGATACATAAGCTCTTTACTGAATCCATCAATTTACAGAATAATCTCCACTGATACAAAAATCCAGATGCAAGTAATACAATGTTTGTCCTTAGATATAGATGCAAAACTGGAAAAATGAGAGATACATCCTTGAGCCTTGACGCCAAAGAACTAATGGAATAAAGCACAACCACCCGACCATGTGGAGCCCTGAGGCCCACCCCCATGCTAGGAGATAACAATGAGGTCCCACAAGACAACAGTCAAGATAGCAAACAAAAATAGGAGGAAGACTAGAACACGGATTCCAACAACATAGTCAAAATAAATACCACAAGTAACTCAATCAATGTTCCCAGAGGCAACACATAACAAATGGGGAGAACACACTTAGAGAATGCTAGGTTGCAGTAGGGAAGAGTATCATCGCATGGTCCTGACATGGGTTACCCTGACAGTCTCTCACTAGATGCTGGCCCCCATCTATGGTTACCTTGACAGTCTCTTACTAGACGCTGGCCCCATAGGATGACACATGTGGAACCAACTTTCCTTTCCTGAGGACAAGGAAGTTGATTTTGTTGACTAGGCCTTCTCATCCCATCCTTAGCCTGAACGAGCACTACAGGCATGGGTGAGACATCCAATTATCTTAATTAGTGTGGAGACTACCCAACCCTCTAAATTTATTATTAAGCTATCACTGGATTAACAACTTCCAATGGGTTACCTTGACAACCACTTTGGGCATCGACCCCACATTAAAAGCTACCCCCCTTCATTGCATCTAGATTCTCAAAGCCCAAAACATAAACCAAGCATAAACTAACACATTTCTCATAATATACATCATTTCACATTACATAGGCAAAGAATTCCCATCTTGCATGCTCATCATAATCACATGAATAAGTACATTGAGCAAGGCATTTTCCATCTTGCACATGTTTCATACCACATGGAACAGGAGACAATATTATAAGAGTGCATTTCATTCACCTCACATTCACACCCTCCTAGGCCTCTGGAAACAACTTCTACAACACTAGACATCATTAAAACATAATGGTCACACATCCCATTCACTTTCTAAGCACATCATAAACCAAGATCAGTAAATCAATAACAAATCCATAGATTCAACACATGATTTGATGCACTAATAATGGTCTTAAAGAATGTAACATTATTCCAAGCATGATCAATCATCTAATAACATAAGGTAACTCTATCCCAACATTGTAGAATAATAATAACTTGAAGGGTTACCAATTATTCTATAATAGAGAATTCAATCAACAAGATACTACCCTTTATTAGACTAAACCACTTCCTACACTGATATGGATCTCTTAATAATTGAGACAACTTTGTAATTCCTATTCAAAATAAATGGTCAACCAAAACATAAACAAAACATCCATTAATGAACATTCATAAAATTTGAGAGACCAGTTTTATGCTGACTTTTCATTAGTCTTATTCCATATTCCAAGGATCTATTCATCATACACAATGTATAGAAAGAAAATACATGCACACAAGTAAGGTAACATAATGTAATTCATCATGCATCTTCTCAAGGAGAAATCATGTAATAGCTACAAGTAGTTGAAATCATTACCATGCACAAAAACATTCAAGATCACAAGAAAGGGAATTTATACAATTTAATTGACACCTTTCTAGGGTCTAGTTCCCTAGACAGTTTCTCGATGGCAACCACCCACTCAAGTGAACATGGATGGATTCATAAGTTTAGGCTTATAGTTAAAAGAAACAATTGTATTAATAAGAATCATAAATATTCTCTAGGCTACTTAAATGCATATAATCTATTCATGGATTCATAGCATAATATTAGGAAACCAAAGACTAAGATCTAACTACTTGATATCATTCTCTTAGGTACTCTCAAGAATTCATAAAACAAAATTAGGTGAAGATCTAGCTTAACATTTCTGGCAATTCTATACTATACTATAAGTAAAAGCATTTTGATGACTTTCTAAGCAGATCATATTCTCCAAATAAATTGTGTATGATTCTATTTATGGGAAGTTAGGAAATATATCATTCCTTTTGTTAAAACCTTAAATTCGTAACAAACATCATTTCTTCTTACTGTAACAAGCGAGTAAGAATTACTTCTTAAGTAGGTTTACTAAATCAAAAATATTTTCTTACAAATTATTTTTTTTAAAGGAGCCACAATTTACCCTAAGTTACAATATCTAGTCTTAGTTATACAAGATGTAAGATAATATCTCAAAATAGTTGACTTCCAGTGGATTATTCATCTACTTCCGAGGCTAACAAACACAATGAATCTTAAGGAAGATTTGACGGTGTAAAAGAAGAATGGATACCTATTTTCCTTAACATAAATGTGACTACATATTTATTTAGACTATTAAAAGCATTGATAATTTTCAAAATAAATTCTTAACATAAACCTACAGCTAGCTTGATGATACAGATGCAATGTAAAACATATTTATCTCCTAAATCATTGCCTTTACTAACATAATTGCTAATGACTTATGATAATATACCTATTATTTCACAGACACAAAATTAAATATATGAATATGACTTTCCAAATGACACTGGCACAGATAAATTTATATGCATACAACCTATATATATATACTGTTACAGTTACAATCATATTTCCATATGTAATCGGCCAACTTAATATACTATAAATTAAAGAATGCAAGAATATCATTTATAAGTTCTAAAAAGGTAATGTATTCATGATAAAATTTCATAAAAGACTAGATGCCACTACCTGTATATGCCAACCTCTAAAAACTAAAACCAACATCTTTAAAGCTAATAAATCAGTTAAGAACTTCATCATCTATAAGCGAATGAAAGGCAAATGCATACAACTTAAGAAGTATCCAAAATAAAATAATGAAATTTAAGTCGACATCTCCAAAAAAAATAGCACAAACATATGGCTATAAATACATGCACAAATCAAATACTTATGATTTGAATTATATTGCCATAGTGATACAAATTTAAACCTAGGGGTAAGTGCACAAAGATGAGGGACCAAAATGGGGTCTTAAGTTGCCACTTTTTTTTTTTCCTGAAATCAGGAAACATTGATGTTGGATGAGAAATTGAAGATAGCTACACTCAAAATTTGAAGATGGAAAAAAAACAAGAGTTGTAGTGGTCTGAATCTAGTTTCTAAACTACTATTTTTTTCCAAAAATGGTTGAGATTAAGGGGTTCAAAAAGGGGGAGCACACAAATTGGTCTTGTTTTTCTGAAAAAACATAACATAGCGTCTGGTGTGCTCCCCCTAAAATGTTAACTTTTTTTAGTATTTCAATAATTGTTTTAGTGAGAAATTAGGTAACACCATGTAGTTTATCCTTGATTTTTCTAATAATTTTTTAATGAATAATTGATTTTTTAGTAATTTTTAAAGTGGACACATCCTGAAAAATAAAAATTTGAGTGTGCTCCCCCCTAAAATGTTTGAAAACTAATAAAAAATCAATTTTTTTTGAATTCGTGTAGAATGGAGTCTAGTTTCTAAAAATATAACTTATTTCAATTTTTGATGAACGGTTAAAAAAAAGTCAAAAATACTAGAGACTGGTTTTTGACAAAATCTGGACACACTAACAAAAGAAATTCAAGATGAAACACTAAACATATTCAAAATGTGAAAAAAATTATATGGTTAGATAGCTAACAAAGAGCTTAAGATTATGGTGGTATTTTTTTGAGTTTTCATTGAAAAAAGTGCCATCCTGATGGGGAGCACACTCCAGATTATCTCTAGATTTTGCTAAAAATTGATAAAAACATGTCAAACAAAGTTGAGTATAACGTGAGCGCATTATAACGCACTCGCATTATGATGAATATAACTGGAAATACACATTCCAATTGCATTTGCCTAAAAGTTTCTAAAGCCTTTTCAACAAACCCATTTTTTGCATATCTTGCAATCATTGCATTCCATTATAGAACATCTCTTTGAGGTGTTACGTCTTACAATTGACATGCCTTGTCTATGCTTCCACACTTTACATACATGTCTACAAGGGAAATTGCACTTCCTATCGTCTCTCTCTCTATTTCTCTCCCCTCTCTATGTCCCACCCTTTCTCTAAGTCTCTGCTTCCCTCCCCTTTCTACCTCCCACCTTCTCTCTCACTCTCTTCTTCCCTCCCCTATCTACCTTCTACTATCTCTCTCTCTCTCTACTTCCCTCTCCTATCTACCTCCTACTCTCTTTCTGAGTCTTTGCTTCCCTTGCTTCTCTATCTCCTACCTTCTCTCTCACTCTCTTCTCCCCCTCCCTCTCTACCTCTTACACTCTCTCTACTTTCTACTTCCCTCCCCTATCTACCTCCTACCCTCTCTCTCAGTCTCTGCTTCCCTCCCTTGTCTACCTCCTAACCTCTCTCTCTTCTTCCTTGCCCTGTCTACCTCCTACGGTCCTCTCCCACTCTCTACTTCCATCCTGTCTCTACCTCCTATCCTCTCTCTCACTCTCTACTTCCCTCCTTTCTCTACCTCTCCTCCTCATTCTTCCCATCCAATGAAATTTCATATATTATCTTGTTTCCATTTCATTCAATCCCAATTTATAGCCTTATCCATTTTTACATGCCCTATTTTTCTTACATTTCCATGTTCTTTGTTGACAAGGGAGAGTGAGAGGAAGGAAAAGGGAGAGAGGATGGGGATGGAGGGGAGAGAAACCTGGGAGAGATACTTGGTGATAGGGAGAGAGATAGAGAGTCCTAATTTTCTTGTTTTAGAGAGAGAGAGAGAGGGTGGGTCGGGTTTATGATTTTAGGGTTTAGGGGAATCATTTAGGGTAGAGGGGTTTAGGGTTGCTCAAGTTTAGGGTTTAGGGGAATTATTTAGGGTTTAGGGGTTTACGGTTGCTTAGGTTTATGGTTTATGGTTTAGGGGTTAGGGTTTAGAGAGAGTGTGAGGGGATCGATAGATATTGGGAGAGATCTAGGGAGATAAATCTTTAGAGTTGCTTCCAAGGTTTATGGTTTAGAGGTTTGGGGTTTAGGGTTGCTTAGTTTTAGGGTTTAGGGTTTAGGGGTTAGGGTTTAGTGGCATTATTTAGGGTAACTTAAGGTTTATGTTTTAGGGGTTAGGGGTTAAGGTTTAGAGGTTTAGGTTAGCGTTTAGAGAGAGAAGACCGATAGGTAGATATAGAGGAGACCAAGGGGAGACATAGGGAGATAGAGGGTGAGGGACATGGCTAGAGACATAGATAGAGAGATTGAGAGGTAGAGGGATGATACAGACAAGGAGATAGGGTTTAGGGTTTAGGGGTTAGGAGTTTAGAGAGGGAGAGATATGGAGATAGAGGGTGAGGGACATGGCCAGAGACATAGCCAGAGAGATTGAGAGGTAGAGAGATGATAGAGACAAGGAGATAGGGGTTTAGGATTGATCAGGTTTAGAGTTTAGGGGTTAGGAGTTTAGAGAGGGAGAGATAGCGAGATAGAGGGTGATGGACATGGCCAAAGACATAGGCAGAGAGATTGAGAGGTAGATGGATGATAGAGACAAGGAGATAAGGTTTTAGAGTTGATCAGGTTTAGGGTTGATTAGGTTTAAGGTTTATGGTTGGTATATATATGATGTATAGAATGGTGTAAATGACTAACATATTGGTGCTTATGATGTTCTGATGGCTCTTGTGGCTGGCAGAGGGTAGAATGACACCTATGACTGGCTAGGTGTAGAATGATGTTTGTGATTGATAGGTAGGTGCTACTAAGGAGCATGTTGGCACATATGATATACAAAATGGTGCAAATGACTAACAGATTGGCACTATGATTTTCTAATGGCTCCCGGTGAAGTATTTGTTTGATTTTGATTATTTTTGGGATCGTTTGAGATGGAGCTTAGATTGATTTGGGATGGAGTTGGGATGAAATGGATTGGTTTAGGGATGATGAGAGGTGAAAAGGACTAGATTAGGAATGATTTGGGATTGATTAGAATGGTTTTAGGGATGGTCTAAAGTGGTTTAGTGCTGATTAGGGAATGATTCGAATTATTTAGGAATAGTTTAGGGATGCTATTTGGGATGAAATCTAGGTTGATTGGAAAATGATTAGGGATGAAGTTAAATTGATTTAGATGTAATTTGGGATGGTGTGAAGTGGTTTAGGGTTGATTAGAAGTGGTTTAGGGATGCTTACAGATGAAATTGAATGGATTAGGGATGATTTGGGATTGATTAGGAATGAATTTGGTTGCAATGAAAGCTTAATGTTTTCATGTTTACACGTTATAGAGATTGGAAGAGATAGGGAGATAGAGGTTTAGGGTTGCTTCTAGGTTTTATGGTTTAGGGGTTAGGGGTTTAGGGGTTTAGGGTTGCTCATTTTTAGAGTTTAAGGGTTAGGGGTTAGGGTTTAGGGGTATTATTTATGGTTTAGGGTTTATGGTTTAGGGGTTAGGGGTTAAGGTTTAGAGGTTTAGGTTTATGGTTTAGGTAGAGAGGCGAATAGGGAGATACAGAAGAGACCGAGCCTGGGAGAGATATCTATGTCTCCTCTATCCCTCTCTCTAACTATAACTACCTCTCTATCTCTCTCTCTCTCTCTCTCCCTGTCTCTCTATCTTGCTAGATCTCTTTCGATCTCCTCTCTCTAACTCTACCTTTCTATCTCTCTCTCCCTCACTATTTGAGGTTTACATGAGTTTAGGGTTTCTCAAGTAAATATGGTTTAGGTTTTAGGGTAAGGGTTTAGGGGAATTATTTAGGCTTTAGGGGTTTAGGGATGCTTGAGTTTAGGGTTTAGGGTCTAGGGGTTAGGGTTTAGGGTTTACGGGTTAGGGGTTTAGGTTTACTTGAGTTTAGGGGTTAGGGTTTAGGGTTTAGAGAGAGATAAAGTGAGGGGACCAATAGAGATTGGGAGAGATAGGGAGATAGATGTTTAGGGTTGCTTCCAGGTTTTATGGTTAGGGACCTTAGGGGTTTAGGGTTGCTCATTTTTAGGGTTTAGGGGTTAGGGGTTAGGGTTTAGGGACATTATTTAGGGTTTAGGGTTTATGGTTTAGGGGTTAGGGGTTAAGGTTTAGAGGTTTAGATTTATGGTTTAGGTAGAGAGGCGAATAGGGAGATACAGAGGAGACCGAGCCTGCAAGAGATATCTCTGTCTCCTCTATCCCTCTCTCTAACTATACCTACCTTTGCTTCCAGGTTTTATGGTTTAGGGACCTTAAGGGTTTAGGGTTGCTAGATTTTAGGGTTTAGGGTTAGGGGTTAGGGGCATTATTAAGGGTTTAGGGTTTATGGTTTAGAGGTTTAGGTTTATGGTTTAGGTAGAGGGGAGAATAGGGATCCCTATCTCTATCTCTCTAGACATATGGATCCCTATCTCTTAATCTATCTCTCGCTACCTCTCTCCTCCTCCTCTTTATCTCTCTCCCCATCCTTCTACCTCTTGAAATCTCTCTCCCTATGTCTCTAGACATCTCTTGATCTCTTTCCCTATTGAGCTATCTATCCTCATAACCCCATCTCTTAATATACCCCTCTCTACCTCTCTCTTTGTATTTCCCTATCTATCTCTCCCTTGCTAGATCTATCTCCCTATATCTCCCCTCTCTCTATATATGTACATCTCTATCTTTCTCTATCTCGATCCCCATCTCTCCCTTTCTTCATCTCTATCTCCACCTACCCTCTCTATCTTCATGTCCCTCTCTATCTCTCCATGTCTCCCGATCCCTCTTTATATATAGGATAGAGAAATGAAAAGAGAGAGAGAGACTCTCTCATGTAGATACAAGGTTACCTTTATGTTACCATGCTTCCCATAACACAATCGCATTATTGGAAGCATGGAAAATGGTAAAAAATCATGTGGGATCTATGTTTTAGACCCCACATGCATGTTATTCCTGCTTTTCACGAGTATATCAAACAAAAAAATGCTTTTCATGTTGGTTGACTAATTGAGAATCATTTTTATATGAATCCACCACCTTTTTTGTTTTTTCAACGTAGAAGAAGTGATTTTTCATGTTTTTGGAGAAAATTTGATTATTTAAACTGAAAGTTTCATGTTTCATGTGTGATTTTGTTTCAAAGCTAATTACCATTGATATATAGATTGAATTTGATGATATATGTTTGTTTTTACATAAATTTTACTAATCCTATTCTAGAATTATATAGAATTCATAATCAAACTTGAGAAAAACAAGAATTTGAAGATTTTGAAGCCATCTTTTGGAGAATTGGTCAACTGCAATATCCAATTCTAAGGTATGTTCAATTTTAATTTACATATATATATGTTCTTGTGTTCTTTATGTCTTTAAATGTCTTTATGTCTTTATGTTTTTTATGTTCTTTATGTTCTTCTTAACATATATGTGTCTAGGTATATCAATTAGTTCAGTCAAAGAGACTCCAAGTTCTTTATGTTTCCACCTTGTTTCGGCCCTTCATACCTTTATTTCACCTATTTTCAGCTATACAAGAGAAAAACATTATCAAGTACTTCATAAAATAATTTTAGTGAACAATTGTTTGTCATACTCATATTCGAGTGTATACATGGAGCCAAAATTGATTTTGGAAGACTCTTAATTTTTTCCCTAGGATGACATAAGATGATACAAAGGGAGTTACAAGGAGATAAAAGACTAAAAAGGAGGTTTTCATGAGTGTAGGACAGTCATGTAAGTCTATATAGCAGTCCACTATCATAGTCTATATATAACCCTGCTGCCATGTATGATCCTCCTTGCATTTGAAGGTCATTTTACAATGCTATGAAATTTATAATTTATTACAAAGTGGTCCTTCTTATTACATCTATGTGCAATGAAATTCATACATTTATACATTGTTTACGATGAATGTGTAAAGAGTTCTCTTCCTACAACTATGCACATGCTATAACTAAGATAAGAGTTTGTGCACATTACAATAATGAAAACCATCACTGTTATGCTACAACATGCTACAAGTCATCCATGTTACATGCTACAACATTTATGTTACTATGGAACACAAATGTGCATGCTTACAACATCCAAAACATGTCATCACTAGTTCTTACATTCTCTATTTTCCTTGTCCTTTCTTGACCTCCAAGTGGCCATACTTCTCATACTCACCCATAGTGAGTGAAACGTACTACTTGCTTGCTCTACAAGTGAAAAACTTGAACACAACTCGATCCATAGGAAAATCTTGGAGTGCTAATCAAATGCCCCCACAAATGAAAGCAACTCACACTTATCTCCTTTGCAAATCAAGTAAATACTCTATCCAAGTATCATTACATACTAACTGTTATCACTGGGAATTGCACCTGTATGCAAAGCACTACAATTCCGTGTAACATGGGACTAATCTTAGGTTGTGGGTGCCCTATGATGAGATTAGACCTCCAGATTGTGGGTTGGTTCCCTTCAAATGTTCTATTGATATGTATGTTTTTTTTACTTTTTGGGAAAAGGGAAGAAAGAAACTAAATGAATACTAAAGGTAAAATGGTGATGCACCTGATATGGATAAAAATAATGCAATTTGATTCATAATGTTTGCTCAAAAATCTGACTTCTACACAATCCATACTTGGCATAAATATCACAAAAATGATTCCAAGGAAGGTTTGAAAATAGGTTTTTATGAAGGAAATGGTTTTTTCACAGCATAAAAAAAATTATTTCTATTTAACACAACCTAAGACCTATGATGAATTTATGCTTTAATGCTATAAACAATGAGGCGAGACAATAATTTTGAAGGTTTAATAATAAAACACAACAAAATTTCATCAAAATCACTTCAACATTCAACACTTAAAAGAAAGGTAATTCAACTGATTTGAAAATAGCAAAGGAAAGCTTTGCAAAAAGACAAAAGATAACCTGTAACCTACCAATCTCTTAATAAAACTGTAAAAGTGAGCTACAAGAATTCTCCAATCTGTCTGAATCAGAATGAGAATCAAGAACTAGCAAAAACAGACTTTTGCTTTACAATATATAGGCTTTCTCTCTCTAAGAGGCATGCAAAAATATAGACTTGCAGATAAATGCCTCTAAAAATACTCATCCCCGAGCAACCTCAAAAATCCTCAAAATTAGGGTCTAAAATTGCCTCAAATTAAGCAAGAATAGCCTCAATTCGGGCTTCTCCATGTGTTTGACCAAAATTTTGACCAAGGATCCTAAAAATACTCCTAAAAAGTCATGCAAAACCCCTAAGTGGCCTAGTTAACTCAACTAATCAATTTGCGTGATTTTACATGAGCAAAATTGATTGTGAGTATCTAATAAAGTAATAAAATATTACTCTATTATTGGTTACAACTTGTCTATTTTCAATTTTACAACTTGTGGAAAATAATAAAGTAATTTATAGAATATTACTTTATTATTTATTCACAATTAATTAATGTGTAAAATCATGCATGATTAGAAGAAGAATATACTCCTTATCACTCCAATACATCTACCTATTTTGCAAAATAGGACTTAGGAATAATTACACAATTCCTTATCACTCCAATACATGTGAAAAAATATCTCCCTCTGCAAGGAAAATAAAAAAGAACTCAGTCATTCCTGTAGCACTCCCTACACAAGACAAAAAAATGCATAAATATATCACTCCCTCTTGTTGACATTGTGCACATACATCCATTTCTCAAATCTCCTTATATCCCCATATGCAAAAATTGAAGTTAAGGAAAGAAAACAACTCCATTATGCAACTTGACCCAATGCATAAAAAAGATCCATTATATGCTGTCATCATCAATGCTACCACCATGCAATTGCCACATCACTACAAGACAAATACCTTATTACCCATATGTTATATCTCCACTATGCATAATGAGCTTACCCTTGAACTCCATGTATTTCATAGGCATCAAATATTGCACCATTATAGATGCTCACCTTATCTGTCACCTTTGTAAACTCTATGATCATACATATCATATCTAAAAAACATCCACCTCCTTGGTTGTTAGTCACCATGCATAATCTTGAAATCCATCCTTGGATGCTTAAACATGGACAAGGGACTTAAGCATGTGATTTGTTACCTCCACCATTGACCACCAAGGAAACCACCATGCATAAAAGGTTATAAGGTTTGTAGCCTTTCCACATGTTATATCGGCCTCTTGACTTAATAAAGAACCAACCTCTAAAGGGTTATTGTTGGCCACTATGTGTTATGATTGCAAGGGAAAGTCTTGACCCTGACAATAAATTTGGATAAGGTAATAATTGGTTTTCTTAAGTCAAAAATTGCACTTGAGCAAAAGAACCTTCGAACAAAATAGGGAAACAACCCTAATGTTTTCTCATTCACTCTTCTTTTGATTTCTCTCTTTGAGCTCTGCAAAAACATGTTGGCCGAAGGTTTCAAGTAGCTCCATGGTGGCTCTGGTTTTCTCCTTTCAATGGCTCTAATACATTGCCACTACCATGAACTCTTCATGAGCTAGGATGAAGGTAACCTTTCTTTTCTGTTTGATATGAAGCATGTGAATGCTGTAGCTTCCTTCATCTATATGGCCACGGCCTTTTTCACTGTTATAACATCTCCATTGTTGTGCATTCTTTAATGTCTTCATTTTGTCTCTGTGTGCTTCCTTTCTCAACTGTCTTCATTTGCTCCTCTAGAAGTTTGAGGCCACTATGAGGCCGTGGAAGATCTTTCTTTCTTGACAGCAACAAGGTAAGCACTTGCTATCTAGTCTCTGTAGTTTCATTCTTCTTTGGTCTCACTCCTTATAGCATGACAAGCTATAGATAGTTGTGGGTATTGCATTTTTCAGAAAAAAATGTTGCGTCTCTATTGGCCATGGCTGCATTTTTCTTTTTTATCTTAATTTTCTTTCATTATGCAAAAACCTGAGGGTTTTGAAGTTTTGATTTAGGGTTTCACTTCATCCTGCATTTCCAGAACCTCTACCGACCATGGCTATGCTTCTCTTGTTAATAGGCATAAAAAATGTAACTTACTAAAGGGTTTGTAAGCCTTGAAGTTAGGGTTTCAACTTCATCATGCACAGAACATTCTTGTAATGCCATGGCCACTGTTTTACTTGATCTCTTTCTCTTTACTGTAAGAAATGAAAGATTTGATGTATTTGTGAAGAAATCTTGTGAATTTGGTACATGGGTATACACTCTTTCTTGTTTCTTGCTCCTCCTTGTTGGTTATGAATGCATTATGGCATCTTCTTTGAAAACTCTCAATTGTGTCTGCAAGAACATCATTAGGGTTTGGTCCTTTGACATGGGTATACAACTTTAAAAAAAAAAAAGAACAACCTCTTTCTGTGCAGCACCACCTTGACTGTGATCTTGTCTCCATCTGTTGGCAAAAATTTTAAGGGTTTTGAAGTATTAGAAATGGGTTTTCTTGCTTTACATCTCATAATGATCCTCACCTCCTTGTGACTATGTCATACACATTTGCTGATGATTCATTTGCCTTATCATTCCACTGTGGCTAATGGGTAGAAGCATATGTTAATATTCTGTTATGACAGCAACCTTTTGATATTCTATATAATGGCTTTGACATTTACCTCCATTTGCATCTGTAGCATAGACTGTATCATTCTGGAAGGTTCTTTTGTAGAATATCTCTTTAGGTTGTATGAATGTTAAGTTGATGAACTATTTGGCTATATCATCATCATTTGAATGTGGGAATGTCTTTCTACTATAATTGGATTCTACCATGGCAAAGAGATTAGCTGTCTTCTTCTTTATTGTTTGTGACATTCTTGAAATGCACCTGTAGCTTGGATAACATGCTTTTTTGTTTCTTGTTGTCCTTCAAGGCTTATCTGTAGCATAGGCATATTTCTTTATTTCATCTTCTGTAGTATGTCTTTGTGCATCCTCATACCTGTAGTCATCTTTTTGCATATTTTTAAAGTGTACCTATAGCTTCCTCATGCATCTTTAGATCTCTTCTGGCTGTTCATATCTTTATCATTATGCACCTTTGTATTATAAATATATGCTCTTGTCCATCCATCTTTCTGTGGTCATTCATGTGCATCTTCAGATTGCCTTATCATATTAGTTTTCATGTTCTTCTGTAGATGGGCAATGACCATTATGGTGTATCATGAATGTCTCCTGCTTATTTAAAATACTTCACAGGTCACTGCCCTGACTGTTATGGTGATGGTGATTGTATTTTGATAGCATAACTATCATAGAAGGAAGAGGACTGTTTACCTTGTGAATTTGATGTTCTTTGTCAATTATCACTGTGGCACTTGATTTAAGTCTTGTTCCTTTTCTGATGTTCCTCCTTCATTATTGATGCACCTTTGTAGATGGATATGGCAATTTATGATATACCTGACTACTTCATGATCACTATCATGACTGTCTATAATGAAGATGACTGCATTTATTCTTGTTCTTGCAATGTATTTTTCTTCATGTCATCATGACATCTTTTTTAACTGCACAGTATCTCTCCTGACTGCATGTTGTATGGCATCTTCTATACTGACTGCATCTTCTTCTGAATGCATCTACTTCTATGTGGCACTTCTTTTGTGTGGATCTTGCATGGCATCCTCTCCTTACTGTGTTGCATCTATTTCTATGTGGCATCTACTTCTGTGTGGCACTTCTTCTTGACTGCATTGTATCCCCTGTAGCTTGCAACTTCATACATGACAGTCTCTTGTTTTTGCATATGTAGTTTGATTGTCTTTATCATTTGATGAATAGATTTTTGAACATCTTACTCCATTTCGAATGTAGCATTTGATCTTCATGTATCTTTTGATGGTTTGAAACTCTAGGGCATTGGTGGCAGCCTTTTACAAAGTTTATATCTTCTTTTTGGATGATTGTACACCTGGTATGCAATGCTGTTTCATCTTACTTCTTTGTCATAATGAGATGACCCTTCATAAGATCTACTCTGCAACTTGATCAAATGATACATAAGTTCTTGTATCCTCCTTTCTCTGTCTCTCTTCTCTTTATCAGGCACAATAATGTGAAAACTTGTATCACTCTTGAGATGATTGCAATATGATTTTTCTGAATTTGTCTTTCTATCAATCTTGATTTAGTCATATAGTTCTAATTTGTTTCAATCAACTGTAATGATGTCATGATGACATCCTCCTTATGTAAGTTGATTAGATGATACATGATATGGCTTAGAATGATGCATCATGTCTTTTTCTGGTACTCTTTTCAAATAATGAAAAGAAACATGCTAGGCTCAAACCCTTGTGGGAGCCACATTTAATCCACATGTTTATTTGTCTTCAAATCAGCAACAAAACTTATCCTATACCTGCACAGTGAACAAACAAGTTAGCATAAAAAAAGTACCTAATCACATTGATTGATCTCCTTCATGATTTCTTCTTGATCTGTATCATTATCTGATCTAAATTCTTATCTGAATGCATGATATGATAAGTAGATGTCTCTGTTTGATAAAAGCATGTGATAACTATAAACATCCGGAGCACTAACGAGGCTGTCCCATAAATTTTGCAGGTTTCAACTGGATGGTGGCTTGGAGTGAAGAATGAAGACTGAAGACTTGAATACCAGCTTCAACAGCAACCTCCATCATCAGGCAATGATGGATGTTTAGATTTATCATATGTTTTTTTCTCTTTTCTTTTATCAAACAGATACATAGCTTGCATGTCTACAATTGCTCAGTTTAGTTACTCCCACGACTTGTGTGGGACACATTTGAACATTTCTTTAAAACATGATTAGTTAGTTTCTCTGATGCATATGATGTATATGTATTTCCTTTTTAATCAATGCATGAGATTAGAAAGTAACAGATACCTGAATGTATGTTCAAAACATGACCTAAAATAATAGTGTAATATAAAATATCTTTCTTCCTTTTACTCAAAACTGATTAACTAAATAGTCAATCTAACTTATAGCTCCTAAAAGATAACATGATGCAAAACAACTGTATTTCTTGAATGACTGGTACTTTGACAATCCTATTCTCTTGTCATGATAACTCATCAGTCTTGATTAGACTGATGGGTTATCCTGTCAATTGAATCTCCTTCTTTGCTCCTATAAAGATGTCAATTCTTCAATAAATGCATAACTCAATTGAATCTCCTTCTTTGAATTTTTCTTTTATTCCTTCTAAACAACTACACTTAGATCAAACTAATTTAAAGTGTGAACAAAAAATTAGTAACACTAACATCATTGAATGTTGATGTAGACTCATGTGAGAGCTGTTCTCTCTTTGAATTTGATGTTTTAGTGTGCTTTTTTTTTCCTTTGTGGTTGCTTACTCTTGCATTTGTCATTTGGGTGAATCTCTAGATGAAGCTTCCAACACTTGTCATAATAATATCCTCCAACCTTGAAATAAGACCAATAGTTGTTAGCTTTGTACATACTCAAATCAACTTGTTTGTTATCTTCTTTGAGTTTGTTTTGGCCTTTCTCTTCCCTTAGTTTTGGAGAGTTACTTGTTTTTCCATCCTTTCTATGGAAAATATGCTCCTTAGTGGTCTTTGCTTTGTGCATCATTGTACAATTTTTAGTGGTGTTTGCTTTGTGCTCCTTCAATGCATTAAGTCTCCAACACACAACTAGGGTTTAGACCTTCATATGAACTAGATGAGGCATCTAACAATATTATGTTCACAAACTAGAACCAACTAAATGACTCTTCAAGTCACAAGGATCCCCTCTTAGCAACCAATTTGCCCAAGCCCTCAAATCCTAGTAGCCCTACTTAAGGGGTTTTTCTAACTTATTATTTCCATAAGGTTTCAAACCCAAACTTCAATGAATGTTTAGAGTACCCATTACCAAGTTGCATAACATATATTGAACTTAGTATAGACTCCTTTGGATTGTATGCCTCAAAACTGACCTTATTCGCTGTCCTAAAAGGGTTAATTAGGCCTATATTACAAAGGAACTTGCCTTCAAACTTTTCACATACCCCTAAACTCAGTAAAAAGTCCTTATTTAGGTTGCCAAACTCCCAAATCCACACTCACATTCAAGTGGCATGATCATTTATGATGCAGACACAAGAAAGAATTCAAAGCATTGATACCATATTTCACAAATCAACTCAACCATAAACCAAAATCTTGCAATGGCCCAACTAGGTGCTTAAGGGCATCATAAGGCATAAGGGCTCCAAGCTATTCCCCAACCCTAACACAAGCATACACCATGGCAATATAATGTATTCAAACCAATTTTGTCACTTTTAGTGTCTGGAAACATCAACCAATGTCTGATCCACAAATCACTCCTTAAGGCCTAGTAGCCTTCCAAACTTGAAAAATGTGTATAACTTTGTGTAAACTCAGCCAACCCACAAACCAAAAAGTATTTAGACACCCATTATGGAGTAGAACAACATATCAAAAGATTTCATGCCCTTATTTTAGGAAAAATGTGAGTTCTATGACTGGCCCTCTCTAGAAATAGGCCTAATTTAGTCCAATTAACAAAGAAAGTACCCTAGGATCATTCAATAACCACTCCAAACCCCAAAAAAGTAGATCTTATTGTGGACAGACTCCATGTGCACCTGTAGGTCCAAACAGAATGTTCCCAGCTACCACAAATCTGAGAACTGTCCCGTTAAATTTTGGCTATTTTTTCATCTTAGGGAGCTTAAGGGACTTTGCCGGTAGCCTACTGCCCCGAATGAATGCAATACTTGGCACATGAAATGAGATCTCCCCTAGAATTTACCTACCCATCTCGACATGTTGGTGAAGTTCGTTCGGCCCCACGAGCTATGGAATGCAAAATGTCACTCCCTAAAGCCTTTTGAAGAATGTGTTTGATTCTGGCATGGTCAAACTGATAGGAGTTGAATAAAACTGAGAGAGATAATTGTAGACAGACTCCACATGCACTTGTAGGTCTAAATGGAATATTCCCAGCTGCCACAAATTTTGAGAACTATCTCGTCAAAGTTTGGCAATTTTTTCATCTTAGGGAGCGCTTAAGGGACTTTATTGGTAGCCTGCTGCCTCGAACGAATGCGACACTTGGCACATGAAATGAGACCTCCCCTAGCATTTACCCACCCACCCTGATGCATTAGTGAAGTCTGTTCAGACCCACGAGCTATGGAATGCAAAATGTCACTCCTAGCACCTTTCTACAACATGAAACTGAAGCATTTTGCAAGAATACGTTTGATTTTGACACGATCAAACAGATTGGATTTGAATGAAATTGAGAGAGGTCATTGTGGAAGGACTCCACATACACCTATAGGTCCAAACAGAAAATTCCCAGCTTCCACAAATTTTGAGAACTGTCTCGTCAAAGTTTGGCAATTTTTTCATCTTAGGGACTTTGCCGGTAGCCTACTGCCCTGAACGAATGCGACACTTGTCACACAAAACGAGACCTACCCTAGCATTTACCCACCCACATTGACACGTTGGCAATGTTTGTTTAGACCCATGAGCTATGGAATGCAAAATGTCACTCCTAGCACCTTTCCACAACATGAAACTGAAGCATTTTGCAAGAATGCATTTGATTTCAGCATGATCAAACAGACTGGAGTTGAATGAAACCGAGAGAGGTTATTGTGGATGGACTCCACATGCACCTATAGGTCTAAATAGAATGTTCCCATCTGCCATGAATTCTGAGAACTATCCCGTCAAAGTTTGGTAATTTTTTCGTCTTAGGGATCTTAAGGGACTTTGCTGGTAGCCTGTTGCCCCGAATGAATGCAACGCTTGGCACATGAAAGGAGACCTCCCATGGCATTTACCCACCTACCCTAACACGTTGGTGAAGTCCGTTCAGCCCCATGAGCTATGAAATGCAAAATTTCACTCCTAGCACCTTTCCACTACATGAAACTAAAGCATTTTGCAAGAATGTGTTTGATTTCGACATAGTCAAATGGACTGGAGTTGAATGAAACTAAGAGAGGTTATGGACTCCATGTGCACATATAGGTCTAAACAGAATGTTCCCAGCTACCACAAATTTCAAGAACTATCTCGTCAAAGTTTGGCAATTTTTTTGTCTTAGGGATCTTAAGGGACTTTATCGGTAGCCTGCCGCCCCAAATGAATGCGACACTTGACACACGAAACGAGACCTCCCCTGGCATTTAACTACCCACCCTGATGCATTGGTGAAGTCCGTTTGGCCTCACAAGCTATGGAATGCAAAATGTCACTCCTAGCACCTTTCCACAACATGAAACTGAAGTATTTTGCAAGAATGCATTTGATTTCGACACGATCAAACGGACTGGAGTTGAACAAAACTGAGAGAGGTTATTATGGATGGACTCCATGTGCACCTGTAGGTCCAAATAGAACATTCCCAACTACCCTAAATTCTGAGAATTGTCCCATCAAAGTTTGGCAATTTTTTCATCTTAGGGAGCTTAAGGGACTTTGCCAATAGCCTACTGCCTCGAACAAATGTGACGCTTGGCACACGAAACGAGACCTTAGTGTATGTGAAGGTTTTTATACATGTTTACAATAGTTCCAGTTGATCATAACTGACTTTCAACCTGTTTAATCGTTGGGTAACCTCCTTATTACATGATTTGTTAAGTTGACAAAGCAACTTCTTACCACTACTTGCATTATTAGACTTTTTGTTTGACAACAACATAAAACATGACTCCAAATACAAATGACATTGGTCATTTGGCCTTATTACAAGTAAAATGATGACACAAGACCACCAACTTGTCCTATGATGTCCTAGGACCTTGTTATGACATGCTCCTAGCCAAGATTGGCTATGGCTAAGGTGCTCCTGCACCATGAAATATGTTTCCATGGTGTTGAGTTTTCCTCCTTACCTACTACATCACCCTTGTAGACATGTATGCAAAGTGTGGAAGCATAGACAAGGCACGTGAACTGTTTGGCATGATGTCCCAAAGAAATGTCACCTCATTGAATGCAATGATTGCAAGATATGAACAAAATGGATTTTTTGATAAGGCATTAGCAACTTTCAAGCAAATGCAATTGGCGGGTGTAAATAAAAATTCCACAACCTTAGCCAGTATCCTCCTTGCCTATGCCAAAATGGACATCCATCAAAATGATAAAACATATGGGAATTTTGTTAGATGTTGTAGTTGTAACTACCCTCAGAGACATGTATGCAAAGTGTGAAAGCATAGACAAGGCACGTGAACTATTTGGCATGATACCCGAAAGAAATGTCACCTCATTGAATCCAATGATTGCAAGATATGAACAAAATTGATTTTTTGATAAGGCATTAGCAACTTTCAAGAAAATGCGATTGGTGGGTGTAAAGCAAAATTCCATAACCTTAGCCAGTATCCTCCTTGCCTATGCCAAAATGGACATCCATAAAAAAGATAAAATATATGGGAATTTTGTTAGATGTTTTAGTTGTAATTGCCCTCAGAGACATGTATGCAAAGTGTGGAAGCATAGACAAGGCACGTGAACTGTTTGGCATGATGCCCCAAAGAAATGTCACCTCATTGAATGAAATGATTGCAAGATATGAACAAAATGGATTTTTTGATAAGGCATTAGCAACTTTCAAGAAAATGCGATTGGCGGGTGTAAAGCAAAATTCCACAACCTTAGCCAGTATCCTCCTTGCCTATGCCAAAATGGACATCCATCAAAAGGATAAAACATATGGGAATTTTGTTAGATGTTGTATTTGAAACTACCCTCAAAGACATGTATGCAAAGTGTGGAACCATAGACAAGGCACGTGAACTGTTTGGCATGATGGCCCAAAGAAATGTCACCTCATTGAATGCAATGATTACAAGATATGAACAAAATGGATTTTTTGATAAGGCATTAGCAACTTTCAAGCAAATGCAATTGGTGGGGGTAAAGCAAAATTCTACAACATTAGCCAGTATCCTCCTTGCCTATGCCAAAATGGACATCCATCAAAAGGATAAAACATATAGGAATTTTGTTAGATGTTGTAGTTGCAACTGCCCTCAGAGACATGTATGCAAAGTGTGGAAGCATAGACAAGGCACGTGAACTATTTAGCATGATACCCCAAAGAAATGTCACCTCCTTGAATGCAAAGATTGCAAGATATGAACAAAATGGATTTTTTGATAAGGCATTAGCAACTTTCAAGCAAATGTGATTGGCAGGTGTAAAGAAAAATTCCACAACCTCAGCCAGTATCCTCCTTGCCTATGCCAAAATGGACATCCATCAAAAGGATAAAACATATGGGAATTTTGTTAGATGTTGTATTTGCAACTACCCTCAGAGACATGTATGCAAAGTGTGAAAGCATAGACAAGGCACGTGAACTATTTGGCATGATGCCTCAAAGAAATGTTGCCTCATGGAATACAATGATTGCAAGATATGAACAAAATGGATTTACTGATAAGCCTTTAGAAAGTTCCAAGAAAATGCAATTGGCAAGTGTAAAGCCAAATTCTAAAACCTTAGAAATGGTATGTTTGGAGCATGGTATAGACATCCATCAAAGCATAAAGGATATATGAATTTTGTCAAATGTCATAGTTGTAAGTACCCTGCAAGACATGTATGCAACTTGTGTGGAAGCATATATAACGAACATGAACTGTTAGACGCGATGCCTCAAAGAAATGTTGTCTCATGGAATGCAATGATTGCAAGATATGCATGAAATGAATTTTTTTATAAGGCTTTAAAAACTCTCAAGCAAATGCACAAAAATAAATTTCAACCATTTACACAAATTTTGGCACATCTAAAACCAAATTGCACAACCTTAACCAACTTCCTCCTTGCCTATGCTAGAATGGGATCTAGAGAACATGGTGTGGACAACCATCAAAGCATAAATGATATAGGAATTTTCTCACATGTATTGTATTTGCAAAGTTGCCCTTGTAGACATGTATGGAAAGTATGGAAGAATAGACAAGGCACATGAACTATTTAAAATGATGCCTTAAAGAAATGCACAGTCCGACATAATTCAATGATTGCAAGATATGCACAAAATGGATTATTTGAAAATGATTCATAAACTTTCAAACAAATGCAATTGTCACTTGTAAAACCAAATTCTTGTAACAATAATTGATTATCATATTAAATATTTAATATAAACTGTCATATATACATAATATCATGAACATAACATCTAGTTTATATAAAAAGCCATATAGGCGTGTCCAAACAAAGCCATATAGGCAAATATACAAAAATATACATCAGATTAACATACAAAAGTATGTATACAAAGCCATCTAGGCATACAAAAAAGTTCCCCAAAACTAGTTTCCTATGGACTTTTGGGAAATAATCGGCAGCCCTGCTTTGACTGTGAAGATGGAGAGCCAGTCAGTGACACGTCCTCTCTCTGCCGTCGAGTAGACCTCTTGGAATAACTTCATCCAGCTGCACCTTTTAATACAAACAAACAATATGCGCATTAGTATAAAAAATATATGAAATCTATAACATCACATATGTAATTAATAACTTACTGCCAACTGATGATTGCTCTCCATCATCTTGACTCTCTCTTCATCCGTAGTTGGACAGACTGGAGTTGTGATCTCCTGTGAGAAGCATCAAGAAGCAAAATTGACTAAAAATAAATATCATTTATGTACATCAAATGACATGAGATAAAAAAGAAATACAAAATTATGATATTTTCATGTTATTGGCTCATACCTCAATCAAAAGATTTGCAGACATCATGGCTATATCAATGCCTATCTGTGCTGACTCATGAAGATGAGGAGGAGTCTCCACTGTATTCAGCATCTGAAAATCAAGGTCAAGATTATTAAAACAAAATAAATACATAACATTATTTTTAAAATGCATAACAATTAGAAATGGTTTAATTTACCTCAGTAAAAGTGGTGGTTTGGTGTCCAGGAGACCAAGGAAACCGTGGAGGTGCTAGTGATTGTTGAAATCATCAAATCAAGTCACAAAATAATATTACCATTGACATATCTACAATAATTATGAATATGTGATAACTTACATACCTGCTGACTTGACCTCCGCTCATAAGCTGCCAATGGATGGCTAATAGAGGTAGGATGAAGACTCTGACCTTGGAATTTCATTGCGCAAACAATTACTTACATTATTTTTTACTTATAATATAGATAATCATATAAAATTAATTACAAATTTCAAATAAAAATATACTAAATCAAGATGAAACTTGTAACAAATTACCTAAGAGTTGATACCAAATGTATACTATAAGAGATCGTCACTGAGAACAAGATCATCCAATATGTCCTGCCCCTATGTCGCATCATGCTTCCCCTATGTTGCAGCATGCTGCCCCTGTGTCGCAGAGTCCTGTCGTGCCTCCTGCGTCCCATAATCACATAGGTTCCCACATGTATTGCACAAATGTGGGGACATATGACACTTACTACTCTCACCCTCATCGCCCTGGGTAAAATCATCCACATGCTATGATAGAGTTTGGGTGAGAGTAGTCAGTGAATGTAAAGTCTCCAGCTCAACACTCTCTTTCAAAGCCAAAGGGAGTGACCTATGTTCTAGCCTCCCTCAGGGTATAGGCACATGTTGTTCATCTCGCTGAGCCCCAGGTCTATCTTGGGCAAAGCCACCACCTCTACCCTAGAAATCACGAATATCAAAATAATTCAGAATCTTGTTGAGGACGAACTCACAATAGAGTTTCCTCAAAAAATATTATGGTACCTCATCATTGTTGCATGGCCGCTCATCGAAGACCATGTACCATCTATCCCAAAAGTTTTGGGATATCTCTTCTTCCTACACCAATGTATAGGAAACCATTTGTAAGTTTCCTCTAATGTTTGGCAAGTTTTGGGATTAGTAAATTGTGCACATAATTGATATTTTGTAATTTTTTCCTTCTTCAACTATTCATATGACAACTTATCGGCATAATATTGCCGACTCCTCTCCCTATAGTCTTGGAAGTCAGTGATTTGTTTCGTCACCAAATCCATTTGGGAAACAATCTCATGTAGTGATTTTGCAAGTGCCCTCCTATGCTCAGTGGTTCCACTTGGATCGTTTAGGGTTTGACTAATAGTTTCAAGATGTCTCTTATTTTCTTCTATTATCCATAAGTAGTGTTCTTGATTATCCCTTACATGAAAAGGAGGTAAAGGAGGGTTTGGAGGGTTTTGGGGGTTGTTTTCACCCTCCTCAACTGGATTTAAATTTTTTTCTTCTCCAATAAATGTAAATGCAATATAAACATAAATCAAACATTACAAAACTAAAAAATTGTTCTGAAAATAACAAAATCAGACAAACCCTACCTTTTTCATGTGCTGGAGCCTCCAAATTTGCATGATGATGTCTTTGGCGGTGAGGTGGCATTGTGAATTTCTTGTTTTCTCACATGCACTTGATTGAATCTCCTTTTCTTCAACGCGATCATGTTTTTCTTAGGTTTCTTTGCTACTGTCAAGAGAAAAGCTGTAGGTGAATGTGCAGAAAATGCTTTTTTTATTTTATTTTATCAAAAGAAAAATGCGAGCGCGTTATAACATGCATGCGTTTTAAAACATGTACATGTTTTGCTTTAATTTTGGAGATGGTGGTGACTTTTTGGTCCCCCATCTCCTTGCATTTACCCCTAGATGAGTTCCAAAATACAAGTTGATGCCTTTAGAGAAAGGTTTAACATTTGGAAATTTCTAAAAATGATCGATGCCTCCTATAGAGTCATTTTATCAATAAAAATTTCTAAAAGGTCAGACTGTAACATACCAAGTTTAATTATAAACCTAGAGCCTCTAAAGATGCAGAGGAAATCTATTTCAAGCTTATTTAATGGCTAACTAGATGCCTATTACAATTTCAATTCAAAGAGGTCTTCTAAGCTAATGCAATGGTATGGATGTCCTTCAAGGCATGGTAGGTGGAATTCTTGGTAGATAAGATAGTTGGAATTGCAGTGGTATACATATATGCGTAATGTGAAAGCACTGAAAATACACAAACTGTTTGACAGAATGCCTCAAATAGATGACATCTCAAGGAATGCAATGATTGCATCATATGCATATCCAATGATCAGTGTTGACTATCTCATGGACATCCTAACCTTTACCACTGGTGGTTGAGAGATAGAGTTATATTGATTATTGCAAATCACATAAAAGAATAGACTTAGGAGTATCTCTAGCATGTGTATCCTAAATCTTGTGAAACTTACGTTCTTCTCTCCTATGCCCATAGTGCAATGAAACTTATCTCCAAGCTTGCAGAAAATAGAAATTGCTATGAATATTATGAACTATTTTTCCTCATCTAAAACTAGGACTATGTTCTATGAAGATAAAAGATGAAATTAAATCTGAATAATCAACTTAGGCATATGATAATATGCATCATAGCTGGTTTCAAATTTAAAGTAGAAGAGACATCTATCAAAGCATAAGAAAGGAAACCTTCTATCTTAAGCAATGGTTGCATGCGCCTTGGTAGGAATGTGTTCAAAATGGAAGCATAAACAAGGCACATATATTTTAAAAAGAGATTTGGTCTCTTGAGATGCTAAGATTGCAAGATATGCACAAAATGGATTTGTTAAATAGGATTTAGAAACTTTCAAACAAATGCGATTGATAGGCTTAGAGCCAGATTTGCCACCTTCACAAGCATCTGCTCTGCCTATGCTCAAATGGGAACTTCAGAGTAGGGTATGGACATACATCAAATCTTAAAGGAAAGACAAATCTCATTAGATATTGTTGTTGCAAATACCCCAGTACACATGTAGGAAGAATGTATAGAGCACATAAACTATTTTATAGAAATCATCAAAGAAAAATGGTATCACAAAATGCAATAATTACAGAGTACACTCAAAACGGATCTGTTGAACAGGCTTTCCATAATGTGTATTTCTTTGCTTGGCCTCTTTAATTTCAATTGGCTTCTAATGATGGGTATAATTATGATGTTTTATTGTAGGGAGTGTATGTGGGTATAGAGGTTTGGGGAATCCTACATTGCCAGAAGAACGCTTTTGGGAAAGCCAGACCAAATTGCTCAGTTTTGATGAGTAAAAGTATGTTATTTTGTTTAAACGAACATCATTAAGGATATGCATCAGCTGGATTTCAATTAAATAAGAACAAAAAACATTCATCTTATCTTCAATGTATTTGAAGAATTGTTGAAACACATATCTGAATCTACAAACAGACCATGGTGGAAACTAAGTGTATACCTCAAAGCCAATAGTCTTGTTCACTATTGTTATTGCCTAAATTTGCAAAAAGACCAGGGATAAAAAAATAAGTGTATCCTTTGAAGCTAACAAGCTTTCTTTTTTCAACAATGCACCAAATCTCTGTTCAGGCCAAATTCCATGTCCATTATCCATGCTCCTGATGACAAGCACGTTGGCTGCTATATGTAATCTTCCCTAGACAGTTCCCCCTTCCCAAATTTCCCTTTCTCCCCACTTCCCCCCCAAAATAACTTCCCAGAGCAAAATAGTAAAAACCATTAATTCCCTCTTTCCCTTAATTACCTCCACTATCTTTTCCTCTAACAACCGATTAAATTCTCTTCTAGACCAAAGATTCTTCCTATCATTTATTTATTATGCATTCAAATGACAACTCACTAACATTCCAATAAATCTATGAGGAATATAAAATATCTTATACATTTAAACAAAAGAATATTAAATATTTATAATTTATCTGTTATCTTTATTATTATTATTATTATTAACTTAACTTTTAGAATAATATATTTTTCTTAAACCTCATTTACACAAGGACATTTATATTTATTTACTTATTTAACAAAAATGCTTCATAACTAACTATTTTATTTTAAGGCAACCACAACCAAAACAATATCAATAAAATAACCCCAACTCCCAAACCATACCTGACTACTATGCAAGATCAAAAAGCAAGACCACCACAACAATGACTGACTATCTCGACCAAACTGACAATATTGACAGGGTGCACAACCAGATACTTATCCTCTTCAAGGATGATGGCTAAGCTAGGGAACCCCATGTTATCTCCATTCAGTAGTTCCATTGGTATGTAGGCACACCTAGACCTATTAATTCAAGTGGAGTTGATGCTTGGTACCTGCACCGTATAGCCAACAACACGGTTGAATACAAATATATATATTTATAATCATCCAAACAGGCACATAGTGACAGGGAATCACAACATAGTAGGGTACTCATTATGAGTAATACTACACTGTCCCTTCATAAAACATATCACCATTATCCACATTAAACAAGTTCATTAGTAACTAAACAACCAGATAACACATAGTCGGATAGTCACATAAATCACATAGTAAAGCTAATCTACATAATCAATTAACTCATAACTGATCACAACATAAGCATAATGTTCTAATCATAAGCATAAAGTATCAACAGTGTCACATAGTAAAAATAATTGAGTGTCATCAAAATAGTAAACCTACCATCCACATGTCTAACATACCCTAAGTATTCTAAGTATTTTACCTTCTTCTTGCTCCTTAGCTCGACCACCTGCTCATCCAAGGTGAGAATGGAGGGGGCACTACATTCAGTTAAGATGAACTCTAATAGTAATAGACAAAGGTATTATGTATGAATTTTGATTGATCTCTCATCGAATGGTAATTTTGGACATGTTCGACATTAGTTGGTAGCATCCTATTTCTTTTTACGGTTCCTCGATCCTAAACCAATTTACAATTTAAAAATATAAACAATGTAGCTCTAAATAAAATAAAATAATTTAAAATTGATCTCTCTCAACATTTTTCAATAGATTTATTTAAAATATTTAAATATTAATATTTTGACATGTAAATAGATATCTAATTTAGGGTAAGAGTTTTTGTTAACACACTCATGCCATTACACTCCACCCCTTGCTCCATTGTAGAATGCCTTTCAACATTAATAAATAAAATATGATGTTTGGCTTGAAATTTCAATGGATGAATATATTTGTAAAGGAATAAAATCACTTTTATATAAATATAGGCTAATTAAATAAATGCATATAAATAAAATCATAATTAACCTAGATTTAAATACTCAATTGGAATTGATAATACTAATAAATCAATGCTTATTGGTGGTTTGCTTGGTTGGCTTCAATGGTGCTCCTACCTAAAAACAAAAGGTTTCTTCTCTCGATTTAGAATTGGGAGCAACCTATGCATGGCGAAATTGCTTATAGAAGTTTATCAAGGGCTTTCATTTTGTATGAAGATGATGTTGAAGAGGTGTTGATAGAAGTCTATGGGAAAGATTTCCTTCAACAATCTCGGGTTTATTTTGCTTCCTAGTTGGTATCTCATCTCCTATCAAATGCAATGGATGCTTTTTAACATGCTGACTTCGTCAAGGTCATAGCTAGTAAATTAATGCATGATTTCTTGGTTTTTGATGAAAATTTTCATAGTGCTTTAGCAAACTATGATTTTTATGATGGTTCTACAAAAATAGGAGGTTTGTTTGTACGCCATGACATTTTGAAATCTCTTTCTATTGAATGTGTCTATAGGTTACATCCCCAACTTATAATTAGACCTAATCTTAACCTTGCATGGTAATCAGGAGGATTAATCAGAGTTAATTGATTTGATATTGTGGAAATATCTGATTTAATCTTTGATTATGAGGTTAATGATTGATGATAGTTAGTTACGTAACTATTTGTTCATATGAATGTTAAATTAATTTGAATTGTGAAATAGATGATGATGCACTGATCATGATTTTATGGTCTTAAGTGTGAACAAGAAAAATGTAAAGTCCTTCGAAGACGGAAGGAGAGTATCATCCTAGAGGAAGAGTTAGATGTTGGGAAAAAGGGGTTTATTAGTCATCTGAGTGTCAGACTAAATGCCTTTGTGAAAGGCTGAGCATATTATTTTGGCAGTCTTTAAAAACTGTGGCTTAAGGCCGGAAGGCCAAGCTTAATATATACATAATAATCTTTTGTTAAAGTTGTTGCTTGAGGCCACTAGGCTGAACTTAAAACACACATTGTAATATTTGTCAATGCTGTTGCTCGAGGCTGCTAGGCCAAGCTCAGTATATACTTGTTATCATTGTTGAAACTGAGCTCAAGACCGATAAGGCCGAACCTATTTCCTCACTGCACCATTTGCACATTGGATACTGACATGGGTAATAATAATAACAGTGCTCATAATTGCACCACAAGTAGAGCTGATAGTGCTCATGATACAAAAATACAGAACTTGGGCATTAATAACATAATCAATGTTACGGCCTGCATGTGGCCGAGATAACCTTTACAAGCTATGAAGATGGTCGATAAATCCTAACTTTGAACTATGCTTAAGCACCACCCGAGTCTTGCATTATTATGAAAATGAAATCTGAAGTAATACATAACGGGTTATTATAATGACCAAACAGTATTATTTCTAACCCTCGACTAAGGAAAAAGGTATGGTGTACAAAGACCCTTGTTTTAGTTGTTATGGGGAGAATGTTATCATTAAACTCACATGGGGAAATTGAACTATCTTTTATTATGAAACCATTATGACTAGATAAGGCAGAGAATGCCTAGGGTACTATGATTGGAAATCTTAACCTATATGGTGACCCATAATGGATATGTAAACCATGGGAGACCTAGATTGGTGAATCTAGTTGACTTTAATATGATTTGAAAATGGGACAAAGTGACGAGGAGTCACAAGTCCCTTGTTACAAAAGTAATTCATTAAGTCATTATAATACCAAGATGGGAGTCAACAGTCCTAGTGTGGACTATAAATCAAATTGATCCCACATGCATTAGATCTAGAGAGAGAGGTCAAACCAAACTTAATGTAGTATGAGACAACTTCTAAGTCAAGTTAGGGTGGTGGACATACGACGACGTTCATTGCATAATGTACATGTGTGTAAATCTTTGGCCAAAGTAATGCATCTGTCTCAGCATGCATTGTCGGTCCACAGTGCTCCAGATGGCATAGTGTCTCTAGTAGAGTCATACATAGTTAGAGTGGATCTATAGTTGTGTGATCGAGAGACATTATGAAGGACATAACACCAGATACTCAGATGGCTAACCCAACGGTTCCTAATATCTAACCCTTTTGCAAAGGGTAGGTCCACTTCTAGTTAGGAAGTTGATCGGGGGACTACAGGTCCATGGTTGGTGGAAAAGCACTAGGATGATGCTCTCCTTCCCAAGAATGAGATGAGCTGAGGCTTATGAAGATAGATTTCTTATGTTCCAGATACATTGTTTTTTATTTTATGACTTGATAGTCAATTGTAATGTATAATTTAATATATGATGCCTTGAGCATAACTTTTACATACATAGTGAAAGTTATTCACTTGGATATGTAAATGATTATTGTAAATGAAAGCTTTGTTATATTCTATTTAGAATGACATGCTTAGTTGATGAAATGATAGTGAATCATTATTGTTTAACTTGAAATGGATAATCATGTTGTTATCTAATCTATTAATTAAGATGAAAGTTTATGTTAATTTTTGGGTATTATGGAATGAGTTATTACATATGGTATCAGAGCAATTGGGTTCAATACATGGACCTATGAGCTCACTACTTGATGATTACTTTTACCCAACATTAAGTATGCTAATGTTTGGATGTTTTATGCCAGAATGGTAAGAACTAGAACAACACCCCGAAAGAAGGTAATAGATAAAGGGCTTTTCTTTAAAGGAAAAAGAAAGAGCCTCAAGGATGAGGAAAATTGAACTGACTGGCTACCTAGTAGGAGCATGGTTAACTGATGAGGAAACCTTCATTGATGTCCTGGAATGCATCAAGTAGGAGTTAAGGAAAGAAGAAAGGATGGCTGCCCGTAACTCTACTGATGCATCAACATAATGCTCTGCACCTAAAGCACTAGCTGTGGAAATTAATCCTAGGGATTATGATGTACCTAAGGAGATTGTGAAGGAGTACCTGTGTGTACCCACACCTCCTAAGACTGACATGATAAATCTCAAGTTTAAGAAATGAATATGGGAAGTTATCCCAAACTATAAATGACTTGCAGTAGCAAGGTGTAAACAATTTTTTTGTAATTTTGGTAGATTATATGTAATCCAATGAAAACCACAATGCAATGGCAAAATTTTGATAATATTTCCTTTCTTGTTAAATATTACATGAATGAGAATAGATTTGTATAATGAATGAATTAAATGACATGGAAAAACTAATCCGTGATTAATTTGCAAAATTTAAGAAGAAGTAGATTGTAGCAAAGGCTAAGATTAGAACCAGAATGGGAGATAGCCAGGATGAAGGAGCACCTTCAAGGCACTCTAAAACTAAGTTAGACCAGATCCTGACTTTGTTGAAAGAAACAAGAATGAGGGTAGAAACTCTCAAATAGGAGGTCAGTGGCCGACAAGGACCCAGGTGGGATGCATATGATGGGGGTGATGATGAGGAACATCATAATGACACCACCCAAAGTGAGCATGGAGAGAATAACTCTGAGGCCAGGAAAGAAGATGATAAAAGGAGCCATATGGCTTTGGAACTATCCTGAGACATGAGGAATGTCATGCCTCCCAAATTTTATGGATCCGTAAGCAGAGATGCCATGGAGACATGGCTTACAGAGATGGAAAAATATTTTTAAATCATAAACTATAATGAGGTCACTAAAGTAGTATGGGGAGCATTCTAGATGGTAGGTGAAGCATCCACATGGTGGATGAACAAAAGGATGGAACTAGGCTTGAGGTCTACAAGCCTTGTTAAACTGCACTGGATAACTAAGAGGGGGGGTGAATTAGTTGTCCTAAAACTTTTAACCAAATATAATCAACTTATCAGTTACTTATATTCAGATATAACCATGAAAGCATTAGATGAGAAGCTCAATACAAAAGCATAAACAACACATGAGACACCAGATTTTTATGTGGAAAACCCTAAAAGGGAAAAACCATGGTGCGTGTTAGCCCGCATAAATATATAAGTTCTATCAATACCAGAAACCAGAGGCTCACTATCTACATGGCTCACTACCCAAATTGCTCACTACAAAGAAAGGCTCACTGCCTATGGATGGCTCACTGCTAAAGAAAGGCTCACTGCCTATGGATGGCTCACTGCCAAAGAAAGGGTCACTGCCAAAAGGGTTAAACTGAGATAACAACATCTATGCCATGCCAAGATTCAGTTCCATCGAAGCACAAATACCTTTTCTTTTCTCTACTACTTTACTTCGCTTCTATCTTCGCATCTTTGCACTTGGATACATTTTCACGACTCAATTACAAGTATTTATACACTACATTAACCTTGGAATGATCATCAAGGTCGACATTACAATCATCAACCGTTGAAACAATCTCCAAGGTCAACATTACAAACATACATAAATAGGTCTGGACCTAACACAAATTTAGCTATGGAAAAGATATAAGAATGTATACGGATCATGCCACACCTTAGCTGGGACTCAAACATAATCTTCTACGCTACAACATGCTATCACAATCTTTGATGCATCTCCATAGATGATGAATTCAACCAAGTCGACCAAGACTAATGTTAACACAAATATTCTCAAGAACACGCTTCATGTATGATCTGAATTCCACCTTGTAGACCAATCCGTATATAGGAGCATGATTAGGAGACATCCACAAGCACATTATAATCACCAAGAACATCTGCATGATCTCTAACAACTTAATTGATAAGATTCTTCAAACCAGATCACAATAACAACACTGTCAGCCACTGTCATGAGTAAAAGATAGCTTGCAGACCACCAAATCATGAGCCATTGCACTTGAAACTGTTTAACATCATCAAAAAATTACTTCCAAAACCATAGACCAACATACTTTAATGCAGATGAATGCGGAGCAAAACACTTTCTCCCTATCACCACCAAACACATAGAAAAAGATGTTTTCACTCTGGTGAACATAACTCACTCAATTCTTCATACCGGAGGCTCAAACTTAGAATATAACATCTTCAGACAAGCTTCTAAATAACTTCCAATCCACAGGTAAATCTATTTATTCTACATGAAATGCAGAGCATTCTTCTAGACTGTTCTTCTACATGTAATGTACTATTTCTACTGCAACACATTGTTATCACCGGAGGGGCTAATTTTCTCAATATCCTCAACAAAGTAAGAGCACAATTGACACCAATGACAAAACAGATATGTTGACATCAACGACAACACTGATTAGGCACATACTTGCAACAATCTCCCCCTTTGTCATTGATGGCAACATATGATGCGAAAAATTGAAAAAGACCATCAGGACAAGATTCTCCCCTTTCTCTTTACACATCTGCATTCTTTCTCCCCCTAAGTTTTTCACATGATTTCTCTCCCCCTTTGACATCAATGGCAAAGGGCACATACTTGCATGCTACTGCTCTGATCCACTTACTCTATCATAAACATCTAGCTACTCCCCCTAAGAGGTAGCCTTCAAAACATCAATCTAGATCAAAGAATGACACTTTGAGCTCCACTGGTTTGATGCATTCCTATGCATCTTAGTTTAGGGCAGGAGGGGTAATGACCCCTAAATTTTCTTTGAGATACTCAAAGGTATCTTTAGGCAGAGGCTTAGTGAAGATGTCTACAATCTGATCCTTTGTGGACACATATTCCAACTTTACTTCATTCTATATCACTTTCTCTCTCAAAAAGTGATACCTTATTGATATGTGCTTTATTCTCGAATGCATCACTAGATTTTTTGAAATGTTAATGGCACTTGTATTATCACAAAAGATTGTAATTAGATCTTCATATACAACTCTTATATCCTTCAATATCTACTTCATCCATAACACTTGAGTGCAACAACATGTTGCTGCAATATACTCTGCTTCTGCAGTTGACAAAGATATTGAATCTTATTTCTTGCTCAACCATGAGACCAATCTATTACCCAAGAAGAAGGCACCTCCACTTGTACTCTTTCTGTCATCAACATCTCCAGCCCAATCTGCATCTGTATAAGCACTGAGAGTGAAATCATTGTCCTTTGGATACCATAAGCCATAGTCTGGAGTACCTTTCAAATACCTCAGGATTCTCTTAACTGTCATCACATGTGATTCTCTTGGATCAGCTTGAAACCTTGCAACAAGATAGACTACATGCATAATATCAGGTTTGGTTTGAGTTAGATAAAGCAATCCTCCAATCATGGATCCATATTTTTTCTGACTAGCCTTAGGTGATTCATCAGTTTTACTCAACTTGTAGCCAGTCACCATGGGAGTACACATTGGTTTAGAGTCTTCCATCCCAAACTTCTTCAACAACTCTTTCAATACTTAGACTGAGATATGAAGATTCCTTTATTGATTGATTTATTTATAGACCTAGAGATAAATTCATCTCACCAAACAAGGATATTTCAAACGCTATTTGCATTTCACCAGCAAATTTCATACACATGTACCTTCATTGCCTCAAAAAATGATATCATCAACAAAGACTTCAACAATAAGTATTTGGTCTCCATTAATCTTGAAATAAAGATTACTGTCAGTAGTACCTTTATTGAACCCTAACTGTAGTAGGTACTTATCCAACCTTGCATACCATGCTCCAGGGGCTTGCTTGAGTCCATACAAGCCTTTTCAATCTGTACACAACATCTCCTTGGTCTGATAACTTAAATCTTTCTAGTTTCTCAATGTAGACTTCCTCTTCCAACTCATCATTTAGGAATGTAGACTTTACATCCATATGATACACTTTAAAATATTTGTGGGCTGCAAATACCAGGAACATTCTAATTGCTTCAATCTAAGCTACAGGAGCAAAAGTTTCTTCAAAATCTATTCCTTCACTCTGAGAGTATCTTTTGAATACAAGCCTCGCCTTATTCCTTACAACTTCTCCATTCTCATTCAACTTATTCCTGAAAACCCATTTGGTTCCAATAACATTTTTGTCAATAGGTCTGGGAACTAATTCCCAAGTATCATTCTTTTCTATCTTCTCTAGTTCTTCCTCCATGGCTTTTACCCAACTTTCATCATTACATGCTTCATTCACAGTCTTAATTTGGTTCAACCTTTGAAAGCAAGTAGTAATTCACTTGTTCTTCTGCAGCTCTTCTCCTTGTCGGCACACCTTTGTTTTTGTCACCTATAATATGGTCTTTAGAATGATTGATCCTTACATACTTGGGAGCCTTGACAACACTTTTCAGAGTCTCTTCTTCATCATGACTATCTACTTGCTCATTTTTTTCTTCATTCATTGTAGTCACCGGTTCATCAGGTTCATAGGAATTTAGGTCTGATATTTTTTCTTTGCCTTCATCTACCTTCACATTTGCACTCTCAACAATCGTTTTGAGCCTTTTGTTGTAGCATTGGTAAGATTTACTCTTAGTAGAGTATCCAAGGAAGATTCCTTCATCACACCTTGCATCAAACTTTCCTAGGTCTTCATCTCTCTTGATATAGCATTTTCTTCCAAAGACTTTGAAATATTTTACTGTAGGAATTTTCCCATACCATAATTCATAAGGAGTTTGAGTACCATTACCTTTCACTTGAACTCTGTTTTGGATGTAAACAACAGTATGAATAGCCTCTTTCCAAAATACTTCTAGCAGATCTACTTCCTTCATCATTGTCCTAGCAGCCTCTTGAAATATCCTATTTTTCCTTTCCACAACTCCATTCTGCTGAGGAGTCCTAGGTGTAGAAAGCTATCTCTTTATCCCATGCTCTTAACAGAAAATGTTGAATTTATTTGATGTGAATTCACCTCCTCTATCAGACCTCAAGCATTTGATTTTAAAATCTATTTCATTCTCAACCATTGCTTTGAAAGATTTGAATTTCTCTAGGGCTTCTGATTTGTCTCTTAGAAAAGTAACCCAAGTCATTCTAGAATAATCATCAATAAGAAACATGAAGTATCTATCACCTTGTAGACTTATCACCCTTGTAGGACCATAGAGATCTATGTGCACTAGATCCAGCAAGCCAACAAATAATTGTTCTTTGTTCTTGAAACTTGTCCTTGTCCATTTTCCCAACTAACATTTGTTACAAATTGTGTTAGAGGGTTTCACAAGTTTTGGTAAATCTCTCATAGTCTGACATGAACTTATCTTTACTAGATTATCAAAGTTTATATATGACACATCCTTCTATGCCACAACCAACTTTCATCTGCCTAGGCCAATAAACAGTAATCATTAGTTCCTCTTAACTGATAGATGTTACCTTTTGTCTTCTTATCGGTAGAAATCACAGTTCCAGAGCTTTCCATGATCTTGCACCCATTGTATTTGAATCTCAGATCATATCCTTTGTCACACATCTGACCAAAACTCAAAAGATTATGCTTCAAGCCCTTCACATATAGAACATTATCAGTATTATGCTTTCCATCACATGAAATAGATCCTTTTCCAAAAATCTTACTAGCTGCATTATCTCCAAACCTAACCAGTCCTCCATCATATTTTTCCAAACTTACAAACTTACTTTTGTCATTGGTCATGTGATGTGAGCATCCACTATCAATAATCCATTCATCCTTATCTTTCTCAACCTGAACAGCCAAGGCACTTTCTTCTACTGGTTTTTCTTCCTTCACAGAACTAGCAGAATTAGTAGACATAGGATCTTATTTAATAGCAATAACAAACATTCATTTGCACTAGTACTAGCATCATTAGATTCATCGTCAGTCACCCCTTCATCATCAAAATCTTTGACATAGTAGCATTTCTTTGTAACTCTAGGCTTGCTCTCATGTTTCTTTCTATTTCTTTCTATTCTTTCAGGACATCTGGAAGCATAATGACCTACTTTACCACAAGAGAAACACTTGAAAGGTAATTTACCTTTGAACTTACAAGAGCCTCTTTGTAGTTTGTCAACAAAGTTAGCTTCAATTTCATCAAAGTCATTATCCACCTTGTATTTCTTAGCTCTGGAGATTTTTTCTGAAGTACTGGCTTTAAAAGATGATTCAACTTTAGGCAAGGCATCACCAAATTCTCTCATCTTAAAGCCTGTAAGATTTCCAAATAACTGATCTCTATCAATAGTTTTCATAGTCATAAATTCTTCAATAGCAGCTATCTTGTGACTATATGACTTTAGTAGTGATCTGAGAATTTTCATCACAACTTCCTTTTCACCGAGAGTTCCATGCATACCCTTTATTCCAGTGACAAGTTCATCAACTCTTTGTATAAAGGCTGTTATGTTTTCATCTTCATTCATCTTCAAACCCTCATATTTCACTTTCAGGCTTTGTAGCTTGGCTTCTTTTACAGAATCATCTCTTTCATACAGATTTTTCATCTTCACCCATATCTCATTTGCAGATTCAAGGTTCACAACTTTTATCATCACTGAGTCACTTAAGGAGCTTAACAAAGCATCCTTTGCTTTGACATCCAACTCATATTCTTTGATTTCATCTTCAGTCATCAAACCATTTTGAGGCATGGTATATTGTGTTTCTCTAGCCTTCCATACTTTATAACCAAGACAAAGAAGATGGATTTTTATTCATATCTTCCAAAGAGCATAATTTGTCCCATCAAAATGCAGAGCTTCCTTCTTATAAGACATCATGGATCTTCCTCAAGCTGTTAGGCTTTCTTCAAAGGAATTTGGCTCTAATACCAATTGTTGAATTGCATTGGACAACTGAGAGGGGGGGTGAATCAGTTGTCCTAAAAATTTTAACCAAATATAATCATCAACTTATTAGTTACTTATATTCAGATATAACCATGAAAACATTAGATGATAAGCTCAATACAAAAGCATAAGCAACACAGGAGACACCAGATTTTTACATGGAAAACCCTAAAAGGGAAAAACCATGGTGGGTTTTATCCCACATAAATATATAAGTTATATCAATACCGAAAACTAGAGGCTCATTGCAAAGAAAGGCTCACTGCGTATGGATGGCTCACTGCCAAAGAAATGCTCATGCCTATGGATGGGTCATTAACAAAGAAATGCTCATTGCCTATGGACAACTCACTACCAAAAGAGTTGAACTAAGATAACAACATCTACTCCATGCCAAGGTTCAATTCCATTGAAGCATAAATACCTTTGCTCTGCTCTTCTACTTTACTTCGCTTCTATCTTTGAATCTTCACACTTGGATACATTTTCACGACTCAATTACAAGTATTTATACACTACATCAACCTTGGAATGATCATCAAGGTCAGCATTACAATCATCAACCATTGGAACAATCTCCAAGGTCGACATTACAAACATACATAAAATAGGTCTAGACCTAACACAAATTTAGCTATGGAAAAGATATAAGAATGTATATGGATCATTGGAAAAGATATAAGAATGTATACAGATCATGCCATGCCTTAGCTAGGACTCAAACACAATCTTCCACACTACAACATCCTATCACAATCTTTGATGCATCTCTGTAGATGATGAATTGAACCAGGTCGGCCAAGACTGATGTTAACACAAGTATTCTCAAGAACACGCTTCATGTATGATTTGAATTCCACCTTGCAGACCAATCTAAATGTAGGAGCATGATTAAGAGACATCCATAAGCACATTATAATCACCAAGAACATCCACACAATCTCCAACAACTTAATTGATAAGATTCTTCAAACTGGAGCACAAGAACAACACTGTTAGCCACTGTCATGAGTAAAAGATAGCTTGCAGACCACCAAATCACAAGCCATTGCACTTGAAGGCATTTAACATCATCACATAATTACTTCTAGAACCAGAGGCCAAAATAATTTAATGTGGAGGAATGCAGAGCAAAACACTTTCTCCCTGTCACCACCAAACACACAGAAAAAGCTATTTTCACTTTGGTGAACATAACTCACTCAATTCGTCATATCAGAGGGTCAAACTTGGAATATAACATCTTCAGATAGGCTTCTAAATAATTTCCAATCCGTAGATAAAGATATTTATTCTATAGGAAATGCAGAGCATTCTTCTGGACCGTTCTTCTGCATGCAATGCATTGTTTCTACTGCAACACATAGTTATCACCGGAGGGGCTAATTTTCTCAATATCCTCAACAAAGCAAGAGCATAGTTGACACCAATGACAACACAGATATGTTGACATCAATGACAACACTGATTAGGCACATACTTGCAACAAGCCTTACATGGGACAGGTTCGTAACATTTTAGGCAAAGATGGTTGCCTCAACTATTCTATGATCAGAAACTTATAGACTTTCAGAATCTGAAACATGTTGATATGTCTGTGAATGAGTATTGGGAAAAATTCATCTAACTACTAAAGTATGTGTTGTAGTACCAACATGATAAGAAATTTTGCATTCAAAAGTTCATAATGGGGTTGTACTCCCAGATTGGGGGCGAGGTTGATGTTTACAGTCCTACTACAATGGACCAGGTCTATGAAAAGGCCATCAAACAGGAACATAAACTAAAAGCTATGTTAGCTTATAGAGAAAAGAACTGAAAGAGATATAATTGGTCTCAATCCCCGCAATCCTCTAAGAAAAAGGGGAAGAATTAGGATTATTTTGAGAAAAATGATAAGGGGACCAAGCATAAACAAACTGAGTCTAAGGGAGAGAAAAAGGGCAATAACTACTCCAAGAAGAATGGAGACAATTCTGGCAAACCTCAGGAGAGGCGAGGACCAGTAGGAGGGTGCTACACTTGTGTTGGAGATCATTATGCCAACCAGTGTCCTAACAAGACATAGGGAGCACAACCAAGAGGAAACCCTCTACCCTCTCACAAGTAGCGTTCTAGCAATGCATTCATGCAGACTTGGACAACAAGCAAGTTGAATACCAAATAACTCCCATTGAGACAATAGGTATTTTATTTGGACTTCCAATTTTAGTTTTGATTGATACTGGTGCTACTGAATGATTTGTTCTCCCTAAAATTGCTAGTAAAATTCCTAGAAAGGCTAGATTCATGGCGAACACATGGTTTGTAGAGTATGCAAATCACACCAAGGCTCAGGTAGAGCAATGCCTGTTTGAGGCTAGGGTCGAACTTACGAGCTTCTCCATGGAAGTAAATCCTTATGTAGCTCCACTAGGTTCATATGATGTTATCCTAGGGATAAATAGGCTATGGAGACATCAAGTCAAAACTTGGATTGTTATGCCAAAATAGTAGAGTGTTTGGATGATTTAGGAAACAAAGTCTTTCTTCAAGGGAAACCTAGGGAAGTCAAACTAAGACAAATTTCTGCTCTGCAAATGAAAAGAGCTCAAAGAAAAGGGTGCCAACTTTTTGCTATCAAAATGGAAAAACTAAATGGGATTGAGGAAATCTATTTCCAAGATGACTTAATGTTTTATGAATCTAAGAAACATAATGAAGTTGGGAAGGAGTCCATAGGCTAGGAAAGATCAGATATGGACATGTATCCTTTCCTTAGAGACTTTGAGGACGTATTTCTGGATGAGCTACTAAGATTACCTCCTAAAAGATCCTTTGATTTTGCCATTGATATAATTCATGGGTTAGAACCTATCTCTAAAGCCCCCTACAGAATGACCACTATAGAACTAATGGAGCTAAAAGCTCAATTGCAGGAGTTGTTAGATAAAGGGTTGATCACACCTAGTGTGTCACCATGGGGAGCACCAATTATATTTGTAAAAAAGAAAGATGGCACTTTGCAGTTGTGCATAGATTACCGCATGCTAAATAAAGCTTGACCATTAAGAATAAATACCCATGACCTCACATTGATGATCTTTTCAATTAAATGAGGGGTGCAACAGTGTTTTCCAAGATCAATCTTTGGTCTGGATATCACCAATTAAGGTTGAAGGATGAGGACATCCATAAGACAACCTTTAGAACTAGGTATGGACATTATGAATTCACTGTCCTACCTTTTGGATTGACGACATTTATGAATCTTATGAACAATGTGTTCATGGACTGTCTTGACAAGTTTGACTTAGTGTTTCTTGATGACATTCTAATATATTCTAAGAATGAAGAAGAGCATCTATAACATTTAAGAATTGTTCTTCAGAGGTTGAGAGAGCATAAACTATATGGAAATCTCTCCAAATGTACTTTCTTTCAAAAGGAGGTACAATACTTGGGCCACATAATTTCAGCTAAGGGAATAGCTATGGACGTAGCTAAGATTAAGGCTATTTTGGAATGGCCAATACCAAGAAATGTTCATGAGGTCTGAAGTTTCATGGGCCTTGCTGGTTATTATAGGATGTTTGTGAAATTTTTTTCTAAAATTGCATATCCTATAACTTCCTTGCAGAGAAAAGGCAAGAAATTTGAGTGGTCAGATAAGTGCCAGGAGGCCTTTGACCTACTAAAGGAAAAATTGACTTCAGCACAAATTTTGAAAGTACCAGACCTAGAGGGTCAATTTGTAGTCATTATTGATGCCTCAGGAGAAGGCTTAGGTGGTGTACTAGTCCAGGATGGACAGGTCATCATGTATGAATCAAGTAAACTGAAAAACTATGAACAAAATTATGCCCCACATGATTTGGAACTTGCAGTAGTCATTCATGCACTTTAAATGTGGAGACACTATTTACTTGAGGAAATCTTTTGACCTGAAAACAGATCATCAAGGACTTAAATATTTGTTCACTCAACCACATCTTAATGCTCAGCAAAGAAGATGGTTGGAATTCATCTTGAATTATGATTTCAAGATTAAATATATTCAAGGAAAAGAAAATCGAGTGGCAGATGCTTTGAGTAGGAGAAGACACATCTCCTCCATGATCTCCATACATTTTGATTTTAGGAATTAGGTGTTAAAGAAAACCAAGGGAGATGAGTTTTACAAGTAGGTAAAACAAACCCTTGAGGAAAACCCCAGAATCTGAGATATGAATGATTCAACCTTGAACCAGATGGGTTGTTAAGACCTTTAAAGGAATGATGTATGTACCTAACTCAACAAAGTTACTTGCTGATGTGAAAACCCTATATTTATGGAAAGGAATGAAGATGGATGCTGTAAATTTTGTAGCTATGTGTATGGAATGCCAAAGAGTGAAGGCGGAACACCATCACCCGACAGGACTCTTATACCCTCATGAAATTCCTCTGTGGAAATGAAAAATTATAAGTATGGACTTTCTGCAAGGGCTTCCTATGTCAAGGAACATGCCCACAATGCTATCTTGGTTGTGGATAGACTCACCAAAGCTGCTCATTTTATACCTAGGAACTTGACGGATGGGGCACCTGTCATTTCTCAAAAATTTGTTCAAGAGATTTTTAGACTACATGACATTCCTGAGAAAATTATCTCAGATAGGAATGTACGAATGACATCGATGTTTTGGCAAACCTTGTTCTCTTCACTTGGAACCAAGTTGAATATAAGCTCTGCTTATCATCCTAAAACAGACGGACAAACTATGAGAGTGAACCAAGTGCTGGAGGATTTATTGAGGATGTATTCCATGGATCAACAATACAAATGGGAGGGCTATCTCCCTCTAGTGGAATTTGCCTACAGTAATTCTTATCACTTGGCTATTAAGATGGCTCTATTTGAGGCATTATATGGATGGAAGTGTTCAACCCCTATAAGCTAGGACAAGTTGGAAGATAGGTTTAGCCTTGGTCTAGAAATGCTGTTAGAGATGGAAGAACAAGTCCATCTGATTAAGAGAAGGCTAGAGGAAGCCAATGATAGACAAAAGAGTTATGCAGATGCTAAGTGCATTGAAAGGCATTTCATAGTGGGAGAGAAAGTTCTCCTAAGTGTAAAACCTCAGAAAAGTTTCATTAAATTTGGAAAGATGTCCAAACTGGCACCAAGATACATGGGTCCTTTCAAAGGTCTAGAAGAAGTCAACCCAATAGCATATAGAATTGCTCTACCGCCAGCTCTTGCCATGATGCATAATGTGTTTCATGTTTCATATTTGAAAAAGTTTAATACTGTTGATAATCAAATTCCTTTGCTTGATTGGAATGCTCTACAGGTGAAGGACCCATGGGTGGTGGTGATCGATCCCATCAAGGTGCTCGAAATGTGTAAGCTATGCTTACGTAACAAAGAAATAATATAGTGCAAGGTCCAGTGGGACCAATATGCAGAGGAAAATGCCACTTGGGAAAATTATGATGACTTTCATGCTAGATTGCCTCATCTTTTCTGAAAAACTTATTTATTATGCTTTTGAAACATTTTCTTATTGTGTTGATTAACTTTTAAGACAATTAATCATCAGGGATGATGATTCATATGGGGGAGATATGTTACTTCCCCAACTTACAATTAGACCTAATCTTAACCTTGCATGGTAATCAAGAGGATTAATCATAGTTAACTGATTTGATATTGTGGAAATATCTGATTTAGTCTTTGATTATGAGGTTAATGATTGATGATAGTTAGTTACAAAAAAAATTGTTCATATTAACGTTAAATTAATTTAAATTGTGAAATAGATGATGATGCACTAATAATGAATTTATGGCCTTTAGTGTGAATAGGAAAAATGTAAAGTCCTTCGAAGAAGGATGGAGAGTATCATCCTGGAGGAAGAGTTAGATGTCGGGAAAAAGGGGTTTATTAGTAATCTGAGTGTCAGACTGAATGCCTTTGTGAACCTTTGTAAGGCAGTGTAAGTAAGTCTCCCTTGATAGTTGATTTTATGCTTTTGTGTCATCTTATCGATTTAAGTCATCTCGACAATGTCTCATCGTCTCGACCGAATGACATTCTTAGAATGTTGATTCAAGTCGAGTGGTAGTCTTGCTATGCGTCAGAGTATCTTCTCCTTATTTTGTTAAAATATTTTTGATTTGAGATTACAAATCTATTATTTTTGGTATGTTCTACATTTGGGGTTTAGTGAAGAACGGGGAGTGATCCTCAACCCCTAAATCTCATGTTGATCCCATCTTCATGAAAGAGATGATGTTGTAATTGACATATTGTTTAGATAAGTATTACCATACATTAGGTGGATGCATGGATTAATACTATCCTAAGTTTATATAAGTCTAATATCGAATTCTTTTTTTTGATGAATAGGCGACTATATCTATATTAATAAGAAAATAGAGTACACATATTCACAAAAAAGGATGGGTGGTAAAAAAGCACACCCCTAGGTCACATGGGTAGAGCCCAGAAAGTTATAATGTCATGGCCTAATCCTAGAACTAAAAAAACATGATAGAAATAGTATTAAAAAGAAGGCCATTACGCAACCAGAGTAATGCCAGTAGATGGAGGATCCTTGTCATTCGGGTTGCCCCATATAGTAGCAGAGTCTGGGATGACGTAAGGAGGAGCCCAACCATCATCATCCTTTTCCTTTCCTGTATCATTATCTTCACGGCAAGGTGAAATTGCCATATCCAAACACGAGACCCATTTAGAATCACCTGTGGGCCAACCAGAACTGCCACTAGGAATGGAACCACTAGAAGGCCACCCTGAATCTCTGCTTCCTCCCCTCAGAGCTCCGTTAGAAGGCCACCCTAGGGTAGCCTGTGGAGGGGGAGAGGACGATTGCTGCTGGTGAGGGTGAGAGCTGTGATGAGAAGGAGACTGAGAGTGGGGGTGAGAGTCCCTGGTAGAGCCACTTCTCCACTAGCCCTGCGAAGGTGACCAACCCCCAGAAGAAGTGAGAGAGGGGGCACATGAGCCAAAGTGCAAGGGGCATTTCCCCAGTGGTCCAGTAGCTCCTCAATGTGAGAAACTTCAAGAGCAACTTTGTTAGCTTGCACTTGAATCTACATAAGAATAGTAGAACAAATAATAGCTTTAGAATATAAAGAAACAACAATATCCATCTTGCAGTGAGAAAAGATGCATGAATTTCTGTCTTTCCATAAAGTGAAGAGGATTTTCACCCTGAAAGTGTGCCAAATCTAGGTATACTTTGCTAGAATCCTGGGAGAGTCTCCCAATAGGGCCATATGCCAAGAAAATGGCTCTGGCTGAAATGACTGAAAGAAATCGTGGATCCAATTCCACAGTTGCTGCGCTCTGGTACAATACCAAAAGAGATGCTGGAATGATTCAGCCTACCCATAGAAAGGGCAGTGAGGGTCCTAAACCCCTAAATGAAATAACTGAGCTCCCATTGACAATCCTTGGACAAGAATACACCCAGCAAAGTGGGCAAGCTTGGGTTCAATAATTGTAGACCACACAACCAAGAATCTTTTTTTGCCAAGCAACTATTGAGGACTGAAGAAGCCATCGCTGATTGAGGGCATCAATCATTGGAAAATTAGGTGAAAGCCATCGATATCCAACCTGAGGCTTGTAGTTTCTAAAAGGGGCTTCTAGATACCACTTCTAGTCCTTCCACCATAGTTTATTGGAACAGATACCCACTTTATGAAGCATATTAGCTGGAATGGCACTCACTAGGCTGTTGTAGGTTTCATGGTCATGGTTTTGAAAGCCAAATTGGACATGATAATCTATCCATGAGAGAATGCGCATGGTGGGTCTATGAAAGATATCTTGTAAGGTTTGAACACATTTCTTGTGAAACTTGAGAGCCTTGAGCCATGGAAACTTAGCCAACGGCTGACCAGTATTGGCTAAAAGAGGAGACAACCATATGTTCTGCTAATTAAGGGAGAGCCCATCATGAAAACCATTCCCTGATTAGCGGATCTAGGGTTTTACCACCTCCTATGCACACCATATGCTTTTGGCGACAAATGTACCCAAGATCTGAATAGGCTCCCACATAATAAGAAGGGTATGAAGGCCAATTCCTTTCCAAGACGGTTTGTGAGTGGGGAAACCTGCTTCAATATTGTGCTTGAGGAGGATTTTCCAGGCCTCATTACTAGTAAGAGCACAGATGATCCATTTGACACAGAGAGCGATGCCTTTTTGTTGAGTAGAGAGAAGGCCAAGGCCACTAAAATCTCTTGGGAGACAACAAAATTCACAGGCAACACGGTGAAATCCATGATGGGTCTCAGAAGATGCCCAAAGAAAATCTCTGAGAAGTTTCTCCAATTTAGCATAAGAGGCCTTGGAAGGGGCCCAACAAGAAGCGTAATACACATGAGTAACTACAAGCACTTTGGAACATACCTAAAATTTCCCAGATAGAGAAAGTGGTTTAGTAATCCAGAAGGCTAATTTCTGCTTAATGCGCGAGAGAACCGCTTGCCCGAGATCAGTAGAAGAAGCCTGAAAGACAAAGGGAATGCCAAGAAATTGAAAGATTTCACCAGGTGCAATCCATATCCACCCAAATTGTTGAATCCAAAAGGGGCTGAGAAGAACTGATTGTCTGTAACATAAGGTTTTGTGCCACTGAATGGCCAAACTAGAGGCCAAGTAAAAGGTCTCAAGACAACTCAAAGCTGTTTTGACAATAGTCTCTTCTTCCAACAAGGTGAGGAAGGAATCATCGACAAAGTGGCCATTGACAAGCTGAGTGGATGAATTAGGCAAGGAGATCTCATGAACCAATCCCTGGGATACAGAGTGAGCAAGAAGGTAGCCAAACCATTCAGCAACCAAAACATAAAGAGAAGGGGCAAGTGGGTAGCCTTGACGAATGGAGCAGAAAAAACCAAAAGATTGGGATTGGTGGCCATTAATGGTTATGCAAGTTAAGGCATAAGAAAATAACATATTGATAGATTGGAGGAAATTGGGGCTAAAACTAAGCTTAGCAAGCATGGCTAAAATGAAAGGCCATTCAATGCGGTCATAAGCTTTAGCAAAATCAATCTTAAGGAAGATGACTGGTTGATTAGAGCATCTCATCCATTCCATACCTTCCCAAACAACAATGATATTGTCCAAGATAAACTTGGACTTAATGAAACCAGTCTGTTTGGGGCAGACAATCTGGGGCAAGAGGTGGCAGATATTGAGAGCAAAGGCTTTGGCAATAATTTTGTAAGATACATTGAGGAATGTGATGGTCCGCTAGTTACAGATATCCTTGGGATCACCAGCCTTAGGTATGAATTTTATGTTACCTTTATTGATAAGATTACCTAGAGAATTAGAATGAAAGGCTTCAAGGTAAACTTTATGCAAATCTTGTCCAACACAAGGCCACAGAGCTTTGTAAAATTCATAGGGAAATCCATCATCTACTCACAGAAGGTTATTTGGGCTGAAGAAAGCCTATTTGGCATAACCACAAGACATTCTTGTAGCGCATTTGACCACTCAGGAGTATATTCTTGGGTTGTAAAGACTTGCTCATAGTGCTTAACAAAGGCCTGAAGAATATCGGGTAACTCTGAAAGCACATCAGTGCCTTCTTTGATGCACTTCATGCCAGGTGAGGAATGTCTGGCTCGAATTGCCATAAAAGTTCTTTCGAAGCATGATCCCTGATCTTGAGCCAATGTAACCTGACTTTGATTTGTGCCCCTCTAGCTACATAACTGTTAGCGACTTGCTTATGATGCTGAAGTTCCAACCTAGACTTGCAAAGATGGGGAGAAAGGGTTGGCCGCCAACATCTCTGTGGCAGCACAGAGGTCAGCCATTGTGGCTGCATAAGATTGGCATCGAAAGATGGCCAACTGGCACCCATAGATGCAGAGAAATCTTGCAGTCCGTGTGATAGCATCATTCCACCATTGGATCCAACCCATTGATCTAGGTGGATGACATTCAAGATTCCAGATGGTTTGGATGTGGGCCAGCATGGGTTGGTGACTTAGTAGAGAGGTATTAAAAAAAATTGGGTCCTATTGACATGGGCTTGTCTGGCATGCCATTCAATGCAAAATATAATGGGAAAGTGGTCTGATAATGTCACATCCACTAATGGCATTACCAAGAGTGGCGAAGAGTTGGTGAAAGAGAAAAAAGATTGTGGTGAAATCATCACCTGATCAATGCATTTAAATATCTTGTCAGAACCATCTCAAAAATTGCTCCAAGTAGGCCAAAGAGAATGAGAATGGCGGTGACTGACGTTGGGATTAAAAAGACCCAATTTATGGCACATGTAAAACCACACCTCTCTTTCACCAGCTACCCAATGAAATGGCAGGTGACCTTCATCATATGTCATTTCAACCATATTTAAATCCCCACAAAGCACCCAAGTGGCAACTGGTAATTATTCAGCAATTCAACGCCAGAGGTGAGATCTTTCAACAACATCATTGAGGCATAAACATTAATAATCCCAAAGGAATGATTATCAATGTTTAGAAGAATCAAGATCACCTGGTGTGTGGGGTCAAGCCCATGAGTGACCACCAAATCGTGCCACCATGGTGACAAAAGAATGACCACTTTGCCACAGCCAGCCTCATATCTGTATAGAACATCTGATTGGAAGGCCAAATAGAATGGCAAGCTAAAGAGAGCAAAAAACTAGTTACTTTCACTTCTTGAAGACATAAAACATCAATACCAACATGCTTTTGAAGAGTATTCCTAACAAATTACTTCTGAGAGAGGTCAGTGAGACCTCAAAAATTCCATGAAAGAAACTTCATGGAAGAACCTCCACCATGGCATCAGAATTTGGCTCTTCCAGGGAGGAATAGTGATTTTGTAACAATTCTGGTGAGATTGTTCCAATCTAAAAGGGAGGAGACGCATGTCTCCATTTCCCATGCACATATTTTCCCTCCTTAAGAGGTTGAGAAGGGCTGCAAGAACGCCTGAGAGAACTCGACACAAGAGGAAACTCAAAAGGCTGAGTGACCATAACTGAAATAGGTTGGGGCGTAGCCGATGACCTAGTTTGCGCTGAAGTTCTAGGAGAAACCTTATGGGTTTCCTTCCCCTTTGTAGAAGGGTTTGAAATATCTTTTGCTGATGTAGGGGTTTTGGGAACCACCCCGGAGCCATTGGGCTTATTTTTCCAGTTGGTAATCGTTGACCATTTTTCTTCTAGTATAGCAGTAGCTTCGTTCGTTGGGAGGGGCTTGTCAGCTTCCCATGGTGGAGATGGAGTATAGGGAATTGCAAGAGGACAATCCTTGATCTTGTGTTCAACAAACTAACACTGATAGTAGGTATTGGGTAGATTGAAATAGGTGACCTTCTGGGTATGACACAAGGAGCCAATTTGAATATCAATGGACTCTTTCAAATCCCATGAAAGGTCCACTTCAACCTAGATTCGCTTTTGAGGGAGAGCTTGAAAGAACCTATTAGGTTCGACACAAATAACTCTTCCTAAGGAGGAAGCAATCTCTGGTAAAAAATGCAAGGGCAAACCGGGGAACTCTTATTAAACTATCATATTTAATCTTTTGATGCAGTGGATGTCACCCTTGAGTAGGGAGTGATTTTACGATTACCTAAACCTTTGTAAGTTTTAGTTCACCCAAAACTTACTAATAATGAGTATGGGCATGATGGGCCTGTAAGTTTTAGGCAGGTTGGCCGAGTGGGGTGGCAAACCCAACATGCTCGACATTCGAACTAGGTAGGTTATAAGCTTTGTTTTCAATCTTGCTAAGGACTTCTTGGCAGGATAATTGACATTAAGGGTGCTCTCTATGATCAAAAAGAAGAATGAAGCAAGTAAAGAATAGATGGTGAGTCACTTAGGATAGCATAAAGTGAGTTCATTCATGTAGAATGATATTGTGATAATCAAACCTTTAATTATTTTCTATTACTGTTGGTATCGACTGTGTCAAATTATCGTATAGCATGTATATTTCTTCATAAACTTCTTCTTACCATTGAATGTTGTGGCTCGAGGTTGTTAAAGGCCGAGCCTATTAAACTTAGAAACCTTTGATATACAGTGGCTCGAGGTTTGTATAGGCTGAGCCTCACCATATAAAAGTTTTATCTACAATGGCTCAAGGCCGAAAGGCTGGGCATATTGTTTTGACAATCTTTAAATGACTATGGCTCAAGGCCAAAATGCCGAGCATATTGTTTTGATAGTCTTTAAAAGACCATGGCTCAAGGTTGGAAGGCCGAGCTTAACATATACATGATAATCTTTTGTTAAAGTTGTTGCTCGAGGCTGTTGGGCCGAGCTTAAAAGACACATTGTAATCTTTGTCAATGTTGTTGCTCAAGGCCGCTAGGCCGAGCTCAGTATATACTTGTTATCATTGTTGAAACCGAGCTCAAGGCTGATAAGGCCGACCCTATTTCCTCACTACACCATTTTGACATTGGATACCGACATGGGTAATAATAATAGTCCCTAGACTTGCATCACAAGTAGAGCTAATAGTGCTCATGATATGGAAATACAGAACTTGGGCATTAATAACATAATCAACGTTACAGCCTACATGTGGGCGAGAACGCCTGAGAGAACTCAACACAAGAGGAAACTCAAAAGGCTGAGTGATCATAACTTAAACAGGTTGGGACGTAGCTGATGACCTAGTTTGAGTTGAAGTTCTAGGAGAAACCTTATGGGTTTCCTTCCCCTTCGTAGAAGGGTTTGAAACATCTTTTATCGGTGCAGGGGTTTTGGGAACCACCCCAGAGCCATTGGGCTTATTTTTCAAGTTGGTAATTATTGACCATTTTTCTTCTAGTTTAGCAGTAGCTTCATTCACTGGGAGGGGCTTGTCATCTTCCCATGGTGGAGATGGAGTACGGGGAATTGCAAGAGGACAATTCTTGATCTTGTGTTCAGTAAACTAACATCAATAGCAAGAATTGGGTAGATTGAAATAGGTGGCCTTCTGGGTATGACGCAAGGAGCCAATTTGAATATCAATGGACTCTTTCAAATCCTGTGAAAGGTCCACTTCAACCTAGACTCGCTTTTGAGGGAGAGCTTGAAAGAACCTATCAGGTTTGACACAAATAACTCTTCCCAAGGAGGAAGTAATCTCTTGTAAAAAATGCAAGGGCAAACCGGGGAACTCTTATTAAACTATCATATTTAATCTTTTGATACAGAAGATGTCACCCTTGAGTAGGGAGTGATTTTATAGTTATCTAAACCTTTTTAAGTTTTAGTTCACCCAAAACTTACTAACAATGAGTATGGGCGTGATGGGCCCATAAGTTTTAGGCAGGTTAGCTGAGTGGGGTGGCAAACCCAACATGCTCAGCATGCTGAACGGGGTAGGTTATAAGCTTTGTTTTCAATCTTACTAAGGACTTCTTGGTAGGATAATTGATATTAAGGATGCTCTCTACATTTAGAAAGAAGAACAGAGCAAGTAAAGAATAGACGGTGAGTCGCTTAGGATAGCAGAAAGTGAGTTCATTTAGGTAGAATGATATTGTGATAATCAAACCTTTAATTGTTTTCTGTTACTGTTGGTATCGGCTGTGTCAAATTATTGTATAGCATGTATATTTCTTCATAAACTTCTTCTTACCATTGAATGTTGTGGCTCGAGGCTATTAAAGGCTGAGCCTATTAAACTTAGAAACCTTTGATATATAGTGGCTTGAGGTTTGTATAGGCCGAGCCTCACCATATAAAAGTTTTATCTACAATGGCTCAAGGCCAAAAGGCTGAGCATATTGTTTTGACAGTCTGTAAATGACTATGGCTCAAGGCCAAAAGGCCAAGCATATTGTTTTGATAGTCTTTAAAAGTGGCTCAAGGCTGGAAGGCCGAGCTTAACATATACATGATAATCTTTTGTTAAAGTTGTTGCTTGAGGCCATTGGGCTGAGCTTAAAAGATACATTGTAATCTTTGTCAATGCTATTGCTCAAGGCCGCTAGGCCGAGCTCAGTATATACTTGTTATCATTGTTGAAACCGAGCTCAAGGCCGATAAGGCTGAGCCTATTTCCTCACTACACCATTTTCATGTTGGATACCGACATGGGTAATAATAATAGTCCCTAGACTTGCACCACAAGTAGAGTTGATAGTGCTCATGATATGGAAATACATAACTTGGGCATTAATAACATAATCAATGTTACAGCCTGCATGTGGCCGAGACAACCTTTACAAGCTATGAAGATGGTCAATAAATCCTAACTTTGAACTGTGCTTAAGCACCACCTAATTTTTGCATTATTATGAAAATGAAACCCAAACTAATGCATAATGGGTTATTATAATGATCAAAAGGTATTATTTCTAACCCTCGACTAAAGAAAAAGGTATGGTATACAAAGACCCCTATTTTAGTTGTAATGGGGAGAATGTTATCATTAAACTCACATGGGGGAATTGAACATAGATCTTTCATTATGAAACCATTATGACTAGATAAGGCAGAGAATGCCTATGGTACTATGATTGGAAATCTTAACCTATATGGTGACCCATAATGGATATGTAAACCATGGGAGACCTAGATTGGTGAATCTAGTTAACTTTAATATGATTTGAAAATGGGACAAAGTGATGAGGAGTCACAAGTCCCTTGTTACGAAAGTAATTCATTAAGTCATTATAATACCAAGATGGGAGTCGATAGTCCTAGTGTGGACTATAAATCGAATTGATCCCGCATGCATTAGACCTAGAGAGAGAGGTCAAACCAAACTTACTGTAGTATGAGACAACTTCTAAGTTGAGTTAGGGTTGTAGAGATATGATGACGTTCATTGCGTAACGTACATGTATGTAAATCTTTGGCCAAAGTAATGCATCCATCTCAGCATGCATTGTTGGTCCACATTGCTCCATATGGCATAGTGTCTCCAGTAGAGTCATACATAGTTAGAGTCGATCTATAGTTGTGTAACCGAGAGACATTATGAAGGACATAACACCAGATACTCAGATGGATAACCCAATGGTTCCTAATATCTAACCCTTTCGCCAAGGGTAGGGCCACTTCTAGTTAGGAAGTTGAATAGGGGACCACAGGTCCATGGTTGGTGGAAAAGCACCAAGATGATGCTCTCCTTCCCAAGCATGAGACGAGTCAAGGCTTATGAAGATAGATGTCTTATGTTTCAGATATAGTGTTTTTCATTTTATGACTTGATAGTCAATTGTAATGTATAATTTGATATATGATGCCTTGAGCATAACTTTTACATACATAGTGAAAGTTATTCACTTGGATATGTAAATGATTATTGTAAATGTAAGCTTTGTTATATTCTATTTAGAATGGCATGCTTAGTTGATGAAATGATAGTGAATCATTATTGTTTAACTTGAAATGGATAATCATATTGTTATCTAATCTCTTAATTAAGATGAAAGTTTATGTTAATTTTTGTGTATTATGGAATGAATCGTTACACTATAATGCCCTTGTTTATAGCTTGTAAAACAACTACAGTGCTACTCTTGATTGTTCCCTTAGTTCACATAAGGGAAAAATCTTTGCTGACTTAAAGGGATAAAGTTGACGATGTTTATCATGCTTGGTCCTCAAGTGCCGAATGCTCGGAATGATGATTTAGTCAATATTTCTATTGAAGATGCTGCAGATATTCAAGGATCTAGGATTGATGAACTGAACTTTATTAATCCCTAGTGATTTTCATGCTCTGGATTCCCTCTACGTTTGTTCTTTTCTCTATCGTTCTCCTATTTCACTAGAGTGTTGTAATGCTTTGTTTTGATCTCCTATATAGTTGGAGAGCTAATGTTGTAATGTTTTATTTTTTTCTCCTATATAGTTGGAGAGCTCTGGTTTGTAACTCCCTAAACATCTTTCCCTTATAGGGTTTTTTGTATTATCTCTATTTTTATATAATATATTATGATGCTTATGACATCCTTACCTATCAAAAAAACTAAATCAATGCTTATAGTCTGATTAATGTCTCTGGTTCTAATAGTTGTGGAATTCTGTATGGATTAAATCCATGCCCCTCAGGGTCAAACTTGAGTTTTGACCTAATCCATGAAATTCATCCTATAACTCATGAGATTGATTTGGCTGATTAAGGTTTTATAACCTTTTTTATTTGATCACCGATATCTAATAGTTCATAAGAATTAACAATATTTAAAAATAGCTTAGGGAATGTGCTAGATTGTGAGGGTCAAGTTCTTCTTAGTCAACCCCCTTGATAGACTAGATTTATGTTTGATAGGTGATACTAAGCATGCAATGAAAGTCTATTTTAAGAATATTTTTATTTAAACAAATTGCCAAGTTTTAATTTACATTTCAATGCCTTTTTTGGTAGTTCACTAAACAATTTAAACAATTGCATTTTAAATGCATGTAAGTTGCTAATTATAGTTGCCTAGTTCAGTATATATTGACTTTCATGTTAAATTCATTGTTGGTGCTTAGATTAGTTTCATTTATTATTATCTAGTTACAAACTCTATAAAAATAATCATTGTGTTGATATTTTTCATATGTGAAATTTAGAAATTCTCTACAATTTTTAGCAAGCTATATATATATGTATATATATAAAGAGAGTCATAGGACGAACTAGTTTAAGCTGTAACTTTTTTTTGGATTGTAGATTTTTTGTTTAAGATCTCTCTAAATATTTTTCGTGTCAAATGCTAACTCTTTGCCTTCTCTAAAATTTAATGGAAATGACTATGATTATTATACCATCAAGATGATCACTCTTTTGATAAGAAAAATACTTAATGGGAAATTATAGAAATTGGTTATTAGAAGCTAGTTGATTGAGCCACTCTTGTTGCTAATAACAAAGTAGCTAGGTAGGAGGCTAAGACGAATAATTCTCAAGCCTTATTTAATATTCAAAACACTCTAGATAAGAGATTATTTCTAAGAATTGCAAGTGCAAAAACATCCATTGATGCCTCAAAGACTCTATAAGAAGCTTACCAAGAAAGCAATGAAGTCAAAGTTGTCAAGTTACAAAATTTGAAGAGAGAATTTGAGAATTTGAAGATGCAAGAACCTAAAATTATGTGTGATTAAATTATGTGCAAGTAAAATATGTAGTCACAAAGATGGCTACTCTGAGAATTGCTAAACAAAGAGGTTTTAGTGAAAATTTATTAAGTTCTCTAACATCAAGGTGGAATCATGTTGCAATAATTATTAGTCCCTGCCTTAGCAGAGGACTATTATTTTTGCCTAACAAAAAGAGCATTAGTTTGCTTGGGGTTGCATGCAAATTGGGAAATATTGTTCGCTAAGCTAAGGTTTGGTTTTTTTAATTTTTTTTTGCCCTAATGGATGCCATTTTCCCATTGGGGCTTTATTATACCCCTGGTATTTTAACTTCCATGTTCGATGGTTCAAAGTTTGTTGGAGTTTTCTTGTTCTGCATGGAAATGGAGGGTTCATTCAATGACATGTGGCTTGGAGAAGAACAGGTGTGGTGTTTGGTGGGAAATACGTGTTGGGTTGCAGAGGTTTTGGAAATAGGTGCAACTGTCAATGAGTCAGGTTTTGGGGTAGCCTGGCGGTGTGGAGAATAAATTTGATTTCTAATGTCTTTGTGTGTTGTTCTAGCCCAGATTTCTCCCTTCTAATTTTTAAGCCCAAATTTGGAGGATTCAAATCTTTTTTGAGTGAAGGTTTTAGATTGTCTCTATCTCCACATTTTGCATACATGCTTAACAGGGTAGTTGAAAGAATTATGGTGGTGTTTGAAGGAAGAGAAGAAAGCTAACATGGGGTGCTTTGGTTGGTAACCCCTCCCCTTCTGTAGATGACATCAAAGGCATCCTTGATAGTGAAAAAAGCTACCGAAATATCGTTCTACCATTCTAGGTAACATAGGTATGGCTAGGCGTGCATATCCTTCCTTGTTCTTACCTTTCCTCTTAATCTTTAACCCACTTCATTGTTTTTTAAGACTATTTCTAACTGAAACATATAATGCAGGGAACAGTTAAATGATGGGGAGATAAAGCATTAGCATGTGATCATATTGGGTGAGCTACTTTTTAGTAGTAAGCTTGAATGGGGCTTATTCACATGGGAGTTGCCAGGATCATGATATTTGTGCCAAATAGAGTGACTGTGCAGATGGGCTTAAATACACTTCTTGCATGAATTACAGATGCACCAGGTTTAGTGTCACTAATCCTGTTTCTCAAGTACATAGTTTTACATTGCTTTGGGACAATTTATTGTGTAGGAAATCTGTTTATTACCTTCATTATCATATAAACAATCCTCAACTCATATAAACACAAATTGATTTGATGGGTAGTAGAAATTTCACACCATTTTTCTCTAAAGGTTGATTGAATTCATTTTACCTTTAAGTTACAAACCTTGCAGATTCAGTGGTCTGAAAAAGTTTAGGCTTATATGATATATCTTTTATTTAAGAGTGTTTTGTCCAAAGTGTATTCTGACAAAGTATGTTGAGTATAGTCTCTTTCAAGCATAGGTTGTTTTGATTCGCATTGTCTCCTTCTTCCTGTTGTGAGGCAATCATATATTTTCTTGTCTTTCCGTGCCTAAACCACTACTGTCATGGCGGATATACGCCTTAATCAATGATTGTTCTTTCCAGCTTTGGAGTGGGAACCAGAAATAAGAGGACGGGTAAAGGTGTTGGACCTGATGACCTTGCTTGACAAGGATTGCATGCTCACCCAGATCGCTGTCCGTAATATTTTGGGACATGCTTGGATAAGAGGATACGAGGGGAGGGTGCTTAATTTCTCAGATGTTGTCTCACAACTCCTTTCCAACATCATGGATTTGGTGATGGATGGTGAATTTGTTCATTCCCTGGCAGCTGGACTGTTCTTTAAAAACATCTACACTGTGGATAGATTTGAAACGACGTTATCTGCTTATCGTATGGAGAATGGGGACGCTCTAATTGGTGGCTTGTTTAATTTAGCAGCACTGCATTCTTCCCCCCACAACAAAACATCTACGGGACATTACAAACAAGCATCCTATCACTGAGCAGTGGAGACATAGAAGCCACGCTAAGGTCTCATTGCTTTTTGCTAACAAAGAAAAAATTGGAAAGAATTATGGATGTCTTTACTGCTATACGGTTCCTTCGAATTCATGCAGCTGATCTTGTCCCAAGCATGCCTAGATATGCTTTTGTTGAGTCGGAAGAAGCAAACCAGGAGGCTGCGGCAGCGGAGGTGGATATGCCTGGCCTCCCCGAAGCTCTAGCTGCTGTGTGATGCGAGACTGGTGGGGATTGGTGGTCTTGGCCCCAAGGTGGCTACAGATGGCTTAAGGCAGTCTGGTGTAGGGGTAGGTGTTTTGGTTCATGTTTTTTGGTTTCTGTTTTGCCAGTGCCTACGGGTGTCTTTGTTTATGGTTCCCTTGTTATTTCTGTTGACCTCCCTGCCTGGAGGTAGTTTTTAGTGGATGGCTTTTGGATGATTATAATGTTCTTGTCCTTTTTTGTTCTCATGGATATGTATGGTTCTGTAGTGGGATTCTGTTTCAATTTCATTATCGTTGTTTCCTGACAGGTGTTAAGCCTTTTTCTCTATAATACGTTTATTTTATATATTTATGGGTGCCCTCTCCCCTTTTCTGTTTCAAAAAAAAATGTTCTTAGAATTGTAATATTCTTTTGGGGTCAACTGCCTAATTAGATTAAGTTCCAATGTTTCAGGTATTTCTGATGGGCCCATCGTCAGGGATAAGAGTATATCTTATCTTCAATTGCATGCCTTACATATTATTTATATTCATAGTTCAAAATGTATTTTCTATAGGGAATATTGTATTTTTTATTTTGACACCTTAATTTTTTCCAGCGTTATATAGGATATTTTTGTGTGTTTAATGTGCATAGGTGGGCGGTCTACCCTTCAACAGATATTCATGGCTTGCAAACCATGACTCGTTTGCAATTGTTGGAGAGAAATATTACAGGGCACCGAACAAATAGCATTCTATAACCAAGAGGATAGCGTGATCGATCAGTTGAATGTATGCTATATATACCCTTGAAGTGTTACTTTTATGTCTCGTTCAATCCCTAGAGTGCGGTGAGGAGTCCTTACAGTCTTTTTAGTGATTTTGAAAAATGGTAGTCACCCTTTTCTTTTTAGTGTTTTAAGATAAGGTTTGATAGAGTTATGGGTTTCTTACAAAATGATGTGATAGGGCTTATGTTGGACATGTATGCTTTCAAGAATAATGTCTGCCTTTTCCACTCTAATGGTAAATAATGGTACCTACTTCAACATCACAACTTTTGTAAGTCGAAGTTCTTTACCTCTTTTTAGCCCAAGGGTTTTGAACTAGTAGCAACACCATAAGATGCCGTGGTTATACAAATAGTTGCTAGTAACCAATGCATACAATTGCAGCTCTTCATTCATCCAGATATAACTCTTGTAAATGCTGCACACCCAAAAAATTGATAGGTGGTGAAAAAAAAGCAATCAAGAAACAAAAGCAATGCTTATAGTAACAGAATAGAATAGGATGCAAATAAAATTGCAGCCATTTCAATACTTATAATGAAAAAAACTCTGAGGCACAAAATACCGTATCTCTGAAGTCTGAAAAGATATCATTGTGTTTCCAAACATATCCATGGACTAGTATAACAATTTTATTATTTTTCTGCATGATCACCCCACTCATTTTGTCATCTGAAACAATAGACATGATATTTCCTCAAGTCCATGTAAATAATTTACCTAGTTACATAGTTTTCATCCAAGTTAGATCAAAACCTTGTTCCATGAGTGAGGAAATATAATTTCTTCAACAATGTTAATTTCATCATATTTGCCTTTGGTGTGGACGATTTTGTTTAATCTAAATGGATTTTCATAAAACAAATTGCTTCTTAAAATCTACCATTTTCCTTGGTTATGTAACTTAGAACTTTTAAGACAATTACTTTCATTTTTTTCCTCTACACCTTTCATCTTACATTTCATTCTTGTTAATTCTAAAGGTAATTGTGGTTTTTTAAGAACTCACTTGGATTACAACACTCTCTTTTTGGGTGTGTGGTATATTTGTATGTTTGTGTGCTACTCTGAACCAATAGAGCTCACCATTGTATGATCTAAAATAGGTTTCTGCATATGTGATACAAGGTTAAGATTCAACTTTTATTCATGTATCTATAAGCATTGTTGTTTCTGATGTAGTTGAATTCAAACTACGGTATTAGTTCTTAGTTTTCCTCATTTATTTATGGACATAATTTTATTTCACTTTGGTAGTTTGCCTATTAACATAGTTTATTTTTCCCTGCCTGCCTCAATCTTCGACCTTTGGAATGTGAGATATAATGGTTTGTGAGGGCACTGAGGATATTGTTATTGTGAATTTTCTTGGGTTTTTAGATGAATTGACCGCTTTTATTTGCATAAAGCTCCTTTTTATCTAATAAATTTGTTCTGTCTTTTAATTTTAGAGCCAAGTTGAAGATTCTTCTTGTTCTTTTCTAGACATTAGAAACACTGTATTTAAGCTTTCTAAGGTTCTTCTATACTTAACATTCTATTTTGTAATATATGAAAACACTTGAGTTACAATTAAAAATGACAATCAAATTATGTCTTAAGGCAAGGGTAAATTAATTAAAACTATGGGAAATCAAGATACCACAACCTTTCTTTCTTACTTTCTTGCATCAATGCTTGTAATTCTACCTCCAAAAAAAGGAATTATATTTTGGACTCTCATTTCTATTTCATATCTAAGTTTAAATGCTAATATACTGTCTAAAGAGTGTTTTTTCTCCCCATGACATATACCCCCAAGGAAAAGCTTAGCATCATACATGTTCTCTCTTTTCCAACTTCCTTTTTCTCTCTTTGAATGAAAAAAATGCTCATATGAAAACACTACCATGGTTACTTAAGGATCAAAAATACACCATGATGCTTGTTTAGATTACACCCCATCATTAAACATCCACAATTCACAATTATGTTGTTTCTTGATAAGCTAAATTTTCTTTGTGTTTAGCCTAATGAAACCTAATACAAGGTTCAATAATGATATCTTTCTTTATTAAAGACAATATTTAGCTCTGTATCTATCTAAGGGAAATGTCTCTTTCAATTAGCAATTGTCTTTTTACTATTGTGGATTCAAACAGAGACAATGTGTATAGTTAAATTTTGACAGCGGAAATATGTACACAACTTGACCATTATCTATGCTGTAATATTTATATTTTAGGGGCAACTTTTGGGGAAAAGTCAACTATTATATTGAAGGGCAGATTGTGAAGGGCACCGAGTTGGGTTTCCTCAATATTGTGTGAAAAAAGTTGTTATTCCTATTGCAAATCTATTTATTGAGGACTATTTGTTTAGAGCTTTCCCTCCTCCTATTTGGAATGGATCATTAATCCCATTCACAAGTCAGGTAGATAGCTCATTCCAAACATGTACACAAGTATTATGGTCGGGCATAGTTTTTATTAAACTTAATGTTTTAATCTTGAACTTAAGGATTTTTTAGCATTTAAAGTGGGTGGTGAGAAGGCTTTAGGAAAGATTTTTAATCGCATTTCTACTCTTCTAGCTATCCTTGAGGAAGCTCTTCAGTGCCCAAGTCTTTTCTCCTTGTAAAATGTTATAAAGGTATTTGACTCTATATATGGATGTCTGTTATTTCAACTTATCTCATAGGCTGCAAAATATTGTTACTATTGAGCTCTTTATTACACTGCCATCATGAGGCTTCATGACACATATTTTGGTCACTTCCAACCAGCCCACAAATTTTTTGACTTCTTTAGGGGTATAATTAGAGTAAAAAATTGATGCTTCTCTTGATGAATCTCTCTAGGATCTCTATAGGGATGGTGGTGATGGTTGTATGAGATATCCCACATTATTCCTTCACTTATTTTCCTTTTGTAATGGTTTCAAATTAATGTGTAGGATTCTCAAAGTTGCTGGTATTAGGCTACAGATCACACAGGTGAGAATAGATTGAACCAATGTTATTGGAAGAATTCTACCACCACCCTTCAATAGATCTTATTCGCTCAGATTTATTAAGTGATAGCCCTGAAAATGGTTAAATACCAAGGCACTATGGTAGATACTCATATTGCAAATTGAAATAAATTCTCACATAATCATTAAATCAAGTCGGTGAATAGCATAGCAGTATTCCTGCATTGTAGAAACACAGATCTCTGACTTACAATTTTAAAGGGAAGCATGTATTGTTAAAACTGTAACCATTCCTTTCTTTGCACTATTGCAGATGTATATTAAGAATTCAATTTAATTCATTCTCAATCACTCTGTGTCCATTGTGCTCTTAGGATTCAAAGCACGATGCCTATTTACTTCTCTATGCTACATGTGAATGTATTGTATGCCTAAATTTACAGTCTAGACATGACCATAATTTGATTCCTCACCCAACATTCTCTTCTTCAAGTCCTAGGTTTGATATTAGTATGGTCTTGGGGTATAGGAAAACAATACTTGGGAACCATGGCAACTATGTTTGAACTTTACATTATACCTGAGAGGAGCTATCCCTAGACTTTCTATTTTCTGCCCACTTTTGTGCTCGATCTTTGCAGAAACACAAAGGTCCTCCTAGAGCTATGTCATCTAGTCTATGCATAGAATTGTCATTATCCATTCGAACTACTCATAGGATAAGAATCTAGAAAATGAAAGAGACCTAATTTTGAAAGGTAGCTTATTCTCATATAACCAAATATATGCAGAAACTCACAATTGTTGAATAAACATTAGTTGCAAAATAGAACAACCAAGTTTAGCATCAATCTTCAATTCAACTTGGTTTGAGTGGATGAGTCGGGTTAGCATTGCAGGATGGCGGTGTCTTGAGCAATGGTTGAAGTATAGGGTAGTATTATTTGAAATGATAATTGTTCTCTCATCTAGACATGATACGATTTTTTACAGTCATGAGATATAACCTTACCAAAGATTCAAAATAAAATTGCCTCTCATCTAGTTGTGGTTAACTTAGAAACTGCTGTTATATTATATGTTCTTTTGAAATCATTGCATTGATAAGTTTTGGTTTAAGAAATTAGTTCGATATTGGAATATAGCAGTGGATATGCTATAAGCCTGATTCACCATGATGCATTTGGAATGTGTTTTGTTTTCCTCTTGCAAATCTTAGCATTAAATATTAGCAATGCCCTATTTTTACAATTGAGGTTTGTCATAAACAACAGATTCTAGTAACAATACTTGTGAGCACATATGACGATGAAATTTAGATCTTCATAAAAAATGGTAGCTTCCATTGTCTATATCTTCTGTTCCCTTTCAACCCCAAATGGTAGGCATAGATTTCAAATTTCAAAATTGTGCCATAGGAATAAATGTTGTTTGCTAGCTTCAACATGATGCCCTGCATCAGCTATGTAAAAGTTTATTATCTGCATGAGTGATAGATTCAATGCTTATCTCCATAGCATATTTATTTTGTTGGCTACCCCATCCTACATAAATATACTGTATATTGTAAACATTCACACTTTAGGGAAATTTTTATGTCTAGAACATAACGCCTGCCACCAAAGCGATAATAAATTCTTAGACTAAATGCCACACAATCGGAGGAAGCTGCAGCTTGGGTTGTGGAAATTTTAATCTGAATGGTTGGAATTGGTGTAATGTTCATTGCAATTTGATGAGTGTTGTTTGATGGCTAGGTTTCTTCCCATTCTTGAATTATCTTTGTATAGCATCAACATGATTTGCTAGTTCTTAGACACTGTCTCAGTTGTGGCATTATCTAGATATAATCTCTATTTTTTTCATTTTTATTCTTAACTTAGGAGCATTCTCATCTCATTTAACCCATTTACTTTTTATAAAAATTGCTCTTCTACTTTTATTGTTCTAATTCTATCTTTCTTCAAAAGCAACTTGTAGGGAGAGTTTAAATCTTCACTTGGGTGTGTATCTTAACTAAATAAGAGATTTCAAATTCTTTGTGTGGATCTAATATTGTTTATACAAACTCTTTGTTTGTGTATTTAATCAAACCTACACGTATATCATATGCTTAAGAAAATCAAACCAATGACAAAATTTACTATCTGTTTTCCTCTTCAATATTTTTGTGTCCCCGAATATGTGCGAAATTTTGCTGTTCAGAAGCTTACCAATTTGTATATCAATAATCTGCAAAAAGATGTGGTAGAGGAACTTTTGTCCGAGAAGCTCTTAACATTTAGCACCATTAGTAACATAGTTATCATGAAGGATGGAAACGACAATTCAAAAGTTTTTGGTCTTGTTAACTTCGATAATCCAGATGATGCAAAAAACACAGTAGAAAGTATGGATGGGTCAAAATTGGGTAAGTCTCTGGCTAATATTTGTTAATGTTGTATTTCCTTTTAGAGCATTCATTTTATTGTATTCCTTCAAACAGTTTCTCATAATGAATTTTGATTCCTCGCATTCATTGTGAGGTCAACCTCTAAGGTGATATATGCAGAGTGTGTGCAAATGTTAAGGCAGCAATTTGAAGAGAAACGGCAAGAACACATACTAAAATATCAGGTAAGTTCACATGCCTTTCAGTCAGAAACTTGTCTTGGATGTTTTAAGTGCTTCTATTTCAGTTTGTCCTCCTACACATGTACATTTTTACTTTCTAATCTGTTTCTAAAATTTTCCAATCTTTCCTGCCCTTATATTTTTATATATCTCATGTACAGGGCTCAAATATATATGTTAAAAACATTGATGATACAGTTGATGATGAGAAAGCATAAAGTATTTGGTCAATATGGCACAATCATTTCTTCAAAGATTATGCTAGATTAGAAAGGACATATCAAAGGCTTTGGATCTATTTGCTTCTCAACTTAATGAGATGCAAACAAAGCTATCGTAGAACTATCCAGTAAGTAGTTCATTCCTTTGCATGTATTGCTATAGTAGCTTGGGTGTCATAGTTATGTAGGAGATCTCACCTTTGAGTGCAACTGCATGGCCCATGTTGCATAGCAAACCACTTTATGTACCTATTGCCCAACCGAAAGATATTCGGCGTGTGCATTTCCAAGTACAATGTCAAGTTTGCATATGGCATATGTATAGACTGTGCAATGGTAGAAATCTATTACGAAGATATTGCATGACCTCTCAAATTAGAATTGCTTATTTATGTGTAACACTATACCTACCAATTGATATGATTTATCGTCATAAGCATATGATACATTTAATAAGAGTTCTTGTTAATATTTTTGTAGTGATAAGGGTAAGTCTGTAAAAACTGGCATCATGGTGTTAATAATCATTAACCAATGCTAATTCTAGAATTTATTTTTCATCAATTTCGTATTCAGGCAACTATAATTCATTTGTCAATTGGTTTGTGAACATTAATATTCATAATTTACATAAATGCAAATTGTGTTTGGATATTAGTCTTTATTCTTAACTCTCCCGTTAGTACTACTAAACCTCCTATTTCATCAATTTTGTATTCTGGAAACTATAGTCCATTTCTCAATTGGTTTGTTAACATTAATATTCAAAATTTACATAAATGCAAATTGTGTTTGGCTATTAGTCTCCATTCTTGATTTGCCCTTTAGTATTGCTAAACCTCCTTCATGCATTTTCCTTATATCTCATATAGCCCACTCATCATTATCAACAGAAACTTAAAATAAATGATAATTTTGGTGTTATTAATCAGTTGCACATAATCTCAACAACAAATGCAAGCAACTAGAATTTAAAATTATATCATTTCCTTCACACCCTACTTTTCGTACAATTACTTGCATTTTCCAAATCCACTTAAATTTCACACATTTGTTTTCCCCCCATATTCTTCACGCTCTGTACTAGCAACATTTGGTAGGGACTTCTGCTACTGCATAGCTCTTGTTGAAGAAAGCAAAGTTTTGACTACTCTTGATTTTGATCACCTAGTTGTATCTTTTATGTCTCATGAAAGACTAATAGACATTTTGAGAAAGTGACAAGAAATATTTTGCTTCAAAATTGTAAATCACATAGAATGAAGGTGCCAACATTAATAGTAAAAGCAATCAAGAAAAGGTAAATATAGAAATCAAAATTATTCAAGAGGAAATAGAGGAAGAAGAGGTGGTTCAACTATGATAGGAAGAGGTAGAGGTAGAGGTAGAGGTAGAGGTAGATTTGATGAGAGAATTATTCATTCTTATGGTTGCAACAAGTATGGTCATTTTGAAAGGGAATGCAAATTAAAAGTAGGTAATGAAAGAAAAAATGTTAATTATGTTCATGATATGAGGAAGCTTCTCCAAGTAATTTGTTCTTATTATATGACAAAGTTGAAACAAGCCTAAAGAGGTTTGATATTTAGATTTAGATTGTTATAATCACATGTTAAGGGATAATGAGTTATTTTCTACATGGGATGAAAGCTTCAATCTACCAAGATCAAGCTTGGTGATGACAAATCCTTGGAGGTTACAACAAAAGGACCTATAAGGTAAGAAAAGTGTTAATGATATTTATTAGACTCTAAAGTTAAAACAAAATGTATTGAGTGTTGGACAATTATGTGAAAAGAATTACAAAGTGGTGTTTGATGATAAGCAATGTATAATCTATGATGAGAATTAAGGAAATAGGGTTGTTAAAGTTGTCCCTATGTTTAAGAATAGGATGTTCCCATTGAAGTTTGGAGAACATAGCAATAGTTTTACCAATATGGCATATGAAGACAAAATTTGGTTATGACATCTCAAGTATGAACACTTGAATTTTAATTGTTTGAAGCTACCAAGGGGCGAGTGCAAGATCATCATGGGCCAAACAATGGCAATGGAAGAAAAAATCATGTGAAAGTGTTAACCAATAGCATGAAACTCTTTTGTAAGCTTAGTTTTTAGTTTGGTAAGTGGAAACAAAATGAATATTAGCTTTTCCAAAATGGATATTCTTTATGGAAACAAAATGTATATCCATTTTGAAAAATCCCTTTTTAAATTTGTTTGTCCAAGATGAAACGAATATCCATTTTGAAAATCCTTTTTCTAAAATTTTGCCTAGGAAGAAATGGATATCTACTTTGGTTTTAAAATCTCTCCCTAAAAAAAATAAAAATTACATGGGAATTAGGCTTGGGATTTCAATTCCACCTTTTCTATGTGAAGGAAAAATTGAGATGTTTTCATAGATTTTCCTCGATTTCACACTTGATGCTAATGGACTTTTTAAACCTAAATTTGATTAAATGAAAAGGGTATATTAAGGAAACTATCAAGATTCTAAAATTATAATATATGTTTGATTATAATTTTAATAGGTAATTATTAATAATTTTCTACCTATTTGAATTCCTAATAGACACACTAAATGAAAAATATCCATAAATTTCAAATCATTTCACTTTTTTCAAATTTGAAAGATATGACACACTCTATGCTTTGCTAGCTATAGGTCTAATTTTTTTTGAATTTAATATGTTTTTGACCAAGTTAGGTTGGATGTAATTTTTTTTATAATATTTTTAACATAAAGGAGGGGTTAAAATTTATTAAAACAAGAAGAAGAACAAAGCAAGAAAATTACAAAGCCCTATCAAGCTCCACTAAGTGAGCCAGATGTTGAGACAGATCTGGGGGTAAACAACCGTGGTCCATCAAATTCTAATCATGAATATGTTTAGAAGCCCATTTAGCCAAACAATCCGCAACACTATTCCATTCTCTAGGAATATGAGTAAAAGTAACATACTCCAACGAAGCACAGAGGTTAAGAATCTGGCCAACAATCAAAGCCAAATGCCAATTGACATTATCTAACTGCCTCCTATTCAACAAGTTCACCACAACCTGGGAATTAGACTCACATATGATCCTTTGCCACCCCAATTGACTTCCACACTCCACAGCCATTAAAATAGCCCGAGCCTCCATAAGATTATTAGTATGAAGACCCTTATAAACAAAGAAGATAAATTGAACTTCTCCAAAGCTATCCCGACCAACACCACCAATTCTAGCATGACCAGGGTTTCCGCAAGAAGAGCCATCTGTGTTGATTTTTAGAGTACCTTGAGGCAGAGGAGACCATCTCCCCTCCCTATTCACCTTTGGGGTAGGGTGTCTACATCTGTTGCGGATGAGCTGACGTTGCGGAGGTGGAAGATGAAGACGATGACAACAACCAACATCGCAAGGGTCCACTGATGCCGTAAGATCGCACTTAGCCGCAACAATTTCCCCCAAAGAATGTAGAATTTTCCACCACAAGCGAGGGGCCACCAACATCACCTCCTAAAAAATCTGACGATTCCGCTCCAACCAAAGGTTCCACATAATAAAGGAGGGGCCAATAGCCCAAGTAGCTTGAAGAAAGGAAGTAGAAACAGGGGCCTTGCCCCACCGATCCACAAACTCAGCCAGGGAGAAGACGTGCCAACAGGGCATATTCCACACCCTCCACCAAAAATGCCAAATCTCCCTAGCATAGGAACATTGGAAGAAGAGATGAGAGACACTCTCCTCATAGTTATGACACAAAACACACATAGAAGGGCCTTGGAAACCACGCTTACACAAATTATCCCAAGTGAGGCACTAGTTATGAGCTACAAGCCACAAGAAAAAATTGCATTTGGGCCACGACAACTTGTGCTAGACATGCTTCCACCAAGGGACCTCAAAAGCCCCAAACAACTGCCTACCAAGCTGCTTATAACCAGTAGACACAGAGTACTTCCCAGATAAATTAGGACCATCCCAAGCCAAGACATTGGGTCCCTTCAAAGAATTACAAGCACGGGAAGCCAAAAGCTGAGCAAGCTCACACCTATCCTCCTCAGACCCCCCAGGAGGCCACTCAGAGGGAAGTTTCCAACGAAAGCTTACAGACGAACCACAATAATGTGCAAATTTATAATGATCAACGGTATCCCAGCCAGCTGCAGTAAAAACCTTAGAAAGTGACTGGAGGTGAGGAAGAGAAGAGAGAATAGGTGGGTGGCCATCCCAAGAATCTAACCAAAAAAGAGTCTGTGACCCCGAATGACAGATCCAAAAAAGTGCACGCTTAATCAACTGAGCCCCAGCTTTCAAAGTGTGCCAAATCATAGAACCACTCCCCTTCAGAGAATAGCAAGGGATTTCACAAGAAGTAACACCCCTAAGATACTTATGGGTGAGAATACGGGCCCATAACTATTGCTGATTGGTACACCAACGCCAGTAAAGCTTAGCAGCAAGAACTTGCCCATTCAAAATAGCAGAGCGTAAACCTAGACCACCCTCCTGCTTTGGTCTACACATAGAATCCCACTTAACAAGGCTCCACTTAGTAGACAGTAAGTTACCACTCCAAAGGAATTGACGAGAGAGGGCATCAAAAGCCCTAAGGAAATACATAGGGGCCACTTGAACAAAGCATCTGTAGATAGGAAGGGCCTGGATAACTGACTTGAGAAGAGTCACTCTAGCAGCTGTAGATAACCATCGATGAGTCCAATGAGTTACCTTCCGCCTCAGCTTGTCAAGCAACATCTGCTAGAGGACCTAGGCTGACGCCCAACAACTAGAGGAATACCCAAATAGACAAAGGGAAGAGACCCAATTTGAAACCGCAAAATAGCTGCAATCTACCATTGGATAGCCTCAGGCATATTAAAAAAGAAAATAGAAGATTTTTTCTCATTGACTTTCTGACCCGAAGCAACAAGGTAGATATCCAAAGCTTGCCTAAATGAATCAGCTTCTCGAATACGAGCCAACCCTATAAGAGAAGTATCATCCACAAACTGGAGATGGGAAATCGTTGGTAGACCCAAGCCCCATTGCCAGCCATGAATCAAGCCTTGGGAGACCTTATATTTAAGAAAGTGACTTAGCCCCTCCGCCATAATGAGAAACAGATAAGGAGAGAGCGGGTCCCCTTGACGAAGGCCCCTAGTAGCACTAAAAGGCTCTGAAGGTTCACCATTCACAATAACCGAAAAGGAGGAGGAAGTCACATAACTCAAAGTCCAACTCACCCATTCCGAAGAAAAACCAAAGGCCAACATAATCTTCTGAAGAAAACTCCATTTAACTCTATCGTAAGCTTTGGCCATATCCAACTTGATGAACATAGACCGTTCCGAAGAAGTTGCCATGGAATGAATGACCTCAACAGCTACAACCACCCCATCTAGAATTTGCCGACCTGCCACAAAGCCTCCTTGCTCCTCAGAAATGACAACGGGCAAGCACTGTTTAAGCCTCTCAGCAATCAATTTTGTAATAATCTTGTACACCACATTATAGAGCGCAATAGGTCTAAAGAATTCAAGCCTATTAGCATCTTCCTTTTTAGGAATGAGAACCAGCAAAGTAGCATTCAGGGCCCGTAGCATCTGCTTACTATGGAGAGACTCCCGAACAACCTCCAACAAATCCTGCTTCACAATATCCCAAAACTCCTGAAAAAATTCAACTGGAAAACCATCAGGGCCAGGAGCTTTCCCCTTATTCATCCTGAACACAACCTCCTCCACTTCAGACAAGGAAATTGGACGAGTAAGAGAAGCATTCAAATCATTAGAGATCAAAGAAGGAATGCAAGCAAGGATCATATTCTCATCAGCCTCAGCAGGAGGTGAGTCTTCAGTAAATAAGGAAGAATAAAACTGACGAGCCTCTCTAGACAACGCCTGTTGCGAGGAAATTGAAAGACCCTTAGAGTTAACAAGAGAAGAAATATAACACTTATTCCGATGAGCTTGCACAAAATGATGGAAGAAAGAAATATTCCTGTCACCTTCTTGAAGCCAATCAATCCTTGCCTTTTGTTTCCAGAAAATCTCCTCACGAAGCTCCCACTCCTCCACCAATTTCAGAGCCTGGGACTCAACATGTTCGAGATCCTTCAAAAATCCCAAATCTTGAATTTGACGAGTAATAATAGTAAGATGATCCTGCGCCTCCCTTTTCTTGGCCCGAAGATTGCCAAAACATGACCTATTCCATCACTTAAGATGATACTTGATAAATTATAGTTTCTTAACAAGACAATACATTGCTGTACCATACGCAGGGGCCCCGTCCCGCCACCACTAGGCAACCAGGTCATGCAAGGACGGATCACGGAGCCACATGAGCTAAAATTTGAAAGGAGGATTCTTTGGAGAAGGAAAAGAAGAAGCAGAAAACTTAATTGGCCAATGATCAGAGCCACACCAATCAAGAATCTCAGAGCAAGTGACCATGCAACCGCCCATCCAAAAACTAGAAACAACAAATCTGTCCAGCCGCTCAGAAATTGCTTCAGGACCACTCCGTCTATTATTTCAAGTGAAAATACCATTAGAGGGTTTAACATGAACAAGAGCAAGAGAATCCACATTTGCCTGAAAAAGATCTGAAGCAGGACCAAGCCTAGGCAACCCCCCTCTTTTCTCCTCCAAACACAACACAAAATTGAAATCACCAGCTAAGATCCAAGGAAGAAAAGGCGTACAAGACCTAACAAACCTGATGTGGGCCCAAAGCTGGATTTTACCACGGATGTTAATCGGAGCATACACATTACTGACCAGAATAGTCTCACTAGACTCCAAAACTGAAGTCACCACAGAAATAGAGGAATGGCTAGAAATCCACCAGTGAGGAACTGCCTTACGTGGATCCCAGAAAAAAGCCAGACCTCCAGAGTTACCCTTAGAACCAATACACTGACATTGACTAGAAGCCCAAATATGAGGAGCATAGTGAAGCATGGAGTCCACCCGAAGCTTAGTCTCATGAATGCAAAAGATATCTAGAGAATGAACCATAATCAAATCCTGAATAGCCTTTTGACGGGGGGTGCTATTCAAACCCCTTGCGTTCCAACAAAGAATAATCATGAGGAAGGTGGAGAGAAAAGGGCATCAATGGTCCTAACTGACCCAGATTCCACCAACAAATCCCCAGTGGATTTAAGCTTGTCCACATCCTTTTTACGGCCAGCTTTAGATGAACTCTCAAGATGACCCCTCTTAAGAGGGCGTTGCAACACCCCCAGGACATGAGATGATCCCTGCCCCTTACTAGCCGGCAACACCTCCTTAGCTAAATCAGCTAGTATAATGTCATCTTGCAGATATGTAGAGGCACCAGGAATCCCCAAAATCTCCTATTCCAAAGCCAAAGAAAAATCCTTAACAACAATCACCTGCTCCATCCCTGTATCCATACCAGAGGCCCCAGAAGGAAACTCAACAAGAATCCCCTCCTCTAAGGCCTGATTATCCAAGACCTCAAAATGATTGGATACTTGATCACTTTGTCTATCTTTGTAGGCCCACTTCTGTCCCCGTCCTTTCACCTTCAGCTTAACAAGAATGAAGCCATCCTTATCGGTCCCACCCTCAGCCACAGGAGACTTTCCTTTATCCCCCTTCTCCACCGAAGGCTCTGATGGAGGAGAAGAAACCCCGGTAGCTTTGGGTGCCCGAGGGCATTGGCGCTGAAGGTGTCCATACTCATGACAGAAGTGACATCGAAAAGGGAGGGATTCATAATCTAACCATTGAATCCACGAAGCAGAGCCAAGACAAATTTCCAAAGAATCTGGCAATGGATTGTTTAGGTCAATTTCAACACAAATACGAGCTAAGGAAAACACCTTTTTATCCAGAGTATTTTAAGCAATGGCATCTGGCTTCCCTAGCAGAGCTACAATCTAGAGCAGAATATCCTCCTTCCAAAACTCCAGTGGTAGCCAGAGCAAACGGACCCACACAGGAACTCATGAAGGCATATCCTCTATTGCGTTAAAACCTCCATGCCAGGGCTTCATGAACAAACCAACATGTTTGTAAAAATATGGCCCTCCCTCAAAAATGTGATTTCGATCTAAAATACAAAAAAATCAACCATGAAATAGCCATTCGCTGCCACCAGAATATCAAAATCACCCTCAACTTGCCAGGATTGGTGAATCCAGGCCTCCAACACTGAGAGAGGGATACGAATACCTAGGAACTTACAAATCAGAACATGTTGGCTCCAGTAAGAGATGTCCTCTTGTACCGATTCAAGAGAGATAACCAGCACCGGACGATCAAGACTCTGTGGCAAATAGCCATTCACTTTCTTAAGCTTAGAGCTCTCACCCACAAAAGAGGAATCCTTAGGTAAACCCTAAGATCACTTCACACCAGCAGACACCAAGCTTTTTGAAACCCCTGCCATTCCTCCACACCCAACACCAAACCCTACACACAGCCTTGACAGCAAAACTCGCTTTCACCCAATGCCAGTCCCTCCAGCAAAATTTGCAGCAAGAGCAAAACTGAGAAAAAAGAAAAGCAAAACCCACCTCGAAAGCAGAGAACACCCCCCAACCGAGAGCCGCCGCAGGACAAAGGCAAAAAACTACACATGTAGAGAGAAAGAAGACCTGCGCATGCCTTCACAGGCAGCGCGCAGCCTTCCCTTCACCACATAGCGCCATCCTTCGTCTCCCAGATCGGTCAACCTTTGATAGTTTAATTTGATTAAGATGTATTCTCCTTTTATAATATTTTTAAAATGTTGTAGTAAAAAAATGATAACTAATTATTTATTTACAAAAATATTCACAAAAATATGCATCATATTGAGGCATGCAACCTTGAGAATTATATCTAAAGATTTAATTTCTTTTTCGTGTACTTAGGTTGACTGGAATGACACCTAATTTTTATTTTTTTCAAAAATTTAAGTAGTGTCTCATTGAAATATCCAATTTTCACTAAATAAATTTAATTTTTTTCAAAAAGAAAAATAGTAGCCCATAAAATGCAACCAATTTTTTACAAAATTTATTCCTACATAAATTTCAAATTATGCAGATAACCCATTCAAATTTTAATGTGAAGTTGCTTAATTCTATTTTCTAGAATTTTCATTGCAACTTAGAGGTATTGTTTGGCCCATGATGTTCTCAAGCTCACCCTAACATCAGAAGAATTAGTTTATGATTTGCCTAAGGTTGTAGAGCACAAGGAGGTTTGTAATGAATGTGTTAAAGACAAACATGCAAGAGAAAAAATTCTAAAAGGTAGTACATGGAGGGCCCATTATCTACTTCAACTAGTTTATTCTGATATTTGTTGTCCTATGTAGACAAAATGTTTAGGTAAGTCGTAATATTTCATTATATAGATAATGATGATTGCTTATGAAAGTGGGGTGTAGTTATAAAGTACAAAAATGAAGCATTTGATACAATTGAGAGATTTAAAGCCCTTGTGGAGAATGAAAATGGTTGCAAAATAAAATGCTTAAAGACTAACAATGTAGGAGAATTTTGTTTGAGAGATTTTATGGATTATTATGACATGAATGGCATCAAAAGATAGCTTACAATTTCTTACACACCTCAACAAAATAGTGTAGCTAAAAGGAAGAATTGTATAGTGGTTAAAATGGCAAGGAGTATGTTACAAACCAAGGGATTGAGCAACTCTTTTTGGGATGATGTAGTTTCTACAATAGTAAATATTCTTAATAAGAGTCCCACTAGTGCAGTTGATAGGATGAATCCTTATGAATCATGATATTGAAAAAAACCTAATGTTAATCATTTCAAAATTTTAATTCTTTAGTTTGTGTTCACATAGTTGATCAAAAGAGATAGAAGCTAGATCAAAAATATGAATCCTACATTTTTGTTGGGTATAGTGAATAAAGTAGTGCTTATATATGCTTTATAATTCTCTTACTAACAACATTGTTGTGTCAAGATATGTTATTTTTTATGAAGGGGAAGTGTATGGACCTAAAAAAGACCATGTTGATTAGTCAAAATCTATTTGTATTACTTTTCATATTGTTAATGAGTAGTCCACTAGTTTTTAAATTCTAAGTACTACAATTCCACCAAGTAGACCCTCACCTAATTATTTTATTCCAAGTGCAAGTCTAGCTTCAAGTCAAAGTTCTTTAAGGAAGGTAAGAAACCTATGTGAAATTTATTAGAGTACAGGTCAACCACATGAAGAGGATCTAAGAGATGAGATGGTAAATTTTTCTTTACTTTCATAGGCTAATTTTGAACCATCATGTTTTGAAGATGCATGTTTTAATGGTGTTTGGGTGTAAGCAACACACGAAGGAATAGATTCAATTCATAGGAATGATACTTGGGAGCTTACAAAATTTTCACATGACAAGAAATGTATTGGTATTAAGGGGTCTACAAGACTAAATACAATAGTTATGGTAGTGTTTAAAGATACAAGACATAATTACTTGCAAAAGGTTTCACACAAAGTTATGGGATAGATTATGAAGAGAAATTTGCACTAGTATAAAGATAAGAAACCATTAGAATGATGGTTTGACCAACAAATCACAAGAAATAAAGTACACATCACATGGATGGGAAAAGTGCTATCTTGAATGGGTACTTAGAAGAAGAAGTCTATGTAAATAGACACGGGGTTATAAAATGCAAGGTAAAGAACACCAAGTCTACAAGTTGAAGAAGGCTTTGTATAGCCTCAAGCAATCATTAGGAGTGTGGTATTCCAACATTGATGGATATTATTAGTAGAATGACTACCTACTCTTTGCTACAAGAAAGAAGGTAATGATATCCTTATTGTAAGTTAATATGTTGATGATTTGTTGTATATAGACCTAGTAGTTCTGAGATTAAGGACAAATTCAAAATTACTATGATGAATGAATTTGAAATTAAAGATTTAAGTTTCATCCAATAATTCCTAGCAATGGAGGTTCCTAAAAGTGAGAATGGTATGGTTGTTTGTAAACTAGTCTCCAGTCTACCTATTCAAAGTAGAGAAGATGATACTAAAATAGTCAATGAAATAGCTTATAGAAGTATTGCTAGAAGTTTCAAGTTTTTAAATCACATAAGAATGCATATTTCTTATTCGGTTTCTCTTGTTTTGAGGCACACGATTGAGACATTTGAAGTTCATATGAAGGTATCCAAGAGGATATTGAGGTATGTGTAATTTGGGTATTCATTATTATGCTTCTAAAAGTTTTGAAATTGTTGGCTATAGTGATTCTAATTGGGGAGGTAGTTTGGATGATTGGAAGTCCACACATGATATTTATTTTTCAGTTGGTTTGGGTTTTGTTACATAGAGGTTAAAGATGAAAAGTTTAGTTTCCATTTCATCTATAGAATTAGAATATATTCTAGTCACTTCAACATATACATAGACATTATGGCTCCAAAAAGTTCTAGAAGAAATTGGAGAGAAATACATTTAGCGTATAGTGATTTTTGTGAATTCAATTCTAAACATACAAAGTAAAACAAATATAAGTCAATACAAAGTTTAAACCCACACTTCACACAAACAATAAGTATATAAAATTAGAGTGACAAATTGAATTTAATTTTAAACATACAAATTCAAATAAATAGATTGCACTCCACACACACTAAATAGATTCCAAAACAGAATAAATAAATTCCAAAGTGAAACACACTAAATAAACATGTTTAAAGTAAACCTTACTAATAGTACAACACTAACTATCACAATGCTAATAGATTGCATTGTGGGATACTTGATAATTACATTGCACCCTTTAAAATTCATGTCATTACATGTGATTGAATTGGAAAACTAAAAGCTAAAAAATTATACAATAAAAAATTAAAAACTAGAAAACAAAGATGTCAAATTTTATGCAACAAAAAACTCCAACAAATGAAAACATACAAAAATGAACTTAAAAAACTAAAAACTTAAAAAAAGAAAGATGTCAAACCTTATGCAATAAAAAACTTAATATTAAAATTTAAAAATAACAAACATAGATAAAGTTTTAAAAATGGTCATAGCTAGTGGCCATTACTCATAGCCTTGGGAAGGGGTTCTATTGAGCACCTTAGAAATAAAAATCATTTGTATTAAACAATAAACCAATTAAAATATTACATATTATATTAATTGAAGTTGATCTAACTTCAACTACTCATATAAGCTTCCAAACATTTCTAGACCCTCAAACAATAAACATCAACCATGGTTTAAATTCAAATCAATTTTCCTGTCAATAATCTAGTAAAAGCACATAAAGATGCTATTAAATGGCAGATAAACACATATATAATGTTCTATTAATCAAGCACTACACAAAATAACTTTAAAAAAATATAAATGTGTAGTGCTTGACAAATAAGACTTTTTAGATAGCAAATTTAGATACTTTTACTAGTCTAACTATGGTCAAATCTTATGTAAACTCACACTTAAAATCATATTTAGAAAATTGTGCATATGAGCAATGGCTATATCTTTTTATCTGATATGTAAGAAAAAACAAAATAAATCACCATTCCATAAATAGCATATCTTTTTATCTGATATGTAAGAAAAAACAAAATAAATCACCATTCCATAAATAGCATATTTTTCGTGGAAAATAATTAAAAGGTGTTTTTGAGCAATCATGGCAGTTGTTGAGGCACAATATTTAGACAAATATTTCTAGAGACAACATATTGAATGGGTAAGCATGTGCCAAATGCTGGCAACATTCTACTCTGGTTGGGCAATTGTTGATGCCTTATTGCTAAAAATATATCGGGTTCTAAAATAATTATGATTAATGTTGTTTTGGTCAAAACACTTCTATCACAAAGGTTCTCAAGAATATAATGTCAAAGCATTTTAAGTTGTGTTTTCAAATGTATATGTTAGCTAGATATTATATGTTTAAAACTCTTTCAAGGAATTTAGAGAGATTTAGAGAGATTTGAGAGTTATAGAATTTTAAAAATTATTGTGGTTTAGATACTAATAAATGTGCTTACAATATTTTATAAATTTATTATTTATTATTTATTATTTATATTATCAACTAGAATACTATTTTAAATTTAAAGTTAAAAAATCATTTGCTAAGTATTTTATACTCTTTTTTTTTTAATAAATTTTGTTAAGATAAATATAAATAAATTATAAATAGTAACTTACAATTTATTGAGTGTTTAGGTTTTAGGTTTTAGGGTTTAGACTCAAAAAATCTAGTTAACGTTACAAATAGCAATAACATCGAGGTTTGGAGATTAGAAGTTATTTTGGATGATGTTAGAGAGGAACACCATAAATATAACTAAAAGAAATTCATACATAAAAAATATGTTAATTAAATTATCAATCTAGTGGTTAATGATAATATCAAATAAAGAGTTAATTCGAGAGTACCTTCCTCTTTTTTAAATCATCTAGTGCATAGATGAAAAATGTAAAAAAAAATTAAAAACTTTATTTTAACACTTGTAAGTCTTGAGATGGAAACTCACATAGCCCATGGAGGTAAGGGACTACTGTTTTCCCCTTGAGTGGACCCATCAATGTTCCTAGACAAACTGTCTATATGCTTTTAATGCAAATTTAATTAAAAACACCCTAGATGAGACAATAATCTAAATGGATGAGACAAGAATGACTCTATGAAGGAAGATAATTATTGTAAATAGTTTTTACAGTAATCTAAATGGATGAGACAAGAATGACTCTATGAAAGAAGATAATTATTGTAAATAATATTTACAATTTTATAAAATGGTAGAAATCACTACTTACAAGTGGATACAAGTTACTCTCCATTTTAAGATGGATGAATTTTTATATTTGCCCCCAACTTTACAATGTGTATTAGCAAAAAAAAAATCTTTCACAAATACTTTTAAGTGTGCAAGAAAAAGACATGTTTTATTATCAATTATTTTCCAAAAATATTGTAGTAGTTATTAACACAACATTTAATCAAGTTAATTAATTTTCAAATATGTTGTGATAATAGGGACTAACCCCTATATGATACTTATTTTAAAAGTAACTATAATTTAAAAATAAAAATAAAACCTATCTTTGAACTATAATTGAACAAAACAAAATAATCAATTCAACAAAATAAAATAAAGAGCTAATTCAAATATAAAATAAAGAGCTAATTCAAGAGTATCTTCTTCTTTTTTAAATCATCTAGTGCATAAATGAAAAATATAAAAAAATCTTTAAAAATATTATTTTAACACGTGTAAGTCTTTAGATGGAAACTCACATAGCCCATGGAAGTAAGTGAGTGTTGTTTCCCCTTGAGAGGAGCCATCAATGTTTATTGCAAATTAAATTAAAAATACCCTAAATGAGACAATAATCTAAATGGATGAGATAAGAATGACTCTGTGAAGGAAGCTAATTATTGTAAATAATTTTAACAATAATCTAAATGGATGAGCCAAGAATGACTCTATGAAGGAAGATAATTATTGTAAATAGTATTTACAATTTTGTAAAATGGTAGAAGCCACCACTTATAGGTGGATACAAGTTACTCTCAATTTTAAGATGAATGAATTTTTATATTTAGCCCCAACTTTACAATGTGTATTTTGAAGGGTGAGTGCAAATGAGTGCACAAACACAAAATATTTAAGCACAAAATATTTAAGCACACAGAAAATTACCCAAACACTCAAACCATTGCTTGGGGATCAAAGCAATTTCAATTGCTTGATAAGAAACACATTACAAGATGCCTATATAAATAGAGGACTGAGAACAATCTAGAACTCTACACATGGACTGGAAAAACATTTAGAAACACATGTTCAATGCACATGGTTGGCAGGTAGGTGAGAGACGGTGGAGAAGGTTCTACATTAAATGCTATTACAGATGGATGAAGCTTCTAAATTTAATGCCCTTTGACTGCTACGGGAGAAATTACAGGCTGGGGAAATAAAAAACCATTCGAATCTATCAAAAATCTTTAGTAGGATCTGTTTTTAATGCTGTCATTAATATTGAGGTTGACTGCCCATCAGGAGGATATGGAGTCGATAGGTTCCGCTGGCAAACTTAATGAAGTAGTTGGGATTTACAATCTCCAACATATTTGCAAAAAAAAAAAAATTTCACAAATACTTTTAAGTATATACAAGAAAAAGACATGTTTTATCATCAATTATTTTCCAAAAATACTGTGGTAGTTACTAACACAAAATTTAATTAAGTAGATTAATTTTCAAACATATTATGGTAATATAGACTAACCACTCCATAATACTTATGATACTTCTTTTAAAAATAACTATAATTTAAAAATAAAAATAAAACCTCTGTTTGAATTACAATTGAACAAAATAGAATAATCCAAATTATAAATAGTCTAAGAAGTATGCTTCTTATTATTTTTAAACCAATGAGACAAAGCAAAATCTACAATGTCAATCAGAAGGCATTAAAATGGATCCAGTTAGACTAAACAAACTTAACAGATCTAACACTTAAAAAGGGTACTTATAAGTATTGGAGTATGTAAAATAAACGGAATCAAATGGCTCCATAAGTCTTCCATTATTGACAAGGCAATCATCATAAGAAATACGTTTGAGATCATCAGGTTCCACCCAATCCCTCTTATGCGCTTGAGATCATCAGGTTCCACCCAATCCCATGATGCAAACCAGCCGCAATGTAGATGAATATTTCGTGGCTTACACTCAGATAAGCATGTGTTGATTATTGTCACAGTGAATGTGGGAATCCCTGGACCAGGCTCTTGACCTTCTACAATATATATGTTATCTTCAGTGCACACACCTACAAATTTCATTTCAAAAAACATATACCCATTAATCAAGCAGAAAAAAACTGTGCATTCCTTAAAAACATGATATTCTTACTGGCAAGAGAATTTAATCAACTGCTACTAAAAACTCTTGATGTTTCTATAGTGAAAAAGAACAACATACATGGACTAAGCAATTTGCGGCTGCTGTATCTGGATGGCTCACTATTCCCCCTAACGCTTAACCTGCTTTGGGAGGCATTATAACGTTCTCCTCCAATGAAATCTCCTGCGCATGCACAAACTACTATTTGTAAGCAACAGAAACAATAAACTCAATGCCCTAAAAAAAATTAAAAAACTGAATGCCCTATAAATTTACTAAAACACATCTGCTTAATCCCTGATTCCTGCTGAATCTTGTCCTCGTTCAAATGGGTGTAACAGTAACACCATGGTTTATATACTTTTACATTGTTGCTAGGACCTACCCAACCTGGTATGGTTTTTGGCAGATATTAAAACATAGCTTGAACAACATGAAACCCTACTGTGGACCATTAGCTTGTCTCTATTTATATAAACCAGAGAGAAATCCCAAAGCTTTACGGATTGAAATTTTTGTATACCAAAGCAAGAATACATAAAGGAAATCAGCATCTTGTGAATAGATGTGTGCATATCTTTACTACTTAAACAGAAATCCCAAAGCCCTACTGATTGAATTTTTTTAATACCAAAGCAAGAATACATAAGGGAAAGCAACATCTTTACTTCTGAAGAAGTAACCTGCGGAGGAGAAGGTGTGGAAAGTGAGGAGGAAAAGGCAAATGCAGGCTCCTGAGAAATTCTTTCCAGTCATGGTTAAGCTTTCTTTCTGCACAGGCTGCGTAACACAACAACACCAACAAAAACAAGCTGTGTAACACAGCATCAACAAGAAGCCATAAATAGAGAGACGTTAAGAGAAAAGGACAACCGAGTGAAGGCCTGTAATTAATGAGGGTCATTCTAAAACCAGAGATATTCATTAAATGGTGATACATAGTACATATTCCCTATGTTGCGCGTGCCAAAATCAAGCGGTGATTGTTTGACCATTGAATTGTTCGATATTGAAATAGAGTGTTCTATGATAAGGATGCCACCACCTCTATTAAATGACAACAACTTCACCACATCAATTGACCAATTAATCAAATTAAGACCCAAACAACAAAATATAGAATTGATTTTTAAAAATTTAAATAAATCAAATATGATGCTTGGTTTTGAATTTGAATAAATGAATATATTTGTAAAGGAAAAAAAATCACTTTTTACATAAATATAGGCTAATTAAGTAAATGCATACCCAAACAATAAAATATAGAATTGATTTTTAAAAATTTAAATAAATCAAATATGATGCTTGGTTCTAAATTTGAATGGATGAATAAAATCACTTTTACATAAATATAGGCTAATTAAGTAAATGCATATAAATAAAATCACAATTAACCTAGATTTAAATACTCAATTGGAATTGATAATAGCAATAAATCAATATTAAAAAAATTATATGAGGGATGAGGTACTTAGCTTTGGGAATTATGATAAAGAAATAAATGTTGATTGCATAGTTTGATCAATGTCTCAAGTTGTAATAGCTGTAGAATTCCCTATGGATTGAATCCATGCCCCTAGGGGTCAAACCCGAGTTCTTGAGAAATGACCTCACCAATCATTGGTATCTAATAGTGCATAAGAATTGATGGTATTTAAAAATACTGTTGGCTTGTGAGGGTCAAGTTCTTCTTAGCCAACCTCCTTGATAGACTAGATTTATGTTGGATAGACCATGTTGAGCATGCAATCAAGTTTGTTTTAATAAGATTTTTTTTAATTGTTCAATACGACATTAGGGCGCCAGAACCCATGTAACAAGAAAATAAACAAAAACAAAGTACATGCCCTGTACAGAGGGGTGCATGAGAGTGAAATGCATGCCCCTGTAAATAAGGGTGCATAAAAATTAAAAAAAAAACACCTCAAGTTATTCTTCTGTATTTCTTTCTTTCCCATATTAACATTAGAGTGTGCTTCATTCTAATTCTATTTAATGTCTGTTTAATGTTGTTTTTGACATGAAATCTCAATTGCATATTGTGTTGAACATATGTGCCTTTGTTGAAGGTTTTCTTCTTCTTTTTTACAAATTTTCATTCCTCGCTGCCTCTGCATCCTTAGAATGGTTAGGCTGATGAGACTCAGAAAAAACAATGGGATACCCACCCCCTTCCAATGGACTCTCCCTGCCCACCACTGGAGCTCGCTGGACCGAAGATATGGTCTTTTCATCTTGAGGTTTCTATGGGGTCTTATGTGCATTTTGTGCCCGCTCTTTGACTTTTTCCTTTGCCTGGGATGAACCCTGTTGCACCAAATATTTGTCTGTGCCAACCAGATGCCCCTGAGAAGTCACATGTTCCTCAGCTGGACTATCAACAGTGTAATGATAGGGAGTAACATCTCTCCACCATGTGGTAGGAAGTTCTAGTCTAAATTTGGAGCTAGGGCAGGTTGTTGTAGTGTGACCCATTTTGTAGCATCTTTTGCACCGGAATGGCACACCTTCATAATCTATTAGCTGGATCCAGCTACAGCCATGAACTTTTAAAATAATTTCTACTGGAAGGTCTTTTGAGGTATCTAGGTCCACTAGAATGCAAGCAAAAGTTATGTGCATGAAATCCGTAGAATCATTATCTATGGCAAGAAATTTTCCAAGAGCATTCCCAATAACTTCGAACATGACTCAACCCAAAAATGAAGTGGAAAATCCCGCAGATGCACCCAAATAGGTTTAACAGAGAAGGATGCGGGGTGCCAAGGTTTTGTCAGAAGCAGATGCTGATCCCAAACCCAAAGGGAGAGAAGAATGGAGTTCTGGTCTTCAACGCTGTCAAACACCACAACAAAAAATCCTCTTGCACAAGGGTAAATTTCTAATTTTTCTTTCAATTCTGGCTCTAGGACTCAGTAATCCATTGGTGTAGGTCTGGAAGACTGGGCCATAAATGCATAAACCTACAAATCAGTCCATTTTCTGCGAAGAACTTTTCATTTTCAATTATCTCTTTTTTAACCTCTTTTCCTAGGGTAATTTCCAAAGGCTTATTAGAGCATTTCAGTGAGGTTACCCTTGGACAATGCCAGGTTGTAGGTTCGAACCCAATACCTTAAGCCTTGGTGCCATGCCACAGCGGGATCCATCAGGATCTACCCTGATAGATGAATTTGAAGAATAGAGAGTGGTTTTATATCCATTCTTGGTAGCATTCCCATTTAGAGGCATCTTTGTTTCTTCTACAGAGGATGATTTTGATTCATGGCGCTTGTTCCAGGTACTCATTCCCTGAAATGTTGTCCGAGCCATTTGACCTAGAATACTCGCAATCGCCTTGTGATCCGTAAGGGATTCTAACGAAACCTATGAATCCTGTGCAAGGCAATTCGCACAGGCAGGATCAAACACAACATTCTTCTCACCTCGACGCAAGACAGAGAACCCACAATCCTATACAGCCTAGGGAGAAACCTTGATGGAAGAAGAGGGGGGAAATTTCTTCAAGTCGAGCGTCACCATTATATGGAACCCTAGTTTCAGGAGGAAATGAAGAGGCAGAAAACTTCGGTAGCGACATCCCGAACAGGCTAATAAGATTTTTATTTAAATAAATGGCCAACTTTTAATTTACATTTCAATTAACTTTTTTTGGTAGTTCATCAAATAGTTTAATCAATTGCATTTTAAATGTATGTAAGTTCTTATTTATAGTCACCTAGTATGTAAGTTCTTAATTATAGTCACCTACTTTAGTATATATCACCATGCATGTTAAATTCATGCACCTAGTATGTAAGTTCTTAATTATAGTCACCTAGTTTAGTATATATCACCATGCATGTTAAATTCATGATTGGTGTTTAGATTAGTTTAGTTTATTATTATCTAGTTATATTGTATTGATGTTGTTCATATGTTAAATTTAGAATTAATATATTCTCTAAAATTTTCATCAAGTAATAAAAAAAAGAGAGGTGTGAGAAATATTTTCAATGCCAATTTTGAATAGTAATAGGGTGAATTAGTTTAAGCTGTAATTTTGTTCTTTTGGTATTAGAGCAAGTGGTTGTTTTTGGTTTTTATAAATTGTAGATTTTTTGTTTAAGATCTCTTTAACAATTGATCATGTAAAATTTAATTTTCTTTTAACCTAATATATGTTTTTACTCAATATTATTAATTTAACCCAAATGACATTATAAGACTTTTCCTTTTATCTAAGTATCTTTATAATTTACACTTTTCACTTGTTTAACCAATTCAATAGGTTTCAATTACTAACAGTAACACTAAAAACATACACTTCACTCTAAGCTTGTGGCACATGTAACTTTTATCCAATAGCTTTTAATGATTATGAATATGATTATTTTATTTTATTTACTTAAAAGTCATTTTATAGATTTGTTTTTATTCTTCAATATATGTAGGTTGTGTTTTGGTTTTTATGTACATGGTGATGACATGATGTTATGTGCCTTGCTATTACTATAGAAGGCCTCTAGGAATAATTGAAACATATAATCAATTTGTATTAAGTATACATACAAAAATTCATATGCACCTATAACAATATTTATGATAAAGAAAAAACCATAAAATTTAATTTTCTTTTAACTTGCTATTTTTTACTCAATATTTTTAATTTAACCCAAGTGACATTAAATACTTATTTGAGTTCAACCATCAAAATGACTACTTTCACCCTAGGAAGATCTTAATGGTTTAGGACCTCTTAGCTATGACATACTTACAAAAGAATTCGTGTAATATATCACATGTGCCCAGGCACCCCATTGATGCCCATGCATCATAGCCCTCACCAAGATAATTCAAGTTTCTTACATATATAATATTTTAAGAGGTGGTTCCCAACCATGACACCCTCTAGTAAAAGAACTAATTTTTTTTCCTTGTTTTTCCTCTAGAGATTCATTTTTCACTTGATAATCAATTATTTCATACCTTTTTCAAATGTAATGAATTTCTTTTACCTTTCCTTAACCCCGAGGAAAAATTACATATGGATTTTATTTTTATCTCCCTTTTTACCAAAAAGGTCAAATAGCATTAACGTTTATCACCATTTTAATTCCAAAAAGTAATTCATATGAGAAAATAATCTCTTTTTCACTTTGGGGGAAAAGTCCTATAGCAGTTGGCTATGCCTCCCAAAATGCATTTTCATGCCTCTTGGGTATTTATTGATGACCAATCTAAGATTTAATTTTTAATGGGATAAATTTAAATTTTTTGTGGCATGTCTTATCATGCCCTTGTTAGATCCTTGTATTATGCCTTGTTGTCAAAACCTCATGTTGGGTGGTGTCTAAGTTTGAATTTTTAAGTGTATGGTAAGTGCACAAAGATAAGGGACTAAAAGGGGGTCTTAAGATGCCACTTTTTTTTTCTGAAATTAGGAAAGACTGATGTTGGATGAGAAATTGAAGATAGTTACACTCAAAATTTGAAGATACAATAAAAACAAGAGTCATAGTGCTCCAAATCTAGTTTCTAAACTACTAATTTTTTTTTAAAATGGTTGAGATTAAAGGGTTAAAAAAGGGGGAGCACACAAATTGGTCCTATTTTTCTCAAAAAAACATAACAGTGTCTCGTGTGCTCCCCCTAAAATGTTAAATTTTTTGAAGTATTTCAAAAATTATTTCTATGAGAAATTAGGTAACACCATGTAGTTTATCCTTGATTTTTCTGATATTTTTTCATGGAAAATTGATTTTTTACTAATTTTCAAATTGGACACATCTTGAAAAATAGAAAATTGAGCATGCTCCCCACTAAATTTTTTGAAAACTAGTAAAAAATTAATTTTTTTAAATATGTGTAGAATGGAGTCTAGTTTCTAAAAATGTAACTTATTTGAAATTTTGATGAACAATTTAAAAAAAAGTAAAAAATACCAGACACTGGTTTTTGACAAAAAATAGTTACACTAACAAAAGAAATTACAGATGAAACCCTTAACATACTGAAAATGTGAAAAAAATTATATCCAGTTGGATAGCTAACAGAGAGCTTAAGATTATGGTGGTATTTTTGACTTTTCACTGAAAAAAGTGCAATCCTAATGGGAAGCACGCTCTAGATTATGTGGTTTTTGTTAGAATCTAGAAAAACATGTCCTTGGATGACCTAAACTCAGTCCAAGCCTTTGGGTTGGAAGCCCAAGGCAAATCCAAGCCTTAGTCTTGGTAATTTCCAATCCAAAGCATAACATGAGCGTGTTATAGTGTGCTCGCATTATGCACATTCACATAACACTATCATGTTATGGTTAACTAAAACATCTCTCTCTCTCCCTCTTCCTCTCCCTCTCTCCCTCTCTCTCTCTCTACTTGCTACCCTCTCTCTCTCTTTGACCTATCTACGTCCTAGTTTTCCTTTTCCTAGCTTTCCTAGTTTTCCTTTTCCTTTCCAATTTCCCTTTAGATCCCACCAATTTTTCCCTATTTTACTATTCTCCACCTCTCCTCTCATCATTCTTCCCATCCAATGAACTTTAGTTTTATCTTGTTTCGATTTTATCCTCCGAATTTGTATTCTCATCCCTCTTTGCATGTCCTAGTTTTCTTGTTTCCATTTGCTTTGTCAATAAGGGCCTCAGGGAGAGGGAGGAAGAGGGAGAGAGGGTGGAGATGGAGGGGAGAGAGAGGGGAGAGATAGGGTGATAGGGGGAGAGAGAGAGATAGGGAGAGAGAGATAGAAAGAGAGTCCTAGTTTTCTTATTTTCATTTCCTTCGTCGATAAGGGAGAGGGAGAGATAGAGGGGAGAGATAGAGAGATAAAGGAATGATAGGGGAGAGAGTAGATAAATAGGGAGAGATAAAGGAGACAAAAGGGAGAGAGAGGGAGATAAAGAGTGAGCGAGATGTTCAGAGAGATATGGAGAGAGATTGAGAGGTAGAGGGATGATAGAGATAGGGAGATAAAGGAGAGATAGGGAGATAGAGGTTTAGGGGTTTTGAGAGAGAGAGAGAGAGAGTTTTACATTTATAAAATGTGTTAGCATTATAACGCACTCACGTGGTGACTTTTATGGGACCAAAAAGTCATGTGGCAACTTTTTGGTCCCTCATCTTTGTGCATATACCCATGGACTTAGACAAAGAAGGGAATGCCCCTGAGAATGTCCCTATTGATGCTCATGAAAATATCAATGCGTCTACTAAGAGGAGAAGGTATGTTTCTTCATCTTCTGATTCTGACTCATAAGATATGTTTATTGCAAAGAAGATGGGAAAGTCAGTTCTTAGTAGCTCTACTAAGAAAATTTTTGATATCATTGGGGATGATGATAATGATGATGATGAAGGTTTAAATTTTGAAAAGGAAAAAGAACTGTTAGAGGATAGGAATATAAGGAAAGAGCTTCAAGAAGCTCTTGACATGATAAAGCAATTGGAAGAACAAGTGAAAGGATATGAGAAGAAGGACAAAGAAAATGAGAAGAGAATACATGAATTAGAGGAGAAAATTCAAACCTACGGCCATGGAACCAACTTGGATCTGTTAGCCGAGATGGCTGAGAGTAGAACAAAAAATGAAGAAAATGAAGGATTAAATCCATGACCTCATGTAGCAAAGGCTCCAAAATATCACACCACTTTGTCTTTAGGCTTTGAATTGATGAAACTTACTCACAAGTCCAAATAGGAAAAAGAAAGTTGGGAGGAAGGAAAACAAACTCTTAATGCATCACTAGAAGGTAAGAATTTGGAGTTAAAAAGGTTGGAGGGTAAATTGATAGAGGTAATAGACAAAGCCATTCAAATCATTGTGTAGACCTCCACCTAGGGTGTATGCATTGTTTCTAAAGAAAAAATTTCTCAGTTTTCAGTTCAATAGGTTCATTAATGATCAACCTGCTTTACATTCAAGACATTTTTTTCAGGAATTTCAAAAAGGTCATCCTGGAGGAGCAAGATCAATTGTGTGAGTATTTTTTACACAACTATCTGATGGAAGAGGATACATAATGGAACCCCTCAATTTATGTTGGGGATTTACAGGTTAGAGCACTGTCATCCTATTTAAAAAATGAGAAGCTCAGAGGTGAATTAATGGACAAATATGAAGAACAATAAAAAATAGTGGCACTGTAGATCAGAAAAGAAGCATCGAATCCTGTGTAATCCTTACTCAATGGTTGACAATCCTTTCTCACAAGGGTCCAGGAAATATAATCATGGATTTGAGACTCCAAGATTACAGAAGGATATAGCAGTTGGCAGTACCTATGCTTCAAAATTGCCTAAGGTATGTACAAAGCAGATGGAATGGTTTGACCCCAGCATTGCAAAGGAAAGAGCATTCACTCTCTCCATTATTTTATAAATATGTTTGAAAGATTGCACAAGTACATCCAGATTTCAGAACAAATAGGAGTGGGATGGCTGCCACTTACTTATCATCCTCCTATTCTCCTCTATCCAGTACCACACTAGACAGGAGAAAAGAATGATGAATGTAGGAATGCAGAATCAGTCAAGATGGATAGGCTTACATGTTATAATGGTTTCTATCTTAAGTAGGGGGAGGGAGTCAGAGAAGTGATGGACCTTAGGTAGATTACCTTGCATTACAATCTTTTCCCGTAGATGTTTAATTCAATGTTTTTCTTGAGGACAAGCAAAATGATAGTTGGGGGAATGATGGATTTAAATATTGGCCTTTGTTGTATTATTTTTATATATGCTTTTAGACCTTTTTCCACATGATCTTCCAAGTACTTTTCAAACATTACCATCATGATAAACTATCTTTTTATATACTTTGCAAGACCTTGAACCTATTTTGTTAATATGAAATATGATGATGATATTTACCAATTAAATGATTTGAACATGAGTATGTATGCAATATAGATGATATTCCATGGTTTAATTATGGAGGTTATTTACGTGTATAAGTTTTGTGAATTAACCGTTGTGCAGCAACAAACACGTGGCATCAAGGAGAGGTGAATTTGTAGCAAGTCACAGAACATGAGAATTAAAGGAAGTTGAAGTCAAGCCGCCAAAAGTGCAGGCAGCTGGAAGATGAATGTCAACCATTTGGGAAGGAATAAATGTAGAAGTAGACTTGTTCCAAGACTCTAAATGCAGCTTATGTGTTTTTCATATGAGCCATTGCATAGGAATTCTTATTTGAATAGGATTCTCCTTCCTTTATTCAAGTAGAATTAATAAATCAATCTTAACCCTGTATCCTAATATCTAGGAATGGATTAATGATTATAGTTAGTTGGTAGTTGCATACGACTCTCCCGTTTTGTATAAGTTAAGGGATGAGCTCAAAGTCAAGTTAGTTACTTCGTTATCCAGTTATTTAGTTGTTATTTTTATTCAATATTAGAAGCTCCAGACATGAATTGTTAAAATGTAATTATTGAATATAATCTGAAAAGAAGATTTTGTTTGTGATATGAAATGAATGGAACTATGTGTCACATGGATGCATGAGTATCTAAGTTAGATTTGATTTCCAGCTAAGTGAGTCAGTCCCCTAAGCCGACCACTCAAGGTACTGATCTTCACTTCATTTATTTTCTTATTCATTTATACATTCTTGTTAAAGTTGTTTTCTATTGTTTTATAAATGCATTGTGAGTTAAGTAGAATACTCTTGTTGATAATTATAGTAGTTGTGGTTCATGAACAAATGTATAATTGATCCTTCTTAGTCCTTTGAAGGTTAGCATTATCTTTCTCATCATTTTGAAATGGTTTTGGATTAGTTCTATATTTTCCTATTGCTAGCAGTTATCTACAGCTTATGCTGAAGGTACCTGTAGCCACTAGATTTTATAACTATTTTTACTATTCTTGCATTTATGTGAATTCCAACAAAGTAGAATAACCTGAGTAGGTTTGGATAAGATAGTTTAGGAGAATATGAGCCCTTGAAGGCACATACAGTGCAGTGACATCATAGGCTTATGCTCCTTGGTTGATAATTTAATGTGGGAGTACAATGTCAAGTGGACTATTTAGATAGGTTTACGCTTGAATTATATTAAGTCTACAATGCATTAGTTTTCCTCTACACTTGCCACGTCCTCTGTAGCAGTAATGATGTAGGAATCTAAAGTGTGGAAATCAAGGGGTTCATCTGATAAAAACACTGCAGCATCCCCCATGGAGAAAGAGAGATTGATAGAAGGAAGGGTGGGATCCGACACTGGACTTGTTTGAGGGATTTAGGAGGATTCGTTGGCTAGATCTTACTTTAAGGGGATAGGTTAGAGTTTTCCTTCCTGATCTGTACCTCACAAAAGTCATTACATTCATGGAAGGGATTACCCTATTCCTGCAGGCCACAAAAATTTGGGAGACCCATAGGGTTGTGGATCACCACCAGACCAGTTTCATAGGGATTTTTCTATAAGCTCTCTGTCGCCGCCACAAGAGAGTCTCTCTGATGCCCTTGTGCTTTGGAAAGCAAGTTGCTTCACCTCTTCTTGCCTTTTCCCTCGACATCAAACCCGCTGACCTTTCTCTGCTCCATGTGATGGTTTCCTACTCCCGAGCACTCACTCATGCCGCCTCCATTGACCTCCCCGTGGGAGTTTTTTTTTGAAATTTTATTAGCACCGAACCTAAAAGATTATTTAATTGGATTGAATTATTTTATTTATGGCCTCCAAGTGCTAAGGGCTAATCCCTTCTGGTCCAGGCACTAGACCGATGGCCTAAGGGCCTACCGACCATGACACTACCAGCTGGTTACCAACAGGGCTCGGCAAGACCAACCCCTGTCAGTCGGGGTTGACACCTCGTACTGATAGGGTGGTCCCTTCTACCTGTCGCAGGGTATGGGGGGTCTATGGACCCCCTGCTATTAAAATTTTATTTTATTTTAATTTTTTAAATAATAATTGTAGACAAAAAAAGATTTTTTTTATTAAAAAAATTTGTAGACACCGTACATGTGCAAGCACAATACACAGAAAATATTCTCTAAAGATGCTCTATGACATGCATCATATGGATTCTGTATGGAATCTTTGAAGATTCTCTAGGGCACAAAATAGGGCAAAATTTTTCTGTCTCTGAATATGGTCAAATTATATGTTTTTCACCTATAAGACCTCCTGAATCCAATGGCAGGGTTTGTTTTTTCCCAGGAGGCTTCTTAAAAAATCTGACCTCCAAAACCCTGCATAGAAGGAGCCCAAATCGAAGACCCACTTGCCAAATCTCCATGAAACCATCTATGTACATCAATCCAAGTCTGCAAACAACCTTATAACCTTGAAAATACCTTCATTCTTTCTTGCAAATCCATGGATTCCACTATACACAAAAAATCCACTCATAGATAAGGTTATCAAATAGGGATTTACTCTATTAACCAGGAAACCAAGCTCTGATACCAAATGTTGGAAATATGCAGCCATATTGACTAATTCCTCATAACCCAATGAGAGATTAATGTGCAACAATAACTAGAAATCCATCTGCAAAAGAAATAGACAATCATACCATCAATGGGTGTCACATGATATACCTTGGGAAAACTCTCATTGAGGGGAAAACCCATCCTCCAAAAGTATCCATCTCTCATGTATTATTCATTAATAAAGATTACAATACATAATGAATAGCCTAAAGCATCAATCTCTCTACCTACACCCCATGTGAATAAGCATTTAACCACACATCAAATGTCATGCTTCAAACCCTCACAAATGCAACCTACAAGAGATGCTCAATCAAGCTAAACCTAGCCAACAATCTAAACAACCAACCCTTTACAAGTACCCATGTGTTTTTTTATAAAGGTAAGCTCGTATAAATACAATATGTGGTATGGTAAAACCATCTTCCTTAAAACCATGAGTCTACAAAACTATTAACTCTCACAATTATTGGTACTATGTTTTCCCAATAATGAAATAATTACAAATAATTAATTAATTACTCTATATGTCCCACATAAATAAAATAATTTTAAACCCAATGTTACATACAACGATTACAAGTGACACTAAATATATATTTAATGTGGATAAACACATCACATGGATGCACCACAAATAAATATTTATTTTACATAATTAAATAGTACCAATGTTATGCAAGGTGTACAATACACCTACTCTAACAGTTTTCACTTTATGATACTAAGTTTTCTAAATATTAAATAACTTCCCAATGTGCAAACCCACATTAAATATTTCCCAATGTTAGATACAACTTTTATAAGTGTCTCCAAATAAATATTTAAAGTGGCTAACACATTAACAAGGATACACCAAAAATAAATATTTATTTTACATAATTAAAATATTCAATGTTATGCAAGGTGTGCAACACACCTATTTCTTAATAAACATAAAATAAATAATATACCATAACACTATTTGTAATGTGGAAGCCTTTTTGAGAGAAAAATCCCACATTCCAAAGTAACCCAGTGTATTATTCCATAAATTCAATATGGTTAAAATACACTTGTAGAGAAAGTTTTTATAGGGGTATCACCAACATTCAAATCTAAAGTGATTTCAACAATATTACAATACTTGCAAATTAACTCATACAAACTACAACACCAAGCACCATTAAATAGGTGAAGTATAAATTGGAAACCATAAATAGTTTGGGAAAACCATTATCCAATACAAAAGATGTATGATGCCAAAATTTAAAGCCCATATTCCAATGACCCCATCTGGTCTTGGTCATTTCGGTATTTTTTGTATATTCTCTTACATGTCATGTGTCATAAATGTCATATTTAAGCATCCAAACCTAGGTGCCCTAATTTTACTTCATTCTAAATGCATAAATATGCTTCATGAAAAATGTTTGCACCTTTTATAATGTTGGTCAATATTCCAATGTAACCTCTGTCTTACATGCTCTTACACACCATAATAATTTGTCATATTCATAATGATCTAATAACTCCACAGGATGTGACACATGACCAAACAATGCAACCTCAAATTGGGATGCCTACCTCCTCATGTGAGGACAAAATCCACTAAATATGAATTCCTTGTCACCTATAAATGGGATGCCAACTCTCCCACAAGAAGACAAAATATACAAAAGATGAAATAATGAATACATACAAAAGTGCGGAAATGAATATTAGGAATGTAAGGTTGAGACACTTTTTACAAATGATCTATATAATTAATGTATCATGAAGATGAAATGTTTGGAAGCATGTAAAGAAAGTATATGCAATATTGTAGTTGAGGTCTTCAATTCTACCAAATAGGAGTGTGATGGGGTCATGTAATCTAGGGGAAAGGTATCAAGTTGCAAGGAGGGGCATTAAAACTACAATATTTAGGGTAATATGAGGTTGGGGGATCCAGGAGAAAGAACATAGTTTGCAAGAGATGTGCAAAGTTGCACAGGGGATCTATCAATCATTTAAATATAGTTCATGTAGACTTTCTAGGTAGAGGAGCAAAGGCACTAATCATGCAAATGAGTGGGATAAATCCATCTTAATAACCTTTGGTGGATGTGTGGGAATTGGATGTAGGGAGAATTTGACATGCAATGTAAAGCTGCAAAGTGAGTCTGTGAAACGAAGCTAGGTGTGCAGAAATTGCTTCCTACACTAATCTAATGAGGAGAGAAGAATGCAAATTCTTTTCAATCTTTACAATTACAATGTTATTAATCCAATAACAGAGATATTGCAGCAAACACATACACAAGAATGTAAGACAGAAGAAGAGAGAGACAAGATATATACGTGGGGAAAACCCTTACGAGTGAAAAACCCCACACTCCAAAACATAGCTCAAATGTATTATCTAAACAATGAGGTTTACAATATAGTTACAAAGCCAATGCTCTTGCAGGAGTCTTTGACACTCATATTTGGAGATAATCTAGCAGCATAACAGTACTTGTCAATCACATAATACATCTCCTCTCAAAAGCACCTATTTATATAGAAGATATAAGGCAAAATTGACTCTATCTTGAGATGGACGTCCAACTTGGCCTCATGACCCAAAACCCATGCCTAAGGACACTTGTCCATTATCACAACATGGATTTTACACTTGTCATGTCACCCCATCCCAAAGAGGTCACCTATTCCCAAGTTGGGCAATGACAGATACTCTTACGACTCTTATGAATGTCATAGAATCCGTCGTAGCTGTCATATCTTATAGCTGTAAGAGAATCTATCATACATGGGCTAAAAATAGCATATTCTCTTACAACTTGTCATAACCCTCCTTCGGGTGCCCAAAGATGCCTTCTTCCAAGATGCCTTGCAACACATGTCTTCACCTATCATAGAATCTTCCATTTATGACTCTTACGCATCATAGATTTATCATAGGAATCTGTCATAACTGTTTCGGTCAATATTCCCTTACACACTATCCAAGATGCCGACACATGGAAAATTATTCCTACCACTAAGTGGGATGCCTATCTCCTCATGTGAGGACAAATTTACATGTGGTCACCTTCCACGTAGGATGACACATCACCGTGCCAACTCCCACAAGATGACAAAACATGATTTCCATCCTAATTACACAATAGACAATAAATAAATATATACAATAAAAAAATACAAGAAATTACCAAGGTTGAGACACCTTAATTCCCAACAGTCTAGGTCTATAGAGCAAAATGATTGTGGGGTTGTAGACCTGGGACGCATTTAGGTAACATATGCAAACTTACTTGAGTGGTCTACAAGTCTATGAGATATTTAAATGTTGCAAGGTTATAGGACACAAATGAACACCAAAATCTTTCATCCTTTTCAACTCAAGTGTGCATAGCCTATAATTCCTTAAATTAAACTTTGTAGGGTTGTGGGATGAAATAGTAGGACATCATGAGAATGTAAAAAGATGCATGGGATGTCCATTGTCTTGCCATAGGCTATGTTTGTGGAGGGTAAGTGCACAAAGATGAGGGACCAAAAAGTCACCACATGACTTTTTGGTCCCATACAAGCCATAACGTGAGCGCATTATAATGTGATCGCATTCTAACGTGACTCACATTATAATGCAATCACGTTTTGTAAAAGAAAAAAACACACACACACACACACTCTCTCCCTCTATCTCTCTCACTCTTTGTTTCTCTCTATCTCTGTCTTTGTTTCTCTCTCTCTCTCTCCCTCTCTTCTTGGAAATGACATAGAGAGAGAGAGTGTGTGTGTTTAGGGTTTAGGGGTTAGGGGTCAGGGTTTAGGAGCCATTATTTAGGCTTTATGAGTTTAGGGTTGCTCAAGTTTAGGGTTTAGGGGTTTAGGGTTTCTCAAGTTTAGGGTTTAGGGGTTAGGGTTTAGAAAGAGATAGAGAGAGGAAACCAATAGAGATTAGGAGAGATAGAGGAGACATAAGGTAGAGATAGGGAGATAGAGAGTAAGGGACATGTCTAGAGACATAGGGAAAGAGATTGAGAGGTAGAGGGATGATAGAGATAGGAAGATAGGGGAAATATATGGAGATAGAGGTTTAGGGTTTCTTGGGTTTAGGTTTATGGATTAGGGGTTTGGGGGTTTAGGGGTTTAGGGTTTAGGGTATAGGGGTTAGGTGTTAAGGTTTAGAGGTTTAAGGTTTAGGGGATAGAGAAAGAGGATCGATAGGGAGATATAGAGGAGACCAAGGGAGAGATATGGAGATAGAGAGTGAGGGACATGGCCAGAGACATAGGGAGAGAGATTGAGAGGTAGAGGGATGATAGAGATAGGGAGATTAGGGAGAGATAGGGAGATAGAGGTTTAGGGTTTAGGGGTTAGGGTTTAGAGATATTATTTAGGGTTTAGGGGTAGAGAGAGGGGTTTAGGGGTTAGGGGTTAGGGGTTAGGGTTTAGGGGAATTATTTAGGGTTTATGAGTTTAGGGTTTCTCAAGTTTAGAGTTTAGGGTTTATGGGTTAGGGGTTGGGGTTTAGGGTTCAATTATTTAGGGTTTAGGGTTGCTCGAGTTTAGGGTTGCATGTCAAAAACAATCTCTCTATCTTTACTCTCTCCCTCCCCTCTTTACCTCATCTCCTATGTCTCTCTCTCCTAGGGTTACTTAGGTTTATGGTTTATAGTTTAGGGGTTAGGGTTTAAGGTTTATGGTTTAGAGGTTAGGGGTTAAGTTTTAGAGGTTCATGGTTTAGGGTTTAGAGAGATAGGACTGATATGGAGATATATAGGATTTAGGGGTATTATTTAGGGTTTAGAGGTTTAGGGTTTCATGTCAAAAGTAGTCTCTCTCTCCTAAACCCTAAATAATGCCCCTAAATAATAACCCCTAACCCCTAAACCCTAAACCCAAGGAACAGTAAACCTCTATCTCCCTATCTCTCCCTTATTTTCCTATCTCTATCATCCCTCTACCTCTTAATCTCTCTCCCTATCTCTCTGGACATCTCTCTCTCTCTCTCTCATCATTCCTCTATCTCCCTATCTCTACCCTCTATCTCTCCCTCTCCCTTATCAACGAAGGGAATGGAAACAAGAAAACTAGGACTCTCTCTCTCTTTCTCTCTCTCCTCTCCATCTCCCACCTTTCTCCCTCTTCCTCCCTCTCCATCTCCCTTATCAACAAAGAAAATGGAAACAAGAAAACTAGGACATGCAAAGAGGGATGAGGATATAAATTGGGAGGATGAAATGGAAACAAGATAAAATGGAAGTTGATTAGATGGGAAGAATGATGAGAGGAGAGGTGGAAAATAGTAAAATAGGGGAAATTACTGGATCTAAAGGGAAATTAGAGAGGAAAAAGAAAATTGAGAGAGAGAGAGAGAGAGAGAGAGAGAGAGAGAGAGAGAGAGAGAGAGAGAGAGAGAGAGAGAGAGAGAGAGAGAGAGAGAGAGAGAGAGAGAGAGAGAGAGAGAGAGAGAGAGAGAGAGAGAGAGAGAGAGAGAGAGAGAGAGAGAGAGAGAGAGAGAGAGAGAGAGAGAGAGAGAGAGAGAGAGAGAGAGAGAGAGAGAGAGAGAGAGAGAGAGAGAGAGAGAGAGAGAGAGAGAGAGAGAGAGGAGAGAGAGAGAGAGAGAGAGAGAGAGAGAGAGAGAGAGATCCTAAACACCTCCCTCTCTCTCAACCCCTAAACCCAAGGAGCCCTAAACCTTTATCTCCCTATCTCTATCATCTTGCTACCTCTCAATCTCTCTACCTATGTCTCTGGCCATGTCCATCACTCTTTATCTCCCTATCTCTCCTCTCAGTGTCCTCTATATCTCCCTATCAGTCCTCTCTCCCTAAACCCTAAACCTCCAAACCTTAACACCTAATAATGTCCATAAGCTCTAAACACTAAGCCCTAAACTTGAGCAACCCTAAACCCCCAAACACCAAACCCCAAACACCTAAACCCTAAACCTCTATCTCCATATCTCTCCCCTATCTCCCTATCTCTATCCATCCCTCTACCTCTCAGTCTCTTTCCCTATGTCTTTGGACATGTCCCTCACTCCCTATCTAGAGAGAGAGGTGTTTAGGGTTTCTTAGGTTTAGGGTTTTGGGTCATTATTTAGGGTTTATAAGTTTAGGGTTGCTCAAGTTTAGGGAGAGAGATTGAGAGGTAGAGGGATGATAAAGATAGAGAGATATAGATTTAGGGTTTCTTGGGTTTAGGGTTTAGAGTCTTAGGGTTTCTCAGTTTAGGGTTTAGGGGAATTATTTAAGGTTTAGGAGTTTAGGGTTGCTTGGGTTAAGGGTTTAGGGTTGCATGTCAAAAGCAGTCTCTCTCTCTCTCTAAACCTCTAAACCCAGATAATGCCCCCTAAATCATAACCACTAACCCTAAACCCTAAACTCGAGCAACCCCAAACCTCTATCTCCCTTATCTCCCTATCTCTCTGGACAGCTCACTCACTCTCTATCACCCTATCTCTCCCCTCTTTCTCCTCTACCTCTTCGTATCTATATCCTCTCTCTCTACCTATCTATCTCTCACTATCTCCATATATCTTACCCTCCTTCTCCCCTATAATTCCTCTATTTCCCAGAGAGAGAGAGTTGTTTTAGTTCACCATAATGCAAGCGCATTATAACACGCTCACAGTTGTGTGAATGCACATAACGCGATCATGTTATGTGTTGCCTTGGTTATTTCCAAGCCTAAGGCTTGGATTTGTCGAGCTTCCAACCCAAAGTCTTGGACTATGTTTAGTACGTCCAAAGACATGTTTTTCCAGATTGTAGCAAAAACCACATAATCTGGAGCGTGCTCTCCAATCAGGTTTGTACTTATTTCGATGAAAACTAAAAAAATACCACCATAATCTTAATCTCTCTGTCAGGTATCTAACCATCTAATTTTTTTTCACATTTGAGTACGTTAAGGGTTTCATCTTGAATTTCTTTTGTTAGTGTGTCCATTTTTTTGTCAAAAACCAGTGTCTAGTATTTTTGACTTTTTTTTAACCGTTCATCGAAATTTGAAATAAGTTACATTTTAGAAACTAGACTCCATTCTACATGTATTAAAAAAATTGATTTTCGATTAGTTTTCAAACATTTTAGGGAGGAGCACACTCAAATTTCTATTTTTTAGGATGTGTCCACTTTATAAATTACTAAAAAATCAATTATTCATGAAAAAATTATCAGAAAAATCAGGGATAAACTACATGGTGTTAGCTAATTTCTCACTAGAGCGATTATTGAAATACGAAAAAAAATTTAACATTTTAGGGGGAGCACACCAGATGCTATGTTATGTTTTTTTGAGAAAAATAGGACCAATTTGTGTGCTCCCCCTTTTTTAACCCCTTAATCTCAACCATTTTGGAAAAAAATAGTAGTTTAGAAACTAGATTCAAAGCACTATGACTCTTGTTTTTGTTCTATCTTCAAATTTTGAGTGTAGCTATCTTCAATTTCTCATCCAACATCAATGTTTCTTGATTTCAGAAAAAAAAAGTGGCATCTTAAGACCCCAATTTTGGTCCCTCATCTTTGTGCAATTTACCCCATGTCCAGCAATGTTGAATCATGTTGATGTTGTCCTTCACCTTTTTCCTCCTACCCCTATTTCTCAACAATTCTTTCTTTAACACTCTGCCTTTTCAACCTTCTTGAGAGCCTGGGAGTAACAGTTTCCTGTTTGACTTCACTTGTTCTCTTCTTTTTACTCGTCTTTTTCTTCTCCTCCCCTGCATCCTCTTCTTTTACAATGCCCTTATGTTTCTCAACACCTTTCATATTCCTCTTTTTCTTAGCAAATGTTGAAGTAGTGAACTCTCATAGCCTTAGGGTTTGTAGAAGATGAGGGTTTCTCAGTTGCCACCAGCCTATCTTCTAGAGTATTTTTCCTCCTGTGGCTCTTCTTTCTCAGGTTCAATCTCAGGTTCAGGTGCAATCTCAGGTTCTGATTCATGTTGAGGTTCATCCTCTGCTTCAGGTACTTCCAACAGTGTTGTTATATCTATGTATTGTTTAAAGGCATTCCAATCAACCTGTGGATGTTGAATTTTTAGGCTTCTCTTAACCAATAGGGCAATTAAGCAGTGATGGGACAACATGGTGTCTATTTGCTTTCTCTGATATTCGAATGCCATCCTCTTCAACATGTTATAGAGGAAACTGGGAACATTGACTAACTTATCATGGCGTAAGTGATTTAGCAACTTAAAGTGCACAATATATAACAAATTATGCTGACCATCATAGGTAAAGTATTTAATGATATAAGGAGCACATTTTTCCCCAAAAGAATTGAAGGGACAGTCTCTTTGTACCTTGTGATGTTGAGTCCAGGTTTTCTCCACGATTACAGAATTCTTCTCTTGCTATAGCTGCATCAACACGAGTTGGATATTCAAACCCTGTACGTGAAAATGTTGTAACTTGGGAAATGGCCATTTCAGATGCATCTACAACCAATCCCATGACTATTGCCTCATCATACTGTAATGTAGCTACAAATTCTTTTACCATTTCATTGTCATATTCTGTTAACTTCAAGAAGTAGTCTAGCCATCCCACTATGGTGAAGAGTGGTAGAGCGATCACATCCTCTAATATTTCCTTCTGCACAGATGGTTCTTGACTTATCATGTCACCTCTTATTATCTCTATACTCTGCAACCTCAAAAGGTTTCAATTTCTGCTCAACTCTGATTCCACCACCTTCAGAAGAACCTACAATTTGCTGCTTTCTCCTATTCCCCCCAACTATAACTTTTGGAGCTCATTTGTTATGCAAAGTTCTATATCTCAACTCACTCATAGGGTAATAATTTCACAATTTGGATGAAACAGGGTAGGTTTACCATCTTTGAAAAAATGATATAGAATTCTATCTGATAACTCTAAAGACTTGGGTGGCAAAAATTGAAAAATTTAACCCCTCCCCCCAACTAATGGGTGAAGTGACCTCACTTCACGCGTGAATTGATATGGAAGAAAGAGTAATTATGAAATTAAATGGTGATAGATATTTTCACATGCATGAATTAAATGAAGAGTAATAATGAATATAGAAATAAATCTAAGTTAATCATTGAAAGTTGCCTTTTGTAATACATTATGGAAGTAAATGATTAGCGTACCTTGGAACTAGAGAACAAGTACTTGGTATTTATTTGATGTGAGCAGAATGAAATGCATGAGAGTGAATAATAAGGCGGTGGGTACTTCGGAAGTGATTTTAGGTGACAGTTCTCAATGCTTGATCAAACAACTCGTGAGTGTGAGTTGAACACTTTTGCGGTGGTGTTTTATTTATTCAAAATGAATGAAGCATGTGTAGAAGAAATGGAATGCATGAGAAAATAGTTTACTTTTTACCAAAGTGTTGAAGACGTCTACAGATAGGTGTTGCTACGGGTACCTCCAGTACAAGTCCAACTGAATGTTTACATATCCATTATTTCAGGTCCCGACTATAACAGGTCCCAACTAAGAGTGAAGAATAGGTCCCTCTAGAGCTAATTGTGTTCACCATGGGTAGTGTGTTGTGTGTGCATGTGAATTGCAAAGCAATAGAAATTAAGTCTTAGTGACAGGGGTTGAGTCATGCAACTCAACCTCTGCATCACTAGACATGATTGGTGGATCACTTTCTATCGGTACATCATTGTGTGTTTCAGATCCTTCATCAATATCATCATGAGCACCATACTTATTTGTTAGAGAGACAATAAAGTAATCTTTTTGAAGAGGTTTCTTATAAAGTTTTAGCATATGTCCATTTACCCGTAATGAAAATATGATCTCATCAATGGTTTGTAGTTGGACTGCACCATTAGGGAATACCTGTTGAATCTTATATGGTCCCAGCCATCGAGATTAAAGCCTGCCTTTGAAATCTTTGTATTTGGAATCATAGAGAAGGGCCCAATCACCAACAGTGAACTCTTTAGTCTTTATATACTTATCATGCCATTTAATTCTTTGTTTCTGAATAACCTCTGTGGGGTGGATGGATTCTAACCTGATTTCATCAAGAGCATTCAAATGTTGTAACCTTTCCTTTTGAGCCTCTGTCAAGTCCATTCCCAATTCCACTGATGTCCTCAGAGTTTTATATTCAAACTCTATAGGTAGTGCTACTATCTTGCCATAAACCAATTCATAAGGATTGAATCCTATAGCTGTCTTCCATGTGGTTCTGTATGCCCAAACAACTTCTGGTAACTTGGAAACCCAATCTCTTCTATGAAGTTGTACTATTTTTGTCAATATATTCTCAATCTCCCTATTTGTAACCTCAACCTAACCATTAGCCTGAGGGTGATATGGGGTAGACTTCTTGTGTCTGATTTGATATTCCTCCACTAGTTTGGTGATTAACTCTAATGCGAGTTGTGGTCCTTGATCAGTCACTATCTCCCTAGGTACACCATAGCTAGTGAATATTTCCTCATATAAGATTTTTTCCACATTACCATCTCTAGAAAATTGCAAAGCTTTAACTTCCACCCATTTGGTTAAGTAATCAGTGCATACTAGTATATATTCCTTATTGTTTGAAGTAGGAGAGATAGGTCCAACAAAATCCAACCCCTACTTATCAAAAGGAGCTAATGCTATTTGGGGTTGCAAAGGCATTTCATCACTTCTTGTAGGTCTCCCCATTCTATGGCACCGATCACAACTTTTAGTATACTTGATAGAGTCTTTATGTAGTGTTGGCCAGTAATATCCTGTTGTCAAGATCTTGAAGGCTATCCTTTTGGCTGCAAAATGTCCACTGCAGGGTTCATCATGACATGCCTTAAATATATCAAACACTTCATCCTGCCTAATACATCTCCTCATAATGTTATCTGGGCTAGTTTAGAATAGGAATCTAGAAATCCAAAAATAAGAGAAGCATTTGTGAACTGTCTTTTCTCCCTTGGAGAAAAGTAACCTCAGGGAATCTTCCTTATGACCAAATAATTAGCTATATCTACATACCATGGAGTGTGTATGTTTAGAGAAAATAGATGCTCATCAAGAAAAGAGTCATCAGCCACTCCTTCTGCTGATTATGTAGGTAGTCTAGACAGAAAATCAGCAACTACATTAGCCTTTCCTAGTTTGTCAACTATTGTTATGTCAAATTCTTGCAATAACAACAACCATATTACAAGTCTTCCACTCACTATTGGCTTATTCATCAAATATCTAATTGTTGTATGATCTATATGTATGAACACTTTATAGCCAATAATGTAGTGTCTAAATTTTTAAATGGCATAAACAACATCTACCATTTCCTTTTCTGTCACAGTGTAGTTCAACTCAGCTCCCTGTAGGTTTTTGTTGATATAGTATATTGCATATTCTTTACTTCCTTCCTGCTGGCCTAAGACTACTCCAATGGCAAAGTCTAATGCATCAGTGTGGATATGAAAAGGCAGTGTCCAATTTGGACCTCTTAGAATTGGAGCTTGTGTCAAGGCTACTTTTAGCTTCTCAAATGAATATTGACAGTTTCGGGTCCATTCAAAGTCAATGTCTTTTGTCAATAGAGTAAACAGAGGAGCAACAATTTTGCTAAAATCTTGAATGAACCACCTGTAATAACCTGCATGTCCAAGGCAGCTCCTTACATCCTTCTGTCTCTATGGAATAGGCAGGGTAGATTAGATTTCAATCTTCTTTGGGTCAACTTGTATTCCTTCACTTGAGATAAAATGTCCCAAGATAATGCCCTGTGTCATCATCATAAAACATTTTTCATTGCTCAAAGATAGATTGTGCTCTGTGCATCTCTTTAAAACTTTCTCCAAATTGTGTAAGGCTTCATCATATGCTTCACCATATGTGGTGAAGTCATCCATGTAAATTTCCATGTTGTCATGGGCAAAATCAGAGAAAATACTAAGTACTGCTCTTTGAAACATGGCTAGAGCATTGCATAGACCAAAGGGCAAGACATAATATGCATAGGTCCCCCAAGGGCAGGTAAACATTGTCTTATCTTAATCCTCTAGTGTAATCTTGATTTGGTTATAGCCACTGAAGCCATAAAAAAATGAGAAATATTTCTTCCCTGCCAAAGAGTCAAGAACTTGGTCAATAAAAGGCAATGGGAAGTGATCTTTCTTGGTGGTAGCATTTAGTTCCTTGTAGTCAACACAAACTCACCATTTGCCACCTTTCTTGGGAACTATTACCAATGGTGAAACCCATTCACTATTTAAAATGGGGTATATAAATCTTGCATCCAAAAGCTTTTAAAGTTTACATTTCACTCTCTCTTAGAGCAGGGTTCATGCATCGCTGATGCTGTCTTATGGGTTTGTGGCCATCATCAATGTAAATTTTGTGGATACATAAGGCATGATTAATGCCTTTCATGTCACTATAATCCCATGCAAATGTTGTTGAGTGTGCCTGCAACACTACGTGTAGGGATTGTTTTTGTTCATCAGTCAATGCATTATTAACAGTCAACATCTTTCTTGACTTGATTTCTAATTGTTTAAACATTTCTTATACAGAGGACAAATCAAGGCTAGGTATTACTGGTAAGCATTGCTAGGGTAATAAAGTATGAAATATTTGGGATACCTCCTCTAAGGAACTGGTGGGTATTATGCTTCTCAAGGGATCTCGCAAAAAGGATAAACAATCCTGCTACTGTGGGTGCCTTCTGTAGTCATTTTGGATAATGTGAGCTAACAACTCATCTTCATCCTGGATATCTAGCAAGGGGCTGCATTTAATAGTCATCAAGGTTTGTAGTGAATAGCTATCCTCATCATCTAAGGTAGGCCAGATGGTTTGCTCAAGTTCATGGTATGGCTGGGTTGGTGGATATAAGACCAACTTCTTGGTCACAGTCCCATTGGATATGATCATATTTCCTGACTTGTAACCTATAAATGCATCTATTGTGGCAAGCCATGGTTTGCCTAGTATAAGAGGATAACCAGTGAGATTGACCTTGGGCTGTAGTACTATAAAATCAGTAGGATATTTTTAGGAATGTAATGCAATTACCAAGTCCTCAATGACTCCTTCAGGTTTAACTATAGACCTATCAGCTAATTGCAAAACTGTCTGAGTAGGCCTAAGGTTGTTTAACTGCAGCATCTACATTGTCTCCTTGGTCATTACATTAATTACAGCACCCAAGTCTATCAAAGTATTCTTGATCATAGTCCCATTGATTTTGATATCCACTAATGGGCTACCTGGATCTGTATATTTGGGAACAGTTATATTCCCCAACATTATGTTAGCAAGGTTACCCAAAATGTGGACTGTCTTTGGGTCTGTTCTCTTCCTTCCTAGTTTCTTTATACATAGATCTCTAATAGTCTTAGTATAGATAGGAATATCTTTGATAGCTTGGATTAAGGGAATTTTTATGCTTATATCTTTTAATTGGCCTAGAAGGTCAGTTTCAGCCTATGCTGGTTGCTTCTAGATAGCCAAGCATTTAGGGAAAGGAGGCTGCATATGTAAAGTGGGCTGAGGGTCCTAATTTGATTTAGGCTCCAAAGGTGGCTTATCTGAGGCTTCCTCTATGGGTTCTTCATCTTCAAGTTTTGTAATTTGGGGAGATGAAGGGCCTGCAAGTTACTTCCCTGATCTCAGATGAACATTACTCACCTCTACCCCATAGGTGGGGTATTGCATCACCTTGTTTGTATAAGCCTGTTGAACAGGCTTGTTGTTAGGGTTAGGTGTAGGTTGGGTAGGGAGTTGGGTAGGTCTAGGAGGTTGAGTTTGAGGAGTGGATGGAGACATTATTTCTGGCTGCTGGGGCTAAGATGGAAGCATAGGTTGCTGGTAATTTGCATTTTTCTACCATTGTTGGCCCTTGTTCCATTTGGGTTGCCACTGAGGTTGTTGTGTAGGCCGCTGGGGGTTATAGTTGGAACCTTAGAAACTTTGTTGGGGCCATGGGTTTGGTTGCTGTTGGTTCCAACTAGGTTGTGGAGTAGGCCATTTGGGTTTTGCCATATATTTTGATTACTAGGCCATGGTTGAGTATTCCAAGTAGAGAAATTTTGGTTTGCAGCAAGAAAGGGTGAATTGACACTAAGTGGATCGGAGGGCATACCTTGTCTTTGCTGTGAAGGTCTCCTTTGAGCTATGTAGAATAGTTGTCCATCCTCCCCTTCAAATGGCTAAAATTTGGCCTTTCAACCTTCTCTTGTCGGATACTTGCCACCCTCTTGCATTTACAATTGGCCTTCCTTTGCCTACAGCTAGGATAGTACTCAGTAAGCATTGCATCCGCCTCTTCTTGTTTCTTCTTGATGTGAAGAGTGTCCAGCTGTGTAGGCATATGAATGATGATATCCTCCTTCATGTTGGACATCAAGTTACTGATTTCTACTCTTGAAACCCCATTGGTTGCTTTTCTTGTGTCAGATGTCCTTTCTCTCCTTGGTCTTTTGGTGAAAGTTCTTGAATAATTTCTGCAAACTTTGCAGATTGGTTCAAAAGGTAATTGAGAAACATCACCTTGCTCAATGAGATTCAAGGCATCCATGCAATCATTATTAACCCCTCTCAAGAAGACCAGCTTCATTGATTCTTTAGACAATCTATTTTGGGGGTTTTTCTTCAAGGCAAACTGGAATCGCTCAACATAATCTTCTAGTGGCTCCTCCTCTTTTTGTGACATCCTAAAGATGTCATCTCTCTTGCTATCATGTCCTCTGCAGTAATCTTGGTATTTCTCCAAGACTTTCTCCTTCATTGTATCCCAGTCTAGAATGACATCTTTTCCTAGCCCCATAAACCATCTAAAGGCTACATCCTTGAGAGTGGCAGGAAAAAGTTTAAGCCTATGATCATCTGAAGTGTAGTCATAGATCCTACAGTACAGGATATTAAACTCAAATAGAAATGTATCTGGGTCCTCTATCACTAGGCCATAGAGGATTGGTAATGCTGAAGGTGGAATGTTCTTTAGCACTGTAGCCCTCTCCTGATCAGTGATAGGGAACTCAAACGTTGCTTTCTCTAGTGGATCCTCCGTCGCAACATCTACCAGGTACTAAAGGTCCCTTTTGGAGTTGTGGAAGAAGCTGATGAAGATGTAGAAGGTGTTGATGAAGATGTAAGAACAAGTCCTCCCTTAGCAATTCCTACTTTATAATTGATAAAGTTAGCAGTATCTTCTCTGTCCTGATAATTTGAAGGGAGGAATCTACCTCAATTGTCTCTCTGCCTCTACATATAGTGGATTTAGCTGTGTATATCAGTGGTCCTGCACAATGTTAGTACAATTTCTGGTGTTTCTTGAAAAGTGAATCTATCAACCCTAATGTTGGAATCAAAATTTAAGCTATGAAAATATGTAAAATGAGCCTATGAAGGTAGCACCATCCCCGACAACGACACTAAAAATGTAGAGGAAAATTAATGTGTTGTAGACTTAACATAATTCAGGGGTAAACCTATCTGAATAGTCCACTTGATATTGTACTCCCACATTAAATTATCAACCAAAGAGCGTAAGCTTATGATGGCACTGCAATGTATGTGCCTTCAGGGGCTCATATTCTCCTAAACTATCTTATCCAAACCTACTCAGGTTATTCTACTTTGCTGGAATTTACAGAAATGCAAGAACAATAAAAAAAGTTACAAAATCTAGTGGTTACTGGTACCTTCAGTATAAGTTGTAGATAACTGTAACAACAGGAAAATACATAACTAATCCAAAACTATTTCAAAATGATGAGAAAGCTAATGCTAACCTCTAGAGGACTAAGAAGGATCAATTATACATTTGTTCATGAACCACAACTACTGTAATTATCAACAAGAGTATTCTACTTAACTCACAATGCATTTATAAAACAATATAAAATAGATTTAACAAGAATGTATAAATGAAGTAAAGATCAGTACCTTGGGTGGCCAGCTCAGGGGACTCACTCACTTAGCTAGAAATCAAATCTAACTTAGATACTCATGCATCCACATGACACATAGTTCCATTCATTTCATATCACAAACAAAATCTTCTTTTCAGATTGTATTCAATAATTGCATTTTAAAAATTCATGTCTGGAGCTTCTAATATTGAATAAAAGTAACATCTAAATAACTAGATAATGAAGTAACTAACTTGACTCTGAGGTCATCCCTTAACTTATAGAATATGAGAGTCTTATGCAATTACCAACTAACTACAATCATTAATCTATTCCTAGATATTAGGATACATGGTTATTATTGATTTATTAATTCTAACTGAACAGAGGAAGGAGAATCCTATTCAAATAAGAATTCCTATGCAATGGCTCATATGAAAAAGACATAAGCTACATTTAGAGTCTTGGAACAAGGCTACTTCTTCTACATTTATTCCTTCCCATAATGGTTCACGTTCAGCTTCTAGCTGCCTACACTTTTGGCAGCTTGACTTCAACTTCCTTTAATTCTCATGTTCTGTGACTTGCTACAAATTCTCCTCTCCTTGATGTCACATGCTTGATGCTACATAGGGGTTAATTCACAAAACATATGTACACAAATAACCTCCATAATTAAACCATAGAATTTCATCTATATTGCATACATACTCATGTTTAAATCATTCAATTGGTAAATATCATCACCATATTTCATATTAACAAAATAGGTTCAAGGTCTTGCAAAGTATATTAAAAGACAACATATCATGATGGTAATGTTTGAAAAGTATCTAGAAGATCATGTGGAAAAAGGTCTGAAAGCATATAAAAACAACACAACAGAGGCTAATATTTAAACCCATCAGGAAGTTGATCTCTAATCCTTCATTTTTTAAGGAAATGTCAACGTTACAATTTGTTTGTGGATTCGATAAAGGAAACCTAGAGCAATTTGGCAACTCCTGCAGTCGACATTTTGGATTTTGGTTTCTTTCTCCTACATTTTAATTCAACAGATGACTACAACTTTGTGAAGTAGAATGGCCTTTGGTTCTTTGGATAGTCGAGCCTTTTCATTGCCCCTAGTCACCTTTCTTTGATCTAATAGAAACAAAAATCACTCTTATTCCAATCTAGATCAGATTATACAATCTCCCTCTAATCATGTGGGATTCAAGTCTCATCAAGAGTATGATTGATCAGATGGGTTCCTTTGTTAAATGGGACATTGATTCAGTGCATTCTCCAAGCAGGTACACAAGTGTTTGTGTCATGGTTGACATTTTGAAGCCTATGCATCATTCAATAAGAATTCAATCATCCTTTGGCATTTAGACTCAATTTTTAAATTATGAAGGCCTACCTTTTAGCTGCTTCTGATGCAACATGATGGGCCACAAAATTGTAAGATGTTCATCCAAAGGGCCTCCTAGTTCAAGAATGATCAATTTTTAAAAATGGATCAAGAAGAAAGGCTCTCCAAATGTGGATTTTTTGTGGCATAATCAAGGGAAATTTTTGGAAGCTCAAAAGGAGATAAGGCAGGATCTAGTGGCTATCATGGACAACACAATCCCTGAGAAGCCATCTCCTCCTCAGATTCCTCTCAGAGAAGATTTTATTAAACCTCCCTCTAAGGGGGAGGATGATTGTTCTGATGATGAGGGCACCTTTTATTTTATGGAGGATTTAGATGATGATCCATATATTCCTTTCGACCATGAGGACGTGGTGGTTCCCATAAGGAAGTGCTCCATCACTCAAACAACAAGTGGCACCTCTAAACCCAACATCAACATACCAAAGAAAAAAGGTCAAAAATATGAAGCAGAGAAACTTTGTATAGAAGGTAGGGATGCTGTTGATGATGGAACTCAGTGGACCATGGATGCCCTTCTTACTAGGAGTAGAAAGAAGGGTTTAGCCATTCAAGTGTAATGGTCTGTAGTGGTTTCTCTAGGGGGTTTCATTTTGGATTGTTCATTTTCCTCTCCAGGGGGTTTCGACTTGGGTTGTTTTCTCTAGAGTCTTTATATCCTCTCTAAAGCTTTTTATACCTTTTCTTTCCATAAGCTAGCTTATTATCTTATGTGCTCCCCTCTCAAAAAGTTTGAATATGTGTTCTTTAATTTTATTTGATATCTATATAGGGAGTGGGCCCAAATCCCACACCTTATCCATAAAAAAAAATTAAAAAAAAAAAATTAAAACCTATTTTAATATCGTTTGAAGTCCACCAACTATGTGCCACCTAGGCACTTCTGGCGCACCATTGCCACTGGTGGGCTACCAGCAAGCCACCCAAAAATGCCACCAGAGTGCCACCAAGGCTAGTTTTATAGCCTAGTTGAGTAGATTTTTTCCAAGGGCCATAAATTTCAGTCAATATGTCAAATTTTCAACTTTTTATAGTCTACAGAAAGCTCCTTCCATGTACTTTGCTGTGATATTAGAGATTTTTTCCAGTTGGAAGCCAGATGTGTAGTTTGAGCTCTGACAGGGCATAACTTGTGCATACGGAGTCATATTTTGGACTTATAGGCATTGGAAAGGTATTTCTAAGCACTACACAGAGGAGCATATTTGGAGATGATATACTGAGGTTTGTTCAGTTTGTATTAGTTTGAGATATTGTTGGTCCCTTTAACTTATGGAGCTTTTGTGAGTTGATGGCAAATTGAATCTCAGGTGATTTGGTGTTTGAATCATTGCAGACTTAAAAGCTTATCTTTGATTATCCTTTATTAATAACATTATACATGTATTGTTGAGTTTGCATGTTACATTGTGAGATCTATATGTTGTGTAGTGTTGTAGATTGTCTATACTTACATGTTGCATATATGACTTGGATGTGGGTTGTCTATGCCCATAGATATTTCAGTGTTGATGCAAATTCTAATTTGTTGCTTGGTTTAGCTACATGTTGCATTGATTTTCTTGTCATTATGAGATGTATAGAGAGATAGTATTACCTGATACAGTCATGATATGGGACTTATGTTTATCGACTATATCCAATATAGTTGTGTGAGACTTGATAAGAGTTTGGTGCAAGTACATTGGGTGGTTATTATGGTGTCATAGATGTTTCTTGTTTGGTTGGGACTTTGGCACAACATGATTGTTTTAGAGGTGTAGTTTTTGTGGTGTTGGATTGATGTTTGGTTTATAGGTTTTGTTCATCTTCTTGGTTTGGAGATTATGGTTTACTCAAATTTTTGGGAGTTATGTCATTACAATGGGATTCTTTGATTGTGTTGGGGCCACAGATGATCTTCATTTAGGAGATGATTATCATGATGTTATGGATAGCTTGGTTTTTGGGAATTAAGGTGTCTCAACCTTGGTAATTTCTTGCATTTATTTATTGTATGTATTTATTTATTGCCTATTAATGTATTTTTGATGCAAGCCCTGTTTTGTCATCTTGTGGGAGTTAGCACGATGATGTGTCATCCTACGTGGAAGGTGACCACATGTAATTTTGTCCTCACATGAGGAGATAGGCATCCCACTTAGTGGTAGAGGTATTTTGCCACGTGTCAGCACTTTGACTAGTGTGTAAGTGAATCTTGATTGAAACAGTTATGACAGATTCCTATGACAGAATCTATGACACGTAAGAGTTGTAAATGGAAGGTTCTATGACAGGTGAAGACATGTGTTGCAAGGCATCTTGGAAGAAGGCATCTTTGGGTGCCTCAAGGAGGGTAATGATGTGTTATAAGTAGAATATGCTATTTTTAGGTAGCTATGATTGATTCTCTTACAATTGTAAGAGCTATCAGTTATGATGGATTCTATGACTGCCGTAAGATGCGTAAGAGCATCTATCATTACCCAAATTGGGAATAGGCAACCATATTGGGATGGGGTGATGTGACAAGTGTTATGACCATGCTACAATATTGGACAAGTGTCCCTAGGTGTGGGTTTTGGGCCATGAGGCCAAGTTGGACGCCCATCTCAAGTAAAGTACTTTTATACCTTGTAAACTTCTATTTAAGCAGGTGCTTGGAGAGGAAATTATTTATGTGATTAATAGGTACTATTATGCTGCCAGATTCTCTCCAGATACGAGTGTTGAAGAATTCTATAAAGACTTGCATTGCAAGTGTGTTGTAAACTTCACTTTTTAGATAATACATTGTGCAGGTTTTTGAGTGTGGGGTTTTTCACCGGTAAGGGTTTTCCCCATGATATATATTGTCTCTCTCTCTTCTGTCTTACATTCTTGTGTTGTGTATTTCTGCAATATCTCCATTGTTATGTTAACATTGTTGTAACTGTAAAGATTAAAATGAATTTGCACTCATCTCTCCTCTTTAGATTAGTGTAGGAAGTGATTTCTGCACACCTAGCTTCCTTTCAGTTGCTATCAGAGCCTGACTCGTTTTGGTTCTAGCTGCTGGGTAGGGGTTTTTTGAGCTAATCTTAGGTTGAGTGGGAGTCTGTGTAGAGTATTTTGTATCTTGTTGCAGGAAGGAGATGGCAGGTAAATCCAGAAGATTAGAGATGAAGAAGTTTAATGGCAAAAATTTTGAGTTATGGAAACTTAAGATGGAAGACATGCTTGTTGATCGAGACCTATGGGAAACTATTTCTAGTGTAAAACCAACTGCAATGGCACAATCTGATTGGGATCTCAAAGATCGGAAGGCTAAGGGTCGGTCTTATCAGACTCAGTCTAGCTAATTCTATCCTATTAAATGTCCATGAGGAGAAGACCATGAAAGATCTTTGGAAGAAGCTGAGAGATGTTTATTAAGCCAAATCCTTGGTGAACAAACTTTTTCTGAGAAAGAAGTTGTATTCTTTGAGTATGGAGGATGGAAGATCTATTGCAAATCACTTGAATGATTTCAACATGTTAGTTGCATAGTTGACTTCCATTGGTGTGAAGATGGAGGAGGAGGATCATTGTATGACCTTGCTTTGTTCTTTTCTGGACTCATGGGATCATCTTGTTATGGCTATTGGGAGTATCACATCCACTTTCAAAATGGATGAAGTGGTATCTTTGCTGCTATCTGAAGAGATGTGGAGAAAGTCCTCTGAAGAAGCCAAAGAAGCTCTTGCGGTTCGTGGAAGACCCATGGAGAAAGGGAAGAAGAAGGACAAGAAAGCTAAGAAGGGTAGATCCAAATCCCGTGGGAGATCCAAATCTCCTGGAAAGTCCAAGGCTCTCTGTTGGAACTATGGTAAAATTGGGCATTTCTGAAAGGAATGCAAAGAGGAAAAGAAGAAGAAGAAGAAGAAGAAGGTCCCAAACTCAAATTCTGACAAGTCATAAGATGATGGTGATGCCTTCATCGTAGCCCTATCCACCCATGCATCTGATGATGTGTGGTCGATTGATTCTGGTGCATCATTCCACATGACTTCGCATCGAAGCTGGTTCATGAAGTATGAAGAGTTTGATGGTGGAAGATTGTACTTAGGTGATGATTCTCATCTTAAGATTGTTGGTCATGGAAGAGTCTCAATCCAATTCCCTGATGGATGAGTGAAGGGGATCACTGGGGTCATGCACATCCCAGGCTTGGCACAGAACGTACTTTCTATAAGTAAGTTGAATGATGCAGGTGTGCAAGTTGTCTTTCTGAAGGACAGATACAAGATGACTAGAGGATCTATGGTGCTTGTGAAGGGTACTCAGAGAGGTACTCTGTTTTAGCTAGATGCATGCACTTCATAGTGCAATAGTTCTTCTGACTCGAAGAAAAGAGTTGCAGTCACTTCATCCCCATCATTGGAATTGGTAGTGAAAAAGTTTGTTGTAACAAATTCTGATGGTAGTGCATTTTAGGTACCCAAGGGTGCTCATGCTTTGGAAGTTAAGCTTCCTACTGAAAAGACAATGTTATGGTATAAGATATTTGGCCACATTGGTGAGAAGGGTCTTATAACCCTAAAAATAAAAACCTCATTGACGGGTTAAATGATTGTAATCTCAAGTTCAACTTTTGCGAATATTGTATATATGGAAAGTAAAACCATGTTCAGTTTTACTCTAGTTCTCACAAGTCTTCTGGTGTGTTGGACCTCATTCATTCTGATGTGTTTGGTCTTGTTAGTGTTCCTTCGATTTCCAAATCTATATATTTTGTATCTTTCATAGATAATTACAGTAGAAGTACATGGATTTATTTTATCAGAAGCAAGTCTAAAGTCTTTAGTTAGTTCAAAGAGTTTAAAGCTTTGGTTGAGAATTAGACTAGTAAAAAGATTAAGTATTTGAGGACTAACAATGGTGGTGAGTTTTGTTTGATAGAGTTTGATAAGTTCTGTAAATAGTAAGGGATTGAAAGACATAAGACAACTCCATACACCGTGCATCAAAATGGAGTTATAGAGAGGATGGACATGACATTGATGGAGAAGGCTAGGAGTATGCTTAGTGGAGCAAGCCTCGAACAAAAGTTTTGGGCTGAAGTTGTAGCCACTACTTGCTACCTAGTAAATAGGTCTCCTACATCGGCTCTTGTTGGTAAGACACCTATGGAGGTGTGGTCTAGTAAGAAGCCTTCAGTTAGACATCTTCATATTTTTGGTTGTGAGGCATATGCACATGTGCCCAGGGAGAAAAGGTCAAAATTTGAGAACAAGGCTATTAAGTGTATTTTCATTGGTTATGGTGTTGGTGTGAAAGGATACAAGCTTTGGGATCCTGTGGCTGAAAAAGTGTTGTATAGTAGAATTGTTATTTTCAGAGAGCTAACACCTTCTTCTATTGTTCTACAGATAGAAGAAACAGAAAAGAAAGAGGATGTGGTTCAATTTCCTTCTACCCCTGAGAAGACTAAATCGACAGACCTTCTAAGGCCTGATGATGAGGAGCACTCTAGCAGCTTTGAAAATTCTGAATAAGAAGTAGAACCTCAACCTCAGCCTTTGAGGAGGTCTACACAAATAAGAAAGCAACCTGATAGGTTTGGTTATTCATTGCTTGATTCTAGTTGTACTTTTGCCTTACTAACACTGATGAGCCTAGAATTGTGATAGAGGCTATGGGCATGAAAGATACAGGTTCCTAGAAGGAGGCCATGGAAGATGAGATGGCTTCTTTGGAGAAGAATAAAACTTGGGACTTGGTGCCTTGCCTGAAGGATGGAAACCTATTGGATGCAAATGGGTTCTGAAGAAGAAATTTGGTGCAAATGGCAATGTTGAAAAGTACAAGGTCAGGTTGGTTGTGAAGGGGTACTCACAAGTGGAGGGAATTGATTATGGCAAAATTTTCTCTCTCATTACAAAGCTGACATCTATTCGGTTCCTATTATCTCTTGCAGCAGGTTATGACTTAGAGGTGGAGCAGATGGATGTGAAGACAACATTCCATAATGGTGATTTGGAGGAAGATATTTACATGTCACAGCCAGAACATTACATAGAGAAAGGTAAAGAAAATTTGGTTTGCAAGTTGAAGAAGTCTTTGTATGGTTTGAAGTAGTCCCCTAGGATGTGGTATATGAAATTTGATGCCTTTGTGTTGTCGATTAGATTTTTGAGATCAAAATCAGATCATTGTGTATATTACAAGTTTGATAATGATTGCATTCTCATTATTGCATTGTATGTTGATTATATGATGTTAATTGGGAATGGTAAGAATATGATTTCTGATTTGAAGTCTCAGTGGTTAGTACAATTTGAGATGAAAAATCTAGGGGCAGCCAGGTACATTTTGGGAATGGAAATCAGAAGAGATAGATCTAATCGAAAACTTTGGTTAAGCTAAAGTAAGTATGTGAAGACCATGTTGGATAGGTTCAACATGGCAGATTGTAGACCATTGTGTGTTCCCATTTCTTTGGGGACAAAGTTATCTATTAATTATTGTCCAAAATCTCCTAATGAGGTGGAGGACATGAGTAGAGTACCTTATGCTAGTGTTGTTGGCAATTTGATGTATGCCATGGTCTGCACAAGGCTAGACATAGCCCAAGCAATGGGAGTCCATTAATTTATGGCCAATCTTGGACGGGTACATTGGGATGCAGTAAAGAGAGTGTTCAAATACTTGAGGGGTACTTCTGAGTATTCCATATGCTATCATGGTAATCCTACAAGACCTCCGCATTCTGTTTGAATTCATGAATTTGTGGATTCTAATTGGGCGGGTGACATTGACAGCAGGAGATCCACTAGTGCTTACGTGTTTACTATGTTTGGTGGTGCAATTCATTGGATGAGTAAGTGGCAACCTGTAGTTGCTTTGTCCATGATAGAAGCTAAGTATATGGTAGAAACTCATGCTTGCAAGGAAGCCATTTGGCTCAAGAGATTGTGTTTAGATATTGGTGTTGATGCAGGACAGATTATGATTTGTTGTGACAATCATAATGCGATTTGCCTAGCAAAGAATCCAACTTTCCATGCGAGAACAAAGCATATTGATGTATAGTTTCACTTCACATGAGACATGGTAGAGGATGGGGAAGGTGAATTTGGAGAAGGTAGAAGCTTTGAAGAATGTTGTAGATGCATTAACGAAACTAGTGGGCACAGACAAGTTTAGATGGTATTCAGAGTCTATGGGCCTCTTGACCTATAGTAGTTAAATCATGTTATTTCTATTGGCTCTTACAAGGTGATCGACAAGTGGGAGAATGTTGGGAATTAAGCTATCTCAACTTTAGTAATTCCTTGCATTTATTTATTGCCTATTAATATATTTTGGATGCAAGTCATGTTTCGTCATCTTGTGGGAGTTGGCACGGTGATGTGTCATCCTACATGGAAGGTAACCACATGTAACTTTTCCCTCACATGAGAAGATAGGTGTCCCACTTAGTGGTAGAGGTATTTTGCCATGTGTCAGTACTTTGACTAGTGTGTAAGTGAATCTTGACCAAAACGGTTATGATAGAATCTATGACTTGTAAGAGTCATAAATGGAAGGTTCTATGATAGGTGAAGACATGTGTCACAAGGCATCTTAGAAGAAGGCATCTTTGGGTACCCCAAGGAGGGTGATGATGTGTTATAAGTAGAATATGTTATTTTTAGGCAGTTATGACTGATTCTCTTACAGATGTAAGAGCTGCCAGTTATGATGGATTCTATGACAACCGTAAGATACGTAAGAGCATCTGTCATTGTCCAACTTGGGAATAGGTGACCATATTGGGATGGGGTGATGTGATAGGTATCATGACCATGCTATAGTGTTGGACAAGTGTCTCTAGGCGTGGGTTTTGGGCCATGAGGTCAAGTTGGATGCCCATATCAAGGAAAGTACTTTTATACCTTGTAAACTTCTATTTAAGCAGGTGCTTGGAGAGGAGATTATTTATGTGATTAACAGGTACTATTATGCTTCTAGATTGTCTCTAAATACAAGTGTTGAAGAATCTTGTAAATACTTACATTGCAAGTGTGTTGTAAACTTCATTATTTAGATAATACATTGTACATGTTTTGTAGTGTGGGGTTTTTCACTCGTAAGGGTTTTCCCCATGATATATCTTGTCTCTCTCTCTTCTGTCTTACATTCTTGTGTTGTGTATTGCTGCAATATCTCCATTGTTATGTTAACATTGCTGAAACTGTAAAGATTAAAATGAATTTGCACTCATATCTCCTCTTTAGATTAGTGTAGGAAGCAATTTCCACACACTTAGCTTCCTTTCATTGGTTATCATGATGTTATCAAGCCTCGAGTGGATTGGAGGATCAAGAACCAAAAGTTCCTAGACATAAATCATTCCCAGACCCAAGGTCTTTATCATTATTTTATCTTTGGCTAGAATCAGGGATCCAGAAGGAATTTGGATTTAGTCTCTTGGTGCAAATGGTCCATTGGGCTCCAGAGTTCCAAAGGAACTCCACACTTACTCAATAGGAACTAGATGTTTGGGAGGTTTGAGATTTTGAGGATCTAGGGAAAATGTTCTTATAGGGAGTAGGAATTCAAAAGGATTTGGGATCTCATGATTTGTCTTCCAAAATCCCTTCAGGGCCTAAGGGTTTGAAGGAAATTTTTTATACTTAATCTATTTCACATAAATGGTTCAGGTTTGAGATTTCAAGAGAAAACTGCATTTTTAGATTAGGTGCCAACATCCCTTTAGGACTTGATATCCCAAAGGAATCTTTTCAACAAAAGATTTTCTAGGGCAATTAGGGTTAGAACTTGTGTAATAATTCATATTCTGTCATTGAAGTGCAAAAGTGCTTCCAAGGGTCTGCAATCCCAAAGGACACGAACTTCAAATTTTTCTTAGGCGAAACTAGGGCTTTTAATTTCAATAGGGTTTAATCTAATTGGTTTCAAACGGCCCATTTATTCAAACATAAAGTAGAAACCAAAAGTTATTCTAATAAAGTGTGAATTTTAATTCTAAACCTAACAAAACAAGCAAAACCAAAAAACACGATCCTTCCTGAGCTGAGAAAGACAAAAACGTCTAGCCCTAAAAAGGGTAGAACCCAAAAAATAAACACAAAAAATAAGAGAAAAAATGACAAACCAAGAAAAAGAAAGAAAATGATAAAGATAAGATAGAAAAACTAGCCTAAAAACACACATTCAAAAAAAAATAAGGAACCAACACTCGTCAAAAATAACTTCTATTAAAATCCTCCACAACTTGACAAATTTATGTGCAAATTGAAGACAACTGATCATTCACGGTTGCTAGGATAGACAAGTAGCTTAAATTTTTGATCTTGGAAAGGAAAATGCTAAAAAGATCTATAAATTTGAATATATACCTTTGCCATAAATTCAAATCATGCAACATTAAATGTGATAGAGTGGAAACAAAAGTGTGAGCAAAAATCACATTTCAAAACTTTAGTTCCAATATCCCTTTGAGACTCGTGATTTCGACATAAAAATAAATAAATCAAGTAGGTCAGAAAAGAATCCCAAACCCAGGATCTAGGAATTTAGGAACCCCCAGCATCAAAACAAAAGGGGATAAGAAACAACAAGTTAAAGGCCAAAATAAAGATCCTAAGTCAAACTTAGGACTTAAAAAATGGTCAAAATACCCAACAAAAACTAAGTAGAAGAAGAAAACAAAAGAAACAAAGAGAAAGAGAAGGAAAAGAAACAAAGGGGGTCCTCAAGTTAATTGAAAAAAGATGGGGTGTGTATGCAGGACATAACAAGTTCAAGACCTATAACATATTTAACAAATTCTTCAAAATTTTTAGTATCTTCATACTTATCGTTTTGAAGCTTCAAAATCCTAGGTTTGTACTCAATCATCATATCTATCATAAAGTTCAATATATTAATGCACTTACTCACAAAGTTTGGTTCTTCGTCTTGCAGGATGTCTTCAACTTTTTACTCTGTTGGAATCATTTTATTCAACTCTTTCAAGACCCTAAGAGTTTTCTCATTTTTACCTTCTTCAGTCCTAAAGTTTTCCATGAAATAATTAATTTTCTTCTCCAATTGATGTGCTTGTTCATAATATTTTTAACCTTGGTCCAAGACCTTATTAGCTTCTTCTAGGAATTGAGATACCCATTGGTCAATTGTATTTGACCTTTTCTTTATTAATTTTAAAGAATCCACATCCTGTTTGGTCATAAAAAATGGTGTATCTGAAGACATTGACTATGAATATCTTCATCTTCTCTAATTGCAGCTTCAACTCTTGCTTAGTTTGTGTTTTCTTGTGCATCTTGGAGAGAACTAAATCCACTGAAGATCCTAGACAAAAAATCTTCTCAGCCCTTGTTTGATTTCCCAAATTCACCCTAGATATTTGGTAATCAAAGATAAAGATATCTATGTCATCCTTATCCACTAGGAGTATGGCTATTTTAGATATTCTCTCCCTAGGTTCATTGGTCATGATGGTGAGAGGGTTCTTGATTTCATTGGGGTTCTCCCCTTCTCCAACTATCATGGTTTGAAGAATTAGTGGCTTAACCACTACTTTATATCTTTTCTCTAAGTCTATCTTTAGCCATGTAGGGAGAGTAGGGTTCTCTTGTGAAACTTGACCATCCTTTTGTTTAGATTCTTTCTCTTTTTCTTGTTGTTCATGATCAGAAGTTACTTTGTCTAAGATTTCGTCTTCTAGAGTTTCTTCTTGTTTTTGAGGAGTTTCATTATTTACTTCCTCCTCTAATATAAATATATTTGGTAAAGGTGAGTTGAGAGGACCAATTTCCTTTTCAATGGTTTTGATTAACTCATCTTTCTCACCTAGAGTTAAAATTTCTTCCTTTCTATATTCCATAACAGTTTTCTTTTCTTGTTGTGGCTACTCTGTAGAGGAAGTCTTTGATAGGCTGAGATTGTGTTCTTGCTCCATTTATTTATACACATCTTCCTCTTCATGTTCACCCTCTATCATAATTTCTTCTTCTTGATCCTACTTAAGTGGAGAAGTATGTTTCTCGGGAGAAGTATGTTTCTTGAGAGAATCCTTAGGAATGTCAATAATAGGATCTCTTGGTGGATGGTGTGTGATCTGAACTTCTTCATCCACTAATTTTTCAACCCTCTCTTCTTGTGATACCCCTAATTCTATTTCAACTTGAGTGGATGAAGGAGTCTTAGTCACATGCATTGGTGACTTATTTGCATCTTTTACAATCTCTTGGGTAACTTGTTCTTGTTATTTCCCTTGGTTTGGAAATTAACCCAATGCAACCCTTTTTAGGAGGACTTGTGCCATAGGCATCACACCTAAACCAACTAATGCACCTGCCTCTATAGCATTATAGGTAATCTATGCTTTTCTATATGCTTCATGGACCTTTTCTACTATATTTTCATCACAACTCCCCTTGTTCTATCTATGATAGGATCTTTCTTACCCTTTTTATATACTTTAGTTGTAAAGGAGGTTGGTTCTCCAATTTCTCATCTTTTATCTTTGTTTACTTTGCCTTTGCATTTGTCTAATTGAGTGATTCTTGCATCCAACCAAGAATGGCTAAAATATAAAACATTCTGGCTTATGGACTCAATAGACAAATTCTCCTTTAAAGACCAATTTATTTTTGACAAAGTTTCATTATCAACCTTCTTCAAATCATAGATTGGATTCAAAGTATGTGCATCATCTAACAATTCTTCATGGATAACTTCCCTAACTTTGAAAGCCTTAATTTGGTAGGCTGTTAATATACATTAGCCTCTCTTTGTTACTTCAAAATCATCCTTGCAATTTTCCCAAACTTCCTCTAAATATTGTTGATGATCATCAATTGTGGTGCTTAGCAACTTTTTAAGCTTGCCAAAAGGACCAAAATTCTTCCTTAGCAAATAGACTATAAGGTTTAATGCCTCGAACTCCTCATTAGTTGCCTTTGAAACATTGATAGAAGGGCATGAATAAAATCCTAAGGTAAAATGATATTGTACACCTAATTTATGCTTTCCTTATAATTTCAAATGAACCTCAAGCATTTTCCTTGAAAACTCCATCATGATTAGCTTATCACTATGATGTCTTGGTAAGAGGTTAGGTGCCTTGCCAAACCTTAATATTTTTATGTAAGTTGACCTTTGGAATTAGATAAACCATTATCCCCATCATCTTACAAGGTCCATTACTTGTACTGAAATCCTTGCACCGATGTCTCCTATCAACTTTCTAATTATCACATAAAGAAAAGCATGATATTAACTCTCAAGTATAATGCTTTTCAACATCTTTATGCTCAAGATGAGGGTAATAATTCCAAATCTTTATTTGTCCTTCCACTTCACCTCTTACCCCCTTAGTGACCAACCCTGGGAAGTTGGATTGTCTGGCTGATAGATAAATTATATAAGAAGTCATATAAATCTTCTTATATAGAATTGTGGTGAGTTGGACATGCAATTTGTCAAATACAATCTACGCCTAGTCAAGGAAATTGTAATTCGTACTAATAATATTGATATTTTGGAACATCCATGAAATGCATGTCCTCCATCATCTTTTCCTAAGGCTTTTCTTAGCAAGTTAATTAAATCTCCAATCTCAAAGTGGAAATCCAACCTAGTTAGGTTACTAGGGAATTTTTCTATAGACTTCCTTTCCTTTTGAATCCAATGCTTATTAAAATGCTTAGAATTATCAATATTATGGTCTTCAAAGGTTGTTTGAGATTATTCTTCTCTCAGAATTCCTAGTTGTGCATGCAAGGTGGAAGGTCAAATGTCATTCTTATATCATAGTAGGAGTGATGTTTAGGATTATGTTTCTCTCTACATCATAGCATCTCCTATCAATTGGATGGTAGTTTTGTGCACAGACAATTATCAAATTAGGACACTGAACTACAATAGGAAAACATGCCACATATGCAAGTCCTGATCATACTAAAACTTTGGACCTTTGAGTAGGGTTATCTCCAAATACATCTTTATTGAATTGTTCTAGGTTTACATGGCCTAGGTCTATATTTGTAATGTTCTACAAGTTAGAATTGAACTTGGAAGCCCTAGGAACTCCTTGAAATTGATACTTTATGGTTAGAAGCAACTTGTCTAGCTTCTCAGGCATTAGGAATTCCTACAAAACTAACAAAACCTAGTCCATTTATAGTAGTAAAATACATTAAATTTATGAAATTATAAGTGTTTTGGTTTTTGGCAGGTTATCCAGTTTTGGGAGGACACAAGGATTTGGAACATAGGTGCGCAAACTTGCAAAAAAGAACTGGGATTCTAAAATATTCTTCTTATAGGTGGGAATCCAAAATCCAAGGGGATCGTGGTTCTATGGATAATGTGTAAAGGTGTTGTTAGGATCTGAAAGTCTACGAGAATGCTTTATTTTATTTAAAGTGGGAAAATGGGAATCCCAGGGGATCAAGAACTTTTGTACAAGGTTCCCAAGTGCACAAGAGTTTTGAAAACCTAAAACATTAGATTTCTATTTTACCATAAGGCAAGGTTTCAGGATCTGGAGGGATAAAGGAACTTGGGATTAGGATTAATGGTTCTATAACAAATAAAGAACCTAGAAAAGGATCTAAGAAGGAAATCTAAGGTTAAACCACCTACACCCAATAGGAGATTCAAATTAAAACTAAAACCTAACTCTTGAAACCCTAACAAAGCAACTAATAAAAAAATACAAAAAGAAATCCTAAGTCTTAATTCCAAATAGAGATTGAACCAAGGGGAACAAATAATAAACATAAGGGAGGAGAACTCAAGTAAAACAAATAAAAAAAGAGAAAAAACAAAGAAGGCACGTGATAAAATCAAAACAAAATTGACAAGACCTACCTAGAAAATGTGGAGCAAAGGAAATGAAGGTAGGAGAATTGGTTTGGTAACATCTTAAATCATTTAAATATAAACACATTAAACCAGTTCCTATGCCATTCATGCTAATAGAGTGGCAGAAAGTGGAAGTCTAGGAGGAACTCAAACTTCAGAATCATGTCCTAGGAATTTGAAGTTCCTCAAAACACAAAAAGTCTAACAATGAAAATAGACAAACAAGGGTCCAGTCGGGAATTAGAACCAAATAGGAACATTGGAACAAAATTCTAAGGTGCGAAAGACCTCTAAAAGTATGAACTTCTTAAACAAACAATGGATCAAGAACTAAAGCAAGACCTGGGATCTCGAGGTTTTGGAAAATCCTATAACTTCAAGAAATGGCCTCAAACCAAAAGAAAGATGCCAAAAAACAAAACAAAGGACAAGAAATAAAAAGTCCCGAAAAGGGGTCAAGACACAAAAACACTAAGGAAAACAAATAAAACAAGAAAAAAGGGAAAAAAAGAAAGGGGGCTCCCCAATTGCTAAAGTGAAGAGGTGGGGTGTGTATGCACGACATAACATGTACTTTCAAATTCTTTAGGAACTAAAATAATAGTCTCTATATTTCTCTTTCAGATATTTTGAAAGACATTTTAGGATTTTTTTAGTGACAACTAATTCTGTCCACTTGCTAATAACATTTTATAAGCCTCATAATGCACATTTTTTCTAATACTTTAAATTAAAAATAAGAATAAAGTTACAGCACTTAGATACATTCTACTTAAACATCATCCACTTCAATGGTCAAATAGTCAATAGCAATTTTACACCTCATTCACAACAAAAAGTGGTAAATATTTATTTTATTTTTATTGGCCAAAATTTACATTTGACTATTTAAGTGGATGATATTTAAGAATAAACCCCCAAAAGCTCCCATTTATTATTTGTAATTGACATTTAGGTGTTAACTCTTGAATTTATATCATATTATTTGGAATTGTTTGAATACAATACCTCTATACATTTGTTATTACTTACATGGAAAAGGTGTTTCTCATGTTCATAGCTTCTAGTAATATTTATTCTTCTTATCTTCAATATTAGTAAATTAATAAATGGATTTTATTTGTTGATATGAATGAAAATATATTGTTTGTCATTGAAAAACTTTAATAAAATTTCTAAAATACTTATTGATTTGTAATATGATCGAAAGTACAAGTTTCCATGGCTTATGACTACCTAGGATACTATAAAAACTCCAATGGTGCATTTAAGAGGGGCATACCTTGAATGGATGGATAAAAAACACAATGATACATTCATAAATGAAGATAAACTTGACTTTGGAATGTGCTATTAGAGTTGCAAATGGGGATTGACATTAAGGAAATGACATTTTGGTTTCAAATTAAAAATACTTATATTAACTAGAATTGAAGTGAACCATCTCACTCATAGTCAGGGAAACTATTTTTTTCCTTTAAAAAGAGAACAATCTAAGCTCACTCATCATAAGAGAAAATATTTTTTGGATTTAAAACAAAAGTAAAATATTGTTTAGAAATACAAATTAAAATATCTTCATACATAAATCTCAAAGCTCAAATATTTCTAGTTATCTTAGAGAAAAAAGAAACTTTGAATGACACTTCACTTTGAAGTTTAAAGTTCAACATTCAAAGACACCACTTAAACACACAAGAATGTCAAATTGTACTTGAACACATGCACACACACACAAGAATTTAAAAGTTCACTCAAACATACACAAGCAAATGACATAAAGTGAATGGAGAAGTTCACTCATGCATAGACACACTCCACACAAAGTGAATGTCAAGGTGTAATGATGCTAAAATCTTACTTACTAAAACTAGGAACTCAAAAGAAAATGCAATTCTAAATTTGAAAAGAAAAATGATTCAATACTCAAATATTCATAGTTGCATAAAGATAGCAAGTTCCAATAATGAAGTACAAATTTAATCAATCAATAAATTACATTTCCATATACTTTCACCAAAAAGGGTGTTTCAAGACATTTGATTCCATGTTACAAGAGATTGTATCAATATTTCAGTTACTTCAATAAAAGTACAATTACAATTGGGCTTGAGAAAGCCATACAAAATTAATACAAGTATATTCATATGAATCATATATATAAAAGAACCTATGATCTCAATCACCATGACCCCAATAGTCTTCCGCAAGCTGAGGTCAAGAATGTGGTCAAGGTGCTTTTTCCTCCCAGCCACGAAGTACTAGACTTCCCCGGTTTTCTTCCTAACTCGAAGGAAGCACTGATCCTGCAGGAGGACCCTAGCAACCTGGAATGGTAAAGGCAGGAGGGAGCCCTCGATGCATGCCTAGTGCCTGTATGCATTCCTAAACTATACTAGAAATGATATAAATCTCGCAATATGATGTGGTAGAGACATAATTCTAGGCTTTTCAAATCCATCTTTTTCAATGGTCTAACAACTTGGCCAATCTTAACAAAACAAAATGGTAATCTAGAAAAAGTAGATTACTGTCTCTGGAGCCCACATTCAGCATCCTATCCCAAAAGTAAAGTAACTTTCCAAATACAAACATACCATTTACTTAGGAAGAAGAAACCATTTCCAGAAGTTAAAGTAATGTTTTGTCTATTGGTTATGTTGCCTAAGTTTCAAAATCTGATGGTTTATAAAGATCTTTTGGAAATAGATTTTCTAATTTGGTAATAAATTACTATTTGAAACAAAAGTGAATCCTTTAAGTTACTTTGGTGCTGGTCCATTTTTCATCCTACGGTTTGACAATTTTTATTGATAAAAATACATAAGTGCACTAAATACATTAAATACGGAAACTAATTTAGAAAGTGTTCAATCAATTAAGTACATTATTTTTTCAATTTGAAAGAGTAATACTAAATTTGTTTATATTTTGGAAACAATATATAACTTGTTTATATGTCAAATATATATATATATATATATATATATATATATCAGCGGATATACTATGATTGAAATTAGCCAACGAATTGGGGAATTTTCTAGCAAACGATATTATATAGAAGTTTCAGCGAATGATAAAAGACCAGAAAATAGTATAATTTCTAGTGAATAATCCTCATAGAAAAACTAACGGCATATGAAAGCATGTTGAAACAAAATTTAACTTAATGTAAAATGTCTTTAGTCGGAGCAACGGTAAAAATCATTCAATAATAAATTACAATGTGTAACAAGTAAAATTTATAAGTGATTTTATTATATGAATCCGATGTTCTATATAAATATATATATGTATATACTGCTTGTGTATATATATATATTGCATAAAAATTAATATTTTATATATATAATATTATAATTTTACTACAATCACCATTACATATATGAGAAAATGCTTTCTCAATAACTTCAGATCTATGTGATGGATAAAAATAATAATATAAATATTAAGTTTATAAATATATGAATATATAAAATTGAAATTTTGATAAAAGAAAATGATTTTAAGTTTTCACAGAAAAATGAAACAATATATAAATAAATTATGCATAGGAACCTGGTTTGCTATTCTTTTCCTCTTCTTTGTTCTCTCTTTTTGCACTAATTTTCTCTTTGGCTTCCAAATTCTCGTGAATATTTTTGTGTGTGAATAATAAGAGTTAAATCTTTATTTAAATTCCTTTATTTCTTTTTCCCCCAATTTCTTTCTATTTTCCCAGTTTCTAATTTTTGAATGGTTTTGTCTTTTTATATTTTCTATCTTTTTGTTTTCTTTTTCTAAGTTTTTAATTTCTAATTCTCTCATAAAGTAGATTTTTCTATTTCCAAACTCACATAAAAATATTAATTTTATTTTGTTACTAATTCTTGGAAATAAATGAAAATAATAATTTTAATTCCAAAAAGACATAAGTTTAATATCTAATATGATTTTAATAATAAACTTGGCATATATTTCTAAAATAATAATAATAATAATAATATAATTATTTTCCCACATACAATTTAAATAAAATATATAAATATATATCTATATAATTATATAATTTAATTTACTTTATAACTCACATATCATTTAAAATAAAACATATAAATATATATCTATAAAAATATATAATTTAGTTTTACTTTATAATATTTTTAATATGAATAAAATAATAACTAGAAAATATAAAGAATCTTGTCTAATAAAATACTAAGGAACAACATTTTATTAAAGCAACACTAATGCATCTACATGTCATCTACATGTGTGTGTGTGTATTCAAGAGTATCCCCTCCATCCTAACCCTACCAGGGAGCTAGCCACCTCAACCTTGACCACACCCTTGTCTTCGACAACCTGCAACTCATGAAACTCAAATTTCCATTAATAGGTTAGTAACCAATAGTTGAAGCATAGCCGAAGCATAACAATTTATTTAATAAAATAATATTCACTTATTCCATCTTTCAAATTAAAATAAAATACCATATATTTAATTCAAATCGGCATAAAATAAGTGTCTATCTATTTAATTCAGGTCCATTAACTAAGATTTATTTAATCCACAAATAATTATCCACAAATAGTTCCAAATATAGTAAGTTCATAATGTATCAGAATTTGAGATGTGACATCCTTCCCCCACTTGGAAGAGACGTCATCTCGATGTCTTATTACAACACATCTACATTAAAAAAAATCTTATACAACCAATATCAATAACATAACTAAGTCATAATTATACCAAAAAAAAAATTTATGCTTAAATTTCAAATATATTGAACATAAAACAATTGCATACCTTTTTCCGACTTGTTTTTACCTTAACATTACAACTAGTCCACCTAACCAAGAGGTTGATTATTTCAAAAGTACCCGATGCTTAAACAACAAGTCCTTGTGTCTAACAATGATCACTTACACAAGTAGTTAGATCATTAGTAGGTAAAATTAAATAACCTTTTTGAAGCTATTTCATTAGCGCAAACAAGATTGCATCGAACCTTTATAGATAAGTCAAGCATGAAGAGATAATTAATATTTACAAATTCATCACACAAAATGTATTACTTGGATAAAGTACACAAAGTATGAGTGCAATTCCAAAATTAATTAATAAAGGAAGATAAAAGTTCAAATCCTAGATTCATTCATATGCACAACCAATTAAGATAGGAGATCCACTTCTTAACATTCTAGTTCTAACCCACTATCATTTCTAAAGTTTTACATAATTGTCCTATACAAAAGTATTTATTAAACCAGGTATCATATAATTGTACCCTAGTAATGTCAACACTTAAGAAGATATATTAATCATAACTCAAGTTATGCAAAATTGCTACCTACTCAAGGTATTCTTCATTGATCTATACATCAAACACCACATCTTTTATTACATAAATGAAGTTATAATTATTCCAAATCTGATCACATGCATACATGTCTACATACTCATTGTTCTAGGATCTCTATTCTTCTATCATGGTTCTAGATGTTAGACATCATTGTTTCTTATCATTTCTACATACAAAGATTCAAACAAGTCTTATCACAACTGAAGACATTTACATACCAGTGATTTCTATCCAACATACTTACTCAAGAGGTATAACTATGTACTAAATCATAAAAAGTCACCCATATAGAAAGAATACAATTTGTTCATTTTGTCAACATGCCTACTCGCATGAGACATCTGAACAATTACCATTATGATGATAAACAAGCATCCCATACTTCTTGTTATCATCATTGGAAAATAAACAACACTAAACAAAAAGAAAAAGTTTCAATCATTAAGATTCAAGGAAATATTAACACTACATTTTAAAATGTGTTCCAACAATAAATTACAACAAGATCATCAACATGATCAACAACATAAAAGATAAGAAGATCATCGAAGATCAACATTGAAGTGTGAAGATCATCACTCACAAAAGATCATCCCTACTAGAATAAGAATTTTAACTTGATTACAACACTAAACCAAGAATATTGGAGGTTATGTAGGTCATCATGATCTTGATACTAATTCATAGATTAAGTAGCACTAAACAAGATGATTGAAAACTAGTTCATTGAAAGTCAAAAGCATCATCATAATTTTCATCACTAAATGAAAAGGAATATTTCAATAGATGTATTTTGTATCAACAAGACTCTTAAGTCAAAAGAGAATTAAATCTCAAAGGTAGACATTCAAACTTTTAAATCATGGAGAGTCAAATCTCAAAAGTAAGTGAAGCCACTTCATTTCAATTGATTGAAAACGGTCAAGCAAGGAAATACTTAAAAAATTGCTATCAACTCAACATAGAAGGTTGCCATAAATATAATTAGTTGAAAAGATTACACTAGCCTTCAGGGTTTTCCATTGAGAATGGAAGTCAACACTTGGTTGACAAAGTTTATTATTTGACCAACTTAGTCAACAAGGAGTTTTCAAAAATAAAACTAGATTCAATGTTAAATCCTGAATGTAAAAGATCAGCATCTCATCAAAGGTTATCAAGTTTCATCACCAACCAACTAATGTGGTTGACAAGAAAGAATTTACACATAATCAAACACAATCAAAACCGTCAAGAAAGGTTTGTCAAATTTTGAAATATTTAGTCGAAGAAACTCATCATCATTAAAGAAAAGGTGATAAGAAGATCTTGAATAACATAGAGAAATCATTATGGTTGTGAAAGATAAACAATCACAGATAAGTCAAATCATCATCACATAATATATGACTAAATTGCCAAAAAGATGCTTTCAAGTTTTCTTAAAGTAAAACTAAGTTTCATTTCTATAGAAGTACACTGCATAGTATTAAGTGCCTAATTCATTTCCAATAATACATACTGCAATTCTTCAAAATACTTTTCAATTAAAACAAGAAAATTTTCCACACATATCTATCTCATAAGCATTCATTATTCCTAATGCATCACTTGCTTACTCAAGTTATGAAGTAACATGTTAGAACAAACATATAACATTACTCATTCATGAACACGTAGTCACACAGTGCACATAGCATGAACAATTAGCAATCATGAATACATGAACCCTAGGTGCATAGCTCACATAGGATAAGAATACATATGCATCATTCATGAAAAGTATATCACACATACTTGTAGTGCATCACTTGCACAAGGCATTACTTTCTATGAACATTACTCATTCAAGTACAAATATAATAATTATGATAAGTGCATCTCTTGCACAAAATATGAAATATGCATAACATGCATGATTATAGGGATCATCACTCAACCCATATAATGCAATGAATACAAAAGGTGCATCTCATACACAAATTATGAAGGCAATCATTACTCAAGTGCACAAAAGAATCAATAACTTACTCTAGTTCATCACTCGCACATAGACAACAATACTACGAATCATCGATACTAATAACAATCAAGTATACAGGACTCACAACATCCATCATTCTTGCCTATAAGATAGATTAGAATAACTTCTATCATGAATCATTAATAAATATCCTTAAGACATGTTAACCTTGCATTCTCCAAAGATCTCATGGATTCTACTAGATCCATACTCACATCCTAAAAGAATAAGATGTTTCTCAACATTCAACTTACCCATAGCCTAGTACTGATACAAACATTCTTACTTTTAAAACATCCATCTTAGAATTTACTTCCTCTGAGAAGGCTCAACCATAAAAAAAGTATCCAACATTGTCGACTTTATTTCACAAGTGATTTTCCTTCTTCCTCTTATCAACTTATCCAACCTTTACGTTATCAGAGAGATCTCTCTTCTCAATATTTTTCTATTAATTCACGTCGTCACTCTTGTGTTGTCACCATATCTTTCCCGAATCAGGTATAGCTATCCAACTTACCTCATCATTCATACTTTTAATTCCAAAATGATTTTCAATCCATCATTTTTACAGAGAGTCCTATGGCAAACACAACTAAAGTGATGAGGACTAAATTAGTAAATAACATCTCTAGACATAGAACAATCAAACTACATCTAAGCTTCTACTTGGTTCCAACTGAACAATCTAAGAATCAACAAGATTCCATCTCATTAAAAGAATCTTTAACCCATAACTAGGGTCCTCAATACACTCGATGCATCTACGACTTTAGGTCATCAACAAGATTGCATTACTAAGCATAGGAGAATCAAGGCCTGAGTGTTGAACTTGGGAGCTCTGATACCAAATGTAATGATGCTAAAATCTTACTTACTAAAACTAGGAACTCAAAAGAAAATGCAATTCTAAATTTGGAAAGAAAAACAATTCAATACTCAATATTCATAGTTGCATAAAGATAGCAAGTTCCAATAATGAAGTACAAATTTAATCAATCAATAAATTACATTTCTATATACTTTCACCAAAAAGGGTGTTTCAAGACATTTGATTCCATGTTACAAGAGATTGTATCAATATTTCAGTTACTTCAATTAAAGTACAATTACAATTGGGCTTGAGCAAGCCATACAAAATTAATACAAGTATATCCATATGAATCATATATATAAAAGAACCTCTGATCTCAATCGCCATGACCCCAATGGTCTTCTGCAAGATGAGGTCAAGAGTGTGGTCAAGGTGCTTTTTCCACCCAGCCACGAATTACTAGACTTCCATGGTTTCCTTCCTAACTCGAAGGAAGAACCGACCCTGCAGGAGGAGCCTAGCAACCCGAAACGACAAAGGAAGGAGGGAGCTCTCGATGCATGCCTAGTGCCTATATGCATTCCAAAAATATACTAGAAATGACATAACTCTCGCAATAGGATGTGGCAGAGACATATAATTCTAGGCTTTTCAAATCCATCTTTTTCAATGGTCTAATAGCTTGGCCAAGCTTAACAAAACAAAATGGTAATCTAGAAAAAGTAGATTACCGTCTCTGGAGCCCACATTCAGCATCCTATCCCGGAAGTAAAGTAACTTTCCAAATACAAACATACCATTTACTTAGGAAGAAGAAACCATTTCCAGAAGTTAAAGTAATGTTTTATCTATTGGTTATGTTACCTAAGTTTCAAAATGGTTTATAAAGATCTTTTGGAAATAGATTTTCTAATTTGGTAAGAAATTACTGTTTGAAACAAAAGTGAATCCTTTAAGTTACGATGGTGCTGGTTTGTTTTTCATCCTACGGTTTGACAATTTTTATTGATAAAATTACATAAGCGCATTAAATACATTAAATACATAAACTAATTTAGAAAGTGTTTAATCAATTAAGTACATTATTTTTCCAATTTGAAAGAGTAATACTAAATTTATTTATATTTTGAAAACAATATATAACTTGTTTATATGTCAAATATATATATATTAGCGGATATACTATGATTGAAATTAGCAAATTAGCCAATGAACTAGGGAATTTTCTAGTAAACGATATTATATAGAAGTTTTAGCAAATGATAAAAGACTAGCAAATAGTATAATTTCTAGCAAATAATCCTCATAGAAAAACTAACGTTCACATATGAAAGCACGTTGAAACATAATTTAACTTAATGTAAAATGTCTTTAGTGGGAGCAACGGTAAAAATCATTCAATAATAAATTACAATGTGCAACATGTACAATTTGTAAGTGATTTTATTATATGAATCAGATGTTCTATATAAATATAAATATATATATATATATATATATATATATATATATATGTATATACTGCTTGTATATATATTGCATATATATATATAATATTATAATTTTACTACAATCACCATTACATATCTGAGAAAATTCTTTCTCAATAACTTCAGATCTATGTGATAGATAAAAATAATAATATAAATACAATGGTGATATTAAGTTTATAAATATATGAATATATAAAATTGAAATTTTGATAAAAGAAAACAATTTTAAGTTTTCACAGAAAAATGATCAAACAATATATAAATAAATTATGCACAGGAACTTGGTTTGTTATTCTTGTGTTGATCTCTTGATATTCCTCTTTTCCTCTATCTTTTCCTCTTCTTTGTTCTCTCTTTTTGCACTAATTTTCTCTTTGGCTTCCAAATTCTTGTGAATATTTTCTATGTGTGATTAATGAGAGTTAAATCTTTATTTAAATTCCTTTATTTCTTTTTCCCCCAATTTCTTTCCATTTTCCCAATTTCTAATTTTTGAATGGTTTTGTCTTTTTCTATTTTTGTGTCTTTTTATATTTTCTATCTTTTTATTTTCTTTTTCTAAGTTTTTAATTTCTAATTCTCTAATAAAGTAGATTTTTCTATTTTCAAACTCACATAAAAATATTGATTTAATTTTGTTCTAATTCTTGGAAATAAATGAAAATAATAATTTTAATTCCAAAAAACATAAGTTTAATATCTAATATGATTTTAATAATAAATTTGGTATATAACTTATTTCTAAAATAATAATAATAATAATAATATAATTATTTTCCCACATACAATTTAAATAAAATATATAAATATATGTCTATATAATTATATATTTTAATTTACTTTATAACTCACATATCATTTAAAATAAAATATATAATATATATCTATAAAAATATATAATTTAATTTTACTTTATAATATTTTTAATATAAATAAAATAATAATTAGAAAATATAAAGAATCTTTTCTAATAAAATACTAAGGAACAACATTTTATTAAAGCAACACTAATGCATTTACATGTCATCTATATGTGTGTATTTGAGAGTATCCCCTCCATCCTAACTCTCCCAGGAAGCTAACCACCTCAACCTTGACCACACCCTTGTCTTCGACAACCTACAACTCATGAAACTCAAATTTTCAGGTTAGTGACCAATAGCTGATCCATAGCCGAAGCATAATAATTTATTTAATAAAATAATATTCACTTGATCATTTCAAATAATATTCACTTATTCCATCTTTCAAATTAAAATAAAATACCATCTATTTAATTCAAATCGGCATAAAATAAGTGTCTATCTATTTAATTCAAGTCCATTAACTAACATTTATTTAATCCACACATAATTATCCACAAATAGTTCTAAATATAGTAAGTTCATAATGTATCAGAATTTGAGACGTGACATCAGGTTTCTATACAAATACTCTGAACATCAATATTTTTTGTACATACACTCCATAGAAAGTGATATTTAAAGTATATTCTTATGGACATAAAATTAAATATAAAAGTTCTTTGACACACACACACACAAGAATATCAAAGTTCAATCAAACACACACAAAGACATGAGACAAAGTGAATGCCAAAGTTAGATTGCACACACACACACTCCAGACAAAGTGAATATCAAAGTTCATTCATACACAAACACACTCCACACAATGTGACTCTAAAACTACTTATATATAAACATATACACACTTCACAAAAAGTGAACTTCAAACTATTTTTATTCATACACCAACACACTCCACAAAAAACAAACTTTTAAACATATACAAATACACTTCACATAAAGTGATAGTTGAAGGAATTTCATACACAAAAAAAATGAATGTCAAAGTACTTTCAAACACACACACATAATGCCTACCAAATATAGTTCACACACAAACACACGTGTCCATTAACATAGAGTGAATTCCAAAATTCACTCACACACAGTGAATGCCAAAGTTAACTTTCAAACCCAGACATGCACAAAGTGAAAGCAAAAGTTCATTTAAACTAAACATCATGAAAGTTTTGAAAGTATTTTTTTTACATATAATTCACACAAAGTGAATGCCAATGTTCATTCACACACACACAAAGTGAATATCAAAGCATTTTTTAGTGAATACCAAATTTCATTCACACACATGCATGTGCACACACAAAGAATGCTAAATCTAACTTTCAAACCCACCCAGTGAAATCTAAAGTTCATTCAAACACATAAGGTGAATGCCAAATCTAGTTTTAAAACCCACCAACACACACACACACACAATGAAATTCAAAGTTAATTCAAACACATACACTTGACACAAAGTAAAATCCAAAGTTCATTTTCACACACACACACACACACACACACACATGTGCATCCACACACACACAAAGTGAATGTCAAAATTCATTCTCTTACACACATGTGCATGTATAATGAATTCCAAAACTAACTTTCAAATGCACCCACACATGCACACACGAAGTGAATGCCAAAGTTTATTCAACCACATATGTGTGCACACAATGACTACCAAAGTTAACTTTCAGCTTGCCTCCCCTTCCCCCATGCACACACACATTAAAATCCACTCAAATGCACACATGCACAAAGTGAATATCATTAAAGTTTTAAAGCATTTTTGTACATACACTCTACACAAAATGATTGTTTAAGTACATTCATACACAAAGTAATGAATGCCAAAGTTAATTCAAATACATAGGCACACACTTCACATAAACTTAATGACAAAGTTGACTTTCAAAGACACATACACAAAATTCATATGAAGTGAATGCCAAAGTTAAATTTCAAACATGCACACAATGAATGCCAAATTTTATTCACACACATACATGCACAGACAACTACGCACACACATAGTGAAAGCCAACATTCATTCAAACACAAAGAGATGTAAAATGAACATTCAGACACACACACAAAAAGGATGCATTCTACATCAAGTGAACATCAAAGTTTATTCATGCACTCCATACAAAATGATAGCCAAGGTTCATTTGTACGCAAAAAAAAAAAAGAATATCATATATTTCAATTGCATTCCACACAAAGTGAACATAAAAGTCTTTGCATACACTCCATTAAAAGTGATAGTTGAAGTTTATTCATAAATGAAAAAACTAAACATCAAACTTCTTTCAAGCTCACACACATAGAAACAAATACCAAAGTTAGTTTAAACACACATACCACACAAAGTGAATACCAAACTTAATTTTTAAACATATTAGTAAACAGTTTTGTCACTGCTAAATTTACAAGACTCACCCAATGGACAGAAACAAAATGCACTAACAAATGGAGAAATAGTTGTGAGGTCAATGATTCTCTTCTACACTTTAGAGGGGCAGCTCCCTTATATGATGGGGTTTATGATTTTTGAGTACTTTTTACCAAAAAGTACAAAAAGGAAGGAAAGAGAAAAATATAAGAAAGGAAAGCAAAAAATATAAGAAAAGAAGTGAAGTCTACTTGTAAACATAAGAAATATAGTACAAATCTTTAAGAGAGAAGAAGAATAATGCTGACTACAAGCACAAAGTCTTTCAAAATACCTGAATGCTAAGAGTGAGCAAAAGAATTAATAAAGATTAAAATAACTAATTGAATGTAAGAACAATCAGCTACCAAGAAGAAGTGACAAACATAAGAACATCCATTCTTCATCAATATTAAAAATAGAACCAGAGCTCAAAGTCTTCAGTAACCCCTTTACAAAGTTCACCCGTTACCAAAAAAGATCATTTACAATGAACAAAAAAATAAGTTTTATAGATGCCTTTGGATGGAAGACCAAAAGCCACTCTCTCAAAACTCACAATATAAAATAAAATAAGAAACCCAAAAGAATGACTCCTCGGCTTCCATTTCTCCAAAACAAAGACCTCCAAAGAAATCTACAAAGGAATCGGTTCTTTTTTCCAAAATTGCTGGGAGTTTGTAGGCAAAGATGTGTTATTAGCAATCGAGGAATCCAAGAAATTTTTGAATGTGCTAAAAGAATTCAATAGAACCAGCTTGGTTTTAATCCCTAAGGTAAATGCTCTAATGATTTTTGAAGATTTCTGACCTATTTCTCTCTGCAACTTTATTTATAAAGTTATCTCCAAAGCTATAGCTTTAAGATTAGCCTCTTTTCTTCCCCTTTTGATATCTGAAGAGCAAGGGGGGTTTGTTTTGGGAAAAGAAACAGGTGAAGGGGCCATTTTAACTCATGAAATTCTGCACTCGCTTAAGTATGATAACAATCCCAGCATGGTTTTAAAGTGGGATATGAGCAAAGCGTATGACAGAGTAGAATGGAACTTTCTACGCCACGTCCTTTGTTCGTTGGGCTTCTCCTCAAAGTGGATCAAATGGATCTTCTCCTGCATTTCAGGTGTTACAACTTTAGTCTTAATTAATGGCAACGAGTCTCCTTCATTTCAGACTTCGAGAGGTCTTCGCCAAGGTGACCCCATTTCCCATTACCTATTCATCCTGATGGCGGAAGCTCTCATGTGGGCAATCAAGGATGCTTCACATTAGAGGCTTTGGAAGGGGATCAAATTGAAGGCTTATTCAGAATCTTTAACCCATGCTCTTTTTGCAGATGATACTATCCTTTTTGGCAGAGCCAACAAAAAAGAAGCAGCCGCAATTAAACAAGTCCTCTCAGTATACTGTGATGCCTCTGGTCAATTGGTCAACACCAACAAATCCAAGTTGTATCTTTTTAATACTTCACAGGCTAGGCAAATTGAGCTAGCATCTCTTTTCAATTTTAAACTGGATTCACTCCCAGGTAAATATCTGCGCGTCCCTCTTTTTAATGGTAGACAAAAGAATATCCTGTGGAATGGTGTCCTGGAAAGCTTATCCCAGAAAATCTGTTCTTGGAAGGGAAATTGGTTGTCCCTTGCAGGTAGGCTCACTTTGGTTAAAACTATCTTATCAGCGGTTTCAATCTATATGCTCTTGTCTATCTGAATCCCGAAAGGCATCTTAGCATAGATAGGAAAACTCTGCAGGAACTTCCCTTGGCAAGGAACTTTAGACAAGAAGAGGATCCATTTAATTTCTTGGGATAAAGTTTGCACCCCTAAATCCCAAGGCGAGGCAGGAGTCCTTAATATGGATCTACAAAACCTGGCGCTTGGAGCAAAACTAGCATGGAAAATGTACAAAAATCCTCAGGATAAATGGGTCATGATCATGCAGAAAAAATATTTGGATTCTAGAAAGCCAGAAAGAATTTTTATAGTCTCAAATCATCCCAAAGGTTCTTCCATTTGGACAAGAGCAGAAAAGCGCTTTGACTAAGATTCTTAAAGATAGAAGTCTTTTTTTCTCTGCCAAGGAGGACGAATTGGTTTGGCTGGGAGATGGGTCTAGGAAATATAAAGCCAAGTTCGGATATAAGTTTCTTTCCTCCAAGTTGAAGGTGGAGTGGCCTTCTTTTCTTTGTTGGGCAGATCCTATTCTTCCCAAGGCTGGAACATTTACTTGGTTGGCTTTCAATAATAAGATCCTCATAGGAGATAGAATAGAAAGATTGTCGCTGGGTGCAAATTTTGACTATGTTTTTTGTCATGAGGAAAAGGAATTAGTTGATCACATTTTTATGTGTTGCAGATTTTCTCAGGCATGTTGGGGACGTCTAATTTCTAAGTTAAATTGGCAGGCTCCTCTTCCCTCTTCTCTTTCTCAATGGCTGAAAAGCTGGCCTATTCATTTCAAGGAGGCTTTTTTCCACATCTTATGGATTGTTAGTCCTTCGATTTTGCTATGGTTAATTTGGAAAGAGAGAAATCCGAGAGTTTTTAGAGACTCTTCAAAGAGTTGGGAGGTGCTATGGTTGGATATTGAATCCCTTATTTCAGAAACGGTTAATGCAAAGTTTCAGAGGACACAGTGTAGAGACTCCAAGTGGACCAATTGGGATGAATCCATCCTCCCCAACTGGAAAAGGATTGTGAGGATTCAATCTTCCAGCGGAGCCTTTTCCTCCATTTCCAAAGTGGATAGGTCTTCCATCAAATGGCTTCCTCCCTGTGACCCTTTAGTCAAAGTAAACTTTGATGGAGCCTGTAGAGGTAATCTAGGTCCTTCAGGCTTGGGCTACATTATCAGAAATAGTAAAGGTGAACTCCTTGCAGCTAAGGCAATGAAACTTCCCAATGGAACAAATAATACGGCAAAGGCCCTTGCACTCTCTTCTCTTTGCAAAGTAAAGAGGGTTTAAATCAATTTCTATTGAAGGGGATTCTCTTGTCATTATTTCAGCCTTCCAGTCAAAGAAATCTGATAATTGGTCTATCCGTTACATCCTCGAGCAAGCGTGGTCTTGTTTGCACTGCTTTGATTCATATGAGATTGCACATTGTTATAGAGAGGGAAATAAAGTGGCTGATTGGTTGACCAATTATGCTTTAGATCAGAAAGACCAAGAGGTGTCTTTTGATTCTCAATCTGTTCAGAGGCTGATCTTGCTGGACTCTTTGATCTCTTTTGATAGTCTGATCATTTCTTCGTCGTGACCCAGGAGCTCTCGATCACCTTCACTCGTGTTGTGGGCTTCAAGTACCTCCATTGGAGCCTTTTTTGTCATTGCCTTTTATTGGATTTTCATATCTTTGCCTCTACTAGATTTACAAATCTTTCAAGATGGAGACTCTGCTGAAAAAGCAAATGTTTATCCCAATCCACAAATGGGAATACCCAACTCAAGGCAGTTCTGAATCAGACATGCTGGGAAAAGTTTTCAAGTTTCAGTCTGTTGAGGAAGAGAAAGCGATTCAGGAGATCGTGGGCTGTGACATCTTGCAAGATTTTCCAAGAATCATCTACTATTCTCAGGGAGCTAAATTTGGAAGTCTTTTCAAGCATTCGAAAACACAGAGGTCCCCTGCTATTAATCACATTTTCAATGCAATTAAACATGATGGAAATGATGATCTAGATAGAGTAGATGATGAAGAAGAGGAAGCTAATGAATTCAGACAGGATTTCAATTTTAATGTTCAACCTTTCTAACTACTACTTGGGCCTGTTTTGATTTTTGTCTTCCCACTATGTTGAGTTTTGGTTTTCTATTGTCAAATCCAACTTTGTTAAGATCCTTGATGCTATAATTCTTATAAAGCATATGCTACTTCATAGTAGAAGTGGCTCTGTATATGGGCCCTCTATGTGTTTTCTTTATATATAAATATATAGTTCAGGTGCTTAGCACCTTTTTTTGGGAAAAACAAAAAACAAAAAAAACATCTGGGGTGAATAAAGTCATCGAGTATCGTATCTGTATAAGTAACATAAGTCTTTCCATAATCGTGGCCTAGATGAATGAGGTCAAAATATTATAGTTGTTTTTTTTTGTTAGGCTGTAACAAGAATTAAGTGTCTGCAACCTTTGTGATTAGGCTAAAACACTCTGTGCAAAGGAGGCCTATCCAACGATAACAGTTTAGACATGAGAAGCAATATTTTATCTTCGACATGTAAAGCTCACAGCACGAGCAATCCTGCTTATGGGTTGAAACATAGACCAGCTAAAGCCGTATGTCAATAAAAGTCTTGTGCATGCAGATTGAGCATGGCAAGTAGTACAAGCATTTTGTGCTAATACAGAAAACCCTTTCCATGTCTGTGCTAATACCAAAAAAAAAAACCTACTTTAAGTCTGGAAACAATTAGAAGCATTGAAAGAGAACATTGTTTATAAGAGTGTTAACATATAATCCCAAACTTCTGTTTTAACCCACACCAGTATGAACTGTGTTGCGAGCAATGAAACTTGAAATCTTTCCCCAATACATCAGGAAACTTGAACAAAGATGGCTTTCCATATGTCCCATGTATATTTTGCAGTGTTTTTCTTGCAAAGAGTATCCTAACAAATGTGCTTACAATAGAATTTTAAAAATTAATGTGGTTCAAATATTAACAAATGTGCTTCCAATATTTTATAAATTTATTTTTATTATTTATATTGTCAATTAGAATACCATTTTAAATAATTTGAAAGGTTAAAAAGTTATTTGATAAGTATTTTATATTTTTTTCAACAATTTTTGATAAGATAAATATAAATAAATTATACAAAGTAACTTACAATTTATTGAGTGTTCAGGTTTTAGATTTTAGAGTTTAGGTTCGAAACTTCTAGTTAATTAAAAATAGCAACAACATTAAGAGCTGGAAATTAAAAGTTGTTGTGGATGAAGTTAGAGAGGCACACCATAAATATAACTAAAAGAAATTCATACATCAAAAACATGTTAATTAAATTATCAATCTAGTGGTTAATGACAATATTAAAAATCTTTAAAAATATTATTTTAACACTTGTAAGTTTTCAGATGGAAACTCACATAGCCCATGGAGGTAAGTGATTGTTGTTTCTTCTTGAGAGGAGCCATCAATGTTCCTAGACAAACTATCTATATGCTTTTAATGCAAATTAAATTAAAAACACCCTAGATGAGATAATAATCTAAATGGATGAGAGAGTCATGACTCTTGAAGGAAGCTCACTATTATAAATAGGTTTTACAATAATCTAAATGGATGAGACAAGAATGACTCTATGAAGGAAGAAAATTATTGTAAATAGTATTTACAATTTTGTAAAATGATAGAAGCCACCACTTTCAGGTGGATACAAGTTACTCTCCATTTTAAGATGAATGAGTTTTTATATTTACCCCCAACTTTACAATGTGTATTGGCAAAAAAAACCTCACAATCAATTTTAAGATGGACAAGTTTTTATATTTAGCCCCAACTATACAATGTGTATGGGCAAAAAAACCCTCAAATATTTGTGTGTGCAAGAAAAAGACATGTTTTATCATCAATTATTTTCTATAAATATAATAGTAGTTACTAAAACAAAATTTAATCAAGTTAATTAATTTTCAAACATATTATGATAATAGAGACTAACCACTACATGATACTTATTTTAAAAAATAACTATAATTTAAAAATAAATAAAAAACCTGACTTTGAACTATAATTGAACAAAACAGAATAATCCAAATTATAAGTAGTCAAAAAGTATGCTTCTTATTATTTTTAAACCAATGAGACAAAGCAAAAGCTACAATATCAATCACAAGGCATTAAAATGGATCCAGTTAGACTAAACAAATTCAACAGATCTAACACTTAAATGGTACTGATAAGTATTGGAGTATGTAAAATAAATGGAATCAAATTGCTCCATAGGTCTTCCATTATTGACAAGGCAGTCGTCATAAGAAATGCGCTTGAGATCATCAGGTTCCACCCAATCCCATGATGCAAACCAGCCGCAATGTAGATGAATATTTCGTGGCTTACACTCAGATAAGCATGTGTTGATTATTGTCACAGTGAATGTGTCAATCCCTGGACCAGGCTCTCGACCTTCTACAATATATATGTCATATTTAGTGCACATACCTACAAATTTCATTTCACAGAAACATATACCCATTAACCAAGCAGATAAATATTGAAAGAAAAACTATGTACATTCCTTAAAAACATGATATTCTTAATAGCAACAGAATTTAATCATCAACTACTAAAAACTCTTGATGTTTCCATCTAATGCAGACACCCATTAATAGTGAAAAAGAACAACATACATGAACCAAGCAATTTGCGACTGCTGGATGGCTCACTTTTCCCCCGAACGCTTAAGCTGCTTTGGGAGGCATTATAACGTTCTCCTCCAATCACATCTCCTGCCCATGCAACAGAAACAATAAACTCAATGCCCAAAAAAAATTAAAAAACTCAATACCCTAAAAAAAAATAAACTCTTTATCTCTTTGGTGTTATACCAATATAATTTTACTAAAACATGTCTGTTTAATCCCCGATTCCTGCTCAATCTTGTCCTCGTTCAAATGGGTGTTACAGTAACACCATGGTTTATATACTTTTACATTCTTGCTATGACATACCCAACCCTAAACAACATTAAAACATAGCTTGAACAACATTAAACCCTATTGTGGATCATTAGCTTGTCTCTATTTATATCAACCAAAGAGAAATCCCAAAGCCCTACGGATTGAAATTTTTGTATACCAAAGCAAGAATACATAAGGGAAAGCAGCATCTTGTGAACAAATGTGTGCATATTGTGAAGAACTAACCTGCGGAGGAGGAGAAGGTGTGGAAAGTGAGGAAGAAAAGGCAAATGCAGACTCCTGAGAATTTCATTCCTGTCATGGTTAAGCTTTCTTTCTGCACAGTCTGCGTAACACAACAACATCAACAAAAACAAGCTGTGTAACACGACATCAACCAGAAGCAATAAATAGAAAGATGTTAAGAGAGAAGGGCAACCGAGTGAAGGCCAGTAATTAATGAGGTGCCAGCTAAAACCAAAGATATTCATTAAATGGTGATACATAGGTAGTACATATTCCCTATGTTGCGCGTGCCAAAATGGTCAAGCGGCGCCGGACTCCCTTTCCAACCATTCTACCAAGGTTTGGTTCAATAGTTAAATGTCTAAATTTTAGCTAACAAAAATAGATAATTATTTGTTTATTTTTAGTATAAATGTGGTGTAAAATTATTATTGGTTGTTTGATCATTAAATTATTTGATATTTAAATAGAGTGTTCTATGTAAATTTGTTATTGGTTGTTTGACCATTTAAATTGTTTTATATTGAAATAGAGTGTTCTATGATTACGAGCCCACCACTTCTATTAAATGACAACAACTTCACCACCTCCAATCAGAGTTAAGACCCAAACAATAAAATATAGAATTGATTTTGAAAAATCAACCTCCTTGATAGACTAGATTTATGTTATGTGTAAAATTGTTATTGGTTGTTTGACCATTGAATTGTTGGATATTGAAATAGAGTGTTCTATGATTACGAGGCCACCACCTCTATTAAATGACAACATCACCACCTCAATTGACCAATTAATCAAAATAAGACCCAAACAACAAAATATAAAATTGATTTTTAAAAATTTAAATAAATTAAATATGATGCTTGGTTCTAAATTTGAACGGATGAATATATTTGTAAAGGAATAAAATCACTTTTACATAAATATAGGCTAATTAAGTAAATGCTTATAAATAAAATCGCAATTAACCTAGATTTAAATACTCAATTGGAATTGATAATAGAAACAAGTGCCACGTAGTGGCCAGTACCTGCCTTGTAGTGTTGTTATTATAATATTAATTTATTGTAGTTTTTTTTGTTGATTAACTATTGGTTATAATAGTATTTGTTTAGTTGTAATTTTTTTGTTGATTAGGTATTGTTTGTATAGACAAATTGCATTCCAATAATTGAAAAATTAATTTTTGAAGAGTGTTGAAATGTCTTAGGTAAATAAAATTGACATCTCAAAAATAATCTAGGACTAAAATATTTCCTTAAGTATAAAACTAAACTTTACAAATCCTATTACAGAACACAAATATTTCCTTAAAATGTAATAATACTAATACTTTTATAATTTAAAATTCATTAAAATATTGTATGTTTGAAGAATAAAATAAAAAATGTAATAACATGGTGAAATATTTTTTTGTGATACTATATTTTTAACTTTTGACTAAATAAAATTGAAATCCTAAATTTTTAACTCTTGAGTAAATAAAATTGAAATCCCCAAAATAATCTAATTTCATAAAATAAAATATGTAGAACCTAACCCTAATTAAGTGTGGAGAGATTTGAAATGTCTGCCTAACATTTTAATTTTATCTTAGTCACTTAATTTTTTTGTTTAAGTAATAATAGTAAGTACTTTTAGAGAAGATGATTTTAATTATTTTAATTAATAATATTTTTTTCTAAAGATTGTTTATCATTTCAAATTTGTAACTATTATATTTCCAGAAGTAAATTTATATGAAAAAAATTATGTGAAGTTATTTTGAAATGTCTTGGGTTTTTCAAATTAAATCTCAAAAATAATTTAATTTGGTAAGAATAAAATAGCAATAAAATATTTACTTAGCTATAAAACGAAACTTTACAAAGCTTATTAAATAACACAAATATTTCCTTAACTATAAAACTAAACTTACAAAGGCTACATATTTGTATTATGTAGACATTTGAAATGGCTGCTTAACATAATATAATTATTAATATTATGATAATTTAAAATATAAAAAATGTAATAACATAGCCAAATATTTTTCATTATCAAATATTTTTCCATTATACTGTAGATTTTTAACTCTTTAGTAAATAAAATTGAAATACTATATTTTTAACTCTTGAATAAATAAAATTGAAATCCCAAAAATAATCTAATTTCATAAAATAAAAGGTGTAGAACCCTATATTTTTAATAATATTATTAATATTATAACTTTGTCCCTGAATAAAAAATTAAATTCATAAAAATTGATGATTCTTATTGCCATCCATTTAGGCATGACTTAACTAGTGGAAGACAAAATTTGTGTTCATAATTTGTTTACTTAAATCATTTTTTTCAGTTAATGACAATACAGACAAATCATTAAAGAATTAATTAATGTAATAATACTAATACTTTTATAATTTAAAATGCATTAAAATATTGTAAGTTTGAAGACTAAAATAAAAAATGTAATTAAATTCATGATACTGTAGATTTTAAAGTTTTGACTAAATAAAATTGAAATCAAGATTCTTAACTTTTGAGTAAATAAAATTGAAATCCCTAAAATAATCTAATTACATAAAATAAAATGTGTAGAACCCTAAAACTTAATTAAAATTAAATTATTTTTAACTAATGAAGCAAAAAATTAATCACCATCCATTTAGGCATGACTTAATCAGTAGGAGACAAAATCTGTGTTCATAATTTGTTTACTTTCCATGTGCTCCCCTTAAACCAAAATTCTCTCTGCATTTATAGTTTTTTGTTGCACTCTCCCGACAATCCGACAATCCACAGAGAAGAGTTCATTTTTTTTCACACAAATAAATCATTTCTAAAGATTTTTTTGTTAAAAATTTATCATGTTGACATAGGAAAAGTACAAATTTAAATCAAATTTGTCTGACGAGAAAAATAATCCTATCTTTTGATTGGTTTGCAATTAATAGATTAATAACTAGATAATTGCGAACTCATTGCAATAGTACCAGCAGCCGAAGGCAGGTACTAATAAATCAATATTAAAAAATTATATGAGAGATGAGGCACTTAGCTTTCACAATTGTGATAAAGAAATAAATGTTGATTGCATAGTTTTATCAATGTCTCATGTTCTAATAGTTGTGGAATTCCCTATGGATTAAATATGTACTCCTTGGGGTCAAACCCTAGTTCTTGAGAAATGACCTCACTAATCATCGGTATCTAATAGTGCATAAGAATTGATGGTATTTAAAAGAGAACTTGTTGGCTTGTGAGGGTCAAGTTCTTCTTAGCCAACCCCCTTGATAGACTAGATTTATGTGGGATAGACCATGTTGAGCATACAATCAATTATCATTGTACTGTTGTAATTTGGTAATTTTCTTCTTTTGGTATTAGAGAAAATGGTTGCTTTTGGTTTTTTTGGATTGTAAATTTTTTGTTTAAGATCTCTCTAACAATTGAGAATGTAAAATTTAATTTTCTTTTAACCTAATATATGTTTATACTCAATATTATTAATTTAACTCTAAGTGACATTATAAGACTTTTACCTTTATCTAAGTATCTTTATACTTTACACTTTTGACTTGTTTAACTAATTTAATAGGTTTCAATTAGTAGCAGTCAAACACTAAAAACATACACTTCAATCTAAGCTTGTGACACATGTCACTTTATTTTAATGATTATGAATATGATTATTTTATTTTATTTACTTAAGAGTTATTTTATATTTATATTTTTATTCTTAACTATATGCTTGTTGTGTTTTGGTTTTTATGTAGATGTTATGTGTTTTGCTATTACTATAGAAGGCCTCTAGGAATAATTGAAACTTATAATGAATTTATATTAAGTATACATACAAACATTCATATGTACCTATAACAATATTTATGATAAACAAAAAACCATAAAATTTAATTTTCTTTTAACTTGATAGTTTTTGTTTAATATTTTTAATTTAACCCAAGTGACATTAAATACTTATTTGAGTTCAACCATCAAAATGACTACTTTCACCCTAGGAAGATCTTAAAGGTTTAGGACCTCTTAGCTATGGCATACTTACAAAGGAATTTGTGTAATATAACACATGTGCCCATGCACCCATTGATGCCCATGCATCAGAGCCCTCACCAAGATAATCGAAGTTTCTTACATAATTTATATAAAATTTTAAGAGGTGGTTAATCAATTATTTCATACCTTTTTGAAATGTAATTATGTAAGAATTTCTTTTACCTCTTCTTAACCCTAGGACAAAATTACATATGAATTTTACTTTTATCTCCATTTTTACCAAAAGGTCAAATAGCATTAGCTTTTATCACCATTTTAATTCCAAAAAGTAATTCATATGAGAAAAGAATATATCTTTTTCACGTTGGGGAAAAGTCCTATAGCAGTTGGCTATGCCTCCCAAAATGCATTTTCATGCCTTCATTGTTACTCTCATCCTCTGTTTGGGTATTTATTGGTGACCAATCTGAGATTTATTAGTACCTGCCTTCGGCAGGTAGTACTATTGCATCTGTTGAGGCTTATCTAGTTATTAATCTATTAACAGTAAACCAATCAAGAAACATGATTATTTTCCTTGTCGGGCAAATTTGATATAAATTTGAACTTTTCCTATGTCAAGATGATAAAATTTTAACAAAAAATCTTTGAAAAATGATTTATCTCTATTGTGATTGGCTAATGACATCTTCTCTATGGATTGTTGGAGAGTGCAACAAACATTCGGTTTGAGGGGAGGATGTGGCAAGTAAACAAATTATGAAAACTAATCTTATCTCCTCTGAGAAACAAATGGCGATAATTCTGAGAGTGAAAAATCATCAGTTTTTTAGAATTTAATTTTTTACTTCATTACCTAAACTTCAAAATTACTTTTTCTCAAAGGTACAAAATCGTTATTATTTATAGTTATAATATTTATTATACTATTAATAATATTATTAATATCCATTATTAACACTTCCATAAATATAATATAATATAATACTATATAAAAATATTATTATATTAGAATAAAATAATAATATAAATATATTATTATCATATTTATAATATAAACATTGTTTATTATCAATAAATAATTAATTATACTATTTCACTAATATATAAACTATAAAAGTTATAAATTATACTATAAATATTACAATTTTGTTATAATATTTATATTGACTTTAAATTTTTTTATTTGTTTAACATTATTGGAATCCAATTTGTCTATACAACAAATATTTAATGGCAAATTTGATTTAAATTTGTGCTTTTCCTATGTCAACATGATAAATTTTTAACAAAAAATTATTGAAAAATGATTTATCTATATTGTCATTCGCTGAAAAAAAAATGACCTCTTCTTTGTTGGAGAGTGCAACAAAAAGTTATGAATGCGGAGAGAATTTTGGTTTGAGGGGAGGATGTGGCAAGTAAATAAATTATGAATACAAATTTTGTCTCCCACTAGTTAAGTCATGCCTAAATGGATGGCTATAATTATTATGAGTTTAGTTTTATAGTTAAGGAAATATTTGTGCTATTTAATAGGCTTTGTAAAGTTTAGTTTTATAGCTAAGTAAATATTTTAGTGCTATTTTATTTTTACTAAATTAAATTATTTTTGAATTTACCCAAGACATTGCAAAACGAGTTCACATAAATTTTTCCAGTTCTAGAAATATAATAGTTACAAATTTGAAAAAAATAAGATAAAATACATATAAATATGAATATGTTATTGTCATTATATTGTGTAATTATTCTTCAAACTTACAATATTTTAATGTATTTTAAATTGTAATAGTATTCAATATTATTACATTTTAATATCTTAGGCAGACATTTCAAATCTCTCCACACCAACAAGGGTTAGGGTTCTACACATTTTATTTTATGAAATTAGATTATTTTTGAGATTTTAATTTTATTTACTCAAGAGTTAAAAATTTAGGATTTCAATTTTATTTAGTCAAAAGTTAAAAATCTGTGATGAAAAATATTTGGCCATGTTATTACATGTTTTATTTTATTCTTCAAACTTATTTTAAATTATAAAAGTATTATTATTACATTTTAAGGAAATATTTATGTTATTTAATAGGCTTTGTAAAGTTTAGTTTTGTAGTTAAAGGAAATATTTTAGTCCTATTTTATTTTTACCAAATTAGATTATATTTGAGATTTCAATTTTATTTACCCAAGACATTTCAACACTCTTCAAAAATTAATTTTTCAATTATTGCAATGCAATTTGTCTATACAACCAATACCTAATCAACAAAAAAAATACAACTAAACAAATACTATATACAACCAATAGCTAATAATAAAAAAATTACAACTAAACAAATACTATAATAACAACACTACAAGGCAGGTATTGGCCACTACATGGCACTTGTTAAAGAATAAAATTAAGTCAAATATTATATCAATTAATATTATACTATATTATAATACTATAATATCAATTAAGATAATATATCAAGTATCAATTAAGATAATATATCAAGTGTTATAATAAATATTAATATTATAACTATAAATAATAATGTTTTTGTTGGTTTGACAAAAAGTAAATTTGAAGTTTACCTAATGAATTAAAAAATTAAAACTAAAACACAACTATAATTACAACTTAAACACATACTATAATTACAACATTACATGGCCACTACGTGGCACTTGTTTCTTAGTTAGATCCTTTTACTATGCCTTGTTTTCAAAACCTCATGTTGGGGTGGTGACTAAGTTTGAATTTTTAAGTGTATGCCTCTTTTGGTGAGGTGGTGGACCTTAGATGCATCTTTGCATATGTTGCATTGATGCTTTCTAGTATCACCTCTTGAGTATGTAAATTACAAAGTAGTAGAGTAGTGGAGATGATTTGTACATTTGCATACCTTGATTGACTATTTCACAACCCTATAACCCTTGTAAAATAAAGAAAATAGACTTATCTAGCTAGTTTGCATGTATTAATTACTTTAATTTTCATTCTACAACTCCACAAACTAACATATGACAGGAAAATGGGCATCCCATGCATCTTTGTACATTCTCATGCAAAATGATGTCCTACTATTTCATTCCACAATCCTACAAAGTTTACTTTGAGGAATTATAGGATATGCACACTTGAGTTCAAAAGGATGAAAGATTTTGGTGTTCCTTTGTGTCCTATAAGGTTGCAACATTTATATATCTCATAGACTTGTAGACCACTCAAGTAAGTTTGCATATGTTACCTACATGCCTCTCAATTCCACAACCCACAATCATTTTCCTCTATAGATCTACAGACCAACTTTACAGCTTTACATTGTGTCAAATTCTCCCTACATCCCATTCCCACACATCCACCAAAGCTTATGAAGGTGGGCTTGTCCCACTCATTTTCAGGATTTGTGCGCTTGCTACTCTACCTAGAAATTCTACATGAACTATATTTAAATGATCGATAGATCCCATGAGAAAATTTGCATATCTCTTGCAAACTATGTTCTTTCTCCTAGATGCCTTAACCTCATATTTCCCTAAATCTTGTAGTCTTAATGCCCCTCCTTGCAACTTGTTACCTTGCCCCTAGATTCCATGACCCCATCACACTCATATTTGGTAGACTTGTATACCTCAACTACAACATTGCATATACTTTGTTTACATGCTTCCAAACATTTCATATCCATGATACATTAATTCTATAGGTCATTTGGAAAAGGTGTCTCAATCTTGCATTCCTAATATTCATTTCAATATTTTTGTATGTATTCATTATTTCATCTTTTGTATATTTTGTCTTCTTGTAGGAGAGTTGGCATCCCATTTATAGGTGACATGGAATTCATATTTAGTATATTTTGTCCTCACACGAGGAGGTAGGCATCCCAGTTTGAGGTGGACTTGTTTGGTTGTGTGTCACATCTTGTGGAGTTGTAAGATCATTATGAATATGACAAATTCTTATGATGTGTAAGAGCATGTAAGAGGAAAGTTGCATTGGGATCTTGACCAAAATTATTAAAGGTTAAAACACTTTTCATGGAGCATCTTTATGCATTTGGAATGAAGAAAAATTGGGGCACCTAAGTTTGGGTGCTCAAATATGACATTTATGACATATGACATATAAGAGAATATACAAAAAAAAATTGAAATGACCAAGACCAGATGGGGGCATTGGAATATGGGCTTTAAATTTTGGCATCATACATCTCTTGTATTGGCTAATGGTTTTCCTAAACTATTTATGGTTTCCAATTTGTACTTCACCTATTTAATGGTACTTGGTTTTGTACTTTGTATGAGTTAATTTGCAAGTATTGTAATGTTGTTGAAATCACTTTAGATTTGAATGTTGGTGATACCCCTATAAAGGCTTTCTCTACAAGTGTATTTTAACCATATTATTTATTGAATAATACATTGGGCTACTTTGGAGTGTGAGAGTTTTCTCTCAAAAGGGTTTTCCCCATGTACACCTTTTGTTATGGTATATTATTTATTTTATGTTTGTTAGGAAATAGGTGTGTTGTACACCTTGCATAATATTGAATATTTTAATTATGTAAAATAAATATTTATTTTTAGTGCATCCTTGTTGATGTGTTAGCCAATTTAAAAATTTATTTAGAGACACTTATAAAAGTTGTATCTAAGATTGGAAAATATTTAATGTGGGGTTGAACATTGGGAAGTTATTTAATATTTAGAAAACTTACTATCATAAAGTGAAAACTTAGTTGCAAATATTAAATCAGGGGTCTTGATGGTTTTGTGTTCCCATGGTTTTGGGACACATTGTTTTCCCTATACTACATATTTTATTTATGTGATCTTGATTCTATAAAAGCAAGCACATGCTTAGTAGTTGGGGATGAATAGTTGAGTGAGTTGTCATTGTATTGGGCTTCTCTTGTAGGTTACATATGTGAGGAGAGGAAGCATGGATTGGGAAGTGTGGCTATGTGATCCTCATTTGTTTGTTTACACAGAATGCAATTATGGAGCTTGATGATTCATAAGTATTCATGGAGGTTATGTATTGTAATCTTTGTTCATGAGATAATTCAATGAGATTAGAAGGCTGAGTTTTTCCCTCATGGAGGGTTTTCCCAAGGTATATCTTGTTTCATCTCGATGGTATGTTTGTTTATTCTTTTTCATATGGATTTCTGAATACTTGTTTGCATAAATATCTCATAGGGTTATGTGGAAATTGTCTTTATGGCTACAAATTTCCCTTCATTTGGTATTAGAACTTGGTTGCCAAGTTGTGGGAAGAGAGATCCCTAGCCTTATAACCCTTGCTATGAGTAGATTTTTGTGCATAGTTGAATCTATGGCTTTGCAAGAAAGGAATGAAGACATTTTCAAGGTTATAGGTATGTTTGCAGACTTGGGTTGCAAATCTAAGGTTTGGACATTTGACAAGTGGGTTTGCTGTTCGGGCTCTTTGTGTGGGGATTTTGGAGGTGAACTATTGCTGGAGGCCTCCTAGACAAATCCCTATATAACTTGACTATATTTGGTGACAAAATTATTTTGTCCATTTTAGGGGCATGGAGAATCTTGGAAGAGAATATGTCAGTACAGTTGTATGGTGCCGTAGTCAGAATCTATAGTACAGTTAGGTGTAGGGAATATTCTCTTGACTGCATAGGCACAACATCAGTGCAGGGTACGATCTACAGATAATTTAATTAAGAAAAAGGTTTAAGTCAATTGGTCAGCTAGTACAAGTGGACACAATAGTGGACATGCTTGTGTTAGCAGGCATCACCATCGATAGATGGTAGATTTGAAAGAAATTAAATTTTGTTTAAAAATAATTCACAAAAATTTAAGAATTGGGAAGGGCTAAAGCACACGGTCCTGTGGTAGACTAGCTGCCGGGGTTAAGCCACAGGGGACCAGCCCCTAGTCAGTAGGTGCCTAGGAACCGATCATGCCCAACCAGTAGGGGCTAGGTCCCTAGGGCGGTGGGTGGACTACACCATTAGCGGGCCACCACCAACCACCCTATATCACTCATGATATTTTGAGACATGATCTTCCTTGGAGGAGATGTTAGATCATGATATTGAATGATGTGTTCCTATTAGTGTAAAAGAGATATTCCCTAGTTAGTCATTCCTAGGTCCTCTTCACGCTAGTTACTTTAGCTTACCTAGGAAGTAGTTATGTCATTTAATATTTTGTTTGCATTAGTTAGTTGAGTCTATATGCATTAATTATTGGATAACTATGTGCATTTAATAGTTTTGCATGAGTTATCTCATGTCATAGCATTAAGACACTTGTCATATTACAAGTTGTCTTATATGCATTTATTTATTAGCGGTGTCTAGGTGCATTAATTATTTGTGTCATCTAGTTAGTTGTTTCACTATGTTGGACTTGATTCCTACTTCTCATCCTTGCTTATATAAGTGAGGCCTCTCATTGTATATATCATATCAATTAATTATCAATGATCAATCATATATTCATGATCATATCATATTGTGTATTTGCATCATTTGATAGAATAGCATTATTCTCTCAATTTGATCTCTCTTGTGTTTTCATTAAAGCTCCTAGATCTTAGCTGGCTACCTTCATAGCCAACTCTTACATGGTATCAGAGCTATTAGAATTGCTTCTTGTTAGTATTTATTGAGACATCTAGGTTGCAATAGAAGATTTGGAGGTTTTCCTCTTTGTGGCATTGTATTACATGTTCATTTTGCAGCATGTTGCTACAAATCTAAGCACACCATTATGTTCAAGGTGTTCAAGATAGTTAGTTTAGCCTTTTGATTTATCAAATCAGACATTGGAGGCCAGATCTATGAGGGTTTGAAGTTGGGAGGTGCATGCGAGATCCAGCAGGTACCTAATCCTTCAAAGCATTTTGGGTCAAATACAACCTTGCCATTGTGTTCAAGAGGCCCAAAAACCCCAATATCGACTATCAAATCATCAAAATCAAACACCAAAAAAATTTGCAAAATCTTTTTTAGGTTGGCAGATTCCGCAGGTAGAAAATCCATACGACCATATGGATCCGTACATCCATATGGCCCTGTGTCAACATCTGCATCATCTTCGACATGTGTCAGCATTTTTTGTGAGGGTAATTTTTTTTTAGAGGTTAAAGTTTGGTTTAATTATTTTTCTGCAGGTTTTTTATTTTGCAGGATCCTACATCAACAAGATACAAACCTTGCATCGGTAGGGTACTTGCAGGTACTATGATGCTATGGGGGGGCCACATGGCACGGGCCCCCTGCCTACTCCTCACACTTCAACAGTTTCCTAATACTGGCGGTGGCCAACACCTTGACTGACGACTTTTCAAACCGGCGATAGCATTTTAAACGACTGTTGAATCCTGAGATTCTGGGAGAATATGCCCCTTCAAAATTCCCCTCAAAACTACTTTTGTACCCTCCAGGGTAGTTTTCAGTTCCAAATGATGATTTTGCCCTTTTGAGGCTAGTTTCTAAAATTCTAAGGGTGGTTTCTAAACCCAGAGAGAATATTTCATCAACTAGGGAATATTCATTTTTGGTGTCAGGTGAAGTTAGTTGTGTCATGCTGATGTTAGCATCCATTGGGCCTATTTTGCTCCCCTCTCATTTGAGTTTTGAGTTTGGAAGTCTAACTTTAGAAGTCGATATAATTTACTCATATTTGCTCTATTTTTTGAGCAATTTTTTTTGTTTTGGATTAGAATTTCATAGGCTTCGTAGTGGTGCAATCGATTATTAGTTTTAGTGCCTAGTTTGTCTAGAAATTATAGATCTTCATCATTGTTGTTGAGCAGTTCCAATTTTTGGAACTTTCAGGGCTCTGTTTGAGCTTGTATGGTAACATTTTTTGGTGAATTCTTTTTTGAAAGTGCATAATTTTTCAAGTACTTCTCAGATTTGTGATCAAATTGATCTTATTTTTTGGCCACATTGTACACTTTCAGTATAAGGCCTAATTTGGCATTTGCATGCACTAAGATCAAAAGACCACTTAGCTATCTTGGCTTGTGGTAACTGTAATAACACTAAGTATAAGGTGCAAAGCCCATATTTTGCTAGGGGGTAATCTTGTGCTTTTGTTGGATTAAGTCTCTTGATTGGTCTATTGTGTGACTAAATTTGAGGAGTTAATCATGGGTATTAAAAGTCATTGCGTTGTAATAAAATTGGATAGAGGAAATTATAAGTCTTGGCAAGATGGAATCCTGATGCATTTTAGGTGGCTTCATATTTTGCCCCATCTCTATGGACTTGTTCCTCAACCTACATCCTATTGGCAGAAATTTGTGTGGGATTCTAAGATTGAACACATCCTAGGAGTGATTGGTTGCAGTGTTGATATTGACATCCAGACAGCCACTGCAGATATTGAGTGTCCTCATGACCTTTGGATCAAAATTTTGGAGATGTATGAGATCCAATTGATCCTCTATTCCCATTAGATCATGCCTTGGATTGTTTTCTTCCACTTGATGTTTTTTACCATATGATCATAAAACAACTACAATGCTTAATGAATGGGAAGAGCTTGAATGTCATGATGACATAGAGACTTCTACAGATGCCCCTTCTCCTATAGAGACTTCTATTGAGACTTTGGATTCTATGACTCCTAATCTATATTTAGAGGGTTCATCTTCTTTATCTATGAGTCAACATGTTGAGGCTAAGGACTCTTGTATTCCAACATTGGCAGAAACCTCTAATGTTCACACTCAAACATCTTGTGTGGACACATCATTCACCGATGAGCAATGTAGTCAAATGACATGCATGAGATCTCATCTTCATTACCTATTGCTTCATTTGATATTGTTGCTACATCCATGGTTTTTGTTGATTTAGTGCAGCAGGATATTCATTGTCTTCCAGACACACCATCTTGGGATGAGCACTTGACAAACATTGCAGGTTTGTTTTGTGAGTCCTATCTTGTAGACTTGGAGGATACTATTGAGGATATTCATCTCCTCTTTGATGATAGTCATAGCACAACTATTGTCAGCTCATATTTATCTTTGGAGCTTGATGTTTTTCAGTTTCCACTTGGTTCTAGATCATCACCTTCATCAGTTAGACCTGGGACTCCTAATTTGACTATGGCATCTTTCGACATCAACATTGAGAAACATGACCATCTTTCAGAGACATCATACTTCATGAGAGTTCCTTCCTCATCTCTTGTTTTAGAGTTGGAGTTTCTTCTACATCTACCCATGGATTGGTTTCTTCCCAAGGGGAGAAATTTTGATTGTCAGTTTTGGATCCTCTTTGGTCTTCTTCTTCGAGCATTCACCATTGGCACAGGAGCTACTTCATTATGGGGGGCATCTTGTCTCATTGTTTCCCTCTTATGGGAGAGGCTATTTATTGTATCTTTGCGATGGATGGTGTACTTAGGTGGTATTGAGTCCTTCCATCATTTCATCACTTATACATGTCATTATTGCATTCTCACTTTTGGAGAGGAGTTTTGTCCAATGTGGTTTTCTCCTTTTCTCCACTTGAGATTTATTGTTCATGCATTCATGCCTAGTTTGCTTCTCCCTAAGTTGCACTTAAGGGGTGTGTTAGTGTAAAAGAGATATTCCCTAGTTAGTCATTCCTAGGTCCTCTTCACACTAGTTACTTTAGCTTACTTAGGTAGTAGTTATGTCATTTAATATTTTGTTTGCATTAGTTAGTGGTCTATATGCATTCATTAATGTATAACTATGTGCATTTAGTAGTTTTGCACTAGTTATCTCATGTCACAGAATTAAGACACTTGTCATATTACAAGTTGTCTTATATGCATTTACTTATTAGTGGTGTCTAGGTGCATTAATTATTTGTGTCATCTAGTTAGTTTTTCCACTATGTTGGACTTGAGTCCTCCCTCTCATCCTTGCCTATATAAGCAAGGCCTCTCATTGTATATATCACATCAATCAATTATCAATGATCAATATGTAGACACTTAAATTTGTACATGTATTGCGACATCACCTTGTGAGATGCCTTGTAACGTTTTGCCCTAAGTCATTGCATAATCCCACTTATAATCCAACTTAGTCACCTAACCAACTAATTAAATAAATCTTATTTTTTCAATTAATCCCTCTTTCACATGTCTCAAATAATTCAAATAAAACATTTGAAATACTCCATCACCTTTTACCATGTGCAAAAATAATTTAAATAGACTTTTATTTAAATTAGACTTATCCTACACGTCACAACCCCTCACTTAAGGGAAAAAGCCCCTTTTCTTATCTAAATAAATCAAATAAATTGGGCAAGTTTATCTGATTTTACACCTCATCATATCCTCAAATAAAAAATTCACTCTTATCTTATAGAGGATGGAAACCCTAGTCAACCTTTCCTATAAATCAACCCTCACACAAGTCATTTGATCATCTAGTTTTCGAGTATCCTCATGCTCTTGAATTTTCAATATGGAGATTTTTAATATTGTTATGCTGCTGCAACGATGAGCAACCAACATTCCTCCATTAACAACCTTCGAAATCTTGCATTCTTATGTGAGGTTGAGAAGAGCAATGGAGATAAATCAGGTTTAGCGTGGATTCAATTTGCATTTGAGTTTATTGTTTTGATTTCCATGTTATCCGTGCTCTATTCTGCTAGTTAGGGTCAGCAATATTATGCCGACAAGTTGTCATATGAACAAGTCAAGAAGGAAAAAAATACAAAATCTCAATTATGTGCACAATTTATTAATCCCAAAACCAGCCAAATATTAGAGGAAAGTTGCAAACAGTTTCCTATACATTGGTGTAGGAATGATGACATATCCTGAAACTTTTGGGATAGATGGTACATGGTCTTCAATGAGCAGCCATGCAAGAATGATGAGGTACCACAATATTTTTCGAGGAAACTCTATTGCGAGTTCGTCCTCAACAAGATTCTGAATTATTTTGACATTCATGAGTTCCAGGGTAGAGGTGGTGGCTCTGCCCAAGATATACCTGGGGCTTAGTGAGATGAACAACATGTGCCTATACCCTGAGTGAGGCCAGAATGTAGCTCACTCCCTTTGGCTTTGAAGGAGAGTGTTGAGCTGGAAACTTTACATTCACTGACTACTCTCACCCAAACTCTATCATAGCATGCGGATGATTTTACCCAAGCTAGTGAGGGTGAGAGTAGTAGGCGTCATGTGTCCCCACATTTGTGTAGTACATGTGGGAACCTATGTGATTATGGGATGCATAAGGCATGACAAGACTCTGCGACATAGGGGCAACATGCTGCGACATAGGTGCAGCATGATGTGACACAGGGGTAGGACATATTGGATGATCTTGTTCTCAGTGATGACCTCTTACATCATACATTTGGTATTGACTCTCAGGTAATTTGTTACAAGTTTCATCTTGATTTAGTATATTGTTTTTTGAAATTTGTAATTAATTTTATATGATTATCTATATTATAAGTAAAAAAATAATGTATGTAATTGTTTGCATAAGGAAATTCTAGGGTCAAAATCTTCATCCTACCTCCGTTAGTCATCCATTGGCGGGTTATGAGAGGAGGTCAAGTCAGTAGGTATGTAATTTATCACATATTCGTAATTATTGTAGATGTGTCAATGATAATATTATTTTGTGACAATTTGATGATTCCAATAGTCACCAGCTCCTCCATGGTTTCCTTGGTCCCCTGGATGCCAAACCATCACTTTTACAGAGGTAAATTTAACCATTTCTAATCATTATGCATTTTTAAAATAATGTTATGTATTTATTTTGTTTGAATAATCTTGAACTTGATTTTTAGATGCTGAATACAGTGGAGACTCCTCCTCATCTTTGTAAGTCAGTGCAGATAGGCATTGATGTAGCCATGATGTCTACAAATCCTTTAACTTAGGTATGAGCCTATAACATGAAAATATCATAATTTTGTATTTATTTTTTAATCTCATGTCATTTGATGTACATAAATGATATTTATGTTTAGTCAATTTTGCTTCTTGATGCTTCTCACAGGACGTCACAACTCCAGTCCATCCAACTACGGACAAAGAGAGAGAGAAGATGATGGAGAGTGATCATCGGTTGGCGGTAAGTGATCAATTACATATGTGATGTTATATATTTCATACATTTTCTATACTAATGCGCATATTGTTTGTTTGTATTAATAGTTGCAGCTGGATGAACTTTATTCGAAGAGGCCTACTCGACAACAGAGAGAGGATGTGTCATTGACTGGCTCTCCATCATCACAGTGAAAGAAGGGTCGCTGATTATTTCCTAAAAGTCCATAGGAAACTAGTTTTTAGGAACTTTTTTGTATGCCTAGATGGCTTTGTATACATACTTTTGTATGTTAATCTGATGTGTTTTTGTATGTTAATCCAATGTATATTTTTATATATTTGCTTGTATGGCTTTGTTTGGACATGCCTATATGGTTTTTTATATAAACTAGATGTTATGTTCATGACATTATGTATATGACAGTTTATATTAAATATTTAATATGATAATCAATTATTGTTACAGGAATTTGGTTTTACAAGTACCAATTGCATTTTCTTGAAAGTTTATAAATTGTTTTCAAATAATCCATTTTGTGCATATCTTACAATCATTGAATTTTGTGGGAGTGTGAATTTCTTTGAGGCATCAATTCAAATAGTTCATGTGCCTTTCCTATGCTTCCATACTTTCCATACATGTCTACAAGGGAAACTTTGCAAATACAATACATGTGACAAAATTCCTATATCATTTATGCTTTGATGGTTGTCCACACCATGTTCTCTAGATCCCATTATAGCATAGGCAAAGAGGAAGTTAGTTAAGGTTGTGCAATTTAGTTTTAGATGTGCCAAAATTTGCATAAATGGTTGAAATTTATTTTTGTGCACTTGCTTGAGAGTTTTTAAAGCCTTATAAAAAATCCATTTCATGCATATCTTGCAATCATTGCATTCCATGAGACAACATTTCTTTGAGGCATCATGTCAAATAGTTCATGTTTGTTATATATGCTTCCACACAAGTTGCATACATGTCTTGCAGCGTACTTACAACTACGACATTTGACAAAATTCCTATGTCCTTTATGCTTTGATGGATGTCTATACCATGCTCCAAACATACCATTTCTAAGGTTTTGGAATTTGGCTTTACACTTGCCAATTGCATTTTCTTGGAACTTTCTAAAGGCTTATCAGTAAATCCATTTTGTTCATATCTTGTAATCATTGTATTCCATGAGGTGACATTTCTTTGAGGCATCATGCCAAACAGTTCACATGCCTTGTCTATGCTTCCACACTTTGCATACATGTCTCTGAGGGTAGTTGCAACTACAACATCTAACAAAATTCCCATATGTTTTATCCTTTTGATGGATGTCCAAGGAGGATACTAGATAAGGTTGTGGAATTTTTCTTTATACCCGCCAATAGCATTTGCTTGAAAGTTTCTAATGCCTTATCAAAAAATCCATTTTGTTCATATCTTGCAATCATTACATTCAATGAGGTGACATTTCTTTGAGGCATCATGCCAAATAGTTCATGTGCCTTGTCTATGCTTCCACACTTTGCATACATGTCTACAAGGGTGATGCAGTAGGCAAGGAGGATGACTCAACACCATGGAAACATATTTCATGGTGCAGGAGCACCTTAGCCATAGCCAATCTTGGCTAGGAGCATGTCATAACAAGGTCCTAAGACATCATAGGACAAGTTGATGGTCTTGTGTCATCATTTTGCATGTAATAAGGTCAAATGACCAATGTCATTTGTGTTTGGCTGGTTAAATGACCAAGGTCAAAGGAACAAGCTCAAAGGACTAAGGTCAGGAAACAAGAATATAGTAGAGTATGAGGATGCAATGGCCTAATATGGCCATGTATTAGGAAAAAAGAGGGTGTAGTCCATACAATAGTGCTTTAACAAGTGTTTCAAAGGCCAAAACTAGTGAATTTGGTTCCTTTTCCATGCTAGGGTTCCCAAGTGGTTTCATGTGCTGGGTTTGCATTGGCATAGTAGTTGCCTTGTAAAGGAGGCCTAATTAGGCCTAGTCTCAAGGTGAACTATCATGAATTTGGAGCCTTCTATCCAAAACAATCTATTTCGTGCATATCTTGCAATCATTGCATTCCATGAGACAACATTTCTTTGAGGCATCATGTTAAACAGTTCATGTTTGTCAAGTATATGCTTCCACACTTTGCATACATGTTTGAAAGGGTACTTACAACTACAACATTTGACAAATTCCTATATTCTTTATGCTTTGATGGATTTCTATACTGTGTTCCAAAGATACCATTTCAAAGGTTTTGGAATTTGGCTTTTGGTGTAGGAGCACCAACACCATCTTTTAGAAAATTGGGTCATTTGAAGGTCTTGACAGGTTGACTCTAGGATGTTTTGAAGTAATTTGAGTCTTTTTACATCAAATATGGTCATTGTAGACCATGATACATGTAATAAGGTCAAGATGACCAATTTTCTATGTTTTGGAGTCATGTTTAATCAAATAAAAGTCATGTAATGCAAAGGTTTCTAAGGGTTGTTTTGAAAATGCAATTTATACATGTATTGGAGAGTTGGAAAATGACCATGTGGTTGGTTGTGACAGTTGTAGGTCATTTGAAACTACTTAAAACATGCATTAAAGTGCTCACATACCCTAAGGAGAGAAGGGAGATGAGTTTTGTATTAAAAAATTTGAATAAAAATTTAGATTTTTTTATTTTTTCTACAAAAACACTGTTCCAAGTTGTACCACAACCCTGTACGGCCCATCCATGTGCTAAAATCTATTGGAAGTGGTAGTGGTATGTCTTAAATTTCAAATGCACTTGGTTTGAGGAGAAACCATTGAGTTTTGAGTGAGATATCTTCATTTTTTTGAAACTGCCTGTGTAACACTCAAACCAAGGGTTTGAGTGTGTAAAGAAATGTTTTAGACCATTCCACTTGCTGTATGACCCTATAACTTAGTGGAATAGTTTGGTTTGGATGTGTTTTAGATGCCCATGAAGTTAGGGAAGCAAGAGATGGAGTTTGACCAAACTATGGTGTTTGATCAAGTCTAGGGGGTTGTTGGATGTTTAGAGGTATGTTTCTTCACAAACTAGGCCTAATTAGCCTTTTTTAGACAGCGAAAAATGCCATTTTTGAGGTACATGGTCCAAAGGAGTCACTATTGGTTTTGAGATATGTTATGTAACTTGGAAATGAGTATCTAAATCTGTATTTAGTTTGGGAGGTCTTTTGGAAAGTTTGAGAGAAAAACCCCAAAAATAGGGTTTGATGTCCTACTAGATTAGGCCTGATTGAAACATGAAAAGTATGAAGATTGAGACTAGCCACTCTGAAGGTTGTTTTATTCACATGTAATTGAGTTTTTTTGGTCTAATAAGGTCATAATAGACCATGTGCAAGGTCAATAGAGTCATTTTGAGTTCATTTTACAAAAGTTGTCAACATGTATACAGTGGAAAGGTGCTAGGAGTGACATTTTGCATTCCATAGCTCATGGGGCTAAAGGGACTTCACCAATGTGTCAGAGTGGGCAGGAAAATGCTAGGGGAGGTCTCATTTTAGGTGCCAAGAGTCAGTTGTTTGGGGCAGCAGGCTACCGGCAAAGTCCCTTAAGCTCTCTAAGACAAAAAAATTGCCAAACTTTGATGGGACAGTTCTCAAAATTTGTGGTAGCTAGGAACATTCTATTTGGACCTACAAGTGCACGTGGGGTCTATATACAATAACCTCTCTCAGTTTCATTCAAATCCTATCCGTTTGACCGTGCTAGAATCAAACGCATTCTTGCAAAATGCTTTAGTTTCATACAGTGGAAAGGTGCTAGAAGTGACATTTTGCATTCCATAGCTCGTGGGGTTGAACAGACTTTCACAATGCATCAAGATGGGTGGGTAAATCCTAGGGGAGGTTTCATTTCATGTGCCAAGCATCGTAGTCGTTCGAGGTAGCAGGCTACTGGCAAAGTCCCTTAAGCTCCCTAAGACAAAAAAATTGTCAACCTTTGATGGGACAGTTCTCAGAATTTGTGGTAGTTGGGAACATTCCATTTGGACCTATAGGTGCACATGTGGTCCATCTACAATAACCTCTCTCAGTTTCGTTCAACTCCTATCCGTTTGACCGTGCCAGAATCAAACGTATTCTTGCAAAATGCTTCAGTTTCATGCAGTGGAAAGGTTGCCAGGTGCCATATTTTTTGTTCTACTCATCGTGGGGCTGAATGAACTATGCTAACATGTTAGGGTGGGTGGTTAAATGGTAAGAAAGGTCTTGTTTCATGTGCCAAGCATCCCAGTCGTTCTGGCCTGCAAGCTACCAATACCTAGCACTTTTCGAGTTTGCTGGTAGCTTGCAGCCTGGAATGACTGAGACACTTGGCGCACAAAATGAGACCTCCCTTAGCATTTACCCACCCTCCCCAATGTGTTGGCATAGTTCATTCAGCCCCACGATGAGCAGAACAAAAAATATGGCACCTAGCAACCTTTCTACTACATGAAATTGAAGCATTTTGCAAGAATCTGTTTGATTTTTGCACGGTCAAACAGATAGGAGTTGAATGAAACTGAAAGAGGTTATTGTAGATGGACCCCACATGCACTTGTAGGTCTAAACATAATGTTCCCAGCTGCCATAAATTCTGAGAACTGTCCCGTCAAAGTTTGGCAATTTTTTCATCTTAGGGAGATTAAGGGACTTTGTTGGTAGCTTGCTGAACAACTGAGACACTTGGCACATGAAATGAGACCTCCCCTAGTGTTTACCCACCCACCTTGACATGTTGGTACAAATTGTTCAGCCCCACGATGAGCAAAACAAAAAATATGGCACTTGGCAACCTTTCCATTGCATGAAACAAGAGCATTTTGCAAGAATGTGTTTTTATTTCGGCATGGTCAAATGGATAGGAGTTGAACAAAACTAAGAGAGATTGTTGTAGATGGACCCCATGTGCACCTGTAGGTCCAAACAGAACATTCCCAGCTGCCATGAATTTTGAGAACTATCTTGTCAAAGTTTGGCAATTTTTTCGTCTTAGGGAGCTTAAGGGACTTTGTTGGTAGCCTACTGCCCCGAAGGACTGCGACACTTGGTACACAAAATGAGACCTCCCTTGGCATTTACCCACCCACCCCAATGCCGTTGGCAAAGTCCGTTTAGCCCCACGAGCTATGGAATGAAAAATGTCACTCCTAGCACCTTTCCACTGCATGAAATTGAAGCATTTTGCAAGAATGTGTTTGATTTTGGTAGGGTCAAACGGATAGGAGTTGAATGAAATCAAGATAGGTTATTGTAGACGGACCCCATGTGCACTTCTAGGTCTAGACATAATGTTTATAGCTGCCACTAATTTTGAGAACTGTCCAATAAAAGTTTGGCAGTTTTTTCATCTTAAGGAGCTTAAGGGACTTTGTCGATAGCCTACTGCCCCGAATGACTGTGATGCTTGGCACATGAAACAAGACCTCCCCTGACATTTACCCACCCACCCTGATGCATTGGTGAAGTCCGTTCGGCCCCATGAGCTATGGAATGCAAAATGTCACTCCTAGCACCTTTTTACTGCATGAAACTAAAGCATGTTGTAAGAATGTGTTTGATTTTGACACGGTCAAATGGATAGGAGTTGAACAAAACCAAGAGAGGTTATTGTAGACAGACCCCACATACACCTATAGGTCTAAATAGAACATTCCTAGCTACCACGAATTCTGAGAACTATCCCATCAAAGTTTGGCAATTTTTTCGTCTTAGGGAGCTTAAGGGACTTTGGTGGTAGCCTACTGCCTCGCATGACTGCGACACTTGGCACACAAAAAGAGACATCCCCTAGCATTTACCCACCCACCTCAATGCATTGGCAAAGTCCATTCAGCCTCACGAGCTATGGAATGCAAAATGTCACTCCTAGCACCTTTCCACTACATGAAACTGAAGCATGTTGCTAGAATGTGTTTGAAGAAATCATTGACACATGAAGACATTGAGAACACTAAAGACATGGAGGAAAAAGAAGCATGAAGACATGAACAAACTCCTGTCATGAGGAAGAACCACAACCAAATCCAATGATCCAATGGCATGAACCCATGACATAAGCAACTATGTCCTACTATTGTAACATGATAAACATGAATTTTATGAACTAACATCAAAACCTTGTGATCTAACCCCATGAAGCATAACATGATGATGAAGCAAACATCAAATGTATACCATAGAAAATAAATCAAATGAAACATGAGGCCTTCACTGCCTATAGTTCAGACCACTACTATCAAGTAGACCTCTTCAATAGTTCAAGCTCATGCAGCTCCACCTATTAATACAATCAAACAATATGCACATTACTATAACAAAATGTACATGAAATATATAACATCACTTATGTAATCGATCACTTACCACCATCTGATGATCAATCTCCATCATCTTTTCTCGAGCTTCTTTGTCCATAGTTGGACAGACTAGAGTTGTGACCTCTTGTGAGAAGAATCAAAAAGTAAAATTGACTAAACATAAATATACAGGAGGGAAGCAATTCATACTACTATTTATATACAAAACAAAGTACAAGTAACCATCTAGGAAAGTTTTATATATACTTGCAAATTAATCTAATGAACCATCTGGGTCTTCTCTACTATTTATTGTGTCAAGTATTGACTCATGGTCAGAGTCACACACCTTCCACAAGGTCTTGTTCAAAGGTCTACCTCGATATTATATCAAATGAACATTGGTTGGCATGACAAGGTTGGAGTAATGAAGAATCTTCTGATGTGTGTCAAAGTCCTCAAACAGCCAAACATTAACACTCTTATGTGGGTACCTTCTAAGCCATGTTCCATTAACAACCACTGAGCCTGTAGGGTATTCGATGTTTTCTCCATCTGTAACTGGCACCTCCAATTTCTTTTTGGCCTCAACACAATGACACAAGTAATAATCTATTCCCTCTTCATTATCTTCATCTGCAATAATTGCATAAACATGCCCTACAATGATATGTACAACAAATTAGATGAAATTAGTCAACATTACAAAAATACTACAAAGATTAAGATAACATTAGGAATTTCAAATTTAACTATGCAAGTAGATATATTACCTGGTTGAACTAGATCTGATATGTAGTCAAAGTCAACTGATGATTCCATCTCTATCAATTCCAGTGTCGTCGGGGGTCGATACGTGTCAAGTGGGCAAAGATAATTGAACTACCATTCATCAACCCACTACATTGACTCGCACTCATTCTGGGCTTGAATTGTACATGGAGAACAAAAGCACGCCATCTTCCGCATATGTATAGTCCATGAACTTGCAATTGAGCTTCTAATAGAGTGTAGCTCACTTGATCCTATCAGTGTACAATAGTCCTCATATGGTGCAATGTTAGTGATAAGTCTAGTTTATGACTCAATTTTGTTAAACTTTATTATCTACTTGTTATAGTTATCTTGGACTTTGGTACTTTAATTCTGATCTTTTTATGTCATTGCCTCAAAGCTATAACTTGTTGAGCATAGGTCATTTCTTATATTCTTTTATGACAAAGGCATGCTATATGAACTATCTATGTTAATTCTACATATGGTTAATGAATGTTACTCCAAGGTAGTTACAAATGTGCAATTATTGTGTGTACTAATATTGTTATGTAGATATAATCAGCATCCATAAAGTAGAGGAAGATTCTATTGGTTGGTCACTTACCATAAAAAGTCAAACATGGTGATAATTCAAATGTCAAATGGATGGAAGACAACTGCCTTGTAACTAATTTTAAATACTTGTTGAGCAAATTTAGGAGTTATTGTTATGCTAGATTTGTGTTAAAGCAACTCGCTTGACCAGATTCCCCGCATGTGTAACCTCCTTTCCACTTTCTATGTTTTCCATAATGAGGCATCCTCCTATTCTATTGGAGTTGACCGCCTTACTAGGTAGATAGTTTTGTAGTTTTTCTTCTATAAATAAGACTCTGATGCTCCTTCTGAGGGGTTGTTGATTAATCAGAGATTGTCTTTGCATTATCCAATTTTTGGTTACATGGTTATAATGTTCAGATGTACTTATCTTTTCCAATGAATAAAATGAAGTTGTAAGTTCGCATTTCTGAGTTTACATTTGTCTTAGGGAATACTCATCCAAGGGGGCCCACTTGGTGAGAATTCCACCCTCTAGTTTAGTTACATTTTCTGTTAAGCATTTAGTTAAATCTGGCATTGAATGTTCCTGCAGCCACTAGAATTCTATTATGTGTCTGTTCCTGCAGCCAAAGCAGACAGAGTGGTTTCCTATTTATTTTCCCAGAATGTTACTTTCTGTCATGTACTTGATCTTAGAATAGTTGTTGGTTGATGTTCAGCATTCCTGTTATTTCCTTTCTAGCAATTTATCTTCAGCATTATGTCTTTCTTAGCTATAGAATGAACGTGGCTACTTTGGAAGTTCTTAGTGCACATACCATGCTGACCCATTTCAACTTCACATCCCTGGGTTGACATGTGAAATGCATCTCCATAGTTATTAAGATAGCTACTCAGGTTAGATGTCCAATCTCTGAGTTATAGCTTTAAGAGCTCAATTGTTAATCATTGTAAGAGACCAACAGTTAGTATCATCTATCAACCAAAAAAATCTACGAACTGAAGACTTACCTTCATTACCTAGACCCATTGAAGCATTACACCATTCAATGATTGATTTTGCATCTATCAGCTTTGCATTATCTTTATACTTTAATTGTTCTCATGCTATGGCTCTTTTGATACATGCTCCTGCACCATCATGCTCCCTCTTTCCATGCTCAGCCTCACAAAAGTTCCACATATGTTGAACACCTATAATATTATGCCTCCTACTCAAACAATAGAAATTCCATGAGTTCTTGAATTGTGATGCATAGTTATCCGACCATATGATATGCTGACTGAATGATATGCCCCTTCTAGCCAGATCATTGTAGAACACCTGAAAACAACCTTGCATGAACTCTGTGGAATGCATGCGATCATCACTTATATAAAAATGATACTCACTTATGATCTTTTTGTCATCCTCTATACTATCATTCGCATGAATGAATGCGATGTGCACAAATATAGAAACCTGTGTCGAGTTATAATATTGGGATTGCACCTCACACTGTGGCTGTAGACTGTAGTTCTCTATAAAGTTGATGACTAAAATAATGCTACCAATTGGAAATGTGTCCTTACATAACTTGAATTGCAATTCTAACCATCGATCTCTATGGGCATATCTTACATACTTATACACTATGTTGTCACAAAATATAGGCATAAACTGATACACTAGAATCTTCTGAATAACATATTCACACCTGTTTGCTTCTTTACCATCTCTTGTATTGTATGCCACTATTTTATACTTGTCGAACTCTACTAGTTCATTTCCAACCACATGTGTTCTTTCCATATGTTCACATATTGGCATACGTTGCAAGCCACTACAATGCTGACATGTGCCATCCAAGCATAATTTCCTGTAGAATAATTGACCTTCCTCTCTATCACATAAAATCATTGATATGAAGTCTCTTGAGATAGTTGGTGGGGCACGTATGCCACAATCCTACAAAACATTGTTAGTATGCAAATCTAAACATATAGACTGATAAACATCAAAATGGTTAGAAAATTCAATATGTAATCTACAACAAGTAGTGCATGTGTGAATTATTTTGACAAAGAAAGGTTTTAGCATTTCAAAATATCTTTGAGAAATTTTAATTTGAGGATAATTCTCTAGAAATTTACCAAAAAACTGTGTTTGTCATATCCAAAAATGCTTTGGAGGTGGCTCATGATTTCAACTACCGATTCTCCTTCTTACCACATCTCTTTGATTTGAAGATACCCTTGTGTAATTCTTCCAAAAGTCTTCAATTAGTGATCTCAAAGCTTCAACAACAACTTTGTCTTTTCATGGGAGTCTCCTAGAGAATGCCCACAATTCAATAGTGTTTGGATCCTCAACTCTTTAACATCTTCCAATGGCTCTCATTAGAGTTTTTCTATTTATTTTCAATGCTTGACTTGTCTTTCTAATGAGGCGAGCTTTTTTTGTTTGTTGGCTTACAATTGTCGATGTAATGACATGTCATGTGACATTACTGTCCTTGGTATGTGAGGTGGAACCCACACTCTCATACACACTCATTAGATTCTTGACAATTGATTTTTCACTTGACGCATTCGATGTTCTTAGGCTAAGAATCTTCATAGTGGGCCTAAATTTTAGATTTCTCATCAGTTCAACAAAGAGTTGACATCTTCCAGTTTCATTTAAATTCTCAAAGAATAATTTCCATATCTTATTTGCATATCTTTGACAAGTGTGCATGTGAATCTTATCCTACATGGGCTCCAAAACATTCTCATCAATATCAATTAGAAACTTAGGCCTCCTATGCAAAATTCTAGGAGGTGTTTTATTTGGTAAAGTAGACTAAACATTAGGAATTTCTTCAATATTTACTTGAGATGGGATAGATGACATACCTTTGATTGGAGGTGAAAAGGTTGAAAATGACGTACCTTCAACTTGTGGTGTGAATGATGTGTTGGTGATTGTTTTGATGCAATCATAACAATAAGTTAAAATTCACATATAATGAACTGAAACTATACTTGAAAGATAAGAAGGAATCGTTTAAGATTCACTTAATCCCAAGTCTACAATGGCACTATTGGTCAAATTCAGTTGGTCAATGTGAAGCTGTAATGTTCAAGAGGCCTTACACAGTTTAGGGTTTCTTTTGGTTTTACTAGACTAAGATTATGCAAAAAGATCATAGATATCAACAAGTGTTTTGTTCATTTGCATACAGGTGTTTCTGTGTTATAAAGCTGTGAATGAGTTTTCTGGGTTATTGTAGCTTTCCTCTTTATATATTTATGAAAACTTGTCTACTTCTAACTCTGTTGTTCATGCTTCTTCAAATATGAGACAAATTTCCTTCAATTTTTACATTTTCAACTAAATATTTTAGATGGGTTGGGAAAAGTTAGAAAGATCTACTCTAAACATTATTTAAATCTACCAAAGGATCTAATTGTTCTGTTATGCACTATATAAATCACACAGCAATTTGATCAAATCTACAGTAAAAACCTTAAATGTAAGTTCTGAGCATTTTCACAAACATACATTTAAAATTGCAAGCTCTCAAAGATAATATTTCAAAACACAAAGAAGAGCAGGAGAACACTCAGAAGATAGATGTAGAACTCCAGATTCTATTGTATTAGAAACAAACAGTCATACATGATTTACAATGTCGGAATGACTCTTAGTTTCATTGATCAAATTACAGAGAACTTACAAGCTTTACAGACACAATAAGGAAGCCAGACATTCCACGCACTCCTTAATACAAACAATAGGTGACCTCCTCTAAACTAAACTATGCCCAGAAAGAATCTACAATTCTAGCAAAATGCTAAAATCCCTGTGTAAGTATTACAATGTATTAAGGCACAATATATAGACTTTCTGATTGTCCTCAATATAGCCCAAAACCCTAATGGTTAAGTCATGGTTCAAACCCTAGGTTACAGCATTGAATGCAGGAGAACCAATTTCTCAAAAATATCTCTGAATATGTGTCAAATCTGGGTGAAAACATGCCCCCTTTCTGAAACCCTAGTAGTTCATAAGTAAATTCTGCAACCTACTGTCATTATGTTTTATCTGCATTTGGGTCTTCTCATTGATGTCCCTTGACTTTCTGCACTTCATCCTTATCTTCTCTTTGCTTCTGCAATCTGATCTTCTTCTCATGATGTCACTGCCATCAAGTTTCAGCTTCATCCTCAGCTGCAAACCTGCAAAAGTAGATCAGCAATAAGTACCATCATTATTAAACAATGAGAAACAAAATACCTGTTAGATCCAAGTGGGGCTGAGCAAAAATCGCAACTATCGGGTCAAAATCTGCAAAAAATGTGTTCATACCGTGCATACTATGTCAAAAAACTATCGGGTCAACCATCGCAGACCAGAAACGATGCAAACGTAGGGTCAAAGTGTGTCAAAAAACCCTAAAAACCTATTGCTAAATGCCTATCGCCTATTGGCACCAAAAAACCTTCGTCGGCGGGCCTTGAAAATCACCCACCGACTTAACTGTGCTTGGCCAAAAATGACCCTTTATTTGTCTTTAAATAGAAACGGTGCCGCGAAGAGTGACACTTGGCACGCTCCGCGGGAGGAGCTTTTGAAACTTTTGCCTTATGCAGAAGGAGACACTTGTTGCCACTCACGCCTTGTTTGAAACTATCTTGAAACCTTAAGATTCTCACGGAAAGTGACACTTGTCACTTTCCGCACGATCATTGCAACCTTTAGGGACTTGGCGGGTCATACTTTAGAGTGTGACATTTGTCACACTCTACGGGGCCATTGAAACCTTTTTAAACTATGCTAGGTCTTGCAGAGAGTGACACTTGTCACACTCCGCGGGGCTCTTGAAACTTGCTTGAAACTTTCGCAGAAGGCGCCACACGGTGTCTTCCGTGCAACTTTGAAACTTTTGCAGAGTGGGACACTTGTCACGCTCTGCGCTGCTTATGAAACTTTAAGGAACTGCTTAGAAACTGTGCGAAAACTTTTAAGAAACCTACGGAGGGTGACACTTGTCACTTTCCACGTTGCTCGTTGAAACTTTAGGGAACTTTTGAGAAACCCTAAGGGGCTCACGGATAGTGACACTTGTCACGCTCCGTGCTACCTTTTGAAACAATTGAGGGTCTTGCGGGGAGTGACAAGTGGCACGCTCTGCGAAGGCGATGAAACTTATGAGACTTCCTGTGGCCATCGAGACTATTAGAAACTGTTGCGAAAGGCACCACGTGGTGTCTTCTGTGCAACACTTGAAACTTTTGGAAACTTTTAAAAGCCCATGGATGGTTTAAAATTAAAGGGGCTATCGCGGAAGGTGACACTTGTCTCCTTCCATGCAACTCTGGAAACTATTTGAAACTACAGCGAAACTCATGCAGAATGTGACACTTGGCATGCTCTGCGAAGGTGCTGAAACACTTAGAAATATTTTAACGAAACATTTGAAACTTTGAAATATTTAAACCTGATAGTGCATTTTACCAAAATGGGCATAACTTGAAAAATATGGCGAATTTTCAGATGATTCAAAAAAACAACCCTGGCTCATTTTCAACAAGGAATCCAACCATACCATGTACTGGCACTCAAAATGCATTTTCCACTAATTTTATCAAAGTTTGCAAATTTCACTCTCTTTTCCCTTACCACCAAAGATAGACCCACAAAACAGAAGCAAAAAGCAAAGCCACAGCGGGGGTCCCTATTTTGCTAAGGAGTAAAATGGGGCGTGTTGTGAACATCACAACAACTAGCCACCAAACAAAACAACTAAATTTAAGGCATTCAAGGAAACTAAGTGAAATAAATGCATAACTTCCAACTATACATCTTGCAAATTATTATTCAATCTTGAGACCTAAGGCATTCAATAAGGGTGCATGAATCTTCATTTTCAGTTTAATTGTGTGCACGTGATTAATAAGCCTCATCTTGAAGATCATTTGAACAAACCAGTGACTAACATTAGCCTACGTAGGTGAGGATATTCCCTCATAGCCAACCAGATAGAGCCTTGCTGCCAGCGAGAGTCTATAGCCCCGACAAGGTTATCGTTACAATTCTCCTAAGTAGAGCCCCATTGCCAGCGAACGTCTATAGCCCCGGTAGAGTTACTTAGATGGCTTAATCTAGATTTTCAGTATAATCTATTTTATTTATTTATTTATTTATTTTATTATTTCTGATTTTGAAAGAGATTTCACAAGATATAGTAATTTGTAGCTTCATGATGCAAGGAGTGGACACTTGCTGAAATTAAGCTGAGAATTGTAATGGTAGCAAGGGTGACCTCTGATTTTTTCACCTAATATCTACACTGGTAGGTTCAATAAACCCAAGGATTTTAGGTGTGTCATCGTGAGAAACTTGCTTCAAATTCTTGATCACATTGATTGAATACGAAATTTTAGAAGATAAATAACTCTCTACATTCATGACAGTAACAAGTTATGTGTAAATTGCAAATGATTAACTTGAATATCCCAAATTTTATGCTACTTTCAATGGTTGCTAGTTTTGCTCCTTAATACTCTAAAGTAAAATAAAGATCCCTGCTGAGGAGACAACAAACCAACCAACCAAATAGACTGTACAAAAGCAAAAAGCAAAAAACTATACAAACAGGCTGTACAAACAAAAACAAAACAACAAACAGAAAATAGAACTATACAAACAACCAACCCCAAAAGAGAAAAATAGCAAAAGAAGAACCGGACATTACTTACACTATATTACACCAAGATGGACTGCCCTTTACCTCAGGCCTGGAAGTAGCATTTCAGATGTTGGCCATTAACTGGTAATGGCACGTCTTCTCCAGTCAAGGTCTTAAGTCTAAACATATTGTCTCCTATTATCTCTGAGACTTGTAATGGACCTAGCCATAGTTTATTGAATTTTCCATGGCTTCCTTTCTTTTCATGTGCTTTGTCCAAGCACAACACTAAGTCTGATATCCTAAATGTTTCGACTCTTGCCCTTTTATCAAACCACCTCTTAACAACCGCTTGGTGTTTGGCAAACTTCTTGATGGCTTGACATCTTTTCTCGTCTAATTGTAGCATTGGTACTATTCTGGCTTCCCTATGGTCATCAAAGCCTAGATACTCATTGGCAAACTTCCAGGTTGGTATTCTCAGATTTATTGGAAGTATGGGATCAGTCCCATAAACTAAATGATAAGGTGCATTACCTAAAGCTGTCTTAAACTTGGTCCTATCTACCCATAATGCATATCTTAACAAGGTATTCCACTCCCTAGGACTCTTTGCAATCAACCTTTTGATTATGTCTATCAAAACTTTGTTTGTTGATTCAGCCAATCCATTACCTTGAGGGTAATAATTTGAAGAAAACCTTAAAATGATCCCGTATTCAAATGCCCATTTAGAAAACTTTAAAGAAGCGAAAGCAGGGCCATTATCACATACCAATGAATAGGGAGTTCCAAACCTGGTGATGATGTTTTCTTCAAGGAACTTGATAACTACCTCAGTTGTGTAGAATTTGCAGCAGGTAGCCTCAGTCCACCTTATACAATAGTCTGTTACCGTCAGTATAAATTTGTGTCCTACAGAAGATGGGGGATTGATGACTCTAATAAAATCTAAGCCCCACTGTGCAAATGGTCTTGATTCAATCACAGGTTGTAGTGGATTGGCCTAATTTCTCCCTTTATCTGCTGCAGTCTGACAGGTGTGGCAATTTTTGATGTGACTCTTAGTATCTTTGAACATCGTGGGCTAGTAATAGCCCGCCCTCAGTATTTTGTGTGTCATAGCTAGATGGGAACCATGGCCGGTTCCGTACTTGTCATGTAGTTCTGTCAACACTTTATCAGCTTCAGCTCTGTTATGCATCTCAAATAAATTACATCATGGTTCTTCCTGAATAGAAGACCTCCTTGCACCATATATTTTTGTGCTTTAACCTTCAAAGCTCTCCTCTGAGAAGCTTTCATTCTATTTGGGTACTTTCTAGCCATCAAGAAGGTGTTTAAATCATCATACCAGCCTGATGCGTTCTGGGAATTCAATACATATTGTTGTTTTATCAAATCGGGATCCGTATTTGCTATTGTTTGCACCAACGCTTGCCCTCTGACTAGCTTCATGGGAATGATTTCCATGTCGAACTCCTACAGCGTGGTGATCCACTTGGCTCTTTTTTCTCCAGGTTCGTTCTACATCAGCAACATTTTTACTGCTGCATCTGGCACTATGGCTTTGACCTGGCTGTGCAGAATGTAGTGTCTGAATTTTTTCATAGCCTTCATTAATGCAAATGCTTGTCTCTCGGTGTCTAGATACCTCAGCTATGCATCCTTCAGAGGTGCGCTCATAAATGCGATGGGCCTCTCTTCATTGTTTTCACCTTTCTATGTCAAGGCAGCCGCGACTAAATGAGAAGATGCAAAGGAGTAGATGTAAAATGGGCTTGTGTAGTCTAGACTTGCCAATACAAGGGCATTAAAAATTGCCTCCTTGATATCTTTGAATGCGGCTCTAGCTACTGGCGTCCACTCTATCTGCGCATCCTTCTTCAACATGGTATTTAACGGCTGCACGATCTCTGCAAAACCAGTGATAAACTTCCGAACAAAGTTAATTTTACCAAAAAATGATTTCAACTCTTTCCTACTGTTTGGCATTTGAAAATATTTTATGGATTCTATTCTATCCAAATCAATTGAAATTCCATCTTCAAAAATGACATGGCCTAATAATTTACCTTCGGTTACACCAAACATACATTTCTTAGGATTAAGGAAATCCCATACCTTTCACATCGCTTGAGTATTTTCCTAAGATCTTTAGCGTGAGTGGATGCATCCTTGGAATACATAGTCAAATCATCCATATACACAACAATGCACTTACCTGATAATCCACGGAATGCAATGTCCATGGCTCTCTGAAAAGTGGCACCTGCATTGATCAGACCAAAAGGCATTCTTCTATATGCATAATTTCCCCATTTACAAGTGAAGTTGGTTTTTAATCTATCTTCTCTATCAATTAAGACTTGGTTATAACCTGAAAAACCATCTAAAAAAGACATCATCTTTGCCCCATTTACTGCTTGCAGCACTTCGTCTATTGGAGGCAGAGGATAATTATCCTTTTCAGATGCTTTGTTTAAATTTCTAAAGTCTAAGCATAACCTGATGTCACCATTTTTCTTCCTTACTAGTACTAAGTTAGCTACCCAGACTGAATGTCTGACTGGGAAAATTATTCCAGCAGACAGCAATTTTTTAACTTCCTCAAAGATTAAAGGCTCCAGAATGGCGTTCGCAGGCCTTTGTTTCTGCCTAAATGGTTTAACCTCTTTTCTTAAAGGTATTACATGAGTTATGATGGACTCATCAAATGTTTTCAAGTCTTCATACGTCCATGCTATTACGTGTTTATAATCTTTCAGAGTGTCTAAAACCTCTTTTCTAATTTTCTCAAAGCAAGCCTTTCTGATTAGTACATTTTGTGGATTTTGCTCTGTCCCTAAGTTATGTAAATTACACTTACCCCCTTTTGTTTTGGGCAAGTCCTTCTGTCTCATGACTCCATCAAAGTCAAAGATATGTTCTAATTCAATTACTCCTTTGGGTAAGAAGTTGCTTTTCAAGTTGATTATATCCTCTTTGTCCCATGTTATTTCAGGCCTTTCTTGCTCATCAATGACTTGAGCCTCAAATGCCCCATTACAAGTCAGAAAATCAATAATTTGCTGATCCCCCCCCAAATACCTGAAAGTGTGTAATGTTGTCTAGTATACTGGGCACATTAACTAGCTCAACAACAAATCATCTCAATCCTGACAGTGTCAATGGTTCTAGTGTACTAGCAGCAACTGCTAGTGCATCTGGCCTATGGTTCAGCTCTCTAGGGATATGCTCTAAGTTGAAAGTATCAAACGCATCTATTAAACCCCATACTCTGTGTCTGTAACTAATCATTTTCTTGTAGTTGCAAGCATATAGTTTCCTCACTTGTCTGACTACTAATTCAGAGTTTGAAAATACTCTGATCATTTTCACCCTTTTCTTGATGGCCATGACAAGTCCTAAAATTAGGGCCTCATATTCAGCAATATTGTTAGTACAGGAAAATTGTAATCTATATGCTGCCAGATGTGATTTACCCTGAGGATCTATGAGTTCAACACCTGCACCCGTGCCTTGTTTTGATTTGGATCCATCACATTTTAACGTCCACATGCCATCTTTACTTTTCTGACCTTTTATCTTGGCATGCTTTGTCTCTTTTATTGCTTGCGGGGTGTTGTCCTGTTTGGATTTTTCTATTTGGTTAACTTGCATATGTGTATTTCCATCTGTTAAATTAGAAAGACAACCATCCTTGTCCTTTATTTCTTCTCCTAAATCTGGAATCAAGGCATCTACATCATCCTGAACATATTTTTGTGTTGGATCAGGATCCTTATTTTCCTTTTGTAACTCTACCCTCCCTATGCATTTTTTGTATTCATATTCAATGATGTCTTTGCATATTTCACAACTCTCCTTAGAATGTTGCCTATCATGGACTCTACACCTATTTTTATACAATTTACATTGGACCGGCAGATTGTGTTTAACGCATTCTTCCACCTCTTGTCTAATGGCATGACCAAATTTGTCTATTGCATTGTTTTCTTCATCTGAAGAATTTCCATCAGACTCAATGAATAATACTATCCTATTGCTGACACATTTTTTTCTAATGTTTAACATCATGATCTCTTCAATCTGCACCCCATTGTTGGTAATTCTATAGACACCAGGTTCAACAGCAGCATATAATATTTCATTAGTCCGATTATACTCTGTTATCATATGTTTCATCCTAGGCTCTACCTCTATTCTAATCTAGTTTGGGACACCTCTCCAAGGTAGCCACATATGTGAAAAGTCAGTGGCCATATATCCGTTTAATGTCTTGGACCAATCCCTACTCAGCAACATTCCATAATTTATGAGTATATCCACTACTTGAATATCAATGATTTGGCTTACCCTAGGGTCTGAAGCTAATTGCATTTGAATGTCCATGAGTTCCCCTATCATACTAACCTCAGTCTTATCTAATTGTGTGACAACCTTGGCAGATTTTGTGGGGGTCAGCCCGAGAGTTTTACATATTCCTAAGGGCATTATGTTGGCTGAGGCACCAGAGTCTACCATGCAGTTGTGTATATTCTTCCCACACAATCTAACAGTTAACAAGAAAGGGGGAGTATCCCTCTTATCCGCATGTATCACTATATTTGTATTGGAAGGGTGCTCAACTTTCTTATTTTTCTCTTTAGGTGGTGAATCTCTATTAGGAATAGTTATATCAGCAGAAACCTCGTTTGTCACGGATGTATCCAGAGATTTTATAAAAGTTCTTCTGATCCCTGGGGTCTTCAATAATTCATTTAGAGGTATACTGACCTTAATTTTCTTTATTTCCTCTGACAAGTAACTCATTAATCTTGTTGTCTCTATTGTTTTAGTTTTACTTGTTTGATCCTTCTGTACTGTTGTTCTATTATTTGTGTGCTGATTAGCTTTAAGTATGGTAGGATTGTTGCTGGCATTCTGATCTGGGGGTGTATTGAAGTTATTCAGAGGAATGGAAGTGGTAAAAGGTCCTCCTAGCCTAGGGTTGTTCCTCAAATTGTAGGTGTGGTTTTTATTTGTCTGTTGAAAGGCCTGCACCTCTTCAGTTTCAGTTAATACCTCATTTTCAGATTCAAAGGGAAACTGAAAAGCATTTAACACAAAGGTTGATTCAGGATAAAGATTTTCACAACAGTATGGTTCATCTTCTAGCAATTCATCCTCTTTCTCTTCTGTAGTTGCAAAGGTAAATGTTTCTAAGACTAATGTTGTGTCATATCCTGAGGGTACTACCTCATTACCCTTGGGAATGAGAAATTCAGAGGTAGGAGGCCAGACATCTATATTAAAAATACTGGCTGCTAAGTGGAACTATGGGCAGTCGTGCTTAGCATGGGTATTGGTATTATGAAATCTACACCAATTTTTGGGTACTGTACTGGCCATTTGGATGCCAGCTGTTTGTTTTGCATCATGATTATCTATGTTCTAAAAAGGAGAAGATAGAGTACCATTGTTGGGCCCAGTGTTCCATGTCTTGGGTGGCCTAGGTTGATTCTGATTTCTGTTATTATTGCTCCAGGTCCTATTATCTATCACTGGCCCTCTATTTTGCATTGGTTGCCCCTGGTTGGGGCCTTGATGCTGATTATAGTTTTGGTTCTGATTGTATTGCTGATTTTGATTGAAATTATAGTTCTAGATTTGGCCTTGGTTGTGATTCTGATGTTGATTGTAGTTTTGGTTGCCTCTTTCATAGAGGTTCTCATTTCTTAGTTGTGTCACTTTGGTGGTTAACCTTTTCAAATGTGTAGTGATCTCTTTGATTTCTTCTCTTTCCTCCTATGCTTTTGCCACAATTGTATCCCTAGGAGGTTGGAAGAAAGGTTGACCATTATTTTGACTGTTATTGGAAGTGCTACCCGTGTAGGGAGTTATAGCTTGGATTGGGGTAGGACTATACACAGGTGTGTAAGAAGGAACCAGGTTTAATAGTGGAGTGTGCTGCATAGGGGCTCCATTCCATGGTTGTGCCTAATTCTGCACCCCAAAATTCCCTTTATTAACAAATGGGCTATAAGTTGTATGCCTCATCTCTTGGTTCACTGAGGCTGCCTCTTTGTAGGCTTTGGATATTGAATCTATGTTAGGTTTTCTTTTGACAAACATGGCAGTTAGAGGATCCAAGGCTGCATAGTACATAGCCAACAAGGGATCATCATCCACGGTATAAGGGGCTACTAGCCTAGAGTAGGCCTTTTGGAATCTGTCATGGAAATTATCAATTAGCTCTCCCTCACCTCATTTTATAGCAACCAATTTATGATACAAAGCGCAAGGGTCAATGGGTCCTCTGAATCTTGACAGAAATGCTTCTTCCATAAGTGACCAAAAAGAAATGTAACCGTTGGGTAAGTTTACATACCAGTTAGAGGCTTGTTTATTAAAGGTGTAGGGAAACAATCTACACACAACATCCTCGTGCGCTAACATAGCCCTAAAACATGCTTACTTAAATATTCTAATATGATCCTCTAGATCCTGATGCAACTAGTACTTGGGACATATCTTTTCTAGATTTTTGGGCATCTCATGATAATCATTGAAGAATATGGGAGAATGAACATTGAAATAAGCCATTGCAGGTGTTTGAGCTTGACCTGAACTTGTAGAAATACCTGGATTGATTGGTGGGATAGGATTTCTAGGAGGATTAGGACCTCCAGGAGTGCTAGAGCCAAGATTTAAAGATCTGAATAGTGATCTGTTAGGACTCACAGTACTACGGATGTTAAAAGGTGACCCAGGAGGTGTTCCAGATGAACTTCCTGCTTGTGATATTTTAGGATTCCAAATCAAAGGGCCCTTACTTCACCTTATATTAGGTAGTTGCACAAATATATCTCCTGAACTGGACCTAGACCTAGTCACTCTATCACTATTATTAGCCAGTTTGAAACAAACCCTAACTCAAGTCAGGCCCTCCTTCTAGCACCAGAAAACTGTTGGTGATTGTTTTGATGCAATCATAACGATAAGTTAAAATTCACATATAATGAACTGAAACTATACTTGAAAGATAAGAAGGAATCATTTAAGATTCACTTAATCCCAAGTCTACAATGGTACTGTTGGTCAAATTCAGTTGGTCAATGTGAAGCGGTAATGTTCAAGGGGCCTTATGCAGTTTAGGGTTTCTTTTGGTTTTACTAGACTAAGATTATGCAAAAAGATCATAGATATCAACAAGTGTTTTGTTCATTTGCATACAAGTGTTTCTGTGTTATAAAGCTATGAATGAGTTTTCTAGGTTATTGTAGCTTTCCTCTTTATACATTTATGAAAACTTGTCTACTTCTAACTTTGTTGTTCATGCTTCTTCAAATATGAGACAAATTTCCTTCAAATTTCTACGTTTTCAGCTAAATATTTCAGATGGGTTGGGAAAAGTTAGAAAGATCTACTCTAAACATTATTTAAATCTACTAAAGGATCTAATTGTTCTGTTATGCACTATATAAATCACACAACAATTTGATCAAATCTACAGTAAAAACCTTAAATGTAAGTTCTGAGCATTTTCACAAACATACATTTAAAATTGCAAGCTCTCAAAGATAATATTTCAAAACACAAAGAAGAGCAAGAGAACACTCAGAAGATAGATGTAGAACTCCAGATTCTATTGTATTAGAAACAAATAGTCATACATGATTTACAATGTCGGAATGACTCTTAGTTTCATTGATCAAACTACAGAGAACTTACAAGCTTTACAGACACAATAAGGAAGCCAGACATTCCACTCACTCCTTACTGCAGACAACAGGTGACCTCCTCTAAACTAAACTATGCCCAGAAAGAATCTACAATTCTGGCAAAATGCTAAAATCCCTGTGTAAGTATTACAATGTATTAAGGCACAATATATAGACTTTCTGATTGTCCTCAATACAGCCCAAAACCCTAATGGTTAAGTCATGGTTCAAACCCTAGGTTACAGCATTGAATGCAGGTGAACCAATTTCTCAAAAATATCTCTGAATATGTGTCAAATCTGGGTGAAAACATGCCCCCTTTCTGAAACCCTAGTAGTTCAGAAGTAAATTCTGCAACCTACTGTCATTATGTTTTATTTGCATTTGGGTCTTCTCATTGATGTCCCTTGACTTTTTGCACTTCACCCTTATCTTCTCTTTGCTTCTGCAATCTAATCTTCTTCTCGTGATGTCACTGCCATCAAGTTTTAGCTTCATCCTCAGCTACAAACCTGCAAAAGTAGATCAGCAATAAGTACCATCATTGTTAAACAATGAGAAACAAAATACCTATTAGATCCAAGTGGGGTTGAGAAAAAAATCGTGACTATCGGGTCAAAATCTACAAAAAATACGTTCATACTATGCATACTGTGTCAAAAAACTACCGGGTCAACCATCACAGACCAGAATCGATGCAAATGTAGGGTCAAAGTGTGTCAAAAAACCCTAAAAACCTATCGCTAAATGCCCGTCACCTATCAGTGCCAAAAAACCTTCGTCAGCGGGCCCTGAAAATCGCCCACCGACTTAACTGTGCTTGGCCGAAAACGGCCCTTTATTTGCCTTTAAATAGAAACGGTGCCGTGGAGAGTGACACTTGGCATGCTCTGTGGGAGGGGCTTTTGAATCTTTTACCTTACGTAGAAGGAGACACTTGTCACCACCTGCACCTTGTTTGAAACTATCTTGAAACCTTAAGACTCTCGTGGAAAGTGACACTTGTCACTTTCTGCACGATCGTTGCAACCTTTAGGGACTTGGCGGGTCATACTTCAGAGTGTGACATTTGTCACACTCCGTGGGGCCATTGAAACCTTTTGAAACTTTGCTAGGTCTTGCTTGAAACTTTCGCGGAAGGCGCCATGTGACGTCTTCCGCGCAACCTTGAAACTTTTGGAAACTTTTGCGGAGTGTGACACTTGTCACGCTCCGTGCTGCTTATGAAACTTTAAGGAACTACTTAGAAACTATGCAGAAACTTTTAAGAAACCTGCGGAGGGTGACACTTGTCACTTTCCGCATTACTCGTTGAAACTTTAGGGAACTTTTGAGAAACGCTAAGGGGCTCGCGGATAGTGACACTTGTCACACTCCGTGCTGCCTTTTGAAACAATTGAGGGTCTTGTGGGGAGTGACAAGTGGCACGCTCCGCAAAGGCGATGAAACTTATGAGACTTCCCATGGCCATCGAGACTATTAGAAACTGTCGCAGAAGGCACCACATGGTGTCTTCCGCGCAACACTTGAAACTTTTGGAAACTTTTAAAAGCCCGCAGATGGTTTAAAATTAAAGGGGCTATCGCGGAAGGTGACACTTGTCTCCTTCCGCACGACTCTGGAAACTGTTTGAAACTATAGCGAAACTCATGCAGAATGTGACACCTGGCATGCTCTGCGAAGGTGCTGAAACACTTAGAAATATTTTAATGAAACATTTGAAACTTTGAAATATTTAAACCTAATAGTGCATTTTACCAAAATGGGCATAACTTGAAAAATATGGCAAATTTTCAGATGATTCAAAAAAACAACCCTAGCTCATTTTTGACAAGGAATCCAACCATACCATGTACTAGCACTCAAAATACATTTTCCACTAATTTTATCAAAGTTTGCAAATTTCACTCTCTTTTCCCTTACCACCAAAGACAGACCCACAAAATAGAAGCAAAAAGCAAAGCCATAGCAGGGGTCCCTATTTTGCTAAGGAGTAAAATGGGGCGTGTTGTGAACATCACAACATGATGGTGTGTCACCAACTTGAGAAGAAAATGCAGATGTGCCTTCTACTTCACCTGTGAAAGATGGAATATCTCCAATTCAAGAAGCTAATGATGGTGTTCCTTCAACTTGACCTGTGAATGATGGAGTGCCTCCAACTTGGAGATTCACTTTCCTCATTGCACAGAGGTTTTGCATTTGTTCCCTTTGTGCCACCAATTCCATCTATCTCAGCTTCGTTAGACGTGTCGCGTTCCTCTTCAATTGGCAATGGTGGAATGTCTTCTTGTATGGTTGACAATTTCCTACTTTCCTAAATTCACCTCATTCTTTCTCTTTTCCTCTCATTCTCAACTTCTCACTCTTTTGCTGTTAGATTCTTTGCTTGTTTCTTTAGCATGATGATGATTTCTACAAGCATGAAGAATACGACAATGATAATTAGAAATTTTATAATGACAATGAATAGCACAGTCATAATGAATAACAAGGTTTTACAAACTTCTAAATAAGACACCTCATATCAAGATAACTTATACATACATAATCATGGAGTATGCATTTGAACACACATATAAGTCATGTAGTATACACTTGAACATACAAAGTCATAAATGGTGCAGGAGCACCTAGTCCCTTAAGGCCAATTATGGAAAATGCAATGTAAATGAGTTCAAATGTTTCTTTCCATCTGTGGAATCCTATTTTGATGTAATAAGGTCTATAAAAGACCATTTGTATGTCTTAGAGTCCCTTAGGGGGGTCAAGTAGTTAATTTTTGTCAAGTGTCATAATATTGCTTATGCAAATTACATGTTTTGTCCATTTTAAAACAAATCCAACTATCATATCCTCCAAAAATGTGGTTGGATTAGTTGGATGGTTTGGTATGTAGGTGAATGTTTCTGATGTACTACAAGGTGGTAACAATTTGATTTGTACAATGTACCACAAACTTGTATTCTAGATTATCTTCTCAAACTCTCACTATGACCCTTCAATGAACTAAGTCTCCAAGTCACCAACTAGCACTCAAGGGTTTAGACCTTCATATGGGCTTGCAGAGGCATCTAACAAGATTAAATCCACTAACCAAACACACCTAAATCACTCTCAAGTTACTGAGATTCCTTCTTGACCACAAGTCTACCCAAGCCTAGATATTCTAGTAGCCCTACTTAAGGGTCTGTCAGGCCTTAACTCTCACCATGGGCATGATGCCAATGAAACAAAACTAGTTTAGAGTACCCATTATCAAGTTTGACAACATATCTAAAGATAGGTATAGGTTGTTTTGGACAAAAGGCTTCAAATCCTATGACAAACCTTCTTTGGACTAGGCCTATTAGGCCACTTTTACAAAGAAACTACTCTCAAAACATCAAACTAAACCCAAACACCCCAAAAAAGTCTTTCAATAGATCCCAAAACATCCAAAACCACAATCAAATTCAAGTGGCATGATCATTTACAAGGTAAATAAGGAAACCCTCACTTTTCAATGCAATCCAAGGGTTTATTGAAAATCATATAATACGGACTTCTTAGACCACATCAATGCATCCAACACCTTTCAAATACCCTAAACAAACTTAAGAAATCATCACAAGACCAGCCCCATCAATATTTTGTCAAAACCCTACTTTGGCTCCTTCATTTCATCATGAAAACACTTCAAATCATACAAGAGCATGCTCCTAAAACCCTACCAACCACATTCTCTGCATTGGAAACATAAAGTAACCTATAACATGTCTAATGGGGGTAATTCCACCTAATAATAGTGACCACAAAGGGTGGAATGCCGTATTTTCCCATTTCTGCCCTTAAAACCCTGTTTTGACAGTTAACTAGGCAGTTTTTAGAACAATGATTAAATCTCCCTCAAAACCCTATGAAATCCTCTCAAATTTGATGCAAATGAAAGGTAACACAATGCTCTATCACATCAAATGCATTTCCAATCTTGACAGTACTATACAAGGGAGCAGTACGGTCTGAAATAGAGAGAATATAGAAGAAAACGAGTTTTCCAACAAGAAATTAGAGTTTCAGTCATTAATTCTTCTTCCAAATCTATGTACCACCTTGTTTCACCAATGGGAGTCTTAATACATCAATGCAAAACTATCCTACAACTGATTCAACCAACTTTTTGGTGATAGGATTGTTGGTTTTCTTCTAAAATGATCAAAACATGAAGTTTACATAAGCAATATTATGAAAACTTAATTACTTGACCCCTTTAAATGACTCTACGACTTATTACATGACTTCAACATACTCAATCTAGAACACAAGTTTGTGAAACTTTGTACAAATCAAGTTGTTTGTGAAACTTTTTTGTTGTGAGAGTTTGTAAAGACCATAAGGTGTTGAGAGATCGTGCTATGTAAAGGTATATCTCTAATACTAAGCCTCCATTTGACCCTATCAACTCTTAAGAACATCACCTTGACTGCTCTTGACTGTCTTGCCCTTGGAAGGCCATTGTTTGGACTCTTATATGAGTATTAAATCACTATTTTAGGTTTGGAAATCATGAATTGTATGGTTAATTTTTTACATATATGAGTTGTATGTCCAGGTGATTTTGAAGGATGACAAAATGAATGCCATTGAAGGGGACTATAATCAACATAAATTGACTATCCTAATAGTCTTAAATCAGTCCAAAAAATTTGTGATAGTCAAAAGAACATTAAACATTGAAGATAACCTTCTGGATACTCGTGACAAAAGATCAAAGACATCTTAAGTAATTCATAAATTAAAAACAACTTTGTGATGATCATGACTATGATAGTGGACTGTTATATAGACTTGTGACTATCCTATAGTCATGAAAACCTCCTTTTTAGTGTTTTATCTCCTTGTAATTCCCTTTGTATCATCTTGTGTCATGATGCTTGTATGTCCGTACATATTTGTATATAACTCTCTTCTCTAAAATTTTGTTATGTTGATGAAGGAAATACATAATCTCCATCATATTTTTATGGATTGAGTGGTATCAAAGTGAGTTGTAACAATTTGTCAAATAGGTTGTGGTGCTCATTTCCTCCATTTGTGTAAGAAAACTATCATTTCATGCACTATTCTATTAAATGAATTGAATTATGCATGTATTAAGGAATAAATACTTCTATCTCCTCCTAGGGCAAAAATTAAGAGTCTTCCAAAATCAAATTTGGCTCCATGTAGGCACTCAAATATGAGTATGACAAACAATTGTTCACTAAATATATTTTATGAAGTATTTGATAATGTTTTTCTCTTGTATAGCTAAAAATAGGTGAAATGAAGGCATGAAGAGATGAAACAAGGTGGAAACATGAGGAATTTGGAGTCTCTTTGATTGAACTAACTGATATACCTAGACACATATATATCTTAGAACATAAAGAACATAAAAAAACATAAAGACATAAAGACATCAAGAACATAAGAACATATATATGTGAATTAAAATAGACATTTAAATTGAACATACCTTAGAATTTGATATTGTAATTGACCAATTCTCCAAAATATGGCTTCAAAAATCCTCAAATTCTTGTTTTTTGTAAGTTTGATTATGAATTCTATATAATTCTAGAATCGGATTAGTAAAAAAAACAAACATATATCATCAAATTCAATCTATATATCAATGGTAATTAGCTTTGAAACAAAATCACACATGAAACATGACACTTTCAGTTTAAATAATCAAAATTTCTCTAAAAACATGAAAAATCACTTCTTCTATGTTGAAAAAACAAAAAAAGATGGTGGATTCATATAAAAATGATTCTCAATTAGTCAAACAAAATGAAAAGCATTCTTTTGTTCGATATACTCATGAAAAGTAGGAATAACAGTCATGTGGGGTCTGAAACATGGATCCCACATGCTTTTTTACCATTTTCCATGCTTCCCAGAACGTGATCACGTTATAACATGAGCACATTCAAGGAAGCATGATATGTAACCTTGTAACATGGGAGAGTCTCCCTCTCTCTCTTCATTTCTCTATCCTATATATAGAGAGGGATTGAGAGACATGGAGAGATAGAGAGGGACATGGAGATAGAGAGGATAGGTGAGATAGAGATGGGAGAGGGAGAGATGGGGATTGAGATAGAGAAAGGGGTCTATAGAGGGAGAAAGATAGAGGTACATATATAGAGAGAGGAGAGATATAGGGATATAGATCTAGCAAGGTAGAGATAGATAGGGAAATATAGAGAGAGAGAGAGGTAGAGAGGGGTATATTAAGAGATGGGGTTATGAGGATAGATAGCTCGATAGGGAAAGAGATCAAGAGATATCTAGAGACATAGGGAGAGAGATTTCAAGAGTTAGAGGGATGGGGAGAGAGATAAAGAGGAGAAGAGAGAGGTAGCGAGGGATAGATTAAGAGATAGGGATCCATATATCTAGAGAGAGATAGATGATACAAAGCTTAAAAGGGTCATTCACTCCTCATTTCAAACACTTCACATCAAGAGAAATCAAGAAGAAAGAAGTGGACAATCTTAGAGCTAAGCATTCTCAAGAGTTGAAAATGAGAAAAGGATTCCAAGCAAAAACCCTAATCTGCATAACAAGGTATTTTTTGTTTTCTACAAAATCTTTTGATTTCTCAATTTCTACAAATGGCTATACCTCTAGTGGTAGATGTTATTGAGAGGCCTCATCCCAAGTTCAAGAAGCATCCATTCAAATTTGTAGAGGTTGAGCAGCTAGGTGCATTTTCTAGAGTTCTATACAGGGTTTTACATGTCGAAGATATTAGGGTTGTTGGCAACAGACACTGTGTGGCTTCATAAGTGTTGTCATTGATGGCAACAAAGTCTATTCTACACATCCACAGTACATAATATGCCTATACCGAAAGTCAGAATGAACAGTGTTTTGGTCCGGTAGACAAGAACAGAGTATGCAACATGGTCCGACAATCAGGTCCGGATCTCTCAGATGGTGTAACTTAGTAAGTTATGGACTTGGACAAGTCAAGAAGGGTATCATGACTATTGTATTCTAGAGATTTATCCTCCGGTGATAAATCATGAAAAAGATATGAGCTTCTGAGTGTTGGGTTCTAGTTAGACAGAGCAGACAAAGGAAGAACTAACTGACAGAGTACCAGACTTCAATCTAGATGTATAAAAGGTGTTGATCAAGCAATTCATGGCATTATACATTATTGGCTGACGTGATTAATGAATTCTATGTCTAATTTTTTGATGCACATCATCAACCAAGCAAGGATTTAGCTAACATAATAGAAACTTGCAAATAGCTCAAGTGTTCTTGTTGCCGACTATGAAGTTGTTAGAAATCCTTGATGCAGATATATATACTCGATGGATTCAAGATTGTGGGATGTATGTATGTATGAAGTGGAATAAGACATAGGAAGAAGTGCAAAAACAAAGATCTAAATCTAGAATATGACTGAAGAGTGATATTGAGCATAGGAAGAATGAAATGTGCCAGATCAGTATATAGTGCCTAACCGGAACTGAATTCTTGCATGCATGGATGTTGTTCATTAGTTCAAACACTTTGGTATCATCTGTAAGAATTTGTAGACAGTGAGTCTCTTGTAGGTAGTGGGCCTCTTGTGAGTAGTGTGCTTGGGCAGTGAGCCCTAATTGGCAAGTGCCAAATTTGTACTCCTTATTCTTTTAATAGAGAATACAATCTTGGGTTAGTCACCCTGTGGTTTTTCCCCTAACAGGGTTTCCATGTAAAAATCCTTATGTTGTGTGTTAATTTCATTTTCAATTATTATGATTACCTTTGCTTTCATGTTTTGATATAGCACTAAATGTTAAGATAAGAAAAGAAAAGTTATAAGATAACTAATTCACCCCCCTCTCAGTTATCTGCATTATTTCCAACAATTAGTATTAGAGCCAAGTCCCTTAGAAAAAGCCTAACAACTTGAGGAGGACTCGGGAATCTCAATGGATGCATATGGTATGAAAGAACAACTTCAGTTTGCCCTAGATGATCTTGAACAATCCCACTCTGAGGTCAATAATTTGAGAGAGTGACTCAAGGAAGCTGATGATTTCATCAATGAGCTGAAAGAAAAACTTAGTAATTCTATGAAAAAGAGAAAGGAACTACTTCAGAAACTAGCAAGTCAGAATGAAGCCAATAATACTGATGAGGATCTGAATGAGAAAACTAAACTATGTGAGAAGCTATCTAAAGAAGTCATTATGATGAGACATGAAATGGAATCAGGTGTTATGAAATTCACCCAAGAAATTGAAGAAAAAAGAAAGAATGAAGATAACCTAAAATAATCCCTCAAAGAGAAAATAGAGGATTGCCACAAAATGGACAGAATAATCAGACATCTTGAATCTGATCTTGAAGAAGCCAGATACAATGAAGAACAACTTGAGAGTTAGATTAACACACTTAAACAAGATCTTCAATATGCAAATGAATACAAAGAAAAATTTAAGATAAGTTCAAATCAACTTGAAGTTCTTGAAAGTCAAAAGAGGGTAGATGATAAGTGTGGCTTGGGATATGAGAAAGGTGAAAGTTCTGGATCTGGTCAAAAGAACTTTGGATCAGGAAATCAAAGAAACATGCCTAGAAGACCTCTGGTAAGGCAACCAAATGCTCAAAGATATCCATCTTTCAATGGATATTGCTTCAATTGCAACAAATTTGGTCATAAAGCAATTCAGTGCAGGAACAAAATGAATCAGATCAATCCATCATTCTCCTGTCAATGTTTCAGTTGCAAAAGGTATGGTCACAAATCTCATGAATGCATAAATATGCAAATGAACAACTCCTTCAATGGTAGATGCTTTGTATGCAATAGAATTGGACATATGGCTAATGAGTGCAGATCAAGAGGATATCATTCAAATAAGCAAAAAAATTTTGTGTGTTACAATTGCAATGGATCTGGTCATACAGCCAGATTCTACAAAAGCAGAAATCAAAATAGAAAAGGTCCGGTGGAACATGATTAGAAACAAGATAAAGGCAAAGTTAAAGTGAATGCGGATGAATTTCAAAAGGAGATGAGTAAGATTTGGGTAAAAAAGAGTACTATGAATATTGGAGATGGATCTGCAATGGAATCCGGTGCTGATAATCCTTCCAAAAACTAAAAAGTGAGGTCTACCTCAGGGGGAGCTATAGAGAAAATCATTTTCCCCCAGCCAGTCGGTAAGTGCCTAAATTTAGCACATTGAGTAAACATCTAATGTTGTGGATTAAGGGGTTCCTAGAAAATCCTCTAAAGAACTTTCAGTCAGAATGTAAGAGGTCTGCATGAAGTTTAACAAGGTTTATGACCATTTGAGTAGATCTAGCTTTGGCAACCATCTAGTGTTAACACAGCAATACAAATTGATCTAGTATGATCTAAAAATACAATGTTCTGACCTGTGGATCTAGAGGCAAGTTTATAAGGCAGATATGTGTTATCAAATCACTAAGATACTAGGTTAAAAATCTGCAAGGCGATTCATGAAAATCTCGGTTGAGAAATAGGGTAACTGACTGACTTAAAAGGTTGTGCATTTATTAAAATGACAAATTAGGTTTAGCGGAAGGATAAAAAGGTCTTTATTCACCATTTATCACACTTTGCATTCAAAACAAAGAAGAGAGAAGAGATCTGAGAGGAAATCCTATAGTTTACTCAAGATTCAAACTGAAGATTGAATTCAAACAGGAAATCGCTCTAACATTTGCTTCAAACCCTAAGGCGTGAAAAGGTACTTCCCTTCTACAAATTCTCTCCAAATTTCTTTGCTAGAATGTCTACTCCCATGGTTGTGAATGTCACTGAGAGGCCGAGATTGAAATTCAAGAAACATCCCTTCAAATCTCTAGAAGTTGATCCCTTGGGTGCATTTTCACATATCTCATGGTGTTCTGCATGTAGAAGGTGTTAGGGTTTACATTCATACAAACCTTAAGGAACTGGGAGACCTAGAATTGGTAGAATTATATCGTAAACAACTAAGTAATGAGAACTTTGAACTCAAGACAGAATTCAAGGCCCTAAAGGATAAGCACTTTGCGCATTGCATGCATTTCCCATCATTTGGAGAAGATGAATGGGTCCGGTATGTCTTGAGTAGGATACATGACAACTTCATGTGGTTAATGAGTCCATTTAAGATAACCAAAGATGTCATCAGGGCTATAACCAGATTACACTCAATTGGTGGATTACCTGTACTCAAAGTTGTGAATAATCAAATGGTAGCAGAAGCCACCGGATCAAAATATGATAGGAGGGCAATGACTATAGATGATATCATTGATCCGGCTATCAAGTTTGTATCAATCATAATTGGCTACAAAATTTACCACTCAAGAAGAGCAAATTTTGTATCTGGTACAACAATCTATGTTGCTTATCAAATGCTGAGAGAAAATACAGACTATGATCTATGTGAGCTTCTATTGAATCAACTGATGGAAAATCTAGAGAAGATCAAGAAAGACAAGAAAAATACCTTCAAATATGGCAGTTTGATATTATGCTTATTCTTCTACTTCATGAATGAGCTACCAGGATCAAGAGGTCTAATCCGGACAAATGATAAACCAGTGGTCATTCAAATTAGGGATTATCTGTATGTACTTGGTGATGCACAAGCCCAAAAGGTAGCTCTCTAGGGTTACTTCAAGAATTTCCAAGGCATAATGCATGCAAGAGAGAGAATACCAAAATCAATAGTTGATAAATACAAAGATGCAGTTTGCTTCATGGTTGATACAGACCAATGCCTAATGGAGGCAGTTGAGCCAAGGACTGTATGGGTGATGCCCATGGGTTATGAAGTAGATGAAAACCTATTAGAGGCTCATGTTCAACATTTGTTAAGCCAACCCAAGGACACTGAAGCAGAGAGGTTTGGCACCTTTAATGAGCTAAACATAAAATTGCATGTTGAGTTAAGGAAGCCAGAAACAAAAAGGAAACTAAGAAGGGAGGTTGAAGAGCTTGCTAGGATGTTTGGCATAACAAAGGAGGTAGTTGCTGTAAATAGAGAAAGAATAGAGAGAACTGAAAGAGAAGGGGAAGGAGCAAAGAAAGAAAGCATTCTGATGAAAGCCTCTACCCGGACAAGATCTACTAGAAGTTCTACTCCTATCACCTCTGAAAGCTCAAAGTCTACAAAATCAAAAGCCAAACCTACTGAAAAGAGAAAGAAGACTAAGGCCACAAGAACATATGTGAGCCTCAAAGATGAAAAAGAAACAGAATCAGATATGAAGGTTAGAGAATTAAAGAAAGCCAAGTTCAAACTCTCCAAGGATGAAAATAATGATGAGGAGCAGAAGATAGAAGAATTTGTTGAAAAACCCACTCTATCAATTTAAGATATCGTTAAAGTCATCACTGTAGATGGAAACCTGCAGCCGGTGATAGAATTTTATGATGAATACAATGATGCAGATAAGAGAATTCTTGAAGAGGCAACTATCAGTTATTTGAACATCTACAACAAAGCCTTCATTGAAATAATTTCATTAATTCCTAAGAGCCTAGAAGAAGTACTAGAGCTAAGAAAAGAGAATGCCAAGGAAAAAGACTTGGAAATCTGAGAGCAGGTAGTGATACAACTATGTCCTTCTATGGTGCAGGACCACTTTCATAAATTGATGCTTCTATGGGAGTTTGGTTAAATTTTAAATGATTCAATATTGTAATGAGGTCAATCAAGTCACTAGGTCATTAGGAATGTTCAATGTTTATCTTATTTGCAAAATAGGAAAAGTTATCTTTCAAAATGTAAAGGTTGTTATGTAAAAATGCCAAAATGATGCAAACTTGGAAGGTGAAGAGTCTTGTGGCTTTTGGTTCATTCCAAATAAGTTGGAAAATGAAAAGTCTGTATTAATGTTTTATTCAACTTGACCAAAGCAATTGGATTAGTTCTTTGATTTGTTAATGTTATTGAGGATAGTTTTGGTCCTCCTACCTCTGCATCATTTTGGTATCAGAGCTGGCGAAAGATTTGGGTGGTGTGTATTTTTTTTTCATGTCACTGAGAAGGCAGGTGAAGAGCGAGAAGATCTTGATTGTGTAGATAGATCGCTAAGGGAGGCAATCTACACCTTTTGGGTTTTGTGTTGCTTAGTTGTTTGGTTGCAGGTGCTTATCCATCTAGCTGCAGAAAGATGTTTTCTGAGGTTGTGTGTGTGGGCAGACAAGATGAGGTTTGTCATGACCATTCTCCAATAGAGATTTGGCTAGAGAAGGGTGCATAGAGAAACCACTGAGGAGAGAGTGGTAGATGTATCACCAGGATCTACTGTTGGGTAAGATGAATGGTTTGGTTGGTTGTGAAGCAGCATGTAGGGTGGACATCTGAAGAAGCACTTGATGTTGTAGCCTGAAGAGTACTCCACTGACGGGAGTAGAAGGAACCCGAAGAAGTTCTAAAGAAGATGGTAGTTTGTTCTATTGGTTGGTTGGTCACCTTTCTATTGGTCTGAAGATTGGAAGATGGAAGACTAAAGCTGAAGAAGATAAAGCCAGAGGAGATGTAGAAAAAAACTTTTGTTGCTGATACATTTCCAAGGGACTTGGAAATTTTGTTGGTTGGTTGTATGGTGCAGGACCACCTTCATAAATTGATGCTTCTATAGGAGTTTGGTTAAATTTTAAATGATTCAATATTGTAATGAGGTCAATCAAGTCACTAGGTCATTAGGAATGTTCAATGTTTATCTTATTTGCAAAATAGGAAAAGTTATCTTTCAAAATGTAAAGGTTGTTATGTAAAAATGCCAAAATGATGCAAACTTGGAAGGTGAAGAGTCTTGTGGCTTTTGGTTCATTCCAAATCAGTTGGAAAATGAAAAGTTTGCATTAATGTTTTATTCAACTTGACCAAAGCAATTGGATTAGTTCTTTGATTTGTTAATGTTATTGAGGATAGTTTTGGTCCTCCTACCTCTGCATCATTCTATCACTCCAAAGCAAATGAACATGGTTTTTAAGGACAGTAAAGATGAGTTCCGAAGCAAGGCAAGAATGAATAAGCTCATGCTTGGAGAAACTGACCAAATAGAAAATGAAACAAAAGAAATTCTTTAGAATGCCTTGAAGAGATTTAATCTTCCCATTGTAGAGGAAATAGATGAAGAGCCTTCTAACATGGATGTTGAAGGATTAAAGAAAAATGATGAAGAGTCATTTGAGGAATTAGATTCCTCTGTTTTGGAAGAGGAAGGATAGAAAGAAGAAACATTTTTTGACAAGGATGTCGAAGGATTAAAGAAAAATGATGAAGAGCCATCTGAGGCATTAGACTCCTCTATTTCAAAAGAGGAAGGATAGAAAGAAGAAACAAATATCATTGATGTCAATAAGCAAGTCAGTCCAGATGCCCCCAAAAGGAAGGAAGTAGAGTCGACAAAGACACTGCAGAGATAGTATAGAATTTCCTGGACAAAGAAATGATGGAGCTGGATGAACCTGAGTTGATTCAAGGGCCACTAAATTTTGACTCTCTCTCTGGTTTAAATAATGAAAGTAGCATCTTTTGCTCAAGCCAAAGCAAAAGAGAAACTTCTAAAATCACACATGGAGGACAGTGAATTGTTGAATATTACATCTGGTGTACTAGAGAAGATCATGCCTACATATCAAAAGGATGCATCTACCTCTCCATCAGGTAACTTGAAAAACTTGGTTAATTCTGTCAATTCTCACTTTGAATCTCTTGAAAAATTGGCAAAAACTAAGGTCTGGAAAGATTTCTCTAAAAAAAGGTTCAGTGAGGTACAAGGAATAATTAACAATGACAGAAGAACCTTAGAAATTGGAATAAAGAGCATTGAAAATGCCCTTAAGGATGGAGGAGATATATATAAATTTTGTTTATCTTGGCCTAACGTTTTAGTGGACATTGAAAAGAAGATGAAAGAACAAGAAGAAAAGTTGTTAAGCCTATCCCAAAATTTTGATCCTCTTACCATCTCTCTGGTAAACCAAGAATGTCAAGTAGTTGTTATCATAAATGAGATAAAGAAACTGGTTAATGAGAAGAGGAATCTGATGGATAGAATGGGTGAACTTAGGAGAATAATCCTCCCTTAGAGGTATTGCATGATGCTTTAACAGATGCTTAAAGTACAGCCCGAACCAGTAATCCAATAGATTTGAAGAGGACAGACACATATGTGTTTTTGTTAAGTGGACACATCTCCATTTTGGATAGAATGAAAAGGAGTTGGGCCACATAAATTATACAGTTGAAGACAACCTTTGCGGATATATTTAAGTATATGTAAGTATAACGTATGATTTGTATATACATATGTGGTCATGTATATAATAATTTTTGCACAATTTTGGTATGCAGATTCCACCCTTTGCCATTGATGTCAAAGGGGGAGTGAAGAGCAGTGAAAAATGAGGAATCTAGAAAAGGGGGAGCTCTAGTAAAATAGAGCACAAGCAAAGGGGGAGTTACTATGACACTTAGCCATTTTTCACTAAGTGTTTCCATCAATGCCAAAGGGGGAGATTGTTCACAAGAGACACTATGCGGATTCATAAGTGTTGTCATTGATGGTAACAAAGTCTATTCTACACATCCATAGTACATAATATGCCTATACTAAAAGTCAAGATGAAGATTGTTCTGGTCCAGTTGACAAGAACAGAGTATGCAACATGGTCTGACAATCAAATCTGGAACTCTCAGATGGTGTAACTTAGTAAGTTGCGGACTTGGACAAGTCAAGAAGGGTATCATGACTATTGTATTCTAGAGATTTAGCCTTTGAGATAAAGCATAAAAAAGATATGAGCTTCTGAGTGTTGGGTTCCAGTCAGACAGAGTACCAGACTTCAATCCAGATGTATAAAAGGTATCGATCAAGCAATTTGTGGGATTATACATTATTGGTTGACATTATTAATGAATTCTATGTCTAAGTTTTTGATGCGCACATCAACTAAGCAAGGATTTAGCTGACAGAATGGAAACTTGCAAATATCTCAAGTGTTCTTGTCGCCAGCTATGACGTTGTTAGAAATCCTTGATGAGGATATATATACTCAATGGATTCAAGATTGTGGGATGTATGTATGTATGTATGAAGAAGTGGAAGAAGATATAGGAAGAAGTGTGAAAACAAAGATCTGAATCCAGAATATGACTGAAGAGTGATATTGAGCGGAGGAAGAATGAAATGTACCAGATCAGTATATAGTGCCTAATCGAAACTGAATTTTTGCATGCATGGATGTTGTTCATCATTTAAAACACTTTGGTATCATCTGTAAGCATTTGTAGATAGTGAGTCTCTTGTAGGCAGTGGGCCTCTTGTGAGTAGTGTGCTCGGGCAGTGAGCCCTAATTGGCAAGTGCCAAATTTGTACTCCTTATTCTTTTAACAGAGAATATAATCTTGGGTTAGTCACCCCATGGTTTTTCCCTTAACAGGGTTTCCACATAAAAATCCTTGTGTTGTGTGTTAATTTTATTTTCATTTATTATGATTGCCTTTGCTTTCATTTTTTGATATAGCACTAAATGTTAAGATAAGAAAAGAAAGTAAAGGAAGAAAAGTTATAAGATAACTGATTCACCCCCCCTCTCAGTTATCTGCATTGTTTCCAACAAGGGCTTACATTCACTGCAATATAGAGGAGTTTGGAAATCTAAAACTACTGAATTTATTTGAAAACCACTTGAAAAATGACAATCACCAATTGAAACTAGAATATAAAACCCTAGAGAGCAAACACTTCATACAAGTTATTAAATTTCTATCTTTTGATGAAAGTGAATGGGTTAGGTATGTATTGAGTCGGATACATGATGAGTTTATGTGGTTATTGAAGTTGTTCAAGATCACAAAAGATGTAATCCAAATTGTGACTAGACTGAATGCAACCGGTGGGCAACCCATGCTTAAGGATGTGAAAATCAAACAGTAACTGATGCAACCAGAGCAAAAATTGATAGAAGAGCTATGACTATCAATGACATCACTGATCTAGATGTCAAGTTTGCTTCAATGGTAGTTGGGTATAAGATTTACCACTCCAGCAGGGAGAACTCAGTTTTTGGAATAGCTATTTATGCCGCATATCATATGATAAAGGAGAACATGGATTATGAATTGTGTGAGCTACTACAAAGCCAACTAATAGAAAACCTAAACAAAATCAAATAGGACATGAAAAATTCCTTCAAGTATGGCTCCTTGGTGATATGTATATTCTTATACTTCATGAATGAAGTGCCGAGAGTTCCGAGAATACAATGGACATCTGACAAGACAGTGGCATGGCAAATTAGGGATCATCTACATAGTCTTGGTGATACCCAGACACAAAAGACTGCTATCTGGGGTTACTTCAAAAACTTCCAGAACTTGATGCATGCAAGCGAAAGAATTCCTAGTTCAGTTGTTGAAAAGTATAAAAATTAAATATGTTTTATGGTAGACACAGATCAATGTTTGATGGAAGCTATAGAACCAAGGATAGCTTGGATAGTGCCAATGGGCTATGAAGTGGATGAGGAAATTATGGACATGTATGCTCAACATCTCATGAGCATACCTAAAGACACCTCTATTGAAAGGTTTAGAACATATAAGGAACTAAGCTTAAAGTTGCATGTGGAACTTAGACAGCTAGAAACAAAAGGAAAGGTACTCAAGAAAGTGGAGATGTATGCACAAAGCATTGGGATTGCAAAAGAAGCAGTGAAAGAAAATAGACAAAGGATTGAAAAGATAAAGAAGAGTACTGAGCAGGCAAAAAGTAAGTCTATAATTCCCCCAGAAGCCCAAAGGAAGACAAGGAGTTCTACAACTCCTGCTGAGTCACTCAAGTCCACTTCCACTAAGAAGCTGAAAGCCACTCCATCTGGTGAAGGAGGGAAAAGAAAGAAAACCAAGGCAACAAGAACCAACAAGAGTACACAAGATGATGAGGAGACAGAAACAGATGAAGAAGTGAAAGAAATAAGATCCAAGAAGGTCAAAACTTCAAAGACTTCTAAAGATCAACCATCCAGAAGCATAAGGGCCAGTAAAAAGCAAGTATCTGGTAAGGTTGCCATGACTATTGATGAAATTGTAAAAATAGTCACTGTTCATGGAAATTTAAAACCTATCAGAGTTTACTATGATAACCTTGATCAAGCAAATAAGAAAATTTTAGAAGATGCCATTATCATATATCTAAATAAATTCAATAGAGCCTTGTTGGAAATCTTACAAGAACTTCCTAAAAATTTGAGGAAAGTAATGGAAATGAGGAAAGAAGAAGCCAAGGAAAAAGATATAGAACTTAGAGAGTATGTTCTCTCCTCTTTGTGCCCTGTAATAACCAGAAAAGAAGCAGATGAAATCCTCAGAGAAGTCAAATATAAATTCAAAAGCAAAGTCCAGATGAACAAGCTAATGCTTGGTGAGACTGAAGAAATTACAAAGGAAATAGAGGAAATTCTAAGAAAGGCTTTAGCCAAAAATAAATACTACATTGTTTTAGAAAAGCAAGTTGAAGAAGACAATCCTTCTACTCCAGAACAAAAAGCTCCAGAAGAAGAAACTGACAAGAGAATTAATGACCAAAGTATTACTCTAGAACTTGATTCATCAAATCTAAATATTGGAGAAGGTCAGGAAGAGAAACAAGTCAATCAGGAGGACATAGAAATGATAGATAGAATAATTGATGTAGAGATAACTCCTCCACCTGATCACTCTAGAAGGAAAAGGATATTACTACCACACAAAGTCCTCCGGATCAAGTAGCAAGTGGTGAGCAAGAAGAAATGAGTCCCTCAAAAGAGAACACAGAGAACAATAATACAGAGAGAGGAGGAAAAAGCAAAGGAAGACAAAGTAGAAGAAGATGGTGCAAATGTTGAAGCACCTAAAGAAGATGTAGAAATATCTAATGATCAAAAAGATGGTTTAGAAAATGTAGCAAGAGACACTGTTGATGCAGTAAAAGACCCTCTTGAAAAGGAGGTGATTGAGCTCGATGAGCCTAAACTACTCCAAGGACTAACCAATCCAGATGTGCTCTCTCCATTTCAATTGATGAAAATAGCATCTTTCACCCAAGTAAAAGCCAGAGAAAAGATGTTAAAATCCTACTTAGAGGACAATGAGTTGCTGGGGCTAGCAATTGGAGTTTTAGAGAAATTAATGCCAACTTATCAAAAGAATCAAAATGATTCCCCCTCCAGCCATTTGAAAAATCTTGTAAGTTTAGTAAACTCACATTTTGAGTCTTTTGAAAAGTCTATGGAGGCAAAGGTTCAAAAAGAATTTTTGAATAAGAAATTTAGTCAAGTTAAGAATCTGATAAGGAGTGATAGATTAATACTGGGTATTAGCATAAAGAGCATTCAGAATGCTCTAAGTGATGGAGGAGATATATATAAGTTTTTCCTATCATGGACTAAAGTCAATAAGGATGTTGAGAAGAAAATAAAGGAACAAGAACAAAAAATATTAGTTCTATCTCAAAATTTTGATCCTCTAAATGCCTCTCCTATAAGCCAAGAATGTCAGGTCATTAGCTTGACAAATGAAACAAAGTGACTTGAAAAAGAGAAAATCAATACTATGAAGAGAATGTGTGAACTCCAGGGATTGATTGCCCCCAAGTTGGAAGCCATGCATAATGCCTTATCTGACACCCAGAATGCACTTCAGACAAGTGATCCTCTTAATCTAGCAAAGGCAGAAGCATATGCATTTCTGCTGAGTGGGCACATCTCACTCTTTGATGGAATTAAGAACACTTGGGCCTCTAAACTTGTGCAATTAAAAACCATTTTTGCAAACATTCTCAAGTTCATGTAAATCAAGTTTGATGATGTGTTGTACATATGTGGCTGTAGACACCTAAAAATGTCTTTTACCATCAAATCGATTCCTGACATCCCTAAACATACCAATTTCCCTTCTAATCAATTATATAAATTTTTATTAATTGATTATCCCTTCATCACCCAATTTTCCATCATTCTATCCCCAACAATTGAATTAATTTCATTAATTCAATAGTCCAAACCTTAGCCAATTGATTTAATAAATATGTAATATTTATTTGGTCAATTTCCCCCTTCTCACTAAACCCAATTAATTAGCTAAATCATGTTTAACTAATTAATGTAGCATATTAACTAACCTATCCCTACCCTAGGCAATTAAATAGCTATTATTTAATTACCTACCTTAGCCTACCTCATCCTAGCCTTAGGATTAATTAAATACAACCTTGTTTAATTAATCTTGAACCTATCATTAAGATGGTCAAATCCAGCTTAACACCCTTCCCCACATCCTCCAAATAAAAAATTAGAATACATCCACATAAGTCAATTTTTTATTTAAATATATCCCACATCACAATTAATTCCTCTTACAACCCCTTACCACCCCCATACCTCATTTATCTCCACTTATCCCCAAATAAATTTTAATTCATTTTACATTCCCCATATGAATCTTTATTTCACAAATATTCCATCTCACCCATACTCATTTAATTCACCATTCCCTAAAATGAATAAAAGATTCACATTTATTCTTAGCCCTCCATTCCTCCAAGATCAAATCTAGGCCCTCCACATCACTTTTATCCTCCACCATTGATCTTCCAAACTAATCTCCACCCTTGGATCAAAATCCCTCTAAAAAATCTATAAATAGAACCTCTCCTAAGCCATTTGGGGATCCAATCTTTAAGTAGAGTTATCATACCAAAATATCTAATGAGCTAGAATTGTGAGTTGCAAATAGATTAAGAGCATTTCACATTTGTATTCATCAAATAGGGTATATCTTATCTAGGAGCTCTTGGGTGCAAAGCTCTTCTCCCTTTAATGAGATTGGGTTTTCATGTCTAGGTATAGCTCTTTGTTTGTTATGCATTTAGTTTATGTTTTACCTTTGATTTTATTTTCCTAATCTACATTGGTACACCCAATGGGACCCACAAGGTCCATATCTAATCTTTTCTTGTGAGTTTTTGTGTCTAGACGTGATTTTGGAGGACCGACGCTTTCTACCTAGCACAGTGGTGCTATCTTTAGCACATTTTGGCGCTATTTACTGTTTTAGCGCTATTTGATGGGGCAATTCCTCTCTTAAAACTCAATCACATGTTTGTTTTATCTATGATCTTCCTGCTATTTTTTCCTATCTAGTTGCTTTCTATTTTTGCAGGAATCTTGAATGAACAAGGGGAGGTTATGCCAAAATTTTCCTAAAGTCCAAATATGCATTTCGGCTCTTATTTTTGTCTTGCTTTCCATTTGGTAAACTAACAAGACTAATAGGACCTTTTTTATTTGTAGTCTGACCCTTTGTTTCGATCAGGAAAACCTTTGTTTTGCAGGGCGGACACATTCAGGCTCGTATCGACGCAATTGGAACCCAGATTGGTGCTATTTGTAACTATGACCAGACCCTTCGACTGCATGCACAGTGGCACATTGTTAAAGTATTATTAGCGCTATTGTCTGTTTTAGCACTTTCTACATGTCACAATAGCGCTACTATATATCTCAGTGCCTTATGTATATTATTGTAGTGCTATATTATCTACTGGTGCCTTCTATCTTTTGTTCTAGCGCATATTTGTAAATCAGCGCTATCTAAGCGTAAATCAACGCTATTTGTCTAGGGTCAGGTTTTCTTAGTCAGTTTTTTGCCAGTAGGGCCATTTGCAGTCCGCAGTGGCGCCATTAGGTCTCTATTTTAGCGCTATTTTTAGAGACTAACTTTACGTTCTGTGCAGGGATTGACAAGTTGTTTGTAGGTCATCACTATCATTTTGCGGGCACTAACGTATTTTTTATAAGGTGTTTTATCTTTAGTTTAAGACAAACATTTCAATTGGAACTTAAAACAAACCCTTGCATGTTAGCTTAGAAAGCAAACATTTCGATTTGGTGCAATAAAATTGATCAACAAGCAACAATCAAATCTTGTGTGTGTGCGCCTTAGTTTAGAACAAACATTTGAATTTGGTGTTCTAAAGTGTGTGCCAACAAACTATTCAAAACATTTCAATTTTGGGCTTTAAAAAGAACCACAAAGTGCATCAATAAACTCATTGGATTAAAAAGAACAACAATCTACATTCTTCACTCATATAAACAAGAAAACCAATATAATTTGTGTGAAGTGTTTTCATGATTTTGTTGGTAGTTTGAAAAGCGTATGCTCTTCCCTTGCACCATTGGTGACCTTGGGAATCAAAAGCTTTTCACAACACTTGCACAAATCACCCCCAACATAATCCAAAGAACTAAAATGAACCTTGTTTAGTGTGATGCAAGCACAAGGAATACGTATGCTCTCCCCTCGCATCTTTGTATGAACTTGGGGACTAAAAGTATTCTCGTGGTTGTGTTGCTTTTGTTAATCTTTAGAGGGCCTGCCACCCCGCTTTGAAAGGTGGGAACGACCCAAGTGGCAACAAGCTAAAGCCAAGATCTTTCAAGCCACTATATAAAATAATGTGTTTGTGACGAAAGTCACAAGCAATAGGTGTTGTTGTGTCATACTGACAGCCAACCTCCCCCAAAAGCCTCCAAGGCATAACCCTTGGAGGCTAGGAGACTCCATAACGAAGAGTAGCGTTGCCATGCGTATGGCCACCTAAACGAATGCACTTACTACAAACCTTTGTTTTAGCAAGCCAAAAACCTTCTATTTGTTGACGCAGAAGGGAAACCTTTGAAGCGGCCCTGATTCATGCAGTTCTTAGCTGAGGTAGCAGGGACAATCCTAAGGTTTGGTGAGGGACAAGCCTTCGTGGAAACCTAGATTTTGGTATGCATGAGAAGTGTGTGCAATTGTAAGGAGGAGATGGTGCTACCAAGATCCTGGAGCTACCCATTTTGAATAGGTGCAGCTAGGGGATTCAACAAATACTGTCATATCTTCACCTTAGGTTGTGCAAAGTGCTTGTTTAAACAAAATCACATGTCTTTTCACAAACAAAAATCTTGGTTATTGTGTGTTATTGTGCTTAAATTGTTATCAAACAACTTGCTAAGAGACAATGAGAATCATTTGATCAAACTTCAAAACAAATCCAAATTTGCAATCAAAATTTGTCTTTTTCAAGGCCTAGACCAACACTGCCCTGTTTCAATGCCATTTATGTCTGCTTTTGGTGCCATTTCACCTATGGATTGGCACTATTTGTAGATTGACTTGCCTGAGACTAAGACCAATTCCACTGTGATCTTTAGGACCTGCTATGCCATAATCCATATTCACCTTCCAAAAAACCGTCAGTACCCCATCCATTTTCTCCTCAAATTTTCTAAAGCATACCTTCATTTTGACCTTAGAAAATCAATCATTATCATTGTTGGACCCTTTGCTATATCAAAATCCACTCAATTTCATATTCATTCATCCTCATTGATCTTTGCAGACATTTTTGGACCAAAACAAAAAAATCCTTGTCACAAGCAATCATTCCAAAAAAAAACATATCCAAAATCTTCCAAATCAAAACACCCATTGAAAAATCATCAACCAAAAAAAGCGTCATCCCTTTGAGCTAAAGCTAGATCTAGATTTCATCATTCACATCATATTTTTCTTGAAGAGTCATTAGTCAACCTTTCAAGTGAAATAATCATCCCTCTTTGTGTAAGGTCATTAGTCTACCGCAAACAAAGAGAAACACCCATTTGTGCGACACAAATCTAGATCTTACCTAAGCTCAATTTGTTGGCCATCAAATCCTTTTGAAAAACATCATCCTAATCTCTCATATTGAACATCAAGATCAAACATCAAAAATCTCTTCCAACAAACCATCCTCAAAACAAACATCATCCATCATCTACCTTTTTGTTCCAAATTTGTGCAAAAAGTCAACACCGTCCACTCGTATCATCCTTGGATTAACACCTTTTTGAAAACTTGTTGATCCTTCATCATACTACACTCACCCTCTCCATCTTACTACCACATTCATCTTTGGGTCCAACAATTTAATCCAAATTCTCTAAGGTCTCCATCCCCATTTCACTCCACCTCAAAATCAAATCCATACACGTGCATGCCCATAACTAGATCACAACACAAAAAGAATCAAGAAATGGCAGAATCTAGACAATATCAGGGCATATGAATGCCTAACACCAACAACAGCAACATACCCATCAACCAAACACACAATCTACCTACAGTCTTTCAAATCCCCATATACAATCCCAATGAAAACCCCTTCCATTTCTTGCAACCACCACCACCACCACTACCCGCCATGTCCCAAGATGATCTAGATGTCTTGAGTTTTACACGAGATTCTGATAGCATGGACCTACTTGATAAAATCCTAAGGTCGGATCCAAATAGATATCTTGACTATCTCCTCAAAATTGGTGCCCAACCGCCCCATAACACGACATCATCCCAACCATCTACCTCTAACATCAATCCTACCACATCCTCCCAACCATCTACATCAAACACCCAACCTATCATCTCACAAACATCAACTCCCACCATATCTACCGCCACCACAAGCTCTAATGCTACCACATCTACAATTCCCACAAGTGTCTCCAATCCTACCACTTCCCAACCCGTCACCACATCCACTATTGCAACTAATGTAACCGCTTCCATTCCACAAATCACCCTAGGCATACAAGGGAACATCACGCATGCAAGTACCTCCACGAGTGTGCCTCCACCCAACCCTCAAACCATAGCCTACATAAGACAATTATTCTCACAACCACCATACAATACGACCAACTCATCCAACATCCACCCATCTAACGTCAACCTATCCAATGTCACATATCTTCAAAACCCCATAGCGTCATCAAACCAACATAACCCCAATCCCCAAATACCCCCACATATTCTCCAACAACTCTACACTTATCAACAACATCACACACAACTTAACCAATACACCACCCCACAGTATCAAAACACAACCTCCCCAAACCTCCAACATCAAATCCCACCCAATCTCCAACATCTCATCAATCTGCAAACTTACGCACCACAACCGCCACCAACCCTAGATCTAAAAAGCATTGTACAAACCTTGATCCAAAAAGTGGACGACATACAGATTGGGGGCAAATGCAAACAATATTCTTTTGAGGACATTTGTCCCTATCCATTTGATCAAACATTGTACATGCCCCCTTTCCCCAAAAATTTTGAGACACCTGAATTTGACAAATACAAGGGAAAGGGAGACCCTAGGGATCATCTTAGGGAGTTCTACATCACTTTCCTAGAAGTCTCAAATAACGATACCTATCTAATGAGACTATTTCCAAGAAGCCTCGGCGGTCAAGCCGCTGAATGGTTCACACATCTTCCCCCAGGCATTAGGTCTTTCCCTAAGCTTGCGAAAAAATTTGTAAACCATTTCTCCTATAACTTCGAGCATGAAATATCTATGACAGACCTTTGCAACACAAAACAAAAAAGTGGAGAATCCTTCGCTTCCTTCTTGCAGAGGTGGCGAAGCTTAGCAAGCAAACTCCCATGGCCAATTCCTAAAAAACAACTCATCACCATGTTTGTGACCAACCTCAATCAAGAAATAGGGTTCCATTTAGAAATCCTTTATGTGTCTACCTTTGAAGAAGTCATCGATAAAGATACTACCATTGAACGGGCCCTCATCGCCAAGGGCTCCATCAAATTGTATGACTACAAATCCAACAACAACAACAACAACAAACTCCATATCAACACCCCCAATACAAGCAACAACGCCAACACGCAATCAAATGACAAGCCATGCTATTGGGGGAAGAACAAGAACACTTTGAACGATGGCATCAAGGATGTGAAAGCCATCCAACATGTACAAAATCAAACACCTGCACATACCTATACCGCCAATGTAACTAACCCAAGGGGGCAAAATAAACCAAACAAACCTCGAAGGCAATTTACACCCTTAGGGGAACCCATTGAGGACATCCTCAATAGATGTCTCAAAAAAGGTTTGATAATGCTCCCACCTATTAGACCACGTAAATAGAATGAGCTCAAAGCTATGTGGTACAATGAAAATGATTATTGCGAATACCACCGCATTGTGGGCCACAAAACCACTGACTGCATGAAACTAAAGCATTGCGTCCAAGATCTCATAGATCAAAATCAAGTCAGCCTTGATCAAAGCACCCAACCATTGCCAAATGCCAATCTCGGAGCTTACAAGGATCCACTGCCCAACCATAATAAAGCCTCCTCATCCAATCAAGCATACAATGTCACCCCAACACTCGCATCCTATGACTCTATTGTAGGGTGGATAGAGCCATCATCTCACCATATCAACGCAATCACCATTCGGGCACAAGCACTTGATTGTGCTGTCGCAACCCGTTGTGGCCATGTATCCATCTGCATAGCCCCTACCGCTGAACAAACACCTGCATCCACATCAGATTCCCTACCCCCTCGTCCAACCACATGTCTTTCACGTACCAATCTATACAACCTCCTAGAGAATCTAGGAAAGACCCCTGCACAAATATCCATACTTGAGTTGCTCCGCACATCACCCCTTCACAAAGACATCCTTGACAAAGCACTTTTGGAGACTCAAGTTCCCGCCAACTTGAATGTGACCCAATTCCAAGCCATGGTAGGACATATCACCACACCTCACCATCTCACATTTTTAGAAAAGGATCTTCCCACTTCTGAACACTTACACAATGATGCCTTACACATCGAAGTCTGTATCCACAAGCACATCATCAAAAGAGTCTTAATAGATGGTGGCTCCGGCCTAAACATATGCACTCTTAAATTATTAAAACACTTGGGATACTCATATGTGGTTGTAGACACCAGTGAGTGCATCACAATCAAAGGGTATGATGACACCAAACGGCTATCTAAAGGCACCATCAAGCTCCCTATTCAAGTGGGATAGACAATACTAGAAACAAAATGTCAGGTCCTTGATCTTGACCTCCCGTACAACATTCTTCTCAGCCGACCATGGATCCATGCCATGCAAGCAGTCCCATATACATTCCATCAATGCCTCAAGTTCCCTCACAACGGCATGGAGGTAACCATCTACGCCGACCCCCACCCCTTCCAATACTGTAGTTTCTTGGAAGGTCATGACCACACCTTCTGGCCATACAACAAAGCCATGACCAAAGCCAATCCAACAGCGTCCACATCATACATCAACCCCACCAACATTGCCACCACTTCATCCCAACCACCACCACCACCTGAGGTCAAGATCAAGCTCAGTGACATGGGATGTGGGGAATATGACCTACATGGTACTTTTTGTGTGGGCACATTACCCAATCCTAAAATGTTTGGCATCCCAAAGATAGAAGCAGCCAACACAGTAGTCATCAAGTGTAAACCATCACCCATCTTTGAAAAGAAACATCTCCTGGATCAGGATGTACTCGAAGGATGAAGAATCTGAGTAGGAAGCTCCCACCATACCAACAAAAATCTATGGTAAAGGGTCTGAAATTGTCAAAAACATGGGTTATAAAAGACAAGGCAGTATTAGCCTTCATGAATAGGGGATTGTGGAACTGGTCCAAGTGACAAGAAATCCCTATACTCAAGGCTTAGGATATGGTCAAAGACAACATATCCTCACTACCGGCGAATGTATCTTAGTCGAGGTCACTACGGTCTCCCTTGAAGTCGACAACATCAACAAAACAGACCATCAAGACTCCTTTAGTGACTTTGTCAAATTATTTGACTCATCCATATACACCATCTACACAGTCACCACCCTAGCCTCATCATCCAATGACTTACCACTTGTATACCTAGACCTCATAGACAAGGACCAACGGGGACCTCCTGTCTTCGATGTAGCACCAAATGATGAGGCCATCGCTGAAATGATAGGGGTTAGAGATCACTTCCCCCTAGGAGATCACAGAGTAGGATACATCATGGAACTTGATACGCATGTCTATTTCAGGGAGACAACCCTTGCTTCTACTCATAAAAATATAAAAATCAAACAAGGATCTGATGGTGAAAACCGTCCCGCGGCAGTGTCAGATCCCAAAAAAGTAAAAACAAAAGATGTATCTCCTAGTGAAAACCTCCACAAGGTGCTAGGAGATGGAAGCATGGGCCTTCCTGAGATAGACAAGGTTTATCCAGATAGGTCACCCGTCCTAGTAGAGCCAGCCTAAGAGATGAATCTTGGGATGGAAGAAGAGCCAAAAATCACTTTCAGGGCAGAATCTCTCAGCACAGTAAAGCAAGAAAACTTCCTAGCATTCTTCAAATGTAGAAACCGTAATTTTTCATGGACCTATGCAGACATGCCAGGCCTTGATCCCACCTTGGTCATTCATCATCTTGCAGTATGCCTTGATGCAAAACCAGTGAAGCAAAAGCTCCAAAAAATGAACCCTCAGGTGGCCCTCCTAGTCAAGGTAGAGCTAAAGAAATTACTGGATGTTGGGTTCATTCATCCAATTGATTATCCTGAATGGGTTTCCAACTTAGTACCAGTAGCCAAACCTGATGGCCGAATCCACTGTTGCACTGACTTCTAAGATCTCAACAAAGCCTACCCAAAGGATGACTTCTCGTTGCCTAATATTGACATGATAGTGGATCTCACAACAGGACACGAGATGCTATCCCTAATGGATGGCTTTTTAGGGTACAACCAAATCTGGATCACAGAAGAGGACCAACATAAGACAACCTTCATATGTCCATGGGGGACGTACTGCTGGGTGGTAATGCCATTTGGTCTAAAGAATGCTAGAGCCACATATCAAAGAGCCATGACTGTCATCTTCCATGATCTTTTCCACCACATCATGGAAGACTATGTGGATGACTTGCTAGGGAAATCGAAGACAAGGGAGGAACACCTCGATGTATTGGAAAAAATCTTTGACTGACTAGAGCAATACAATGTTCGCCTAAATCCAAAGAAATGTGTCTTCGGGGTCACCTCAAGAAAACTTTTGGGATATATAGTCTCCAGAAGAGGAATCGAGGTAGATCCCGCAAAGGTCAAGGCCATCACTGAAATGTCTCCTCCAAAAACACTAAAGCAACTAAGAAGTCTATAAGGCAAACTCTAATCTATTCGTCAGTTCATTGCTCAACTAGTTGATAAATGTCAACCATTCTAGCACCTACTCAAAAAAGATACAGCTTTTGTCTAGAACAATCAGTGTTAGGCTACCTTCAATCAGCTAAAAGAATACCTGGCTAATCCCCCTATTCTAACTGCACAAAAGCAAGGAGAACCCCTCCTGTTATATATTTCAGCAACAAAGACATCTATCAGAGTCTTATTAGCATAGCACGATGAGCAAGGAAAGGAAAGAGCCATCTATTACATTAGCCATACTCTGATATCCTATGAGCTCAACTATACATCAATTGAATGAGCATGTCTATCCCTCATCTTTACTTCACAAAAATTAAGACACTACATGTTCAATCACAAAACCAAGCTCATCGCCAAAATTGATCCACTAAAGTATCTGCTAAATAGAGCTGCTCTTACTTGGAGAATGGTAAAATGAGTCATGATTCTCACTGAATTTGACATTGAATACACTGAGAGAAAAGCCTTCAAAGCATAGGTTATTGTTGATCAGCTCGCTGAAGCACCCATTCCTGCAGAACATCCTACACTAGCAGAATTCCCTGACGAAGCCATCTTGACAATCACATCGGCAACAGAAACATGGAAAATGTACTTCGATGGATCATACACACACAGAGGCTTGGGGGCAGGCATCTTGTTTGTTACCCCTCAAGGTGACACAATCCCCAAGTCATTCAAAATCACATTTCCATGTACCAACAATGTGGCAATATATGAGGCCCTTATCATAGGTCTCCAAATGGCAATCAAATGGAAAATAGAGAACTTGACAATGTATGGAGATTCTCAACTGGTCATCCAGTGGGTAAACAATGAGTACAAGACCAAGGATGATAAACTCCTGCCTTATAAAAAGATGGTCAACGACTTTACAGACTATTTTGATGATATCCACTTTGAGCAGATCCCAAGGCTAAACAACAAAGCTGCGGATGCCATGGCCACCATTGGATCCCTGGTTGACATGAAGAAAGACAGCAAGAAGTGTGAATTCCTAATAGAGGAGCTCCCCATTCCAGCATATGATGTTCCCCAATTAGAGCTCATGTGTGAAGTCATTGGTCCCCTATCCCCTTGGTATCAAGAAACCTATCTATATCTCCACAATAACATCATCCCTCCCAACCTATCCACCTCACAACAGAAATATTTCATCTGCTGAGCTTCCCGCTTCACCCTTGTAGGAGATACCCTATACAAAAGGAGTCTTGAGGGCATGAATTTACGATGTTTAGACTCTAGGGAAGCTGAAGTGGCCTTGAAGAGGTACACATAGGTATCTGTGGGGCACATTCAAGTGGACCCACTCTTGCTAAAAAGATCCTAAGGACCGAATACTATTGGCCAACCATGGAATGAGACTCCTACCTGTTTATCAAAAAATGCCTACCATGTCAATAGCATGGAGATCTCATTCATGCACCAGCACAGGAATTGCAACCAATCACAACACCATGGCCTTTCTCACAGTGGGGACTCGACGTCTTAGGAAAAATACATCCACCTTCATCCAATGGCCATAAGTTCATCATCATAGCCATTGAATACTTCACCAAGTGGGTGGAAGCAATACCACTCACCTTCACCACTAGCACCCAGATATCCAAGTTTATCCTCCATTACATCATCTGTCGCTATGGTATCCCTCATTCCATCATCACCAATAACAGAAAGCATTCAAGAACCAAGAAGTCCGCACTTTGTGCGAAAAATTTGAAATCGAACACCACTTCTCCACCCCATATTACCCTCAAGGAAACGGTCAAGTAGAGGGTTCAAATAAAACCATCCTCTGCATTCTAAAGAAGATAGTCAATGAAGCTGGCCATGACTGGCACCTCTAGCTCAACCCTGCCCTATGGGCCTATCGCACAAGCATCCGCACCCCCACTGGAGCCACTCCATTTTCCCTAGTCTTTAGATCTAAAGTCAATTTACCTATTGAGGTTGAGCTCCCATCCTTAAGAGTATCCTTGCAAAACATAATCACTGATTAGGAATACTAAATCGCAAGGTTGCATCAGCTAGAATTACTAGACAAGAAACGTCTGAATGCGTTGAACCACCTGCAGGCCTATCAAAATCGCCTTAGGAGAAGCTATAACAAGGTAATTAGAAACTAAAAATTTGAAGTAGGTGACCTTATCCTTATGGAAAATCAGAAAAACTTGCAAGAGCGCCCTAAGAAAGGAAAGTTTGAACCCAATTGGCTAGGGCCTTATGTCATCACAGCCAGTTATGGATCAGGAGTATACCAGCTTGCAATACCTGAGGGGCAGCCTCTAGATGAGCCTATGAACATTTTACATCTGAAGAACTTCTACGCATAACCCATCGAGTATCCCAATCAAAAAATCAATAAAATAGAAAAAATCAAAAAACCAAAAAATGAAAAAATAAAGAAAAAACCCGAATGCAATAAAAAACTTCCAATGGTGAAAATCACTTTGGTGACGCCTTGGATAAGAACCATGGTGAAAACCTATTTTAGGTGCCATGTGTAGTGCCAGTCCTACCATCTAATAAGTCCTCTTTCCATCACAAAACTCCATATCGCACATATCCCATGGCTTGGAATTCTGAAACATCAAGTCCTATCACCCACCCCACACTATCCCATCCCAAGGCTAACTCATGGAACGAGGATCCTTGTAAGCTCCCTTTTGTACAGCTAAAAATCAAAAAATCCAAAAAACAACACAAAATCAAAAAATCCAAAAAACAACACAAAATCAAAAAATCCAAAAACCAATACAAAACCAAAAAATCCAAAAACAATACAAAACCAAAAAAATCCAAAAACAACACAAAACCAAAAAATCCAAAAATAATACAAAATCATCAAAATCCAAAAACAATACAATATCACCCCCCATACATCACTCTTGCTATAACTCATGACCATCAACATCTATCAACCCATCACATCACAACCATCCAAAACCATTCCCACATCATCAAGTCATGCCAGAACTACATATTCATTTCACCTGCATCTTGAAAAGTACATTGATTCTGTGGATACAGGGTATGTAGGCAGTCTGGATTATGAAGGACGTTTCCAGTACTCAGGTACATAAGATGCACCCATCCAACCTGTTTGGATGGTCCCCATTCACTGAGCTTGCTGGACCCAGTAAATAATATGCATGCTAAGTATACACTTGAAACATCGTCCCTAACGCAAAAATCATCAATCAACATACCAACTATAATCCTACACATGGCCAGACTATCCTTTTTCCCACCTTTCAAAAATTCTCCAACCAAATCCAACTAATTTGCTTCCTAGGATATATCTTTCCCACAATGGACAGGAATCTGTCATTCTATCATCACGTATCTTGGCAAGAGCACACACAGGCTATTTGTATCTTTTCGTTGGTCTTTTTGATTATTGATCTTTATCTTTTTGTCTCCCTCTAGGTCATCTCCAAAGCTACCTTGATCTCATTATATCATGGTAAGTAGCGGACAACACTTGGAGTAGACAAGGTCATTGTTTCTGTATGTTGTGCTTGTGGGTTGGTTTCATTACTCCAAGAATAGTATTCATATCTTGAAGCCTGGGTCGGTTCTAGTACAATGTGCCTCATTTGCATATATAGGCATCAGTACCTTATATGTGCTATGGGCACTCATCACTATGAGTCCCCTTCCTCGGACATACAAGGTTATACTACCTTGGGCACGCATGAAATCAACCTATTGTTTGTGGGTCTAGTCCATGCAATCGTGGGATATATATCATCACCTAGGTCATTTCATACCTTTGTGAACTGTATCCTACATTGCTATAGTAAACTAAGTAATGCTCTCAATTAATGTTATATAACTATTGTTACTAGCTCAAATCATCATCCTAATCAACTATACTATCTGGGCCTAGATTTTATAACCACTGACCCCCCCTCACCCTACCAAATCCTCTCACTAATCCCACTCTTTAACTTATTCTCACGCAATACATCCTGAACCAAATCATATCCCCCCATCCTCAATGACGTGGTGTCTTATGACCTATCAATTCCCTCATCTCCAACTCCCTCGCAATCTAATAACTCCCAATCCTATCAGTACCCCATTCACCCATCCTTATCTGCTCCCCACCTATCCCCCTACCGCACAGCCCCACCACCCAGGTTCCTGTTGGCAAGAGACACTATATGGATTCATGATTGTTGTCATTGATGGCAACAAAGCTCATCCCACACATCCGCAGGACATGGTATGTCTCTACCAGAAGTCAAAGTGAAGAATGTTGTGGTCCGGTAAACAAGAACAGAGCATGTGGCAAGGTCTGATAGACAGGTCCGGATCTCTCAGAGGAAGTATTTGGTGCAGTGCAGATTTGGGGAAGTCAAGAGGACTACCTTGAGTGGTATATACCAAGGATTTAGCCTCTGGTGATAGATGAGGAAAAAGATATGAATAGTTGAGTACCAGATTCCTGAGTGACAGTGTGAATAGAGGAAGAACTGACTGACAGAACATCAGACTACTTTACAGATGTGTTACTGATGGTGTTAAAGGTTATGTAGGCATGAATCATGTTTGGCTGACATGATTAATGATTTCTACAAGCATATACTTGATCCGCATTACTTGATGTGCTAGGATTCAGCCGATAGATCAGAATTAGTGAAAAGAGTGATGAAATTACTTGTGCGGATATATATACACAATGGATTTAGTTGTGAGAAGTGTAGTGGTGATATGTGGTATGAGAAGAAAAGCAGAGCAGAGCAGAAACAGTAAGAAAGGTCTGGTATGTGAAAGGAAAGCAACATAAGAGAAGAGGAAAGATGAAGTGCAGCAGATCAGTGTACTGAGCCTAATCAGAACTGAACTCCAGCATATGTGGATGCTTCCAATTAGTTCAAGTATTGTATAACATTCTTTTGTAGACAGTGTGTCTCCTTGTAGGCAGTGTGCCTCCTTTGTGAGCAGTGTGCTCGGGCAGTGAACCCTAATTGGCAAGCACCATTTGTGTATTTCCTTATTCTTCTAACAGAGAATAATCTTTGGGTTAATCACCCCGTGGTTTTCTCCCTTAACAGGGTTTCCACATCAAAAATACTGTGTCATGTGTTTTTCCATCTCATGGTAATGTTTTCTTATTTGAATTAATGTTGCATTGATTAATAAGAAAGTTCAGAAGGAAGAAATAATTAGGATAACTGATTCACCCCCCCTCTCAGTTATCAATAGGTCCAACAAAGAACATCATGTGTATCAAGACCTATTCATCTCGCCTATCACTTAATTTGCATCTCACCTATCACCTAATTTGCATATCATCTCATTAGGTTCATTTTAGAATTTGTTAATTTGCATATCATCTCATTAGATTCAGTTTAGAATCTGTTAGTTGCATATCATCTCATTAGGTTCATTTTAGAATCTCTTAGTTGCATATCATCTCATTAGGTTCATTTTAGAATCTGTTAATTTGCATATCATCTCATTAGGTTCATTTTAGAATCTGTTAATTTGCATATCATCTCATTAGGTTCATTTTAGAATCTGTTAATTTGCATATCATCTCATTAGGTTCATTTTATGAAACTTTTAGTTGCATATCATAATCATTTAGGTCCATTTTAAAATCATTTAGTTGCACATTATACATCATTCAACATTGCACATCATATCATAATCATTTAAGTTTGTAATCACATAGGTGCCATTTTAAAAATCATTAATCATCACATTGCATTCCATATATATCATCTCATAATAATTTAGTTACATTTACTTGCATAGCATCATCATTTAATTACATTGCATAATCACAATCATAATCATTTAGTTGCATTTTACAATCATCTAGCTGCATATCCATATTTTCCATACATAACATGTATTTATTTAGATAAACATACATTTCCATTGCATTTGCATTTTACATCACCATCCATAAGTCACACACATGCATATATCAAAATAAATAAACCATCATTACATCCATCATATTACATCAATAGGTACATCCATAACATCAAAATCATACATTGCATAAACACAACACGTCCATAGCATATAATCTATAAAGCATCCTGCATCCATTAACATAAGCATCATCACAACCATATAAGATCATCATAAACAAACACATAGACCACCAAAAAGCATCATATCATATATATCATCATCGCAAAAATGTACATTGCTCATATATACACATCAAAAAATATATATAATGTCCTGATACAATGCCTCTAAGGGCTAAAATGATATATTGTCACATAGAGGATCCTCTCTCTGATGGAGTGGGGGATCCTAACCCTGGTGGTGGCTGTGGTCCTGCCTATGGCGGCGGCTGTGACTGTGGTTGTACCTGTACCTGTGGAACTTGCCGGGGCACATGTGATGGAGGACCCATCGTCTGCTGGACGCTTTGAATAGATCTAGATCTATGTGACCTAGATGCCCTCGATCCACTGACCTGACTATAACTTAGTGCACGCTGCTCTACCGTCACTGCCGCATAATAGAGGCCTCGATAATACTCCATCTGCCCTCTAGCCTGAGACAACTGCCCCTGTGCCTGAGACAACTGCCCCTGTACCTAAGACAACTATCCCTGTACCTGATATAACGATGTCTATGCCTGAGACACCTGCATCTGCATCAATGTCAAAACTGGGGCCATACCAACACCTAAAGCCTACAAGCTACCCACCATAGTCTCTACTTGCTGTGCCCTCGCAAGTGTCACATCCCGCTCTCTAGTCAAAATCACTATGTCACCCTAAGCCTGGACTAACTATGCATGCAATGCAACCACCTGTCCATCTGAGCCATCCAATAAGGCCACTGTCCCCCGCAATGGAACCAACTCTGCCTCACAGCTCTCTAAAGCCTCCTGCAGGCTAGGTACCTGTGCCCATAGGGTCTCAATCTCCTCCTCCTCACCCTGTGGCCGTCGATGAGGTGTGAGCCCTCGAACCTCAGCCTCTCCACCTACCCCTGAAGGGCCTGTCTTTGCTTGCTGCCCTACTGTTGCGCTACCTGTGGTGGGGGTAGACCCCCTGTCCACCCTCGGCTGTCCCCCACACTGTCGAGGCCCTCTATGCTGCTACACCACCCTAATTTGAACCTGCTCAATAGGCACCTACTATACAGGTGCCTACTGTCTCACATGCTACTGGGGTACCTGTCTGGCTGCCGCCGTTGCCAGCACATCCATCGGCTAACCATCCCTCCCAACCTCCTCCTCCTCTCCATCCCCTCCAACCTCCATGAGGTAATCTACAATGATCTCCTCACCCTCCTCCAGGAAATCATCTCCATCAGAATCATCATCCCCCTCATCCTCAGAATCCTCATCTCCTAACCCCGCTGCCTCCTCTGCTAGGTTCGTAAACTGCGTCGGTCACCACATCTGCCACCATGTATCATATGCAGGAGTAGTGCTTGCATCCTTGACCGTGCTCTACCAATCCCATCGTAATGGCTGCAAAGCCGCAAAATCATCCAGAGTGACCTAGGGTTGTATGGCTGCAGGCCAAAAATGTACATCTCTACGGGTCCACGCAAAGATAGCCATCTACTGCGGAGTATCCTGCCGCAACCCAAACTGTCGCATCACTCGTGACGGTAGATACATATCTATCATGTGGTCTCCTCAACCCATCAAATACCACTGTTGGAAAGTAAACGGCATGTGTACATCATCGTCTAGCCACGGTTCCACTCCAATGTAAGGTTGCCAGGTAACTCAAATGGTATCATCTAACATCTGCCTCCAATAACGAACCTGTCCAGTATAGGTGTACTCAGTATCCTGATATAAGAACACAAAGGCCTCGAATGGATGGCGATAGTACCCACATCGCGGTCGAGTGACTGCAATGTGCTCCCAAATCCACACATGTAACAAAGTAACCCCGGCTGATAAAGTTGAATCATAATGGTAGACAATTGTATGCATCTCATAATATAGTTGTGCTAGCATCGCTAGCCCCCAGGCATACACGGTCTCATGCCTAACCATCCCCTCAATCATCTCCCCCCAGCCAACTAGAAATCCCCTGCCCCTCCTATCAGGCATCACTACCCCTCACATCAATGTGCACAGGAATCAGACAAAGGGATCTGCACCTGCCGCTAGTGTCCCCTCATAGCTCATCTCCCTCCCATCTGCTGATAACACAATGTGATCCTGGCCAAAAACTCTGATCAATGCCCTCCATCCTCTCCTCGTATCATATCTCACTCGACAACTATGAATAGGTAACTTGAGGATGCGATAAACATCCTCAAGAGTGATGGTAATCTCACCAGTCGGTAGCAAAAAGGTGCACATCTTCGGTCGATACTGCTCCACTCCTACTGTCGTCAGAGCTCTATGAGCTTGCAACACCAGCATCGATGCCACTGTCAAGAGCCACAACCTAGCTAGACGGGCCCGAGTGGCATCATCAAACTGATCGAACAATGCCATCACCGATGGAACGCGTCGCTCCCGCGAGGACACTATGAATGACCTCGTCTCCTGCATCCATAACATTTTGGTAAAAAATCTACCTATCATTTTTCCAAAACACCCCCTTTCTTCTAATGTTGAACACCAAAATCATTTGACGCCAAAACACACCATGCTTTGCGCTATTTTACAAATAGCGCTACTACTTCTTCTCATGGCGCTATTATAGATAATAGCACCACTGCGCAAAACACATTGCACCACTTTCATACATAGCACTACTACATAATACACTTAGTGCCATTTCATAAAATGGTGCCACCCTGTCACTTGGCTCTAATCTAAGGATTAGTGCCAATTCTCCCAATTGCGCATATTCTACATATTGCACTGATCCTCTCAATAGTGCTAAAACATAATATGGTGTTACTTCATCATATAGCGCCATTTGGGCACATAGTGCTATCTTAGCATCTATTTGGCACTAAAACACCAAAACTCTAACCCCCTGCGTACATTGTGCCAATGCAGACGATGGCACCAAAACGCTGAGTGTTTGGCGCCAATATACCCCTATTCTACCCAAGCAAATAGCGCTAATCTAGAAGATGGCGATAATCTACATGCTTTTAGCACTGCACGACCTCGTGATAGCGCCACCAATTCCCAAACCCATTTCCTGAACAAAAAAATGTGACAAAATTAAAAAATCACAAAGTTAGGGTTAGGCCCTACCTGGGCTCCAGCCTTTGGTACCTAGCCAAACGAGCGAAACTGCTTAGAAATGTGTCAAAGTTGTGGGAATTAGGGGTTGCGCTCTGCCATCTCTCCCCTGCTTCTTCTTCTCACCAAGTCAATGTGTGCAAATGTGGCATCCTTAGGGCCCACTAGTCCTAATATAGTAGGCCATGTCATCCTTCCTCCCACTCTTTCTCCCCCCAGGGTGCAGATCCCAACCTTTTTCCTCCATTTTTCTTCCTGTCGTCTTCTTTTTCCATCCCCTATCCAACTTTTACTACCATCATGTCTTTTTGAGAGGTCACCCTAAAAAAAAATTAGTTTTTCCGCCGACCTATTGAGGGGGCATCCCTCACCCATCTTATTCCTTCCTGGCAACTGGGGCATACTGCTCTTTGACCTGACACCACGTCAAAGAGGGGGAAATGTAGACACCTAAAAATGTCTTTTACTATCAAACTGATTCCCGACATCCCTAAACATACCAATTTCCCTTCTAATTAATTAATTAAATTTTTATTAATTGATTATCCCTTCATCACCCAATTTTCCATCATTCTATCCCCAACAATTGAATTAATTTCATTAATTCAATAGTCCAAACCTTAGCCAATTGATTTAATAAATATGTAATATTTATTTGGTCAATTTCCCCCTCCTTACTAAACCTAATTAATTAGCTAAATCATGTTTAACTAACTAATGTAGCCTATTAACTGACCTATCCCTACCCTAGGCAATTAAATAGCTATTATTTAATTACCTACCCTAGCCTACCTCATCCTAGCCTTAGGATTAATTATATACAACCTTGTTTAATTAATCTTGAACCTATCATTAAGATGGTCAAATCCAGCTTAACAGCCTTCCCCACATCCTCCAAATAAAAAATTGGAATATATCCACATAAGTCAATTTTTTATTTAAATATATCCCACATCACAATTAATTCCTCTTACAACCCCTTACCACCCCCATACCTCATTTATCTCCACTTATCCCCAAATAAATTTTTAATTCATTTTACATTCCCCATATGAATCTTTAATTCACAAATATTTCATCTCACCCATACTCATTTAATTCACCCTTTTCCCAAAATGAATAAAAGATTCACATTTATTCCTATCCCTCCATTCCTCCAAGATCAAATCTAGGCCCTCCACATCACTTTTATCCTCCACAATTGATCTTCCAAACCAATCTCCACCCTTGGATCAAAATCCCTCCAAAAAATCTATAAATAGAACCTCTCCCAAGCCATTTGGGGATCCAATCTTCAAGTAGAGTTATCATGCGAAAATATCTAATGAGCTAGAATTGTGAGTTGCAAATAGATTAAGAGCATTTCACATTTGTATTCATCAAATAGGGTATATCTTATCTAGGAGCTCTTAGGTGCAAAGATCTTCTCCCTTTGATGAGATTGGGTTTTCATGTCTAGGTATAGCTCTTTGTTTGTTATGCATTTAGTTTATGTTTTACCTTTGATTTGATTTTCCTAATCTACAGCGGCAATATAAAAAGAATTTTGTTTTTGAGAATTTTGGCTTGTGGATCCAACCCCTTGCCATTGATGTCAAAGGGGGAGTGAAGGAGAGTGAAAAATGAGGTATTCAACATAGGGGGAGCACCGGATTAAGTAAAGGGAACGAATGTACAGACAAAGAGGGAGTCTCTCTAAGACACTTAGTCATTTTTTAGTAAGTGTTGCCATCAATGCCAATTGGGGAGATTGTTGGCAAGAGACACTTCTTAGCATTGATAGGTGTTGTCATTGATGGCAACTAAGATTGTTCCATACATCCGCAGTGCAGTATCTGATCATACTGGAAGTCAGAATGATAATCTATCTAAGTCTAGTTAATCATTATTTGTTGCAGATCTAAAGGAGTGTAAAGGGACACTAGGACAATCTAAATCCAAGTTTTCAACCTCTGATAATAAAGGAATCAAAAGATATGAGCATCTGAATACCGGGTCCTATTATGACAGAACAGTTCAGTGAAGAATAGGTAGACTTATGTTAATCCTTGTGCGGACCAAATAGAAGTGTTTTGATGAACTATGTATGAGATAGAATGTTAGTGGCTGACATGTATGATGATCTACATGTGTTATTTTTGGTATGCATCAATATTGGTGTATGGATCTAACCAATAGAGGAGAGCATTCTTAAAAAGTTCTAAGTGTTGTTGTTGCTGATTGGCAAGTGATTGCAATTCAAGATAAGTATATATAGCCGATGATTGTAGATATTTTGTGTGTGTGTTGCAATTATGGAGAAAAAGTGAAAGGAGTAGAAATCTAATATCTGAATGAAGGCAGAATAGAGAGAAGAGTAGAATAAAGATGAAGTGTACAAAGTCAGTATTTGCACTTAACCAAAACTGATCTCTAGCATTGGTAGATGCATCTTACCAGTTCAAAATCTCTATAAATCTCTTGTAAACTTTTCTATAGGTAGTGAGCCTCCACTTGAGCAGTGAGCTTGGGGCAGTGAGCCCGAATGCAAGTGCATTCCCTTTTGTTAATTACTTTTAACATGGTATTAATTCTTGTGGGTGAACCCCCATCGTGGTTTTTCCCTTAACCGAGTTTCCACGTCAAAAATCTTGGTGTCAAGTGTGTTATTTATGTCTCTACTTATGTGATGCTGAAATGTTTATTTCATTAATTTGATTATAAGTTGTAAAGATAGATTAAAGGAAGAAAAAGTTGTAAATGTGTGACAACTGATTCACCCCCTCCCTCTCAATTGTCCAGACCTAATCCAACATGTCCCTAGCCATGTCCCTCACCCTCTATCTCCATATCTCTCCCTCTTGAAACTCTTAACTAGGCTAAACCCTAAACATGATCAACCCTAAATCTGATCAACCCTAAACCCTATCTCCTTGACTCTATCATCCATCTACCTCTCAGTCTCCCTACCTATGTCTCTAACCATGTCCCTCACCCTCTATCTCCCTATGTCTCCCCTTGATCTACATCTCCCTATCGGTCCTCTCTCTCTAAACCCTAATCTAAACCTCTAAACCTTAACCCCTAATCCCTAAAACATAAACCTTAAGTTACCCTAAATAATGCCTCTAAACCCTAACCCGTAACCCCCAAACCCTAAAACTAAGTAGTTCACTAAACCCCAAACCTCTAAACCATAAACCTTGGAAGCAACTCTATACCTCTATCTCCCTATCTCTCCCAATATCTATCAATCCCCTCTCTCTCTCTAAACCCTAACCCCTAAACCCTAAACCCAAGCAACCTTAAATCCCTAACCCCTAAACCCTAGACCATAAACTTGAGCAATCGTAAACCCCTAAACCCTAAATAATTCCCTTAAAACCTAAACTTGAGCAACCCTAAACTCATAAACCATAAATAATGCCCCTAAAGGTCTAAGCAACCCTAAGCTCATAAACCCTAAATAATGACCCTAATCCTGAGCAACTCTAAAACTCTCTCTCCCTCTCCCAAAACCCCTAAATCCTAACCCTTAAACCATAAACCATAAACCTGAGTAGCCCTAAACCCCTAAACCCTAAACTTAAGCAACCCTAAACTCATAAACCCAACCCACCCTCTCTCTCTCTCTCTAAAACAAGAAAACTAGGATTCTCTATCTCTCTCTCCCTATCACTAGGTATCTCTCCCCTTTCTCTCCCCTCCATCTCCATCCTCTCTCCCTTTTCCTCCCTCTCGCTCTCCCTTCTTGACAAAGAACATGGAAACAAGAAAAATAGGACATGCAAAGATGGATGAGGATATAAATTGGGATGATGAAATGGAAACAAGATAATTTATGAAATTTCATTGGATGGGAAGAATGAGGAGGAGAGGTAGAGAGGGGAGGGAAGTAGAGAGTGAGAGAGAATATAGGAGGTAGAGACAAGAGGAAAGTAGACAGTGGGAGAGGACCATAGGAGGTAGATAGGGGAAGGAAGAAGAGAGAGAGGGTAGGAGGTAGACACCTGGGAGGGAAGTAGAGACTAAGAGAGAGGGTAGGAGGTAGACAGGGGAGTAAAGTAGAAAGTGAGAGAGAGGATAAGAGGTAGAGAGGGAGGGGGGAGAAGAGAGTGAGAGAGAAGGTAGGAGGTAGAGAGGCGAGGGAAGTAAAGACTTAGAAAGAGGGTAGGAGGTAGATAGGGGAGGGAAGTAGAGAGTGAGAGAGAGGGTAGAAGGTAGATAGGGGAGGGAAGAAGAGACTGAGAGAGGTGGGAGGTAGAGAGGGGAGGGAAGCAGAGACTTAGAGAAAGGGTAGGACGTAGAGAAGGGAGAGAAATAGAGTGAAAGAGACGATAGGAAGTGCAGCGGCCCTTGTAGACATGTATGTAAAGTGTGGAAGCATAGACAAGGCATGTCAATTGTATGACGTAACACCTCAAAGAGATGTTCTATAATGGAATGCAATGATTGCAAGATATGCAAAAAATGGATTTATTGAAAAGGCTTTAGAAACTTTCAAACAAATGCAATTGGCATGTGTATTTCCAGTTATGCTCATCATAACGCGAGCGCATTATTATCAGCTTAGTTTGACGTGTTTTATCATTTTTTAGCAAAATCTAGAGATAATCTAGAGCATGCTTCCCATCAGGATGGCACTTTTTTCAATGAAAAATAAAAAAAATACCACCATAATCTTAATCTCTATGTTAGCTATCTAACCATATAAATTTTTTTCATATTTTGAGTACATTTAGTGTTTCATCTTGAATTTCTTTTGTAAGTGTGTCCAGTTTTTGTCAAAAACCAATGTCTAGTATTTTTGACTTTTTTTTTTAACCATTCATAAAAATTTGAAATAAGTTATATTTTTAGAAACTAGACTCCATTCTACACAAATTTTAAAAAAAAATTATTTTCGATTAGTTTTCAAACATTTTAGGGGGGGCATGCTCAAATTTCTATTTTTTAGGATGTGTCCAGTTTAAAAATTACTAAAAAATCAATTATTCATTAAAAAATTATCAAAAAAATTAGGGATAAACTAAATGATGTTACCTAATTTCTCACTAGATCAATTATTGAAATACTAAAAAAAATTAACATTTTAGAGGGAGCACACCAGACGCTATGTTATATTTTTTTGAGAAAAACAAGACCAATTTGTGTGCTCCCCCTTTTTGAACCCCTTAATCTAAACCATTTTTGGAAAAAAATAGTAGTTTAGAAACTAGATTTAGAGCACTACAACTCTTGTTTTCATTCCATCTTAAAATTTTGAGTGTAGCTATCTTCAATTTATCATCCAACATCAATGTTTCCTGATTTCAAAAAAAAAGTGGCAACTTAAGACCCCATTTTGGTCCCTCATCTTTGTGCACTTACCCATAAATCCTACATAATCCACATCATAATCTGCTATCCTTTCTCCATAATCCACTATCTACCTCATCATCCCTTACCAACATCTTGAGCATTATGACATTTGACACATGGTCCATGCGATGACATTGATCTCTAATGGGACTATCACCTTTCATGGAACTAGACACTTGAGTCCCTCTCATCCATATTCCACCTATCCCATTCAAAAGTCAAAAAGTCAAAAAATTAAAAAAAATTAAAAAAAAGTAAAGAGAATTCCCTTCATCCAATGGTGAAAACCACCCTTGGTGGTGCCTTGGATAAGTACCATGATGAAAACCTGGCAAACAGGCGTCATGTGTAGGTTGGTCTTCTATGTCACTTACACTTGGGGGCACGTTGTCTCATCCAACCTAACATTTTCCATCCTATCACATCCTACCATTTCCATACTATCCTATCTTACCATCCTTATCCATTGCATACATATACTTATCCTATTGAGTCCATTTATCCTTCCTCCTTCCTTTTGATCTTGATAAAGAAATGGGGGCAAATTGTTGACAAATGCTTTGGATATCTCTTGATATACCTCATCCTATCCAAACAATCCATCTTATCATCCTATCATCATGAGCTTTGTCATGTAAAATCATACGTATTGTACTTAGAATGGGGCATGTTGTTCCTATGTGACATAGCCTTTGGAGATCACATCCTCCCCCCTCATGATGCACACATCCATTTCATTCACTATTGCCTGAATCTATTTATCCATCCTATCTTCATCCTTACACCTAGACTTGGTTCCCCCTTGTCATTGGTATCTAGCACAAAGGCTACCCAAATTGTCATCCAATGCTATCTCAAAACCTGTCAAAATCCAAAAAATCAAAACATGTCAAAATAAAAAAAATCAAAACAATTCAAAAATACAAAAAAATCAAAACATTCAAAAAACTCCAAAAAATCAAAACATTTCCAAAATCCAAAAAAATCAAAACATTTCCAAAATCCAATAAAAAAAATAAATATCCAACAAAAATCCAAGCAATAAAATCATTCCATAAAATTAATCCAATCGTCAATTCAATTCATCAATTTAATCAATCAACTCATTCATCAATCACATAAATTCTTCAATTCTATTCTTCTAATCAATTCTCAAATCCTCATTCTAGTCACATTCTTTAAACCAATTCTTCAATTCAAAATCAAATCAATCCAAATCACTCAAATCATTCCAATCAAATCAACTCAAATGTAATTCTTCCAATCATTTCAAATCAATCATCCCATCAAATCATTCCAATCAAATCAAATCAATTCAATTCTTCCAATCAAATCATCATTCAAATCAATTCATCAAATGCAAGTCAATCATTAATCCATACCAATCAAGTCAATAAAACAAGTCAAATTATCCAATTACATCAATGGTCTTGATCCTAGCCCTGATGTAAACCAAATCAATCAATCATCAATCAAACCCTGGTGTTACTCGCATGACCAACAACACTAGTGCCAATCAATCATATCAATTATCTTATATAGCATGTTACATTGTCGAAACCAGACTAGGCATCTTATACGGTATGTTTCATTCTTGAAACCAAACACCATCATCAATCAATTAATCATTAGTTTACAGCTTGACAGGGACAATGCCTTGTTTGTTTTTGTATCATTTGTGCATGCTTGCTTTCTTGCTCAAGTGTGTGTTATCATTTTCAACTTGTATTTGTATCAAATATGAATCTTTCCTAGCCAATATTCATATCTTGTATCTAGACAATGTTGTATTGCACTGGGGCACGAGACACATTGTCACCTTGGTCCTTATACCTTGGTGCATAATGTCTAGTGCTATATCAAAATTCATGGTTTCTCACCCTCATTGTAGCATAACTCATCCTTCCCTTTCTTTTATCTATTTCCACATCTTTCGTCGTTGCCCAATCCCTTTCATTTCGAGAGCCTACCTGTGTTTGTCCAACCTGCCTATCCTCTCAAGGGGGCATCATCATCCTATCATTTTCCTCTATCTGTACCTTAGCTTCTTTAAAATGATGTTACTTAGCTTCTTTAAAATGATGTTACTTGGTCACAACATCATCTCAAAGAGGGGAAAAATGTAGACACTTAAATTTGTACATGTCTTGTGACATCACCTTGTGAGACACCTTGTAACATTTTGCCCTAGGTCATTGCATAATCCCACTTATAATCCAACTTAGTCACCTAACCAATTAATTAAATAAATATTATTTATTTAATTAACCCCCCTTTCACATGTCTCAAATAATTCAAATAAAACATTTGAATTACTCCCTCACCTTTTACCACATGTAAAACTAATTTAAATAAACTTTTATTTAAATTAGACATATCCTACACATGTCAAAACCCCTCACTTAAGGGAAAAAAAACCCTTTTCTTATCTTAATAAATCAAATAAATTGGGCAAGTTTATCTGATTTTACACCTCATCATATCCTCAAATTGAAAATTCCCTCTTATCTTGTAGAGGATGGAAACCCTAGTCAACCTTTCCTATAAATCAACCCTCACTCAAGTCATTTGATCATCTAGTTTTCGAGTAGCCTCATGCTCTTGAATCTTAAATATGGAGCTTTTCATTATTGTTATGCTGCTACAATAGTGAGCAACCAACATTCCTCCATCAACAACCTTTGAAATCTTGCATTGTTATGTGAGGTTGAGAAGAGCAATAGAGATAAATCGGGTTTAGCGTGGATTCAGTTTGCATTTGAGTTTAATGTTTTGATTTCCATGTTATCTCGTGCTCTATTGTGCTAGTTAGGGTTTGATATCTTGTTGTTTTAGTTTCAGACCTAATTTTAACCCTAACAACAGCTATGATACAATATGGATTGGGGCATAGTCATTGCTTTCGTATGTTGTGTTTGTGGGATGGTCTTATTATCGTACTACGACTAATATTTATCTTGTTTGTGTTGGAATTAGCATCTTGCATTTTAATATCTTTTGCATCTAAGGTTCTATTAAGGCCTTATGTGTATTAAGATCATTCTATGCTAAGACTATTTTTCATTCTCAAATTCAACAAGGTTCTATTATGTCTAGTAGATATAAGTTCAAACTGTTTGTAGAGTCAATGTCCTATGCATTGGATACATTGTCACCTTGGTCTTATATACCCTAGGGTAAAATATTCATGCTATATCAAAATAAGGATTTCTCTTTATATTTTATAAAGCATAACCAATGCAACTCCTATCCATCTACCCATCCATATATCCTAATAAAAATCATAGCTTTCATAAAGATCGATCAATCATTATATAATTTCCTTATTCTACAAACATTCATTTCTTCTAGCTAAAATCATCTTCATCTTCTTAGAAGTCCTACAAAACATGCATATTAGACAAAACATCTATAATGATATCATCACATAAATCCATAATCATAGTATATGTCATCATATCCATAACATCTATCAGTATGCATCCATCATCATCACATGTCATTAAATAAATATAAGCATCCATAGCATATATAAGCAAATCATCATCTAGATCTATCACATATAAGCATCCATATAATATATAAGCAAATCATCATCTAGATCCATAGCATACATAGAAACATCCATAGCATATATAAGCATGTCACCATAAAACATCCATAGAACATCATGTGCATCATACATCTCATATAGGTCATTAAAACAATCGTGTCTCATCATATATATAAAAAATGGATCAATGCCATACAATGGGCTACTAAGAACCATAAAAAATATACATATAAGCCCACAGGCATCATAGTCTCAAAAATACATCATAAATAACAATTGTGTCTAATGATGACTGTGCATCAAACTCTTTGCCGATGGCTCACCTTGGGCTTCTGGTGGTCTTGGTGGTGGTCGTCCTGGAGGTGGTCTAGGTGGCGATGATCCCATGACTGATGCTCCTGATCTCCTAGAGGATGAGGCCCCTGATTTGCTCCTCTCTCTAAAGCTGGGTTGCCTCTACTCTATTGGCACTACATTGCGTTACCCCTGTAGTACTCTACCTCAAAAATCACTCAGTTTAGGTCATGTTGGACCCAAGTCAACTATGTTAGCGTCATCATAGTAGGCTGGTCTATACCCACCATGGCTTGAGTTGTGTCTCTCTCCAAGGTAACCCTATGTAAGGATGACTTAGCCCTCAGCCTCATATCCATTACGGCATCACACTTTGCTACGATGTGTGCTAGCTCTACTGAATCAAGAATATGTCCCTATCCATGTACCTATCCCTATCCTTGAGAGATTACTCTCATCTACCTCATCTCTACCCTAGTATCATCCCTCTCTTGTCTAACTCAGATGTATTGTATCTCGAATCAAGTCTATCTAGCAGGTTGCCTACAACAGTCTCTATAGCCTTTCTATCTCTGTCTCTACTGCTGGGGAATCCTACTACCCAGGACTCCCAGGTAGATCATGTCGGCCCACATCCTACAAGGCTTCCTCTACAACCACTATCATTCTCTATCATCGAGCCCTGTAAGGTCTCTCCTCTAGTCCTCTACTTCCCAACTCTACTACCTGTCTATCCTGACCTCTGACCAATCCTGGGATGGTTAGTTGTGTTGGATGATGTGTCAACTAGTAAGCATCATACTCAAGAGTAGTCCTTGGATCTGCGCCTCCGCCTATAGGATCCCAAGCCACTGGAGCCAGTGCATCAAAATTTACTAATGTTATAGCCAATACTACCTCTAGACCCCAATCATAGATGTCTCACCTAGTCTTCGCAAAAAATAGCCTCTCCTCTAGGAACAGGTTGTTGTTGGTTGAACTGTCACAAAACCTTCTTTGGCAGGTATCTCTCAATAACATAAATGCTCTACAAAAAGATACCAACCCTATTGGCAGTATGTCATATGCTCAGCATCATCCTCCCAGATCTCATTGTCCCTCTAGGGATGCTAAATCACTGTGTCTAGCTCATTAAATGTATGTCTCCAATAAGTGAGCTCTCCTAGCTGCCTCTGTGTAACAGTGTCATTTTACAAATGAACAAATGGCTGCCCAATCTATCATTGATGAGGGGAGATAGGCCTAGTGACTGAGATATGCTCCCACACCCATACATGTAATAGTTTCACACCTGCTGCAAGGTTGGAGCCAAATCTGTACACCACCTAATGCATGTCATTATACAACTGACCCAACACACAGGACCCCCATGCATACCTCATACCATATGTGAACATCCTGTACAAAATGGTGTTGAAATGCAGTAGACAACTAAGAGGGGGGGTGAATCAGTTGTCTTCAAAACTTTGATAACTTATGAACATTAACACATCAAACACTTGTTCACTATTATTCATATTTAATCATGAAAGCATGAAATAAGAAACTCAACACAACAACACCATCAACACATGAGACACCAGGTTTTTTACATGGAAAACCCTAAAAGGGAAAAAACACAGTGGGTGTTATCCCATAGAAATAAATAAGTTATAACAATATAAAAAAATAGAGGCTCACTGCCCAATATGCTCACTGCAAATGTTGAGGCTCACTGCCAAGATTGGCTCACTGCCAAGGGGTGGTTCACTACCAAAGGTTGGCAAACTAATTTGGGTTGAGTTCCATTGAAGCACAGTATAACTCCTCTGCTCTACTCTTCTTACACCTTTGCACTTATCTTATCATTTTCACACACAGACATATTTTTCATAAGTACATTACATGCATTTATACAATTCATCAACTTTGGATTGTACATCAAGGTCGGCATTACATTCATCAAACATTGGAACAATCTCCAAGGTCAGCATTACAAACATACATGGAAATAGGTTTGGACCTAAACAAAATTTGCTAAGGTAAAGACGTATGCAGATCATGTTATGCCTTACTTGGGGGCTCAAATGCAATCTTCCACGTCACGACATGCTTCCACAATCTTCATGGTATCTCTGCAAGTAATGAAAACAACCAAGTCGGTTGAAACTGGTGTTAACATTAAGTCTTTTAAGAACAATCTTCATCCACGATCCAAATTTATTTTTGTGGACCAATCCAAAGGTAGGAACATGATCAAGAGACATCCAACAACACATTGTAATCACCAAGAACAACCATGCAATCTCTAACCACTCTGTCAAGAAGATTCTTTAAACTAGAGCACATAAACAACACTATCAGCTACTGTCATAGAGAAAAGATAGCTTGTGGACCACCAAATCATGAACTATTGAAGTTCAAGGTACTTATTATCATTTTAGACTTAACTCATAAACAGTAGATCATAATACTTCAATGTGGAGGAATGCAGAGAAAAATACATTCTCTCTGTCACCACCAAATATACAGAAAAGGCAATTTTCACTCTGGTGAACATAACTCGCTTAAATCTTCATACCGGAGGCTCAAACTTGGAACATAGCATCTTCAGACAGGTATCTTAGTAAATTCCAATCCGTAGATAAAGATATTCATTCTACAAGAAATGTGGAGCAATCTACTGGATTGTTTTGTTGTATCAGGAATACTTGTTATCTTCAATACTTAACTCATTACAAGCAAGCATCATTTAACAAGAGCACAATTGACACCAATGACAACATAGATATGTTGGCATCAATCACAAAATTGATTAGGCACAAACTTGCAACAATCTCCCCATTTGTCATTGATGGCAACATATGATGTGAAAAACTATAATGACCATCAAGACAAGATACTCCCCCTTTCTTTTTACACATCTGCACTCTTTCTCCCCCTAAGTTTTTCACATGATTTCTCTCCCCCTTTAACATTAATGGCAAAGGGCACATACTTGCACTCAGCTGCTCTGATCAAATTGCTCTTTCATGAATACTTACTACTCTTTGTCAGGAACACATATCAAGAACACTTGCTACTCCCCCTGAGAGGTAGCTCTCAAAACATCAATCTAGATCAAAGAATGATGCTTTGGACACCACTAGACTGATGCATTCTTATGCATATTAGTTTAGAGTAGGAGGGATAATAACCCCTAACTTTTCTCTAAGATACTCAAAGGTATCCTTAGACAAACGCTTAGTGAAAATATCTGCAATCTGATCGTTTGTGGACACATATTCCATCTTTACTTTATTTTCTGTCACCTTCTCTCTCAAAAACTGATACCTTATTGATATATGTTTTTTTCTTGAGTGCATCACTGGATTCTTTGAAATGTTTATGGCACTTGTATTGTCACAAAAGATTGCAATTGGATCTTCATACACAACTCTTATATCCTTCAAAGTCTACTTCATCCACAATACTTGAGTGCAACAACATGCTGCTACAATATACTCTGCTTCTGTAGTAGACAAGGAGACTAAATCTTGCTTCTTGCTCAACCATGAAACCAATCTATTTCCCAAGAAGAAAGCAACTCCACTTGTACTCTTTCTGTCATCAACATCTCCGGCCCAATATGCATCTGTATAAGCACTAAGAGTGAAATTATTGTCCTTTGGATACCATATGCCATGATCTAATGTGCCTTTCAAATACCTCAAGATTCTCCTGACTACCATCACATGTGATTCTCTAGGATCTTCTTGAAATCTTGCCACAAGACATACTGCATGCATTATATCAGGTCTTCTTTGAGTTAGATAAAGTAATCCTCCAATCATAGATCTGTACCTTTTTTGATCAGTCTTAGGTGATTCATCAGTTTTGCTTAATTTGTAGCCAGTCACCATGGGAGTACATACTAGTTTGGAGTCCTCCATCCTGAATTTCTTCAATAACTCTTTCACATACTTAAACTAAGAAATGAAGTTTCCTTTATCTAATTGAGTAATTTGTAGACCTAGAAAGAAATTCATTTCACCAAACATAGACATCTCAAATTCATTTTTCATTTCTCCTACAAAATTCATGCACATACCTTCATTTCCTCCAAAGATAATGTCATTAACAAAGACTTCAACAACTAGGATTTGATTATCATTGATTTGAAATAGAGATTGTTGTCAGCAGTACCTTTATTGAACCCTAATTGCAGCAGATACTTGTCTAACCTTGCATACCATGCTTTGGGGGCTTGCTTTAGTCCATACAATGCCTTTTTCAATCTGCACACCATATTACCTTGGTTTGATAACTGAAAATCTTCTGGTTGCTCAATGTAAACTTCCTCTTCTAATTCACCATTCAAGAATGCAGACTTCACATCCATTTGTTACACTTTGAAATCTTTGTGAGCTATAAATGCTAGAAATATTCTGATTGCTTCAATCCTAGCCACTGGAGCAAAAGTCTCTTCAAAATCTATTCCTTTAATTTAAGAACATCCTTTGCACACAAGCCTTGCTTTGTTTCTTACAACTTCTCCATTTTCATTCAACTTGTTCCAGAAAACCCATTTAGTTTCAATGACATTCTTATCAGCAGGTCTAGGAACCAATTCCCAAGTTTGATTCTTCTCAATATGCATCAGTTCTTCTTCCATGGCTTTTACCCAATTTTCATCATTACAAGCTTCATTCACAGTTTTTGGTTCAACCTTTGAAAGCAAACAGTAATTCACTTGTTCTTCTACAACTTTTTTTCTTGTTAGTGCACCTTTGTTTTTGTCACCTATAATCTGATCTTTAGAATGATTAATCCTTACATACCTGGGAGTCTTAACAACATTTTCTGGAGCCTCTTCTTCATCCTAACTATCTTCTTGTTCAACTTTTTCTTCATTTACTGTAGTCACAAGTTCATCTAAATCATAGCAACTCAGATCTAATATTCTTTCCTTGCCTTCATCCACCTTCACATTAGCACTCTCAACAATCTTTTTCAGTTTCCTATTGTAGCACCGATAGGCCTTACTCTTGGTGGAGTAACCAAGAAAAATTCCTTCATCACATCTAGCATCAAACTTGCCTAGTTCTTCATCTCTTCTGATATAACATTTGCTACCAAAAACTTTGAAATACTTCACTGTAGGAACTCTTCCATACCATAATTCAAAAGGAGTTTTAGAACTATTACCTTTGACTTGAACTCTATTTAGGATGTACACAACAGTATGTATGGCTTCTCTAAAATATACTTCCAGTAGGTCAGCTTCCTTTAGCATAGTCCTAGTAGCCTCTTGAACTGTCTTTCATTCAACAACTCTATTTTGCTAAGGAGTTCTAGGTACAGACAAATGTCTCTTTATCCCTTGTTCCTCATAGAAAATATTGAATTCATTTGAAGTGAACTCACCTCCTCTATCAGACCTTAAGCATTTGATTCTCAACTCTAACTCATTCTCAACCATTGCCTTGAAAACTTTGAACTTGTCTAGGGCTTCAAATTTTTATTTTAGAAAAGTGACCCAACTCATTTTAGAATAGTCATCAATAAGAAACATAAAATACATGTCACCTTGCAGACTTAGATTGTTCTTATGGGACCACACAAATTTGTATGTACTAGCTCTAGCAATCTAGTAGAGAATTGTTCTTTGCTTTTGAAACTTGTTTTTGTTTGTTTCCCAAATGGACAGGTCTTGCAAATGGTGTTGGCTAGCTTCACAAGTTTAAGCAGATCTCTTACAACCTATGTAGAACTTATCTTCACCAAATTGTCAAAATTGATATGACACATCCTTCTATGCCACAGCTAACTCTCATCTATCTAAGCCAATAAACAATAATAATTAGTTCCCCTTAATTGATAAATGTCACCTCTGGTCTTCTTACCTGTAGCAATCATTGTTCCAAAGCTTTCCATGATCTTGCACCCATTGTCTTTGAATCTCATATCATAACCTTTATCACAAATCTGACCAACACTTAAAAGAATGCTTCAAACCCTTCACATATAAGACATTATCAGTATTGTGCTTTCCATCAAAAGAAATAGATCCTTTTCCACAAATCTTACTAGCTGTATTATCTCCAAACCTAACTAGTCCTCCATCATACTTTTCCAAACTCACAAACTTACTTTTGTAACCGATCATGTGATGTGAGCATCCACTATCAATAATCCCTTCATCCTTATCTTTCTCAACTTGAACATCCAAAGCACTTTCTTCCACTGGTTTTTCTTCCTTCACACAGCTAGCAGGATTAGTAGACACAGGTTCTTCTTTATTACAATAAAGAATCACTCATTTGCACTAGTACTAGCATCATCAAACTCATCATCTGTAACACTTTCATCATCAAGATCTCTAACATAGTAGCATTTCTTTAGAACCCTAGGTCTATTCTCAAATCTTTTTCTATTCCTTTCAATTCTTTCAGGACATCTAGAAGCATAGTGACCAACCTTACCACATGAAAAACATTTGAAAGGTAATTTGCCTTTGAACTTACCAGAACCTCTTTGCAGTCTGTCAACAAATTTTGCTTCAATTTCATCAAACTCATCATCAGGTTCCACCTTGTACTTTTTCAGCTTTGGAGATCTTCTTTGAAGTACTGGCTTTGAAAGTAGTCTCAATCTTTGGCAGAGCATCACCAAGCTCTCTCATCTCAAAAGATGTAAGTTTTCCTAGCAACTGATCCTTGGTGACATCTTTCACAGTCATTACTTCTTCAATTGTAGCTACCTTGTGACTGTAGGATTTAGGTAATGACCTAAGAATTTTCATCACAAATTCCTTTTCTTCAATAGTTCCTTCCATATATTTTATTCCATTGACAATTTCATCAACTTTTTGCATGTAGGTTGTTATGTTTTCATCTTCGCTCATCTTTAAACCCTCATATTTCACTTTCAAACCTTGCAATTTGGTGCTTTTAACAGACTCATCTCCTTCATACATATTTTTCATCTTTTCCCAAACTTCATTACCAGTTTCCAGATCCATGACCTTTATCAACCTAGTGTCCAACAAGGCACTTAACAATGCATCTCTAACTTTTATATTTAACTCATATTCTTTGATTTCATCTTCAGTTGTTAAACCATTCTGAGGCATGGTATACTTCATCTTTGTTGCTTTCTATATTCTCTAACCAAGACAAAGGAGATGGCTTCTCATTTGTACCTTCCATAAAGCATAAATTGTCCCACTGAAATGAGGAGCTTCTTTCTTATATGACATCCTGGATCGACCTCAAGCTATTAGGCTTACTTCCAAGGAACCTTGCTCTGATAGCAATTGTTGAAATGCACTAGACAACTGAGAGGGGGTGAATTAGTTGTCTTCAAAACTTTGATCACTTATGAACATTAACACATCAAACACTTGTTCACTGCTATTCAGATTTAATCATGAAAGCATGAAATAAGAAACTCATCACAACATCATCAACACATGAGAAACCAAGTTTTTCATGTGGAAAACCCTAAAAGGGAAAAACCACAGTGGGTGTTAGCCCATATAAATAAATAAGTTATAACAATACCAAAAAACAGAGGCTTACTACCTTAGGGCTCACTGCCTAATATGCTCACTGCAAATGTTGAGGCTCACTACCAAGATTGACTCACTGCCAAAGGTTGGTGAACTGATTTGATAGCATCTACTCCATGCTTTAGTTCAGTTCCATTGAAGCACACTATAACTCCTCTGCTCTACTCTTCTTACTCCTTCACACTTATCTTATCATTTTCACACACAGACATATTTTTTGCAAGTACATTACATGCATTTATACAATTCATCAACCTTGGAATGTACATCAAGGTCAGAATTACATTCATCAACTATTGGAACAATCTCCAAGGTCGGCATTACAAACATACATGGAAATAGGTCTAGACCTAAACAAAATTTGCTAAGATAAAGATGTATGTGGATCATGTTATGCCTTAGCTAGAGCTCAAATACAATCTTCAACATCATGACATGCTTCCACAATCTTCAATTTATCTCCGCAAGTAATGAAAACAACCAATTCGGTCGAGACGGGTGTTAACATTAAGTCTTTTAAGAGTAGTCTTCATCCACAATCCAAATTTATTTTTGCAAACCAATCCAAAGGTAGGAAGATGATTAGGAGACATCCAAAAGCACATTGTAATCACTAGGAACAATTGCACAATCTCTAACCACTCTGTCAAGAAGATTCTTCAAACTGAAGCACATAAACAACACTATCAGCTATGGACATAGAGAAAAGATAGCTTGCAGACCACCAACTCATGAACCATTGAAGTTGAAGGTACTTATCATCATTTCATAATTAAATCATGAACCACAAATCATAATACTTCAATGCGGAGGAATGTGGAGCAAAATACATTCTCTCTATCACCACCAAATATACAGAAAAAGTAGTTTTCACTCTGGTGAACATAACTCACTCAAATCTTCATACCGGAGACTCAAACTTGGAACATAGCATCTTCAGACATGTATCTAAGTAACTTCCAATCCGCAGATAAAGATATTCATTCTACAAGAAATGTGGAACAATCTATTGGAGTATTCTGTTGTATCAGGAATACTTATTATCTTCAAAACTTAACTCATTACAAGCAAACATCAAAACAAGAGCACAGTTGACACCAATGAAAACACAGATATGTTGACATCAATGACAACACTGGTTAGGCACATACTTGCAACAAACGGGGCCCCAACCAATAAAAAATCTCCATGATCATCTATTAGGTACTAGGACCTCATCTATAACCCAATAATACTAGCTGAATCTAGTCACACAAGTGTTGCATGTGTGTCACTCCAATCTCATGATCCTCGATGCCATGGTACGGTGTCATCCATAGTCTCCTCACTGCAGCCTCTCCTACGTTAGTATCATAATCAACATGAGCTCCATAGATCGAGTACTTAAGGATCTGCCAGATGTCCTCTAGGGTAATAGTAATCTCCCCCATCAGTAGATGAAAGGAGCTATGCTCACTATGCCATCTCTCTACTAGTACAGTCATCATCGCCCTATATACTCGCACCGGGGTCATGTGAGCCAAATACCAGAGGCTCATCACCTCCAAGAATAGGTCCTCATCCTCGTCTAACTTAGCTACTAAGGCCAATTCCAGCGGGTGTCACTCCCTCAACATCAGCAGTGGAAGAACAACCTACATCCACAAAGTTTCACTTGTCAAAATTTGAAAAATCCTTAGCTCTTTGGATTTTAAGCCAAAAGTGACCTAGAAACTAAAGGTGCCACTCTACTCACTAAAGGCACCACACTATTCACCATAGGCATATCTTTGCCTACAATAGGCACAATTTTGTTGACCAAAACTCACACCTAAAAAGTTAAGCCCCTAACCCCTCAAAGTTAGCCAAAAGCAAACCCTCTTGACCATAGGCACCATGTTGTCAACCATAGGAAACCTATTTTACCAAATGTGCCATTCTGCATGCCATAAGTACACTTTTGAAAGCAAAAGCGTCTATGAACCTAAAATCCTAGAAATCAACCAAAAGTGCAACTCTATAGCCAAAGGTGCCATTGCGCCTACCCTAAGTGACCTTTTTTTTTGTAAAAGCACCACATTTTCTACCATAAGTGCCATTCTAGCCTAGGGATTTATTTTGTTCAAAACTAAAGTCTACCCTTAGAAATGCACTTAATGAATTCGTTAGGGGTACTTACCACTCCTGGTGCTCCTACCAATCAGCCATGTGTCTCGACTCTCTCCATGTGGTGATCTGCTCGTGGAATGCCATCCATATCTGCTATCTCGTCAGCTCTAAGCTCTATACTCTCTAATGCACTAGAAGACAAGGTCTTTGAAACTCTAAGGATGCAAATGACCTAAAAGTGACCCCTAGGCCCTACTTATAGCTTCCCAACCCTAATTTCTTCCTTCCCATCATCCAGTTGTCTTCTTGTCAGCCCTATTTCTTCATCCTATCAACTTTCAACTTTCAATCTGGTCTTTCTTAGCCTCTTTCTATCGTGTCATCAGTCTTTTCTTCTAGTTGTGAGTCAACCCAGTCCTTCTTCTATTTCCCTAGTTTTCCTCTTGAGGGGGCATCATACATCCTATCACCAGTTACACTGGGGCACAGTTGTCAATCATATATCATCAATATTTTTCTTTGAAACACATTGTCTCAAAGAGGGAAAAAATGTAGACACCCAAAAATGACCATTACGTTATACATCAATTTGTCTAATGCACCTTCAGCTAACATTAATTAAATAACTTAATTATTTAATTAATTTCATCAATTTCTTCTAAAATTCACTTAAATCCAACATTAATTGAATAAATCCAATTATTTAAATTAATTTCATTAAATTCACCATATTATTCTTCTATTTCCCCATTAATTAAATAAATCAATTATTTAATTAATTCAATATCTTAATTCCTCTCATCTACACAATTAAATAATTTTAATTATTTAATTAGCTAATTATTCTTCAAAAATTAAATAAATTATTGAAATTTATTTAAATTGACTTTTCGAATATCTTCTAAATAAATAAAATCAATATTTTATTTATATCTTATTTATTCCTCCATCATGCACAATAAATTAAATAAATTTATTTATTTAATTTCTAATTATCTTCTCAAATCTTCTAAAAATATCTTTTTCCTCCATTAACACAAAGTTAAATAATTTATTAGTTAATTTTATTCATAGCATGTCAAAAAAGAAATCAAAAGTTGAGTTAATTGGCTTTTAAATCATTGTTTTTATCAATCAATTCATAAAATAGAAAAAAACATTATATTTTTATGAAAATCATTTCCATCTTTAGTCAACAAAGAAATTAACTCAATTATAAAACATCTTTTTGCTTGGACACTTGTCATGTGTACATTCCTTCATGTCTTCTCAATTTATCTCATTCTTTGATTTCATTGAATTTCCTCCACCGTTGATCAATCTTCTTTGAAAGCTATAAATACGCGTATTCACCTCTTCACAAGCCCTTCATGATTTTTGAGCATTGGCATTCATATCTTCTAGTGCTTTAAGCATTCTTTGAATCATCTTGCATCCATTGAGCTTGTAACGTCAGAAAATGTCCCCTTGGGGGGCTTTTCCCTCATAAGGTTTAGCTCCTGGGTCTTTAGTATGCATTTAGGACATCCTAGTTCATATTTTGGCATCCTGATGGAATGAGACCTAGGTTCCATGGCAAATTGGACCTAGGTGGACCCTTTGAGTTGTACCCTACCCAAAATAGGGGGGAGAACTTGGGCGCCTACGCCCTAGTCCTGCCCTAGTTTGGGGCAGCCCTAATTTTTGGGTGTCAGTTTATGACTGTTAATAGGTCCCTTTGCCGAAACGGTAAGTTTGAATTACAAAAATCTTGGTGGGAGTGTTTGTAGTTTCATATAAAAGCATGCTTAGGCATTCATTTGTAAACTAGATGGCAATTGTGATGTTCAAGTGTTCTCAAGGTGATTCAAGGCTTCTATTTTGTTCCAAGAGCAGACTTGTGTGTTTTGTGTGTTAATATTTGCATATTTGAGCATCAATTTCCTCATGGCATGAAGAGCATCTTCCTCCCATGAGAGCTTCACTACAAGGTGACATAATATTATGTTTTCATCATTGCTTCCTTTGGTTTTTACGTCTGTCCCACAAGGGCATGCACTCTTTATCTGACAAGGGTGTTCAGAGAATTAAGTGTCATCCAGGGCTTGACTGAGGCAAGCCTCTAAACACCACAACCCCCAAACCAAGTCTTGTGATTGCAGGTTACAGGTGTCATATTTGGGAAAAGTGGAGTTACAGGAAGGATTGGCAGGCATCAAGGATTTAGGATCTGAAGAAAAGTAGGACACAGGAGCACTTCCAAGACTTGGGTGCTCGCTCTAGTGTCCTCTGCATTTGAGTTTCAAAAAATAGAAGTTACAGGGCTGATCAGTGTTGGAAGGAGGTCCAGATCCCGTGAAGAAACTAGTACCTTGGACTTGTGTGCCCTCTCTAGTGTCCCCAACTATTCCACTTCAGAACCCTAAAAACATGTATTCTGTGATTTGGTATTTTACTCCTGTCTGCAAGAGCTTTTTTGGTCATTCGTCAATTTGTTGTCATATTTGCATAATTAGGGTTTTAATGGTTAATTGGGCATAAAAGAAGGAAAATTAATTGTTAAATTCTCTAATCCAAGTTTCCCTACATTTTTAAGTGATCTAGGGTATGATAGTGTTCGCCACTCGACCCTAGATCCTTGAATGTATAGTGGAGAGGCGGATTTAAACATCTAAAATCTAAAACATTAACAAATCCAATTTTTCCCTAAACATTTTGGTGAACCCATGTTTTGGACTTAAATTGCAACTTTCTGAGTGTGTCTTCAGATTTTGATTGATTTCATTCATTCATATAGTCATTCACTTTATTGCATTGAGAAAATTTCAAAAAAATTGAAAAATTTGGAAAAATTCAAAAAAACTGCATTGTTTGGCTTACTAAATTGCATCAATTCTTTCTAAATTTTCCTAATTCATGATTTTTGCATTAGATTGGATATAAACTACAGAAAAATACAAAAATTCAAAAAATTTCTGTGCATTTTTATCATTTAATTGCTAAGGTTTTGTGGAAATTTTGACAATTTTTATATAACATAGTAATTCCAAAGTCTAGGGTTAGTAGGCAAAATCTTTTCTCATATTTTTCTACTGATTTTATAGGTGCATTCAAATTTTTATTTTTCTGTAGTCTTGCATTTTAGTGTAAATTTGCATTTAGATTTAAAATATTTGCATTTTTGTATAGAAAATTTCAACAAAAACTAGCAATTTTCATGCATTTTCATTATATTTGCATTGGCATTTTACATATTAAATATTTAAAATCATTTTAAGATCTGAGATTAAGTCAATCTCATCATAAATCAGACTTCAAAACATTTGCATAGCATTTTTGCCCAAGATCTCAAACCTAGGGCTTCAAAAACAATGATTTTCACTAAATTTAGCCTTATCGACTTTATAAACTTGCACCATTAGCATGTTGTGAAGGATATTTTTGTACTAATTTTATTTTATCAGGGTAATAATTTTTTTTCCCTCATAAAAATCTTCACAACACCCTTTTATCGGGCTCTTGTAGTGAAAATTTTACAAAAAACTACGCATTTTGACTATTTTTGCCCTAGGGTTTGACCTAGTTTGCACTCCAAGCGTGTTGTGACAACTTTTATGGATTGATGTGATTGATATTATTGATTTTATTTTTTTAACCTCCTAAAATTCATTACAACACCTCTTTTACTAGGTCTTGGAGTTGAAAAACCGTGAAAATTTGCATATTTTGCTATATTTTCACTAGGGTTTTACCTTAAGTGGCACTAAAAGTGTGTTGTGTTAGGTATTTTGGCACCAAGTGGCTGTTATTACTAATAGTATTTTCTATCCATCATAATTTTCCTCAAAACACCCTTTATTATGCCCTCTTGCATTGAATTTTGGTGAAAAAAGTACCTATTTTGACATATTTTGACTATAGTTTGACTTGGCATTATCTTGGATTTGCATCAAGAGTGTGTTGTGAAGGATCTAATTGCTGTTTTGGACTTATATCAGACACATAATTTTTTGCCCCTGATCAAAATCCTTACAACACTCTTTGTTTCACTTATTTACATTAAGAAAGTACCAAAGAAGCAAGCATTTTAAGTCATTTTCATACATTCTTTGGCACTTGTTTTTTGCATCAAATTTGAAAAGCTTTTAAAATCTGAGTTTACATTGAAAACAATGCAATGGCACCTTCATGTCATTTTTCTATGCTATCTCTGCATGCATTTATCAAAGATCTTGATTTTGACAAATGCCTAATTCTCATGAGTGAACATCCTTTGATATTAAAAGGTTTAACCAAATTCATCTCTAAGAGCACTCATGAGAAAGATGAGAGTGAAATGCCTTTTTCCACCAAAGAGTATGATGATGATGATGATGTACCTTACTCTCATCCCATTGCTGTCCCTGGCCAAGATGTAGCATTAGTGGATGAGAAAAGGTCTCTCACATTAAATACTTTAGGGATGGATGTTGGGTGTAATCAAGAGGGAAACAGTGTTAATTTGATACTTATTAATAGACTTGGTAGCACTATTCCTAAGATAGTTGTGCGGGGGGCACCTAATGCACCTTGTTGCTTAAAGCCGGTGATTACGGTTCAAGGTGTTCAAAATGTGTTACAACAACCACACCACAATGTGATTGCTCACACATACAACACCTGTAATAACAAGAAAAGTAACCAAACACCGCATGTGCCTATCTCTCTTGCATGTTCTCAACCACCTCATCTTACTCATAAAAGTGGTCAAGAGTATGTTGTCAAACAACTTCGCGCTACTCCAGCTAAGATCTCTCTTTGGGATTTAATACAAACATCACCTACATACCATGGAACACTCCAAGAAGCTTTGCAAAAGGTGATTGTCCCACCTACTGCTAAGCCTAATGATATAGCAGCTGTATTGGATAGTATGCATGTGACAAAAGCAAATATTCTCTTTCAACCACAAGAATTACTGTCAATTGAAGTTCAAAACCAATATGATCCTCTTATAATCTTTGTCACAATAAATAGAACATTCGTAAAATAGGTTATGATTGATAATGGATCGGCTCTTAATGTTTGTGGCATTGACTTATTACATAAGATTAAAGTTGATACATCTACCATCAAGCTTGAAACATTATGTATCCATGGTTTTGACAATGTTGGACGACAATCTATAGGTACTATAACTTTACCTATACAAGTGGGACCTATGATTGTGCCTACTCTGATTCATGTCATGCCTAGTTCTTTATCTTATAACATGATTATTGGTAGACCTTGGATTCATGCATTGGGGGCAATCCCTTCCACTCTACATCATTCAATCAAATTTATATTCAAAGGTAAACTTCATACTATTCATGCTGATCCTGAACTAGATAACTGTTTACACATTGAAATGCAAAAACTAGTTTACAATCATATGAGCTTAAACAATTTGTGAGGTGATCCATTAATGACTAATGTTGCGCAAAACTCTCAACCATCGAATGCACTTGTTGATGATGATTGGGGTTCATTAAATTTTAATCCTTGCGATGTAGGGGAATATAAACTTAATAATCTCAACACATCAAAAGTCACATCGATCTTGTCAAGGAAATCTTTTGAAACATATGAGAAAAATAAAGTCCCCTTGGTTGAGAATAAAGACAATACCCTCACTTATACTACAAATTATGACACCTATGAGGCTTCACCTTCTTCTAAGGAAATGATGTCCCTTTATGATCAAGGATTTAAAATCCTTTATAACAATTGTGAATATGAAGGTAAGGGATGTGGTGTAAATCAAAAAGGGATTCGAGTACCTATAGAATCCACTTCAGCATATTACTCAAGCAACATTGGATATAATCCTTTTAAAGAAAATAAAGCCTCTCATCATCCTACACTTAATGTTAATTTAATAAGATCAAAACAACATGACAGATATTCTAGATATGCAGGTTCTTAATGATGATACCCTAATAGGTAAGTATCTCTAACCATTTATCTCTCTCATGATGTGCTTCCCCCATGATGTGTTATATGTCGTTTAGGCCTCCTGGGATGACCTCAAATTCTCCTGTAAGGTTCAAGATACCAGGAGACCACCTCTATTGTGACCTTCTATTTGTATCATCATTCTTCTATATTGTCTCTCTCTAATTTTACTGTTGTGTGTTGTGTCTTACGGACATAGCGTCGTAGTTGGTGACTTGGGGGCACCCTCCTACATGACTGTCCCTACTACACTTATTTCTCCTCTCTTATTTATTGTTTCCCTTCCTCTAGTGTTTCCATCTAGCGGGTAGATGACGACAAACATTTTTAATGATGCAGACCTAGTGTCCCTTTCGAGAGCAGTAAAAAAAATGGACTTAGTTCCCAATATGATGATGGGGTTATATATCTTATTCAACTCTTGGCTATTGGAAGCATTCGTGCTTTCTGCATAGTGAATTTCATAATGTTTCTGTCGCATTTACAAACCTTAACAATACTACTGCTCTATGCACCTTTGTTTGTATTTAAATCTGGCCTTGGCGGTACTCGATTCGGAGAGCTTCGTGATATAGCCCTATGGTTATCCTTGAAATTTGAATTTGTTGTATAACCTTGGCTCTTTGTGTGGTTAATCATATGCATTGATGTTGTTGTTTATCATGATGTTGTAGAAACTAACATGTTTCTTGCAAGAATGTGATTGTGGGAACATTTGGTGATCGTAAAGTACATGTCACCTCTGGGGGGCATGGGCTTTGCAAAAGTCAGTGTTCCCTCGTGTGTTTTTTTCCTACCTTAACGTGCTTGATATTGATAACTGATATCAACCACCTTAAGTTGGGGGCATATATAAGGTAAGCTGTCTCTTGTATATGTTAGATATTTGCTTGTCCTCAGGTGCAGTCTAAAGACTTGCTTGATGAGTGCATCCTACATATTGAGTTTGTTTGCAATCAATCAATCAATCATGTAAGCCCTCTACAGAGGTAGGATATCATGTATATCCTTTTTATCTTAATCCCTCTGTGGAGGCGGGGATGGTGTATTTCTTGGAGCAGATTACATCATCCTATCATTTTCAAAAGTCTTCTATGGAGGTGGGGAGTGGTTCTGTGACTAACTCAACCCTTAAACGTGTTTTCAGCGATTGTTGTGGCGAAACCCAATCATTGGTGTGTGCCTGTAATGTTCCTGAAATGGTGTTGGACCTAGAAATAGGTACACTCCATTGCTTGTTTGACCTGTTTTCTCCGTGTCTTCAAGTGTGTGTGTTTTGGTGTGCTTGTTTTGTGTGGTGTGTTTGTTGCCCCATATGTAATCTAAAGACTTGCTCGATGAGTGCATCCTGCATTTTGGGAGGTTTTGCATGTCTTACGTGTGTGTTGCCCCATATATGCAGTCTAAAGACTAGCACGATGAGTGCTTCCTGCATTATGGGAGGTTTGTTTACTTTTCAATACTTGCATTTGCATTTCATATAAATGAGAAAAAGAAAAGAAAAGATATCATTTCTATGTTTCATGCATTAATGTGTCTTCTATGCATTGACTGTCTTCTCCGTGTTCTACATGACTGTAACTGTCTTCTCCGTGTTCTACATGACTGTAACTGTCTTCTCCGTGTTTTGTGTGCCTGTTACTATCTTCTATGTGATTGGCGTGTCTTCTCCGTGCTTGATGTGTTTGTTGTGTTTGTGACCTTACTTTAATGCATGTATTGGCCTCACATTTATACATACATTAAAGTGGGGGCTAAATGTAACATCAAAAAATGTCCCCTTGGGGGCTTTTCCCTCATAAGGTTTAGCTCTTAGGTCTTTAGTATGCATTTAGGACATCTTAGTTCATATTTTAGCATCCCGATGGAATCAGACCTAGGTTCCATGGCAAATTAGACCCAGGTGGACCCTTTGAGTTGTACCCTACCCAAAATAGGGGGAGGACTTGGGTGCCTGCACCCTAGTCTTGCCCTATTTTGGGGTAGCCCTAATTTTTAGGTGTCAGTTTATGACTGTTATTAGGTCCCTTTGCCGAAACGGTAAGATTAAATTACAAAAATCTTGGCAGGAGTTTTTGTAGTTGCATATAAAAGTATGCTTAGGCATTCATTTGTAAACTAGATGACAATTGTGATGTTCAAGTGTTCTCAAGGTGATTCAAGGATTCTATTGTGTTGCAAGAGTAGACTTGGGTGTTTTATGTGTTGATATTTGCATATTTGAGCATCAATTTCCTCATGGAATGAAGAGCATCTTCCTCCCATGAGAGCTTCACTACAAGGTGACATAATATTGTGTTTTCATCATTGATTCCTTTGGTTTTTTCCTTTGCCCCACAAGGGCACACACTCTTTATCTGACAAGGGTGTTTGGAAACTTAAGTGTCATTAGGGGCTTAACTGAGGCAAGCCTCTAAACACCACAACCCCCAAACCAAGTCATGTGATTGCAGGTTACAGGTGTCATATTTGGGAAAAGTGGAGTTGCAGGAAGGATTGGCAAGCATCAAGGATTCAAGATATGAAGAAAAGTAGGTCACACGAGCACTTCTAGGACTTGGGAGCTCGCTCTAGTGTCCTCCACATTTGAGTTTCAGAAAACAGAAGTTACTGTTAGGGTTAGCTGACAGAAGATATCAATTAAATACAAATAAAGATTAAAATAGAGGAGTGAAAATACATAGAAATAATAATAGCAAGAGACAAGTTTTAACATGGTTCACCCAAACTCAGGCTACATCCACCAATAGAGAGTCCAATATTATTATCCAGTAAATCAAACTGATTACAACCAGCAATACCTGTAACTCAATACTGTTGCATATACTACAATACAATATATCAAAAAATCCTAACCCTTAGCCACCTTTATCAAGCCTTATGGCTAGTGTACAATACTTTCCTGATCAGTCGCCACCTACCAACAATCTCCCACTTGGAGATTGATCAGGCTCCACACCAAACAATCTGCCACTTGGAGATTGATCCTGGACAACACCGCTATGCGTGCAGCTTCCACTGGAAATAAGCACCCTGGACTCTGTTGTTCTGATTTTATTATTTCAGTCTTGAAGACCAACTGAAGTTGAAGAGGAGCTTAGCTTCTCTCTTGTCACTACCTTTGTAAACATATCTGCTAGATTTTCATCTGTATGTATCTTTTCCAACCTTTACTATCCATTATCCAACACCGACCTAATAAAGTGATACCTCAACTATATATGTTTGGTCTTTGAATGCAAGGAAGAATTCTTTGCAAGATGTATGGCACTCTGACTGTCTATATACAAAGAACTGTTAGCCTGTTGTTTGCCCAATTCTTCCATGAAAGATTGTAGCCATATCATCTCCTTGCTCGCCTTTGTTGCAACTACATACTCTGCCTCTGTGGTGGATAAAGAAACCACCTTTTGTAACCTAGAAATCTAACACACCACTGTCCCACCTACACTAAAGGCATAACCTATAGTACTTCACCTGGTATCAATATCCCACGCCAAATCTGAGTCTACATAACCTGCTAAATCAGTATTAGAGCTCCCAAAACATAAGTGTTTATTAGATGTACCTCTCAAATATATGAGAATCCATTTTACTGCATTCTAATGCTCCAATCCGGGATTACTCATATACCTGCTAACGACTCTTACAGCATGTACAATATCTGGTCTCGTGCATACCATGGCATACATTAAACTTCCTACAGATGAAGCATATGGTACCTTGGACATTTTTTCTTCCTCTTGTTGTGTCTTTGGACACATCTCCTTAGTTAATTTCAAATGACTAGTAAAAGGTGTGCTGACAGCTTTTGCATTCTCCATATGGAATCTCTGCAACACCTTTTCAACATAAGTAGCCTGAGATAGAGTCAATTTTATGTTCTTCCTATCTCTACAAATTTTCATACTAAGGATTTGTTTTGCTGCCCCCAAATCCTTCATATCAAATGACTGTGCTAACTGTTGTTTTAACTCTCTTATGTGATCCATGTTAGACCCAGCTATAAGCATGTCATCAACATATAAATATAAAATAATGTAGCTATCATTATCCAACCTCTTAAAATAAACACAATGGTCAGAATTACACCGACTATAGCCTTGCTCAGCCATAAACCTATCAAATTTTAGATACCATTGCCGAGGTGCTTGTTTCAGGCCATACAAACTCTTCTTCAATTTGCACACTAATTTCTCCTTACCTTTGACCTCAAATCCTTGGGGTTGTTCCATGTATATCTCCTCCAAATCACCATGGAGAAAGGTAGTTCTCACATCTAGCTATTCCAAATGTAAATCTTCAGTAGCCACAATACTTAAGATAGTATGAATAGAAGTCATTTTGACAACCAGAGAAAATATCTCATCAAAATTAATACCCTTTTTCCATGCAAATCCTTTTACAACTAACCTAGCTTTAAATCTTTTCTTACCTGCGTCTTCCTCTTTCAACCTATAAACCCATTTGTTTGGTAAGGCCTTTTTACCTACAGGCAACTTACATAATTCCCAAGTCTGATTTTTCAGCAAGGAGTCCATTTCTTCTTTCATTGCAAGCTCCCACTGAACCTGTGTATGCACCTGCATAGCTTCATCATACCCTTCTAGTTCACCAACATCTATTAACAAAATAGAATACAAAGAGGGAGAAAACCTTTCAGGAGGTCTACTTAGCCTTGTTGACCATCTAACATTCACTAGATTTTGTGATATTTCTGATTGTTGTTACAGAGCATGAGGAACCACTGGAACGTCACTATTTGAAGTATCATCCAGCACCACATAATACTTTTCTTTCTTCTCATGCTGCTACAACTGATCTGTGTACAACACCTTCTCATTGAATATAACATCCCTACTTCTCACAATTTTTTGATTTTAAAAATCCTAAAGCCTATAACCAAATTCATCAATGCCATATCCAATGAAGGTACACTTTTTTTATTTTGCATCTAGCTTGGTTCTATTTTCAAAATCTACATGTGAAAATGCTTCACATTCGAAGGTTTTGAGAAAAGAATAACTCACCTTCTTACCTATCCATGCTTCCTCTAGAATACCACAGCCCAAAGGAACTGAAAGACCTCTATTAATTAAATATACAGTAGTGTTGACAGCCTCTACCCACATGTTTAAAGGCAGCCCAACATGCTATCTCATGGTCCTTGCATGCTCCATTATTGTCCTATTCATGCATTCAGCCACTCCATTTTCCTGTGGAGTCCCTGGAACCATTTTCTGCCTACGAATTCCATTAAAGGAACAATAATCTTCAAATTCTTTGCTGCAATACTCACCGCCATTATCAGATCTAAGACATTTTAATCTTTTACCTGCCTCATTCTCAACCAAGCTTCTCCATTTCTTAAATGTTTCAAATACATCAGATTTCTACCTAAGAAAATAAATCCATACCTTCCTAGTTGCATCATCTATGAATGTAACATAATATCAAGAGCCATCGAGAGAAGATACTTGAGCTGATCCCCATACATTGGTATGCACAAGCTCTAACTTTTCATTTTTCTTTTACTTCCCATCCTTGAGAAAACTAACTCTCTTTTGTTTTCCATACACACAACTTTCATAGAAATCCATATTAATACATTTCAGACCTGGTAAAACTTTCTTACAATGAAGTACTTTCATACCTTTTTCACTCATATGCCCAAGTCTATTATGCCACAGTGTTGTCTCAGAACCTGCAACAACTGTTTCAGTCTCTTCTTGCAAACCTGCAGCAATTGTTCCTAAACCTGTTTGTTTTTTCTCTGCAATAGCTAAAGTAGAAGGAATAGTATGACTTGTACAAAGATATAAGGTGCCTACTTTCACACCTTTTGCTACTAAGGTACCTTTTGAAACCTTCCAATTTTTATCCATAAATGTAACGATGAACCTTTTTCAGCTAGCTGCCCTACTGAAATTAAATTCCTACTGAGCCTTGGAACATTCCTTACCTCTTGTAGTAGCCAATGATTCCCATTCTGCAACTTAATCTTGAGTCTTCCATTTCCAACAATCTAGCAGGGTTCGTTATCTCCCAAATAAACTAGCCCAAAATCCCCTTGGACATAATCAAGAAAATAACTTCTATGGGGCATAGCATGAAATGAGGCCCCTGAATCTAAAACCCATGAATCATCAGTATTATCTAGCGAAAGAATCAAAGCATCATCTTCATATTTATTACTTACCATATTTTCCTCTTTATTGCCTTCTTGTTTGTCTTGTTTGTCTCCTTTATTTTTCTAAGACTAGCAATCTTTCTTCACATGACCTAGTTTCCCACAGTACGAGCAATCCTTTTGTCCTTTGGTTTGGGATCTCTTATCCTTTGATTTTCCTCGTGACTTCCCATGACCTCCAGAATCTTTTCCACTCTCCTTTGATCTACCTCTACTTTCTGCATTCAAAACACTACCTGATGTGGATCCACCTGAGCTTTTCCTATGAATTTCCTCACTCAGAATAACACCAATAACATCATCAAATTTTAAGGTATTTGAACCAGAAATAGAGTTACTAACTGCCATTACCAAACTATTCCATCTTTCAGGCAATGAACATAATATCAAGAGAGCTCTAACTTCTTCATCAAATTTTACATTTATAGAAGTTAATTGACTAACAATCGTATTAAATTCATTTAAATGATCTATCATAGATCCACCTTCAACCATTTTTAGATTAAACAAATGCTTCATGAGAAATACCTTATTTGAGGCTGAGGGTTTTTCATACAATTTAACCAAAGCTTTCATCTGACCATCTGTTGTCTTTGCTTCTGTTATATTGAATGTCATCGATGGTGCCAGGCACAACCAAATGGTTCCCAGTGCCTTTCTGTCAAGAAGATTCCAATCCTCATCACTCATTGTTGTCAGTTTCTTGGCTACTCCTTCTAATGACATCCATAAATCCTTTTGATAGAGGTCATCCTCCATCTGCATCTTCCATAACTGATAGTTCTGCCCATTGAATTTATTGACCTTTAATTTACCATCGTCTGCCATTGCTCCCACTCAACCATGTGAGTCCCACTCAACCGTGAGACCTTCCTACAGATGATAATTAAACACAACCTGCTCTGATACCACTTGTTAGGGTTAGCTAGTAGAAGATATCAATTAAATACAAATAAAGATTAAAATAGAGGAATGAAAATACACATAAATAATAACAACGAGAGACAAGTTTTAACAGGGTTCACCCAAACTCGAGCTACATCCACCAATAGAGAGTCCAATATTATTATCCATTAAATCAAACCGATTACAACTAGCAATCCTTGCAACTCAATACCGTTGCATATGCTACAATACAATATATCAAAAAACCCTAACCCTTAGTCACCTTTATCAAGCTTTATGTTGGTTACAAATTAGGGTTTTTTATCTCAGTCCAAAAAGAAAATTTGGGGGCTACACCCGTGAACCCCTGCTAGGGGCCCAGCCCGGCCCAGCCTTGAACCCCAGCGAGGATACATGGCTAGTGTATAGTAATTTCCTAATCAGTCGCCACCTACCAATAGTTACAGGGCTGATCAGTGTCGGAAGGAGGTTTGGATCCCATGAAGTAACCGATACCTTGGACTTGTATGCCCACTCCAGTGTCCTCGACTATTCCACTTCAGAACCCTAAAAATAGGTATTCTGTGATTTGGTATTTTACTCCTGTCTGCAAGAGCTTTTTCCGTCATTCATCAATTTGTTGTCGTATTTGCATAATTAGGGTTTTAATTGTTAATTGGCCATAAGAGAAGGAAAATTAATAGTTAAATTCCCTAATCCAAGTTTCCCTCCATTTGTAAGTGACCTAGGGTATGATAGTGCTGGCCACTCGACCCTAGATCCTTGAATGTATAGTGGAGACGCCGATTTAAACATCTAAAATCTAAAACATTAACAAATCTAATTTTCCCCTAAACAGAGCTATCATCCATCCACTTGCAATCATGGTTATGCTACATTTAGAGCAATCCACATATCAATACACCAAGGAATAAATATCGTAGTGTGGTAACTTGCAATTATTGTTCACTTTGGATTTAATTATTTGTTATTGCAATTATTTCTTGAGTTATGTAGACATTGGAATTTAGGTTCTTTTGTTCTTTTCTACATTCTAATTTCTAGCATACACAAATTCTTCTCCTCAGCAAGGTACTCTTCATGGGAGCTTCTTTCTCTAAGGAGGTATCTTCTTCATGTGTTTGATTTACATTCATATGATCACTCTTCTATGTCTCAACTTTCTCTTGTTGATCATCTTGATGAGTGAAGACTTCTTCATTTTGTTTCTATTCTTGTCCCTGACCATTATCTTCTTTTTCCAACTTCTTATCAATGTCTTCCTTTTCCTCTTCTCTAGTGAGTGAAGGGGTATCCTTCTTTGGACTATCCTCAAAAATGTCAATCACAGGATCCTTAGATGAAGTACCTTCATTAGATGTTAGCTTTACAATTGTCTTCTTAGATATACCTTTTTTAGATGCCTCTATTATTTGTGAAGAGGGAGGAGGGATAGTAATTTGCACTAGCTTTGTAGGCTCATTTGTTGTTTTTTGGTGCTCTTGTTGTACAATATCATCACCTTCTCTAGGAAGTTTTCCTAAAGTCTGCCTTGTTGGGAAAACTTGGGCCATTGGGACTACACCTAAACCAACAACTACCCCTGCCTTAGAAGCCAAATAAGTGATTTTTACTTTTCGAAAAGCCTCACTAACCATTGTAACTACCTCCTCATCTGTAGCTTGATCTATTGATCCCCTCATTTTCTTCTTCAAAGGATTATTATATTTTTCTAGTATACCCTAGTACAAGAACAAGTGGACTCATAGCGGATCTTTCTCTTTTCTTACCCTTTTCTTTTCCTTTTTCAAATTGTGAAATCCTTAAGTCTAACTAAGCATTGCTAGTATTTATGACCCTTTGACTGACTTCATCCAAAGATACTACTTCCCACAAGGACCATTCAATAACAGGTAAAGGATCATTACTAACCTTGTTCATATCATATATTAGGTCTAAAATTTGCCCATCATTAGATAACTTTTCAAGAACATCATCCCTTACACCAAATGCTCTTAATCAATAAGAAATCAACCTACAATAACCTCTTTTCCTTACCTCAAAATCATCCTTCAATTTGGCCTAGAAGTCTTCAAATGCATCTTCATGTTGAAATCCCATAGTGGGGAACAATTGCTTCAACCTTCCTACAAGATCAAAATTATCCTTGGCAACATATGTCTTCAAATTTAAAGCCTCCAATTCCTCTATTGTTGTCTTAGCCATTTGGATAGGATAGGAATACAATCCTAAAGTAAATGGATATTTTACTCCAGTCTTATGTTTTCTTGATAATTTAAAGCGAACTTCACTAATTTGTCTAGAAGATTCCATCAAAATGACCTTATCACTGTAGTATCTTGGCAAAAGGAATGGAGTACTTTAAAATTTAGAAATTCTTATGTAAGTGGATCTTGGGAATTGAATGAACCATTGTCCCTATCCTCTAACTAATTCCATTACCTTATCTAACATTCTCCATCCAAGACCTCTAGTCAGCTAAGTGATTATTACATATAAAAAGGCATCATTCACCCTCTTGAAATGTCTTTCTTCCTATTTTAGCTCTAATTGAGGGTAGAATTCCCAAATTTTTCTTTTTCTTGCAAGTTCTCCTCTTATCCCATGTGTAGTGAGACCTAGGAAATTTCCAACTTTGGTTTCCAAGTATACAACATATGTTGACATATAAATTTTTTTGGTTTTGACAACATAAGCTAATTGTTCATGAATTTGATTAGAGATAATTGAACCCTAATCCATAAAAACTTCTCCTTTCAATATTATATGGATGAATTGAAACATCTAGGTTTCATAGGGCTTGGAGTCCTCTTTTCCAAATGCTCTATTTAATAGAGTTATGATGTCTCCTCCCTTAGCCTGAAATTATGCTCTTGCTAACTTTCCAAGAATTTTAGCCACTGATTTCCTCTCATTCTTCAATCAGTATTTGTTTAAGTGCTTAAAGTTATTAGTTATATTGAGCTCAAAGGCTTTTCTATATTCATCTTCTGCCAATAGACTAATTTCCCTGTAAGGAGGTAAATCAAAGGTTGTCCTAATCATAGGAGTAAGATCAAGAATTTTAGTGCCATAAGACTCATAGCACTTTCTATTCCTAGGATTATAATATTGAGCAATAGTTAAAATTAATTCTAGGCACTGAATTACAACTGGGAATGAAGCTATGTATGAACTAACCTAGAGCTAGTGGTCTTCTTTGCCCTTGGGGAGGCATTATCACTAAAGGTACCTTGAATAAAAGTATCCAAGTCAATATGTCCCATGTCTATGTCTGTAGTGTTCATCAAGTCTAAGGTGAACTTGGATACCTTAGGTACCCCTAAAACATATACTTCATGGTTAGAGGAAGTTTCTTTTTATTCTTCCCTTTCTTTTCAACCTCTTCCTTTGCATCAGTTTCTTCTTGAATCCACTGATATACCTCATCAAACATCTGTCAAACCTAAAAATGCAATAAAATCCTATAATAAATCCATTTAATCTTTAAAAAACTTTAGATTTTGCAAATTCTAAGTGTTTTAGTTTTGGCAGGATTTCAGTGCGCGAGCGAATTGGAGGATTAGGAACCAAAAGTTCCTAGCCGTAAATCATTCCTAGACTCAAGCTCTTTATCATTATTTCACCTTTGGCAGGAATTAGGGATCTAGAAGGAATTTGGATCCAGGCACTTGGTGCAAATGGTCCATTGGGCTCTAGATTTCCAAAGGAACTCTGCACTTTCTCAATAGGAACCAAAAGTTTGGGAGGTTTGAGATTTTGAGGATCTAGGGAAAATGTTCTTGTAGGGAGTGGGACTCCAAAAGGATTTGGGATATCAAGATTTTGGTTCCAAAATCCCTTCAGGGCCTGAGGGTCTAAAGGAACTTTTTGATACTTAAGCTTTTTCACATGAATGGTTCACGTTTCAGGTTTCAGGAAAAAACTGTATTTTTAGATTAGGTGACAACATCCCTTTGAGACCTGATATCCTAAAGGAATCTTTTTAAAGAAAGAGTTTCTAAGTAAATTAAGATCAAAACTTGCATAAGAATTCAAATTCTAGCATTGAGGTGCAAAGGTGCTTCCCAGAGTCTGCGATCTCGAAGGACACGAACTTCAAATTTTTCTAAGGCAAAACTAGGGATTTTAATTTCAACATGGTTTAATCTGACTAGTCTCAAATGGTCAATTTAATCAAACCTAAAGCAAAAACCAAAACTTATTCTAAGAAAGCATGAATTTTAATTTTAAACCTAACAAAACAAGCAAAACCAAAAAACATGATCCTTCTTGAGCGAGAAAGATAAAAACATCCAACCCTAAACAAGGTAGGACCAAAAAAATAAACAAACATAAAACACTCGTCAAATATAACTTGAATTAAAATCCTCCACAACTTGACAAATTTGTGTGAAAATTGAAGGAAATCAATCATTCAAGGTTGCTAGGGTAGACAAGTAGCTTAAATTTTTGATCTTGGAAAGAAAAATGTAAAAAAGATCTATAAAGTTGAATATATATCTTCGCCATAAATTCAAATCGTGTAGCATTAAATGTAGTAGAATGGAAGTGGAAGTGCGAGAAGAAATCACATTTTAGAACATTAGTTCCAAGATCCCTTCGAGACCCATGATTCTGATAGAAAGAAAAACAAAGAAATCAAGCAGGTCAAGAAAGAATCTGGAACCCACAACCCCAATAGTTTAGAAACCCCCGACATCAAAATAAAAGATGCTAAAACACAAGCTAAAGGCCAAAAGAAAAATCCTAAGTCAAACTTAGGACTTAAAAATGGTCAAACAACCCAAAAAAGCTAAGGAGAAGAAGAAAACAAAAGAAACAAATCCCAGGGTCCTTTAGTTAATCAAAAAAAGATGGGGTGTGTATGTAGGGCATAACAAGTTCAAGACCTATAACATATTTAACAAATTCTTTAAAATTTATGGTATCTTGATACATATCTTTTTTAAGCTTCAAAATCCTATATTTGTACCCGATCATCATATCTATCTTAAAGTTCAATAAATTATTGCACTTAGTCACAAAGTTTGGTTCTTCATCTTGAAAAATATCTTCAACCTTTAACTCTATTGGACTCATTTTATTCAACTCCTTCAAGACCCTAAGATTCTTCTCATTTTTAGCTTCTTTAGTCCTAAAGTTTTCCATGAAATAATTAATTTTCTTCTCCAATTTATGTGCTTGTTCATAATATATTTAACCTTGGTCCAAGACCTTATTAGCTTCTTCCAAGAATTGAGATACCCACTAGTCAATTGCATGTGACATTTTCTTTATTAATTGTAAAGAATCCACAACCTGTTTGGTCATAAAAAATGGTGTATATGAAGACATTGACTATTTTTAGGAGATAGGAGTGAGGAGCTCCTTTATGAATATCTTCATCTATTCTAATTGCAGGTCAACTCTTCCTTAGTTTATTTTTCCATGTGCATCTTGGAGACAACTAAATCCACTACATATCCTAGAGAAGCAATCTTTTTATCCCTTATTTTCCTTCTCAAATTCACCTAGATATTTGGTAATTAGAGATAAAGAAATCTATTTTGTCCTTATCCACTAGGAGTGTGGCTATTTCAGATATTCTCTCCCCATCTCCATTGGTCCTAATGGTGAGAGGGTTCTTGATTTCATTGGGGTTCCCCCCTTCTCCACTTGAACTATCATGGTTTGAAGAATTAGTGGCTTCACCACTACTTTATATCTTTTCTCTAAGTCTAACTTAGTCATGTAGGGAGAGCAGGGTTCTCTTGTGAAACTTGACCATCCTTTTGTTCAAATTCTTTCTCTTTGTCTTGCTCTTCTTGATCAGAGGTTTATTTGTCTAAGATTTCCTCTTCTAGAGTTTCTTCTTGTTGTTGAGGAGTTTCTTTATTTACTTCCTCCTCTAATGTAAAGACATTTTGTAAAGATGATTTGAGAGGACCAATTTCCTTTTCAATGGTTTTGATTAACTCATCTTTCTCACCTAGAGTTAAAACTTCTTCCTTTCTATATTCTATAACCATTTGCTTTTCTTTTTGTTTTGGTTTCTCTACATAGGAAGTCTTTGATAGCTTGAGATGGTGTTCTTGCTCCATTTATTTATACACATCTTCCTCTTCGTGTTCACCCTCTATCATAATTTCTTCTTCTTGATCCTGCTCAAGAGGAGAAGTATGTTTCATAGGAGAAGTATGTTTCTCAAGATAATCCTTAGGAATGTCAATAATAAGAGCTCTTCGTGGAGGGTGTGTGATATAAACTTCTTCATCCACTACTTTTTCAATCCTATCTTCTTGTGATACCCTTGATTCTATTTCAACTTGATTAGAGGAAGGAGATTTAATCGCATGTATTGGTGACTTATTTGCCTCTTTTACAAGCTCTTGGGTAACTTGTTCTTGTTCTTTCCCTTGGTATGGAAACTAACTCAGTGCAACCCTTGTTGAGAGGACTTGTGCCATAGGCATCACACCTAAGCCAACTACTACACCTATATCTATAGAATTATAGTTAATATGTGCTTTTCTATGTGCTTCATGGACCTTTTCTACTATGTTTTCATCCACAACTCCCTCATTTTGCCTATGCTAGGATCTTTCTTACCTTTTTAATATATTGTAGTTCTAAAGGAGGTTGATTCTACAATTGCTCATCTTTTATCTTTCTTTCCTTTTCCTTTGCATTTTTCTAATTGAGTGATTCTTGCATCCAGCCAAGAATGGATGAAATCCAAAACATTATTGCTTATGGACTGAATAGACAAATTCTCCTTTAAAGACCAATTTATTTTTGACAAAGGTTTATTATCAACCTTCTCCAAATCATAGATTGGATTCAAAGTATGTCCATCATCTAGAAATTCTTCATGGATAACTTCTCTTACTTTGAAGGCCTTGATTTGGTAGGCTGTCAATCTATAGTAGCCTCTCTTTGTTACTTCAAAATCATCCTTGCAATATTCCCAAAAATCCTCTAAATATTGTTGATGATCATCAATTGTAGTGCTTGGCAACTTCTTAAGCTTGCCAGAAGGATCAAAATTCTTCCTTAGCAAATAGACTTTAAGGTTTAATGCCTCCAATTCCTCATTAGTTGCCTTTAAAACTTTGATAGAAGGGAATGAATAAAATCCTAAGGTAAAATGATATTGTGCACTTATTTAATGGTTTCCTGATAATTTCAAATGGACCTCAAGCATTTTCCTTGAAAACTTCATCAAGATTAGCTTATCACTACATTGTCTCGGTAAGAGGTAAGGTGCCTTGTCAAACCTTAATATTTTGATGTAGGTTAGCCTTTGGAATTGGATAAACCATTAGCCCCATCCCCTTACAAGGTCCATTACTTGTACTGAAATCCTTGCACTGATGTCTCCTATCAATTTTTCAATTATCACATAAAGAAAAGCATGATATCAACTCTCTCATAATGTTTTTTAGCATCTTTATGCTCAAGCTGAGGGTAATAATTCCAAATCTTGATTTTTACTTCTACTTCACCTCTTACCCCCTTAGTGACCAACCCTGGGAAGTTGGCTTGTCTAGTTGATAGATAAATTATATAAGAAGTCATATAGAACTTCTTATATCTAGAACTTTGGTGAGTTGGACATGTAATTTGTCAAATACAATCCACCCCTAATCAAGGAAATTGTTATTCTTTATAATAATATTGATATATTAGAACATCCATGAATTGTATTTCCTACAATCATCTTTGCCTAAGGCTTTTCTCATCAAGGTAATTATATCTCCAATCTCAAAGTGGAAATCTGACCTAGTTAGAATACTAGGGATTTTTTCTACACACTTCCTTTCCTTTTGAATCCAATTCCTATTCAAATGCTTAGAGTTATAAGTATGATGGTCTTAAAAGGTTGTTTGAGATTGTTATTCTCTCAACATTCCTAGTTGTGCATGCAAGGTGGAAGGTCAAATGTCATTCTTATCATAGTAGGAGCGATGTTTAGGATTATGTTTCCCTCTACATCATAGCATCTCCTATCAACTAGATGGTAGTTTTGTTCACAGGTAAGTATCAACTCAAGACACTGAACTACAATTGATAGGAAAACCTACCACATCCGCAAATCCTTATCCTACTAAAACTTTGTCCCTTTGAGTAAGGTTATCTCCAAATACATCTATATTGAACCGTTCTAGGTTTACATGGCCTAGGTCTATATCTATAATGTTCTGCAAGTCAGAAGTAAACTTGGAAACCCTAGGATCTCCTTGAAATTGATACTTCATGGTTATAGGCAACTTGTCTAGCTTCTCAAGCAATAGGAGTTCCTTAAAAACTAAGAAAACATTATATTAGTCCATTTATAGTTGTAAAATACATTAAATTTGTGAAACAACACAAGGATTTGGAACATAGGTGCGTAAACTTGCAAAAAAAATTGAGATTCTAAAATATTCTTCTTATAGGTGGGAATCCAAAATCCATGGGGATCACGGATCTATGGATAATGTCCAAAGGTGTTGTTAGGATCCGAAAGTCTACAAGAATGCTTTCTTTTATTTAAAGTGGGAAAATGGGAATCAAAGGGGATCAGGAACTTTTGGATAAAGTTTTCAATTGCACAAGACTTTCAAAAACCTAAAACATTGGATTTCTATTTTACCATAAGGCAAGGTTTCAAGATCTAGAGGGATAAAGGAACTCAAGGGATTAGGATTAATAGTTCTACAACAAACAAAGAACCTAAACACGGTTCTGAGAAGGAAATCTAAGGTTAAACTAACTACATGCAATAGGAGATTCAAATTAAAACTAAAACCTAACTCCTAAAACCCTAACAAAGCAACAAATCAAAAAAATACAAAAATAAATTAGGTAAGTCTCGATTCCAAAAAGAGACCGAACCAAGGGGAACAAATAATAAACACAACAAGGAGGAGAAGTCAAGAAAAACAAATAAAAAGGAAAAGATAAAAAAACAAAAAAGGTGAGAAAATCAAGACAAAATCGATAAGACTTACCTAGAAAATGTGGATCAGAGGAAATGAAGGCAAGAGAACTGGTTTGGTAACATCTTAAATCAGTTAAATATAAACACATTAAACCAATTCCTATGCCATTAATGCTAACAAAGTGATAGCAAGTGGAATTCTAGGAGGAACTCAGACTTTGGAATCATGTCCTAGGAATCTGAAGTTCCTCGGAACTCAAAAAGTTTGACAATGAAAAAAGATAAACAAAGGTCTAATCGGGAATCAAAACCTAATAGGAACATCGAACAAAGTTCCAAGGTGCGAAAGACCTCCAAAAGTATGAACTTATGAAAAAAACAATGGGTCAGGAACTAAAACAAGACCTAGGATCTCGAGGTTTTGGAAAATCCTATAACTTCAAGAAATGGCCTCAAACCAAAGGAAAAATTCCAAAAAACAAAACAAAGTACAAGAAATAAAAAGACCCAAAAGGGGTCAAAACACAAAAACACTAAGGAAAACAAAGAAAACAAGAAAAAGGGAAAACAAAAGAAAGGGGGCTCCCCAATTGCTAAAGCAAAGAGGTGGGGTGTGTATGCAAGGAATAACACGTACTTTTGAATTCTTTAGGAACTAAAATTATAGTCTCTATATTTCTCTTTCAAATATTTTGAAAGACATTTTAGGAATTTTTAGGGACAACTAATTCTCTCCACTTGCTAATATCATTTTATAAGCCTCATAATGTACAATTTTTCTAATACTTTAAATTAAAAATAAGAATAAAGTTACCACCACTTAGATACACTCTACTTAAACATCATCCACTTTAATGGTCATATAGTCAATAACAATTTTACACCTCATTCACACAAAAAATTGGTAAATATTTATTCTATTTTATTGGCCAAAATTTACATTTGACTATTTAAGTGGATGATGTTTAGGAATAGCCCACCCAAAACCCCCATTTATTATTTGTAATTGGCATTTAGGTGTTAACTCTTCAATATCATATTATTTGGAATTGTTTGAATACAATACCTCTAGACATTTGTTGTTGCTTACATGGCAAAGGTGTTTCTCATGTTTTTATTGCTCATAGCTTCTAATAATATTTATTCTTCTTCTCTTCAATATTAGTAAATTAATAAATGGATTTTACTTGCTGATATGAATGAAAATATATTGTTTATCATTGAAAAAATTTAACAAAAATTCTAAAATACTTATTGATTTGTAATATGATTGAAAGTACAAGTTTCCATGGCTTATGACTTCCTAGGATACTATAAAAGCTCCAATGGTGCCAAAAAATAGTGATACATTCATAAATGAAGATAACCTTGACTTTGGAATGTGTTATTAGAGTTGCGAATGGGGATTGACATTAAGGAAATGACATTTTGGTTTCAAATTACAAAAACCTGTATTAACTAGAATTGAAGTGAACAATCTCACTCATAGTCAGGGAAACTATGTTTTGCCTTCAAAAAAAGAACAATCTAAGCTCACTCATCATAAGAGTAAACATTTCTTGTATTAAAAACAAAATTAAAATATTGTTTAGAAATAAGAATTAAAATATCTTCATACATAAATCTCAAATCTCAAATATTTCTAGTTATCTTAGAGAAACAAGAAACTTTAAATGACACTTCACTTTGAAGTTCAAAGTTCAACATTCAAAACACTTCACTTAAACGTGCAAGAATGTCAAATTTCACATAAACACACACACAAGAATGTCAAAGTTCACTCAAACACACAAAAACAAATGACACAAAGTGAATGGAAAAGTTCACTCATGCATAGACACACTCCACACAAATTGAATGTCAAGGTTTCTATACAAACACTCCAACAAAGTGAACATCAATGTTTTTTGTACATACACTCCACACAAAGTGATATTTAAAGTATATTCTTATAGACATAAAATTAAATATCAAAGTTCTTTCACACACACACACATGATTAACAAAGTTCAATCAAACACAAACAAACACATGACACAAAGTGTTGCAAGTATGTGGTTAACCAGTGTTGTCATTGATGTCAACATACTCATATTTCATTGATAAGAAGGATTGGATGAGCTATGTGCTAAGGATATTGAGAAAATTAGTCTCAATCAGGAATAGTGAAGAACAGTGATAAGAAGAAGGCAAAACTACTCAATGGGTTGAGAATTAGAGGATGCGGATTAAAGGGTTTGTAGATATGAGTCTTGAGATGTTCCAGTTAAGATTTTAGAGGTTCGCATGAAGATCTGAAGAAGTTATGGCTGCTTGTGTAGAACCAGTTTCGGCAGGCATTCAGTGGTGACAAAGTGTCACATATTGGTCTGGTGAGTTCTGAAATTACATTATCTCATTCTACAGATTGGAAGGAGTGTTGAAGAAGTCAGTGTGAAGCGACAACCTAATTTGTACATTGTTTGGAGGTCCAGAAGAACCTTTTGCATTATGACAGTGATGACAGACTGTGTTCTTGAAGTTCTGGATGAAGGAGAGAAGGATTCCAGCAAGCAGATGAAGTGCAGATGTTCTTGGTGATTCAGGAAAGCTTGTGGTGATCTGTGGATTGTGCCCAGTTCATGTTGGTGGTCCACAGTGAAGTTAGAGTTTGTATTTGAAGAACAACCACAGATTTTGGTGTTCTTCTTAAGACTAGCCGATCGGATGTATTACACGTCTTGCGAATGATCTTGTAGATGTTTGCTGACTTAGATGATTATTCCTAAGTCGATGCCTTGTATAAATAAGGGATTGTGAATTCATTTTGAGGTGTGTCTAGTGGTGATGAGAGTGATATAGAGAAGAGAAGTGTGAAAGGCAGAGTAGGCATTTTGGGCTCAAATGGAACCAGGCATGGTGAAGATGTCAAACTCCAGTTCAAGTTTGTAATACTTGCTATCTTGTAAACAGTGTGTCTCTTGTAGGCAGTGTGCCTCTTTGTGAGTAGTGTGCTCAGGTAGTGAGCCCTAATTGGCATGTGCCATCTATTTTTCTTATTCTTCTAACAGAGAATAATCCTTGGGTTAATCACCCCATGGTTTTTCCCTTAACCGGGTTTTACACATCAAAATCTTGGTGTTTCATGTGTTGATGTGTATCTGCTATGGTGTTTATGTCTTATGCTTTCATAAATAATTAATTGCTATGCTATTGATTAACAAAGTGGATTTAAGTGTTTGAACTGAAAGTGAATTAAGGATAACTGATTTACCCCCTCTCTCAATTATCAACAATTGGTATCAGAGCTAAGTTCCTCTAAAAGGAGTTTAACCGATTGAGGAGATCCAAGATGTCATCATATAAGGACAATTCAAAGTTTGATGGAACCAACTTCACTCTTTGGAAAGGCCACATGAAATGTCACTTGGAGTGTATGGGAAAGGCGTACTTGTCCATGGTCACAAAAGCATATAAACCTCCACAGGGTGGTCCGACAACTCTAAATGAAATCATAGATGTTGAAAACAATCTGCGGACTAAAGAGGCTCTTCTAAGTGCATTAACTGACTTAGAGCTCTCCAATGTTATTGACCTACCAACTGCCTATGAGATCTGGCTTAAACTGGAACTTCTGCATGAAGGAGATGAGTTTGTTAAGAGTGCAAGGTTGCAAAGTCTCAAAGGGAAATTTGAAAGATTGAAGATGCGAGATGATGAAAATATCATTACCTTTATGCCAAGAGTAAATGAGCTGGTGTGTGGAATTAGGAATGCTGGTGGAGTTTTGGATGAAAATGAGATTGTTTGCAAAATTCTTAGATCCCTTCCTGCTACCTACAAAATCAAGGTTGCTACCATTGATGAATTCAGAGCCCATACAACTATCACAAGAGAACAATTGGCTGGCAAATTGGCTGCATTTGAAATGACCGAGTTTGGAGATGATCCCCCCAAGACTGAATCTGCATTCGAAGCTAGTGCTTATGTGAAAGGCAAACAAAGATTTGATCTAGGAGAAAATTCTTCAAGGAAGCTGTCATGGTATGATCAAGCAAGAAAAGACATGGAAGAGGAAGAAACAAAAATAGCTCAACTTGAAGCCCTCATTGCAAAAAGATTGCCAAGAGGATTCGGTAAGTATGAAGGAAAATTACCCTTTAAATGCTTCAACTGTAATAAGATTGGTCACTTTGCTTCAAGATGTCCAGAAAGATCCACAAGATCAAATTCTAACAGACAAAGGTTCCAAAATAATTGTTATTATGTTCATGAAGAAGCTGATAATGAAGGAGTAACAAATGATGAATCAAAGATATGAGACAAATCCGGAAATGAATGGGTGGTCATTGCCATCAAGGAAGAAGATCTAATATTCCCTGAATCTATCAATCATAAGGTTATAGAAAGAGCTTTGGCTGCCCAAGTTGAAGAAAAGGATGATTGGGTTATTGACAGTGGATGCTCTCACCATATGACAGGTGACAAGAACAAGTTCCTAGATTTGGAAAGGTATGAAGGAGGAATGGTAAAGTTTGGTGACAATTCAGCTGGTAGAATCAGAGGTAGGGGAACTATCTCTCTTGATGGAAAGAACAAAACTGGTAATGTACTGTATGTTGAAGGATTGAAGCACAATCTTCTCAGTGTTGGTCAGTTGGTGGACAAAGGCTATGATCTCTGGTTCAAGAATGGAAGATGCAGGATCTTTGAAAGCTCCGGAACTGAGATTGCATTCGGTACTCAAACAAAAGGTAATATCTTCCATCTAGTTGGTACTAATAAAAGTTGTCTATTTGTTCAAATTGATCAGAGTTAGTTATGGCATAGAAGGATGTGTCATGTAAAATTTGATAACATCATCAAGATAAGCAATACTCAGGCTGTAAGAGATCTTCCAAAGTTGGTAAAACCTAGAAATAGTATGTGCAAAGAATGTCAGCTAGGTAAATAGAGCAGAGTTTCATTCAAAAGCAAGGATCAGTCCTCTATCAGATTATTGGAGTTAGTTCATACTAATTTATGTGGTCCTACAAGAATCAAGAGTATACAAGGTGATAGATATTTCATGTTACTGATTGATGACCATTCCTAGATGATGTGGGTCACCTTTCTGAAAGAGAAATCAGAAGCCTTTTAGAAGTTCAAAATCTTCAAGGCTATGGTAGAGAATCAAACCGGATTAAAATTGAAATGTTTGAGGTCTGATAGAGGTGGTGAATTCACATCCAGTGAATTCATAGACTTTTGTGAGAAACATGGTATAAAGAGACAATTATCTGCTCCTAGGACTCCACAGTAGAATGGAGTAGTTGAGAGAAAGAACCGGGCCATCCAGGAAGCATCCAAGACAATGATGATGGAAGAAAATATTCCCCAAACATTTTGGAAAGAAGCTATCAGCACTGCAGTCTACACTCTCAATCGAGTTCAAATCAGAAGCAATACTGGTAAGACTCCTTATGAACTTTGGTTTGGCATCACTCCTACTATGAGATATTTTAGAGTATTTGGTAGCAAGTGTTACATTAAAAGAGATGAAGATCTAGGAAAGTTTGATGCTAGAAGTGATGAAGGAATTTTCTTGGGTTACTCCACTCAAAGAAAAACATACCGGTGTTACAATAAGAGACTGAGAAAGATGATAGAAAGTACAAATGTGAAGGCTGATGAAGGTATTGAGAAGCCCTCAAGATTTTATGAGTATGATGAAGATGATCAAAATGATGTTTTGGTTCAAGGAGCTCCATCCTCTCCTGAAGGTCAGATTCAGACTCATCTAGTAAATCAGGAAGAAGAGATAGGTCCGGATGAGCCTAATCAAGAAGCCGAAGTGCAAGAAACTCCCAAAGTTCCAAGGTATGTAAGACTGAACCACTCTAAAGATTAGATCATAGGTGACAAAAGCAAAGGTGTGCAAACTAGAAGGAATGTTGCTCAAAATTCAGATGAATGTTGTCTGATTTCAAAGATTGAACCTAAGACAATAAATGAAGCATGCAATGATGAAAATTGGACAAAAGCAATGGAGGAAGAGTTGATGCAAATTGAGAAAAATCGCACTTGGGATCTTGTTTCTAGACCTAGTAACAAGAATGTGATTGGGACCAAATGGGTCTTCCGGAACAAACTAAATGAAGTTGGTGAAGTAATCAAAAATAAGGCCAGATTAGTCTGCAAAGGGTACACTCAAATAGAAGGGATTGATTTTGAGGAAACCTTTGCTCTGGTGGCAAGAATTGAAGTAGTCAAACTATTTCTTGCATTTGCTGCCTTCAAAGATTTCAAAGTGTATCAGATGGATGTCAAATTTGCTTTCCTGAATGGTGACCTAGAAGAAGAGGTGTACATTGAACAACCGGATGGATTTCAGTTATCAGAGCATGGTGATATGGTCTACAAATTAAAGAAGGCACTGTATGGTCTAAAGCAAGCCCCAAGAGCATGGTATGAGAGGCTGGATAAACATCTTTTGAAGGTTGGTTTCAACAAAGGTATTGCTGATAGTAACCTATATTTTCAAATTGATCATGAAAACATTTTGATTGTTGAAGAATTCGCTGATGATATCATCTTTGGAGGAAGAGACAGTATGTGTAAAACCTTTGCAAACCAAATGAAAAGTGAGTTTGAAATGTCAATGTTCGGTGAAATGAATTTCTTCTTGGGTCTACAAATTACTCAGACATAGAAAGGAATCTTTATCTCTCAGACCAAATATGTGAAAGAACTATTAAAGAAATTTGGAATGGAAGATTCAAAGCCAATGAACACTCCCATGGCTACCAGATGTAAGTTGAGCAAAGATGATGACTCTCCTAAAATAGATCAGACAAAGTATAGATCAATGATTGGTGGATTACTGTATCTCACTCAGACTAGACCAGATATAATTCAGGTTGTTGGTCTTGTGGCGAGATTCCAGGCTGATCCCAGAGAATCTCATGTCATGGCAATCAAAAGAATTTTTAGGTACTTGAAAGAAATAGTTGAGTATGGCCTATGGTATCCCAGAGATCATGACTTTTCTCTTCATGCATATACAGATGCAGATTGGGCAGGAGATGTGGATGATAGGAAGAGTACAAGTGGAGGAGCATTCTTTTTGGCAAAAATTTTGGTTTCTTGGCTAAGCAAGAAACAAGAAGCAATATCCTTGTCTACAACTGAAGCTGAATACATTGTAGCAGCAACAAGTTGCACCCAACTTTTGTGGATGAAGCAAATGCTAAGAGATATTCAAGTAGAATATGAGGAGCCTATCACAATTTTCTGTGATAATTCAAGTGCAATAAATGTTTCTAAGAATCTGGTATTGCATTCTAAGACCAAGCATATATCTATCAAATTTCACTTTTTGAGAGAACAAGTGAACAAGGGTGAAGTCAAATTAGAGTATATGCCCTCCAAGGATCAGCTTGCAGATATTTTTACTAAACCTCTTCCCATGGACTCTTTTGAGTATCTCAGGGAGAAGTTAGGGGTTATGCCCCCTCCGATGATGAACTAGGATGCACTAATGTGCATCAGTCTGATGGATATCATAGTCATATCTTGTGATCTGGATTGATCATGGGGAGCTGCTACTAAGGGGGAGCAACTGGTATGATTCTGATGTGTTAGAATTGTAAGTATGAGCCCTTTGCCATTGATGTCAAAGGGGGAGAGAAGACATGTGAAAAACAAGTGGTTGATGATCAAAGGGAGAGAAGTAAAGGAAGAGAAGACATGTGAAGAGTTGTTGCTGATAGAGGGAGCTGTGACAAAAAGGAGAAGTTCTTGTCTTGATGGTTTTTCACATCATATGTTGCCATCAATGACAAAGGGGGAGATTGTTGCAAGTATGAGGTTAACCAGTGTTGTCATTGATGTCAACATACTCATATTGCATTGATAAGAAGGATTGGATGAGCTGTGTGCTGAGGATATTGAGAAAATTAGTCTCAATCAGGAACAGTGAAGAACAATGATAAGAAGAAGGCAAAACTACTCAATGGGTTGAGAACCAGAGGATGTGGATTAAAGGGTTTGTAGATATGAGTCTTGAGATGTTCCAGTTAAGATTTTAGAGGTCCACATGAAGATCTGAAGAAGTTATGGCTGCTTGTGTAGAACCAGTTCCAGCAGGCGTTCAGTGGTGACAGAGTGTCACAGATTGGTCCGGTGAGTTCCAGAATTACATTATCTCATTCTACAGATTCGAAGGAGTGTTGAAGAAGTCAGTGTGAAGTGACAACCTAATTTGTGCATTGTTTGGAGGTCCGGAAGAACCTTTTGCATTATGACAGTGATGACAGACTATGTTCTTGAAGTTTCGGATGAAGGAGAGAAGGATTCCAGCAAGCAGATGAAGTGCGGATGTTCTTGGTGATTCAGGAAAGCTTGTGGTGATCTACAGATCGTGCCCAGTTCATGTTGGTGGTCCACATCAAAGTTAGAGTTTGTATTTGAAGAACAACCATGGATTTTGGTGTTCTTTTTAAGATTGGTCGACTGAATGTATTACATGTCTTGCGAATGATCTTGTAGATGTTTGCCGACTTAGATGACTGTTCCTAAGTCAATGCCTTGTATAAATAAGGGGTTGTGAATTCATTTTGAGGTATGTCTAGTGGTGATGAGAGTGATATAGCGAAGAGAAGTGCGAAAGGCAGAGCAGGTGTTTTGGGCTCAAATGGAACTGATCCAGGCATGGTGAAGATGTCAAACTCTAGTTCAAGTTTGTAATACTTGTTATCTCAGGCAATGTGCTCGGGTAGTGAGCCCTAATTGGCATATGCCATCTATTTTTATTATTCTTCTAACAGAGAATAATCCTTGGGTTAATCACCCCATGGTTTTTCCCTTAACCGGGTTTTCCACGTCAAAATCTTGGTATTTCATGTGTTGATGTGTATCTGCTCTGGTGTTTATGTCTTATGTTTTCATGAATGATTAATTGCTATGCTATTGATTAACAAAGTGGATTTAAGTGTTTGACCTGAAAGCGAATTAAATATAACTGATTCACCCCCCCTCTCAGTTATCAACACAAAGGGAATACCAAAGTTTGATTGCACAAATGCACTCCACACAAAGTGAATATCAAAATTCATTCATACACAAACACACTCCACACAATGTGACTCTCAAAGTAGTTATATACACACACAAACACACTTCACAAAAAGTGAACGTAAAACTATTTTTATTCATACACCAACACACTCCAGAAAAAACAAACTTTTAAACATATACAAATACACTCTACATAAAGTGATAGTTGAAGGAAATTCATACACAAAAAAAAATGAATGTCAAAGTACTTTCAAACACACACACATAGTGCCTACCATACACACCCACACACACATGTCCATGAACATAGAGTGAATTCCAACATTCATTCACACACACAGTGAATGCCAAAGCTAACTTCAACACACAAACTAAATATCATCAAAGTTTGAAAGTATTTTTTTATATATATACTTCACACAAAGTGAATGTCAAAGTAATTTTTTGCACACATGGTGAATGCCAAAGTTAGTTCACACACACACACAAAGTGAGTGTCAAAGTATGTTTTAGTTAATACAAAAGTTCATTCATACACACACACATGCATGCACATACACACAATGAATGTCAAATCTAACTTTCAAACCTAGCCACAGATATAGTGAAATCTAAAGTTCATTCAAACACATAAAGTGAATATCAAAGCTAATTTTCCAACCCACCAACACACACACAATAAAAGTCAAAGTTAATTCAAACACATACACCTAACACAAAGTAAACATCAAAGTATTTTGTACACACACAGAGTGAATGCCAAAAGTCATTCATACACATAGTGAAATCCAAAGTTCAATTTCACACACACACACACAAAGTGAATGTTAAATTTCATTCTCTTACACACATGTGCATGTATATTGAATTCTAAAACTAACTTTCAAACCCACCTACACATACACACACAAAGTGAATGCCAAAGTTTATTCAACCACATACATGTGCACATAATGACTACCAAAGTTAACTTTCAACTTGCCTCCCCCTTCCCCATGCACACACACATTGAAATCCAAACTTAATTCAAATGCACACATGCACAAAGTGAATATCATTAAAGTTTTAAAGCATTTTTGTACATACACTCCACACAAAATGATTGTTTAAGTACATTCATACACAAAAATATGAATGCCAAAGTTAATTCAAATACATAGGCACACACTTCACATAAACTTAATGACAAAGTTGAATTTCAAAGACACATACACAAAATTCATATGAAGTGAATGCCAAAGTTAAATTTGAAACATGCACACAATGAATGCCAAATTTTATTCACACACATACATGCACAAATTTTATTCACACACATACATGCACACACAACTATGCACACACATAGTGAAAGCCAACATTCATTCAAACACAAAGAGATGTAAAATGAACATTTTAAAATTTTGTACACACATTACACACAAAGTGAAAAATCAAAGTTCATTCATACACCACATAAAATGATAGACAAAGTTCATTCAGACACACACACAAAAAGAAAAAAATAATTAGTTCTTTCAAGTGCATTCCACGTCAAGTGAACATCAAAGTTTATTCATACACTCCATACAAAATGATAGCCAAAGGTTCATTTGTACACAAAAAATAAAAGAATGTCATCTATTTCAATTGCATTCCACACAAAGTGAACATAAAAGTCTTTGCATACACTCCATTAAAAGTGGTAGTTGAAGTTCATTCATAAATGAAAAAACTAAACATCAAACTTCTTTCAAGCTCACACACACACAAACAAATACCAAAGTTAGTTTAAACACACATACCACACAAATTGAATACCAAAATTAATTTTTAAACATGTTAGTAAACAGTTTTGTCACTATTAAATTTACACGACTCAACCAATGGGCAGAAACAAAATGCACTAACAAATGGAGAAATAGTTGTGAGGTCAATGATTCTCTTCTACACTACAGAGGGGCAGCTCCTTTATATAAAGATTAAGATAACTAATTGAATATAAGAACAATCAGCTACCAAGAAGAGGTGACAAACATAAGAACATCCATTCTTCATCAATATTAAAAATAGGACTAGAGCTCAAAGTCTCCAGTAACCCCTTTACAAAGTTCTCCCGTCACAAAAGATCATTTACAAAGAACAAAAAATAAGTTTTATAGATGCCTTTGGATGGGAGACCAAAAGCCACTCTCTCAAAACTCACAATATAAAATAAAATAAGAAACCCATCCTCGGCTTCCATTTCTCCAAAACGAAGACCTCCAAAGAAATCTACAAAGGAAGCCATTGCAACATCTGGGGTGAATAAAGTCATCAAGTATCGTATCTGTAGAAGTAACATAAGTCTTTCCATAATCATGGCCTAGATGAATGAGGTCAAAATATTATAGTTGTTTTTTTTGCTAGGCTGTAACAAGAATTAAGTGTCTGCAACCTTTGTGATTAGGCTAAAACACTCTGTGCAAAAGAGGCCTATCCAACGATAACAGTTTAGACATGAGAAGCAATATTTTATCTTCAACATGTAAAGCTCACAGCACGAGCAATCCTGCTTATGGGTTGAAACATAGGCCAGCTAAAGCCTTATGTCAATAAAAGTCTTGTGCATGCAGATTGAGCATGGCAAGTAGTACAAGCATTTTGTGCTAATACAGAAAACCCTTTCCATGTCTATACTAATACCAAAAAAAACCTACTTTAAGTCTGGAAACAATTAGAAGCATTGAAAGAGAACACTGTTTATAAGAGTGTCAACATATAATCCCAAACTTCTGTTTTAACCCACACCAGTATGAACTGTGTTGCGAGCACTGAAACTTGAAATCTTTTCCCAATACATCAGGGAACTTGAACAAAGATGGCTTTCCATATGTCCCATGTATATTTTGCAGTGTTTTTCTTGCAAAGAGATCCTAAAAAAATGTGCTTACAATAGAATTTTAAAAATTAATGTGGTTCAAATACTAACAAATGTGCTTACAATATTTTATAAATTTATTTTTATTATTTATATTATCAATTAGAATTCCATTTTAAATTTTTAATAATCTGAAAGGTTAAAAAGTCATTTGATAAGTATTTTATACTCTTTTTTTTTAACAATTTTTGATAAGATAAATATAAATAAATTATACAAAGTAACTTACAATTTATTGAGTGTTCAGGTTTTAAGTTTTAGGTTCAAAACTTCTAATTAATGTTAGAAATAGCAATAATATGGAGAGTTGGAAATTAGAAGTTATTGTGGATGAAGTTAGAGAGGCACACCATAAATATAACTAAAAGAAATTCATACATCAAAAACATGTTAATTAAATTATCAATCTAGTGGTTAATGACAATATTAAATAAAGAGCTAATTCAAGAGTATCTGCCTCTTTTTTAAATCATTTAGTGCATAAATGAAAAATATTAAAAATCTTTAAAAATATTATTTTAACACTTGTAAGTTTTCAGATGGAAACTCACATAGCCCATGGAGGTAAGTGATTGTTGTTTCTCCTTGAGAGGAGCCATCAATGTTCCTAGACAAACTATCTATATACTTTTAATGCAAATTAAATTAAGAACATCCTACATGAGATAATAATCTAAATGGATGAGAGTAATGACTCTTGAAGGAAGCTAATTATTACAAATAGGTTTTACAATAATCAAAATGGATGAGATAAGAATGACTCTATGAAGGAAGAAAATTACAATTTTGTAAAATGGTAGAAGCCACCACTTACAGGTGGATACAAGTTACTCTTGATTTTAAGATGAAAGAGTTTTTATATTTAACCCCAACTTTACAATGTGTATTGGCAAAAAAAACCTCACAAATACTTGTGTGTGCAAGAAAAAGACATGTTTTATCATCAATTATTTTCTATAAATATAATAGTAGTTACTAAGACAAAACTTAATCAAGTTAATTAATTTTCAAACATATTATGATAATAGAGGCTAACTACTACATGATACTTATTTTAAAAAGTAACTATAATTTAAAAATAAAAATAAAACCTGACTCTGAACTATAATTGAACAAAACAGAATTATCCAAATTATAAATAGTCAAAGAAGTATGCTTCTTATTATTTTTAAACCAATGAGACAAAGCAAAATCTAAATGTCAGGCATTAAAATGTATCCAGTTAGACTAAACAAATTCAACAGATCTAACACTTAAAGGGTACTGATAAGTATTAGAGTATGTAAAATAAATGGAATCAAATGGGTCCATAGGTCTTCCATTATTGACAAGGCAATCGTCATAAGAAATGCGCTTGAGATCATCAGGTTCCACCCAATCCCATGATGCAAACCAGCCGCAATGTAGATGAATATTTCGTGGCTTACACTCAGCTAAACATGTGTTGATTATTGTCACAGTGAATGTGTCAATCCCTGGACCAGGCTCTCGACCTTCTACAATATATATGTCATATTTAGTGCACATACCTACAAATTTCATTTCACAAAACATATACCCATTAACCAAGCAGATAAATATTGAAAGAAAAACTATGTGCATTCCTTAAAAACATGATAGGCATTACTAGCAACAGAATTTAATCAACTACTAAAAACTCTTAGATGTTTCTATCTAATGCAGACACAGATTAATAGTGAAAAAGAATAACATACATGGACCAAGCACTTTGCGGCTGCTGTATCTGGATGACTCACTATTCCCCCGAACGCTTAAGCTGCTTTGGGAGGCATTAAAACGTTCTCCTCCAATCACATCTCCTGCACATGCAACAGAAACAATAAACTCAATGCCCTAAAAAAATAAAAAAAACCCAATACCCTAAAAAAAAAATTCTTTATTTCTTTGGTGTTCTACCAATATAAATTTACTAAAACATGTCTGTTTAATCCCTGATTCCTGCTCAATCTTGTCCTCGTTCAAATGGGTGTTACAGTAACACCATGGTTTATATGCTTTTACATTCTTGCTATGACATACCCAACCCTAAAAAACATTAAAACATAGCTTGAACAACATTAAACCCTATTGTGGATCATTAGCTTGTCTCTATTTATATCAACCAAAGAGAAATCCCAAAGCCCTACGGATTGAAATTTTTGTATATCAAAGCAAGAATACATAAGTGAAAGCAGCATCTTGTGAACAAATGTGTGCATATCGTGAAGAACTAACCTGCGGAGGAGGAGGTGGTGTGGAAAGTGAGGAAGAAAAGGCAAATGCAGACTCCTGAGAATTTCATTCCTGTCATGGTTAAGCTTTCTTTCTGCACAGGCTGCGTAACACAACAACATCAACAAAAACAAGCTGTGTAACACGACATCAACAAGAAGCAATAAATAGAAAGATGTTAAGAGAGAAGGGCAACCGAGTGAAGGCCAGTAATTAATGAGGAGCCAGCTAAAACCAAAGATATTCATTAAATGGTGATAGATACTACATATTCCCTATGTTGCGCGTGCCAAAATGGTCAAGGGACACCGCACGCGCTCCCTTCCCGATATGGAGGCTACGGCCTTGATTAAATGACAACAACTTCACCACCTCCAATAGAATTAAGATCCAAACAATATAATATAGATTTGATTTTTAAAAATCAGCTTCCTTGACAGAGTAGATTTATGTTATGTGTAAAATTGTTATGGGTTGTTTGACCATTGAATTGTTCGATATTGAAATAGAGTGTTCTATGATAACAAAGCCACTGCCTCTATTAAATGACAACAACTTCACCACCTCCAATGAGGTTTAAGACCCAAACAATACAATATAGATTTGATTTTTTAAAATCAACCCCCTTGATAGACTAGATTTATGTTATGTGTAAAATTGTTATTGGTTGTTTGACCATTGAATTGTTGGATATTGAAATAGAGTGTTCTATGATAACAAGGCCGCCACCTCTATTAAATGACAACCAGTTCACCACCTCCAATGTCCTGTGTGAAAGCTTGGGGCATTACACTTGGTATCAAAGCCCATGTTGCAGCAATGGGAGCTCTGGGGTGTGTTCTTCTCGACTCATTCGAGCATGTATGGGGTCCTTGTGTGCTTAAGTGCTCTGAGTAGCATGTGCTTTCTTTCGATATGTCTTCCTTATATGAGTGTGTTTGAGTGACCTTTGTAGGGTCATGTTCGTGCTTCTGTGACCACTTTTGATAGTGGAGTTATGGGAACCTTTGTGTGAAAGGAAATACCTTTTTCTTGAGTGTGATTGAACCTAGTTTACTCTTTTAAGAGCTATGCATTTATATGTGAAAGAGATGATGTTTTGATCATATGCATGATATGTGAAGAATATTGTTGTGGTAATGCTAGTTTAAATGAACCTTGCATTATGCACCTTGTTAGTGTGTATGTTTGTTGCAAGAGTAGCATACCCTCGTAATGCTTGTCATATTTGTTTATTAATTGCCTCTTTATGGTGATTGGAAATGCTTGCCTGAAATGCATATTCCATTGTCTTCTTGAGAGCATGTTCCTATGTGTGGATTAATTATGCGGTTGTATGAAAGATAGTGTTGCATTGCATTGCTAGAATAGATCATTTGGGTAATGACTTTTGTCCCCGAATTGCATTCTTTCCTAGGATTCATGTGGGAAGGGTGTAATTATTGCATTGTATTATTTGAAGAGTTAAAGAGAAAAGGGGTTGTGAAAAGGGTCATTTGCATAGTCTTTGTGATGTTTGAGGTCTAGAATCATGAGTGAAGTAGCAAACCCTGCATCTTGTGTTTTTGAGTTGTGTTTCCCCTATTGTAATGTGTGCATTTAGTATGCTTGTCATCATGTTGTGGAGAAATTTAGCATCATGTGAATGGAACATTGGGTAAGTGCTTGACCCCCAACCTAATTCTCCCTCATCTTTTGATTTGTGTTGTATGTGAAAGTTGCATTAATGCATTATCCATATGCTTGGTGAATTCTTGTTTGGTGAGAAATGTTAACCGCTCTTGTTGTGAGAGTGATATGTTTAGATATCTTGGTTTGTGAACCTCATTTTATCCTAGCTTAATCTTGGTTACTAGATGTTGCTAGTGTGTGACTTTGTGTGTCATTGTAGAGTGTTTGTGATTCCCTTGGATGGGATGCAACTCTTTGTTGCTTGGCATCTTGAGTGATGTTTGTGTGGTTAAGTAGAAATGATCTCATGTTTTGACATGGTTGTAGTCTTAGAAGACTTGTTTGGTGTGATTGACTGTGTTCTCTTACTCGCCTCAGATTTTGGAATCGAGATGTAGTGTAGCATTGTAATCCCTCTCTAGTGGCTAGAATTAGTCACGTAGTTCATGTAATGTGGAACTTTTGAAGTTTGATACTTTATTTATTTGACTTTGGTGAATTCACTAGATGTTGTAAGGGCCAGCATTGAATTTTATTCTTGTTTATGAATGAGTATATAGCCATCAAATTTTGAAATTTATTTATCTTGTGATCTTTATGGTCATACTTGATTTACTATTGAAATTGAGCTCATTTTATGCCTTATTGTTGGAATTGACTTTTCTTCCACTTTGGTATTTTATTTATTTATTATTGGTGGCTATACTTGAATGTTTTAATTGTTGGTCATGTATTGTGTTATGTTCTCTATCATGTCCATGATGGGACTCTGATGGATTATATAAGGGAGTAGAATGCGGAAAATATACTAGTTCTTGATGTGCATGTTACTAGAACTATGGTAGATTGAATTCCTTGGTTTTTGTTAGATGCAAGTGAATATTGTGTGAAATATTGAGAAAGTTTTGAAATGGTTTTGTGCTTCTATGGATCTTGATGTGAAAATGTATCCTTGTATGTGCTTAAATGTTGATTCTTGACTGTGTCTATGTGAATGAGATATGTAGAGAACTTGATTTGGACTAAATCTTGCTTTTAGTAGATTATTTTTGGTTGGGTGTTGACTTAGTCCACCAACTATGGTTGTTCTTGTTTGTCTCGTTCCTATTAGTCTTGGATATGATGCCAAGCTCCTAGTGTTTCGTCATTAGTGGAGTGTATGATGTTGTGTTCTTTTGATGTGAGTTCCATAACTACACTTATGTTTTGACATAGTGTAGGGTATGATGGAACCTTAGTGCATGAGCACGTATTATTTATATATTTATGGTATTATAGTTGTCTTCTTGCTCTTGTTGAGTTGCCAACCTTGGGAATTTGGTTGCTTCAAGAGTTTCTCCTTAGTTTTTTTGGAGGTTTCCTAGCATAATGTTGGAAGGGATGCAACTCTTGTATGAAGAGGTTGCTATTCTATGTATTCGATTTTATGGATACTTGGTGTTTAGGCCACGAGGAAGCCTTGTGTTTCCTAGTCAATCATGAATTTGTGATCGTGTTGTGTTGCTTGACCTTTTTGGTCTAGATTAGTTAAGAGTTGAAGTGTTGTGAGTAGTCTTGCACCTTGTTGGTGTGTTGTGGCCGCCTTAGATGCGCTCCTAGTGAGTAATGGGTTACTAATCCTTGCTCGATGGAAGTGCTTATGTTGTTAGAGGATATGGTTTAGATTCTTCCCTCTGAGAAGTTATTTGGTTGATCCTAGTTTTGGTGGTGTAGAGCTAGAGTGTTAGAGAAACTCTCTCTTTTAGGAGTGAATTGTGAGGAAGTACCTCATGTAATAGAACCATTTCTGGAGATGAGGCATGCTTTTGGTCAGGATGAAGGTGTGGTAGTGGTGCCTATAACCTTTTTGAGTTAGCTTTCCCTGATCCTTGAGTTCTTTTGTTGTGGGTAGTTCCTAAGGAAGGATTGTTGATATAAATCTTTTGTTTGCGATTCTCCTTGAGAGTGGATATGGTAGCCTTGTGAGTTTCCATAGACTTAGTTGAGAGCTTGAGAGGTTATCCCAACATAGTTGTGGTCCTAAGTTTTATGGACTTGACTTGCTTTTGGTCTGTTATGCCTTTTGGGTTGAGCCTCTTCTCATTGCAATGGCAATTGGAGGATGGAGTGATGCGGTCTCAGAGGAGTTGTATACATGATGGTTGGTTTTGACCTAGTTGGTGCACCTTTGGAGATTTGTTTTATTATTTTGAGACCTCAACCTAGTTTTGGTTAGGAGGACTAATCTTTTAAGATCTGTTGTGTTGTAAAGGATTGTGTACTGAGGGTACTTCATCCTTGTCTTTTTGTAGGCTTCCAGGAGTAAGCCTAATGCTAGTGGAGGATGTAATGCCCACCCTAGTGTGTGCCTTGTGTGCTTTTGATTCATGTGTTATATGTTGTTTTGAGTGTTTATCATTGTATTATGTGATTATTATGCTTTGATGCATTGCACCGAACTTGTTGATGAGGTCTATGGTGCCATCGAGGGGTTCTGAGGGTGTATTCTACATGACCATTGAGGTGTTTCCAATGGCATTTTGCTTTATTATTTGGCTTTCCAACTATGCATTATAGATTGTATACGTTGTGTTCATATGTGTTAGATTATTGTAGTGTTTTAGCTTCATTGTTTTCAATTGTGTAATATGTTGGATGGATGTGATGTCTTCAGTATGATTGTGTTAGTTGATTTATGCATATATGATTTTATGATGTCGATTAATTATCGATCCATGTTTATGATGCTTATGCAATATTATGCCACACTGGGTATTATGATGTGCTTCGGTTATTTTATGTATGGAGCAGGTATGCCTGATGGTTTACTTGAGTGTGCAAGTAATTATAGGTGTTAACTAATGTGGGAAATGTGGAGAAGTTTGACATGGGACGCTAAGCCATCCCTTATCCTTGTGTTGTGGAAACCCATGATGTGTGTTTGGTATCATTTACGTGTGTTTCCTTAGCATTCTTGCACTTTATTTTAAAATGTTTTGAAAAGCGTGTTTTCCGTGTTTTCAAATTAAATTAATGATTTTAATTTGGAAATTGCTATTTTTTCTTTAGTGAAAATGTTTGTTGCATTATTATATGCTTGTGGAACAAATTTGAGTGATTTTGGTTTAATTCTGAAATTTGATATTTTTCCATAAAAAGGTAGAAATTGCATTAAATGAGGAAACTGAATGCCTAGTATGGCATGTTTGTACTTTTCAGAATGAGATTGAGTTAAATGGCAATAACCTATTTGGAATAGTTGAATTCATTCGACTAACTATTTCCCTATCTATTTGAGTGAATTATTTAGGTGTTTTAAGTGAAAAAAGGGTTTATTAATGTGTTATTTGAAATGCCTATTTGATTTGCAAAAGAGACATTCAATTATTTAATTTTTCAATTAAATAAATTAAATGATTTAGTTGTGCAAAGGCTATAATTTTGAATTGATTGATTAAATCACTAAAAGGATTAATTTATTACCAAAAAAAGGAATAGTGTCTTTGGAGGAATAAAAGGAAAAAGACATGTATTTTTTATTATTCTTTTTCTCTCCAAAATTTGCTCTCCTTTGTTTGAAACCCTCTTGCTTGAAAAATGGATATCTGATTGCTTGGAGGGGAGTTTTACTTGGAATTGCTTGGAATTGCTTGGATTGGATTCAAGAGCTTAGTGTTTGCTTGTTGTGTGTGGATTGAATCTGACATTCAACCTCATTCTTTTTCTTGGATTTTGCTTGTATTGGAAGGTAAGTTTCTCCAATCTTCTCATTTAAATTGTTTTATTTTGTTTCCTTCATGCCACAACATCTAGAATGGTTGAAGATGGCTCTGATTAGTTGTAGGAAGATTAGAAAATTTATTTCATCTATGTATGCTTTTATTTTTATGTATTTTCATTTTTGGAAACATGAAAATATAGACAAAACCCTAGCAAATTTTTTGTGGAAATCCCCAACTAATTTTTATTGCATATATTGGTTGTTGGGCATGTTATCTATAATGGGTAGTTCTCAGATCATCCATAGCTATTGAAAAACAAAAGCTAGAAAATTGGTCAAACTTTGGTCAAGGTGCCAAAGAGAGCTCCAATGGAGTTTTTAGGGCCTTATGGTTATTTTGCACTTTTAGAAAACATGAAAACTAAATTCTATGCATTTCCTTTATGATTTGCTTTGAGGGATGAGTTGACTCCTTCATATTATGTGATTCTGCATCTTGTGAGACTATGTTATTTTTTGAGACATTTTGGTGCTTTGAAATCCATGCCACTTATTTCTCTATTTTTGAAAACCTAAAAATTGCTTTGTATGTATTTCTTTGATGTTTTAGTTTGTGGGATGAGTTGTCTCCCAAATAGAATGGTATTTTGCATCTTTTGAGAATATGTTGTGTTTTTTTATCAAAATTATGATTTTGTCACCTCAAAATCCATGCCATGCCCAATTGGTCAAATTGGTGCTATGGGTGTTTAGGAAGAGGTCTAAGGGTAGGAAAGGAGTGGATTCCATCTTGCACCACGGCCCAAAGAGGTCGTTGGAATTTATCGAATGGAAGTTTTAATCAAGAATAACATTTAAACACATTGGGTAATAAAATTTAATAATAAGATCATCTACACCAAACTGCATGTGCTAGTGAAGTTCCCGCCTTGCTTGGGTTTGGGTGTAAAGAGCAATCTTTGGTGTAGTGTCCGGTTGCTATGAGGAGGTTATGCCCTCATGTTCTACCGCAAGGTGAGTATTGCCCTCGTTTGACACTCCTTGTCCTAACTACCTAGGTCTCTCTTCCTTCTTCCACCATTAGAGTTTGACTCGATGTGTGATGTTTACCATGTGATTGTATGTGCATTGTGATGCATGATTCATGCTTGTATGTGTCTATGATGGATTATGATTTATGCCTCATTTGGTGTGCATTGAAGGTGTGACTATTTCCCTTATGCTTGAATGTTGTTATGTCATTCTATTATGTTTTGGAAAGTGTGCCATATGTTACTTGAATGTAATTAGATGGTAGTTGTACCATGTGTTGTTTATATGCATTGTATTGGCAATTGTATCATGTGTGTTGTGTGCATTGATTGGCGTGTATTTCATATGTTGATTGTATACCCTAGATGTGTGAGATGCTCTTAGCAGGTTTGTCATGATCACCTTCTCTGTAGCTCAGGGGTTGCCTAGAGTTGCGTAGACATCTATTGCACTCGACGATGGCAATATGGTTGGGAGGTGAGCAACATTTCCCCATTGGTCCTTCATGATGATCTTCAGGTGCTGGATGGATTCCTTGATCTTTTTGCAGGTAGTTTACCTTGTGCTTTATGCCTTGTTGCACCTTGGAGAGCATGTTGGTTTTGGGTGGTTTATGCACTTGTATTTTATCATTATTGATTATTGTAACCTTTGTAATGTAGGTCTTTTGAGACCCTTGTAATAAGATGTAATTAATGCTTTAAGTTGATTTATGATGTTGGCTATGATTCATCTATGTTTAGGATGAAGCCCTTCGAATATTGTAATTATTGGATATCGTCTTGTATTTTTCCACGCCTCAGTTTGTGAGGACGTTGGCGTGTTTTGATAGATTTTACATGTTAGAATCTAGCTATGTTAGCATGTTTAGACTCAGTTATTTGATCTTTATGGATATGTTTGTGCTGGATTGTATTCATCCCACATAGGTGGTGAGGATCCTATCTTTTCTTTTGGCTTGTGTCGACGTTGGTGTCGAACATGCGTAGCCTTTTGTATTGCTTTTGTCCTTTTTGACATGTGGACATAATTGGTTTGACAGCTTAATGTTTTTGGTTAAAATGAATCATCTTTGGTGTTGATTACTATTTTTAGCCTTGTAGGTGTTTTTGGTGTCATTTCCATGATATGATATGCACTCTTGGATTATTCCCTCCTTTGCATTGGGAAGTGTGCCTTTACATGAGTTTGACTAGTGACCATTCTAGTTGGTTGAGGAATCATACCTCCTAGTTGGACTATCCCATGGGTGAGCGCTACCCTTGTGTTTGGGATGTCTTGTGTCATAATGGAATAGACTGAGATGGATGTCACCCTCATCCTACTCCATGTGTTTGCGAGGGAGCAAGGTCGTGGACATGTATCTGATCCTCATCATGGAGTGAGCTCCACCTCTCTCTTGGTCATTGTGGTGAGTTGTCACATGATGGGTGAAGTCTTCCTCTTGTGCCACCTTGCATTGTGCAATGGTGATGTTTTTTTAGGTGTTGTTGTACATGTTGCAACACCTTGTGTGTGCGTGAGTGCAATGCAACATGTAAATGTTGCACTTGTAGACGTAAAAATTTTGTTGGTTCAGTCTTTGTTCGGTTAATGTCTTATGTGAAAGCTTGGGGCATTACAAATAGTGCATAAGAATTGATAGTATTTAAAAATACCCTAGAGAACTTGTTGGCTTCTGAGGGTCAAGTTCTTCTTAGCCAACCCCCTTGATAGACTAGATTTATGTTGGATAGACCATGTTGAGCATATAATCAAAGTTTGTTTTAATGAGATTTTTATTTAAATAAATGGCCAACTTTTAATTTACATTTCAATAAATTTTTCTAGTGGTTCATCAAATAGTTTAATCAATTGCATTTTAAATGTATGTAAGTTCTTAATTATAGTCACCTAGTTTAGTATATATCACCATGCATGTTAAATTCATGATTGGTGCTTAGATTAGTTTAGTTTATTATTATCTAGTTACAAACTCTATAAAATTATCATTGTACTGCTATAATATTCTTCTTTTGGTATTAGAGCAAGTGGTTGTTTTTCATTTTTTTGGATTGTAGATTTTTTGTTTAAGATCTCTCTAACAATTGATAATGTAAAATTTAATTTTCTTTTAACCTAATATATGTTTTTACTCAATATTATTAATTTAAGTCTAAGTGACATTATAAGACTTTTCCCTTTATCTAAGTATCTTTATACTTTACACTTTTGACTTGTTTAACTAATTTAATAGGTTTCAATTAGTAGCAGTCAACACTAAAAACATACACTTCACTCTAAGCTTGTGGCACATGTCACTTTATCGAATAGGTTTTAATGATTATGAATATGATTATTTTATTTTATTTACCTAAGAGTTATTTTATAGATTTATTTTTATTCTTAAATATATGCTTGTTGTGTTTTGGTTTTTATGTAGATGTTATATGCCTTGCTATTACTATAGAAGGCCTCTAGGAATAATTGAAACTTATAATGCATTTATATTAAGTATACATACAAACAATCATATGTACCTATAACAATATTTATGATAAAGAAAAAACGATAAAATTTAATTTTCTTTTAACTTGACAGTTTTTGTTTAATATTTTTAATTTAACCCAAGTGACATTAAATACTTATTTGAGTTCAACCATCAAAATGACTACTTTCACCCTAGGAAGATATTAATGGTTTAGGACCTCTTAGCTATAGCATACTTACAAAGGAATTTGTGTAATATAACACATGTGCCCATGCACCCTATTGATGCCCATGCATCATAGCCCTCACCAAGATAATCCAAGTTTCTTATGTAATTTATACAATATTTTAAGAGGTGGTTCAAAACCAGGGCACCCTATTTTGAAATAACTATTTTGTTTCCTTGTTTCTCCTTTCCAGAATCTTCATTTTTCACCTGATAATCAATTATTTCATACCTTTTTCAAATGTAATTATATAAGAATTTATTTTACCTCTCCTTAACCCCAGGGCATAATTACATATGAATTTTATATTTATCTTGCTTTTTACCAAAAGGTCAAATACCATTAACTTTTATCACTATTTTAATTCCAAAAAGCAATTCATATGAGAAAATAATAACTCTTTTTCACTTTGGGGAAAAGTCCTATAGGAGTTGGTTATGCCTCCCAAAATGCATTTTCATGCCTTCATTGTTACTCTAATCCCCTATTTGGATATTTATTGATGACCAATATGAGATTTAATTTTTAATGGGATCCATTAATTTTGGCTTTTAGGTACATGGTGACGAAATGATGCTATGTGTCTTGTTATCACTATAGAAGGCCTCTAGGAATAATTTAAATATATAATCAATTTATATTAAGCATACATACAAAAATTTATATGCACCTATACCAATATTTATGATAAAGAAAAAAAGCATAAAATTTAATTATCTTTTAACTTCATATTTTTTACTCAATATTTTTAATTTAACCGAAGTGACATTAAATACTTGTTTGAGTGCAACCATCAAAATGACTACTTTCACCCTAGGAAGATCTTAATGGTTTAGGACCTCTTAGCTATGGCATACTTACAAAGGAGTTTGTATAATATAACACATGTGCCCATGCATCATAGCCCTCACCAAGATAATCCAAGTTTCTTACATAATTTATATAAAATTTTAAGAGGTGGTTAATCAATTATTTCATACCTTTTTGAAAACCCTAGGACAAAATTACATATGAATTTTACTTTTATCTCCATTTTTACCAAAAGGTTAAATAGCATTAGCTTTTATCACCATTTTAATTCCAAAAAGTAATTCATATGAGAAAAGAATATCTATTTTTCACATTGGGGGAAAAGTACTATTGCATCTTGAGGCTTATCTAGTTATTAATTTATTAACAGTAAACCAATCAAGACACATGATTATTTTTCTTGTCGAGCAAATTTGATATAAATTTGAACTTTTCCTATGTCAAGATGATAAAATTTTAAAAAAAATCTTTGAAAAAATGATTTATGTCTATTGTGATTGGCTAAATCAAATGACCTCTTCTCTGATTGTCGAAGTGCAACAAACATTTGATTTGAGGGAAGGATGTGGCAAGTAAACAAATTATGAACACTAATCTTACCTCCCACGAGAAAGGATGGCAATAATTCTGAGAGTGAAAAATCATCATTTTTTTAGAATTACTTTTTGTCAAAGGTACAAAGTCATTATTATTTATAGTTATAATATTAATAATACTATTAATAATATTATTAATATCCATTATTAACACTTCTTCATATATTATCTTAATTTCTATTATAATATTATAATAATATTGTATAATAATATAATAATAAGCATAAACATAAATATAATATAATATAATAATATAATAAAAAACAAAAATATAATATAATACTATATAAAAATATTAGAATATTAGAATAATGTAATAATATAAATATATTATTATCATATTTATAATATAAAAATTGTTTATTATCAATAAATAATTAATTATACTATAAATATTACAATTTTGTTATAATATTTATATTGGCTTTTTAAAAAATTATTTGTTTAACATTATTGGAATCCAATTTGTCTATACAACAAATATTTATTCTAAGAAGAAAATTAAGTCAAATATTATATCAATTAATATTAAACTATATTATAATACTATAATATCAGTTAAGATACTATATCAAGTGTTATAATAAATATTAATAATATAATTAATATTATTATTAATATTATAACTATAAATAATAATGATTTTGTTGGTTTGACAAAAAGTAAATTTGAAGTTTACCTAATGAATTAACAAATTAAAACTAAAACACAACTATAATTACAACTAAAACACATACTATAATTACAACATTACAAGGCGCCACTACATGGCACTTGTTTCTTAATGTGATCCATTAAAAAATTTTGCATGCCCTTGTTAAATCCTTTTACTATGCCTTGTTGTCAAAACCTCATGTTGGGTGGTGACTAAGTTTGAATTTTTAAGTGTATGCCTCTTTTGGTGAGGTGGTGGACCTTAGATGCATCTTTGCATATGTTGCATTGATGCTTTCTAGTATCACCCCTTGAGTATGTAAATTAAAAAGTAGTAGAGTAGTGGAGATGATTTGTACATTTGTATACCTTGATTGACTATTTCACAACTATATAACCCTTGTAAAATAAAGAAAATAGACTTATCTAGCTAGTTTGCATGTATTAATTACTTGAGTTTTCATTCTACAACTCCACAAACATAACATATGACAGGAAAATGGACATCCCATGCATCTTTGTACATTCTCATGCAAAATTATGTCCTACTATTTCATCCCACAATCCTACAAAGTTTACTTTGAGGAATTATAGGATATGCACACTTGAGTTCAAAAGGATGAAAGATTTTGGTGTTCCTTTGTGTCCTATAAGCTTGCAACATTTATATATCTCATAGACTTGTAGACCACTCAAGTAAGTTTGCATATGTTATGTACATGCCTCCCAATTCTACAACCCCACAATCATTTTACTCTATAGACCTACAGACTCACTTTGTAGCTTTATATTGTGTCAAATTCTCCCTACATCCCATTCCCACACATCCACCAAAGCTTATGAAGGTGGGCTTGTCCCACTCATTTGCAGGATTTGTACACTTGCTCCTCTACCTAGAAATTCTACATAAACTATATTTAAATGATTGATAGATCCCAGAGCAACTTTGCATATCTCTTGAAAACTATGTTCTTTCTCCTAGATGCCCTGACCTCATATTGCCCTAAATCTTGTAGTCTTAATGCCCCTCCTGGCAACTTGTTACATTGCCCCTAGATTCCATGACCCCATCACACTCATATTTGGTAGACCTGTAGACCTCAACTACAACATTGCATATACTTTGTTTACATGCTTCCAAACATTTCATCTCCATGGTACATTAATTATATAGGTCATTTGGAAAAGGTGTCTCAATCTTGCATTCCTAATATTCATTTCAATATTTTTGTACGTATTCATTATTTCATCTTTTGTATATTTTGTCTTCTTGTGGGAGAGTTGGCATCCCATTTATAGGTGACATGGAATTCATCTTTAGTATATTTTGTCCTCACACGAGGAGGTAGGCATCCAATTTGAGGTGGAATTGTTTGGTCATGTGTCACATCTTGTGGAGTTGTAAGATCATTATGAATATGACAAATTCTTATGATGTGTAAGAGCATGTAAGAGGAAAGTTACATTGGGATCTTGACCAAAATTATTAAAGGTACAAACACTTTTCATGGAGCATCTTTATGCATTTGGAATGAAGAAAAATTGGGGCACCTAAGTTTGGGTGCTCAAGTATGACATTTATGACAAATGACATATAAGAGAATATACAAAAAAATTCTGAAATGACCAAGACTAGATGGGGGCATTGGAATATGGGCTTTAAATTTTGGCATCATACATCTCTTGTATTGGCTAATGGTTTTCCCAAACTATTTATGGTTTCCAATTTGTACTTCACCTATTTAATGGTGCTTGGTTTTGTACTGTGTATGAGTTAATTTGCAAGTATTGTCATGTTATTGAAGTCACTTTAGATTTGAATGTTGGTGATACCCCTATAAAGGCTTTCTCTACAAATGTATTTTAACCATATTATTTATTGAATAATACATTAGGCTACTTTGGAGTGTGGGAGTTTTCTCTCAAAAGGGTTTTCCCCATGTACACCTTGTGTTATGGTATATTATTTATTTTATGTTTGTTAGGAAATAGGTGTGTTGTACACCTTGCATAACATTGAATATTTTAATTATGTAAAATAAATATTTATTTTTAGTGCATCCTTGTTGATGTGTCAGCCACTTTAAAAATTTATTTGGAGACACTTATAAAACTTGTATCTAAGATTGGAAAATATTTAATGTGGGGTTGAACATTGGGAAGTTATTTAATATTTAGAAAACTTAGTATCATAAAGTGAAAATTTAGTTGAAAATATTAAATGAGGGGTCTTGATGGTTTTGTGTTACCATGGTTTTGGGACACATTCTTTTCCTTATACTACATATTTTATTTGTGTGATCTTGATTCTATAAAAGCAAGCACATTCTTAGTAGTAGGGGATGGCTAGTTGAGTGAGTTGTCATTGTTTTGAGCTTCTCTTGTAGGTTACATATGTGAGGAGAGGAAGCATGGATTGGGATGTGTGGCTACATGATTCTCATCTACTTGTTCGCATGGAGTGCAATTAGGGAGCTTGATGATTCATAAGTATCCATGAAGGTTATGTATTGTAATCTTTGTTCATGAGATAATACAATGAGATTGGATTCTTTTGGAGGCTGGGTTTTTCCCTCATGGAGGTATATCTTGTGTCATCTTGATGGTATGTTTTTTTATTCTTTTGCATATGGATTTTTGAATACTTGTTTGCATAAATATCTCATAGGGTTATGTGGAAATTATCTTTATGGCTACAAATTTCCCTTCATTTGGTATCAGAACTTGGTTGCCAAGTTGTGGGAAGAGAGATCCCTAGCTTTATAACCCTTGTTATGAGTAGATTTTTTGTGCATAGTTGAATCTATGGCTTTGCAAGAAATGAATGAAGGCATTTTCAAAGTTACAGGTGTGCTTGCAGACTTGGGTTTTTGCAAATCTAGGGTTTGATGGACATTTGACAAGTGGGTTTCCTATTAGGGCTCTTTGTGTGGGGGTTTTGGAGGTGAACTTTTGTTGGAGGCCTCCTAGACAAAAACATACCTCATCATTGAGTCTAGAAGGCCCAAAAACCTATCGATCTCTATATAACTTGACTATATTTGGTGAAAAAATTATTTTGTCCATTTTAGGGCCATGGAGAATCTTGGAAGAGAATATGTCCGTACAGTCATATGGTGTCATAGTCAGAATCTATAGTACAATTAGGTGTAGGGAATATTCTCTTGACTACATAGGCACAACATTAGTGCAGGGTACAGTCTACAAATAATTTAATTAAGAAAAATGTTTAAGTCGATTGGTCAGTTGGTACAGGTGGACACAACATTGGACATGCTTGTGTTAGCAGGCGTCACCGTCGGCAGATGGTAGATTTGAAAGAAATTAAATTTTGTTTAAAAATAATTCACAAAAATTTAAGAATTGGGAAGGGCTAAAGCACACGGTCCTGTGGTAGACTACCCACCGGGGCTAAGCCACAGGGGACTAGCCCCTAGTCAACGGGTGCCCAGCAAGCGGTCATGCCCAAATAGCACAAGCTAGGCCCCCTGGGCAGTGGGTGGACTACACCATTACCAGGCCACCACCAACCACCCTATATCACTCATGATATTTTGAGACATGGTCTTCCTTGGAGGAGATGTTAGATCATGATGTTGAATGATGTGTTCCTAGTAGTGTAAAAGAGATATTCCCTAGTTAGTCATTCCTAGGTCCTCTTCACACTAGTTACTTTAGCTTACTTAGGTAGTAGTTATGTCATTTAATATTATGTTTGCATTAGTTAGTGGTCTATATGCATTTAATAATGTATAACTATGTGCATTTAATAGTTTTGCACTAGTTATCTCATGTCATAGCATTAAGACACTTGTCATATTACAAGTTGTCTTATATGCATTTACTTATTAGTGGTGTCTAGGTGCATTAATTATTTGTGTCATCTAGTTAGTTGTTCCACTATGTTGGACTTGATTCCTACCTCTCATCCTTGCCTATATAAGCAAGGCCTCTCATTGTATATATCATATCAATCAATTATCAATAATCAATCTATAGACACTTAAATTTGTACATGTCTTACGACATCACCTTGTGAGACACCTTGTAACGTTTTGCCCTAGGTCATTGCATAATCCCACTTGTAATCCAACTTAGTCACCTAACCAATTAATTAAATAAATCTTATTTATTTAATTAATCCCCCTTTCACATGTCTCAAATAATTCAAATAAAACATTTGAATTACTCCCTCACCTTTTACCACGTGCAAAACTAATTTTAAAAAACTTTTATTTAAATTAGACTTATCCTACACATGTCACAACCCCTCACTTTAAGGGAAAAAGCCCATTTTCTTATCTCAATAAATCAAATAAATTGGGCAAGTTTATCTGATTTTATACCTCATCATATCCTCAAATCAAAAATTCCCTCTTATCTTGTAGAGGATGGAAACCCTAGTCAGCCTTTCCTATAAATCAACCCTCACACAAGTCATTTGATCATCTAGTTTTCGAGTATCCTCATACTCTTGAACTTTCAATATGGAGATTTTCAGTATTGTTATGTTGCTGCAATGGTGAGCAACCAACATTCCTCCTTTAACAACCTTTGAAATCTTGCATTCTTATGTGAGGTTGAGAAGAGCAATGGAGATAAATCAGGTTTAGCATGGATTCAGTTTGCATTTGAGTTTATTGTTTTGATTTCCATGTTATCTAATGCTCTATTGTGCTAGTTAGGGTTTGATATCTTGTTGTTTTAGTTTCAGACCTGATTTTTACCCTGACAACAAATGGTGAACCCGACATGAATACATGCAAATCTAACATTTTTGTTGAGTTTTGGAAGTGGAATTTTGTAGGTGTCCTCCAGGCTTGAAAAGGACCTCACCGTTGCGTCCGGGAGGCCTCACAGACTAAAAACGACATAAAATACCCTATATTTTGGTCACATAATTTTTGATTTTTTTTTTAATTTTTTTTAGTTTTGGACCCGTATCATATAGATCCTCTGAATGGCATGTGCAGGTCTCTATTGCTATCGCTGATATTCTCTCTACATATCATTTACAAATGATAGTTGTATGAAAATTTTATGTTTTTCCTATAGTTGGCGGTTGTAATTATTTGTGTAGGTTATTTTTTTTAGGTTATTACGGGCTAGTTATTCTCTGCTTCCCCACCACCTAGCCAAACCCTAACACCCATCATCGACCTACCTCTCTTCTACCTTGTTAAACCCTAAAATCCATCTGCAAAACCCTAGCTAAATCCTAACTAACATCCTAACGGCTCTGTCAACATACCATTCACCTCTCCTCATTTGTCGACCCCTAGTCAAACCATTCTCCTATGGCAATTGGCATCATTTTCAAGTGTGGAAATTAAAATAAAAAGCATGTTCCCTCCACCATCAAAAAAAAACTCAACTGCCACTTTGGTGAACCTTTGTCACCTCCATCACAGTCTCCCGCCACCCTCTAGGTTTACAGTCGACACCCTTGGCGATCTGGTCGCCTCCCCATAAGCCGCTAGCTTTAATCCCCGTTCAATAGTCATATCTAAAAGTCTACAAGGAGGCAATTCACGGTCTTTTTTTGTCTTAACTGCCACTATCCACTCATTCTTCAATCAGTCTCCTTAAAATCTCTAACTGTGTTCAAAAAACCCTAAGGCATTTCCTTTAAACATCCGGTCACGCTTGTGACCAAGGGAAAGAGGAGGGCCTTTTTGTTTTTTTTCTTTTTATTTTATTTTTGGTTTCGCCCCTGGTCATATGGATGACCAGGGGCTAAACTAAACCACTAGCATAAACTGTGACTGCTAGGCTCTTAGCAGCGCATGTGACGACGGAGGCTAGACCGCTAGTGGTCAGGTTAAATAGTTGGACTGACCCCCTTCCTCCTTAAGCCATATAGGGGCATTTTTTCCTTTTCCTCATAACTCAGGCGTATGTTATTGAAATTTTGTGAACAAGGGCTCATCAGAAATCTAATTCAATGAACTTCACAATGATACAAGTTTTGTCAGGTAATGACATTATTTTATTAGGTAAGTTTTTGGTCAAAGTCAACACCACATTTAAACTTCAAACGCACATATCTTTCACGTTTTTCATCTAATTTTCGTGAAACATTTTTTTCAAAGTGCTTAGAATTTCATCTAGTTTCTTAGACTTCTATTAGTTTTGCTGTAACTAATCAGATTTTTCAAATATTTTCTAGATTCACTTTCTTGGCCTTTTTGTCTTCATGGCTTACAAAAGGGGTGTTTCACTTGATGTTTCATGTTTTACACATTATCATAGAGATTCTATGCTATTGATTTTTGATTTAAAGCTTTGTGGCATTTGTTGGGAAAAGAATTCAAGTTGAAACTACTAACGAATTCAGTGCGGGGTTTCATAAGAACACTTCAATTTGGTGCATCTAAAATGAACTTGTTTGCACAAACTTAGGAACATTTCGATTTGGGAACTAAAAAGAACTTAGATTGTTTGATGTGTTTGGTGCGCTTACATGCTTTGTCAAGCAGATCCCAAGGGATAGAATCAAAGTATCCTCTCCCCTTGCCTTCATAAGGATCTTAGGTGAAGAGAAATGGTTCTATTCTCTTCTTTTTTTTCATTTTTTTAGAAAGGGCCTGCCTTAGTGGGAAAAGAGGTACTCACCCCAAGGGATGTCCCTAAGCGGTACTTTCATTCGATCCACTATATAAAAAAGGATAAGGTGAAAGCCAAGTCTAACTAGTATTAGTGCTTACCGTACAGTGGTAGTTTGAACAAAGGTGTACCTTGTGTATATTAGACTCCTAGTAAGACTAGTTAAAGCCTTAAGTGGCTTGCTGGATGCTCATAACGTGTTAGTCCCCTGAATATCCCCCACTAAACACCTTTGGTTAGAAGCCCACCCCTTTTTGACCTTGTGGTGGATTGTTCAAGGCAAGAGAACACATAATCCTCTCTAGATTCTCACCATATGGCTCCTTAGAGATGAGATGGGAATCCTCGTCTTAGCATAAGATATACATATCTTTCTGGGGAAAGGGTGATTGCATCATCCTTCCAGTGCAGGCGGCCCATATCCATTCCATCCTCTCTCGCAAAGACAATATAATGGACACACTTAGTAATTAGTGTGTTTGCATTGGAGTTGGAGATTCCAAGTTGTGGGCTTGACAAGTCACCATTCACCTTAACCTTAGGTAGATTAAGCATTGTCTTCAAGTGTTTTTGTATTGTGCTAAACTCGTGGAAATTTGGGGTGGATAACCCTTGGACGTACACATATGTTTAATTGATTGCCAAGTGTCTTCTGTGTTTGCTAAATGCCCTAGTCAACACATTCATTCCAAGTTATCATATCCTTTAATCATTTCCAAGTCATCATAATCACAACCCTAACCATACCCTAACCATCCCTAATCACCCATCTAATCATCCAATCAATCTCATACTCTATCACATTCCTATTCATTCCACCTTATTATTACCCTAATCCTAGTCAAGTATTTGTCAACATGGTCCTAATCTTTAGCGACCCTATGTCCAAACCAAGACCTAAAATTGTCCTTTGATGGGCCCCTCCTCCAACTTCCAATGATGACAAGACTCATGTTGCATACCTTGAGAAACAAGATGAACTACAATGATGTGAATCTACATGTGTCATTCCATACCCATACTAGAAAACAAGGTTCTAGCACTCCAATCCTATCCACAACATAATCCATGTCCACCTTGGCAACAAGACAAAGAGCCTTTAAATTCTCATGCTACCTTTGACAAGGGGAACATAAGTCTACATCATCCATCCTATAAGTACATTCTACCACCGCACTCTAATCCTACATCAACTCCACATCCTAGAATCAAACATTACAAAAGCAAGCCTAAGGGGTTGTCCATATTCACCAATCCATTCAATCCCTTTGACACTCCACCTATTCAAAATCCAAACCCTAATCCTACAACACCATCCATCCCTCTTATACCTCCACCATAGGAACTTTCAACTCCTAATCCTAATCATGAGTCCACATCATCTACCATCATTGTCCATCCACTATATTATCCTTCCACACATGCACTTGCAAAGGGTGTGATCTAATGGCTACTAGCAAGGAACAACTTATCCCCATGTCAAACACCTATCTTGGCATCTAGCAACGAGCCTTAAAATTCCATGCTTATTCCTCCAACTCCATCATGTGGTCTACAAACCATTGAGCTTATTGAAAAGACTTCTCCCATAAGTCCTAGTCAAAACCCATCATGCCCTCATGTTGTTGATCACAAAGAACATACCAAGCCTCTTCTAGAGCCTTCCACTTCCACTCGAAGTTAAAAGATATGTCAAGAGCATTATCCTAAGCATGAGGAAACATTACCCCCTCATCCACATCAAGATCAAATCCCTCTTATTGATCCCATTCATAACACACTTGATCCCATCTATGATCAAGATCCTACCTATGATAAAGAAGACCATGATGATCCTATTAGCCAACTCTATGTATTCCATGGTCAAGAGCTTATCACGACACATATTCCTCCTTCAACTAGTCCTATCCATGATCCACTTACATCCACTTGTCATGATGAGACACATACCTCCCAATCAAACATAGAAGATCAAACCAATATCTTGAATCTTAGTGAACATAATGATAATCAAGATCCTAATGATCCTTCCACATCCAATGTCGACCCCATTTAAAATCCACCATCATATCCTATTGGTCTTTCCACCTTCATTCATGAATGTTCCTCTTTGGGACAACAACAATCTCTATTCACTTTCCCTTCTCCATCTAATAATGACCTCAAGTCTAGTGTCCAAACCACACATAGTCCCACTATCCATCACATACTCCAAAACATGAACTATCAAGGTAAAGGCTTAGGCCTTCATCAACAAGGAATTTTGAAGCCTATACATGTCAAGGTCCCTCCATGCTCATATGGCCTTGGATACACAACCCAAGGTAAACAATCTCAAGATGTTGGTACTTCATCCATGCCTCCTAAGTCCACCACTTTCCATCGCACATTCTATCACATACCAACACATATGTTGCCATTCTACATCCATCATCCTACAAATGTCAAAAGCATGTGACCATACACCTTACACCATCCACTTTACCTCCACTTCATCCAACTCCTACTATCCCTATCATCCATAAATCCACTTACATTCCTAATCATGACCAATCAATGCACACATCATCTAAACAAAAAGCTTCCACCATGTCCATGGGATTCAAAAGCAAAAATTTGGATGCCTCTACTTACAAATCAAAAAATCCTCTTAGGATCATCATACCTTAGGACATCAATTCAAAAAGTCAAAGAAAAATACATCCAAAAAGCTACCCAAGCCCATACCTTCACAAGAAAAGTCCAAGAGCAAAATAGTTTGGGTACCTAAACAAAAATTAAGCAAGTTAAAAGAGGCATCCACCTATCAAAAATCCCAACCATCCCCTTCCATTCAAAAATGCCATTCCATTCAAAAATATCAAATTCCTCCATCCCACAAGTCAAGCAATAAAATATTAAGTCTATGTGGGTCCCTAAATGCTTACATCATCCATCCCCTAAGCAAACATCACCATTGCTTCCTACACCACCTCCAAATCAAAATCTTAAATGTTTAACATAGTGTATGGAACCATTGGTCATGGTTCCCTTCCATTCCATAACATTTCCACATACCTCCATCACCCCATCATTCAACTATTATCCTGCATATTTCACCCATCACCTTCCTATGGTCCATGCTTTTGCATAAGCCTTTCATCCATCCTTTTGCATAAATCCTACATAATCCACATCATAATCTACTATCCTTTCCTCCATAATCCACATCATAATCCACTATCTACCTCATCATCCCTTACCAACATCTTGAGCATTATGACATTTGACACATGGTCCGTGCGACGACATTCATCTCTAATGGAACTATCACCTTTCATGGAACTAGACACTTGAGTCCCTCTCATCCATATTCCACCTATCCCATTCAAAAGTCAAAAAGTCAAAAAATAAAAAAATAATCAAAAAGTAAAGAAAAATCCCTTCATCCAATGGTGAAAACCACCCTTGGTGGCGCCTTGGATAAGTACCATGATGGAAACCTGGCAAACAAGTGTCATGTGTAGGTTGGTCTTCTATGTCACTTAAACTTGGGGGCACGTTGTCTCATCCAACCTATCATTTTACATCCTATCATATCCTACCATTTCTATACTATCCTATCTTACCATCCTTATCCATTACATACATATACTTATCCTATTGAGTCCATTTATCCTTCCTCCTTCCTTTTGATCTTGATAAAGAAATGGGGACAAATTGTTGACAAATGCTTTGGATATCTCTTGATATACCTCATCTTATCCAAACAATCCATCTTATCATCCTATTGTCATGGCTTTGTCATGTAAAATCCTACCTATTGTACTTAGAATGGGGCATGTTGTTCCTAAGTGACATAACCTTCGGAGATCACATCCTCCCCCCTCATGATGCACACATCCATTTCATTCACTATTACCTAAATCTATTTATCCATCCTACCTTCATCCTTACACCTAGACTTGGTTCCTCCTTGTCATTGGTATCTAGCACAAAGGCTACCCAAATTATCATCCAATGCTATCTCAAAACATAAAAACACAAAAAAAAATAGTTTCAAAAAATTCCCAAAAAATCAAAACATGTCAAAATCCAAAAAAAAATCAAAACATTCAAAAAACTTCAAAAAATCAAAACTTGTCAAAATCCAAAAAATTAAAACATGTCAAAATCCAAAAAAAATTGAAACAATACAAAAAAATCAAAAAATCCAAAACACTCCAAAAAATCAAAACATTTCCAAAATCCAAAAAAATCAAAACATTTTCAAAATCCAACAAAAGAATTAAATATCCAACAAAAATCCAGGAAATAAAATCATTCCATAAAATTAATCCAAGCAATAAAATCATTCCATAAAATTAATCCAATCGTCAATTCAATTCATCAATCCAATCAATCAACTCATCCATCAATCACATCAATTCTTCAATTCTATTCTTCTAATCAATTCTCAAATCCTCATTCTAGTCACATTCTTAAAACCAATTCTTCAATTCAAAATCAAATCAATCCAAATCACTCAAATCATTCCAATCAAATCAATTCAATTCTTCCAATCAAATCATCATTCAAATCAATTCATCAAATGCAAGTCAATCATCAATCCATACCAATCAAGTCAATCAAACAAGTCAAATTATCCAATTACATCAATGGTCTTGATCCTAGCCTTGTTGTAAACCAAATCAATCAATCAATCATCAATCAAACCCTGGTGTTGCTCGCAGGGCCAACAACACTAGTGCCAATCAATCATATCCATTGTCTTATATAGGATGTTACATTGTCAAAACCAGACCAGGCATCTTATATGGCATGTTCATTCCTGAAACTAGACACCATCATCAATTAGTCAATCAATCAATTAATCATTTGTTTACAACTTGACAGGTGCAATGCCTTGTTTTTTTTGTATCATTTGTGCATGCTTGCTTGTGTGTGTTATCATTTTCAACTTGCATTTTTATCAAATCTGAATCATTCCTAGCTAATATTCATAGCTTGTATCTAGACAAGGTTGTATGACACTGGAGCATGAGACACGTCGTCACCCTGGTCCTTATACCTTGGTGCATAACGTCTAGTGCTATATCAAAATTCATGGTTGCTCACCCTCATTGCAGCATAACTCATCCTTCCCTTTCTTTTATCTATTTCCACATCTTTCACCTTTGCCCAATCCCTTTCATTTCTAGAGCCTACCCGTGTTCGTCCAACTCACCTATCCTCTCGAGGGGGCATCATCATCCTATCATTTTCCTCTATCTATACCTTAGCTTCTTTGAAATTATGTTACTTGGTCGCAACATCATCTCAAAGAGGGACAAAATGTAGACACTTAAATTTGTACATGTCTTGCGACATCACCTTGCGAGACACCTTGTAACATTTTGTCCTAGGTCATTGCATAATCCCACTTATAATCCAACTTAGTCACCTAACCAATTAATTAAATAAATCTTATTTATTTAATTAATCCCCCTTTCACGTGTCTCAAATAATTCAAATAGAACATTTGAATTACTTCCTCACCTTTTACCACATGCAAAACTAATTTAAATAAACTTTTATTTAAATTAGACTTATCCTACACATGTCACAACCCCTCACTTAAGGGAAAAAAACCCCTTTTCTTATCTCAATAAATCAAATAAATTGGGTAAGTTTATCTGATTTTACACCTCATCATATCCTCAAATAAAAAATTCCCTCTTATCTTGTAGAGGATGGAAACCCTAGTCAGCCTTTCCTATAAATCAACCCTCACACAAGTCATTTGATCATCTAGTTTTCGAGTAGCCTCATGCTCTTGAATTTTCAATATGGAGCTTTTCAGTATTGTTATGCTACTGCAATGGTGAGAAACCAACATTCCTCCATCAACAACCTTCAAAATCTTGCATTCTTATGTGAGGTTGAGAAGAGCAATGGAGATAAACCGGGTTTAGTGTGGATTTGGTTTGCATTTGAGTTTATTGTTTTGATTTCCATGTTATCTCGTGCTCTATTGTGCTAGTTAGGGTTTGATATCTTGTTATTTTAGTTTCAGACCTGATTTTTACCCTAACGACAGTTGCGATACAATATGGATTGGGGCATAGTCATTGCTTTCGTATGTTGTGTTTATGGGATGGTCTTATTATCCTACTATGGCTAATATTTATCTTGTTTGTGTTGGAATTAGCATCTTGCATTTCAATATCTTTTGCATCTAAGGTTCTGTAAAGGCCTTATGTGTATTAAGATCATTCTACTCTAAGACTATTTTCCATTCACATATCCAACAAGATTCTATTATGTCTAGTAGATATAAGTTCAAACTGTTTGTAGAGTTAATGTCCTATGCATTGGATACATTGTCACCTTGGTCTTATATACCCTAGGGCAAAATACTCATGCTATATCAAAATAAAGATTGCTCTTTACATTTTATAAAGCATAACCAATGCAACTCCTATCCATCTACCCATCCATATATCCTAATAAAAATCATAGCTTTCATAAAGATTGATCAATCATTATATCATTTCCTTATTCTACAAACATTCATTTCTTCTATCCATGCTAAAAGCATCTTCATCTTCTTAGAAGTCCTGCAAAACATGCATGTTAGACAAAACATCTATAACGATATCATCACATAAATCCATAATCATAGTATATGTCATCATATCTATAACATCTATTAGTATACATCCATCTTGATCACTTATCATCACATAAATCCATAATCATAGTATATGTCATCATAACCATAACGTCTATCAATATGCATCCATCATCATCACATGTCATTACATAAATATAAGCATCCATAGCATATATAAGCAAATCGTCATCTAGATCCATGACATATAAGCATCCATATAATATATAAGCAAATCATCATCTAGATCCATAACATCCATATAAACATCCATAGCATATATAAGCATGTCACCATAAAACATCCATAGAACATCATGTACATCATAAATCTCATATAGGTCATTAAAACAATTGTTTCTCATCATATATATATAATGGATCAATGCCATAAAACAGGCTACTAAGAACCATAAAACATATACATATAAGCCCACAGGCATCATAGTCTCAAAAATACATCATAAATAACAATTGTGTCTAATGATGGCTATGCATCGAACTCTTTGCCAATGGCTCACCTTGGGCTCTTGATGGTCTTGGTGGTGGTCCTCCTGGAGCTGGTCTAGGTGGCGATGGTCCCATGACTGATGCTCCTGATCTCCTAGAGGATGAGTGATGCAGAGGTATAAGTAGTAGTTGTTGAAATTCACAAAATGAACCTAGATTTCAATATTTCCTTCAAGAGGTTTCCAAAGGTGATGTGATTATAAGCCTAGACAAGGCTGCTCAAGGAACTGCCTAGCCTAGGACCACACCCTAGTGTCCACCCACACAAGCTATTCAACTTTCCTTTGGGGAGTCACTACTCTACCCAACTCATATGCACAATACACCTTCAAGAGCTCACAACCTACTACCAAATGCTCTACAAATCAGGATCTTCATACTAACACTAGCATGTACTTGTCAAAGACATGACTAACATGAGGTCTCTGACCCAAAAACTAGATTATGTACTCTCCAGGACAGAGGACAGCAAGCTACAGTATGACTGTCCTATGAAAGTGTTTAAGGAAGACTTATATCTTGTAGCCCTAGAAATCGGCTAAACCAAAGATCTAGTTTTCCAAAACCCCAAATGACCATCAAAACTTAATGCATACTCAAATACCCAATATGAACATGTAACCATCCACCAACATGTAGGTCCGTATTGTACCACAGGCGTTCAAGGATAGCAGACTGTCTTTTTCTAGGAAAATAGGCCTAATTTGAGGTTATGTGAAGGAAAGGTATCAAATCTACTTGTTCAAGAGCCACCAAGCACCTGCACAACACTGTTATCATCTACAACCACCAATTTCATCATTCATTTGGTCAAACACTTGACTGTTTTCTGCATTTACAATGTTGTCCACCATTTGCATGCTAACTAGTCACCTTGTAGACTAGTTAGAGTCATGCCAAACACCTTGGAGAGAAGATTGTAACCTTGAAAGCAACAAAAAGCATGAAATCTAATCTACCTTCCTCCATCCTACTAAAAATGGGTGAGATCTTTCAGAGGACAGAGGAGAAATTCCTCATTTTGGCACAAAGCCCTAGTTTGGAGGGTTTCAAAATAGTTTTTGCAAAACGAGTTGGTTCTCCCTTCACAAGAAATGTCAAGAGCTCTAACTACATGCAAAATAAAGCTATTTTGAAACCCTAACACATTTTCTAAGTCTCAGCTCTTGAACTGTTCGTACTAGGCCGTACTGTATGACTGTCTTCACAAAAATGCAGAAAAGACTATTTTTTTCACTTCAAAACTTCTCTCATTTCATTCCTTGGCATGTAATACAGTTTTCCTACCTATAATAGGCTTGAGAAATGTTTCACCTCCTCCTCCAACCGTACATCTACCCTCCAAAGGTAGAGAACCGATGGAGGTTACATTTTCACAAGAAACCCTATGTTTCCAAAGTGAAAATACATTGAAAATAGACCTTATTAAGACTATATTGGACTAGTTAATCAAAATGAACTAAGTCCTTATTACAAAACATGAGAATGGCTTCCAAAGCCTTAGAGAGAACAAAAATAACAAGACCACAAAACATGACATAGCCAAAAATGACTAAAACTAGGAGCTCCTGCACCATACTCCCCCTGTAGGAAGAACTCAAGTCCCTTGAGTTGCCAATTGTTGAAGTGTCATGCCATGCTTCAAGATATCTACTTCAGTCATCCAGGTGGCCTCTGAATCAGGAAGATCCTTCCATGTCACCAAGTAGTCTTTATAGACACCTCTCCTAGTCTTCTTGACAACTTTGGAATCCAAAATACATTCCAACTATAAAGGTTTGCTTGGAGGCAAATCCTTGATCCAATCAATATCTTCAACCACCACATCTGATCCACTTTCACCAGGCAATGGAGGTCTAAAGGGAAAAAGATCACAAACATTGAAAATTGGAGAGATACCAAGGCCAGATGGTAACTCAATCTCATATGCATTTCGACCAAATTTGTGCACTATTTTGCATGGCCCAATCTTCTTCATCAGGAGTTTAGTTGGCTGACCCTTTGGCAACCTTTCTTTCCTCAAATATGCCATAACTAAGTCTCCAACTTTGAATTGCACTTCTCTTTTCTTCAAATCTGCCTTTTCCTTGTACTTTGTGACTATTTTTTCTAATTGCAACTTGACTTGATCATGGACTGTTTTCATGGAGGCAGCAAACTCTTCACCAATTACACTCCTTCTATCCCATCCTTGGAGATCCTTCAGTTCAAGTGGTCCCCCTGGGTGAAAGCCATAAACTACCTCAAAAGGACTTTTACCAGTGCTCCTATTCCTTGAATCATTGTAGGCATATTTAGCCTTACTGATAACCAAGTCCCGTGCCAAACCATGCTATTTTGTGAGGCATCTTAGAAGGTTTCCAAGTGATCTATTAACCACCTCAGTCTAACCATTAGTTTGTGGATGGTAGGCTGATGAAAAGGACAACTGTGTGCCCAACTTCTTCCACAAAGTCCTCCAAAAGTGACCCACAAACTTAGAATCTCTGTCGGTTACAATGGACAATGGCAAACCATGAATTCTTACTACCTCTCTGAAAAATAGACCTACAACATGAGATGCATCATTTGTGCATTTACATGGCACAAAATGAGCCATCTTGCTAAACCTATCAACAATAACAAACACACTATCCACCCCTCTGGTTGTCCTGGGTAACCCAAGTACAAAATCCATGCTGATACTTTCCCAAGGTCTGTTGGGAATGGGAAGGGGTTAGTATAGACCAACATTTGAAGACACACCCTTGGGCCTTTGACAGATTGCACAACTAGCTACATACTTCCTCACATCTGATTGCACCTTTAGCCAAAAATAGAACCTTGTAACTTGTTCTAGTGTCTTGTCTAAGCCAAAATATCCTCCTAAAGAACCATTATGCTTCTCCTTGATGATGTTGTCCCTCATGGAACACTTAGGGATACACAACAAATTGCCCTTAAACAAGAGGCCTTCCTGCAAAACAAAATCTGCATACTCTCCATGGAATGTGTTAGCCAAGTTCACACAAACAACATAAGCCTCTTTGAAATCTGAATCTTCTTTATACAACTCCTTTAAATAGTCAATGCCCATGCTTTCTAACTGAATTTCATGAACAATAAGCAGCCTCCTACTTAATGCATCAGCCACCTTGTTAGAAACACATTTTTTGTGCTTAATTGTGAAGGTATAGACTTGTAGTTATTCCATCCATTTAACATGTCTATAGTTCAATTTTTCTTGACTGTTTAGAAAGCTTAAAGCATGATTATTAGTAAACACAATAAATTCTTTGGGCCTCAAATAATGTCTCCATTTTTTAAGAGCTTGCACCATTGCATAGAGTTCTAAGTCATAGGTAGAATACCTTTGCTTGGCTTCATTTAAATTTTCTGAGAAGAATGCCACCGGATGTCCTTCTTAGCTGAGAATAGCACCAATAGCTTGCTAACTTGCATCACACTCAACAACAAACACCTTATCAAAATCAGGAAGTACTAAGGTAGGTAATTCAGCCACCTTTGTTTTCAACAACTCAAAACTATCATCAACTTCCTTTGTCCATTGCAATCTACATTTGACTCCACCCTTGATGGTGTTGAGGATAGGAGCACTAATGTGACTGAAACCTCTGATAAACTTCCTATAGAAAGTCGCCAATCCATGGAAACTTCTCACATCTCCCACTATTTTTGGAGTAGGCCAACTGAGAAAAGCCTCAACCTTAGAGGAATCCATCTTCAAACAACCATTGGAAATGACAAATCCAAGGTATACAAGTTCAATTTTCATGAACTCACATTTGTCTAAGTTGATCATCAACTTGTGCTCATGTAGCTTCTCCAACACCTGACCAACATGCTTCACATGCTCTTCTCTTGTCCTGCTGAAGATTAGTATGTCATCAAGATAAACAATAACAAATTTACCAATGAATTCAACTAATACATCATTCATCAAGCGCATAAATGTACTTGGAGCATTGCTAAGACCAAATGGCATAACAAGCCATTCATAAAGACCCTCATTAGTCTTGAAAGCAGTCTTCCATTCATCTCCCTATCTGATCTGGATTTGATGATAACCAGATTTCAAATCAATCTTTGATTAATAGCATGATCCTCCAAGATAATCCAGAAGATCTTCAATCCTTGGCATTGGGAACCTGTACCTTATGGTGATCTTGTTGATGGCCCTGGAATCTATGCATAGCCTCCACTTTCCATCCTTCTTAGGAGCAAGTACACTTGGGACTGCACAAGGACTTAAACTCTTCCTAATCAGCCCTTTCTCCAAGAGATCTTGAATTTGCCTTGCCACTTCTTCATTTTACTGTGGTGTTAGCTTATAGGCAGCCTTGTTAGGCAATGTAGCACTAGGTATTAAGTCAATTTGATGACTTATGTCTCTCATGGGTGGTAACGAGTTAGGAACTTCCTCTACCACAAGGTCTTGATACTTATCTAGGAGTTGCTGCACTTCAAATGGAATCTCTTTATGTTTTTGTTCTTACTGATCTGATCCACTTTTGGGCTTCATGACCAAGGCATACCCTTGGGTATCCTTCTCCTTCAAGAGGTTTAAAAACTCTTTACCATTTACCAACATGACACTACTGTCATTTTTCTTCCCCCAGGCTGCTCCAACATAGGATCCATCTTGAATGGTCTTCCATTCTTGGTGATGACATAAGTGTTCTTTTCACCATCATGCTGAGCTTTAACATCATATTGCCATGGGCAGCCAAGAAGCAGATGACATGCATCCATAGGGATGATTTCACATAGCACTTTGTCCTTGTAGTCACCAATTGCAAATTCAACCCAAGTTTGTTCTTCCACCATGAAACTTTGGTTCTTGTTCAACCAGGAGATCTTGTGAGGACTGATATGAGGCAGCCTCTTCAACTTGCACTTCTCAACCATCTCAGTAGATACCACATTCTCAGTAGATCATGAATCTACTATGATCTTGCAAAGTTTCCCATAGGCTAGGCCTTGGGTTCTAAAAAGATTCTTTCTCTGAGGGGGGCTCTTGTTTCAAAGGTACTTTTAACATAGACCTCTTAATCATCATACTCCTCCTTCTAGGACAAGTGCAGCACTTCCCATTGGTGAATTCATGCTCTCACAATCATCATCCTTTACCAACTGATTTCTCCTTCCACTGTCATGAGAACTACTGGCTTTCTCTGGGCCTTTGTTCATTGTATGGCCAACTTGGTTGCAGCCATAACACCTTCCAGTGAAGACTCCTGGTCCTCTACCTCCTCCACCATTTCTGCCCCTACCATTAGGCCTTCTCCAACCTCTGAAGCCTCCTCTATGCTCTGTTTCTGATTGTGTTTCTTGTTGACTATTATTTTTAGTTTTGTTGGACTATCCACGGCCAAAACTGCCTCTTCCTCTTTCGTTTCTGCCTCCTCTTCCTCTGGCACTTTGTTCACCCTTCCTTCTCAACTTTTCCTCTGCTCTGGAGGCCAATAAGAAGCATTCATCCACTATTTTTGGTATCACTAAATTGATCTCATCTTGCATATTGTATTTCAGACCATTTAGGTACCTAGCCACCATCCCTTTTTCATCTTCATTATGATTGGCTCTCATACTTAGTCTGTGAAATTCTTCTATGTAGGCAGCCACATCCATGTCTTTTTGTCTCAAATTCTGGAATCTTCTAATGATTTGAATCTCATAGTCAGGTGGCATGAACTTGCTTCTGAGCATAGCCACCATTCTACTCCATTTAGTGATGGGACTCTTCCCAATCTTCTCCCTCTCACTTTGCATGTAGTTCCACCACACAAGTGCAGAACCTCTTAGCCTTGTCTTGGCAAACTTAACCTTTTTGCTGTCATTGAACTCCTTGTAATCAAAGAAGTTGCACATAGCTTCTATCCAATCGGTGAGAGCATCTCCATCCAACTTGGGATCACCACTGTCTCCATGAGCACCCTTAAGTGCATTCAAGAAATCTTTCTAATCTGTAGACATGTCCTGCTCCTGAGAACTCTATTTTGCCTCTACTTCTTCATTTGTGTTAGAAGAACTTCCCTCTTCTTTGGTCTTGCCCTTAGACTTCTTTTCTTCTTGCAATCTTGCTTCAACCATCTCTTCCACCAACTTCTTGATGGCTTCTTGACTCATTGTCTTGGGAGGCATTGTACTAGCCTCTATTTCAATCTCCTTGTCTGACATACACTACTTCCAATTAGATATTGGCTCTGATACCAATATGATGCAGAGGTATAAGTAACTTAGTTGTTGAAATTCACAAAATGAACCTAGATTTCAATATTTCCTTCAAGAGGTTTCCAAAGGTGATGTGATTATAAGCCTACACAAGGCTACTCAAGTAACTGACCTAGCCTAGGACCACACCCTAGTGTCCACCCACACAAGCTATTCAACTTTCCTTTGGGGAGTCACTACTCTACCCAACTCATATGCACAATACACCTTCAAGAGCTCACAACCTACTACCAAATGCTCTACAAATCAGGATCTTCATACTAACACCAACATGTACTTGTCAAAGACATGACTAACACAAGGTCTCTGACCCAAAAACTAGATTTTGTACTCTCCAGGATAGAGGATAGCAAGCTACAGTATGACTGTCCTATGACAGTGTTTAAGGAAGACTTATATCTTGCAGCCCTAGAAATCGGCTAAACCAAAGATAGTTTTCCAAAACCCCAAATGACCATCAAAACTTAATGCATACTCAAATACCCAATATGAACATGTAACCATCCACCAACATGCAGGTCCGTACTATACCACAGGCGTTCAAGGACAGCAGACTGTCTTTTTCTAGGAAAATAGGCCTAATTTGAGGTTATGTGAAGGAAAGGTATCAAATCTACTTGTTCAAGAGCCACCAAGCACCTGCATAGGACTGTTATCATCTGCAACCACCAATTTCATCATTCATTTGGTCAAACACTTGACTATTTTCTGCATTTACAATGTTGTCCACCATTTGCATGCTAACTAGTCACCTTGCAGACTAGTTAGAGTCATGCCAAACACCTTGGAGAGAAGATTGTAACCTTGCAAGCAAAAAAAAGCATGAAATCTAATCTACCTTCCTCCATCCTACTGAAAATGGGTGAGATCTTTCAGAGGACAGAGGAGAAATTCCTCATTTTGGCACAAAGCCCTAGTTTGGAGGGTTTCAAAATAGTTTTTACAAAACAAGTTGGTTCTCCCTTCACAAGAAATGTCAAGAGCTCTAACTAAATGCAAAAGAAAGCTATTTTGAAACCCTAACACATTTTCCAAGTCTCAGCTCTTGAATTGTTCGTACCGGGCCGTACTGTACGACTGTCTTCACAAAAATGCAGAAAAGACTATTTTTTTCACTTCAAAACTTCTCTCCTTTCATTCCTTGGCATGTAATACAGTTTTCCTGCCTATAACAGGCTTGAGAAATGTTTCACCTCCTCCTCCAACTGTACATCTGCCCTCCAAAGGCAGAGAACCGATGGAGGTTACATTTTCACAAGAAACCCTATGTTTCCAAAGTGAAAATACATTGAAAATAGACCTTATTAAGACTATATTGGACTAGTTAATCAAAATGAACTAAGTCCTTATTACAAAACATGAGAATGGCTTCCAAAGCCTTAGAGAGAACAAAAATAACAAGACCACAAAACATGACATAGCTAAAAATGACTAAAACTGGGAGCTCCTGCACCAATGAGGCCCTTGATCTTCTCCTCTCTTTAAAGTTGGGTTGCCTCTACTTCGTTGGCACTACATTGTGGTACCGACCCCTGTAGTACTATGCCTCTCAAATCACTTAGTTTAGCTCATGCTGGACCCAAGTCAACTATGCTAGCATCGTCATAGTCAGCTAGTCTGTACCCACCATGGCTCAAGTTTTGTCTCTCTCTAGGGTCACCCTATGTAAGGATGACTTAGCCTTTAGCCTCATCGCTGCTGCAGCATCACGCTCTACTACAATGTGTGCTAGCTCTACTGAATCAAGAATATGTCCTTGTCCATGTACCTATCCCTATCCCTGAGAGCTTACTCTCGCCTACCTTATCTCTGCCCTAGTAGCATCCCTCTCCTTTCTAACCCAGATGTATTGTATCTCTAATCGAGTCTATCTAGCAGGCTGCCTATAGCAGTCTCTATAGCCTTTATGTCTCTGTCTCTATTGTTGGGGAATCCTACTGCCCAAGACTCCCAGGTACATCCTGTCAGCCCACATCCTACAAGGTTGCCTCTACAACCACTATTGTTCTCTATTGTCTAGCCCTGTAAGGTCTCTTCTCCAGTCCTCTGCTTCCCAACTCTCCTACATGTCTATCCTAACCTCTGACCACTCCTAGGATGGTTAGCTGTGTCGGTCGATGTGTCAACTAGTAAGCATCGTACTCAAGAGTAGTCACTAGATCTATGGCTCCGCCTACAGGATCCCAAGGCACTAGAGCTAGTGCATTAAAATCTGCTAATATTTTAGCCACTACTACCTCCAAACCCCAATCGCAGATGTCTCACCTAGTCTTCACAAAAAATAGCCTCTCCTATAGGAACAGGTTGTCACTAGCTAAATTGTCACAAAACCCTCTTTGGCAGGCATCTCTCAATAACATAAATGCTCTAACCAAAAATATACCAACCTTGTTGGCAGTATGTCATATGCTAAGTATCATCCTCCCAAATCTTGTTGTCCCTCCAGGGATGTTAAATCACTGTATCTAGCTCAATAAATGTATGTCTCCAATAAGTGAGCTCTCCCAATCACCTCTTTGTAACAATGTCATTGTACAAATGAACAAATGGCTCCCCAATCTATCACTAATGAGGGGAGATAGGCCTAGTAACTAAGATATGCTCCAACACCCATACATGTAATAGTGTCACACCTGTTGCAAGGCTAGAGCCAAATCTGTACACCACCTGATACATGTCATGATACAACTGACCCAACACACAAGGCCCCCATGCACACCTCATACCATATGTGAACATCCCCTACAAAATGGTGTTGAAATGCACCAAACAACTGAGAGGAGGGAGTGAATCAGTTGTCTTCAAAACTTTGATCACTTATGGACATTAACACATCAAACACTTGTTCACTGTTATTCAGATTTAATCATGAAAGCATGAAATAAGAAACTCAACACAACAACATCATCAACACATGAGACACTAGGTTTTTTACGTGAAAAAACCTAAAAGAGAAAAAACTACGATGGGTGTTAGCCCATAGAAATAAATAAGTTATAACAATACCAAAAAATAGAGGCTCACTGCCCAATATGCTCACTGCAAATGCTAAGGCTCACTACCAAGATCGGCTCACTGCCAAAGGTTGGTGAACTAATTTGGGTTCAGTTCCATTGAAGCATAGTATAACTCCTCTACTCTGCTCTTCTTACACCTTCGTACTTATCTTATCATTTTCACAAACAGACATCTTTTTCACAAGTACATTACATGCATTTATACAATTCATCAACCTTTGAATGTACATCAAGGCTAGCATTACATTCATCAACCATTGGAACAATCTCCAAGGTCAGCATTACAACAATACATGGAAATAGGTCTGGACCTAAACAAAATGTTCTAAGGTAAATATGTATGTGGATCATGTTATGCCTTAGTTGGGGCTCAAATGCAATCTTCCATGTCATGACACGCTTCCACAATCTTCAATGTATCTCCGCAAGTAATGAAAACAACCAAGTCAGTTGAGACTAGTGTTAACATTAAGTCTTTTAAGAATAGTCTTCATCCACAATCCAAATTTATTTTTGTGGACCAATCCAAAGGTAGGAACATGATCAGGAGACATCCAAAAGCACATTGTAATCACCAGGAACAACCGCACAATCTCTAAGCACTTTGTCAAGAAGATTCTTCAAACTGGAGCACCTAAACAACACTATCAGCTACTGTCATAGAGAAAAGATAGCTTGTGGACCACCAAATCATGAACCATTGAAGTTGAAGGTACTTATTATCATTTTAGACTTAACTCATGAACAACAGATCATAATACTTCAATGTGGAGGAATGCAAAGCAAAATACATTCTCTTTGTCACCACCAAATATATAGAAAAACCAATTTCACTCTGGTGAACATAACTCACTCAAATCGTCATACCGAAGGCTCAAACTTGGAACATAGCATCTTCAAATAGGTATCTTAGTAACTTCCAATCTGCAGATAAAGATATTCATTCTACAAGAAATGTGGAGCAATCTACTGGATTATTCTGTTGTATCAGGAATACTTATTGTTATCAGAAAATGTGAACAATAGCATAAAGCAACTAATCATCCAATAACTCAATGGAAAGTGATGTAAATACAAATAATCAAAGGTTATACCTTCAAAGACCGTTTTACCTCTATTCTTCCATTTTTCACCTATATCCTCTTGATCTTTGTGGTAATGGAGCTCTCAAAAGTGTGCACTTCCTTGCTATTGAAGATGACAAGAACAGAATGGCTGTGATATGGAATATGCAATGGAGACTTAACTACAATGCAACTATAATGGAGATGGGTGATTGAATAATGGAGACATGGTGATGATAATGGATTTGTAATGCAAATGGATGATAAATTTGCCAAAGGCACACTAATATGATTCCTGCAGAGTAAGATTGCTTAAGCTTAGATGGATAAAATGAGGGTATGAAGACCTTGCTTATATAGGCTCAGGGAAGACCAAATCTAAGTGTCAATAGATCCATGACTGGAGGAATTACTTGTGATGTGTACGGTTGAGGAAGGCTTGAGAGAATGTGTGCGAATCAGGAGAGGAAAAGTGTCCAAGCCTTCTTCATGAGTTATGGGAGTTAACAGAATAGATTGAGGAGTTAACTGAGATGATTGATCAGTTAACTGGGTTGATTGGGGAGTCAACAAGATAGATTGACCAGTGAACTCATTTAACTAATTAGTTAACTGTTTTGATTGATGAGTTAACTAATTTGACTGGACGATAAATAGGGCATGTGGGTGAGGGAATATTAGCTAATTAAATATTAAAATATTTAATTACATGTGCAACATGGTGAGGTGGAAAGGTGAGGTGGAATTATGAAATTAGGACTTTGGGATAGAGGAATTTAGGATTAATTAAATAATGTGGAATTATTTAATTATGTGAGAAATTAGAAGAATTGGGGGATTTAATTAAATAAATTGATTTTTATTTAATTATGGGATAAGGAACCAATTAAATAAATTTAGAATATTTATTTAATTGATAGAAGAATAAGAATTAAGATAAATATTAAAATATTTACTTAATTCAACATGAGCCAATTTTAGGTGTATACATTTTGCCACTCTTTGATGCAATGTGTTTTATCACATTGTTTCAAAGAATTAAAAATTTTCTACGATTGATACATGGCCTAGTTTGCTCCTAGTACAAGTTTATGACGTTAGGATTACCCCTCAGGAGATTGGACAGGAAGAATGTGATGACAGGATGACTAACAATCTCACAATGAGATAGGGTGAACGATAGGTTAGGGTGAAGAAATTGGTTGCCGTAAGATAAGGGAAGGAATGAAAGAGTTGAATGACACGTGATGCCAGATAAAATGATAACACACACAAGCAAGAAAGCAAGTATACACAAATGATACAAGAACAAACAAGGTATTGCCCCTATCCAACTGTAAACCAATGATTAATCAATAACGATCAACGATAGTGTTTTTCATTGTGGGGAACGATATATCCCTAGATCAACACAAAGACGCAAGAAAGATATATCCCACTAATAATTATGATTGACTAACTTGGTTTACGACAAGATTAGGATCAATACCACTTATTGCGATTGGATAATTTGACAAGATTGACTAACTTGATTAGTATGGATTAAGGATGGACTTGGATTTTGACCATTGCTTCTATTGACTAGACAAGGATGAATAGATCACATGGATAATTGGAAGATACAATTGGATAAACTGTTAGAAAGGACTTGGATCTTTTGACACTTGGAAAAGGTTTATTATGGAATGAAATGCAATTTGATATGTATATATGTGGATTTTGTCATCTTCGTATACAAGATTTTGAAGTACTTTGTTTCATCATTGAGCTTTTAAAATGTTGTAAGAAAATACAAGCATCTAGGTATAATTAAACCTAGATGACCTGAGTATCTCTTACATGGATTTTGATTTAGTAAGTGAATACAAGCATCTAGTTAAAATTGAATCTAGATGACCTGAGTGTGCCTTACATGTGTCAATAGACAAGGATTTCCCTATTTCATGTTTAGACCTAGAACGTCCTCAATGATCTTTTGTCGATCATGTCTTTAGAAAAAAAGTCGTCACATTACTAAAGATTGATCTACAAATAGCAAACAAATAAGATAATTATGCCCCCATCATAGCTCCTCTAGTCTTTGACATCCTCGAGTAGCATAAAAATACATAATAATAAAAATCAAGACTCTATGATTTAACCCTTTTTAATAAGCACAAATTTTCTTGCCATAGTTATGTTTTCTTGCAATGAAAATAAATACAATCATCATGGTGGTTGAGGTCCATTATGTCTTGTTTATAGGTCTAGTTCTTGTGTCAAGCATTTTGTTGAAAAAGTGTGTTTGTAATGTTGCCTATTGTCTAGAGATAGTATCGTGATCCTTATTGTTATCCTCTAAGGTTTGTGACATTCAAGAATCTAGTTCCCTAACTAGCTCAAGGATTTTCCCCCAGTCAAGCAAAGGATCAATTTATTATGGATGAACTGACAATAGACATGAAGAAACGGGCCCTAAGGGACTGACCTAGTGCCTCGGGGGCTCATTGATAAATGGCCTTGCCTACGTGACAACGTAGAGGCAACGTAGTTCAGGGCGTGGACCATGTGGACATAAGACCTAGGTGATGGGAAATGGTGTGGATTTTGGACAGACAAAAAGGTTGGGTGACATGGGATGGGATGGATGGGAAGCCTCGAGGGCTCATCAATGATAGCCTTGCCTACGTGATGGCCTAGAGGTGACGTAGATTGATAACGGTTAAATGGATTTGGTTCAGGACGATTTGGTGTTTTGGGGATTTTCTAGATTTTGCTAATGTTTTGATGTTTGTGGGATATTTGGATAGCCTAAATGCTAGATACTGATGACAAGGGAACATCATCAATAGGTAAATGGATGGGTGATAGTGGATAATGGATGGTTAGGTCGAAGGATGGAAATTAGGAGATAATTGATCAAAAATGCACAAAGGAAAGATGGATGGGAGAAGTCAGGTATGATCTCCAAGGACTATGTCGCTTAGGAATAAAACGTCTTATTCAAGATATTGGACTCAGGATATAGCGTGACAATGCATGCAATGATATGATGGGAAGACATGTTTGGAAGTATTAGATACATCAAGAGTTGTTCAAAGCTTGTTTCAACATTTTACCCCTCTTTATCAACATCAATAGGATGAAGGGAGGATGAATGGATTTGATAAGAATATGTACGTAATGGATAAGGATGGATACAATAGGATGGAAATGATAGGTTGGATGGTGATACATTGGATGAGACAATGTGCCCCCAAGTGTAAGTGTCATAGAAGATCAACCTACACATAACGCCTATTTGCCAGGTTTTCATCATGGTACTTATCCAAGGCACCTATTTTCCAAGTTTTCACCATTGGACAAAAGGATTTTTCTTTACTTTTTTTATTTTTCTTTTTCTTTTTCTTTTTTTTGACTTTTTTTTTAATATTTGCAAAAATAGGCTGAAAACTAAAAAAAATTTCAAAAATTTTCAAGTAACAAACATTAGGGGTGTTATATGTTGTTTCTTACCTCTGAGGCCTTCCAGACTCAACGGTGAGCTCAGTTTGTGTGTAGGAGGCCATTTGTGAAAGTCACTTGCCAAGTTTATAACAAAACACACCTGAATCTGTGACAAAACAAACTCAACAAATGCTCACAAACAAGATGGGTTAGATCATGGTGGGCACCAAAAATGTTATCAGAAAATGTGAACAATAGTATTAAACAACTAATCATGTTAAATAACTCAATGGAAAGTGATGTAAATACAAATAATCAAAGATTATACCTTCGAAGACCATTTTACCTCTATGCTTCCATTGTTCACCTATCTCCTCTTGATCTTGATGGTAATGGAGCTCTCAGAAGTGTGCACTTCCTTGTTGTTGAAGATGACAAGAGTGGAACGGTTGTGAAATGGAATGTGCAATAGAGACTAAACTATAGTGCAACTATAATAGAAATGGATTGATGGAGACATGGTGATGATAATGGGTTGATAATACAAATGCAATGAAGGTGATTTTGTCAAGGGCATGCTATAATGATTCATGTAAAGTAAGATTGCTTAAGCTTAGATGGATGCAAATGGGTTGTGTGAAGACCTTGCTTATATAGGCTAAGGGAAGACCAAATCCAAGTGTCAATAGATCCATGACTGGAGGAATTACCTGTGAGGTGTATGGTTGAGAAGACTTGAGAGAATGTGCACGAATCAGAAGAGGACAAGTGTCCAAGCTCCTTCATGCATCAGGGTGTTGAGTATGTGTTTGTCATTGATGTCAAAAGTAGTAAAGTGCAGTTTGAGTGCCTTGGTTGAGTTGTTGCAATATTGATGTTGTGAATTTATTCATGCTTCAGGGTCTTGGTTCATCATGCTCATGTTGTAGTTCACATCATTCCTAATATGGTCAGAATAGGTTGTCAAGATCAGATGTGTTGAGGTCAGTGATAGTGGGTTGTGTTTGAGTTAATGTCTTCATTGTGGAGTTCATTTGATGTTTCATAAGAGGTCATGAAGAATAACTCATTCAAGTCATGATGCAGTATTACTAGCAAAGAGATCAAGACATAAGGTTGGTTGTCACTAAAGGTGTTGATTGGTTGATCATTAAGTTGATGTTGATTGATGAGCTTTAAAATGATGAGATTTAGGATGTTGCTTCTTGGTTCATACATCTTCAATGTTGGTCATTTATGTTAGCAAGGTCAATTGGTCTTCACATTTCACATTGGCATTATGACTTGGTATCTAGGTGTGTTTCAGTGGAAGTGGCATCATGTGTGGTATGCATGTTAAAGAGTTCAAGATCTGCAACAAGGTCACTTCATGTTAAGTCACAAGGAGGTCAGAGAAGACCCTGATGGAAATATGGCATACAATGTCATTAAATTAAAAAACTTGTGTAAGATGAAAATGTAGTGAGAAAAGGAGCATACAGAGAAAGTTTGCAGATGTCAGATGGTCATAGTGTTGTTGCTACAAGGTTTTAGTATGATGTCTCTTGAGATATTAGTCTCCAAACACACAAACACATGTCTTTATATTCTAAACAAACCTGTCTTAATTTTTTGCACTTTATGTTCTAATGCTTTGATGACTTGCTATAACAGGTAGGTTATAACTTAAGCTATAACTTATGTGCATCAAACTCATAGGGGACCGGCCCCTTTCTCCTAGCAATACCGGTGGTCAAAGAGCATCGAATGCTTTAGATGCCTGAATACTTGGAGCGGTTTTTAGTTTGAATTTTTGAAGAATATTAAAAGACCACCGAATATGTTATTCGAAGAAAAAGCATCTATAAAGCTTTGAAAAGTTTGGGGCACATCTTGGGCATTGTTTTTTAGAAGTTTTCTTTAAGGAATTTTTTTTTTTGAATTTCTATTTTATTTGCCTTTTAAAAGGCATGAGATTTGGGAGGTTAAGGATGGATATATTTTTTTAAGGAGCTTTTATAGGAGATGAGTGATGTGTTTAAAAGCAATTTTTTTGGGAAAATTCTTTCTAAATTCTATCTATGCCATTGAAAGTGAAAAGTTTTTTTTAGAAAATAAGATTGCAGGTTCTTCATGAAATATGCAAAGAAGAAATTGAAGTTTTTTTTTTTTTGAGACAATAATGAAATGTTGGAGAAGGTGAAAATATATGCAAGGGAATATAAAATTGCACATAGATTTTTTTGAAGAAATTATTTATGCAGATTGAAGAGTCATTTTTACAGATGAAGATAAAATTGCACACAGAAGAATATCAATCATTTATTTTGAAAGAAATTTTTTTAAGATTTTCTTTTGCAGAGAAGATGAATCTTTGAAGGGACAAAATGTTTTTTTATTGATCATTTATTTTGTGAATAAGATTTTCTTCTTGCAGATGGATTGGTGTTTGGATTCTTTGAAGTTTTTATTATTGCAGATGAAAGGGCAAATTGGTAAATAGGATGAATATATTATTTTTGAAGACAATATTTAAGAGAAGAAAATTGAAAAGTTATTTTTATAGATTGAATTTGAAGAGGTTATTGAAGAATTGAAAATGCAAAGAGGAATATGAAAAGATTGAGGAATATTTTCTTATTGCAAGTGAAATTTTGAAGAATGGACAAGAGAGAAAAAATGAATTGTATATACGAAAGAGAAGCAACAATGAAAGATCCAGAATTATTTTATTTTTTAGATGATCATTTTGTAGAAGAAAATGAATTGTTTTTTTGAATTGTTTATACAGAGAAAAGAGAGATATGAAAGGTCAGGATATTTTTTCCTTGCAGGTGAAAATTTGAATATGAAAGGTCATTTCATATTTAATGGTACTGCAGGTTCCAGATTGATTGAATGAATGAGTGTGCAGATCAATGATGAAATATTTTAATGGATGTGAATCAATTGAAGACAACTTGAATGACACTGACAGGATCAAATCAAGCATAAAGATAATATGAAATTAATTATGCAGGGATAAACTAAATCAGATACAGAGATTGACAAGATCATTAGAAAGACAATTGATTGCATCAGATGATTTAGTATGTAGAGATAATCAGGTGAATTAATTTTACTGAAGATGAAATGCAAAGGAAGACATTGAGAATGTATTGTGAATCAGGTAATTTGATTATGCAGAGATCACGAAATTGATAAGTAGATTGGATTGAGTATGATTGCAAATTCAGAGAAGACATGTTGAGTAATGGTGCAAATCAGATTGAGTGGCAATCACTTCTTGCACACTTCGCAGTTTGTCTATATTGCAAGTTGGTGCTCCTTAAAGTTGGTGCTTCTAAATTAATTAGGGGTTGGTGCTCCTTGAAGTTGGTGCTTCTAAATGAATTAGGGGTTGGTGCTCCTTGAAGTTGGTGCTTCTAAACATTGTAATCAGTGAGATTTTTGATAAAGCCAGTGAGGCAGTTTTGGAGTGGTTTTTCTACCCCCGGAGGGTTTTCCACTCATGCAATGTTGTGTTATGTCTCATATTGTTTTCATCTGTATGTGTGTATGAGGTTTTGTTCTCTTTCTTCACTCTCAGTCATGTGCATATGTGTTTGACAAATTAATGATATCTTTCTCTCTTTGTGTCTTGAAAGTTAAAGTTTGCAAAAGGATTTAAAAATTTACACAACACTGATTCACCCCCCCTCTCAGTGTTGTCCTAGACCCCTACACATGGGAGTTAACAAAATAGATGGGGGAGTTAAGTGAATGGACTAATCAGTTAAGTGAATTGATTAGGGAGTTAACTGAATGGACTAATCAGTTAAGTGAATTGATTTATTAGGGAACTCAAATGACTAATTAGTTAACTGATTTGATTGGTGAGTTAACTAATTTGATTGGAGGATAAATAGGACATGTGGGTGAGGGAATATTAGCTAATTAAATATTAAAATATTTAATTACATGTGCAACAAGGTGAGGTGGAAGAGTGAGGTGGAAAGGTGAGGTGGAAAGATGATGTGGATTTTTGGAATTAGGACTTAGGATAGAGGAATTTTAGGATTAATTAAATAATGTGGAATTATTTAATTATATGAGACATTAGAAGAATTTAGGGATTTTAATTAAATAAATTGATATTATTTAATTTTGGGATAATGTGAATCATTTAAATAAATTAGAATATTTATTTAATTGATAGAGGAATGAGAATAAAATAAATATTAAAATATTTACTTAATTCAACTTGGCTATTTTTAGGTGTATACACCTTCCATAAAGCATAAATCATCCCATTGAAATGAGGAGCTTCTTTCTTATAAGACATCATGGATCGACCTCAAGCTGTTAGGCTTACTTCCGAGGAACCTTGCTCTTATACCAATTGTTGAAATGCACCAGACAACTAAGAGGGGGGTGAATCAGTTGTCTTCAAAACTTTGATCACTTATGAACATTAACACATCAAACACTTGTTCACTATTATTCAAATTTAATCATGAAAGCATTTAAAAAGAAACTCAACACAACAACATAATCAACACATGAGACACCAAGTTTTTTACGTGGAAAACCCTAAAAGGGAAAAACCACGGTGGGTGTTAGCCCATATAAATAAATAAGTTATAACAATACTAAAAAATAGAGCTCAATGCCTTAGGGCTCACTACCTAGTACACTCACTGCAAATGTTGAGGCTCATTACCAAGATCGGCTCACTGCCAAGGGGTGGCTCACTACCAAAGGTTGGTGAACTGATTTGATAGCATCTACTCCATTCCTGGGTTCAATTCCATTGAAGCACATTATAACTCCTCTGGTCTGCTCTTCTTACACCTTCGTACTTATCTTATCATTTTCACACACAAACATCTTTTTCTCAAGTACATTACATGCATTTATACAATTCATCAACCTTAGAATGTACATCAAGGTCGGAATTATATTCATCAACCATTGGAAACATCTCCAAGGTCAGCATTACAAACATACATGGAAATAGGTCTGGATCATGTTATGCCTTAGCTGGAGCTCAAATACAATCTTCCACATCATGACATGCTTCCACAATCTTCAATGTATCTTCGTAAGTAATTAAAACAACCAAGTCGGTCGAGACTGGTGTTAACATTAAGTCTTTTAAGAGCAGTCTTCATCCACAATCCAAATTTCTTTTTGCAGACCAATCCAAAGGTAGGAACATGATCATGAGACATCCAAAAGCATAGTGTAATCACCAGGAACAACTGCACAATCTCTAACCACTCTGTCAAGAAGATTCTTCAAACTGGAGCACATAACCAACACCATTAGCTATTGTCATAGAGAAAAGATAGCTTGCGGACCACCAAATTATGAACCATTGAAGTTAAAGGTACTTATCATCATTTCACACTTAACTCATGAACCACAGATCATAATACTTCAATGTGGAGCAAAATACATTCTCTTTATCACCACCAAATATACAAAAAAAGTAGTTTTCACTATGGTGAACATAACTCACTCAAATCTTCATATCGGAGGCTTAAACTTGGAACATAGCATCTTCAAACATGTATCTAAGTAACTTCCAATCCACAAATAAAGATATTCATTCTACAAGAAATGCGGAGCAATCTATTGGATTATTTTGTTGTATCAGGAATACTTATTATCTTTAGTACTTAACTCATTACAAGCAAGCATCAAAACAAGAGCACAGTTGACACCAATGACAACACAGATATGTTGACATCAATGACAACACCACTTAGACACATACATGCAACAAATGGGGCCCCAACCAATCAAAAATCTCCATGATCATCTATCAAGTACTAGGACCTCGTCTATCAACCCAAGAATACCAGCTGAATCTGGTCACACAAGTGTTGAATGTGTGTCAGTCCAATCTCATGATCCTCGATGCCAAGGTACGGTGTCATCCATAATCTCCTCGCTCCAGCCTCTCTTGCGTCAGTATCATAATCAACGCGGGCTCCGTAGATCAAGATTCTAAGGATCTGCCAGATGTCCTCTAGGGTAATAGTAATATCCCTCGTCAGTAGATGAAAGGAGCTACGCTCACTATGCCATCTCTCTACTAGTGCAATCATCATCGCCTGATATACTCACACCAGGGTCATGTGAGCCACATACTAGAGGCCCATCATCTCCAAGAATAGGTCCTCATACTTGTCTAACTTAGCTACTAAGGCCAATACCAGTGGGTGTGACTCCCTTGACATCAGCAGTGGAAGAACAACCTGCATCCACAGAGTTTCACTTGTCAAAATTTGAAAAATCCTTAGTTTTCTAGATTTTAATCCAAAAGCAACTTAGAAACTAGAGGCACCAGTCTACTCACTAAAGGCACCACACTATTCACCATAGGCATAACTTTTCCCACCATAGGCGTAATTTTGTTGACCAAAAGTGCCCCTAAAATGTTAAGCCCCTAACCCCTCAAACTTCGCCAAAAGTGAACCCTTTTAACCATAGGCACCATGTTGTCAACCATAGGAAACCTACTTTACCAAATTCACCATTCTGCATGCCATAAGCACACTTTTGCAACCAAAAGCATCTATGAACCTAAAATCCTAGAAATCAGCCAAAAGTGCAACTCTATAGCCAAAGACGCCATTGCGCCTACCCTAAGCGACCTTTCTTTTTTGCAAAAGCACCACATTTTCCACCATAAGCGCCATTCTAGCCTAGGGATTGCTTTTGTTCAAAACTAAAGTCTACCCTCATAAATAGCCCTCATAAATGCACGTAATGACTTTGTTAGGGGTACTTACCACTCCTGGTGCTCCTACCGGTTAGCCATGTGTCCCTACTCTCTCCATGTGGTGATCTTCTTGTGGAATGCCATCCATATCTGGTATCTCATCATATCGAAGCTCTAAACTCTCTAATACACTAGAAGACAAGGTCTTTGAAACTTTGAGGATGCAAATGACTTGAAAGGGACCCCTAGGCCCTACTTATAGCTTCCCAACCCTAATTTCTTCCCTCCCATCATCCATTTTTCTTCGTGTCAGCCCTATTTCTTCATCCTATCAGCTTTGAACTTTCAATCTGGTCTTTCTTAGCCTCTTTCTATCATGTCATCAGTCTTTTCTTCTAGTCATGAGTCAACCTAGTCCTTCTTTTGTTTTCCTCTCGAAGGGGCATCGTACATCCTATCACCAGTTACACTGGGGCATAGTTGTCAATCATAAATCATCAGTATTTTTCTTTGAAACAACATTGTGAAACACATTGTATCAAAGAGGGGAAAAATGTAGACACCCAAAAATGACCATTAGATTATACATCAATTCGTCTAACACACCTTTAGCCAACATTAATTAAATAACTTAATTATTTAATTAATTTCATCAATTTCTTCTAAAATTTACTTAAATCCAACATTAATTGAATAAATCTAATTATTTAAATTAATTTCAATAAATTCACCATATATTATTCTTCTATTTCTTTTTTTTTTTAAGATAATGCGCCTGGTAAACTTTTTAATGTGACCGGTGACACTGGTGCGACACGCCCTCCAGCTCCACAGTAATGCTTTTTGCCCGGAGCGATGAACCGGTGAGGCCACAATACGGGGGACCTCATCCCCAAGAAGGAACACTTCAAACCCGCGAGCTTGTTGGCCCAGCGAAGGCGTAAAGCCTTGCGAGCTCGTTGGCCCAGCGGGGGTTTGAACTCTGGTGGCTGCCACTACAACTGAGCGACTTAACCACTGAACCATGCCGTCATCGGCATATTATTCTTCTATTTCCCCAATAATTAAATAAATCAATTATTTAATTAATTCAATATATTAATTCCTCTCATCTACACAATTAAATAATTTTAATTATTTAATTGGCTAATTATTCTTCTAAAATTAAACAAATTATTCAAATTTATTTAAATTGACTTTTCAAATATCTTCTAAATAAATAAAATCAATATTTTATTTATATCTTATTTATTCCTCCATCATGCACAATAAATTAAATATATTTATTTATTTAATTTCTAATTATCTTTTCAAATCTTCTAAAAATATCTTTTTCCTCCATGCACACAAATTAAATAATTTATTATTTAATTTTACTCATATCATGTCAAAAAGGAAATCAAAAGTTGAGTTAATTGGCTTTTAAATCATTATTTTTATCAATCAATTCATAAAATAGAAAAAAACATTCTATTTTTATAAAAATCAATCCCATCTTTAGTCAACAAAGAAATTAACTCAATAAAACATCTTTTTGCCTGGACACTTGTCATGTGCACATTCCTTCATGTCTTCTCAATTTATCTCATTCTTTGATTTCATTGAATTTCCTCCACCGTTGATCAATCTTCTCTAAAAGCTATAAATATGCCCATTCACCTCTTCACAAGCCCTTCATGATTTTTGAGCATTGGCATTCATATCTTCCAGTGCTTTAAGCATTCTTTGAAGCACCTTGCATCCATTGAGCTATCATCTATCCACTTGCAATCATGGTTATTCTACGTTTAGAGCAATCCACATATCAATACACCAAGGAATAAATATCGTAGTGTGGTAAGTTGCAATTATTGTTTGCTTTAGATTTTGTTATTTGTTATTGCAATTATTTCTTGAGTTATGTAGACATTGGAATTTAGGGTCTTTTGTTCTTGTTTACATTCTAATTTCTAGCATACACAAATTCTTCTCCTCAACAAGGTGCTCTTCATGGGAGCTTCTTTCTCTAAGGAGGTATCTTCTTCATGTGTTTGATTTATATTCATCTGATCACTCCTCTATGTCTCAACTTTCTCTTGTTGATCATCTTGATGAGTGAAGATTTCTTCATTCTGTTTCTCTTCTTGTCCTTGAGCATCATCTTCTTTTTCCAACTTTTGATCAATGTCTTCCTTCTCCTCTTCTCTAGTGGGTGAAGGGGTATCCTTCTATGGACTATCCTCAAAAATGTCAATCACAAGATCCTTAGATGAAGTACCTTCATTAGATGTTGGCTTTACAATTGTCTTCTCAGAAATACCTTTTTTAGACACCTCTATTATTTGGGCAGAGGGAGGAGGGATGGTAATTTGCATTGGCTATGTAGGCTCATTTGTTGTTTTTTGGTGCTCTTGTTGTGCAATTTCATCACCTTCTCTAGGAAGTTTTCCTAAAGTCTGCCTTGTTGGGAAAACATGGGCCATTGGGACTACACCTAAACCAACAACTAGCCCTGCCTTAGAAGCCAAATAAGTGATTTTAGCTTTTCTATAAGCCTCACCAACCATTGTAACTACCTCCTCATCTATAGCCTGATCTATTGATCCCCTCATTTTCTTCTTCGAAAGATTCTTATAATTTTTCTAGTATACCCTAGTACAAGAACAAGTGGACTCACTTGCAGCAGATCTTTCTCTTTTATTACCCTTTTCTTTTCCTTTTTCAAATTGTGAAATCCTAAAGTCCAACCAAGCATTGCTAGTATTTATGACCCTTTAACCGACTTCATCCAAAGATACTACTTCCCACAAGGACCATTCAATAACAGGTAAAGGATCATTACTTTAGAACCTTGTTCATATCATATACTAGGTCTAAAATATGCCCATCATCAGATAACTGCTCAGGAACATCATCCCTTACACCAAATGCTCTTAATTGATAAGCAATCAACCTACAATAACCTCTTTTCCTTACCTCAAAATCATCCTTCAAGTTGGCCTAGAAGTCTTCAAATGCATCTTCATGTTGAAATCCCATAGTGGGGAACAATTGCTTCAACCTTCCTACAGGATCAAAATTATCCTTGGCAACATATGTCTTCAAATTTAAAGCCTCTAATTCCTCTATTGTTGTCTTAGCCACCTAGATAGGGTAGGACTAAAATCCTAAAGTAAATGGATATTTTACTCCAGCCTTATGTTTTCTTGATAGTTTAAAGTGAACTTCACTAATTTGTCTAGAAGATTCCATCAAAATGACCTTATCACTGTAGTATCTTGGCAAAAGGAATGGAGTACTTTAAAATTCAGAAATTCTTATGTAATTGGATCTTGGGAACTGAATGAACCATTGTCCCTATCCTCTAGCTAATTTCATTACCTTATCTAACATTCTCCATCCAAGACCTCTAGTCAGCTGAGTGATTATTACATATAAAAAGGCATCATTCACCCTCTTGAAATGTCTTTCTTCCTATTTTAGCTCTAATTGAGGGTAGAAAACTCCCAAATTTTTCTGTCTTGGAAGTTCTCCTCTTATCCCTTGTGTAGTGAGACCTAGGAAATTTCCAACTTTGGCTGCCAAGTATACAACATATGTTGACATATAAAAAATTTTGGTGTTGACAACATAAGTCAATTGTGCATGAATTTGATTAGAGACAATTGAACCCCAATCCAAGAAAACTTCTCCTTTCAATATTATATGGATGAATTGAAACATCTAGGTTTCATAGGGCTTGGAGTCCTCTTTTCCAAATACTCTATTTAACAGAATTATGACGTCTCCTCCCTTAGCCTGAAATTATGCTCTTTTTAACTTTCCAAGAATTTTAGCCATTGATTTCCTCTCATTCTCAATGAGCATCTATTTAAGTGCTTAAGGTTATTAGTTATATTGAGCTCAAAGGCTTTTCTAGATTCATCTTCTGCCAATAGACTAATTTCCCTATAAGGAGGTAAATCAAAGGTTGTCCTAATCATAGGAGGAGTAAGATCAAGAATTTCAATGCCATAAGAGTCATAGCACTTTCTATTCCTACGATTATAATATTGAACAATAGTTAAAATCAATTCTAGGCACTGAACTGCAACTGGGAATGAAGCTATGTATGAACTAACCTAGAGCTAGCGGTCTTCTTTGCCCTCGGGGAGGCATTATCACTAAAGGTACCTTGAATAAAAGTATCCAAGTCAATATGTCCCATGTCCATGTCTGTAGTGTTCATCAAGTCTAAGATGAACTTGGATACATTAGGTACCCCTAAAACCTATACTTCATGGTTAGAGGAAGTTTCTTTTTCTTCTACCCTTTCTTTTCAACCTCTTCCTTTGCATCAATTTCTTCTTGAATCCACTCCTCTACCTCATCAGACATCTATCAAACCTAAAAATGCAATAAAATCCTATAAGAAATCCATTTAATCTAAAAAAAACTTTAAATTTTGTAAATTCTAAGTGTTTTAGTTTTGGCAGGATTTCGGGCTGTGAGCAAATTCGAGGATCAGGAACCAAAAGTTCCTAGCCATAAATCATTCCCAAACCCCAGCTCTTTATCATTATTTCACCTTTGGTAAAAATTAGGGATCCAGAAGGAATTTGGATTTGGGCACTTGGTGCAAATGGTCCATTGGGGTCTAGAGTTCCAAAGGAACTCCACACTTACTCAACGAGAATTAAAAGTTTGGGAGGTTTGAGACTTTGAGGATCTAGGGAAAATATTCTTATGGGGAGTGGGACTCCAAAAGGATTTGGGATCTCAAGATTTTGGTTCCAAAATCCCTTCAGGGCCCGAGGTCTAAAGGAACTTTCTGATACTTAAGCTTTTTCACATAAATGGTTCATATTTGGGCTTTCAGAAGAAAACTATATTTTTATATTAGGTGCCAACATTCCTTCAAGACTTGATATCCCAAAGGAATCTTTTCAACGAAAGAGTTTATAAGGAAATTAGGATCAAAACTTGCGTAATAATTCAAATTCTAGCATTGAGGTGCAAAGGTGCTTCCCAGGGTCTGTGATCCTGAAGGACACGAACTTTAAATTTTTCTAAGGCAAAACTAGGGATTTTAATTTCCACATGGTTTAATCTGACTGGTCTCAAATGGTCCATTTAATCAAACATAAAGCAAAAACCAAAACTTATTCTAAGAAAGCATGAATTTTAATTTTAAACCTAACAAAACAAGCAAAACCCAAAAACATGATCCTTCTTGAGCAAGAAAGATGAAAACATCCAACCCTGAACAAGGTAGAACCAAAAAAATAAACAAACACAAAAGACAAGAGAGAAAACAATAAACCAAGCAAAAAAAGAGAAAATTGTAAAGAGAAGAAAGAAAAACCAACCTGAAAATACATAGTCGAAGAAAAACAAGGAAGCAACTCTCGCCAAATATAACTTGCATTAAAATCCTCCACAACTTGACAAATTTGTGTGAAAATTGAAGGAAATCGATCATTCAAGGTTGCTAGGGTAGACAAGTAGCTTAAATTTTTTATCTTGGAAATAAAAATGCAAAAAAGATCTATAAAGTTGAATATATACTTTCTCCATAAATTCAAATCGTGTAGCATTAAATGTAGTAGAATGGAAGTGGAAGTGCGAGAAGAAATCACATTTCAGAAAATTAGTTCCAAGATCCCTTCGAGACCCATGATTCTGATAGAAAGAAAAACAAAGAAATCAAGCAAGTCAAGAAAGAATCCCGAACCTGCGATCCCGACAGTTTAGGAACCCTCGACATCAAAACAAAAGATGCTAAAACACAACAAGCTAAAGGCCAAAAGAAAAATCCTAAGTCAAACTTAGGACTTAAAAAATGGTCAAAAAACCCAAAAAAACTAAGGAGAAGAAGAAACAAAGAGAAACAAAGAGAAAGAGAAGGAAAAGAAACAAATGGGGTCCTTGAGTTAATTGAAAAAAGATGGGGTATGTATGCAGTGCATAACAAGTTCAAGACCTATAAAATATTTAATAAATTCTTCAAAATTTATGGTATCTTGATACATATCTTTTTGAAGCTTCAAAATCCTAGGTTTGTACTTGATCATCATATCTATCTTAAAGTTCAATAAATTATTGCACTTAGTCACAAAGTTTGGTTCTTCATCTTGAAAAATATCTTCAACCTTTAACTCTGTTGGACTCATTTTATTCAACTCCTTCAAGACCCTAAGATTCTTCTCATTTTTACCTTCTTCAGTCCTAAAGTTTCCCCTGAAATAATTAATTTATGTGCTTGTTCATAATATTTTTAACCTTGGTCCAAGACCTTATTAGCTTCCTCTAAGATTTGAGATACCCACTGGTCACTTGCATTTGACCTTTTCTTTATTAATTGTAAAGAATCCACACCCTGTTTGGTCATAAAAAAATGGTGTATATGAAGACATTGACTATTTTTAGGAGATAGGAGTGAGGAGCTCCTTTATGAATATCTTCATCTATTCTAATTGCAGCTTCAACTCTTCCTTAGTTTGTTTTTCCATGTGCATCTTTGAGACAACTAAATCCACTGCATATCCTAGAGAAGCAATCTTCTTATCCCTTGTTTTCTTTCTCAAATTCGCCTAGATATTTGGTAATCAGAGATAAAGAGATCTATTTCGTCCTTATCCACTAGGAGTGTTGCTATTTTAGATATTCTCTCCCTAGGTTCATTGGTCATGATGGTGAGACGGTTCTTGATTTCTTTGGGGTTCCCCCTTCTCTACTTGAACTATCATGGTTTGAAGAATTAGTGGCTTCACCACTACTTTATATATTTTCTCTAAGTCTATCTTAGCCATGTAGGGAGAGCAGGGTTCTCTTGTGAAACTTGACCATCCTTTTGTTTAGATTCTTTTTGTCTTGCTCTTCATGATCAGAGGTTTATTTGTCTAAGATTTCCTCTTCTAGAGTTTCTTCTTGTTGTTGAGGAGTTTCTTTATTTACTTCCTCCTCTAATGTAAAGACATTTTGTAAAGATGAGTTGAGAGGACCAATTTCCTTTTCAATGGTTTTGATTAACTCATCTTTCTCACCTAGAGTTAAAACTTCTTCCTTCTATATTCCATAACCATTTTCTTTTCTTTTTGTTTTGGTTTCTCTACAGAGGAAGTCTTTGATAGGTTGAGATGGTGTTCTTACTCCATTTGTTTATACACATCTTCCTCTTCAAGTTCACCCTCTATCATAATTTCTTCTTCTTGATCCTACTCAAGAGAAGTATGTTTCACAGGAGAAGTATGTTTATCGAGATAATTCTTGAAGGAATGTCAATAACAGGAGCTCTTGGTGGAGGGTGCGTGATATAAACTTCTTCATCCACTACTTTTTCAACCCTGTCTTCTTGTGATACCCTTGATTCTATTTCAACTTGAGTGTATGAAGGAGATTTAATCGCATGCATTGGTGACTTATTTGCCTCTTTTACAAGCTCTAGGGTAACTTGTTCTTGTTCTTTCCCTTGGTCTAGAAAATAACTCATTGCAACCCTTGTTGGGAGGACTTGTGCCATAGGCATCACACCTAAGCCAACTACTACACCTATCTCTATAGTAGTATAGGTAATCTGTGCTTTTCTATGTGCTTCATGGACCTTTTCTACTATGTTTTCATCCACAACTCCCCTCATTTTTTCTATGTTAGGATCTTTCTTACCCTTTTTATATACTGTAGTTCTAAAGGAGGTTGATTCTACAATTGTGCATCTTTTATCTTTCTTTCCTTTGCCTTTGCATTTGTCTAATTGAGTGATTCTTACATCCAGCCAAGAATGGCTGAAATCCAAAACATTATTGCTTATGGACTAAATAGACAAATTCTCCTTTAAGGACCAATTTAATTTTTACAAAGGTTTATTATCAACCTTCTCCAAATCATAAATTGGATTCAAAGTATGTCCATCATCTAGCAATTCTTCATGGATAACTTCTCTAACTTTGAAGGCCTTGATTTGGTAGGCTATCAATCTACAGTAGCCTCTCTTTGTTACTTCAAAATCATCCTTGCAATATTCCCAAAAATGCTCTAAATATTGTTGATGATCATCAATTGTAGTGCTTGGCAACTTCTTAAGCTTGCTAGAAGGATCAAAATTCTTCCTTAGAAAATAGACTTTAAGGTTTAATGCCTCCAATTCCTCATTAGTTGACTTTGAAACTTTGATAGAAAGGCATGAATTAAATCCTAAGGTAAAATGATATTGTACACCTATTTTATGCTTTCCTGATAATTTTAAATGGACCTCAAGCATTTTCCTTGAAAACTTCATCATGATTAGCTTATCACTACATTGTCTCAGTAAGAGGTAAGGTGCCTTGTCAAACCTTAATATTTTGATGTAGGTTAACCTTTGGAATTTGATATACCATTATCCCCATCCCCTTACAAGGTCCATTACTTGTACTGAAATCCTTGCACTGATGTCTCCTATCAATTTTTCAATTATCACATAAAGAAAAGCATGATATTAACTCTCTCATAATGTTTTTTAGCATCTTTATGCTCAAGCTGAGGGTAATAATTCCACATCTTGATTTTTACTTCTACTTCACCTCTTACCCCCTTAGTGACCAACCCTGGGAAGTTGGCTTGTCTAGATGATAGATAAATTATATAAGAAGTCATATAGAACTTCTTATATCTATAACTTTGGTGAGTTGGACATGTAATTTGTCAAATACAATCTACCCCTAATCAAGGAAATTGTCATTCTTTATAATAATATTGATATATTGGAACATCCATGAATTGTATTTCCTACAATCATCTTTGCCTAATGCTTTGCTCAACAAGGTAATTATATCTCCAATCTCAAAGTGGAAATCTGACCTAGTTAGACTACTAGGGATTTTTTCTACACACTTCCTTTCCTTTTCAATCCAATTCCTATTCAAATGCTTAGAATTATCAGTATGATGGTCTTAAAAGGTTGTTTGAGATTGTTATTCTCTCAACATTCCTAGTTGTGCATGCAAGGTGGAAGGTCAAATGTCATTCTTATCATAGTAGGAGTGATGTTTAGGGTTATGTTGCCCTCTACATCATAGCATCTCCTATCAACTAGATGGTAGTTTTGTGCACAGGTAAGTATCAACTCAAGACACTGAATTACAATTGATAGGAAAACCTACCACATCCACAAGTCCTATTCCTACTAAAACTTTGTCCCTTTGAGTAAGGTTATCTCCAAATACATCTTTATTAAATCGTTTTAGGCTTACATGGCCTAGGTCTATATCTGTAATGTTCTGCAAGTCAAAAGTGAACTTGGAAACCCTAGGAGCTCCTTGAAATTGATACTTCATGGTTAGAGGCAACTTGTCTAGCTTCTAAGGCAATAGGAGTTCCTACAAAACTAAGAAAATCTTATATTAGTCCATTTATAGTTGTAAAAAACATTAAATTTATGAAAGGACACAAGGATTTGGAACATATGTGCGTAAACTTGCAAAAAAAACTAAGATTCTGAAATATTTCTTCTTATAGGTGGGAATCCAAAATCCGTGGGGATCACGGATCTATGGATAATGTGCAAAGGTGTTGTTAGGATCTGAAAGTCTACAAGAATGCTTTCTTTTCTTTAAAGTGGGAAAATGGGAATCAAAGGGGATCAGGAACTTTTGGACAAAGTTTTCAAGTGCGCAAGACTTTCGAAAACCTAAAACATTGGATTTCTATTTTACCATAAGGCAAGGTTTCAGGATCCAGAGGGATAAAGGAACTTGGGATTAGGATTAATAGTTCTACAACAAACAAAGAACCTAAACAAGGTTCTGAGAAGGAAATCTAAGGTTAAACTACCTACACCCAATAGGAGATTCAAATTAAAACTAAAACCTAACTCCTAAAACCCTAACAAAGCAACTAATCAAAAAAATACAAAAAGAAATTAGGTAAGTCTCGATTCCAAAAAGAGACCGAACCAAGGGGAACAAATAATAAACACAAGGGAAGAGAAGTCAAGAAAAACAAATCAAAAAGAAAAGATAAAAAAACAAAAAAACGTGAGAAAATCAAGACAAAATTGATAAGACCTATCTAGAAAATGTGGAGCAGAGAAAATGAAGGCAAGAGAACTAGTTTGGTAACATCTTAAATCAGTTAAATATAAACACATTACACCAATTCCTATGCCATTAATGTTAACGAAGTGGCAGAAAGTGGAATTCTAGGAGGAACTTGGACTTCAGAATCATGTCCTAGGAATCTGAAGTTCCTCGAAACTCAAAAAGTTTGAAAATGAAAAAAGATAAACAATGGTCTAATCGGGAATCAGAACCCAATAGGAACATGGAACAAAGTTCCAAGGTGTGAAAGACCTCCAAAAGTATGAACTCATGAAACAGACAATGGGTCAAGAACTAAGAAAGACCTGGGATCTCGAGGTTTTGGAAAATCCTATAACTTCAAGAAATGGCTTCAAACCAAAGGAAAAATTCCAAAAAACAAAACAAAGTACAAGAAATAAAAAGACCCAAAAGGGGTCAAAACACAAAAACACTAAGGAAAATAAAGAAAACAAGAAAAAGGGAAAACAAAAGAAAGGGGGCTCCCCAGTTGCTAAAGCAAAGAGGTGGGGTGTGAATGCAAGGAATAACACGTTGTACTTTCAAATTCTTTAGGAACTAAAATTATAGTCTCTATATTTCTCTTTCAAATATTTTGAAAGACATTTTAGGAATTTTTAGGGACAACTAATTCTCCCCACTTGCTAATATCATTTTATAAGCCTCATAATGCATAATTTTTCTAATGCTTTAAATTAAAAATAAGAATAAAGTTACCACCACTTAGATACACTCTACTTAAACATCATCCACTTCAATGGTCATATAGTCAATAGCGATTTTACACCTCATTCACAAAAAAAATGGTAAATATTAGTTCTTTTTTTATTGGCTAAAACTTACATTTGACTATTTAAGTGGATGATGTTTAGGAATAGCCCCCCCAAACTCCCATTTATTATTTGTAATTGGCATTTAGGTGTTAACTCTTGAATTCATATCATATTATTTGGAATTGTCTGAATACCATACCTCTAGACATTTGTTGTTGCTTACATGGCAAAGGTGTTGTAGACACCCTAAAATGTCCTAACCATTTAAATGTCACCTGACCTTAGCCATTTCACTAATTTATCCCCAATTAATTAATTAAATTTTATTTAATTAATTAAATCCCTTAGCCACCTATATTGAATTAATTTAATTAATTCAATATTTATCCCTTTCTAACATTACCCATATTAATTAAATAAATATAAAATATTTATTTGGTTAATATTCCTTTTTCAACTTAATCACATCCTTAATTAATTAAATAAACCCATTTTATTTAATTAATTATTCCCATTCACATGACTCCCATAGCCCAAATAAAAAATTAAATAAATCCTTCATCCCACCAAGTGTCACATTATCTACCCTCCACTTAACCCATTCACATGACTTACCAATTTAAATAATTTTTATTTGAATTGGAGCTAGTTATTCTCATCCCTCCACTTGTCACATGACTATGCTTTCTTGATGTGCAAGGAAACCTAATTAATCCTAGCCATCCATCTCTTTCAAACCCTAATCGATCTTGTCCATCCATTCAAACTAGGTCTTTCCTATAAACCTAGCCTCCTCTAAGCCATTTGAGGGGGATGCAATCTAATTTCGTACTGTTATGCTGCCAAAATCTTGAGCAACCAACATTCAATTATATTCATCAATCTCTCCCTTGCATACATTTGCCTCTTCATCTTGCATCTTTCGTCATATTGCATCCATCATCTTGTAGGTATCAATCAAGCCATCATCTTGCGCATATCATTCGAGGTGTATTGAAGGTTTGGGTTTGGGTAATGTATGTCTTTGTTTCATCATTTCAGCTAATCCAAATTTTTAGTATACATGTATTTCTCATGTTTTTATTGCTCATAGCTTCTAGTAATATTTATTCTTCTTCTCTCCAATATTAGTAAATTAATAAATGGATTTTATTTGTTGATATGAATGAAAATATATTGTTTGTCATTGAAAAAATTTAACAAAAATTCTAAAATACTTATTGATTTGTAATATGATCGAAAGTACAAGTTTCCATGGCTTATGACTTCCTAGGATACTATAAAAGCTCCAATGGTGCATTTAAGGGGGGCATACCTTGAATGGATGGATAAAAAAATAGTGATACATTCATAAATGAAGATAACCTTGACTTTGGAATGTGCTATTAGAGTTACGAATGGGGATTGACATTAAGGAAATGATATTTTGGTTTCAAATTACAAAAACCTGTATTAACTAGAATTGAAGTGACCAATCTCACTCATAGTCAGGGAAACTATTTTTTGCCTTTAAAAAAAGAACAATCTAAGCTCACTCATCATAAGAGCAAACATTTCTTGGATTAAAAACAAAATTAAAATATTGTTTAGAAATAAGAATTAAAATATCTTCATACATAAATCTCAAATATTTCTAGTTATCTTAGAGAAACAAGAAACTTTGAATGACACTTCACTTTGAAGTTCAAAGTTCAACGTTCAAAGACACTTCACTTAAATGCACAAGAATGTCAAATTTCACATAAACACACACACACAAGAATGTCAAAGTTCACTCAAACACACACAAACAAATGACACAAAGTGAATGGAAAATTTCACTCATGCATAGACACAATCCACACAAAGTGAATGTCAAGGTTTCTGCAAAAACACTCCAACAAAGTGAAAATCAATGTTTTTTGTACATACACTCCACACAAAGTGACATTTAAAGTATATTCTCATAGACATAAAATTAAATATCAAAGTTATTTCACACACACACACAAGAATGTCAAAGTTTAATCAACCACAAACAAACACATGGCACAAAGGGAATACCAAAGTTTGATTGCACAAATGCACTCCACACAAAGTGAATATCAAAGTTCATTCATACACAAACACACTCCAAACAATGTGACTGTCAAAGTAGTTATATACACACACAAACACACTTCACAAAAAGTGAACGTAAAACTATTTTTATTCATACACCAACACACTCCACAAAAAACAAACTTTTAAACATATACAAATACACTCTACATAAAGTGATAGTTGAAGGAAATTCATACACAAAAAAAATGAATGTCAAAGTACTTTCAAACGCACACACATACTACCTACCCCACACACACACACACATGTCCATGAACATAGAGTTTATTCCAACATTCATTCACACACACAGTGAATGCCAAAGTTAACTTCAACACACAAACTAAACATCATCAAAGTTTGAAAGCATTTTTTTGTATATATACTTCACACAAAGTGAATGTCAAAGTAGTTTTTTGCACACATGGTGAATGCCAAAGTTCGTTCTCACACACACACACACAAAGTGAGTGTCAAAGTATGTTTTAGTTAATATGAAAGTTCATTCATACACACACACATGCATGCACATACACACAATGAATGTCAAATCTAACTTTCAAACCTAGCCATAGATATAGTGAAATCCAAAGTTCATTCAAACACATAAAGTGAATGTCAAAGCTAATTTTCAAACCCACCAACACACACACACAATAAAAGTCAAAGTAAATATCAAAGTATTTTGTACACACACAGAGTGAATGCCAAAAGTCATTCATACACATAGTGAAATCCAAAGTTCATTTTCACACACACACATGTGCATCCACACACACACACAAAGTGAATGTCAAATTTCATTCTCTTACGCACATGTGCATGTATAATGAATTCTAAAACTAACTTTCAAACCCACCTACACATACACACACAAAGTGAATGCCAAAGTTTATTCAACCACATACATGTGCACACAATGACTACCAAAGTTAACTTTCAACTTGCCTCCCTCTTCTCCATGCACACACACATTGAAATCCAAACTTAATTCAAATGCACACATGCACAAAGTGAATATCATTAAAGTTTTAAAGCATTTTTGTTCATACACTCCACACAAAATGATTGTTTAAGTACATTCATACATAAGAATATGAATGCCAAAGTTAATTCAAATACATAGGCACACAGTTCACATAAACTTAATAACAAAGTTGAATTTCAAAGACATTTACACAAAATTCATATGAAGTGAATGCCAAAGTTAAATTTCAAACATGCACACAATGAATGCCAAATTTTATTCACACACACATAGTGAAATCCAACATTCATTCAAACACAAAGAGATGTAAAATGAACATTTTAAAAGTTTGTTTGTACACACATTATACACAAAGTGAAAAATCAAAGTTCATTCATACACCATATAAAATGATAGACAAAGTTCATTACACACACACAAAAAGAAAAAAATAATTAGTTCTTTCAAGTGCATTCCACGTCAAGTGAACATCAAAGTTTATTCATGCACTCCATACAAAATGATAGCCAAGGTTCATTTGTACACAAAAAATAAAAGAATGTCATATATTTCAATTGCATTCCATACAAAGTGAACACAAAAGTCTTTGCACACACTCTACTAAAAGTGATAGTTGAAGTTCATTCATAAACAAAAAAACTAAACATCAAACTTCTTTCAAGCTCACACACACAAACAAATACCAAAGTTAATTTAAACACACATACCACACAAAGTGAATACCACAATTAATTTGTAAACATGTTAGTAAACAGTTTTATCACTGCTAAATTTACAAGACTCACCCAATGGACAGAAACAAAATGCACTAACAAATGGAGAAATAGTTGTGAGGTCAATGATTCTCTTTTACACTTCAGAAGGGCAGCTCCTTTATATGATGGGGTTTATTATTTTTGAGTACCTTTAACCAGAAATTACAAAAAGAAAGGAAAGAGAAAAAGATTAAAAAAAAAGTGAAGTCTACTGCAAACATAAGAAATATAGCACAAATCTTTAAGAGAGAAGAAGAATAATACTGACTACAGAAACACAAAATCTTTCAAAATACCTGAATATTAAGAATGAGCAAAAGAATTAATAAAGATTAAGATAACTAATTGAATGTAAGAACAATCAGCTACCAAGAAGAGGTGACAAACATAAGAACATCCATTCTTCATCAATATTAAAAATAGAACTAGAGCTCAAAGTCTCCAGTAACCCCTTTACAAAGTTCTCCCGTCACCAGAAAAAGATCATTTACAATGAACAACAAATAAGTTTTATAGATGCCTTTGGGTGGGAGACCAAAAGCCACTCTCTCAAAACTCACAATATAAAATAAAATAAGAAACCCAAAAGAATGACTCCTCGGCTTCCATTTCTCCAAAACGAAGACCTCCAAAGAAATCTACAAAGGAAGCCATTGTAACATCTGGGGTGAATAAAGTCATCAAGTATCGTATCTGTAGAAGTAACATAAGTCTTTCCATAATCATGGCCTAGATGAATGAGATCAAAATATTATAGTTGTTTTTTTTGCTAGGCTGTAACAAGAATTAAGTGTCTGCAACCTTTGTGATTAGGCTAAAACACTCTGTGCAAAGGAGGCCTATCCAACGATAACAGTTTAGACATGAGAAGCAATATTTTATCTTCGACATGTAAAGCTCACAGCACGAGCAATCCTGCTTATGGGTTGAAACATAGGCCAGCTAAAGCCTTATGTCAACAAAAGTCTTGTGCATGCAGATTGAGCATGGCAAGTAGTACAAGCATTTTGTGCTAATACAGAAAACCCTTTCCATGTCTGTGCTAATACCCAAAAAAACCTACTTTAAGTCTGGAAACAATTAGAAGCATTGAAAGAGAACACTGTTTATAAGAGTGTTAACATATAATCCCAAACTTCTGTTTTAACCCACACCAGTATGAACTGTGTTGTGAGCACTGAAACTTGAAATCTTTCCCCAATACATCAGGGAACTTGAACAAAGATGGCTTTCCATATGTCATATGTATATTTTGCAGTGTTTTTCTTGCAAAGAGATCCTAAAAAAATGTGCTTACAATAGAATTTTAAAAATTAATGTGGTTCAAATGCTAACAAATGTGCTTACAATATTTTATAAATTTATTTTTATTATTTATATTATCAATTAGAATACTATTTTAAATTTATAATGAAAGGTTAAAAAGTCATTTGATAAGTATTTTATACTTTTTTTTAACAATTTTTTATAAGATAAATATAAATAAATTATACAAAGTAACTTACAATTTATTGAGTGTTCAGGTTTTAGGTTTTAGAGTTTAGGTTCAAAACTTCTAATTAATGTTAGAAATAGCAACAATATTGAGAGTTGGAAATTAGAAGTTATTGTGGATGAAGCTAGAGAGGCACACCATAAATATAACTAAAGAAATTCATACATCAAAAACATGTTAATTAAATTATCAATCTAGTGGTTAATGACAATATTAAAAATCTTTAAAAAGATTATTTTAACACTTTTAAGTTTTCAGATGGAAACTCACATAGCCCATGGAGGTAAGTGATTGTTGTTTCTCCTTGAGAGGAGCCATCAATGTTCCTAGACAAACTATCTATATGCATTTAATGCAAATTAAATTAAAAACACCCTAGATGAGATAATAATCTAAATGGACAAGAGAGTCATGACTCTTGAAGGAAGCTAATTATTGTAAATAGGTTTTACAATAATCTAAATGGATGAGACAAGAATGACTCTATGAAGGAAGAAAATTATTGTAAATAGTATTTACAATTTTGTAAAATGGTAGAAGCCACAACTTTCAGGTGGATACAAGTTACTCTCCGTTTTAAGATGAATGAGTTTTTATATTTAGCCCCAACTTTACAATGTGTATTGGCAAAAAAAACCTTAAATACTTCTATGTCCAAGAAAAAGACATGTTTTATCATCAATTATTTTCTATTAATATAATAGTAGTTACTAAGACAAAATTTAATCAAGTTAATTAATTTTCAAATATATTATGATAATAGAGACTAACCACTATATGATACTTATTTTAAAAAATAACTATAATTTAAAAATAAAAATAAAACCTGTCTTTGAACTATAATTGAACAAAACAGAATAATCCAAATTATAAATAGTCAAAAAAAAGTATGCTTCTTATTATTTTTAAACCAATGAGACAAAGCAAAAGCTACAATATCAATCACAAGGCATTAAAATGGATCCAGTTAGACTAAACAAATTCAACAGATCTAACACTTAAAGGGTACTGGTAAGTATTGGAGTATGTAAAATAAATGGAATCAAATGGCTCCATAGGTCTTCCATTATTGACAAGGCAGTCGTCATAAGAAATGCGCTTGAGATCATCAGGTTCCACCCAATCCCATGATGCAAACCAGCCACAATGTAGATGAATATTTCGTGGCTTACACCCAGATAAACATGTGTTGATTATTGTCACAGTGAATGTGTCAATCCCTGGACCAGGCTCTCGACCTTCTACAATATATATGTTATATTTAGTGCACATACCTACAAATTTCATTTCACAAAAACATATACCCATTAACCAAGCAGATAAATATTGAAAGAAAAACTATGTGCATTCCTTCAAAACATGATATTCTTACTAGCGACCGAATTTAATCATCAACTACTAAAAACTCTTGATGTTTCTATCTAATGCAGACACCCATTAATAGTGAAAAAGAACAACATACATGAACCAAGCAATTTGCGGCTGCTGCTGTATCTGGATGGCTCACTATTCCCCCGAACGCTTAAGCTGCTTTGGGAGGCATTATAACGTTCTCCTCCAATCACATCTCCTGCCCATGCAACAGAAACAATAAACTCAATGCCCAAAAAAAATTAAAAAACTGAATACCCTAAAAAAAAATAAACTCTTTATCTCTTTGGTGTTATACCAATATAATTTTACTAAAACATGTCTGTTTAATCCTTGATTCCTGCTCAATCTTGTCCTCGTTCAAATGGGTGTTACAGTAACACCATGGTTTATATACTTTTACATTCTTGCTATGACATACCCAACCCTAAACAGCATTAAAACATAGCTTGAACAACATTAAACCCTATTGTGGATCATTAGCTTGTCTCTATTTATATCAACCAAAGAGAAATCCCAAAGCCCTACGGATTGAAATTTTTGTATACCAAAGCAAGAATACATAAGGGAAAACAGCATCTTGTGAACAAATGTGTGCATATTGTGAAGAACTAACCTGCGGAGGAGGAGAAGGTGTGGAAAGTGAGGAAGAAAAGGCAAATGCAGACTCCTGAGAATTTCATTCCTGTCATGGTTAAGCTTTCTTTCTGCACAGTCTGCGTAACACAACAACATCAACAAAAACAAGCTGTGTAACACGACATCAACAAGAAGCAATAAATAGAAAGATGTTAAGAGAGAAGGGCAACCGAGTGAAGGCCTGTAATTAATGAGGTTCCAGTAAAACCAAAGATATTCATTAAATGGTGATACATAGGTAGTACATATTCCCTATGTTGCGCGTGCCAAAATGGTCAGCGGCGCCGAACTCCATTCCCAACCATTCTACCTTGGTTCAATAGTTAAATGTCTAAATTTTAGCTAACAAAAATAGACAATTAGTTGTATATTTTTAGTATAAATGTGGTGTAAAAATATTATTAGTTGTTTGATCATTAAATTATTTGATATTTAAATAGAGTGTTCTGTTTAAAATTGTTATTGGTTGTTTGACCATTTGAATTGTTCTATATTGAAATAGAGTGTTCTATGATTACGAGGCCACCACTTCTATTAAATGACAACAACTTCACCACCTCCAATCAGAGTTAAGACCCAAACAATAAAATATAGAATTGATTTTGAAAAATCAACCCCCTTGATAAACCAGATTTATGTTATGTGTAAAATTGTTATTGGTTGTTTGACCATTGAATTGTTGGATATTGAAATAGAGTGTTCTATGATTACGAGGCCACCACCTCTATTAAATGACAACAACATCACCACCTCAATTGACCAATTAATCAAATTAAGACCCAAACAACAAAATATAGAATTGATTTTTAAAAATTTAAATAAATTAAATATGATGCTTGGTTCTAAATTTGAACAGATGAATATATTTGTAAAGGAATAAAATCACTTTTATATAAATATAAGCTAATTAAGTAAATGCTTATAAATAAAATAGCAATTAACCTAGATTTAAATACTCAATTAGAATTGATAATAGAAATAAATCAATATTAAAAAATTATATGAGAGATGAGGCACTTAGCTTTCACAATTGTGATAAAGAAATAAATGTTGATTGCATAGTTTGATCAATGTCTCATGTTCTAATAGTTGTGGAATTCCCTATGGATTAAATCTATACTCCTTGGGGTCAAACCCTAGTTCTTGAGAAATGACCTCACTAATCATTGGTATCTAATAGTGCATAAGAATTGGTGGTATTTACCCTAGAGAACTTGTTGGCTTGTGAGGGTCAAGTTCTTCTTAGCCAACCCCCTTGATAGACTAGATTTATGTTGGATAGACCATGTTGAGCATACAATCAATTATCATTGTACTGTTGTAATTTTGTAATTTTCTTCTTTTGGTATTAGAGCAAATGGTCGTTTTTGGTTTTTTTGGATTGTAAATTTTTTGTTTAAGATCTCTATAACAATTGATAATGTAAAATTTAATTTTCTTTTAACCTAATATATGTTTTTAATCAATACTATTAATTTAACTCTAGGTAACATTATAAGACTTTTCCCTTTATCTAAGTATCATTATACTTTACACTTTTGACTTGTTTAACTAATTTAATAGGTTTCAATTAGTGGCAGTCAACACTAAAAACATACACTTCACTCTAAGCTTGTGGCACATGTCACTTTATCACTCTAAGCTTGTGGCACATGTCACTTTATCGAATACATTTTAATGATTATGAATATGATTATTTTATTTTATTTACTTAAGAGTTATTTAATAGATTTATTTTTATTCTTAACTATATGCTTGTTGTGTTTTGGTTTTTATGTAGATGTTATGTGTCTTGCTATTACTATAGAAGGCCTCTAGGAATAATTGAAACTTATAATGAATTTATATTAAGTATACATACAAACATTCATATGTACCTATAACAATATTTATGATAAACAAAAAACCATAAAATTTAATTTTCTTTTAACTTGATAGTTTTTGTTTAATATTTTTAATTTAACCCAAGTGATATTAAATACTTATTTGAGTTCAACCATCAAAATGACTACTTTCACCCTAGGAAGATCTTAATGGTTTAGGACCTCTTAGTTATGGCATACTTACAAAGGAATTTGTGTAATATAACACATGTGCCCATGCACCCCATTGATGCCCATGCATCATAGCCCTCACCAAGATAATCCAAGTTTCTTATGTAATTTATACAATATTTTAAGAGGTGGTTCAAAACCATTACACCCTCTTTTAAAATAATTGTTTTGTTTCCTTGTTTCTCCTTTCCAAAATCTTCATTTTTCACTTGATAATCAATTATTTCATACCTTTTTCAAATGTAATCATATAAGAATTTTTTTTACCTTTCCTTAACTCTAGGGCATAATTACATATGAATTTTATTTTTATCTCAGTTTTTACCAAAAGGTCAAATAGTATTAACTTGTATCACCATCTTAGTTCCAAAAAGTAATTCCTATGAGAAAATAATATCTCTTTTTCACTTTGGGGGAAAAGTCCTATAGGAGTTGGCTATGCCTCCCAAAATGCATTTTCATGCCTTCATTGTTACTCTCATCCCCTGTTTGGGTATTTATTGATGACCAATATGAGATTTATTTTTTAATGGGATCCATTAATTTTGGATTTTATGTACATGGTGATGACATGATGCTATGTGCCTTGCTATCACTATAGAAGGCCTCTAGGAATAATTTAAATATATAATCAATTTATATTAAGTATACATACAAAAATTCATATACACCTATACCAATATTTATGATAAAGAAAAACTATGAAATTTAATTTTCTTTTAACTTGATATTTTTTACTCAATATTTTTAATTTAACCCAAGTGACATTAAATACTTGTGAGTTCAACCATCAAAATGACTATTTTCACCCTAGGAAGATCTTAATGGTTTAGGACCTCTTAGCTATGGCATACTTACAAAGGAGTTTGTATAATATAACACATGTGCCCATGCACCCCATTGATGCCCATGCATCATAGCCCTCACCAAGATAATCCAAGTTTCTTACATAATTTATATAAAATTTTAAGAGGTGGTTAATCAATTATTTCATACCTTTTTGAAATGTAATTATATAAGAATTTCTTTTACCTCTTCTTAACCCTAGGACAAAATTACATATGAATTTTACTTTTATCTCCATTTTTACCAAAAGGTCAAATAGCATTAGCTTTTATCACCATTTTAATTCGAAAAAGTAATTCATATGAGAAAAGAATATCTCTTTTTCACATTGGGGGAAAAGTCCTATAGAAGTTGGCTATGCCTCCCAAAATGCATTTTCATGCCTTCATTGTTACTCTCATCCTCTGTTTGGGTATTTATTAGTGACCAATATGAGAGTTATTAGTACTGCCTTCGGCAGTACTATTGCATCTATTGAGGCTTATCTAGTTATTAATCTATTAATAGTAAACCAATCAAGACACATGATTATTTTCCTTGTTGGGCAAATTTGATATAAATTTGAAGTTTTCCTATGTCAAGATGATAAAATTTTAACAAAAAATCTTTGAAAAATGATTTATCTCTATTGTGATTGGCTAAAAAAATGGCATCTTCTCCACGGATTGTCAGAGAGTGCAACAAACATTCGGTTTGAGGGGAGGATGTGGCAAGTAAACAAATTATGAACACTAATCTTACCTCCCATGAGAAACAAATGGCGATAATTCTGAGATTGAAAAATCATCAGTTTTTTAGAATTTAATTTTTTACTTCATTACCTAAACTTCAAAATTACTTTTTGTCAAAGGTACAAAATCGTTATTATTTATAGTTATAATATTTATTATACTATTAATAATATTATTAATATCCATTATTAACACTTCTTCATATATTATCTTAAATGATATTATAATATTATAATAATATTGTATAATAATATAATAATAAGCATAAACATAAATATAATATAATATAATACTATATAAAAATATTATAATAATAGAATAATGTAATAATATAAATATATTATTATCATATTTATAATATAAACATTGTTTATTATCAATAAATAATTAATTATACTATTTCATTAATATTTAAACTAAAAAAATTATAAATTATACTATAAATATTACAATTTTGTTATAATATTTATAGACTTTTTAAAAAATTATTTGTTTAACATTATTGGAATCCAATTTGTCTATACAACAAATATTTATTAGTACCTGCCAGTACTATTGCAATTAGTTCGCACTTATCTAGTTATTAATCTATTGACTGTAAACTTAATCAAAAGACAGGATGGCAAATTTGATTTAAATTTGTAATAGTATTCAATATTATTACATTTTAATATCTTAGGCAGACATTTCAAATCTCTCCACACCAACTAGGGTTAGGGTTCTACACATTTTATTTTATGAAATTAGTTTATTTTTGAGATTTCAATTTATTTACTCAAGAGTTAAAAATTTAGGATTTCAATTTTATTTAGTCAAAAGTTAAAAATCTACATTATGATGAAAAATATTTGGCCATGTTATTACATTTTTATTTATTTCTTCAAACTTATTTTAAATTATAAAAGTATTATTATTACATTTTAAGGAAATATTTATGTTATTTAATAGGCTTTGTAAAGTTTAGTTTTATAGTTAAGGAAATATTTTAGTCCTATTTTATTTTTACCAAATTAGATTATATTTGAGATTTCAATTTTATTTACCCAAGACATTTCAACACTCTTCAAAAATTAAATTTTCAATTATTGGAATACAATTTGTCTATACAACCAATACCTAATCAACAAAAAAAATACAACTAAACAAATACTATATACAACCAATAGCTAATCAATAAAAAAATTACAACTAAACAAATACTATAATAACAACACTACAAGGTAGGTATTGGCCACTACGTGGCACTTGTTCAAAGAATAAAATTAAATCAAATATTATATCAATTAATATTATACTATATTATAATACTATAATATCAATTAAGATAATATATCAAGTATCAATTAAGATAATATATCAAGTGTTATAATAAATATTAATAATATAATTAATATTATAACTATAAATAATAATGATTTTGTTGGTTTGACAAAAAGTAAATTTGAAGTTTACCTAATGAATTAAAAAATTAAAACTAAAACACAACTATAATTACAACTGAAACACATACTATAATTACAACATTACAAAGCAGGTACTAGCCACTACATGGCACTTGTTTCTTAATGTGATCCATAAAAAAATTTTGCATCATGTCTTATCATGCCCTTGTTAGATCCTTTTACTATGCCTTGTCAAAACCTCATGTTGGGTGGTGACTAAGTTTGAATTTTTAAGTGTATGCCTCTTTTGGTGAGGTGGTGGACCTTAGATGCATGCCTTGTTGTCAAAACCTCATGTTGGGTGGTGACTAAGTTTGAATTTTTAAGTGTATGCCTCTTTTGGTGAGGTGGTGGACCTTAGATGCATCTTTGCATATGTTGCATTGATGCTTTCTAGTATCACCCCTTGAGTATGTAAATTACAAAGTAGTAGAGTAGTGGAGATGATTTGTACATTTGAATTCCTTGATTGACTATTTCACAACCCTATAACCCTTTTAAAATAAAGAAAATAGACTTATCTAGCTAGTTTGCATGTATTAATTAATTGAATTTTCATTCTACAACTCCACAAACATAACATATGACAGGAAAATGGGCATCCCATGCATCTTTGTACATTCTCATGCAAAATGATGTCCTACTATTTCATCCCACAATCATACAAAGTTTACTTTGAGGAATTATAGGATATGCACACTTGAGTTCAAAAGGATGAAAGATTTTGGTGTTCCTTTGTGTCCTATAAGCTTGCAACATTTATATATCTCATAGACTTGTAGACCACTCAAGTAAGTTTGCATATGTTACCTACATGCCTCCCAATTCTACAACCCCACAATCATTTTACTCTATAGACCTACAGACCAACTTTGCAACTTTACATTGTATCAAATTCTCCCTACATCCCATTCCCACACATCCACCAAAGCTTATGAAGGTGGGCTTGTCCCACTCATTTGCAGGATTTGTGCACTTGCTCCTCTACATAGAAATTCTACATGAACTATATTTAAATGATCGATAGATCCCATGAGAAAATTTGTAAATCTCTTGCAAACTATGTTCTTTCTCCTAGATGCCTTGATCTCATATTTCCCTAAATCTTGTAGTCTTAATGCCCCTCCTTGCAACTTGTTACCTTGCCCCTAGATTCCATGACCCCATCACACTCGTATTTGGTAGACTTGCAGACCTCAACTACAACATTGCATATACTTTGTTTACATGCTTCCAAAAATTTCATCTCCATGATACATTAATTCTATAGGTTATTTGGAAAAGGTGTCTCAATCTTGCATTCCTAATATTCATTTCAATATTTTTGTATGTATTCGTTATTTCATCTTTTGTATATTTTGCCTTCTTGTGGGAGAGTTGGCATCCCATTTATAGGTGACATGGAATTCATATTTAGTATATTTTGTCCTCACATATGGAGGTAGGTATCCCAGTTTGAGGTGGAATTGTTTGGTCGTGTGTCACATCTTGTGGAGTTGTAAGATCATTATGAATATGACAAATTCTTTTGATGTGTAAGAGCATGTAAGAGCAAAGTTACATTGGGATCTTGACCAAAATTATTAAAGGTGCAAACACTTTTCATGGAGCATCTTTATGCATTTGGAATGAAGAAAAATTGGGGCACCTAAGTTTGGGTGCTCAAATATGACATTTATGACATATGACATATAAGAGAATATACAAAAAAAAATCTAAAATGACCAAGACCACATGGGGGCATTGGAATATGGGCTTTAAATTTTGGCATCATACATCTCTTGTATTGGCTAATGGTTTTCCCAAACTATTTATGGTTTCCAATTTGTACTTCACCTATTTAATGGTGCTTGGTTTTGTACTTTGTACGAGTTAATTTGCAAGTATTGTAATGTTGTTGAAATCACTTTAGATTTGAATGTTGGTGATACCCCTATAAAGGCTTTCTCTACAAGTGTATTTTAACCATATTATTTATTGAATAATACATTGGGCTACTTTGGAGTGTGGGAGTTTTCTCTCAAAAGGGTTTTCCCCATGTACACCTTATGTTATGGTATATTATTTATTTTATGTTTGTTAGGAAATAGGTGTGTTGTACACCTTGCATAACATTGAATATTTTAATTATGTAAAATAAATATTTTTTTTTAGTGCATCCTTGTTGATGCGTCAGCCACTTTAAAAATTTATTTGGAGACACTTGTAAAATTTGTATCTCAGATTGGAAAATATTTAATGTGGGGTTGAACATTGGGAAGTTACTTAATATTTAGAAAACTTACTATCATAAAGTGAAAACTTAGTTGCAAATATTAAATCAGGGGTCTTGATGGTTTTGTGTTCCCATAGTTTTGGGACACATTGTTTTCCCTATACTACATATTTTACTTGTGTGATCTTGATTCTATAAAAGCAAGCACATGCTTAGTAGTTGGGGATGGCTAGTTGAGTGAGTTGTCATTGTATTGGGCTTCTCTTGTAGGTTACATATGTGAGGAGAGGAAGCATGGATTGGGATGTGTGGCTACGTGATTCTCATTTGTTTGTTCGCACAGAGTGCAATTAGGGAGCTTGATGATTCATAAGTATTCATGGAGGTTATGTATTGTAATCTTTGTTCATGAGATAAAAAAATGTGATTGGATTCTTTTGGAGGATGGGTTTTTCCCTCATGGAGGGTTTTCCCAAGGTATATCTTGTGTCATCTTGATGGTATGTTTGTTTATTCTTTTGCATATGGATTTTTGAATACTTGTTTGCATAAATATCTCATAGGGTTATGTGGAAATTGTCTTTATGGCTACAAATTTCCCTTCATTTGGTATTAGAACTTGGTTGCCAAGTTGTGGGAAGAGAGATCCCTAGCTTTATAACCCTTGCTATGAGCAGATTTTTGTGCATAGTTGAATCTATGGCTTTGCAAGAAAGGAATGAAGGCATTTTCAAGGTTACAGGTGTGTTTGCAGACTTGGGTTGTTGCAAATCTAGGGTTTGATGGACATTTGACAAGTGGGTTTCTTGTTAGGGCTCTTTGTGTGGGGGTTTTGGAGGTGAACTTTTGCTGGAGGCCTCCTAGACAAATCCCTATATAACTTGACTATATTTGGTGACAAAATTATTTTCTCCATTTTAGGGGCATGGAGAATCTTGGAAGAGAATATGTCAGTACAATCGTATGGTGTCGTAATCAGAATCTATAGTACAGTTAGGTGTAGGGAATACTCTCTTGACTGCATAGGCACAACATTAGCGCAGGGTACGGTCTATAGATAATTTAATTAAGAAAAAGGTTTAAGTTGATTGGTTAGCTAGTATAGGTGGACACAATAGTGGACATGTTTGTGTTAGCAGGCATCACCGTCGGTAGAAGGTAGATTTGAAAGAAATTAAATTTTGTTTAAAAATAATTCACAAAAATTTAAGAATTGGGAAGGGCTAAAGCACACGGTCCTGTGGTAGACTAGCCGCCGGGGCTAAGCCACAGGGGACTAGCCCCTAGTCAGCAGGTGCCTAGCGAGCAATCATGCCCAACCCCTAGGAGCTAGGCCCCTCGGGTGGTGGGTGGACTACACCATTAGCGGGCCACCACCAACCACCCTATATCACTCATGGTATTTTAAGATATGATATTCCTTGGAGGAGATGTTAGATCATGATATTGAATGATGTGTTCCTATTAGTGTAAAAGAGATATTCCCTAGTTAGTCATTCCTAAGTCCTCTTCACGCTAGTTACTTTAGCTTCCCTAGGAAGTAGTTATGTCATTTTTAATATTTTGTTTGCATTAGTTAGTTGAGTCTATATGCATTAAATATTGTATAACTATGTGCATTTAATAGTTTTGCATGAGTTATCTCATGTCATAGCATTAAGACACTTGTCATATTACAAGTTGTCTTATATGCATTTATTTATTAGTGGTGTCTAGGTGCATTAATTATTTGTGTCATCTAGTTAGTTGTTCCACTATGTTGGACTTGATTCCTACTTCTCATCCTTGCTTATTTAAGTGAGGCCTCTCGTTGTATATATCATATCAATCAATTATCAATGATCAATCATATATTCATGGTCATATCATATTGTGTATTTGCATCATTTGATAGAATAACATTAGTGTCTCAATTTGATCTTTCTTGTGTTTTCATTAAAGCTCCTAGATCTTGGCTGGCTACCTTCATAGCCAACTCTTACATGGTATCTAAGCTATTAGAATTGCTTCTTGTTAGTATTTATTGAGAGATCTAGGTTGCAATACCAGATTTGGAGGTTTTCCTCTTTGAGGCCTTGTATTACAGGTTCATTTTGTAGCATGCTGCTACAAATCTGAGCACACCATTATGTTTAGAGTGTTCGAGATAGTTAGTTTAGCCTTTTGATTTGTCAAATTAGACATTGGAGGCTAGATCTATGAGGGTTTGAAGTTGGGAGGTGCATCAGAGATCCAGTAGGTACCTAATCCTTCAAAGCATTTTGGGTCAAATCCAATCTTGCGATCATGTTCAAGAGGCCCAAAAACCCCAATATCGACCATCAAATCATCAAAATCAGACACCAAAAAAAATAACAAAATCTTTTTTAGGTTGGCAGATTCTGCAGGTAGAAAATCCATATGACCGTATGGATCCGTACATCCATACGGCCCTGTGTCAACATCTGCGTCATCTTCAACATGTGTCAACATTTTTTGTGAGGGTAAATTTTTTTTGTAGAGGTTAAAGTTTGGTTTAATTATTTTTCTGTAATTTTTTTATTTTGTAGGACCCTACGTTAGCAAGATACAGACCTTACGTTGGTAGGGTACTTGCAGGTACTATGATGATGTGGGGGGGCCATGTCACGTGGGCCCCCATCTACTCCTCACAATTCAATAGCTTCCTAATACTGGTGGTGGCCGACACCCCGACCGACGACTTTTCAAACTGGCGATAGCATTTTAAACAACTATCGAATCCTGAGATTCTGGGAGAATATGCCCCTTCAAAATTCCCCTCAAAACTACTTTTGTGCCCTCCAGGACAATTTTCAGTTCCAAACGATGATTTTGCCCTTTTGAGGCTAGTTTCTAAAATTTTGAGGGCGGTTTCGAAACCCCAAGAGAATATTTCATCAACTAGGGAATATTCATTTTTGGTGTCAGGTGAAGTTAGCTATGTCATGCTAATGTCAGCATCCATTGGGCCTATTTTGCTCCCCTCTCATTTGAGTTTTGAGTTTGGAAGTCTAACTTTAGAGGTCGATATAATTTACTCATATTTTCTCTATTTTTCGAGCAATTTTTTTTGTTTTGGGTTAGAATTTCATAGGCTTCATAGTGGTGCAATTGATTATTAGTTTTAGTGCTTGGTTTGTCTAGAAATTGTAGATCTTCACCGTTGTTGTTGAGCAGTTCCCATTTTTGGAACTTTCGGGGCTCTATTTGAGCTTGTATGGTAACATTTTTTGGTGAATTCTTTTTTGAAAGTGCATAATTTTTTTAGTACTTCTTAGATCTGTGATCAAATTGATCTCATTTTTTAGCCACGTTGTACACTTTCAGTATAAGGCCTAATTTGGCATTTGCATGCACTAAGATCAAAAGACCACTTAGCTATCTTGATTTGTGGTAACTGTAATCACACTAAGTATAAGGTGCAAATCTCGTATTTCGCTAGGGGGTAATCTTGTGCTTTTGTTGGATTAAGTCTCTTGATTGGTCTATTATGTGACTAAATTTGAGAAGTTAATCATGGGTATTAAAAGTCATCGTGTTGTAATAAAATTGGATAGAGGAAACTATAAGTCTTGGCAAGATAGAATCCTGATGCATTTTAGGTGGCTTCATATTTTGCCCCATCTCTATGGACTTGTTCCTCAACCTACATCCTATTGGCAGAAATTTGTGTGGGATTCTAAGATTGAACACATCCTAGGAGTGATTGGTTGCAGTGTTGATATTGACATCCAGATGGCCACTGCAGATATTGAGTGTCCTCGTGACCTTTGGATCAAAATTTTTGAGATGTATGAGATCCAATTGATCCTCTATTCCCATAAGATCATGCCTTGGATTGTTTTCTTCCACTTGATGTTTTTTACCATATGATCATAAAACAACTGCAGTGCTTAATGAATGGGAAGAGCTTGAATGTCATGATGACATAGAGACTTTTACAAATGCCCCTTCTCCTATAGAGACTTCTATTGAGACTTTGGCTTCTATGACTCCTAATCTATATTTAGAGGGTTCATCTTCTTTATCTATGAGTCAACATCTTGAGGCTGAGGACTCTTGTATTCCAACATTGGCAGAAACCTCTAATGTTCACACTCAGACATTTTGTGTGGACACATCGTTCACCGATGAAAAATGTAGTCAAATGACATGCATGAGATCTCATCTTCATTACCTATTGCTTCATTTGAGACTGTTGCTACATCCATGGTTTTTGTTGATTTAGTGTAGCAGGATATTCATTGTCTTCCAGACACACCATCTTGGGATGAGCACTTGACAAACATTGCAAGTTTTTTTTTGTGAGTCCTATCTTGTACACTTGGAGGACATTATTGAGGATATTCATCTCCTCTTTGATGACAGTCATAGAAAAACTATTGTCATCTCATATTTATCTTTAGATCTTGATGTTTTTCAATTTCCACTTAGTTCTGGATCGTCACCTTCATTAGTTAGACCTGGGACTCCTAATTTGATTGTGGAATCTTTCGACATCAACATGGAGACACATGACCATCTTTCAGAGACATTATACTTCATGAGAGTTCCTTCCTCATCTCTTGTTTTAGAGTTGGAGTTTCTTCTACATCTACCCGTGGATTGGTTTCTTCCCAAGGGGAGAAATTTTGATTGCCAGTTTTGGATCCTCTTTGGTCTTCTTCTTCGAGCATTCACCATTGGCACAGGGGCTACTTCATTATGGGGGGCATCTTGTCTCATTGTTTCCCTCTTATGGGGGAGGCTATTTATTGTATCTTTGTGATGGATGGTGTACTTAGGGGGTATTGAGTCCTTCCATCATTTCATCACTTGTACATGTCATTATTGCATTCTCACTTTTGGAGAGGAGTTTTGTCCAATGAGATTTTCTCCTTTTCTCCACTTGAGATTTATTGTTCATGAGTACCTAACATGGCCTTGTAGATAGGACTCAATCATGCATTCATGCCTAGTTTGCTTCTCCCTAAGTTGCACTTAAGTGGTGTGTTAGTGTAAAAGAGATATTCCCTAGTTAGTCATTCCTAGGTCCTCTTCACACTAGTTACTTTAGCTTACTTAGGTAGTAGTTATGTCATTTAATATTTTGTTTACATTAGTTAGTGGTCTATATGCATTCGATAATGTATAACTATGTGCATTTAATAGTTTTGCACTAGTTATCTCATGTCATAGCATTAAGACACTTGTCATATTACAAGTTGTCTTATATGCATTTACTTATTAGTGGTGTCTAGGTGCATTAATTATTTGTCATCTAGTTATTGTTCCACTATGTTGGACTTGAGTCCTACCTCTCATCCTTGCCTATATAAGCAAGGCCTCTTATTGTATATATCATATCAATCAATTATCAATTATCAATATGTAGACACTTAAATTTGTACATGTCTTGCGACATCACCTTGTGAGACACCTTGTAACGTTTTTCCCTAGGTCATTGCATAATCCCACTTATAATCCAACTTAGTCACCTAACCTACTAATTAAATAAATCTTATTTATTCAATTAATCCCTCTTTCACATGTCTCAAATAATTCAAATAAAACATTTGAATTACTCCCTCACCTTTTACCAAGTGCAAAACTAATTTAAATAGACTTTTATTTAAATTAGACTTATCCTACACATGTCACAACCCCTCACTTAAGGGAAAACGCCCCTTTTCTTATCTCAATAAATCAAATAAATTGGGCAAGTTTATATGATTTTACACCTCATCATATCCTCAAATCAAAAATTCACTCTTATCTTATAGAGGATGGAACGCTAGTTAGCCTTTCCTATAAATCAACCCTCACACAAGTCATTTGATCATCTAGTTTTTGAGTATCCTCATGCTCTTGAATTTTCAATATGGAGATTTTCAGTATTGTTATGCTGCTGCAACAGTGAGCAACCAATATTCCTCTATTAACAACCTTTGAAATCTTGCATTCTTATGTGAGGTTGAGAAGAGCAATGGAGATAAATCAAGTTTAGTGTGGATTCATTTTGCATTTGAGTTTATTGTTTTGATTTCCATGTTATCTCGTGCTCTATTATGCTAGTTAGGGTTTGATATCTTGTTGTTTTAGTTTCAGACCTGATTTTTATCCTGACAACAAATGGTGAACCTGACGTGAATACATGCAAATCTAACATTTTTGTTGAGTTTTTGGAAGTCAACTTTTGCAGGTGTCCTCCAGGCTTGAAAAGGACCTCACAGTTGCATCTGGGAGGCCTCATAGACGAAAATGACATAAAATACCCTATATTTTAGTCACAAAAATTTTTTGAAATTTTTTTTTGAATTTTTTTTAGTTTTGGACCCGTACCATACGGATCCTCTGAATGACATGTGTAGGTCTCTATTTCTACCACTGATATTCACTCTACTTATCATTTACAAATGATCATTGTATGAAAATTTTCTATATTTCCTATAGTTGGCAGTTGTAATTATTTGTGTAGGTTATTTTTTTAGGTTATTACGGGCTATTTATTCTCCGCTTCCCCACCTCCTAGCCAAAGCCTAACACACATCATCGACCTACCTCTCTTTTGCCTTGTTAAACCCTAAAATCCATCAGCAAAACCCTAGCCAAATCCTAACTAACATCATAATGGCTCTGTCAACATACCATTCACCTCTCCTCATTCATCGACCCCTAGTCAAACCATCCTCCTATGGCGATTGGTATCATTTTCAAGTGTGGAAATTAAAATAAAAAGCACGGTCCCTCCACCATCTAAAAAGAACTTAGTTGCCACTTCGGTGAACCTTTGTCACCTCCATCACGGTCTCCCACCACCCTCCAGGTTTACAGTCGACACCCTTGGTGATCTGGTCGCCTCCTTGTAAGCCGCTAGCTTTAATCCCCATTCAATAGTCATATCTAACATTCGGTCATGCCTGTGACCGAGGGCAAGAGGAGGGCCTTTTTGTTTTTTTTTCTTTTTATTTTCTTTTTGGTTTCACCCCTAGTCATATGGATGACCAAGGGCTAAACTAAACTACTAGCATAAACTGTGACCGTTGGGCTCTTAGTAGCGCATGTGACCACGAAGGCCAGACTGCTAGTGGTCAAGTTAAACAGTCAGACTGACCCACTTCATCCTTAAGCCATATAGGGGCATTTATTTTCTTTTCCTCATAATTTAGGCATACATTATCAAAATTTTGCGAACAAGGGCTCATCAGAAATTTGATTCAACAAATTTTGCAATGATACAGGTTTTGTCAGGTAATGATATTATTTTATTAGGTAAGTTTTTGGTCAAAGTCAACACTACATTTAAACTTCAAACACATATCTTTCATGTTTTTTGTTTGATTTTATGTAATACCCCTTGCTATTTCAGACCTTATTTTGCTGATTAGAGGCTCAAGGAATATTGTCAAACACTTCTGATGTAAACCCAATGCTTGTTGGTCTGTGTTTTCAGTCTGATATTTTTGCTTGATAATGATAGCTGAGTATTCTAAATGCTCATAAATCCAAACTATAATGTCTAAGCATTAATCTAAATACATATATGACTTCTCTTTTGGTATTTTTGATGCATATACATGAAAATTAGACATGAAATGCACACCTACAGCCAATTGACATTTTGTCAAACACTTGGCATGCATACTATTATGCTAATCATGATGGATATTAATATGCACATTACATCAAATAGATGGCCTACAACTTATCACTCCTTTATTGAGATATATTGTCTAATACAATGCTGATATGAATGGCCAAGACTCTTGGCTCTACAATTTTTATGCAACTCCTAAAATGACAACTATGAAATAATGCTGATATAAAGATGCTAACTCATGAAAGAACCTAGAAATGTAAGTTGTTGTGAATCGATGACGAAGATGAAGGAATAGCAGCCTCAAAACAGCTCATAAACATCCCTCTCAAGCCCCAATCGTGCCTCTCAAGTGTAGCACCCAGCCTTCTCATCAACCAAGGAAAGGAGTCCCTTCCAGACCCAAATTGAAACCCTCTCCTAGCTGCCTTGTACTGTAGCGTTACTGTTCACGGCACTGTAGCAACACTGTAGTGTACTGTAGCAAATCACTGTAGCGCGCACTGTAGCGTTACTGTAGCGCTACTGTAGCAAATCACTGTAGTAAAACACTGTAGCAGCCAATAGAAAAACTTCTGATATGCAAATTGATACCTCCAAACCCCTGTTAACACTGCAGATTTAAGCACAAATGAAAGGACTGAAGTATCCCTTCCAATTTGCAACCCTTCGGAGGATATTTCACCACCTCAGTTATGCTAATCTATGGGAGTTTCCGTTCCCAAAGACCAAATATACAGAAACCCTTGGCTCCACAAAACTCATCAAATGCAAATGTCAATAATCGGATGCATGGAAGCTTGCCTTGCCCCTTCCTTTATACTTTTTTAATCACACTTTCAAGAGGCTTCTAGAAAAATCCTATTATTTTATTTTAGTGACTTTAATGATCTAATGTGTATTTTAAGTCACTATATTAAATTAATTAAATATAAGGTTACCTTTTGATTTTAAATTAAGTAATAACCTTATAAAATAATTAATTTAATAATATCTCCCTTATTTCGTCAATTAGCCTTCGGGAGTTAAAGGCTAAATTACTCATCATGAAAATCACCTAGGAAGGGGACATTACAGTCCGCCCCTCCTGAAATTGCTTGTCCCCAAGCAATCTCAACTCTAGATGCTAAAGAATCTCCTCGCCTTCCCAAGTGGCATCCTCAACCGGTAAATCCCTCCATTTGATCAAGTACTCTCTGATGACCCGTCTCCGTAACTGCCTCTCCCTAACATCCAAAATAGCCTCAAGCACCAGAATCAACTTCCCCTCATCATCCAAGGGTGGTAAGGTAGCAGAAGGAACCACGCGATGACCTAATGCCTTCTTGAGGCGTGACACATGGAAAACATTGTGTACTGTGCTATCTGCCGATAATTCTAACTCATAAGCCACATCACCAACTCACCGGATAATCCTAAAAGGGCCATAATAACGCGGCTTGAGCTTCTCTACACCACTCTTCTTGAGAGTGGATTGTCGATAGGGCTATAACATCAAATACACCATATCCCCAACCTCAAATGACCGCTCAACTCTCTTCTGATCAGCATACTGTTTCTGCTGATTCTGTGCTTTTTGGATATTTTCTCAAAGAGCTCTCATAATATCCTGGTTCTCCTGTAACATATCTCCTGCACTAGGCACTCTACTGTCACTCATCAACAAGTCAAGGAAACTGGGTGCTTCATAACCATACAAGGCCATAAATGGTGTCATCTGAATCGAGAGATGCTAAGTGGTATTGTAACAGTACTCACAAAGGTATATCCACTTAACCCAACCCTTCTGTTGCCCTGCAATGTAATTCCTGAGATATCCCTCCACCCACTTATTCACAATTTCTGTCTGGCCATCCGTTTGTGGGTGGTAGCTGGTACTTGGGGTAAGCTCTGTCCCACATAGTCTAAATAACTCCTGCCAAAAATGACTCAAGAACCGACTATCCCTGTCACTAACAATGCTCCAAGGTAACCCATGCAACCTGAAAATCTCACGGAAGAAGAGTTCTGCTACCTGTGCAGCTGAGTATGTAGCTGTGATTGGAAAGAAATGAGCATATTTTGTTAATCGATCAACAACCACATAGATACAATCTCGTCCCTGGGTTTTCGGCAAACCGGTAATAAAATCCATGGATAAACACTCCCACTTCCTATCAGGAATCGGAAGTGGCTGAAGTAAACCTGCAGGGTATGTATGTTCCTGTTTATTCTGCTGGCAAATAGGACACTCTCTGACATATCGAAGAACATCTATTTTGAGCCCTTTCCAAGTAAAGCGCTCTCGAACCTGTCTATAAGTCTTGAAGTACCCCGGGTGCCCTGCCATAGGTGTATCATGAAAAAACCTCATCACTGTGTTCTTCATTTCTGATCCTGGGGTTAAGAATATCCTACCTTTGTAAATGATAAGATCATTTACAACTGAGTACCTGTCATCCTGAACTGTCCCCTCAATTATGCTAGAAGCCCATGAGTCTTTGGCATACTCTGCCACAATCAAGTGTCTCCAATCCTCTGAAATCTCCACCATAGAGCTCAAATGGGGACGGCGAGACAAAGCATCAGCAACTACGTTTTGAGTTCCCTTGACATAAGTAATGTCAAAGTCATATGATTGCAATTTACTCACCCACTTCTGCTGACGATCATTAAGATCTCGCTGTCCTAGGAAATGCCTCAAGCTGTTATGGTCTATCTTAATGCAAAACTTGCTACCCACAAGGTATTGCCTGAATTTGGCCAATGCATGCATAATGGCCAACATCTCCTTATCATAAATACTGTAGCTCCTCTCTGGACCCCGTAACTTCCTGCTCTCAAAAGCTATCGGATGTTTGTCCTACATAAGAACTGCACCAATCCCCTCACCTGAAACATCACACTGTAGCTCAAAGGGTCTAGTAAAATCTGGCAAGGCTAGAACTGGGCAAGTAGTCATCAACTATTTAAATTTCTCAAAACATTCATGTGCCTCAGTTGTCCAAACAAATGCCCCTTTCTTCATTAAATCTGTAAGTGGTGCTGCATGTCGTGAATATCCACTGACAAATCTACGGTAGAAGCCACACAAACCCAAAAATCCCCTAAGCTGAGTAAGATTCTCAGGTGTAGGCCACTCAATAATAGCTCTGACTTTGTCAGGGTCCATACGCACACCTTCTGCACTGATGATATGGCCTAAGTATAGCAACTCTGTCATGCCCAGATCACATTTGGATTCTTTGGCGTACAAGGACTCCCTGCTAAGAATTCCCAATACTGTATCCAAATGGGCGATATGCTCCTCCCAAGTTCTGCTGTACACCAAAATGTCATCAAAGAAGACTAGTACAAACTTTCTCAGTTGTGATTGAAAAGCCCTGTTCATAGTGGACTGAAACGTAGCAGGAGCATTGGTTAGTCCAAATGGCATAACCACAAACTCAAAATGTCCACAATGGCACCTAAATGCTGTCTTCTCGATGTCTTGCTCTCTGACCCTGATCTGGTGATAACCTGATCTCAAATCTATTTTCGAGAAATAGCGAGCACCATGAACTCATCGATCAACTCGTCAATACGAGGAATAGGGTACCTGTTCTTAATTGTCCTCTTATTCAACACCCTATAATCGATGCACATCCGAAGGGTACCATCCTTTTTCTTGACCAAGAATACTGTTGAAGCAAAAGGTGATTTACTTGGCCTAATGTGCCCCATAGCCAGTAGCTCCTTAATTGTTTTTTCAATCTCATCTTTTAGCCGCTTGGGGTGTCTGTAAGGAGTGATCATCACGGGTTTAGCACCCTCCTCCAATTCTATTATATGCTCAATCCCTCTGTCTAGAGGCCTACCTAGTGGAATATCACTGAACACCTTGGAGTGCTTGATCCTCAACTCCTGTATATCTGGGTGATAGGCTGGTTTTTGTTTCTCTTCCTGTGTTGGCATTAGAATACACCCTGCTGCCCACTCAACCATGTCATGGCACATAAGTCTCTCCATTTTTCTGAAAGATATCATCCTACAGCTAGTATCCCTGATGGCTTTTAGCACATGAGTCTTCCCATCCACTTTAAACCTCATCTCCATTTCCCTAAGGTTAATGGTAAACTCCCCAATATCATGAAGCCATTTCATTCCTAAAACCATGTCGGTTTCTCCCATGTTTACCACATAAAAATCTGCCTTAAACTCAAAGTTATTCAATCGCATGGGAAGACCTGGAATCATCCTGTCACACTTAAGAGTATATCCATCAGCTACTTTTACTCTTATGCCCTCAAATTCCTCTGTCCGAATTCTGCGCCTATCAACCAACCTAGCATCAATGAAGTTATGTGTGGCACCTGTATCAAGCAAGGTAATGATCTTCTGTCCGGCTAAAACCCCACGCATCCTGAATGAGCCCTCTTGCTGTATGTTAGTAAGGCGTGCTTCTTGAAAATTTACTTCTTCAACATTTTCAGCCTCAATTTCATGCTTATCTGTCTCAACATTAGGTTTTTCCTCATTAGATTCCTCTTGATCAGATTGCTGGTCTGACTCAGAATCCTCATAGAATGCCCACATAATCCTATTTGCTTTGCCCTTAAGTCTTAAAGGACAGTCATGGTTTGCATCATAGGGACCTTTGCAATAAAAACACAACTTTTTCCTTCTCAAGTCATTAAATGTCTCACGATCTAATGGTGCTGTTGATTTTCCCTTTGAGTATGAAATTTCTTTTTTCTTGGGAAATGTCTTGTTGTCCCGGTAAGAAGAAGATCCCTTAGATGAGTACTTATTTTGAGGGGCTGCAAGTTCCATACTCCTAGCTTTTTTCATTGCCTCCTATAGTGTCGAAGGATCAAAAGCCTTTATCCATCCTCTTAATGGTTCTAATAAGCCCTCCATGAATAGCACAACCAATCTCCTTTCAGATATATTGGAGACCATGACTAATAATTTCTGAAATTCACTAATGTAATTCTCTAAACTCCCAGTCTGCTTAAGCTGTGCCAAGTCTCTAAAATATGTCTCTGGATCTCTCTTATCAAAGCATTCCACTAATCTATCAACAAACTCCTGATATGAAGTGATACTATTATGATGCAATGTCTCTAATCCATGATACCACCAATCATGGGCTGCTCCCTCCAAGTGAAAAGTAGCATATTTTATTGCATCCCTTTCTGTCATGGGTCTAAGAGTCAAGAGGGTGTCTAGCTTATGAATCCAAGCCTGACCCGTGACCTTCCCACTACCATCAAACATGGGCAATGTAACTCTGCTGGCGGCATACATCAAATCATTATTTTGATTTCTTGGTCTCTTTTCTTGCTTTCCCCTGTAGTGTTCTCTTCTTTGACTCACAAACCTATCAAAGCTCATGCGTTCCCTGACCTGTGGTGTCAACAACTCCCATTCATCATTAGCTGCCATAAGAGAATCTGCAAACATTTCTTCTCCTTCTTCTTCTGCATTTTCCTCTTCTTGTTCATTCCTCAAAAAAGTAGGACGTGTAGGCCTATCTGCCATGTGAGAAGATGCGTGTGCTCTAGGTGTCCCAACCACACTCCTATTATCATCTGGTTCATAGTTTCGTCTTCTCTGAGGGTTCATTTGTTGTATCATTGTAGTAAGTGCCCGCATAGCATCTGCCACCTGCTGCTGCCCCGTAGCCATTTGTTTAAAGAGTTCACGTGTTTCCTGTTCTTCATCATTTCTTCCCCTGTTTCTGATAGGGCTACCTTCACCTCTTTCACCCATAGTGCCGGATGAACCAACCTCTCACTATTTTGCTGCTGAAGTGGCTGATAAAGTGTTCTGTTCAAGTGGTTGTGACCACTGTTTTTGCTTCCTTTCTTCTCTAGCTGTATACCTCTTATCCCTATCACTTTGTTGCATTTAATGAGCCGATTTCAAACCCAAAGGATGGCAGGAAACCGCTCTGATACCACTATAATATCCCTTGCTATTTCAGACCTTATTTTGCTGATTAGAGGCTCAAGGAATATTGTCAAACACTTCTGATGTAAACCCAATGCTTGTTGGTCTGTATTTTCAGTCTGATATTTTTGCTTGATAATGATAGCTGAGTATTCTAAATGCTCATAAATCCAAACTATAATGTCTAAGCATTAATCTAAATACATATATGACTTCTCTTTTGGTATTTTTGATGCATATACATGAAAATTAGACATGAAATGCACACCTACAGCCAATTGACATTTTGTCAAACACTTGGCATGCATACTATTATGCTAATCATGATGGATATTAATATGCACATTACATCAAATAGATGGCCTACAACTTATCACTCCTTTATTGAGATATATTGTCTAATACAATGCTGATATGAATGGACAAGACTCTTGGCTCTACAATTTTTATGCAACTCCTAAAATGACAACTATGAAATAATGCTAATATAAAGATGCTAACTCATGAAAGAACCTGGAAATGTAAGTTGCTGTGAATTGATGACGAAGATGAAGGAATAGCAGCCTCAAAACAGCTCATAAACATCCCTCTCAAGCCCCAATCGTGCCTCTCAAGTGTAGCACCTAGCCTTCTCATCAACCAAGGAAAGGAGTCCCTTCCAGACCCAAATTGAAACCCTCTCCTAGCTGCCTTGTACTGTAGCGTTACTGTTCACGGCACTGTAGCAACACTGTAGTGTACTGTAGCAAATCACTGTAGCGCGCACTGTAGCGTCACTGTAGCGCTACTGTAGCAAATCACTGTAGCAAAACACTGTAGCAGCTAATAGAAAAACTTCTGATATGCAAATTGATACCTCCAAACCCCTGTTAACACTGCAGATTTAAGCACAAATGAAAGGACTGAAGTATCCCTTCCAATTTGCAACCCTTCGGAGGATATTTCACCACCTCAGTTATGCTAATCTATGGGAGTTTCCGTTCCCAAAGACCAAATATGCAGAAACCCTTGGCTCCACAAAACTCATCAAATGCAAATGTCAATAATCGGATGCCTGGAAGCTTGCCTTGCCCCTTCCTTTATACTTTTTTAATCACACTTTCAAGAGGCTTCTAGAAAAATCCTATTATTTTATTTTAGTGACTTTAATGATCTAATGTGTATTTTAAGTCACTATATTAAATTAATTAAATATAAGGTTACCTTTTGATTTTAAATTAAGTAATAACCTTATAAAATAATTAATTTAATAATATCTCCCTTATTTCGTCAATTAGCCTTCGGGAGTTAAAGGCTAAATTACTCATCATGAAAATCACCTAGGAAGGGGACATTACATTTTATCAAAACATTTTTTCAAAGTGCTTAGAATTTCATCTAGTTTCTGAGGCTTCTATTAGTTTTGCTGTAACTGATCAAATATTTTCTAGATTCACTTTCTTGGCCTTTTCATCTTCGTGGCTTTCAAAAGGGGCAGTTCACTTGATGTTTCATGTTTTACACATTATCATAGAGATTTTATGCTATTGATTTCTAATTTGCAGCTTTGTGGCATTTGTTGGGAAAAGAATTCAAGTTGAAACTACTAATGAATTCAGTGCAGGGTTTCCTCCTCTCATGTGTGTGTGATTTACTATCATAGGAACACTTTGATTTGGTGCATCTAAAATGAACTTGTTTGCACAAACTTAGGAACATTTTGATTTGGGAACTAAAAAAACTTAGATCATTTGATGTGTTTGGTGTGCTTGCATGCTTTGTCAAGCATATTCCAAGGGATAGAATCAAAGTATCCTCTCCCCTTGCCTTCATAACGATCTTGGGTGAAGAGAAATGGTTATATTCTCTTGTTTTTTTTCATTTTTTTAGAAAGTGTCTGCCTTGGTGGGAAAAGAGGTACTCACTCCAAAGGATGACCCTAAGTGGTACTTTCATTCAATTCGCTATATAAAAAAGATAAGGTGAAAGCCAAGTCTAACTGGTATTAGTGCTTATTGTACAGTGATAGTTTGAACTGAAGTGTACCTTGTGTATATTAGGTCCTCCTAGTAAGACTAGTTAAAGCCTTAAGTGGCTTGTTGGATGCTCATAACATGTTAGTCCCCCGAATATCCCCCACTAAACACCTCCCACCCTTTTTCGACCTTGTGGTGGATTGTTCAAAGCAAGAGAACACATAATCCTCTCTAGATTCTCACCATATGGCTCCCTAGAGATAATATGGGAATCCTTGTCTTAGCATAAGCTATACGTATCTTTCCAGGGAAAGGGTGATTGCATCATCCTTCTAGTGTAGGAGGCCCATATCCATCCTCTCTCACAAAAACAATATAATGGACACACTTAGTAATTAGTGTGTTTGCATTTGAGTCAGAGATTCCAAGTTGTGGGCTTGACAAGTCGCCATTCACCTTGACCTTAGGTAGATTAAGCATTGTCTTCAATTATTTTCGTATTGTGCTAAACCTGTGGAAATTTGGGGTGGATAACCCTTGGACATACACATACATTCAATTGATTGCCAAATGTCTTCTATGTTTGCTAAACATCCTAGTCAACACATTCATTCCAAGTTATCATATCCTAATCATTTCCAAGTCATCCTAATCACAACCCTAACCATACCCTAATCATCCCTAATCACCCATCTAATCATCCAATCAATCTCATACTCTATCACATTCCTAGTCATTCCACCTTATTATTACCCTAATCCTAGTTAAGCACTTGTCAACATGGTCCTAATCATTAGCGACCCTATGTCCAAACCAAGACCTAAACTTGTCCTTCGATGGGCCCCTCCTCTAACTTCCAATGATGACAAGACTCATGTTGTATACCTTGAGAAACAAGATGAACTACAATGATGTGAATCTACATGTGTCATTCCATGCCCATACTAGAAAACAAGGTTCTAGCACTCCAAGCCTATCCACAACATTATCCAAGTCCACCTTAGCAACAAGACAAAGAGCCTTTAAATTCTCATGCTACCTTTGACAAGGGGAACATAATTCTACCTCATCCATCCTATAAGTACATTCTACCACCGCACTCTGATCCTACATCAACTCCATGTCCTAGAATCAAACATTATAAAAGCAAGCCTAAGGGATTGTCCATATCCACCAATCCATTTAATCCCTTTGACACTCCACCTAATCAAAGTCCAAACCCTAATCCTACAACATCATCTATCCCTCTTATCCCTCCACCATAGGAACTTTCAACTCCTAATCCTAATCATGAGTCCACATCATCTACCCTCATTATCCATCCAATATATTATGCTTCCACACATGCACTTGCAAAGGATGTGATCAAATGGCTACTAGCAAGGAACAACTTATCCCCATGTCAAACACCTATCTTGGCACCTAGCAAGGAGCCTTCAAATTCCATGCTCATTCCTCCAACTCCATCATGTGGTCCACAAACCATTGAGCTTATTGAAAAGACTTCTCCCATAAGTCCTAGTCAAAGTCCATCATGCCCTCATGTTGTTGATCACAAAGAACATACCAAGCCTCTTCTAGAGCCTTCCACATCCACTCAAAGTTAAAAGATATGTCAAGAGCATTATCTTAAGCATGAGGAAACATTACCCCCTCATCCACATCAAGATCAAATCCTCTTATTGATCCCATTCATAACACACTTGATCCCATCTATGATCAAGATCCTACCTATGATAAGGAAGACCATGATGATCCTCTTAGCCAACTCTATGCATTCCATGGTCAAGAGTTTATCACTACACATATTCCTCCTTCAACTAGTCCTATCCATGATCCACTTACATCCACTTGTCATGATGAGACACGTGCCTCCCAATCAAACATAGAAGATCAAACCAATACATTGGATCTTAATGAACATAATGATAATCAAGATCCTAATGATCCCTCCACATCCACTGTCGACCCCATTTCAAATCCACCATCATATCCTATTGGTCTTTCCACCTTCATTCATGAATGTTCCTCCTTGGGACAACAACAAGCTCTATCTACTTTCCCTTCTCCATTTAATAATGACCTCAAGTCTAGTGTCCAAACCATGCATAGTCCCACTGTCCATCGCATACTCCAAAACATGAACTATCAAGGTAAAGGCTTAGTCCTTCATGAACAAGGAATTTTGGAGCCTATACATGTCAAGGTCCCTCCACGCTCATATGGCCTTGGATACACAAACCAAGGTAAATAATCTCAAGATGTTGGTACTTCATCCATGCCTCCTAAGTCCACCACTTTCCATCGCACATTCTATAACATACCCAACACATATGTTGCCATTCTACCTCCATCATCCTACAAATGTCAAAAGCATGTGACCATGCACCTTCCACCATCCACTTTATCTCCACTTCATCCAACTCCTACTATCCCTATCATCCATAAATCTACTTACATTCCTAATCATGACTAATCAATGCACACATCGTCTAAATAAAAAGCTTCCACCATGTCCATGGGATTCAAAAGAAAAAATTTGGATGCTTCTACCTACAAATCCAAAAATCATAAGGATCCTCATACCTTAGGACATCAATTCAAAAATTCAAAGCAAAATACATCCAAAAATCTACCCAAGCCCATACCTTCACAAGAAAAGTCCAAGAGCAAAATGGTTTGGGTACCTAAACAAAAATTAAGCAAGTTAAAAGAGGCATCCACCTATCAAAAATCCCAACCACCCCCTTCCATTCAAAAATGCCATTCCATTCAAAACTATCAAATTCCTCCATCCCACAAGTCAAGCAATAAAATACTAAGTCTATGTGGGTCCCTAAATGCTTACATCATCCATCCCCTAAGCAAACATCCCCATTGCTTCCTACACCACCTCCAAATCAAAATCTTAAATGTTTAACACATTGTGTGCAACCGTTGGTCATGGTTCCCTTCCATTCCGCAACATTTCCACATACCTCCGTCACCCCATCATTCAACTATTATCCTACATATTTCACCCATCACTTCCTATGGTCCATGCTTTTGCATAAGCCTTTCATCCATCTTTTTACATAAGGGTAAATGCAAGGAAATGGGGGACCAAAAAGTCGCCACCATCTCCAAAATTAAAACAAAACGCGAGCGTGTTATAACGCACTCGCGGTTTGCTTTTAATAAAAGAAAAAAAAACACTTTCTTCTCATTCACCACATGGGTTTTCTCCTCACAACAACAAAGAAACAAAGCAAAAACATGATCGCGTTGAAAAGAGGACATTGAATCAAGTGCACCTGACAAAACAAGAAATTCACAATGCCACCTCACCGCCAAAGACATCATTGTGCAAATTTGGAGGCTCCAGCATAGGAAGAAGGTAGGGTTTGGCTTATTTTGTTAGTTTTAGAATAATTATTTAGTTTTGCAATGTTTGATTTGTTTTTATATTGCATTTATAGTTATTGGAGAAGCAGAAAACCTAAATCCAGTTGAGGAGGGTGAAAACAACCCCTAAAACCCTCCAAACCCTCAAAACCCACCTTCACCTCCTTTTCATGTAAGGGATTGTCAAGAACCTTACCTAGGGATAATAGAAGAAAACAAGAAACATCTTGAAACTATTATTCAAACCCTAAACAATCCAAGTGGAACCACTAAGCATAGGAGGGCACTTGTAAAATCACTACAGGAGATTGTTTCCCACATGGATTTGGTGATGAAACAAATCACCGAATTCCAAGACTATAGGGAGAGGAGTTGGCAATATTATGCCAACAAGTTGTCATATGAACAAGTCAAGAAGGAAAAAAATACAAAATCTCAATTATGTGCACAATTTATTAATCCCAAAACCGGCCAAATATTAGAGTAAAGTTGCAAACAATTTCCTATACATTGGTGTAGGAATGATGACATATCCCGAAACTTTTGGGATAGATGGTACATGGTCTTCAATGAGCGGCCATGCAACAATGATGAGGTACCACAATATTTTTTGAGGAAACTCTATTGCAAGTTCATCCTCAACAAGATTCCTCAAAAAATATTGTGGTACCTCATCATTGTTGCATGGCCAGAACGTAGGTCACTCCCTTTGGCTTTGAAGGAGAGTGTTGAGCTGGAAACTTTACATTCATTGACTACTCTCACCCAAACTCTATCATAACATGCAGATGATTTTACCCTGGCCAATGAGGGTGAGAGTAGTAGGTGTCATGTGTCCCCACATTTGTGCAGTACATGTGGGAACCTATGTGATTATGGGACGCATGAGGCATGACAGGACTCTGTGACACAGTGGCAACATGTTGCGACACAGGTGCAATATGATGCAACATAGGGGCATGACATATTTGGATGATCTTGTTCTCAGTGATGATCTCTTACATCATACATTTGGTATTAACTCTTAGGTAATTTGTTACAAGCTTCATCTTGATTTAGTATATTATTTTTTGAAATTTGTAATTAATTTTATATGATTATCTATATTATAAGTAAAAAATAATGTATGTAATTGTTTGCGCAATGAAATTCTAGGGTCAGAGTCTTCATCCTGCCTCCGTTAGCTATCCATTGGTGGGTTATGAGAGGAGGTCAAGTCAGCAGGTATGTAATTTATCACATATTCATAATTATTGTAGATATGTCAATGATAATATTATTTTGTGACAATTTGATGATTTCAACAGTCACTAGCACCTCCACAGTTTCCTTGGTCCCCTGGACTCCAAACCACCACTTTTATGGAGGTAAATTTAACCATTTCTAATCATTATGCATTTTTAAAATAATGTTATGTATTTATTTTGTTTGAATAATCTTGAACTTGATTTTCAAATGCTGAATATAGTGGAGACTCCTCCTCATCTTTCGTAAGTCAGCATAGATAGGCATTGATGCAGCCATGATGTCTGCAAATCCTTTGACTGAGGTATGAGCCAATAACATGAAAATATCATAATTTTGTATTTATTTTTTTATCTCATGTCATTTGATGTACATAAATGATATTTATGTTTAGTCAATTTTTCTTCTTGATGCTTCTCACAGGAGGTCACAACTCCAGTCCATCCAACTACGGATGAAGAGAGAGAGAAGATGATGGAGAGTGATCATCGGTTGGTGGTAAGTGATCAATTACATATGTGATGTTATATTTTTCTTACATTTTCTATACTAATGTGCATATTGTTTGTTTGTATTAATAGTTGCAGCTGGATGAACTTTATTCGAAGAGGTTTACTCAATGGCAGAAAGAGGATGTGTCACTAACTGGCTCTCCATCTTCACAGTCAAAGAAGGGCCGTCAATTATTTCCTAAAAGTCCATAGGAAACTAGTTTTTAGGAACTTTTTTTTTTCCTAGATGGGTTTGTATACATACTTTTGTATGTTAATCCGATGTGTATTTTTGTATGTTAATCCAATGTATATTTTTGTATATTTGCTTGTATGGCTTTGTTTGGACACGCCTATATGGCTTTTTATATAAACTAGATGTTATGTTCATGACATTATGTATATGACAGTTTATATTAAATATTTAATATGATAATCAATTATTGTTATAGGAATTTGGTTTTACAAGTAACAATTGTATTTGCTTGAAAGTTTATAAATCATTTTCAAATAATCCATTTTGTGCATATCTTGCAATCATTGAATTCTGTGGGACTGTGCATTTCTTTGAGGCATCATTTCAAATAGTTCATGTGCCTTTCCTATGCTTCCATACTTTCCATACATGTCTACAAGGGAAAATTTGCTAATACAATACATGTGACAAAATTCCTATATCATTTATGCTTTGATGGTTGTCCACACCATGTTCTCTAGATCCCATTATAGCATAGGCAAGGAGGAAGTTAGCTAAGGTTGTGCAATTTAGTTTTAGATGTGCCAAAATTTGCGTAAATGGTTGAAATTTATTTTTGTGCACTTTCTTGAGAGTTTTTAAAGCCTTATAAAAAATCCATTTCGTGCATATCTTGCAATCATTGTATTCCATGAGATAACATTTCTTTGAGGCATCATGTCAAACAGTTCATGTTTGTTATATATGCTTCCACACAAGTTGCATACATGTCTTGCATGGTACTTACAACTACGACATTTGACAAATTCCTATATCCTTTATTCTTTGATGGATGTCTATATCATGCTCCAAACATACCATTTCTAAGGTTTTGGAATTTGGCTTTACACTTGCCAATTGCATTTTCTTGGAACTTTCTAAAGGCTTATCAGTAAATCCATTTTGTTCATATCTTGCAATCATTGTATTCCATGAGGCGACATTTCTTTGAGGCATCATGCCAAATAGTTCACGTGCCTTGTCTATGCTTCCACACTTTGCATACATGTCTCTAAGGGCAGCTACAACTACAACATCTAACAAAATTCCCATATGTTTTATCCTTTTGATGGATGTCCAAGGAGGATACTAGCTAAGGTTGTGGAATTTTGCTTTACATCCGCCAATAGCATTTACTTGAAAGTTTCTAATGCCTTATCAAAAAATCCATTTTGTTCATATCTTGTAATCATTGCATTCAATGAGGTGACATTTCTTTGGGGCATCATGCCAAAGAGTTCACGTGCCTTGTCTATGCTTCCACACTTTGCAAACATGTCTATAAGGGTGATGCAGTAGGTAAGGAAGATGACTCAACACCATTGAAACATATTTCATGGTACAGGAGCACCTTAGCCATAGCCAATCTTGGCTAGGAGCATGTCATAACAAGGTCCTAGGACATCATAGGACAAGTTGATGGTCTTGTGTCATCATTTTTCATGTAATAAGGTCAAATGACCAATGTCATTTGTGTTTGGCTAGTTAAATGACCAAGGTCAAAGGACCAACGTCAGGAAACAAGAATATAGCAGAGTATGAGGATGCAATGGCCTAATATGACCATGTATTAGGAAAAAAGAGGGGGTAGTCCGTACAATAGTGCCTTAACAAGTGTTTCAAAGGCCAAAACTAGTGAATTTGGTTCCTTTTCCATGCATGCTAGGGTTCCCAAGTGGTTTTGTGTGGTGGGTTTTCATTGGCATAGTAGTTGCCTTGTAAATGAGGCCTAATTAGGCCTAGTCTCAAAGTGAACTGTCATGAATTTGGAGCCTTCTATCCCAAACAATCTATTTCGTGCATATCTTGCATTCATTGCATTCCATGAAACAACATTTCTTTGAGGCATCATGTTAAACAGTTCATGTTCGTCAAGTATATGTTTCCACACTTTGCATACATGTATGAAAGGGTACTTACAACTACAACATTTAACAAATTCCTATATTCTTTATGCTTTGATGGATGTCTATACTGTGTTCCAAAGATACCATTTCGAAGGTTTTGGAATTTGGCTTTTGGTGCAAAAGCACCAACACCATCTTTTACAAAATTGTATCATTTGAAGGTCTTGATAGGTTGAGTTTAGGATATTTTGAAGTAATTTGAGTCTTTTTGCATCAAATAAGGTCATTGTAGACCATCATACATGTAATAAGGTCAAGATGACCAATTTTCTATGTTTTGGAGTCATGTTGAGTCATGTTTAGTCAAATAAAAGTCATGTAATGCAAAGGTTTCTAAGGGTTGTTTTGAAAATGCAATGTATACATGTATTGGAGAGTTGGAAAATGACCATGTGGTTGGTTGTGGCAGCTATAGGTCATTTGAAACTACTTAAAACATGTATTAAATCTCTCACATACCCTAAGGAGAGAAGGGAGATGAGTTTTGTATTACAAAATTTGAATAAAAATTCAATTTTTTTATTTTTTCTGCAAAAACACTGTTCCAAGTTGTACCATGACCTTGTACGGCCCAACCATGTGCTAAAATCTATTGGAAGTGGTAGTGGTATGTCTTAACTTTCAAATGCACTTGGTTTGAAGAGAAACCATTGAGTTTTGAGTGAGATATCTTCATTTTTTTGAAACTGCCTGTGTAACACTCAAAACAAGGGTTTGAGTGTGTAAAGGGATGTTTCAGACCATTCCACTTGTTGTATGACCCTGTAACTCAGTGGAATAGTTTTGTTTGGATGTGTTTTAGATGGCCATGAAGTCAGGGAAGCAAGAGATGGAGTTTGACCAAACTATGGTGTTTGATCAAGTCTAGGGGGTTGTTGGATGTTTAGAGGTATGTTTCTTCACAAACTAGGCTTAATTAACCTACTTTAGACAGCGAAAAATGCCATTTTTGAGGTACATGGTCCAAAGGAGTCACTATTGGTTTTGAGATATGTTATATAACTTGGAAATGAGTATCTAAATCTATATTTAGTTTGGGAGGTCTTTTGGAAAGTTTGAGAGAAAAACCCCAAAAATAGGGTTTGATGTCCTACTAGATTAGGCCTGATTGAAACACAAATAGTATGAAGACTAAGACTAGCCACTTTGAAACTTGTTTGATTCACATCTCATTGAGTTTGTTTTGGTCTAATAAGGTCATAATAGACCATGTGCAAGGTCAATACAGTCATTTTGAGTTTATTTTACAAAAGTTGTTAACATGTATACAGTGGAAAGGTGCCAGGAGTGACATTTTGCATTCCATAGCTCGTGGGGCTGAAGGGACTTTACCAATGCACTGGGGTGGGTAGGTAAATGCTAGGGGAGGTATCATTTCATGTACCAAGCATCACAGTTGTTTGGGGCGGCAGGCTACCCGCAAAGTCCCTTAAGCTCTCTAAGACAAAAAAAATTACCAAACTTTGATAGGACAGTTCTTAGAATTCATGGTAGTTGGGAACATTTTGTTTCAATCTACAAGTGCACGTGGGGTCTGTCTACAATAACCTCTCTTATTTTTGTTCAAATCCTATCTATTTGACCGTGCCAGAATCAAATGCATTCTTGCAAAATGATTCAGTTTCATGCAATGGAAAGGTGCTAGGAGTGACATTTTGCATTCCATAGCTCGTGGGGCCAAACGAACTTTCACAATACATCGGGGTGGGTGGGTAAATGCCAAGGGAGGTCTCATTTCATGTGCCAAGTGTTGCAGTCGTTCGGGGCAGCAGGCTACCGACAAAGTCCCTTAAGCTCCCTAAGACAAAAAAAATTACCAAACTTTGATGGGACAGTTATCAGAATTTGTGGTAGCTGGGAACATTTTGTTTGGACCTATAGGTGCACATGGGGTCCATCTACAATAACCTCTCTCAGTTTTGTTCAACTCCTGTTTGTTTGACCATGCCAGAATCAAATGCATTCTTGCAAAATGCTTTAGTTTCATGCAGTAGAAAGGTTGCCAAGTGCCATATTTTTTGTTTTGCTCATCGTGGGGCTGATCAAATTATGCTAACATGTTGGTGTGGGTGGGTAAATGGTAGGGAAGGTCTCATTTCATGTGCCAAGTGTCCCAATCATTCTAGCCTGCAAGCTACCGATACCTAACACTTTTTGAGTTTGCCAGTAGCTTCCAGCTTGGAATGACTGAGACACTTGGCGCATGAAATGAGACCTCCCTTAGCATTTACCCACCCAACCCAATGTGTTGGAGCAGTCCATTCAGCCCCACGATGAGAAGAACAAAAAGTATAGCACCTGGCAACCTTTCTACTACATGAAACTGAAGCATTTTGCAAGAATGTGTTTGATTCTTACACAGTCAAACAGACAGGAGTTGAATGAAACCAAGAGAGGTTATTGTAGATGGACCCAACATGCACCTATAGGTCCAAACAAAATGTTCCCAGCTACAATGAATTCTGAGAACTATCCCATCAAAGTTTGGCAGTTTTTTCATCTTAGGGAGCTTAAGGGACTTTACCAGTAGCCTGCTGCCCCGAACAACTGAGACACTTGGCACATGAAACGAGACCTCCCCTAGTTTTTACCCACTCACCCCAATGTTTTAGCGCAATATGTTCAGCCCCACGATGAGCAAAACAAAAAATATGGCACCTGGCAACCTTTCCATTGCATGAAACTGGAGCATTTTGCAAGAATGCGTTTGATTCTGGCATGATCAAACGAACAGGAATTGAACAAAACTAAGAGAGGTTATTGTAGACAGACCCCATGTACACCTGTAGGTCCAAACGGAACATTCTCAGCTGCCACAAATTCTTAGAACTGTCTTGTCAAAGTTTGGCAATTTTTTCATCTTAGGGAGCTTAAGGGACTTTGTCGATAGCCTGCTACCCCTAAGGACTGCGACCCTTGGCACACAAAATGAGACATCCCTTGGAATTTACCCACTCACCCCGATGCATTGGCAAAGTCCATTCGGCCCCATGTGCTATGGAATGAAAAATGTCACTCCTAGCACCTTTCCACTGCATAAAACTGAAGCATTTTGTAAGAATGTGTTTGATTACGGCAGGGTCAAACGGATAGGAGTTGAACGAAACCGAGAGAGGTTATTGTAGACAGACCCCATGTGCACTTGTAGGTCCAAATAGAATGTTCGTAGGTGCCATGAATTCTGAGAATTATCCCATCAAAGTTTGGTAGTTTTTTCATCTTAAGGAGCTTAAGGGACTTTACCGGTAGCCTGCTGCCCCGAATGACTGCGACGTTTGGCACATGAAATGAGACCTCCCCTAGCATTTACCCACCCATCCCAACATGTTGGTGAAGTCCATTCGGCCCCACGAGCTATGGAATGCAAAATGTCATTCCTAGCACCTTTCCACTACATGAAACTAAAGCATGTTGTAAGAATGTGTTTGATTCTGACACGGTCAAATGAATAGGAGTTGAATGAAACTAAGAGAGGTTATTGTAGATGGACCCCACATGCACTTGTAGGTCCAAACAGAACATTCCCAGCTGCCATGAATTCTGAGAAATATCCTGTCAAAGTTTGGCAGTTTTTTCATCTTAGGGAGCTTAAGGGACTTTGGCAGTAGCCTGCTGCCCCGAATGACTGCGATGCTTGGCACATGAAACAAGACCTCCCTTGGCATTTACCCACCCACCCCAATGCATTGGCAAAGTCTATTCAGCCCCATGAGCTATGGAATGCAAAATGTCACTCCTAGCACCTTTCCACTGCATGAAATTGAAGCATGTTGCAAGAATGCATTTGAAGAAATCCTTGACACATGAAGACAATGAGAACACTAAAGACATTGAGGACAAATAAGCATGAAGACATGAACAAACTCCCGTCATGAGGAAGAACAACAACCCAATCTAACTGCCGAAAGCATAACATGTTATGATGAAGAACCACAACCAAATCCAAAGATCCAATGGCATGAACCAATGACATAAGCAACAATGTCCTACTATTGTAACATGATAAACATGAATGTTATGAACTAACATCGAAACCCTGTGATCTAACCCCATGAAGCATAACATGATGATGATGCAAACATCAAATGTATACCATAGAAAACAAATCAAATGAAACATGAGGCCTTCACTGCCTATAGTTCATACCACTACCATCGAGTAGACCTCTTTGATGGTTCAAGCTCATGCAGCTCCACCTATTAATACAATCAAACAATATGCACATTACTATAACAAAATGTACATAAAATATATAACATCACTTATGTAATCGATCACTTACCACCATCTGATGATCACTCTCCATCATCTTTTCTCGAGCTTCTTTGTCCATAGTTGGATGGACTGGAGTTGTGACCTCCTGTGAGAAGCATCAAAAAGAAAAATTGACTAAACATAAATATACAGGAGGGAAGAAATTCATACTACTATTTATATACAAAACAAAGTACAAGTAACCATCTAGGAAAGTTTTATGCATACTTACAAATTAATCCAACGAACCATCTGGGTCTTCTCTACTCTTTATTGTGTCAAGTATTGCCTCATGGTCAGAGTCACACACCTTCCACAAGGTCTTGTTCAAAGGTCTACCTCAATATTGTATCAAGTGAACATTAGTTTCCACGACAAGGTTGGAGTAATGAAGAATCTTCTAATGTGTGTCAAAGTCCTCAAACAGCCAAACATTAACATTCTTATGTGGGTACCTTCTAAGCCATGTTCCAGTAACAACCACTGAGCCTGTAGGGTATTCGATGTTTTCTCCATCTGTAACTGGCGCCTCCAATTTCTTTTTGGCCTCAACACAACACAAGTAATAATCTGTTCCCTCTTCATTATCTTCATCTGTAATAATTGCATAAACATGCCCTACAATGATATGTACAATAAATTAGATGAAACTAGTCAACATTACAAAAATAGTACAAAGTTTAAGATAACATTAGGAATTTCAAATTTAACTATGCAAGTAGATATACTACCTAGTTGAACTAGATCTGATATGTGGTCAAAGTCAACTGATGATTCCATCTCTGTCAATTCCAGTGCTGTTAGGGGTTGATATGTGTCAAGTGGGCAAAGATAACTAAACTACCATTCATCAACCCACTCCATTGAATCGCACTCATTCTAGGCTTGAATTGTACATGGAGAACAAAAGCATGCCATCTTCCGCATATGTATAGTCCATGAACCTGCAATTGAGCTTCTGATAGAGTGTAGCCTACTATATCATGTCAGTGTACAACAATCCGCATATGGTGCAATGTTAGTATCATCTATCAACCAAAAAAATCTATGAACTAAAGACTTACCTTCATTACCTAGACCCATCGAAGCATTACACCATTCGACAATTGATTTTGCATTTGTCAGCTTTGCATTGTCTTTATACTTTAACTATTCTCATGCTATGGCTCTTTTGATACACACTCCTGCACCATCATGCTCCCCCTTTCCATGCCCGACCTCACAAAAATTCCACATATGTTGAACACCTATAATATTCTGCCTCCTACTCAGCCAATAGAAATTTAGTGAGTTCTTGAATTGTGATGCATAGTTATCACCCCATATGATATGTTGATTGAATGATATGCCCCTTCTAGCCAAATCATTGTAGAACACCTGAAAACAACCTTTCATGAACTCTGTAGAATACATGCGATCATCACTTATATAAAAATGATACTCTCTTATGATCTTTCTATCATCCTCTGTACTATCATTCACATGAATGAATGTGATGTGCACAAATATAGAAACCTATGTCAAGTTATAATATTGGGATGCACCTCACACTGTGGCTGTAGACTGTAGTTCTCTGCAAAGTCGATGACTAAAACAATGCTACCAATTGGAAATGTGTGCTTGCATAACTTGAATTGCAAGTCCAACCATCGAGCTCTATGGGCATGTCTTACATACTCATATACTATGTTGTCATGAAATATAGGCATAAACTGATACACTAGAATCTTCTGAATAACATATTCACACCTTTTTGCTTCATTACCATCTCTTGTATTGTATGCCACTGTTTTATACTTGTTGAACTCTACTAGTTCGTTTCCAACCGCATGTGTTCTTTCCATATGTTCACATATTGGCATACGTTGCAAGCCACGGCAATGCTGACATGTGCCATCCAAGCATAATTTCCTGTAGAATAATTGACCTTCCTCTCTATCACATAAAATCATTGATATGAAGTCTCTTGAGGTAGTTGGTGGGGCATGTATGCCACAATCCTGCAAAACATTGTTAGTATGCAAATCTAAACATATATACCGATAAATATCAAAATGGTTAGAAAATTCAATATGTAATCTACGACAAGTAATGCGTGTGTGAATTATTTTGACAAAGAAAGGTTTTAGCATTTCAAAATATCTTTGAGAAATTTTAATTTGAGGATAATTCTCTAGAAATTTACCAAAAAACTGTGTTTGTCATATCCAAAAAATGCTTTGGATGTGGATCACGGTTTCAACTACCGATTCTCCTTCTTACCACATCCATTTGATTCAAAGACACCCTTGTGTAATTCTTCCAAAAGTCTTCAATTAGTGATCTCAAAGCTTCAACAACAACTTTGTCTTTTCGTGGGAGTCTCCCAGAGAATGCCCACAATTCATTAGTGTTTGGATCCTCAACTCTTTGTCATCTTCCAATGGCTCTCATTAGAGTTTTTCTATTTATTTTCAATGCTTAACTTGTCTTTCTAATGAGGCGAGCTTTTTTTGTTTGTTGGCTTACAATTGTCGATGTAATGACATGTCATGTGACATTACTATCCTTGGTGCATGAGGTGGAACCCACACTCTCATACACACTCATTAGATTCTTGACAATTGATTTTTCACTTGATGCATTTGATGTTCTTAGGCTAAGAATCTTCATAGTGGGCCTAAATTTCAGATTTCTCATCAATTCAACAAAGAGTTGACATATTCTGGTTTCATTTAAATTCTCAAAGGATAATTTCCATATCTTATTTGCATATCTTTGGAAAGTGTGCATGGGAATCTTATCCTGCATGGGCTTCAATACATTCTTATCAATATCAATTAGAAACTTACGCCTCCTATGCAAAATTCTATGAGGTGTTTTATTTGGTAAAGTGGATTGAACATTAGGAATTTCTTCAATATTTACTTGAGATGGGATAGATGACATACCTTCGATTGAAGGTGAAAAGGTTGAAAATGACATACCTTCAACTTGTCGTGTGAATGATGGTGTGTCACCAACTTGAGAAGAAAATGCATATGTGCCTTCTACTTCACCTGTGAAAGATGGAGTGTCTGCAATTCAAGAAGCTAATGATGGTGTTCCTTCAACTTGACCTATGGACGATGGAGTGCCTCCAACTTGGAGATTCACTTTCCTCATTACACAGAGGTTTTGCATTTGTTTCCTTTGTACTACCAATTCCATCTCTCTCTTAGCTTCGTTAGACGTGTCACATTCCTCTTCAATTGGCAATGGTGGAATGTCTTCTTGTATAGTTGACAATTTCCTACTTTCCTAAATTTGCCTCCTTCTTTCTCTTTTCCTCTCATTCTCAACTTCTCGCTCTTCTGGTGGTAGAGTCTTTTCTTGTTTCCTCAGCATGAACAATAAGACAATGATAATTAGAAATTTTATAATGACAATGAATAGCATAGTCAAAATGAATAACAAGGTTTTACAAACTTTTGAATAAGACACCTGATATCAAGATAACTTGAACATACATAAGTCATGGAGTATGCATTTGAACACACATATAAGTCATGTAGTATACACTTGAACATACAAAGTCATAAATGGTGCAGGAGCACCTAGTCCCTTAATGCCAATTATGGCAAATGCAATGTAAATGAATTCAAATGTTTCTTTCCATGTGTGGAATCCTATTTTGATGTAATAAGGTCTATAAAAGACCATTTTTATGCCTTAAGAGTCCTTTAGGGGGATCAAGTAGTTAATTTTTGTCAAGTGTCATAATATTGCTTATGCAAATTACATGTTTTGTCCATTTTAAAACAAATCCAACGGTCATATCCTCCAAAAATGTGGTTGGATCAGTTGGATGGTTTGGTATGTATGTGAATGTTTCTGATGCACTGCAAGGTGGTAACAATTTGATTTGTACAATGTACCACAAACTTGTATTCTAGATTGTCTTCACAAACTCTCACTATGACCCTTCAATGAACTAAGTCTCCAAGTCACCAACTAGCACTCAAGGGTTCAGACCTTCATATGGTCTTGAAGAGGCATCTAAGAAGATTAAATCCACTAACCAAACACACCTAAATCACTCTAAAGTCACAACGATTCCTTCTTGACCACAAGTTTGCCCAAGCCTAGATATTCTAGTAGCCCTACTTTAGGGTCTGTCAGGCCTTAACTCTCACCATGGGCATGATGCCAATGAAAAAAAACTAGTTTAGAGTACCCATTATCAAGTTTGACAACATATCTGAAGATAGGTATAGGTTGTTTTGGACAAAAGGCTTCAAATCCTATGAAAGATCTTCTTTGGACTAGGCCTATTAGGCCACTTTTACAAAGAAACTACTCTCAAAACATCAAGCTAAACCCCAACACCCCAAAATAGTCTTTAAATAGATCCCAAAACATCCAAAACCACAATCAAATTCAAGTGGCATGATCATTTACAAGGCAAATAAGGAAACCCTCACTTTTCAATGCAATTACCAAGGGTTTATTGAAAATCATATAATCCGGACTTCTTAGACTAAATCAATGCATCCAACACCTTTCAAATACCCTACACAAACTTAATAAATCATCACAAGACCAGTCCCATCAATATTTTTTCAAAACCCTACTTTGGTTCCTTCATTTCATCATGAAAACACTTCAAATCATACAAGAGCATGCTCCTAAAACCCTACCAACCACATTCTCTGCATTGGAAACATAAAAGTAACCTATAACATGTCTAATGGGGGTCATTCCACCTAATAATAGTGACCACAGAGGGTGGAATGCCCTATTTTCTCATTTATGCCCTTAAAACCCTATTTTGACAGTTAACTAGGCAGTTTTCAGAACAACGATTAAATCTCCCTCAAAACCCTATGAAATCCTCTCAAATTTGATGCAATGAAAGGTAACACAATACTCTATCACACAAAATACATTTCCAATCTTGACACTACTGTACAAGGGAGCAGTATGGTCTGAAATAGAAAGAATACAGAAGAAAATGAGTTTTCCAGCATAAAATCAGAGTTTCAGTCATTAATTCTTCTTCCAAATTTGTGTCCCACCTTGTTTCACCAATGGGAGTCTTAATACATCAATTCAAAACTGTCCTACAACTGATTCAAACAACTTTTTGGTGATAGGATCATTGTTTTTCTTCTAAAATGATCAAAACATGAAGTTTACATGAGCAATATTATGAAAACTTAACTAGTTGACCCCTTCAAATGACTCTAGGACTTATTACATGACTTCAACATACTCAATCTAGAACATAAGTTTGTGAAACTTTGTACAAATCAAGTTGTTTGTGAAACTTTTTTGTTGTGAGAGTTTGTGGAGACCATAAGGTGTTGAGAGATCGTGCTATGTAAAGGTATATCTCTAATACTAAGCCTCCCTTTGACCCTATCAACTCTTAAGAACATCGCCTTGATTGCCTTTCCCTTTTAAGGCCATTGTTTGGACTCTTATATGAGTATTAAATCACTATTTTAGGTTTGGAAATCATGAATTGTATGGTTAATTTTTTACATATATGGGTTGTATGTCCAGGTGATTTTGAAGGATGACAAAATGAATGCCATTGAAGGGGACTGTAATCAACATAAATTGACTATCCTAATAGTCTTAAACTAGTCCAAAAACTTTGTGATAGTCAAAAGAACATTAACCATTAAAGATAACCTTCTGGATACTCGTGACAAAAGATCAAAGACATCTTAAGTAATGCATAAATTAAAAACAACTTTGTGATGATCATGACTATGATAGTGGACTGTTATATAGACTTGTGACTGTCCTATAGTTATGAAAACCTCCTTTTTAGTGTTTTATCTCCTTGTAATTCCCTTTGTATCACCTTGTGTCATGATGCTTGTATGTCCGTACATATTTTTATATAACTCTCTTCTCTAAAATTTTGTCATGTTGATGAAGTAAATACATAATCTCCATCATATTTTTATGGATTGAGTGGTATCAAAGTGAGTTGTAATAATTTGTCAAATAGGTTGTGGTGCTCATTTCCTCCATTTGTGTAAGAAAACTATCATTTCACGCATGGTTCTATTAAATGAATTTAATTATGCATGTATTAAGGAATAAATCCTTCTATCTCATCCTAGGGCAAAAATTAAGAGTCTTCCAAAATCAATTTTGGCTCCATGTATGCACTCAAATATGAGTATGACAAAAAATTGTTCACTAAATATGTTTTATGAAGTATTTGATAATGTTTTTTCTCTTGTATAGCTAAAAATAGGTGAAATGAAGGCATGAAGGGACGAAACAAGGTGGAAACATGAGGAATTTCGAGTCTCTTTGACTGAACTAACTGATATACCTAGACACATATATATCTTAGAACATAAAGAACATAAAAAATGTCAAGACATAAAGACATAAAGAACATAAGAACATATATATGTGAATTAAAATGGACATTTAAATTGAACATTCCTTAGAAATTTCATATTGTAGTTGACCAATTCTCCAAAATATGGCTTCAAAATCCTCAAATTCTTGTTTTTTGCAAGTTTGATTATGAATTCTATATAATTCTAGAATAGGATTAGTAAAATTTGTGGAAAAAACAAACATCTATCATCAAATTCAATCTATAGATCAATGGTAATTAGCTTTGAAACAAAATCACACATGAAACATGAAACTTTTAGTTTAAATAATTAAAATTTCTCTAAAAACATGAAAAATCACTTCTTTACATTGAAAACACAAAAAAAGGTGGTGGATTTATATAAAAATGATTCTCAATTAGTCAAACAACATGAAAAGAATTCTTTTGTCTGATATACTCATGAAAAGCAGGAATAACGGTTATGTGGGGTCTGAAACACAAATCCCACATGCTTTTTTACCATTTTCCATGCTTCCTAGAACATGATTGTGTTATAACACGAGCACATTCTAGGAAGCATGATAGGTAACCTTGTAACATGGGAGAGTCTCTCTCTCTCTTCATTTCTCTATCCTATATATAGAGAGGGATCAGGAGACACGAAGAGATAGAGAGGGACATGGAGATAGAGAGGATAGGTGAGATAGAGATGGGGAGAGGGAGAGATGGGGATTGAGATAGAGAAAGAGGTCTATAGAGGGAGAAAGATAGAGATACATATAGAGAGAGAGGGGAGATATAGGGAGATAGATCTAGCAAGGAGAGATAGATAGGGAAATACAGAGAGAGAGAGGTAGAGAGGGGTATATTAAGAGATGGGGTTATGAGTATAGATAGCTTGATAGGGAAAGAGATCAAGAGATGTCTAGAGACATAGGGAGAGAGATTTCAAGAGTTAGAGGGATGGGGAGAGAGATAAAGAGGAGAAGAGAGAGGTAGCAAGGGATAGATTAAGAGATAGGGATCCATATGTCTAGAGAGAGATAGGGATCCCTATTCTCCCCTCTACCTAAACCATAAACCTAAACTTCTAAACCATAAACGCTAAACCCTAAATAATGCCCCTAACCCCTAACCCCTAAACCCTAAACCCTAAACCCTAAACTCAAGCAACCCTAAAACCCAAACTCATAAACCCTAAACCCTCACCCCTAGACCCTAAACCCTAAACTCAAGCATCCCTAAACCCCTGAAGTCTAAATAATTCCCCTAAACCCTTACCCAAAACCCTAAACCCTATTTACTTGAGCAACCCTAAACTCATGTAAACCTAAAATAGTGAGGGAGGGAGAGGTACAAAGGTAGAGTTAGAGAGAGGGGATCGAAACTGATCTAGCAAGATAGAGACATGGAGAGAAATAGAGAGGTAGGTATAGTTAGAGAGAGTGATAGAGGAGACATAGATATCTCTCCTAGGCTCGGTCTCCTCTGTATCTCCCTATTCCCTTCTCTACCTAGACCATAAACCTAAACCTCTAAACCTTAACCCCTAACCCCTAAACCATAATCTCTAAACCATAAATAATGCCCCTAACCCCTAAACCCTAAAAATGAGCAACAGGATAAACCCCTAAACCATAAAACTTGGAAGCAACCCTAAACCTCTATCTCCCTATCTCTCCCAATCTCTATAATGTGAAAGTTCATGAAAACATTAAGTTTTCATTCCAAACAAGTTCATTCCTAATCAATCCTAAATCATTGCTAATCCATTCAATTTCATCTCTAATCATCCCTAAACCACTTCACATGATCCCAAATCAAATCCAAATCAATTTAACTTTGAATCCCTAATCATTTTCAAATCAACCTGGATTTCATCTCAAATACCATCCCTAAACTATTCCTAAATCATTGTAATCATTCTCTAATCAGCACTAAACCACTTCAAACCATCCCTAAAACCATTCTAATAATTCCCAAATTATATCTAATCTAGTCCTTTTCACCTCTCATCATCCCTAAACAAATCCATTTTATCCCAACTCCATCCCAAATCAATCTAAGCTCCATCTCAAACGATCCCAAAAATAATCAAAATCAAACAAATACCTCACCAGGAGCCATTAGAAGATCATAGTGCCAATTTGTTAGTCATTCTCACCATTTTGTATAATGTATGTACCAATATACTCCTTAGTAGCACATACCTATCAATCACAAACATCATTATACACCTAGCCAGTCACAGGTGTCATTCTACCCTCTGCCAGCCATAGGAGCCATCAGAACATCATAAGCACCAATATGTTAGTCATTTAAACCATTCTATACATCATATATACCAACCATAAAACCTAAACCTGATCAACCCTAAACCCTTATCTCCTTGTCTCTATCATCTCTCTACCTCTCAATCTCTCTGCCTATGTCTTTGGCCATGTCCATCACCGTCTATCTCCCTATCTCTCCCTCTCTAAACTCCTAACCCCTAAACTCTAAACCTGATCAACCCTAAACCCCTATCTCCTTGTCTCTATCATCTCTCTACCTCTCAATCTCTCTGGATATGTCTTGTTGGCAAGAGACACTGCTTAGCATTGATAGGTGTTGTCATTGATGGTAACTAAGATTGTTCCACACATCCGCAGTGTAGTATTTGATCATACCAGAAGTCAAAATGATAATCTATCTAAGTCTAGGAGCTTGAACTAGAGCATATAGCAGAGTTCAATATTTTGGTCAATGGATCTCTCCAGTTAATCATTATGTGCTATGGATCTAAAGGAGTGTAAAGGGACACCAGGACAATCTAAATCCAAGTTTTCATCCTTCGGTGATAAAGGAATCAAAAGATATGAGCATCTAAATACCAAGTCCTATTATGATAGAACAATTCAGTGAAGAATAGGCAGACTTATGGTAATCCTTGTGCAGACCAAATAGAAGTGTTTTGATGAACTGTGTATGAGATAGAATGTTAGTGGCTGACATGTATGATGATCTACATGTGTTATTTTTGGTACGCATCAATATTGGTGTATGGATCTAACCGACAAAGTAGAGCATTCTTTAAAAGTTCTAAGTGTTGTTGTTGCTGACTGGCAAGTGATTGTAATTCAAGATAAGTATATATAGCCGATCTAATTGTGGAAAGAGACACTAATTAGCATTGATAGATCTTTTCATTGATGGCAATTAAGATTGTTCCACACATCCGCAGTGCAGTATCTGATCATACCGGAAGTTAAAATGATAATCTAAGTCTAGGAGCCTAAAACAGAGCATATAGCAGAGTCCAGTATTTTGGTAAATGGATGTCTCTAGTTAATAATTATGTGTTACAGATATAAAGGAGTGTAAAGGAACACCAGGACAATCTAAATCCAAGTTTTTAGCCTCCGGTGATAAACGAATCAAAAGATATGAGCATCTGAATACCGGGTCCTATTGTGATAGAACAGTTCAGTGAAGAATAGGCAGACTTATGGTAATCCTTGTGTAGACCAAATAGAAGTGTTTTGATGAACTGTGTATGAGATAGAATGTTAGTGGCTGACATGTATGATGATCTACATGTGTTATTTTTGGTACGCATCAATATTGGTGTATGGATCTAACCGACAAAGCAGAGCATTCTTTAAAAGTTCTAAGTGTTGTTGTTGCTGACTGGCAAGTGATTGCAATTCAAGATAAGTATATATAGCCGATCTGATTGTGGATATTTTGTGTGTGTGTGTTGTGATTATGAAGAAAAAGTGAAAGAAGTAGAAATCTAATATCCGAATGAAGGAAGAATAGAGAGAAGAGCAGAATAAAGATGAAGTGTACAAAGTCAGTATTTACACTTAACCAAAACTGATCTCTAGCATTGGCAGATGCATCTTACCAGTTCAAAATCTTTGTAAATCTCTTGTAAACTTTTCTATAGGCAATGAGCCTCCACTTGAGCAGTGAGCCCAAATGCAAGTGCATTCCCTTTTGTTTAATACTTTTAATAGGGTATTAATTCTTGTGGGTTAGCCCCCACCATGGTTTTTCCCTTAACCAGGTTTCCACGTCAAAAATCTTGGTGTCAGGTGTGTTATTTATGTTTTTGCTTATGTGATGCTAAAATATTTATTTCAGTAATTTGATTATAAGTTGTAAAGATAGATTAAAGGAAGAAAAAGTTGTAAATGTGTGACAACTGATTCACCCCCCCTCTCAGTTGTCCAGACCTAATCCAACAGCTGGTATCAGAGCCAAGTTCCTTAGAGAAGCCTAACAACTTAAGGAAAAGATCTTAGAAGAAGTTTCAAATGGGTTCATTAAGAGATCTTCAATCAACCCTAGAAGAACTTGCTCAATCTAGAACAAAAAATAGTAATCTGAGAGGTGAACTTAAAGATGCTAATGACACCATTGAAATGTTAAAAGATAAATTAAAGAAATCTATGCAAAGAAAAAAGGAGCTACTTCTGCAGCTATCCAGTTTACCCAAAGAAAATGACTTGAATGAATCTTTGAAATAAAAAACAAAAGAATGTGAAAAGCTCTCAAAACAAGTCATTGTTCTAAAAATTAAAATGGAATCTGGGGTGATGAGGCAAACCAAAGAAAGTGAAGATAGGAAGAAAATTGAAGATCTGAAACAAAAACTAAAAGAAAGATCTAAAGAATGTTGCAGATTGGATGGAATAGCTAGCCATCTAGACTCTAATCTACAAGAAAGTAGAGACAATGAGAGAGAACTTGAAAGGCAAATAGTCATTCTCAGACAAGACCTAGATATTGCAAATGAATACAAGGAGAAGTTCAAGATAAGTTTAGCAAAACTTGAAGCACTACTTGAAGGATAGAAAAGGGCTAATGACAAGCATTGTCTTGGATATGAGAAAGGTGAAAGCTCTGGATCCAGACAAAAAAAATTTCAACCTAAGAATGGGAGAAACAAACCTAGAAAACCTCTGGTAAGACAGCCAAATGCTCAAAGATATCCATCATTCAATGGAAATTGTTTCAACTGCAACAAATTTGGTCATAGAGCTATTCAGTGCAGAAACATAGTAAATCAAAATGGTCCATCCTTCTCCGGTCAATGCTTCAAGTGTAACAGGTATGGTCATAGATCAAATGAATGCAGAAGTATGACAATGAATAATCCCAATAATAGAAGAATTAGCAATTCTTTCAATGGTTACTGCTTTGTTTGCAATGGGTTTGGACATATGGCTAATCAGGACAGATCAAGAGAAAATTAGGTCTATAAGAAAAGAAATGGTGTATGCTTCAACTGCAATAAATCTGGTCATATTGCAAGATTTTGCAGAAGTAAAGACAATGGAAGAAGAGGTCCAGTAAACAGAAATTTGGGTGAACAAAGACAAGACAAAGGAAAAGGAAAAATTGATATGAATGAGACTCAAGATGAATCAAACAAGATATGGGTCAGGGAAACCATTATGAATGACAGTAATGGATCTGCACCGCAATCCGGTGCTGATAATTCCTCCAGGAATTAAGTTAGATGTCTTGGCTCAGGAGGAGCGGCATTACAAATCAAATTCCCCTAGCTAGTAAGTAAGTGCCTAGATCTAGCATAGTAAGAAAAGAGATCTTGGATTGTTGCAGACCATGTGGAAGGATTTCTGAAAGAAAAGAGATGGATATGGCAAATTGCAGAGAAATACATGAAAGACTACTCAAAAATAGAGCAACCGGATGTGCTAGGGCAGGGCATTTATTACAAAGGCAAATTAGGTGATACGAAGCTTAAAAGGGTCATTCACTCCTCATTTCAAATGCTTTGCAACAAGAGAAATCAAGAAGAAAGAAGTGGACAAGCTTAGAGCTAAGCATTCTCAAGAGTTGGAAGCGAGAAAAGGATTTCCAAGCAAAAACCCTAATCTGCATAACAAGGTATTTTCTATTTTCTGCAAAATCTTTTGAGTTCTCAATTTCTGTAAATGGCTATACCTCTAGTGGTAGATGTTACTGAGAGGCCTCATCCCAAGTTCAAGAAGCATCCATTCAAATCTGTAGAGGTTGAGCCGCTAGGTGCATTTTCTAGAGTTTTGTACGGGGTTTCACATGTCGAAGATATTAAGGTTGTTGGCAAGAGACACTATGTGGCTTCATAAGTGTTGTCATTGATGGCAACAAAGTTTATTCTACACATCTGCAGTACATAATATACCTATACCAGAAGTCAGAATGAAGATTGGTTTGGTCCAGTAGACAAGAATAGAGTATGCGACATGGTTTGACAATCAGGTTCGGATCTCTTAGATGGTGTAACTCAGTAAGTTGCAGACTTGGGCAAGTCAAGAAGGGTATCTTGACTATTGTATTCCAAAGATTTAGCCTCCAGTGATAAAGTATGAAAAAGATATGAGCTTCTGACTGTTGGGTTCTAGTCAAACAAAGCAGACAGAGGAAGAACTGACTGACAAAGTACCAGACTTCAATCTAGATGTATAAAAAGTGTTGATCAAGCAATTTGTGGCATTATACATTATTGGCTAACATGATTAATGAATTCTATGTCTAATTTTTTGATGTGCATCATCAACCAAGTAAGGATTTAGCTGACAAAATAGAAACTTGCAAATATCTCAAGTGTTCTTGTTGCCGACCATGAAGTTGTTAGAAATCCTTGATGCGGATATATATACTCGATGGATTCAAGCTTGTGGGATGTATGTATGTATATATGAAGAAGTGGAAGAAGATATAGGAAGAAGTGCAAAAACAAAGATTTGAATCCAGAATATGACTGAAGAGTGATATTGAGTAGAGGAAGAATGAAATGTGCTAGATCAGTATACAGTGCCTAACCAGAACTAAATTCTTGCATGCATGGATGTTGTTCATCAGTTCAAACACTTTGGTATCATCTGTAAGCATTTGTAGACAGTGAGTCTCTTGTAGACAGTGGGCCTCTTGTGAGTAGTGTGCTAGGGCAGTGAGCCCTAATTGGCAAGTGCCAAATTTGTACTCCTTATTCTTTTAATAGAGAATACAATCTTGGGTTAGTCACCCCATGGTTTTTCCCTTAACAAGGTTTCCACGTAAAAATCCTTGTGTTGTGTGTTAATTTCATTTTTAGTTATTATGATTGCCTTTGCTTTCATGTTTTGAGATAGCACTAAATCTTAAGATAAGAAAAGAAAGTAAAAGGAAGAAAAGTTATAAGATAACTGATTCACCCCCACTCTCAGTTATCTGCATTGTTTCCAACAATTGGTATCATAGCTAAGTGCCTCAGAAAAAGCCTAACAACTTGAGGAGGATTTGGGAATCTCAATGGATGCATATGGTATGAAAAAACAACTTTAGTTTGCCCTAGATGATCTTGAACAATCCCACTCTGAGGTCAATAATTTGAGAGAGCGACCCAAGGAAGCTGATGATTTCATCAATGAGCTGAAAGAAAAACTCAATCATTCTGTGAAAAAGAGAAAGGAACTACTTCAAAAACTAGCAAGTCAGAATGAAGCCAATAATATTGATGAGGATTTGAATGAGAAAACTAAACTATGTGAGAAGCTATCTAAAGAAGTCATTATGATGAGACATGAAATGAAATCAAGGGTTATGAAATTCACCCAAGAAATTGAAGAAAAAAGAAAGACTGGAGATAACCTAAAATAATCCCTCAAAGAGAAAATAGAGGACTGCCACAAAATGGATAGAATAATCAGACATCTTGAATTTGATCTTGAAGAAGCTAGATACAATGAAGAACAACTTGAGAGTCAGATTAACACACTTAAACAAGATCTTCAATCTACAAATGAGTACAAAGAAAAAATCAAGATATGTTCATCTTAACTTGAAGTTCTTCTTGAAAGTCAAAAGAGGGTAGATGATAAGCATGGCTTGGGATATGAGAAAGGTGAAAGTTCTGGATCCGGTCAAAAGAACTTTGGATCAAGAAATCAATGAAACAGGCCTAGAAGACCTCCGGTAAGGCAACCAAATGCTCAAAGATATCCATCTTTCAATGGATACTGCTTCAATTGCAACAAATTTGGTCATAAAGCAATTCAGTGTAGGAACAAAATGAATTAGATCAATCCATCCTTCTCTGGTCAATGTTTCAGTTGCAAAAGGTATGGTCACAAATCTCATGAATGCAAAAATATGCAAATAAATAATTTCTTCAATGGTAGATGCTTTGTATACAATAGAATTAGACATATGGCTAATGAGTGCAGATCAAGAGGATATCATTCAAATAAGCAAAGAAATGTTGTGTGTTACAATTGCAATGGATCGGGTCATACAGCTAGATTCTGCAGAAGCAAAAATCAAAATAGAAAAGGTCTAGTGGAACATGATCAGAAACAAGATAAAGGCAAAGGTAAAGTGAATGCGGATGAAGTTCAAAAGGAGATGAGCAAGATTTGGGTAAATAAGAGTACAATGAATAGTGGAGATGGATCTGCACTAGAATTTGGTGCTAATAATCCTTCTAGAAACTAAAAAGTGAGCTCTAGATCAGGGGGAGCTAGAGAGAAAATCATTTTCCCCTAGCTAGTCGGTAAGTACCTAAATTTAGCACATTAAGTAAACATCTGATGTTGCAGATTAAGGGGTTCATAGAAAATGCTCTAAAGAACTTTCAATCAGAATGTAAGAGGTCTGCATGAAGTTTAACAAGGTTTATGACCATTTGAGTAGATCCAGTTCTGGCAACCATCCAATGTTAACAGAGCAATTCAAATTGATTCGATATGATCTGAAAATACAATGTTCTAACCTACGGATCTAGAGGCAAGTTTATAAGGCAGATATGTGTTATCAAATCACTAAGATACTAGGTTGAAAATCTGCAAGGCGATTCATGAAAATCTCTCTTGAGAAACAGGGTAACAGGCTGACTTAAAAGATTGTGCATTTATTAAAATTACAAATTAGGTTTAGCAGGAGGATAAAAGGGTCTTCATTTGCCATTTATCAAACTTTGCATTCAAAATGAAGAAGAGAGAAGAGCTCTGAGAGGAGATCCTACAATTTACTCAAGATTCAAGCTGAAGATCAAATTCAAACAAGAAATCACTCTGAAATCTACTGCAAACCCTAAGGCATGAAAAGGTACTTCCCTTTTGCAAATCCTCTCTAGATTTCTTTGCTTGAATGTCTACTCCCATGGTTGTGAATGCCACTAAGAGGCAGAGACCGAAATTCAAGAAACATCCCTTCAAATCTCTAGAAGTTGATCCGTTGGGTGCATTTTCACATATCCCGCATGGTGTTCTGCATGTAGAAGGTGTTAGGGTTTACATTCATACAAACCTTAAGGAACTGGGAGACCTAGAATTGGTAGAATTGTATCATAAACAGCTAAGTAATGAGAACTTTGAACTCAAGAAGGAATTCAAGGCCCTAAAGGATAAGCACTTTGCGTATTGCATACATTTCCCGTCATTTGGAGAAGACGAATGGGTCCAATATGTCTTGAGCAGGATACATGACAACTTCATGTGGTTAATGAGTCCATTTAAGATAACCAAAGATGCCATTAGGGATGTAACTGGATTACACTTAATTGGTGGATTACCTGCACTCAAAGCTATGAATAATCAAATGGTAACAGAAGCCACCGGATCAAAATATGATAGGAGAGCAATGACTATAGATGATATCATTGATCTGAATATCAAGGTTGCATCAATCATAATTGGCTACAAAATTTACCACTCAAGCAAAGAGAATTATGTATCTAGTACAGCAATCTATGCTGCTTATCAAATGCTGAGAGAAAATATAGACTATGATCTGTGTGAGCTTCTATTGAATCAACTGATGGAAAATCTGGTGAAGATCAAGAAAGACAAGAAAAATACCTTCAAATATGGCAGTTTGATATTATGCTTATTCTTCTACTTCATGAATGAGCTACCGGGATCAAGAGGTCTAATCTGGACAAATGATAAACTAGTGGCCATTCAAATCAGGGATTATCTGTATGCACTTGGTGGTGCACAAACCTGGAAAGCAGCTCTCTGGGGTTACTTCAAGAATTTCCAAGGCATAATGCATGCAAGAGAGAGAATACTAAAATCAATAGTTGATAAATACAAAGATATAGTTTGCTTCATGGTTGATATAGACCAATGCCTAATGGAGGCAGTTGAGCCAAGGACTGTATGGGTGATGCCCATGGGTTATGAAGCAAATGAAAACCTATTAGAGGCTCATGTTCAACATTTGTTAAGCCAACCCAAGGACACTGAAGTAGAGAGGTTTGGCACATTTGATGAGCTAAACATAAAATTGCATGTTGAGTTAAGGAAGCCAGAAACAAAAAGGAAAGTAAGAAGGGAGGTTGAAGAGCTTGCTGGGATGTTTGGCATAACAAAAGAGGCAGTTGCTACAAATAGAGAAAGAATAGAGAGAACTGAAAGGGAAGGGGAAGGAGCAAAGAAAGAAAGCATTTTAGTTAAAGCCTCTACTCGGACAAGATCTACTAGAAGTTCTATCCCTATCACCTTTGAAAGCTCAAAGTCTACAAAATCAAAAGCCAAACCTACTGAAAAGAGAAAGAAGAATAAGGCCACAAGAACATATGTGAGCCTCAAAGATGATGAAGAAATAAAATCAAATATGGAGCTTAGAGAATTAAAGAAAGCCAAGTTCAAACTCTCCAAGGATGAAAAGAATGATGAGGAGCAGAAGATAGAAGAATTTGCTGAAAAACCCATTCTATCAATTGAAGACATCATCAAAGCCATCACTGTAGATGGAAACATGCAGCCGATGACAGAATTTTATGATGAATACAATGATGTAGATAAGAGAATTATTGAAGAGGCAACTATCAGGTATTTGAACATCTACAACAAAGCCTTCATTGAAATAATTTCATTAATTCCTAAGAGCCTAGAAGAAGTACTAGAGTTGAGAAAAGAGAATGCCAAGGCAAAAGACTTGGAGATCCGGGAGCAGATACTGATACAACTATGTTCTTTTATCACTCCAAAGAAAATGAACATGGTTTTTAAGGATAGTAAAGATGAGTTCCGGAGCAAGGCAAGAATGAATAAGCTCATGCTTGGAGAAACTGACAAAATAGAAAATGAAACAAAAGAAATTCTTTGGAATCCCTTGAAGAGATTTAATCTTCCCATTGTAGAGGAAACAGATGAAGAGCCTTCTTACATGGATGTTGAAGGATTAAATAAAAATTATGAAGAGTCATATGAGGCATTAGATTCCTCTATTCTGGAAGAGGAAGGACAGAAAGAAGAAACATTTTATGACAAGGATGTTGAAGGATTAAAGAAAAATGATGAAGATCCATCTGAGGCATTAGACTCCTCTATTCCGGAAGTGGAAGGATAGAAAGAAGAAACAAATATCATTGATGTCAATAAGTAAGTCAGTCTGGATGCCCCCAAAAGGAAGGAAGTAGAGTCAATAAGAGACACTGTAGAGATAGTACAGAATTTCCTGGACAAAGAAATGATGGAGCTGGATGAACCTGAGTTGATTCAAGGGCCACTGAATTTTGACTCTCTCTCCGGTTCAGATAATGAAAGTAGCACCTTTTTCTCAGGCCAAAGCAAAAGAGAAACTTCTAAAATCACACATGGAGGATAGTGAACTATTGAATATTGCATCCAATGTACTAGAGAAGATCATGCCTACATATCAAAAGGATGCATCTAGCTCTCCATCAGGTAACTTGAAAAAATTGGTTAATTCTGTCAATTCACACTTTGAATCTCTTGAAACATTGGTAGAAACTAAGGTCTGGAAAGATTTCTCTGAAAAAAGGTTCAGTGAGGTACAAGGACTAATTAACAATGACAAAAGAACCTTAGACATTGGAATAAAGAGCATTGAAAATGCCCTTAAGGATGGAGGAGATATATATAAATTTTGTTTATCTTGGCCTAAAGTTTCAATGGACACTAAAAAGAAGATGAAAGAACAAGAAGAAAAGTTGTTAAGCCTATCCCAGAATTTTGATCCTCTTACCATCTCTTTGGTAAACCAAGAATGTCAAGCAGTTGTTATCATAAATGAGATAAATAAACTGGTTAAGGATAAGAGGAATCTGATGGATAGAATGGGTGAACTTAGGGGAATAATCCTCCCTAAGTTAGAGGTATTGCATGATGCTTTAACAGATGCTCAAAGTACAACCCGAACCAGTAATCCAACAAATTTGAAGAGGGCAGAAGCATATGTGTTTTTGTTAAGTGGATACATCTCCATTTTGGATAGAATGAAGAGGAGTTGGGCCACAGAAATTGTACAGTTGAAAACAACCTTTGCGGATATATTTAAGTATATGTAAGTATAATGTATGATTTGTATATACATATGCAGTCATGTATATAATATTTTTTGCACAATTTTGGTATGTGGATTCCACCCTTTGCCATTGATGTCAAAGGGGGAGTGAAGAGCATTGAAAAATGAGGAATCCAGAAAAGGGGGAGCTCCGGTAAAATAGTGCAAAGAAACAGAGCACAAGCAAAGGGGGAATTACTGTGACACTTAGCCATTTTTCACTAAGTGTTGCCATCAATGCCAAAGGGGAAGATTGTTGGCAAGAGACACTGTGTGGCTTCATAAGTGTTGTCATTGATGGCAACAAAGTCTATTCTACACATCTGCAATACATAATATGCCTATACTGAAAGCAGAATGAAGATTGTTTTGGTCTGGTAAACAAGAACAGAGTATGCAACATGGTCTGACAATTAAGTCCAGAACTCTCAAATGGTGTAACTCAATAAGTTGCGGACTTGGACAAGTCAAGAAGGGTATCATGACTATTGTATTCTAGAGATTTAGCCTCTGGTGATAAAGCATGAAAAATTTATGAGCTTCTGAGTGTTGGGTTCTAGTCAGACAGAGCAGACAAAGGAAGAACTGACTGACAGAGTACCAGACTTCAATCCGGATGTATAAAAGGTGTTGATCAAGAAATTTGTGGCATTATACATTATTGGCAGACATGATTAATGAATTCTATGTCTAAGTTTTTGATGCGCATCATCAACCAAGTAAGGATTTAGCTGACAGAACAGAAACTTGCAAATATCTCAAGTGTTTTTGTTGCTGACTATGAAGTTGTTAGAAATCCTTGATGCGGATATATATACTCAATGGATTCAAGCTTGTGGGATGTATGTATGTATGAAGAAGTGGAAGAAGATATAGGAAGAAGTGCGAAAAAAAAATCTAAATCTGAAATATGACTGAAGAGTGATATTGAGCAGAGGAAGAATGAAATGTGCCAGATCAGTATACAGTGCCTAACCGAAATTGAATTCTTGCATGCATGGATGTTGTTCATCATTTCAAACACTTTCATATCATCTGTAAGCATTTGTAGCTAGTGAGTCTCTTGTAGGCAGTGGGCCTCTTGTGAGCAGTGTGCTCGGGTAGTGAGCCCTAATTGGCAAGTGCCAAATTTGTACTCCTTATTCTTTTAACAGAGAATACAATCTTGGGTTAGTCACCCCGTGGTTTTTCCCTTAACAGGGTTTCCACATAAAAATCCTTGTGTTGCGTGTTAATTTCATTTTCAATTATTATGATTTCCTTTGCTTTCATGTTTTGATATGGCACTAAATGTTAAGATAAGAAAAGAAAGTAAAAGGAAGAAAAGTTATAAGATAACCGATTCACCCCCCCTCTCAGTTATCTGCATTGTTTCCAACAGGGCTTACATTCACTGCAATATAGAGGAGTTTGGAAATCTGAAACTACTGGATTTATTTGAAAACCACTTGAAGAATGACAATCACCAATTGAAACTGGAATATAAAACCCTAGAGAGAAAACACTTCATACAAGTTATTGAATTTCCTTCTTTTGATGAAAGAAAATGGGTTAGGTATGTATTGAGTCGGATACATGATGAGTTTATGTGGTTATTGAAGCCATTCAAGATCACAAAAGATGTAATCTGAATTGTGACTAGACTGAATGCAACCGATGGGCAACCCATGCTTAAGGATGTGAAAAATCAAATAGTAACTGATGCAACCAGACTAAAATTTGATAGAAGAGCTATGACTATCAATGACATCACTAATCCAGATGTCAAGTTTGCTTCAATGGTAGTTGGGTATAAGATTTACCACTCTAGCAGGGAGAACTTAGTTTTTGGAACATCTATTTATGTCGCATATCAGATGATAAAGGAGAATGTGGATTATGACTTTGTGAGCTACTACAAAGCCAACTAATAGAAAACCTAAACAAAATAATTTAAAAGGACAAGAAAAATTCCTTCAAGTATGGTTCCTTGGTGATATGTATATTCTTATACTTCATGAATAAAGTGTCGGGAGTTCCAGGTATACAATGGACATTTGACAGGCCAGTGGCATGGAAAATTAGGGATCATCTATACAGTCTTGGAAATACCCAGACACAAAAAACTGCTATCTGGGGTTACTTCAAAAACTTCCAGAACTTGATGCATGCAAGGGAAAGAATTCCTAGTTCAGTTGTTGAATGTATAAAAATGAAATATGTTTTATGGTAGACACAAATCAATGTTTGATGGAAGTTGTAGAACCAAGGACAGCTTGGATAATGCCAATGGGCTATGAAGTGGATGAGGAAATTCTAGACATGTATGCTCAACATCTCATGAGCATACCTAAAGACACCTCTGTTGAAAGGTTCAGAACATACAAGGAACTAAGATTAAAGTTGCATGTGGAACTTAGATATCCAGAAACAAAAAGAAAGGTACTCAAGCAAGTGGAGATGTATGCACAAAGTATTGGGATTACAAAAGAAGCAGTGAAAGAAAATAGACAAAGGATTGGGGTAAGTGCAAGAAGATGGGGGGCCAAAAAGGGGTCTTAAGTGGCCACTTTTTTTCTGAAATCAGGAAATACTGGCCTTGGATGAGAAATTGAGCATAGTTACACTCAAAATTTAGAGATGCAACCAAAACAATGTTCGTAGTGCTCTGAGTCTACTTTCTAAACTACTATTTTGTTTTGAAAATGGCATAGATTAAGGGGTTCAAAAGAGGGAGCCACAGAAATTGGTGTTGTTTCTGTCAAAAAAACATAACATAGCATGTTTTGTGGCTCCCTCAAAAGGTCAACTTTTTTTTGGTATTTTTAAAATCGCTTCAATGAGAAATTAGCTAATAGCATGTAGTTTATGCCCGATTTTTCTGATAATTTTTTGATGAATATTTGATTTTTTACTAATTTTTAAAGTGGACACATCCTAAAAAATAGAATTTTGGCCGTGCTACCCCTATAAATTTTGAAAACTAATTGAAAATCATTTTTTTATTTTTTTAATATTTGTAGAATGGAGTCTAGTTTCTAAATATGTAATTTTTTTGAAATTTGAATGAATAGTTATTTTACAATGAAAAAAAGACCAAACAGTGGTTTTTGCATAAAAACGGACACACAAACAAAAGAAATTAAAGATGAAAGGCTTAACATTGTTAAAATGTGAAAAAAATCACATCGTCAAATAGCTAAGAGAAAGCCTAACATTACCCATGTGTTCGATTTGTTCAACCTTGAAACACGTGCAAATCTGAGGGTTAGCACGAACGAAATTATGTGAAATTTTGAAGAATACAGAAAAACACGTCTGTGACTGTTCATAAGGCACTCCAAGCCTTTGGGTTGGAAATCCAAAGCAAATACCAAGCCCAAGGCTTGGGATTCCCAAAGCAAGAAATAACGCGAGCACGTTATAACGCGCTCGCGTTATTTCTTGCCTTACATTTTTCCGCAAGTCTGTCTTTTGCCATGTTTGACATAACGCGAGCGCGTTATAACGCGCTCGCGTTATGTCCCACTCAATTTTTTTTACATTCAAGGCTATTCATCATGAGGGTTAAGGCATAAAGGATAGAGTTGAAAGGTTTACGGATAAGGGATTAGCGTTTAAGGTATAGTATCGAGCCCGTTGAGGGTCTAGGAATAGGGATAGCGTTTAAGGTTTAGGGATGAGGGATGACAGATTACGGTTGAGGGTCGAGGGATCAAAGTTAAGGGTTGAGGGATTAGGGTTAGGGTTGAGGGATTAGGGTTTAAGGTATAGTGTTGAGGGTTTAGGGATAGGGTTTAGGGTTGAGGGATTAGAGTGAAGGGTTGAGGGATTAGAATTTGGCGTTGAGGGTTTAGGGTTTAGGATCAGGGTTGAAGGTCGAGGGATTAGAGTTAAGGGTTGAGGGATTAGGGTTTGATGTTGAGGGTTGAGGGTTGAGGTTCGAGGGTCAAGGGTTTAGGGATAGGGTTGAGGGTCGAGGAATTAGGGTTAAAGTAGATTGTGGAGGGATGACGGATGATAGATTAGGGTTGAGGGTTGAGGGATTAGGGTTTGATGTTGAGGGTTGAGGGTTTAGGGTTAGGGTTGAGAGATGAGGGATCAGAGTTAAGGGTTGAGGGATTAGGGTTTGACGTCGAGGGCTGAGGTTCAAGGGTCAAGGGTTTAGGGATAGGGTTGAGGTTGAAGGGATTAGGGTTTAGGGACAAGGTTTAGGGTTAGGGTTGAGGGATTAGGGTTTAAGGTATAGTGTTGAGGGTTTAGGGATAGGGTTTAGGGTTGAGGGATTAGAGTGAAGGGTTGAGGGATTAGAATTTGGCGTTGAGGGTTTAGGGTTTAGGATCAGGGTTGAAGGTTGAGGGATTAGAGTTAAGGGTTGAGGGATTAGGGTTTGATGTTGAGGGTTGAGGGTTGAGGTTCGAGGGTCAAGGGTTTAGGGATAGGGTTGAGGGTCAAGGAATTAGGGCTAAAGTAGAGTGTGGAGGGATAACGGATGATAGATTAGGGTTGAGGGTTGAGGGATTAGGGTTTGATGTTGAGGGTTGAGGGTTTAGGGTTAGGGTTGAGAGATGAGGGATCAGAGTTAAGGGTTGAGGGATTAGGGTTTGACGTCGAGGGCTGAGGTTCGAGGGTCAAGGGTTTAGGGATAGGGTTGAGGTTGAAGGGATTAGGGTTTAGGGACAAGGTTTAGGGTTAGGGTTGAGGGATTAGGGTTTAAGGTATAGTGTTGAGGGTTTAGGGATAGGGTTTAGGGTTGAGGGATTAGAGTGAAGGGTTGAGGGATTAGAATTTGGCGTTGAGGGTTTAGGGTTTAGGATCAGGGTTGAAGGTCGAGGGATTAGAGTTAAGGGTTGAGGGATTAGGGTTTGATGTTGAGGGTTGAGGGTTGAGGTTCGAGGGTCGAGGGTCGAGGAATTAGGGTTAAAGTAGAGTGTGGAGGGATGACAGATGACAGATTAGGGTTGAGGGTTGAGGGATTAGGGTTTGATGTTGAGGGTTGAGGGTTTAGGGTTAGGGTTGAGAGATGAGGGATCAGAGTTAAGGGTTGAGGGATTAGGGTTTGACGTCGAGGGCTGAGGTTCGAGGGTCAAGGGTTTAGGGATAGGGTTGAGGTTGAAGGGATTAGGGTTTAGGGACAAGGTTTAGGGTTAGGGTTGAGGGATTAGGGTTTAAGGTATAGTGTTGAGGGTTTAGGGATAGGGTTTAGGGTTGAGGGATAGGGTTTAGGGTTGAGGGATTAGAGTGAAGGGTTGAGGGATTAGAATTTGGCGTTGAGGGTTTAGGGTTTAGGATCAGGGTTGAAGGTCGAGGGATTAGAGTTAAGGGTTGAGGGATTAGGGTTTGATGTTGAGGGTTGAGGGTTGAGGTTCGAGGGTCAAGGGTTTAGGGATAGGGTTGAGGGTCGAGGAATTAGGGTTAAAGTAGAGTGTGGAGGGATGACGGATGATAGATTAGGGTTGAGGGTTGAGGGATTAGGGTTTGATGTTGAGGGTTGAGGGTTTAGGGTTAGGGTTGAGAGATGAGGGATCAGAGTTAAGGTTTGAGGGATTAGGGTTTGACGTCGAGGGCTGAGGTTCGAGGGTCAAGGGTTTAGGGATAGGGTTGAGGTTGAAGGGATTAGGGTTTAGGGACAAGGTTTAGGGTTAGGGTTGAGGGATTAGGGTTTAAGGTATAGTGTTGAGGGTTTAGGGATAGGGTTTAGGGTTGAGGGATTAGAGTGAAGGGTTGAGGGATTAGAATTTGGCGTTGAGGGTTTAGGGTTTAGGATCAGGGTTGAAGGTCAAGGGATTAGAGTTAAGGGTTGAGGGATTAGGGTTTGATGTTGAGGGTTGAGGGTTGAGGTTCGAGGGTCGAGGGTCGAGGAATTAGGGTTAAAGTAGAGTGTGGAGGGATGACAGATGACAGATTAGGGTTGAGGGTTGAGGGATTAGGGTTTGATGTTGAGGGTTGAGGGTTTAGGGTTAGGGTTGAGAGATGAGGGATCAGAGTTAAGGGTTGAGGGATTAGGGTTTGACATCGAGGGCTGAGGTTCGAGGGTCAAGGGTTTAGGGATAGGGTTGAGGTTGAAGGGATTAGGGTTTAGGGACAAGGTTTAGGGTTAGGGTTGAGGGATTAGGGTTTAAGGTATAGTGTTGAGGGTTTAGGGATAGGGTTTAGGGTTGAGGGATTAGAGTGAAGGGTTGAGGGATTAGAATTTGGCGTTGAGGGTTTAGGGTTTAGGATCAGGGTTAAAGGTCGAGGGATTAGAGTTAAGGGTTGAGGGATTAGGGTTTGATGTTGAGGATTGAGGGTTGAGGTTCGAGGGTCGAGGGTCGAGGAATTAGGGTTAAAGTAGAGTGTGGAGGGATGACAGATGACAGATTAGGGTTGAGGGTTGAGGGATTAGGGTTTGATGTTGAGGGTTGAGGGTTTAGGGTTAGGGTTGAGAGATGAGGGATCAGAGTTAAGGGTTGAGGGATTAGGGTTTGACGTCGAGGGCTGAGGTTCGAGGGTCAAGGGTTTAGGGATAGGGTTGAGGTTGAAGGGATTAGGGTTTAGGGACAAGGTTTAGGGTTAGGGTTGAGGGATTAGGGTTTAAGGTATAGTGTTGAGGGTTTAGGGATAGGGTTTAGGGTTGAGGGATTAGAGTGAAGGGTTGAGGTATTTTATTCTGAAGCAGAAGGAATAAAGAAATTCTAAGTCAGACCGACGAAAGAGAAGCGAAGTGTATCGGTGTGAGTAATGCCATCAACATAAGAAAATTGGTTTGGACCGATGGTAGGATCTCTCACCGATCGGGGTGAGATTCAAGAAGTCTTGCCGATGGTAAGTCTATCGGCGTAACCGATAGCATCGGCAGGAGACTTAAAGAGTTCCCCGACAGTTATGTTCTCTCCGATCGGGAAGACGATGGGAAAGTGCGGCCGATGTAACATATGTCGGCATGAGTTACCTCATCGGCCGATGAGAGAAAGGTGGTTGCCGATAGCCATTGTCTTGCCGATAGGCAAGAATAGGTACATTTCGGTGTGACATTTAAATTGTCTTGCTGATATACACTGTAAAGGTTATTTTGTGGACTTTCAAGGATTTTTTCACCTGTGTTAATGTTCAACTTGTTTCGCTCTGCATCAAGGGATTACGGTTTGATGTCGAGGGCTAAGGTTCGAGGGTCAAGGGTTTAGGGATAGGGTTGAGGTTGAAGGGATTAGGGTTTAGGGACAAGGTTGAGGTTGAGGGATTAGGATTTGACATTGAGGGTTGAGGGTCAAGGGATCAGAGTTGAGGGTTTAGGGTTTAGATATCTATAGCAGGACAAAACGCGAGCGCGTTATAGCGCGAGCGCGTTATAACACGCTCGCGTTTTGTATTTCTACTGAAACGGTAAAAAAGTGGTTACCCCCGTGATCCAGGCCCACATGCTCTGTTTTCTTACTGATTCTGCGCGTGCTCTGACAAAAAAGAAGTGCTTTCATGCTATTGGGAAGTTCACATGCACATTTGACACATTGTACCACCTTTGCATGATCTTTCCACCACCTTTTCTGCTTTGCCAACTTGAGAAGGAGGAAATAACATAGTTTTCAAACCAAATTTGATATATATCTATACAAGTTTCAATTTTTGTAGTATTGCAATGTTAATTTTGATTCAATTTTAAGAATTTAACATTGAAAAGGAAGCAAGTGGTGAAAAACTCAAATTGTTGAGGAGTTTGATGCAAGAAGATAAAAACACTACATAATTGGGTACTCTCTCCATTCAAATCTTCATTTTTTAGGTATGTCAAGTCTTTACATGCATGTTCTTTACATTTTCCTTATTTCAGATTGAATTACTTTATCATGCATTATCATACATGTTTAAAATAGACACATTTCCAATCAAGAAAGCAACCTACAATCTCACATGATGCCATGTATATTTTCTACACTTGGGCTCTTTAATAATTATGTGTAATAAACAAACCTTAGTTCATACCATGATATCAAACTATACAAGAATAAATCTTTACAACATAAAAAAAATACAATCCCACTATTATCATGTATTCATTTCTTAGGAACTAATATTGGTCTCTTTATCATGCTACAGACAAATTCTCCATCATGCCGAGGAAACGATCAAGAATTAAACCAACACAGGAAGAGATAGAAGCTAAGAATGCAAAGAAAGCAATGGCTATGAGGGAACTTCGTGAGAAGAGGAAATTGGACACGATAAATGAAGACATACCAATTGAAGAGGAACCACAACCATCACAAAGAGATATGGTATTGGCGGCACAAAGAGAACGAATGCAAAAACTTCGTGGTACGAGAGATTTAAATACCATAGTTGGAGACACATCCTTTATCGCAAGACAACATGTAGGGACACCATCTACCACATCTCAAGTTGAGAGTACATCATCACTCACATGTGATGAAGGAGGTACGCCATCGTTCCCACCTTAACCTCAAGGTATGTCATCTATTCCATCTTCGATCGAAGGTATGCCATCTAACCCATCTCATTTAAATATTGATGAAATTCCTAATGTTGAGATGAATTTACCTAACTTGACACCACCTAGAATTTTACATAGAAAGCCAAAGTATTTGATTGATATTGATGAGAATATTTTGCAGCCAATGGAAGGTAAGATTCCAAAACGCACTTGTAGAAGATATGCTAATAAGATTTGGAGATTGTTCTTTGAAAAGTTAAATGAGACTGCAAGATGTCAACTATTCGTTGAAATGATGCGAAGTATAAAGTATAGGTCTATCATGAAGATTCTTGGGTTGAGAACATCAGAGGCTTCAAGTGAAAAATCTATTGTCAAGAATCTAATGAGTGCATATGAGAGTGTGGGTAACACCTCACGCACAAAAGATAGTAATGCAACACGGCGTGTGATTACATCGACTATAGTAAGTAGTCAAACGAGGAAAGCTCGTCTTATTAGAAAGACAAGTCAAAAATTGAGAATTAATAGGAAAACTTTATCAAGAGCCGTTGGAAGACGCCAAAGAATTGAGGACACTAATGCCAATGAATTATGGGCATTCTCGGGGAGACTACCACGAAAAGATAAACCAATTGTTGAAGCATTGAGGTCACTAATTGAAGACTTTTGGAAGAATTACACAAGGGTATCTCCGAATCAAAGGGATGTGGTAAGAAGGAGAATTGGTAGTCAGAACCGCGAGCCACATCCAAAGCATTTTTTGGATGAGACTCAAACATAGTTTTATGGTAAATTTCTAGAGAAGTATCCTCAAATTAAAATTTGTCAAAGATATTTTGAAATGCTAAAACCTTTCTATGTTAAGATAAATCACACACGCACTACTTGTTGTTGTAGATTACATATTGAATTTTCTAACCATTTTGATGCTTATAGGTCTATATGTTTAGATATGCATACTAACAATGATTTGCAGGGTTGTGCCATATGTGCCCCACCAACATCTTCAAGAGACTTCATATCAAGAATTTTATGTGAAAGAGAGGAAGGTCAAATATTCTACAAGAAATTATGCTTGGATGGCACATGTCATCGTTGCGGTGGCTTGCAACATTTGCCAATATGTGAACATATGGAAATAACACATGCGGTTGGAAATGAACTAGTAGAGTTTGGCAAGTATAAAACAGTGGCATACAATACAAAAGATGGTAAAGAAGCAAAGAGGTGTGAATTAGTTATTGAAAAGATTCTAGTGTATCAGTTTATGCCTATATTTCGTGACAGCATAGTGTATGAGTATGCAAGACATGCCCATAGAGCTCGATGGTTGGACTTGCAATTCAAGTTATGCAAGGACACATTTCCAGTTGGTAGCATTGTTTCAGTCGTCGACTTTGCAGAGAACTACAGTCTAAAGCCACAGCGTGAGGTGCAATCACAATATTACAACTCCACACAGGTTTCTATATTTGTGCACATCACATTCATTCATGCGAATGATAGTACAGAGGATGACAGAAAGATCATAAGGGAGTATCATTTCTATATTAGTGATGATCGCACGCATTCTACAGAGTTCGTGCAAGGTTGCTTTCAGGTGTTCTATAATGATTTGGCTAGAAGGGGGATATCATTCAGTCAGCATATCATATGGTCGGATAATTGTGCATCACAATTCAAGAACTCACAGAATTTCTATTGGCTGAGTAGGAGGCATAATTTTACAGGTATTCAACATATGTGGAACTTTTGTGAGGCCGGGCATGGAAAGGGGGAGCATGATGGTGCAGGAGCATGTATCAAAAGAGCCATAGCACGAGAAGAGTTAAAGTATAAAGACAATGCAAAGTTGACAGATGCAAAATCGATTGTCGAGTGGTGTAATGCTTCCATGGGTCCAGGTAATGAAGGTAAGTCTTTAGTTCGTAGATTTTTTTGGTTGATAGATGATACTAACATTGCACCATATGAGGATTGTTGTACACTGACAGGATCAAATGAGATGCACTCTTTCAGAAGTTCAATTGCAGGTTCATGGAGTATCCATACACGAAAGATGTCATGCTTTTGTTCTTCCTGTACAATTCAAGTCTGGGATGAGTGCGAGTCAAAGGAGTGGGTTCACGAATGGCAGTTAAGTTATCTTAGCCCACTTGACACGTATCGACCCCCGACGGCACTGGAACTAACACAGATGGAATCGTCAGTTGACTTTGACCACATATCAGATTTAGTTCAACCAGGTAATATAGGGCACATATATGCATCTAATTTCATCTAGTTCAACCAGGTAATGTCATCTTACTTTGTAGTGTTTTTGTAATGTTGACTAATTTCATCTAATTTGCTACACATATCAATGTAGGACACGTATATGCAGTTATTGCAGATGAAGATAATGAAGAGGGAACAGATTATTACTTATGCCATTGTGTTGAGGCCAAAAAGAAATTGGAGGCCCCTGTTACAGATGGAGAAAACATCAAATACCCTACAGGATCAGTGGTTATTACTGGAACATGGCTTAGAAGGTACCCACATAAGAGTGTTAATATTTGGCTATTTCAGGACTTTGACATGCATCGAAAGATTCTTCATTACTCGAACCTTGTCGTGGCATCCAATGTTCATTTGATAAAGTATCGGGGTAGACCTTTGAACAAAATATTGTGGAAGGTGCGTGAGTCTGACCATGAAGCAATACTTGACACAATAAAGAGTAGAGCAGATCCAGATGGTTCATTGGATTAATTTGTAAGTATTCACATTGATTTTGTAAAGTTATGTTACATTGAGTTGTAAGTATGCACATTAATTTGTAAGGTTTGTCTTTTTTTATTTCCTCCTGCATTTTTACACATATGTACACATTTTTACATCATCATGTTATGCATTTTTGGTGTCCTGCTCCTGATGCGACCAAACTCATAACTCACCCTACTAGACACCATTTGATGATCTCTCCAACACTCTGGATCCAGGGTGCCCAATCATGATGATGACCTATATACCATTCTCCCAAGGCGCTCATAATGAATGAATGATAAGGAGCGCCTTGACCTCTATAATCAAGGTGATTTTAAGTCACTTTGAGTCATTTGGGGTCAGTTTGAGTCTTTGAGTCATGTTGCAAAAAAGTGTCAATGTTGTCAAGTTGCACAAAGCAACCTTTGCATTTTTGGTCCTATTTTTCACCCAAACATGTCGAAATAGTCTGAGCTACATTGTACCAACGTTATCCCTGAAGAGTCCAAAGTGCAAAAAGGCAGCAATCTTTGACGAGATGTTACTCGAAAATTGTGTCACTTAGAAACATTCCGTCTGAGGCAACGGGATCACGTAGAGTGCCTCTACAATAACCTCTCTCAGTTTTTTATAGCTCTTAGGCATTTGCCCGTGGTGAAAGGTTTTCTGTTGCCCCAAAAATCGTCAGAAGGAGGCAGTGTAAAGTTGCAAAGGGGTGTAACTTTCGTCCTGCTCCTGATGCGACCAAACTGACTGTTCCAACGCGTCCGAATGGGTACATTTATGCTAGGCATGGTCCTATTTCTCACCCAAACATGTCGAAACAGTCGGAGCTACATTGTACCGACGATATCCCTGAAGAGTCTAAAGTGCAAAAAGGCAGCAATCTTTGACGAGATGTTACTTGAAAACCGTGTCACTTAGAAACATTTCTTCTGAGGCAACGGGATCACGTAGAGTGCCTCTACAATAACCTCTCTCGGTTTTTTATAGCTCTTAGGCATTTGCTCGTGGTGAAAGGTTTTCTGTTGCCCCAAAAATCGTCAGAAGGAGGCAGTGTAAAGTTGCAAAGGGGTGTAACTTTCATCCTGCTCCTGATGCGACCAAACTGACTGTTCCAACGCGTCCGAATGGGTACATTTATGCTAGGCATGGTCCTATTTCTCACCCAAACATGTCGAAACAGTCGGAGCTACATTGTACCAACGATATCCCTGAAGAGTCCAAAGTGCAAAAAGGCAGCAATCTTTGACGAGATGTTACTCAAAAACCATGTCACTTAGAAACATTCTGTCTGAGGCAACGGGATCACGTAGAGGCCTCTACAATAACCTCTCTCAGTTTTTTATAGCTCTTAGGCATTTGCCCGTGGTGAAAGGTTTTCTGTTGCCCCAAAAATCGTCAGAAGGAGGCAGTGTAAAGTTGCAAAGGGGTGTAACTTTTGTCCTGCTCCTGATGCGACCAAACTGACTGTTCCAACGCATCCAAATGGGTACATTTATGCTAGGCATGGTCCTATTTCTCACCCAAACATGTCGAAACAGTCGGAGCTACATTGTACCGACGATATCCCTGAAGAGTCCAAAGTGCAAAAAGGCAGCAATCTTTGACGAGATGTTACTCGAAAACCGTGTCACTTAGAAACATTCCATCTGAGGCAACGGGATCACGTAGAGTGCCTCTACAATAACCTCTCTCGGTTTTTTATAGCTCTTAGGAATTTGCCCGTGGTGAAAGGTTTTCTGTTGCCCCAAAAATCGTCAGAAGGAGGCAGTGTAAAGTTGCAAAGGGGTGTAACTTTCATCCTGCTCCTGATGCGACCAAACTGACTATTCCAACGCGTCCGAATGGGTACATTTATGCTAGGCATGGTCCTATTTCTCACCCAAACATGTCGAAACAGTCGGAGCTACATTGTACCGACGATATCCCTGAAGAGTCCAAAGTGCAAAAAGGCAGCAATCTTTGACGAGATGTTACTCGAACACCGTGTCACTTAGAAACATTCCGTCTAAGGCAACGGGATCACGTAGAGTGCCTCTACAATAACCTCTCTCGGTTTTTTATAGCTCTTAGGCATTTGCCCGTGGTGAAAGGTTTTCTGTTGCCCCAAAAATCGTCAAAAGGAGGCAGTGTAAAGTTGCAAAGGGGTGTAACTTTCGTCCTGCTCCTGATGCGACCAAACTGACTATTCCAACGCGTCCGAATGGGTACATTTATGCTAGGCATGGTCCTATTTCTCACCCAAACATGTCGAAACAGTCGGAGCTACATTGTACCGACGATATCCCTAAAGAGTCCAAAGTGCAAAAAGGTAGCAATCTTTGACGAGATGTTACTCGAAAACTGTGTCACTTAGAAACATTCCGTCTGAGGCAACGGGATCATGTAGAGTGCCTCTACAATAACCTCTCTCAGTTTTTTATAGCTCTTAGGCATTTGCCCGTGGTGAAAGGTTTTCTGTTGCCCCAAAAATCATCAGAAGGAGGCAGTGTAAAGTTGCAAAGGGGTGTAACTTTTGTCCTGCTCCTGATGCGACCAAACTGACTGTTCCAACGCGTCCGAATGGGTACATTTATGCTAGGAATGGTCCTATTTCTCACCCAAACATGTCGAAACAGTCGGAGCTACATTGTACCGACGATATCCCTGAAGAGTCCAAAGTGCAAAAAGGCAGCAATCTTTGACGAGATGTTACTCGAAAACCGTGTCACTTAGAAACATTCCATCTGAGGCAACGGGATCACGTAGAGTGCCTCTACAATAACCTCTCTCAGTTTTTTATAGCTCTGAGGCATTTGCCCGTGGTGAAAGGTTTTCTGCTGCCCCAAAAATTGTCAGAAGGAGGCAGTGTATTAAGTCAGGATGAAAGCCTATTCACTCTAGGCGCCTGTTTTTGACCAAATCACACATGCGCCTTGAACAACTCTGTCTTCAAGGCGCTTTTCTCTAATCTCTGTAACTCTCCAAATCCACTAAGGCGCAAATTTTACCTCTTGGGCTCAAGATATAGGTTCTTCATCCAAGGCGCCAGAATGGTCCAAAGGCGCATTTCACCTCTAACCTCACCTCTGACCTTACTTGGAGGCGCTAAACCTCATCTCATTGCTCTCCTCCATTACAAGCGCTCACTTACCTCAATCTTGGGCGCATACCAACATCCCAACATCCAAATCACCTAGGCGCTCAAAACCTTCAAGACTCAAGGTGCATTTTATGATCAAACAAGGTATCTCCTGAACAAGGCACTCATAGTCTCATCAGGGCGTTAATCATCATCATGAGCACTCATATTGTTCTAGGCGCACAGTTATCTCTGGAATGCTCAAGGCGCACATACCCTTCTCTAGGCTAGTTTACACTTATTCAAGGCGCTCATTCCAAACTTACATGAACTCCTCATTACAAGACGCACAAACTAGATGATCCTAGGGCATAAGGGCGCTCATAGGAGTTGTTATGTGTCATTTTGGCCAAGGTTTTCTAGAGCAGTGAAGACATTAGGAAGGGGATGATCGTTTGGATAGTTTTGAATGCTTTATTTCTCCTTGTTTAAACTAGGCGCTCACTGAGGATTGGAGTAGCCTTTGCACCCTCACATCACGTTAATTGGCGTTTCAGAGGCAATCATAGTATAGGAAGATTTGCGCCTTGAAGAAGAGAGTTATCTGGTGAGTGCTTAGGAGTTCTGGCGCCTAGGGGAAAGGTCTAGGTAGAGTGCCTTCAGACTTTGACAGTGAAGTGCCTTAAGGAGTTGGATGATGTTTTTGCCTAGAGTGGAGATGATGTTTTTAGCGCCTTAAGGATGATGATGGAGCGCCTTGGAGTCAGGTTAGTCTGGAGCACCTTAAGAAGGTAAAGCACTTCAAATGTAAACACAAGTGTTTTGAGCGCCCTAATGAGAAGTTGTCTTGGCACCATAAGTTGTTCAAACGAAGATATGCTCCTTGGATAGTTGCAAAGACCTAATTTAGCGCCCAAGGTTGGAAGACTCTTTGTGAGCGCCCAGTGTTTGAAAGCTCTTTGTGTTTGGTGCATTAAAATGAATTTGGCACCTAAATAGTATTGAAACACTCAACTGAGCGCCTAAAGCCCATGAGAGAAGTGATATGCGCCTTGATAGGAATACCATGGAAGATGAGTTTACTGAATGGCGCCTTGAATGACTTGGTTGATTAAGTGTTTTAGCGCCTAGATATGGGATGAATCATTGAGCGCCTTTGGTTGAGATGATGTCAGCACCTTTGAGATTATAACACCTTGGAGTCAAGTTCGAAGGAGCACCTTGAGAAGGTAAAACACTTCAAATATTTTCAAGGAATTGGAGAAGTCACTTAGTGCCTAGAAGGAATTCTAGAGCAAGAGGGTTGGAGCGCCTTGAGCTTCAAGTCAGATATGCGCCTAGACCTCTACCCTTTAGCAAGTTGAAGCCCTCTGAGCCTTGACAACGTGAGAATGCCTTATAGTGAATATGCGCCTTGGGCAAGGTTGAATACAAAGTTGAGGAGTATATCATAATGAATAAGTGCACTGTAGGGTTAGATGATAAAGACTAGTGCCTTGAGTGTCTTGGTCAAAATTTTGACATGAGAAGTCTTGCAAGATCAAACACTGGAGTGCACCTTAGAGAGAACCTATTGATCCTTTGCTTTGACAAGATTTGGGCGCCAGAATGATCCTTAATAAATGGAATGTATCTACACCAATTTTGCGCCTTTAGGGAAGTGATGGTGGCCAGAATGATCCTTAATCTCATGTTTGTGCGCCTAGGTCTAGAAGCAAGATTTGAGCGACTTAGGATAGGGTTTTTTGCACCTTGTCTTGGTGAGTGAATTTGCGCCTTGGATGATGTTGAAGCGCCTTGGGATGAAATGCGCCCAAACTAAGTACTTAGAAACCTAAGATTAGCACCTTATTTGAAGTTATACACCTATTCTGGCGTCAGAGAGTGAGTTTGAGTGTGAAGAAGTGAATGTCTGCGCCTTGAAGGGGATACAAAGGGAAGATGATGCACCTTGATGGGTTGATGATGGAAATTTGCATTTTGGAGCTAAATGTGCGCCTTGAATCTAAATGATATTTGAGTGCTTAGAGGTAAATAGGGGCGCCTTTGAGAATTCTTTGTGCTTTAAGGAATGGATTGTGGCCTTTGGACTAAGGTAAGTCCTAAGCACTTCCAATGATTTTAAGGAGCGCCTTGAAGGAGATAGTGCATAGAGGTACAATGAATCTTCCGGAGAACATGGATAGACAACTAAGTCTCCAACTTGAGTCTTCTAAGTGAATTGGATAATGAAGAGAGTCTAGTCATTTTGGGCGCTAGTATCAGGATGAATCATCCAAAATGGGTGCCTAGAACTAGAAGGCGCCAATGCATGAGTTCAAGGATCCTCCATTGGAGCGCCTAGCCCAGATGGCTATAGATTGAAAGTTTTAAAGCTAAGTGATGTCTCTTACGTGAATTCCTAGCCCAGGTGCATGTGTTGGGAAAAACTCTTTGGCTCTGGCGCCTAGAATTGGGAGCTTTGTAAGATGCACCAATTGATGAAACATTTCCATTTTGCCCCTAGAATAGAACTCTCTCACATAGTTGAAATTGACTTGATAGAAGGAGATAAGTCTTAAGGACTAGTTTGGCCTCACTTGCCTATCTCACCTTTGAAATGCGCTTTGGTTGATGATCATCATTGATGGAACCTAGTGAAATGTAAAGCTATTTGCATCTCCAGAGGATCAAAATTGGATTAGGAGATCATCCTTGCAATTGAGATTGACAGAGAAGTGTTAAAGGAATCACTTCAAATGGGCGCCTAAGCTAGTTGAGGCACATATCAATTCCACTGTAACTCCAGACTGATGCTTAGGATCTAGTCATCTCCTAAGGCGCAGTTCCATTCACCCATGACCTCGCTTGGTGTCTAAAACTTGGAAACTCCTTTGGAAAGCTCCTGTTGCGCCTAGAAGATGAGTTTGGGATATCAACTTGCAAAAGGCTTAGAAACTCTTCAAAGATGTTAGGCACAATCCCATGGCACTGGAGCTCAGTTTTGGCGCCTTCAAGGAATAGCACATGAAGGAACTTGGGAGGTCAGGTGCTTGTAAAAGGGAACACCTTGGAACATCTTCCAGGGGTTGAAGTAGTAAGAAAACATCAAGTGAGTCTAGGCGCACTCCCTTGTGTGAACAGTTTAGCTCTGGCACCTAGCCACAGAGTGAGCCAGAAGAAGTAGTTTGGACATTAGAAGATAGGCGCTCATTCTACAATGAAGCATTCCACCTTCCTAATCAACAAAGACTTGCAAGAATTGACAAAGGAAGCTAAGGCGCACCTTCTACTTGTTTCCACCTCCAGAATGTGCCTAACCTTGAAAGGGGGTTCAAAGATGTTTGTTAGACCTTTTCACTCAAGGCACTCACCTTAGGCGCACTTTCTAAGTCCTTGTCACCTCAAGGAAACACCTAGTTTGGAAGGCGCTTGCCCTGTTCTCCACTCCTTTCAATTGACGCCTAGAACACAGAATGCATGAAAGGAGTGCCTAGACTCCAGAGGGCTGATTTGGGCGCCTAGCATTTAAAACACTTTCATAATGATGATGTTTTGGCGCCTACTCTTGGAAACAATCCAGAGCATCCATAAACTCTAATTGGCACCTAATGTTGACAAGGCACAACTTCAGGAGGAGGTCACCTCAACTTGGCGCCCAAGTCAGAAAAACCTGTAAATCCTTCAAATATGCGCCTACCTTGTGAGGTGATGAGTTGAACATTCCAAATCTTCAAATGTTGCTCAAATAAGGAAGACATTGTAACATCAAGGCTTCAAGGCCTGTCCTTGTATTTCCATTGAATGAGTTGTACTTCATGCTATTGAAAGCATTTTCCATGTAATAAGACATTGCAAGTTGATTGAATCAAGTAACAAGACAAGTACCCAACTCTAATGTTGTTTCATTCAAATAGTTATCTTGATGTATATCTTTATGTTATTGAAGTAGTTGATGAATTGTTAGCAAGTAAAAGTGTTTAAGTAAGGAAAATTTTTCGTAGAACTAGTTGGGTATCTTACACTTACACCATGCCTATCCATCAAACATCACAATGCAATCAAAATCCTAACAACATGCCCATGATCCAAGATCAAGTGCAATCATGCAAAGATATTATCAATCACAAGGCTATTAAGAATGAACTAGAGTCTTCTAGTACCATACTTTTCCATCAAACACCATCATGTAATCCATGGCCTATCAAGCCTATCAAAGAAAATGCAAACATCCTATGTAATACAATCAGACTTTAAATATTTGAAGTAGCCATCTACAAATATCCATTCAAAAGTGGATTTATAATGCAAGTATGGATGCCATCAATAAAAAAGATTTGTATTAACCAAATATCCATATACGCATACATCAATATCTGTCGATATAAGTATAACATATATACAAAATAGCCATATAGGCTTACAAGAATGCCATATAGGCATACAATGTCAACTATGTACAATACAAAATATATGTCCACAAATGCCATATAGGCATACAACAGAGGAACACAATAAAAAGTCATTCCCCTCTAGCTGATGAAGAGAATAAATCACGAGCAGCCTTTGATCTTCTAGGGGATGGAGACATGCATGTGGGTGGTCTACTACGAACCCGAGGGCTACTCCTCCTATTTAGTTCTTCCTGCACCTTTACCTGTTACAAAAAAAAGTATAGATATTAATATATAGAAATTACATGTTATAAAAAAATGAAACATTTAACAAAATAATCACTTACCGCTAACATATAATCTGTTTGCTTGCTTGCCTCAGTAGCAGGAAAAGGCCCTGGTGATGTCATGTCCTATAGAAACCATACAGATAGAAATTAAACTTCAAATCAATAATCTTTTGATTTTTCAAAAATAGACAACTATAACAATGAATGTAAATTGAAATTTACTAATCTGCCTCATACCCCTGTCAATGCCATAGAGCTATGAATCGCAGAGGCCACACCCTGCTCCATTGCCCTATGAACATGGGGAGGTGTATCCGTAGCCTGCATCATCTGGAAATAAAACAACATTATTCAATTACGAAAACTATAATAGTGATGCAAATCATGGCTCCTAACATACACACACGCTCATCTAAACATGGAAGTACACACAATAAAACACACAAATCACATACAAAAATTTAGTAAGTACAATTCATTCATTAAACTATTTATTTTATTACCTCCGTAAAGCTTTGAAGTCCACCACCGCTGGCAGGTGTTGCCATGAAATCTACAGTGTTAACCTATTCAAGATCCAAAATCAGAAATTAGAATACCATTCATATAACGATGCTATTCACATGTAATATTTATAATTGTTTACTAGTTACATACCTCAACAGTAGATGATCTAGTGAAAAATGTAGGTGGAGAACCACTGAAAACTGCATCGACGCTATGACCCTGAAATTTCATTAAAATCATCAATTTAAATTAGTTAATCTTGTATTTTAAAAATAAAATTTAATAAATTCAATTCAATAAACTTGCTAATATTTACCTGAGTATCAAGGCCGAAAGTCTCACTCAGGAGGGTATCTGTCATCGCCATCTGCTCAGCTGCAGATGTAGCCTGTGCACCTGCGTCCTGACTGTCCATGGGGTCATAACCACAGTCTGACCCGCAAGCCTAGCAAGTATGCGGTGGGACCCTACTCCTCGCACTATCTCCCAACCCACTCTGTGTTGCAGGATCGGCATGCTCTATGATGCTCTGGGTCAAGGCACTAATCGACCTCAGTGTATCGACCTCAACACTCTCCTTCACAATGGAAGGAATAGAAACATGCTCGTGGGCTGGTCTGCCGATTACTCGTCTCACTACCCGCTGTGGGTCAAGACGTGCCCCTGGTCTATCCTGTACTGAGCCCCCACCTCTACCCTAGAAGTCCCGCATATCAAAATAGTTTGGCACTTTATTGAGGACAAACTCGGAGTAGAGTTTCCTCAAAAAGTATTGCGGGACCTCATTGTTATTGCATGGAGGATGGTCAAAAACCATCCACCACCTCTGCCCGAAATTGTCCCTTATCGCTTGGTTGTTGCACCAATGGATAGGGAACCTCTTGCATGTAATGGGTGGAGGTTGATTTGTTTGTGGGTTTGTGAAAATTGAACACAAGTCTACTTTTGTAATTTGTAATTTTTTGACATCTTGGTATGACAATTTATCTACATAGTAATCTCTAAACTCTCTCTTTTTATCGGTCCAACTAGTTATTTGCTTGCTAATTGAATTTACATTTGATAACATAGACTCAAGAGATTCGGCAAGCGTGGACCTATGCAAGGTTGAAGTGGAAGGATCTTTCAACCTTGCAATTATATCTTCAATTTGTTTTTTGTTGTTTTCAATTTCCCCCATTATATTATCTTGTGTTCCAGGGGCATGTCGAGGAATGAATGGAGGAGGTTGTTGTTCTGCAGGTATTTCTTCCTCAAGATTTTGTGGATTTTGAGGAGGAGGAGGAGGTGCATTAACATTTCCTACAATTAATAAAATATACATCAAAAATCAACACAAAACCTACCTATTTAGGAAGAAATTCAAACAAAAAAATAAAGATAACTCACCCCTTTGGCGTGCTGGACGTCGCGGCGGCATTTCGGCGATGAATCGACAAATCTTTTGTGTTGAACGGTGTTTTGTAGAACGCGAGCGCGTTTTTGAAGGGTTTTAAGCCGCAGGCGGAGGAAAAACTCACAATGAAATGAAATAAAATGAAATGACAGCATTTTTTTTTATATATAAGGGACGTTATAACGCGCTCGCGTTGTGGCTCGGCAATGACGAGCCTAAGGCTTGTCATTGCCAAGCCATAACGCGAGCGCGTTATGCCTAAAATTTTTTTGAAAATTTTTTGGCCACTTTTTGGCCCCCCATCTTTTTGCACTTACCCATTGAAAAGATAAAGAAGAGCACTGAGTAGGCAAAAAGTGAATCTGTAGTTCCCCCGGAAGCCCCAAGGAAGACAAAGAGTTCTACAACTCCTACTGAGTCACTCAAGTCCACTTCCACTAAGAAGCCGGAAGCCACTCCATCCAATGAAGGAGGGAAAAGAAAGAAAACCAAGGCAACGAGAACCAACAAGAGCACACAAGATGATGAGGAGACAGAAATAGATGAAGAAGTGAAAGAAATAAGATCCAAGAAGGTCAAAAATTCAAAGACTTCTAAAGATCAACCATCCAGAGGCATGAGGGCCAGTAAAAAGCAACTATCTGGTAAGGTTACCATGACTATTGATGAAATTGTAAAAATAGTCATTGTTCATGGAAATTTAAAACCTATCAGAGTTTACTATGATAACCTTGATCAAGCTAATAAGAAAATTTTAGAAGATGCCATTATGATATATCTGAATAAATTCAATAGAGCCTTGTTGGAAATATTACAAGAACTTCCTAAAAATTTGAGGAAAGTAATGGAAATGAGGAAAGAAGCAGCCAAGGAAAAAGATTTAGAACTCAGAGAGTATGTTCTCTCCTCTTTGTGCCCTTTAATGACTAGAAAAGAAGCAGATGAAATCCTCAGAGAAGTCAAAGATAAATTCAGAAGCAAAGTCTAGATGAACAAACTAATGCTTAGCGAGACTGAAGAAATTGCAAAGGAAACAGGGGAAATTTTGAGAAAGGCTTTAGCCAAAAATAAATATTACATTGTTTTCGAAATGCAAGTTGGAGAAGACAATCCTTCTACTCCATAACAAAAAGCTCCAGAAGAAGAAACTGACAAGAGAATTAATGACCAAAGTATTACTCTAGATCCTCTAGAACCTTATTCATCAAATCTAAATATTGGAGAAGGTCAGGAAGAGGAACAAGTCAATCAGGAGGACATAGAAATGATAGACAAAATAATTGATGCAGAGATAACTCCTCCACCTGATCACTTTGGGAAGGAAAAGGATATTGCTACCACATAGAGTCCTCTAGATCGAGTAGCAAGTGGTGAGCAAGAAGAAATGAGTCCCTCAGAAGAGAACACAGAGAAGAATAATATAGAGAGAGAGGAGGAAAAAGAAAATGAAGACAAAGCAAAAGACGATGGTGCAAATGTTGAAACACCTAAAGAAGATGTAGAAAAATTTGATGATCAAAAAGATGGTTCAGAAAATGTAGCAAGCGACACTGTCGATGCAGTAAAAGGTCCTCTTGAAAAGGAGGTGATTGAGCTTGATGAGCCTGAACTACTCTAAGGACTAGCTAATCCAGATGTACTCTCTGCATTTCAATTGATAAAAATAACATCTTTCACCCAAGTAAAAGCTAGAGAAAAGATGTTAAAATCCCACTTAGAGGACAATGAGTTGCTAGGGCTAGCAACTGGAGTTTTAGAGAAATTAATGCCAACTTATCAGAAGAATCAAAATGATTCCCCCTCCAGCCATTTGAAAAATCTTGTAAGTTCAGTAAACTCACATTTTGAGTCTTTTGAAAATTCTGCGGAGGCAAAGGTTCAGAAAGAATTTTTGAATAAGAAATTTAGTCAAGTTAAGAATCTGATAAGGAGTGATAGATTGATACTGGGCATTAGCATAAAGAGCATTTAGAATGCTCTAAGTGATGGAGGAGATATATAATTTTTTCCTATCATAGACTAAAGTCAATAAGGATGTTGAGAAGAAAATAAAGGAACAAGAACAGAAAATATCAGTTCTATCTCAAAATTTTGATCCTCTAAATGCCTCTCCTATAAGCCAAGAATGTCAGGTCATTAGCTTGACAAATGAAATAAAGGGACTTGAAAAAGAGAAAATCAATACTATGAAGAGGATGTGTGAACTCCATGGATTGATTGCCCCCAAGTTGGAATCCATGCATAATGCCTTATCCGACGCCTAGAATGCACTTCAGACAAGTGATCCTCTGGATCTGGCAAAGGCAAAAGCATATGCATTTCTGCTAAGTGGGCACATCTCACTCTTGGATGGAATTAAGAACACTCAGACCTTTGAACTTGTGCAATTAAAAACTAGTTTTACAGACATTCTCAAGTTCATGTAAATAGAATTTGATGATCTGTTGTACATATGCGGCAGTATAAAAAGAACTTTATTTTTGAGAATTTTTTCTTGTGGATCCCACCCCTTGCCATTGATGTCAAAGGGGGAGTCAAGGACAGTGAAAAATGAGGTATTCAGCATAGGGGGAGCACCGGATTAAGTGAAGGGCATGAATGCACAGACAAAGAGGGAGTCTCTCTAAGACACTTAGTCATTTTTCACTAAATGTTACCATCAATGCCAAAGGGGGATATTTTTGGCAAGAGACACTGCTTAGCATTGATAGGTGTTGTCATTGATGGAAGCTAAGATTGTTCCACACATCCGCAGTGTAGTATCTAATCGTACTAGAAGTCAGAATGATAATCTAAGTTCAGTTAATCATTATGTGTTATGGATCTAAAGGAGTGTAAAGGGACACCAGGACAATCCAAATCCAAATTTTCAGCCTATGATAATAAAGGAATCAAAAGATATGAGCATCTGAATACTGGGTCCTATTATGATGGAACAATTCAGTAAAGAATAGGGAGACTTATGTTAATCCTTATGCAGACCAAATAGAAGTGTTTTGATGAACTGTGTATGAGAGAGAATGTTAGTGGACGACACGTATGATGATCTACATGTGTTATTTTTGGTACACATCAATATTGGTGTATGGATCTAACTGACAAAGCAGAGCATTCTTAAATAGTTCTAAGTCTTGTTGTTGCTGACTGGCAAGTGATTGCAATTCAAGATTAGTATATATAGCTGATGATTGTGGATATTTTATGTGTGTGTTGTGATTATGGAGAAAAGGTGAAAGGAGCAGAAATCTAATATCCGAATGAAGGTAGGATAGAGAGAAGAGCAAAATAAAGATGAAGTGTACAAAGTCAGTATTTGCACTTAACCGGAACTGATCTCTAGCATTGGCAGATGCATCTTACTAGTTCAAAATCTCTATAAATCTCTTGTAAACTTTTCTATAGGTAGTGAACCTCCACTTGAGTAGTGAGCTCGAGGCAGTGAGCCTGAATGCAAGTGCATTCCCTTTTGTTAAATACTTTAAACAGGGTATTAATTCTTGTGGGTTAACCCCCACCGTGGTTTTTCCCTTAACCGGGTTTCCACGTCAAAAATCTTCGTGTCAAGTGTGTTATTTATGTTTCTACTTATGTGATGCTGAAATGTTTATTTCATTAATTTGATTATAAGTTGTAAAGATAGATTAAAGGAAGAAAAATTTGTAAATGTGTGACAATTGATTCACCCCCTCCCTCTCAATTGTCCAGACCTAATCCAACATGTCTTTGGGCATGTCCCTCACCCTCTATCTCCATATCTCTCCCTCTTGAAACTCCTAACCAGGCTAAACCCTAAACCTGATCAACCCTAAATCTGATCAACCCTAAATCCTATCTCCTTGTCTCTATCATCCATATACCTCTCAATCTCTTTGCCTATGTCTTTGACCATGTCCCTCACCCTCTATCTCCCTATGTCTCCCCTTAGTCTACATCTCCCTATTGATCCTATCTCTCTAAACCCTAATCTAAACCTCTAAACCTTAACCCCTAATCCCTAAAACATAAACCTTAAGTTACCCTAAATAATGCCCCTAAACCCTAACCCCTAACCCCTAAACCCTAAAACTGAGTAGTTCCCTAAACCCCAAACCTCTAAACCATAAACCTTGGAAGCAACTCTATGTACCTCTATCTCCCTATCTCTCCCAATATCGATCGATCCCCTCACTCTCTCTCTCTAAACCCTAAACCCAAGCAACCTTAAATCCCTAGTTCCCCTAAACCCTAACCCAAAACCCTAAACCCTAAACTTGAGAAACCTCTCTCTCTCTC